>OY292388.1:4653333-7356666 GCA_958496215.1 Verbena officinalis
TGTCTTGGAGGATTGAATTTTGGAACTTGAAGCTTCTTGGTGCATGTTGATCTATTGATGAAGGTTGATTTGTTTGTAGTCTCATTCATTCGCATCTGAATCAGTACATGGGCATAATATTTTACAAAGCAATTCACAAAATCTGGAATTGACAATTGCAAGTGATATACACTTACACTTGCAACAATGGATGCCTGTTTTGCAGTTTCTTTGGATGAATTTTGAACGAACACGTACGCCTCCGTTAATATTTAAACAGAAAATGGCTATTGGGACGTAATTGGCCAACTTTTGTATTTTATGGGACTAAATTGGCCAACATGAAAATGCGTGGGACGAAATTAAAAAAGAGGGTACTTTATGGGACGAAAATGACAATTTTCTTGGAAATTGAATCTGAGGAATTAACATTGTAATAAACAAAAATAGAAGGACTAATTTGCAATTTTTCTAAAACTCAAATTACCTAAATATGATTCGCCTATTTCACAATTAACACTATAAATACAATCTCAAATGTATCAAATTGGTCATAAATTATCTCATTCTTTCATCTAAATCTCTCTCAATTAGATTCCGTTGTCATCATCACCATGCTAAACTTAAGTTCCCCAAGCAAGGATACTAATGTAGAGAAAACGCTAAACGATCTACCAAAATCGCATTTCTGGAAAACCGGGGAAATCCGTCAGTGGGAAGGCTTCTGGTTCTCTCCCAAACTCATAAATCCCGCCATAACTTTCAGATCAACCTTCCAGGCTCGAAACGACGACGTTTTCCTCTCTTCCACCATGAAAACAGGCACGACATGGCTCAAATCCCTCTCCCTCTGCATCATGCACCAAAACCACCAAAAAAACGACGACATTTTAACCACGGAAAATCCTCATTATCACGTCCCCACAATCGAAAGCATGATATACGCAACCAAAACCCCAAAAATCGACATCTACGATGCATCAGCTCCTCGTCTTCTTCACACCCATCTCCCGTACGCCGTTCTTCCCGATTCTATCAGGCACTCCCCTTGCAAAATCGTGTACATCACCCGCAACCCGAAAGACACTCTGATCTCGATGTGGCATTTCTTCAACTCCCTTTCCGTTGAAAATCAAGACCCGTTTCCGCTGCAAAAGGCCGTAGATTGCTTCTGTTCCGGCGAGCATCACTACGGGCCTTTCTTCGAACACGTGCTGGAGTATTGGCAGGAGAGCCAGAAAAGGCCCGAGAAAATACTTTTTCTGAAGTATGAGGAGCTGAAAAGCGACCCCAAGGGACAGGTTACGAAGATTGCTGAATTTTTGGGGAGGCCGTTTAGAGACGAAGGAGAAGTTGATGAGATTCTGTGGAGATGCAGTTTGGAGAGACTCAAGAGTTTGGAGGTGAATAAGAGTGGGTCTGTGTTCCTTAATGTGCCTAACAATTCTTTTTTCAGGAAAGGTGAAGTTGGAGACTGGAAAAACTATTTGACGCCTCAAATGGAAGAACAAATCAACCAAGCATGTTCCAACAAGCTTGAGCGATTTGGCCTCTTTCTGTAATTTCGATATTTGGTGGTGATATGTTTTAATTTCTCTAATTTTCTGGTGCCTTGTTCTTTTGTGGGCTTATGTGGAATAAAATCAAGATTGTCATATGTTACATGTATATTGATCAAATGAATTGGTAATAATTTTAATTTTTCATACTTGAACTTATGGATTAAAATATTTCCATACTACTCTTATTATCTTAGAAATTACTAAAATACTCCTAAGATTTTACTATTCGTGTAAAACTTTTATTGAATTTTGAATATATTCACATCATCTGAAGCAACAGAAGTGTATTATCTCCTACATGCATTATATTTCGTCGGTTAAAAGTCAATGCGGTTCAATGTTTAACGGATGTTGGTCAAATGCTCTCTTGCAATGATTTCCACAAATATTATATAAATAATAAAATTTAAATGATGGTCTTCGTAATTTTTTAAATAAAGTAGACTAATTTATAATTACACTAAATCTCAGGAATAGTGGATGTAAATTGCTACAAATTCTATATAATACAAATTACAATCATGTATATCAATAGCAATTAGGTATAAATCGAGGGCCAAATATATCAGTATATCATGAAATAAATTAACGAGAAAATCTCACTTTAACGTCCCATAAAATATTATCATTTCGTTTTTAGTTCCATACATTACAAGAATCTCACTTTACGGCCTACAAAATGCAAAAAAACTCATTTTATGTCCCAAAATTAGTTTTCCTTGAGACGTAAATTAAAACTTTTTATACTTTGTAGAACATATAGTAAGATTTTTCGTAATATATGAAACGAAAAATGAATAATTAATATTTTATGAGACGTAAAGTGAGATTTTTTCTTAAATCAACCACCCATGTCTAATAAATTTTGGGACCCATGTTTCTATCACAGCCCAAACTATAACTGCTTAAGCATTTATTGATCCGGACATCCGGTACTTGCCTTCGTTTTTGTCAAATGATTTACTGTAGCTTTAATTTTTCTTTACAATGAGAGTGTGGTCATTTTGAACTCCCACATCTATCAACTACCAAAATATAGGTATCCCAAATACCAAATTGAAATATAGTGTTCGATTGGTTAGAACGGCCATTAACAACCTACGGCTATGTTGCATGGACACGGACACGACACGACACGGACACGGACACGGCGACATGGATTTTTTAAAAATTTTAGGACACGACACGGCTCGTACACGGCTGACTAATATAAATTTTAATAAAAATATAAATGTTCATATATAATATATGTACAAATATTAATTAAAAAATAAATTTATCACAATATAATATAATTATTAGTAAAATTTAAATATACGAATTGATTATTATGTTAAAAGAATATTATAATTTGTATATTATAATATTGTGAGAATCAATTAAAAATGATGAAAAAATAAATTTAAATTAATTTAATACACCGTTTCATTCATTTATAATGTTTTATTTTTTTTTCAAATAAATTTTGGCCCTTTTAAATAAAAAAATAAAAAAAATAAAAAAAATTAAGTTTGACGTGTCGGACACTTCCCTCAGCCGCGTCGGACACTCCCAAAGCCGTGTCCGACACCGTGTCCTAAATTTTTTTTTTCGGACATGTTTTACCGTGTCGCTGCACGACAAATTTTTTGCCGTGTCCGTGCTTTGCAGCCCTACGGCCTACTGTGAGATTAGCAAATTGTTCCTTTTTTTTATTAGATAAATAATATTTAAAAGAATTAATATTTGAGCAGAGTTATCCTAAAATCACTATAAATACAACCTCAAACACATAGGTAATTCATAAAATCGACTCTCAGTCTCAGATTACTTCCAATATCATTAACTTGGCCAGCGACATAACCCATATAGAAAATTCAATGGGAAATTCAATAGGTTTGGGCCTTTGGATGTATCGCAAGTCTTAGTCTTGTGGACAAAGTTCTAATTGGGCTGGGTCGACCCTAACTCGAATCGGATCCTCTAAGTGGGCCGAACCGTCGGCCTATTTGATTAGCATTAGATAACGCTGCTAAATATGGCCGTCTGAGGTGGCACAGCCTTTCTTAATCTCAATGATAGCACATCTACAATCAGACTTTTATTTGTTTAGGATTGACAAATGGCTTATTTAATATTTCAGAATTTTAATATAGAGCCAAAAGGGTATGGTTATAAACTAATAGGAATGATTATACTTCGATTTAGGGTTAAATACAGCAATACTCCGTTAACTAATGAAAAATTACAGATAGATTCTCTAACCTTAACGGATTAAACCTAGAAAACTTAACGGAAAGTTGTAAAATAATAAATTACCCATAACATTTTTATTCTAGTGTTTGTTATACGTAAAATGAGCAAAGTGATTAAGTTGTTGTCTAGTTAATAAAACATAATTGGCATCTGCTTGAAAACAAGAAAATGACTAACGGCAAAACTTAAGAGTTAGACAGAACCATAGTTGAGGCCCGATGGAGTGTCTCTATAATTTCTAATAATAGAGGAGGTCATATTATATTTTTTTCTAAGTCAGAATAGTTCAAATATAATTATCCCTAAAAAGTTGTGGCATATAATGTAGATTCACTAGCACATAAATGGATTCTTGCAAGAGTTTTTCCCTATACAATAATACAGTAGAGTAAAATTCATGGTACTCTTTTGAGTTTTACCCATTCTACTTAGTAAAAAGAAGCTTCTTGTCTTAAGATCCCATTGGATTCTCTTGCATCTGCCGATGTTTCTGTAAGGAATGTGAATGAAACTACTATGTTAAAACAGATTTTGTCTTCTCATACGATACACTGCAAACTGTAAAATGATTGGCTTAAACAAGTACAAAACGTCTCTGCAACTAGCTAATTGCTATCTCCCAAAAATATCAGACATATATTATATATTGATGGCCCATAAAGGCATAAACAGACAAAGATTATAAATTTTAAAAAAATTGAGAGAATTGCACGTGAACTGGAAAGTCTTTAATGTAAGCCCGTGACCGACCGCATCTCGTGCCGGACTTGCCAAACGACAAAACTAAATAAGCCCTCTGATGCTTGCTTGCATGCAGTCAAACTAGCTATAAACCAAGAGTTTCCCATCCAATTAGTTATCCAAGTTCGATATTCGGCCTTGAAAATTCAGCTAATTATTTTATTTTCAAGTGAAATCTTACAAATATAACTTGACAAACTTTACGAATACCCTTTGAAAGGGGTATTTGTAAGGTTTAAAAGTTTTGATGGTATTTCAAACCTTTTAGCAAACCTCAAGGAGTGTATGTAATTACCCTTGAAATAATATATTGTCAATGTTATGCATGCAGTCTAGTATGTATAAACAAATCATTAAATAACAATTAGAAAAGCTTTGGAGCTAGCTTGCTAGGCTCATGGTAAAACTTCATATGGATTCGATGTACTTTTATCTTCAACGAGCGGCCCAGCATCCAATGCCGGTCGAAGCATTTGGTTGCCCGGTTGGTTAAATGCTGTTAATGAAAATACTAATTCATTATTCTTAACAATAGGTCCTAGAGACTTTTTAGTTCATCCTGTAAAGTTATCTGGTAATTAAAGTTCACATGATCCTATACAAGTTTGAATGGAGCTTGAATGATTTGGATTTTGTTTATATGGGATTAATATATTGTTTGCTATTGTCTATTCCACATATGCAAATGCAAGTGGATTCAAAAAAGAAATTGTCTGTGTACTTTTCAAACAATTACCAAAAAAACAATATACATACCAAAAGGGACCAGTACTGCAGGGCAGAGAGGCAAGTTAATGTTATTAATTTGGAATGTTCTAATCAGTTTTTGTTGGAAGATTATATGCTGACTCATACAAATCAAAGAAATTATATATTAATATGTAGAATCATCATTAATCATATGATAAATATAACATAAATATAATTATCATGAAATCAAACACATGATCCATTTATACTAAAGTGTAAATCACCATCAAGTGGGTTACCTTCTCGGTTTGGCGCTATGCTAGCTTAATTAGAAATCTCAAGTTCAAATCTCTGAGAATGCATCCGTTATTGATAGAAGAATTTTACACCTTAGTGGTTCGACCCGAGTCGAGAAATCTAATGAAATTTTTCATGCAATTAATTTCATTCTCCATTTTCCATCGGATATGCTTGTAGCCCATGCAAATATCCTTATCATGAATAGGACTAGGGTCGTTCACATGCATACCAATCTTACATCATGAAATCCAGCTGTTTCTAATTTCAAGCTGAATTTTGGTTATCTTCCTAGCTCCCTAAAGTCTATCTATAAATTCCTCGACCATATCTTATCCTTCTCAAAGGCTGTTGTAGCTAGTGTGAGTGAGCTCAAAATGGAACACTCATTCATGCTATCAACATTATTCCTCTTCATTTGCCTCTCCACAGCTTGCAATGCTGCACTTGACCCATGTTCTTCCTCCGACCCGAATTCGGATCTATCCATAATCCACATTTACGGCAAATGCTCACCCTTCAACCCGCCCAAACCCACCTCTTCATGGGTCAATACGGTCCTCAACATGGCCTCTACCGACCCAAAAAGGGTATCGTACTTGTCGAGTCTAGTGGCAAATAAGCCCACTTCCGCCCCTATTGCACCCGGTCAAGTTATAAACACAGGCAATTATGTCGTTCGGGCCAAGATCGGCACTCCCGGTCAGCTCATGTTCATGGTTTTGGACACCAGCAACGATGCTGCATGGATCCCATGCAGCGGCTGCACTGGGTGCTCCTCCACCCTGTTCACACCCAACACCTCGTCCACTTACGGGTCATTGGATTGCTCCATCCCCGAGTGCGCCCAATTAAGCGGAGCATCCTGCCCAGAAGCCGGGACCGGTTCCTGCCTCTTTAACCGATCCTACGGTGGAGATTCATCCTTTTCGGCCACATTGTCGCGCGACACCCTATCCCTAGGTAAAGATGCCATTCCCAATTATTCTTTCGGATGCATCAATGCAGTGTCCGGAGGGTCGATCCCGCCCCAAGGGTTACTGGGTTTGGGACGGGGCTCTATGTCCCTACTCTCACAATCCGGGTCGATGTACTCGGGCATATTTTCATACTGTCTGCCCAGTTTCAAATCTTACTACTTTTCAGGCTCACTCAAACTCGGACCCTTGGGTCAGCCCAAGAACATTAAAACCACCCCACTTCTTAAAAACCCTCACCGCCCATCACTATACTATGTAAACTTAACTGGTGTCAGTGTGGGTCGAGTCAACGTCCCCATAGCGCCTGAGCTCCAAGCATTTGACCAGAATACCGGCGCTGGTACCATAATGGATTCGGGTACGGTCATAACCCGTTTCGTCCAACCCGTTTACAACGCAATCCGGGACGAATTCAGAAAACAAGTGACGGGGCCGTTTACTTCATTGGGTGCATTCGACACTTGTTTTGCAGCAACAAACGAAGAGGTGGCACCGGCTATTACATTCCGTTTTACAGGACTGGATTTGAAGTTACCGACAGAGAACAGCTTGATACATAGTAGCTCGGGCTCGTTGGCTTGTTTGGCTATGGCGGCAGCGCCGAATAATGTGAACTCCGTGCTCAATGTGATAGCTAATCTGCAGCAACAGAATCTCAGAATTATGTTCGATACTGTCAACTCCCGTTTGGGTATTGCTCGTGAAACGTGTAACTAAGGCTGTGTACGGAAAATCTTGGGATGTTTACCAGTTTCAGTTAATTTTGTCAATCTTGTTCAAATGCAGTAATTTGCACCTAAGGCTTCTGTTGTATGTCTGTACGCCATTTTCATGTCAACAAGATAAGGCCTTAAAGAATGGCTTTACTTGGTGGAAAACACTAGCTGTAGATAGGGCTGTTTTAATCTGAATTTCATTTGACTTCTCGAATTATAATCAGTTAAGATTTAAGACATTTGATAAATCGAATTGATTTTAAAAATTCACAATACACAATTTGAGATATAACAAGGTATATATTTCTTAGTGAAATAATTCTAATTTATAAGGCACTATCTGCAATTAC
Source organism: Verbena officinalis (assembly GCA_958496215.1). Lineage (NCBI taxonomy): Eukaryota > Viridiplantae > Streptophyta > Magnoliopsida > Lamiales > Verbenaceae > Verbena > Verbena officinalis. The sequence continues at coordinate 4,660,884 of OY292388.1, forward strand.
TCAAAGCTACATTCGCCAATGAATCGTTTATTGCAACGAACCAATCTTAAAAGTGTCATTTTTCACTAAATCCCAAGAGGATATAAAATACTATACAACAACAACAACAAGAGATACTATGATGCTAAAAGATATAAAAGATATATTACACAAACATCCAGTCCTACTTAATGCTTAAACCGGTAACAAGGCTTAAACAACTGTCAAGCGTGCTGCACATTGAACCAGAAAAACAGAGAAGTACGAGTATATATAACCCGGACTTGCTGTAATGACAAAGTTCCACTTGTTAACACAGCCTTGGCACCTCCTTCGATCCTCGTTCGCATTACATTAACACAATCTCCACTTTTCTTTATTACGGGTGAGATCCCATCAGAAGAAGCTGCAGTGGTAACAATGGCATGAGAGAGATGATCCAACGGATTCGTCTCGCATTGGAGAATACAACCGTCAATTGTCAGCCTCCCGCTCCTATGAAGCAGACAGCAACCTAGTTCCGCTCTCACGGTTAAGTTAGCCAGTTTGCATGTGGACAACAACTCCAATGCACTGTCCAAACAGAGGAATATAGTATTTAAAGATTTTCCAGCCTAATTATACTAACCCGCTTAAAAAATAAAAATAAAATGGACTAATAAAAGAACTTGCAATTAATTGCGGTGTTCTCTAGAAATTACATATACCTCCCTTGTAACCTATTCCCTAACAGTTAACCGTTTTTGTTGATTATTAAGGCTTGAAACCAACTATTTATTTGCTCACTTACAGCAATACAACTACTTCCACCCTAAGAATACGGTCACAGTATCAACAAAAATTTGCATCAGATGATGAAAAAAAAATAATTCCGCACAAAATCTTTTCGAGTTTGAAAAATCCTCAAGATAAGATAAGGAATTGAGAAGTAATGACAAGACAAATTGAAGCACTGCAAACCTCTCGGAACCACGAGAGCAGATAAGAGTTGTATCATCAGGAAGCTCGCCTGCACCAATCTGAGAGAGAGAGAGAATGAAAAGTGGATATCAGGCATTTTTTTTATATTATATGTGAAACCCAAGAGGTAATTGCTTGGACTTAATCAGAAAGACAGAGACATCCAGAACCAACCCCCATGCAGCATCCTTCATCTTTTTTTTCAGATGAAAGGGAAGCAGAAAAAAAAGGGAAAAATCAAAATGAAAATGATGGCAACATTACAATATTTTAAAGCATGAGAAAACTTCAAATTTCAATTTAAAATTTTCTTAAAGCAGCCGATTCTAGTGGGGAAAAAATCATATCATGACAACTGATATCTCTGGGAATTCAGTTGAAAATTCAATCCTAATGTACTATCAGTACAAGACTTCTACAAAATGCGAAAGCTGGTTGCATGGGGGAAGGCTGATTCCTTTATCAACCAAATATCTATCCCCTCTTTCTCCTCCTAGCACTTAACCTGTAACGTGGACCAAGTATATTATATTCAGCAGAAGCATAGGTTATTATTTTAACCAGTAAAAAAAAAAAGAACTTGATTAATATTCCGTATTCCATCATTTTATCCTGGTATGCAATAAAGGCACTTAAATTATTATCAGCAGCTTATCCACGTCAACATATAAACCCTCAATCTCGCATCTCAAACATTAAAGAAAAATCACAGTAGAAAATGGTAAGATATTGGATTTCATCTATTTTCAAGGTAGAGAACCGAGAAATTACAAGGCAAAGAGGCTTTTTAATCTGGATATTGGATGTGCGGTGAATCCCTCCAGCTGCGATCAGTATAGTGTCTCCAGGCCTGCAAAGTATTGAGTTAGAACAGTTTGTCTTTACATGATTTGGCGTTACTTTTACCTAAAACTGAACACCTTATTATTGCTACTATCTTTTTATTATTATAATTTTTCAGTTTTTTGGCTCCACTGACCTTGCAGCACAGACAGCTGTCTCAATGCTGGGATAAACTCCAGATTCAGATGGATCTTTGACAAATCGATCTACTCTCAGCCAAAGCCGAGGGTGGCAAGCCAAGAAACGCCATCTGCGGCAAACGAGGGCGGTGTTATGCCGATCTGCGAAGGATAACACATAAAATTTGAAATGTTTCTACATCTATCTATCTAGGATTATAAAGAAGATATATTATCCCCATTGTCATTGTATAAGATGGATGAAGTAGTGATTAATTATCAGCCAACCCTTACTTCCACTTGAAAATTACAAATTACCACCCATGAGTTTTCCAAAATTTGAATGTGAGTGGATTTAACGAGAAAGGTTGGAACTTGGGGTCATTAATGGCCAAGTTTGGCCTCAGGAAACAATTTTTTCCCCTGAAAGCTTCAAAAAGTAGACAATGAACTATCTACAAATTGGGGCTTTTATCACCAAAATTAACAAAACTTCAAAAAATCAGAAACGCTCATAGTACTCAAAGTCGTATCTGACTACTTTGAGTAGTTAATAGAAACGATAAAAATGCTTTTAGGGTTTCCACCATTCTAATGTTCTATCAATTTGAATAAGAGCAGAGACGCTTCCACCATAAACCAAATTCGATTCCCCAAAAAGTTGAACTATAAGATGAAAGCAGAAGTCAACCCAAACTACCCCAAACAAAAAATTCACCTTTACACTCAACAATGACAGCATTTCCGCACATGAACTAAACAAAACTGAATCAAAAAACCAATAATTAATCTAAAATAATCGCAAACAGAAAATCGAGAAAACAAATATACGTAGAAGAAATTGGATACCTGGGATGGGGCAGAGGAAGCTGAAAATTAGCATGAGGCAGCCATCGTCCAGATTATTGACGAGAGAATCGCAAGGATTCTTAGAGTGCCGTGCTAATCTCTTGAATTTGACCTTATCTGCCTCCATCCAATTCAGAATCTACTCAAACAAAATCCAAAAAAAGGAAAAAACAGGGGAGATTTCTAGGATTGATGTGCGTTGCGTTCCAAGTTGAATGGAATAAGTTCACTCGCTCTATCTGTACATACAATTTTAGATAATTTTTTTTGTTTTTACTTTATTTTGTTTTGGGCTTGGAGAAGAGGGAGAAACTGACCCAAAAGTCGCCCTACTTCACTTCCAATTGGGCCTTGGCCCAAATCATGTATTGTTAGCAGTTGTGGCGACTGGCCCATTTAATGTGTTTATTAAATATTAATGCATATAAAATTAGAAACAATTACGTAATATTTATGTGGTAATATGTCTTATTAACTTTTTTTTTAATACAAAAAAATTATTTGGTTTATCAAAATGAATAACACGATCTATGTTGTTGCGTTTGTTGATTTCCATAATTACAAAGACACCCCTCTAAGTTTAGTTGTCGAACAAACTATTCCTTGTTATTAGAAGTGGTTTACATCTCTTGAATCTAATATTTCCTTGTTAATACAACTGTTGTTTATTAATACAATAGAACCTTGTTAAAGATGTTTACCTTTGTTGATTATTAGTTGGTTTATCTAAACTATATTAGATAGGTTGTTTACTGAAGTCTACAAAAAAATTAAAAAAGGGCATTATTAGCAGATCTGGTCCTGTACACCACTTTGGACCACAGCCTCTATGGCCCAAGCATACCGTTCTATGAGAAGACAAATCTGGGCAAGATTTATCTTCGTTCTTCTCGTCCGAGTAGGTAATCATCCTTTCACTTCGAATTTTGTTGCACTTCAAGAACGTAGCAGCTGCGTTGTTCCAGGTAGAGTGCTGCATAATGTGAAGATGGGTTTTATGAATCCTTGTACTTGCAGATTGAAATTTTGGCGCCAAACTGAGAATGGCGAAATTTTCTGGGGGAAATTTGTGGACCCAGGCCAGCAGTGGCAAACTGTGGTAATTTCGTGGAAAGTTGGGGTTGAAAAATAAGGAATTTAGAGCTACAGTATTCATGTTAAGTTGAGAACAGCTTCTGGCCATTGCTATTTTAACATCCAGAATAGATATTACATGCGGGTCTCACGGTTAAAACCGGGTCTACAAGGCAGGTAAGTAAACATCTCAAGTTGTTTATTTCTGATGTATAACTATGTGTATGGTAAGTAGTAAGTCAATTTAACGGTGACAAGACATATATATTCGATACACAGAAACAAAAATATATGTATGTCAATCTACGGTAACAAGACATATATATTCAACATACTAAGACAAGCAAGGGATTGTTAGAAAGTTCTAGTAGCTTTCACGCGCTCAAAAGACTTCTCGAATCTCGAAGACTAACATACAAACTTGAAGAAATCTACGTACAACACTTACAACTATGATGATGAAACATTTCAAACATGCCCACAAGAGTTTCTTGAGATACGACGAAATAAATTCCTTGGAGCTTCACTAAACGAGGCTATTCATAAGGATCCGTTTGGCTGACAAAGAAAAGATAAAACTTCATCATTACCAGGGACACAAAATGCTAATTCAAGTTTATGGAAGAGATAAAATGAATGAATTACCCTGAACTATTTTTTCTCTTCATTTGGAGGCTTCAGCCTTCTTTAATCCACCATCTGCAGCTTCATTGTTGGATATATTCTCAGAATTGGAGTGATCACCTTCAGAAAATAAACCGGGTTTTTGGGTTTTTGATCCTTGTGGAGATATCATCTGAGGATTCTCGAAACTACTAGGGAAAAAACCCTTTGCCAAGCTTTTCAGTGAATTTGCTTTCATTTCATATGGGAAATTGGCAGATAGAGGCGAGTCAGGCATCTCTGCAGGTTTTCCAGAGTAATCCATAGGTCTGTGGAAAAGCAAATGTGCAACCGTTCGGTCTATTGGATTCGTGTCTGTCTCTGCATCAGGTGTTCTGGCAAACCTGTTAAAGCAATCAAGGAATCAGAGCATAAAATAAAATTATTCTTTGATCTCAACTTTAAGATTTACAAAATGATTATTTCATTTAAAAGTTTACCATAACAATTACCAAACATTTTACTAGTGGACCTTATATCTCTCAAACAGCTCATAATGCAATTTTAAGGAGCTAACTTATAAGCTTATGAAACACCCTCTTAAGTATTTAATATTAACATCTGCCCTTATGTTCAGGCGTCCTTTATCCAAAAGTTCAATATGTTACAGAGGAGATACATTAAATAGGGTAATTCTTTTGTTTATACTCTCAAAATATTTTTCCTCATGTAACTTAGGTCTATTTGCTTTCCACTATATTATAGTATTCTCATGACGGTCAAATCGCTTATATCCAATCCACTGTTCATCATCAGCATAGTAAAATGCAATTGTGTCGAAGGGGGAACAAAATTGAATCTAAGAGTAAGAAAATTTGACAATCTTTGAGATGAGTGGTCTGCAGATAGTTAACTAACCTCTCATGATTATCAATGTCTTTGTAGCCCATAACTTCATCTCTAGTGTTTGTGTTGGTGCTGCTTGTATCACTAGGATGCTGCCTCTGCATAGCACTTTGGGCTAGCCGAAACAGGCTATCTCGAATGCAAAGTCTTATTCGGAGTTCCAGCTGTAAAAGAAGAAAACCAAATAAATAAATAAATGTAGATATATATATATATATATATATATATATATGTTAGTAATAATCATAGTGCCTCCCCTGTAATTATATATACATATTACACGAGATTCCCCTCTTGACTTCAAATTTACACATATATCCCTTGCAATTTACTTCCACCTTACAGTTACCCCCTTCTGTTGATCATTACGCGTGATAATGTAATATTTCAGTTTTGACCAAACTTTTCAAAAATTCTTCTCGCATTTATGGGCGACATTATCCAAGTACCGTAATAATTTTCTGTATTTTTCAATAAATCTTGAAAACGGGAAGTGGGCATTTGTAATTTTTGAATAAGAGGGAATTTTTTTATATTGTTACAGGGAGGTCACATAATCAACCCAAAATATTTTCACTGGCTTTACTAACTTTATCAATGGCATCTTGAAGCCGATAGAGCACAGATTCCTCCATGGAGTAATTATCAAAGGCCATGCAAGAAGCATTGTTGGAATCATCATGATCAACAGGCGAGTTTTGTTCGAAGGAAGGAAAGCTGCTAAGATTTTCATCAATTTCCGCACTCCCTCCTTCCATAGCAGAAGAATATTCTGCATTACCAAACTGCTGTTGCTGTTTCTGAATTGCAAGTAAAGCCCGCATTTGCTGCCGCCTCCTTAGCTTTTCAATTTTCTCTTTAGGTGTCATTACTGGAGGTTTCACAGCAGCAGCATTAACTGCTTTTTTTAAAGGATTTGCATTCACCAAGACAGGAGGAGGAGGGGCAGGATGGTAATTAACCACATTCCCGTACATAGGAGAAGCCAAAAATGGACTAGAAAAGTGATTTTGTTGCAAAGGCGGGACCATTGTTGGAGGATCATAGTGGCTGTTGACTTGTTGGAACGGGGTACCAGATGAGGACCAAGTACCAGATACGTCTTGCAAATGTCGGATTTCGCTCTTTTTGTCCAATTTCTTAACCTTCAGCAGTGCCTTCTGTTTGTTACTCTGTACACATGAAAACAACTAGGGCAACACTTGGATGTTTAAACAAAAAGAAAAGTGCAACAGACAGTCAAAATGGAACCGATTCTCACGTTTTTGGTGCTTGTGATATTTTCGTTTAAGAGTTTTATTTTAAATTTATAGCATCATTTGATAGATAACGAGGCGTATGCAAACCTACAATTTTTTCTTACTGTGCTGATGCTAACAAATACAGCTGCATTTGCGATGGAAAACCAAATAGCTGCTTTTTCGGTGGGAGAAAAATGGATTTATTTAAGAAAAATTCAACTTAAAAGTAATTTTCTTGGTAAATAGTATTAGCTACGATTGAATATGTGGTAAAACTTTATGTTTTGGTGCAAATTAAACGTATTAAAAAATAAGCTTACTTCATTATCCTTAAATTACCTTGTCTGGTAGTTCATCACGTGTTCCAGCAGCTCCATCATCAGTTTGCTTGGTTTTTCCACCCATCTCAAAACTCTGAGGTAATTAAAAAAAAAAAAAAGACTAAAAATATATTTCACTTACAAATAAGCATGGTGAGGATATTATTAACCAGGCTCTTGCAACCACAACAAACACTGAAAAAAGAAAGTACTAAACAATATGACAAACTTTTAGTCATTTGTACCTTTTCTTCCATTAATAGTTTACTTTTACCTCCAGAATGTTCAATAGTATCTATGCTTGCCTGTACATCCTCGGGAGCATGAGATCTGATCTCATTTGCTTTTTCATATCCCGAAATAAGTGAGTGGCTGGGGTCATCTAGAATTGAGTATTGAGCTTTAATCTCGGAAGAATCACCAGGCAAAGGAGTCGGACCCATAGGGCTGCTAGTCACATCTTTGGAAGACGACCATAGCTCGTCCGAGTTACCAAATAATGGATCATTGTTGCTGCAAAATATCTCTTGTGAGGATACTAAGTCAGACGGGACATAGTCAGGAAAAAACTGTATATAAGATACTAAATTAGAGGTAAAGTAATAAATACAGGAAAAAGATTCCTGTACATTAATATCAATGTAGCGAGGAATTTGTTATAGGTCAACCTACCTTCATAGTATATCAACAAGGAAACCAACAGAACTTGGAATAAAGTTGGAAAATATGGCTGAGAAAGTTGGTCCATAAGCAAATATATAAAGAAGAGAGGTTTTTGAATTACCTAAATATCCTATCCAGATCATCGAAACTTCCAATGTTTGCCCAGCCATAGTCAACAAAATCACCTTGTTCTTTGTCTTCTGGTGGATTCTGAAATATTTCAGACCCTTTATCAGATTGAACCATCTCATCTGCGAAAAGATAAAAGAGTATCAGAACTTAAAACATATTTTGCTAGTGACAAAGAAAAAACATTGATTGCACCACCTCGTGAGGATTCATTTTTTGAATTCTTTGTTAAAATATTTGAATTATCAGTTCTCATAGAATCTTGGTCTGTTTTACCAGCATCAGATAATGAAGGATCAGGTCCATCAGGCCGCGGATCAGGACCATGATCATACTTGGAATTACCATCTAATTCAACTCCATGTTCAGATTTGACACAAGGTTTCTTCTGTTCAACATCTGCATTTTCTTGATTTGTTTCTTTCTTAGTGGGATCTCCAAATAAATTTGGAGATTTCTCCTCTATTTCATGATCTGGATACGGAACAATGTGATCACCACTTTCACCAGCCTCGTCCCATATAATATTTGTTAACTGAAATAAAACAGAAGAAAGAAATGTTAAAGAAATTGAGTCATCTGAGCTATAAGTATTAATGATTTTAGGGGAAACTATTAAATAGCGAGAAGGAAAATGGCAGTGTTAGCATGAATTATCAAAATGACGTGATCATACATAAACCCCATCATACAATAGAGTCGGGAAAAGTTAACCATGCGCAAGGTTTCAACTATAGGTGCCGGAAGATTCTTTTTCATTGAAATATACACAGGTCACTTGTTCATTCCTCTGTTTGGAAAAGAGATAACCACTCAAGTTGTCTAGCATTAGGTAAAGAATAGGGAATATTGATTCATATGGGAATGTTATATCAATAAAATTTATGCGAAATGTACAATCTACTTAAGAATTTTACTACCTCATAGACTACAAACTTCATCCTATAACTTAGCCTACTTTGATTGTTGTCCTTTTCTCTGGTACCATGAAAGTTCCAAAAATAGGGATGCTTAGTTTGTATATCCCGAAAATCCTAATGTTATCGCATAAATAAGCACATGAACTGAAACATGGGGGATTTTCTGATTTGGAATTAAGTGAGAAATGTGGCATATCCCTTGACACTGAACTTGACACAAAAAGATATAAAAATCCATACAATACAATATATATGAATATTTTTTAATTCATTGGTGGCTGCCAAGGGGGTACGAAGGTGCGAAGTGCGACCATATCCATTTCCCCCCCTAAATCAGAAAAACCCCAGTTTTTTAGGTCACGGGCCTTTACATTAAAAGGAAGTTTGCATCTTCACAACCTCGAGGTTAGACATAAAACACTCCATACTGCTTTAGAAATTACACTTACCTCCCCTGTCGGTAATAACAGTTAGAACTTTAAACGACTAAAAGGCACAATCAAAACAAATCTTTCCCCCTTCAATTTGTAATTTGTGTATAACAAAGAGGGCATTATTTTTAATTCTGGATATTAGAAGGGTACATAATCAGTGATATTGTCGATTTGTCGGTCCATGATCATAAAAAATACTTAGAAAAATTTAAAGTTGATTTAAGTAAAAAGCAGCTGAAACAAAAACACTGAAAAATTATAGTCATCCCAAAGTCGAGTTTGTGGTAATTACTAATTACATAATCAACCCATCTAGTTGGTGTTTGATCTATTCCAGTAAAAACTAATATTTCTTTGAATTAAAGAAGTAGGCCAACTTCAAGATTTTAGAAATTGTATAGACAACCCAAATACCTCTCCAACTTCTGTCAGGATCCAAGCTGAAAAAAAGAAGAAAAAAGAAAATTCCACATACCTCTTCGTCGTTCCAATCAAACATAGCTAGAAAACCAAGAAGAAAAACTCGCTGTTACAAATCCAAACCGCAAATTCAACAGAGCCTGCTTCGAATGTAGCCCAAACATCGCCGATTTCTTTTTCCACTCAAGTTCCCTCCAAAGCCAAACCGTCGGACCAGAAAAACGAGAGCATTAATCAAGAACAAGTCAAGAATCGTACAGTTCCAGATGGTAAAATTGGTATAATTTTCCTTATTTGACAGTGAGAAACTACGAGGAAGGGAAGAGAAAGAAAGAGAGGATAGTGGTAGAGAGAGAAAACTCGTGGGGGATGTGTAATGGATAGTGGGTCCCAATTGGGACGTGAGGCTACAAATCTGTCTTGATTTCGAACAGCGTATCTAAAGTTGTGGCTAAGAGTGCCGGATCATTTGCTGCCCTCCTATTGGCCACAGTCTATTTTGAATGTCTTAATTACAATAAAGTCCTTTTGGCAAATAAATTTATTTTAAAAAAGAATATTATACTTATAATCTTTATTCTCACTTTTTAGTTCTCCATTCCCATCAAACAATATTGTTTAATTATCCGGAAATATTTAGCTAATCAAGAAGGCTTGGTTGAGTGGTTGGCTGATTGCCGTATAAATCAGGAACTAGCCACTATTAATCTATTATTAATAGTAGATATCTTGGTCTAAACAAATTAAAAGGGTAATATTTAGCTACAGTAACAACCCAACTAACTTTGTAATTAGATATAATATTGAGCCATAATTGAACTTACCCAAAAAAAATTAATAAATTTAAACTTATTTAGTTTGCTTTTAAAGCAAATATTTAATATATATTATATAGTTTTAAATGATATTTAGGGGTTTATGAAAAATGGATAATTTGAGGGGTATAAGAGGAAATTTATAAACACGATTTTTGTTTTGTATTTTTAAGGTGTAGATTAGTCTATTTAGATTTCATTTTGTTGCAAGTAGAGTATGAGTTGGTGGTTGGTAAAAATTTGGGGGTCGCTTTCGTGGGCGGGCCTCGTTTGGCCGGCTTGTTTGGTATTTAAAAGGAATGAGATTTTGTTATACTTTAATGTCAATGACACAATTTTGAATTTCAATGCTTAAAAGTCCACTTTGATTATCTTTAATACTTACTTAACTCTCCAATTCTCCATCTTTTAGCCAAAAAAAAAAAAAAAAAAAAAGAATTTTCATCCAAGAATGTGTTTTGAGAAATTTAATTCACACAGAGAATTGAAAATACTATAATTTACCTGTACTGTTTTCATTTTCACTGGGTGGTTCGTGTAATTTTTGAAAAACCAACATTACTGTTCATTTAAATAAATGTTGTTACTAACTGCTAGTAAAGTTTGTGTAGTAGAAAATACTGTACAATATTCACTAATAGCATACTAGAAAATTAGCAACAAGTACTAAAACAAATGACTTTCTAAGGGCTGCTCTATCAAATGCAATCCAATATGCTACATACCGCTCGAGATATAAGGGAAGCAACATTTTCATCAGCCGTACTAATGAACGTTTGTGTTTCTTTAACTTCTACAACGGCTTTGCTCGGCTCCGACACGTGTACCAGAGAAGCCTCATGGGCCCCACCCGCACTCCTTACTTCCTCTACAGTAGCATTCATACCCATCTTCTGCAGTGCTAACAACAGAATATTTAGATCAATTCTGCCAAAATGCAGTATTGACCTAGTTTGAGACGAGACTTGATGCTTGTTACCAAGGGATAACCTATGTTTTCCTTGCTCGATCACAAGCTCTCCTTTCAACCTTGAGAGATTCATTTCTTGTTGTTTTAATGTTGTGTACTGGAGTTGACAGGATAGTTCTACCGCGATGTCTAGTTCTGTGTTCTCTTTCATGTGCGGGATATGTAGCGGTGTATTTTCCGAGAAGTAATTAAATGGAAATGAAGTTTCTGAAGGGCCAAGATGATGCCTCAATATCTCCGGAAACTGTCCGAGGCAGAAAAGGAGAAGGAAAACGAGGGAAAAAATGATAAAATAAAGCATATTGTACTATTAATTGAAGCAAAGAAAGAGATTTCCTTGGTATGTTCCTTTCTAAAATCAAATAACCAAAACATAGCATAATTCATGAAGAAGAAAGAGTACCACAACATGTGTAGGTTGTAAGATCTTCAGTAACTGGTGACACTTTGGCAGCCTGAAAACACGGGAAAAATTTTTAGGTTTTAATTCATCAAACAGATACTGCCCATTTTTGCCACTTAAAAAGACAAACAGAGTAACTAACGGTATTCCTGAAAGAAAAGAACATTGCAGGACTTTCATCTCCATTGGCTTGAAAGGTAAGAGAGCCAAACTGGCATCCACGTCTTCCTATTCATCATACAAGCAAAAAGGCAATCAAACAAAATTACTCAAAGAGCTCAATCTAGTGATATAGCTGATGACATTCAATATAAAGAGGAAAATGTTATGGTAGACACCTCCATAATGAGTATCGAATTTTTGTCCTTGCTCCATCGTCCGAGCAAATGCATAACAGGTCCAAGTCGGAGACTCCAGTGAGGACAAAATACAATACAAGGTTCCTGCCAAATTTTTCTGTGTACACAAAAATCTGTTTAGCTTTAGTTTGAAACCAATTAATTCTTTTGATTTTAGCATAATTTCTAAGACAACAGCCTCTTTCCCTCTACAAACCACATCCAATAAGAACTGCCAAATTGGAGGGTCCTCCCTTTGTCCCAATTTTCTCACCCCTATGCCCCATCCAAAGGGAAACCCTAAGGATGAAATTAGGAATCTAAATATACCAATACCGTAAACATTTTCTTTCCCAATTATTATGAGCCAGGGATATGTATATCTTACAGTAGTTCCAGCGAATGAATGGCAGGAAACAAATAAAGCCTTCCATCCTTTAACATCTCCGTGTGAGTGAATAATGGTTGACCAGAGAAGAGCTGTAACGTTGGGAAGGGAAGAGCAAAACTATATGAGCTTTCCCAGTAATTCAAAGCCTTTAAGTTCCAAATTTGTTTTGATATCCTGAATTTTCTACTTACACGATCTTGCCATTGGTCGCATAACCATTCCGGGATGATATTTGTGAATGCCATAAGCTCTTCTGCAACAGAAGAAACGACAAAAATGGGAACCTACAGTGCAGGAAAATGGTTGAATTATACTTTCAGAGGAACTGTGCAAAACTTGAATTCAGCATAAAATTATCTTGTGCAACAATGTATAATTACTCTTCACCTCTATGAGCTAGAAACATAAGTACAAAAAGAGATCCTACAATAAATTTTGGTACTTTTATATCAATGTATACTTTCAGATTTGCACCACCAGTCAATGAATATATAGAATTATACACAAAATTATGTCTATTTTCCATAACCAAAGTCTAAGGTATTTCTTTTGCGGGAGTGCAACAAATATTCACAAATATGTATTATGGCACTTACATTAAAGTGAATATACCTTGATATTTTCAGATGCTAGATCAAGTGCAAATCGTTCCAACAGCTGAAGAATAATTCCAAGACGTCCAATTGGAATTAAAACTGAACCCCCAGCTTTTATGGAGTCCATCGAACAGGAGCATAGGAAATTTAACTTTTCCATCTCTTCCAAATACTCATCAGCATTAAGAACAATTGCTTCTGGATTGACATCATCACTGTAAAAAATGAAAAAAAATGATAAAAAAGAATGTAAGTCCCTATCCTGATTCAGTTATGAATGTAGGGAGATCGATAGCCATTGAACATTTTAGAGTGAGCAATTGAAAGTACAAGCACCTTAAACTTGAAAAGTTGTTACCAGCAGACGCGGAGCGATTGTTATCATCATCAAAGTTTTCTGCAGCATTGTGGGAAGGAAAATCTGAATACAAAATCAAGTCACTTCTTTGAAGAGCCTTGTAGTTGAAACTCATTGCTGCTGCCGATGAGAAGACAGAATTTGAAATGTAAGCAATGCTTCCTTTCGGACCTGTGATACTCCAATTACATGAGCCTATTTCTAAACCAGAACTAAATGCTTTTACGATCAGTGTGCCATTGTAGCAAGCTTCTTGGGAATACTTGAGAGATTCAACCTTCAGCATGCAACACTTCACATCAGCTGCACTGAGAAGTATTTCTCATTACATCTTCAAGCACACATGAGGAAAATATAAAGGGGGAAAAAAGGAACAATGCTGGACAGAAATGTTCTAAAAGCCACCTCAGCTTTTTGCACCAAGAAACTTTATGGAGCACCTCAACAATACTCATCATATATTTAAATTCTCAGAGCAACTAAGCTTTTCTCTTCTCCTTTTTTCAAGTAAAGATTTTCTCATTCTCAAAGTGAGATATCCGAAAATTTGGTGGATTCTGACAGTAAATGATGGATATAATGAATTTTCTGTTAACTTAAGTTTATTGGAATTAGAGCCGTCGTTTACAATACCGTCTCTCATTAAACAATGGTGTTTTTTAAGATACATGGACATTTGAATTCATAGCAGCAAGAGTTTAATAATACCACGCCACCTTTCCTATTACCACATGTAACCTTCCATGCAGTCTTAGATTACGGTTTGATTTTCAAGAACAAAGGGACAACTCATGGACTTCAACCTGACTTAACAATACTACTCAAGTAATAATAACTTTGCATTTGATATAATTTTTACTCGTCTTTCCTAATAGAGGTATTGATCAAAAGGTGATTCATTTGCACACTAGCATTGCATGGCTAAAAGTCAAGCAAGTCACACGTTTCCAGATAAATTGATTTAACACGAGATATAATAACAAAAAGAGACAAATTCTATCAAAAAGAAAAAGGAAAATTGCATGAACATTTATATCACACAATAAATTTCATGTCAATGACTCAATATGGATAAAATCAGTTTAATTTTCAGGAATCAACATTCTTCGAGAAAAAATCGTCATATAGATGTCACCAAACAGTCAATTAAGCATCAGTAAACAATAATCTGAGTTATATAAATACTAAGATAAATAGCAAGCATTATACCTGTACAATTTCATCCAACCGCCAAATTTTGTCCCATCTTCACCAAGCACAATCCTCTTCAATTCCAGTGGAAGCAACTCAAGTTCATCCCATTTCATCCAGTGAGGGTCATCAAACTCCTCAGGTCCATAAAACTGATTGAATTCTCTATGCATTGCAACAAGATCCTCCATCATTAGTTGCCCAATTCTAGCTGCAGCTTCAGTTGCATACACCTATAACACCATGACATTAACCAATGCCAATAACTCAACACAATTTCAATCATTAAACAAGAATTATCTCAATTACCTTTGCTGAAAAATCTTTGTTCCGAGTAAGAAATGGTAAGCCCATCATACCCATGGGACTAGATATTAACACCATGTCAATAAAAGAAACATCCCATGAAAGCAAGTTCTTTACAGTTCTATAACGAGGTTCGGCACAAATTAAACTCTGCACATCGAAGGGTTTGTCAATTTTCTGTCTCTTGTCATCATGCGACTCCATGGTAGCATAGGTTTGGCAAGAACAAGAGATATTTTCATCATTAGTTATAGAAGTTGAATCAATGGGGATGGGAGAGAAGATTGTTAGAGATGAAAGGTCCATAGGGCAATCAAATAGAATCCGACAGCCACAAACATCCAAAATGTGGCATGGTGGGAAATAAAAACCCTTCCCTTCACTCAAGCATGTCTGCAGTCAAAAATTGCCAGTAATACCAATAAGAAATTACACTTTCCAAGAAAGTTAAATCAACTACACGCTACACCAGATATGAAACTAATATGTAATGATAAAATAAAACATTTTGAGCGCAAAAGAACACGGAAAATTATCAATAAATCGGATAAGAAACTTTAATATAGTCAATACCATAACACTTTGTAGGCAAACGCACGAGAAGAGACTGTGAGCACTTACAAACTCCATAGAGCTAAACAAGCGCGAAATTAGTTTAGTTCAAGCAAGCTTCCGAAGCTCAGAATTAGCATGAGGCAGCCATCGTCAAGATTATTTATGTGAGAATCGCAAAGATTATTCGAGTGCCGTGCTAATCTATTGATATTGATCTTATGCATCCATCCAATTCAGAATCTACTAAAGAAAACGATAAAAATGAAGAAGAAGAGAACAAAAAAGAGGGGACTTTGGGGGAGGATGTCAGTCCCGGTTCACTCGCTGTATCGGCTCGACAGATTTCTTTTTAAATTAAATTATGACTTACAATGTTACGTCTTTACCATTTAAATCATGTCATAAGGATCAAATCATGCAATATTCTGCTAACACTTCCACTCTAAACCTTACATTAATCAAGTCATATATATTAATTATAAACATAATAAAAACAGTTGGTTATAACTTTACATATTAATACTACATACATTCCATGACAAATCCAATACTATTTGCTTAATTAATTAAGAAACACAATCAAGCCCATGATTCCTCCCCCATCTGGCTTTTGTTCTCTTCATTGTTCAGTGATTTTGTTCCCTCCTCATGACCCCAGTACATATTAGTTGCAGGCATCTGTAAATCATTATGTGAGATAATTTAAGATTAGTAGGCGTTTGCAAGAACTTCTGCTTTTGAAGAAGTTAAAATTGTAAAAAATTGAAGTAGTAAATTGGAAGTGTATTTATAGCCTCTGGTTGTTTTAGTTTATTTTAAGTAGAATTATCAAAACAAAATACTCATTTATGTCTTATTTAAACTAAAACGAACAAAAAACTTTTCTTAGAATTTACAAACACTCATGAAAAATATAATAATCTTTTGGGTCAAAACTTTGGAACCTCATGAGGTTTGCTAAAAAATCTGAAACACCATCGAAACTTTCAAACCTTACAAATACCCCCTCTATTTGTAAGATTTCACTTAATTTTTACATTTTTAGGGGGGTGTTTGTAAGGTTTTCAGGTATATATAGTGTTTCGGATGTTTAAGCAAATCTCAGGGGTTTGGGTAATTATCCCTAATTTGTTTTTTTGTCTAACCTGGTCATAGTAGCCTTGGTCAAGAACAAGTGACTGCAAGTTTCCATTGAAATCCAATCCTAATTCTTGTTGAAGAGTAGAGAAATCTTGAACCATGGAATCCATTATTGGAAATTCATAGCCATCCTCAGAAATATACCTTTGGTTTGATGAAGTATTTGGGCTAGGAGTAACACTTTGGGCACCATATATAAAGGCTTCTTCATTCATGTCAAAAATCTGTCCAAGATTTCCCTTGTTGAATGTTGCATTGTCTGTAAAATTAATATCAGTGACAATTTTTATGTTAACACTTGTTATTAAGTCACTAGTTTTTGTCTACTGTAATAAGAAAAGCTTGAATTACTTACCATTATTAAGTACAAGATGAAGATAATATCCTTTGTCGGAAATTCCATCGCGAAGATCTCCAAGAACGTTGGTTCCGTTTGGTGGAGCAATAGTGAGTTCTTGATAATTCTTATGAAGTTGTTGCTGGATTTTTAGTTGATTGCGATCTAGTTGAGGCATGGATCCGAATCTCATTGTTTTTGCCCTATGAAGTTTGTTCTTTCGAGTAATTGCATTTGTCATCTCAGGATTTTCTTGTTTAGATCTTCTCTCACTGGGAGGTACCCAATTTGCATTGCGGCATTTCTGCACAGAGTGAAAAGAGTAAGAAAATTGAGATAAATTGAAAGGCACATTCCTATTCCTGAGGGGTGTATTTGCAAGGTTTTTAAGCAAATATCAGGGGGGTTCTGTGTAATTACCCCTATAAGTATATCTGTGTCATGATAATGGAATTCACTTCTTCCCTAAATTTATCACCTGATCATTATACTCATGACACATATGATATACGTATAAGTCGTAATACATTGTTCATGTAAAAACTATAATGAGATATTACAAAAAACTCCAACAAATATCAGCAATAATTTCAAAACAAACCTGTAGATGACTTGCCACTTGCATTCTCGTAAGACCTGGTACATCCATCAACTCAAGGATCTCTTTCGGGTAGCATCCTTTATTCAAGCAAAATCAAGCATTTCAGGTATAAAAATACATCTGTTTTGATACGTAACATGCAATAGATCATGAAATTTATAACGATAATGATTGAAAACTAAAGTACGATCGAAATATATACATACTTCCTTCTCCAAGTCGTCTGACAGCATCCATAAATTTGTCGTGAAGTTCTTGAGTCCATTCTGTCCAAACCTTCCTTCTGAAAATAACGTTGTCATGCTCTAACGTTCCTGCGTTCGCCTTTTTCTTTGATTTCTGCGTTTGTTCAGCATTATCATTCTCATTGCTGCTACCTTCAATAAGATCTTCTTCTCCATATTCGATCTCAAATGTGTTGCATTTTGTAATTTGTCCAAATTGTTCCCTTTTATTCACTCCACCAACTTTCTCCCTCAACACATGTTGCCACAGATACCTTACTATTTGCATCGTAATCGGCTTTTTTATACAGAGAAATGCACCTTGCTCTATAGCCCTCAAGGTCGTCACAGCGTCATCATCATCGGCCATCACTTCATTCAAAATAAGTAAAACAAAATAAGGGTTAGTTATATATTGAAAACCAGGTGGTAAAATGTAGTTTATAATCCTAAAAATTATTGGAAGATTTTGAGAAAGAAGTAAAAAAGAATTTGTAAAAGGATAAATGTGAACAATAATACTTACAAATTACAATCAAACCCATTCTAACAGCATCTTGTAAGAGTTGGAATGCATATGAATCAGGAGAGTTCATATTCGCCATCACAACATCAAAATGACCTTTCCCTTTTGATAAAATTGATACAGCTGTTGATGCGAACTTGACTGGAGTTACTGAAAAACATCCAAAAGCTAGAGTAAGTGCTAGTGAAATAATATTTAAATCTCATAAAGAATTTGCAATATAGTTTCACAATTTGATGATATTTACTAGTTCTAATGTAATCTTGGAGAAATTTCTGAACAAGAGCGGGAAAAGAAAATCAAGCTTGATGAAATGCCGAAGAAACTTGTATATATGCATCAAATTAATAAAAATCAACATAAATTTCCAAATTAGTAATAAACTACAAATGTAAGTACTCATGTTTAGTTAAATAAGAATATTCATTCATCAAATGTGTTTATTAGCATTTAATTGTGTAAAAACAAATATTTAAAAATGGCGCGAAGTTATATTTAAATCAATTATGGTTGTTATAAAAAAGATATATTGATAAAAATGGAATTGTTTTTTGATGTAGATATGCATACTTTGGGAAAAAAGAAATGGAGTTGTAAAGGAAAATAAATCTATTAACATTTCTCAAAATCATGAGAATTAATCAACGGGATATATGATGATAAGTGTATGAATATAAAAGCATAATATTAAGATTCAAAATTTATATGTTTACATTTTCTTGAAATTTTTTGAGAATTTTCATCATATACCTTCGTAAGAAAAGTAGTGCAACATGTTTTTAGTTTTATCATGATCTCTACCCTCATGCTCAACAAGTAACACATGTATCTTATGTGCCATATTATTTTGTGAAAAATCCATTAAATTTATGAGTGTAAAAAAATGATATGATTTTACTACAAGTCTACAAGGGAAAATGGCTATTTATAGACAATTTCTTCATGTGATATTCAGTGAAAGTTTATTATTTTATTTAATTTTCTTCAACTTTTTGGGTAGTGGAATTTAACTTGTAACGTTTGTTTTAGCATTAAAACTCAAGTCATCTTTTGTACATTGCTTTGTTTAATTTGGTGAGTTGACTTAACAAGAAACCCAAGTTCATATTAAAAAGTGAAATGTGCTAGTGTATCATATGGAGAAAATCATTACATCATTATATATATAACGCTTATTAGCATTAATTAAGGTATAGTTTGTTTGTGGAATTACTAATGTAACAACAATTAATAGGTTGATTGTCCATGCTAACTTTTCTTGGTATTCTTACTACGCTGTGAAAACATGTTGGTTAAAGCTAAGGAACTTTTTTGACCTAGAAAGACAAATTAATAAAGAAGTTATGTTCTCAATTCTAGACCAGGACACGTTAAAAGGTGAGACAGCTAGCCAGGAGTTTTAAAACTTCTTCATACCCAAAATCAGAATTTGAATAACTGAGGTTTGAATTAAAGATGGATGAGTCTCAATCACTCAATTGCACCCTCCTGAGTAAAGCTACATATTGTAGTCAACAAGCTTTATTTATATATCTAGCCAGTATGTAAGGAAACATGCTTCAAATAATGAAATAATGGTTGTTACCTTAATTATAAAACTATATAATCCAACCATATACAAAAGCGCTAAATTGGCGAGGTAAAATTATGAAAAGAGACCGTAAAATAATAATTGTACGGTCGATAAGTTCAAATAAGGTAACGGCGTATGTCTTTTGTCAATAATTACGTCTTTAACTTGCATGGAATAAAAAAAGCGAACTAAATCTCAGTTCCGTTTAGCTTGATTATCTCTTGTTTTGTTATACGGATTACTTCCACGTGTAAATTGAAAGATACATAACTAACTAAAGTTTAATATTCTTCGAAGACGGAAACAACCCGACATTTTCCATGTAAAAAACAGGTTATTTCTATGTTAGGGATGAGAGATGGCAACGGGTACGGGTAAGAGGGGAGTTGTCACGCCCCCGGATCCATAGGTCTGTTGAATGCGAGTATAAGTTTCGAATATATTGAGTGCAATCTAAAATTGGGTTTAAACTACTGCCCAAAAGGATATCAATTAGTTATACTTGAATTTTAACTTATAAACTTATTTATTTTTTTTCACTTTTTCGATGTGGGATAACCACACCACATATACAATGGGGTGCTACAGGAACCCATCCCGACTGCATCTGAGTCAGGTTTGGGGTTTATATGTATACCTCCTACCCAGACCCGAACCGAATTCGTGTGAATTTTGATAGAATAATAGTTATAATGTAATTTTGGTTCAATAAGCTACAATAAATATGTATATGACGATGGAGCTTTGTCAATTGTAATCTAATTACATGATTTAAATTCATGTTGGCAACTTTTTCAGTCAAAATTTATTTCAATCCCAGTATTCATGGCATTTATGCGTGAACAAAGTATAAGTAAGTCACAATTCTATACTATTAAAGGATGCTTTCTTGAAAAGTTAAACAATGTGAATATAGATTTTAAGTAGCTAACTACTTAATTATTTATACACTAGCTGTAAGTATAGGTGACTTCTTAATTCAAGATTAATCTGATTTAGTATAATTTCTATTAATGATGCACCTCGATTTGTGCCTCAATGAATCCAGTGTTTATTTTGTGTGATTGTTTTCGAGATGTATGATTATAAGAGTCAGGACTCTTTATATAGACGAACATCGTGACCCTAATCCTTCTAGGGTTAGGAATTCTTTCCTTAGTGTACTTATTATTCCTTAATTATTTCTTTATTTTCGGTATTTATCTTAATTATTTAAGATTAATTTCGTCCAATCATAGTCCAGTATAAGTCCAATTAGGGTTTTATCAGAGTTATAGTTTAATAAGAGTTCTCGTTCAATTGTTAATGTCATTAGGGCTTAGTCCATTAAAATGAGTTATTGGGCTTAAATTGATATTGGGCTAGGCCCAATATATGGAACACCATCAATTAAGAAAATAAAATATGAAGATGATCGATTTGTTCAATAAACAAAAATAGAGAGAATTTTTATTTTTTATGAAAGATGTACAATTCAATAAAGTTGATGTACAAATTCAACCAATTACAAGCATGTTAAATAACTCATCATAAATGGAGAAATACATGCCAAGAAACTATATACTAAACTAGTATCGAAAACCAATACTTCTATATAGAAGACTAATGCCCATATAAGACTTGAACCCATGACCTCGAAGTCATGGAGCTTCCTCCTTGCCATTAGGCCAAATTTATTTTATAATTTGGCTAATTTTTGGGATAGTAGATATGATTTGTACTATGACTAAAAACAAATTAGGCCCATATATGTTAAAGACCGGTTTACAGCTTTAATAGGTTTAGACTTCGTAGTCAAATTTGAGTTCAGAGCTCAAACGTCTATTCGACTTCTTAGGCCCATATTTGCTTTCCTTTTCTTTTTCTTCTTTTTTGTTTTTTCCTTTATTTTCTATTTTTTTCGTTTTGAAATCTATTTATATGGGTTGTGTTAGATCGGATCACTAAAGCGTAAAGGTATGTAATTTAAAATTTCATTATTTTCCTAATTAAAATGCACCAATTTGGAGAGTACCGTAAATTGGGAACCGTACGAACAATGATAGTTTACAAATAAAAGCCTTGTATCAATTTGAAAAGGGGTATTACTTCTGGGTTGACTGAAGAATAAGGTTAGGACGAGAAGCTCCGCACATAGAATTATCAACCAATCATTCTTTCCTTTGAATTAAATTAATCTAATAGGGGATAAATAACTTTTCCCATTTTAACTATGACGATTTTTGCATTTTATCATAATCTTTTTTCCTTTGCAGTTTGTCTTTTAAACTATAAAAATTTATTCAATTTGCCATCTCCAACGAAATATTCCACCGGAAAATTGCATCGTGTCATACGGGAAACATAGTTTTACGTTGTATTGCTCCTCGTAGTATCTCGAAAATAAACCCTCAATCAATTTAAGAAAATATGGAGCTTTTATCACCAAATTAGAATAACAGCGATTTTGATAGATTATTTTTAAATATTCAATTGTGTAATAAGAACTCCAAGTTTTCTGAAATTGATTGAGGGTTTATTTTTGATACGTTAAGAAGAGTATAACGTGGAAGTATATTTTCTGATATGATACGATTCAATTTTTCGGTGGAATATTTTTGTCGGAGATGGCAAATCGCAAAACAATTTATAATTCAGAAGGCAAATTACAAAGAAATAAAATTTAGACGGTAAAGTGCAAAAGTCACCATAATTCGGATAGGAAAAAATCATTATCCCTAATCTAATATTATCAGAAAAAAGTAATTTTAATCAAAATAAAATTAATTACGGTCAAACACTGCGGTAAAAAATATAATATATAAATAGCAGCGGTTTGAAACTTCATGATTCTTTTTATTTGTTTTGACTATACTACAATCAATGAAATATGGACATATATTTTTTTTCGATATTTTACACTAGAAAAATGTCAGATTAGACAGGATAAAAAGTTTTAGAAGTATCCTTACACCATAAACTACAATCTTATCAATAACATATTATATGTTCTTCTTTGCAACCCTATATAAGGACCTAAATACGGGTTTTAAGAGCTTAATTCAATTAATTTATTTTATAAACTCTAGCAAACACAAAGTATTTTTCACTATACAATTATATCATAACGAACTTAGAGGGGGTTCTATGTAATTTACCAAAAAGAATATTGTATGTGGCTAACAACCCTTCGCAGCCGGTTCTGAATTTCCCTTGTTGTCCACTCACTCAGTCCTCATAATATCTCAATTGAGAAGACTTCGTGGTCTCCAATATGAGCTTATTTATATTTCCTCAAAGTCCAAGTCTTCCACACAAACAAACATTTAATCACTCTCACAAGTCATCTACACTAGAATATGACATCAAAGATGCTTTTCTTCACAATCTTCCAACACATTATCTCGCTCTCTCATATTGTTTCTTGGGTGAACCTGAAATGGGAAAAATTCCATATTTGGTCCCATTTGTTTGGATTGAGGTAAAATTTGGTCTCATTGTGTTCAAATTTTTTTATTTAGTCCCGTAAGATTCAAAAGATGGACACTTTTGATCCTTCCATTAAGTTTTACACGGAAAATTGCATGTGTTAGTCACGTGCCCTTTAATTAGTTACAATGCAATATTTTATTTTATTTTATTTTTAAAAAATGAGTTTCAATCAGAAATTACATCCCTAAACCCATACTCACGTCCAAATCTGAAATTTGAAAAAACCCTACACCCGCTCTTTGATACCATGATAACGTGAACGAAGCTATTCTAGGGTTTGAGTAAGAAGATGAGTACAAGAGTGAGAAGAGAGAAACATGTAGAGAGAGAAAATTATAAACTCTTATTCATTGGTAAAGTGTAGATGTACAGAATATATACAAAGTAGAAGAGTAAGAAGCGTGTTAACAGAGATAAGCGCTATAGCTAATACAAGTAGAAATAAGCTAATTAAGCTAGATAGAAATATAAAATACAGAAATAATACATAATCTATCAAAAGCCAACAAAAGAAACAGACCCTACATTTTAAAAGCATCAACAAGATGCAACTAAGTGACAAAAATTATAGAAAAATGCAATAAAATATATTGTGCTCACACACACTAAGAAAAAGACACCACATTAATTTAAATTAAAATAATAATATATATAAGGAAAATGACGAGAGAAAAGACCTTTCTCTAATTCTGAGGTCTCCTTTTTCCCTTGATATTTTACATTTGTACAATATCTAACTGACTCTGATCATCTCCATTATAAAAGGACAATACCAATACCAATACCAATACCATCAGCCTTCAAATTATTATCCTTTTTTTCTTCTTCAAAATAATGGATCCAAGAATGGCAAATTTTTTCCATGTTATATTTGCTTTGCTTATAGTCTTCTATATAGCCTCAGCGTTTGCTACTACCGAGACTCCTATTTCCACGGAGAAGAACCCTTCCTCAATTTCAAGCGGTATGCACGTTATCATGTATTAAATATTATTCTTAAAAGAGAAATCTTTTGTTAAATTATATACGTACGTACGTACTAATATTTCAGGGTTCTTCTTCTACTAGCTACGCACTATCTTTGTCCCTGTTCTACCAAAAAATATATATATATATAGTGGCGGAGCCACATGTTGTTAAGGGGTACAAATGACCCCCTCAACTTTTGAAATTTTCACATATATATGTATATAAAATGTATTAATTAGGTATTGTATTTGATTTTTATGTGATAATTGTTCAATTGACCCCCCTCACAAAGTCATAAATTTATATAGGATGGGGTCAAGAATATTAAAAATAGAAGATTTTCATTTGATACTAAATTGAATATAAGTAATCAAGTCATAAAAATAGGGTAAGTTATGAAAATTCTCCTAAAATTTACGCCGCTTACAAAAAATTTCCTGAAACCTTGTAACCTTACACATACAAGTATTTGTAATTTTTTTCAGGAGGTATTATGTATATATTTTTATGTTTAAAGCGGGTATTTGTAAGATTTTAGCTGATAGGAGATATTTGTAATGTTTTCAAAATTTCAAGATATTTTCAGAAAAAAGACCTAAATTTAAGGGTTTTTTTTTGTAATTATCCTTACAAAATAAGAGACTAAAGATTTAGAGACTGTAGTGAAATGACCCCATCAACAAATTTTCTGGCTCTGCCAATATATATATATATATATATAACAAGGATATGATGAAGGGAGGATTCTTTCTCATGTTTTATAAATTATAACCCTTTAAGTTTTTACATAAAACTCAAATTTGTCTCATTCAGACAAGCAAAATGTCCACCTTTTAATTTATATCTTTTTTTTTACTTAAAAG
This sequence comes from Verbena officinalis, assembly GCA_958496215.1. Classification (NCBI taxonomy): domain Eukaryota; kingdom Viridiplantae; phylum Streptophyta; class Magnoliopsida; order Lamiales; family Verbenaceae; genus Verbena; species Verbena officinalis. The sequence continues at coordinate 4,685,971 of OY292388.1, forward strand.
TGATGTGAATGCATCGTAAGATTTTTAACGAGAACTCCACCCTCATATATTAAAAAAGTATAAGTCCCAATCAACAAAAAAAAATAAACCAAATACATAGTCAAAGACAAGCTATGAACTCGGAAAAGCTAGAGAATCACAATCCGAAAAATAACAAAAGCAAAGAGAAGGATCAACCTTCCGGTTAAAAAAAAATATATATAAAATAAAATAAAATTCTAACTGCATCTCCGATTAAATGTCAATGATTAAGTGGGCTTTTGAGCATTTGACGAAATAAATGGGTATGATATTTATAAGTAAGATAGTTTATAGGCGATACACCTACTATTCCTAAGGTTCGTTTTAATTATAATTTAGAATATACTCGTTTTCACAGTTTACTATATGAATTTTTTTTTTTGACAAACCACCATCCCAATTATACATTTTCATTGAAATTTTTTTGGGGGAGGTTTTGGATATGAGAACACCGTTCATGTGCAATTTGATGGTATATGGTTTTTGGACCCCAAAGAATTATGGGCCTATGTAAGAAAAATCCAATTATATATATATATATATATATATATATATATATATATATATATATATATATATATATATATTAAAGGATAATTTTGAGTTTATTTAAGAATAATTATAATTATATTCTTGATAGGATTCTTAGGGAGTGTTTACTTTAAATGAGACTAATCCAATTAGATAGTGTTAGGAATATATTATTTTTTTATTATTTAAAAATGTTCAGCGTTTACTTTAATATGTTATGAATGGGTTAAATAAAAACTGCATTTGGGAGTTGTAAGATAACACGGTCATAATCTAGATTAATATAAAGCTCATAACTTAAACCCACCACCTATTGAAGTAAATAATTTATTATTACATATTATTTAGACAAAATGACCTAATATGTCAAAGTAAACCCCCTCTTAAAGAATAAGTCAATTCGACAAGACTTTTTTATTTGAATAGAATTCCCGTCTTTTAAGTGATTCTTATAAACAGATAATATCTTAAATAAAGATAATGACAAATTAGAGAGAGATAAAGAAAATGAGTTATGATTCGAAAAGGACTATGATTAAAATTACATATATAAATATGGCTCCATCAATATTACCATTATAAAGAGACAGCTTCCGACGCGAGCTCCATGACTTTAAACATACAACTTTCAAGCTAAAAAAGTCTTAGGATTCTAAACGTACGGCTTTCGGGCTACTAAGATTCTTAAGAATTAGTAAATTCTAACATATTATGTATACAGTCTTTGTTTTGGGTATAAAACGAACGATTTATGCTTTGAATTGCACAAAATTGCTTTTAAGTTGTTCAAATGAGCGGTTTCTGATGGTAGCTAAATCACCTAAAAATAGTTCCAGATAGCAAGTGTAAAAAATGAATAGTTGGGATATTAGTTTGTCAAAAAAAAAAATTTGAATGACAAAATATAAAAATGGTTATAATTCGGATGATAAAGATAATATTTTCCGATCTTGTATAATTTTATCCCTCTATTTCCTTTTCATTTCATTATTAAAAACACGCCAAGACTAAACAAAATGAAGTTAAAAAAAGTAAAATAATCAGCTTATTTAGGAGTTTTGTAATGAAGTAAAATGTAATGGTTTTTATAATTTTTAAGAACAGAGAGATTAAGTGTAATTTGCCAATATATAGTTAATTGTTGATTCCTGATGGCCGGTGTGTGCAGCTCAGATAGGTCCCGAAAATAAAGGCATTAAAGTAGAGCAAGACAACAATAACATTTCCGATTTTAGATTGCCATCTCCAAGACTACGTGTGCCTCTCCCTCAGATACCAGCACATACAACACCAATTGGAAAGTGCCGCCTCGTCTTTTGCCGCCGTTTTTTCTGCTGCAAATTCTGAATACGCCAAAAACAAGTACATACACGATTATATTAATATGCACTTCAGCTTGGATCACTGTTCTGTAATGTAGTTAAATTAAAGTTGATAATTCCTATTCCCAACATTGTTATATCCAATGCCTGGTGTTATTTATCCGAGCTATTGTTTAAGAAATTTTGTGTTAAAATTATATATATGGATATGGATTATTAATATTTCCTTTTGTTTTAATTGTTCTGTTTTATTTTAGAGTAATGAATTCAGTGGGCACTTCCTGATATTTGATCAATTATGTAATAGGAAAATTATATTTCCACAGAATCTGTAAGTTCTGGTTTATAGATTTTTTTTAATATTTTAATTCGATCCTTGTCATTGCAAAAAGTCGAACCCCAAACTTTCTTATTTAGAATTATAATATCTATCGAGGTGATGAATTTTGACTATAAATTTGTCTGATTTGATGAATAAATGAGAAAGTTACAAGCTTAAAAAATTTTCTTTCAACTGTATGTATAATTCAAATTTCCCGTTTCTTCACCGAATCAGAAATTTCTGAATTCATAAGGGAACTTCATATTTAGTGGTGATTATTAGTTGGTAAATTAAGTATGGTTTCTCTCATAATATTTTTTAGTGTACCGAGTATCTGTTTCTTTAAATTCTTGCAAATTTGATTTATTTGCCATGTGTACAAGTAAGTATTTGTAATCTGCCTAATTGGTGGTTTGACTATTAGGTCAAACCTGAATCTGTCATAACCTGCAAAGTACGGACACGGGTCAGACACAGCAAAAAGTATCTAAAAAAAAATTTAGGACACGGTGTCAGACACAGTTAGGGGAGTGTCCGACACGGCTGAGGGAAGTGTCCGACACGGCAAACTCAATTTTTTTTATTTTTTTTAATTTTTTTATTTAAAAGGGTCAAAATTTATTTGAGAAAAAATAAAAAATTATAAATGAATGAAACGGTGTATTAAATTAATTTAAATTTATTTTTTAATCATTTTTAATTGATTCTCACAATATTATAATATACAAATTATAATATTCTTTTAAAATAATAATCAATTCGTATATTTAAATTTTACTAATAATTATATTATATTGTGATAAATTTATTTTTTAATTAATATTTATACATATATTATATATGAACATTTATATTTTTATTAACATTTATATTAGTCAGCCGTGTCGGAGCCGTGTCGTGTCCTAAAATTTTTAAAAAATCCGTGTCGCCGTGTCCGTGTCGTATCTTGTTCGTGTTCCCGTGTCCGTGTCCGTGCAATATAGGTCATAACAAAGAGATAAAAACATATAAGGAAACATGTATAGAGGATCATGCATGACATGGAAGGTAAGACTACCAAGTCAATTAATGCATGAATATTCTCCTACACGATTTTGTCATCATTAAAACATTAAAATAATTTTACCCAAAGCGAAGTGATTAAGTTGTCTAGTTAATAAAATGTTGGCATCTGCTTGGAAACAAGAAAATGACTAACTGGAGAACCTAAGTATTAGACAGAGCCATAGCTGAGGGGATATTTCTGTAATTTCTAATAATAAAGGGGGGTCTTATTGTATTTTTTTCTAAATCGAATAGTTCAAATATAATTATCCCTAAAAAATTGTGGCATATAATGTAGATCCACTAGCACTTATAGATGGATTCTTGCAAAGAGTTTTTCCCTATATATCCAATACAGTAGAGTAAAATTCATGATACTCTTTTAAGTTTTACCCATTCTACTTAGTAAAAAGAAGCTTCTTGTCTTAAGATCCCATTGGATTCTCTTGCATCTGCCGATGTTTCTGTAAGGAATGTGAATGAAACTACTATGTTAAAACAGATTTTGTCTTCTCATACGATACACTGCAAACTGTAAAATGATTGGCTTAAACAAGTACAAAACGTCTCTGCAACTAGCTAATTGCTATCTCCCAAAAATATCAGACATATATATATATATATATATATATATATATATATGTTTTTAACCAAGAACTGGTCCAAGGACCGTAGGGTTAAGAGGCCCCCCCTCCGTAAATAAAAGCTCAAATCAAAAAATTCGAAAAATACATCTGTAAGTTATCAACGATACTAACAAAGAGCTTGGATGCAACAGAAGAAAAAGCATACATATCGACCGTCCTGAAAGACACGAGTTTCGCACTCACCAATATATATATCTATATATATATATATATATATATATATATATCTATATATATATATATATATATATATATATCGTGCCGGACTTGCCAAACGACAAAATAAGCTCTCTGATGCTTCCTTGCACGCAGTCAAAACTATAAACCAAGAGTTTCTCATCCAATTAGTTATCCAAGTTCGATATTCGGCCTTGAAAATTGAGCTAATTATTTTATCATTAAACCATTAAAATAATTTTACCCAAAGAGGTCAACAATATATATTTTTCAAATTTAGTGTGTTGAACTTAAATGAAAATTCATTGAGTGTTAATTTATAAATTTAATGTGTATGTCACCGTTTATCTGGATTTTCGCTCATGGTAACCAACACTTCTCCTTCTGACCTTAAATTTGTTTTCCTATTTAATATATAATAATTTCAGATATATTTTAGTATTAAATACTATAAATATTTTTGAAGTATAGTTTACATTATATTCTTATAAAAAAGTGGTGAAATGTATCTGAATAAATAACTTAAAGATTATAGATAATTAAAAATGAGTTATTTTGTGACTTTTCGAATACTAAAACTGTGGAATTATTTTGTCCAATCTGATAAGATGAATTTCAAAATATATAAATATTTAGATGTTTTTGCCCAACATTTAAAATGTTATATATCACTAAATTTCAAAATTAAATATCATTGTTAAATAATAAAAATATTCATTTAATGAATTAAAAATTAACTCAGAGAAATAAATGTATAAAAATTTATTTATTTAGCTAGAACCTCAATCAAGATGTAAAATGAGTTAAAAATTAAAAGATATACTAATTATATGTAAAGAAGATACTAATTATCTTTTCTTTAATGTCATAAATTTTATAAATATATTTGTAAAAATAATACTTTCAAAAGATAAATATAAATAATTATTTTACACGCGCAAACTCTTTAATAGTAACTTAAAAAAGGTGTCTCATGATTCTATCATAAACAACTTTGCTTCCGAGCTAGGATAGCTACGATCGAACTTGCGCACTAATCAATTCCCTGGAGCAAGGTTTAATTCCATGCTGTCCCCTTTCTTATCATTCACTGCAAAAAAAAACAAAATAATTCGTTACTGCTGTGAAATCCATAAAGCAGATTAATTTTCCCTGGAAAGTTGCAGCAAATTACAAACGTCAAATGTAGGACGGTTATAGGGAACTTACAGTAGGAGAGGATAGCAAACACCATCTGAGTTATACCAACTCCAAGCAATACAATGGCTGCAACGAAAGAAATAAGCTTCCACGGGCTATTGAAATAATCACGCTTCAATATAGCAATCCATCTATTCCTTCGGCGTCCATAGTGATCATTCACATCACAAAAAACATCGCAATAAAGAAACTTCTCCGAGATTTGCACGTTAGTCCCCATTTGATTGATCAAGCGATACACCATTTCATCTCCCCCTAACCAGTTGATAATGATTCCTTGATGCCTCAGCAACTGCGCATCTCTCGTGCTGTGGATTAGGTTATGCATGAAAAACGTATAATCGGTCACGTATTTCGGAGCGTAATGCGGGAGACGATTTTCGTAAGCAATCATATTTCTAAACGAAGAATATGTGTCATCTGAAATGTTTAATCCGGGAATGCAAATCTTGTTTCCTTCAAATCTGATATCCAAGAAACTACGATTTGGATCACATGGCTCTTTAAATCTTATCCCGGCTTCTTCAAGCTCCGTAGCAGAATTTATATGCTGCCCATGATTTGTTCCATTATTATCGTCACCTTGATCATGAGAAATTACTTGTCGATCAGCAAACGATGAACACCCAATGTGATGTACTAAGCCAAGGAGATGGTGATGATGATCATCAGATGATATTCCTTTTTGCAGTACTTCAGATCCAAATAGTGCTGATAATAAAGGCCACATTAAATCACTCAGCTTATCTTGATCATTATTCTTGGATAGGTTGAACAGCTCTTCAAGGATAAACAAAGGAATTTGGTTCTCAAATAGCAACAAATCAAACAGCACGTTGTTTTTAATATTTCCCAAGTGGAAAATGGGATTATTCTCATCATCCACCATATTAATGTCCTCCCTACTATATTCTCGCAAAAATTCAATGATAAAAACACCATCAAGAAGCAACATTTGCACAAACTCATCTTGTTTGAGTTTGACTTCCTCTGCGTAACATTTGCGCGCTTCGCCTTCTGTATCTCTCATTGCTCGCACATATCTATCAAGGCTCGGCTCCTTTCCAGTGGGTTCAGTAAGCAGCTTGAGGTATCTTCTTTTTGCGTGCTCCATTTTCTTAAGATGTTCTTTTTCACGGTGAAATGGGCCAATCGCGATGATTTTGGGATCATATGCCTTGTCATTTGTGCTGCGTAAATCTTCACTAACTCTGTAAATAGAGGGTCTCGATTGTGAAAGTACTGTTGAGTCGTCCAGCATTTGGCGAATGTGAAGAGTAAGTCGATCTTCCCGTGGCATAATTTAATTTGGGTTTAATTTGTACAAATATTGCTCTGCAAAATTTTTTGTTATTGGAAACAAAAATGTTTAGATAAATCAAAATATTTTTTCTTTAATAGCGAATTTAAAAAACACTAATTACCTGAAAATTTAAAATAAATAGTGAATTAATTAATCCTCAACGGAATATCAAAAAATTATATATATTTTTGTATTCTTTAATAGTTTACGTAACCACAAACCGTGTCATTGCAGACGACCTAGGAATTTTGATGTGTAGATTCCTTAGATATGCACGTATATACTTAGAATTAATTACATCTGAGTCCCATACAGGGACCCCTACTATTACAATTTATCATGAATGAACTAAAACTACAAGAATTATGCCATAAATTTCAGAAATTCGGGGAATTAATTTGTAAATTCACCTAACAAGGATAGTGGATCTAATTCACCCTTTTTCTAGTGTCTGGATTTTCATGGCAACTTATAAGATGTCTCAAAAATAAGTTTATAAATTTGGGGAGCTTAAACTCCTTAATTAAAGAATTATCACACATGCACTTATAAACTTTTATTTATTATACAAGGTATAAAATGTTCTAAAGAGCAGGCTCGGCCAATTAAGCACCATCCTACCATATATATAGTAGATAAAGCATGCATAAAGATATATCTAAGAAAGACTTACTCAGCCAAGACTATGCCTTCTTCATCTTCAGTTTTCAAGCACAGCTTATGTTAACCAGTGTCGAATTCCCAACCAAGATATGATATATAGGAGACTAATGTTTATTCTTGTGTATATATATATGATATAAAACTAAAGCTGAAGCTAGACCAGTACTGAAAGAGAGTATAACATGTAGACCGTACCACCAGTACTGTATGATCGATCGAGAATGGTAAGAGTTTTTAATAGATCGAGCGAGCAAACTGAAACACAGGATAAACCTAGCTAGCCAGTTAATTTAAAACAGAAGAAATGGCGACCACAAAAAATAAAATACAACTGCTTGAGGTGAGTCAATTTAATTAGTAGTCTTGCCAGATTTTAATAGTAGTCGACTCCGTCGTCGTCATTAATTTGCTCAATGAGACTTCTTCTTTTAAATTTTAATTAATATTTAGATATATATATTTTGAAGGGCGAATTACACATGGGTTCTCGACATTTGCCCTATTTACATCTAGGCTCAGGAGAATCATTTTATTACAAATTAGTCCATTGACCGAGTCAAAGTCAACATTTTTGTTAAAAAAATAAAAAAAATTATAAAATGACTATATTACCCTTTGGACTACATTGTAAAATTGTCAAACTATAAGGACCTAAATGTAAAATTTCTCACCGCCACCACCGTCGCTGGAGCCATCACCCAGGTGGTCGAAACCTTATACCAAGACGATCCTCTCGTTGAGCCCGTCATATCCCCCAAGTCCGTTTTCCCATTCAACAACCATACCGGATTTAATTTCAATTCCAATTTTCGGATTTTACCCTAAAATCCTAAAAAATTCAATTCGAAATTAACGACGATTCATTCAAAGAAATTTGAAATCGACTTCAAATATAGCTTACCCATGTCAAGGAGGTTGAAAAAGGTGTAAAGCCCGTCCAAAATGGTGGTCGGAAGTGGCCGGACCACCACTGCCGCCGTGAACAACCACTGCGCCACTTTCTTTTCGCCATATCTCCGCTGTTGGTGATCGAATGAGAGCGAGACCACCGCCAAATGATTCCTCTCGTCGAGGGCTTCAATCTCCGGGTGGTGCGCGACCGCGCTGTCACCAGAGTCTTCAGATCGTCGCTTCGCCGTTGCGGTTGTAAAATCGTCGTAGCGCTGCCGTGGTTGATCGGATGGCCATGACACCACCACCGTTGGATTCCTCGTGAAAAATCGGTCTAGAACCAGCCAGCCTCCACCATTGCCATCGCCGGAAAAGCCAGGTCCCACAAGCTCCGCCACCGCGAGAAATTTTACATTTAGGTCCTTATAATGTGACAATTTTACAATGTAGTCCAAAGGGTAATGTAGTCATTTTATAATTTTTTTAATTTATTTTTTATTTTTGTTAACAAAAATGTTGACTTTGACTCGGTTAATGGACTAATTTGTAATAAAATGATTCTCCTAAACCTAGATGTAAATAGGGCAAACGTCGGGAACCCATGTGTAATTCGCCTTATTTTGAATGATTGATTGGAAACTATGGTAGCTTGATATCTCTGTTAGTATAGAATGTGTGGTGGAGAAATGAATGACTGCCATATATAGGTGCATGTAGTATGAAAGCTGGAAAGTGGGAACTAACGTGGTCCCTGGATATATTTATTTTGCCATTCTGTTTATATTGGAAATGAAATTTTCATATTCGTTCAAAAAAATATGAGGGGCATCTAACACGTACTATATTAAGCGTGCTAATGAGATTTATCCCGATATTGCCGTACAAAAGTTTCACTCACTGGGTAAAATTGATGTTTCAGGACATGTTTAACTATGGGCTAGCTAGTTAAATAAAGTGGGGGTTTAGGTTGTTTACTTTTCACATGGATTGTTTAACATATATAAACCTCAAATCTGGAGGTCCAAAATAAACCGTTGTCCTTGTCTTGTCTGGTCCACATGATGAGATATCATCCTGTCCAATTCATCTGTCTATTTACAATTCTGAAAATTTCGAAAGTTTAGTGTGAACCAATTGGAGGATGTTGCCGGCCTACGGATGGATGGATTGGGTGTTGGAAGGGAAAAAATGTAGAAATAAATGAGGGGTAGTTAATTATTGTCTAATTTAATACGTAAATTTATTTTTTCTTTGCTATGCATCCATACTAAATTTTCACCAAACTAAAATTAGTCCTAATTGCATTTTTGGTTCTTTAACTATGCGAAAATAGCATTATTAGTCCTAAGATTTTTTATTTTGCGATTTTAGTCCTGTAATTTCCAAAATATTATAATTTTAGTTCTGTAATTTCCAAAATATTGTAATTTTAGTCATGCATTATCCGGTAAGAAATTGGAAATTCGGCGAGCACAGGACTAAAATTGCAACATTTTGGAAATTACATGACTAAAATTGCAAAATGAAAAAACTTTAGAACTAATAATGTTACTTTCGGATAGTTACAGGACCAAAAATACAATTTGGCCACCAAAATTATATTTTCTTTTCTTTAAAGAAAAATAACACTTGGGTCCCCATCTTTTGGGGTATTTACATTTAGGTCTAGAAGAGTCGATTTTTTACAAATTAGTCTAAAATTTCATTGACCGTTACTCAAACTTAACATTTCTATTAAAAATTTAAAAAATATATATATATATGAAAGGACTAAATTACCCTTTGCACTGCATTGTAAAGATGTCAAACTATAAGGACCTAAATATAAAATATCTCACCGCCGCCACCGTGCCGGAGCCACCACCCAGGTGGTCAACACCTTATACCACGACGATCCTCTCATCGAGCCTGTCATATCCCCCAAGTCTGTTTTCCCATTCGACAACCACACCAGATTTAATTTCAGTTCAAATGTTTGAAAATCAACCTAAATTCTAAATTCTTAAATCTGAAATTAACGAAGATCCGACCATTGGATTTTCGATCCAACTTCACCACTAGCTTACCCATGACTATAATATTAGGTACCTCAAAATATTAAGTCCTGCTTCATTTTCTGCCATTCTCGTCACAAATTGTCTAAAGAAATATCAATTTTCTTGCAATATAGAGATTTGTACTAGATTATGTGAGATTTATACTTTGTAGTGACATTGTAGCACCCCAGAAGTTTTAATCAGTACTTCAGATTCTTTAGAAATAAATATCATGTACCGGGCAGTGCTAAGATTTATACTAGATTATATTGGAAACATACCTTTCGTAAGCAGCATAATACTTCATAACGTCTAATAGCAAAAATATCAATTTCCCGTCAACATTAGGATTTTGTACATTATTTTGTGATATAAATACCTTAAATCCACACTAGTGTACCTCATATCTTCTAATACCTACTTCATTTCCTATGTTAATCGGCATCACTTGTTAATATGATTTCCTTTGTCATATGTTTGCAATATCTCATTCTCATTAATAAATATCAAATTAAATTAGTAATTCCTAAGTAGAGTTGAATATTCGTTTTAAATCCATAGTTGAATCATGGACATAGATAATGCGTAGTAATCAAGATGTTCAATATTCTAAGTTAATCTTATAGAATGTTATAGTATTGTCATGCTTTTGAATAATGCCGACATAATGCCTCATTTATGTACATGTGTTTTCAAATATGTATGTAATTCCTAAAAAGATTACCAATATTTCAAATAAATTCATAGTTCAATAACCTTATTTATACGTTCAACATCACAAGGTATGTAAATTAATGAAATATTATTGTATTGACTTAAAAGTATAATCAATATCTCTTTAAACATAATTCTCATGTAAGTGTTTTCAAAATCATAAGTATTATTGTATTTACATTACAAGTTATTTATACCAAGTTATTCGTATCATATATTATAGTATTAATCACATAAATCTGATCTATAATTCGATCACAGATGTGTAGTACGTTTATAAAGAAATAGAGTATGAAAATGCATTAATCAAGTACGTAGATCAAATAATAAAGTATAAATACCAATATAACAAGGTCCCCTTATATGTTGCTAAAATAGAGAATCGAGTATAGGAAAATGATTATCAAGTACAGATGTGCAAAATTAGAGTATTCGTTTCCGAAATCAAAGTACAATTTCCAATATATCAGGTATTTCAATATATTTTTTATTAATACAAAAAATTCCACGAGTATATCAAGAAGAGTTCCCTGCAACTCTCCACTTCCCAATATCACATTTATATTTTATATATTTTTATTACAGAATATTTCTACAAATATAGAGAATCTAGTACTGGAAAATAGATATCAAGTACAGCGGTACAAATTTAGAGTACGATTTTCCGAAATCAAAGTATAATTTTCAATATACCAGGTATTTCAATATATTTTTTATTAACACAAAAAAATCCCACTAGGATGTCAAGAAGAGTTCCCTACAACTCTCCACTTTCCAATATCACATTTATTTTTTATCTATTTTTATTACATACCATTTATGCAAATATAGAGAATCGAGTACTGAAAAATAGATATCAAGTATAACGGTGCAAAACTAGAGTACGCTTTTCCGAAATTGAAATATAATTTTCAATATACCAGGTATTTCAATATATTTTTTATTAATACAAATCCCACGAGAATGTCAAGAAGAGTTCCCTGCAACTCTCCACTTCCCAATATCACATTTATTTTTTATATATTTTTATTACAGACTATTTCTACATATATAGAGAATCGAGTACTGGAAAATCGATATCAAGTACAGTGGTGCAAAAATAGAGTACGCTTTTCAATATACCAGGTATTTCAATATACTTTTTATTAATACAAAAAAATCCCACGAGGATGTCAAGAAGAGTTCCCTTCAACTCTCCACTTACCAATATCACATTTATTTTTTATATATTTTTATTAGAAATCATTTATGCAAATATAGAGATTACTGAAAAATGGATATCAAGTACAACGGAGTAAAACTAGAGTACGCTTTTTTGAAATCAAAGTATAATTTTCAATATACCAGGGATTTCAATATATTTTTTATTAATACAAAAAAATCCCACGAGGATGTCAAGAAGAGTTCCCTGCAACTCTCCACTTTCCAATATCATATTTATTTTTTATATATGTTTATTACAGACCATTTCTGCAAATATAGAGAATCGAGTACTGGAAAATAGATATCAAGTACAACGGTGCAAAATTAGAGTACGCTTTTCCGAAATTAAAGTATAATTTCGAATATACCAGGTATTTCAATATATTTTTTATTAATACAAAAAAATCCCACGAGGATGTTAAGAAGAGTTTCTTGCAACTCTCCACTTCCCAATATCACATTTATTTTTTATATATTTTTATTACAGACCATTTCTGTAAATATAGAGAATCGAGTACTAAAAATAGATATTAAGTACAACGGTGCAAACTTAGAGTACGTTTTTCCGAAATTAAAGTATAATTTCCAATATATCAGGTATTTTAATATATTTTTATTACAGACCATTTGTAGGAATATAGAGAGTCGAGTATAGGTTCATACTTATAAAGTACTACGCTGAGATATCTAGGTACTCAGTTATTGGAACATAGTAGAAATTCCAATATAACAAGTTTTTCTTATCTGTGGCAATATATCAAGTACAGCCGTGCTAAATTAGAGTACTGGGATGTGGAATCAAAGTATAGTATCCAATATAAAAGGTATTGCTGTATATTGTTTATTATTATAAAAAAAATCCCTTGAAGATGTTAAGAAGAGTTCCTTGCAACTCTCGAATTCCCAATATAAACTCCAATATCAGGTACTAAACTGAGGAATCGATGTATTCAAATTCCAGTCACGAAGTATAAAATACATTATCACTAGGAATTTTTATTACAAACAATATCTGGAAATATTGAAATTAAAGTACATATCAAGAAGAAATCTCAGGTACTAAACAAAAAATCGATGTACTCAACGCCAGTCACAAAGTATCTAAACCAACAAACGCTAACAGTATCCAAAGCAACTCAAGAAATAACAACATACAAACAAACGAAGAAAAATTTTACTAAAGTAATTCTCATCTCATAAAGTACAACATGATTGGCCACCTCTCCCTCTCTCTATCTCGGCCTCTCTCAACAGAATGCCTCCTCCTCCGACATTGATACCAATTGTTGATCATCAGTAAAAGACAATCTCATGGTGATAAGATCCAATTTAAGCACCTTGTGCAGCATGATCATGTTAGCGACATCCTCATCCTGCGACAGTCTGATAGAGTGACCCGTGGCATGAGGGGCAAGATATTTCAAAATAATGCCACTTCTCTGAGATGTAAGCTCAAATTGGCATATATCCATTATCTTAGTATCATGACTAATTGAGCAGATATGCATATAAGAATTGTATTCAATACTAGCCAGGAGATGGATGGGCGCGAGAACCACACATTCCTCGTATGGATAAACCATTATTCAATTTAACGCAAATTGTCGAGAGCCTGATTGTGTAAAAAGGAGAAAAATTAACTCGGCCAAATATACATAATTGATTAACATGAAATCAATTGGAATGAATTATTCTTCAAACACATAAATTCAGAAAAGAATTGCGCCACACACTAAAGGAATTAGTGAACCCTAAATGTTGCAAATATCAGCGCATACCAGGCATAATTAGAAGCTGAAGAAGATACCGGATGCTGAAGCTGAATTTCCGAAGAAAGGGGATACAGAAGCTTGAGTTTCCTGAAAAAGAACTTTCTGGTTTCCTTCTATTAGTTCAGGGATTATCGCGGGAAAGAACAAGAAGAGAAGAAAATAATTTGGGAAAATGATGAAAAGAAAATAAAAAAGAAGCTATTTTTTTTAATTAAAAATGATGACTTGGAAATTGGATGAAAAGAAAATATAAAAGAAAATTAATTTTTGTAAAAAATAAATAGAAAATAAATTAATTTGATGACTAGGCATAAATATTAATATTTTAATAAAACAGGTCCTTTAGACTAAAAGATTTCTATTTCAAGATCTTTTGCCTATAAATTTGAAAAATAGATCTTTTTTTCTAAGAAAAAGTCTCAAATACGGCCGTCCTTCTAGATATTCGTATATATATAATCAGAAGCACATAAGGCCCTAATACGTTAGCCTCACATTGTTCAGAATCCAAACCGCCAAACGTCTACATATTCCAGCACCAAGAATCTTTACGCAATGCTTTCCTATTCTCCTTCACTTCAATTGACTCTTTTTTCAAACAAAATTTGCTTGTGTATCTTTTTGTGGTGAAATTGCAATTTGAAATTAGCCATTTCAATATTTTAAGATGGAATCTTTCAGTTTTACTATTTGAAAGCATGAAAATGTGTTCGTTTTTATCATTTGTTTAGTTTTTTGTATTTAAATTGTTTACACTGCCTAATCATCATTTCATGATATCAATTATCAAGAAAATTATAAGTTAATTTGACTTAAGAATATAGCTGGCCCTAAATCACTTTAAAACTATTAAAGCATGCAAGTATACTTTCCTAATATATATGTACATGTATCTATATTCATATAATTCGGAGGGTGTTGTTGAAACTCATTCATCTTTAATCAAACATTAAATATGCGAATCCTGGTTTTGGGTATGGTAAAAGGATAAAAAGCAAAAAATTAAATTAAATCAAATTTAAATTATTGATGGATGACATGATCTAGATGCGCTCGCACACACTAGAAAAAAAAAAAAAAACTCTATATTCACATACTAAAAAGTGAAAATATCATAAATCAAGCATATGTTAATTTTAATATCTATATAGTCAGTATACATTAAGGGTTTTAAGAGCTTAATTTAATTTAATTATTTTTATAAACTCTAGCAAACACAACGTATTTTTCACTATACAATTTATCATAACGAAATTCAGGGGGTCTATGTAATTTACCAAAAAGAATATTGTATGTGGCCAGGCAAACAACCCTTTGCAGCCGGTTCTCAATTTCCCTTGTTGTCCACTCAGTCCTCATAATATCTCGAAGTGAGTAGACTTCGTCGTCTCCAATGGCAATATGACCTTATTTATATTTCCTCAAGTCCAAGTCTTCTACACAAACAACATTTAATTGCTTTGACAAGTCATCTACAGGTAGAATATGACATCAAAGATGCTTTTTTTCACAACCTTTACAAACCACAATCTTCCAACACATTCTCTCTCTCCCCCTCTCTCTCTCTTACATTGTTTCTTTCTCAATATAAAATAAGTTTTGAAAACTACAAAGCAAAATAAGAAGAAGAAGACAGACAATAAAGTACAAAAGTGGAACCAAGTCTAAGTCTTTCTCTAATGAAATGCTTCGTCTTCTTCTTCTTTGACCTGTATAATATGGCTGCTGATGATTTTCTTTGGGAAATTTGATGATAATTCCATCTGCAAATCCTCAACAGAAATAAAGGTATAAATCTATAAAATCACATAATTTTTTTATTACATGATTCATCCCAGTATAGAGATTTTTTTTTTTTCTGATTAACTTCATTATTTTTCATTTATACTTCTGGGATTTAAAGATTATCTTGAAAAGCCCGGAAAAAAACACAATGAATGAATCAGCTGGTTTTGAATTTGATGGTTCAACCGTAAACTCGAGATCATCATCTTCAATACAAACAGAGCCCGTTACAGAATTCTCAATCTTGATTGAGAAACTGAGTCCGATTCTCCATGAAATGAAGGACAGTGACGAGATCATGGGTTTGCCGGCCATGCAGAAAGCGTTGGAATCTCTAGAAACTGATTATAACCGTGCGAAAGCAATGATGGAGAGTCAAACGATTAGTTCTTCCCCAGCCAAAAATATTGAATATTTAATACAGAATGTCGGAAGATCGTTGGGGCTCGTTTTGTTTGCGGGCCATGATGCTCCGATATCGAACAAGCAAAATATTGAGGCTTTGTGTAAGGAAATGATGAATGTGAGGTTTGAGTTAAGTTCGGATCAATCGGAGTTTGCCGATGAAACAGAGAAAACAGAGGAAGAAACAGAGTACGAAACAGAGGATGAAACAGGGGAAGTAGCAGGGGCAAAAGCAGAGCAAGAGATAGTAGAAGAGGAAACAAGAATATTAACCATTGAAGATGCTATTTCGCAGATCAAATATGGTCATGAAGATAAATTTAAAGATGCCCTTTTGATGTTAAATGGATTTATCAGGGATAAAATGGTTTCTGACGAACGGATTATGGATGAAGACGTCGTTAAGGTTTTATCCAGTCGATTGAGCTCTTGTAAAGGAAATGAGAGGTTAATCATCATTCAAATATTGAGATATCTCATCCAGAAGCACGATCAACACAAGGTACTTACTGATGAATTTGAAACGAAAATGAGCCGAAACTTTTAAAAAGTCTTCCGACTTTTTAATGGCTATATGAGTTTACGTAGGTTTTTCAAAGTGTGCAGGAAAAGATGAAGGACTTGGAGTTTTTATCAGCTTTAGTGAAGTCGTTGGCTCGCGACGTGGAGGAACAGAGGGAGGCAGTGGGGCTTTTGCTGAGTGTGGCGGATGATGTTGAAGTTAGACGAAGAATCGGGAGAATACAAGGGTGTATTGTTATGTTGGTTGCCATCTCAAATGGGGAAAATGAAGAGGCTTCACATGATGCAAGAATGATGCTAAATGCTATGTCAAGCAATACTCAACATGTTCTTCATATGGCCGAGGCTGGTTACTTCAAGCCTCTTATTAAGTACCTTAAGGAAGGTAAATCTTTTTCCCTCATCATGTTTCGCAGCATTGTACGTAAAAGGTGCTTGCAAAAGCTTAAAATACGAATACCGCTGGGGTTACATTACGAAAAACACCCCGAAAATTGTTGACGACTCAGGGTGGTTTTTGTAATTTCCAAGGTTTGAAGGGGGGTTTCATAAAAGGGCCAAAAACTAGAGGGTTTTTTCTTTTTGCAATTATTCCTTCAACATAAGTGCTTTTTTGTGTTTTGCTTCTTTTTTACTTCAGTAGTTAAGAACTGAAAATTGTCTGGAATGTCTGCTTTCGCATTTCTCTAAGCATAGCAATATTAAAATTTAAAAGCACCTCATGCCCTAACTTCAAGCAATTTCGTGGTTTCTTTTTTTAAAATTTTTAGCAACTTTTATAAAGGTCTATTCCAAATGCTCGTATTTTTATTAGTACTCACTTTATCCAACACTTCTAAAATTATGCACTTCACAAAAGCAGTAGATGGCCTCACAAACTTGCTACGTCTATCCTTTCCGCTATTGATAGCTTACATCAGAGTAATACATTATACATGCCTCATAAGAAAAAACTTTTAACTACTCTAAGTCTTGAACACTAGAAAATTTAAAAGGCCCTATTTTGCCAAAAAAAATTGTTTTCAGAAAAAGTTAAAGTTGTAAAAAGTTGAAGTTGTAAAATTCAGAGGTGTTTGGAACAGAAACTCCGAAGCGCTTTTAAATAATACAAAAAGGAACCCAAAAGCTCAAAAAGCAAACGCACATGTGCTTCTAGCTTTTAGCTTATTATAACTTATATTTCAGCAGAAGCAGCAACACAAAATGCTTAATTCCCACATGTACTAAATACTATTCCTCTTTTCAGGTTCAGAAATGAGCAGAGTTCTAATGGCAACAGCGCTATCAAGACTTCAACTCACCGACCAAAACAAAGCTTCCCTTGCAGACGACGGAGCAATCGAACCGCTCGTTACAATGTTCACCACCGGAAATCTCGAGGCCAAGCTCTCTTCCTTAAACGCCCTCGAATCTCTCTCCACCTCAAAACACAACATCCAACGCGTGATTGACTCAGGCATTGTTGTTCCCCTTCTTCAGCTCCTCTTCTCCGTCACATCCGTCCTCATGACACTCCGCGAACCGGCCTCAGCAATTCTTGCAAAAGTAGCACAATCCGAAAGCATACTAATCAAACAAGACATTGCTCATCAAATGCTCTCGCTCCTAAGTCTCTCCAGCCCGATAATCCAAAACCATCTCTTGGAAGCACTAAACAACATCGTTTCCCATTCGAGTGCGTCCAAAGTTAGGCGCAAAATGAATGAAAACGGCGCGATTCAGCTTCTCTTACCTTTCTTAAGTGAAAAAGATACTCAGATTAGGATGAGGGCGCTGAACTTAGTTTACGCACTTTCTAAAGATAATATAAAAGAGGAGCTCACTGAACAACTAGGGTATCCACATACAAGTCTCATTGCAGGCATTGTATCATCGTCAACTGCAGAGAGTGAAAAAGCTGCAGCTCTTGGAATACTCAACAACTTGCCTCTCCACGACAAGAAAATCACAGAAATACTCAAAAATGCAAATTTATTGCCTTTGATGGTATCTATAATCAGTTCAAGCCCATCGGATTCAATAATATACGAGAGCATCTCCGGATTGCTGACACGTTTCACGGTTCCTAACGATAAAAAGCTGCAGCATTACTCAGTTGAAAACGGCATTATTCCTGTTCTCATCAAGTTGTTATCGTGCACCTCGGAAACTGCTAAGTCTAAGGCGGCGTTGTGTTTATCTCAATTATCACAAAATTCAGTACAGTTGAGTAAATCAAGAAAACTGAAGTGGTTTTGTGTGCCGCCTTCGGTGGATTCTTACTGCCAAGTACACGACGGCTTCTGCTCTATAAAAGGGACGTTTTGTTTAGTTAAAGCTGGAGCTATCAGCCCTTTGGTTGAAATTCTTGAAAGTAGTAATAGGGGAGCAGACGAAGCGGTTCTCGGCTGCATTTCAACTCTGTTACAAGATGAAATATGGGAGACTGGATGTAATTATGTTGTTAAAACGTCATGCGTTAGTGGGGTTTTTAAGGTTCTTGCATCGGGGAGTTTGAAGGCTCGAGAGAAAGCGCTTTGGATATTGGAGAGGATATTTAGAGTTGAGGTTTATAGAGAGGAGTTTGGTGAATCTGCACAAGTGGTGCTTATTGATCTTGCACAGAATGGTGATCCTTTGCTAGCACCTGCTGTGGCTAAGTTGTTGGCACAGCTTGAACTCTTGCAAGTCCAGTCTAGTTATTTTTGAAAATTTGTTTCTTTCTTTTTTTTTTTTATTACTTTAGTTGGGTTGGAAGTGAAAACTGAAAATTACGTAAAGTCAACAGATAGAAATGCATATTTAAGCTTTGGCCAAATGAGATAATTGGTCTTTAATATTCATGTTTGTCTCAAACTAGTTCTTTTTTTTTTTAAAAGAATAAAAAGGCCTATTCTGTAACCAAAGAAAATAAAAAGGCCTATTCTATTAATTCGAAATGTCCGATAACATAATAGACCTAACAAAATCAGGGATATTAATGCCCACGAAATTGATACTAGAAGACCTTCTAGCAAGACTATAGACCGAATAGTTGCTCGAATGACGAATAAAAGAAATTTAACAAACGGAATTATAGAAAGAGCTTCCCTAATATTTTTAATAATGTTTCCAGTACCTGAAAAGTTAAGCTCCAAGTCTTTGAGTTGTGTTAGAACATCAAGGCAATCATCATCTCTACTCCATTCCCGCCGGACTGCCAAATAAGCGCCTTTCGAGCTGCTGCAGCCTCGGCTTCTCCAGCTTCCCAGCAGCCACGTCTTCTTCCCGAACACTACTCCACACACCGGCCGGTCTCATCTCTTGCCACCACCCCAAAACTGAACATTCCTTCGTTGGCGAAGGTTGTGCCATCGAAGTTTATCTTTATCCATTCCTTATCCGGTGGCCTCCAAAGCAATCTAGCATTCCTCTCCAAAGTGTGTATTATCGGGTCAGGTGGTGGCAATAGACAATAATAGTTTCCAGCAAACTCAACCAACTCCTACGGTGTTATTCCATCTTTCTGCCCATTCTTTATTTCTATTCTACCAAATAGCCCAAATTATAATAAGAAATAAACACCAATCAGCCTCACTTAACTCCTCGTTCACCCTCCTCAACCAAACTTCCGCCACCCCATCCCATTTGCCAATAACCCGCCAAGGTAAGCCCCCAAAGAGCCCAAACTTGACGAGCCGCATCACATAAAAGCAAGATATGCTCCATGTCCTTGTCGTCCGCCCCACAGAATGGGCAACGCACATCAAATCCACAATTCCGCCTCTTCAAGTTAATAGTTGTAGGAACTGCTTCCTTACTCACCCCCCATGCAAATAATCGTACTTTGGGTGGAACTCGTGCGGACCAAAACAGCCCCCAATCCCTCAACTCTGACGTCGACCATCTAACCACCCCCCACCCCCCCCCCCCCCCCCACACCCCACCACACAATTCCCTAAGCTCGAGAGCTATCTAATTGTATCCACTTCGCACCGTGTACCTCCCATTCTTAGTGTAATGCCAAATTCGGACATCTCAGCTTTCGGTTGAGCCAAGAGGCATGTTCAAAGTCAGTTCGGCATCATGAGGGTTGTAAAGATCCGTGAGTTTGAGATCTAGAGTTATGGATAAGAAAGCGAGAGAGATATATAGAATACTGTATTCTTATATATTTTGACTTAAGAAGACACGCTTATATAGCAAAGCATAAAGCGCTGACTCAAATACAGACTAAGGACAATAAAATAATAAAATTACATAATAGTCCCTAATCTATACATATTTTTACATTCCCTCCTCAAGCTGAACTTTGGTGGAAATCTACCAAATGTAACTTGGACAATAAAAACTGGAACTGGGAAGATCCCAAAATCTTGGTAAACAAATCGGCCAATTGCATCTTAGAAGGAAGATGCCCTGGAGCAATAAGACCTGCTTTCAGTTGATGTCTGAGAACATGACAATCTATCTCTAAGTGCTTGGTCCTTCCATGATAGACTGGATTTTCAGCAATATAAAGAGCAGCCTGATTATCACATGCTAAAGGAATGGGTAAAGTAAAGGGAACCTCTAAATCACCCAAGATGTAGGTGATCCATTGTAACTCCCTGACTGTAGCAGGCATGCATCTGTCCTCTGCCTCTGCACTGGAATTAGAGACAGTGACCTGTTTCTTTGATTTCCAGGAAATGAGACATCCACATGCAAAAACACAATATCCAGTAATAGAGCGCCTGGAATCTGGACAAGAGGCCCAGTCTGCATCACAATAGGCACTTAAATTCATATCAGAATCTGTGGGATAAAATAATCCCTTTGATGGAGAAGATTTCAAATACTTAAGTACATGAAGGGCAGCCTCCCAATGTGAGAGACATGATTTATGGACAAATTGGCTAAGTTGTTGTACATCATATGTGATGTCCGGCCTGGTCATATTCAAGTACAACAACCTACCAATGAGCCTTCTATATTGTTCAGGATAGCCCAAACATTCAGTATCCTTAATAGACAATTTTAACCCTTTTGTTAAGGGTGTAGAAACTGGTTTGCACAGAGATAAACCAGTATCCTTAAGTATGTCCAAAACATACTTTCTTTGATTCAAATATATACCTGCAGAAGATCTAGCAATTTCTATACCCAGAAAATATTTAGCATATCCTAAATCCTTAATAGTGAATTGAGTATGCAGAAACTGTTTAACTAACAGAATATTTTGCTCATCATTGCCAGTTATTAGCACATCATCCACATAGACAAGTAATACTAAGAAAATTTTGTCAGATTTATAAGTGAATAAGCAATGGTCATGCTCAGATTGTTTAAAGCCATAATTGATCAACTTAGCACAGAATTCTGCATTCAATTCCCTGGAAGCTTGTTTTAGACCATAAAGGGATTTAACAAGATGGCAAACTTTACCATTAGGACACTTATCATAACCCTCAGGAGGCAACATGTAGACTTCCTCACTTAAGTTCCCATTCCTCCAAAGCTGGTATCTGTTTGCCTTCCCTTCATGAATTTTAGGAATTCCTTCTGAATGAATTCCTGCATTTTAGAACTAGCCTCACTGTTAGTTTGGTTGTCAGTGTGCCTATTTCCTTCCTTACTCATTTCTGCCATATTGCCACTAGTTTTCTTCATTCCTTTCTTTTGTTCTTGCAGTTTTACATACCACTCCGGTGTTCCATGAATCTTGAAGCATGTGGATTCATCATGTCCTTTCCAGCCACATTCAGGACACACCAAGTCAGATTTGTCTTGTCTTTTAGTAGAATTCTGTCTATTTCCAGTAATCTTTCTTGTAAAGTTGTTGTTTCCAGTTTTCTTGACCTGATTGGTCATCATAGCAGTATTTTCACTGTTTTCTGAGAAGATGTTGTGAACATCCCTTTGTTTTTCTACATGCAACAACATTTGGTACACCTGTCCTGCATCAGGTCTTGGTTTCATAACTAGCATCTGGTTCTTAACGGGTCCATAGCTCTCATTAAGCCCCATTAAGAACTGAATCATGTGTAAGGAGGACCAGATTGCGTTCATCTCTCTAGCCGCACCACAGGTGCACTCAGGAAGAGGTTGTAAACATTGAAAGTCATCCCATAGTTTCTTGAGTTTGGTATAATATTGGGACAGACTCATGTTTCCTTGGGACTTGTTCGGTTGTCCAGATGAGATTGGTGCGCGTGAATCCATGCAGCACTGATTCAGTGTGATTTGGCAAAATCAGCACTCGCGAATTGCTTGTTCGGTTGGACGAAACAGTGGTGATTTGCTACAGTTTTATTTTGTAATTCTTTGTTCGGTTCAGACAAAAAATGAGGCAGATTATGGAAAAATTACCAGTGTACCCTTACTTTTTCTTAATTGCCAGTGGACCTTGAGTTTGCTCACCCAGCACCTTGCCCACATTTGGCCCTCATCACTCAGTTGGTGGTTTTGAGAGCTTCTTATGCGTTGCAATCTAAGTTCTACAATAATTTTATCATTTCGAAATTGTTGTGAGAAATTTGAAAAAGTTGTTGTCAATTTAAAGGAGATTTTGCATGCTTTGTGACAAGTGGTTAGGTGGGAGTTATGACATGAGTAATTGTTGCAGCTTGATGTTACTTTTTTTCTACCGCTGTCAATTACAAAGTAAATATGGCTGAGAAAGTTGCTTATTTTCACAAAGTAAATATGGTTGAGAATTTTCTTGGCGGTGCACTCTAGTTAATAAATTGCAGTGTCAATAAATGTGGGTGGGCGGAAGTACACATATTCTTCATATCTAATTTTTTATTAATATAATTTAAAACAATTTACTTCATATTACAATTTTTTATAAAAAAATATTACTTAATCTACAAAATTGTCTCACAGATGTATGGTAGATAAATTTATATTATAATATAGTACAATGCAAATGCCATTTAATGCCAAATCATTTCATACAATACAATTAGTGATACCACCTGCACATCATATAAACAAAAAAGCATACAATAATATAGCATGATCAATTAATCACACAATGTAGGTAATTCATCTACATGAATATAATTAATATTGTATGAAATTGGGCAGAGAAGACAAATATCAGTTTGCCAAAGTTTAACATCAATCCCTATTTACATACTACTGCATAGTGAGGATTAAATTTCAATTTCAGGCATGCAGGACAAAAATACACAATTCCCAATTTCAAGCAATATTAAGAACCATAATAGACCAGACCAATACCTTCATACCCCTAACTAAGCCATGACCATTCAGCTAAATAACCTTACACCAGGCCCCCCTAATATATGCATATATAAGTCCATAAATCATGGAAATAGACAAAAGAGATTAGAGCCAAAGCATCTAGGTAAATTTACCACGTAGGACCATACCTACAAACTTTGCGCGTGCATCGACAGGCATACCCCAGAATGAATCCATGTCAGGCTTAGAGTGTGAGAAATGGTGGGCTGCCGTAATGACGTCCTCCATCTCCAAGTTGCATGCCTCATTTATGGCTGAATAGATACGAGCACGCTTTGCCGAGTCATCACCTGGTTGGGCATCATCTGGTGCTGCAACAGGGAGCATCCTTGCAGAGACCTCACTAATCTGTCCCTTCGTTGTCTCCATCCAGTCCCCTATCATGGCAGTGATCTTGGCAGGGTCATCGGTTATGGATTTGCGCTTCTTGCTGGTTGCCTTTTTTACATTTCCTTGATTTTTGCTAGATCCATTCGAAGAAGCATCGTCCTCCTCAACAACAGTTTCAGTACCAGCGTAATTCGAAGGGTTAGTACGATCACCATCATTCGAGTGTGAGTTAAGGCTCAAATTCTGCACCTCATTACGTGCATCCTCTACGTCATATCGCTCGTTACCTGCGGCCTGATCTTTCCCAAATATCGACACCCAGCGCTCATGCCATGGGAGGCATTTCCCTTTGATAAGAGCAGCACCTTTTGGATCAGCCTACGTTACATAAAAAACACCAATTTCAAGAAATTTGGAAAAAAAAATACATTACAACAAATACATAACAGAGATCCCAATAGGGTAGTTGCAAATTTCCAAATAAGTATCAATAACCTGATAAATTGTTCAAATCAAAATATAGAACAACAAATAATCACTTGCATACATGTAATAAATTTTTCCAGGTTAAATAGGTTTAAAGTTCTCAAAAAATAATAGTACACAGGAACTTGCATTAAACTAATAAGTTAATGCTATTAACTTATAAACAACTTCAAAATAAAGGTTTCCAAGATTACTGCTAACAACTAATAGAGTTTTTTCAAACAAAATAAACAACTTCAAATAATTAATAGCATTATAACTTAATAAAGGTATCTTATAATTATCAATCTCAGGTGTTAATTTAATTCATAATGTGAGGTATGTATATAATTTATAATAAGTGTAGTGTTGAGTTATGGACCTTAATGTAGTCGTTCCACGCATTATCTCTGTCTTCAAGCACCATGTTAAGTGTGGGATCCATGATGAATCCAGCTGCTCCAGATGACCCTAGTACACCTTGGAGTGCGTAGTGAGTCCTCTTCCAAACCGTAAGCTTTGACCTTATGTGTTTCACCGCCAGCCCACACCCTAGAAGCTTCTCGTTCATCTCTTTCGAGAGGCGAGTCATGTAACCGCCCTGAAAAGTGCCATCGCATTTCCAGGCTTCGGCGACCAAAGCATCAAGCAATGAAAGCAATATTTCCTCCTCCTTTGGAGTCCAGAAACGTCTTGGCATAGCAGTTGCTCTGGGTTTAGGTACAAGAGGCACCTTCGCTGATGCTGCACTTTTCGCCATTTTTCTGTCTAAAGAAACATGATACACTGTTAGTTATACCAGTAGACTACAAATTCAATTGACCAAATTCAGAGTTGTTAAGAAAGGCAAAAAAAACTCAAATCAATGCTGGAACAGAACTTGTATATTATACATCGGCATACACCAATAAATGAGAAAACAATACCAATTACTCGTAATAGCAAACAAGTAAAGCAATAACGTCTGACAACACAAGTTAATAGCAAATACTACATTAGAATTCCATAAAGTAAGTCCTAAGTTTAAAAGCTTTCTGTTTCATTTAACAGCATATTAGTTGTGACGATAAGTTTGAAACATATTATTAGCAAGCCCGTCACGATAATCCCTCCACACTGGTGTAGCTTCTATGCTCCCGATGTATTCGGACTCATCGCTCACTAATGGATTTTCCTCGATAAGTTTCTCTTCCTCTTCCGGATCAATGTCCATGTTTGTGCGAATGAAGTTATGCAGTAGCGCACAAGCAAGGATTGTCCAGTTCTGGAGCTTCATTGGGTAAAAAGATTTGCTGCGTAGTATAGCCCATCGACCCTTTAAGAGGGAGAAAGATCTCTCAATCACGTTACGGGCCATGCTGTGTCTTAAATTGAAAAGTTCTCTGTCATTCTGCGGTGCCAGTCTTCCAGGCCCCCACTCCTTCAAATGGTACCTTGTACCACGATATGGGGTAAGAAATCCATCGGCATTGGTATATCCACAATCACATAGGTAGTAGTTACCTGCTCAAACAACATATAATGAACTAATAATTAGCAAGTCATTTCATTTTCTATTTAATCAGTAATAAAAAAAAATAGACATTGTAACAAAAAATATACCGTGGGGAACCTTCAAACTATTTGGCTTAGTTACAGCATCCCGAAGCACACGGCTATCAGAAGCAGATCCCTCCCACCCGGCAAGGATGTACGTGAAGTTCATGTCTTTGTTACATACACCCAAAACATTAACAGCTAAGCCTCCTTTCCTCGTTCTATATCTGGCCTGATCTTTAATGGGGACATGTGCAGAAATATAGGTCCCATCTAACGCCCCTAAGCAACCCTTGCAGCAACAACAAAATATAATAGACACATTAGAAGATGTGTTCCAAGAATTGAACAGTAAAACAGAATTTATGTACTATTATTGTAGTAGTACCTTGAAATATTTCCATGGGGTGGTATTACATTCATCGCCAATCGGAATTGGTTTTACAAGAAGGAGTGAGCTTATACGCAGTACGTATCTCAAAGTTTGCCTGAAGTACTTGCTAATCGTGTCAGCCGAAAGATAGAAATTTCCTTTAACAACACGATTTTTTTCGTGGTGTGCCAAGATGAAAAGGAACAACGCAACTTTAACCGGTACGGGAACCCATCGAGATTTTGTGAGACCACCTATATGCTCTAACAAGTAACACAAACGCTTAAAAGTGTCCCTATTCATGCGCAAGTTATCAATACAGTTTGTGTCACTTATTTGTGTAAGTCTCTCTAGGTAGGTGTACATTCCTGGCTGCCGATCTATGAACTGATAGTGGACATGGTTTATTCTGCGTCTGTTCCGGCGTCGGGCCACACAGTACAAATACCACAAATACAATAACCAAATACCTGATGCGGAATGAAGAAGAATAACCTCTAACAACATTAGTAAATTAAGTTTCGCTCTGTTATCCATGTTATCAGAATGTCGACCAACTTATTGATACCTAAAACATGGTGAAAACTAAACTCTCTCAGCTCAAAAATTGACAATGTAATGAACAAAAATTGGAAAAATTTCTACCAAAATAGCAGCAAGCAAGGAATGAATACAAGAGACTAACTCAGCAAAAAATGGGAATATAACACATTCGTTCATACTATTGCAAACAATGTGGCCAACAAGTGGAGCAACCCAGGTATTTTCAGATCTCGAAACACTCAACAATGAAACAAATTAGAAAATTAGCTATTTTAGATTACAAAACCCTAGCTCTTACCTGAATAGGAACCTCGCGAGCCTTCACAAATTCTCTGATGGAATTCGCTGCAAATAAAAAAAAGAGGAAATCAGAATAGCTATTATAATTTATGGACCTTCTTAGACGGAAAAAAGAAGAACTTGTTAAGAAATATTTAAAGAAACTTTTCTTCATCCATGAATAGGTGAACGATTTTGAGGAAAATCAGAGCCCCATTTTAGGTGGTAATCACCGTGTCGCTGAAATCACTGCCGGAAAACAAATATGGAGGGATTCACCTTTGTTTCCAGCCCGCCGCAGCAACGACGAAACCCTATGTTCTCTAGTGTGCGTGAAAAATGGAGCGGGAATTTTGGGGATGGGTTTTATCTGGTACGCAGATGGTTTTAGAATGTAATTGGCAGTCTGAAAATTTTGAGGGAAAAAAGAGCGCGATTGACAATCTCAGGGCGGGAGTCATGATTCAGATCCAGGCTAAGAGCTGCTATAGTGCCGGATCTCGTGATTTCATAACAGGATCCGACATTACAGATTGAGGCTACCGGACAAGAAATTAAGCCTTACCACGCGCCTTAATATGCGCTAAACGGGGTAACCGAACGAGTCCTTGGGAAATAGACGCAATTTCCCTCTGAATCTGGTAAAGAAGTGGCCCATTGGCTACTCCAAATGTAAATTCCAACTCACCCCAAAGTTTCTTAGAGGTGGTGCAGTAAATAAATAAATCTACCATGTCTTTGTTCATAGAATTCAAAATCCAAGACTTAACCATACAATCTGCCATAATCCAATCCTCCTCAGTTTTAGAGTTTTCTTCAAGCTTCACACATTTTCCATTAATGAACCCTAATTTTCCTTTAGCGCCTAACGCTACCCTAACCGATCTACTCCATGTCAAGTAATTATCACCGTTCAACACAGTAGAAACGAGGACGGTACCTGGAGTATCAGATGATTGTAAATGCAGCGGATCTCTGGATTTCGCCCTTGATTTCCCTTCTTTGCTTTCGTTCGATTTGTCCACCATTTTTGTTGCGTTTACACTGAGAAGAAGACCTATAAGGATGATGGAGATTTTTAATGCGACGAGCATATCAGGATCGTTGTCTTGCTCTTGATGCCATGTAAAGATCCGTGAGTTTGAGATCTAGAGTTCTGGATAAGAAAGCGAGAGAGATATACAAAATACTGTAGTTTGTATTTCAGATTATGAAAATTGATTAGTTCAATACAGGTTATTCTTCTTATATATTTTGACTTAAGAAGACACGCTTATATAGCAAAGCATAAAGCGCTGGACTCAAATACAAACGAAGAACAATAAAATAATGAAAATTACATCATAGTCCCTAATCTATACATATTTTTACAAGGGTTGAACTAGCGCTCAACTAGCCGAACCTTCCATGGACCGACATGCCCTAAACGCAAGTCTGCCATCCGAACAACCACTCTCCGTCTCTCCCGATCACTTGGTGTGATGATCTTAAATGTTCTCGGTCTCGGCACCCACAAATCCTTCTATATATCAATACCATCCCCCGTTCCAAACCTCCATCTCATCCCTACCTCCAAAACCTTATGCCAATTGAGACATAAATCCGTAAAGTTACTATTTTGTTTATAGCCTACCTTTTCAAGTTAGGATACCCTTATATTATTTTCTCTGTTAAGAGAAATAAATATTTTTCGTCCTCCAACTATATTCTGATCCAAAAAAAAAAAAACTATATTCTGATCCAATACTAGCCCATCAATATTACTCAATGAAATATAGATGAACAAATTATGAAACAATGAGTTTGTATTTTAATAAAATTGGTATCCCATGCTCCGCATACGTTTATAACATACATAATTAAATTGGTATCTCAAAAGTTTCGAGTTGAAGTCTCTTTAGGAATGTAGCTGTCATTGGTAGAGAGAATTTTATACTTAAAATATGAATTATGATGAATACTGTTTGGAATAAATTGAGTTGCTTGTAAGACAAGGAACAACAGGTAGCAAAATGTCACGATAATCCAAAATTTTGGATCATTAGTTTATGTGATGGAATAGCTAGCAAGCTGCAGCTAGCTTTACTACATTCTTTAATTTTGGATCATTAGTTTATGTGATGGAATAGCTAGCAAGTTGCAACTAGCTTTATTACATTCTTTAAAGATAACTCAACCCCAAAAGCTAGTTTAAGAGGTGAGGTTTGCAAAACCATTATATAGTGAATCCCATATTTTTTATTATTCGATGTGGGATGGTTTAACACACCCCCGTCATGCCCAGGGCCGCGGAAAATGCGGGACAAACTGGAGCGTGAAATGATTTGCAGGATATCTGCGAGGAGAACAGGGGTGGAGAGACAGACCGAGAATCGAACTCGCTCTGATACCATGTTGAATTAATGAATCTTGACCTAACTCAATCCCCAAAAGCTAGCTTAAGAGGGGAGGTTTGCCAAGCCATTATATAGTAAACCTCACATCTTTGATTATTCGATGTGGGATGGTTTAATAATCGCTAATATAACAGCAGCAATATCTTCTAGATTGGTATTTTATGCTGTTATTGGAGAGGGCAATGTTCCAGGACGCTCTTTGAAACAATCTTCACAACTCGAAGGCTCAATAACAACAGTAGAATTAAAAGAATTATGTCGTTGATAGGTTTGGCAATTCATCACCGTAAAATCAACAGATTTCATATCGGAACATTGCTGTAGGCATTGACGGGCATATACTTGTGATGTTTTCTTCAGAGCATTAGAGATTTTGGCTGTGGTCGCGATGGCAATGGCAACGGCTTTGTGTTAGCCCCAAGGTTTCACACCTAGATTTTAATGATAGCAAAACATTGATTAATTACTAATGTTGTGTTCTAGTGGTTTGATTATAGACATAATTACAAAACACATTAGATATAGAGGAAAAGTGAAGTGGCAATATTTATGGGAAGATAGTGATGATCAAATGAAAAAGAAGCAACAATGGAAATGAAAAGAGAAGATACCATGCCTTGATGGAAACAGAAGAATGGAAGCACATTTGGAACATTCACAAGCACGTGTATGATGAGAAAATTGAGAATTCATGAAGATGCTTGCATGTTATGGATTAAGATGAAAAGCTTTTTGAGTAAGTAGAAATACAAAGTATTTTCGAAGACACTCAAAGTTGTAAATCAAGGGAATATTGGAAAGAAGAAGAATGCAAGAATCAAGATGGCTTGGAGTTAAAAAAAAAAAAAGAAATTTGTATAAGCATATCTTGAATGGAAAAGTGATCAAGCAAAAATGTTTTGGAAAATATTATTGAAGGTTCACATGAATTGCATTTGCTAAATTTGATGAAGGAAGCGTCTGCATGTGATGTGCTCGGACATATATGGATATATTTTTAAAGAAAATTCATGAGTAGAAGATAGAAGATGGAACAGTCACAATTTGGAGGAAGTGCCAGAAATCATGGAGGAAATGCCTGGATTAAGAAGAAAATGCTAGAATGTTATATCTGACTGTGTGAAGGAATTGCCAAATTAATGGCAAATCGACCAGCAGGTTGGCTTGAACATGTAAAACACGACTTTTGGCTATTTTAGACAGAAAATTTATTTTTTTCTAAAGCCTAATTACAGAATGCTTCAGCTGGATTTTCTCAAAAAATCAATTGGGTCATCTCTCAATCTCTCCAACGGCTACTTGAGGCCTTCCAACGGCTAGATTATTGGAGAATAAAAAGAAGATTTCTTCCTTCACTTTTAACAACAACTATAATATTCATTGAAAGTGAGAACAAGAGAAAAGGAGCAGAGATCAGCAACTAACAAAAAGACACCGAGAAGAAGAGAGCTTTCTTGGCATATCCTAACAAATCTTCTCATTGAGTTAAATCTTGCAAATCCAACCTAGGAACAGTGAGTTTTACTTGGTCTATTGTTATTACTTGTTCTTTTAAGGTTTAAATTTCTAAAATCCCTAATTTGTATAATTTGGGAAAAACTTGTTGAATTGAGAGTTGTATCTCTCTAGTGATTGGTGAAAGGGTTTAGACTTGAGCCTAGTGAAAAAGTCTTGGTTTCAATCTTTGTCCAGTGAAAAGATTGGTGTTGGTTTTGAACTTGAGCCCGGGAAAAGTCTAAGTTTGATCCCAACCTGTAAAAGATCAAGTTTTAGTGGATTTGTTGAAATCCTAAGGTGAGGAACCTTAGGTAGTAGATGTAGGTCACGGCTCTGGCTGAACTACTATAATTCTTTGTTCTTGTTTGAATTTGTTTGCTATATTTTATTCTGATCTCATACACATTAAATCCATACTCCTTGCATTGTTTATTTATATAGTTTGGATGCTTTTAATTCGGTTTTGAGCTCAATTCTCTACGTGTTCTATTTTTTGTGGTTTTACTGCCAATAATCAGTTCATATCTTGCAGATCATCCAGGCAAATCATCCACAGTCTGTGTATCTTATTTACTCAAGTTATTTCATTTTTATTATTTGAACATTACCTTATCTAGCTTTCTTTGTGTACTTTCGCTGTGCTATATTTCTGTGATTGAGATTGAAATTGTGGAGAAGTTTTTATAGTGCCTAATTTACCCCCTTTTAGGCCGTAACTCACTTTCACCTTTGTCTCTAAGAATTGTGCCCAATCCATTGGGACTGTTTTTCAGATTATTGCGTCGATCAGCGGCGATTATCTACGTGCACAAATTGTTGTATCCCGTTCTTGGGCACCATTGAGGGACGACATCAGCAGCACAGTTCTCACTTTTCAAAATTAGGCAACTTAAAAGAACGAGAATACGAATCATTTTCACCATATCCATGCTCTTTCTTTTTAACTCAGTGCTCGTAAAACTTCAAATCAATACAGGTTTATATAGTTCACTAGCTTGTACCAAAATATATATATATATATATATATATATATATATATATATATATATATATATAGTTCACTAGCAGTTTAATAACCCCTTTAATGTGAGTTGATTTCTTTCGGCGAGAAAGGGAAGCGTTTGTGAGGAGAATCATAATCTTGGAGATTTGATTTGCAAAATGTTTGGGAGATAACATGCTATTTCTAAAATATTACTAGTTTTTAATGCATTGCGCCGGGCTTTAATTAGATCTATTTATTGAATATATTTTTAGTTTTGAACATAATTAATATATATAATTTTTGTCTAAAATGATATAGAAGATAAAATGCTTAATTTAAACTAATAATTAGTTTAATTAATTAATTATATTATAATAATTTAATCAAAATATAATAATTTTTTACATGAACATGATTTATGTAGAATCATATCACTCGGACTTGTACGAATCCTTTGAAAATCTTTAAAATTTGCATATGTTCACAAAAAAATATTAATTAGAAATATTCAAAGTTAAAAATCATTTACAAAATTTTATAATAAAAAAACTCCATGTATAAAATCTAGAACATCAAACCAACATGCTACATAATTTTGACTGAGATCCACCTCATATTATTAAAAATTCATAAACAGAAAGAATACATTATCAAAAGACTGAACCCGATAATCATGATCTTAAAGTTGAAGGAAAAACTCCAACTAAAGTTATCAGCTGAAAATGAAAACGAAAACTAAGCCTAGGACTAAACCTATATTAAAATCTGTGACAATCATGTAAGTTTTGAAATCAACAACCCAATTTTAAACCTATATATTTCTTTATATATTTGTCATCACTTTCTTATATATCTCCAATATTTTGCTATCTTACGTGAGTAATCAGAATTTATTATAATTTAATCTTCTTTTTAATGAATTACAAATTTATATGTAGCTAAATTTCCGAGTTTTAAAGGACTATAAGTGATGGTATATGGTATTTTGGGTCCAGCCCAAAATAGAAATGAGCCCAATAAAAGACTTTAATAAAGATTAAATGGATTGTTGTGGACTTAAATAATTAATAAAGGATATAAATAATTAATAGGCTCAATTGGTAAACAAGGCCAAATACGAGTAATTAAAGGATTTACATCAAAATAAGGTAATTGACTTCTAATCAACTAAAGAATCTTGAATAAACCCTAATAAAGATTGGACTACGAATAAGTCTATATAAGGAGGTCGGAACCCTCATAATCAATCATCAAAAAACCCGGAAAATACTCGAAGAATTCTCAAAACCTTCGAAAAACCGTAAGTTTGAAGAGGAGGCAGCCGAGCACTCCCCTCTAAACCCTAACCCCTAAACTCCTTGGGTTATTGCGTAATCATCGCTAGATTACGTAATGCTCACCCAATTTCATTTTATTACCGAAACTCATAAAACGATGTCGAATTATTGAGGTGGAAAAATCGACACCATCAATTAGCGTTGTCTGTGGGAATCGAAGTCGAGACAAAAAAGCTTATAAGAGATGGCAGGAATAAACGGAAACCAGAACGAGAACAACCGGGCGTATGTAAAGGATCCCATAGATTTGGTCACCCCAGAGGCAGTATGTCGTCGGCAAATCATAGCTAATCTGCCAAAATTGGATTTGCCAGCAGGCATAACCATGGAGCAGATAGTGCGAATCATAGACGAAGTTGACGTTCGGAGGGCTCAGCAAAACACACCACCTCCACACAACGAAAGGATGGAAGAAGGAAGCGAGCGCAGAAATCCTCGAAGAGAAAAAGGGGGAAAGAAAGAACGTATTAAGAAAAATAAATTTGACACGATATTAAAAAATGTTTATGCAAGAGAAAGAATGAAAATTTTATAAGATATGAGTAATTGTATGCCGCCCATTGATGATGATATATATTCTATACTTTAGTACCGCCACATTTTCCTTTTTATTTTCTTTATTAATACAAATTTAAAAATATTGTAATTATATCAAATAGTTTTTTAATTTGTTAGAGTTATTTCATTATTAGTTAGGTAGATGAATTTTCAATGATATTGTTAAATCTTAAGCATATTTTATTTTTATAAATGATATATTATTTGAACTATAAAATTGAAACATAAACATATATATGTAATATTCCATATATAATAATATGTAAAGAGAAATGATCAAGAAAAAAATAGGGTAACTTAGAGTATTTAAAATTTTATATACATTAACCACCTATAAATACAATGAATTTGATTATTATACATTAGTCATCAATCATAATTTATACATAAAAAATTTAGGTAAATAAAATGGGTATTAATAAAATTAAAATAGTGATATGTAAAGTTTTTAAAACACAATTTATAAAGTATTTTTTAAAAAATGTAAATTATTCCCTCATCGAAATTATATACATATATATTTCAAAAATTAAATAGGTATTAATGAAAATGAAATAGTGATAATATTTTGTAAAACATAATTTATAAAGTATTGATTGAGAATAAAATATGACTAAAAATATTTTGTAAAAGGAAAATTATGGAATGAGTTTACTTAATATATGATCAACAAAAATTAATGTATAATAGAGTTACAAAAAATAAATGATTTAGGAACAAATGTTAAATATAGAAATATTTATGATTACTGGAAATTAATGTCTTAGACTCTTTGTTTAGAAATCGTTGATTGAGGATTGAATACAATTTATTCCACATGAAACGTCACAATGTAACCGAATATAATTACGTTAAGGGAAATATAACTTATTAGTTTAGATTTTCTTTCAAAATGTGGAAACGTCACAATGTAACCGAATCATATATATGAAAATGAATGAGTGGAGTGTTTTAAGAAAGATGTTTATGTGGTAATGAAGTGGATTAGTTAGAATTGATCCATTTTGCCATGTAAATCCTTTCTATAATTATTTTTATTAATTATTGTTTTGTAACTTACATATCTACTTAATGACATTCCATACTTTTGTGTATATTAAAAAAATTATAACTACTACTTATATAATTATAGAACTATATAACTACTTTATATAATATTGAAATTAATTTTTTTAAAAAAATAATTTTAACTAAATTTTAATAAGCTTTAGAGTTATACACATTGCATTGAATATTCGTTAATTAAATAAAGACAAAATAATATATTCAATAAATTCATTAAAAATATTATATTTAATATTTTAATTCCTATTAGATATATTCGACACAACTGATTCAAATGAAAATTTATCTGACTAAAGTAAGGAAGAAAATTTTAAAATATAAGGTTAATTAAATTTTATTATTATTTTAATAATATAAAATAAATAAACAATTGATTTTTTTGGAAAAAGAAAATTTTCAAATACACATGTCTCATGTTCATTTTGCAGTAAAAAATTTATATTTCATTTCTATGTAAATAAATTTATTAAATTATTATATTTGAATATTAATATTTTCAAAATATAAAGAAAATGTCAATAATAAAATAAATATTATTATTAATTAATAATGAAATAATAATAAATTATATAACAAAAAAATACCAAGTACAATAAATAGCTCTTTTTTTCGGCCAAAAAAAATAAAGAGATTTCAATCATTATTTATATGATTTATTATTAAATATTTTTCTTATATTTTAATTATTGTTTTAATATTTCTGTAAGAATCATGATATTCTTTCTATTTATATATATGTATATTACAAATATAAAATTAGTATTTTGTTACAAAAATATCATATTACTATTTTTATACATTTAAAATGAGTTTTTTATATACATAAGTTCTGGTTATTTTATAAACTAAATTATTTTTGTGTGTGCTTCAAATTCAAAATTAATAATTTTTTATGTATTGTTAATAATTATATAAAAAAATATTATTTAATTTATTTAATAATATATATTTTGTAAATAAATTTTTCCGTGCAACACATGGGATAAAAAGCTAGTATATATAATTACGTTAAGGGAAATATAACTTATTAGTTTAGATTTTCTTTCAAATGATTTCTTGCTAAAATATTACTATTAAATTTTTAGTTTTACATCTTTTTCTTATTTAACATATCACTTTTAAATTTAATTTACAAAATCAAGTTCCTTTATCATGTTTTGGAGTTTTTATAAAATTTTAATAAACATGTTATATATTTATAATTATTTATTCTCTTGATATGGGTTTAGCTCATTTTATTGGGCTTCCACCCATTACTTATGACAGGCCCAGTTACTTGCTCAGGCCCAACGCTCCTGAGAAGTCCAGCAACGGTGGATCTATCCCAGCCGTCCATATTAAGTTAAGAGAGAACTAGGCAGATGGCTCTAGTGGCCTTTTTTCTTATAAAAAATGATCTGTTTTAAAAAGTTATAGATAGAAGAACCGGCAATAAGAATTTCTTATAAAAAATGATCTATTTTGAATAAAATTTTTGTCTAGTCACTTGCCTACTCATTCTTCAATTACCGTATGATCAACGGTATAAAGAAATCGTGACTTTATTATACAGTGGCGAGAAGGTGGCGTGTGGCGGTCAGCGCAGCGTTCAGTGGCCCTCCAGCCACTTTTTTCGGAAAACATCATATTAATTTTGATGGGTTCGACAAGAGAAAGCTATTGGCCAGTAATGATGAAACAGACTAAAAATCACTAATTAATGAAACATAAAAAATATAAGTATGCATATATATTAATTTGTAGGCGCGGGACGTTTTTTACAGTTGAAAATGAAGAAATATAAGTACAATATATTTAAGAAGCAAGGATTAAAAATGGAAGTACATCTTCTTCTTCCTTCTTCCTTCTTCCTTCCTTCCTCCTCCTTCACCACCGGCGTCCATAAACCGCCCTCTGCATTGTGAGGCCCTTCTTCCTCTGGCTCCTCCTCCACCGAATTCTCCTCGACATCACTAAAACTGTTGTCCTTGTTGTCGGAATCACGAATGGGGACTACTTCTGCAGCAAGATCATCGAGCTCGAAATAGTAGAGAGTGGCCCGACATGTGACAAAGTAGAACTTGCAGAGGTTGTATGTAGGCAGGCCATGCATGCAGAAATCCCTCGCATACTAAGGCTCCTATATTTAAAAGATTAAAAAGAAATATTTAAAAAATCAAAACGAAAAAGAAGAATGCAAGACCGTCATTAAACAGAAGAGAGGGGAAAATGTAAAGACTTTGTAAACTTAACTAAACATCAGTGGTTCAATTGTAATAATTTTAAAATTAAAAAATATTCTAACCTCGCTGCCTTCCGACGAGACCCAAACGTGGTTGAACAAAGCATTATATTCAACGGAGGATAGGTTGATGTAGTGCCTGAATCAGAATTTCCATATTTCACTTCCGCATTTGTTATCGATTTCCAAATATCCGCCTAGTACTTGTGTTGCCGTTTGCCAGGTTACGGTCCATAGCCGGACCTCTATTCTCGTTATGGGCTGTGACTTGGTGCGGGACGTTGCGTCGTACCATATTTGGGGACTTGCCGTTACACAATCATTCTATTCAAAACGCTATAAGAATTCCACTCACTTAAACTTTGAGCAGATGGATCCTGTCTTGGCATTCCCTTATCTCCATACTTTATTCAATAGTCACTAACATGAACTTATGATCTTTTGTGAATTGTTATCATAAAGAAAAGATCATGCCAAATGACTATCTCCTAAATATGAGATGAGGCAAACCCTCAAGTCTAGAGATTATTAGTCACGTCGTCGACCAGACTTAACTCAATTACTTAGAGATTATAGCATCTCTCATTTGAGTGTCTTGGTTGGGATCCTCAGTGCAACTGTTATTACCAAACAGCCACTCAGTGTGAATAAGAGTGTTCTGACTAACACTCTCTTACTTTGAAACACAGTACTTTCGTAGTCACACTGCAAGTCTACATTCGAGTTCAAGAGGGACGCTCCCACTTGTCTTTTATGAACTCATTTGACTTGGAGTTCTATATTCGAATTACACCTCAATCACTTGTTTCATTAACTCACCTAAGTTGAAGTGATACGGTTGAAGTAATTCGGAAGCTTCTTTACTTTCATATAAAACAACATTTAAAACATAAATGCTAAAGGAAATAAAGAAAAATGCCATAAAT
Organism: Verbena officinalis; assembly: GCA_958496215.1. Classification (NCBI taxonomy): domain Eukaryota; kingdom Viridiplantae; phylum Streptophyta; class Magnoliopsida; order Lamiales; family Verbenaceae; genus Verbena; species Verbena officinalis. Next base: position 4,724,252 of record OY292388.1, read on the forward strand.
GGATATTAAAATATCCCTTTATTATTATATAAAGATTGTCTATTTCAAAAGGATAACAAAAAAATAAATTGGCTGCAAGACACTATCCTTTCAGGGATTCTAAGAGGGATAGGGGCCTTGGTTTCAGGGATTTGAGGTGTTTTAATGCGGCTATGTTAGCTAAACAAGTTTGGAGACTCATGAAAAAGCCGAATACCTTGCTGGGGTGTTTGTATAAAGCACGATATTTTTCCCTTACGGGAATCGAACAGGTGAAACTTGGTGACAATCTGTCATTTGCATGGCGGAGTGTTTTTAATGGGAAGGAGTTGGCGGTTCGAGGGAGCAGGTGGCGGGTGGGATCGAGGCACTTGGATGGATGCATGGTTACTGTTGAAGGTTCCGACTCTGCCAACATTTCGCCCGCATGCATTTTTTCATCCGAAATAGGTGCCAGAGTTGATGGAACATGATAGAAGTTGTTGGAACCGAGGGTTAGCCGAGGGCACTTATCTCCTGATGACGCGCGTGTAATCCTTGTTATCCGTTAAGTAGGTCATCGACGCAGGATAATCTGGTCTGGCATTTTACGAACGATGGGCGGCTCTCAGTGGTTTAAGTAAGCGTCTTTGACGAGTGTATGGGGGACTATTAGTGCTGGAATTGTGATAGATCACTGTTGGCCTGATCAACTAGCTTGTGATCTTTTATGATTGTTGTACAAAGGGGGGCTAGACACGAGTTGAACAACAACTTTGAGGTTGGTGTCTTATAAGGTTGTCATGTCATGTTGTATCTGGGTCTTGATTTGTCTAGGTCGTACGGCTGTAGGGATTGGGTGTTTATTTGCTTATGTGCTCTAAACTTTCTTCCATGATTGTGAACCTGTGCTAATTTGAATTGTTAATGTTTAGGATCCTTGCGCTTGCCATAGGTGGGTATGTAATTTCATTATGATTTTTACCATTTATGTGTTTACCGTTTTACATATACTTACCTACATGCATACCTATTGAATTTAGTTGCAGGATATCTCCTTGCCGCCGAGATCACACCTCCTCAATATGCACCTCAGCCTCCAACGTCACAGCATGCATAGGAATTTGCTGGTCTTGTGAGGGAAATATTGAGAACCGAGGCCCCTCCCGTCTAGAATGAGGCCAGGGTCTGTGAGCTAGCTATGAAAGGATTTTTATGGTACCATCCACCCCAGTTTCAGGGCACCACTGATGACCGAGTAACAGATGGCTGGATTGCTTCCCTTCAGAAGATCTTCAGGGTCCAGCAAACTCCCAACATCGATAAAGTGGAGTTTTCCGTGTACTTACTACAGGGATCCTTCGATGAGTGGTGGAGAGTGACCGAGAGGATATTGACAAGCACCGGGATTGTGGCTACCTGGGAGGACTTTATGAAGGAGGGGTGATTGTAGCGCCCCAAATTTGTTTGTTGTCCCACATCGGGAAATTGAAAGAAAAAGAATGAGTTTATAAGCTAGAATTCAAGTGTAACCAATGGATATCCCTTTTGGGCAGTGGTTTAGGCTCAATTTCAAGTTGCATTCAGTGGTTTCGAAGCTTATACTCGCGTCCAATGGGCCCGCAGGTCCGGGGTATGACAAATGGTATCAGAGCCGACAGTCAGTCGTGGGAGCTAAATGCAACGCACATGGGAACCAGCTCTTGAGCCAGCAGGGCAAAGTACTACATGTGCGAGGGCTACCTCCAGAGTCCCTACTGGTGGGCAGTCATGGTCTATGTCACGCCGCGACGAGAACATCGCGTTTCTGAAGAAGGGTGATTGTAGGGCCCCAAATTTGTTAGTTGTCCCACCTAGGGAAATTGAAAGAAAAAGAATAAGTTTATAAGCTAGAACTCAAGTGTAACCAATTGATATCCTTTTTGGGCAGTGGTTTAGGCCCAATTTCAGGTTGCACTCAGTGGGTTCAAAACTTATACCCGCGTCCAATGGGTCCGCAGGTCCGAGGGCGTGACATTGGCCTACTATCTGTCACGTCAAGCAAAGAAACATGAACAGTCGCCTCCGTCGGTCCCTTTCGTTGATCCGATGTGGCGGAAAATTTGGAAAGTTCGTGCGCCGCCTAAGATGAAGCTTTTCTTGTGGAGGTTGTGTCACGGAGCTATTCCCACAGTTGCGAATTTGATCCGTAGACACTGTTGGGTGGAAGATGTTTGTGCGGTTTGTCGGACTCCGGGGGAAGACACGTTGCATGTTCTGTATCATTGCCACTTCGCTAGGGTTACATGGGCTCTGTCCAACATTGTTTGGCATATGATCGGGCGGTTGGATGATTTAGCATTCTGGAACAGGGTGGGTCAAATTTTGGATGATCTTGATATTGATGAAGGGACGAACTTTGCAAATATCTTGTACTCGCTCTGGTGGAACTAGAATAAGTTTGCCGGATGAGTTGATGTGGCATGTTCGTACGCAATTGGGCTTTCTGCTAGAAGCGTTTAGGCGAGAAGTGAGGGTGGAACTGCGAACGGGACGTGCTACGTGGTTAAGGCCGGAGAGTGGGTGGTTAAGGTGAACTTTGATGGGGCCGTATTTCGCGCTTCGAACGCGATTGGGATAGGGGTGGTGGTCCACGACAGCTATGGAAATGTGCTCGGTTGGGAAACGTATGTTCGGCAAGCATGTCAGGATCCAGAGTTGGCGGAGGCTTTTGCGGCGCGTTCGGTGGTGCGTCTAGCTCGTGATTTCATCTGGCGTAATGTTGTGTTATAGGGCGATTGCCAAGTGTTGGTTCACAAACTTCACGCTCCGGACGAGGATTTTTCTCATGTGGGGGTTTTAGTTGACGATATCCGTGCTATTGTTAATTCGTTTAGTTCTTGTTCCTTTTCTTTTATTCATTGGAAGGTAAATTGTATTGTTCATTCCCTTGTTTGGAATGTAGCTTCGACTTACGTAAATTCCACTAATATTCCTGACTTTGCTCAGGGTTTTGTTCTTCTGATTTGGCGTAATATATAAGTATGTTTTCCTTAAAAAAAAAAAAAAAAAGAAAAGAAAAAGAAGAGCAAGAAACTAGGGGTACTTACTACTTAGTACTTAAATATAACGTGTGCCCTTCTACAATTAGAAAGAATCCTAAAATTCACATTGTAAACTCAGAAGTAAACAAAATTCACATTGTAAAATCAGTACTAAATAAATTGGGCTATCCCGACTCCCTAGAGGATCGAAGCCCAATGCCACCTTCAAGTAAGCTGCCATCCAATTTGAGTTCTGAAAGCCCACAAAAGTCCCAAAATAGAGTAAATCTGTTGGGCCTTCCCGAAGGGCCCAATAAGATAAAAAAATTGGGAAAACTAGACAAAAGGACCAAGTTATTTTTTTTCTTAGAAATAAGGACATGTTTTAAAAAATTATAGGGAAAAGTCCCTGAAATACAGATTCTTTAGAATAGCATTTTACCCCCTGTGAAAAGTTAAAAGATCAAATTACCCCCTTGTGATATGGAAATGAGCTAATACAGCCCTGTGTTTTATAAAATGAAGTAAATAACCCCCTACGCGCCACACGCGTGAAAAGTGAAACCAGTGAATGTATATTTTGCTCTTGAAACCCCTTAAATGACTATTCTACCCTTGGAACTTAAATATAAAAAATTACCTCAACCACGACACCCTTTTTAGTCTTTCTTCTTCCGTTAAATGTAATTTCTTTTGGTAAATTATGGAATGAAACGTGCAAATGACCATAAGAATCATAAAATTACTAACTAAAATTCAATAAAAGATTTCAACAAAAATTAAACCATTAAAATCATTGAAAAATTCGGCCTCGGCAAGTGGTTTGCTCAGTGATGAAAATGGTAATTGGATTGCGGGATTTACTTCTTACTTGGGTGATTGCTCCATCATTGTTGCTGAATTGATGGGGGCTTCGTACGGGCCTCTCGATTGCTTGGGAGCCTAGAGTTCAATGCCTTGTTATTGAGCTCGATTCAGAGGTAGTGGTGCAACTTGTTAACATTGCCCTCCACTTGTTAAAAAATATTTTTTTTTTGCCCCCCTCAACTTTTTTTCTTAAAAAAAAAATTCCTCCTTCAAATTTTAGATTTTTATGTTTTGCTCTCCAAAATTTTAAAACATTTATTTTTTTGACAATTTCCATATATTTATCTAATCTTTAGGTTTTTGGTATAAATAGGTAATATTTTCTCCATTTTTTCAATTAAATTTTTTATTTTTTTCACATAAAAATCTTAAAAATTCTATTGAAGTTAATTATTTTTAAATTTCTACCCAATAGGTTAATGTACAAGAAGGAAATATATGCTATACTTTAATTTAAGTATATAAATGTGAGTTTTTTTTTTTTAATTTGTTTATTTATATTTTTTACAATTGGGGGCAAAATTAGGTCCTCCAATTAGATATTTTTAAACTAGTCTTTCAATCTAAATTTACTTTTACAATAGTGCTATGTAATTTAAAAAAATTAGCAAAAATTATTCATTTTTTTATCAGAATATGTGTTTCTTTCGAAAATTCGATGTAAAAATCGTCAACGTGAACTGTGAGATACTCCATCACAATCGATGAATTTTGGTTTAACATTGAGAATTCTAGTAAAAATAGGCCTAAATTCATAAAATCTTAATAGGTTTGGTATATAATCATGTTTTTTTGCAAAATATTCTTATCTTTTATGTAAATATTATTAATTGTGCTTATATATTTTTTATTATTTTAAGTGAATTTTACCCCTCATATTCTCACAGTTTTTATAGTTTTGCCTCGAAATTTTTTTTTTCTAAATTGCCTCCTAACGTTCTCTAGTTTTACAAAATGCCTTGTTCGACCAAATTTAAGCGGATATCTAGGAATATTCATGCAAAATATGGAATATTCAGGTGGAATGTGAGGGTATTAAAAGGGAATATTCTGCTTGAATATCGTCGGATGAGACATTTTTTAAAACTCGTGAACGTTAGAAGGCAATTTCAAACAACAAAAATTAGGAAGCAACTTGTAAAAAACGTGATAATATAGGAAGCAAAAAAAAAAAATTTCGCCCCCTCTCATCTAAAATCCTGACTTCGCCCATGCTGTCGACACCAGTCACACCACTTCCCACCCCCTTGGAATATCATTTTGGATTGTCACAACCTTCCGCATAAACCTTAGGAAACTAAACTTTATCATGTTCGTAGAAATTTCAACTGCTATGCCGACAAACTTGCGAAGTTGGGTCACGATCGGAACATCACGCATATTTGGGATGACCCACCGGATTCACTTCTGGAGCTCTTGAGCTCAGATTTAGCCTCTTGTAGTTAGGCTCTCTGTTTTGTTTTTTTCTTTCTTTCTTGTTTTGTTCTACCCAAAAAAAAAAAAGAATTGTACAAAAATCTAGAGTTAACAATCAATATCCTAACATCAATTACAAAAATAATTTGACCAAATGATCCAAAAATTATGAACAAATTGAAGCCCCTGGACCAAATCACTCCAAGAATTAGGACCGAAAAAAAATTTCTGCACATCAACTTGTCGAAATGTTCCATTTTGAAAGATTTAACAACGTGGACCCAAGTAGCACCAAAGAGCCCAATTAAATGCCAAAAAAAATCTATTGGGCCCAATAAATGAGCCCAACGCCACCTAAAAAAATTGCTGCCATCCTAAATGAGATTGCAAGCTCAATTTTGAACCCACCAATGAGCTCCAGCAAACTGAACCACAACCACACGATGCAGTGCCAAAGTGCAAGAAGCTGCCCATCAACTTTTCCCAAAAAAAAAAACCACTCTTTTTTGCTTTTTCTTAATCTCACAAAACACAAATCTCTCTTTTTTTTTTTACCACAATAATTACCACTCCCATTTATTTTTAACTCACAAATTCTCTTTCTTTTATATTTAATCATCACTCTTTTCTCCCTCAAACCCATCTCCCAACAACTTCCAGCTTTTAGAAAAAGCCTAGAAGCTAAACTCCCAACATTTTTACAAGCAACACCAATCCAAATAACCTCATGCTTACTAGCTTCAGCCTTCATCATGATTAAGACACCAAACAAAATAGAGCCCAAATACCACCACCACAGCTTCACAAATTTTCTGCTGCTTACAGCTTTTTTCAAAAGCTGAAAAGCGAAAAACAGCCTGGACCTTCCAGAACCATGTCCAGGGCCTCCCAAAATATAGCAGCCATCCTCACAGTTATACTGTCACAGTTCTCACATTGTTTTTTCCTCATAATATTTGCTCAATATTTCTTTTTTTATTTCTTTCTCACAATTCAGTAATATCCAACTCTTTTTTCCAAACCACAGCTTATAAAACACACTGCTGCTTTTCTCTATTTTTATCTCAAACTGACCAAACATGATGTCACAGCAACTCTCAGAAAACAATATAATTGCTACATAAGTTGTTTTTCTTCTTCTTTTTTCTTGGTAAATTACTTAAGTTGTGTTTAACAGACAATATTTCATATTTTAGTTAAGAGTTGCTATCAGATAAGAGGCATGAACTTGACATAAGATTCAAGAAATTGCACTGACAATAGAAATTGCATGACTCCACATTCTGATTTACAGACACAAATACAAACAACTCTTCTCTATCTAAAACATTCTGGAGCACCATATATTATCTAGACTAGATAACTATAACCCTACTAACTCATCAAGCCTCTGGAATAAGGGATGCCTGTACTTGGAATCCACTCATCCCCAAAAATAAATTAACCAACAGTATATTTCTCCACCTCATCGGGCTGACTAATGCTTTTATACCCCTCCCAACTAACTCGTCCGGTGGTGGATGCCCCAGGCCCTCGATTGTTGTACTCCACATATGTCACCGTCGAGGTAGTCCTTCCCTCCCAATCCAACCATCCCTCCGGTGGAATGATGCTGTCCAAATACGACTCCATCACAACTACAGTGGAGTTGTTGGACCAAGGTCTGCCTAAGTAAGCTTTGACTGAAGACTTTTCTAGCTCCATCCCGGGCGCCACGGTCAAGCTGCAATTCTGGATTACAAATCCAGAATTAACACGTTCAAACGACTTTTGTTGTGCTGTAAAAGTGTTGCTGGACCTTGGTAGGCGTGAGAATAGGTTGCATGACTGAAATACAGCTGCAGCGGCTCCAAAGATGAAGTCCACAGTCCCGTATATGCTGCACTCTCGGTAGAATTGTAACTTTTCTTTAGCATAGAGAGTGTCTTGAAAGCCAAGGAACGTGCACTTGTAGAACGCAAACCTGTCCGATAAACTCATCACCGCCACAGCCTGCGAACCATCTCCTGCTGTGTTCTCGAATGTGAGAAACTTAGCTACAAATCCATCTCCACGGATAGCTAACAAAACAAGAAATAGAAATTGCATTAGCATTGACAAGGATAATATTGATAAATAGGGATAATTACACAAACCCTCCGGAGGTTTGCTTAAAAATTCGAAAATCAATGAAACATTGAAATCTTACAAATACCCCCTGTTCAATTAAAACCTTACAAATACCCCCCTGAAACATAAAATTACATACATAATATTCCCTGAAAAACCATACAAATACCCCCCTCAGGGGATAAGTGTAAGGTTGCAAGGTTTGTATTATGAAATTGCAAATGACATACAACTCAGGGGGTTTTCTGTAATTTTCAGAAATAAGACAACAAAAAAGATTATGATGATTCTTACCGACTGTAGCGGTATATAGGGTCGTGAAATCTGGATATCGGCGGTTCCAAGATATCTTCGTCGTGAGCTCCCCATCGCCGATAAGTGCGATGTTAGTCTTGTTGGCCCACACCTCCACCCGCTCAATATACAAACCGGCCTCGACGTGGATATAGAATTTCGCCGGATTGTTTACCGGAGCAGCAGCTATAGCATCCATGACGGTGCTATAAGATCCCGGTCGAGTCTTCGAGACCGTGGCGTCGAAGAGCAAAAGATTGTTGGTGTTAGGAGTGTTTGCATGGGGGTAGTTTTTGTGTTTGTGCTCAAGGAATAAAAAGACTGAAATTGCTGTTGCAATAACAATTACACAGCATGCGATGATAACTTTGGCTGCCATATTGACAATAGTTTGTAAGAAATCAAATGAACTCGATCACTCCTCGACTGAACTTTCACCAGCTAACATTATATACAACATATTTCATCAATAAGTGCATTATGCAATGCACTTGGTCATGGATTATTAATTTCTATAACTGATTCAATAAATGATTATCATTCTAAACTAATTAAGCAATTTTTGTCATCAACCTTAAACTTTCGCAATTAATCATTCTTCAAAAGGTGCAAATGAAATTAGTACTATAAAAACATTAGTATTCAAAGTTTGTATTTTAAGTGCTGTAGAAATCCTTAACTACAAATAAATGGAGTACAATTAAAGAAATTAATCTTACAATTGAAATCATAATAGATCAAAAGAATCTCCTAATCTAAAGTTGATGACAAATTTGAAAGGAAGGTTCTTTGAATGAGTAATTTGGAGCTAAAAAGAATTGCTTTTAATTACTTTTGATGTAAACTTTTATCTTACTCGTTCAATAATTGATAAGATTGTGTAGAAACCTAGTATATAATTATGTCAATAGGATCAGAACTAATTTGATCACATTTCTCCAAATTAGAAATAAATATATGCACTATACTCAGTAATTCTAGCTTTTAAGTACATTAACTTAGATTCTTCAAAATTATAAATGTTTTATGAACATTTTCATCCATCTTTATAAAAAGTAAAATTATGATCAATCACTACTAAATCGTTTTACACATATTGATTACTAGGGGGGAAATCAGAATTACTTAATTATTCAAATATAAAAGGAATAATTACATTTACACCCCTTGATTTAGGGAAAAATACAGCAAGATCCCCTCAACTATTGGAAATTACGGAGACACCCCCTCGACTATGATTCCTTCTAACACTTAAGTACTGTCGTGAGTCTTTTTCTTGTTTTCAAGTAAACACTAACATTTTATTAAACAGGATAACAACTCAATTACTTTGTTCATTCCATAATGGCAAACACTATAACAAAAATGCTATGGGTAATTTAGTCATTTTGTAACTTTCCATTAAATTTTTTAGGTTTTCGTTCGGGCTAGAGGGTCTATTTATAATTTTCAATAGTTGAGGGGGTCTTGGCATCTTGTTGTATTTACCCCTAAGTCGAGGGGTGTAAGTGTAATTATCCCAATATAAAATGTCATGATCAGGTCGAAACAAATTACTAACTAAGAACTAGAGAATTATCACTAGAAAAAGTTCAAAAGAAAATTAATTAATCTAGACCAAGTGAAATGTGATGCATATATGCTTAATAAAAGAAATTAGGGATATATCTTTTCCTTTCTTTTTTAAACTAATCACATTCATGTCACATATATTAACTAATAATATATGCTCGAGAAATTGAAAAAATCCTAGTCATTAATTAAAAAAGAACAATTATCAAAAAAGTTAAAAATTTGAATAAGAACACATGCATGTCATTAGATTAAAATATTAAATATGTAATGTAGTAATGGATATTCTCCATTTGTTTTATAAGAACACCTGTAATCAACTTTAGTTTTAACAAGATTCTTTTTTTTTTTTTAGAGATTAACAAGATGCTTTGTATCTGTTGATAACAATTATCAAGTTAATTTCTTTAATTGTACTCATTTTATTTATAGTAAGCATTTCTATAGTACTTAAATACAAAACTCTAATAATTTAATTTTTTATAGTATTCAATTCTTTTGGTCTTTTGACTAATGGTTTTAACTTTTAAGTTGATGACCAATTGACCACATTTGCCTAGTTAAAAATGGATTATTTGCATCTTTATTTAATCTTGGAATATCATCAATATTTGTTAATGAGTAATGATCCATTACAATGTACGGGCAATACTTTTGAATTAGTTACATTGAAGGTTTTAACACAATCAAATTAATATTGTTAAGGTATTACTTTTTGTTCATATTATGATACAAAAGTTTCTTATTTAAAGCTTATCAAGAGTGGATATGATCATATGATAATTTGAAAAACAGAGTTAGGGTAATGGGTTTTTTCTCGACTAAAAAACACTTCAAAGATTTCCAAATGTAAATATTAATTTTAAAGAAACTATGATAAATTCTTGATTGTTATGGTCCTATGGAGCAATTTTAAACATCATATAAATGTATACTTAATTCATTTATAGGGGATAATGCCATGTTTGGTTCTCAAAGTTTCAACCTTGCGTCACTCTGGTTCTCAAAGTTTTAAAGTGACAACTGAGTCCTCATTGTTACTAATTTGCTACCAAAAACTACTGCAGACTGAAGAAATTTATTAGTAGTTGCCTGGCAGAAGAAATCACATGAGGAAGTCTAATTTGAACTTTTAGTCAATAAAATTATCAGTTATTTTCTCTCAAATATGATACATTACAAGCATGATTTGGACTTTTAATTAAGAGCTACAGCATGATTTTAATTAAATCCCAAAACAAAAATTGAGGCATGCATCATGTTTTACAACACAAAATCGGTTCTATATTCGTATATCATTATGAAACTACGCATCTCCATTCTCTTCTTCTGAAGGCTTTGGATTTGAACCACCAGGTACCATATCAATGTCCACACCGTTTGTTGATGTCTCTACATTTCCCATGCCGTTTGCTTCAGATGTTTCGACCTCCATAGAAACAGCTGCTTCGGAATAAGCTGGATATTGCTGAAACTGGTGACTCATTACCCATGCCTGATGAAATTCAGAAGAGGCGAAAGGCTCATCAGTATTTTCTCGATTTTGAAATTCCGTTGATAATAAAAGAGGTTAGTTCGATTGGTATGAAAATATATCATAACGTGATCAGTATAAACTCAAGAGTCCATGTCCGAGCGAATACTTCTGAGAACTCCTTGAAATTTGGTATATTTACAAATCGGTCCCTCCAGTTTGAGAAATTACCATATTGTCCTTAAGATTTCAATAAATGAGTAAGATTTTCCTAAATTGCCCCCAAAAATACCCTCAGTTGAACCCTAAGTGGGGTGTTTCCGGAATATTTACACATTTACTGAAAACCTAATGGACTATAAGATAATTTCTCAAAATAGAGGGATCAATTTGCGAATACATCAACTATCAGGGTACCCAGATGTAATTCACCCTAAATAGAATTACAACATTGGTCAAATATAGCATCTGACAAAGAGGAGAAAACAAAGACATCCGAGAGCACATAAAAAGTACTAACATCTGTACCCAAAAAAAAAATGGTAATAATTATAGAAAGGTTCGTAATACCTGGTAGACTTGGTGCATCTTGCGCATCTTGTCATTTACAATACCAGCCATCTCTTCAACCCCACTAACCAGATGGAATTGTCCTTTGTCTTCAACATGACGATCTGTAAATGCTGTGACCTCGTTTAGATTTAGCGCAAGATGATCAGGCCTCTGAAGAAGAAGCTGGAAAGTAGGTTGTAGTTCATAGCATTGTTCAAACAGAGAACGCCGACAGAAAACATAAAGCCCCAATCGAGCACGAGACATTGCCACAACCAATCTCCTAACATCACGAAGGTGACCCACAAACCGAGTACGGACCAGAGATAGTAAGATGAAGTCGTTTTGTTGTCCTTGAAACTTGTCAACAGTGGCTACCTACAGTCGGAAAACGAAAGCAAGCAATTAACATTCGGAAAAACAATAATGATAGGACTTTTTAATTTTGTAGGTTTCATTAAGCCCTTCAGACTTGTCCAGTTGAATGAGCAAAAGCATCTAACCATAGATATCTCCTAAAACTGATTTCATTTTCAGCATAAGTGAAATGTAGTCCATTAGGTACTAAAGTTGAGAAATAATGAATTCAAGTTCAAGCCACAAAAAAAAAAAAAAAAGAAAAGAAAAGAAAAAGAATTCCTTGGCTTAAGCTTGAACATGCTTTCAAGCCTAAGCCTATTTGATATCAATGCTGACTCCATCATGTCTCATATCAAGCTAGCCTTTCTTTCAGCTCTCAACTGAGTGGGTAGTCGTGAATTGGCCCTTTCAGTAAGGTAGGAGTGAAGTAGCCGAAGGCATAATCTCAGAGTCTTGCCATTTGCCCTATAGGTCAACTTTCTTTCTTTGCCCCTGGGGTCCTAGAGTGACTTCCTCTACTAGTAGTGCAGGCTTAGGCTCACTTTACATCTTAGTCGAAAGGCTTGAAGTTTCAAAGTCCTTCCTGATCTTGATTGGGACTCTAAAGCATAGCAGGATAATTCCGCTCTCTCAAGCTTGCTTGCTCCCTTCTCCTTTTGAAGAGCTAGGCTCAATATTGGTCTATATAACCAATTACCAGCACCTCATTCAGAAATCATGGTTACCCAAGACTAGCAGACTTCCAAATAATAACAGAAACAAAAATAAGATAAAACATAAGAATATAAGTTACCTTATGTGGTGGACCAATGTAGTCATATGGCTCACATCTTCGCTTAATGACATCACGAATCAAAAGCTTCTGACCATTATATGTTGTCAGAATGGATATTTTGTTGGCTGGATACCCAAGTAAACGCATGTATATATAGACACTAACAATATACTCGGCCTCTCCTTCATTTTGATAGAACCATGGAGAAGGAGCACTTTCGCCTCTCCCATGATAGTCGGGAACATCAACCAACTGATAGTCATAAGAGAATCCAGCATTTGCTTTATGGAAGACTTCATTCTCCCTCACAAACGCAAGATCACCGAGGTCTTTATATCTCCAATTGTAAAGTCTTGCTAAACTAGGCCTTGCTCGTCCCTGTGCATTGAGCTCAATATAAGGAATTCCTAAACGAACAAATCTCGTGAAAAGACTCTGATCCATATGGCTGTACTTCTGAAAAGCCATATTTTTCACAACAGGAGGCAGTTGGTGATGGTCACCAATCAATATACACCGTTTAAGCCGAGCATAACCATCTTCCTGCCTTTGCAGCAACATTGGGATGAAAGTTTCTATCTCCAAAATCTGAGCACTTTCTTCCATTAACAAGTTGTCGTATTTAAAGCCCAAATTCAGAAAATCTTTCCTTTTAAGAGCTGCGTGGGTACAAGTCATGGCTACTATTTTGGCCTGCTTGGTCATAAGATAGTTTGACCTATCAACTGTTGACTTGAGCAACTCAAATGCCCTACATTCTTCAAGCTCCTGAAACATAGTCTTCAAGTGCCGGAAGCAACCTTTGGCTGCATGCATGTCTTTTTCATACGACTGGCCTGTGAAAATTGGCTTGGGAGCATTAGAAAAGAACTCCTTGAAAGGAAAACGGTCCTGAACAAATGTTGGTTTGTCTTTATTTTCAGCACAATCTGCTAAAAATAGTTCCCAGCGGGAATACACATGAAGCAACCAAAAGTAACCAGCAGTTTCACAAGTATAAGCTACATCCTCAGGGAGTTGTAGACTTCTTGCAAGACGCTCAACTTCACCAAGAAGTTCCAATCGCCGAACAAGCATGGCATTGACACGACCTTGGCGGCTGAAATCGAGGTCAGTTGCCAATTCTTGTTCACCTTGACCAAGCCGGAGTAGATATCGAGCAGGCACATCCCTCTGTAAGTCACAATCACAATATTATGTTAGAATAGAAATCAAACAACCATCAGAATTTGTGTCCAGTGTGTTTTTGTAGGAGTTTATAATTACTAAGTCAGTTCCCCTCAAGTGCTTTCTTACCTCCATTATCTTTTCGAAAAGATCATTCAGCGCCTGATTTGAATGAGTAATTATCAAAGTTCTCTGAGAAGGGCAATTATGGTATAGAACATTCAAGATTTGCACAGCTGTATCTGTCTTTCCTGTACCAGGTGGACCGACCACCATAGTTAAGCCAGGTTGAATACCTGACATGATAGCTCCAACCTGCATAGAAACGCGCAAAATAAAGATATTGCAAGTCCAATAAGTTCAATTCTATAGAAGTGTAGTGTATTGAGAATAGAATGCAGAATGTTAGGAATGAGCATTCTTCTTATGAGATGTGATTCAGAATGTAAATGCAAGTGACTGAACAAAGTATCCGCTTTTATCAACATCAAAAGTAACAGATCTAGCATAAAGGCTTATCCAGAAAACTATTCAAAATTTAATAATTTGAGAAAATGACATTATAGGAGATATTGGAACCAAGCAGAAAATCATTACGGAAACCCAAAATTGAAATCAAGAAGAGTATCGAAAGGAACATTACAACCAGAACTCAGTATCATATTAATGAAAGAATTCACGCACCTGAGTATAAGTGAATCTAACAAAGTTTTGCTTTGGTTGATCTTGGGGATATGGCCCTGGATCTGGAGGAATATAAGACTCAACTTGAAGCTCCACTTTATCAGAAGAATCGTCTTCCATACTGCTGGAATCTTTTGAGAATTTTTTAGATGTTTCATAGCCTGGCAGAGAACGGATTTTGCCTTCAAGATTTTTGGGGAACTTAATGCGGAATGGAGGACGTGGGTCCATGTTTTCTGTGCCATCTGAATTTAGAAAACGAACCTGCACAAAAGAATACCAAAGAAAGGTATTACAATGCAACTACAGAATTACTGTTATAATGCACAAATCCTAGAAAAATAAGGCGAACAAAAGACAAAACCTGATAATGGGGAAAGCTCTCTTTGACATGAGCAGCATCAAGGAAGGTGTCCTTGAAATCAACATTTTCAAGGAGATCAGGCATATTGATCCATTGTGCTGCAGAAGGATTTCCATAACCCAAAAATATGTCGTGTAGCCAATCAGGAACAATGCAAGTTTCATTCATCAGATCCCTTATGGACTCTAAAATTGCTTTGAAGTTGTTTTCCTTAGGTTTCCGTCTCATCAATATATTGAATGTGCCATACACATCATCTGCACCCTTCTCTGCAATATCAGTAACATCCATATGATATTGTGCTGTATCCAAGGCAATAGTCACAGTTCTCAGTTCTCCTTTAGGAGGCTTCCACTCGTCACGTTTGATTCTTCCCGTAAAATCATTCATGAGAGTTCCCTCCTCATCACGCATTTCAATAATCTCACATCCACGTACATACTGAAGACCAAGCTTCTGTGGAACAGTTGCATTTGCTGCTTCTTCCTCACTAAGTGGCTCAAAAGAAGGGCGAATAGCAAGCAAAAATAGAACATCATGCTCCTTAAGGGAATTCCATTCAGATCTGATTTGTGCTTTATAGCTGGAAATGCTGAAAGTGACCTCTGCGGTCACCGCGGATGGCTTCACCTCCCCAATATTTGGTTGTTTAACCTGCGCAATCTTAAATTCTTTAATTGGTACAGCCATTCTTGACCAACCACGAAAAGCGGGTTCTCCTTCATTATTAGTATAAGCAAGAAGATGAGGCACAGCTTCTTGAATATCTTCACGGATTTCATACGTTGATTCGAGACGAAAGAGGTTGAAATTTCGAAGAAGGTAATCATGAAGTGTTAAAAACTGTAAATTAAGCTTTGGAAGTGCCAGGCACCCTTCCCCAGAGTAGTTGATGCTTGGTACAAGGCTTTCGTCCCACATTACTTGCTCATTGGGGTACAGTGGAAGAGCATTGATCGCCTCTTTCTGACTCTGTTGTTTCTCAAAGAATGAAACCATTACTTCTATTAGGAAGTCAACTCTCTCTGACCATGGATCATCCTTTGATACCAATTTGAGCTGCAGTTTGCAGATACAAAAAAAGAATTCAGAGAAGGAGCATTTACAACCAGTTAACAGTATCACCAATGACAACTCACAAGAACATGACATTATGGATAGCAACAGTTCAGAAAAGCAGATTTTAGTGATCCTCTTGTAGACTTTCATTTATTTCTCTAAGACTAAAAAGAGCATGCGCCAGAGAAATGTTCAATATTTAGCATAAGGTGCTCTCTACGCAGACCCATTATATATTCCTACTCTATGGTCAGTTATTATACTCCTATGAATTTGTAGAAAAGGTACAGGTTAGTAGGTTACTAAACCTTGATCTAACTGTGGAGATGGGTCTTTAAAGTGTTAACTGAAAGGATTTATGTGGGAAAGCATAGACATCCATTCATTCAAATACCTAATGGAACCAAATCCTTTGCTCCAAATGCAGCTTATAAGGTAATATTAGATACAAATGAACACAAGAATTGGCGACCTCAACCCTAATAATTGACAATATAATTAATTGAAAATCTTTTAAAGAACATAGTCAGGCATCAGTAGTGATTTTGTGTAGCTAGAACAGCACAATATCAGTGGAAAGAAGCAAGTCATCACTTCAGATAAGCTTTTCAAGGCTCAAGCATTAGAACAAACTCACTAATCACTTGATAGGTTTATGATGATGCTCGATTGTTAGAGGTAACATACTAAATCACGAACTATCATATACTTTTCATCTAGTCTGAGTCATATGCATATGATGTAAAATATATTTATAAAAGTGTTCTGTAGCTGATGTATCACTGAAGAAAAATCCAGCCACCATACTAACCTTACGACAAACTAAATCTCTCAGCTCTTCAGGAGAAAGTATTGAAAGTTTCTTTGCCAGGTCAGAGCGCTTGTTAATTGCGCCAATGTTGGCCAATGCAAGTTCTCGCAACTACAAAGGGAAATACAGAAAAAAATTTAAGCATATATTTTTGATAATTGATAGTTGAAATGAAATTCTCATTTTCTCATGGTATCATGGCTTGACTTCTGCAGACACTGTGCACACCTTCGGAATCTTTTTGAATGCAAGAAGCTGAAAAGCCTGGAGGCGCTTATAATGAGCTTGAAGCACCTCATCGTCAGTCATTTGTCTACCTTGATGATCATCAATCTCAAAACCTTCATAGTACTGAAGCAAGTCAACCAACTGCGCAAAAAGTTTCCCCTTTTCATGCCTATATAGAGCACTTAAATGGCACTTGGAGACAACAGCAACATCAGCAACAAGCGGACGAACTAATCTGCAATAGAAAAATAGTAGGGCCGTTTATAATAACCATCACTGAGCGGAATAACCAGATACAACTCCGAATACCAGTAAAAGTCTATAAACCACTCAAAGCAAAGATCTAGGAGTAGAAGCAAGTTTGTTCTTTACACACAAAAATGAATAGTTGAATCACCAACCAGAACCAATGACCAATGTAAGCCCCTAGTAGAGAAAATCACCAACGGAATACATCTCTATGGTAGAAAAAAATATTACGATCAGACACTAAGTTATCTCGCAATAAACAACACAAGAAGTATGTTTAGTCCTATGAAACAGACAGAAATAAGGAAGGAATAAAATGGCCAGGATTAGGTCTCCAGAAATTCCACAAAACAAATCAAGGTACGTGTATCACCGGCCCAAGACTGAACTATAAGCTGAGCATTAAAAGAATTAAACTGCCAGGGACAAGTATCAAAATGTCATATAGTACCAAATAAAGGGAGACGAGCGATAGTACAGCCCCAAGGCCAAATACAAGATGGACATCACAACAGTTAGCTTCATCCCATTCACCCCAAGTAGAAAATGATAGTTGAAATTAAGTTGAAGTGTTGAACGATCAAACTCATTTGTAATGGGTTTAACTGAAAAGGATCGACATATAACTACTGACGAACATACCTTCTTGTTGGCAGTTGGCTCAAGAGATCAATAAGGAACTCCATAAACCTTTCGCAATACAGAACACAAGCATCATTCACATCTTGAGAACCATGACCATCAAATAGATCATTATCCTCATCTTTTCTTGGTTTACGAGAAAATACCTCAAAATCAAGCACCTGGCAATATAGAGGATAAATCAACATTTGCATTCTCAGAGTATAGCAGTCAATATAAGATAAAACAGGACTGGTCAGCCAAAACATACCTCCAGGAACTCCTCAATGAGATTTCGCAAGAAGTTCGCTTCCACCATGGTTGTTGGGTCAAAAGTTTCCCCGCGTTTAGTTGCATCCTTGGCTCGCTTAGCAATTCTTCTCCATTTTTTTATCAGATTTTCATTGAGAGAAAGTTCCATCTGTGACCCAGTGGAACATAGATAACCATTGCAAAGGATATTAGACAAAGATTAAAAGAAAACAGAAACTGGTATCACGAAGGCAGCTAGAAGTTATTAATTCATAAGGAAAGAAAATGTGAACAAAGCTTTTTTTGCCAAGAAAAAAGGTAGAGCATACCTGAAAATGGCCATATGATAAGCTATGCCAACACTCCAGACTAGCTAATCGCATAATCCTTTCACTTACTATCTCATCTTCCAAGCTCTATCCATGCAATAGAAAAAGGCCAAAGATTATTCAAGCTAACCTTAAACAGAGGAAACACAAGCATCTCAAAAGAATGTAAACAGATGCATATGTAAGGATTGTAAGATCAGTATTTATTACTTATTAGAGATTAAACATATCATTGACCCATATTCTACATAAAATTGTGTAGTACCTGAAAGGCGTTGATCATAAAGAGTAGATAATTTGTCTTCTCTGCAATAGTTAGACTTCTCCCCTGCAACCATGTGTAAGCAAAAGTTTAACATAACTAACCACTACAAGCTACAGAGTTATATGGAGTAATCCAAGTATATTGCACAATAATGTGCTTCATAATTGACATATCAAAGGTGAAAATTGCTCAAGAATGTGCCTGATGATTGACATATCAAAAATACTATTAGTTGAGCTGTTGTCAAACTGCATAAATATTAAAATGGAAAAAAAATAAGGGTGTTCATCCAGGTAGAAAAATTACAAATTATCACAACATACTCCTTGAGCAAAGAGCATACTGATTCAGGCACCGATAGCTTCAAAATTCAAAAGAAACAAGAACCGACATAGCAAGAGATAATCCTAATTCAACAAAACGTAGCTCCAACAAACCTAATTCAACAAAACCTATCCTGATAAAATGTAGCTCCAACAAACCTAATTCAACAATCCTGATACCAGGTAATTGACTAGTTGATGCCAAAGCAATGAAATCACACATCAGCACAGGTCACAAAGACAAAATTAAATCAATTCATGACATTCTTCTTGATAATTTTAACATGGAATAAATCAAATATATTGAGTAGATGTAATGAACAAACTGCTGTAGTTGACATCAGAATATCCCTATTGCACCAAAAAAATATATATATATTGGCATTAAGCATAACTCAGGTAGTTGACATCTGATCAAAAGACCTATTGGCATTAGGCATAACTCGGTGAAGAAATAGGAGAAAAAAGATATCTAAATGGAAAGAAGTACCTCTTTCAGGCGAAGTACCCTTTCAAGAAATGCCTTAAACATGTCCTTCCTATCGTAGAAGCATATCCAAGCAGCCACATTCTCTCGGAACTGCAAGTTTCAGATCTGCTAATATTTATTCTCTTACCAACAGAAATAAACAAAAATTTGAACTACACATGCAAGGTCGAACTTAGAAACTAATATCATGTAGAACCAACAAATAATCCTTGCAAATGGGAGTGAAAAAAAGAAAAAGAGAAAAGTAATCAAGGCCATTGATAACCAAGCATCACATCACATCACATACAAGGTTGCACAATTTCCTTTGTATACCTAGCTACCTAAGGGCTAAATATTCTTTTGCATTCATGTGGCTATGGCCTCCCAAGGTACATAACTCAGTATTCTCTAGGGATGTGTATCTTAACATCATCCAAGAAAATCAGGTCTACAACACACCCACACACACACAGCCCCCTGGCCCAACCTCAAAACCCAAAAAGCGCGCGCAGACACATACACACACACACAGTACAAACACAATCAGCCTACATTAGCACCCGCTGGTTAAGGAAATAGCCTTGCTGATGTTAAAAACGATATCATTTTCCATTTCATCATAAAAGAGTGTATGCTCTGGCAACCCGTTTGCATGTTACTTTTTCATAATTTTCAAGCAATTTCCTTGTTCTTCTATTGTTTTTATATCCACTTATAAAATTGCGAACATTTTTAAGCATATTGGAAATAATCTCTGTTCTAGAAAGCATGAAAGTAACCAGAACAGCAATCATGGTTAAGCATCACTAAAAGTTGCTAAGAACACCTTACTTTGGCGCCTTTTTGCTTCAAAAATAGAATAAGTAAAAACATGGCAGCCAGTTACTTGCTGTGCATGTTTTTGCCAATTAAATGGCAAACAAGGAAGCAACTAGTAATCTAAATAATAAATAATATATATTCAAAGAATCTATGTACCTTCTCATTGACCATGAGTATCATTGACATCACATGCTCGAACGAAGCAGTTTCTGGACTAAAGTTTGGCCAAAGGTAATTCTCCAAGTATTGACTCACTTCTAGTATCATTACCCTCTGTAATGGCACTGGCTTTCTCCCCCCTATATTCAGCATGAACTATAAGGTATTAATAAGAATTCAACAACAAATAAACCTGACATTTGATGCCCACATGGAGATGTTATCCAATAAAAATTACAAAAACAATAAAGATGCATATTTTTTACCGGTTGTTATATACAGCAAATTACACCAACTAGAAATCATTCTTTGTATAAAAGTAAGTGCCAACACTTTCAAGTTCATTTAGATACGGATCCAATGATTTTCACACAGTATTTGGATATCAATTACTAATAGAACCAAGCAAAACACAGAATCATACCTCACTTGCACATTATATCGGAGCCCATAACAAAATCCTAATATCACGGTAATACCCCATTTCTCTTTGTCAGAAGTTCTAAGAATTCATAAAATAACCTTCAACATAACAAGACAACACCAATTATGTCATCTTCCGACATTGTTTACTACATAAGGCAAGAGACTCGACAGCCAAGGTGCAAATTTGGATAGCAAAAAACACATCATCCCCACATTACCTTTCACAGTTAACTCAGTGTAGTAAATTTCATTAACGAGGTCCGCGCTGAAGGGCTTCTTGGGGGCGGATTCCGCTGTTTTCGCCCAATTCTCGGCAGCAATTTTCGTCAGACGGTCTCTCTGAATCTCACTTAGGGTAATGGAGCTAGGCACATTGGATAAAGGTTTGGACTCCGGCGGCTTCTCCGGCAGCGGCGGAGCTTCCCCAGCAACAGGATACTCAGCTACCCTATGACGCCGGAAGTCATACGTTCCGGTGCCGTATATCTTTGTCATCTTTCACGATAAATTTGAAAGGTTTAGGGTTTTTGCATCTGGAGACTGGTATTAGGGCTTTTTCAGGGATTGGCTTCTCATAAACCCTGAGGAGAATGAACTGTCAGAGGTGCGTGTTAAGTAAGTTGAATCTACGGAGATTAAATTTCAAACGACAGAGGGGTTTTATCTGAATAAATTGAGTCTACAGGGACTAATTTGCAAGTCTCAAGTTTGGTTCAGCCGGAAGTTAGGTTTTTTTTTTTTAATAAGTTTGGTTCAGCCGGTTCGGCTGTAGTGTTAAATTGATTTTATTTTTCTTTTTATTTGTCTGAGTTTCATTTGTAGAATCTAATAACAAAGATTATTTGATCTAAAAAATAAAAAGATTATTATAAATTTAAATTATTACAAATATGAAGTATTAAAAACTTATATAAATTTTATATTCAAATAAAAATTAACACAATCCATACATAGCACAGGTCGCATACCAGTTCATTTTAAAAGAAAAATAGTTTTATATTTCGAGTTATTTAATAGATTATATATAAAATATATAATTCCATTATTTATAAATTTATATTATTTAATAGTCGTTATTGATAATTAGATCGAACCATGACTCATGAGGACGCCAATCAACTTCTTAAATTTTTATGTCCTAAATACTTGTTTTAGTTGTTTTTATGATTCTCTATTTTCATACATAATATTGACAAAATCATGGTGTGGCTCAGTTGACAACACAGGCTGAGTTTGTAGGAAGAGTCTCGAGTTCAATCCCCAGAAGTGAAAAATCTTAACTGTGACTAAGCCCCGAACTGGATTAAGGGCCCAAAAAAAAAATTTGACAAAATCAATAATTTCGTGCTCTAATAAGCTATGAATCATGGATACAGACACAACGACATGGACACGACACGTTACAGATACGAAAACACGGATTTTTTTTGATATTTTATACTAGAGAAGTGTCCGACACGGGTATCGAACACGGTATCGGACACAACATGACATGGCAAGATAAATTTTTTAGAAGTGTACGTATGTCATAACTGGTAAGTAATATAGAAATTTCATTTCCAATTTCATCCAATTACCAAAATTCTAACTTCTTTCTTAATTGAGCCACCACTTAACGTTATAAGTCGAATCGTGATTTTTTCCTCCGAGCATAATACATATTTATAATGGGATAATTACATTTTACCCCTCAACTTAGAGGTAAATATAGCAACACTCTTTCTCAACTATTGGACATTATAAAGACACACCCTCGACAATGACTTTGTCTGATACTTAAGTCCTGCCGTTAGTCATTTTCTTATTTCCAAGTAGATGTTAAGATTTTATTAACTAGACAATAACTTAATCGTTTAACTCATTTCATGTATATCAATCAATATAACAAAAATATTATGGGTAATTTATTCATTTTACAACTTTCTGTTAAGTTTTTTAGGTTTATGTTAGAGTTAGAGGATTTATTTGTAATTTCCAATAGAAGGAGTCTTGTTGTATTTTGTCTTAAATTGAGGGGTGCAAATGTAATTATCCCATTTTTAATTCTCTTCAAGAAAACGTGAAAAGTGAAAACTCATTACTTTCTTAATCGTTATTTGATCTTATACCAGTTGATGCAAGTCCGTAGCTAAACATTTCTACCAGACAGATTTAGTGACGGAACGTGTCCTAATTTCCATCAGTGACCAAAACCGTCACAAATGGCATCACTAAGCTTAGCGAAGATTTAGCCAAGATTCATCCCCAATCAACCGATTTTCAGTAGTCTTTGTAAGCCAGTTACATCAATAACATTCAAAGTATCGATTCATTAAAACAAATTGGTAAGTTACAGTAACATGTTTTTGAGCTAGCTTTGGCAAATAAAACCAAAGGCCGATATTCTGCATCTAGCAACGAAAAGCTTCCGACCAACATCAAGAAATGCAATCAAACAATGCATTGACAATCTAGAAAGCGAATACCTCAGAAGATCGTAAAGATCCTTCTTTTCAACACCAGAATAGATTGTAGATTCTGATGAGAGAAAATATAAGAGGAAAACAGTATCCCACTATACCCGAAGCTCTGAGTGGCGAGGTCCCACTAGGAGACGTCATGGGGGACATCATAGGAGACAACATCGGAGACATGTTACTGTTTTTTGCATCTTCTTCACGAGAAGGCAGTGGTAAAGGAGCGCTGGATACTTGAAGCCGCTCCCATAACTCGGAACAATTTGTTTTCCAGAAGCCAATCTTTTCATGCTCCCGGTCGTATGTTACAAGAGTATTCCTAACAGTAATACCTGTTAAAAAGAAAAATGATGAAAAGTTATGGTCACCGATGATAATAAACCTTAAAGCACAAGATAAAGCAGAGGATTACCCCCCAAAAGAGTGGTCTCGTCGTTTCCATTCTGGAAAATACCAAGGCAGTATGCACCGTGCACCTTTGAATGCTATATGCCAGAAGATAACAAAATAATGAAGCAAAAAAGAACAGCATTGTTTGTTGTAATAGGCATGTATAGGTATTTTATTTAGGATAAATTACATCTAGATCCCCTTTGATTTGGTACTATATTTACACTGAACCCTCAATGGTTTCGAAAATCACACCTACACCACTTTTGGTTTGCTAACGTAGCACAACCCTGACAAAATTTGTAAATATACCACCTTAACCTAATTAAAATTGGTGAAAAGAATAGATCTACCCAAAAGGGGTGTAATTGTAATTTATGAAACCAGGGGGGTCCAAGTGTAAATACACAAAAGCATATGGGAGCTAGATGTAATTTTCCCTTTTATTTATTACTGTGTGATAGATCACTGAATGGTTTGAACAGGAGGCAGACAATCACATACGCTGAACAAGTAATTTTCCGGGGACAACAATAGCTTCTGATCATTGTCAAATACCATTTCAACCGACGGAAAGGTCTTTGAGAGTTGAGAAGAATCACTGGAGCAACATCAACACTTAAAATCACTTTGCTACACAAAGATAATTACACTACTATCTAGATGAAATTACAATGATAAAATCAAATTACCTTCCAGCCCCAGAGAAGCAAATATCATCATACATAGGGTCCGGACCTTGTACTCTTTTGAGCGAGTGGAGTTCCTTGATGATCTTAAATAGCAAAACGAGGAACTTAGCAGTGAACCAAAGAATAATAATGTTTTAAGCTCTTATATGCTGAGTGTCGGAAAATTCTTAAATGAACCAGGTGTTGGAACAGGAAAAGATTATAACTTAGTTATGTCAGCAGAGTGAATTGTATTATGCTGACATGAGTACTTATCCTAAATGTTTGGTGTGCAATATCAAGTGTGTGTAAGAATATCCATATGAATATCTTACGGCTTGTTTAAATGCTCCAAATGCCATTTCCGGAAGGTAGGAATAAGTTGTACCGCTATCCAGAATGGTTCCAAGTTTACCATCAAAAACCTTGGGAACAAGGGGCAGCTTCTTCCCAGCAACATGAATCTCTCTCAGCTCGATGTTGTAGTATGGACTGTTGCCATCCCCAAACTAGAGTAAACATGTTAGATGTATGGTAATGTTAGGAAAGAGCCTAACACTCTGTTTTTTTTTTTTTCTTCCCAAGAAAGTAGAAACAGTCATACCACAACAGCTTTTTTTTAATGTTCAAAATTTTATTACTGTGTCACTAATTTATAATATTGTTTTACTTTTTCTATAGTAAAATTAAGATATATTTTTTCCTAAGTAATTATAGTCCTAAATTGGATTTAAAGTTTCAATGCTATTAAAAGAATAAATGATTTAAGTTAATGAAAAATATAACCTTTGAAGTTAGTTTCTAGGGATAATTACACCTACACCCCCTCAACTTAGGGCTAAATACAACACTACCTCATTGACTATTGGGATAATATAGTCATTTCGAACTTTCCGTTAAGTTTTTAGGTGTCCATTAGGGTCAGGGGTCTGTCTGTAATTTCCAATTGTCGAAGGGGTGTTGTTGTATTTGCCCCTAAGTTGAGGGGGTGTAAGTGTAATTATCCCTAGTTTTTATCTACTATTCTGAACTCTCTCTCAGCTCCCACTAACTATACCTTTTCTTCTTCTTTGCTTTTTCAACCTGTTTTCTCCCTCCTCTCTTTATCCCTATCAAAAAAATTTGAACTATTCTTTTGATCATTCCAATTTTTATCTTATTTAAATTATTCTTCTTCACTTGAAATTATAATATCAAATTTCAAATATATATTATTTTTATTTTCATGCATTTAGATTAAACAGTTCGAAGTTGAATTTTAAAACATACCTGCGATTTGGGTCCGAACGAGCAAAAACCATATCGGCAGGGAGTGAAATTCCTCCGAGAACCATCGCACCACCGCTGACATCCATTCCACCATAGCACAACGAAAACGAATCGGCAATCACTTTCTTAGTTACAAGTTGATCCACAATACTAATATCTCCACGACCCAGACCCATTATCCCATCAGCAGTCTGACTGTAAAGACTACCTGTCTCTATATTCTCACAACCGAAAACAGCTCGCTGTGGCTTGAGCTCACTTTGATTGCCAAATGATATAGTGTCCTTACCCAAAACCCCACTGCTCGAACTCAATTCTGCATACTGTCTTTCGTAAGTGCATTGATCTCGACCTCTATCACAAGTGCAGTGGGAGTTGCATTTCACTGGTTTGTAGGTGCTCGATAATTCCGGTTGGAACTTTGGATCCTATTGGAAGAGGAAATCGAAACCAAATTATGCAAAAAAAAATGGAAGATATTCGATATGAACTACAATTGTATTGTCAAAATTGTAATTTTTTCCAGAAAATTTGCGATTTCATCCGTCAAATTTGTAAATTGGGAGAAAACGAAATACCTGATGCTGACCACACTGTTCACAAGTGGAGCAGGGAACATAAGTAACAGTACTGCCGGTATCGACTATTAGAGCAAATTGCTGCGGCGGCGTTCCGATCCACAACCGAGTCGTGTAATACCTGCAACGACGTCGTCAGATATCTGAGATTAGATCCAGTATTAAATAATTAAACATTGAAGCTGCAGAAAGAGACCCATTGAGGATGAGATCGTCATGCAGGGGCATGCGGGCGTTGGCAGTGGTGCTGTTCTGGAGCCGGCGGCGGGGATAGTTAAAGAAATCGTCTTTGGGGCGGCGGTGGTTGCCAATGCTAAAAGTTAGAGGTAGAAACATGGGGGTTTTACTGTTACTAGCAATAGTTATTGAATTTTGATTTGATTGAATCGTGAGAGATGCAATTGCAACGGCGGCGTTGATGACGGCGGAGGAGAGAATGAACAGAGTAAATGCCGAAGCCATCTCTCCAATTTGTCAGTGCTGGCTGAATCTCTCTCGCCTCTCTGTCTCCCTGGGAAATTCTTGAATGAATTTTTTCCCAGTACTAAATTCAGACTTCTGATTTTGGCCTTTAAAGAAAGAATAAACAAGTACTAAACCAAATCAGGTCAACTTATTCAAGAGGATTTATGAATTATAGGAAAACAAAGCTGCAGATTTGGATCCATTTTAGTTTTACCACTAATTTCCCTTCAAAAGATTTGGCTCCATTTTATCTCTTCACTAGCTTTTTATCCCTTGCACAGCATAATTTATTTATAAAATATCTATTATTAAATAAATTATATTATATTTTTTTATATAATCATTAACAATACGTCAAAATTTATTAATTTAGAATTTGAAACACACATACTAAAATAATTCATTTTATAAAATAATGAGGAATTATATATATAAAAAATTTATTTTAAATATATAAAAATAGTAATATGATATTTTTATGACAAAGTATTGATTTTATATTTATAATAAACAGAATATATATTTATATATATATAGAGAAGAAATATCATGACTATTATAAAAATATTAAAATAATAATTAAAATATAAAAAAATATGTAATAATAGAATCATTTGTCTATTTGGTCAAAAAAATAATTTATTTTTATTGGTAAAAAAAAAATATAATTGTTTATTATACTTTATATAATTTTTTATTAAATAATTTGTTATTGTTTCGTTATTAATTCATAATAATATTCATTTTATTGATTTTTTTTTATATTATGAAAATATTAATACTTAAATATAATAATTTAAGAAATTTATTTACATTGACATAAAATACAATTTTTCTACCACAAAATAAACATGAGACACGTATATTTTAAAAAATTTGTTTCAAAAAAAGCAATTGTTTATTTATTTTATATTATTAAAATAATAATAAAATTTAATTAAACTTATATTTAAATTTTTTCTCCTTACTTTAGTTAGATAATTTTCATTTGAATCAGATATATAAAAATATTTGATAGAAATTAAATTATTAAATATAATTTTTTAATGGATATATTAAATATATTAGTTTATCTTTGTTCTTATTAACTAACATTAAATACCGTATGGAAAAACTAGCAGTTCAACCGGAATGATGTGATAAATAAATATATTTTATATATACATATATAATTTTATAACTTATTTTAAGTACAAGCAAAAAAATATAAGCTTCTTTCATGTTATATAAAGTTTACAAACACTTAAAAATCAATTAATATTACTTGAAAAAATTTGTAATAAAAAGAGTAGAACTGTATAAGTAATAATATATCCCACGTGAAATTCTATACAATTCTTTGGAAAATTAAAAGTATAAAAAAACTCGAGTTTGAAATAGTACATAAGTATAGTAGCTTAATTGGTTAGCTTTCTTATAACTTCTTCATAGATCCTAATTTCAATTTTTTTTTTATTGTTTTCTATCAATAGAAATAAATTGAAAATGCCAAACCGGTCAGTCCGATCCGGGTTTCAGATCCGGTTTTCTCGGTTTTTAAGCCGGTTTCAGTGGTTCACCCGATTCTGGTTTTCACTGGTTCTGAAGGGTTTTCCGGACAGTACCAAGCTCCAATCACCGATTTAATCGATCGAATTGACCAATCCGATTCTGTTTTCAAAACACTTATTGTCAGAGGATTCTTGAACAATTTCTTGAATTAAAGTGGAGTTTCCACGATTCATATATTAGTCATAGACTCATACTAGTAGTTGTGTAGCACTTTCATTTGCTTTTTACCATTCCTTTACACTTTATTTTTTCATCTTCCAATTAATAAAAATACATATATTTCTTTTTTCTTGCCTTCAACTTTTTTTTTTTTGTCTTTTCATATTAGATCATGATTTCAATCTTACAATTCCTTAACCGTTGAAAAATTAACTTAAGGTACTGGTTTGACCTAGGCATATGCATATGCATAATAATAATAATAATAATAATAATAATAATAATATTATTATTAATAATAATAATAATATTATTATTATTATTATTATTATTATTATTATTATTATTATTATATGAAGTGTCTGACAACTGTCATTAAATAATTGCACACAATTCCACTCTTTGCAGATTAATACAAATTATGGTTATATTGTGAAAAAATAATATATTAAAACTATTAGATTAATTTGTTGCAATATCCTTAGTTTTTTCTACTCATAAAATAGGGATAATTACGAAGAAAACTCTAAATTTAGATTTTTTTTCCAAAAAATACCCTAAATATGGATAATACCTCCGAGTTAATAATTTTTCGTTAATTTTAGGAACTATTTATAATATTCTACAAACTTCAGTGTAATTATTGTAATGTTTCAAAATTTCAAGATATTTTACTTAAATCAGATAATTTCAAGAAAGTTATCGCAATAACTTTGAAACTGGTTCGTAATAAATAGAGCTCATTTTTTTGGAGAAAGTTCTCGTTCCGAATCCATAAAATATAGAAACCAAATGGGTGAAATTGCGCATCAAAACCCATATGATCATTATCAAAACTCTTTGATGAACACTACCAGTCTAAAATTCGACCAATCGGGTCGGGTTTTGGATCTAAAATTTCGGACACGAAATAAATCAGTTCCAATCAGCAATAATCTAAGTTCTCAAACATATAACAAAACATATGGATAACTACACTTACACCCCTTAACTTAGGAAAAAATATAGCAAGATCCCCTCAACTATTAGAAATTACAAACAGATCCTCTAACCCTAACGAAAATCTAAAAAACTTAACGTGAAGTTGTAAAGTTACTAAAATATCCATAATATTCGTGTTAGTGTTTGCTATACGTATGAAATGAGCAAAGTGATTGAGCTGTTGTCCAGTTAATAAAATGTTAGCGTCTACTTGGGAATATGAAATAACTAATGACATAACCTAAATGTTAGACGAAACTATAATTAAAGAAATATCTCTATAATTTTCAATAGTCGATGAGTCTTGTATTAAGTGGAGGTGTAAATATAATTATCCTAATAATTAAATTCAAAAAATTAGATGCCGCCCCACGTGCAGCCATCTCGATTCTGGGCCGCCCCCGTCAGGACATTTCAGAAAATTCTTATATTCTTATTTACAAACACTCTGATAATTTCATTTTCATCGACCTTTCCATTTTTCTGCTAAAAATGTCTACTTTTTTAATTCATAAAAAGCTTCATCAACGTGCGCGGTCCATTTATCCAGCACTAGAGTCCAAAATTATAGACTTTTAACTTTTCATTTCAACGAGTCATGACGAAAAGCACAACTGAGAACTGTGTACTGGGCACTGGCACAGTGATGAAGAAAAGGGCATTCAATTGAACTAAACCGAATTTCTGATCACATGGCATCAAGAATTAGCTCCACTGATGTCCCTCCCCCGGCTCAAAGGTAATCATAGAATTTTGATCATTTTCTGTATAAATCTGTTCTTGATAAAGTTCTTATTTGCTGTTATTTCTGTGTGATCTAATTCTCTGAAGTTGAGTGAATAAATAAAGCCTGGTCTTGGCTGAATTATAGTTGGCTGATTGACAAGATTTATCTGATAAAGCCCCAATTCGTATGTAAAGTAAAGGTCTTGTATGGAGTATTAAGATTTTCTATAAGCCTTTCTTCATTTTGGGCATCATTGATTATAAATTCTCCAACTTTAATTTAATTGTCAACAAATTAGTATCTTTTCACCTTCCAAATGCAGTCCAGTCCTTGCGTTAAAATATTAAGGTAGGTGGTTAAATCTGAGAGTGTGAGCTAATTTTGATACTGAACCAGGGTATTGGAGCAATATATTTGGCTTAAGAAAATCTAAATATTTTAACAATTTGAAGGAGGAAAAGATTTTAGATTGTATTTTTTTTCTGGCCCATTAAGGATAGTGAGAGAATTGGGAAGGAAAAAGGATAATGTCTGAGGTAGAGGAGGAGTTATTAGATTGTGTTGTTCACATTTTCATTGTAGTAGAAACATTTTCTCTGTCTTGCGTGTGGATGTAGGCTAAATTGGCCGAACCATGTTAAATCACGAGTCTTGATTTTCTTGCTTTTTGGTACTTGTGTGATTGTTTTGTGCCTTACCACAACAGAGTAAACTACTGTCACAAAAATTAATCCAGACACACCCAAAAGGGAAGTCACTCAAAAAATCCATAAAAGAACTAAGGACTAATTACGAAAAACCCCCTGAAGCTTGCATCGCTTACAAAAAAAAACCCTGAAACCTTGAAAATTACAAAAAACACCCCAAGTCAATGCTTGTCAACGATTTTTCTTTTAGTTTGGAGGGAGTATTCGTTATGGTTTGCAAATCTTGGGGTGTTTTTCGTAATATATCAAGGTTTCAGGATATTTTGCATAAAACGTCGTAAACCTCAGGGGGATCTTCGTAATTGACCCAAGTTTAAATTCAATGCTCATCCTCTTAATTGATCTTTAATGTTAAGTGGTAAAAGGCATTCCTGACATCTCATGTTTGATTAAAACACTGATTTCCTCTTCTTTTTCTTTCCCTTTGTGTACTGTAATGTCATCATTGTGAAGAGGTAATTAAAAGACTTGAATTCCTCGTCCAATTTCTCAGAAAGTCAAATTTTCAGTTTTCTGTCAGATACTCTTTCATTATCATCTAAGAGGGAGAAATTTGTGGGGAAAAATATGCTGATTAATTAAGCTATGTTAAACCAAGAAGCAAAGAAAAGCTAAAATCTCTAGTGAAAATTGCGGAACTCTTACCACAATGCATTTGAACTAAATGATGTGCCTAGCTGCAAACTAGAAATCTGGAGTTGAGAATTGTTTGCTCTTCAACGGGTCACATTAGCTGTTTCAACCCGTCTAATTGATATTGTGGACGAATCTAGTACAATAAAAGTATAAAACCCCTGTTATATTTTTGCTAATCAGAATTATTAGATACTTAAAATCTCCATTCTCTAGCAACTTAATTCTTAGACCAAATGCTCATGATCCATTACAATTCATTGCATGATTTCAGATTATTAGGAAGAGTCGCTCTAGTCACGGGAGGCGCCAGCGGCATCGGAGAGAGCATCGTCCGTCTCTTCCACACGCACGGTGCCAAAGTTTGTATAGCCGACATCCGAGACGACCTAAGCCAAACTCTCTGCCAAAGCCTTGGTGGTCCCGGCCCGAATATCTCTTTCTGCCATTGTGATGTGACCATCGAAGCCGACATCAGCCAAGCTGTCGACTTCACGGTCGACAAATTCGGCACCCTCGACATAATGGTCAACAATGCCGGGATGGGGGGCCCACCCTGCCCCGACATCCGCGACTTTGACATTTCCGTATTCGACCACATCTTTGACGTTAACGTGAAGGGCGTTTTCATGGGAATGAAGCACGCGGCCCGGATAATGATTCCTGCGAAGAAAGGATCCATCGTGTCCATCTGCAGTGTGGCGAGCGTGGTGGGGGGTGCGGGCCCCCATGCTTACGTGGGGTCGAAGCACGCGGTGTTGGGGTTGACGAGGAACGTGGCCGCCGAGCTGGGGAAGCACGGGATAAGGGTGAACTGCGTGTCGCCTTATGCTGTGGCGACGGGGTTGGCGCTGGCACACTTGCCTGAAGACGAGAGGACCGAGGATGCATGGACGGGGTTTCGGGAGTTTGTGGGGACAAATGCGAATTTGAAAGGTGTGGAGTTGACCGTGGAAGATGTTGCGAACGCGGTGGTTTTCTTGGCGAGCGACGAGGCGAGGTATGTGAGCGGGGATAATCTCATGGTGGATGGTGGATTTACGTGCACGAATCACTCGCTTCGGGTGTTCCGATGATGGAGATGATTGATTTATGTTGTTTTGTGTAGCTTTTCTGTAAGAAAAATGCATGGTGAATATATTATATATCCATTCTTTTGGGTGATTTGATGTTATTCAAGTAAGTTTGAGGAGATCAAACTCACTAGAATAGCTTCAAATCTCATATTTCCTCTTTTCTTTTTTATGTTTTATTTTACTTTGTATTTAATGTCTGGATGATCTTGAATTTGATACGTATTTTACTTGGTATTTATTTAAGAGTAAATTTGGTTTTTTTTATCCCCTTTCATTGTTTACTTCTATCTTCTCGCGTTAAGTTCCTTCTGGTAATTGTTAATTGGGATTTCTCTGAATTTTTGAGGTCCACACTTAGACTGTGACATATGAATTAAAAAAAGTATATTGAAAATGATTAAAGATGTTTCCCAATAATTAAAGCTAGTCCTAATGGGGGAATCACTATCAAATTACCTTTCTGTTTCCTTCTTTGGCATATTCGTAGATACTAATCTTTATGGCCTCTTTAATCTTTCATGAACGTATAGAATTAAAACATTACAAATACTACCCTAAAATATATATATATATATATATATATATATATATATATATAATACTCTTAAGAAGCTTTACAAATATCCTCTCGACGATGAAAGTAAATGTAAAGTTTCAAAGTCGTGATGGTAAAATTGCAAATAATACATATCTTAAAATTTACATTTTCTACTGTTATATAAACTTACAAGTAAATAGTTTCAACTTTCAAGTTTGTGAGTTATTTATTGATGAAAAACAGGAATTCCCCTAATTATATATGTCGCGTGGAATTTAAGCTAAAATTCCTTTTTGGTCCCCTAACTTTTTAACATATAAAGAAAGTGCACGGGAATATTGAAGTTCTTTTCAGTTTTCAATTTTCATCATTGCCTCTCTCAAAAAATGTTCGCTAATTCTTCCACAGCAATATTTGACATTGTATGTATCTTTTATTTTTATTAATTTAATAATCTTTATATATAAATATCAAACTACATATAAATTATACTAAAGTACAAGAATTAGAAATTCATTAGATATATCTGTCATAAGTATTAACAGTACTTATATATTATCATTTGTTATGTATATAGGGCCTAAGGAAAATAAAACTTACCAGAAATAAGGTCAATCTATTTAAATTAAATTAAATCAACTTTGATGGGTGCTCGTCAAAATAAATTAAAATTTAATTCATTAAACCGCCATTTTATTCGTAACCAGGACAATTAGATTTAGGTACTTGCAAAAATTATTTAAAAAAAAAAAAAAGTTACTTGCAAATATTTGGCTGGTGGTAGATTAAATGCAAATTAAATCGATCACTCCATGGGCTTAATAAGTATTCTACTCAATCAAAATCAACTAATTAATTATCAAAAACCTGGTCACATAGCTAATTAAAGAGAAACCATGATAGTTATACATTCATAGAATTCGTTTACTTTATCATTTAATCAATCTAAAATAACCAAAAAAGTTGTTGGGTCACTCTTACGGGGTATGAGTACTCTGGCCTGTAGTTAATATAAACTATGAGTACTTCATATTGCCATTGAAACTTGGTGAGTTTTGTGTAATTCAACAATATCAGATCATTAACAATGATTTGTCCAGTATAATCCAATAATATCGGCCCAAAATATATATGTGGCCTAAAATTAGTTAATTAACCAACAATTAAATATGAAAATATAAACAGTCTAATCTATTAATGAACCCACCAATTAAACAGCCCATAACTAAACAAGTTTTGACTGCTTAAATGAAATATAAACTGAGTTCATAGGAAACTAATTTACTACATAAGGAGATAAGTGATGTTTGCAAATATTTTTGTTTACTAAGAAGTTATACATATGTTGCACGATTTGGACAAAAACAGTGTATTGCTTAAGCATAGACAATATCTCAAAAGCCCTTCTTTCCACATTTCTTTTTCTTTTCTTCTTCATTTGTCTGTTCTGGTTCGTTTTTCTTTTTTTTTTTCCTTCTTATTCTTTTTGCATCTTCTTATAGATTTTCCATGTGTTTTTTCTTGCCCACGGAAGAAACGTCTGCCACAGTGACAGTACTGTATTACTAGAGTTCCACCAGCGTTTGGTCTTCTATACTTCATTATTGTTCTTTTTTTTCCTTTTTAATGTATTTTAGACAACTACCATATCATTCAAATCTAGAGCAAAATATGCAGAAAACATATGAAAAAATGGTAAAAATATATTTATTATCAAAGTGACATGATATAGAGATAAAATAAAAGTGAAAAAATAAATTAAATGGGAAAAATGAATTATAATATCTTAATCTTCTAAGACATGAGAATATCTCTTCACATTTCTCTTTGAACCTTTTAAATTTCTTACTTAAATAAATATTAATTGGACATTATTATTGCAAAGAGAAAGGGAATATTAAAACTACACATTTTCAATACGTAGTCCTATTATCGACCATAATTCAAATAATTAAGTATAAGAAGAAGGTAACATTAAAACATGCATTGCATTACTTAATATAATTTTTATATTACTAAGGATAATTAAATCATTTCATAATGGGAAGAAATAATTTAATAAATCCACACTTTTATAATAGTATAGTATAGATTGATAAACTGTTTACAAATATTTTTGTTTATTGAGAAGTTTATCAAGTATAAGCTAAAGTAGCAAAAATTGGAAGTATTTATGGAGAAAAATACAAAAGCACTTTCAAATAGTAAAAAAGAGGACTTAAATTAGAAGATGAGAAAACGTTCACCAATATATTTATGCCTTTTAATTTATTCAAACTTATTTTATGTGGAGGCTGCATAACAAAACCCTATTTTATGCTTTTCTTTAAAACAAAATATAGAAAGTTATTTTTTCCAATTTGCAAACGCTCTCTCATATTAGACTTATATACAAATCAATCCAATGTTTAGTGCGAGCTAGGATTTGTAACATGATGCAGTTTTTATGGAAAAAGTGAGTTAATAAGTAGCAAAAAGCACACAATAATATAAAATATTCACACAATTTCAAGATTGTTTTCACTGAAATGAATGCAATTTCTGAAACAAAGATGTGACAATTTCTAGCTAGTGCTCTCAAAAGTTCTAGCAGTTTCCAGTTAACAAGGCTGACTTTTTCCATATCAATTTCTGGAAAATACAAAGCGAAAAGCGGTATTCAAAATTAGTCGTTTTTCTCTTTTGTTTTTTTTTTCCTTCTTGAATTAATTATTGCGTCATGTTTTTCAACATATAAGAATGTGGACTTCCAAATTAGCACATAGTTTTTGAAAATAGTTGAATAATGGTTAAGAAGTGTGATGTTTTAATTATTGGGATAGTCAAGTTTACGCTGTTTACGAAATACACTTTGAAATCTTATAACCTTAGAGAGGGTTTACTTTGGCATATTAAGCTATATTGTCTAAATAATAAGTCATAATAAATTATTTATTTTATTAGATGGTGGACATTGTGTTAATGCATGAGTCTTATATATATATATATATATATATATATATATATATATATATATATATATATATTTTTTTTTTTTTCAGAACCGGCCAGACGACCGTGGGTTAAAAGGACCCACCCTCGTATATTAAAAACTCAAAACCTATGACCATGTTATATTACAACTCTCAAATGTAATTTCTATTTAACCCACCCATAACATATTAAAGTAAACACTAAACTTATTTAAATAACAAAAAATTAATAAATTCATGACACTATCTAATTTGATTAGTGTAAATCAAAGTAAACACTTCCTTATACTTATTCCTATATGGGATATTTGTATACTTTTTTAGGGATATTATGTATATATTTTTATGTTTTAATAAGTATTTATAAGGTTTCAAGATTTTATTTTCAGAAAGAAAATACGTAATCTGAGGGTCTTTTTGTAATTATCTCTTAATTATTTAAGCACTTTCTTGATGGTTCTGGGTTCATAATTTTACTGAAAAGAGAAAAATTAAAAAGCGTTGTGATTGAAATGGATAAAGTATAACTTAAAAAAAAAAAACAAAAGATAAAGTATTCAATATTCATTACGAGTTATGACAGTGGCTGAGGTGGGGTTTAATTACTGTGTAAAATACGCTCCCTGTGGTCCCTTTTCTGCCGACCATTTTCAGTCTTTTTTTTCAAATAAAGGCAAATCCGACCGCCCACTTCACCAGTCAATAACATATCGCCACACAATTCTTATACGCGAAAAACTACTATTGAAAAATATATTTTACTATTCTTAAAACGAAGCTACAACTACACTTACAAGACTTTTAGAGTAAATACAACAATATTCAATCAATTATTAAAATTATTAACAGACTCTTTAGTTCTAATAGAAAGTTGCAAAATGAGTAAATACATGACATTTTTATAATAGTGTTTGCTATACGTGGAATGAGGGAAGTAATTTAGCTACTGTATTAATAAATCGTTAGTGTCTACTTAGAAACATTTGTAACCATAAAAAAAATTAAAAAAAAATCAAGAAACATGCATTTCGAATATATAGAACAGTATTTACATTATAAGGTGTTGACTAATCCCATTCCCACACACTAAGCTTGTTCCTAAGGGAGGCTCGAGCAGACTAATGCGAATATGTAATCGTTATTTTCTTTCATAGTCTAAAGATTATTAAGCCGTGATGCACGGATAATGTCGATACTGCGATACAAATACGACATGATATGTATAGATACGGCGCCAATTCCAATCTTTATACACAGCATGAGGGGTACTTAGTTGACCACATTACTCATTATTCAAGAATTAATTAGTTAGTTACATAACTAATTACATTAATTATTGAAATTGTGAGAATGGATGGCTAGTGAGCATTTCTGTTTTTTATTTTGTACTGTTTAATATCATATAATTATACTTAGTAGAAGGATTTCAGTGGGATCAAGTGACCCCATCAGACCTAATGTGGAAACATAATATTTTGTATTGGTTGGCGGGTCAGCATCCGATACAAGGCTCAGCCTTATTCAAATTCCATACGCCAAATGGAATAAAAATATATAAACATAGCACAAAAGAAAGCCACAAGTCATCAACCAAAAACTTGGAATCTCCATTACAAAAGATCATATCAAGAATAAGAATAAAGAATTTCTCTCTTCCTATCCAAAGAAAAATCACTTTTCTTCCACTCCATGTTTCTTCCATAGAGAAAAAGCTAATACAATTTCTTCAAATATGGTGCAAAGAAAAACACCAAACCTGAAACACCTTTCCATACAACCTCATCATCTTAAACCCGAAGATGTCAGGAACAGATCATCAGTAGCAGATTTGAAAACCAAGAAAATGAAGAAATCAGGTTCGATCAAACGGCCCGAATTAAACAGCCCGCGTACTCCGAAACCCACGAAACAGCCTACAAAGCCCACAAAAACACCAAATTACATGAAGTCCACCTCAAGCTCCGATGCAAGAAAAGACCAATCACGGGCCGGGGCCGACACCGCAACCCCGCGCAGAAGATGTTCGAATTCAAACAGCTCCAAACATACGTCCTGTAAGAACTCAGCAGCAAAAAAAGCCAGTTTGAAAGCTCTGACAAAGAATCTCAGTTTCAAGCCAGCAAGAACATCATCATCTTTGGTGAAGAAATGTTCGAGAGCTGTTTTATGTGAAGATTTGGATGTGAAAAGAGCAACTTGTTCTTCAAGTTTGAAAGATTGTAAGTTTCCTGCTTACCTGAGCCTTAATCCTGGAGGCACGGAATTAGAAGGGACTTCTGCTGTTAAAATCTGCCCTTATACTTATTGTTCTCTTAACGGTCATCATCATGCTCCCGTGCCGCCATTAAAGTCGTTCTTGTCGGCAAAAAGGCGTATGATTAAAGCTCAGAGGAGCTTTAAGCTAGGATGTCTATCTCCGAGGCGAGCAAAGCCCGTTATTCAGAACGAAGAGGAGGAGGAGAAAAATGATTTCTTTGTTGAAATCTACACCAAGGAAAATGAATCTATTGCTGAGAACATTGAGATTACGGAGATGGATTTAGAACAGAACGAGGAGGTCGAAGCAGATGAAGTCATCTCTCCAGAACTTTCTATTCAGGAGGAAACAAAGATGGGAGTCGAGTCGAATGTTCAATTTTATGAAATAGATTCTGAAGCCTCCGAGATGGATAGTGAGACGGGTTTTTACTCGGCTCTGTTTCTTGATTATGCTTATGAATACTCAACTGAAGCAAAGAATATAGAACCTGATCCTGAAGCAGAGAGAGATGAAACTGAAAGCCACATCAGCAACAATGAGTTCATGATCAACAAGTCGGACAACAAAGATGGCTGCTTCGATGATTTTCTGGTTGATGATGCTTCACAAGAGTCCTATGAGATGAGTTTGAATTCATTTGAATTTTCCAGCAAGGAAGATGGTGAATCGGTTGCTTCATACGATGATCTGCAAAATTTGAACAGCATGAAAAACTCAGCTGAACCAGAAATATCTCCTTCTGATGAAGATTTCACAAATTTGAGTCGAGTTGATTCTACTCAAGATAAAGACCATATGGATCATAAAGTCAAAGCAGAAAATCAAGAAGTTGAAGAAGACAGTCTTCTTACCCTATCTAGAGGGAAGTCCAAGAAGCCCGTTGATGAGAGTGATGAGTTGGGAGCTTTCAATCCAAGAGAACCGAATTTCTTGCCAATCGAGCCTGACCCAGAATCAGAAAAGGTTAATCTGAAGCATCAAGATCTTGATGAGACAAAAAACACAGAGGAATGGATGGTTGATTATGCACTCAGACAGGCTGTCACGAAACTAGGCCCGGCCCGTAAAAAGAAAGTTGCTCTTCTTGTTGAAGCGTTCGAAAAAGTGATGCCAATAACAAAATGGGATATCCAGACGAGGCATAATACTTCAATGTTTGATCAGGCAAGACCAATGCAGGCATGCAGCTGATATGATCATCAGCTAGTTACAGGTAAGTTAAGGCTTTAAAACCATGAGATGTTCTTGTGACTTGTGGTGCAGGAGATTTGAAAAGCCTAAATCAGTTGTGGAATGTATTTCTACTGCTAATGTTACAGGATTAACAGAAGCCCGGCTAAAAAGATTGAATCTTGAGGAGAAAAAAACTTAAAACGGGACGGTGATGATTGAGTGTTTTCATGTGTGCTACAAGTTTGTGGATTGTGATGCTTTAGTTTCCTTGTTATTTATCCTTTTATGTAACAGACTCTGTGAAAGTTAAACCTGTGTGTTATTGTGTAAGCTAATGTTTGTTGGATTGAGAACATAGAGGTCTCCTTAACCCTTAACACAACTGCTGCTACATCATTTAGAAATCAATTTCATATATTGTAGAAAAAAGTTCAGATGTTATAGAAGTACACATATTGCAATAAAATGACATATGCAATCAGTAAAAATGATTATATAATTTATAATTATAAATAGTGTATATTAGTTCTCGGGCTCGGGCTCGAGCTACTGGCTCAACACATTGAAATTGATATTCATTGAAATTCAAGCTCAAACTCGAGTTCGAGCCAAACAAGCAGAATTCGCCTGGAAAAAAGCCAACTCTCGGCTCTTTTACATCCCTAATCAACAGTTCAGACATTACAAGTAATTTCCTAATCAAACCTAACAGAAGCAATATTTCCGTCTTAATATCATCGAATAAGTATATTCAAACAATACGGACAAAAAAGTAGCAGCAGCACAACAGAAGAAGAATTAGAACTCTGCATATATCTCATATTTATAGAGGTCTGTTTTTCCCCTTCCTCGGCACATTATGTGTCGGGGCACAAAACGAAAAGGTTATTCAATATCCTTTATACAGAAAACAAAATGAGAAAAACAAGTTCCGAAGAAAAAAAAATGAAAAACCAAAGAACTATTCTATTTCTAATGCTACTAACACAAACCATACCGTCTAAATCTCCACGCAGAAACCGAGAAGAGTGGTTGATCCTGCCAGCAGATTATAAAGCATCCATTTTCCTCTTTAACTCTATACCCATCATAATTATAGCTCTGCAACAATCTCGTTGCCTGCAACATGACATGATAGCTCAAAGCCACCTTACAAAAACCGGCCAACTCAACCCTAGGAATCCACTTCTCAAGCTTTTCGTGTCTCTTCTTTCTATCAAAACCTTCACAAGCTATGATATTCTTGATTTCCTGCCCATACAACATCTTCTCGATCTTGTGACGCTCTGCAGACGCGATTGGGACTGTAGATTCCAAACAATCAAAAAGGGCAGCGTAAAAATTCAAAGCTTCCATGATCCTATCCATCAAAGTAAGCCCGTTATGGTTCGATTCTTGCTCCGTCACCACCATTAGCTTCGGAGAAAGCCCCCATAATGCATTTAAAAAACTCACAATTTTAGGAGATGACAATGATGACGATGATGTGGAATCAGGACTCGGAGTACACAAACTATTATTAATATTATTAATAATATCCTTTTCGAGAAAGTCGCCGAGAGTGCGTTTTTTATTCAAAAGCACACCTCTCTGCAAGTTCACCCCAAGCGGGCTCTTCCCAAACAAAGGCGAATTCGTCTTTTCATCATCGAAAGCCAAAAGGGTATGCAGCTGAAGCACGGAGCTTATAGCGACAGCCTCTCCCGTCTTGACACGTAAGCTCTCGACATCAAGATTCTCCAATTTGCTAACTATAGGATTAAACTGAAACGGAATATCCAATTTCTCAGCTTCTTCGTTCAGCCGATGTGCCATTTGATCCAAAACCTCTTTCTGCTCATGAATGCCAGTAATTCTCAAATGGGGTGGGCCTTCGGGTCGGGCACGCAAATCCTGAATGAGACTAATCCACTGAGCAGGCTCGAAAGCATCGAGATCAATTATGTGGACAACTTTTTCCCCTTCCATTGCTTCAAGAATGGCCTGATTTGTGATTACGTATGAGAGCTTTAAAAAGGGACAAAAGTCGAAAAATAATTTCCGAACTAGAATTTCATCATGGATAGAAGCTATCTTGGTGGAGTTTAGGGCTTTGTGCAATCCGGGCCATCCTTTAAGCATGCGATCTGCAAGAGCTTCTGAGAAATAGGCTGCAATCCTCTGCATTGTATCCCCGTCGGGAGAGGCGAGGTGCGAAATGTACTCGAGGCCTATGTTAGCATTCTCGATGCTTCCGGAAGCAACATGATTGGCACAGGCGACGAGAAGATGGATTAAACAAAGGCCTCTCTCTTCAGATCTCATCTCTCTAAGCCACGGATAGGGAGATCCTACGCTGGGTGAGAGAGACATAAGGGAAAACATATGCAGAGGTGATGAACTTATAGAGGAGGATCCTTCTTCTGGAACCATTATTGGTTTTAACAGACAATAGTTGAATTGTGTTGAAAATCTTGATCTGAAATGTTTTTGAAAAAGAAAAAATAATCCAAGATTAGGTTGCTAGTGGAGGATAAAGGCAAATAACATAAAATAAATATGAACATGAACATTTTCTTTAGTATTTTGCAAACTCGGAATTATGCGAAGAAATTATCAAGTATCATATTTGGCATTTACTGTTCTAATGAGGTACAATTAGAAAATGAAAATGATTGATTGACGGACAAAATCATCAAGTATCATAATTCATATATAGGATTTACTTTCCCACCTTTACTTTTGTATCTCACTAGTCGAAAAACATGTCATAAATTTCCTTCCGACTGTGCTGGATCTTGGACTACCATATTGGTGATTTTCTTTTCATTTACTTTTTTGGTTAAAAACATAAAATTTATTCCTTTTTTGTCAATCAGAAAGAACGACAAAAGATTTAACCGTTAATATGAAGAAAGACTATAATACAAATGCGTATAACAATTTCAATAACATGCAAACTGAAACATAGAGTTCAAATATTACTTCCAAGACATTCATGAAACTGAAAACAGGGAGCTAAACAAATTACAGAACAGAGGAAAAACAGAGCAAAAAGAAAATCAAAATCAAGAAGCTCACCAGTAGCAGTATAAAGAGCTAATCTTTGTTGAATCAACAAGAAAGCTCAAATTCCCAAATGGGTTCTGCAATTGAGCATAAACCCAGAAACATCCCTAGAAAAAAATCCCAGGAAACATTTTCATCTCTTGAAGTGAATTTCCTCAGGGTTCCTTAAAAGTTCGTTTGTGAGTCAAATGAAATTGAAGCATTTGTTGTCCTGTAAGGACTTTTCCATGGCTGCTTTTTTGTGTGTACGTGTGACAAATCGAAGGGGTGGATTTTGTCTTTTT
This sequence comes from Verbena officinalis, assembly GCA_958496215.1. NCBI lineage: Eukaryota > Viridiplantae > Streptophyta > Magnoliopsida > Lamiales > Verbenaceae > Verbena > Verbena officinalis. Next base: position 4,766,821 of record OY292388.1, read on the forward strand.
TTGCTTCGTTGTCCCTTGGGGGCATCAGAGCAATAAGGAAATTTTGTGAATCCAGAGCCTCAATTCAAACCCTACCCCCACCCCACCTAATAAATGTAACTCTCCATCAAAATTTGCTCTTGTCAATATGCAATGTGGATGGGAATAAGAGCTGGCCAAACTCTTGGTATTATTCTGCAGTACAACACAAATCCAAGCAAGTAATGTACCATAAAAACAAAATAAACACATATGATTGTTGCTTAGTGGATGATAGTGGGAGATTGCAATGCAAACAGTATATTTTTTAACATATAGTGAAAATAATACTAATGCTTTTTCTTGTTTATTTGCTAAAAGATTCTATAGCAACCTTAAATTTCCTGGTCACCTATCTTTTAAGTTTTCTACAATTAAATGAATTAACTTTCCAAAAGTTGATTCTCATAATTTTTTTTTAAAATTCTTGAAATATGTTGCTATGATCTATGTTCCTATCCATGGATGCATCCAAGCCAAAGAAAAGGCACTCTTGTTTATTTTGTTTAGTTGTGGAAAAGCATAGACAATCCACTTGTTACTATCTTCTTGCATTAGGACAATGAGACAAGAGAATTGTGCAACATGACAAAAGTAGATGGGAGAGTGCATTTAACTTTTGCTTTGGGAGAGTGGATGGGACTCAACTTTTTTAAATAATTTTGGATGGGAGTCCTTGGATTTTGTAAATTCCATGACTTTTGATTTGAAATCGATATTTTTATTTTGAACTCGTTCATCCCTTACATCTTGAGGAATATGATGTACCATAATTCTTTTTCATTATGTCAACACTCTATGCTTTTCTTGTCGAATGGTCAATTATATATACAAGTAAATATGTCACATTCGATGCGTGTGCCCAATAAATATAAATTATAAATTTATAAAGTGATAAAATTCAAATAACATAAAATTATAATACATGTCAAAATTATTTTTAATATATACTTTTAAAGTATTATAGGTTAAAAAATTATTTTTCTAATTTTAATTTAAAAAAAACCTTAAAAAAAGGAAGAGATAAAGAGAGAGAAAAAGACAAGAAAAATAGAGAGAGAAAAAGAGAAGAAAAATAACTTACGTGAAATATATGAAAGTGGCAGAGAAATTAGAAAATATAGGAGATTAGAAAGATCGTGGAGAGAGAAAAAGAAATTATTTTTTTTTTAAAAAAAGAAGACACCAAGACACAAAAGGGGTGAAGGTGCATTATATAATAATATAGATGATGCGTGTCTTGGGCTTAAGCCCAAAATATGATATACCATCAATAGATATTTCAATAAGTGTGTTTTTTCATGCATTCTCTTAATTAACCTTATTAAAAGTGTAAAAACTCTTGGATTATATATGATTCCGTAATTTTTAAATTTTAAGATATGTTTGTATAGTTATATCAAGTCTCAAAATATACGAGTGTAATTATCTTTTAATTCTGCTCACTTTCCAAAAATAATTATTCTTAGTAAGTATCAACATTATTAAAAATGAGTATAATACGTGCAAGTTTGTTTGGGAGAATGCCAAAGCGTCTTATCTTAGCGGTCCAAACAATGCCTGCTTAGTAGGAGGGTCTATTCCGAGAGGGACGTTTTTGTAGTGTTGTATCCAATTTTATGTAGCATGCATTTTCCTCCACTGATCAAATTTAGTAGTAAGTACTAATACCACCAAATTTGGAATTTTGGATGTATCCAGATGAGAACAAGGAGGATATGATGATTGAAAGGGGTTAGGAAAATTACATTTGATCTCTAATATTTTATCTAATTATACTTAATACTTTTTTAAGTATTGAAAATTACACCTAGATTTCTTGTACTTCTACTCCATCTTACAAATTGCTCATTCCTTTTTTTTTTTTAGAGTTCATAATGTTTTGTAAGATTTATGGAGTAAACTTTCCAAATTACCTCTCCCTAGAAGGAAAATCACTTAAAATCTACTAGATTAGAATAATTCCTCTTTTCGAATTAATTGAAGACTTACCTCCAAGATCCGATCGTTGTTCATCCCATCAAGTACCTAGAGTCCTAGACTAGGCCTGAAAGACATGGATGTGTCAAGACAAGGGCATTGAATCTGATTGCAAGTAAAGAATATACATAAGTTAGAACATAGAAAAGTTCCATCTGTGAGAAGTTACAAATTGCTTCTTGCAGCTGCAAAATGAAAAGTTGAAGGCAACTTCAACTTTCTATACATGTATGACTACCTTCCATCTAAACAAATTATATACATTTATCTGATTTCAGCTACCCCAAACCAGTTGGAATATATTTTTGCTGGCAGACCCATTGATCAAGTTGTTGCTCTGCTTCTTAAGCATTTCTTCTTGTGCATAAACATCACCATCCTTGATAAGAGTAAGCAAAAGAATAATTAATACAAGAAAAATGAATAAACTGCAGAATCATACAAGATTGTTAGCATGATTAAGGATAATACTTCATACACAAATAATTTATTAACCAAATCGTTTCATCAATTTTATTCTATCAACCATAACAATTTTGCCGTATAATAGCATCATTTAGTTGGACTAGCGTTCGTCCATTTATAGAGGCAAACTCTCGTGATGCAGAACAAACAAGGGCTAGGACATTGAATGATGAATCACTTAACAATCTGGAATACAACAAAACTAATCTTACATAATTACCAATTCCTCCCTTGGACTTTCACATATACTAATAAACATAACATTACCCCCATGTACTACTAAATTGCGTAATTCTAAAACATTACAAATAAACCCCTGTACAAATACAAAAATTACCAAGACATCCAAGGAAGGATGGTCATTTAATAGCTTCATTTGTGTTTTTCAACAGAGCAAAGTCAGGTACTGGTAATTATGAAAGAGTGGAGCTGAAGACAACAGAAACCTTACTGTGGCGAGCAAAAGCATATTACAGCATGTAAACAATCATGTATAAATCATGTCAAACTCTCGTGGAGTGAGAGTTTGAATGTTGGGATTTGAATTGAAGAAATGATTCGAAGTCAAGATGCTACAGATGAAGGGGTGAAGCCAATAAATAGCAACCTAAAAACTCAATATTAAACCAGAAATAGACTCTAAAACATTCACTAAAATGTAATCCTGATAGTAGCAGTGGAAGGAAAACTTACAAGAAGAGAGTAGGCACGAGCAAGAGAAAGCAATGTAGGGTACATATCAAGAACAGCAAGAGCGATGTCCTCCGTTACTTGTGGAACCTGGTTTCATAAAATAATCCAAAGATTATAAATTCTTTTCCTCTTAAAATGACAAAACAAGCATGAAATCACATCATAAAACCCTTCTCCCAAGCTTCATAAAAACATGAACTTTGTAACTGCTAGGTGGCTCCAATTGCAAAGATAAAAGAGACAACCAGATACAGTAGTCCTCGACTATGAATTATACCTGCATGAGTTGAATTGCAAATACATCACTAACTGTCATTTTATCCAACTCTTCACATGTTCTGATAAATTCATCAAAAGGAGGGCAAACTCCCACACACTTTTGCTCAGGATCCAGAGATCTGTAGTATTGGTTTATTGATTGAGTAAGATAACCATACTTCTTCAAAGTATCTGCTAAGCCACTAGTTCGTTGCACATCAAACCCCTCCAAGATCTCAGTTGTGAAGCAACTGCCATTTGCAAATTAGGTAAATCATAACAGAGCATTATTACCAAATTTTGAACCATTTTAACCTTAAGTAGACCACCAAAAGTGTGAGCATAAATCAATACAATGAGAACATTGTAGGGAAACGAAAAGTCACTGTAGAAGACAGGAGCATATTCCCCTCCCTACATGATCATGATGCCATATCTTGTAGCTAAATGGCTCTCTTCAGAAAGAGATGATTTATATTAACAATTGAAAGATCATAAAACTAGAGAATATGCAATCCTGCTTACGCTGTTTTGATGCTTTCAGCAGCCTCTGAGGAGTTTGGATCACCTTCCACCAGATATATCATCTTCTTAAGCCCGCATCTCTTTGAAGATAATTAATATTTATGGACAAACGGGTAACATATTAATGATCATTCATAATAAAGGGAAGGAAATCTTCAGAAATTCATATTACTATATTTTAAAATCGTAAATAAAGAAACAAGAAAGTGATTCAAACAGACAGCTAGTTTGCAAGTTTAAGAAGCTTGAATACATTTCCCTGAGGAGAAACAAAAGAATAACAATAATAATTTTAGGTCTAGCTCAAAAGATTAGCATGACAAAATCTATATGACATAATAATGGAAGATTTTGGGCAGTACTAGTTGTGCAATGGCTCTTACATTTTCTTGCATACAAAAATAGTTTAATCTTTCAGCACCATCATTTTAAGAGAACAACCAAAACCCAGGAGTTCTTTACTCCTGCCTCCATAGAAGCCAAAAATATGCATCTTCAGAGGAAGAAAAGATTAACAAAGCCATGCTGTAAAGTCTAACATATGCTTCATAATTAAATTAGGGTTAAAATATTGCATGTTTTATGCATATAATTGGTCTTTTAACATTTAATTTGATATCTAGTATCCATGCGCTTGCCACTTTAAGATGCACCATCTACAAAATTTTAAGGAAAAATAACACCAAATAACTTGTCAGATCTTGTTCCTGGGTAAAATATGTGGCTACATATTGATAATCTGACTGGATACATTGCAAGACCATCAATCAGAAGCAAAGGCAAATAGTTGTTTATTAACCACCACAGTCGGATGTAACAAGAGAGCATAAGACTTGAGACTGTAAGAAAGAAACACTACCACCAGCCGCATTTTCTGATCTTTATATCTATTGTCCCTGATTGAGTGGCGCAAATCATCAATATTCTTCCTTTCAACAATAAAGTCAAGCACATATTCAGTACCAAGATACTTATGACGAGCTATCCAAATGCCATCACCAACAGGCAATCTTCTAACCTGTAAAAAGTGCGAAAATATTAAATCATGATAATTACAAGATTTCGTTAAGCGTATATGTGCCTTCATTGCGAGGCTGATAACCTATCGAGTGGTACATGATCAGGTGGCAGTGGCAGTGGCAGCAATGAAGGTGCACATGTTTTCATATAAAATTAGGGCATCACTTATAATCTCAACATTCATGGAACTATAATAACATAAGAAATTGAAAAAACAAGAGCTAAGAGGACAGACTCCTCTTGGGGGCAAAAAACTAAAACTTGTGCTGACCTCTATCTGAATGTGAAACTGAGAACATATGTTGTCTGTAATTTTCCTTGAGCGCGACCTGTAAAGAGCAAGAATGATGTTCTAAGAATTATGAATCATTGTCAGAAGCAACAGAGAAAATGTCTATACAAATCAGAATACTGCAAAGCCATCAAAGATCTGTACTCAGTGTGTGCAGCACATCTACTCAGGTATCTCGCAATCAACCATACACTTTCAGATCGCATGTTTCTCTAATTGTAGTTTGGGGTTGTTCAGAGATACAATGTCGAGCTTGATAATAGTTATAATATGAATATTGTCCTAGTATGTAAATGTTTCTTATACTTGTCCATTGAACATGAGCGAAATTGCATAGGGAGCAGAGAAGCTGAAGAACAAATAATCAAGTATGGTTAGAACTTAGAAGTTACCCATATGTTTGAGTTAGCAGCATGCAGTTATACTGGTACAAGATGTTTAACATAGTGACTTTACTATGTATATGCTATGTAATGCAACAGTTATGCTCGAACTCTGCAAAGCTTGTCACTAGAATAAAAATAAATAAATAAAAACCATGATAGCTTATGGTCACACTCACCCTTGTGTAGCAAATTGCTCCCGGTTATCTAATATCAAAACTACTTTATATACATCTCCAAACTTCTCTCCAAATGCCAAAGGTGGCATTGATAAAGTGTTTGGTTTAGATTCTGATCCTTGAACGTTGAGCTTCTTTGCTGCATAATCCTGAATATTGCACAGAGAAAACTATGAAGAAAAGATTAAATACCAATAACATTTCATAACATAATTCAGCTCCTTAATTTAGTGAAATGGAATCTAATTTAACAATACTATCTTTCAGTCCTTCATTATGCTTATATGACAATTAAACTAAAAATAGCCTACCTACATTAACTTTGCCATATTGATGATTGATCAATGAAAAAATATAGGAATAATTAATAAAAACGAACTTGGTTCATTATGCGTCATTGCAAGTTGCAACTCCATATATGTAGCAATTTTACATTCTCCTTTTACAAATAATAGTTGGTCTAGTACAAAAATCCAGTGAGTAGCATTGCTAATCGAAATTGAAACTTACAGTAGATGAGCAAGCTCTCAAAGTACAAGAACTCCATCCACAATCACGATCATCCAATGGCTTCTTTTGTCTAGATTCAGCAACTTCATGCGGTTTTATATTCTCACTGGTAGACACCCTTGCTCGACCTGGCATCAAAGGCACGAAAGATGATCAGGTGGCAAATCCAGAGCTAATGACCATCTTCTTCTAGTGAGGAAGAGAGAAAAATAGAACATTACCATCTTTATCTCGGTACGAAGTTGGTGAAGTATGGTGGTCATCAACTATAGATTTAGGTAAGGAAGTGGAACCATAAATCTCATCTTCTCTAAGGCGACAAAGAACAGTAGGCCAAAGTGAAGATATCTCCTTTCCGTGGGATGTTTCCATAACCTCAGAAAAAGCACGAATAATTTGTTGCCGGGAAAAACCCATGCTGCCAAACTACATATGAAAGCACAAGTTTAATGAGAAAAGAAACAGTGCAAAGATTGAAGAAACTTGATAAATAAGTTCAATTTTGTTGATGCAAGCATTTGAACGTTGCCAAAAATATTACAGTGTTAAACTAATACGACTAACACACTTGCGCAATGAGTGAGCAATATAAATGAACTAATTCTGAATACAAGGAAATAATAAAACAAGGACCAAGGATATTCTCCTAGAATAAGTCCAAAACCCAAGACAACCTGCAATACAAATGGATATAGAGTAGACCTTCTCAAGATACTCAGGGGCCACGTCTATTGACATCTTTGGCTTCTTTATATTAACAGGTGCTTCATTTTCAACCGAAGCAACAACAACACACTCTAAATCCAGCAAGTCTCCTTGAATATTATCATCTTGCAAATTTTCTCTTTGCTCGAAATTTGAACATCTTTCAAAGCCATCCAATCTCTTATTTGGATCAATCATTCCAGATCTCGACAGGCATTCACGTGCTACTTCTTTTCCTTCTTCCGTCAGCATATATCTGCATAACATTCATCAAAATCACAAGATGTTAATAGTTACATCCACATCAATAACCAAAAAACAAGGACATGGGGTTTTTATTATAACTCTCTCCTCCACACTGGACTTAGTAAGCATACTTGGCTGGGCAGCTCGACTTCACAACAAGGCCCCTAGTTATGAGCGTTTTCATGCAGCTCCATCCAGTGTACCAGTCCCTTGGGGAGCTTCCAAAATGTCCAGCTTTTCCTTTTGCCTTATCTGGCCTAGACACAAAAAGAGTATGTGATAGATACTTCATATAGTAACCAGAGTAACAACATCTTAATTGATTAGAACAGGAAAATTACAGTATCGGCACACGAGACAATCCACTTGTTTCAGCTGCATCAATGAGTTCCTTTTTATGCATAAATTCATTCCCATTTTCTGTTCCCCTAATCCAAATAACCATGAAAATAAGAGTTAGTAGCCATAGCAGTAATCATAGTTATGAGATGAGGAAGAAAAAACGTGATAATTCAAAAAAAGAAGAAGAAGAAGAAGAAAAATAAGAAAGAAAGGAAAGAAAAGGAAACAGGGCAAGGAAAATAAAATAAATACGATAACTAAGATTTTAACATTTACCTGAAGAGTGCAATTAGTAGAGCATAAGCAACAGAATTCTTTTGTGGCATATAGCGCTTTGGTCCCTTATTCTTGTTACCTATCAACATTCAGTATTTAAGCACAGAGACAAAAATCCATCAGACAGAAAAATATGTTTGAATCACCGAAAACCCCCATAAATGTTTATTCTTGTCTATGCATATATGATAGAACTTACCCTTTTTGGTCAAGTCATCATTCTCAGAAGGACCAGAATCTGTCTCAAAAAACCCTTGCATTTGCTTCAAAATCCACTTACCCACACCCCTATAATACCATACATGATTCCAGTCAAAAGAAGGTTCTTTTTGGTTCGTTGCAACTTATCTAAACCTACATAGAAAGAACTGTATTGCGAAAAAAGAAGAAGCATTCTGCAACCAAAATGCCTAGAAGCCGAAGGTACTACTGAGAAAAATGCACCACTAAATGAATATCCCTTAAGGAAATAAGTATATAAGACAATTCTTAGGTGCATTTGTCTGTTTAACAGACAAACATCCCAAAACATATAAGTTTTTGTGATTGACAATGAAAGACAAATATTTTGCAAATGCCTAAAAGGTGCTTATTACTGACAAAATAAAATACTAACATAAAATTGCAGGTCGAAATAAATATACAAAACAAGTTCTTAGGCAGACTCACATATTTAAAAGAGATAATCATAACATTTATGACGTTAACGTATGCATAGCATACATCTCATTGCATAATTTTCTACAAAACAAAAGTACTTTTAAAATTTAATCATTTACGTGGAGGAGTGCGACTCAAATCACACAACAAGAAAGGAACAAAAATATGACTCGACAATCCCCTATGGAAGTTAAACAGAAAGAATACAATTCCTGAAAACGGAATTTGCACAAGTTCAGAAAACCCACTGAGAACACATGGTAGAACAAAAACACTTCTCTAGATAAACTACCATTCAGCCATGCAACAAAGAATGCTATTGAACACATTCCACATTACAAGAGTTGATTAACGTGTATTTATCAAAGAAACTTCTCTTGCAGTCCACCACTTTCCAAACGAGTCCTAGTCCCACAAATTAAAAATAAACGAGAAGTGCATTTCACTCACTTGATTTGAGACAAGTCCTTAAGGGTTTTGATAGGAGTTTTGCAATTACAAACGTTCGAATAAGCCTTTGAGAGTGTCATATCCATGTTGTCAGAAATGCCCTTGGCACTCTGCGCCAATTCATGCCGCTTGTTCAGTAAATACGCCGCCACCTCTTCATTTTCCGGGCACGCCGCCTTCTGTCGATTCTGCATTTCCCAGATCTTGGTTCAATTTCAAGGATTAGGAAGCAAAACGTGGGGAAAATCTGGGTTTGACTTTGTTAGGGTTTTGCCGTCAGTGAAAATATGTGTTAAAAGAGGATTTATTAGGAGAAAAAATGGCGCCAGGTTCTGTGATTTGAAGACGAAGAATGTGGGCCGTGAGGAATATATTATTATTTGCATTTTTGTCCCTGAATTTAGCTTAATTGTAAATAATTAGCTTAATTTTAGGAATAATGAAAACAAAATTCAAAACGTTTTCACTATTTTAGTTTTTAGGAATAAACAAGAAGAAAAGGGTAAAATTAATAAATAAGAATAAGTTAGAAGAAAGTCTAAAAAAACATAAACTTTGATTTCCATATCAAACATTTTCACTATTTTAGAAATAATTTTTTGCTGCTTGTATTCTTTCGACTATGTTTTGGTGGTTAATTCGGATTTTTGTATTATTTGGTTTCGTTTACTTTAATATTAATATGGGCTTGGCCCATTTTATTGGACTTTAAGTCCATCACCCCAAAGAGGCCTAGTTGCAGCTCAAGCCCAACTCCAAAAAAGGCCTAGTTAAAGCCCATCAACAAGAGGCATCATCTCAGCCGTTCATACTTGGATAGCTGTAGGGCTTAGATCAAGTTGTGTGGTTCAACTCTTTGGGAAACCGGAAACATACAAAATAGCCTTCTTTTTCACATGGAGAAGGGCAATTTGTACACATTATTCAAATCTATATATAATAATTCAGAATCCTTGAGACTATCTACCTAAGCGTACATGTGGATAGCATCTATGAATTTTATTTTGCCATGTAATTAAACCTATTAATTATTAGATATGTTAGTTACAGATCTAATTCTAATTAAATTATTATTTATATTTTCATTATCTATATATAAGAGTCATACAATATCATTATAAATAAATTAATTTTAAATTATATTAAACAAATTTTAAAAATAATTAAATATAAAAATAAAATTATCAAAGATAAATATAAAAAAAACACGATAATATCGTTCAAATTAAAATAAATAATTTTAGAATTTTACAGCAAACTGATTTCTTAAAATAAAAAATTAATTAAATAAAAAAATACTTTATTAATAAATTAACACCCGTGTCTTGGCACGGGATTTTAACTAGTTATATTGAATTTATTATAGCATCTCATTCCTAAAATAGATTTGATTCTTAATAGGCCGGTGAATTTAGAACTTGTAAGGTCCGTACGCCAGGGTCGTAGCTCACGATCCTAAGGTCCGAACAGGTTCGTCCCATTAAATTTAGCAACTTCGTTCCAAATATATAGGAGATTTTTCGTAAAATCCTACGACGCGCGCCGGTTTCGATTAATAAAAAAAAATTGTATCTAACTCGTAAAAAAACAAAAAAGAAAAATTGTATCTAACACGTGTATCTAAAATCCAAACATTTTATATTTGTAAGGCTTAAAAAACAAAAAATTACTCAAGTGTGAAGGTTTGAGTTCGATTCCTTGCAATAACAATGGTCGAATTGTGTGGTTTAAAAAAAAAACAAAGAAAGAAAGAAAAGCGCCGGCCGCTGCCGGGACTCAAACCCGGGGCACCAATGGGGCCGAAGGACTCATGTTTGAAATGCTACAGCGGCTTCTTTGTAAACAAATGGCAAATTTTATATTAAGGTGTTTTATTCTTTGAATGTTATCCGGAATTTTTATTCGTGCATGTAAAAGCAATTATTCAGATGATTACAAATTCTGCAATTATATTAAGATTTGTGATTAGCTGAAATACATTGATCTGCAAATTCTGGACTACTGAAGCAATTTCCCACATATAGATCTTGCTTTTGAGATTATTTCACTATCAATAATATGCTCATGGCATGGGCTTTCGACATGTAAATTAAAGGTTATAAGGGATATATGTGGAGTTGAAAAAGGGAACAAGGTAAGAATTTTAAACTCATAAAAGCATGCATGTATATTTCTAGGAACTAAGAAAAGCCATAGCTGAATTTTTTTTACAAAGACAAGGGCATACAAGATGCTATGCTAGCTGAAGTATTGGTATCAAATGGTGTTTTTAGCTTCTAGATTCTAGCTTGTTTCTGCTTAAAATAAACAGAAACTGATTTCCAAACACTCAAAAGAGTTGCGGAAAAACAAAAAGCTGTAAAGTGCTTACACGAAAATGGTTCATTTCTTAGAATATACTGATTATTATTTTCTTTTGGTTCTTAATTTTGACTCTGCAAAAGATAACTCTTGTGCAAATCGATCATAGTTTGCTCCTAATATGTGGATGTTGTCAGCAAGGCAGATGTCGGGCATTTTTGGTCAGAAAACTAATAAACTATGTGTTCTGGATGTGAATGGTTTGTTGTGACAAAACAGTAATTCGTCACATAGAGCTTTTGCGACTGGCCCGACATGAAGAAGCCTGTGACCAAAATATTTTTCATAAAAAATTTCGTGACGAAACTTTGGTCTTTCGTGACACTATATTTCGTCACAAAAAATCCTCTTTTTTGTAGTGGTGCATGATCTCTGACATTTAATTTTATTACAAATCTGTCCGAGAAAGGCTGACAACTTACATTTTAGGTTTCATGTTGCATAATCTTGAAGAGTTTGTTACAAAGAAAATTAAAAACTCTCTCAGAAACCCTAGTTGATGCGTATGAAATTCTTCAAAAACGAATCTTTAAAAACTAAACCTCTTCGACAAAGTTCCCTGGCTACCTTCTTGCAATTAGTCTAACTTGCTAATATTTGGTTCAAAAATCACAGGTTGAATAATCAAGTGAAAATGACACATCGTATGAAGATCCCTCAGGCTGCAGGTAGTTGATAACTAGCTGTGGCATAGAATATTTTATGTGTCTTCGATAAGAATCAAATATGAAATATTTCACATCCTTGAGATATGGAAATGGAGATCGACTACATTTGAGAAGACGAGGATCCGCTGCAAGAATCTAATTTATCACCACAATGCAAGAAATTAAAAAGATCAGAACGAACATTTATCAAATTTGAAGTATATATAAACGTTTTTACGTACCTCTATTGTGTTGGTCGCAAACGTAACAGACTTTGCATAATTTCCAAATTGTTGCAGCATTTTGATCAATTCTGGGGCCATTTTTTTGTATGCTGTATCTCTTCCACTTTGTCCTCCTGAATATATTGCGTGCATACATAAGTACAATTCCTCTAAACGAGGACAGACCAGCTGCTTTTCACATGCCAAAGCATAACAGCATTGGTACCTCAATGAAGTTAGCTCAGGAGCATAAATCTCTTTCATTCTTGTTGTGGCGGATGACCTCGATTTAGGTAGGATAATTCCAAAACCTTGAGTTTAGGGGTAGAGATTATCAAATCATCAACCCAGAAACAATCATATAAAGTTAACTTTTCCAACTTAGAGAAGCCGGAAAATGGCTCTTTCGGGATTATGTTACATTGATCGTATTCATCATCATCATCATCATCATCATCATCACTATCATAATCGAACCTAGAAACAATGCCAAAAATTACCAGAGTCAGATTTAACGTTGAGATGACGCTGGGTAAATAATGGGACTCCACTTACGATTTCTGAAATAGTAGAACCACATTGTAACAAGGCATATCTAGTTAGACGTGAATTGCAATTTTCCCATTGAAAAGACTACTTACTTGCGGAACAGGATTAACATTAAACAGTACTTGTCAAATAGAATTCAATTGAGAAGTGCAACACGTACGAATGTGAGTATAAGCTAACATATATCGTATTCAAGGCAACAACACATATATCATGCAAAAAATATATATGTTTCAGAAAATTAAAGGAATATACAAAACATATGTGTTCTCATAATCAAAAACACAATTAACAGTACTGTAATTAAGGGTTAAAAAACAAAACTAAGGAAAGAAATTAAAATAAAAGAAGAAAAGATTAATAAATAATTACGTACCTGAAGTGTTGCATTGAAAATAGAGAACCTTAAGATTTGGTAAGACGAATGGTCTTGGTAACCTCATACCACCATGCATAGGATACTTAATACTAAGTTCTCTTAGGGTTTTACTATTGAGAAGCCTGTCCGGGAAATTGAAAATTTTGTGGGATTTCGCGTAAAAGCCGGTGTATTCTGTGAAGTCGAAGTCGAAGTCGAACATCGGCATGGAAACCCACAGATCTTTCCATCTCTGGGAGAGAACGCTTGTCCGTATTGCGAAAATGTGGTGGAAAAAATGTAAGAATATGAAGACGAGTACTTTAGAAAGAGGAGGAAGTGGAGATGAGGACACTCACAATATTTTTTCTCTACTTAAAATCAACACTTCTATAAAATCAAAATACTTTTAACAACTCAACTCTTCTTTCTTTCAACTTGTTGTACTCTCTTTTTCAAAACAAATAACATAGCATCTATATATACTAATCTCTAGACAAATGTAAAGACATAAAATAAATACCATAATAAAACTAGATTAATGCCAAATGACTTTTGGCTTCACCACTACACCACTACTTCACTAACATATAATTAAAACACACTTTTAATTATATTTATTCTCTAGAAACTCTTCACTTAACCCATGATCTCAAGCTTAATTACCACATTCAACACGCCCCCCTAAGCTTGACTCCATCATGCCAAGTAGACTCCTCAACTTCTCAAAAACTTCACGTTTGAGGGGCTTCGTGAAAATATCTGCAATTTGATTTCCGCTTTTCACATACTCCACTTGAACTTGTTTCTTCGCGATACTCTCTCAAATGAAATGAAATCGAGTATCGATATGCTTACTCCGATCATGAAATACGGGATTTTTTGCCAATGAAATTGCTGACTTGTTATCGACATAAATCACCGTTGGTTCAGTTTGCTTAATGTTCATCTTGTTAAGCAAATTCCTTAGCCATAATGCATGACAAACACTTGATGTTGCAGCCACATACTCAGCTTCACAAGTTGACAACGTCACTATTGGCTGCTTCTTCAATGCCCAAGTAAAAGCGGTTTTTCCATAGAAGAACACAAGTCCACTTGTGCTTTTACGATCATCAATATCTCATGTCCAGTCGCTGTCACAATATCCCACTAATTTCACCTTATTAGTAGTAGGATAAAATAAACCAAAATTGATTGTACCTTTGAGGTATCGAAGTATCCTCTTTGCCACATTAAAATGATAAATTGTTGGGTTCTCCATTTATCGACTAACCATCCCAACGGCATAAAGAATATCTGGTCTCGTACACGTCAAATACCTCAGACTCCCAATTAAACTTTTGAACAATGTGGAGTCAACTCGTTCTCTACCGGTAAAACTTGACAGCTTTTCTCCAACTTCAATTGGGGTGTTGATTGCCTTGCAATCCTCCATCTTGAATTTCTTTAACACCTCTTTTGCATAGCCTTCTTGAGAGATGAAAATTCCATCTTCTCTTTGTTTCACCTCAATTCCAAGGTAATATGACATTAGGCCAATGTCAGTCATCTCGAACTCCTTTGACATTTCTTTCTTGAAATTCTCTAACATTTGCATATTGTTACCTATAAAGATCAAATCATCAACATATAAACATATTAGCAATATGTTTTCTTTTTCTTTCTTTACATAAAGAGCATGTTCGTAAGGGCATTTTTCAAATCTCCTCTTCAAAATATTTATCAATCCGACTATTTCATGCTCTCGGGGCCTGCTTCAAACCATACAATGCTTTCCTTAATTTCAACACCTTGTTTGTTTGACCTTGAACAATATAACCCTCCGGCTGTTCGATGTATACCTCCTCTTCAAGGTAACCATTCAAGAAAGCGGACTTTACGTCCATTTGATGAATTTTCCATTTGTTTTGTGCTGCCATCGAAATCAAAAGTCTGATTGTCTCCAATCTTGCAACTGGGGCGAAGACTTCATCATAGTCAATTCCATCCCGTTTCTTGTAACCTTTCACTACAAGTCTCGCCTTGTAGCGCTCAACTTCACCTTGTGAATTTCTTTTGATTTTGTAAACCCATTTCACTCCAATGGGCTTGTGTCCTGCTGGCAATGTGGTTAATTCCCACGTATCATTTCTTTTGATGGCATCAATGTCCTCATTCATGGCTTTTCTCCATTTTTGACTTCTCGATGCCTCATCGAAGTCAATTGGCTCTGTATCTGCAAATAAACAAAATAAAGTATTGCTTTCGTTCATTTGTTCAAATATATCGATCAAGGGTCTCTTCCCTTGAGGACCAATGCTAGAATCGGATTCTGACGAGGTTGGACTAGTTGGTGATTGTGGTGTCGGGGTGACTGACTCCTCTAACTTTTCTTCGTTTTCACCTCGATCCGACTTCATCTCGACAGGATAGAAATTATACTGTTCCTTTTCATCAGAACTCCAATCCCACAAACTCTTTTCATCAAAGTGAACATCACGACTCACTTTGATTCTGTTGTTGACAGGATCATACAACCGGTAACCTTTAGAATGTTGATCATATCCAACAAAAATGTACCTTTCACTTTTGTCATCGAGCTTGCTCCTTTGTTGATCGGGAACATGCATATGTGCAATGCTTCCAAAAACTTTCAAATGGGATAGACTAGGCTTGGTCCACTCCATGCTTCTTGTGGAGTTTGATTCCACACACTTCTTGTTGGGCTTCGATTTGACAAGTACACGGCACACTCCACAGCTTCTGCCCACAACTCTTTGGGCAAATCTTTACTTTTCAACATGCTTCGAGCCATATTTAAAATGGATCGATTCTTTTTTTTTGCTACTCCATTCTGTTGGGGCGAGTACGGATTGGTCATGGGACGTCGAATCTCATTTTCATCACAGAATTTCTTGAACTCCGTCGAGGTAAAGTCTCCTCCTCGATCTGATCGAAGTGACTTAATTTGATAGCCACTTTGCTTCTCCACCATTGCCTTGAATTTTTTAAAGGCTGAGAATGCTTCGGATTTCTCCTTGAGGAAGTACACCCACGTCTTCCTGCTATAATCATCAATGAACAAGATAAAGTACTTGCTCTTTCCCAACGAGATTGGATTGATAGGGCCACACACATCGGTGTGAACCAACTCCAACGGCTCATTTGCCCTCGTTTCTGACTCCTTAGGGAAACTCTGACGATGTTGTTTTCCAACAAGACAACCCTCACACAATTGTTCGGGGTGGTCTATGGAAGGGAGTCCATTAACCATTCTCTTCGTTGACATCAACTTTAGGCCTCCAAAATTAAGATGTCCGAGCCTCAAATGCCATAACCAAGATTTGTCTTCAGTACATGCTTTCAAGCATCTCGCCATATCATTCTTGATATTCATCAAGAACATTCGGTTACTCGTCATCGTCACACGAGATATGAGGCTGCCTTTCTCGTCTCGAAGATAGAGATTTCTATCTTTCATGTGGATATCGTATTCTTTCTCCAACAACTGGCCCATACTCAGAATATTTGCCTTCATCACAGGAACATAGTATACGTTTGAGATAAATTGGTGATCTCCGTTCTTTAAACGAATAAGAATATTACCTCGTCCTTTAATTTGTATTTTTGACGAGTCTTCAAAAGAGATATCACCGGCCACTGAGTTGTCCATCTCTACAAACATGTGTTTGTATCCACGCATGTGATTGCTGGCACCAGTATCGAGATACCAAGTGCTCTTATTTCCTCTGTCTTGTTGTTTGTGGGCTAACAAGAGGGCGTCACCATTAACTTTTTGTTCTTCAGCGAGGTGGGTTTTCTCCTTGCCATCATTTGTTTCATTTTTGACACTCATAGGCATAGTGTCCAAATTGATGACAATTGTAGCACTCAACATCTTTTCTGCTTTGCCACCTCGGTTGGCCTCCTCGTCCTCGAAATCGACCTTGTGTTGGTCGAGAATCGACTTTAGTTTCTTCACTTTGATTGAAATTTTGGGCACCTCGACCTCTGCCTCTGCCACGACCTCGACCGCGGCCACGTCCACGTTGACGACTGCTTCCATCGGCATCGTCTCTCTTCTCACCGATATGCATCTTTGCCTGAAGAGCCTGTTCGATTGGCTCTTTGGCTCTCTTTCTCATTTTCTTCTCGTATACTTGCAATTTTCCGACTAGTTCGTCGACTTTCATAGTCTCCAGGTCGTTGGACTCTTCTATGTCCACGATGATATGATCGAACCTCTGATTTAGAGATCGAAGTATCTTCTCTACAACTCGGGTGTTTTCCATCTTTTCGCCATTACTTTCAAGTTGATTTACAATTGAAAGTATTCTTGACATGTAGTCAAAAACAGCTTCAGATTCCTTCATTTGCAACGACTCAAATTCTCCTCGAAAAGCCTGCAACCTCACTTTCTTCACTTTGTTAATACCTTTGAAAGTATTAGCAAGAGTATCCCAAGCCTTTTTTGCGGTGTCATCTTGTGCAATTTTCTCAAAAATATTGTCATCCACGGCGAGTTGGATGAACGAGAGAGCCTTTTGTTCTCTCATTTTTGTTTCTCGTGCAGTTTGTTTAACTGCATTACTAGCACCTGCTAGATTTTCTGGTTCTACATATTCTTCTTCGACATTTTTCCAAACTCCTTGTCCACCAAGGAATGCCTTCATTTGGATGCTCCATTTTTCATAATTTTCTTTTGTAAGTTTGGGAAAAGGGATAGCACTCATCGTTGCCATTTTCATGGCTCTGATGACACTTTGTTGCGAAAACATGGTGGGAAAAATATAAGAATATGAAGACGAGTACTTTAGGAAGAGGAGGAAGTGGAGATGAGGACACTCACAATATTTTTTCTCTACTCAAAATCAACACTTCTATAAACTCAAAATACTTTTAACAACTCAACTCTTCTTTCTTTCAACTTGTTGTACTCTCTTTTTCAAAACAAATAACATAGCATCTATATATACTATTCTCTAGACAAATGTAAAGACATAAAATAAATACCATAATAAAACTAGATTAATGCCAAATGACTTTTGGCTTCACCACTACACCACTACTCCACTAACATATAATTAAAACACACTTTTAATTATATTTATTCTCTAGCAACTCTTCACTTGACCCATGATCTCAAGCTTAATTACCACATTCAACGGTCTGGACGATGAGACTATTGTCGTCGATAAAGGAGAGAATAATTTCAAGGATTTCATCTGGTAAATCGCTTATTCTATCTAATTCTTCACTTTCTGACAGTGATTGATCTGCTACAAAATCTGTGTTTCTGATGATTTTCATGGCTAGCTAGCTTTTGATCGATGAACTTGGGATGGCCGGGATTGTTACAATTGCATGGGTGAGCCACTTAGGGTTTGTAGACTTCTTGTTTAGTTTTAAAATTGTATTTCTTTTTGTTTTTGTGTTTGAAACAACTTGATATATATTCTACTATTCTAGTCTGAGTCCAACTTAAGATGTAAATGTGAGGTCATGTTCCTCTCTCTGGCAAACTAGAATAGAAAAGAAAAAAGTTGGGATATTAAGATAAATATATTTGAGTATCGTTAAGTTTTGTGAATTTATAAATCGATTTCGCTTCTTTGAGAAATTACAATATAATCATTGAGGTTTTAATAAATGTTTGAATTAAAATACTCCTTTTTTTTTTTAAACAACAACAAATATTATTAAATGGACATAATATCATCTAGGGAAAATTACATCTGGGTCCCCGTTTTTTGGGGTATTCACATTTAGATTCATATTTTTTACAAATTAGTTCAAAATTTCGTTGACCGTTAGTCAAACTTAACACATTTCCATTAAAAAAAATTAAAAAAAGAAAAAAATTATGAAATGACTAAATTATCCTTTGAACTCCATTGTAAAATTGTCAAACTATAAAGACCTAAATGTAAAATTTCTCGCGAAGAAGTCACGACGACGGTGTGGTGGAGCACGGCGTTTCCGGTAGGAGGCATGAATGCGCACTACCAAGGTTTGGAAGCCCTTGGGACGATGAGTCAAATGGTAGTGGTCGCAGGACCAGGAGATGTCCGACGGCGGAGATACGGCCAGGGACGAGGGCGAAGACCACTAAGATCTGGAAGCCCTTGATGAAACGAGTTGAATGGTGGTGGTCTCGACCCTTCGTTCTTACCCAAGGTGGAGTTGTAGAGGCGAGAAGTTCTCGCGCGGCGGAGGAGCGGCGGAGGTGGCGGCGCTACGTTTCCGGTGACGAACTCCGACGACCAGAGGGTGGTTTTCAATCTAATCTTCATGGGTAAGCCATTGGTGAAGCCGGATTGGAAATTCGACGAACGAATCGTCGTTAATTTCGAATTGAAATTTCTAGGGTTTTAGGGTAAAATTCGAAAATTTGAATTGAAAATAAATCCGTTGTGATTGTCGAATGGAAAAACGGACTTGGGGGATATGATGGGCTCGACGAGAGGATCATCGTAGTATAAGGTGTTGACCACTTGGGTGGTGGCTCCGGCAACAATAGCGGCGAGATCTTAAAATCGATTTCATTCGATTAGAGATAGTTTTAGAAGCAATTTTGTACATGACGTTACATAAACTTATAGGTCGCAATTGAGACATTTTTGACGGATCATCACATTTTGGAATCAAACTAATATAAGTATCATGCATATTTTTATCAAAAAGACCATCATTTAAAAACGAAAGAGTACATGACATAATATCTGAACGAATAAGCGACCCAAATTTTTGAAAAAAGCGTGGGGGCATACCATCAGGCCCAGGGGCCTTCAGAGGGATCACATGGAAGCCAATGCCTTATCAATCTCAGGAGAGGTGTAAGGGATTAGAAGCTGATCATTCATAGACGAAGTCACTTTGGAACGAAGATGCAGAAGCAAAAATCAAAACGTACAGATAAATTAATTAAAAGAACTCTTCTACGTGTGAATTAGAAACAATAATAATTACATTCTTAAATTCAAAAGTACTAAAAATCATTTCTCCAATTCTAGAATCAATTTTTAAAATATCCAATTTGCTAAAGCACAAATGCTCTATATTTGTAAGTCAAATAAAAAAAACAAAAAAAAAAAAACAAAATAAAACGAAATTGAGCATACACGTGTTTTGCGCGAAGAATTTTCAATGTTGTTGGGAGTTGGGACTTGAACCCAAGACACCTATTAGTGTCGCTTCTCATAAATTGATTGCTACAACGACATTTTTGTTTTACTAATGAAAAGTTTTAACATTTAACACTCCGCAAGTTGTCGTTGAATATTATTTATAATATACAAAAATATATCAAATATATTTCAAAATTGAAGATTATTATTTAAGCTATGATGATTTTTCCATTTCCCAAAGTATATAAAAGATTGACAGGTAAAGTATTATAAGGTAATCCATACCTAATGGATCTCTGTTCTGTCCCTTTTTTTCTTCTCCTCATTTATTTGGTTGGACTTAATGCCCTTAAATTCTTGCTTGATTTTGTAGTTGGTGGGGCTTTCTTGGATGATCATCACTGAGAAGATTATAAGCTGTTGTGCCAATCTAAGGGTCCCATAGGTGAATAATCCACTATGTAATCATGACTCAAATCAAGATTAATGATGTGTTGTTGATTAAAGATAAGGTACTTTTAAGATTAATGTTGTGTAATGATTAAAGTTTTGAGTTTTTTACTTAGCTGAAGAGCAAGGTAGACTATAGTCATTAGCTTATTGCATTCCAAGGTGGAAAAATCGTTAAATCTTAAAATGTACTCCAATCACAAAACAATCATTCTTTATCTTACCAACACCATCTGATGTTGACCAGCATCAAGGTAACGGCGTCAAATTTTGGATTTTCCATGACATTGTCAATTTCAATATTCGGTATCCTTCATTTGAATTTTATGTTTCGGGTTGTTTCCCCATAATTCGGGTCTGGGAGTGAGGAAGACATGTTGTCCTTCCCATATCGATTAAATACTAATATATTTTCAGAGCGGGTTCTATTCTTGCTATAGTATGAAGAAATCTCAGTACAAATTGCAAAACAGACCATCTCCATATTGGAACAAAGTAGCCATTTTCTGAATAGGGAAGAAAAATCATTTGCTTGCAACAGAACACTAACCTCAAAGATTACACATCTCCAACACTTCATTAGTTGGGTCATAGTATTCTCTTCCCACTTTCACCAATATAATTACAATGCTGCATTCAGCAGCAAGTTTTGCTACACGAAAAAAAAAAAAAAAAAAAAAAAAAAAAAAAAACTCAGAAAAATATAACCCTCTACCCTACCCAACCCAACCCTTTCGTGTGGCCTGTAGAACAATCAGGTCGAGGAGGAGGACAAAAGTTGTGAAGTCCTCTCATCCAAGATCTCACATTACAACACCTGAAAAATAAAATAAAAGCTTTCGTAAATTCATGTACACATTCAAGTCCGTGGGAGCTACTTCTCATCAAAGCTCGAGGAACGGCTCCATCGACCCCTCAAGTAGTCCTCCACTGAGATGTTCTGCTCACTGCTGCTAACGGAAGTTGTATCATCTTCTGTATTAAGCAATGCGAGATTAATGAAGGATTGGATATTTGTTACAGATTGTTCGCCATTCATAGCATTTGTGTCTTCCGAAGAATTAGTTTCCTCCCTTGCCCACTCAATCACTTCTGGATCTCCTTGAAGGAGTTTGAGAATCTGGTTTAAGAACCAAGCATTGAAAATATAACTAACTAATCAATGGGCATTTACGGATTTTAATAGGGTTAAGGTTGCGAGAATTGCTTACATCTCTAATCTCGGGACGTGATTGAGGTGCACGCCTGATACAAAGGGTTGCAGCTAAGACCATTCGCTCAAATTGGTCTTGGTTGTAAGCATTGACTATGTTGGAGTCTTGCAATTCCGAAATCTTTCCTTCCTTCAAAATGTGTTTCGCCTGTAAAAATTCAACATTAAAACCAAGTTAATTACACCATTCTGTGTGTAAGCATAAGATATAGTACAAAAAAAATCTCAGAAAAATACCTGTGAGACTTAGAATTTGCATTAAAAAACGTGTATCTCGAGTGACTTGAGTGGGAAATACATGCATTTTTATGGTAAAATTACTTTTTTGCCCTCAATTTTTTTAATTTTTGTTCCCCTCTTCGTTTGAACAAGGTAAAACGGTGAGAACGTAAGGGTATAGTTTTTTCAGGTACAAGTCAAAGGTATCTTTTACGAGAGTTTTCTTATCACAAGATTTTTTATGCTCATAAGCCATAACACAGGGCCACAGGGGTCTGGGTGCAATTAATTCGTGGAAAGATAGTTGAACAGAATGCCATAGAAGCACAGGTTTGGCATTAAAGATACAACTCCATGCAGCTAAAACCGTTCTGAATTGATATAGGTTAGACCAAAGAAATACCGAATGAGTGCCCATGGGATTAGATACTCACCCACATTACCAAGCTCTCCTGGCCCTTTGGATTTCCATTATCAATTGGCTTTCTACCAGATAAGAGCTCGAGGAGGACAACCCCAAACGCGTAGACATCAATTTTTTCGTTCAATTTACCATGCATAAAGTATTCCGGCGCCAAGTAGCTGTCAAAAAAAGAAAGTGTTATCTAGTAATATAGCAATGATTAGATATCACATATGAGGAAATAGAACTCACCCAAATGTCCCAGCAACATCAGTGGCATCAATATGATGTGAACAGCTTGAAGCCCAGGTAGCAAGTCCAAAATCTGACAGCTGTAAGGCCAAAATAAGCATTATCGTCATTATAGTGCACAATGAAGTAAATAAATAGATTGGAAAGATGAAAAAGATAAGCAGTAAGCACGTTTTACCTGTGGCCCAAAATCATCTGAAAGAAGAATATTTGACGATTTTACATCTCTATGAATAATTGGCTCAGCTGTATTATGCAAACAGTCCAGTGCCTCAGCAACTCCCAGAGCAACCTTATACCTCTCTTCCCAACCAAATAAATACCCAGATTTTTCAGTACCTAAACCAGAATACAAATATAAGTGCCACATACTATTAACACCAATAGAAGTGCATCGACAAAGAAATCATGAAGAAGTATGATATAGATACTATATACCAAGATTCTCTTCCAGACATCCTCTGGATAAAAGATTATAAACCAAAAGAAGTCGGTCTTCCTTGATACAGAAGCCAACTAAAGATATTATGTTTTTGTGATGCAAAGACGTTATGATTTCAATCTCTGAAACGAAATGTTTCAACACATCCTCAGATGGCTTTAAAACTTTCACAGCAATCTCCCTGCTTTCTGGTAGACAGCCTCTGTATACCCGACTGCTTCCTCCCTTCCCAATCAAATTTTCTGAAAATAAAGTTCAAAGTATAAAATGAGCCGCCTAAAACTGAGTAAGAGCTAATATAAAAGAACAATTACGAGGACAAACCAGGAGTAAATTTATTTGTTGCTAACAAGAGTTCTTCGTAGCTAAACAATCTGCACGAGATTGAGTACTTCTCTCTAAAATCTTTAAGTTCTTCCACGAAAATCTTGTTACAATAAGCATCGGAGTTTCGGTCAACTAAATTAGGCACAATAGCCCCTTTTTCTTCATCAAAACCTAAGCAATAGTCATCCCCATTGGATGGACTAATCTGTTTCTGATCGGGATGAATAGACGCAATAGTTTGTCGGCTTGGTATTTTCAGTAACCATTGCATTACTGATGATTTCTTAGTTGAAGAAACATCGGATACTCTTCTGCCATGCAAAAATACCCTGCGAAGTAGTGTCCATCTAGATTTAGATTCAGGAATTTCTTGGGGTTTAACGGGTACCAGGGCCATTGACATGCTCCCCTTTCCATTGTTTGATGATTGTATATCACTCTGAGGTGTTAGACTCAAAGGGCTTTTGGAGAAAGTTCTTCTCTTTTTGAATCTTGATTCTAATGCATCGAGACTTCCAGGGCCAGTGGAAGCAGTTGATGCCCTTTGGAACACAATTTTACCATTGTCAACACAGGTAACTGAAACAGTCTTTGGGAGAGTTTTGGCACAATACTTTGCAACAGAGATCCTTGATTGGATTGTGTGATGAACCTTTGAAGTACCAATTATTACACTTTTTGCACCACATGATTTTGCCTCCCCGGATAGGAGTTTACGAGCTGGTGATCCTCTACAAACCTTTAGATTTAGATCCACCTACACAATTTTGAATACTTTAGTGAACATGTTTATTCTGGAAAGAATATGGACATATAATAATTAACTTGTGATGCCTTCAGCGCAAGGACAAGAAAAAACCCTAACCTCTAAACACATAAATGTTGGATATTCTAGACCTCTTGAAAACTAAGGAACTGCAATTAGTTGCAGAACCAAACATTAAATTAATTCTCACCAACCTCTCCCACCCCACGCTGACACACACAAAAACAAAAAAGGAATGAATAAAAGAAGAAATAGTAAAGAACAAACCCCACAAATGAGTCAAACTATCAAAATGCATCCTCTACATCTCCAAGGCGCTTAAAATGGGAAGTAGTCAAGACCAACGGAAGTTCTGGAACCAAGACCGTGAGGCAGAGAAACGGTTAAAGCATAGACATTATAACTAAATTCTTTTCCTTAATTTTCCGGAGTCAAAAACTTTCTAAAAATCAATTGCAAAGCAAGAGCAAAATCATATCGTGCGAGGAGTACAGGAGGATATCAGAAATACCTGCTTTAGGTTACAGACCCCTTCATAAGCGGCCAGCAGTGAATCGAAAGTCTTCACCAGCGAAAGCAGAGTCGATTTATCTTCTCCACGCAGAAATTAAAACCAAATAGGAAAGAAAAAGTAATCAGAAATCAAATGGATTAACAAAATATTTACATTCCTACAAGAGTGAATAGCAATATAACGCGAGTTCCACTAAATTCATATTCAACGTCTACCCGCAGACCGGCCTATAGTCTCCTACGAGATATCTCGGAGGATAAATTTCAGCCAACACACAATTCAATCTGAGAATCACGCAGTGAGAGAGAGAGAAAAGCAAGGAAAACAACTAAACACACATAGTGCGTCTGCGTTGTACTCCACTGTGTAAAAATCCTCACCAGCGTTGGGATCGACGACGTGTAGAGCAATGACTCGATCACCGGCCTGCGCCACCTTGACCAACGCCCACGTCAGCAACTCATTACTCCGCGCGTCCAGCTTCACTCCCACCACCACCACCGCCGCGCCGCCTCCGTCTTCACCACCATCACATTCCACGCCCCCCAACAGTCCCATTCTCGACAGCAGACAGGCCAAGCAGAAGACGACGACGTTCTATTCTCCTCCTTGTTGCCTGCCAAGGATTAGCTTTTTTCTTTTCCCCTCTCTCTCTCTCTACCTTTCTCTCTCTAAAAGCAAGCAATTTTTACAGTATTGTTGTTCCGCTTTGTGTCTTACGCTGCTGCATCGTAGTTGCGGAAGACAAAATAAGCCTTACTTTTCGGGATTTATAAATGTAACTAACCACAGCTAAAATATGTTTCTAAAATTAAAAAACTTAAAATTAGTTGTGCTGTTATTTGGTGTTATGCGGACGACGGGGATATCTTACGCCTCTGAATCTGAACAGTCGAAGACATTCTTATATTTTCGTAAAGTGAACTTAAATTTGTGTTAAGGTGTAAGAAGGTTTTATTTCCTTAATTAAGTAGTGAAGGACTAGATTAGGAAAGTCAAACTTGCTAATAAATTCTAGTTTAAGCGATTTTGACAAATCGTAAATGCTTTGCCGCATCCCAACCCTAATCTTGGGTTCACCCTACTAGTTCAATTATTTCCCTCATTATATGCATAAATAAATTATTAAAAAAATATATAATAAGACTAGTATATATATATAATATCATTTTTCGAATACGGATAACGGATATATATATCGGATATCTGATATATCCAACGGATAATAAATGAAACGGGTCAGATGTCTGATAATCGTATTCTTACGGAGCCTTTATTTCATTTAATCAATGGTATTGGTAACTTGTATAGTTCACACCACACCCTTTGGTGGGCGTTCTTCTTAGCAAGAATTATTGCAGTAGGATAATGGCTAGGAGGATTTGAAAGGCATTATGGCATTAAGATTTCCAAGGTTTAGCCAAGGGTTAGCTCAGGACCCTACTAGCCATAAATTCTATTAGATTCATTGAGATCTGTTGACTTTGTATACCATTCCGTTGTAAATAAACGATCTTATGATAGATCCATTGGAATCTTGCAATTAGATAGATAATAATAATGGAAACAGCAACTCTAGTCGCCATCTTTCAATGTTTTCTGTTTTTCTTGGTGCAAATTGCACATCTCAAAATCAAAATTATATCAGAAATCAGAATAGAAATAAAACAATAAGAAAGAATTAATGTATTGTATCTTGGTGTAGTAAATTACGTACCTTGCCCCCACTAATACATATATCAAACAAAAATATGAACATGTAATCAATTCCACAGTATTACTATACCCCTCCCCAGAAATTAAATAAAAAAAAAGAAGAAAATATGATCTGATACAAGTGTGAAAAACAAAAATGTAAAATAATAATTAACAGATAAACTCCGATTAACTAATTCCCCGGAAAACTGCTGCTATTACTTGTATTTACATTCGCCTAGTTTTCGGTTCACATAATGAAATTCCTTTTGTAGATTCATCTGTAATTCTTCGATTCCTCGCGGTTTACTTTCGATTAAGAGCTTTGGGAATCCCATAAAGATTATAACCTGGATCAAATCGATTCTTTTTTGAATTTCTATGCGGGGATAGGATAATATCCTTTTTAAATTGATGCAAATAATATCATCTTTAAATGGATATGGATACGAACGGATAACGGATTTTCGGATATCCATTTACAGTCTTATTGAGTCGTGATATATACATTTAAAAATCATGATTTATTCACAATTAATTTGCATTCATTTATTTATGAATTAACTATACCGTTGTTAATGTTGGTAGTCCGAGTCAATTACTTAAATATTTTGGGTCAAAAGAACATTTATATGGGCCATGTCACACTATTTTATGGTCAAAAAGAGAATATAATCTATTTCCCTACATTTTTTTTTCATTTTAGTAGTTGAAACCAAGTCAATTGCGAACTTAACTAGGGACACAAATACCTATTTTAGTCAAGTCGAACCATTTTATTTCTATATTATTTTATAAATAATTAGTTCTAATAATGAAATAAGTTAGTCATTAAAAAAATCCTACTTTATCTTTAATTACAAGTGTACACATTGGTCTAAATATTTGATTTGCCTGCAGTAAAATATTATATATATGAAATATGACTAGTGCATTGTAGTAAATATTTAATAACGAAAATATTCTCAAATTTCTGTATATAAAATATAAAATATTACACGAATATAATATTGACCATGAGTTTTGGTTAACTACGAACAATACCATGAGCTAGCCAAAGTTCCCTTGATCATTCACTTTAAGAAGCAATGGGGAAAAGGTAAATAGAAGTGAACTTTTTTTCTTTTCTTTGTAGAAAGAAAGCGAAATAAAGTAGGGTGAGGAAAGTGATGATAATGATAACCGTGAGGACGAAACAAGGTATAATTCTCGGATAAAAAAGGCTACGGTCTCTTACAAATAGTAGGTGCTAATCTTTCTTCTTCATAATTATATATGTGATAATTTATGATGCACGGACACTTTTAAATATGCTATCATATTGTATCATATCGTGTTGCCGTGCAGACACTCATATCAAACACTTGTCTAGTATTAAATATCGAAAAAAATTATGACACCATATCCGTATCATATTTATTATGATATTTAAATATTTAATAATACTTCTCTCTAACAATTCGAACTTTTAGATGAAATGGTCATTCAACATGGTATCAGATATGGCAAAATCCTGACCGTACACGTGGCGCGATCCTTCCGATTCCCCTGCCGTGTAGGTCAAAAGTTGATCGTACGGAGTCAAACCTAACTTAAACCCTGTAAACGATACGCTAAGGTCGAGGTTGAGTGACTCGACTGCCAAAGACCCTTCAACTTATGTTCAAGTCCGGAGAAATCAACTAATTCACCCCTTTGCACCTTAGTTAGAGTTAAGGAAGATCGAAATGCCTTCATTCGACCGATCGATCAAAGGGATCGCTACCCGATCCGACTCGGTCGAAATGATTTGACCTGATCTGCCTATGACAACCTACTTTGCATGCTGGAGGTTACTACGCAGTAAATGCGTGACACACGGAAACCTTAAAATGGATATGTTCCCTGACACACTCGCCGCCTCAGAGGTCGATATGCAGAGGTCGAAAATATGCATTAAATGCACGTCCAAAACTTGTACTTTGTGCATGTTATAGTGCCACTATAAATATCGCCTGCATTTATTACATCTGGTAAGCGCATTTAAGTCTTTTGACCCCCTCTTAAGCTTATTCAGTTCTTTCGATTAGTTTACTGACTTGAGCGTCGGAGGGTCAACTTCGGAGACAACCCTCTCCGGCCTAGTAACCCCTTATTCAGTGTTTGCAGGTCAAAGTCGATCTCCCTCTACTACAAATTCTTGAGTGACGTGGATCGATATTGAGCATTAGATTACCTAACTCCTTTTCAGCAGAATCAGTATCCTTTTTCATCCTTTTTAATTTATTGTTTTGGTAGATAAACAAATAAGATATTTATAAACTTTAAGGGTTTTCTCATCCTTTTTAATTTGATTAGAGATGCATGCATATTATCGAAAATATTCTAGTTTCAACCTGGATCACATAATGCGCAAGAGAGCTTTGGCGCACGCGCACTCAAATCGCGATTTCATGCATTGAGGGCTGGTGCGCCACACTAAGCCGCCCCAATTATTGTAATTCGCGACTTAATAGGTATGGACTTAACATATACAAATTCGTATGCCAAATTTGTATAAATCTAGGTGTACAGTGTACTATTGAGTTTCAAACAAAAGTTTCCTTAATTATAAATTAGTATTAATATTTCATAATTCATGTTTATTGTAATAAATTGTATCGATTCTTCTAATTTTATTTTAATTACACTTGGACCCGAATAAGTTTTTGTTAAATTATAAATTGTGAATCTCTTAGTCAAAATATTACACTTACACTCTACATGAATTTTATAATTATAAAAATCACCCATTTTGTAGAGTTCCCTTAGAATATTCCATTAAAAAAATATTCTTTTAAAATTTTGACAAAACTCTAATGAATCTTGACGGAACTCTAAAAAATAGATGTTTTTATAATTATAAAACGCAATAGCTCGAATGACAAAAAATCTTTTTTCCTAATTTTAAATTTAATTGAGGTCCGTATGAAATTAAGTTTGCATATGTATTTTATTCAAAGTATTTTATATTTAATAGAGAATTTATAAATTATATATATAATTATTTTTTATTAAATGCTTTAAGACGTTTCCGCACTCTACTTTTTTTAATTTTTACGCATTCCCGCACTCGCACTCACACCCGCATTCGCACTCGCACCCGCTTTTTGTGACCTAGGTTTCAACTATCATTTCAACCCAAACATTTGTCAAGAATTTGAATCCCATTGAAATACGTGGGAACCAACAGCATATATATCCTTTTGGTGAGAACAAAAACTACCATATTTCAATTTTTTATAAGAATATAGTTCTAAGTATGCATGTGTGACGCATGAACTAACTTTATTGTTTGATATATATAATAATGAAACATGAATAAACTAATAAACCTTATTTGATTTATTTACACAAAGAACGGACATAAATTTAACATTTAATATCTCATAAAATTTGAGACCTAAAAAGTTTAGAAACTCATAAAATTATAGAAGCTAATTAAGCACATCCTTTAACTCAAGTTGTCAAGATAAAAAGTGTATGTTTATGGGTGGTTTTGGTAATAAATTAAAATGTAAAAATTAATCGGGATTAATTAGGCCGGGAATATTTGATATCAAAGTAATTAAATTGGTTATGACCAAAATGTCTACCACATGGAGTTCAATAGGGGTTCAAAACTAGCCTCACAAGGCATATATTCCTCCATATTTCACCATTATCCGTTATTTCGTGATGTCTACTTATCTATCTACGACTGCTCAATTGCTTTCATTTTCCCAAATTATATTGAAATTTGAAGATGTGAAATTATAATAAATAATTTAGAAGCAATAAAATGATCAATTTTCGTTTTGTATTTTTGTGTGGAATACTTTTTTACACACTCCCATAGTATATCAAACATGACTCTTTGTTAAGATAGTTGACTTGTAGTTTTATTAATATCAAGTTAACTTGGGTTAGTTTATAGTTACAATTATCATCAAACTCAAACCTTATATATATAATTAAATATAGTTCATTACGAACTCCCCAATTTAATTAGAAAAACTTGTACTAGTTCATATGTTAATCAAAAGTGAACTTAAACAAGTTTCACTGTTTCATACCAATTCACTAGTGTTTTACCAAGTGAATTGTTGTAGGTATCATGTGCAGAAATTGAAAAAGAAGTTACAAATAAGAAAATCAAATTCAATAGCCAATTTTCAATACATTCATACAGTAAACATTATCAATGAACATATAAGGAAAATTAGAACATTACATGGTACTATTGCATTTGTATAAGGCAGTTAAAACATTACATAATAATAATGCATATTTTGATAATTTCATGAATAAGTAACCTACTAATTAAATCACTAATCCTCTCGAGTAAGGAAGGTATGTACTTCAAAGCCATTCATCACCAACAATAAATTCACTAACAGTAAAATTTCGCATCTCATCGGGCTAGCTCAACCTTTGGTACCTCTCCCAAGCAACTCGGTCGGTCGTGGATGCTCCAGGTCCTCGATTATTATATTTCATGTATGTTAATGTTGTTGTAGTTCTATTCTCCCATTCCAACCTTCCGTGTCTTAAGTTTTCATTAATTATAATCCGTGTTACTCCTATAGTGACAACTTAGTACCAATAGATTTTTTCACTATGACAAAGTATTTATTTCCATTAACTTGTGACTATATATGTATCACTTATAATCCGTGCTAATTTCTTATATAAATATATCACTTATAATCCGTGCTAAATATTCTTACAAACTGTTGTAGTTTCAAGTGTTAAAATCAAGAGCACGCCGGTACCACGAAATCCTTGTTCTGAGCTCTTCGTTACCAATAAGAACAATATTGGTTTTGTTTACCCACACTTCTACACGCTCACTGTATAAACTAGCCTCCATGTGAATGTAATATTGTGTCCGACTGTAAACCGGAGTCGGAACAATAGCTTTTATGACTGTGTTGTAGCCTCTCGGCGGATTCCTTGAGACAATGGCATTGAAGATTTGTTTAACAAAGTGATCATTGGTTTTATTATGCTTAAGTTGAAGATATATATGGAGATTGCAGTAACACCTAGAATTTTGAAAAACGAACTTAGAAAGAACTAAAACCCAAAAATAGTGAATTTACAAGACAAAATTTGCAATTTTACCAAATAACTTTATATTGATGAACAACTTTTTAAACAATTTACCAAATTTTTATAATAAAATTAATAAATATAACAGATAAAGATAATATGATTTATTTTTTAAGATATATTTGGACTTATTCTTTTTTTTTAGACTTAAAGCACAATAACAGTGAATTTCCAGAAATGTCATAGGAACGATCAATGTGTCAACAATGTAGAATAGTGAATTTCCAGAAATGTCATAGGAACAATGTAACGACCAAAAATTCCGGAATATATTTTCGGAATAATTATTCGACACTTCATTGAATTTTAAATGAAAAGATTAGCTTCATTAGCTATTTTAATTTATTCTATTTTATTCTCAAACCCTTAACCTTTTATAATTACTTTTCCACCATTCGAATTTATTTTAATCTCAATCGAACCCCACACCCTCTTGAATACACTTGCACCACCTTGACCCCTCTTGCACCCTCTTGGCTTCACTTGCACCCTCTTATGCACCCCTTCTTGCACACTCTTGCTCACACACCCAAAATCGAGAGGAGAGAGAGAGAAGAGAAGGAGAAAGGAAGAAGAAGGAAGGAGAAGGAAGAAAATTCCGTCTCAAGACCGTGCGCCAGGCCGTGCCCAAGTCCGTGTGAATGCCTTAGCGAAATTTTCAGCCTTTTTCCTTAGTTGCTCTCGGGAATGTGGTCAATTGGCCAAAAATAAAAGTTGACTTTTTGCATACGACCTCCTAAAATCGAGCCGTTTTCACCTATAGCTTCCATATGATTCAAGGATAAATATTCCGTAAAGTTTTTAAAATTTCAACCTTGTTCAGGCCTTGAATCGAACCTTTTTCGTTTAGGGCTTTTTTCTCAATTTTCGAATGTTGTCCGAATGATCCGAAAATCGCATGAGTGCTTCCTTACATTATATTAAGCATGAATGTGCACTTAGAATTTCAATTGAATGTTTAGCATCTTTAATTTCGTGCATTCCTTTTAATTGATTTAATTGCATTTTACTTGTAATTTTAATTGCTAAATGATATTAATTGGTCTTTTTCATGTGTTGTAATTCCATGAGAGTCGTGTGTCGTGTCTTGTCTTATTTGGTTTTGTCGTCTGTCAGTTCCAGGCCGTTCTTTCGAGGAATTGCTTGAGTTGTCTTGTCGTTCCTGTGCTTCCAGGTGAGGGTTTTAAAACGTTTTCAACTGGAGTAAGGATTTCTTTTACTTATTGCGAACTACCCTTACGTGCTCATATTGATTTGATTTCTTGTTCTCGTATGTCTAATAGATATTTGACTATATTTTCATGATTTTAATGAACAAACATTTTGATATCAACTTGTACCTATAAGTATATCTAAATCGTTTTGTTTTCAAGAGGCAAGTAAAACTCTTCCTTTTCAAACGTGACGCTTTGACTTTGGTTGGGTCTATAAGGGAAGTCGTTAGGGGAGGGCGCCAATGCTTCCCGACACGTATGGAACTTATAGTCACCCCTTTTGTCGTTACACACTTGTCTAAATGCTCGTTTAGCTTGCAACTTATAATGTTTCTTGAAATGCGAGCAATATCATGGACTTTTCTTTTAATGGGGGCCCGGTAGGGTATTCGAGGGTCTCACTTGGGGACGAGCGTCTAGGGTGTTTCCCGATGTACTTTTCCCAAAATTAAGCATCAATTGTGACCCGTCAGAAGTTGATAGCCACGGTTGGGAGCGATGGTGGGCGTTGCATTCGTTGCACGTTTTCCTGAAATTCAATTCCTCGCCCATGGTCGCACTATGGGGTCAGACATCGGAGATGGAATTTTATAATGACATGAAGGGGTTATAAGGAGGAACAGACTCATTCTCGCTGGAATATTACTTACTTTTATTTATGCTTTACTGTTATTACTGTACTGTTTATTAATTGTCGTTATGCAAGTCGAAGCACATTTTGGATTTTCTTCAATTCTGCAAATGTATTTTCTTATATATATATATAACCCGGAAGCGTGGCTCGTACTTGTTCCCTCTTTACCTTCACTGAGTATCGTTTATACTCACCCCTTTGATTCTTACTTCAGGTCGACAGGTAGCGTTGTCACCTCTCATGTCGGTTGGCAATAGCGGGTCGTGAGTCTTGGTTTCGTGTCCTTGGTATTGTCGGTAGTGTCCAACAACAGTTTGTCTTTTATTATTTGAATTGAATTCTTAGGTAGTATGGATATATTGTTGAATTATTGAGTTACAATATTGATGATGAATTATTGAGCACTATTTTATGTTAGTTGATGCCCCGTGTGGCTTTAAATGTTTAATTGATATTTACTTTAAGCTTCCGCACTCTGTCATTTCTTTTGGTTGTTGTTGTTGGGCTAGGATCGTTGTTTCCAGTATAGATTGAGTACTTGCCGTTCGCCAGGATGGATTTTAAATGGGGTACATTTACCTTGTTTGGGAGTTCGTTTCGATGCGGATGTGGTGTCTTTTCTCCTCCTACGGAAAGGGGCGCTACAAACAATCAACGTGTTAACAATATAGAAATGTGATAGGAATAGAAATGGCATGAAAAAGGAACAAACTCCTCAACACAAAGTCCCTCAATTCATTCCCTTATCATCGGCAAACTGCTCGACAAACTCACCAACCACATCGGAAACTGAAACTGGCCAGCCATCACACACCCCTTGAAACCTTCTGGATGAAAAGCTAACAACCTTGTCTGTGAAGGGCCCGATGATTATCCATTCATCATACCCAAATGACAAGCTAAATGGCTTAACATTCGAGCAATAGAATTTTACCCAGGGCATCATTCCAGTAGAAGTGATTCCGTCAAATTTGCCCTCAAACTCCATGAAAACCTTGCCGACTTTGCTGCAGTCTTTACATTTCTTCTCCAAAATTCCAGCCCGAGTATCCATACTCAGGGCTACCTCATTTTCGAGGGTAGCCCACAGAAACACTCCACCTAAAAATCAAGAAATAGGAAGCTTATTATTTGGACTTATCTTCTAAAACCTAAAATAATCAAAAGAATGTGACTTTTTTTAATAGAAATTATTGATTATAAAATTGCAAAAATCCTATATTTCAACATCACATGACATTGTTCTCACTGCACTAAAAAACATGGGAATCAATTCAAACACTAACCATTATTTACTACGCACAGGCTCAACAAAAATGAAAATTCTTAAAAAAAAAACATAGCCAACATGTCACCAATCAAATTCCTTCACCTTCTCCTTCAATTTCCTTCATTTGGCTTAACAACTTCATCATCTGCTTGAAAATGAGTTTCATATTTTTTCCATGCCTTCTTCCAACCCTGTTTCAACTGAGCAACTGCTGCTTTATCTTTCATTTTAAGCTCAACATCTTCTTCATCCATACTTATGAGTTTAAGAACTTCACCAATCTGTAGAGAAGGTTGTGGAAGAAGATGAGTTTCATATTTTTCCCATGTCTCATTTGACCGAGCTTTATCCTCCATTGTAGGTTTAACAACATGAGTTTCAAGCTTAGAAACTTCCTTAACAGCCGCCGCCAGAGCAGCCGGCGGAGGAACAGGCTCATCATCCTTCATTCGTTTTGGTACCATCACTGGAACATGCTCATCATCCTTTATTCATTTTGGTGAAATCGAAACTAAAAATAGAGTGAGTGCGAGAGACAACAACACGATCATCAAAATAATGTGACTTACCTTCTAAACTTTCAAATTCTATTTTAAATTGTACATAAATATAGTTATATCTCTACACATAAATATATTATAAAATAGTATTTGAACTTGAAAACTCTCATAATAAGATAATTGATGATGATCGAGATCGATATTGAAATGAAATAACTAGGACTAAAACGGTTTTGATCATCGAGCTCATGCTGTTCCATGCCAAATAAGCACATAGGTTTTGAAAATCATGTTTTTCACTAAATAAATTATTATCACAATAATTCAATAAAGGTGTCTGACTACCAAAAATGAGGAAACAATTTAGTAAACCAAAAAAGGAAAAAATTAATATATATATATATATATATATATATATATATATATATATATATATATATATATATATATATATATCAAGTAGAAGTACACATACATAATAATCTCTTGTATATATATATATTGATACATCTTCGTACTGATCATTCATATAATTAAGTTCAATCAAATGACCAAAGCTTTCATAGCATGTTTTCTTGTTCTTGTTGTAGGTGTTGGTGCAATCTCAATATACTTTCAACTTAAGTAGAATAAATCCAATGACGATCACGTAGTTAAACAACTTTTCAATGCCACCGTCTCGAGAAATAGGTCGGAATCCTATAGCACAATCATGGAACCGCTTGTTGAGGCTCCGATTAACAATCGGGCACGGTACTACATTCGCATGGCGGCTGGTGTATATATTGAGCATGTAGAAATGTAGGTGAACAAAACCAATATTTGACTAATTGGTGACGACGAGCTCAGAACAAATATTACGTAGAACTAGCGTGCTCCTGATTTTAACACACTTGTGACTGTCACAGTTTGTAAGAGTTCTCTCTCTCTCTCACTCTCAGAAATTAGCACGAATTTTATATATAAATATATATATAAAAGAAATTAGCACGGATTATAAGTGATATACCTATAGTGACAAGTTTGTAGAAATAAATACTTTGTCATTGTGAAAAAATTTATTGGTACTAAGTTATCACTATAGGAGTTACATGGATTATAAATAATGAAAACTTAAGACACAAGATGCTAGAATGAGAGAATAGGACTACAATAACATTAACATACATGGAACATAATAATCGAGGACCTGGAGCATCCAAGACCGGCCGAGTTTCTTGAGAGGGGTACCAACTATCAAAGTGTGAGCCAGTCCGATGAAGTGCGAAATTTCACTATTAGTGAATTGATTGTTGGTGATGAATGGCTTCTGAGTAATGACATTCCATACTCTAGAGGATTAGTAATTTAATTAGTAGGTTATTTAATCATGAAATTGTCAAAATATGCCATATTACTATGTAATGTTTTAACTTTTAACCGCCTTATACAAATGCAATATTACCATGTAATGTTTTAATTTTCTAGATATGTTGATTGCTTATGTTTACTTTATGTATGTATTGAAAATTAGCTATTGAATTTGATTTTCTTATTTGCAACTTCTTTTCCAATTTTTGCATAAGATACCTACAACAAATCACTTGGTAAAACACTAGTGAATCGGTATGAAACATTAAACCTTGTTTAAGTTCACTTTTGATTAACATATGAATTAGTACATGTTTTCCTAATTAAATTTGGGAGTTCGTAATGAACTTTATTCAATTATAAGGTTTAAGTTTGATGATAATTGTAACTTTAAACTAACCCAAATTAACTTGATATTAATAAAGCTACAAGTAAGCTATCTTAACAAAGAGTTATGTTTGATATACTATGAGATTATGTAAAGAAGTATTTCACACAAAAATATGGAAGAGATTAAGTGGGAAAATACCATTTTATTCTCTGCAGACAATTTTTTATTTACTTGCACACTCATAAAATTTTATGTCGATTACCAGATAGCTTACTCAAGTCATATGCTTGCAAAACCTGCGTGCCCTTATGTCTTCTCTGCTATCAAGTAGTACTATACATACATAATAATCTCTAGCTTCTGTATATATATTGAAACATCCTCGTACTCACTCATACACTTGTTCAATCAAATGACGAAAGCTTTCATAGCATGCTTTCTACTTCTTGTTGTAGGTGCTGCTGCAATCTCGATATATTTTCAACTTTGGCAGAATAAATCCAATGATCACGCGGTTAAACAACTCTTCAATGCCACCGTCTCAAGGAATAAGCTGGAAGCCTATAGCACAGTCATGGAAGTGATATCTTTTTGAGAATTTCCAAATGTTTAAAAGGCATACATATTTTTTTATGACAATAAAGGAGTCTGACTTCCAAAAATGAGGAAACAAAGAAATAAAACAGTGAACCAAAAAAAGAAAAAAAAAAGGCAATAAGGTTTTGTTTGTAGTCTGCATGATCACCCTCGAATCTTGATTTTGGTCATGCAACAATTTTTGGAAAAACGTAAAATCAACTTCTCACAAACACAAAAGTGATTAAGTGGGAAAATACCATTTTATTCTTTGCAGACAGTTTTTGGTTTACTTGCACACTCGTAAAACTTTATGTCAATTACCAGATAGCTTACTCAAGTCATATGCTTGCAAAACCTGTGTGCTCTTATGTCTTCTCTGCTATATATCAAGTTCTATATATAGATAATAATCTCTTGTGTATACATATTGAAACATCCTCGTACTCAGTCATACACTTGTTCAATCAATAGCGAAAACTTTCATGTCATGCTTTCTAGTTCTTGTTGTAGGTGTTGCTGCAATCTCGATATGTTTTTAACTTAAGCAGAATAAATCCAATGATCATGCAGTTAAACAACTCTTGAATGCCACCGTCATAGGGAATAGGCTATGAGCCTATAGCACAGTCATGGAAGCGATATATTTTTTAAAATTTTCTAACGTTTAAAAGACATATATATTTTTTAATGACAATAAAGGTATATGGGTTCCAAAACGAGGAAACAAAGAAATAAATCAGTGAACCAAAAAAATGAAAAAAAAAAAAAAGATTTTGTACGTAGTGTGCATGATCACCCTCGAGTCTTGATCCTGGCCATGCAACAATTTAAAAAAAAACGTAAAATCAACTCCTCACAAACACAGAAGAGATTAAGTGGGAAAATACCATTTTATTCTCTGCAGATAATTTTTTGTTTACTTGCACATTTTAAGCTAAATTTCTGAAGTTGGATCAACAGGATCAGGATGTTGATGCGACTGAAACAGTTGGAGTCTCTGTTGATGGTACATGTCAAGTTGGCACTTATGTCTACACTGCTCCTTAAATAGAGCAAAGATGGCCAAGGATTAATGAGAATGTGAAAGTTTAATTATGTGTGAGCATTTACTCCAGTTACCTGTATCTATTTAAGAGGTGGCTTATATGTGTTGATTTTGTTGCCTTGGCCCTTGCGCATATATGCTGACTTGTATAGCTTAAGAGTTGTCTTCTTTGAACTTTGGTCCCATTTGGCATAGCAATGGAGAGACATGTTGTACTCTTTAATCTCATATAAAAATGAGAGTTTCCCTCTAATTGGGTCATCGAATTTCCAGAACAGGCATCCTTCCTATAGCACTTGATGTCACCTAGTCCATCAGATCTTCTAGCAGCAACAGAACTTCTAAAGGATGCTTTTCCTCCTCAACTGGAATACGAAATGTTAGATAGTGCGTAATATCTTCAGGTCGAATTTTAATGTAGACCGACACACGTTGTTTTGCAAGATTAAAAATATGAAAGAAACGAAACTACAATGACATAACATAAGAATATGAGAAGAATAATAGGTAAAATCATGCAGGTCTATATGTTAAAGTTCAACGATAAGGTTTCCATTTAGATTTTCTTTTTCTTTAAACTTTATGTCAATTACCAGATAGCTTACTCAAGTCATATGCTTGCAAAACCTGCATGCTCTCATGTCTTCTTTACTATATATAAAGTTATATATATACATAATAATCTATTGTGTATACATATTGAAACATCCTCGTACTCAGTCATACACTTGTTCAATCAATGGCGAAAGCTTTTATGGCATGCTTTCTAGTTTTTGTTGTAGGTGTTGCTGCAACGTCAATAGACTTTCAACTTGAGCAGAATAAATCCAATGATCACGCAGTTAAACAACTTTTCAATGCCACC
The DNA here is from genome assembly GCA_958496215.1 of Verbena officinalis. Classification (NCBI taxonomy): domain Eukaryota; kingdom Viridiplantae; phylum Streptophyta; class Magnoliopsida; order Lamiales; family Verbenaceae; genus Verbena; species Verbena officinalis. Next base: position 4,806,252 of record OY292388.1, read on the forward strand.
GTCTGAAGGAATAGGCAGGAGCCTATAGCACAGTCATGGAAGCGATATATTTTTGAGAAATTTTGAATGTTTGAAACACATACATATCTTTTATGACAATAAAGGTGTTGGACTTCCAAAAACGAGTAAACAAAGAGGTAAAACAGTAAACCAAAAGAAGGGAATAAAAAGAATAAGGTTTTGTATGTAGTCTGCATTATCACCCTCGAATCTTGATCTTGGCCATGCAACATTTTAGAAAAAACATAAAATCAACTCCTCACAAACATAGAAGTGATTAAATAGTGGGAAAATAGCATTTTATTCTCTGCAAACAATTTTTTGTTTACTTGCACATTCATAAAACTTTATGTCAATTACCAGATAGCTTACTCAAGTCATATGCTTGCAAAAGCTGCGTGCTCGTATGTCTTATCTACTATAAATCAAGTTCTATATATACATAATAATATCTTGTGTATACATATTAAAACATCGTCGTACTCAGTCATACATTTGTTCAATCAATGTCGAAAGCTTTCATGGCATGCTTTCTAGTTCTTGTTGTAGGTGCTGCAACAATCTCGATATACTTTCAACTTAAGCATAATAAATCCAATATAATGATCATGCAATTGAAGAACTCTTCAATGCCTTTGTCTCAAGGAATAGGCCGGGAGCTTATAGCACAATCATGGAAACGATATATTTTTGAGAATTTTCTAATGTTTAAAAAGGCATACATTTTTTTTTATGACAAGAAAGGTGTCTGACTTCCAAAAACGAGGAAATAAGGAAATAAAATAGTGAACCAAAAAAAAGGGAAAAAAAAAGGTTTTGTACGTTGTTTACATGATCACCTTCGAATCTTGATATTGGCCATGCAACAATTTTTAGAAAAACGTAAAATCAACTTCTCTCAAACACAAAAGGTATTAAGTGAGAAAATATTATTTTGTTCTCGACAGACAATTTTTTGTTTACTTGCACACTCATAAAACTTTATGTCAATTACCAGATAGCTTACTCAAGTCATATGCTTGCAAAACCTGCGTGCTTGTATGTCTTATCTACTATATATGAAGTTCTATATATACATAATAATATCTTGTGTATTCATATTAAAATATCATCATACTCAGTCATACACTTGTTCAATCAATGTCGAAAGCTTTCATGGCATGCTTTCTAGTTTTTGTTATAGGTGCTGCAACAATCTCGATATACTTTCAACTTAAGCAGAATAAATCCAATGATCACACAATTAAACAACTCTTCAAAGCCAGTGTCTCAAGAAATAGGCCGGGAGCTTATAGCATAGTCAAGGAAGCGATATATTTTTTAGAATTTTCTAATGTTTAAAAGGCATATATATTTTTTTATGACAATAAAGGTGTCTGACTTCCAAAAACGAGGAAACAAAGAAATAAAACAGTAAAACAAAAAAAGGGAAAAAAAAAACAATAAGGTTTTGTACGTAGTCTGCATGATCACCTTCGAATCTTGATATTGGCCATGCAACAATTTTTGGAAAAACATAAAATCTATTCCTCCCAAACACATAAGAGATTAAGTTGGAAAATACCACTTTATTCTCTGCATACAATTTTTTGTTTACTTGCACACTCATAAAAATTTATGTCAATTACCAGATAGCTTACTCAAGTCATATGCTTGCAAAACCTACATGCTCTTATGTCTTCTATGCTATATATCAAGTTCTACATATACATAATAATCTCTTGTGTATACATATTGAAACATCCTTGTACTTAGTCATACACTTGTTCAATCAATGGGGAAAGCTTTCATGTCATGCTTTCTAGTTCTTGTTGTAGGTGCTGCTGCAATCTCGATATACTTTCAACTTAAGCAGAATACAATGATCACGCAGTTAAACAATCTTCAATGCCACCATCTCAAAGAACAGGCCGGGAGCCTATAGCACAGTCATGGAGGCGATTGTTGCGGCTCATCTTAATAGTGGGGCACGATACTACATTCGCGTGACGACTGGTGTATACACTGAGCGTTTAGAAGTGTAGGCGAGCAAAACCAATGTTGCATTAATTGGTGACAACGAGCTCAAAATAAAGATTATGTGGAACTAGCGTGCTCCCGATTTCAAGAGCTCAGAACAAAGATTTGGTATTTTGGTGTATAGTTCGTGTTGATATGTATTTCTCCATATATGATGAGTTATTTAACATGCTTTTAATTGATTGAACTATACATGAGCTTCATTGGATTGTAATATGATTGAATTGTACACATTAAAAAAGAACAAGTTGTGTGCTTTTTCCAACCGTTAAGCAACTTTATATTCGACTGTAGGAGCCTTTTGAACCTTCTTTGGGATTCGAGAATCTCCCACGTCGGGAGAGAGAAAAATAGATGTGCAGATTTGCTCATGAAAAGGGACCACGATTGAGATAGATTGACAGTTTGGGATTGGTCGGATGATGAAGTGAAGGTGTTCTTTTCAAAAGCTGTTATACTTGATAGCTTTCTGCTATCTCTGTTTCACACACAAATAAATGCGAAATATATTTTACGCATATTTTTTAAAAGAATTTTTTTTCTTTGGGATTTGAGAATTTCCCAAGTCGGGAGAGAGGAAAATAGATGTATAGATTTGCTTGTGAAAAGAGACAACGATGGAGAGATTGACAGTTTAGGATCGGTCGGATGATGAAGTGAAGCTGTGCTTTTCGGAAACTATTTTGCTAGATAGCCTTCTGCTATCTCTATTTCACACAAAAAAGAAAAAATACAAAGTATATTTTACCCATATTTTTTAAAAGTTTTTTTTTGCCTCATGTACTATTACATTTTTTATACTTTGACTTCTAATCTTTTTTTTTTTTTTTTTTCCAAATTGTCTCTATTCATGTACAAATTGCCTCCTCCGATTATTTTCTGGTGAAATATTTCATTTTGATGCTCATAAGTGTTGTGTATGTGAGTGTTTTAGGAGATAATTTGTAAAATTTGTTAACATAATGAGGCAATTTGGAACAAAGAAGAAACCCTCCAAAAATATTAAAAAATTCATGGACACAACATATACGAATATCAAAACGAAATATTCTGATTTCTGCCCAAAAATACTAGGAGAAGTCAATTTGTAAAACCCGTAAATATTAATTTGAAAAAAAAATTATGAGGTAAAATTAAAAAGCTGATAGTACAAGACTTAAAAAAAAATATTTCTCTTTTCTTTTTTGAAGATATTTCTCTTTTCTTAAGTTATATAAAATCGAGTGTTACCACGTTTCAGGTTACGAGGAAGAGAACAAAAAATTCCCGCGCTTATTTCCTTGAATGAAAATTCCATTTGGCAAATGGAACCCTAATTCCCCAATTTCGAGGCCTAAATCGGAAAATCTAACTAGGTAAGCAGCAGTTTGAAGATGTCGACCAAAGTGTTCAAAGGGACGAATGTATTCATGTCGCGGAATCTGGTCCCGCCGGAGCTCTACGACACGCTTCACGACGCGTTGAAGCTCAACGGCGCGCAAGTTCTGCTCTGCTGCGACCCCTCACGCAATGGACCCAACGATTATCACGTTATCGCCTCTGCTGAGCATGTACAGAACCCTGCTTAGTACTTACCCACTCAGTGTGGTTTTGGGATTTTTTTTCACTCGAGTTGCATTTGACTTGAACTGGACTTCATTTGGTTTACTTCTTTGATTTTAGGGCTGAATTTTGCAGGAAAAGTTTGAGGATCTTCGGTCGAAGGGCTGTAATTTGATCGGTATGTTTTTCAAAAGTTATTGTGGTATGTACTGGTTTTTATGACTGAACTCAGGTGAGCTCTGGACTTGAAATAGTGCAAAACGGGTAATTTTCTGGTCTGAATCAAAACAAACCGACACTAAAATTATATAAGAAGATAGAAATGGAAACATGTGATTGACGGCTTGCAAGTTTGAATGATAATTAGGTAAATTGCAGATTATGTATTTAACCGGAGCTGCAAAATATGTTAGTCTAATTCAGGAGTCCAGCAATATAAGCCAATGAATGAGCACATTGGTACTTTGTTTCTGGAAAAATTGCTCTAAATATAATTTCAAAGTGAAGACACCCAACTAAGTAATTTAGTTGCAGAGCAGAACAACCATGTCATATTTGTATTATGTCCACGGAGGGTACAACATTGAAGTTCATTCAGAGAAATATTAATGGACCACACGATTTTTGCTTCCTTATGGCCGAAGCCTTAAGGAATGCAACTCAGTTTGTTGATGCACTGTGCTAAAATATTTTATGAAAACCTACATAGATGAAGCAAGTTTCTGTGTAAACAGATTCCCCCAAAGATATAATTCTTGTTTGAGCTTCAAATTGATTTTGTAGAGAATCTTGTTGCCTTCTTTTGAGGATATGTGAATGTGCAGCATGTGTATGTCGTTTGAACTTGTTATTGCTTTTCATGGTTTATTCGTGAGTCACTTGCGTGGGTGGATCTGAACCCTAAGAATGACAGTGCTTTCTATGATTCCTCTTTAATTTGTTGAAAGTGATTAGCTTTATGGTTTAATCTTGCATTGTTTTGATTTTGGCAATAATTTTCCCGTTGCAGGTCCTCAGTGTGTCTTGTCCTGTGCAAAAGAACATAGACTGCTACCTAATAATGGTTTTACTTGTTGCCTTGGAATGGATGGCGTAAACATACTTGCATCTGGTTTTGAGAAGGATGAAAAGGTCCTTGATAATTAAATACTCAATCAATCCATTGATTTAGAATTGGATTAAGAAAATCTCTTGGTTATTTCTCTATTAACCTTAAAATGCATCGTAGTATAATACTGGAATTTGGATATATCATTCTTGTGCTGGAGAATCCCTAGGTTACCCATATGATTATTTTAGAAGTTTTATATTCTTTATATGCTATGGGAGCAGCTCACGAAACTGAATTCGAGATAGCAAAAGCTTTATCAGTATTCAGCAAAGTATATTTATCATCTACGCATCTAGTGTCTTACTTTTGATCATGATGATAGTCAACAAAGTATGATAGATTAAGGTACTTCAAGTTTCAATTGTTCACTATGACTGAGGGAATTTAGTACATGCTACTTCCAACTCTTAATCTGTGATTTTTCGTTTTAATTTTGTTCAGTGATGCAACGTTTTGATTGCTTGTTTTTGTGACTGACTTGTAGGCTGAAATTGCAAAGATGGTTACTGCAATGGGAGGAGTATTGCATACAAAAGCATCATCAGATGTCAATTTCGTCATTGTGAAGAACGTTTTAGCTCAAAAATACAAGGTTTTCATTTTTATTATTTCTCAAACAAGGAGCTTTATTCCAAATTCCGTTGTTGCTATCCTTCCTCAAACCTTTATCATGGAAATGCCATGTTCAATTGGAGATCTCTTTTCTTCCGTGAAACTAAACTAAAGAGGGACTCAAGATGCAACAAGAGTCAAAAGACCATGCTTGATATCGTCCAATAGTCAAACGAAAAGATGAGCTAGAGTTATTTAACTTTTGGCATGATTTAACCTAAAATATTGGTTTATTGTTAGTCCTTGGCTATATTGCCAATTTTTGCTTTTAGTTTTGTTTGCTCTTTTCTAATAACGGGGTAGTTCATGGCATGCCCATTTAGGCAACAATAAGGTGACACATCACCTATGCTACATTGTTGAATTATGTTACATGAGCAGTTATAGACTTATAGTTAAGTGCTATCCATCATTGAACTTTGAAATAGGGGCTGCATAAAATTTAGGGGTTCGAAAAGAAGTTCCAATCAAAGTCTTAGATCCAGATTCAATTAATGACATCAATCCCCTTTCATTTCTAAACCTTTTGTATTGATGAGTTTCAATCCAATTGGTATTCTTTCACACACTTAATGAGAGAGTAATAGTTGATCTTAGTTAATTTAATTTAATCAGAGTTCTTTTGTCCTTCTTGGCTGAGACACTACAGCTAGATTTGTGTATAATTAATATGTCCCCCAAACTTCAACTAATTCCACAATTTATCCTCAACATTGTTTCATGATGAATTTTGTTTGGCATTTGTTCCACCATATATTTATAAATAAAGGGAACTATGTAGACTTCAATAATGCTGTGAATGGAAGAACAGAGTTTAGTTTACTGATAATTATTTTATTTCAGTATGCTGTTTTTTTCTTTGCTGTCGACGAACAATGCTGAGTGTACTTTACGTAAGTAATCTAGCCTCATTAGTGTCTTTACACTTTCACATTGTGTAAGAGGATTACTGTGTCTTCTCATTTGCATATGCGATTCAAGCACGAGGTGTACAGACATGAATAATTTGGGATTTTCAATGCGGTTGGGAGAAGTATCTGTTTTTTATTTTTAGTTCATGCCTTTTATGCTTTTATATCTGCAAGCCAGTATCTTATTCATTTTATTACTGATTTGATTCACCGAGCAAAAGTTAGAAGAAACCTTCTGCCTATATTTGGTTTCTTTCTCATCTTGTAGATTGAGTGCATGTTGATGGTACTTGATTTTTTGGAATGTCTTGCATTTTTTATTTCATGCGCCACTTCTGTCCAAAAATGAGAAAGGAGAGTTAAAAAATACTTACACCTGATTCATTCCTTGATCTCCTAACTTATTCTGTTTCTTCTTCTTCTCCTTGTCCCTCTTTCCAACTTTTGCAGTGGGCTCTTAACAATCTTAAAAAACCAATTGTCACCCTCAACTGGCTTCTTCAGTGTTGGAAAGAGCACCGTGTAGTTCCTCAGGAGTCCTACAGGGTTCTTCCATTTTCTGGATTGGCAATATGTGTTAGTGGAATTCCCGCGGGTTGGTACTTTAGTTATTTGGTTTGTTTTCCTTTTGTAAGCTGAAATAATCCACATGGTTTTAAGTTTAATTATTTGATTTTTAGATGAACGAAAGGAAGTGGAGAAGCTTGTTATGCAAAATGGTGGCAAATATTCTGCTGAACTGACCAAGAGATGCACACATTTAATCTGTGATATATCCTCTCTATTTTTCATTTTTGTTAATTTTTAATGTTCGTGTTGGCTTGTCTAGCCTTCTCTAATCTGAGTCGGTATTCTGCTAACTGTTTCCTGGTGACTCCTTGCTAGTTACATGTTCCCACTCTTTCACTAGTGTCACTACGACATAAAATTTCTGTTGGTGTAGTTTCTTTCTGAATGCATCTGTTCCATGATTTTCTTTGTTGCTTAATTTAATATTTTTTACTTGCACATGGTTTCTAACTTGAATATAATGATTATTCTCATTTTGCCTCAATATATTGCTGCTTCATGACTCTTTTCGGTGTATAGATACGGATATATGCATATTATTTGACTTAACTTGGTTGTACGATGCATATCCACTTACTATTAGTTGTGCTAGGTACATACTTTTTTATTTTCTCAGTGCGTTATAATCAGTGTATTATCTTTGGGTATTGGTATCCTTAATTTTTCATACGCTCCGGAAGGTGACAAATATAAGGTTGCAAAAAGATGGGGTCACATATACATAGTTACTAGGAAATGGTTTCACCAATCTGTTGCCAGAAGAGGTAAAACCATTCCTACTTTGCTTCTTGTGTTTCTGCTCCCATTTTCTATTATGTTATCCAGGTCTGCAGAGAATAGCTTTGAGATTATCACTGACATGGATTTTTTCTTTCTCATCTCTTGATTTCCGTGGGTTTTCCATGGGCATTAGCATGTCTTAGTGAGGAATCCTACCCTGTTCAAGGTAGTTCTGTATCTTCTGTTAGCACTTTAAAGGCAGTGGAGCAACACAGTCAAAGCAAAGGTATCCGAAATTTGCAATATACCTCATCATCTATGGCCACTGCCTCGGACTCGGTATGCAATTTTTCTGCACAGGATACGGAACCTGATCTTGAAAATCCCTTGCCCAACATTTATTCTACATTTTCCGAGGTTCCTTTATCCAAAGAGGGGAACGATCCACCTGCTGATAAGGAGAAAGATGATTCGAATTTTTCTCGATGTGTTGCTGATGATTCTCAAAGCGAAGATGATGATCTATACTTGTCTGAGTGCAGAATTCGGCTCGTGGGCTTTGAGGTGTCTGAAATGCGGAAGCTAGTTGACATGGTTCGTCGAGGTGGTGGCTCTCGTTATATGTCTTTCAATGAAAAACTGACACACGTTGTGGTTGGAAATCCTTCTGAGATGTAAGCTATCGAGTGGAAAACTTCTTGTCTGAGGTGTATCTCATTACATCAGTTTCAAGTTAAAAAGCCTCTAATGTCTATTCTTGAAATCCCTTTAAAGTTCACATTTGCATTTTCCTTCTAGAAAAAGAACAGTTAGGGCATGCAAAGATTTATGCTAAACTTTCGTCATTTATGGATGGACTTGTCTGAAGAATTCTTTGAAGCTCGATCAATTTATAATTTACTAATCTGCATGCTCTTACAACAGCATGAAGAACTTATTGTTATTCTCTTGCCACCCATATCTCTGTGGGATTTTTTCATACTGCTGTTTTTTTGGTATTATGTTTTTGATGACCTCTGTCATAAAGATCTTCAAAATGTTTGCCAACCAGAGTTAAGGAAGAAGCTCCTATCTTTTCAGTACTTCTGTCCATTAATTTGTTAGTTAACATCATATTTCTTGGGGTATGTACTAGCACAAAATGTTTGTGTCTGATTTATAGCATTGGTTTCCGTTGCACGAAAAAGATGCAACTTGTGCTCAGCTGCCAAAACATCTTTATTGAATGCGTGGTGGATAACCTTTTAGAATGTGACTCCGTGAGTAGATTACATGACAATCAAGAAAATGATGAAAACATAATAATCAGATGGAACATTGATCCTATATCTTTTGGCCGCAAAAACGTTTTCTCGTTTTGACGTATTTTCTCTATTAGGTCCTAAGTCATGTTTTACAAGATTTGGACGTGTTAGTGCTAGCTTTTATGTTTACATGGTTTATTTAGAAAACTTAAATTGTGTCTTGTTAATGTGCTTGTAATTTTCTCAGTTACAGGTATAGGACATTGCCTATTATTCAAGTCGAATATTGGTACAATATGTAAATTGATCACTAATTGGGTTCTAGATGGTAATTTTTTCTGCAGTGAAATTAAGGAAGTAAGAAGCCTTGCAGCTTTTGGAATAATCTCCGTGGTTAAAACATCGTGGCTTGAAGAATGCACCTTAAAAAAGAAAGAAGTTCCTGTACTTCAGAGCCACATTGCTTATGATATACTCCGTCCAAAAGGTATTATCTTTTATTTTACCTCCAACTTAGCCCTTTGAAATGGTGTATACTGTGGCTTTGGAATATGGATGAAAATCTCCACTTAGCACTTCTTCTGAATTTTCCTCCTATTATATTAATAGATCCTGTTTTCTTCAATAAAACAACTGAACCATGCACGACTGGTGTGAAAGAGGGGAAAGGCCCAGCTTCTCAGCCTGTGGAACATAATATCTGGGAGAACAAGAATTCTGAATCTGAAGCATTACTTGGTAAGGCTGAAGACTAATAATGTTCATCATGCAAGCTAAACCAGAACATTCTAACAAAAACTTGTTTACGTTTTTGTTTTTGAAAGAAGAGGCTAAGCTGAAGGTTCAAAGTGGAATGAGCAATGGAACCAAGCATGTGTCATCAACTGTATTTAATGGAAAGCTGTTCTGCTTTTCCAGTGCCTTTCCTGAAGAACAGGTAAGCTGCTGTTTCCATATATTTTGGATTGATCACTGCTATAAATGCCGGGTTAGCATTTAAACTTGTTCACGAGTGTTCTCTTTCTAAAGTTAAGAACTGCTGTATTCAACTTCAAGTTTGATTTCACTGGAAGTGAGAGGTCCCTGCAACCTACTGAGATGATGCATAGCATCCTCTAATTTCAAGGCATGCTATTTTAAAAGAGTATGAAATTTTGCAGTTTATAATCATGTTATGTCTCACTTGAATTCTTCAATGGTTCAGGTTTCAATGATGTAAATAAGCTTTACTTTTTGGAAAATTTTAATTACTTAACGTGGTGTTATACTTGGTCGTTTTGGTCATTTGTCACTCTTTGAGTAGGAAACTAAATTTCACCTAGTCGCGATTGAGGAGAGCCTGTAATGGACTCTAGCAATTGATATGACTACAGGAGCTTGCTTTATGATCCCGTTTTGAATGAATTTGAGGAGTGATATGAACACTTCTTGCTCGTGGTTTGATATTTGCTTGTTCAAAGGCCCTTACTGTGAATTTATATTCTATATTCCTTTGGTTTCAGTTATAATATTCACCACATAATTCATTTCTTGGTTTTGACTTCCTTTTGTCTTCTGTCAGAGACCTGAAATTGTGCTGTGGGTTAAGGGCGGTGGCGGGAAAGTTGTTACAGATCAAAACCAAAAGAATGTGCACTTCACAGTTGAATGTCATGGTGTGTTACCAACCAAGATTGTCAGAAGTACATATGTTTCCACTCATTGGATTCATTCTTGTCTACAGGTATCTGTATATTTCTTAATCCTGCTTATCTGGCAAAAGAACGTCATTACATGTAATATATGCTCGTTAGAGTAAATACATTTTACCTTCTGAATTGTATGAACTGTACAGAGTGTAATACTTTGCCCCCTTCAACCACAAAACTAGGCAATAATCCCCCATCCATTACTTACCTCTAATCAAATATGCCTTAATATATTTACTTGTCCAATCCATCAAGAAAATACAATTGCGAACATTAATTCTCCTTTTCTTTTTCTTGAGTAATTAAATATGATAGTTTTAACTGGATACATCGCTTCTTGATAAAAGCTCTCTCTCTCTCTCTCTTGTTTGATTCACTTAATTTTCATCTGCAAAGGTTCTAATGATACCAAATCATTTATTATAAGAGTGCATTCATGGAATTTCTGAAGATTTGACATTGAATTAGATGGTAAACACTTAATTGCTAGGAAAAAGTTTTGCTGCTTGCTCTTTGTTTCCTTCAGTAGAAACTGCTAATCCTTTCAAACTTCAACATTTATTTATTGGCTCATGTATATATGTACATGGAAATTTGGCAGTATAAGTGGTAACACAGTTGGAACTTGTTATTGAAGGCTGGTTGTTTGCTGGATGTTAGCAGTCACATTCTGTATTCTCCACTTCCATGCCAAATTCCTTTACCTGGATTTGAAGGATATCGCCTATGTGTCTCGCGGTATGATATGAAAGAAAGACAACTGCTACGAAATTTGTGCTATGTTCTTGGGGTGAAATTCATGGAAAAACTGACTAAGAAAGTTACACATCTGTTATCAAAATTTGCTGATGGTGATAAATATGATGCTGCGTGTAGATGGGGAATAAATATAGTTACAGCTGAGTGGATATATGAATGCGCCATGCAGGTACTTGAGGCATCTTTATTTTCCTTTCCGCTATGCTCGGTTCTAGGATTTTACCAAGAAAAAACAATGGTAAGTCAAAGAAATGAAAAAGAAATTTGAAATCCTCAACATGGTTGTTTGTTAATCTGAGGAGAATGACTTCCCCAAAATTCAAAATAGACAAGGATTGATAATAGAAGTTAATTGAGTGATTAATAGGATTTTTCTCTCAATTTCCTTTTCTTTAAACACCAAATATAATTTTCCTCATCATATTCTTTTCTGTTCCTCCCTAATATCTGCAGCCAAGCATAGTGTTCTGTAAATCTGTTTTCCTCTTGCCCATATGTTTTCCTTCTCCATCTAACTCAGCATCTCTCAATATTGAAACAGAACAAAGTACTTGATGTGAAAGAATTTCACCCTAAAGAGCTTACCTCTGAAGATCGGGAAGCAGGACTATATTCTGGGAGCCAATTTCCTACCCAATCTGTTGGGGTGAATTCTGGGGTCGATGCTTCCCAGAATCCAAGTCAGTTGCAGGATCTGAGAAGCATGCAAAATCTTCCTTCGATGGAGCCGATAGCAAGAGATGAGGAGAATTATTTAAATAGTTTTAGTAAGAAGGCAAGGGTTTCGGAAAGCGATAGTGTAAAAAATCCACTATCTTGTGTCCCCAGTAATGATAATGTAGTAAATAGGAAGAATCCTACAGAAAACCATGTAACTAAAACTAATGAGGGAGTCTCTTCTGTCGTTCCAGATGTTGCTGCAGCTATAGAGGATTTGCTGGAGCAAACGAGCAAGGTGAAATTCCAATACATCATTTTCATGTGAAGGTTTTATTTATGTATGTTTCCTCATTTTTTAATGGCCTCTCTCTGGTTAGATCCAAGACCAGAAGTCTCTGGAGACAAGTGGCTGCCATGAAAATGTATCCTTTTAAATTTTAATTCTTTTCAATTCTGATTTGAGTAAGTGAAATTGTTAGCACTGAAATTATCCTTCACTACTAGCAGTTTTTGTCTTCTAATTCTACAATGCTTGGTCAAAGGCATGCTGATCAACAGTCTGACCCAGGGCCACCATCTAAGCTCTGGATTAACAGGTCTCTTTATTTTTCCTTTTTTTCCTTTTTCTCTCAATGACTTTTTATCTGTTCACTTTCCTACTTTGCTTTGAGAAACATTTGGTTCCCTTCTCTGTCAAAATTACAAACAACTACCAAATGTAAGGGATCCCATATGTAGCTTTTGTATCTTCTCTTTTTATCTTTGTGAATGCCTTCATGAATAATCTTTTTTTCCTGAGTCTGCACCGTGAAGAGACTAATTGGGTGTTTGCAGACGCTTCTGCTTTAGGAGAAGCTAAAGAAGTTAAAGTTGCAAAAAGTTAAGAGTAGTAAAACTGATGAGTGTTTGGAAAAAGAAAGTGGAGTAAAAAGTCGAGTGTTTTCGAAAAAAGTTGAAAATCACTTTTATTAGACTAAACAAACTTCCATTTATTTACCAAAAAAACCTGGAATTTAGAAGCTGAAGCTAAGAGTTGGTCCTCAGGTGTTTTAAGCTTATTTCTTCTTATTTTTAAGCAGAAGTCACTCCTGAAGTGCTGAGAAAAGCACAAAGCACAAAATTGCTTTTTAGAGTCTGCAAATACTGAAATACTCTCTTAGAAATTGAAGATTAAGTAATTTATTCCATCTTACATGGAGAAATTTGTTTGTTTCAGGTTAGACAAAAAGGACGACAATCCCTCTGCTGATGCTGCAGCTAAGGGAATATACGATGGTTTTAGTGAAACACAAACTGATTCTCAGGTTTCATATTACATTTGCAACACAACTTCTGTGCGTTTTTGCCTCTGTTTTTTAAACTTGAAATTTTGAAGATAAAATGCAGACTCTCTGTCTCAACTTTCTTCTAAAACCTCGACAATTCAGAAAGGGGTTCTGGTTTAACAAGCAATGTGTTTGGTTTACCTGCAGGTTGTTGGTTATGAAGAAGATTTATCCGGTAGGCAAATGATAATTGATAGAGTGCGTACAAGGAGTAGCATGTCGTGAGGTCCTAACTGTAAATATCAAAACTTTAGCACAAATTGTATCGGGAGAAAATCTAAGGTAAAATCTGATCAAGAAATCAGAAAAAGAAAAGTACAGCTAGTCCGAGGATTTGCTTTCAAACTGTCGATAGATGATTCGATACCTTTTTGAGGTAATGTTCAATATTGAAACTATGTAATGGTGTTCTATAGGACATGTACTTTTCTGCAACTAGGCTAGACATCATAGGTATCAGAATGGGCAAGTTTTTGTAGCTCAAAGACGATTTAAGCAATGCTAATTGTTTCCTGAGTTTGCAAACGAGTTTATGGTCAGTTACAATTTCTTCGTTTTCGTCATGAAAAAATGTACATATTTTGTATTCAAACGCGATTCATCGAATGGATACTGGTGGATAACTTTTTAATGCAGGATTTCGTGAAGGAATTATTGGGTCAACAACTACTATGATATATATTAATTTTTCTATTGATCTTATGTATGTTTTGAATAGAGAAGACGCCGGGAAAGGTGAGTGGTCTACCACAATCAACAATATATTATACTAGACTATATACTATGATGCACGATCACTTCTGAAAATTCTATCATGCTGTGTCGTGTTGTGTTCAACACTTATTTCAGATACTTTTCTAATGAAAAATATCAAAAAAATTCTTTATTGTTGAAACTTCTGAAAAAATACTTGTCGATGTCGCCCGAGTCATAGACCTGGACTTTTATTTATAGGGGCATGCATGCAGAGGATGATACTTTATATGACCCGTTAGAGGATGCATATTCTACGGACCTCAAATGTCCTAGTTTGTACAAGCTTCGTTGCCCTATGTATCCAATTGTCGAACAAAGCTGGATTGTCGGAGGCTATTCGGATGGCAACGCAGTTATAACATATGCAATCCTATCACTAGGCAAAGGATTTCGCTTCCACCATATGCTCGTTTATAATTCGAGTATGGTAGATCAGGGTTCGTCACTCATGTTGAAGGTGGCGTTCTCTCAAGTTACCAAGTAGTACGCATTGAAATGTCTTATAAAATATGTAATATTATTAGATTTAAAGTATTTGTTTCTGAAGTCAACGAATGGAAGAGTATTAATGTGTATACCAACCAATCAATTGAAGTTATCCACCTGATTCCTTGTGCTCTTAATGGAATTCTTCATTGGGTAACTATGAAGCATGGGATAATGGCATATGATCCTCACCATAAGCTTGATTCATTGCGGTTTATTGCGTTGCCTCATGATATAAACCCACCACTTAATAGTACACGTCGTCATGGCATCCGTAGTTTGTGTGATGTCCATCGAGGAAGCTTGAGATATTTTGAGGTATCAGGTGTTTGTATGAATCTAATGGGATTTTCTGACATTAGTGTTTGGATGCTGAATGATTATAGTATTAAAGATTGGTGTTTGCAACATCAAATTAATATAAATATTATCTTATACGATGATATTCTTTCTGTCAGACATTTTCTTCCTCTACCATTATCTTTTCATCCTTTTGATAATGAGATTTTGTACTTGCACTTTGAAGGCTCCAATATTGTCTCGTACAATATCAAGACTAGAAAGTTGAAAAGTCATGGTCGTCCGGTTGATAAACAAAAGTTAACATCCCAATTTCTTTCTTCTCTAATAAAAGTTTCTATAAACTATTAATCCACTAAACCCTATATTTTATTAAAACCTTTGCCAGCAAAGACAAGAATTGGACGCCAGGTGTCTTCCCAAACTACCCTTTCTCATGAGTTTGGTATTTTTTTGCTTTTGTCAAAGTAGCCGTTGCATCTTCCCCCTCTCCCCCACCCCTTCATCACAATTCATTAATTTAATTTATAGCCATAATTTTTACTGCAAGAAATCCGTGATTCCAACCTTCTTCTCTTGAACCCTCGCTTTTTTCGTCCGCTCTGCATTCATTTCTCTATTTTAGAATTTAGACCCCTTTTCTCCACAGTTCTTGCTAAGAAAACGAGACCCTTTACTCGATCATGCTTCAATCAATGAACCCTAATGCTCAATACAGCACCCTATTAACCCCATTCTTGAGTTCAACTCCAACACCAAGCAGCAGCGAAAGAAGCAGCAGTGATACAGATGAAAGCCCACCCCCTTCTTTCTTGTACAATTTCCAAGATTTCAATTTCAAGATTCCATCTTTGCCCATTTCAATCCACCAAACCTACAAATCATTAGCAGTTCTTTCGGGCCACCTCGGATCGGTTTCATGTTTAGCCCTGTGCGGAGAGTTCATCCTAAGTGCTTCACAAGGCAAGGACATTATTGTCTGGCAGCAGCCTGATTTAAGGCAGTTTGCGAAATTCGGACAAGGAGAGGGTTCTGTTAAAGCCCTCATCACTTCTGGAAACAAAGTCTTCACGGCCCATCAAGATGGCAAAATTAGAGTGTGGAGAGTTTCCAGAAGCTCAGAGAATTTGTTCAGGCTTCTTGAAACTCTTCCCACAACCAAGGACTATTTGGGAAAGTTCATGAAAAAGGACAATTACGTCCAAACCAGAAGGAATCACAAGCGTTTGTGGATTGAACACGCCGATAGCATTTCTTGCTTAGCGGTTTCAAACGGGCTGATATACTCCGGTTCTTGGGATAAAACCATTAAGGTTTGGACTACCTCGGATTTCAAGTGTTTGGAATCCATTAAGGCACACGACGACGCCATAAACGGATTGGTAGTGAGTCGGGGAAATGTTTATTCGTCTTCTGCTGATGGGAAAATCAAGGTGTGGGGTAAAAAGGGAAAGAACGGGCTGCATTCGCTTAAGGGGATCTTGGAGGGCAAGAAGGACATTTCACTGAATAGTTTGATGGTTACGGATGATGGGAGGGTGGTTTACGGAGGAGGGTCGGATGGATTTGTGCTGGGATGGTTGGGAAATAAGGATTTCGATAGTTGGAAGGCGGTTTGTGAGGTGAAAGCACATGAAATGTCGGTTTTGTGCATGTGTTTAATGGGCAATTTCTTATGTAGTGGATCAGCTGATAGAAGTATCTGTGTATGGAAGAGGGAAATGAATGGAGGGCTTTTTAGGTATTTGGTGATTAAGGGTCATGAAGGGCCAGTTAAGTGTTTGCAGGCATCACCTATTAGAGTTGGAGGTGGTTTTATGCTTTATAGTGGAAGTCTTGATAAGAGTATTAGAGTTTGGTGGATTCCTAGTTACGCTGATGGGAAAAATGATGATACTTGTTCACTTCAAATTGTACAGAAAAAGTCTGCAGTTTTCTAGTGTTTGTTTGGGATCAATTTTGGTGTTGGTTGAGTCTGTGTATTTATCTCGACATTATTGAGAAGTTCTTGAGAAGAGGAAAGGCTAAAGTATGCCTTATTCTTCTAGATTTTTTGTTTCATGAGTTTTGTTTTGTGAATGTATACTTAGATGATGTGTGAAGAGTTCAGGATTTTCAATGCATAGTTTGAAACGTCTACTGTTTTAGCATTTTTAACTGCTTTGAACATCTTTTGCCAAAACGCCATTAGGTGTTAATATCTCAACAAATCTTCATAATTGAGCAGATTTTCCTTTCATCACATGGAACATAATAACATTAAGGTGGAGAACAAAACTCTCTTACATCTTCTGTCGAAGTAGTAGAAGCAAATACATTAAATAAGAAAATAATTTAGGGATGGCAAGGGCCGGACCTAGTAAGACACAGACCCAACCGTAAAGGACCCTGTTCCAAATCCAAATCCATCGTCACATACACCTCAGAACTGTTTTGAACCCATTCCCGTTTCTTGACCCGTACTCACACTCAAACCCATTTTCGGTCCAACTACGCCAAACCACACTCAAACCATCGAACGGTACAATCAGCTCCAATCCTCACGAGCAACCACTGGAAGCACATTTGAGAACTCATCAGCCATCTAGCTTCACAAGGAAAACCTGCTCAGAAAAAGCAGAAGCAGCTATAAAGGAGGCTGAATGTATCAATTTGTATCTTCTTCAAGGAAATAACTTTGATGACAGTCTCCAAAATGAATAGTGGTTCTATAATTGTTTGTAGAAGAGAAGGTAAGCCTGGTCGTGCAACACTTTGCTTGTGGTGATGGCAGTAACTGATGCATCATCAAACCGTAACCACTGCCCATTAGGGTAATGAACATCAGCAGTATAATGCCCCTTGGATGCTTCCTCCCCATGATGTGTCACTGTGGAGACGAGTTCATACTTTCGCCCCTGCACATTTCAGAATTTTTTTAACAACAAATGGGTAGTTACTAAAATCCCCATTAGATTTAGGTTTGCGCCAGTTATTAAAAGAACCCCCTCCATCAATTGAAATTACAATTACCACCCTTGAGGTTTGCTTCCATCTTACAAATTTACTAGCCCCACAGTTACCAAAAATAACGCTCTGTAACTATCAGAGGTGTAAAATTTTAATAGACCTAGAGTTTTTTGGTAATTATCTCTTAAAAAATAATCGATTATACTATGCTTTCTTGCACCTATGTATAGTTATTAGTTACATAAACCTCCGCTCTTCGTTTCAAACTTACAAATATCCCCCTGCTCTCTATCCAAATTTAATCAAAATTGACAAAATTTATCAATCATCAATGAGGGCAATTTCAAGATAATGTTGACACAATGATACAACTTGCTAGGTCTTTTATAGTGAATAGCAGCACGAGTTTCAAAATCATCATCCTCATGAAATAAAAATAGAAATTCAAGAAATAATAACCACAACATTTAATATAACAAAGGAAGACCAATTCCATTATCAATATTCAATATCGAAAAAAAGGATTCTCACTTCAACTGAATGATCACTATAATTGATGGAAGCAAAAGTGTAGAAGTAGCAGAAACAAGTAGATCACGGCTTAACACCAATTCCGACGGAAAACGCACAGATTTATGCAATTTGGTGCTTCCATGGCTCCCATAGCCAAATCGCATCAGATGTAATATCATTATTTTTGGAAGTGCTTGTATGTTTATAGATTTTCTTGCAGCAACCACCCCAGCCTGAAATTCCACGTGAAGTTATCACCATAAGTACTAACAACTGCTAGGCATTTTAACCGACATTCAGACCAAAACATATTCAATATTAACTATATATGAGCAAAATTCACCCATACTAATCAAAAGTTGCCAAGCAAATTGATTTAGTGTATATGGGGAAAAAGTTAACCTTAGTTCTAAATAGTAAATACTGGTCCTGAAATTATTAATAAATGTCCATATTTGATAACCATCCCTTCTGTTTAGTCAATTTTTATAATTGTGAGGGTCAAGGTACATTGTTTTGGATTGGAGTGATGGCAAGTTATCTAGTACGTAGTAGAGTCCAATTTAAGTGAAAGAAATAATGCTAAATAACAGACATTAAAACAGAAACGACATAAAATAACTTTCATCATCACGCTTATTTACACGCCACCATCTCTAGCATAAGAAAAATTATTAGCATGTTCAAGAGTACCCATTTTAGAACCTGTTCTCATACAAAGAATGAAATTTGAAGAAATGAAGAGAAAAATTATCGGCATGTCATAAGTAATAAAATGATATAAAAATCATGTCAGCTTACCTTTCCTGCTGTTGATGCTCGGTATTCATCGAGTGTTTCAGGTGCAGAAAATAAATAAATGTTTTACACAGGTGGAGCCCTCTTCTTCTTTTATATTATTATATATAACAGTAGATAATTACTAGAAAACCCCTGAGGTTTGTTGTTTTTTACAAAGACACACTCACATTACAAGTTCAAAAGTACTGATGATATGACATCTATGCAGAAAAAGAAAGAAAAATATTATTTGCATCAAACATGACATGCTTTTTTAAGACAGTCAGCCTTATCATTTTCTTGAGTGCGTAAAAGCAAAACAATCAGTACTTCAGCCTTATCAGTATGTTTTAACAGCTAATTTGTCGCATTAAAATGAAACAAATGTTTTACACATGCTTCAATTTGAATGGAGCCTTATTTTCTTCTTCGATAGTATTATATACAGCAGGTTTGTAGGAATTTGTTCACCAATTCGGAGAAAAACTACAGCTAGCTAATAACTTTGGAGAGAGTGTTGAGTTGCAATGGCTGCTTCACCTGATCTGCTTCTTCATGTCCTCAGCGAAGATGGCCAAAAAACTGGCATCTCAAAGCCCATGTCCATGTGAGATTCATCAGTCCCAGTTTAATATACATTTTATTCTACTAATGTAAAGTGTTGGGACTCATAGTTAGAAGTTTTCTCCTGTTGTCTTGTTGCCATCTGTAGGGAAGATATTTACAGAGATGGAGATTACTATGGTGCTGTTCGTGTGTTGATCTTTGCTGAAAATACGCAACAGCTGCTTCTCCAACAACGTGCTGACTGCTTATGGGATGTTCTTGTTTAATATCTGCTGGCAATTCATCTCTTCTAACAGCAAGGTCAAGCTCAATTCATTCTTCTCCCATATTGAACTTTATTTCTACAGTAAAATTAGGGTGAATTATATGTGATCAGTTCCAAATTTAGTATATCTACAAATCGATCTTTTAGATTGAGAAATTACTTTATACTCCCTAAAATTTAAAGAAATGTGTAAACTTTCGGAAAATACCTCCAGTATAATCTGGGCTAAAATGGGAGTATTTTCGGAAGATTTCAGGGACTATACGGTTATTTTTCAGATTAGAGGGATCGATTTTGTAATTTCACCTACTTGAGGGGTAGTAGATGTAATTAGCCCAACAATGTTTTCATCCATATAAAATTGGCAATTGTAAGAAACTGCAAAACCTATGGCATTCTTGGATATTGCTTGCATTTCCATTTGATGCATATATTTTGATAATAGGATTTAGTTGTTTTGTAGGAAGGGGCTTTGCAAAGAACTTGGCATAAAACTACCCAGCGATGCGTTTGAGTTGCTGTTTTCTTACCTTGGTCAGAGGTTAGAAATTTTAAAATTTGGTTACTCGAAATTCGTGTTAACGAAGAAATTAATGACCAATATTTGCCTATGGTTTCAGTGGCCAAAATGATGGAGGATATGTTACGAATGAATACAATGATGTCTATCTAATTACTACTTTGGATCCCATTCCTCTGGTGGCCTTCACACTTCAGGTCAGCCGGTGTTCTGTCTCTCATAATGCTGCTTCTTGTCGATTTTCCTGCATCATAATTGGATAAAATCTGAACTTTTGTCTTAATTTGTCTGCTGTTATGTAGGAATCTAAAGCTTCAGGCATTAAATACATCTCCTGAGAGGAGTACAGGAGCTCACTTGCTAAAGGAGATCCCAATTATGTGTCTTATGATGTGAATAGTCAGTATGGCAAACTCTTTGAGATCATTTCAAACAGGTATATTAATTGGCAATTGCCAGATAAGGTGGTCATATTTTTTACTGCATGGAACTTATTTAGGGTAAACTACATTTAGATCCCCCGTGGTTAGGTGTAATTACACCTAGTCCCCCCTTAGTTTCATAAATTACATTTAGACCCCCTGTGGTAAGGTATTTTCCACTAATTTGCGGTTGGTGTAGGTACAAAGGGAATGTGGAAGAACGATCCGCGGATCTAGAGATGAAGATCAACCGTTATGCTTGTGTCCCCCTCAGTGCTGAGGTTCTGATTACTTCTGCATTACTCATTATTTTATTAACATGTAATTGGTGAACCGTGAATACTCTAATATGCCTGTTCGTAAATCTGCTAAAGTCTTGTTTCCTGCAAAAGACCTAAAATCTGAGAGCAAATTGACACATATTTAACCTCAGAAATGTCTGAAATCGAATAGAGTTCAAAAGATTGTAAAGCATTTTTGTAATTCTAGGGTGAATTACATCTCCTGCCAATGTGGTTTGCCCTAATTTACTGTAGTCCCTATTGTTTCAAAAATTACAAAAACCTCCCTCAAATTTCACCTTATTACCAAAAACTCCCTGAAACTATACAACATGAAACCAAAAAATGCATGTAATCAGCCTATTTCCGGGATTGCTTTGTGAGAAAGTAAAATGTCACGGAGTTTTTTGTATTTCTAAAAACAGAGGAACTAAATTGTATTCGTCAGAAAGTGAAACATCAAGAAGTTTTTTATATTTTTCTAAAAATAGAGGGACTAAATTGTAATTATCTCAAACCTCAGGAATAGTAGATGTAATTCACCCTCATTTTCTATCAATAAAGCCAAGAAAACTAAAAGTTCATCAACTGTGATGCAGTTGACAGGGGTAACCGATGCAGAGAAAGAAGCTCTAGGACTTATTATCACAGCTGCAAAAATCATGGATGAAATTTATTTCCAACAGGTTTTATCAGTGAATCCAAAAGCTACAGAATTTGTTCTTCACTATCTTTCTGTCCTAATATAATGCCTTTAATTCTATGGAACAGGTTTGGGGCAGCAATCCATCTTTGAGAGATTGGTTAAAGGAACACGCTAATGACTCTCAGTTAGACAAGTTAAAGTGGATGTATTATCAAATTAATGGAACTCCATGGTTTGTTCTTTCAGCAACCTTTTCCTGGATCAATTCATTATTGGGTGAATTACACTGGTTAACCCTTAGGTTATCGAAATTACAAAATTGTCCCTGACGCCAGGGTCCCGTTTAAAAAAGAACCAATTTTTCGAAATCCATGAGATATTTCCTGCCTATAGTTTCAATTTTCTGAGACCATGTGCCCGCAGGGATCTTTTTGTTATTTTTTTTTTGAAACTTTAGGGATAGTTTTGTAATTAATATTTTATTTTTTAATTTAGGCCAAAACCATCAAAGGGCAACTTAGACAATTTCCATATCCTGTTAATTCTTTCAAACAAACAAAATCTCAGGAATCTTATTGTTATTTATGAAACTCGGGGGACTAATTTGTAATTTCAATTAAACTCAGGGGTTGCTGGGGTAATTCGTCTTAAATTACAAAATGCAATCTGATTTGGTATAATATCTATCTTCTGACTCTGAATTAACAGGTCAGCTCTGGATGGAAACGAGCCATTCTTGTCTACAGCAGATTCAGCCATCAAACTTCTTCCTGAAGCTACAAAACCCGTAAACGAATGGAAGGGTCTTCAGTATAGGACAGCATTTCCTCTTTCAAAACCAGCTGGTGCTAATTTCTACCCACAAGATATGGACAAAATGGTACACAATGACACTCTTTATTCTGTGTCTCACTTTTTTATTGTGCATTATCCATTTCTAAATAAATATAGGGGTCAATTACAAATAAACCCCTGAGGTTTCCTCCGTTTATAAAATTACACCCTGAAACCTTGAAAATTATGAAAAACACTCTGAGGTTTGGCAAATCATAACGAAAACACCCTCAAACTAACATAAAATCATTGACTCAGGGTGTTTTTTTTGTAATTTTCAAGGTTTTAGAGTTTTTTCTTAAACGGCTCAAACCTGAGGGGTTTTCTTCATAATTATTCCGTAAATATATTAAATTTGAATAACTTTGCCATAGGAGTTCGAATTATGGAAAGATAGCCTCTCAGAGGATCAAAAGAAGGAAGCAACTGGATTTTTCAATACTATCAGAAGGCAGAACGAGAGCAAATTCGATGCCAACAAAGTTAACACGACTTATGATGCTCATGATCTATATAGCAAACCTTACTCTCAAGAATACACGTCGTTGCTTACTGAAGCAGCTGATTTGCTGCACAAGGCGGGAGATTTGACCGGTAGTTCTAGGTATATATATGTACCATATACCTGATTGTACTGCTAACCAGCACCTAGTTTGACTTATAATGTCTCCTTTTTGTTTAGCTTGAAAAGATTTCTACATAGCAAGGCCAAAGCCTTCCTTTCAAATGATTACTATGACTCAGAGATTGCCTGGATGAGATTGGTCAGTAAACAATAACCTTACCATTTTCACAATCTGTCTTTTAGATTTTCGAGTGAATTACATTTGGATCCCCTGTTCTATTGGAAATAACATTAGACCTTCGTACCTTGGCTCAATCTTACAAATTTCCCATTTTATCCACTTTGGTTAGGGTTCTTCTGGTTGTTTTTCTGTCAGATTTAGGGAATGTGCAACTCAAATTACCCCTACATGGACGGGAAATTTTTTATGTACCCCAATTTAGTAGATTTTGTGTGGCTGAGAGTTTATGGAGGTGCACAAAACTTTTTCCGTGATACCATTTCAGCCTCCCAAAATATACTAATTCAGGGAACAACACTTTTCCGCCTATGTAGGAGTAGTTTAGGTTGTATATTCCAAAAACCAGACGGAAAAACGGCAAGAACCCTAAACAAAGCGCATGAAATGGGAATTTGTAAGATTGAGTCAAAGTATGAAGGTCTAAATGTTATTTTCAACAGTACAGGGGATTTAAATGTAATTGGACTAAATATCAGGAGTTCTAGATGTAATTCACCCTAGATTTTATTGTAGCAATTCTTATCAGTACTTCAGCATTGTTGACTTGTTCAGGCTTGACGTGTTTACAGGACTCAAAGTTGGACATCACCATTGGGCCATATGAGACTTACAAAGATGCACTTTTTGGATATAAGGTACTGCTTAAATGTCAAATTTCCTCCTTACAGCCAAGTAATATATAAGATGTAAAACCAGTCAGTGTACCATGAAGAATGAACTAATACAAATTTTGTTGTAGGCGACATTTGAGGCATTTATTGGAATTCGTGATGATGAAGAAAAATCTCAAGTGAAACTCTTTGGTGACAATTTGCAGGTTTGTCCCATTTCTTGAATGTTTCTTAACTTTTCCCTTCTTATTTTTTTCCTGTTTGGGTTTGACTGAGTACTGGTTAAGCTTTTGGAGGAGAAGTGACCAAGTTTACAAGTCCAAAAATGTGAGTGCTGCACCCATTCGAGTCGTCAACCTTGTTTATAATGGAGGGGTGAGTCCTTAATTATTGATTATAAGATTTATCATGAAAATATGTATAGTGCCTAAATATTGATGTCAAAGTTCAGAAACGGAAATTATGTTAGTTTCATTCCCGCGACAGGATGTCAAAGGGACAACGTCTGTTGCGTTTAATCTTCCAAACGATGAACGGATAGTGAAAGAACATGGGACATCAATGGTGATGCTCAAGAATGTCTCTGAGGCAAAGTAGGAGTCTTCTTCTTCTATTACTTCTCCATTTTATGTTCGAAAATGTTAAAATGCAGTAAAAGGCTCAAGAATTTTGTCTTTTATTCTGATGTGTTGAACAGGTTCAACCTTATTTTTCTTCCTATAGCTGATGTTTGTATCTCAGAGGATCAGAGGAAACTTGTGGATTTTGAGTCCTTCTACTCGCACGTAATTTGCCATGAGTGCTGCCATGGTATTGGACCTCATGCTATAACACTTCCAAATGGGAAGCAATCTACTGTGAGAATGGTCAGTGCCAAATCTTGTGAGATTTAGAGGGTGTTTGTCTGAGCTTATAAGCTCTTCTGAACAACTTATAAGCTGTCTAGGAGTTTATAAGCACCCAAAAAGTGTGTGACAAACTTCACATTGAAAGAGTTTATAAAATGTTAAAATAAGATAGGAGCTTATTACCCTTTTCAAATAAGTTGGCGTACACCAACCTTTTTTTTTATAAAGAATTTAACACATTGTCCTACTTTTTACAGAATTGCCATTACTAACACCTTTTAAGCTCATCATCTTATTATTGTCCAACTTATTTTTGAAATACAGGAGATGCAAGAACTTCATTCAGCCCTGGAAGAAGCAAAGGCCGACATCTTTGGCCTTTGGGCACTAAGATTTCTGATAGAAAAGGCAAGTTGCCTCAAAATGCTTCATACTTCACAATAAGAGCTGTATATATTTTCCGTGTGATGCATTACAGATATCATCATGACATAAATATTTCAATCAAACAGAATTTGCTTCCAAAGAAAATGATCAAGACAATGTACGTTTCATTCCTCACGGGTTGCTTCCGTTCGGTACGTTTTGGATTGAAGAAAGCTCATGGGTAAGATGTTTTAAACATTCTACTGTATTAAATACAAATACCGCACCTATTTGACCTCAGTAACGAATCTAATGTATCGCAACTAATCAGAAAAGGACAAGCTCTGCAGTTCAACTATTTGTTTGAGAAAGGTGCCTTTGTTTTAATGCCTGATCAGACATTCTCTGTTGATTTTACCAAAGTAAGTCATTTCTAGGGAGAATTACATACAATATACTTAAAGTTTTTCATAATTACAATATACCCCTTCTCTTAAAAAATTACAGAAGCCCCCCTGAGGGGAGTTTTCTGTAAGTTAAAAACAAAGGGGGTATCTTGTAATTATGACACACTTAGGGGCACTGTGTGTAATTTTCCCATTTATCATTAGAGTACATCACTTTATATCCCTCGCATTTTGATTTTATTAACTTAGTTATTTACTTAATCCTAGGTCGAGAATGCTGTTGAGAGCTTGAGTAGGGAAATTCTCACAGCACAGGGAAGAGGTGACAAAGCAGCAGCAACGACACTGCTTCAGAAATATAGTGTGATTTCTCAACCACTGACTGTTGGATTGCAGAAAATCGAGAAAGTTCAGGTATTATATCTACGCTGCAAATAAGGCTATCTATTGGTGTTATCTGATATATTTTTGTCCTATTTTCCAGGTTCCAGTGGATATAGTACCTGATTTCCCCATCGTCGAACAAGTTATGACAAAAACAGGCTGAAGATTCAAGTTGTGCGATCATTACTTGGATTAGAAGTTGTGGTTTCTTCTACTTGTTTGGTTTCAAGTTTATCATCCTAATTTCCATGAACATTTTGAATCTTTGTAATTGCATGCTTCATCTTTATCAGTGATCTACTCCGAGTGATACTTTTCAGACTGTTTATTTATCATGTGAGACTAAATGATAATTATATTTATATGGTCGCGTAATTAAGGAACTTGTTATCCGATAAAATTAATCAAATAAAATGTTATAAATTAGTCAAAACATGAACAACCAACACGCATAAATGTACGTGACAATAACATTACAAATAAGAGCAGACCAATCAATTTATTCTAGAATATGTACCCAGAAATATATTGTACGTACAGTCTCCCACATTTAGTTTTATCGTTTTCGGCTATGCTTCATTCTTCAAAGTTCTTCTCTGCTGGAACAACTTCCACATCATCTGCAAACATGACTTGGTTATACCAATTAAGGACGGAAGATAAGAGATATAAAGTATAATATGGATCAATACATATATATATAGCGAGCAATTAAAATCTATTAACTATGTATAATTAGAGTAGTTATAGTCTGTATATGAACTTCGACTAATTGGATGCACGTATGAGCCTGCAGTAGTTCAACAAGTATGTGGGCTAATCATGCTCAACAAGCCGAAGAATCATGGTCAATGCACATATATAACAAAATCAAAAGATGATGTGTTTAGATCAACAAATAAATAATGAAAATTGAATATTCTGGTTTACCTTTCGAGACAATCAAGTAGCAATCATGATTTGGGTTTTCCTTCATCCCATGTCGATTTGATAGAAACTCGAAGGGTCATGTAATGTTTGGTTTTTCGATAAAAATCTTGTAATTTCCTTGCACAAGCCACAACCAAAGGGCAATCAACTATCTCAATCATATCAAGACAATCTATACTTGTATATCCGAAAGGAATCTCCTTTAGTTTGTAGCAGTGCCTAATGATTAGGTGGCGAAGGTGTCGGAAGCAGTTGTGGACTTCCCAATGCACTAAATCAGTATCCTCAAGAAGCAGATAAGAAAGTGTGTTGAAGCTCCCATCATTTGATTCATATGTTTTCCACTTTGGCCCCTGAAAGGCGTAGCATTGCAATTTGAGAACTTCGAGTTTGGGAAATACACCAAGAATTTTCATTTTTTCACAGGGATATCCAAGCCCACTCAAGGTCAGCTTATTCACATAGTAAAGCTTAGACAAACTGGTAGGGAAGGCGGCAATTGGCTGAGGTTTGGGATTAGGATTCACAATTACACATTTGACTGATTTAATAAGTCGACTGCGACGATAAATATGATCAAAGCAACTCAAGTTTACAACATCATAATCGTCAGCATAAGGTGCTAACTCTATTTGAATTCCTAACTTTTTCAGATTCGGGATTCTTGAAAGAACCCCATCAGTACATGTCAACTTTTAGGGCTCACACCTAAAAGAGTTGAAAGCCTTCGCAGTGAGGGAGCATCACCATCATAAATAGGATCTGGAAGGTCGAATCCCATGACCTCAAGATGGTCCAGTTCTTCCATACACCATATCTCCATGGGCAGATATGAATTGACTCTTGGGGATTTGATGCACAGATGTTGATGGATAATCAGGTACTCAAGGCTCCAAAGTTTGGATATTGATGCAGGGAGCTCTCTGTTGCTGGTGAGGGCGAGATACCTTAATAGATATAGTCCGACTACTTCCATGAGGAACTCATAGAAACGGACTGTAAGAGCATTCAGTACCCTCAACAATCTGAAACATTGCAAACGTATTGGTACTGGATAATGATGGTGTGGACCAGTACATAGGAGAGAACGCACAGTTGAATTCGTATTGGGTTCCACTGAGTACTCGTACACCTCTTTGAACCCAAGTAAAGTGTTGTTATGGATGCACAACCGCTGTTCGCTTCTAATTATATCTTGTATACAAAAACTATTATTGGCTGCATAACTATTTATGATGTGGAAAAGCTTTTCATTCCTAGCTTCTCTGCTACAAAAATGCCAATAAGCAGAATGGAGTCTGCAACTTTTACTAGTTGCTTGACAGGATCTGCGACCCTGCCCCAAAACAAGATTATTTTGAAAGAGCTTCCGGACGCAGTTCCAGGCATAATCTTCAAAAGGAAGAAAGTCTGAATTCGGATTGAAGAATCCCTCAACTTTCCACAACTTGATGAGCTTAGAGCAAGGGATCTCAAATTTTTCTGGGAAAACTCCAATATACAGGAAGCATGCTTTTACATTTTGATCCAAGTATTTATAGCTTAGAAATAGTACTTCAAACATTTCATCATATGCTTCTGCAAAAATGGAACTTCCTTTTTCTGCTTCCTTGTTCCATGCCTCTGGCGTCCTCTCAACTCGGGATAGGAGGGGTGCAACCGTAATTATTGTAAGAGGTAGACCGTCACACTTCTCCGCAATCTTTCTTCCAGCTTTCTCAAGTTCAAAAGGGCATGACTCTTTTGTTCCAAACACCTTTTCACGAAGAAGATCCCAACTTTCTTGTTCTGTCAGGAATCGTACTCGAACATAGTAATAACAACGAGCTACTTCCCATAGCCTAGTTGTCACCAAGATTCGACTTCCATTTCTATTATAAGGAAGTACCAACTTAATCTCCTTGAAGCAATCTATGGACCATAAATCATCAAAAACAATCAAGTATCTCCTATGTGTCAAACTTGTGAGCAAACACTTGGCTACCATATCATCCGGTTCCTTACTTATTTTATCAATATCTACGCAATTCATTTGAGCTAGAGCACGTAGCATGATTTCCTTAGATTTACATTCTGGACCTACTGTCACAAAGGCAGAAATCTCATAATTACTTCTTAAGTCATCAAAAAGTTTCAATGCGATAGCAGTCTTACCGATACCCGCCATTCCTAGAAGTATGGTAGTATTTCCGTGCTCCTCAGTCTCTAGCTGATTATATATTTCTTTAAATACATCAGCTAAGCCAACTATGTTTGGTGACTTCATCAATCCAGGAAAACAAGGAGTAATATTTGTTGATGACGAAACAGCAGCAGCAGCATCTTCTTCATCATCTCGCAACTGTCGCAGCTTCTTCATCTTTTCGGTAAATGAAACAATTTCTTGATTCACGACTCCATCCAAATCTGTCTGTGAGTGTTGAATGTCGATGATCAAATCTCCATGATCAACCCTTTTAGCTGATTGATAAAGACGGATCTGATTTGACAGATGAATTTCAAGTGCATATTCTAATTTACGTGCTGCGTCTCTGATTTCTCCATAGAAAGCGTCCCTGCTGGTGCTCTTTTTCCTTGCACGGAGAAAATTTTGCAACTCTTGAACCTCATAACATGCAGAATCTAAGATTTGAGGTGGGGAAAGATCGAGTAAATAAAAAATACATAAGAAGCGTTTCATTGTCTGATTAAGAGAAGTCAGAGCAGCATAAGCCATCTTTCCTAGCAAAACTAGCTACAGAAATCAGGCATTTGCCAATGAAACTATACAGCTAGCTAACAAGTCAACCATATGATCAGAATATATTGAACAGAAAAAAAAAAGAATATATTAAACAGTTAAGGCAGATCTTGGGTTGGCTGTAAAGATTCTCGTTGTCGAAGAATTAAAAGAATAGACCAGATATAATAAATTTAAGAGGCAATAGTATCATAACGACATAACCCCGTGATTTTTAAATTGGCACGGAAAATCTTCGATTCTTCTCGGTATAATATTAGCAATAGAATCTGTGCTTTTCAAAATTAGCGTGAGGTCCTCGTTTGTACATTTTTTAAAACCCAGGATTTTGTTGTCAATTAAAAAAGGGTTATTTACGGATATTGCTTTGAAGTTTTTATTTTTTACCGAAAAATCATTCAAACCTTTCAATTTTACAGATAAGCGATAACCCTTTGGACATTACAAATACAGGGGTATTTTGTTAGATATTTGTAATTGTTTGAAATCTCAAGGGGGTTTCTGTAAGTTTTGAAAATAGAGAGAGTATTTTGTAATTATGAAACACTTAGGGGTACTGACACTGCTTCAGAAATATAGTGTGATTCCTCAACCACTGACTGTTGGATTGCAGAAGATCGAGAAAGTTCAGGTATTATATCTACTTTGCAAATTTATCTCCCAGAAAAGAAAAAAAGAACTCGTCTTTTATTCCTCACAAAAAAATAAAAATAATAATAATAATAAAATCGAAAAGCAAGCCTGCAAGAAACCAGTTAATTTCTTGTTTTTCATCTAGATTTCCCTCTGGAAGCATATAGTTGGTATATTAATACGACTGGTTACAGATTTTTGAAGATGCCATTAACTTAAAAAAGGCTATCTATTGGTGTTATCTGATTTATTTTGTCCTACTTTCCAGGTTCCAGTAGATATAGTACCTGATTTCCCCATCGTCGAACAAGTTATGACAAAAACAGCCTGAAGATTCAAGTTGTGCGATCATTACTTGGTTTAGAAGTTCTAGTTTCTTCAACTTGTTTGCTTTCAAATTTATCATCCTAATTTTCATGGACATTTTGAATCTTTGAAATTGCATGCTTCATCTTTACCAGTCATCTACTCTGAGTGTTACTTTTCGGACAGTTTATTATGTGAGACTAAATGATAATTACAGAGTGCATATCAACAATAAATATTGACCAAAGAGGCTATGTTTTTTGGATTATTACACTAATATATATACCTTGATAATTACAGAGTGCAAAAGTGGTTTTGTTGTAGCGCGCAGAAACCAAGTGGTGGATATGGGTGGACTCAGCTTTAACAATAACCACGGGGTTATGTCGTTAACAATAACAGTTTACCCTTTCCGTTTGCTAAATTGATCATAAGGAGTGTCTCTGTAATTTCCAATAGTAGAGGGGGTGTTGCTGTATGTTTTCCTAAGTCGAGGGGATGTAAACGTAATTATTCCTATAAATTATTGGTTACCTTATGATCAATTTAGCGAGCAATTAAACTCCAAATCCATCAATCCTAACTAAATTCGAACAAACTACAACATATTTATATGGTCGTAATTTTGAGGAACTTGTTATATGATAAAAATCAAATAAAATGTTAAAAATGTTATAGATTAACTAACTGCCGTTTGCTCATGTTCCAGATTATCATCCAAAATTTGATGGAATCTGGCGTATTTTTTATCATCCATCGATAGCAGTAATTCCTCTGTAACCCATGTGTCAAGAAAGATGGGCAGAAATAGAGGGTCTCAGGTAATATGTAGAAAAGTTTTAGAAATGAGTAACTATACATTTCAACAAGATGCATTCCCATGGTTATCACTATAATTCCTTCTGTTTATGATTGATTGATCGAGCAAGGAGGAAATATCTAGGCAAATGATTTTGTTAACATTGAACCACCAACACACATAAATGTGACAATAACATTACAATATGAGCTAAGTTTATGCTAGAATACGTAGCCAGAAATCTCTTGTACATACAAACTCTCACACATACAGCTTTATTGTTGGGATAACTATACTCGCATACCCTGAGGTTTAACCTAATTGCGCAAATATACCCTGAGGTTTGGAAAATTACAGAAACATATCCTATAATTACATGTGGTTGGATCGATTTTGTGGGCATCCATTCGAAAAGCCCACTTTTATCTTTATTTTCTAACAGAAAAATTAGGATCATAGCGTGAAAGTGTTCTTTTCCGTTGGGGTTCTCAGAGATTAAAGTTCAGCGTATATTTCTGTAATTTTCCAAACTTTAGGATATGTTTGTGTAATTAAGCCAAACCTCAAGATATGTGAGTGTAATGATCCCTTTATTGTTTTCACGTACACTCTCATCCACATACAGTTTTATTGTTTAATTGTCTTCGGGGAATTTTCATTCTTCAAAGTTCTTCTCTGCTGCAACAACTTCCACATCACCGGCCACACTGACTTGGTTAAAACCAAGGACGGAAGATAACAGATATAAAGCAAGTGGATCAATACACACGTATGAGCCTACAGTAGTTCAACAAACAAGGGAGCTAATCATGCTCAACAAGCCGAAGAATCATGGATCAATGCACATAACACAATCAAAAGATGTTGTCTTTGCATTAACAAATAAATGAAAATTGAATAATCTTGCATACCTTTTGAGACAACTAGGTTGCAATCATGATTTGAATTTTCCGTCATCCCATGTAGATTTGATAGAAACTCGAATGGGTTCATGTCCCAT
Organism: Verbena officinalis; assembly: GCA_958496215.1. Taxonomy (NCBI): domain Eukaryota; kingdom Viridiplantae; phylum Streptophyta; class Magnoliopsida; order Lamiales; family Verbenaceae; genus Verbena; species Verbena officinalis. The sequence goes on from OY292388.1 coordinate 4,838,562, forward strand.
TTCTCGTTTAATCTCTTGTAATTTCCTTGCAGAAGCCACAATCAAAGGGCAATCAACTAGCTCAATCAGTCCGAGATACTCGACATTTTCATATCCAAAAGGAATCTCCTTTAGTTTGTAGCAGTGCCTAATGATTAGGCTGCGAAGATTTGGGAAGCAGCTAGTGTGGCCTCGCCAGTGCACTAAATCAGTATCCTCAAGAAGCAGATAATTAAGTCCGTCGAAGCTCCCATCATTATCTGTTTCCCACTTTGGCCCTTGAAAGGCATAGCATCGCAATTTGAGCACTTTAAGATTGGGAAGTGAACCAAGAATTTTCATTTGTTCCCAGGGATATCCAAGCCCGCTCAAAGCCAACTTTTTCACCAAGTAAATATCAAACAAACCAGTAGGGGAGGAGGCAATTGGCCGAGGCCGGCATACGGGATTAGGATTCACAATTACACATTTGATCGATTTAAGTTCGCTGTAACGAAAAATATGATCAAACCAACTCAAGTGTACAACATCACTATCATCAGCATCAGGTGCTAACTCGATTTGTATTCCCAACTTTTTCAGATTCGGGATTCTTGAAAGAACCCCATCAGTACAACTTTTAGGGCTCACACCTAAAAGAGTTAAAAGCTTTGGCAGTGAGGGAATATCAGCATAAGTACGACCTCGATCTGGTTCTGGTAGGTCGTATCCCATCACCTCAAGATGCTTCAGTTCTTCCATATACCATATCTCCATGGGCAGATATGGATTCCCTCTTGAGGATTTGATGCTCAAATGTCGATGGACAATAAGGTACTCAAGACTCCTAAGTGTCCATATTGAATAGGGGAGCTCTGCATTACAAGTGAGGGCGAGATACCGTAATAGAAGTAGACTGACTACTTCCATGGGGAACTCATAGAAACGGATTGTAAGAGCATTCAGTACCCTCAGCAATCTGAAACATTGCAAATGTATTGGTAATGGATATTGATGGTGTGTACCAGTGCATAGGAGAGAACGCACAGTTGAATTCAAATTGGGTTCCATTGAGTACTCGTACACCTCTTTGAAACCAAATAAAGCGTTGTTATGGATGCACAACCGTTGTTCGTTTCTAATCATATCTTGTGTATGAAAACTATTATTGGCGTCGTAACTGTTTATGATGTGGAAAAGCTTTTCATTCCCAGCTTCTCTGCAACTGAAATGCCAATAAACAGAGTGGAGTCTGCAACTTTTTAAAGTTGTTTGATTGGAGCTCCCCTCCAGTCCCAAAACAAGACTATTTGAAATGAGCTCCCTGATGCAGTTCATGGCAAAATCTTCCCAAGGAAGAAGATCTGAATTATGATCGATAAATTCCTCAACGTTCCACAACTTGATGAGCTTAGAGCAAGGGATCACAAATTTTTCCGGGAAAACTCCCATATACAGGAAGCACGCTTTTACATATTGATGCAAGTATTTATAGCTTAGAAATAGTAGTTCGAACATTTCATCATATACTTCTGCAAAAATTGAACTATCTTTTTCTGCTACCTTGGTCCACGACTCTGGAGTCCTCTCAACTTGGGATAGGAGGGGGGCAACCTTAATGATGTAAGAGGTAGACCGTCACACTTCTCAGCAATCTTTCTTCCAGCTTCTTCAAGTTCAAAAGGGCATGACTCTTCTGTTCCAAACACGTTTTCACGAAGAAGAACCCAACTTTCTTGTTCCGTCATGAAACGTATTTCATGAATGTTACCGTTGCTACAATAACGAGCTACTTCCCATAGCCTAGTTGTCACCAAGATTCGACTTCCATTCTCATTATAAGGAAGTAATCCCATCATCTCATTGAAGCACTCTGTGGACCATAAATCATCAAAAACAATTAAGAATCTCCTATCTCCCAAAGTTCTGCACCAACACTTGGCTACCATATCATCCGGCTCCTTACTTATTTTACCAATGTCTACACAATTCATTTGAGCTAGAATACGTAGCATGATTTCCCTAGATTTACATTTTGTGCCAACTGTCACAAAGGCACAAAGCTCGTAATAACTACTTAATCCTTCAAAAAATTTCAATGCGATAGTAGTCTTACCAATACCGGCCATCCCTATAAGAGCAATGGTTTCGCGGTACTGAGATGTAGTCTGTAGCAGATTATAGATTTTATGAAATTCATCAGATAAGCCAACTATCTTTGGTGACTTCATCAATCCAGGAAAATAAGGCGTAATATTTGTTGATGACAAAACAGCAGAAACATCGCCTTCATCATCTTGCAACAGTCGCAGCTTCTTCATCGCTTCGGTAAAGGAAATAATCTCTCGATTCACGACTCCCTCCAAATCGACGGTCAAACCTCCTGCATGATCAATGCTTTCAGATTCAAAAAGAAGGATCTGATTTGATAGATGGAGTTCAAGTGCATATTCTAATTTACGTGCTGCTTCTCTGATTTCTCCATAGAAAGCGTCCCTGCTGGTGCTGCCTTTCCTTCCTTGGAGAAATCTTCGCAACTCTAGAGCCTCATAACATGCAAAATCTAAGAGTTGACGTGGGGGAAGATCGAGAAAATCAAACCTATATGAGAACAAGCGTTTTATTGTCTGATTAAGAGAAGTCAGAGCAGCATAAGCCATCTTTCTCAGCAAAACTAGCTACAGAAATCAGGCATTAATTTGCCAATGAAACTATACAGCTAGCTAACAAGTCAACCATATGAATATATTGAATAAGAATATTTGTCTGTTCTTAATTAGTAGGACAATGATATATTAATATCTTAATGGAAAAATCTTATGTAACAGTCCGTAAGTCTTCCAACTCTTACAGACAAATTTCGGCCAATTATTGTAGTGTGGCAACGTAGCAACTGGTCTATTTTAACTTGGGGCTGCAGTGAGGTAAACTGTAATTTAAACTAACTAAGGGGTACAAGCTGTAATTTTTCTCTCAGGGTCCAAATATAATAAAGTCAATTCTGATTCAATAAGCAAACAAAATGGTGATTTGCAAAATGTCATCATATTATTTGGATGGCGAACTATTAAAAAAATTTATGTAATATAGTATGGAAAACCGTATAGGTCAGATACCATTTTTTTAATAGATATCTAGACATTAAAATATTATTTTCACAGATAAAAATCTTGTAATTTTATCTTAGAATAACAAAATTATTTAAATAAATATGCTACATTATACTTGTAATTTATTTAATATTTATAATGAAAAACATGTATGAAATTACTTTGTAAAATAAAGGCAACTGATTCGTCGAATATTAGAAAAATCTGTCTTCCTAACGATAACATTAACGGCCATTCATTCACATGATGGTATGCAACTCACTCTCATCTTCCAATCTTCCTCGCCTTATCTCCCCCACCTACAAACCACCACCGCCGGAGAACGGCGCCAGCACTGGGCGAATATTCCAGGTTGACCTTCGGAATACGCGCCGGAGAGGCATTTCGGTGGTGACTCGGGCGGGGCCCAGTTCTACGAACTATATATTTGCCTTCATTTTCCCACTTTCTCTTCTCGCGGTCACTATTTTCACTTCCATGAGAATTGCCGATAAGCTCGACGAGAAGTTCCTTGAAGAGGTAAGAACAACATTTATCTTGTCCTAGTTTTCCTCTTTGTGCTGTATTCTGTGAAATAGATACCATGTTTGCTAGGAATTACATATTTTTCTACAGATATTTGATCTGGGTTTTGATGGAATTCAGGCGCATTTCTTATAATTAATTCTATGAAGAGCTATAGTTATTGTCTTCCAATTTTTCAATCTTTTGATTTTTAATTTCTTACATTGATCGGTGATTTTGTGGGCTGTTTTTTCTTGGATGGAAGGGTTTAGGGTTAGTTGAGGGGGGATATTTTGAAGGTTGTTTATTGGAAAAGATTCGACCTTAATTCAACAAGGATAGACGGCCGTGGGCTATCCGTGAAATTAATGGATTGTTGGTTTCGTTCTGGATAAGAAAAATTTACCATAAAAGAGGCAGACTTTGGACGAAACTGGTAAGGCAGATAAGTGTGCTTCCTTCAGTTTGAGAAGAAGAAAGCAGCTTTTGATGAATCCTTGTTTGAATAACAATCTCAGTGATGGTTCAATTGATGACAATATAGCCAATATTAGGTTGCAGTGGGAAGGTGAAATGCAAGACATAAATTTCCTTGACCATATGAAGTCTTGATCAGGGGAGAGGAGTTGGTAGGGGCAATTGCCCCACTGGAGTTTATATAAACCTGTATTTCATATGATCTTCTCTCCTTTGTTGTATTGTTTTTGAATATTTTTGTTTAAATTTCTATGCATGTTTACCCTAAAAAAGTAAAGAACTTACCTGAAACTAACATATTTTCTAGTGTTGCCAAAGATTGATGTATTTTGCTGTTATGTTTTGTGATTCCTTATCTTGACACCTAACCTAGAGCTTATTGCTTAATCTTTTTTCGTCAAAAACCAAACAAGAACAACCCCAAAAAGGAAGGAATAATTCAGATTCTCTAGTGAAAATAGTGTATGAATGTTGATGCTTCTGAGAATTTAGTTTACGATTTTGTGTTTTCTGATGATCTAGCTCGAAGTAAACCAAGCAATACTTGAAGGAGAAGAGGATGATGACGAAGTCTCCCTTCCTTCTGAGAAAGAAGCTGCACCAACTCGTACACGCAATCGCCCCAAACGAGAAGTTGAGACATCATCTTCGTCATCTATGTAAACTTTTGTTTGAGTTTAGGAGCTGAAAAGAAGAGAATAGAAAAGCAGGTACAAGAGCTGCAATTCCTATTTGTTGTAAGCTAAGCCTTCTATATATTTGGCAATTTTTTTGAATTTATTTAACTTCATATGTATGTATAGATATAAAATTTTGGATTCTATGCCATTAGCTATTATCTAAGTGAATGAGCTTGATCTTGTAAGAACATTTCAATAAATTTAGCCCCTTACAACTTTACAAGTCTTACATATACACCCCTCCTAGTTTTAACCAGCGATAATCTAGTCAAAGAATCACGATGGTTAGGACAGAGGTAAAAGAGGATGTTAAAAAAGAAAACATATGAGGATCTTCTCGTTTGTCCATTAGAAATACCCTAATGGTAGGGAAGAACTATCAAATGTATCGCAACTAATCAGAAGGACAAGCTCTGCAGTTCAACTATTTGTTTGAGAAAGGTCCTTTGTTCTAATGCCTGATCAGACATTCTCTGTTGATTTTAACAAGGTAAGTCATATTTAGCGAGAATTACATAAAGTATCCCTAAGGTTTGCCATAAATACAATATACCCCTTCTTTTCAAGAATTACAGAAAATCCCTGGGGGTTTCAAGCCACCGAAATGCCTCTCTGACGCTTTTTCCGAAGGTCAACCCGCAATATTTGCCGAATGTTGCCACCGTTCCCTCACGGTGGCTGTTTGTAGGTGGGGGAGATCAGGCGAGGAAAATAGGAAGATGAGAGTGAGTTGCATACCATCATGTGAATGACCGTTAATGTTATAGTTAGGGAGACGGATTTTTCTATTATTGGACGAACCCCTTTCCATTTTTCAGAAGTTTCCTATTTTGTCATTTGTGCTTAAATAAACCAACTATTACGAAAAATAATTTGTACTACTAATTTTTTTTTTTTTTTAAATGAACATTATTTAATACTGATGTGTTTTGCAAAAATAAAAATAACGATTTTTAGGAGGAAATTAAAAACATGGAATTAATTGAAACTAGCTTTTTAACCCTGCGTTGCACGGGATAATTTACTTATAAAATATATATTATTAAATAAATTGTATTATATTTTTTATATAATTATTAACAATATGTCAAAAATTATTAATTCAGAATTTGAAGCGCACACACCAAAGTAATTCATTTTATAAAATAATCAGGAATTTTGTATATAAAAAATTCATTTTAAATGTATAAAAATAGTAATATGATATTTTTATGACAAAGTACTGATTTTATATTTATAATAGAGAGAATATATATTTATACATATATAGAGAAGGAATATCATGACGGTTATAGAAATATTAAAATAATAATTAAAAATACTAACAAAATTTAATAATAGACCATGCATATAAATAATGATTGGAATCTCTTTGTCTCTTTGGTTGGAAAAATAGTTATTTATTATACTTTATATTATTTTTTTATTAAATAATCTGTTATTGTTTCGTTATTGAGTCATAATAATTTTCATTTCATTATTGAAATTTCTTTTATATTATGAAAAATATTAATACTCAAATATAATAATTTAAGAAATTTATTTACATTGAAATAAATATAACTTTTCTACCACAAAATGAACATGAGACAGTGTATTTGGAAAAATTTCAAGAAAATTAATTGTTTATTTATTTTCTGTTATTAAAATAATAATAAAATTTATTTAAACTTATATTTAAAAAAAATTCCTTACTTTAGTTAGATAAATTTTCATTTGAATTTGCTATATCAAAAATATTTGTTAGAAATAAAAATATTAAATATAATTTTTTAATGGATATATTGAATACATTATTTTGTTTTTATTTTTATTAACGAACATTCAATACCGCATGGATAACTCTAAAGCATGTTAAAATTTAGTTAAAACTATATTTTAAAAAAAATTAATTTTTAATATTATATAAAGTAGTTATATAGTTCTATAATTAAATAGGAGTTACAAATTTTTTAATAATTGATATAAACAAAAGTAAGTCAATAAATACATATGTAAGTAATAAAAATAATTATTAATTATAGAAACAATCTATCTGTCAAAATAGATTAATTCTAACTTATCCACTTCATTACCACATAAACATCTTTCCTAAAACATTTCACTCATTCATTTTCATATATATATATATATATATATATATATATATATATATATGATTAATTAAGTTACTTTACTAAAACAATAACTCCCAATTTCGATGCACTGAACCAAAATATATAGTTTCAAATCCATTTCAGCAATATTATATACTCGACAAGTAGAGTCTTTGCAGACAACCCAATTAGATGTGCATTATCAATACACTGGTTGACTTCTTCGATGTATACCTCTTAGCAATCACAAGAGGCAAAAAAAATTCATTGTCAAAGAAAAAAACAAGATTAATATCTTCTAGTTTTGGTAGGAGATCAAAGATCAGTGATGAGAGATGGCTTATGCTTCTGTGATCTCTCTCAAGCAGACAATAGAGCGTCTTTTAGGTTCTTCTAAGATCTCCATTCTTCACCCTCTATTTCCAGATATCTTAAAATCTGCACACAATGAGGCTACAGAGTTGAAAAATTTTTTCCAGACAAGAGCAAGTATCAGCAGCAGCAGGAGGAGGAAGAAGACCGACGCTTTTGATGGAGAAATCAGAGAGGCAGTACGTAAGTTAGAAGATACACTTGAATCTCATATATCAAATGAGTTTCTAATTTCACAATATGAAAGCGTTGACGGAGAGATGGTCGAAGGTCAACGTTCATCGACACTCTCGGTGGATTTTGAGGGAGTCAAGCAAGTTGTTTCCTTCGCCAAAACGATGAGGAAGAAGCTGGAATTAAGCAATCTTTTGTTGCCTGACGATGATGATGATGAAGAAGTTGTTTCATCATCAACAAATATCACTGCTTGTTTCCCTGGATTAATGAAGTCATCGAAGATGGTTGGCTTATCTTATGATTGTAATAAAATCAAGGATATGCTAAGATGTCCATCTTTATCTGAATACAGCAAGCGCTATTTCTTAAATTTTGAACTGAAAAACATTGCACTCTTGGGGATGGCAGGCATCGGTAAGACTGCTCTAGCTTTGAAAGTTTTTGAAGAATTAAGGAGTGATTACGAGTTTTCTGCCTTTGTGACAGTAGGCCCAAAATGTAAAACTAGGGAAACCATGATACGCATTCTAGCACAAATGAATCACAGAAACGTCTTAGACATTGATAAAATATTAAGTCATGAAGGAGATCAGATAGTAGCTCAATGTTTGCAGACAAGTTTGCAAAATAGGAAGTACCTAATTGTGATGGATGATGTATGGAGCACAGAATATTGGGATGAGATCGAAAGTACACTTCCAAATAACAAAAATGGAAGTCGCGTATTGCTGACAACAAGGCGAGGGGTAGTAGCTCGTAGATCTGCATGGGATAATGACATTCATGAAATGCGCTTCCTGAATAAAGAGGAAAGTTGGGATCTGCTTCGTTACAAAGTGTTTGGAACAGAAGAGTCATGCCCTTTTGAACTTGAGAAATCTGGAAGAAAGATTGCTGAGAATTGTGATGGTCTACCTCTCGCTATTGTTACGGTTGCCTGCTTCCTTTCCAAAGTCGAGAGGACGGTGGTGTCCTGGAACAAGGAAACAAACAAACAAAGTTTGGTATTCAAAGATGCACATGATGAAATGTCTGAGGTACTATTTCTCAGCTATGAGTACTTATCTCTACAGTTAAAAGCATGCTTTCAATATATGGGAGTTTTCCCAGAAGACTGTGAGATCACTTTCTCAAAAGTTGCCAAGTTGTGGGTAGCTGAGAGATTCATCGAAGAAAATTCATCTGAGGGATCATCCGAATTTCTTTTGCAATATTCTTACAGAAAATTTTTGGAGGAACTTGTTTCCGATAGCCTTGTTCTGGTCAGGAAGCAGAGCTCCACCCGTAGAATTAAGACATTCAGACTCCATTTTGTCTATTGGCATCTATGTGTGAGAGAAGCTGCGAGAGAAAAGTTTCTTCATATAGTAAATAGTTTGCCCAATAGTTTTAAACAAGGTGTAACGAGTGAACGACGGTTGTGCATCTATAACAACGCTTTGTTTGGGTTTAAAGAGGTGTACGAGCACGCAATGGAAGCCAATGTTAATTCAACAGTGCATTCTCTCTTGTGTACTGGTCCACATCATCAATATCCAATACCAGTACATTTACAATATTTCAGATTGCTGAGGGTACTGGATGCTCTTACGATACGTTTCTATGAGTTCCCCATTGAAATAGTCAATCTAGTTCTATTGAGGTATCTCGCGCTCACCAGTAACAGAGAGCTCCCTGCATCAATATCCAAACTTTGGAACCTTGAGTATCTGATTATCCATCAACATCTGAGCATCAAATCGTCCGGATCAGCTTCTCTGTATCTTCCCATGGAGATATGGGATATGCAAGAACTTAAGCATCTTGAGGTCGTGGGATCCGATCAACATGGGATGAAAAAACACTCAAGTCATGATTGCTACCTAATTGCCTCCAAAGGTATGCAATACTAAATTTTCATTTATTTCCGGACTAATTGCATTTTTCGTCCTGTAACTATCTACTTTTCCGGTTTTTTGTCCTAAGGTTTTTGAATTTGCAAATTTAGTCTTGTATGTTCTAAATAAAGCAAATTTAGTCCTATATGTTCTAACATCAGGCAATTTTGGTCATCGACTCGTCGGAACCCTAGCTGGTCGCCTGAATGTGGAGGACCAAAATTGCTTGATTTTAGAACATATAAGACTAAATTTGCTTGATTTAGAACATATAAGACTAAATTTACAAATTCAAAAACCTTAAAACCAAAAACTGGAAAAGTGGATAGTTACAGGACTAAAAATGCATTTTGGCCATTATTTCCTAATGCAAAGTTGCAAGCACAACATCTTTTGATTGTGTAATGTGCATTGATCCATGATTCTTCAGCCTGTTGAGCATGAAAAATCGCATGTTTATACATAGATAATGGATCTTAATTGCTCCCTAAATTTGTTACAATATCTTCATTATATCAGTGTGACAATACCTTGAGCGTTATGACGATCACTGTCGGAGCCACGGTGGGTTGAGGGAGTAAAATTTGGTCCCCTAACTTTTGAATGTTTCAAATATATTTGTATATAAAATGTATTAATTATGTATTTAAAATGTATTAATTATGTATTGTGCTTAATTTTAATGTAATAATTTTTCAATTGACCCATCTCACAAAGCATAAATTTATATAGAAGTAAGTCATGTATATTAAAAAATATATTACAAAATCAAAGATTTTTATTTATTATTAAATTGAATATAAGTAATTGAGTTATTATAAAATAAGACCAGTTATGAAAATTTTCCTAAGGTTTAAGTTCTTTAAGGAAAATACCCTGAAACCTTGTAATCGTACACATACCTCTGATGGGATATTTATAAGGTTTTTATGGGGTATTATGTATACATGTTTATATTTTTAGCAAGTATTTGTAAAGTTTCAGCTGATCGGGAGTATTTATAATGTTTTATAGTTTCAAATTATTTCAGAAAAAAGACATAATCTCAGGGTCTTTTTGTATTTATCCTTATATAATAAGAGGCTAAAAATTTATATTGAAATGACCCTCTAAAATAATTTACTGTAAACTTAGTTGATCCATATTCACCATTCGACTCCATCCTTGGTTTTAACCAAGTTATTTTTGCAGGTGATGTGGAAGTTGTTCCTGCAAAACAACAAAACTGTATGCTGTGAAGAGTGTGCGTACCAGAGATTCGGGCTACGTATTCCAGAATAAATTTAACTAATATTTGTAATGTTATTCTCACATTTATGTGTGTGTGTGTGTTTTGTTTTTGGAGAAAACATTTGTGTGTTGGTTGTCATGTTTTGACTAATATTTGAATAATTCTATTCTTGCATTTCTATGGATTGAATATTTGGGATATGACAAAATATGAAATATTACTTTTTCGTCCGACTTGGACCCGAATTGGATCTGTTAGACGTTTACGGACTCCATTCCAAAAAATGAATTTGGATCTGCCGGCTCTATTTTAAACCCGAATTTGACAGAATTAGACTCATAAGACCTGTTTACTTGTCGATACAGACCTAGACCTGTGTACATTAAGATAAATACCTTTTTATTGATATTTTAAGTTTTCAAATACTCTCGATTTCAATCAAATTTAAGAAAAAATAAGAGAGAAATTTCAAGCAATTAAGAACATACTTCTGCATCTAAGTTATTTTTTAAATAAATAAAAAAAAATTATAGAGTAGTAAAAGTACTTCTTAATTTTATTTTTTCCAAATGGTAACTACTTTTTTCTTGGGCTTTCACTTGTTTCTACAAACATTCCATACTTTTTACTATTCTATTTTTCTTCCAACCTTAACTTATACTTAGTTTCTCCAAAAATATATAGTAGACTTTGAAAACACCTTCTTTATAACTTCTGTGTTTCTTCCCATTTTTCAGTTGTATAAAAATTAGAATTACTATCTTAAAATAATCTAAACCTGTAAATACCCTTCTCCCTATATAGTCTAAAAATTAATAATTGCAATCTGAACTTTTCATTTTATTTTTATTTGCAATCTAAACTATTTCGACTTTTAATTGCAACCTATACTAAGTTTGGTTAGTATAGGTTGCAAATTTAAAAAATTTGAAAAGTTCGGATTGTAATTAAAAGCTAGAAATAGTTTAGTTTGCAAATTTAAAAAATTTAAAAAGTTGAAATTGCAATTAAATGTCCGAAATAATTTAGGTTATAAATTCAAAAAAATTGAAAAGTTCAAATTGCAAATAATTTTTTTCCTTATTTTAAAATATGATAATTATGGCTGAAACATATGCCCTGAGACAACTATTCACCTTATTTTTGCACAATTAAGTATGGTGAGGTACCTCTAGTGCATCAATGCAAAGTTTATGTACCAAAGTACAATTCGAGCAAAAGGTTGGAATCCAAATTGCATGTAATCCTAAAACAAAACACAACATAATGAGCATTAATTCCTCTCACATGATTTCTCCACTCATATACTGTCATAATAACTTACGCTTAATCAAGAGTCAAGACAGATGAACTAGCTAGTCTTCTTCGACAAAAAGAATCTTTACAGCAAATTCAAGTTGTGCATTCATTTACAATAATATTTCAAGTTGACTTTAATCTGTTGATAGTGTACCGTAGAGCATTATTAAAAGAAAAGGAAAATTCCACTTTTGGTCTCTCAATTATAGGCCTTTTCCACTTTTGATCCCTCAATTGTTTGACTCGTCAAGACTGGTTTCTAAACTTCACTTTTTTCATCTGAGTTAGTCCTACCTTAAACTCGGCCCTCTAAACCCTAATGAAAAAATTGCAAATATGCCCTCTATAATACATAAAATTTCACTTTGTCTCCTTGTACTATTGAATTAGTATCAAAACAACATCTAATACTATGAAAACAATGAAACAACCTCCTAAACCTAAAATAATTTTAATAAATAACTAATTTTTAATTTTATTCAATTAATCTTTATTAACTAGATATAAACGTATATAATAATATTTACTATATATATAAATAAAATAATAATTTATTTTCTTAATTTATTTTCTCCCAATTTCAGTATGAAGAAATTCTATACAAATGAAGAGTTAAATCATTTCAAGATGGCACCGTCATCTTCCTCTTCTCCGCCGTCCCATTCCAAGAAGATTCTTATTACTAACTCGAAGCTGAAGTCGAAGGCTACTTGTGACCTGCCCAATTTCTCCGATTGCCACTGTTGTGGCCCCCGAATTAACCACACCAGCTTGAGCTTGATTTGAGTTTTCAATCGGAAACCCATTTGAGACAATTTGCGGCGGCGTTGAATACCAAAGCCCAGAACTTCAGAAGTCGGATCGAGTTTTTTGAAGAGAAACAAACGGATGAGATTTTTGGGTAATGTTGAGTTTGGAGTAATGAGTCGATCGCATCTGGAATACCCCATTTGAATTCTTTTCACTACTATGGCGGCTGAGAAATTTCAGAATTTATATTTTTAATTTATTATTAATTAAAAACAAATTTCAGATTTTTTTTAAATAAAATGATTGGAAATGCGAGGATAACAAATTTCAGAATTTATACTATTTATTAAATATGATTTATTTTTATGATTATTTATATTAATTTACAAGTTTCCTCCCATTTTAGTTATTAGATACAAAATTATAAAATTTTTAATTTCTTAAATTATATTACTTATTAAATAAAAAAATTATCAAAATTATTCAAATAAGGTTCATATTTTTAATATTTTTTTTGGTGCAAAAAAATATTTCTAGTATTATCAGATTTTATGTTTTTAATATATCATTAATTAAAAACAAATTTCAGAATGTTTAAAACAAATTTATTATTAATTAAAAATAAATATCAGAATTTTTTTTTTCTCAATTTCAGAATTTAAATTTTTTTAAACACAATTTATTTTTATGATTATTTATATCAATTTCTCTCCAATGTATTTATGAGTTGGAATTTTTTTTAATACAAAAATTATACAAAGGTTGTTTCATTTCTTAAAAAAAAAACGGGGGTTGTTTCATTATTTTCATAGTATTAGAGGTTGTTTTGATACTAACTTAATAGTATAAGGGGTCAAAGCAAAATTTTATTTATTATAGAGGGAATATTTGCAATTTTTTCATTAGGGTTTAGAGGGCCGAATTCAAAGTAGGACTAACTCAGATGAAAAAAATATAGTTTAGGAGAGTTAAACAATTGAGGGATCAAAAGTGGAAAATGCCTATAGTTGAGGGACCAAAAGTAGAATTTTCCCTTAAAAGAAAAATGGAACAGAACTTGATCATTGACAAATTCTCATCCTCAAGATCAATTTCTTCTAGATTTGCTGAATTAAAGATGGCTTACGCCGCTGTGGTATCCCTCAAGCAGACAATAGAGCACCTCGCATATTCTTCTCAAATTTCCATTCTTCATCCCCCTTTTTTTGAAATCTTAGAGTCTGCATTCAATGAGGTTGTGGACCTAAAATATGTTCTCCTTACAATGGAAAGCAGCAGCACGAGGAGCTACGCTGCTTTTTATGGAGGAATCAGAAAAGCTGCGCGTAAGTTAGAAGATGCAATTGAATCCCATATATCAAATCTGATCCTTTCACCATCTGAAAGCGTTAATCATGGAGATCATATGATCGTCCAAGGTCAACGCTCAGTACTGATGGATTTGGAGGGAGTCAAGAAAGAGATTATTTCCTTCACCAGGACTATTAAGAGGAAGCTGAAATTCAGCTGCAACCTGCAGCTCATGTTGCCTGATGACGATGAAGAAGATGATCCAGGTGTTTCATCATCAAGAGATATTATTACTGCTTCTCCTGGAATGAATACATCGAAGATGGTTGGCATGTCAGATCAATTTAGAAAAATCAAAGATCTGCTAACTGTATCAATTCCAGTGCCATCTGATGGGGACACATCTTCGAATTGGTTTATGTACCCAAAATCTAGAATGAAAACTGTCTCTCTTGTAGGGATGGCGGGGATTGGTAAGACAGCTCTTGCTTCGAATGTTTTTGAAGAATTAAAGAGTGATTACGAGCTTTGCGCCTTTGTGACAGTAGGACCAAAATGTGAATCTAGCTTGGAAATCATGCTACGTATTCTAGCTGAAATTAATCAAGAAAACATCGATGTTGAGAAAATGAGGAACGTACCATATGATATAGTAGCCAAGTGTTTGCGCGCAACTCTGGAAGGTAGGAGATACTTAATTGTGATTGATGACGTATGGACCATAGAATGGTATGAGTTCGAGATGATGTTTCCAAATTACTTCAATGGAAGTCGAGTGTTGATGACAACTAGGCAATGGGAAGTGGCCCAAAAACCTCAATGGCGCAAAATTCATGAAATGCGCTTCTTGAATAAACAAGAAAGTTGGGATCTTCTTCGTGAAAAGGTGTTTGGTACTAACAAGTCGTGCCCTTTTGAACTTGAGAAATATGGAAGAAAGACTGCTGAGATTTGTGATGGTCTGCCTCTTGCAATCATTACAGTTGCACGCCTCCTGTCTAAAATTGAGAGGACACAAGAGTCCTGGAACAAGGCAGCAAACAGAAAAAGTTCAGTTTTCACAGATGCACATGATCAAATGTCAAAGGTACTATTTTCCAGCTATAAGTACTTACCTTTACGTTTGAAAGCATGTTTTCAGTATATGGGAGCTTTTCCAGAAGATTGTGAGATCACTTTCTCAAAACTGAACAAGTTGTGGATTGCCGAGGGATTTATCGAACAAAATTCATCCAAAATTGCCTCAATAGATTTTTACAGGAAATGCTTGGGGGAGCTTGTTTCCAATAGCCTTGTTCTGGTCAAGCAACATAGCTCCAATCTTGGAACTATAACTTCAAGACTCAATCTTGGAATTAAAACTTGCAGACTCCATTTTGTGTATTGGCATCTATGTGTGAAAGAAGCTGGGAGAGAAAAATTTCTTAATATCGTAAATGGTTTTGCCAATAGCTCTAAAAAAAGTATAACAAAGGAACGACGGTTGTGCATCCATAACAACATTGTATTTGGGATCAAAGAGGTGTATGACTCAATGGAATCCGATATTAATTCAATGGTGCGTTCTCTCCTATGCACCGGCCCATATCATCAATATCCTGTACCAGTGCGTTTACAACATTTGAGATTGCTGAGGGTACTGAATGCTCTTTCAATCCGTTTCTATGAGTTCCCTACGGAAGTAATCAGATTAGTTCTATTAAGGCATCTCGCCCTCACTAGTAATACACAGCTCCCTTCTTCAATATCCAAACTTTGGAACCTTGAACACCTAATTGTCCATCGACATTTGAGCATCAAATCCTCAAGAGCTCATTTGTATCTGCCCAAGGAGATCTGGGATATGCAAGAACTAAAGCATCTTGAGGTCATGGGATGTGACCTACCAGAACCTGCTAATAATCGAGGTAATGCTCCCTTACTGCCAAAACTTTTAACTCTTTTAGGTGTGGGTCCTCAAAGTTGTATCAAGAGGGTTCTTGAAAGAATTCCGAATCTGGAAAAGCTAGGAATTCAAATCGAGTTAGCACCTGATGATGATGCTAATGTGGAACCCTTGAGTTGGTTTGGTCATATTAATCATCTCAGTGAACTTGTATCACTCAAATGCGTGATTGTGAATCCTAATCCGATGTCCCCACTAACTGTTGTTTTCCCTACTCGCTGGGGTGGGCTTTTGTCTCTGAGAAAGTTGACATTGAGTGGTCTTGGATATAGCTGGGAACACATGAAAATTCTTGGTAAATTGGAGCACCTTAAAGTGCTCAAGTTGCGATGTTACGCCTTTCGTGGGCCAAAGTGGGAGGCATATAAGGACGACTTTTACAAACTTGAATATCTGCTGCTTGAGGATACTGATTTGGTGTACTGGGGAGGCCACGATTCTTGCTTTTACTATCTTCGCACACTGATCATTAGGCACTGCTACAATCTAAAGGAGATCCCTCTCGCAGATGGATTTATTCGTACTCTTGAAAACTTCAAGCTAGTTGACTGTCCTTTAGTTATGCCTTCCGTAAGGAAATTACAAGAGGAAAAGTGGAAACGAAGGCGCAAGCACCTTCCAGTTTCTATCCAATCTTCATGGGATGAAGGGAAACTCTTATCATGATTGGTACCTTATTTTCTCGAGAGGTATGTAAGATTCAATTTTCATTTGTTTGTTGATGCAAACGTACAGACATCTTTTGATTGTGTTACGTACATGAATCCATTTAGTCCAAGTTCCGATACTATAATTATACATAGTTTAACTGCCCACTACATAGTCCAAGTCACTGTTGCAGGGAAGGTGGAAGTTGTTCCAGCAAAGAACTTCGAAGAATGAACTTTATGTGTATGATCAGGGACGGAGCCAAGATTTTTGTGTTTTGAGCAATATTTCTAATAATGTTATTGTTGCACTTATATTACTCTAGTATTTGGTACAATTTAGCTAAGTGAAATACTAACTTATCAATGCTAGTTAATCCTTGATAGTAATCATTAATCAATATACGTTTCACTAATGACAGATTTCACATTTTAATTACCATCTTTATTCAAACTTAGCACCACTAGGCCAAGATCACAAAAGTGAAGAACAGAGGTATCAACTGTGAACTTTTACACTACAACAAAAATCATTTCCATAAAACCATTGGGGTTTGACCCAGTGGTCACCAGATATTACTTCAAATGTGAAAGTTTGGGGTTCGACTCCTTGCAAAAACAAGGATCGAATTTAAAAAAAAAAAAAAATCATTTCCGTATGATAAAATGTAGCCATTTCTGTACATCTTTCAGTGTTAACAAAATCATTTGCCTAGATATTCCTCCTCGCTCGACCAATCAAACATATACAGAAAGCAAAAGAGCAGCCATCATGCTTCAAGATAGCCATTAAATTCTACAAATGGTCAGGCAAAATTTTGTCCAACATTCTTGCTCGTACATCTGCTACATAATATTTGCGATATTGAATTTGACCACCACTGAGATTGTTATCTAACAAGGCTTCATCAAATGTTACACACTTCTGTGCCTTACCAGTTTCTACCAAAGTCTGCCTCTTTTATGATAAGTTTTTCTTTTCTAGAGGACCAGAAGGAAGCCAACAATCCATTAATTCCATGGATCATAGCCCAGAGCCGTCGATGCTTGTCGAACTAAGATCGAATCTTTTCCAGTAAATAACTAACCCTAAGGCCTAAACACTTCTATTCAAGAAAAACAGCCCACAAAATTCACCAATCAATATAAGAAAATTGAAAGTTTGAAAAGAAATAAATGTAGCTCTTCATAGAAGTAATTATAAGAAATTAACGGGCCTGAATTCCATCAAACCCCAGATCAGATATCTGTAGAAATTTATGAAAGTCCTAGCAAATATGGTATCTATTTCACATACTGCGGCATGAAAAGGAAAACTAGGACAAGATAAATGTCATTCTTAAATCTTACCTCTTCAAGGAACTTCTCGTCAAGCTTATCAGCAATTCAGTTCTCATGGAAGTGAAAATAATGACCGTGAGAAGAAAGAGTGGGAAAATGAAGGCAAATATATCGTTGGTAGAAGTAGAACTGAGCCCCGCCGGAGTCACCACTGACGCCAACTCCGAACGTCATATGTGCTTAAATAAACCAAGTATTACGATTTTTTTTTTCTACTACTAATTTTATTTTATTTTAAAAATGAACATTACTTCATACTGATGTGTTTTGCAAAAATCAAAATAATGATTTTTAGAAAGAAACAAAAAACTTGGAATTAATTGAAACTAATTAAATTACTTTATTTAAAAAATAGAAAAATTACACTTAGACCCAAAGAAGTTTGCTAAATTACAACTCATGACCCTCTTAGACAAACAATTACAGTTATATGCCACACAAATTTGAATAATTACAAAATTATCCAAGCATTAGTATTCCATTATGTACCGGATGAAGTCATAAAAAATAAATTATAAATACCCAAAATACCCCTTTTTTTTGTACCATGGATTAATCCTAAATTTTATTTGGATATTATTTGTAATATCACAAATTTTTTTGGGATTTAGGTGTAATTTTTAAAAGTTAAGAAAATATTTCATTAATTAATAACGCAACTCTACTATTTTGGATTTAATTTATAATTATTCAATTACGTATAGGTATAACTATAATTTTTTTATTAAGAGGATTATAAGTTGTAATTTAATAAGCCTTTTTGAAGTATAAGTGTAATTTTCCCTAACAAATAATTCCCAATTAGTCAAGAATGGATTATTATTGGGAGTTGTTATTTACACTCCCACATTGTTATTCACACTCCAAATCTTTTATAACAAGACAAAAATATCCCTCCTTATTTCATGTTTATTTACTCTTCTTTTTTCATTTTTAATATTTTCTAACTTATTCTTATCTTTTTTTTTTTTGACGTTTTATTCTTGTTTTGTATAATCTTTTATAACAAAGTCAAAAAATTTATCATTTTATTAAATTTTATTAAAATTTAAGAAATAAAAAATATGTTAGTTGGGTTATTTATAGAATTAATAACAATAAAATAAGGTATATTGCTATTAATGATTTGTGGAGCATAATTATAAACTTATGAAACGAGTTGACTTTTTAACATTTTATACATAAAAATAATAATTTACAAAATATTAAATTCAGAATGAAAATTATAAATATATAAAATACTTATTATTGTATATCTTAAAACTCTATAAGGACTCCAAAAAAATGATGAAGAATTTCACTTTAAAAAAAAATAAAATTCAAGGATGATAGGTTAAATATGAAAGAAAATGTTAAAACAAAATAAAAGAGTAATAATTTAGCTTGAAGTCATTTGAAAGAAATTAAAAGTAATAAACTAGCAAGAAATTAATAAGTAGGGATATTTTTATCATATAATTATAAATTTAAAGTGTGAATAACAACTTAGGAGTGCAAATAACAACTCCCTTATTATTTTCCCTTTTATTTCCATGCACTGAACCAAAATACATAGTTTGAAATCCATTCTGCAATATTATATTCTCGACAAGTAGAATCTTTTTGCAGCCAACCCAATTAGATGTGCATTATTAATACACTCGTTGACTTCTTCGATGTATACCTCTCAGCAATCACGAGAGGGAAAGAAAATTTTCATTTGTCAAAGAAAAAAACAAGATTAATATCTTCTAGTTTTGGTAGGATTGAGATCAAAGATCAATGATGAGAGATGGCCTATGCTTCTGTGATCTCTCTCAAGCTGACAATAGAGCGTCTTTTAGGTTCTTCTAAAATTGTAATGAATGGAGTAAATATTCACTAAAATGATACCTGCATATCAATAAAAGATGCAGCAATGGAACAGTAAATGCAGAAAAAGGCAGAAAGAGAGAGAGATTTAGAGCAGAAAGGAGACAGAGAGGAGAGGAGAGAGAGACTATTGCTGCACATGCATCTCAAATAGCTCTCCAGGCATTGATTCACCCTTTCTGTCTGCCCATCAGATTGAGGGTGATATGCAGTACTCATGTGTTGTTCAATTCCCAACAGTTTCAGCAGTTCTTTCCAAAAGCAGCTAGTAAAGATTTTGTCTCTATCAGACACAATACTAGTTGGCAAGCTATGTAACTTATAAATATCAGACAAGAAGATTTGAGCCAAACTTGAATCAATGTAAGGATGAGATAAGGCAATGAAGTGACTGTATTTAGTGAATCTGTCAACAATTACCCATATAGTTGTCTTACCCTCAGATTTTGCAAGTTGTTCAATGAAATCCATGGTAATATGTTGCCATGCTTGATCAGGGATTTGCAAGCTAGTTTGATGCTTGCATTGCTGGCAAATATCACACCTCAAAACCACTTCTTTCATAGTCTCTGACATTCCTGGCCATAAGAAGATTAGGTTGAGCCTCTGAGTTGTAGCTTGAACACCTGAATGCCCTCCCACACTTGAAGAGTGAATCTGCTCCACCAGTTTCTGTCTCATATTAGCACCAGTTCCCACATACAATTTGCCTTTAAATCTGATCAGACCATTCTGATAGGAATACTGAGACAAATTATATGGCATAGTTAAATTTTCAGTGATCAGTTCCTGGGCTTTTTCATCCAGTTCATAGCTCTCAGTTAATTCTTCTTTCCAGTGGGGTTGGATCATGGAAATAGCACTGCACTCCCCTTCAGACAACTCCCTCCTTGAAAGTGCATCTGCTGCTTTGTTCTCTTTCCCCTTTTTGTACTCAATTGTGTAACTATATCCCAACAACTTGGTTAAATACTTATCCTGCAAAGGGGTAGAGATCTTCTGCTCAATCAGGTACTTAAGGCTACACTGATCAGTCTTTATCACAAAGGTATCATGCAGAAGATAATTTCTCCATTTATCAACTGCATGTATAAGTACCATCAGTTCTTTTTCATACACAGACATTCCCAAAGCTTTCTGCCCCAAAGCCTTGCTAAGATAAGCAATTGGGTGCTTATCCTGCATGAGAATAGCCCCTAAGCCAGTGTAACAAGCATCTGTCTCAAGCACAAATTTCTTTGAGAAATCAGGAAGTGATAGTGGAGCTTCAACCATGGCTTTCTTGAGATTTTGGAAAGCCAGCTCAGCTTGTGGGTTCCACTCAAATTGCCCCTTCTTAGTGATGGGTGTCGAATCCACCAAAAATAATATTTATAATTCCAATCTACCAAATAATACAAAATTGCATACAGTGGTAAATAGGGTCGAACACAGGGATTGGTTGGATTTCAATTTTTCTTTTATAGAACCAATAACAACGAGAGAAATTAATTAAGGGGGGTTTTGAGAGATTTTGGATAACTAAATTTCTAACTAATAATCACCTAAGAAATTAAAAATAACGAAAGTAAGTAAATGAGGAGCTTTTTGGAATTTTTTTTGGTTTTAATCATTTAAACTACTAATTAAACTAATAAATTAACGTCAAACAACTTAGAACTAATAAACTAATGAAACAAAATAGAACTAAATGAATCCTACTACTACACGGCTACTGCATGCAAATTCAACTAACAAATTAATTATCACAACCACTAGACAATCTAGCAAATATTAAGCAAATAAATCAAGAAAATATAGGAATTAAAATATATGGGAAAAATGCCTAGTTGGGGAATAATTCACCTAAGTTTTCGACTCGATCCCGGACGCAAGAATAATCAATCTACTATCGATAAGCTTACTATAGTCATCAACTACCTTAGACGACCTCGTTTCTTCTTAAGATTAGACTAATCAGGGCCTACGCCTTACAATTAATCCCTAATTAATAGACAACCCTTCGAGAACACCTCTAGGAGTTTAATCTATTAACAGCATTCAATCTAAGAAACATAGACTCGAGTCAATTAAACACTAACACCGTGCTAATTTAAACCCGATTATTAAATCCCACTAGTGCCCCGGATAATAATTTTGCAACTACCCTACACTAGTTCGTCTCTAAATTCACATACATCAAATATCCCTTCAACATATGGAAAGACATTATGTAATTCACTCAAATACTCAAGTAGCTAATTCGAATAAAGAGATAAATCACAATAAACGAGAAAGACAGAGATTCATATAAATATCAAAAGGTAGAAATCTAATACAATTCGGTCTCACGAGTACATCAAACTTAGGCAAATCCCCCAACTAGAACAATAGTTTTAGCTACTCATAATAAAATCTAACAAATCATAAACTACAGAATTCATAATTAAACAAGAAAACAAAAGAAGATAAAACAATGTTTGCTTCACTGAAATAAATCCCAATCGATGATGACAATCTGATGATGAAAGGATGGAACGTCTCCAAGGTCAAAAACTCCAATTATCTTCCAATCTGTCTCTCAATTTTTCGTCCAGAACCTGATGAAGCTGCTGTGTATTTTTCTCTCAAAAAATCTGCTGCAAGTCTCTGTGAGAAGGGGCCTGGAAATCTGCTGTAAAACCTAGCGTCATCCTTACTCCCCAAGTCTCCAATCTTGTGTGTAATTATCTCTCCAAGGCCAAGCCCAGCAAAAGCCCATAATTGAATAAGGAAAGGAGTGTAAAAATATGCAGAAAGTCGCCTAAAATCTGGTTCAAGATCGCTAAAAACGCGTGAAAGGGAGTTTGAGTCCGAAAAGGAAAGTGAATCCCGCACAAGATAGGACTCTCAGCGAACTGGACCTGAATACGTGATCACGTAAACGTGGCTTGTACCAAACAACTCCAAACTTGCGACTTTTAGCTTCTTTTGAACAAAATCTCCAATCCTACACCCAAATTAACAAATTGGATCAATTCACATAAATAAAGACAATTAAACATCAAAGAATGGGGGCAATTGTAATATAAAAACACGCAATATAACCACTTATCACTTAGTTAGAGTGGTCAATGGTTTTGCTATCACTCCATAATGTCTCACAAACTTTCTATAATAACCAGTGAGCCCCAAAAACCCTCTCAACTATCTAACTGTCTTAGGAACTGGCCATTCTAACATAGCTTGTATCTTCCCTTTATCAGCTTGTACCCCCTCTTTAGAAATCACATGTCCAAGATACTCCACTGAAGTTTGAACAAAACTGCATTTAGAAGCCTTAGCATACAACTCTTGTTCACTCATAATTCTAAACACCTCTTCAAGATGTTGCAAGTGCTCCTTGATTCCCTTGCTATAAATGAGAATGGCATCAAAGAAGACCAATACAAATTTCCTGAGGTAAGAATGGAAAGTGTAGTTCATAAGAGCTTGAAAGGTGGCTGGAGCATTGGTTAAACCAAATGACATTACTTTAAATTCATATAGCCCTCAGCTTGTGACAAATGCAGTTTTTTCAATATCCTTCTCATTGACTCTGATTTGATGGTAGCCAGCCCTCAAATCAATCTTAGAGAACACCTTAGCTCCTCCTAGTTCATCCATCAAATCATCAATAAGAGGTATGGGATAGCTATCCTTCACAGTGAGAGAATTGAGCTTCCTATAATCCACACAGAATCTCTGTTGGAGTCGAGAGAAACATGAAAGAGAAATGGAGAAAAATCTGATGAGAGTTGGAAAACTAACTTCATTCATTTTGCAATAGTTTTTTATACAAAAAGTTGCATACAGTAAGGTCAATACCAACTCACCTAACTTCTGAAAATTTATCTTCTAACTTAAACAAAAAATCAAGCTTCACCATACATTTGTACTAACTTTCTAGATTCTAGAATTTACAGCAAAAAATATCATTTCTAACAAAATACAAGCATATAGTACTAATTAACAGCAATTAGCATCACAAACCAAAGAACAATCTTCATCACTCCTCCTTGATGCAAGTGCTGCTGCAAACACCAAGCTTAGCCCTAAGATTTTCAAACCTTTGTTTCTGCAAAGCTTTGGTAAAAATATCAGCTAATTGTTCTTCACCACAACATTGCAAAATCTGAACTTCACCCTCTCTTTCAGCTTCTCTAATGGCATGATATTTGATCTTTATGTGTTTAGTCTTTCCATGAAAGACTGGATTCTTTACCATAGCCACTGCAGATTTTCCGTCACATAAGATTTCAGTTGCATTACATGGCTGAAATCCCAAATCTATCAAGATTTTTCTCAACCATAATGCTTGATTAACGGCACCAGAGGCAGCAATATACTCTGCCTCAGCTGTTGATTGAGCCATAGTGTCTTGCTTCCTTGTACTCCAACAAATAATACCTGATCCAAGAGTGAAACAATATCCAGAGGTACTTTTCATGTCATCTTGTGACCCGGCCCAATCACTATCTGTAAAGCCCAACAGTTTCATTGTTGTAACTTTTCTATAAAACACACCATAGTCAATGGTGCCTCTAATGTACCTCAAAATTCTTTTAGCAGCCTTAAGGTGAATTTCAGTTGGTACTTGCATAAACCTTGACAACACACTTGTTGAATACATGATATCAGGCCTAGTAGCGGAAAGATACAGTAAGGAACCAACCAAACTTCGATATATTGAAGCATCAGCCAAGTTAGACCCATCATCTTTCTTTAGTTTTTCTCCTTGAACTGCCGGCGTGCTCATCGATTTGCATTTCCCAAAACAGAACTTCTTCAAAATTTCAGTAGCATATTTCTTTTGAGCAACAAAAATTCCTTGAGAAGACTGATGAATCTCCATTCCTAGAAAATATGACATCTTGCCAAGGTCATTCATTTCAAATACCTTTTTCATTTGCTCTTTAAAATCTGCAATAGACTTTAAGTGGCTACCAGTCACCAATAGATCATCAACATACAATGAAACCACTAGAAAATCATTTTCGCGGTGTCTGACATACAAGGTTGCTTCCTTGCAACTCTTTTTAAACCCCAAATTCAACAAGTAGCTGTCAATTCTTGCATACCAGGCTCTAGGTGCTTGTTTTAAGCCATACAAGGCCTTCTTTAACAGGTAAACGTGGTCACCAGCTCCTTTAAAACCTTCAGGCTGCTCGATAAATATTTGCTCCTCAAGAAACCCATTGAGGAAAGCTGATTTCACATCCAATTGAAATACTTGCCATCCTTGATTTGCTGCAATTGAAAGAAGCAATCTGATGGTATCAAACCTTGCAACAGGCGCAAAGGTGTCAAAGAAATCAATGCCATGTTGTTGAGCATAACCCTTTACAACCAATCTTGCTTTGTGCTTGTTGATTGTGCCATCAGAGTTCAACTTAAGCTTAAAAACCCATCTAGTTCCAATGACCTGCTTGTTGTTAGGTCGGGGTACAAGCTCCCATGTGTTATTTTTGTTGATCATATTGAGCTCCTCCTCCATGGCAGTCCTCCATTCAGGAATTTTCAATGCATCATCAACACTTGTTGGCTCCAAAGTAGCTATGTTGCATTTGTTGTATATGTCTTCAAGTGACCTTGTGCCTCTTACAGCAAAATCATCATCAAAATCTTCTTCTTCTGGATTTGTTTCTTGTGATTGGACAATTTTTTCTTGAGTGGTAGCATTGAAAGAAGTGACAACCACCATCTTCGTCCAATCCTATGAAGCATCTTCATCAAATTTAACACTTCTACTGACATGAATTTTCTGAGAAATAGGATTTAAAATCCTATAGCCTTTAGAAACGGTGCTATAACCTACAGATATTCAAATTTCTGCTCTTTTATCAAGTTTATCCCTTTTGATGTTTGGAATATAGGAGTAACTGATGCAACCAAATACCTTAAGATGAGCAACTGATGGTTTAATTCCAATCAAAGCTTCATATGGAGTCATTCCTTCAACAGCTCTTGTTGGCAATCTATTTTGAAGATAAACAGCTGTATTCACAGCTTCAGCCCATAGTACCTTAGGCAAACCTTTTTCAAACAATAGACATCTTGCCATATTCATAATGGACCTGTTTTTCCTTTAACTTACCCCATTTTGCTGTGGTGTGTAAGTTATAGTAAGTTGATGATGAATCCCTGTCTTTTGAAGAAATTCTTTGACATGGTTGGAAGTAAATTCACTCCCATTATCAGACCTCAATATTTTAATTCGAGAGCCAAATTGGTTTTCAACTGATGCTTTAAACTCTTGGAACACAACAAATACTTCAGATTTTGCCTTAAGAAAGTAGACCCAACAAAACCTTGTAAAATCATCAACAAATAAGAGGAAGTATCTACTTCCGCCATAAGAAGGAATGCTCATAGGTCCACACACATCTGTGTGTATTAATTGCAACTTTTCAGTAGCTCTCCAGGCTTGATTTATAGGAAATGGTGACTGACTTAACTTTCCCATTTGACAGACTCTACATACATGAGAAGTTTCATTCACACAAGGCATATCTGTCACAAGCTTCTCACTTTGGAGCATTTTCAAATATTTAAAATTAGTGTGGCCAAGCCTTTTATGCCAAATACATGTTTCATCATGTATACTGACATGAGCTTCTATCTCAGTATGCTTCCAATTAAGAGGAAAACTTCTTCTACTCATCTTAACACTGAGAAGCTTTGTACCAAACGGATCCATGAGTTCACACGTTTTATCTTTGAATATCAAAGTATAATTTTTATCAAGCAATTGGCCAACACTAAGAAGGCTTTGGCTAATTTGAGGAACAAATAGTACATCAGATATGAGCTTTTTACCTGAGGGAGTTTGAACAACAACAACTCCTTTTCCCTTTACATCCACAAGTCTGCCATCTCTAAGCCTGACTTTGGAAGAATAATTTGAGTCTAAGCTTTCAAAATTCTTCAAGTTGGCTGTCATGTGATGTGTGCATCCACTATTAATAAGCCACACATCATTATGTTCAGCTGCTGAATTGCACTCTTCAACTACGACAGCTGCAAATAGATTTTCTTCAAGATTATCGGCATTTTCAGTGACTTGGGCTGGTTGGGCTTGAGCTTGCTGATTTTGTTTAGCTTTGCAAGCCTTATCCACATGACCGAATTCATTGCAACTTGTGCATTGAACTCCCGGTCTGTACCAACAGAAATTTTCTGTATGGCTGGTCCTTTTACAATGGGGACAAGGTGGATATCTAGCTTTTCTAAATTTCCCTCTGTTGTTTTGTTGCTCTTTTCTTTCTTTGCCTTTTCCTCCACTTGATTGCCTTCTTGATGGAAATTGAGCTTTAGACTTTTGAGCAGCCACAAGAGCAATTTCACTTGAACTTTCCTCCTCTCTGAAAGCTTTCCTTTGCTCCACAGCTTGAAGAGTATTAGATAGTTCAGTCAATGTGATCTGAGACATATCCCAAGTGTCTTCAATTGAGGAGATTTTTGCCTCAAATTTTTCTGGAAGTGTCACCATAACTTTCTCAACAATCCTCATCTCTTCCATTGTTTCTCCTAAAAGCCTGATCTGGTTAACAATTTTCATGATTCTATCAATATAATCTCTGACCTTTTCTGTCTCTTTCATTCTTAGCATCTCAAATTCTTTTCTTAAATTCAGAATTTGCATTTGCCTTGTCTTATCACTCCCCTGAAATTCTTGCTTCAGCTTATCCCAAGCTTCTTTGGCAGATTCACATGCCATAATCCTTGTAAAAATGGAATCTGAGACTGCAGCATGAATGAAGGACAAGGCTTTTGGACCCTTTGTTAACTCTTCTTCATGACTCCTGATTTGTTGAAGAGTTGGATTTGCTCTCAAAGTTGTTGGAACTATGTCTTCCTCAACATACTTCCATAGACCAAGACCCTTTAAATATGCTTTCATCTTCACAGCCCAGACCTGGTAGTTCTCGCCATTAAAAATGGGGGGTGAAAGAGAAGTGCTGTTAGAAGCCATGTAAAAGAAACTACTTGAACAAATCAAGTGTTAAATGACTTCTGCAAATTCTTTTAGGTGGGTGATCTTGCTAATTTTCTCTCACAGAAATCAGTCACTCAAAGATCAATTTTAGCTCTTGATACCAACTGTTGGAGTCGAGAGAAACATGAAAGAGAAATGGAGAAAAATCTTATGAGAGTTGGAAAACTAACTTCATTCATTTTGCAATAGTTTTTTATACAAAAAGTTGCATACAGTAAGGTCACTACCAACTCACCTAACTTCTGAAAACTTATCTTTTAACTTAAGCAAAAAATCAAGCTTCACCATACATTTGTACTAACTTTCTAGATTCTAGAATTTACAGCAAAAAATATCATTTCTAACAAAATACAAGCATATAGTACTAATTAACAGCAATTAGCATCACAAACCAAAGAACAATCTTCATCAATCTCCAAGTGTTGTCCTTCTTTTTGACAAGCAATACTGGTGAAGAAAAAGGACTAGAACTTGGCTATATGATTCCCTGTGCAAGCATTTCAGATACAAGTCTTTCTACTTCCACCTTCTGAATATAAGAATATCTACAGGGCTGCTGCTTAAATGGTTCTACTCCATTCTTAAGAACAATCTTGTGATCATGCTCCCTCTTAGGTGGTAATCCTTCTGGCTCTTGAAAAATTTGGTTAAACTTACTCAACAAAGGTTTAACCTCTTCAATGATTTCACATTTGCTAATTTCTGGAGTTGCAGTAAGCATACACAGGCAAATAACACTCTCTTTCCCCTTCTTCTTGAATAACTTGTGTAAGCTCTTCCCTGAGATCATTTTCAGAGACATGTTCCCCTCATTCCCACTTAATGTGATTAGCTTGTTCCCTCTCTAAAACTGCACTTGTTGTTTGTTGTAATCAAAAGTGACAGGTCCAAGCTTCTTTAATAAATCCACCCCAATGACCATATCACAGCCTCCCAAGGTGAGTAGTCTTACTCCAGCTTTGAACATATGACCACCCATCTCCCATTGAAAGTCATTACACCTAGTGTTACAGTTGATCTTGGCGCCATCAGCCACAGTCACAAGTAAGGAGTTAGTGTATTCTACTACACACTTCAGTTTCCTTGCTATCTCTGGATCTAAGAATGTATGGGTGCTTCCAGTATCCACCAAGATAGAGATCAGCTGTTTCCCCACCTTCCCCACAACCTTAATGGTGTCTTGAGTCACCTGGCCAGCCAAAGCATTCAAAGAAATGCGAAATTCCTTTTCCTCAGCATCCCTCAACTCAACAACTGGCTCTACTTCCTCCTCCTTAGTTTCTTCTTCCTCTACTCCCAAGATTACAAAGAGCATTTTGCATATGTGCCCTACATGGTAAACCTCATCACAGTTAAAGCATAACCCCTACTCAACCTCTTGACAGGGGGGTATTTGTCATATAGAGGATTAGTAGTTTTTCTCAAGGAATTCTCACTAATATTGCTCTTCACATTCCAGTTCTTTTCATTGTTTTTCCACCCTTATTAGTGGTTTCCAAGTACAGCTCCTGTTGCTTAGCTAACTCAATGGTCTGAGCTAAAGTGCTAGGGTTGAACATGCTCACCATTTGGCTAATTTCCTCTTTGAAACCACTAATAAAACTCTGCACAAAATACTCCTTAGTTAAGGTGCGATTTGCACTGATCATAAAAGATCTCAGCTCTTCAAATTTGAGGGCATACTACTCCACACTTTTGGTTTGCTTTAGCTTATTGAACTGGCCCACCAAAATTTTTTCATTATACTTTGAGAACCTCTGTAAAACCATGTTTGCAAAAGCATTCCAGCCCATATGCTCTCTTCCCTCTACATAATCTAGATACCAGTTGTCAGCCACACCCTCCATGTACATGTGAGCTAACATCACTTTCTCATAATCACTTGTTTGGTTAAATAGAAAGTATTTTTGGCACTTTCTTAACCAGTTTCTAGGCTCTTCTCCATTAAACTTAGGAAAATCAACCTGTTTCTTCCATTGAGCTCCACCTTGATTAAATCTCTGATGATCTGTGCTTCTCAGTGGGGGAGTTCTCAAGATCCCGTTGTGACTCTGTTGTTTGCTGGTGATTACTTCCAGATGCAGCCGCTGGAGGTGGATTTTTCACTCCAAATGGATTCTGAAATGGAGCAGTGCCGCCAGATGCGGTAACTTTAGCAAAGGTGGGTCGTGCTGAGGATGATCCCTCCACCCCTTTGTCCTTAGAACCACGAAATATGTGCTCCATCTGTTGAGAGACAGACCCTTCAATACGAGCAGTAATATCCTCCAGTTGTCTTTCTATATAGTGTCTTGTTTCTTCTTGTCCATCAGAGAGTAACGTGTATCTATCTCTAAGTTCACCAACCTACTCCAAGTCATGCAAACGTTGGGCGTTTGGTTTTGTCATGATCCCAAGGGGGAAACGTGCTAGCTCTGATGCCACTGTAATGAATGGAGTAAATATTCACTAAAATGATGCCTGTAGATCAATAAAAGATGCAGCAATGGAACAGTAAATGTAGAAAAAAGCAGAAAGAGAGAGAGAGAGATTCAGAGCAGAAAGGAGACAGAGAACAAAGGAGAGAGAAGAGAGATAACTTTCATTAATTTCGCATAATTCCAAACAATGTGGAATCCCAGCTAAAAGGAGTCTGTTGCCCTAATCTGCTAACTGTCATTAACTAACTTTAACACATTAACTGATTAGCCTTTAATTGAAAGCGTAAAAAGAAAATAACAAAACGCAACAACTTAATAATACGTAAAGTCTTTCTTCAGCCCATCTATGCGCACGGCCCAACTTCAGCACTTTAGCCCAACATGCGGCCCAACTTCTATCCCTAACTTAAAGAAACGCTGAACTTGCTTAAAAATGTAATCCATCAACTTCTTATGTTTCTGCGCATGCATGCCATGTACGTGAGCAACCTTAGCATTTGTAACAAAAATCTCCATTCTTCATCCCCTATTTCCAGATATCTTAAAATCTGCACACAATGAGGCTGCAAAGTTGAAAAAAATTCTTCAGACAAAAGCAAGCAGCAGGAGGAGGAGGAAGAAGACCGATGCTTTTGATGGAGAAATCAGAGAGGCAGTACGTAAGTTAGAAGATACACTTGAATCTTATATATCAAATGAGTTTCTAATTTCACAATATGAAAGCGTTGATGGAGAGATGGTCAAAGGTCAACGTTCATCGACACTCTGGGTAGATTTTGACGGAGTCAAGCAAGAAGTTGTTTCCTTCGCCAAAACGATGAGGAATAAGCTGGAATTAAGCAATATTTTGTTGCCTGATAATGATGATGAAGAAGTTGTTTCATCATCAACAAATATCACTGCTTGTTTCCCTGGATTAATGAAGTCATCAATGATGGTTGGCTTATCTTATGATTGTAATAAAATCAAGGATATGCTAAGATGTCCATCTTTATCTGTAGATTACAACATGCATTTCCTTAATTGTGAACTAAAAATCATGGCACTCTTGGGGATGGCAGGCATCGGTAAGACTGCTCTAGCTTTGAAAGTTTTTGAAGAATTAAGCAGTGATTATAAGCTTTCTGCCTTTGTGACAGTAGGCCCAAAATGTAAAACTAGGGAAACCATGCTACGTATTCTAGCTCAAATGAATCACATAAACGTCTTAGACATTGATAAAATAAGTCATATACGGGATGAGATAGTGGCTCGGAATTTGCAAAAAAGTTTGAAAAATAGGAAGTACCTAATTGTGATGGATGATGTACAGAGCACAGAATATTGGGATGAGATCAGAAGTACACTTCCAGATGACTTTAAAGGAAGTCGGGTATTGCTGACAACAAAGTGGAGAAAAGTAGCTCAAAGATTTGAATTGGGTAGCAATCATGAAATGCGCTTCTTGAATAAACAAGAAAGTTGGGTTCTTCTTCGTTACAAAGTGTTTGGAACAGAAGAGTCATGCCCGTTTGAACTTGAGAAATCTAGAAGAAGATTGCTAAGAATTGTGATGGTCTACCTCTTGCAATTGTTACGGTTGCCCGCATCCTATCCAAAGTCGAGAGGACGGTGGTGTCCTGGAACAAGGCAACAAACAAACAAAGTTTGGTTTTCAAAGATGCACTTGATGAAATGTCGGAGGTACTATTTCTCAGCTATCAGTATTTATCTCTACAGTTAAAAGCATACTTTCAATATATGGGAGTTTTCCCAGAAGACTCTGAGATCACTTTCTCAAAAGTCGCCAAGTTGTGGGTAGCTGAGAGATCCATCGAAGAAAATTCATCTAACGGATTATCCGAATATTTTAACAAAAAATGTTTGAATGAACTTGTTTCCGATAGCCTTGTTCTGGTCAAGAAGCAGAGCTCCACCCATGGAATTAAGACATTCAGACTCCATTTTGTCTATTGGCATCTATGTGTGAGAGAAGCTGCGAGAGAAAAGTTTCTTCATATAGTAAATAGTTTGCCTAATAGTTTTAAACAAGGTGTAACAAGTGAACGACGGTTGTGCATCTATAACAATGCTTTGTTTGGGTTCAAAGAGGTGTACGAGCACTCAATGGAAGCCAATGGTAATTCAACAGTGCGTTCTCTCTTATATACTGGTCCACATCATCAATATCCAATACCAGTACATTTACAATATTTGAGATTGCTTAGGGTATTGGATGCTCTTACGATCCGTTTCTATGAGTTCCCTTTTGAAATAGTCAAACTAGTTCTATTAAGGTATCTCGCCCTCACCAGTAACAGAGAGCTCCCTGCATCAATATCCAAACTTTGGAACCTTGAGTATCTGATTATCCATCAACATCTGAGCATCAAATCGTCCGGATCAGCTTGTCTGTATCTTCCCATGGAGATATGGGATATGCAAGAACTTAAGCATCTTGAGGTCGTATGATGCGACCTGCCAGAACCAAATCCTACGGTGGCGCTCTCTTACCAAGACTCGAAACACTTTTAGGTGTGAGCCCTCAAAGTTGTATCAAAGGGGTTCTTGCAAGGATCCCAGATCTGAAAAAGTTTAAGAATTAAAATTGAGTTAGCACCTGATCATGATATTGATGATGAAGAACCCTGGAATTTGTTTGATCATTTATACCATCTCAAATCACTCAAATCACTCACATGTGTAATGCTGAATCATAATCTGATGTCTCCCCTAATTGGCCCCTTCTCTAGTCATCGCTCAGAACTTTCGTCGTTGAAAAAGTTGAGTTTGAGTGGGATTGGATATCCCTGGGAACAGATGAAAGTTCTTGGTGGATTAACCTTTCTTGAAGTGCTCAAATTACGATGCTATGCATTTCGTGGGCCTAAGTGGGAAACAGATGATGGACACTTCTCTCAACTTAATTATCTGTTGTTTGAGGATACTGATTTGGAGCACTGGGGAGGTCACGCTGGCTTCTTCCTTCTTCGTACCCTGATCATTAGGCACTGCTACAAATTAGAGAAGTTGCCTTTCGGATGTGAAAATGGCAACTATATTGAGAGAATCGAGCTAGTTGATTGTCCTTTAGCTGAGGCTTCTGTAAGGGAATTACAAGAGATTAAGCGATTCAAAGAACCCCCCCTAGAAGTTTCTATCCAATCAACATGGAATGAAAAAACACTCAAGTCATGATTGCTACCTAATTGCCTCCAAAGGTATGCAATATTAAATTTTCATTTATTTCCTAATGCAAAGTTTGCAAGCACAACATCTTTTGATTGTGTAATGTGCATTGATTGATCCATGATTCTTCAGCCTGTTGAGCATGAAAAACACATGCTTATACATAGATGATGGATCTTAATTGCTCCCTATATTTGTTACAATATCTTAATTATATCATGAGTGTGACAAAATCCACCACACGACTCCATCCTTGGTTTTAACCAAGTTACTTTTGCAGGTGATGTGGAAGTTGTTCCAGCAAAATAAACTTCGAATTTATGCCGTGATGAGTGTGCGTACAAGAGATTCGGGCTACGCTTTCTAGAATAAATTTAACTAGAATTTGTAATGTTACTCTCACATTTATGTGTGTGTGTTTTTTATTTTTTTTGGAGAAAACATTTTCGTGTGTTGGTTGTCATGTTTTGTAATGTGCAAGAATTTCAAGTTGCTTTTATTTCTGTTTGGAGTGGAAATAAGCTGAAGAAAAAAAAAAAAAACACAAAAAGAGAGGCGCCCTTCTTTAAGTGGAACACGACTTGGAGGGACGGCGTCGTGTTGTTAGAGTCCAACATTGTTGTTGCGTTTTTATTATTTTCAGTCTAGCGAGTCTTGTTCTGTCTTTACATTTTATGTTAGCCGTTAGTTAATTATGTTTAGATCATAAGATGGTGGTTAGGTCAGTTAACCATGCATCCCATATATATTCAGAAAATGGAGATTGTAGCCGTTATGTTTATTCTGTGAAATATAGAAGTTCCTTCTCCCCAAATTCTCTCTCTGCTACTTGTGTTCTTGAGCTCAAATCGGTTCGAGACTAGTTCAATCATCTGGTTTCCTACCTTTTGGGGGGTTTTATTCCTATTTGTGTTTTTGGTACGTTACATATTTTGACTAATATTTGAATAATGCTATTCTTGCATTTCTACCGATTTGAGTATTTGGAAAATTACAAAATCTGAGATATCAACTCTCCCCAAAATTGATATTTTGGTACACAAGACTCAAAATTCTTATAGATATACAGTGATTTTTTCTTTCTTTCTGTCTTTTTTATTTTGTCATTTTGGAACTCCGGCCAAATAGATATCATCTTTTCGCCTGAGTGGTTTTAAGTTGACTTGAACCCGATTTCACTGGACCTGAATTGGATCTGTTAGACCCGTTTAAGGACTCGGTTCCACAAAAATGAATTTGCATATGCCGGATTAATTTAAAACCCTGAATTTGACCGACTCAGACTCATAAAACCCCTTTTTTTGTCCGAAGTGGACCTAGACCCGCTAAATTCTAATAATAAAACTTAAATCACACAAAAAAAAAGAAAGAAAAAGCACAATAGATGGTTTGCCGACTTTGCGTACACTAAAATAAATATCTTTTTATTGATATTTTAAGTTTCCAAATACTCTCGACTTCAATCAAATTTAAGAAGAAATAAGACAAAAATTTCAAGCAATTAAGAACATACTCTGATTTCAGCTTTCAACTTCTAAGTTATTTTTAAGTAAACTAGCAAGAGCAACGTGAGTCGCACGTGGTCATCCCATTTTTTAGTTAATGCCTTACCTCTTAATTTTTTCACTTTGAATTAAAATATTTTTCCACAATTTTAATCCTTATTTTTCAATTTTCTCTCCATTTATTGATGATTTATATTTCAACCAAAACTTAAGTATAGCAAAAAACAAAAAAAGACCAATTCATAGAATAAATTATGAATTACCATTTCACAAAAAAGTTATGAGTATTTTAAAGTGTTGTTTGATTCTTCTAACTAAAAATAATATTTTAAAAATTGCCCCTTCTAGAAGAACATGAAACGTAACATAGTGTATTTAATAAGAAAATATACAGACTTTCAAGTTAGATAGTACAAAGGAGTACTAACCTTGGTGTAGAGATACCAATGAAATTAAATTAGCTTAAAAACACACAGGATGTGGTGTAAAACATGCATGAACAAGTACTAAACCAAAAAAAAATATATGGCTGCCTATTCCTTGTTAGTTCTTTTGGCATGGATGGAGAATTACTGAATTTACGTGATAAAATGAAAAATAGATGGCAAATAGCAATTCTTAAACAATCAATTGGGAATGGGAAGAGTGGCAAATAGATGGCAATTCTTGATTGTCCATGAAAAAAGAAAAAAAATAATGTTTAATTTCTCCAATAGTAGAGTTGAGTTAGAAGATAAATAGTTAAGTTGAGTTAGAAACTCAAATTAATAACATTGCAACCAGTGCTAAAATTTAGGGGAGTGACCAAGCTCGGACCTCGGTGGGTCGCTTAGGACGGCGGCCCAAACCCTTAGACCTTACAAGATCAAAGTTCTCCAAAGATCAAAGTTCTCCAATTTACTACTGATAAGCAATAAAGTAAGAGGATTCTCCAACTTACTAGTGATAAGCAATAAAGTAATATCATTGCAAAGATACAATTTGACCTTTCCCAAATGGTGGGAAGGCTATTTATAGTGTTCACCAACACGCTAGGAATACTTGTACAAATTTCAGACCCTAGATTTATCCCAAACGGATGGTTGAGATTAACTAGGATTTAACCATGGGCAATGCCCCTATTGGGCCCTCACGTGGGCCTTACTCCTTGGTCCTACTTGGCTGGGCCCAGATGTAAGTAAGTTAAGGATGGGTCTTGACCCATATCAAACATAGAAGATGAATAGTTGAATTACTGACTCAAATTAATAACTCAATTGAATTGGAAGAAGAAGAGTTGTGTAAAGTTAAAAAACTAATTAGTTGAGAATCAATAATTCACTTTTTTTAAAATAACTAATTAAATTCAGTAATAAAATATTAATATTATTAATAGAAGTATAGAAGTGAATGAGTTGTTAACTAAAGGCACTTTAGTCCATTCACAATAAGGAAAAAACACCTTGAAAGATCCACACTTTTGTAATAGTATATATATATATATATATATATATATATATATATTAACTTGATACTTAGTTTCTCCAAAAATATATAGTACACTTTGAAAACACCTGTCTTTATAAAAATAAGTCTTCCGTGTTTATTCACATTTTTCAGTTGTATAAAAATTAGAATTACTATCTTAAAATAATATAAACCTCTATATACCCTTCTCCCTAAATAGTCTAAAAATTAATAATTCTTTAATAATACATACAGTTCTTATCCTGCTATTCATTATTTTTACCAATCTTTATTCTTCAGGGAAATGCAAATCCAGCTTAAAAAACCTACCCACATTGCATACAAGAAACAACAAAGAATTAGATCAAAGCCAAATTTTGTATCTTCCGAATGCAAAAAACCGTCCAAATAGAAATCACACAACTAAATGGTTATTGTATAACGTTTTCCAGACTTAAACCAGCTAAAAAAGATTTCTGACAGATCACCATTTACAGATTCAGCTTTGGCAAGAAAAAAACATATTTGCCTGTACCAGTACATGCCTGATGCCTCCCTGAAGGCAGATATGTATCTTTTTCTGCCGGAATATGCTCTTCAATCGGGTTTTACAAAGCTTGATTTTGCAACAAAGAGTTATAGATAATCAAGTCTGGAAAAGTTCATAGTTTGGATGGCAAATTACTTTTTTCCGATAGATATAAGGAAATTCTCAAATTTATGCACGAGACTCAGAAGCCTATTAACATACCTTAACAGATGGGTTACCATTCCGACAGAACATGCATGGTAAGCTTTAGCATTCTCATTCCAGCTGCATATTTGATTGGGGTCGTAATACGCTTCTAATTCATCAGGACTGGAAAAAATAATTCCATTAAAAATTGCACAAGTATCAAAAGTTAATTTTTCAAAGCCATCATAAAACAAGATACAGATACGAGCTTGGTATACAGGAAAGGTTTTGTATTATTTCTTTCCTACAGAACACGAAGCTAAAGCTTTAGCAACGTACCAGGGTTCAAATCACTCATAAATGGACCCAATGGAGACCAATCCGGTAGTTCGAGCTAGTCCCATTGTAGCTTAACTCAACTCATATTTAAGTTATAACTATAAATTTCTTTTACAAAATCAACTGGGCAAAAGTGTAGACCCTTTTGCCTTCAATTTTCTCTCCAAACCAAAGAACTTAATTCCCGACAACACCAAATCAGCAGCTGTCTTTTTCATGTGGTCTACAAGCATCTCATCATAGGCTATCTCATCACCTTCACTAAGAAACTTAGCTTCCCTCATGAGCGAAAGGAATTTTCTACCCTCCTCGATAGTCCCATGCTTGCATATACCGTATATGACAGCAGCATAAGTAATACTACTCGGATTGCAACCTTGTTCAGCCATCTCATTCACAACTTCAGCAATTTTTCCAGCATCATTCTTCTTGCAAACATGGATAATCGAGAGGGCGTATTTGAATTCCATGGGCCCACTCGCCACATCAGCCAAACAGTCACAAATAAGCATCACAGCAGATTCTATCTCTCCTATTTTAGAAAGCCCTCTAACGAGAGAATAATAAGCATCGACTGAGGGAACTGAATACATTTCTTTGATCTTGTTGTACCAAGCGCACGCCTCACGTACATCTCCAATTTCAACATAACATAAAATTGCATTGCAGTAACTCACTGAATCAGGTACCGAGTCGGAACTATTATTGAGTTCGTGGAAAAGAGCTAAGGCCTTGTTTGGCTCACCGTTCTTGAGAAGGGCTTCCATCAATATATTGAAAATTGGAGTACAAATATACTTGCACGTTTTCAAGTGCTGAAATACTTCCAAAGCTAAAACTACTCCCTCGTTCTTCTCTACCATGCACGAAAAGAATTTCTGCAAATCATCAATGACAGAGAACCCCAATTTCTGCATTTGCTCGAGTAATTTACGAAATTCTTCCATTCTTTTTGTCTCTGAATAGGAAACC
Source organism: Verbena officinalis (assembly GCA_958496215.1). NCBI lineage: Eukaryota > Viridiplantae > Streptophyta > Magnoliopsida > Lamiales > Verbenaceae > Verbena > Verbena officinalis. Next base: position 4,876,689 of record OY292388.1, read on the forward strand.
AAGATTGGATTAACAGTATCAAAGTCGGGATGGAGATCCTCTTGAATTGTTACTTGAAAAAGCTTATAAGCCCTCTCAACCAGCTTTTCATTACACAAGCCTCTAATAATGGAGTTATATATTGCCAAATCAGCTCTGTATCCCGAATCCATCAAATCTTTGAGCAACCCACAAGCAGACCCCACCCTCCCTTCCAATACATATGCTTCAATCAAATTTCCATAAATACCCCTATCAATCAAGTGATTTCTCTCTTTCATCTCCTTAAACAATTCATAGCCCTTATCGACACGGCTACCTTTACAAAGAGCAGTGACCAAAGTTGAATAAGCCATTGCATCCGGCTCAACTTGATCCTTCTTCATTTCCTCCCACATAATTAAACAACTGTCCAAATTTCCCTCTGAAACCAACACTTTCACCATTGCTGTGTAAGCAAACACATCTGGTCTGCACAGATTCTTCCTCATCTGATCCAAAAGAGTAAATACATCATTTAGCCGACCTGCTTTACATAAACCTTTTATCAAAATCATATAAGTGATGTTCTCTTCGACCGAACCTTCTTTCCTGAAGTCGTCATAAACTGACAATGCTAAATCTAAATGATTGGTTTTAACTAACGCGTCCATAATTCTGTTGTAGAGAAAGACCCTTGGCTTTATGCCAAATTTCTTCATTTTTTCATAGACGTAGTGTACTCTCAGACCTCTGTTTGCATCAGAATGCATTCTAATTAAGATTTCAAACTGTTTCTCAGTAGGTGTCTTTCCTTGCATATGCATTAACTCAGGCACCTGATCAGCTGCTCGAAAATGATTTGCTCGATTCAAGAAATAGGCAAAGGCATTGTAACAGGCGAAATCGTGCCTATAGCCCTTCTGCTTGCCTGTACAATCAGAGAATAAACAAATGTGCTTGTAACACCCGATAAAATGTTGGGAACACTTTTATTTCTTAATTAAGATATGCATGAGCAAGAACAATACATAAATAAAGCAAATAATAAACAGTTCAAGGAAAACACAGAAACACCACCTAGTAAGTGACCCATTCATTAACTGACAAATCTTTTATTATCTATCCTTGTACGTGTTTTCTTTCTTTCATATGAATTCCAATCACACATGCCCCAGAGAAACTCACATTGAGAACTTAAGAAATTGTACATTGCATACCAGCCCAATGAAAAAACTTGGAGGAGAGTCTAGGATCGACGTCAGAAAACTTGAGAACCTCCGCAACCAGCTTTGGAGTCACCCGCCGTAGCCGATTAAGCTCCTCCACGAGTGGGGGGCTCCACTGCTTATGTTTTCTGAAAGCGTCGACTATGTATCTCGCAATGGGAGACAGGTTCTTCGCCAAAAAGAAGAATTTTTCTGATGGGTCTTTTCCGGATGGAGGTAATTGGTTTACATTTCCATCAGGGTCCCACTTTTGGAGGTCAAACGGCTCGTACACGGCGGCTGTGGGGCGGCTGAACTTCTTAAGGTTCGGAGTTTGTCGATTGGAGAAGAAGCCGCCACGGACAGTGGGGCGGTTCTGGGTGGGTTTCCGGTGGCCGTAGAAGAAATAAGGTTTGTGAGCTTTGGTTAGTGCCGCCGGCGGAGAAGGTGGTGGCATCGTGAGTTTTCTTTCAGTCGAGTTCTATTTGGGGCTGAAGTTTGCATTTTGCAATTTGCAAGATGTATGTAGAGTGTAGACTGTAGTGTCTGGTGGCAAAATGATCCAAACCCATGGACCCGACCCAAATAACCCAGTGGTTTTGGTTCGAGCTGGGTATAAATGGGTCTTTGATGGATTTTAAATGGTTACACAATTACGATCTTACCCTTAAGAAAATGGAAAAATACGTCTATATCCAATTAAAAAAATATTGAGATAGTATCAGACCTAATTTACGGAAAAAGATTTTATCAGGGCGTCCCTTCACCACCGCCGACCGTCCCTGCACCGCTGTCGCCGCGCGCTTTCCCCTTCACCGGCGATATCATCTCGCTCGTCGCTCTCTCTCTCTCTGACTCGTCGTACTCTCTATTCTCCGCGCCGTGCCGCCGCTCAGCCGCCCACGCCTCGCCCATCACACCCAGGTAAGCCTCTTGCTAACATTATGTCTCTTGCTTGCTTTTGTATGTAGGGTTGTAGTCAAAATGGTCACTCATGCACCTGTTCGAAAGCTGAATCCGTTCTGGGCTAATTGTATATTGAACTAAACGAGATATAATTTCTGTAGTGCTGAACATTTTAAAATGCAGCTACGGAGAAACTTCAAGTTTGAAAGCGAAGAGATCAATGTATTTGGTTTTACGTTATAATGCTAGTATTATATCAGAGTGGTGGTTTAGTTAACTCTTCTTAAAAGAAGAATTACTACTCATAATGATCAACATATCTTCACTCTCTTTATCTTTCTTCACGCACACGACTTCCATGTTTATATTTTTAAGTAACAAAGGAAAACTCCACCTGGTTTGCCAATTACTATGTCTAATCTGGATTCATTAATAAATATTGGTAAATGAGTTGATAATGTATGTTATTTAACCTTCTGCAGTTATGGTCGGACTTTCTCTTGGGGAGCAAAACTTCATAAAGGGTGGGATTGCTCAGGATCTTCGAACTGATGGTCGGAAAAGATTAGCTTATCGGCCAATTTTTGTGGAAACTGGCGTCATTCCTCAGGTGTCAGAAATGTCTAGATTTTAAGTATCTTCTGCACGTCCAATATATTGTACACTTAATTATTTATTCTTCGTGTGAAATTGAAAAGGCCAATGGATCAGCGAGAGTGAAGCTAGGGGCAACAGATGTCATTGCAAGTGTGAAGGTATTTTTCTGTCAGGGACTGATTCATCGAATATTTAGTCTGCAGTTTGGATTGAAATTGGTTTTGCTTGTATTTGTTCCCATCATAGTTTGGAACTGTTCCTTTATGTTGTATACTTGATGTTTTTGATTTAAAAAAAAAAGTGATTTTGTTGCGACGTGTTATTTTTTTTGTAGGCTGAGCTTGGAACGCCGAGTTCATCTCAACCTGACAAAGGGAAGGTTTCTATATATGTTGATTGCAGCCCGACAGCCGAGCCGACTTTTGAGGTTTAAGAAGTTTCTCATTTCTATCTATATGTGTGTGTGTGTTTGTTTATGAATTATGTGTCTATAGATATCAAGTTTTTGTCTTAAGAATCATTAGCTGCAGCAGAGACTTCCCTTTCTGTATAAAGGAAGTAATTGAAAGATTACAGTGTGCTATTTGAAACACTTATATCATTGGGTACAAGAGGGATGTTCAACATAGAACAATTACAAAAGATTCTGTTTCATTCACTTTTCAAGTTGTCAAACATTTTTCGTGATCCTAATTCACAGGGCAGAGGAGGAGAGGAATTATCCACGGAGCTTTCTTCAGCACTTCAACGATCTCTATTAGGTGGTAAAAGTGGAGCAGGTATAAATTCTTTATGAAATACTTTGTTTATTGAAACTTATTTTATTTGTAAAAATGTTCCAACTTTCTGAATTTTTCTGCAGGAGCTGTCATTGATCTCTCGGCTCTATGCATTAAGGAAGGAATGTCGTGTTGGGATCTTTATATAGATGGTCTTGTTGTGAGTTCTGATGGTAATTTGCTGGATTCATTAGGAGCTGCCATTAAGGTATATATATCCTTTATCTTCTATACGCTTGCAATTGTATTTACCATTATATTCTATTGAAGAAAAGAAGAGAAATCCCAAAATCATTGCAAATGTCCTGATTTTCTTTATTGTTCTGTTTCCAGGCAGCTTTAAGCAATGCAGCCATTCCAGTAGTCAAAGTTGATTCCAACGCCCCTTCTGACGGGAGGCCTGAGTTGGTTGTGAGTGATGAGGAATTTTTACAGTTCGACACAAGCGGAGTCCCTGTTATAATTACTTTAACCAAGGCAAGCTATGGTTTCAAATTCTGAATTTATGGTGCAAGGAAATTAAGGCTTTAAATTGGGGAAAAACTAAATAGCCTAATGAAAGTCTAGTAATCTGACATTTTCTGTAGTTTTTAACGTTAAAAAGATCGGTGTGCTTATCACTGGCCACCGAAAATTGATCAATTTGGTTAGCATTAAAGGACAAAAAATGTAATTTTTCTTTTCGATGAATTTGTAAATAAACGTTTAAATTTTAAGAATTTGCGATCGTGTGTAGGAATTGGTACGGGTAGTTTGGCTCGGTTTTCGATTTACCTTTCTTTATTATTTACTTATATTGTAGCATTGACTGTTAATATTGTAGGTTGGGAGGCATTATATTGTGGATGCGACTACAGAAGAAGAATCCCAAATGAGTTCAGCTATCTCCATGTCTATTAACCGGCAAGGCAAGATATGTGGGCTGACAAAAAGAGGGGGTGCTGGTTTAGATCCAAGCATTATACTCGACATGATATCTGTTGCAAAACATATAAGTGAGGAGTTATTTAACAAGTTGGATTCGGAAATAGAGGCATCTGAGGCTTGTGATGAGGATGAAGACATGGTTTCTTAGTACTACTACTGGTTACTGGTTAGTGTTATATGTTCTTGAACTTCTATTTGGGACATGTAAGCTTTAATTTTATTAGGGATGGAATATGGTTTTGTTGAAAGAGAATCAGTTAGTGAAGAAAGTCAAATATCAGTGTAGCCATGTGATTATCATAGTGTCTGGAGAGGGTCCAATTTGCAGTCTGATCTTGAATGTGACAATTAACCTTAGTTTTGTTCCACATGATACTAAGATTGACAAAAGTTGACCTATCTCTAATTTTTTTTTTTTTGTCCGTGAAAGTTTATGAATAGACAATATGATAAAAATTGTCCCTTTTTTCTTATCTTGAATACCTTTTCCTAAACTTGTAATCAATGTTATTATCCTTTGTCACTTCCTCACTTGTCTTTGCAAACTGCCAAAAATTTCACAAGTTTCCAACTTAGCTATGAAGAATTTGATGCTTTGGGCATGTGAGATGTCGAGTTAGTTTATGACAGTTTTACACATTATGTATTTTTCACTATCTCTTTAATTTATTTAATTTGTTAGATTATAGGTTTTAAACTTTCCTTGACTTTGAAGGTGCCTTTGCATAAGAAGAAAAAAACCAACCACCGATGAATACTAGGGGTGACAATTGGGTTTGGATAGCTTGGGTTGGGTGAATTCAAAATTTTAAATCTAACCCATATTTTTTCAATATTTAGCAAGACCGACATATGTATGATACGATACAATACTATATAGTGATTCTTTTAAAAAATATCCGTAAATTATATACTACAACAAATTTTGCTAGTAAGATCCATTTAGACATCTTAAGTGATGGTAAAAACTAATGAGAATGTACTTCAATTCAAGTAAATAAAAATGCACTCCAAGTTTATTAGGTCTAATGTCGTACAAGTTTGATTTTTCATGATAATTAAAAAAAAAAAAAAGCAAAAAGATTGATTTAAGTGGAATGAAAGTGGACAAGGAAACATGATAAGAAATATTGATTGCTTTCTTCTTCTTTTTTTTTTTTTTTTGGCATAAGATTGCTTTATAATCTCATAGGTTTTGACTTAGTCCTAGATCAATTAGTGCCCTAATTAACAACATAAACTTTTGTCTCCTTGATACCATGAAGGACATCTTCATCGCTCTAACGTGGCACTCTAACGCAGGACGGCCGGCTCGGTGCTCTTTGTCATCATTGGTTCATTAGCAATCTTAAATTCTTAAATCACCAATTACATTAGTAGGGAAGTTCTTTACTCTTAATTCGTTAATTGAAAAGTTCAATGATTTTATTTTTTTTTTAATAAAAAGATTTTCTTGACATTATTTAAACTTATTAATAACAAATTAATTTTTTTTTTTAAAAAAAAAAAGGAAAACAAGTTTTTGCCTTCTGTGCTATCATGTTTTTTATAGTTTGTCTTTTAATCTACTTTTTGTTCCAAATTGACTCCTATTCACGTTTTTTACTAAATGCCTCCTCCGACCACATTTAGGCGGAATATTCAAGAATATTCAGGTGAAATGTGAGGGTATCAGACCGAAACATTCCGCCTAAATGTGATTGGAGGAGGCATTTTGTAAAAAACGTGAAGTTTAGGAGACATTTTGGAACAAAAAATAGATTAGGAGGCAAACTGTAAAAAACATAATAGTACAGGAGGCAAAAAATTATTTTTCAAAAAAAAAAATGATAAAAATGTTTTTTTCTCCCTAAAGATGATATTCAAGCTCAAAATTTCTTATTAACGCAAATTTCGTTCTAGAAAACATGTAATCAAGATTAGGTTTGCTACCCACATATGAAATGGCCAAGTTTGCTAGTAACGAAACCAAACTAAATTAAAAAAACTAAGTAATTCTATCTCACCTTGCAAATATTTTTATCTGATCAGGATGCTTAACTGGATCCATGATTTCTGACCAATAAAAAAAATAGAAAAGAAATGGATCCATGATTAAGACATGATCCTTGCAAGGTAAACATGCTTTCTTGTCAACTATATAGAATGATAATTTACCTTTCTTTTTTATTTTTCTATTCTCCTTGACGTGTGTGGTCCAAAATGTGCGATTGAATTGTTGTACATATTTATCTACTTCTAAGAATAGAATTTGTTCAGCTTTGGGTGGGAAAGAAATAAGTAAAAAACTAGCTCTTTTAAGTAGAGTATCAGGAAATCAAGAAACTAAACATAATCCTAAGAAGTCAAGCTAAGCTAGCTCACTCCCAAATAGTTTGATAAGTTTTAAGATTTTGGATTCGAATTTCCTCATTACAGTACTTGTCATAAATGTTAACTTTTAACTGTGAAGTATACTTTTGATAATGCTACGTTGATTTGGAGGACGAGAGAAACAAATGGGAATATGAAAGATAATATATTTCGAGCGCCGATGAGAGTTATTATATATCAATAACATTGATCAAATTGTTAGTCATGGACGACTTAAAACAAGTACTGGACAGCGGACGTGACCAAGCCATGCAATAATCTGCTACCAGACCAGCTGATCATGAAAAATGGGAGAATTAAACCAGGCTCCGGTTGGCTCAATGGCAGCCGCGGTCTTTGGAGCGAGGTGTAATTCGTAATGAAAATGGCCGGGGATTGGATCATAGGTTTGTACGTCTATGAATCTAAGCCAAGTTTCTCTTATGTGGGAAAGACTCAAACACATATCCAAAAGATTTAAGTCTAGATAGATTGACTTCAAAGTCGTGTTTGAACTTGTGGAAAAATTACTAACCACCCCCTTGGGCACATCAGCATTATGACCAGCAAATCCATTTACATATATGATCACCAGCAAAAACACGATAAATGCGAAACAAATTAAATACAATTTTGACTTTATGGAATAGGTGAAAAATATGTGGTTTGGAACTCTGTGAAAAATCAAACAAGATCTACGAAATCTTTTTATTTCTTGTTAATATGTACATTTTCAAACTTAGGCATGTGTCATTGTTTCTCATAGATTAACATGTTTTTGTTCCATCTTGTATTTACGAAACTAGAAGTTTACATTGTTTACGAAAAACACTCTGAGATTTGGTAAATCATAACGAATACCCTTCAAACTAATGGAAAATCCTTGACAATCATTAACTTCAGGTTGTTTTTTGTAATTTTCAAGGTTTCAGGGTGTTTTTCTGTAAACGGCGCAAACCTCAAGGGATTTTCGTAATTATTCCCAAAAAAAATTAAAGTAAGAAGAGAAAATCTCGACCACCTCTTTAAATCCTCTCTACTAGCTCTGATCTATACCTCAACCTTATTTACAATTCAATTAACATCCCAATAACACACTATATCTGATATCTCTGATCTCACTCAACAAATTTAGAAACATGAGAAACCAAAACAATTTTCTCTCTCTCACAGTTTTGCTCCTACATTGCATGTCCATCAACACAAGCTCATGTTCCTCTAGTGGGCACCTCCAATCGTCACTAAACTCACTAAACATTCAAGGTGACTTCACTTTCGATGGAAACGAATTTGCTGCAAGAGACTTCGGCAATCTTCTCCACTTGCCACCTTCTGCAGTTCTACACCCTAAAAAGGTGTCTGATATATCGGCAACTGTCCAACACGTCTGGAAAATGGGTCCCACTTCCGGGCTGACCGTTTCAGCCCGAGGCCACGGTCACTCGCTCCAAGGTCAGGCACAAGCTCCGCAAGGAATTGTGGTCAGTATGGAGTCTTTAAGTGGGCATGATAAAGTGCAGGTAAAATATGAGGGACAAGGAGTTCCTTATGTAGACGTCTCGGCTGGGGAGCTTTGGATTGATGTCTTAAATGAGTGCTTGAAATATGGATTGGCGCTGAAGTCTTGGACGGATTACCTGCATTTAAGTGTTGGTGGTACGCTGTCAAATGCTGGGATAAGTGGGCAGGCGTTTCGACATGGACCTCAAATCAGTAATGTTCATCGGCTGGATGTCGTCACAGGTTTTGTATAATTACATCTGCACCCTTAGGATCATATTACATTGTTACCTACGAGTTTCATGAAAGCTAAATAGGAATATTGTTTAAAATTATAAAACTCCACGTCTCCACCCCATGTTAGGGAGTGGTTTGTGTAATTCTCAAAATTACCAGGGGTGGTTTATGTAATTTTGAAAACCATGTAGGTAGAGGTTTGTAGTTTTTTCAAAATTGCGGGTACCATCTGCAATATTGCATTATCTGAGGAGTAAAGATATAGTTGATCCAATACTAAAACAAATTCTCTTCTTCCTACCTCTCTTAAGCAAGTGTAAAACACTCTTCATCACAAGCAAAAAGAGAACAGAGCCCGACTTAGCTAGGCTACAAGGAGCAGGATCAAGGATGGAGTTCGGATTTTATGATTGGAGGAAGATTATAATTCTTAATAAACGCGGGGTAAAATTATCATGAATATAATTTTATATACAATAACAAAGAATTATATAGTCGATTAAGCTACCCACGACCCTTTGCTTCGTCTCTGGGTAGGACCGTAGGAGAGGAGCTAAGTGCCACACATGTGCTTGAAAGAATCAAATATGTGACAATTTGAGACAATTTCTCATATAAAGGAATCCGAAATTCATCACATATGACATACAACATGCACACAGCTATTTTTGTAAAAATTTGTGAATAATAAATTTTTAATAGAACATATTATGTTGCAGGGAAAGGAGAAGTAGTAGTTTGTTCAGAGGAGAACAATGCTGACCTTTTTCACGGTGTCTTGGGCGGACTCGGCCAGTTCGGAATAATAACTAGAGCAAGAATATCCCTAGAGCCAGCACCGAAATTGGTAAAAAGAAAAATTCTCCCAAAATTTATACCTTTCTAACAGAGAATCAGTTTGATAAGCTTAACTTTAAACAGGTGAAATGGATTAGAGTGTTGTATTCAGATTTCATGACGTTTGCAAGAGACCAGGAGCACTTAATAGCTGCAGATAAAACCTTTGATTATATAGAAGGTTTAGTGATTATAAACAAGACTGGTCTAATTAATAACTGGAGATCATCTTTCATTCCCGAAGATCCAGTGCAAGCCAGCCAATTTACATCAGATGGAAGGACACTTTTTTGCCTGGAACTGACGAAGAATTTTGATCCTGATGAGGTTGCTAAAATAGACAAGGTTAGACAACAGAAAGAAAATTAACGTAATTTACATTAACTGGTTGTTTTTAGAAATATATATAAAGTTACACATATCTCTCCTCCTAGTTTCTATATTACACATACCTCCCTTTTAAGTTTTAACTATGCACGCTTACAAAAATCTCCCTCTTTACTTCCATCTTACACATACGTCCGTTACATTTGGTCAAATAGTGCCAACATTCAATTTTTAATGAACTTCACTAGTACCTCTCACATGTAATTACCATACTATCCTTTTCTTTTTAAGAAATTTTTGTCAATTTCGATTACATTCTAATGGTTAGAACTTAGAAGGGGATATTTGTAATTTTGAAAATATGACCACAAGTTCATATAATTAGACATAGTAACAAGGAAAGACAGTGTAATTGACCAGTTTCGTTTTGTGTAGGAAATCAAGTCATTATTATCTCAACTAAGCTATATTCCCTCAACACTATTCGTTACAGAAGTTACATATGTGGAATTCTTGGACAGGGTCCATGCAGCAGAACTAAAACTAAGATCAAAAGGATTATGGGATGTTCCACATCCATGGCTCAATCTACTTGTTCCAAAAACTAAAATAAAAAGATTCTCTGAAGTTGTTTTTGGAAACATTGTAACAAACACAAACAACGGCCCGATCCTCATCTACCCAGTCAACAAATCAAAGTAACAGTCTCACTTCTATATTAAACTGTGGGATAATTACCAACCCCCTGAGGTATGGCCTAAATACGAAAAAACTCCATGAGGTTTCAAAAATTACCATTACCTCCCCGGTGGTTTCACTTTCTCTCACAAACTTCACCAGTTGTTAGAACATTTTCTTTATTCTTTCAGCTCTTTTCCATCAAGGACAACATGGTAAGTTTACCATCACTGTTAGTTTTTCCCAATCTCATGGGGTTTTTGTATTTAGGCCATACCTCACGATAGTTTGTAATTGTCCCGTAAACTGTTAAATGAAGTGGTCATTCACATAGTAGCGTTGCCAGATAATATTTTTACCAGAAGTAATTTTTCTTCTTTTTTTTTTCAGGTGGGACATGATTAACAGAACATCATTCGTAACACCAGAAGAAGACATATTTTACCTAGTGGCATTTCTTCATCATGCATCAATTATCTTATCTACTGATCAAAATGATGGCTTGGAGTATTTGTTAAATTTGAACAAAAGAATATTAGATATCTGTGAGAAGGAAGACTTGGGAATAAAGCAGTACTTGCCTCACTATACCACACAGGAAGAGTGGCAAACACATTTTGGTCAAAAATGGGAACTATTTGTGAAGAGGAAAAAGGAATATGACCCTCTAGCAATACTTGCTGTAGGACAAAGGATTTTTCCTAAGGGCTTCTCATTTTTGTGATAGATTATAAAATATTTGGTAGATTTTTTAAACCATAAGTAGTTCAATATTATATAGTTTATGAGATTTTAGTTTCTAGCTTATAATTCATTTTCATCCCTAGTTTATTCCATCTATTTTACCTTATTTTAAGTAGAAATAGCAAACCGATGATCTCTTGTCTTAGTGGTGAGGATCAGGTTCCATGACGACAAAAGTCACTTATTGTAGCATGTATTTGATGATAAATTAATAGAATTGTACATGGTGCTTCATTTGAATATAATATGATTGAATTGTTAAACCATCAAATGAAGTAGCTTAGCAGTATTATACTAGCTTAACTAGAGAACTCGAGTTAGAGTCTCTATGGAAACGCAACTATCATTGGTAGGAAAAGCTTTACACTAAGCAGTCCAACTCGACTCGACTCATATAAATGGGTTTAAGAACCATAAAAAATAAAAAAGAATAATTGAAATGAGCAACCAAAGAAAAGAAATATTTTATGAATGAGCAATATACCCCTCCCTCCCAGCTATGCGGACACTCGTCCCGCCAACTCGCGAGGCTTTAAATAAACCTTAAGCCCATTCTTCATGAAAAGAGTCAATGACAACTTCTGCTCAACCCTGTGACCAGGAACCAGGCCAGCGCTAGCCGGTACCGGAGGAGCACAGCGGAGGCTACAGATTTCATTTGCAGGTAAGCTAAGTCCTTGCCCAAACAGGTTCTCGGTCCACCGATGAAGGCCACAAACTTATACCCATCCTTGGGCGGTTCGAACCGGTCCCCGCCGGGTGACAGCCATCTCTCCGGTTTAAAGTCGAGACAGTCCTCACCCCAAATACACTTCATCCTCCCAACCGAGTATATAGAATAAGTCACGGTCGGACTGGCCGGCAATTTACTCCCGTCTGGCAAAACATCGTCGTATCCGACGTATTTGGAATCCCCCGGCACGGAAGGATACAAACGCAGCGTTTCGGCCAAAGTCGCTTTCAGATAAATCATTTTGTCGGATTCGTCAAACGTGAGCGGTTCTTCAATCCATTTCTGGGTTTCTTTGCCCCGGGTTTCTTGTAAAACCGTCGAGATTTCGTTGATGATCTTTTCCTCGACCCGGTTCGTGTTCATCACGAGCCAGAAAAACCAGCTGAGAGCAACAGCGGAAGTGTCCCGACCGGCCAGAACAAAGTTTAGGGCGATCTGCTTGAGTACCGAGTTATCATTGATTATAAGGTTTTTTTATGTCAAATATCTAATGCTTTACATTTTCCGCCAGCTGGTTGCTGCATCCAGGGAAATAAAAATCTGCGACCATATTCGACAAAAATGTAAAAACGGGATACCAACTCACTCGAATTCACAATTTCGGACAATAATTTTTCCATCATCGTCATTTTTGGTCAATAAGTCGGACTTTTCATCAAATATTCAAATCCCCGAATTTGACAAAATTTTGGATTTATTGAGCAAAAGTGATAATGGAAGCGTTAATGTCGAAATTGTGAATTGGAATGAATTGGTATCCATTTTTGCATTTTTTCCACAATATTCCAACTAGAACCAGCTGCAGGAGGATCTACAGAATTTGTTAAAATCAATTATATATGTGGTTGTATTATTGTATACAATATTTTATATGTTTTAAATATTGCTACCGAATCAAATATCCCTTCTTTCTTTAATTTCTCGTGTTTTTCAAAATCTTCAAGATTTGTTAGTAGTAAATTAAAAGTAGCTGAGTTATATTTCCCTAACTAAAACCTTCACGCAAGCTAATTAATTTTGTACTTATCATTAAGTCAAATTGTTATTAATATAATAGATATTACTCATCGTAGTGCAGATACATATATATCAATTTTGAAAGAGACTATAGATTTGAAGAATAGCTTTTATTACTGACGAAACTCCACTTATATCGTAGTTACTAGAAGTAGGACATACAAATCTTATGTAATTCTTTGGAAAAATTATTAAAAATTTCCTGAAGTTATCTAAAAAATCCAAAAAAAAAAAACACTACAGTGAACTTGAAATCTTATAAATATCTCTCTGAAAGACCTTATATTTTGCTCCTACATGAATGTAAATGTAAAGTTTTAAGGTTTCCGGATATTTTCCATAAATAATGTAAACCTGAGGGTAATTTGGATAATTCACCCTAACTCTTTTAGAAGGAACTAGAATTCGGGAAAATGTACATACAATTAAACTAATTTTTCTCCATATATCAATCAAGTTCTTAATTTGTTGCACCACATTTCAAGTGCTTTGAATTGAACACCAAAAAAGAAGTTCAATAACCATCTTAGCCTTCCATATGGAAATAACACAAAATAACCCAAAACTATTCCAATTAAGGATCCACATTCATACCCCAAAACAACAACTTGCCATGTCAATTCATCAAGAAAATCACATTTTTGTGTTGGAGACTCTGCAGGCACAACTTTGTCGTCTTCCTTACACTTTTTTGTCAATGGAAATCCGCATAATCCCAAGTTTCCCATGTAAGAACTATTCTCAAACGTACCAAACTGACCAACACTAGACTGAGGTATATGCCCGACAAGATTATTATTGCTTCAAGGTTCAAGTTAGCAAGAAATGAAATGTAAGCTCTGTCAATTCCTGTGGAATTTCCCCCACCAATTCGCACGTTTGACGAGAGATCCAACGATTCTAGAGCAGTTATATTAATTTCCAAGAGATGCTGCAGGTAATGTCCTGTGACGCTATTATGAGACAATTAATTCAAATACTTCAAGGAATTAAGATTTCCAATGAAAAGCGGAATATATACTCCCATTAAATTTAATTTGTTGCACGATCGACAAGTCAATGGTTATGAAGGTTTTCAGGATTCTCTCTACTGAAAGCTGCTACCTTTCAAGCTACTCTTCATAAGCTGAAAACCAATTTCTTTCCTTCGATGTACGTATATATCTTCCTTGACGTTTGCCATGGCAACAAAATTAATCTTCAGATATGCAGCAGGCAAAGAGCCAATGAACTCATTTTGGGATATATCGATCAAAAACTTGCAATTTCGGAAATGAAATGTTAGCCATAATACAGTACCATTGAAATCGGTTTGACCTCAAGACAAGGACGGGAAGATCCAAAAGTGATTCTATCCAAAAAGGAAAGTTTTCTTGTATTTTATTATTTCTGATGTCAAGAACTTGCAGACTTGCTCTCTGATAGTCTGATGATGAAAAAAAAAAAAAGAACTGGCAGACTTGCACAATTGGCCAGAGAGGGGGGGGGGGGGGGGGGGGGGGGGGGTAAATATTAATTCCTTCCATATTATTGAGGTATTAATTAACCCTGAAAATTGATTTCTTGCAAGATGGAAGTAAACAATGTACGTTTTGGAGGTTTGCGATACTTGGTGGTATGCTACCTGAAAATTATTTATTAATATATAGTGCAAAAGAACAAATTGAAATTTTCTATAATTTGGATGAGAAAGTGTAAATTAAAATGCCCATAGTTAATTAAGACAAAAACCTCAAGGATTTTTTCGTAAATATTATTACAATAAAAGATGAACGACAAAAATGTAAGGCAAGGATATTGATATGGGTCGGCCCAACAAGTCTTATGGCCCAAATCCCTTCCATTAAGCTGCCGGAAGGGCCATGAAGAGTCAAACTTTCACCCGCTCATTGAGAGACAAGACAGGAAGCTCAGATTATGCCACGTGGCCCGGCCCCTAAATCCTAGATAGAATACTATGAATAGGGCACTTTCCACATTAGGAAAGGTATCTTGTACTCTTGGCATTTGTACCATCTATTTATCTATTGAAGATTATTCTCTGATCATTCTTGTACTTGGCATTCAAATGAGTTGGAAAATTGTAGGATTAGTAAGGTCCACGTCTCGGTTGAGCTATATAACCTAAGTAAGGTCCGCGCTAGTTCGTTTCCTACTAAATCTAGCTCGCAGCCGTCGACCCGTTGTTGATATCATACCGCTCGCTGAGATTGTTGGCATATATATAGGTGTAACTTCTGGGCTTTGGCAATCTAAATTTTTCTGCCTTCTCTATATGTTGTATCGAATTAATTATGTAGTAAATAGAAAAATAAATTGCTTCCTCTACGATCTGTGTGACATTTCTGTAAGTTAATCTGCCTCTCCCGATCTTGTCGTATGTATATGTCTCTACATAATCTTCACATTTTCGGGCTTTTTCCAAGCTCAATTAGATTATATTTCGACGTAAAAACTTTATTTTTGGGTCTCTCGGATCTTATCGGCCAGTTCTAGTTCTCCATAAATGCCACCAGATAATAATATATAAATGAGCACTCAATGTCAAGATTGGATTTAATATAATATTGGCTCATGTACAAGTTGTCCCTTCCAAAAAGTGGAATGCGGCTATTTATAGGCTTTCCCAAAGGGTTATGCCTTTGGACAGTTGACATCAACTCTTGTCTTGATGGGCTTCCACTGGGCCTTTTTGGCGTTGGGCTTGGGCCAGAATAGTATCTCTCTCTTAGTGATGGGTTTAGGTCCAATAAAATGGGCCAAACCCCTATCACACCCATCTCCTATATATATGGCATATGCGTTGGTTTTATTTTTTATTTCTGGTGTAGAGGTTTATCTGTTGATTTCTCAGATGGATTGTGTTTCTCGTTTAATTATACTCTTTAGCTTGAATTGCATTCCATTGATATGAGTCGACAGCAACTATGTGGGTTTGGGTTCTTCAGGTTTTCTAGAATCGATATTTTATCCTTTCTCTTCTCTGAGTTGTCTTCTAATTGTGGTTCTGATTTGTTTGGATTAAACCGGCCATTGTTTTCTATTATTTGTGGTTTATACCGGTTTCTATAGATCATTTTTCTTATGCTTATTTGGTTCTTGGGAAGGCTTATTTGATTTGTTTCTGCAGGCGGAGGATTTATACGAATGATGGGTGGGTGGTAGCATGAAGTTTGTGGGTTTGTTTGTTCTCACGCTGCATTCTTTTCGTCTTCTTTGTGGTTCTTGGGCAGTTCTTGGAAATTCTTGAAAAACTCCGCATGTCTTTTATGGAACATTTCGTGTGTTTATAACTATGGATGTTCGAACGTAGTCGTCACTACTCCTTGGTGTGCCAGCATGATTTCAAGAATTCAAAATTTCTTCATTCGCGACATTCGTCTTTGCGGGGTTCCTCTGTATAACTTGAGTTTACGTTTATATTCTTCAAGAATTTATTTCTTCCCATAACGTGCCTCTCTCTGACACTTGGGTTTCATACGGCTTCCAATCTACTTCTGTTTCTTGAAGAATCTTGAACCATTCTACTAATTTAATTTCTGAAGTAATTCTGAAATGACTTTACTAGTGGTTTTGGTCCTGCGATCTTCTCCTATATGGCTTTTTGAACTGCAGAAAGTGAATATGCTACACTGTTTCTGACTTGTCTGTTATTAAGTCGAGATCTTCCGAGAAGAATATGGTCCATGATATACGATATGGTGAGATTCCGCTTTCTCTTTCAGGATGCTGCCTATACAGGTTAAGATGGTCTCACTCTCCTATTTTCCATATCTTTTTCTCCCCAATTCTTGAATGAGTTGCTGTATGTTCCTCTTTTTGTTTGCCATTTTAATATCTTTTCTTGGGTTATGTATTGTTCATCTACCATATGTTGTCTTATTTATGGGTTATAAATATTTTTGTCTTCATGTTAACCATGTGCCCTTTATTTGCATGCAGATGAACTTGAGAATTTGAGATCACTTTTATGAGTTTATCTTTAAATCATTATTTGTATGTTCTGCTTCTTTGTCGCGATTCTCTGTGTGTTCCGGTCTCTTTTCTTTCCCCTTTTTTTGACGTGTTCTTCTTTTCAGGTTAGTTTTATAGGGCTGGCTCATACGATCATGTACCAATCTTAGGTCATTTCTTTAATTTATTTTGACCATTCCCACCTTCTTAATTGAAGCTTAGGTTTGATTCTAATCTATGGAAGCTTAGGCTTAGTTTTGTCACTCTTAATTTGATCACATTCTAATTTATTGAAGCTTCTCCCTTTCTTAATTTATCTCAGCTTGTCACTCGTAAAAGTAGTGAAGTTTGATCCCCTTCGTAATTGATTGAAGTGTGATTACTTGTAATTTATTGGAGTCTGCCCTTTGGTTAAGTTATAAAGCTTGGTCACTAGTAAGTAATAATTTTTTGAAATTTGGCCTAATATATCGATGCTTAATTTATTGAACCTTCATCACATCTAATTAATTTAATGTAGCTCTGTCCCTTTCTTATTTATCAAAGCTTAGTAACTTGTAACTTATAGAGAGCTTGGTCCCGTTCCTAATTTATCAAAGCTTAGTAACTTATAACTTATTGACTATTGAGAGCTTGGTCCCGTTCCTAATTCATCAAAGCTTGGTAACTTGTAACTTATTCAGAGCTCGGTCCCGTTCCTAATTTATCAAATCTTAGTAACTTATAATTTATCCCGTTCCTAATTTATCAAAGCTTGGTTGGTCCATTTTCTTAATTTATCAAAGCTTAGTAACTTGTAACTTATTGAGATCACTTTTATCTTTAAGCCATTCTTTTTATGTTCTGCTTCTTTGTCGCGATTCTCTGTGTGTTCTGGTCTCTTTTCTTTCCCCTTTTTTGGACGTCGTTCTTCTTTTCAGGTTAGTTTTATAGGGCTTGTCTCATGGGATCTTGTACCAATCTTAGGTCCGTCCTTTAATTTATTTTGACCATTCTCCCTTTCTTAATTTATTGAAGCTTAGGTTTGATTTGAATCTATGGATGCTTAGTCTTAGTTTTGTCACTCTTAATTTGATCACGTTCTAATTTATTGAAGCTTCTCCCTTTCTTAATTTATCACAGCTTGGTCACTCGTAAAAGTAGTGAAGTTTGATCCCTTTAGTAATTTATTAAGGCGGATTACTTGTAATTTAATGAAGTTTGCCCTTTTGTTAAGTTATTAAAGCTTGATCACAAGTAAGTAGTAATTTATTGAAATTTTGCCTAATATATCCATGATTAATTTATTGAACCTTTGTCAGCTCTAATTAATTTTTGTAGCCTTGTCCCTTTCTTAATTTATCAAAGCTTAATAACTTGTAATTTATTGAAGCTTGGTCCCCTTCCTAATTTATGAAAGCTTAGTAACTTATAACTTATTGAGGGCTTGGTCCCGCTCCTAATTTATGGAAGCTTAGTAACTTGTAACTTATTGAGAGCTTGGTCCCTTTCCTAAATTGTCAAAACTCAGCCCTTGGTCTTTTTCCTAATTTATTGAATCTTGGTCCCCTGTAATTTATTGATATTTGGTCTCCTTCCTAATTTATGAAGTTAGTCGCTTTGTAATCTATTGATATTTGGTCTATTCCCTTTCTAATTTATTGATCCCGGACGCAAGAATAATCAATCTACTATCGATAAGCCTACTATAGTCATCAACTACCTTAGACGACCTCGTTTCTTCTTAAGATTAGACTAACCAGGGCCTACGCCTTACAATTAATCCCTAATTAATAGACAACCCTTCGATAACACCTCTAGGAGTTTAATCTATTAACAGCATTCAATCTAAGAAACATAGACTCGAGACAATTAAACACTAACACCGTGCTAATTTAAACCCGATTATTGAATCCCACTAGTGCCCCGGATAATAATTTTGCAACTACCCTACACTAGTTCGTCTCTAAATTCACATACATCAAATATCCCTTCAACATATGCAAAGACATTATGTAATTCACTCAAATACTCAAGTAGCTAATTCGAATAAAGAGATAAATCACAATAAACGAGAAAGACAGAGATTCATATAAATATCAAAAGGTAGAAATCTAATACAATTCGGTCTCACGAGTACATCAAACTTAGGCAAATCCCCCAACTAGAACAATAGTTTTAGCCACTCATAATAAAATCTAACAAATTAAAAATTATGGAATTCATCAAACAATAAAATAAGAAAGGAAAAGAAAACAAGATGTCATTCACTATTTTCCCACGAAAAAGGACAGGTTGTATGATTTAATCTCCAATTTTCTCCAAGGTGTGGAAGTCACGTGAATGGTCACCAAGATTGCTCCAAATCTGCTCCAATTTTTTTCGTCCAGAATTCTCCAAGTCTCTCCCTCAAAAAATCTCGTCCAGAACCTGCTGTAAGTGTGTGTGAGAAGGTCTGAAAATCTGTTGTAGGCTGAGAGGGAGGTGCAGAATCTGTCCCTAAAACCTAGCGTAATCCCCTCCTCTCCAAGTCTCCAATCTTGTGTGTAATTATCTCTCCAAGGCCAAGCCCAGCAAAAGCCCATAATTGAATAAGGAAAGGAGTGTAAAAATATGCAGAAAGTCGCCTAAAATCTGGTTCAAGATCGCTGAAAACGCGTGAAAGGGAGTTTGAGTCCGAAAAGGAAAGTGAATCCCGCACAAGATAGGACTCTCAGCGAACTGGACCTGAATACGTGATCACGTAAACGTGGCTTGTACAAAACAGCTTCAAACTTGCGACTTTTAGCTTCTTTTGAACAAAATCTCCAATCCTACACCCAAATTAACAAATTGGATCAATTCACATAAATAAGAACAATTAAACATCAAAGAATGGGGGCAATTGTAATATAAAAACACGCAATATAACCACTTATCAAATCCCCCCACACTTCAACGATGCTTGTCCTCAAGCATGTACCTAACCTTAGGCAAAAATATGGACTGATTAACAAGCAAAACAAACAGGCTGAGGTGAATAAGGATAGCTCAAAGACAAACTCCCAACTACGAACAAACAACTCGATTCCAAATTATACACATGCAAAAGGATTACCGTTTAGCTCTTGACTTCTCCAACTCAAAGGCATGCATTCAAGTTCACATCCCAAACTATAGTCATCGAAAATCAATCCAAAGCAATACAAATTCAAATGTAAAAACTTGAGCAGACAATTCCTCCCGTGTTTGTGTGTGTGCGATCTAAATAAGCAAGGAGTACTAACTCGAATTTGATTAGGGAATTCTCAAGAGTTTTCACAAGTACTCATGGGTTCGTTCTTCGCTCTCATCTCAACTAATCTAGACCATCTCGACTATGGATCAAAAGGACTAAAAGGCTCATGTGGGCTGGGGTTAGGTCGGATAAATATGGTAAAGTGGCTCATCCCAACCCTCTTTTGCATTCAAGTGCACATTCTTTTAGATTTAAGTACAATTCGCAGCGCATTCCAACGTCGGGCTCCTTTTTCTTTTCCCTTTTTCCCCCGCTGCACACTCCCGGACTGCTTGGCGGTACATTGACCGTTGCCGACCGGTGACAGCGGGTTATTTCATTTTTTTTTTTTTTTTTTTTTTTTTTTTTTTTAACGAAATCTGTACCCAAATGACAGCCCCTACATATCAAATTTTCTGCTGCTTCCAGAAGGGTTGAGAAGGGTAAAAGTGATAAGAGAAAGAGTGAAAAGGGCAAATGATACGAATGTTGAATGCCTAGATCATCTTCCTAGTCGAGAATGGTTGTGATTTCGCTTCAATGGGAGCTAAAACGAATCCTAAGACTGTGAAACTCTATCAAAGGTTTCTTCATTTACTAATTAGATCGGTGCTCTAGAGATAGGAGGAACGTTTGCAAAATTTTAAACATTCGAAAAATTGTTCCTAGGGATCAAAAATCGACTATGGAATGAAGAAGTGGAACAACGAACCATGCACAAAGGAGAGAAACATATTATCATGCAGATTAGGCGTTAAGCACATTAACTCGAGTTGTAATTCGAAAGCCAGGAGCAAATCAACTAAGCATATCCTAATTCAACTACAAAGTTCAGTCATTTGAAATTTCAGCACTCACATAACAGCTGTCCCAATCATGCAAAAAATGTTCAACTATCAGCCTATACATATTCACCAAAAATTCAACCACATCAACACCAACTCCAGAAATTCAGAAATTCACAGAAATCAGTCCAAAAATTTCAGATATATAGCCACCAAAACAACAAAATACAGCCCCAAAAATTTCAAAAATTTTAGCCTCAATATCCAAAAATGTCAGCCCAAAGCCCAAATGGAATACCCCCCCCCCCCCCCCCACTTAGCACGAAAGTTGTCCTCAACTTTAAAATGAAAGAAGAAAGGTACGGAGGACTTCCCTGAACCTGGGGGGTGTAAGAATGACGATCATGGGTGGGAGGAATGGCCCGTGCAAAGGCAAGTAGGGCATGGATGTCAGCATGCATGGCTGCTAACTGAGCTTGCAAACTTTATCAGCGTCAGCAGGATCTTGTACGTGATCATGTTCAGGCTCCTGTCTGACTGTCTGCTCCTATTCGATAGTAATTGGTTAAGCAATTAAACCAATTCTAACCGGAACACCTCAACAACTACATCAGTCATCTTCACAATTAATACATGAGCCAAATTGCACCTGTAAGACCGGGAGAGAGAGCACAATAGAACACATCAGAGAGGGAATAACAGTGAAAAATAATTGAAGAGAACTACAAAGCTAAATAAAACAAAAGAAAAGGGAAAGAATGTAGGCGGGTTACGCCCAAGCTGGGTTGCCTCCCAGTAGCGCCCTTGTTTAATGTCTTAGGCTCGACGAAGTCCCTTTCCAATGTTTATTCAGGCGGTGTAAGCTCTTCAAGACTTGAGCTCTCCACTGTGTATGGCTTGAATCCCTCGAAGTATGGTTTTAATCGATGACCGTTCACCTTGATTATCCTATTGGTGGCTAGATCCTCAATTTCGAAAGCTCCATGGGGAAAAATCTTTCGAACGACATAAGGTCCTACCCATCTCGACTTCAGCTTCCCGGGAAACAACCTCAAACGCGACTGGTATAGCAACACTTTTTGACCAACTACAAATTCCTTCCTAGACACCCTGTGATCATGAAAAGCCTTAGTCTTGAATTTGTAGGTTTTAGCGTTTTCATAAGCATCATTTCGGATTTCTTCCAACTCCTGCAACTGTAATTTCCTATGAATACC
Organism: Verbena officinalis; assembly: GCA_958496215.1. Lineage (NCBI taxonomy): Eukaryota > Viridiplantae > Streptophyta > Magnoliopsida > Lamiales > Verbenaceae > Verbena > Verbena officinalis. Next base: position 4,898,680 of record OY292388.1, read on the forward strand.
AGCCTCGTCAATGCTCATGTTGCATGTCTTAACTGCCCAAAAGGCTTTATACTCCAACTCGGCGGGCAAGCGACAGGTTTTGCCAAAAATTATCCTATAAGGTGACATCCCAATTGGGGACTTATATGCAGTCCCATAGGCCCATAAAGCGTCCTCCAGTCTCGTGCTCTAGTCCTTGCGATTTGGATTAACCGTTTTTTCCAAGATGGACTTGATCTCCCTATTCGAGACCTCGGCTTGTCCATTCGTCTGAGGGTGGTAAGCTGTGGAAGTGCGGTGTGTGACATCATACTTCTTGAGAAGGGACGCCATCACACGGTTGCAAAAATGAGTACCACGATCACTGATTATCGCCTTCGGAGTACCAAACCTAGAGAAAATGTTAGAGCGAAGAAAATCTGCAACAACCTTCGAATCGTTAGTCCGGGTGGCTTTTGCTTCCACCCATTTCGAGACATAATCAACAGCAAGCAGGATATACAAATTTCCATAAGATGAAGGAAATGGTCCCATAAAATCAATTCCCCAAACATCAAAAATTTCGCAAGTTAATATCGGGTTAAGGGGCATTTGATCCTTGGTTCCTATATTCCCCGTCTTTTGGCAATTTGCACAACTCTTGCAAAACAAATAAGCATCACGAAAAATATTAGGCCAGAAAAATCCACATTCCAAGTTATGAGCTGTACGTTTTGGACCAAAATGACCCCCACAAGCATGAGAATGACAAAATTCTAAAATTGAGCTAATTTCGTTTTGATGGACACATCTCCTAATAATCTGATCAGTACCAATCTTCCACAAGTAAGGATTGTCCCAAATGAAATATTTAGCATCACTTTTAATTTTATCTTTCTCATAACGGGTCAAAGAAGCCGGAAAAATATCACAAGTCAAATAATTAACAATATCAGCGTACCAGGGCAGGGCCTCTGTACGTGATCCAGTATCTGTGCTCTGTACAGCCAAAAATTTTTCGTCTGGAAATTCCTCTCGAATCGGCGATGCATCTGATAGATCAGAAGGGATCCGGCTGTGATGGTCTGCTACTAGATTCTCGCATCCCTTTTTATCCTTGATTTCCAGGTCGAACTCTTGCAAGAGGAGAATCCAACGTATGAGCCTCGGTTTTGTATCCTTCTTCGTAAGTAGGTACTTCAATGCTGCATGATCAGAATAAACGATAACTTTAGTACCCAACAAATAAGAACGGAATTTATCTAAAGCAAAAACGATAGCTAAGAGTTCTTTTTCCGTCGTGGTGTAATTGCTTTGTGCGTTGTCGAGCATCTTTGAGGCATAATAGATGACATGCGAGTTCTTGTTGATCTTCTGACCCAAAACGGCGCCCACGGCATAATCACTAGCGTCGCACATGATCTCGAACGGATGATCCCAGTTAGGGGGCTGCATGATTGGGGCGGAGATCAATTTTTCCTTCAACAAGTCGTATGCTTCCTTGCATTCCTCATTGAGTGCGAACTCTACTTCCTTTTGTAATAATTTACAAAGCGGCCTTGTTATCTTGGAAAAATCCTTGATGAAGCGCCTGTAAAAACCTGCATGACCAAGAAAGGAACGCACCTCCCGAACATCGGAGGGGTAAGGAAGAGATTTCACAATATCAATCTTAGATTTATCAACTTCTATTCCACTGGCAGACACTACGTGACCCAGTATCAGGCCCCTGTCGACCATAAAGTGGCATTTTTCATAGTTCAAAACCAAATTAGACTCAATGCATCTTTTCATGACCTTAGCAAGATTAGATAAGCACTCATCAAAAGAATTCCCATATACAGTAAAATCGTCCATGAAAACCTCAATAATGTGCTCAACAAAATCCGAGAAAATGCTTACCATACACCTTTGAAAGGTGGCGGGGGCGTTGCGAAGCCCAAAGGGCATTCTCCGGAAAGCGAATGTCCCAAAAGCACATGTGAATGTTGTCTTTTCTTGATCCTCGGGTGCCACTGGAATTTGGTAAAAACCTGAATAACCATCAAGGCAACAATAATGAGTCTTTCCTGCTAAACGTTCTAACATTTGATCAATAAAAGGAAGTGGAAAATGATCTTTCTTAGTTAGGGAATTCAATCCTCTATAATCCATGCACACACGCCACCCGTTTTGAACACGGGTGGGAACAAGTTCGCCTTCTTGATTTTCTACTACCGTTATGCCGGTCTTCTTTGGTACAACATGCACCGGGCTTACCCATTTACTGTCGGAGATAGGATAGATCATACCGGCATCGAGAAGTTTGATAATCTCCTTTTTGACAACTTCCATCATCGGTGGGTTTAGCCTTCGTTGAGCTTCACGGCGAGGCTTGGCGTCATCCTCAAGGATGATTTTGTGCATACAAGTGCTGGGACTCAGTCCCTTTATGTCAGCAATGGTCCAGCCAATGGCCTCTCGAAACTCACGAAGCACGCGCAACAACTTCTCTTCTTCCAGTTCGGATAGGACGCTGGACATGATCACGGGAAGGGTCCCGTTTTCGCCCAGAAATCCATATTTCAAGTGTTCGGGCAATTCGTTCAATTCCAGTTTCGGTGCCTGCACAATGGAAGGTAAAATTTTAGAATCTGATCCAGAAAGTTCCAGAGGTTTGGAATGGATGGGTTTAGAGGCATCTAAGGCATAAACAACATCAATTACATCCTCGGGAAAATGTAAACGTTTGGAAGCAAGTTTGAGTTTATTTAGAGAAAGACTTTTGTTGATAGTAAATTTCAAAGCATCCTCATCATTCAATTCAGAAAATTCATGCGCTAACTCATCAACAATATCGACACTGAAAACATGAGATAAACTTTCGGGGTGTTACATAGCATCATATACATTAAACCGCACAATATCACCATCAAACTCCAAAGTTAGTAAACCACTATGCACATCAATTTTAGCCTTAGCAGTACTAAGAAAATGGCGGACTAAAAGGATATCAGATGATTTAGATGAAGCATCTCCCTCCATATCCAAGACGAAGAAGTCGGCTGGGAAAGCCAATTCGTTGACTTGAACAAGAACATCTTCTAGTATTCCTTCAGGGTACACCAAGGATCGATCTGCAAGTTGGATCACCACACCTGTACCTTTCAAGGGGCCAAGACCAAGAGACGAGTAAATAGATAAAGGCATTACATTAATAGAAGCACCTAAGTCGCACATTGCCTTACCAATCTTAAGATCACCAATTTTGCATGGGATGGAAAACATACCTCGATCTCTGCATTTGGGAGGTAACTTCTTTTGCAATACGGCAGAAACGTTCTCCCCCACACTTACTCGTTCATTACCTTTCAGTTTTTGCTTGTTTGTACAAAGCTCTTTGAGGAATTTTGCATAACGTGGTATTTGGTTGATGGCTTCAATGAGTGGTATGTTGATTTCAACCTTGCGGAAAGTTTCCAGAATGCTCTTCTCCTCCTGTTCTCTCTTAGATTTTGCCAAACGTTGTGGAAAGGGCGGTGGAATCACCAATGGTTTGGTTCAGTTCGAGACAACAGTAGGGTCGGGATCATTTACGTGATCACGTTGGGACTCCTGTTCGACAATCTGTTCCTTTTCCACATCTGGTGCTGAAACTCGACTTGGTTCGGCGCTTTTGCTGCTGGGGCCTCTAACTCCTTCCCACTTCTCAGTGTAATAGCACTGACATTATGCCTTGGGTCATGGGTCTGAGAAGGAAGCTTCCCCTGATTTTCAAGCTTGCTCACGGTAGTCGCCATTTGACTCATTTGTTTTTCAAGATTTTGAACCGTCGTCTGGAACTGCTGCATGTTCGTTCTTGTCTGAAGATGAAATTGTTGGGTGGTAGCCATGAATTGCTTGAACATGTCTTCTAGAGGATAGACAGGTCTAGGAGGTGGTGGCATCGGTTGATTGCCTTGGAAATTCTGTGCATTTTGATTTTGGAAGTTCCATTGTTGTGGCCCTTGGTAGTTCTGTGACCATGGACCGTAGCTGAGGTTTGGATGCTCACCCCAACCTGGATTGTAGGTGTTCGAATACGGGTCGGGCTTCTTATGCTGAAATCCAATTGCATTCACGTCCTCGGGTGCGGGTGTTTCCTCATATAGAGTCGGGCATGAATCTGTGGGATGAGCCGGACTTGTGCAGATTGCACATACTCGTGTAGGAGCATTCCCATTACCGTTCTTGTGGATCAAGGTTGTCAGCAATGTTTTGATTTCATCTAAAGAAGACGAATTCACTTCGTGCACCTTTCTCGGAATGTCAGGTGGGTTGCCAAACTGTTGGGAATTTGCTGCCATGTTCGATATCAAGTTCATTGCTTCCTGTGGAGTTTTTTCAACAATGGCCCCTCCACTTGCGGCATCCATCATCCTTCTTTCTATAGGCACCAATCCCTCATAGAAGTACTGTATCGTCAGTTGTTGAGAAATCCCATGTTGTGGGCAGATGGCCAACAACTTCTTGAATCGCTCCCAGTAATCATGGAGATTTTCAGATTCCTTTTGTTTAATCCCACATATCTGACGTCGGAGATTAGCGGCTCGCGACGCCGGAAAGTACTTCTCCAAAAACTGCTTTGATATGTCATTCCAAGTAGTAACGGTCCCTGACGGCAAATAGTACAGCCATTCTTTAGCTGCATCCTGAAGAAAGAAAGGGAAGGCTCTCAACTTGATCTGGTCCTCTGTTACATTCTGAGGTTTCATTGAAGTGCAAACGAGGTGGAACTCCTTCAGATGCTTGTTCAGATCCTCGTTTTCCAAACCTCTGAATGTTGGTAGTAAATGGATCAGTCCAGACTTCAGTTCGAATCCCGCCCCCAGCTCAGGGAAGTTAATGCATAGGGGCTGTCGTTCCTCAGTCGGACGACCCAATTCTCGAAGCGTTCGGTTGTCTGCTGCCATGCCTATTACGTGATCACGTATAGGCTCCTGTTCTGCTGTATCGTTGAACAAGAAAGGTAAGTCGTCACAGCTGTGATCCTCCGTTTCGGAAGGTTCAATTCTCCTTTCTCGTTCTGTCCTCAGTCTGGTCTCCTTCCGATTTCTCCTGCAAGTTCTTTCGATCTCGGAATTTATCGGTAAGAGTTCTTCTCTTCTGTTGTACCTGGTCATACACAAGAACACAAAATCCTATTAGAAACCAGTCCCCGGCAACGGCGCCAAAATTTGATGGGTGTCGAATCCACCAAAAATAATAATTATAATTCCAATCTACCAAATAATACAAAATTGCATACAGTGGTAAATAGGGTCGAACACAGGGATTGGTTGGATTTCAATTTTTCTTTTAGAGAACCAATAACAACGAGAGAAATTAATTAAGGGGGGTTTTGAGAGATTTTGGATAACTAAATTTTTAACTAATAATCACCTAACAAAATTAAAAATAACGAAAGTAAGTAAATGAGGAGCTTTTTGGATTTTTTTGGTTTTAATCAATTAAACTACTAATTAAACTAATAAATTAACGTCAAACAACTTAGAACTAATAAACTAATGGAACAAAATAGAACTAAATTAATCCTACTACTACACGGCTACTGCATGCAAATTCAACTAACAAATTAATTATCACAACCACTAGACAATCAAGCAAATATTAAGCAAATAAATCAAGAAAATATAGGAATTAAAATATATGGGAAAAATGCCTAGTTGGGGAATAATTCACCTAAGTTTTCGACTCGATCCCGGACGCAAGAATAATCAATCTACTATCGATAAGCCTACTATAGTCATCAACTACCTAAGACGACCTCGTTTCTTCTTAAGATTAGATTAACCAGGGCCTACGCCTTACAATTAATCCCTAATTAATAGACAACCCTCCGATAACACCTCTAGGAGTTTAATCTATTAACAGCATTCAATCTAAGAAACATAGACTCGAGTCAATTAAACCCTAACACCGTGCTAATTTAAACCCGATTATTGAATCCCACTAGTGCCCCGGATAATAATTTTGCAACTACCCTACACTAGTTCGTCTCTAAATTCACATACATCAAATATCCCTTCAACATATGCAAAGACATTATGTCATTCACTCAAATACTCAAGTAGCTAATTCGAATAAAGAGATAAATCACAATAAACGAGAAAGACAGAGATTCATATAAATATCAAAAGGTAGAAATCTAATACAATTCGGTCTCACGAGTACATCAAACTTAGGCAAATCCCCCAACTAGAACAATAGTTTTAGCCACTCATAATAAAATCTAACAAATTAAAAATTATGGAATTCATCAAACAATAAAATAAGAAAGGAAAAGAAAACAAGATGTCCTTCACTATTTTCCCATGAAAAAGGACAGGTTGTATGATTTAATCTCCAATTTTCTCCAAGGTGTGGAAGTCACGTGAATGGTCACCAAGATTGCTCCAAATCTGCTCCAATTTTTTTCGTCCAGAATTCTCCAAGTCTCTCCCTCAAAAAATCTCGTCCAGAACCTGCTGTAAGTGTGTGTGAGAAGGTCTGAAAATCTGCTGTAGGCTGAGAGGGAGGTGCAGAATCTGTCCCTAAAACCTAGCGTAATCCCCTCCTCTCCAAGTCTCCAATCTTGTGTGTAATTATCTCTCCAAGGCCAAGCCCAGCAAAAGCCCATAATTGAATAAGGAAAGGAGTGTAAAAATACGCAGAAAGTCGCCTAAAATCTGGTTCAAGATCGCTGAAAACGCGTGAAAGGGAGTTTGAGTCCGAAAAGGAAAGTGAATCCCGCACAAGATAGGACTCTCAGCGAACTGGACCTGAATACGTGATCACGTAAACGTGGCTTGTACAAAACAGCTTCAAACTTGCGACTTTTAGCTTCTTTTGAACAAAATCTCCAATCCTACACCCAAATTAACAAATTGGATCAATTCACATAAATAAGAACAATTAAACATCAAAGAATGGGGGCAATTGTAATATAAAAACACGCAATATAACCACTTATCAGTGTGGTTACTTGTAATATATTGATACTTGGTCTCTTCCTTAATTTATTGAAGCTTGGTCGCTGTGGGTAATTTCTTAGTTCTTAGAAGCTTAGGTCACTTGGAACATTTTGAATACCTTGTTGTTGCTTTAGTTTTGAGATGATGATATTGGTATGTATTACTTTGTTCTATGGATCTTATTTCTTCTGATTATTTGGTTCTTGGGGAAGGCTTATACGATTTGTTTCTGCAGGCGGAGGATTTATGCGATTGATGGGTGGGTAACATGTAGTCAGTGGTCTGTTTTTTGTCAAGCTGAATTATTTTCCTCTTCTTTGTGGTTCTTGGGCAGATCTTGGAAATTCTTGGAAGCTTCGCATGTTTTTTATTGAACATGTCATGTGTTTATAACTATGGATATTCGTGTGTAGTCCTCACTACTCCTTGGTGTGAAGATGTGATTCAAGAATTCACAGTTTCTTCAACATTTCGCATGACATGCCTCTGTCTAATATTTGGGTTGCGTATGGTTTCCAATCAACTTTTGTTTCTTGAAGAATCTTGAACCATTCTGCTAATTTACTTCTGAAGTAATTCTGAAATGACTTTACTAGTGGTTTTGGTCCTGTAATCTTCTCCTGTATGGCCTTTTGAACTGCAGAAAGTGAATGTGCTACATGTTTTTTATTTGTCTGTTTTAAGTCGAGATCTTCCTAGAAGAATATGTTACATGATATACGATATGGTGAAATCCCACTTTCTCTTTCAAAATGCTGCCTATACAGGTTAAGATGGTCTTATCCTCCTAATTTCCATATCTTTTTCTCCCCAATTCTTGAATGAGTTGCTGTGTGTTCCTCTTTCTATTTGCTATTTTAGTATCTTTTCTTGGGTATATATTGCTTATCTACCATTTTGTCTTATTTATGGGTTATAAATATTTTTGTCTTCATGTAAACCATTTGCATGCAGATGAACTTGAGTTCACTTTTATCTTTACGCCCTTATTTGTATGTTCTGCTTCTTTGTCGCGATTCTCTGTATGTTCTGGTTCTGCTCTGTTTTCTTTCCCTTTTTTGGACATCGTTCTTCTTTTCAGGTTAGTTTTATAGGGCTGGCTCATGGGATCTTGTACCAATCTTAGGTCCTTTCTTTAATTTATTTTGACCATTCCCCCCTTCTTAATTTATTGAAGCTTAGGCTTGATTCTTATCTACAGAAGCTTATTCTTAGTTTTGTCACTGTTACTTTGATCACGTTCTAATCTATTGAAGCTTGTCCCTTTCTTAATTTATAACAGCTTGGTCACTCGTTAAGTAGTGAAGTTTGATCCCTTTCGTAATTTATTAAAGCGTGATTACTTGTAATTTATTGAAGTCTGCCCTTTTTGTTAAGTTATCAAAGCTTGATGTCTAGTAAGTAGTAATTTATTGAACCTTCGTCACTTCTAATTAATTAATTGTACCTTGGTCCCTTTCTTAATTTATCAAAGCTTAGTAACTTGTGACTTAGTGAGAGCTTGGTCCCGTTCCTAATTTATGAAATCTTGAGTAACTTGTAACTTATTGAGAGCTTGGTCCCTTTCCTAAATTGTCAAAGCTCAGTCCTTGGTCTTTTTCCTAATTTGTTGAATCTTGGTACCCTGTAACTTATTGATACTTGGTCTACTTCCTAATTTATTTAAGCTTGGTTACTTGTAATATATTGGTATTGTTCTCTTCCTAATTATTCTTAGAAGCTTAGGTCACTTATTCAATTCCTCCTTGTTGCATTGGTTTTCAGATGATATTGTTGTGTGTTAATTTGTTTTAGTTGTTTGATTGATTGCATGAGATTGTATGTTTAACTTCAACACAAGTTGAAAACTTGTGTAACTCCGCCTGTGTCAGCACAGCCGGTCCCAAGCCCGGGCAAAGGAGGAGGGCCAAGTGTATGTCCCTGTGTCTGTTTATTTCTTACTTCTGATAAGTTCTTCATGGCATATGTATTGTGCAGAATACGAAATTTGAGTACGTATTGTAGCATTATTTCATTGTATTGCAGTATCGCTTGGAACAAAGCAGGACTTGTTTGGAGTTTGTCACGCCTCTGGACCAATTGCGTTTCGAATTCCGACGAAATTATACCGAGAGAGACGATGGTAACAGTGAATATTTGTTGTTCTGTGATATGTGTGTTGGATTACAGTGAGTAACTAGAGATATTTTTAAATTAAAATCAAGGTTGTTTATAACACAATTTGTTGATAGGCAAAGCTGGTTTCTCTTTCAGTGACATTCCCAGTAGAAATGTCACATAAAAATAGTTCATACTATCCAGCAAAAATCTTTCTTTTCTCTAGGAAAAAAAAATTAAGATTGGCAAAATAATTGATCCAAATCCACATTTCTTTTAGCCATCATCCTTCAGAACTTCCATCATCAACATCAACAGGGAAGATGACTTGTTTTGCTTCCTTCACACTCTGCAATGCAATACATCAAAATCAACAATTAAAACTGATATAAAAACTAGTTATTAGAAAATGACTTTTATCATAGATTAGAGGAATAATTACACGTACACCCCCTGACTTAAGGGTAAATATAGCTAGACTCCCTATACTATTGGAAATTACAGAGACACCCCATCGATGATGGCTCTATCCAACACTTAGCTCCTGCCGTTAGTCATTTTCTTATTTCCATGTAGATTCTAATGTCCTATTAACTCGACAATAACTTACTCACTTCGCTCATTTCATGTATAGCAAATACTATAACAAAAATATTATGGATAATTTAGTCATTTCACAATTTTTCATTAAGTTTTTAAGGTTTTCGTTAGGGTTAGAGGATCTATCTGTAATTTCCAATAGTACAGGGGGTCTAGTTGTATTTATCCCTAAGTCGATGGGGTGTAAGTGTAATTATCCCTAAATTAAAAACCAAAATTACCTTGAATTTATTCTTTGCACCAATATACTTTCTCAACCAATCTCCTCCGCACATCACTACTCGAACCATATCAGAGGTCGACGAGGCACAATATTTATCAATCACTCGACTCGTAGCGTCACAAGAAGTCGTATTCATCGGAATAGACAAAATATCTATCGCCATTCTCGATAGTATCTTATACTTAAATGAATGCATTTTCCACCACTCCAAAACATCGTAGTCTCGCCCTTTGTCTATGTCAGAAATACTACAGCTTTCTTGAAGATACATATCAAGTTCGGATTTTCGAGGTTGAATAGATTTCAAGCAACTCAGATGGTTCACATACTCTGACCAACCAGATGTAGATTCAGAACTTATTTTCGTTCTCGACTTTCCCTCAGCGTCATGCATCGCTTTATATTCAGTATAAATTTCATGTAGAACAAAGCAAACGAATTCAATTTCGCTATCGGCCTTTTCTTATGAATAGACCTTTTGATAACAAAACTTAAGAGCCCACATCCTACATCTCGGATCCAAAACAGTTTCTATAGACATCAATAAAACAGAATGATTCCAATAAGCATCAAACGCTAGCTTCGATCTCTCGACCATATCCTGCATGATCTCGTCATTTTGCATCAACGACATCTTATCTAACGCCTCTTTAACTTCGGTTGCTTCAAAAAGAAACGAGTTTGATGTTGGATAATCACTTCTAGAAATGTTGTCTGAGGCTTTTTGCATCTTCAGTATCGAGCACGTTTTCTCAACTATTTCCCAATCCTCGTCGCTCGGGCATTTTCGGTGATCCGGGTCCCGCTCTTTAAGCCACCGAAAACAAATATTGAATTTGACTGCAGCATCCAACATCTCATATGTAGATTTCCACCCCGACCCGTTATCATCGATCAAAATCCCCCCTTGCAGGTAACAAACCTCCACAATTTCCGAGAAGAACTCAATGTCGGAATTTACCTATAGGGCATACCGTACGCCGCCGCGAACAACATCAATGATGTTTTCGATCTCGGAAATACGGTATTGAGCTATCATCCTGAGAGTATCATCGTAACAGAAAACATGGAACAATTTTCCCAAGAAAAGCAATCACCTCTTGCTTTTGATATAATCCCTCAATTGGTGAACATTATAATCATGTGGAGTATTATTATCGCTCGATACCGTGTGAACCTTACTCTCGATGCCCCATTCTTCCAAACACCGTGAAATAACATCTGGAGCATCAAGAATACATTTGCGAACATCGAGAAAGCCGAGAATACGCTTTTGTAACTGCCAGTTCTGATCGATCCAATGACCTGTTATGACCATGTACTCACTTCTTTTTCTAATTTTCGACTTCCATGAATCTATTGTGAGACTGATTCTATCCACATTCTCCAATGAAGTCTTCAGCCTCCTCTTCTCCATCTCATATATTTGACGCAATAACTTTTCGTTGTTGCTTCTGAAATCCCACTTCACTCGGGATTTAACTGTCTCAGCATAATATTGTATCCTTCATCTTCTACAATAGAGAAAGGAAGCTCGTTCATCATTATCCAATTGGCTATTGACATGTTTATCTTTTCCACTTTCATGTCGTAAAACACCGGTATTTTCAGTATTTTAGCCTTTTGGAGTTCGTTGTTTTCCTCTTCAGTTATCTCCTCTGTGGCATCATCTTCACTTGCAGCCTCATCTATATAGTCCGTTAATGATTGTTCGGATTCTTCAGCATGATTTTGTATGATTGGGATTCTTGAATCTCTGACAGGGACAGAGTTAAGTTGTGCATGATTTTCATTAGGTAAGTCAGAATCCATATTTGCAAGTGTAAACACACAACAGTAATGATGGAAAATGGTAGAAACATGATATGAATTAATATTTGGGTTAATTATGCCATGCACCCCAACCTTTGGTCACATTTGCACTTTGGTATCCAACCTTTTAAATTTCGCATTTAAGTGCCCAACCTTTAACTAGTGTCCGTTTATAGTACCCAAATCAAAATCTGGTGAAATCAATTGGAATATCTTGTTGCATGATTACACATCACTTGCACACGTTCTCACTAAGGATGAAACGGTTTTTTACACTCCAAACTTATTAAAAAGCCGGGGTAATCCACCAATGAAGCCCACTCTCACGAGAAGTAGCCATGCAATTGACACAACAATTGTTGACTTTTTAAAAAGCTCTCAACTTCTCCAACATATTCCTCATATATACCAGTATACCACTAGCTTTTTTTCTCACTCATTAGTCTTTCATTATTTTTAACACATTATGACATCAACTTTATTCAAAGGTGGCCCCTCAAATACTTAAACATCAGCACCTCTCCATCATACAATCAATTTTTCAAGAAAAAAGCTGCTTCTAGCTTTTTCACCACATGAATCATCTCTTTTTTCTTTTGTTTCCAGTTTCTGTGAAGTCAAAAGCATCTAAACCCTAATTTCAAGTTGGGTGATTTTTTGGAGTGTAAAAGACAGTCCTACCCTTAGTAAAAAGGTGTATAAGTCACATGCAAGAATATCTAACAGAATATTCCAATTGATACCATCAAATTTTGATTTTGGATACTATAGGTGAATACTAATTAAAGGTTGGGGTGTAAAAATGTGTGTAAATCACGTGTAAGAATATTCAACGAAATTGTTTCGGATCGAGTTCGGGTAGGAAAAATACTATCCAAAATTTTCGGATACCAGACCCAGAAAACCCAAAAACCGAAAACCCGACCTGACGCCCACCCCTACACTTAAGTACAAAATTAAAAGGTTAGGTACCAAGATACAAAGGTGACCAAAACTCGGGGTGCATGATGTAATAACCCTTAATATTTTAACATAGAGGGAAATCATTCGAATAGATTTCTTAAAAGAAAGCCCTAAACATCAAACAAACATGACTTCGCGTAAACAAAAAGCAAGTAGAATTATTTATGCAAGTAGAACAACAGAAACCCAAAAAAGAAAAATCTCAGCCTGCAATTCCAGCATTTCTATTTCTTTCTCTTTAACAGGATGCATATGGGCACGATAAGTTTAACAGAAAATTAAATACACAAATATAGAGGGAAAAACCAACAGCAAAAAGTTTTTCGACAAATTACCTGTTCTGGACATAATCACGGTCGCTTTTCAATGGAGGTGGTGATGAAAAAAAAAATCTGTTTACTTCTTCAGTTTCCTGTAATTCTTCTTCTTAAACTGGAGTTTTTGGGTAGCAGTGCAGTCGTGTGATCGTGTGCAAATATACTTGGGGAAGCCTGGATGAAGGGCTTTAGTACTAGAGCCCAAGAATATGGAAAATAGTATATATAGGACTCCTTTAGGAAAAAGATACTTAAAAGTGTTAAAAAGAATATAGAAATCGTTTACATTTAAAAATAACGGCATTTAATCATTCAAAATAACTAAATTAACCAGTTTACATTGTTTGGGCCACTAAAACGGGTTTCCAGCCGAGCCCGCCACTAAATTCAACTTGGGCAGTTTATATAGCAACTCCTATTTTGAGATATTGAGTCCAGATTGATTTAAAAGTCCATTAACCATTGTCTGACTCAAGTTAACAACCGTTAAAACTCAAATAAATAACAAATGTAAATTGGTGGCCCAAAATAAGACTGCTTAGATTTTTTTTTTTTTCAGGAAATGTAAACGGTCTAAACCATCGAGGGTCCACCACCTAATCAACCCATAAGCTAAACAACTATGGATTAATTTTTTTGAATGTAAACAATTTCTTAATTTATAAAAGAAAAAAAAAACAATTTGTATACTAATTTGTACAATTTTTTAGGAAAAATTTCCTATTTGGTCTCATATCTTAGACTTGAGGTTACAAATTGTCCGATAAGTTGAATAAGTTTATACTTAGTCCCATAACTCAATTTTTTAGGATAAACTTAGTCCTTCCATTATATTTTAACTGGAAGAAGTCATGTGCCCGTTAGTTAATAATTTTTGGGATTTTGACTTAACCACTACCATACCAAACGTCATTTTCTCAAAAATTTTGAAATCTCTTAAGGATTTTTCTCTCTATAGGAATGAGAAAACCCTGCATCCCCAAATCCTCATCTCTAAAAATCTCGACAAAAACGACAAAATTACGAATATATTTAAACTCTTGAAGGACGTAAGAAAACCTGGTGATTTGCGCTGAAAATGATTCCTTCACTGCCTTTGATGCTCCCTGATAATTCATGTAAAATTTAGATATTTTTCTGTTGGTTCTTCTTATGCAAAGTGAGTTTTTTTTTTCTTTTTTTTTTTTAATTCGATCCTTATCATTGCAAGGAGTCGAATCTCATACCTCCACATCTAAAGTAATATCTGGTGACCATTGGGTCAAACCTAATGACTTATGCAAAGTGAGGTTGATAAATTGCATGTTTCATTAGTTTGAAAATATAAAACATTACATAGATTGTTGTGCTGTGATTTTTTTTTACTTCTTTTTGAATCAAATTATTATTTTTTGATGTTGTAAAATGGGGGAGGTGAAGCTCATGTATTATTTATGGGTGAAGGGGTAACAATTTTCCCACTAAAATTGGATGCAATCAAAAGATTTTCCCACTAAAAATGAAACTTAACGGTAATAATAGAAAAACTTATTAGAATTTAACGGAATAACTAAATTTGTCCTAAAAAATTAAGTTATGAGACTAAGTATGAATTTTTTCAACTTATGAGACAATTTATCACCTCAAGTAAGATATGGGACCAAATAAAGAATTTTCCCAATTTTTTCATGTATTAAAAATTGTAATGTACCAAATGTGTTGGTGGCATAACTAAAAAAGACAAGATAATATATCAATGTGCATAAAAAAGGAAAATACTCAGACAATCAATAATTAACATATGAAATACAATTAACTAATATAATAAACTTACGTTGTGCCTATAATAATTTTCTTTCATAATTATTTATTTTTGTATTTTTTTATTTTTTTTGGTAAAATTCTTTCATAATTATTTGGTCACGCTTTTCTTATGGTATCTTCCAATAAATATACCACACAAAAAAATATAATAATATCACCAAAAACAAAAAAAAAAAAAAATTAAGGAGCCTATATATGAAAATTTTCTTTTTTTGTTAAATTAAATTATTTACCCCACGACGAATTTGAGTATATGCACGCGAGAACCCAAAAACCCCAGTTCAAGGAGAAGAAGACAAAGAGACAAGCAAGACAAACGACGACGTTTTTGGCGCCCTCTGCTGCAGGTCCTCCATTACCCGCTCCGCAGACGAACTTGCTTGTGTACCCATCAGGTAATGTAATTTTCCAAAAACTTGATTTTTTGTTTTTCTCAATGTATAACTTTGCGATGCATTTTTTTATTAAAAAAAGATTACATATTGGAAACTATCAAAATCATTACTGAGTGAGATTGTCTTCTGGGATTCTTTTGTTCTACGAGGTTTCACGTGATCAAGTATGATTTTTTTTTTTTTGGTTGTTGAAATCCAGCCAAATGTGCATCAACTGCCAAAGATTGTTTTTTTATCAAGGTGGTGTTTGTAGATTCTATAAAATAATATTTCTGTGCTTGTAGCTTAAAAAAAAAAAAAAAACAGAAATTGAGTGCTTCTACATTTTTCCAGTTTCTAGCTTCTTTTTGTGTTACTCAAAAGTGTTTTCATGTTTTCTTCTTCAAATATTGTTCTGCTTTTACTACTCTAGTTTTTTTTATATATCTTTTGTTTTCTCAAAGGCTATGAATGATTATTGAACCTTAAATGGAGGAAGGGGAAGAGATTCATTGTTTAATAATGTATAATTTTAGTCTACTTATTTTGCTTTCTACTTGCAGATTATATAATGATTTATGAAGTGGTAAACGGATTAATAGTAAGGTTTGGATGATGTTTTCTTCTAACTTCAGGATGAGAACTATGAAAACATAAGTTCAAATTTTATAAGACTGAAATATTGTTATTTCCTTAAAAATGTGTCAACTCTTTCCTCCAAGTAATTTAATCAATCTTACTTCTTTTTTTAAGTAAACCGGGAAGCCCGTTGTTTCCGTCATTATTGTTTTATAGTACACCTGCTTCTTTCTTATTGATTTTATCTTATTCCTGCAGATATGGACTCTCATGACTCTTATGAAAATCATGCACAACACAGCCCTATCTCAGAAGAAGATTCAGTAAACCCTTTCATACATAATCTCAATGAAGCATTGGAACGAACAATGAACCATATAGATGTCACTTCAGATGAAGATAGTGAAGAGGACGACGATGTACTCAATAACGCTAAGAGACGGAAAATATCATTATTCTGTGATGGGAAATCTGAGGTGGAAAAGATGTACTTGTCATTAGCTCAGATGATAATGTTGGATGAGCAACCTTTCTCTCTTGTAGAAGAGGAAGGATTCAGACTAATTCTTAGACTCTTAAACCCCGAGTGGACTGATGTTTCTGAAATAACAGCTAAAGGTTACTGTGTCAATAGATATGAGACGGCGAAGAAGTGGTTAAAGGCTTTATTCAAGCATGTAAATAGAATCAGTCTAAGTATAGATTGTTGGAAATCTGAAAAGAACCAAAAGATTGAGTACATGGTCATAATCGGCCTTTGGGTTGACCAGAATTGGCATTTACAAAAACGTGTTCTAAATTTTCTTGATATTACAATGTTTTGTGGAGGCCTTGAGATTGCAAATGCTATTTGGCAGTGTTTGGAAGAGTGGGGCATTAACGATAAGATCCACACAATATCTATAGATAATAATAATCCAGCAAATTATTTTGTTATTGATCACTTGAAGGTTTATGTTGAAAGCAAAATGAAATTGCTTTATGGAGGGACTATATTCCACATTAGATGTTTTGCCCATATTCTTAATCTCATGGCTCGAGATGGTCTTTCTGAGATTAAAGACATTGTTGATGTTGTTCGTGATAGTGTAGAATATGTCCGAAAATATAAAATTGAGATATTCTGTGAGATTGTGAAGCTGCTGAAGTTGCCAGAAAGAAAATTATTTGATGATTTCGAGTCTGAGTGGGACTCTACATATGAGATGTTGACTTGTGCTATCAAGTTTAAAGATGTTTTCCCAAGGCTCGTTGAGCGGGACCCATATTATGAAACATGGCCTAGTGAAGAAGATTGGGCGAAGGTTGAAAAAGTGTGCTCAGTTTTGAAGGTTTTATTGGAAGCCATGAAAGCAGTTACGCATAGCATTTCTGGAAGTAATTATCCAACTTCAAACTTGTTTCTGTTTGAAGCAAGTGAAGTTAAAAAGGTGTTAGATAAGAAGTCACTGGAGAGTGACGACTTCATTAGAAACATGGTTGAGAAAATGAAGGTCAAGTTTGACAAATATTGGGAGGATTCCAATTTGTTGATGTCTATAACAATTGTTTGGGATCCCAGGTGTAAGATGTCGGCTGTTAATTTTCAGTTTTCCGAGGTTTACTCTGCAGAAAAGTCAGAGAGAAATTGCTTATGTTCGAAAAGCTTTACATAAACTTTACTCTGAATATGACACAGTATACAATGTTCAACGAGAGTCGAGTAGGGATCAACAAGAGACTCGAAATTCAGAATCTTTATATGGTTGGTCAACATACAGGAAACATTTAAGGGATTTGGAATCTGTTCAACCTCAAAAATCCGAACTTGATATGTATCTTGAAGAAAGCTGTAATGTTGCCGACATAGACAAAGGGGGAGACTACGATGTTTTGGAGTGGTGGAAAAGTCATTCTCCAAAGTATAAGATACTATCAAGAATGGCAAGAGATATTTTATCCATTCCGATGACTACTTTCAGTGCTGGAAATAGAGTGATTAATGAATATCACGCCTCGTTGACTTCGCATACGGCTCAAGTATTGATTTGTGGAGGAGATTGGTTGAGAAAGCATTTCGGAGTAAAACATAATGCCGACGTAAACTCTTTTATTATGATAAATTCAGTGTCTAATAATTATTTTTATTCATGTTAATTATTGTTATTTACTCTTAGATATATTGGATTGCAGGGTGACAAGGAAGAAATGAAAATCCTTCTCCCCATTGATGATGAAAATTGCACCGGGTGATACCTCTTGGTAAAGAAGCTTAATTTATTACATATATATTTTGGATTAGCATGAACTATTTATTTTATAAATTTGTATTTATTAGTGTAAAGACTTATTTTTTAGCTTGTTTTTAGCAAAGTATGGTGATGTTATAGACCTCTGGTATAACAATTGTCATGCTCTCCTTTCTACTTGCGTTGTTTGAACTCGAATTGTTACACTTACATTTCGAAGAAAATGTGGGTACTGGGTCGCAAGGATTGAATAATTAAAATGCTCTTTTTCATTTTCTTTTTTTTTTTTTTTTTACTTGAATTTCATAACTTTCAGAGATATTCATTGGGATAATTACAAAAAAAAACACCTAAGGTTTGATTTAAATCCAAAACACTATCCAATCCTGAAAACCTTACAAAGACCCCCTAAAAATGTAAAAATGTAAGTGAAATGTTACAAATACCTCCCGTCAGGGAGGTAAATGTAAGGTTACAAGATTACAGGATACTTTTTGTAAACGGCGAAAATCTCAGGAGATTTTCATAACTGAACCATGTTCATTTATAGTTAATAGTTCCATCAATTGATTTTTTGCTCTATTAAAATGATTATTGCAGTGTGAAACTGGCTACTCCTTTTTACATTGTTTCCATTCTAATATACTAGATTTTATCTACATTATTTCTATCATTGGGTGACAGAAACTAGAGATGTGCTCAAATGTATCAATTCCAGAACATGAATTTCTCAAAATGAAATTAATTCACTGAATGAATTTACAAAAGCAAACAAAGGAGTCATTTTGTACAAGGAAAAAAAAAAGAAAACCAATACTATTACTGCCATCTCTTTGTAAATCCTCCTTTTAGCCATTCCTCCCACAAAAACAACACAATGCTCTTCCACAAATCTCTTGTAATCAATCAACAAAGAGCAATCTATTTTCTTTATTATTTCTATAGTGGAAATTAAACACAATTACCAAATTAATCCACCCTCCACCATGTCTTATCCCCAAAGAGAAAGAAAAGAACAACTCAAATATATTTGTACCTCTTCAAGCCTGGTCTGGTCCTGAAGGCAATGGTTCATAGCCATCATGATGTTTGACATTTTGAGTGTTCTTGCCTGAGGAGATTGGAATAAATTTGAGAACTGCTCCAATAATCAAGCTTACAGCTCCAATCGAGACGCTAAATATCCAGTGCTCCTTATTTAGTGGCACGGTATTTGTAACTTTGCCCAAAAATTCCACCATAACAACTTGGAACGTCACTGTGGAGACCATGACAATGATAAAAATCCAGCTGCTGAACATGCCACGGAAAATGTTTATCTTCTCCATGTCGCGGCTGTTGATTTCGTTGAAAACCTGGTGTTTTTAAGGGGGAAAGGTTGT
Organism: Verbena officinalis; assembly: GCA_958496215.1. Taxonomy (NCBI): domain Eukaryota; kingdom Viridiplantae; phylum Streptophyta; class Magnoliopsida; order Lamiales; family Verbenaceae; genus Verbena; species Verbena officinalis. The sequence continues at coordinate 4,917,987 of OY292388.1, forward strand.
TAGTGTTTTGTCGGGAAATTGTGGAGCAAAATGTAATTTTAATGTTTATGATCTCTAACAGTTGTTTACCTGGCAGAAAACGAAGGTGTTGAAGATCAAGGTGTTAAGGGTAGCATTCGAATCGATGTTTAAGAACCTCTTCCCTTCAAACTTGAGTACTCCAAGCACAATCAGCTGATAGATACTTTGTCCAATTATATTTCGCCACATAACTTTTGTAATAATATTAACATTTCTCCCAACGGGTGGTCGCTGCATCAATCCATCGTGTGGCGGTTCTGTTGCAAGAGCTAATGCACCAAGTGTGTCCATTATCATATTCACCCAAAGCAACTGGACAGCTGTTAGTGGCGCATAACCTGTAGGCGAAGAACATAGGAAGCATTTTAGAGGAGAAAAAGTTTTTCTTCTTTCTTTTTTGTTTTTATCTTTTGGGGGTGAATTACTTCCATATATTGATTACTGAATGTTGAAGGCTACCTGAAACACATGCAGAAATAAAGTTTGCAATGAGGGCAACAATGTTTACAGTCAGCTGGAATTGGACAAACTTCTGAATGTTGATGTAAACCGAACGACCCCATTTCGCAACATTCACTATTGTTTTGAAATTATCATCCATTATCACCACATCAGCACTTTCTTTTGCAACCTGCAGGTATTTAAGAACTCAACATGAATAAAAGATAAATAAATAGTTTCTTTTATGAGCTAAAACAAGAGATATATTTTTATGCCCTATATACAAACCTCAGTTCCAGCTATACCCATGGCTAACCCAATATCTGCCTCATGAAGAGCTGGAGCATCATTAGTCCCATCACCAGTCACCGCAACAACTTCTTTGAATTCTTTCCTCAAAAGGGTCACAAGTTTATGTTTGTCCAAAGGCAATGATCTTGCCATAACCTGAAAACAAACAAATTCACAATTTTTTTTGACAAATTACATTATTGATGTTGCTTTAACAAATTTTTCTGTAACCAGTATTATAACCTGCAATTTGGGAACTATCTCCCTCATTTCCTGTACGCTTTTATCACGAAAATCAGAACCCTCTATGGCAATACCATCATCAGTCAAGATACCACATTCTCTAGCTATGGCCTTGGCAGTATGAATGTTGTCTCCAGTTACCATTCTCACCACAACTCCAGCGGCTAAACAAGTCTGAACAGCTTCTTTAACACCTGGACGAACTGGATCCTTAATTCCAACTACTGCAATAAGTGTGTAGTTATTATCAGGAATAGATTCATCAGATGTGTCCTCAATATCCTTAAAAGCCAGGCAAAGTGTTCTTAGAGCTTCACAAGCAAAACCATTAATGACATTTTTGGTATTATTTATCTGTTCTTCCGACATTGGAACCGATTCACCGTTCTTCGCCACCATGTTGTCGCACATTCCAAGAATAATTTCTGATGCACCTTTAACAAATGCTCTAATGTTACCATCTGGGAGCGCCACAAGCACCGACATCTTTTTCCGGATTGAATTAAAAGGTTCGACTTTTATTATTTTGGACTCTTTCTTTTGTGACTCGAAATCCTTCTGAAATAGCAAACCAAACTCCAGCAAAGCTGTCTCTGTTGGAGAACCTAATATCTCAGTCTTCCCATTCTTACCTTTTACCACTTCTGCACCTGTATTAAAAAATATTCCATGCATCAATGTTTTCGTCACATCCTCAGAGAATGAAGTGCTGAGTATATTTTCAGGCTTGTTATTTTCAACTCTTTTATCTTCTCCACAAATAGAAATCCTCGTCACCACCATGTGATTTGTGGTCAATGTTCCTGTTTTGTCTGTGCAAATGGTACTAGCAGAACCCATAGTCTCACAAGCAGATAGATTCCTGACTAGTGCCTTATCATTCATCAGTTTCTTCATTGCAAATGCAAGACTTAGTGTTACAGCTAACGGAAGCCCTTCCGGTACAGCAACTACAAGTATAGTAACTGCAGTAGCAAAGAAATCAAGAAGCCTCAACGCATCACTTATTGACCAATTACTTATATGACCATTAATAGCTTTCACTGCTATGTACCGTACACTAAGAACCAAAAACGTCAAAATAGCAAAAACTAAACCGATTTTCCCAATAATTGTTGCTACTCCATTTAGCTTCACTTGCAAAGGCGTCTCGTCTTCTCCTCCTTCAGTAAGAGTGACCATCAAACGTCCCCATTCAGTCCTCATACCAACAGATGTAACAATCATTTTAGCCGAGCCATCTTGCACTTTTGTCCCGGATAAGAGAAAAGGCCTCTGTTTCTCAATATTTACTGGTTCACTCTCTCCAGATAAGCTCGATTCATCAAGTGACAAGTTGTAGCCTGATATATAAAGCCCATCTGCTGGAACTTGGTCTCCTATATTAAGGTTAACAATGTCCCCAGCAACCAACTCATAAATGGAAAGTTTCTGTCTGCTACCATTTCTGGTAACATGAACTACTATACTTCTCTTTTCCTTATCAAGATCTCTGAATTGCAAAGACTGCTTGTAGTCACTAACTGCAGTTACCGCCACCACCAAGATAATACACAGGATTATTCCAATCCCATCATAAATTCCCGTTGGCCATCCTTCTTTTGCAATTCCAACTCCTACAGATACTACAGCACATACCACTAGAATCATCAGAGTTAGATCTTGCATGGCATCCCATACAAACTTCCACAAGGGCCGAGGAGGTTTCTCGACGAATTTATTTATGCCATAGATTTTCTGCCTGGTTGAAACTTCACTCAAGGATATACCATTTTCAAGTGAGACTGATAATTTTCTTGATATCCCTTCCGCTCCTCCATGAGATTCCAAGCGCTTTATATCATGTGTGTGTACTAATGAAGCGAGTTCGTCTGGACTGATGTCATAGCCGGCTTTCTTAACCTCGTCTGGGATTTTGTGCTTGTCTGTTCGATCAACGGCTGTAATACAAAAGAAAAGAAATGTGATGGAAGTAAAGATGCAGAGAATAGCAATTTAGCATAAAACTGGTGCTTAGTTTTACCATCAATGAAATGCAATGCGGCCTTTTGCACATATAGAGCTATTCGGATCTTCTCCTGAAAAAGAAAGTTATCATTGGATTGAGATCATCAGAAAAAATCAGGAATACTAAAGTATGCACTCATTCCATTTTCTCAAGCCCTTTCCCATGGTAGGCAATGAGATGTTAAAAGTTTTAAAAGAACTGTATTTTATATGATTCAGATCATTTTAACAAGAAGTTTGCTAAAATCTATATATGGTTGTGCTCGCTACATTTACAGGGGGGTGATTCAGGGAAGAAAAGTATGTTAGGTTGTGGAACCTAATTGTAATATTTAGTGTACTATTAATTATGAAGCACTATCGCGGTTCAACCTGTAATTATTCTACATTTTTTTGTATCTTCTTTTAACTATTAATATAGTGGAACACACTTAGTCAAAGTTTGACTAAGCAGAAAAACGAAACCCTAGTCTGTGTAATTTTCTCTTTTGCTTTTCATTCTCTTCTTCCATCAGTTCAAAAGTGGTACCAGATCCTAACAAAGTATCAGTAACTATAGGCATCAGTTACTTTAGATACCAGATTTCCGAGGTAGCTAGCTACTGGAAAAGCATAAAAATGTAAGAAGAGCACATCTATAATAAGAAATTAAGCATGATGTGCTCAAAATCTTGGCAATTAGCTCCTAAATTTCAAAGGTTGAGTATTTTCAAGTTAATTGACTTGATTTACCTATCAAAAAATAAAGTTAATTGACTTGAGTCTGTAAATCCCTTGATACATATAATTATCAAACAAAGTCGAGAACTGTGAAGAACTTACTCTATCCAAGTGAAGATTTCTTTTCCACGAAACAAAATTGATCACATCAGTAGTCCTCAAAAGCAGTCTTAGTTTATTTCTTAAAGTTTCACAAAGGTTTTTTTAGTTAAGATATAATTTTCCCTGAAAGAAAAAAGAGAAAAAGGCCAAAGATTGACAAAAATAACTAAACAGTATTATTTAACTCCCCTTATCTCAAACAAAGTCTGATCCGACCTATTCCATTATTACCATTATGGTTGGAATTATGAATGGTTGGGTTATAAATTGTTTAATTGCATGCATAAACAGAGGTTTAGAGATGGTATATTTTTAAGCACTAAGTTGTATTGGCTTAATTTGATAACCGATTACGGGTTTGAATGGATATTGCATGCTTTTAGACTATGAAATTAACCAATAGTTTTATCTCGCCAAGCATGTACCCAGAACCCCTGCAAACTGATATTCAAGTTCTTGCTCTGCATAACAAATACATTTTTTAGTTAATATTGAAGGATATCTAACATCTTGACTTAGTCGATTTGTGAAGTCAATGTAAACCAACTTCATCCCGGAACAAATCTGTATCATAATTTAGCATACATGGCCATGATTGTGAAGCATTTTCGTTAGAAGTGAATTGATAGTTTTGACTCTCTGATTTAATCCATGCAAAAGAAAGCAAAGTCTGTCACAAGTAATGCATGCAATCCTCTTTCACATTCAGAATCAGTCTGTGACACCAGGAAGATATGAAAATGAATAAAGAAATTAAGCTAACCTGCATCATGTAAAAAATGGAGCTAGCTAAATGGGGAATGCCTGATAGACCAAACCATGTGGAAAAAATTTCTTGAGCTGGTAGTTGCTCCATTTTAACATTATGAACTGAATGAAACCGAAAAGGCGTTTTTCCTCAATTGGTTTAAGAGCCAGGATTCGCAAATAAATATCTATGTGACTAATTCTACATTCTAATGTCAATTTCCAGCAGGAAAAGTAAAATGCTTGTGCGCGTCAATGGTAGAAAAGTCTAAAGAAATTAGACGAGCAATTTGCATGCAACATTCACGAAATTGCTTGGTGTTGAAAATCGGAACCAGCCCATAGACCAAGAATAAAACTAGACGAAATCCTATGTTATTAAATAGAATATAACCAACATCTATTCAAAATATACCAGAAACACCAAAAAATAATAAAAGTAAAAATAAACTCCCAGAAAGGAAAATCCAGAAATTTGTACTAAACCAATGCGGGACATGAACATACACAGAAAAAGGGCATTATAAGCGCAGACACACATACACTCACGCACACACACAGAGAGAGATACTATTATTCTAAGAAACCTGAATTTTGCGGCGTTTGCGGTCGGCTTCGGCGCGCTTGGCGAGATCGGCGACCATACGGAAGCGGCGGCGAGGGTTTTTGACTAGCCATACCGCTTCTCGCCATCGCCGTAATGCTTCTTCCGATGGCCTCTTGGGCTCTAACTCAAAATTCTGCTTCAAAAAATCCTCCATTAACGCACTAGCAGAAAACTAGTATATGCCAATGTCAATAGTAATTCAACTAGAGTTGAAGACAGGAAACAAAAAACCACGTATTCATAATTGCGAAAAATGTTGCAGATCTGTGGATCGAATGATCCTTTGATCTGGATGGAGTCGAAGGAAGGATTCAAGGGAGTGATAGTGTTGGTTTCCATCGAAATAGGCGGGAACAAACAGTAAGACTTGCCTCGCAACCACACTTGTATTGTAAATACTTATTTGAGTTATTATAGTATAATAATATTCAGTGTAAAAACAAACTTTAAAAAAATCCATAAAAAATCATAAAATTAGGGTAAAATAGCACTACTAAACCCTCAAACAAATTAATAATTATGAATTATTTAGGATGAGTAAGTTGACATGGCAGTTCCGAGACATTTGGTTTAGCTAGTATAACGTCGAATCGTTAAGTTACGTCATTTGGTTATATTTTATATTTCATGCTAGTGAAGTTGATTACTTCAAAATCAAAATATTGGGTAAATTATATATGGGTTTCTTACGTGTATCATATTTACATATAAAACTACTTAGGTGCGTTTATTATATATAGATTTCTAAACCTGGTCAACCGTTAGTTTTAATTTCTCTTTTCTTCTCGTGTAGTGACTTAACGTTGCAGTTCTTGGGAGTATAATTGTCATAGAAAAATAATTATTTTATAATTTGGTTAATATTTTAGCAACGGTTAATCAGGTTCAGGGATCAATATATAATAAACGTATTTAAGTAGACTTAAATATAAATATGACAAACGATAGAACTCATGTGTAATTCGCCCTAAAATATTCAACTACAATTTTAAACTGACTTCAATGTAGTGACAGCCCAATTATGATTTTTTGTTTTTATCTTAAAGCCCATATGAATATTTAAGACTATGTCTCAAATAGTCAAATTAGACCAAATATTTTGATTTTTGAATGAAATAATGCAAAGAGAAAGGAAAAAATATATATAGTTTTTTTTTTCAATAATGTGCTAAATAGAGAATTTTTTTCTCCTCAATTTCTATGTAATAGTGAAATTGTTCAGGAAAACATGGTGCCGTTGGGCCTACCTATTCACGTTCATGTCCCAAAATGTTTTACGGCCCATGCTTCGTAGGTGATCGGCCCAAATCTGAAATTTAAACGTCTAAAGATGAAAATATTTTTTTTAATGTTACCAAAAAAATTAAAAACAACTAATCTTTTTTCTGTAAGTCAAGAATTCAAAATATTCCAACCAATAGTGTGCTAAGTGACCAAACTATTATTCAAATTCTTCCTTTTTCTTACCTTATACTTTATGGTAAAAAAAATATTGCAAAAATGGACTACAAAATCCAACCAAATCATTATATCCACCACTACTAGGCTAGCTAGGCATACTTGCAAAAAATTAAAAATTAGAATATCCATGTGGGCTCATGCACATCTACTTTTGGCAGACTGTCTACTTTCTTTACCTCTCCTTTAATGATTGGTACTAGTACAATTTTCTAGGAATTGGAGGACCGTAATGCAATTTAAAAGAACCCAAGCACCAATCAAAGATTCCTATCTCATTTTGAAATATTTAATCTTTAGGGACCTAAATTTGTTCACATATTTTCCTCTACACACACATTAGAATGACTACACAATTGGATCAAGTAACATGTAGAGTGTGTAGTTAGTGAGATTAAAATATAATCATTTTTAGATCAAATCTTAGACAAAAACTTTAGTTTATTTCTTTGTCTCTTCTCTAATTTGGACTAAACCCCCCCTCTCTCTCTCACACACACACACCATCAAATACATATTCAAAACCATCTACACACCATTAAACTATATGAGTAAAGTTTCAAATAAGTACTTTTAACTTTTCATTTTTCTTAACTACTTTGTTCTTTGTCTAGAATATAGACTGTCTAGTCCCTTCGTTGAAGCACCTCAAATGATAGATAATCTTGAGATTTAAAGCTACTCCATACCCAAAGTTAAGATTCGAACCCCTGGCGTTTAGTTAAGGATATTATTCTTAACTACTATGATGTATTTAAACAAATGACAACTTCTAAGTTACAAGGAGATAGTTTGATGGTAAGTATCAAGTGTCAACAATTGTAAACATATCGATTACTAAGTTCAAGTCCCTTTTAGGAATATGTTAAAACTAGTACTGCAAACGAATCAAACCGAATTGAACCCTAACATTTTTTTAAGGTTCGGATTCGAGGTCAAATTAATTAATTTAAACGAACCCATCATAAGAGTATTCGAGTTCGGTTTAATTAGAAGTTTGAATTCGGTTCGAATAGAGTTTCGGTTCGCGAATAATATTATATGTATTATACATTATTAAATTAAATTATATATAATAATATATATTATATATATTAATTATTTTATTAATATATATAGGGTTTGCGAACCTCGAATCCAGAGACAAAAGGTTAGAATTCGGTTCGATATACATGCAAACCGAACCTAGGTTCGGTTTGAGTTCGAATTTCTCGAACCTTTTGTCAAGCTAGTTCATTAAGTTCGCGAACCGGTTCGGTTCCGGTTCGTTGGCAGCCCTACTTAGAACTAGCACAATCCCCTTTAGATCTTTTAATAAGCTTTAGATACTTATATATTTCAAAAAAGCTAGTCACAAAATAACAACTCTTCTTAATATTTCCAAAACAAAACACTTCATAAAATCATAAAGGCAATTATAGAATAGATACACATGCCATGTATGTTCTTGGGGGTGATTTGAAACATAGTAATAAAAGTAAAATGGGCTCAATCACATGGGTGTTGGTGGTTTGGGCCCACTGGCCTTATTCAAACAGTAGATAAAATTAAGTGGGGCCCATTTGCATTGTCAGCCCCCATGTGATTGTCTGCTTATTGTGACCCCTCATTCTTTCCACTCCATCAAAGCCAACAAAGAAACAGACCCTACATTTTAAAAGCCAACTAAGTGACAAAAAATATAGAAAAATGCATTAAAATATTGAAATATTTAAATTATATTGTCAAGGCCCATGATCACACTAAGAAAACGACACCAATCAGACACATTATTAATTTTAAAAAAAAACCCTATCATTGCAAGCAATCGGAGTATCATTGCAACGAAGTAATATCTAGTGATCATTAGATTAAATCTCAATAATTTTATAACTTTTTATACTTGATACATAAAAGAAACTGATTAATTATAAAGCATAATTTATATCTGCATCTGCTATACAGAGAATATACTTTTTTCCTGCTCTTTTTTATACAATGGGAAAGCCATCAATGGTGAGGAAATTAAGAAGATAAAATTACAGCCCTGTCCCTGATCTTCTTTTGATTGTTACAATTGACTATTTTCTTTTTTTCTTTTTTTTTTGTTTTTGTTTTTTTACCTGTGGTCCAATAATTTCAACTACAGATGGTGAAAGGAGACTGAAAATACAGATAGTAGTACAATTGAGAGAAAATGGATGGCTGACCCACTCCCCTTTACTGCCTTTTTTTTATGTATGCAACTTGTATGGTAGTAAGTAGTATATATAGTATTGGTCACTAATGGTGGCATGATGGCGGTGGTGGTGGCTGTGGTGGTCCTCTATATGTATCAGTCGTCATCGTCGGCCTGTTGAAGAAAAGCATAAACAACCAACCTTAATAAATGAGCAAAGAATCAACTAGAATTGTCTGATGGAGTGCATCGGTTGATATATGTTCGAATTTGAATTTTGTATTTACGAAAGAAAAAAGAAGTATAAATTCACTAAACTGGAGACAAACATGGACCATGTAATAACAACATTATGGGGACCAAATACTAAGGTAGACATAGATTCTAGAAGCTAAGGAATCTTAAAATTTGAATTAAATTGTTGGGAATTTACCTTCTTCTCTAAGGTGTGGCTAAAAAGGCCGACAGGATTTTCTAGTGCTACATTCCAATGGTCTCATGACCAGAAGCAAACCTAATATAACATAGTCATGTAGAAAATTTGTTAGGAAACTCTAATTAATGCTTGTAATTAAGAAAACAATAATGTTTGCAATCGATTATTTACCTAGGTAGTTGGAAGTAGCATGATTTGAAAGGAGAAGCCATGTCAAGTGAAGAAGCGGCCGGAAACAAGGACGGGCCGGTGATCAAATTATTGTTAGTCGATGGTGCGGAAATTACAAGACTACCCTTATCGGCCTCCAAGTTGCCATTAGAAAAGGCTGTGGCTTTAGGAGAAGCGAAGGGACTATCCGGGAGGTTGTGCTCCAAGCTACATTCAAACAAAATGTATATATTCAACTACAAGTTTTTTAAAAATTGGAACCATCCGAAAATAGAATGGCAAAGTTGCTAAAATTGTGAAAATAAAAGAAAGTACAAGATGCTAATTGCTAAATGTAGTTTAGCCTTTTTTTGGCTTAAAAATTAACAATTAAGAAAATAGAAAAGCACTAATTAAAGTTAATACCTATCATGAAAATCACTTTCTTTAGAAGGGAAATCTTTGCCATTTCTATTCACATTTTTGGGAGAAAAATCATTATCTTTCTCAACCACATTCACATTCTCCAGATCAGTCGGAGAAACAATATATGCCGGATTTGCCCCTGTCCCGACTGAGCCATTTTCTGAAATTACAGAGTCACTTGCTCAATTCACACTCTTTTGTGAACATACTTCAAACATAGATAATAAAAGAAAATGTAAAGAGAAGAAAAATTAAAAAATCGGACTGACCTTTGGCTTCAGGACTGCTTCGATTGCTGGAAAAGGCAAGATTTTGATTGTACAAGGTAGGCGAAAACGATGTCGGAGGAGAAACAACTGCGCCAGTAGAAAGAGTACGATGATGATTATTATTTCTCTTAACATCAAGAAGCTGAAGGCCCACAAATCTCCTATTCTGAAGTTCAATTGCTTGTTGGAGATCAGCTTGCTCCTCTAATTTTCTCCTCCATAACATGTCTTGAGTGTTGTAAAACATTCTTGCACCTAGTACATGCAGAGAGGACAATTAAGACATTTATCTAAGATTTTTCACTAAAACATAGGAAAATGCTAAATTTTATGCATTTATTTCTTACCAAGATGAAGATCATAAGGATCTCTTGAGTCTAGCCCCGTGGGGCTACCGCATCCGGTGAATTCACCTCTTTCCATTTGTGGCTGTTGTTTCCTGCAAATAGTTTAAAAAAATGAAAAATAAAATAAAAAATCAAGAAGATGAAAAATCAGAAGAAAACTGGAAACAAATTTTAAAGAAAAAGACATAATAAACCTGTGCTTGTCTGGGATTTTGCCCTTCTCTTTGTATGGCTTGACAAGAACACGTGCATCGCAGACGAAATGCGGATTGCCCTTTGCAAGGATGAGCTTAACAGTCTCAGGATAATCGAATGTCACAAACCCAAACATCCTCTTCTGCTGATATGGGATTCTTACATCTTGAACAGGCCCAAAATTACTACAACATGAAAAAGAGAAAAATCATTCAAATTAATTACTACATCTACAACCTTAAAAAAAACCCAGATTTATTTTAAACTTGAACAAAAAATATTACCTAAAATAATTGGACACATCTTCTTCCTTGAAAGTACTATCAGCAGGAAATGTCAGGTAAATCTGCCTTGAACCAGAATTCAAACCATTTATACCAAAATCACCTCTTTCGAGACGGGCTCGGCCAAATTTGTGCATCCCTTCACCCATCATCAAACCTCTAAAATATAAATAAAATTAAAAAAAAAAATCACTTAAAGATTAAAAAAAGAAAAGATCAAAAGCCTTTGAAAAGAAAAAAGTTAAAAACCTTGGGCTGTCGGATTGAATTTGCTGCTGTAGAAGAAAATTCATGCATTTATTTGAGGAAGCTGGAGAATAGGGGAAATTGTTTGAACCCATGAGCTGAGAATTAGATGTTGACTTTGACCTAAGCAGCTCGTGACACTGCTCCATCATCTCAAACTTATTCGGAGATCCCACAGCCGCTGCACCGCCGTCCGAGGCGGCGGCGCCCTCGCCGTGGAGGAACCGGCAGCTGGTCCCATTCTTGCAGTAGCCTCTAGCATAGAACAAACAGGGTTTCCACCCAAACCCTCCACTCAGATCGTCACCGCCCATGCAAATATCACTCACCGAGCAGCTCCTCCGGTGGGGAGAGGAGGCGGCGGCGGCTCCCCACGCGCCGCCGTAGGATGGGAAGAGCAATGGGTCGGTCCCATTTGGACTGGAAGCTAAATCTTGCTGCTGCTGGTAAAAAAAATCCCAACTTTTTGGCCCGAGCGGCGGCGAGCCGCCATCGTTGAGGAAAGAAAGCTGATCTTGAAGCTGAAGCTCATCGATTAAGTCAACTTCTCCGCCGTAAAAAGGCGGAGCTGAAGAGTTCATGGTAGATGGAGAAGTAGTAGAGTTATATCCACCAGGACTGATTAAATTATCCGGCGTTTGGTAATCGGAAAAGCAGCTGCTGGGATTAGATATACTGAGTGGAGATGGAAGATTTATACCAGCAAGATTAAGCCTTGAAGAAGTATTATTACTAAAAGATGAAGGAGATTGAGGAGTAGAAGGAGTGGAGGGCATGTTTGGTGGAGGTAAATTAAGCTCTTTTCTTGCTTTGATAATCACTGAGTGGACTAAAGCTTCAGGACCAAAAGCCAAACGGATCATTTCCTTCTCACCATGATCTTGAATGAGAAGAACTCCCATGACTTTCGAAGCATTTTGAGGGTCTAAATTTTGAATTCTTTGGAAAACTATCTTTGTTGCTTCATATGCATCCATGTTAAGAAAAAAGTTAAATTTTAAATTCTTTTTCTGTTTGTGTTTGTGGTTGGTAGTAAGATTCCACTCCAACCCCTCCAAACCTCAATCCTTGTTTTATCAGCTTTCTTTGAGTAAAGAGTGAAGAAAAGCAAAAACAAGAAAATTTATTTTCCTTTTTTGGGAAAAAAAATGAAAAAACAAAAAACAAAAAGACGCTCTCAATTACTTGTTTCCACCACACCTACTCGGATGTAATAGAGTAGTAGCTGTAGTTCGCTTCATCTTTCTCTTGCTCCTGCAGAAAGCCCAGAAAAAGAAAAGAAAAGAAAATTAAAAGTGGTATAAAAAGGAGTATTTCCCGTGAGGGAAAGCTAAAAGAAAAAGGAAGGATAGTTAAAAGTTTGCCCCTTTGCAAAGTTAAAGAATTTACATAATATATGGTAGTTGAATTTCTCTATATAGAAAGATATGAGGGATCAACAAGAAAAACAAAAAGAAAAAAAAGAAACAATTTTTTCTTTTTCTCCAACAATTTTCTAGCTTACCCATGAAAGATCAAGTGAAGAAGATGATAAACTCAGAGCCCATCATGAAATTAAAATCCCTAGGCCTCTCTCTCTCTCTCTCTCTCTCTAAATGATCTTGTTTTTTTCTTTCCTCTTTATATGAGGTATGAGCATATGTTTGTTAGCAATGGAAGTTACTACAAAAGCCAAAGCAGCAGCTTCTTTCTATGCAGCTGTCAAAGCCCTGCAGAATTTAGCAGCAGTTTGACAGCAACAGAAGCAGAAGATGATGGCACAGGAGGAGGACCATTAATTTCTATGAATTTTTATTACCTCTCTTTTTATTATGGACGAGTGGTAAATAATTTAACAAAAGATAAAAAGAAATGGTAAAAAAAGTTGATGAAAGCTGTCTGAGTGAAAGTCTGTGAGATTATTATTCTGACACACTTCCACTAACTCTCATCTTGATCCCACTCATGCAACTGTCAACTAAAATTATTGCCTCGCTTTTGGGGTGGACATTTACTATTTTGCCCCTCTATTGTGAATTATTCAAATGTTGTAAATTTTAATACTTGTTAAGTTGGTCAAATTTTCAATAATTTTTCTTTAATTTATATTCTACAATGACCCAAAAAAGAAAACTATTTTCCTTTTAATGAGTACCACTGTCAATGATAAGGTCGGTTTTTAGTTGGAGTTCTGAGGATCGAATATAGACCGTCGAACTGATAGTTGAATTTATATTTGGGGATCCGCTTTGATCTAAAATAAATAAATAAGGGATTATTTGGCTGGAAATGATTGGCTCCGGCGTAGAACTTCCGACGCTCAAGTCAGTATGCTTTAGCTTAAAGGGTATGGAGAGAGAAATATTATGTACGGAGATAATAAATGAGTTTATCAACCAGTAATTAATGAGGGATATTTATAGTAGTGCATAACATGCACTAAGTACACGATACTATCCGGATTACCTTAACTAATAAGGTGTTGTCAATTGGGTATTGTTCAACATTTAATACTTGACAGCTGACTGACTTGACTGTTTGATATAGCGGTAGAAACCACTCGGAAGGTTTGGGGGTCGGATCAACCCCCAGATCGATATTCGATCCGATCGAACCTGGAATATATTGGAACCGAAACCGAACCAGTAGGCTAACCGGTTCGGTCAGTTTCGATTCGGTTCGGTCGATTTTCGGTTTTCGATTTTTTTACACACCCCTAGATCAACCCCCGGATCGATATTCAATCCGAATCCGATCAAACTATGAGGTTAGATATTAATCGACCTTGGAGCTCAAACCTTGGCCTAGATAGGCCGACGTCAATCGCTGAGATGACGTCATGTGTCTAATCGAGATTTCTTATCAGTCATCATACTCTATGTCAAATTATATTTTATCATCTAAATTTTAGATTTTTATATCAATTTCTTCTTGTATGTTTCAGCATATAAGTCTTTGGAATGCAAATATTTCGTCTCTTAAACCTTTATTACTTTTACACTTTGTTAAGGTGTGAAAGCAGCTGCATTCTTGTAGCTGTCGGAGACTTGAACTCAAGATCTTTAATTAAATTAATGTAATATCGAACTGCTAAATTAGGTAATTTGGTTGATTTATTTATCATTTAAACTGAAAGTTTGGTATCGAATTAACTTGAAACATATACAATCTTAAGGATTGTGGGAATGGAAATCAGATTATACTAAAATTCCACATAGCTTTCAATATCTCTTTCAAATTTCAATCAAAGATTATGTGAATCTGTCACACTACAATGATAATATCGACCGTCTTTTTCTTTGCAAGATTTTTTTCAAATAATTTACACGTGAGTTTTTAATTATGGCTTATTTCGTTTTTTGAGATAGAATTACGAATTCTGGCCTATTGTGTTATTTGGAAGTTGTACTTTATCTTAATAAAGGCCCAATTTAATCAAAACATATATTTTACTGTAAACCATGCTCTATTTTGTGAACTCGCTCTTAAGATTATAGTAATACTAAAAGAAATTGAACTAGATTTGAAAACGTAATCAAATAGATTTAAAAAGAAAGGGCAGAAAAGGGAAATTTTATACAAGTTAGGCACAAATTGTTGTCCTCCCCTGGGGACGGTTTGTCAGGACTCGTTTTTTTCAATCAAGAACTTGCTCCTACCAACATCTTTCTCCCTCTCTATACATACACATACACACACTCTCTTTTGAATGTGTTGAAGATTATATAGTAATAAGTATATATAAGTGGTGAGACTGTGATACACGAACACGGTAATACATGATTTTTTAAAAATATTTTTGTTAACTGTCTCACATCGAATATATATTAAACTCTTAACTACCTTATAAACTTGAGCAATCCTCACCACATTAACTAGTTTTTGTAGGTGAGTTAGACTCAAGCACCCTAACTAACGTAGTATCAAAGCAGGATGTATCCTGCACTTAAAAATTTCAGAACAAACTGTCTTTTGCATCTAAGTTTTATGCTCCAGGTTGATCCTCGATTGTTTGGGTCTTGGGTGTTAACCGTCCCACATCAAATAAATACTAAACTCTTAACTACCTTGTAAGCTTGAACAACCATCACCCTCATTAACTACCTTTTGTGAGTGAGTTAGGCTCAAGCACACTAACAAATGGACACACTAATACTCACTTGACACAAAACTGGCTTTCATTTCCTTTTCATCTTACTTTGGGCCAATTACACAAACAAAATCCCTTCAGGTATGCATCGTTTGCAATTTCACCATCGTAACCTTGCAACTTTAATCTTCCTCAATAGGTATTTATAAAGTTTTTCAATGGATATTATATATATATTTTTATATTTTAAGGGAGTATTTATAAGGTTTCAGTTGAACATGAAGTATTTGTAAGGTTTTAATAGTTTTTCAAGTAAATCTCAGGGAATTTTGTGTTAATCCTTTTTATTTTTCATAATCAATCTAATGAAACATCAATACTAATGCAAAAATGCTCATACATAATGAACTACAATTCATCCTATACGAAAAAATGTATGTCCACAAACGATCCAATAATCTACTATACAATAGATTCATACCCACATCAAGAGAATCAGTTATTTTTGGTTTCTTTATGATTTGATTTCAACCAACTTAGATATAAAAAAGGTCACATTCCACAATGTCTTATAATTAATCATAGTATTATTAATTTTAAATAATAATTAATTACTGCATTCAGTTCAATTATCTAGAAGAAAAAAAACTATTGTACTAATCAAATGTTGGACGACTCAGCCTATAGACAATATTTTATGTTTCTTCCCCAATATTGTCAAATAGATAAAAGAGAAAAACAAGAAGGTATGAGGCAAATTAGATATTTTGATGAATATGTAGGACCAAATTGAATTTATATTAAGTATTTATCGTTCATTTACTACATATATCTAACTCTGACAAACGCATGGGTACAGGTCGGATCCAATAATTGTAATATTGAGTTGGGCCGGTCAACGCCAATTTCAATCAAGAATCTCGTGCTCCAACCATTGTTGCAAATCAAGAAATAGAAAGCAACTAGTTATTCCCACCTTTGTTTTTTGGTCATCTCATGTATAAATTGATCCAATAATTAAAAGAAAATATAAGTAGTTTCTTATTTTTTTATTCACTATATCCCTAGTGCATTTATTATTTCTCAATATTGAAACTGTGATGCATGCATATTTCTAAAAAAATTATTATAAAGTGCCGCGTAATATTTGATATCGTATTTGAAAATAGGGTAAATTATCCAAATCCCTCTAAAGTTTACGATATTTATAAAAAATATCCTGAAATCTTGAAATCTTATATTTACACTCCGTGGGGGATAAATGTAAGTTCTTTCGGGGAATATTTATAAAGTTTCAAGATTTTTATACATTTTTATGATAATTTATGAGATTTCAAGGTTATAATGATGTTTGGATTTTTTAAGTGATTTTTCAGTAATTTTTCCTTGAAAATATATATGGTCCTCTCTTTAGGTTTTGAAGGCAATAATGAATAGGCTCCTAGTGATGATGCTAGTAAAATAATTGGTATTATTATGCTAATGATTATGATGATTAATATAATCTCCAAAGAAACATAAAAAGTGGAGAGACAATGAGAGTTGGTATGATTTAATTAGTAGAATGTAGTACTCATAAAAGGTGTGGTGATTTGAGTTGGAGGTGGGTAGGGTAGGGTGGGGTTTATTTATTTATTTACTTATTTTTCTCTATTGTCATTGTCTTTCTAAGATGCCAAAACAAGAGCCACACCAAAATAAATAATTGTTAAGTATCTTATAATTTAAATATAATTAATCGCTATAATTCTTTTGCTTTTTCAAGCAGCATTTCACTTTCTTTCAAAAGTTAGAAACATTTGTTTGAGTATTTTATACTTAATAATTCCTCATAATTCCTTCTAGATTATAGTTCCTTTAATTTCTTGACATGCTATCTTGAAACACTGACATGTTCACAATGACACTAATTTTTTTAAATATTTTATATTAGAGAAAAGTGTCCGATACCTTATATCGCACACAACACGCCATGATACGTTATTATAAAATTTTTAAAAATATCCGTATATCATAGCATGGTAGGTAAGGTAAAAGAAAAGACAACAAAGCGTGGAAGATTTTTCGTGATAATTTTGAAAATGTTCATAATTTTTTTATAAATTATTCCTTTTTCTCCTAATTTTTGTGTCATATTTACATTTTGGGGTATCTAATGTAATTCTACCCTTAAATAAATATATATTGAATTGTATGACGAAAGTTCCTTACTATTGGAGAGAGCGAAAAAGGTACAAAATTTTTTAGGGCTTTTTGGTCTTTCTCTCATTTTCACATGGGGTGTTGGTGGACACTTTGTACTGACTTTTTCACTTTTGATTTTCCAAGTGCACGTGTTGTGCACGTGCTTTGACAGGCACGTGGGGCTAACTTTGGGGTTTGCCTCACAAAATCTTTTTATGAGTATATTGTTGTCGGAACAAATACCAAAATGTTTTCTATGTAAATAACAATTTTAGCTTTAAACAAAATGTTTTTTCAATTATATTCACATTTATATCATTTTAAAAAAACTTAATTTTAGTATTTAGATTATAACTCATTGACTAACTATTGGGGTTTGGTACAATGGCCACCAAATTTTATTTAGGGGTGGCAATTTTTGACCCAATACGATAACTCAATACGATTCAACACGATATTATTGGGTTTGGATTGGGACTTATTGAGTTGGGTCGATAATGTGTCTACACGATAAGAAACACGAAAATTTTGGGTGGATTTAAATTGGGTTGCGGATTACACGATAAACATGATAATTTTATTGGATTAACCCACAACATGATGAAACACGACCCAACACAAATTCATATAGTTTTTTATTAGAAAAATATATATATAATTATAGCAAATATTTTTCTTACAAAACTAAACCATAGACTGGAGCCCTATAGTTTGGATAATAATTATGTTTATGTCCTATATAATTGGATTTTAAGTAATATTATTACTATGATTATGGATTTTGAATTTATTTTTTGATAAAAGAATTCTAATTTTTTGTTAATGGGTTGGGTTGGGTTGACACGATAAATTTTGTGTTGGATTTGGGTTTACCTTTAATGGGTTTGAAGTTTAATGGGTTTGAAGTTTAATGGGTTGGGTTTGAGTTTACTAGTTTTCAACACGAACCCACCCAACCCAACCCAATTGCCACCCCTAATTTTACTCCAGTGTGGAGGTCTGGGTTCGATTTCTTGCAATAACAAGTGGTTGAATTGTGCGCGTGTGTTTAAATTCTAGTTTATGTAAGGAGCAATTAGATTGAGAAATCGCACTCAAACTTCCTTTCCTGAGTCATCATTTGTTATTAGATCTTTACATTATCTGAGCCGGTAATAAGCTGGGTGAGAAAGTTAAAAAAATTAAGTGTAAAATTTTTGGTTGTGAAACTATAATTAGGGGTGGCAATTTTTGACCTAACACGATTCAGCACGATATTATTGAGTTTGAGTCTGGACCTATAGGGTTGGGTCGATAATGAGTCAACACGATAATAAATACAAAATTTTTGGGTGGGTTTGGGTTGAGTTGTGGGTTACACGATAAACACGATAATTTTATTGGGTAACCCACAACACGAGCCCATATATTTTTTTATTAGAAAAAATTAATAATTACAACAAACTTACTCCTAAGGAAACTACAACAAAGCCCAAAAAAAAAAGGAAAAAGAATATTAGTAAAGACAGGAGTCTAATATAAGTAAAATATTGCACATCGTTTCTTTATTTTTAGGGTTTGAGTTTTTTAATTTATTTTTCAATAATTTTTCTTTTAGTTATTTGTTAATGGATTGGGTTGGGTTGACACGATAAATTTTGGGTTGTGTTTGAGTTTATTCTTAATGGATTTCCGACTTAATGAATTGAGTTTGAATTTACTATTTTTTAACACAAACCCATTCCAATCCAACACTAACCCACCCAATCTAACTCAATTGCCACCCCCTAAATGTAATTTTGATATGTATAATGATGTCAAATGACTTATTCTCTGCCACTGATTTTGAATCAAAATAGTGAAGATATTGTCATGGGACAGACACGTACAATTTTTCCGACAAGGTTTACTATACAAACCGTACATATATACTTTCACTAAAACATTTGAACCAATTGTCTTGGAAAACACAAGCAAACAAGCTTTATTACATAAAATTTAATCTCTATATCACTAGAAATAGGAATAATTATATTTAAACTCTTTCAATTAAAGGAAAATACAGCAAAACTTCATTTACTATTGGAAATTATAGAGATATTCCATCGATGATGATTGTCACGACCCCCGGGCGCGGAGATGAGAATCCTTACGACGGCGCCTGTTGGACGCGCGGGTATAACCTTCGTCACTACCGAATACAACCCTAAAGTTTGGCTTAGAAAACACGTGCCAAAAGAGGTTAACCTTATGTTGGTTGTACTTGGAAACTTGGTTATATACCCTTCAAATTCATATCAAATTTTCAATGTGGGATGAATTACGACGGCGCCTGTTGGACGCGCGGGTATAACCTTCGTCACCACCGAGTACAACCCTAAAGTTTGGCTTAGAAAGCACGTGCCAAAAGAGGTTAACCTTATGTTGGTTGTACTTGGAAACTTGATTATATACCCTTCAAATTCATATCAAATTTTCAATGTGGGATGAAATCCCCAACACATACGGTCTTACGCACGGTCTCAAGACCGTGTGCCAAGCTCGTGTGGCGCACCTGATAGCCGCACTGAATTTGGGGTGCTACAATGGCTTTGTCTAACACTTATGTCATGTTGTTAGTTATTTTCTTATTTTCTTAGTAGATGTTAGCGTTTTATTAACTGGATAGCAAACACTATAACAAAAATATTATGGGTAATTTATTCATTTTAGAACTTTCTATTAAATTTTTTAGGTTTCCATTAGAATTAGATGATCTATCTGTAATTTTCAATAATTGAGGGGGTATTGCTGTATTTACTCCTAAGTCGAGGAGGTGTAAGTATAATTATCTATAGAAATATTATACGGCTCAATGGATCATTAATTGGGAAATTCGCTATATTTAAATGGGCCTGCATTAGTCCAACTCTACAGGCTTTTAAAAAAGATTTTGGGCTAGTTTAGTTTATACCCAAGAGAATGGGCCACGGCCCACAAGAAATAATGATTGGTTATGGTTCAGTTATTTTCCTAAAAAACAAAATAAAAGAAGAACATGTAATAAAATATTAATTTACTTGAATATGTAGGTTTATGGGGCTCATGGCTCCTTAAACAGTAAATGTGCAAGCAGAAAAAGGGTTAAAGTGTTTGATTATTGGATAAAGAAACAAAGTTTTAATAGAAAACTCAGGCAAAGAATTTGCCTACTTAGCAAAGCACACCAACAACATAAGACACTAACCAATTTACAATGCTGTCGTACACGAAAACATTGCAATGTGAAATGGGTAATTGTCTTAAAAAGTTTATCTGTAAGATGTTTTGATTTCTAATAATTTGGTAAGAAAATGCATAGATGTTATATCCAACAATTGTCCAGTTTCTAGCAAGCTATAATCAACTCATAGATCTTTTTATCATATAAAAAAGTATCAATTACTTAGAATCCAAAAGACCATCGAAACCGTCAAACCTTACTAATACCCATCGAAACCGTCAAACCTTACTAATACCCCTGAAAGGGGTTTCTTGTAAGGTTTCACTTCATTTTTACATTTCAAAGGAATATTTGTAATGTTTTCAGGTTTGGATGGTATTTCGGATTTTAATTCTAACTTTAGGGGGGTTTGGGTAATTTTCCCTATAAAAAAAAACATCATCATCATGAAGTCGGAAAATAAGATCCACATCTCCATTACACATACTCTATGTTACATTCACAAGAAAAACCTCTATATTTACAAAATCCTACTTTCTCTACTTGTTTCTTATTAGTACACAACTTCTATATGTAAGACTAAAACATAAGTACATTTCTACAAACAAGCTTTTCTTCCCCATCATTACACATATAAAACACAAACTATCTACACCCTAAGTAGACAAGATTATCAAATATTACGATATTACAAATTCCCCCTACTCACTCTTCTTGATTTGCAGACGGTGCCAAATCCCTCAACGAATCCCCCAAAACTTTCCCACCATTTCCAATACAATCAAGAACTGCAGGCCCACAATCCCAACCATTCATCATATTCCCACATTCATTTGAAATCCGACATTCTCCTTCTTTGAAAGCACTAATAGCATTATTGCACCGTTTCTCAAATGGGAAATCGCCCAATTCGATATCAATCTTCCCTCTTAAGTTAACCAAAAGCTCTCTAAGCCTCAAAACCTCTGTTTCAAGAACTGCCTGCCTTTGTAACTTTCTCACCAACTGTTGGTTAACAAATCTCAACTTCTTAACTTCCTCCTCTAAAAAAGCCGCTTGGGCTTTTTTCTTCTCTCTATACTTTCTAACGGCTTCTCTATTTCCCAAAGGCTTACGGGTTTTCAATCCTGGCCTTTGTTTGGCTTTGTCACAAGGCCCTTTATCCTCATCGGACGGGATTAAGTGTGTGTGAGTGTGGTAACACGTGTGAGTGTGTGAGGTATCATCTGGGCCGGGGGGATTGCAAGTGTGTGTATGTGTGCAAGTTTGTGAGTTTCTCAAGAAATCATCAAGTAATGAATCGGATGAGAGGGATAATTGAATGTTATTACTAGAAGAATCAGAATTTGGAAGTAATTTAAGGTGGTCTGAAAGCTCAATCTCCCCATCATCCATGTTTTCTTTCATCCCTCAAGGAAGCAAGATTCCTTTTTTTTTTTTTTTTTTGTAAACTGAAGCCTGATATATAAAACCCTTGTAGTTGTTCTTTCACAATAGCTTGATTTTCTGAAATTTCACTAAATCAAGTGAAAAATGAAAACCTTCTGGCAATTTGAAGCTGATTTTAATGCAGAAATTCCAGCAATTAACAAGTTTCCATACAAAACATGCGTAATCTTCAAGAAAAAACTAACATACAGAACATTGATTACCCACTGACCAAATCAATCCAAGATAATCTAATAGCAATTATCATCAGCGACTACAGGAAAACCCACATGGAATATCAGCAGCAGAAGACAAAAAGCTAGCGTAAACGCAAGATTATACCTATTACAGTGTAATCTTTAAAAGTGGTAAAGGGAATAGGAAAACCAAGAGAAGAATAAAGACATGAGACATGAAGAAAACATATTCCTCAATCCTAAACTGTCATAACTGGATATGTTTGTTTATGTCTGTGTATTACCTGATTTTTGCTTAGATTCTGTAAAATTAACCTTTCATCTTTGAGGAAGAATACAATACACCTTTTGTCGGTTTTTGATATTATTGGTTTTTCTAATTTAAAAAAAAAAATATTTATCGATTTTTAGTGTACATAATGTCAAACCCCTGATGAGATTTGACTGAGCAGTACTACTACACACACTTGTCAGTCGTCTCTGCTTGATTCTTGGCCACTTTCAGGACCTAGCGAGTATGGGCCTTCGGGTCGTCAAATAGAGACCGTTTTCAAGAAATATTGGGTACACAATCCATAATAATTTCTTTTTGAAATAAGTAGTAAATGCATTTTTATTATAATTTTTTATGTTTTCTTGAATTTTAATTCTTTTTTAGCACAAAATAAGCAGATTCATCATTCATCCATGCATCATGATAAGGTAATTCCATCAAGTTCAAGTATAAAAGATTCGGGCCTGAAAGCTGAACTGAATTAATATTAACAATCTTTGGCTAGTAAAACAGCAGCAATTTAGTTATATTAATTACTGATTAGGCTGCATGACCACTCTTAAAAATCATAACAAACACTCTTCAAAATCCGCCGTGCTGTGTCCAACACTGTATCGGACACTTTTTTAGTGTAAAATGTCAAAAAAAATTTGTATCGCATCCACGTTGTCGTGTCCGTGTTTCATAAATACTGATTTATTTGTTGCTTGCATTCCAACTTGCGATAGGTTCTAAAATGATTTTCATAGAAATGTACCGATTCCAAATTTCAGTGTATAGAAAACACTAGGAAATTACTGCAATAACATAAGGGCAAAAATATGAATTGAACTACAATTAAACTTTAAAAATATGAATTGAACTACAATTAAACTTTCTTATATTCTACAGCTCAATATCCCGAGTGAAACGAAATCTACATAATTAAAATTAAATAAAATGAAAAACACGCTTTTAAATCTGATTTCGATTCTGGCTGTGATGATATCTGACTCTCTAACTAGCCAGCATTAGGCAAAATTATGGAGGCCAAACTGCTTCCTCAAAACAACGATAGCAGAAAGTACAACGAGCTTTCTGAAACCTTCACTTCGTCTAGCCATTTTACTTCCTGCACGAAAGTACGCCAATATCACAACATTACTATTAAAAACCATACATTCTGCAACGCAAAGAAGAAAATAATAATAAAAGAAGCAGTTCGATATTTTTCTTAGACAATCTGATGCTGTGCGAAAAAACAATTTCAACAGGACTGAAATTCAGATTACCTTACATTACTTATCAGAACAGCCAATATAACATACAAGTCCGAAAATTCAATTATTATAACAAACGAATTAACACATAAAATAGATTAACCCAATATATACGCACATGAGGGATAAACTAACCTGCTGCCCTTTTTCGATGGGACAACTAATCCTCTTTTCTCCAGGCTCTTAAACCGATCCCTCACGAGGGTGCAACAGCCCTGATGTAAAAACTTATTAACTGTTGATTGTTTTGAGTTAATTGACATTGAAGAAGAAACAAAAAAGAAAAGTTAAAATTAGAAACCTTCAACTGCCGAAGAGAACCAGTTTTCTCTTCAGATAAGAGGACTTGGAGAGGAGCAGGCTCGAATCTGAAACAGAGAATAAGAAAAGTATTTACATCTCATGTTTGGATATTAACACTTTATACCAGAGAAGTTTATATTATCTTCAGAAACAAAATGTTGGATAAATAGAAGAAATTTGTGCTGAAATACGTGAAAAAGAGAGAGATGAATCATGTATCCCCTAAAGTTAAACAAATTCTGAAACATTTCCTTCGTGGTTATGTTTGCTTACAAGTTCTCCAAGTAGTGTAATAATGAAAAGAATATAAAAAGATGTGAAGCTTTTATTATCATAACGTACTTGTATTTTCCTAAGCGAGGTGGACGAACTTTCAGTCTCTCTTTTTTAGCTACAATCCGCCGGAGATGCCTCTTTTCTTTCTCTTCATCCTCGTTTGCTATTTCTTGCATTATATCTTGCAAACTACTCGCACAGAAACCATTTCATGCATTTGGAATTAGTAAAACTAATAATAATTTTGAAACTGGAAAATATTTGCAGAAATCACTGATTGGTACCTGTCAATGTCTTTTGAAAGTGTGCCCATCTTTTTAGCTTCTGCTTCAGCTTTCAGTTGTTCCTTCCTTCTAGCCCTCCGATTCAACTGAACTCGAGTTATCCTTTTTGTTTTAAGAGGCCTGTAAAGTTTTTAAATTCACAAATAAAACGCAAGACAAATTAGAAAAGAAGATTAGACAGGACATCAAAATAGTAAGTTATGAAAGAAGAGAACCTTTTCTCTTCATCTGCATCTCCATTATCAGCCAGATTTTCATTTTGATCATCATCATCATCACTTTCATCATCAGCCTCGAGGAAATATTTCTGATATAAATAAGATATAAGAGATGTAAAATGAACATTTAAAAGCAATAAGTGATGGTAGCTAGAGTATGAGATACTCACATCTTCTTCATCAATAACTTCTCCAGGAACAACTAAAGGAACTGGCTCAGGCCCCAATTCAGTTTGATAAACTTTCTGCATTTCATCAGCAACAGCACGAGCTAATGCATCCTATAAAATTAATTTAGAACATTAGGTGCGTTAAGTTAAAAATACAAATGAGAAAAAAGGAAAAATTGAATAATAAAAAACAACCTGATGGCTCTCAGGGTGAGGATTGAATGAGCATCCAGGAAGTTCAACCTCGACAGCAGGTATAACACAAGTCTTGGATTTCTTTTTACTTTTGGCATGGCCTTCACCTTTCTCTCCCCACAAATCACCTATGGCAGAATCATGTGCACTTTCATCCTCTGCAGCATCTTTATCTTTAGCCGTTTCAACAGCTCTACTATTTTTCTTGGATTTCTTCTTCTTTTGTATAGAAGATGGAACTGCTTTGACAAAAGGGTTTGGCTGCAACAGACTATCACAGCGCAGTACCTTTTCTCTGCTTTTCTCAATCTTTCGCTTCACAGAGAGATCTGTCGGTACAGAAAAAATGAATTAGCCTCCATTCCAGAACATATTAAGAACCTCAATTCTCATTTTTCCCAAATATAATTTTGACTAGTGACTTAAAACTACGTCGACAAAATTACTAGCACACAATCCATAAACTTTCTCAGCTTTCAAAACACGGAGAAGATCAAGACGGGCAATTCATAATTTTTCTAATTCATCGTACAAACTACAAATACATAAATTCATTAAGGATTCAATTTACCTCTGGACTTATCGACGAAAAACAGATTATCACTGGGGACGTCAGCCAAAGAACCACCGGAAAGTGCATCCTTTGTAGACTTCTCGAAGTAATCCTCAAAATCTTCGGTGCTAATATTAGCCCTCCATGCCTTCTTTCCTTTCCTTGAGCTCTTCGGTCTTTTCCCCATCTTCCCTTGTCCTCTCTCTCTCTCTCTCCACACGTATATCTTCTTCTTCTTCAATGGGGTTGCTGCGAGAAGTGTAGTGAAATAGAAGAACAAACAGAGTGGCGCGGCAACCCAATTCTCTAAAACGAACCCTAAACTATGGGTGAGAGTGAGAACGTGAGATTGTGTTTTAATTTCTTTTTATTTTGGGTTTTAAGTTCATTATTTTCCCTCAATTACACAAAACCCCCGATATTTACGACTTTCATAATTTTATTATCGAAATTTTACAATCTTATATTTACCTCTTGAGGGATATTTGTAAGATTTTATAAAAATATTATGTATATTTTTTTTTATATTTTAATAAATATATTTGTAGAATTTTGATGATTTTTGGACTTTTAAACAAACTTCGGGAGTTTGTATAATTATCCCTATAATATAAAACAGTAAAAGTAGTACCGAACATCTACCAAAAAAATAGTACAAAACAATCCTAGGGTTACTAGAGAATAAATGTATAAAAACATATTTGTGATATGAAAAAAATCCTAAATTTTTCCTCCAAATCATGTCCTTAAATAAATGTACAACAATCACATTCTTAGTGATTGCAAAAATCTTTCGTATAATTCGAACACTAAGTTTACATACACAAATGTACAGTAGAGAAAACAAATTATCACTGCAGTTTAGTTAGTTCTTCCTTTGAATTGAGAACCTAGCCAGTTCCAGATGGAGAAGTTTGAGCCATAAAATTGTACCCTAACTGATTTTCTTGAACCTCGTCTACTAAATTCCAAATCTCTGGTTACATCATAATCGATGCTCTCTTGGCCGTCAAGCAACGGAAGCATAACCGAACCAGATGACTCCAGATTTTGCATCCAACCGCGTAAAAGATAATTCACAACCTGGAAATATAGACAGAAAACAAAAGTATAATATGGATCTTCATCTTCCAATGAAGAATTGAATAGAATTTGACAAGGTCTCCTCATGAATAATAAACAACAACAAGAAGATCAGGAAAACAAATTATATACGAGAAAAGAATCAGAGTCTCACACTAGGAGGGGAAGTTTGTAATTATATGTAGTTATATGGGAGGTCAGCGTAATTGATCCAATATTTAATCTCTCGAACACGTCCCCTCACATACATGCAGTTTTCTTAATATTTAAATATTTAATATAAGTGAAAAAACCTCACCTCAGGAACCTCGTCATGTGGGCAGTGACCGGCAGGACTTATTTCATAATATGGAGCATTGGGCACTTCCCGTTTGACCTGCAAACCCCAGACCGGCCTCACCCAAGGATCTTCTTTCCCATACATGAGACAAATTGGTGTATTGTTCATCTTACACCTATGATCATAACCAAATGGACAATTATTAACTTCAGAAACAGGAATGAAGAATTGGGTTAATTACACAAAAATAGGAAAATTACCCTGAGGTTTCAATAATTACAAAAACACCCCCTGGTGAGTATTTTCTTGTATTTAGGCTAAGCTAGGGGGTGGCTTGTGTAATTATCCTTAAAAAATTCAATACCACATAGTTTCTGTAATTTGAGTTTATATTGCACCAACCTAGTCAATGATTCCTCAAAGGATAATTTTCCCTTAGGAGCAAATATGATTGAAGCAAATGATGCAGCTGCTGCTGGATGCTGAGTTATCTCAATTATACGAGAATACACTTCGTCAACCTCTGTTGAGTGATCTGCATAAACTTGCTTCAATATTTCTGTAATGCTTCTTGGATCACTTATTTTCTGCCATCTGGAGTGATCAACAAATAAATAAAATGCCAAGCTTAGGAGGATTACAAACACACAAGCATTCAGGGGAAAAATATTGAGAAGGTTTTCAAGTGATTCTGGGAAATATATTCTAGAAAATGTGTGAACAACAAAACATATTTGGTCATTGAAAAATTACTAAATATATCTTGAAAATACAAATTAAGAGATTACCATTAATACACTCCGTGCACGGATTTTGAATAAGAGAAATAATTAATCAGGTTTATTGAACTTACAAAACTTCAATAAATTTTCTGAGAATCGAGGGGAGAGGGAATGTTCCAGCCCATGGGAAGAGTCTCGATAATCTTGGAGATCTTTCGGAATTTGGGAGAAATCCCCAAAATGGAGTTGCATTCAGCAAAGTTACACCTTTCACCAATTCAGGATGGGATGCTGCAAAATAGAGTGCCACGTATCCTCCTAGTGAATTTCCCACTAGATAAACAGGTTCTTTTATCACCTGTAAAATCGAGCATATGAGATATTAAATCGAGTTGAATCAAAAGGGAGAAATTCTTATGCTTCACTCATGTACCCAATAGTTTATATAGGTGACGTTTGCAAGAACTTCTGCTTTTGGAGAAGTTGAAGTTGTAGCAGAAGTAATAATAATTTGTAGCAGTAAAAGGTGATAGTGCTTGGAGAAAAAAGTACAAAAACACTTTTAAAGAATAGGCAAAAGAACTTAGAAGCTGGAAAAAGCACCCACCAAAGGGCTTATAGCTTGCTTATTTTAAGCAGAAGCAGCAAAATGAAATACTCCATTTCAGCTTTTTTCCTTTTTAAGATTAAAAGTAGAAGAACACATTCTTTTTAGAATTTTTGAACATTTCCACAAGACTGTTGGGTGCATGAATAAGGCCCAAAATCGAATCCGTACAAGAACTTTCCTTCAAGAGTTGCTATAGTTGCTATGCGCGCTTTTCAGAATTTGAGCTTTTATTCGTAATCAAGAAACTCTAGAAAACAATTAAACTCTGTCACTATTAATTGAGTTTCTCAAAGCACAAAAACGTATTCAAACAAATAACATACCTCTTCAATAAAATATCGTACTTGGTCCCTCCACAAATCAATCGAAAAAACCAACTCTTTAGCCCAAGTCTCACTTTCATCTCCAAAGCCCCAAACATTATTTTCTCCATCTAAGGTTGGATCTTCACAAGGCAACGACTTGGCCTGACCAAGAAAATCAAGAGCCCACGTTCTATAATCCCGACCAAGATCTTTCAATTGTTTTTCATAATGAAAAGATCCCACACCAAAACCAGGAAGAAATAGAACATTTTGGGAATCCACATTTTCCAAACCCGATGTTTCATAATGCACAGTTAATTTAGGCTTCCATTCCCAAAAACAGCTTTTAATAGGAGATTCGTTTTCTCCATTTTCTTCATCTGGCAAACCGGGAATTGAGATCTTAGGTATTGTACTACTTCTATTAGTTACACTTCTATCACCTTCTTCGCCATTGAGTACATAAGAGTTGTAAGTTTGACTGATGATAGTCGAGTCAACATGTTTATAACCTTTACGAGAGCAAAATGTTCTTGAAAGTCTATCAAGTCTTTTCAACCTTAAACTAGAGCATGACTTTATAACAAATAAAGACAACCTTTTTCCTCCTGATATTGCAGGTTTGGATCGATGCAGACTTAAATTCTTTACACCACTAAAGTTTACTACATAACAGTGACGTGCTGCCTGGCAAGAAATTATTTCCATCCTCAGGATCGAGAAACTTATCTGAAATGAGTAATCAAATGAGAAGTCAGAGATAACTAGAATCAACTGAAAATAAAGAGCCAAAATGTTCCATACTGTATACTATATTTTTTCTCTTTTTTCGCCATCTGATTATTCCAAGTTAAAGTTCAACTACGTCTACATTAGCACATTGTCGATAAAACACTCCTAGATTTAATAGCTGGTATCAAAACAATTATTTCAAAGGGAATAATAAGGTTGTGGCGACAACCTTAAGGTTTCAATTATCCACCTAGTGATAAAATTGTACTATATTTTGTCTACATCATGGGTAATTTTTCAAACATGCATAAGTCCGCACCATCATTGCAGCAAATTAAACTAGATTTTCTAAAATCTCAGACCCACAAAGGCAATGAAGTTTCCCGCTAACCCAAAATCAGAAATTTTCTAATAATCAAGAGCTAAGTTCAGTTACTTATAATGTACGGAAGATGATCAAGACATGATTTTTACCTCTAAATAGAAATCCCAGATGTCATTAATTTGAACTTCTGGAGAGACTTAATGATGAAATAGAGGGATAGTCCACAACAGCTCGGACAGGTAGAGAATCATACAAGTAACTGGGTAGCTTCAAAACCCCGCCTTCTCTAAAAACCAAGAAAATTAGTAAGTAATTGGCTTAAATAGTTGAAAATATTGAGAACTACGTTAAATTTAATTTAAATTTCCTTGTTTTCTTTTTTGCACTTGTTTTTCCTATTTTCTTTCGCATTTTTGGCCGTGAAGAATTTGGGGTGCAAACTGCAAACAATGATTAGTGAATGTGTGAACCCTCTTTGTCGAGGGACCACAACATATGGAGAAACTGGAAATTGCATTCTCTTCACAAAATTGGGCCGAGGCCCAGGTAAATGGGCTCATGGGCTATCAGTCCATCAATTTCGTCATCAGGCTGGTTTGGCCCAAGAGGATCTTTAGTACCTAAGCAACATAACTTAAATTAATATATAAAGTATAAAATACTAAATTATATATGAATTTAGTTTTTTCCAATATTAAAAAATAATTACAACTATTTTTTTGTGTTTTTTTTATATAAGATGGTGCTATTTACATAAAGTAAATAATATTATTATATATAAACTAATTTAATTATTATATTAAGTGGATACTATTACGATATTAGCGATGAATAAATAGAACCCGACGGCTTTTAACCATGAGCCGGTTTGCTTTTTTTTTTTTTTTTCAAAAAATAGAAGTATAATACTGAAAAAAGAATTTTAAAAATAAAAGCAATTCCAAGTTGAAATTAAAATTCAATACAAAACCTAAAAGTTGCTATGAGTTAGGTTGCATGTGCTTTTAACTTTCACCTTTTCTAAAGAAACTTAAAAAAGCAAAAACTTAAGGATTCTAAATACGGTAAAATTCGTGGATCCAAATTCCAAACACACTGTTGTGTTTGTAGTTATGTGATATTGTAGATGTACCACCTCCAAAGCAAGATTCCTTCATGTATTTGGACACAAGGAGTTAGAGGAAATACGAGAACATGGTATAAAACACAACACGATATAACAAATTAAGATTTTAAAAAATATCCGTGCATCTTTCGGATAACTCATAATAATTCTAGAAATTGACCATTCAAATTCTGTCAGAAACAAGCAGAAAAATCCATGTAATATAAATTTTAAATAGTTAAAGAGCAAGACAAAGTGTACCAGAAAATAGTAACTACAGACATAGATTAGAGCATCTCAACTCAAGTGGTCCCTTAGTTTTATCCTTTTGTCACATTCTTCATTGTTGCACTACTAGTAGTTCTTGCTAATGTCATCGAAATTTGTCCATCACCAGGACAAAAAACAATGCTAAATTTGAAAATCTTGGATTTGAATTGATGAAATAATCCAACACGATTAATAATATATTATAATAATTTACAATTTAAAATCAAATGATTGGTGAAAAGTGAGTATAAATACAATAACTATCCAAATATTACAACCTGAAACAACTCTCAGATATGAGATAAGTTGTAATGTAATAGTAAAAGTTCGTCAACAGATACAGAGCTATAAAATTACAAGAAGAGGCAAACATACAAACCCCTAACCAAATTCTATTACACAAAATCAAACTGCAACACAAACAGAACAATCAAACATGACTAATGCACCAAAATATACACTTTGGGTTGATACTTGTCCAACTCAAGAGATGATTAATAACACAAAAGCCATCCATTTGAATCAATCCCACATCGATCGACATATCCAAGCTTTGCTCGATTTTTGTCAAAAACAACTCAGATGCAGCATTGATGTCATCTCTTTAGAGAAGAAACTCTATTTTTACCATCTCCAACGGGCCGAAGATTAGTCCTACCAATATTCCCACCACTTTCAAACCTAAGACTTTGCACCATCTTTGATGATTCCAACTTAGCTTCATTCGGGGCGGACATCAAATCCATCAAATTGTTCCTAAATCCCAAATCCGAATAAACCCTTCTCGAATCCCTCGATGGTTTTCCCATTTTACTCTCCCGATCATCAAGAATCCTGTTTTCGCCATTTCTTGATTGAACGGGCCTTCCCACGGTGTCCACCATCAAACAAGGGTTAGCAAAGCCGTTCCAAGAATTAACCGGCACCAATCTACTCAACTCACTCAAACAATTCACAACTTCACTCATGGAGGGCCTCCTCTCTCTACAAGACCTCACACATTTCGCAGCCACAACAGCCAACATTTTCCTAATCGAACCATCTTTAGGAGGCAAGATTCTTGGATCATATATAGACATATATTTCCCTCTCCTAATCAAAGGAATAGCCCAATCCACAATAGAAGGAGGCGAATATCCTATATCAATTGCCTTCCTACCACTTATAATCTCCAAAAGCAATATACCGAAACTAAATACATCAGTTTTACAGCTCAAATTATCAGGAGTGACATAACAAGGATCCAAATATCCCATTGTACCTGCAGGAGGAGTTGATTTCAATCTATAATCATCCACACATCTCAATGCCAGCCCGAAATCGCCCAATCTTGCATTGAAGTTCCTGTCAATTAAAATGTTAGCTGATTTGATATCTCTATGAATAACAGGTGGGCTCAAAGAGTGAAGAGTATCAATAGCTTTAGCAGTTTGCAAAGCTAATTTAATCCTCCTACCCCAACTGGGAGGCCGTGAATTCGAATTCGAATTCGAATGCAGAACATCGTAAAGAGTACCATTACTCATGAATTCGACAACCAAAAGACGATCTTTAGCGCCATTTTTTGTGAACCCAACAAGATTAACTAGTCCTGGGCTGTGCAGGTTGGACAAAATGTCGATTTCGTTGTCGACTTCATTTGGGTTTTCGGAAACTGAGTATTTTTGGTCTGTTCTTGAGGGTTTCTTTATGGCTACAAGACGACCGCTACGTAAAACTCCTTTGTAGACAACGCCATGGCTGCCTCTGCCCAAGAGCTTCGTGTCTGAGAAGTTGTTTGTGGCTACTTCGAGATCTTTGTAGTTGAATTCCTGAATTTTGATGCGGTTTTTTTCTTTTTCTTTAACTTTATCAGGAAATTTGTTTAAGGAAGAGGGTGGTGTTGAAGAATTTGAATCGGCGACTGAGATGGATGACTCCGCTTTACACGAGAGATAACCCATCTAATTTTCTTGAATTATTACCTATAGAGTGATCTTGAATACAAATATATGCATTACATACATTTACATTTGTGTAATGAAGTTGTGTAAAGCTGGCTGACTGGTGGTTATGGAACTGTAGATTGTAAATGAAGAGAGAGAGAGAGAGAGAGAGAGAGAGAGAGACAGAGAGAGAGAGAGAGAGAGAGAGAGAGATGACGCCGAGTGGGAATGTTTGTGGGTTGACCACTACTACTGATAAGGAATTCCGATAGCCAATGAAACCTGGCTGAGAAATTGTTGCCCAGAATTGCAGATATTTCAAGGTAAATGCCCAGAGGTTTGAAATATTACAAAAACATACCCTGTCATGTAATTTTTATTACAACCATGATTAGCTTGAATAGATTTTTCGGATATCAATTCGATAAAACCTAATTTAACTTTTATTATCAAACAAAAAAACTATGAACATAACATGAAAATATTTTTCTTCGTTAGGATTCTCTAACATCAGTTATAATTCAGGGTGTTTATGTGTAATTTTCCTTGATAATCTACCAATGGAAGCAATAATGAATGGTTGACTTTAACCATGGTTACGGGATTGCAAAGAAAATTACCATTTTCAACTTGGAAATAAAAATTGAGTGCTTTTGTGGTCTTCATTTTGTCTTGGTTGAAATGATTTTGATTAGTTGTAAAGTAATTTGGAAGAAAGGTTATGGTCTTTAAATTCTTTATCCTCGTTCTTGAATCAATTACATTGATATTTTTAAATTAAATACAAATTGCTACATCCTACATAATAATTATTTATTAAATATAAAAACTAATATTTCATTAGAATTACAAACTATTGTATATTTCATTTCCCAATATTTTGTTTTCTATAGTATTTATGCAGAAACTTATAAGACAATATTTCATTAAATGTTGGGGCCATTTTGGTTCCCTAATTGGCTAATTCCCTCTACATGAAGATATTAGATTACAACAGATATGGGAAAAGACTTGTCCACATTCTTCTACCTATGATCTTGTTGATATTGGGTCCATAAATTTTGACCATATAACATTTATAAAATTCTTTAGGGAGTATTTTGTATACATTTTTATGTTTCAAGGAGAGTATTTGTAAGGTTTCAGCTGACGATGAAGATATTTATAATGTTTCAAGATTTTAGGGTGATTTTAAAAAAAATATAGGGAATTTTGTATAATTATCCCTTATAAATATTCATGAGGAGAAACAAATAATGATTTAAGCAAGCCGAATTTAAACTTGGATGTATAGATATTAGGCAGACTCTAGAGTCTAGACCAGGTGCATACATGAGTTTTCCGGGTCTAAAACCTTTTTGTTGACATTTTTTATTTATAATTTTACTATCTTTATCGGGATCCGGGTTTATATTGACTAAATTCCAGAAAGCGCTTGCCGAGACTGCTTTTTCAGTAGCTTTTCCCCATCTTTCCCGCAGGTAATTTGAAATTCTCAGAGATCCGAACCAGTCATTGTTTAATGATTTGCCTCTCATGCATAGACTACCACAGCTTTTTTCCAATTGATATTTCAACTCTTATTTAAATATCAAAAACATATTAGTTAATGGTGAATACCAATGTTTTGAAAAGTACCGGTGCATGGTCCGGTCCGGTAGACCTCCTAGAACCAATGGGGACCGGAAACGGACTGAACCGCAGGAATCGGTCCCAAAACCAGAAAAATCGGTGCCGAAAATCGGACCGGACCGCCAGTTCGATGAATATTTTATTTTTTTTATATAAAAAAGAAATGGAATATAAAAACTAGGGTTTGAACTTGAGACCTAACTCAACTTTAAAAAAGAGCTAACCAGTTGAGCCATATTTATTTGTTGTTTTTAATATTAGGTTTTTCAATTTATATTTACCATTTTCCAAACAAATTTGCAAATACTTGTGCAATATTATTATTTCTATCTTTTTTATTATAGT
This sequence comes from Verbena officinalis, assembly GCA_958496215.1. Taxonomy (NCBI): domain Eukaryota; kingdom Viridiplantae; phylum Streptophyta; class Magnoliopsida; order Lamiales; family Verbenaceae; genus Verbena; species Verbena officinalis. The sequence continues at coordinate 4,953,060 of OY292388.1, forward strand.
TTTTTCCTCATGAATATATAAGTCAACGATTCTTTCTTCTATTTTTTTTGTCATTCCTTTTAAAATATACAACATTTATCAATTTCATTGATTCTTTGTTAATATATTGAAATTATTTCAATTCAAGTTTTTTGTATGTTTAGTTGTTAAATACTAATTGATTTTGAAGTATTTGCAAACTCTATATAACTTAAGAAGTTATAAAATAGTATTTTATTTTATTGCTTGTACTTGAAATAATATGAAATAAATTATAAAATTTTATTATTTTATGTATTTATAAAATTATATATATATAAATAATAATAATTTATTTATGACATCATACTGGTCGAACCGCTGGTTGAACCGATCGAACTGGTGACCAGTGAGGCTGCCGGTTCGACCTCCGGTCCGCTTTTGAAAACATTGGTTAATACCATTCAAAAGTACATTGAATACTACTTTGAAGTTGCACATATATTTCAAACATACTAAATATTTTAGGACAAGTGTCCGACCCATCGAACGCAACATGACACTATACGGTAGAACTTTTAGAAGTGTCAATGCATCAATCATCATAGCTTGTAACTCTTTGATGGGTGGTAACTCCAATGACTTTGAGCCTCAATTAGGGCCTCAGGAAACAGTCAAGAAAATAAGGCCCAAAGATATTAAATCTAAATGAATAGATATAAGCCCAAAAGCTAAATTTTGGCTGATTCAATTGGGTCCTAAATTATCAAGTCAACTTGGTTCCTAAATTATTTACATACAGTGATACAACAAAATTCTACCTTATCAATTTAAACCTTAATTTCCTTACCTATGATCAACTTTATCTGAAAAAATTATTCTATGTATGGGGTTTTGGGTCTTACATATGCACCTAACAACTATAATTCATTTCAGTTTCGAATTCACTTGAAAAAAATATAGAAAACAAAGCATGAAATGGAACTTGGTCGTTGGGTGCATATGTGGGCCGGGTCCAATACCTGCTCTGTAGAAGAATTTTCGACTTCATCTAAAGCATAAAGTAGACTCACACTTGATGGATTACGTAGGATCCAAGTGCCAATCGATCTCCAAATGACTGCAATCAATCAAATCCTTGACTTGATTTAGAGCTGCATATCTGTGTTGTAATAGCAAGAGCTGTGGTTTATCTTCTTGCTCTTTATTCTTGCTACTTCTTTTGCGGGGCAACTTTCTTGAAGATATTTTCCATTTTGATTCAAATTCATAAGCTGGAAAAAAGCGATGTGGGATGAGAAACATTGTCAGTAACCAGAGCTGCTGATATATGAAGTCAATAAGAAAGATGAATTTCTAAAGTGTTGCTTCACTAAACATAGATATAATACTCAGATTACCGAAAGCTGGATCGTACTTGAAGAAGAAATTATTGCAGCAGCACCAAGACATAGATATTAGATGTTTCTAATAACTGGGGAGGAACTTCAAATGGGTTAATTACCTTTACTTTTATCTGTAAATCCTTGTATAAGACATGCACAAATCCATGGCCTTCCTGCACATGATGCTTTTGCACCGCCTTTTAATTCTCCATTGTGTTGCTTCAACCTACAAAAGTAACTAGCAACTAGTGAATAAAAAAGAAAACGCCATTTGTTTCACTTTTCCGGGGGTTGATACCGGTATTTATATAATCTCGAAACCAAGAGGGGAAGTTTGTGTAATTACATATAGTTAGAAGTGAGGACTTCATGATTAAAAGAAACATCATATCACTACGCATTTAAAAGAAAGCACGCTCCTGGTATCGACAAAATACACACACGAACACTATTGACAGATTTACGTGCAATGCCTATACAAACCAAGACGGCAATATTTGCAGTGAAATACTTCTTTTGTGCCACAATGTATATGAAAAAAGATTGAAGGACAGAGATTTCTGAGAAGATATATACTAGAAATAAAAACAAATAGATAATGGAATCGAGGTTCCAAATCTTGGTATAAAGCTCACACTTTTATTATTATCCTTCTTAGCTAGGTACACTAGAAAAGTAGAAATCATGAGATGGTCAAAACTTTAGGAAATAAGGAAATGCACAACATTTAGTAGAAACTAAAGCAAAAGTATCAGATATCTCGACGTACTATCACAATCTTAGTTAAGATAAACAAAGATAAATGCAAAAGAACATCCCAATATATTTTTTAATCAAACAATTATACAGAAAAATCCCGATCATCCGAAATTTCATTTTGCAACAATAAGGTCAACAAAATATGAATTTCCAAAAACAAAGGGTTTGAAATAAGGATTAAGATGTACCGGCGACAGAAATTGTTGGTGACACCAACGTAAGTCTTGATAGGCGGGTTGCTGGAGACGATTAGATACACAGCCCACGAGTTCCTCGATGAAGATTCCGAAATCGACAATGAGGGATTCTTCGATGATGAAGATGGTGATGATTGGGGTAGACTTTGAGGTGGATTTTGCGATGAATTTTTAGGGCTTGGGACAGAATTTGAGTGGGGTTTTAGTGATTTGAATGATCTTGACAGCGGTCTCGCCATCATTTTCTGGATTTCTCTTCGCAGGTGGAAGCTATTTGGACAATTGACTGTTAAGAACGGTGTAAACTTTAACTGTCTTTTAAATTGGGATTTAAATTTATATAATATCCGTTAAAACTTGAAACTTAAAATTGAAAGAAGGAATATCGGAGTGATTTTTTGAGGAGTATGCCTTAAAAGTTGATACAATAATTTTACTTAAAAAAAAATATCATCTAAATGCTCTCTGATGAAGTCGGTTTTTGGTAAAGATATCTGGTCGTCTACGTATCCGAGCACAACAGTTAAATTTGTAGTAGAGGGAACGATTTCGACTTGAAATATACGAATACAATAGTTATTTGGCCGGAACGCCTCCAACGCTCAAGTCAGAATAAGTGAACTGAAAAGGGTGAAGATGAGAAAATGCGGTCGGAGCAATGATGAGAACTTACCTACCATAATAAATATTGGGGGTTTTTGTAGGCGAGCCTAACACGCACTAAATACACTTCCAGCGGTGTGCATTTTAGTGCCTCGAGTGAGGAGCATTTAATGCTCGATGAGGATGTCTGCGATATTTCTTTAAAAGAGATATTCCTATCAAAACCGTCACATCTGAAGTGCGGTTTGCAGGTAAGTGACATTTAATATCGCCGCATATAGTATGAGCTTGATGGATGAGATGCGATTGGGATCGATGCAGTGTTCTGCCATTCTATGGTCATAACCCCGATCGGAGGCCCTTCAGCTTGTACAGCCGGCTTGGCGAGTTGCCCAACAGTTGGTGTTCGGACATCACATCTGACCTCGACTATATATTAGTCGGTGCCATACGCCCGACGATGATCAGATCATTTTCTGTGCCGGTGGATTTGACCTTACGATCGAGTCATCGACCTCGAGGATCATTGACCAGTCAGTTGGGGAGACTTTGACTCGATCCACGTGGCTCTGAGACCACTAGAATCGTGACACTTGGATGTACAAAAATATCCCCTATCACTCTCCTTTTCGTTTTTCATTTTCTTTTCTTTTAACAAATATTTCACACGTATTGCAAAAATATCTAATTTATGTGATGATGCATTGATTCTAAAAATTATTATTCAAAAAAGATTGTGTAAAGTAGTAGGAATGTCCTGTATTTTTTGGGTTTTATATAAATTGCAAAATACGCTAAACTTCCTTGTACTCAACTTGCATAGTTACATTCCCTTGCCAAATAGTTTAGTCATTCTCTATGGTAGAGTACAAATAACAAAATAAGAATAGGATAAAGCCTATAATGCACAATACTTGTAAAAATTCTATTCTACCGCATTCTGTCCAACACCGTATCAGACACACTCTAGTATAGAATGTCGAAATATATTTGTATCGCCGTGTCAGTGCCGTGTTGTGTCGTGTCCGTGTTTAATAGGCTAAAACATTTACTCCTAAGTTTAACCATATGCTCCACTTTCCTTAAGGTGGCAAATTACAAAGAAATGAGGTTGCTAATTTTCATTATTTATAGAGAAAAACTTCATAGGCCTGATAAGGAAAGTGGCTCCATTGACAGCCAATTCCAACATTTCTCATACTCTGAACAGCTACAACAATCACTAAGAACATCATAGTCTCCATATCCGTTGGAAGTAAACACGTCATTTTTCCAAACAAAAATATTCTTCTCTTTATAAACCGAGGCAAATGTGTATTAAAAGAAAGCTATCCTTTAACCAATAACTTAGTTCTTATCATGCAGCAGACAATGAGCTCGATTCTTGTGCTTGTTTTTTTGCAAGCAATCTTTCCATGAACTTTGGATTAGCTTTGAGTCTCTCTTTCACCTCTGATGTTCGCGCATTCTCCACAAGTTTCCTAGCTTTTCCAGCCTCTTCAATCAAAGAAAATAGAGTTCTCAGGCAATCCTTTCTGTTCTCTTCCCGGTGTTCAAACCTGAGCCAAAAAAATGTAAAGAAGATCATACACCAAATAAACAAAGCCTTCTCTTTATATTTGTCTCTTGCCTATTTAAAGAAGCGTATAAGCTCCTAACACCTTATTTTAAGAGTTTATAAGCTCATTGTATACCTAACACTTTGCAACATCTTATAAGAGCTTATAAGCTCAACCAAACACCCTCTTAAATAAAAGTGAATTTTTTTTTTAAGGAACTTGGATAACATGATCGATACAAAAGTCTACCAAAACTTGAATTATGATATCTTTTACCTACATGCAATAATAAAAAGAAATTTACGGGGGATGTATATGTAATTTTGAAACCAAAAGGAAACATTTGTGCAAGTCATATAGTTACGGCTGAAGGGTTCATAATCATTATTTTTGCAAAAAGATTTAGAAATGTAGATTCAGATAGTAGGGGCCTACCTTTCACTTGTTATGGTAAGTTCATCTTTCCCCGGGTTGTACCTTTTTCCAGCCAACTCTCTCAGCCTAATAAACTGATGCCTAGATAGACCAAGCTCCTTGACAGTAACAGCCAACTTTACTTTTCTATTTTTTGGGTGCCATGCATCACCACCAGGAGCAAATACAACACGGGTTTTCCACCTAAGGATGGGGCCCTCTCCAGGCGGGTCGTCAGAGTCCTTTTTGTTATCAGTCAAAATATCCTTGTCAAACTGAGGTGGGCCCTCTGCCTCCATTATCTTAGCACATTCCAAGACCATCTGGTCTTCAAACTCCTTGAACAATGCATAACCTTCTTCAACCTCGAGCTCACCCTTTTCAACCCTATCACCTATCTCATTGAACTTCTTTTCCACCTTCTTCTTAATCTCATCTGAAAAGGTTATATTTTTTTAAAACTACAATTGCGAAGAGCATTTATAAAATTTGACAAGATAGATAGATGAATAATCCAGTGTTTCATGCTGGGAGAAGAAACTATGCGCATGGCTTGCATAAAATCATGTAGTAATGATGATAAACTTGCCGCATGATTTGAAGAGTCAAACAACACATTGAAACCCATGTCCAGATGCATTACGGACTAAGTGATATATAATTAAGGTGCAGACCGGGAGTTTCCAGAAGGAAGTTCAAGAAACAAAAAGGATCACAACCTAAACTATCTAGATCGGATCATGATTTTTAGAGTCCTATTACTGACTGAAAATGAACACATCTATAATAGCGAATTTACCAACCCATAAACTAGAAAATCAGCAAAATATTGAAGATGAACTCGGGTAGTAATTTCGTTCTTACAAGTAACATCTAAGAGAACTTTTTCACCTTCTATCCTTCCAAATGTACCTTAGGCCGACAAACTATATGGGAAAAAGTTGAAAAAGCAAAGGGAACCTCACAGTTTGCACTTGATTCTTTTGGTGCAATCATAATTCCAAAGATCCATTTTTTCTGAAGGAACACATTTCTACTTTCATCTTCAATGCAAAGTTCATATTCCTAGAACCCATGCCTCCAGTCACAACTTAACTACTTATTTAGTGTGATCTTTCTGGTAAATAAATTTAAAAATGATTCGAACAGCTGATTCAGACAATTTAGTGGAACAGGCATATCAACATCAAAATCCTATCAGAGGAACCACAACCAAGCAAGCCATCAACCTTGTAACCAAGTGCATAGTTTTCGCCTTAGTTTCATAGGCTAAAACTGATAGACAACAGAGAAAGTCATACAATACCTGGTAGAAGCTTGTCCCAGTTAAGCATATCTTCTAATATTTCCTCACACTCCCTTGTATCATTAAGATACCCATGCTCGACAGCCTCTTTGATCATATCATCCCATTTCCTGTCATCCATGTTAACATAAGGATCACCAGATGTCATTTTCTTCACCACGATTTCCCTGGCATTGTACAAATCATCGATTTCTTCATCAGTTTCATGAGCTTCTTCGAAATCTGATTCAAAATCTTGGTCCTTTACATTATCTAGTGGCTGTAGCTGAAACTCTTCCATTAATTCATCATCTGTTTCTTCATGTTTCTCTGTAAGCCTTCTCTTTAGAATAGACTCGAGGATTGATGGGAGTGCCTCCTCATTGAAGTTCTGGAAATAGTCCTCGATCTGCACTTTTAGGTCTGTAAACGAATTATTAGTATCTCGAACCCACCCAACATATGACAACACTAATGGCTTAAAGAAAAGAGTCGGAATAAAAAATATGTAGCACATTCAGACGTTGATTCAATCTATTCGGTCAAGACCTGTGATCATCAAAATTTTCACCACAGAGGTTACGCCCAGAAAAGCAAATGATCTGCTCCACGAATTTTATACTCCAGGGACACATCAAAAACAATCTCACTGACAATGATTCGTTTTTTCCCGTTAATAGAAATGAGCTTCACAAATCAAGAACACTACTATGTTCCTTTTGCACCGATAAAAGAACTATAGCACACAGCAGAAGCCTAAAAATCATACAAAACAATGAATTTTTTAGCTAAAAGTTTAACCTTATTCAATTATCAGAAGTACCACCTTTGTTGTTTACATCTTCTACCTCCGCCGTTACTGCCTTCTTCTCTTCGGTCTTTTCCTCTTCGACTTTGGCTACGGTAGTTTCGGGTTCAGGTTTTGATTCCGGATCGGGTTTTTCACTTTCGGATGAGAAAAATTGCATTCTGGAACGAAAACAGTTGAGCAATGATGCATTTTCAGTGATGTAATCGGTGCGATAATGATTGGTGTTGCCATTAGAAATGAGAGAATTATGTTTGAGATTGCGCGACAAATGAAGCTTGCGAATGTAGGGAGAGAAATTTCTCAACAGAGCTCCTCTCATGGCGATGTTTCCTCTCTAGGGTTTTGAAGGTTTTTCCACTCGACTTTCTAACTCCTGGGTTCAGCTCAAAAAATAGAGCCAAACTTCATAAAAAATAATAATTAAAAATAAAAATAAAAATCCCCCTTTCTAATTCAGTAATTTGAATTTCTTTTTCGTAGTTGCTCATATTCTTTTAACATCTAAGTTTTAATTTTCAAATAAGTTTCTTTAAAGTTCTCAATTACAATGAATATCACATTAGTAAATTATCAACAAAAATATATCACATTATTAAGTTTTTAATTACAACTAGAAACTCTGCACATGTACAAAATAAATATAAATGTAATTTAATTTTGATATTCTAAAATATAAATAGATTCATTAAATTTTTTCATGGATTTTGAAATATTTTAGTATTAAAAAATAATTTTTATAATTAGATAAGTAAAATTTAAATTATTGAGTACTTCAGATGAAAAGAGAGAGAAAAAAGAGAAGAAAATGAACGTGAAAGTGAGGAAGAAAGAAAGAAAAATATTTAAATTTAATTAATTGTTAAATTATTGTCCAAACTCCAAATTAATTGAGAGATACTAAGTTATTTTATTAATAATATAGAATTATAGATTAAGGATAATGATACAGATTACACAAATCTGTACTTTCATTCAACATGCAAAATTAAATTTTCCACACCACAATTTACTCTCAACTTCTTGGCCCGGTTGAATTTTAGAATAATGAATTTCAATCCCATTAAATGATATAATTTCTAGGAAAAATCCTATTAAAAAACACAAAATAATATTTAAATGATTGAATGATATAATTTCTAGGACAAATTCTATTAAAAAACACAAAATAATATTTAAATGAATTTCTATTAAAAAATGTATCAATTGATTAAATTACAATTACCCTATTTTATTAGGCCAAAGCTCTCAGAAATATACCCAAGACAAAAGTATTTTCAAAGTAAAAAGATATGTATATCATTATCTCAACCCAAGTACCCAACTACCATTGTTCTCAGAGCTATTTTACTCCATCTGTTCTCAAGAAATTATAGAAGGATATCAATGGGTAAAAGACTCTAATAGAAGTAAATCTGAAACCTGCATGCTATCTAAAGATGGTGTACAAATATGGGTTAAGAATAATTCCACAATCAAAAGCTGATGCTAAGTCAAAAAGTTCTACTAAGTTGTGTGGAGTTGATCTATAATAATCTATCTCGAATTCTGTCTAGTCTTGATCATTCTTTTCAGCGTTACCAACCAAACGTGGCATTCATCCCAATCTTTCTCTTGGAGTTGCACCTGTACCAAGTTATGAACATTTAAAAGGTGTTTGCAAAAACTTCTGCTTTTGAAAAAGTTGAAAGTTGTAAAAATTGTAGTAGTATAAGTTGGAGTGTTTGGACGAGTAAGTACAAAACCATTTTTAAAATAATATAAGAAAAACACAGAAGCCGAGAAAGAACAGCCTTGAAGTGCTACCAGCTATTAGCTTATTTTCTTTCTTAAAGCTAAAAGCAGAGAATCATTCTTTTTAGAGTTTGCAAACACTACCTAAGTGGAGTTTCATACCAATCAACAGAACACAAAATAATGAAGACATGAAGTAAAGAAAAATGTAACTGTTGGGAGTGTTTCTCGGATACCTGAATTTGAAGGGCAGATCCAAAATCACCATTGTCCAATGCCTGACAGAGTTTTACAAGTTTGTCTGCTACGTTCATAGATATATCTCCACTGTTGAGTTTTGCAAACAAGGCACCTAATTTCTTAGAATTGTCCTCTATCTCCCGCTTCTTAGCTGGATTTGTTCGTGATGATCCCAAAGCTTCAGTTGCCTCATGGTAAAGTTTTTTTAAAGTTGCAATAACGGGCTTTTGTTGTGCTGTGGCAGATTTATAGAATGAAAGATAATTAAATAATGAAATTTAAAATATAAATATTTTGAGGCTCAAGGTCAATTGGAAAGATGAAGCATAGTGTTTCGTCTGAATTGGCACAAAAACATCCAAATAAATACCTGCTTGGGAGAAAAAACTGAGGAACATCTGAGAAATAATATAGCATACGAACTATTTCTAACACCAAATTGAATAATACGAACCAGCTCCCAAAAGTACAAAGGAACAAAGAGATAAACCTCTTCTATAACTATAGAAACTCCTTGATAAATTGTTTGCATAGTATTTGTTAGAATAAATATCTTGTAGATGCTAAATAAAATTAGAATGTGACAGGATTCTTTTTTTCCTTATTTTGTTCTATCTCCCTAATCTCTTAGACTCTTAGCATTTATAAGAGATTAGGTACTTCTTGTATACAACATATTATTCAGATATTTCTCTAAACATGGTATCAGAGCTGGTTTAGGATAAAACAAGAAAAGAAAAGAAAGGAGAATCCTATCACACACATAATTCTAATTCACTCAAAGTCCAACATTCACTAGATATTTATTCTAAGTTCTAACAATATCTAACTCAGATAAAATGGATGAGACTATTGTCATACCAGGTACTTTTGAAGTATCAACAGTCTGCACGGTTGGTGGTGGAGAAGCAGGAGCAACAGGTGGTTGGGCTGGAGCCGATCGACAAGTAGGACTAGATGGGTTCGATGGATTCAAACCAGGTCTTGGAGTGAAACCTCTAGGTGGTGGAGTGGGACCTACCACCTGGGGCATCATTTGCCCTGGAGGAGTTTGTCCAACTTGAGATGTGGTGCCACCATATGGAGCAACCCCTGAAGGACCAGCTTGGAAACTAGGGTTAATACCTCCCTATGCAATTGACACAAAGGCAAGCTCAGAATGATGGTAAATGAACTAAAAATCAGAAGGATAAATTACATTTATACCCCACAGAATTGATGTTTTATAAATAGATCCCATATAGTAATGTTCTCAAACTACACGAGGTGTATGTGTAAATGCATCAAATATGATGGGGTCCAGGTGTAATTTAACCAAAATAAAAGTTACATGATGAAACAAAGTAATATGTGGAGTAGCACACCGGGTATAACTGAGAACCCAAAGATGGTGGCTGCTGATATTGCTCAAAGTTCTTCAACATAGGAGGGTTGGAAGGCACAAATTTCATGGGAGGCTGAGCATTAACAGGAGGTGGAGCAAAGTTTCCCTATATATATATAAAGGGCAATCAGCTTCAAAACATAGCTAAAATAGTCCAAACCAACTTCATTGACAAAAAAAAAAATGGTGTTGGACATTTACCGTTGGAGCTGTAATTGCTGGAGAAGGAACAAACATGGTGGGCTGTGTATTAGGTTGTGGAACTGGTTGATATGTCGGAGGAGTATTGTAAGGCTGCTGATATTTTCTGTCATAGGGATTGCTTGGAATAGTTGGTTGTGTCAGTGATGGTGCTGCATCCTAGGGGAGAACAAGGGGAAATGTAGGTTATATTCAAGTGTAAGAATTGGAAAACTAAAAAAAAACATAGTTTTTTGTATATACCGGATAATAACGTTGAGAGGCATCAACAACACCGTAATTCGTTTGATCAGCACTATATGCAGGTCCATTTGGTAATTGAGTATTCTCGTATGTCACACTCTTTTCAATCTCTTTGTCTGCAGATTATGGTAAGCAGGATTCGTGTACATGTCATAAAAGAGACATAAAAAACTGCGAACCTATTTCAGTGGCATCTCAAAAGAGGAATACAGCAAAAGAGACAAGTATAAAAGACACACCTGGCTCGGTTGAAAGAGCTATGCGATTACGTAAGATCATAAGTTCAGTAGACAACTCTTCTGTCCCCAGAAGATTCAAGTATTCCATAGCTGTAGTTAAAAGCCCCTGACTTGCTAATATTTCAGCATATTTCTCAACCAACTTACATAATGAAGCGCTAAATCGCTTCTGTCCAGTAGCCAAAGCAAAGACGATAGTCTTCTCCATTAAATCCTTACAAAGAGAAGTACTGGATGTAAGGCTATACATCATCTAATAAAAATATTTATCTAATGATGTTCAAACAATGCATGCTTACCTGGAGACGGTCTACATAGGGTTTTCCATCGTGCTTTCTTGTGAGATTCTTTGACCACATTTCGACTGCTTTATCAATATTTCCAGCACATATATAACAAAGTGTTGCTGCAGCTGTGTCATCAGCAGCCATAAGTCTAGCAGCAAGCGCGTCACATAATAGAGTCCACTCATCTGTCTGGGCAAACTGAATGACAAAATGTGCAAAAGCATGTTAAAGTTAACTCAGAAATCAAGCAAGATGCATTAAAATGGTTGGATATCATGAAACATGACAATTCGAATAACCTGGGGTCTAAAACATATAATGCAAGAAATTGAGTGAGAGAGCTGGTTTAAAAGGGTTGGATGTCATAACCATGACAAGTTGATCATTTGATGTGTGCATGAACACTTGGAATATAAAGTACACAACTTGCTTTATCAGGAGAGACGAGACTTACAGTACAAAAGAGAGCAAGTGTTTCCTTCCACGATTTCAGGGGCCTTGTGTTTGCTATGCTCATTAGGTCATTGTTTACCATGGCAGAGACAACCTGAGGTAATAACAAATATTAGAGAAACCCACATGAACAACCAGCAACTAGATAGGCATTCGTTATCAGAAAACAGGAAAAGGTTTCAGCAAGTTGACAATCCATAACAAATACCTTCAGGTATGGAGAATGACTTTTCTTGAGGTACTGATCACGAGTGTGCTCCCACAAGCTAGAACCACCAATATGAGCAATGACCAAAGCATCTGCCAATCTATTTGCAGAAATGCACTGTGCAACTGCCCCTTTGTAATCCCCAACGACCAAAGCACGTTGTACAGCATAATCAAAAGAAGGATCAGAAATCTCTTCTTGCCCGTTTGTTTCTTGCTGAGATTCCTCAACAGAGTTTTCAACTGCAAGTTCATTCTTAGAAATTGGTGAAGGAGTTTCAATCTTGGGACTGGGTAGATTATTGAAGAAATCTTCCCCATTGTCAGATGCAAGTAAAGTGGAGTCCTTGTGAGCAGAACTTCCTTCGTTAGCATCATCAAGACCAAGTGCATTCATTTTCTCAGATATTTCATTGTTTTTGGTGTCTTTATCTTCAGAAGGAGGAGGACTAAAACCAAGATGCGAGAGAAGCTTCAATCTTGCTGAGCCGTCCTCAGTGAACATAACCTTCATGAAGCCCCACGTTTCTCTCTCCTCATCAGATCTGAGCATGATAAATATGTTAAAGAAGTGATGATATTGCCTATTTCACATACCCTATTAATGGTGTAACTCTGGAAGAAAGAACATACTCGGATTCTTGAGATTTCCTTTCACAGAAAAGTTTAAGTGCTGATCTGTCCCCATCTTTTATTGCAGCTTCAATCTCAGAGGATCGACTTACCAAAACATGCTCTGTATCTAAGCTACGCACAGAGACCTGGGACGAAGTATCGATCAGGAACCGTAAAATATGTCAAGCGAAATTGATATCTTAAAATTCTCACGAGATACCTCAGAAGCTCGAGATTCAGTAGAGTGAAATGAAACAAGTTTGCCTCCAAAACCAAATGAAACTCCGGCTTTACGTTTGTACCACTTTGGGGCCTTCAACGGTGCTGCACAAGACATTTAATGTTAAAAGAATAACCAAAAACATAAATTAATGCAGTGCATGGAGAAACTATTACACACACGACACAACATCTAATAAGAAATTGAGCTGTATTTAGCACAGAATGGTAATAATTAGGATAGGTAATAATAGACTACATTCTACTTAATTGTTTGTTTTAATCCTATAGGTTAACAAATAATAGACACCCTTATTATCACAAGCCATCCCATCACAGAAAAATTCAAGGGGGAGAGTAATGATACTGTGGATGATTTTCTCTGATGGAGTTTGTATATCAGAAACTCCATCAGAGAAAATCATCCACAGTATCATTACTCTCCCCAACCATCCATACAATTCCATCTTCCAAATTGTTGTTTCTCAAACATGTTAAGGATGGACATGTTTTTTACTAATAGTCAAAAGTATAAATATTTAAAAAAATTGGACACATATACTTCGTGATTATGTAGAATCTTGAGGTTTAAGTTTACGCTGTTTATTTCGGAAATTAAAGTGATCAGAAATTCTATACATCGCAAAAAGATGCAGGAGCTAACTAATGCAGTTCTAGATGCTAAAAGCTTTTTGCAAGAAAAACCATCCATTCTCACATTTCCCCATGTAGATGAGTCAGACAACAAAAACTTTGAACCATCTAAGAACTGTGATACCTGCACCAAAGTTGCTCTCACCAAGACCGTATCGACCACAACCCTGCACTTAAAAAGGATATCAATGTTACAAGGCAGAAAAACAAAACGCACAGCACAATAAAAAGAAAGATATTTTCGGCATTTTGCATTACTATCATAACCATTCATGCTGTAGTTATCCTGAAACATGCACAGAAATTCTATTGAATACATATTCAGATAGTAACTGTGCCTGCCTTTTGTGAAAAGATCACTACCATCTTGGGCAGGGCAAAGGAGCCATAAAACACGTGTAGTTAATTCAAGAGGTTTTTCTTGGTCTATTTGGTTATCACATAAATTAGGGTGAACACATAATGAAACTAGTAAAAATTTCTTGTTCAATCTGTCATTAAATGCTATCGCAAGGAGTTATTTAAAAGGAAAAACTGGTAGATTAATGAAAGTCCAAACCTCAGACATTTACTACATCGTTCAAACCAAGAATCTTCAAGAAAGATCAGACAAAACATCAACATAAATTCCATGGGACAGAACTAACCTCTATATTATAAATGCCAATTTTTCCATCAAATGAAGATGCTGATATGACTCCAGGAAACCTAGAATACCAGTGTACATCGAAATTCCAGTTGGTTCCGTAAGGTAATTCAGCCACAATCTACAGTAAATCACATTGAACCACTGTCAAGTGGCAAAAATGCCAGCTTAAAGAATGAAGAACGAGAGGGCAACAAAAAAGTATGCATATATAGGAGCAATAAAAAGTTCACCTCTCCAGATACAGTATCCCAGCAAATAGTACGGTTATCTTTGGCACAAGTAAGCAGATAAGAGCTATCAATAGGACACCATGCCATTGCAATCACACCTGATTCAAGAGACACATAATTATAGAAACAAAATGAATGCATAAGCAGGTATACCAGTATAAAAGAAATTACTAACAACAAAGGTGTGGTCATGAAAATACTGAAGGTGCGATTATGATTTAAAAGAAACTTCAGAAATAAATGAGAAGAAAAATGGCAGCAGTGCTGACAGCTAAAAGAATCTGGCTCTATCTAACCTGACTATGGAGTGAAAGTATTACAAGAAGGCGGAGAGGGAGCAAGAGTGAGCGTAAAAGAAAACTTTTTTCCGACATAAGCACGTTCTTCTATCAAATTTCTACCTTACTGTAGTGCAGATGACTCAAGTAAATTTTAAGCACAATGCAACAAGCCTTGGCGAATCTATATCATTGACAAATCCATAGTAGTTTATTCCGCGAACGTCAAAAGTTTCCCCCATTACATGAAAAAATAATGAAATTTTACAGCAACAGCAAGCAATGGTCTCTCCCTGTTCTGATCAGTAACAGCAGGATATTTTATGAGCTAGCAATAGAAAACATCAAAAACAACATAAATGATATCCTATTGATAGGTTTAAGCCTAGATCTCAATCTTACTAGTCAAAGGGTTGTTCACTAGTAAATGGGTTTACTGTATAAGCTTAAGTCATTCTACAAGAGCAGATGAAAAAGGTTGGCCTAATAAAGTGCTGTTTCACAGCACTGTGTTAAAAAGATCTAAATATTTCCAATTCAAGGATATAACGAAACAAAATCATGTTATGAACTGAAGATAAGCCGAATGTACATCAAGAATAATATTTTATGTTAGTCTTTGGTAAAACCACGAAGGAAGATCTTACCTTTGGTATGCCCTACAAACTCTTTTACTGGAGACATTGTATTTCGCATATCCCACAGCTGAATACGAACATCAACCAATTATAATCATCATAAATTTGAGCAGATTTATATCAATTTTTATCGAGCAGCTAAACTAAGAGGAAGTGCATTCATTACCCTGAGAGAAGGTGAACTATCTTCATCTGAAGCAACAACAAGCTGAGTAGCCATGTCTGGATTCCACTGCAAAACAGAGCACCTCCTTCGTTTTGAATCATGGAAACTGAAACATAGTAGTATTAAAGATCAGACTACGGCAAGAAAAAACTGTCCATCATTAACGATTGAAGAAAGGACAATGGAATTTCTCATTTCGAAGCACTTTACCTTATAGCTGGCTTTTGCTTCTTCAGATCCCACACCACTGAAATTACAAATATGCCTATTAGGAACTTAGAAATGCAAGATTCAGGGGTATAAATCATACCGAGCAGCTCCTTCTTACCAGTTGTTCCGTTATATGATGTAGAGGCCAGTATGTGCTGCACTCTGCTATTCCAGGACAAAAATGAAATTTCACCTTGTTCTGCACCTCCACTACCCTGTGGAGCATATTAAAAAGTCTCTGAACTATGATATAAAAAGGTATGACAAATGGACCTAATTCAAGCACATTATGCTGAAATATCAGGGTAAAAATGATGACTCAAAATGATTGAGGTAGAGCACTTCAGATCTCTGAAAGAATAGTTAGAGAACTTATTTTGACTTGTAAAATTAATGACGTGGTGAGTTAATGATCAGGAGGCTATATCAGTACCATTCCACTAAATATGCCACTAAGAGAAAATTATATTTTTCCTTTTTTTTTTGGTTAATCAAGTATCACTGTTTATCCCCAGTTCGAACCTGGCTCAGACAATAAATCCATTTTTCTTTTGGAAAAAAAAGTATCACTTTTTATTTTTTTTGGACAGATAAGCCACCCTCTCCTTAGAAGATAAACAAAGTAGGGCGAAGAAAATAAATAAAGAAATAAAGAAATCTCCCTAGTGCCTTTGCCATCTTTTAGTTATCCACAATTCATGTGTTCTAACAACTACAGATACTTCAGAACTTATCATGTGTTAATTTGTCTTAAATCATTGTTGGTACTTGGTCATGATCTTATCGCCATGAAAATTATATGAATCCAAAGCTCCAAATTTGTTTTTCAGAAAGATATTAGTAAGAAATGACTCCGCATTCCAATTCTTCTCTCCCATTAACCATGTGTGTCGGAACTCGGAACACATTAGAATTCAACAGGCATTTGAAATACGAGCAATGTGAAAAGGATTTTGGAGAAGGGAACAAATATACGAAAACTAGCATGAAAAATTTCCTTGGTTAGCAGTTTTCGTATGAGTTGATAAAAGCCTTGAGGATAGTTCTCTTAAATTAATTACTGCATACCTTGAGTGGTGGAAAGTGACTTGGCTCTGATGGTTTTGACACATCCCATATACAAATATCACCTTCATCAGCCCCAGAAGCAAGAAGGTTCGGAGAAAGAGAATTGAACTCTAATCCACAAACCTGAGCAATATTTGACAAACCAATTCAACCCATTATCATACATCAAAGTCGCAACTAAATTGGGAACACAAAAAATGCATAGAAAATCCGGAACTAAACAAGCACAAACTTACAGGTCCTCTGTGTCTTGAAAGATTAGTAATAAAAGCATTCTCAATTGTATCTGAACCCTTTTTCCCTGCGCCAGAACTGGGAACAAGATGAATGTCATACACTAAAAGTCAGTAAATATAACGAAATGGAAACAGAAGTCATAGACTCCCAGCCAGAATTGGAAATAATGCACTTTTCCAGACTAATGGTGGTTGTGTAGCATTTTTCCCATGGCATGAGAGTGGAAAAGTAAAATAGTATCCAGAAGAAACCAACAAATAAATAAAAAGCGGAAGAATTAAGAACAAACTGAACAGAAGAACAATCATAGGCTTCCATTCTTAGTAAGCATCCAATTCAAACTATACATGTATACGGCCACAACTAGAAGTAGCTCAAGTAATTTTCACTTCAAAAATATCTAGTTGAAGGTAAAATAATCAATTGAAACTACAACTGTATGCGTATACAGAAGAAATTCAATCACCAGAATCTAAACGTCCCACAGTCAAGTTCTTTAGATTAAACAAACACCAGAAAGAGGAGATGTAATAATCAGGATCCAATTCAGTTACATATACTTAGTCTCACAAAATTAAACAACCACTTTCGGACGCTATAATACATAAAAGATAATGCCATTCATAAATTCAACAACATTCAAGAGAACACAAATTATCCTATCAATCCAATACGGTAGCAATGCAATCCTCAAAGTAATTCCAGGAAATTAAACTCACCCGATCAGAGACTTAGCATTCCAAAGCCCAATATTTCCATCGACTAGACCACCAGCAATGAGGCCAAGTGAATACTCCTCGGAATTCGCCGGACCCTTCCCCCAGGAAAGCCTATTGAAGCGCTCGGAACTCGGGACAGAGCCTACCAAATTCAGCTGCCGATCATCCGACGCAAAGTCGAGCTCGAATATATCCAGTTTAGCGGAAGAGCTAAATTGCAGATCCACAGCCCCGGCCATCGTCCCCGCCGCCAAATACGGACCATCCGGCGCGAAAGCAGCCGAGGCCGATCTGTTCACACCCTTAATACACCACTCCATCACGCAAAACTATAAATCAATCAATCCAGATATGTATAATGTATCGCAAAGTAGAATTTCGCAAATGCAAAATGGCGGAATTGATCAGGATCAAGATGAATTATTCTTCAAATTGTTTCGTGAATTTATTCTTCAAATTGTTCTTGATTTCCTTGTGATCGTTTCTGTTACTAGCCACTTCGTTTTTGGCTTGTGAGAGACAAGGGGAGTGAGGTTTGAACACGAGGGAGGGGTAAAATAAAATAGTCCGAATTGATTTGTCAGTTGACCAATGAGATCGTGACACGTAGGAAAGATCTGCAACATGTAACGGGGAAGGACGAAACTGAGCTTTTTGTTAACTGTTAATTGGATGAATGATAAATAAAATAAGTAGCTGAAATAGAATGTTTGATAGATATACATATACCAATACGAGGTCTCAATGATTTGAATATATCTGAAAAAACATGGAAAATTGTGAATTTAACCACTGAACCACAATATTTGTTGTACAATTAAAATGAAATATTGTATACTGATATACCGCTCTGAAATTTGTATTTTTTTATCGAAAAATCATCCAAATTTCCCAATCTTACAGATAATCTCATGTTCATGACACTATTCAAATCTTGAAATAATATTACAAAATACCCTCAAAATCAAGAAAACCAACTATTTTTCGTTAGTTTTAGGGAGTTTTTGTAATGTTTTACATCATTATTCCTAATACTGATCAAAGATTTCTCTAAAAATCTCATATTTCCTTAAATATTCATGTATAAAAGTTAGGAAAAATTATATTAGGGTTCCTAATATTTGTCATATTTACATCTAGATTCCTCTAGTTTTGTTTTTTACATCCTAGTATCTTGACTGGTCAACTGTTAAATTAGTTTCGTTAATTTTCTGGTACCGTTGTGTTAATCTCATCTAGACGATGAACTTGGACTATAAATTTGTCTGATTCGATGAAAAACGAGAAAGTTACGAGCTTAAAATTTTTTTCTTTAATTGTGTGTATAGTCCAAATTTCTCGTTTCTTCACTGAATCAGACAAATTTATATTCCAAATCTATCGTCTCGATGATACGAACACAATAGTACTAGGAAATAACAAAACTGACTAATGGTTGACCAGTTAAGGGACTATGATATAAAAAATGAAATTAGAGAGACCTAGATATAAATAAGGCAAACGTCAGGGACCCCAATGTAATTTTTCCTAAAAGTTGAAGAATTACATCTCTTAAGTCTTAACAAACTTATGTAAGTTTCAATAACTGTCTCAAAAGCATGATGCTGCATATATAACAGCAAAATGAGTAACTCTTCCTTCAAGTAGAATTATATTTCCTTAGCCAGCAAGTCCCTTTTCTCCACATAAAAATTGCAGAATCATTTCACAGTAGTACAAGGCAAGATCATCATATGCAAACTGTATTCCCCTCATTGGCCTCTAATCCAATAAACCTACTCTCCCACCAACCTATATATATACATGATATATCAAACACTATGATCTCAACTTAAGATTAATCCACAAAAACAAACAAGCTAGCAAACAAAATGGCAGGTGGCACTTCAGGCCATGTCTCATTAGGTTTTGCATTCATGTTCATAGGTCTATGGCATCTCTTCAACTGCATCAAACACCACATTCTCCACCCAAACACCTACCGAACTCAGCCGTGGTACCCTTATTCAAAACTCAAACACTTGGAGCTCATCACAATAATGCTAGTCACCCTGATCTTCACCCTGATGGAGCTCTTCCACAAGCGGACACCCTTCTCGCCCAACGGTACGATCCCTTCGAAGAATCTTGCCCACTTCGAGCACTCGATAATCGCCATGTCTTTCTTCGTCTACGCGTTCTTCGCCGCCCTTCTGGACAAGTTCGCCCCTAGCGGGGCGGGCCGGCACGGGCTGGCACACTTCCTCCAGGCGGTGGCGTTCGGGCAGCAGCTCTTGATTATCCACCTCCACTCGACCGATCACATGGGGATCGAGGGGCAGTACCACTGGCTGCTTCAGATCGTGACGGGCGTCTCGTTGATCGCGACGCTTGCGGCCATCGGATGGTCGACGAGTTTCACGGTGTCGTTCGTCAGGGCTTTTAGCGTTGTCTTTCAGGGCGTCTGGTTGTTTGTTACCGGGATCATGTTGTGGACCCCGCAGTGGATGCCGAGGGGCTGCTACTTGAAGAGCGAGCCGGGACGGGATGTCGTGTTGTGTCGTGGGGATAGAGCCTTGGAACGAGGTAAGGCGCTGGTTAACATGGAGTTCGGGCTATACTTGATGGTGTTAACCATATTTTCAATGTGTTTTTATCTGGTTATGGTTAAATTGTATGCTGGAGAGAGTGTCGAGTACGAGTCATTGAATAAGTGTGAGGAGGAAGAAGGGGGAGATTATGGCCTTCGGGCTCAAAAGATGATGACCAAACACAAAGTACTTTGCGTGTCAAATTCTATTCCAATTTGAAAAATTAAACCTTTTTTCTGTTGGGAATTGGAGTATCATGCATAGAAGATGATTGTGGTGGTTATATATAGTTATACATTGTAATTAGATTGATATATATGTCATTAGTCAAAATGGGTGTACATTGTTGTGTGGTAGTATATATGCATATTTGGGCGCAAAATCTATCTCAACTTATGTCTTAAAGTTAGTTGTCTTTACATATGCAGTGCTTATTTCATGGCTGGAACTTTTAACTGTGGAAATATGATTATAACTCTTATCAGTCCACCAGATAATGTGTTTTTTGTATTGGTATGATGTTTCTTCTGGCAAAAGAATTAAAGCCCACGCCACACTCATCCCATCCACCTCCCTTGCCGTGAACTTCACCCGCGTGTCGATGAATATTTAACATGCAAGTTATACTCTGGCTTCAAATAATTAATTATCATTGATGTATTAAGCCAGTAGGTAGCTATTAATTAATGTCACTAAATATCGAATCATCTAATATTACTTTGTAATGAAGAGAAAGCAAAATGCTTCTTCACATACAATTGTCATCAGTGGTTTTTTTGGATCATTTCAGTATAAATTTTTAGTCTCTTATTTTATAGGTATAAACTGCACTTGTCGTCTTGTATGTTTATCCATAATCTAATTTTAGTCCCATAAGTTTTTTTTATAACAAATTTCGTTCTTTATGTTTCTAACTTTAACACATTTCATCCATTTTAACATATTTGGTCATGAAATTAACACATTTAGTCATTTTTTTATAACACATTTAGCCCTTTATATTCACCACAATTCTGACCGATTTCCGGCCAAATTGTTGCCAGATAAAAAAAAATTAATTTTTTTTTACCTTGCTTGTGCAACGGCTATATTTTCCAAAATTTTAAAAATCGAAGAACCCTAACCCACCTATTCACAATTTTTTCTGAAATTGGATATTTATTCAACAATATTGAGTGAAGTCGATTGTTAATTAAAGGACTAAATGTGTTAACATCATGATCAAATGTATTAAAAATGACTAAATTTGTTAAAATTAGATGTATAAAGGACAAAATCTGTTATCAAAAAAACTTATAGGATTAAAATTGAATTTTGGGTAAACATATAGAACCAAAAGTGCAAAATTGAATTTTGGGTAAACATATAGGACCAAAAGTGCAATTTTACCAACGAAAAATCCCTGAGGTTTTTTTTTTTTTTTTTGTTAAAAAATACACTGAAATCTTGAAACATTACAAATACTCCCTGGTCAGCAGAAACCTTACAAATATTCTATTAAAACATAAAAATGTATACATAATACCCCTAAAAAACCTTACAAATATCCCCTCAAGGGGGCATGTATAAAATTATAAAATTTCAGGATATTTTCCATAAATAACATAAACTTTAGGAAAATTTTCGTAACTTACTATGCCTTGTTTTATAGACTATTTTATATACAAAACCAGTACTCGATCTTAACGTTTGGTTAAGGATCATGGACTGATCAATTATTCTAATTATTAAGAACGGCCATTATACTACCAATTTGTTTTTCTTTTCTCGAGTCAAAATCATAATTAGACTTAGAGAAATTCAATATATATCACAGCCCATAAAATATAAAAAATAAAAATGCTAAGCATCTATCATTCATATTTCTCATTTTCAAAAGACCAAAAAGCCCAAAAAATGAAACAAAAGGGAACACCACAAGGACACGGATGATGGTACTTTTTGGTCTAATTTAATTCTAAGCTAGACTTGGCATTAGACATGAGTATCTGGTTCCAACTCAATAGGAGGACTGTGCTTATCCGATGGAAGCTTTATTCGTCCAATGGAGCGTTGTGGAACAAGCTTTAAATTCTCGCAATTACAGATTTCGATCATGAATCCATCTGGATCATTGAAGAACAGTTGATCGATATTGGCTGTGGCTGTGCTTTCCTCTTCATCAGTACCCAGTACTGTTCTCTTCATGTATTTTATGTTGAATTCCTTCAGCTTCCGCTCCATGTCTTCCATACTCGCACACTGCAGACAATTACATTATGAATAGGCTGTTCATAATTTGCTAGCTAGCTAATTGCAATAATATGGAGATAATTAAATCCGGAAAACAATTAATCCAAAAATTAAATAGTACCTGAAAGGAGATATGGTTATCCATGGGATCCAAACGCTCCTTATCATGAGGCAATTTCTCCTCATCCTTGCTCTGCACCAAGTGAATACCCACGCCGTAGTTGAACAGCCACGCGCCGTCGAAGTCGAATGATCCCGGCCGCTCGATCAGGACGAAACCCAGCACTTTCGTGTAGAAATCCACCGACTCCTTCACCGATCTGCAAACCCTAGAAACATGGTTCAACGCCATCAAAGGGGCAGTTTCGGCCTTGTCGTTGGATTTTGCTTCGCCATTTCCCTGACTAATGTTGCTCTCTTCTTCTCTGCTCTGCTGCATCTCTGATTTGTGTTTTCTGCTGTAACTAATTAAGAACTAGGTGGTGATTTCACGGATCCGAAAACCCTGGATTTATCAGGTGCCGGCGGTGGGCGGCGGAGGGATCTCGGAGGTGACGCGTGGTGTTGCCTTACTACGTGTGAGCTATGTAGGGGAGCGGTTCCTTTCTCTTATGCATGCCACTTGGCTGGACTATGACTCTATACGTCAGGTTTACGGTTGCACCTTTTGTACTTCCAAAACCTCCCAGACAAATTTCATTTGCAAAAAAAAAAAAAACAAAGGTTATTATTCATTTGCAAAAAAAAAAAAAAAAGTTTATCAAAATTCACTTTGAAATTTCTTACTTCTTTTTCTTTATCTTATTTAAATTGTAAATGAGATTATCAAAATTTAATTTATAAATTAAATATTATAAAATATATGTGCATATATATATCTTAAAATTCAAAGCTTATTTTTCCCAAGTCAATTTGAAGAATTTAAAGATAATCTATTAATCTATTTAATAAGATAATCTATTAATCTCAAAGCCACCAAGTGGAAAATATAAATATTATTACTTGGTGATGTAGATTAAAGGTCTCGAGTTCGAGTTTTTGGAATCCAGCTACTAGCGAAATCCACGACTCTATTTAGTATAAATGGATTTAAAAGTAAAATAAAATAAATATTGGACTTTGAAATAAGAAAACCTGATTGGAAACTACTCACTATAGGATTATATTATTGGGCTTTTCCAGGTAGGACATAAATTGGGCCAGCATCAGAAGTAGCCCAAACTTTTAGTGGATGTTGAAGCCCAATATATACTCAATCAAGCCTAAATCACCATCAAAGACCCGACCCGAATAAGATGCGGTAAACAGTAACTGTCAACTTTCAGAAGAATCACAACAGTACACTATGCTGTACGACTTGTACCATCCGCTATATTTCTTTTCTCGGCAATCCAGAAACGAGACAAAGCCACAAAGCGTAGACTTCACTTGTACTCCTCTCCTCTCTCACCTCAGAATACTCCTCAACCGAAAACTCACACCACACCAACAACAAAACTTCGAACCGCCGCCCGACGCCGCCATGTTTAGGGACGTGTCGGCGTGCAACACCTACAACTACGGCGACGCCGTCTACTGGGACGCTCGTTACGTGCAGGAAGCTAATTGCGGTTCCTTCGATTGGTACCAACGCTATTCAGCTCTCCGCCCCTTTATTCGGAAGTACGTCTACCCCACCTCGCGAGTACTCATGGTTGGTTGTGGAAATGCCGGTAAATTTCATGCTGGATTTTGAATTTCAATTTTGGCTGTGAAAAATAAGTGCGTTTTCAGCTTTGTGAAATTATGCAGACATGTTGCTCTGTGATTTTATTAAGGATGTGAGAACATACGAAATTGAGCCGACAGAACTTCGCCTATGTGAAGCCGTGATTCTCTTAGACAGCGTTTCCTCGAAAGAAGTTATTATTAATTTTATTTTATTTTTTGGTCTTTTTGATGAATGAAGTTGCTTGAAAGAAATTCAGAAGATTTTTTTTTTTATATAAATTAGATTGTCATGGATTTTGAATTTAATTTTCTTTTGGAGGGGAAAACAAATTTATTGTTCTTGCTGCCTCCACTGGAATTTGGCTTATATGGTTGTTAAATTCAAAAGAATCAATATATGGTAAACTTTTCCTTACCTTCGATGCTCTCATTTCACTACTTATATCTGGACTTTTTCGAAATGTAAACTATTTATTGTACTTGTGATTACCTATATTGCCCCATATGGATGTATTAATGGTTTTGCCTCAGATATTGACTATTGGAAACGCTCTATATCCACTTCTTGTAATTCTTTTGGCAGTATAAATGATTTGTGTTACTGACATACTTTTATAACTTGCTTGCCTGTTATAACTTGTAGAAATGATTTGTGTTACCTATATTGTCCCATATGGATGTATTAATGGTTTTTCCTCATATATTGACTATTGGAAATGCTACGTATCCACTTCTTGTAATTCTTTTGGCAGTATAAATGATTTGTGTTACTGACATACTTTTATAACTTGCATGCCAGTTATCTCTGAGGACATGGCTAAAGATGGTTTTGAAGATATAATGAACATCGACATATCATCTGTGGCTATTGAGCTGATGACAAAGAAATATGAGCACATACCTCAATTGAAATGTATCCTTAAGAAAAGGGGTACTTAAATTCTTCTTTGATACAATTCGGTCGAGGGGTCATTATGTACTCTTTATTGTTAGGCAACGCTCAATGCTTTCCCCTTTTTGTTTTCCAAATATAATTTCGTTCATTTGTCATAGAAAAAATTGAACTTCGAGGTTGGCCATGTTTCTTTTGTTCCTTCGGCCGTTCTTTTCTTTCTCTCCCTACTGCCAGATGAAAAATATCAGAACTTTTGTTCCTTTAAATCCTTACAAAGTTTTCTAGACATGCAAATGGATGTTAGAGATATGAGTTTCTTCCCTGATGATTCTTTTGATAGCGTCATCGATAAAGGTAAGTGCATTTGTCATTCCTCTTATGTAAATTTGTGGCTTTCTTTTGGTTCTGTGATTTGAACAATATATTTGTTTTGCATGGATGGTGTCGGCATAATAGGGACTCTCGATTCATTGATGGTACGTAATATGTTTTTTTCTTTCTTTCCATTCTGTCTGGTTCTTGGATTTTAGAGGGGAAAAAAGAAGTATGAGGAAAAGTATATTTTGTGTTTAGTTGCTAAAGAAAAGGAAAGAAAGGAAATATGAAGAAGGAAAATATTGGCAGCTCACCTTCTCATTTCCACTCTATTCCATCAATCAACTTTCTCCTATTAGACTATTGTCATTGTGTCTTCTCAATTCGGTGGAAATCATTTTCCTTAACAACCAACAAGCTGAGGATTTTGGATTTCGTTGACTTCATGTTTCTTTTCCTTAGCAAACTCTTGGAACCAAACATAGTGTTAATGTTCTAACATCTTCTTGTGTTTCTTTGCCTTTTATGAAATCTTGGATCTGAAGTGTGGTACTGAAGCTCCGCTTAGTTCTTCTCAAATGTTGGGTGAAGTGAGCAGGTTCTAGGATATTTACATTTTTCAATTTCCAGTAATTTATTTATAATTTTATATCATGTTGATGATTATTATAGTTTCTAGAATAATTCAATTTTATTCCTTTTCACGTTTAGTCTGTCCAGTGACATGATTTTAATATTTTGCACTTGTAGGCTTCTAAAACCTGGAGGAGTTTATATGTTGGTAATTTAAGCCTGAATACGTGTTCATGTTGCCTAGAACATTCTTAACATCAAGTTGTGATCCAAAATAGATTTTCTCCTGCCTTGGTTATTTCAGATAACTTATGGTGATCCTAAAGTGCGGATGCCCCATATAAACAAACCTGTTTACAACTGGAAAATTGAACTGTACATCATACGTAAGTAATGTGTCCTCTCTTATAACTCCCTTCGTTGTGGTTTAGATTTCCATAAATATATATACATATATTATGGACTCTTCTAATTTGTGCGTGCTGAAAATCTTGTTTGAATCTGTTTCTCTTGATCGTGAGATTGGGATTTTGCCAAGATAATGGGGATGTTTGAAAGATTTATGCTTTTTTAGAAGTTGAAGTTGTAAAGGAAGCTATAAAAGTTGTTGAAAAGTTGCTATTTTTTTTTATTGAATTTAACGAAAAAATAAGGAAAGTTTCTTCCTTTCTAAGAGACAGGACGCAACAGAAAAATATTCAAAGTGTCTTTTTTGCTTTGAACCCGGGGAAGATCTACCCTAGGATTTTCGATGTATTTGAGGAGATATAACAAAGAAGACATTCAAAGAAAATGAAAACAGAAAATCATAGACTTATGGATATGGAATTGGGGTTGTTTAGTATACATATAAATTAAAAACAATCTCGAATTTTATTTTTCCCTCTGAATCTCACGAACAAAGCACCATTGGGAGTGCTTCTAGCTTATTTCAGCTTATATTTTCAGGAAAATAAATTACTCAATTCTGCTTTTTTTATGCTAAAAGCACAAAAGCCCTTTTCTTTGGAGTTTGCAAACACTCCCAATATCTTGTGTTAGTATTATAATCACGTGTTTCATGGTGCAGCTAGACCTGGATTTAAAAGGGCTGATGGATCGACTGCTTCAAAGTCACTGTTGGACCCTATTCCTCTCACAGAGAAAGGTGTACTTCCTGCTGATTATGTTTTGGAAGATCCAGATTCTCATTTCATATATGTGTGTAGAAAGATTGATGAACCAACTGATCTCACCAATCTAAAAATCTTCTGACTGATGATGATGCTCTTCACAGATAACAACTAGAATATGGTATGGACGTTCCTTTTGGTACTCTTTTATTCCAGGATTTCAGCAATAATTACAGTTTTCCCCTTCTGTTGATTACACGTATTCAATGATTTTATAATTCAAATTAAAGTGAACTTTTCAAATTGTTCTTGCACGTTTGGATGATGTTATCCAAAATCAATTAATAAGCTTTTCCAGCTATGGTAAAATTTCAATCCTTTGAAGGGTGTATCTGTCATTTTGAAACGAAGAGGGGAAGTTTGTGTAATTCCATATAGTTAAAGGAGAGAGCAGTGTAATTGAGTCGTTTTGTGCACCAATTTATTTATGATTATGTTGAACAAACTAGCTATTAATTTATTTTCACGTTACCTATACAGGCAATACATTGCAGTTTAGCTCCTGATTATCATTTATCGATTAGGGTAATTTCCATGTTGAATAAACAAAAATTAATCCTCCAATCTTTTCTATAGCCTAGTACTTTCATGTGTGTTACTTGAATAATAATTTATTTTTGTTATATGTTTATTTTGGATAGCTATATCTCTTAATCATCAGCCAATTGACTCATATATACTTAAGCCCATTTATATGAATAGAGTTGGCTCCGACCACTTAGGTGTATCATCTTTTGCTACACATCCACCCTTGCAAACAGGGATTGTATCGGGATTTTTGGGTTGGGGGCGAAAGTGCGAATCCCACTAATGAACGGACACGGTTGATTTTGTGTCTGTGCAATGTCCGACATGTGTCAGACACGGACACGGACTCGGCTCCGACACGGCAAAAAAATGTCCGAAAATTAAAGAAAAAAAAATTCCGACACGGCAAGGACACAGCTAGGATACGCAGGAGACATGGCTGGGACACGGGAAGGACACGGCAAACTCAAATTTTTTTTTTAAAGGGTCAAAATTTATTTGAAAAAAAAATAAAAAATTATATATAAATGAAACGGTGTATTAAATTAATTTAAATCTATTTTTTTATTATTATTAATTGATTCTCACAATATTATAATCTACAAATTATGATGTTCTTTTAACATAATAATCAATTTATACATTTACATTTTGCTAATAAGTATATTATATTGTGATAAATTTATTTTTGAATTAATGTTTATACATATATTATATATGAACCCTTATATTTTTATTAAAATTTAATTTAACCGAACCTCTGAGTCTCTTTGTAAAACTTCTGCTATTGGAGAATTTCAAAGCGTTAAAAGTTAAAGTTGAAAAAAGTCGTAGTCGTAAAAATTGTGAGTGTTCAGAGAAAAAATACGAAATACTTTTAAATAATAGGAAAAAGAACTTAGAAGCCGGAAAAAAAGGTGTTATAACCGTATTATCTTTTTAAAATTAAATATGTTTAGGGTTAAATTGCAATTTGCCCTAATTGAATATGCACTTAAGCTCCAAAATATGAACCGACTCTTACAAATTACTGCAATTTGTACAAGAGATAATGGGATAAGCACGTAGAGTTACATTAAAATGAGTGGATGTGCATGTATCAATTTTAGAATTATCTTCTATTTACATAAGTTATAAAAAAAAAAAAAATCTTTTTTGAACTGAATCTAATTATATAAGGGGATATTTATTTCTCTTTAAAGTAAATATCTTTTTGGGTGCAATTTTAGTTAGATATTGAGATCTATAATGTGTGAATAACAAGTTACACAATGACTTGTACCTTAATTTTTGTTCCTCTTAATTTATATTTCTTTGGAATACTTGGAAGTATAATATATAAATTGCATATTGGTCCCTCTTTTTTAACAGTAACACATTAATTCTCAAATCAATTCCCAATCTCACAAAACAATTTGAGGAGTTGAAGTATGAAAAAAGATTTACAATTTTCTCATGAAAAAAGTAAATAATTTGGTAACTTTTAATCTTTTTTTTTTTTTTTTTTTGAAGATGGTAACTTTTGATCTTGATATTGATATAAACAACCAACTTATTAATAAAATAAAACATAAAAAACCAAAGTATTATAATTTAAAATAGGAAATCCAGCAACTTTCAGCAGCTTGGATTTTAGGGACACCACCCCTAAAATTTGGAGATTGCATCCGGTAATTTAAAAAAACTAGCAATTTCCATTCACTTTTTTTTTTTTCAGAATTTTAATTTTCTGAATTAAATTCAGCACGTGACCCGCATGTGTTTAATTTTTCGGCCAAGCTAGAGTTTGCTACCACGTAGATAAAAGAAAATTAGAAAAACAAGTCAGCATGATGAGATGGAAAATTATTTTTGATAGATTTTTGTTATTTGTTAAGTGTTTTGTTCAGCTAACGTCCGGAAAACTAAACGCATGAGAATCACGTGCTAAATTTAAGTCCGAAAAATTAAAATTCCAGTAAAAATTGCTAGATTTTTTAAATTACTGGATGTAATCTCCAAATTTTGAGAGTGATGTCCCTAAAATCCAAGCGTCGAAAAAGTTACTGGATGAATAATACAAATTTTCCTTTAAAATATTTTACCCGTTGACCAATAGTGAACCTAAATGAGATTTTACTTGTATCGAAATTGACTCCACATATAAACGGATAGGAATAAATACATAAAAAAATCCCCCTAAACTTTGCATAAATATAGCAAACACCACTCCAGACCAAAAACCCTAAAAAGGGGTGAAAATTACAAACTAGGTTTTGCTTCTTATGAGGACTGTTTGCTGACTGCCGTTGGCCGAGTTTACCAAATCTGGCCAGATTTCCGATATTCTTTTATTTATTTATAGTATATAATATATATACAAAGTATCCTGTATGTATAGGAATGTGAAAAACCAGAAAAGTGGAAAGTAGGACCTACAATGGAAGCCAATAAAAGCAAAGTCCTACCTTAATGTGGCAACTAGAGAGAGAAACAAACTCATGCACTGCAATTATAGAAGAAATAGGCCATGCAAAAAAGCTTGCCGTTTCAGTGCCATCTGTGGCCTTATATAAATACACCCATTCTCTCTCTTTCTCTCTCTCAAACAAGAACGCCTCTTTGAATTCTCTCTCTCTAGTTCTTCCTTATTTGGCAACTTTCTCTTCCTTTTTTCTTTTCGATTTACTTTTTTTGTAAATAAATTTTTTGAATAAGCTGTTCTGTTCTCGTTTTCGCGATTCTGATTGCTGATTCTTGGTGGGTTTTGGGAGGGGTAAAATGGGTCGAGGCAAAATCGAAATAAAAAAGATTGAGAATGCGAATAGCAGACAGGTAACATTCTCGAAGAGGAGAGGGGGATTGTTCAAAAAGGCACATGAACTCGCGATTCTCTGCGATGCCCAAGTTGCTGTTATTATTTTCTCTAATACTGGGAAACTGTTTGAGTTCGCGAGTAACAGGTATGCATGCGGGTTTTTTTTTTTTTTTTCTGGGATTTTTGGTTTTTGATTTTTGGATTTGGGTTGGGTGTTTATTGGGGATTTGTCGATGTGTTTGCATGTTGGTTTTATGATTTTTTTTGGGTTTTTTTTGTTAGATTTGATTTGTTGTTTGAGTTGACTGCAGGGGTTGTTATGAAGTGATTGAAGTAAGATTTACTGGATTTGATATCTTGAGTTTGAGTTCAGATTTGCATGTTGAAGTTCTTGATTTTTTTACCTTTTTTTTATATTAATTTTGAGCTTAGAATTGCATGTAGTATTTAAAATTAAACTTTTTTTTTTGTGTGGAGGGCAATTCAAGACTTATTACACTTTAATACTTTAATAAAGAACATCAGATTAAAGAACAGTTACATTTTGAGATTTAATCAGTTTTTTTTTCCTCAAAGATTTATTATCAGCCTGATTTGTATATAAATACCAATTCTTTCTGATTGACTTCATATTTTAATTTTGAATATGCTGCAAGAATTTATTACCTTCAATTTGCATGTCAATTTTATTGCAAAAAACATCATGGATAATCAATAAAATTTAAATTTGTATATAGTTCCAGCATGAAGAAAATACTTACAAGATACAAGAGGGCTGCGGATTATACAAAGGCTACTCCTGCAGCAGGGGAATGCAAGACAGAGGTATTCTAAGTTCTTATTACCAATTTTATTTCAATAAATCTACATATACAAGATTATTTATAAGTTCTTATTATTTATGGATAAAAAAAAAAACAAACCCGAGGTTTGCTTAAAAATCCGAAAAACCATCGAAACATTGAAATCTTACAAATACAACACTTTGAAACATAAAAGTGTATACATAATACCCCTGAAAAGCCTTACAAGTACCCCCCTCAGTGGGTAAGTGTAAGGTATCAAGGTTCCGATGGTGAAATTGCAAACCTTACAGGGGTTTGTGCAACTGACCCTATTATTTATTGATGTTTTGAAACTTCAAATCACCAGAAGCAGCAACCGAAGGAGGCTGATGTTCTCAAAGAGGAAATAGAATTGCTCAAATTAAAGCAGATGTATGAACTATTTCACTAATACGAATATCTTCAACAATTTTCATGAAATGTTATTTTCGTACTTTTCTCACTTACTCTGTGTTATATAGGCGATTGTTGGGTAAAGATTTATCAGGAATGGGCTTACAAGATTTGCGTGCTCTTGAACAACAACTCAACGAAGGGTTGTTATGCATAAAGGATAGAAAGGTTTAGGATTTATATGCCTTTTTTTTTGCCAATTCAACTTGTAAAGATTTTTATAGTTCTGTAAAATAATATTTTCTAAATTTTGCAGGAGCAGTTATTGATGCAGGATCTAGCACAAGCTAGAATGCAGGTATGATTTTTTTTCTTCTAATATTTTAGGCAAATGATCTTAATAGTCCCTCAAAATTTCAGAATCAGAATCATTTCATTAATCCCTATTCTTTAAATGGTAGCCTCGTTCAAGTTCTTTTGTAGCCTCAAACTTCAATTTACTCTTTACTCCAAGCTTAAATTCACCAATTTTGCCCTTTCAAAATTTTACAGAGGGACTAACTTAAAATGAAAATATAGCCTGACGGACTAAAAGACTATAATTTAAAGAATAATGACCAAAATTATTCTAATCCTAGACTTATGGAACTACGAGCAAATAAAATTTAAATTGGCATGTTGTCGCAGAATAAGTTAAATGATGGGAACTTTTTACCTATAATATTGCAAAGCCAGATTTTCCTTTTCCTAGCTATAGTTTTTTCGTTTGGCATATACTTCAGGAACGTACTGTGGCAGCGAGTGAGAGTTTACGCGTAGAGGCAAATAATAGATTATCTGTTTGCTTTATTCGAATTCCCTAGGTACTTGAATATTTCTTGAAAATAATTGTCTTGGATTAACATGAAATGTAGGTGGAACAGTATCGAGCCTTTCTTCCATCAACGAGTTTACAAACTCCCCTTTGTATAAACTACAACCAATCAACTGTGGAAAAGAGTGATATTGTCATCAAGGAAGGTTCTAGAAGCCCTGAAAAGGCATGCAATGGTGTCGGTTATGTAGATGAGGATTCAGACACCACTCTACACTTAGGGTAATGTTTTTGTCCTCGATCCTCGTTCGTTCTTTTTTTTTTTTTTAATTGATTATCTTTCTTCCATCTCTATAAATATTTTTTGCTCTCAAAGACTAACAATTTATATGAACAAACTGTTCTCATGACAGCATAATTTGTCAGGTTTCAGCAAATTCAGAATGAAATTGCAAATATTTCGTAAACGTAGTAGATTAAAAGTGAAATTTGACAAGACGACTCCAAATGCACAAATTTTGCTATAATTTTCTAACTTATTGTAGTTTCTCTCGTGTAGGCTTCCATCGGGAAATAGTTGAAAAAGGAAAGGTGAAACTCACACAAGCACATCAGAGACTCGAATTCATTAGTGAGCTTATACCTTGCTGTTCTATTAGATCCTCATGTGCAATAGAACCCAGATATAAATAGACTGTTTGGACTTTTGAGGCTTATTTCTCTTTTCAACTGGGACACTTTTAATGACTCCGACGATGGAGACATCGCCGCAAGCTAATTTACTTTTCTATTTTAAGAAATATCCTGAGAATTGTAATATACAGATTTTCATTTCTGATCCTAAATAGCTATGTTTTTTGACTTGTTGATGGCCTTATCATAAAAGAAGTAATACTTGTGAGGGTTCATAGATGCGTTGGGATACTAGCCGTGTCCGTAAGTATTTAAAAAAAAAATATTGTCGTGTCTATGATGTTCGTATCGTCTTGTTTGTGTCTGTGCATTACATGGTGTTCGTGTTGCCCTGTTTGTGTCCGCCAGTGCATTACGTGGTGTTCGTGTTGCCCTGTTCGTATCCTTGCATTATACGTTATGTGGTGTTCGTGTTGCCCTGTCCGTATCTGTGCATTATAGGTTATGACGATATTGCATTATAGGTTTGCCCTGTCCGTATCTGTGCATTATAGGTTATGACGATGTTACCAATTTCGTGAAAAATTGAGCTCAAATTATGATGGTTTGGGCAATCATCAATGAAGATCTTTAGATGCATTATCCAATTCTGCAATTCATAATTAAACAAGAATCTAAAGACGATATTTACAACTAAGAGAAGTTAAATTACATTTTACATCCTCTGTTCCATATCACAAATACATGTCAACTTCACGAAGTTTATAACAATTTGTACACTTGTTATTTGTCTGCCAATGTAACATTCAAAAAAAATAAAATTAAACACCATTTAAACTAAATCATTAATAAACAACTACTTCTTTAGAATAATTACAAAAACCCTGTGCCGTTTATAAAAAAAAATCTTGAGACCTTGAATGATTTGTCACACCCAGGGTGTTTTTCTCAATTTTCAAAGTTTCGAAGTATTTTTCGTAAACGGTACAAACAGCCAATCAAATAAGGGCTCTATCCCATAAACCTAATGTTGTCTATCAATTTATTTCTTCTATCTAAAACTTCAGAAAACAAATTATTTGCATGCTTCTCAATTCCATGCATTGAATTCTCCAGCACCATCAATCTTTTATCCAATTCCCCGACAGCGTCAGTAATTCTTCCAGCAGATGTTATAGCCTGAGAAAGAACCTCAACCGCGAGATTCACTTCTTTCACCTCTTCCATTTCGCCCTGGATTTCAGTCATCTCTTTGCGGAATCTCGAATCCAGCAGTTTTATCAACGGATCATCTAAAAATCCTGGAATTAGTCTTCTAATGTCCAGGTACATTTTCGGATCAGAATACAAACCTGATACGACAAAACCCATTGCCAAGAACCCGATTTTCTTCACGACCATCAAACTTTGAAGAACCACACGTTCTTTCCGATCAGAAACCGGAATTTCTCCATTGAACCCGGATATCGAAATCATTGCCTGGATATTTCCTGTCGGGATCTTTTTCAGGTATTTAGCTGCAGAAGCAGGGGAGTTGTTTTTCATCAGGCTGACAGCGTGGAAAACTGACATCTTCGCCTGGTTTAGATGGGAAAGAGAAGTCGTGACTGAGTTAACCAGGTCGAGTAAGCTCAAGGTGTAGCCGAGATACGAGTCAGTGAGTTTGCCACTCCATTGGCTCGTGGGGTGGTTTATTTCCACCACCAGCTTTGCAAAAGCCCTGTTTGTGATGTTTATCAGCTCGAAACAATTCTGAAAAAGTTCCAGGGACAGGGATCTTGATGTCCCTGGATTTAACAGGATTTTGGTGACGAAATTCGATATTTCGGAACGAAAACCGGCTAAAGAAATCGATTTCTTGGGATGATAATCCTCCGGCTTGGAGGGAAATTTGATGGGAAATAACCCGAGTTTTTCAACCAAGAGTACCATTTGGGAAAAGAAATCAGGAATAGTTGTAACTTTTTGAATGAGTTTCGGTTTATATATAGGTGGGAGCTTAGAAGATTTCTTGTTAACAGAAAATGTATCTGTGTTCGTGTTGGTTTGAATAAGTGATTCGTTTAACGTGAAAATGGGGCTGGAGATGAGAAAACCAGCAAATTGGAGCCCCTGAAAGATTCAGAAAACAGAAATGTATGATAATTTTATAACAAGTTTAGTTGGATGGTCAAATGTTGTTCTTTTGCGTGTGTTTTATTATTACACACGTTTTTGGTGACCAGTGGCGTGCTTGTGGTGCGACTTTACACGGTCACGGTATACCATAAATTGGGAAGCTGCGAAGAAGAAGAAGCTTAATGATTTAAACATTTAAAATGAAATTAGTTTTGAGCTATGAAACACAGATATGAACACGACACGATATGGGTATGGTAATACGAATTTTTTTCGATATTTGACACTATAATATCGGACACAACACAACAAAATAGGATTTTTTGGAGTATCCGTGCATTATAAGTTTACACTTACGAAATTGTTGTTGTCGGTCCTTGTTTAACATTTGAAAAGAAACATCAAAATTAGAATATTTCAACTTGACTTTTTTCTTTAAGGAAAAAGAAGAGCTTTCATGGTCAATCACTCAATTGTATTATAAATTATAATGATGATGTCCGAATCAAGTACTCAACCTATGAGGTAATATTGAAATTTTTGTCTATACATTGCCCAAAAAAGGACGAAATACTAAAAAGAAATGTCAGTACAATATATAAATTATAAAATGTGGTATTTCCAACAATATATTAGATAATAACATTCAATTCAATAAATAAATTACTAGTATGATTAAATATTAACTAGAACCTCTATTACCGGGTTGAAGCTATGCTAGCTTAATCAGAAGTCTCAAATTTGAGTTTCTGGAAATGCAACCGTCATTGGTAGGCATAGTTTTATATCTTAATGGTCTGACATGGCTCAATCCGGACTTTAGAAACGAAAAAAATAAATAATATTTAATTGTTTCCAATCTAATACTATACCCAATACCCATAATTGATCCAGGATTGTCAAGTAACCTGAGATTTTCTTAAAATGGACTGAATAACTGAATCAAATAAAAGCCCACATTATCATTAGGGTATGATGGGCTTTATTTGTAAGTACTTTGTTAATTAAACATGGCGAGTTAGGCCTAATAGCTCAAGTGGGGAGGTAGGCTAAAAGCCCACCTTGAGGAAACTAATGTAATTGGTCTACATAGAGGAATACAAAATTTAAAGGTCCGTTGTTATACTAGTTTAATTAGAGATCTCGAGAAATGCAACTGTGATTTTGTAATTTTCCGTTAAGTTTTTTAGGTTTTCATTAGAATTAGAAGATATATCTGTAATTTTTAATAGTCGAGAAGTAATATTGTATTTATCCCTAAGTCGAGAGGGTATAAGTATATTATCTATTTATTAAATGTATATTAGTTGGGTTGTGCCTGTCAACTCGATTTGATTTGTAAATTTCTTTTTTATATATATCTAATGATAAGACTAAACTTATTTCCATATCTTATTGTTTCGGTTGATTAATGGATTTTGTTTTAAATGGTAAAAAAGCTAAATTAATCTAAGAGCATCAATCCAAATTAGTCAAAATCTCGTAAATGATATGGATAAATTTAGGGAGTTTTTCCAGCATAAAGTTTCTAATGGTCAAAATTAATTAATAGCATCAATTAAAACAAATTTGAGACAACTCATTTAAAGTTTTCCACACGTTTGCACATGCACCATATTTTCGTAGGACCAACTTTCTAAACCGTAGTGTACGTACTTGTTATAGAAGAATCTATCCAATTTATTAATTAATAGGTAATATAAATATATCTTAATTAAATTAGATATAACTCTACAATCCATTTTTTTTTCTTAAGTCTATTTATATAGGCCGAGTCGGGTCGGATCACTAATGTATAAAATTTTCCCTACCAATTACAGCTACTTTTCCACAAACTCAAAGTCGAGATCATTGATTAAGATTTAAGCTATAATAACGCCGAACGGATAAGTTTTCTCCATTATTGAAAATATGGGTCATTAATTAATAATTATTGTTTCTTTATCCATTACTAAAATCAGATATTCCCAAAAAAAAAAATTTAAAAAAATCAATGACAGCCCATTATGAAAGTTAGTGTTTGTTGGGGAAAATGATAAGCTTTCTCCCAACAATCCAAACAAATTCTTTTAGTATCAAAACAGCCTAAAAGATGAACACCTTTTGTTTCTCCATTCTGTTTAAACAAACTCAAACAAAAAAAAAAAAAAGGAAAAAGCCAACCTTGAAGGCTCCTCAGTCCTCATAGCACTCTATTGTTTCTTTGCACACTTTTTCTATTGGTTTTTAGGGACCACTCTTCCATTTACCACTATAATATCTCATCATTTTTTTCCATTATTTGTTATACCCTATGGCTCAATTAATGCATAGTATGTTCTTCTTTTATTTAATTTGATCATGATTGGTTTCTTGGAGAAATTAATTTAAGTGGGAGGAAAAAAGTTTTTTTTTTTTTTTCCATAAATGGTGAGGCAATATCAAGAATTCAAATAACTTAATCAATTTTAAATATAGTAACTAATCAAGTTATACCTGGACCAAAAAAAAAAAACTAACAAAGTTATACGGCCAGTGGTTAGTATTTAGTAAGATCTTGCTTTAATTGTAGTATCTTGTATTTTAATATTATTTTTCTCTAACAATTTTCTTGTATTTTTACTGAAGTTCAATTGATCTAGCGAGATAAGATAGTAGATCCTATAACTTATACGTAAACTTGTATATAGAACAATTGAATTGGAAGAATTAGTTCTCAATTAAGACTCTGCAGTACCCGTATTCGGAAACAACCTGATATTAACTTTTTCTATTGTACTTATTTGCACGTATTGGCCTCAACGTATGGGAAATTTCCAAGAAATAGTATTAACATTTTTAAGTTTATTTTTTCTTTTATATATATCTTTCTAGGAGCTGTATCATTTTGGTACACTATAGACCGTCCTTGTGGCAATAATGTACAAAATAGTATAATCCACACAATATTATGTATTCTTGTTGCACATGACACGGTTGACTTGAATGTCTAATTCCAATCCAATTACAATGGGCCCCTTCCTCAATTGTGATCTATGAATCAATTAATCCATCAATTGTGCTATGACTATCACTTTAATTCTTGAAAACTACTTGATTTATCATATTATTAGTTGTAATTTATTGAAAGACAATAATGTTGCAGCCATTAATATATACAAATCCCACAAAAAGTATAGAGTAGTAATCAAAATCAAATTCTTATGTGAGTAAACGCAAAATTTAGGCTAAATATTATATAGAAACCATAATACGTTCATTTCTTATTATATTGCAGAGTAACATGCGATACTATAATACGCAACGTGTTATATTCACTCCCACAAAGAATATGTCCACAAATTCACCGATTTGTCATGTTATATCATGTTCTTTGTCAACAACAATTATGCTCATCTAGGTATACATATATCAAGCAACCAACGTGATGTAGCTCCGTGGGCAATACAGATTGAGTTTGTGGGAAGAGTTTTATGTTCGATTTCCACTAAATACATTTGTTAAGAGGAGTGAAGAGCCTTAACTGTGACTAAGCCCCGAACCGCATCAAGAATCCTACCCGAACAGATAGTTCACACCCAAAAAAATTCAATATAATTAAAATTTTAATTGTATGTGAATATTGTTGGACTCTTATACGTGTACTAATTTCATAAAAAGTGTTTCGATTAGATTTGAATTTGTAACTAACATATCTAATCAAATCTTTAATTTTTATGTGGATATATATGAATAATAAATAGTATATATTTATACGTATACTAATTTCATAAAAAGTATTTCTACTAGATTTAGATTTGTAATCAACATATTTATATCGAATCTTAATTTTTTTCTGTGGATATATATGAATAGTAAATAATATATTAATGTATATTTAAGAAATGACAAAATAGACCAAAGAGGTAGAGAGACCACGTTCACATTACGCTTAATAAAATTATACATAGTTGCTGTTAAAATTCCAACTTTACTTGTTGTCGGGTCGTGTTCGAAACTATGTCGGACACTTTCATAGTATCAAATAACGAAAAAAATTCGTGTTGCTGTATTTGTATCTGAGTTTTATAGCTGATAGTGCAAATGATTTGAATCATACATTATTTTCTCATTCTTTAAACTAATTATCAATCTCTCCCATGATTGCTTCTGTATGAGTAGCCTGTTGCCACTAATTTAATAATAATTGCATCAAGTTGGGAGGGGGTTTTGACCCCCACCCCCCAAAACACACACAAAGAAAAGAAAAAAAAAAATAAAAGAAGAAGAAGAAAAAAGAGAAAACGTATCCATCATCTAATCCCAACGTCTCTCCATGTTTGTTGAGACTTTCCTCCATCTCCAACACTGTCCGTACTATCATATATAACTCCCAAATCCCAATTAATCTCATCTCAACTTCTTCCATCACACACACACACACAGATTAATTCAGAAAATGGAAAACAAATTTACGATTCTTTTCTCAACTCTCGCAGTACTACTTCTTCTGTCATGTTCTACACCACAAACCACGGCGAAGATGCAAATCGGAGCTCTTTCTCGCATTTACAGGGAGAAGATGAAGGAAGATACAGAGATTGATAAAAGTCATTTCAATGCTACCCATATTCTTCGGGGAGTAAATTCAGTTCATCATCATCATCCGCAACAAGGGGTTAAAGAGAATGATAGAATTGATAAATTGCCTGGACAGCCGCCAGTTAGTTTCAAGCAGTACGGTGGATACATCACAGTGAATCGGACGGCGGGACGAGCTTTTTATTACTATTTTGTTGAAGCTCAGCGCTCTCAGAAGTCATTACCTCTTCTGCTATGGCTCAATGGAGGTATCTGTATATTTTTGTTATTATTTCTGAATCGATTGTATGGTTTTTTTAGAGAGAATTACACATTTGATCTCTTTTATTTGGAAAATTATGAAATAGTCCCTGTGTGAAAATTTCAAAAATATCCCAAAAAATCTCTAGTTGAAATACTAAGTGGGGGTATTTTTGAATTATTTATACATTTATTGAAAACTTTAGGGATTAAATTGTAATTTCATAAATAAAAAGGATTGATTTGTAAATATGTCAAATTTGAAAATACTATATATAATTCTTTTAACATTTTCACTTACTCTCACCTAATATTGGAAAAGGATGGTTACTTTTTGGAAGATATTATTATTATTTTTTAAATCATTTTTCTAACCTTTATTTTTATTTAGCTTTTCTATTTTTGGATATGAACTTTCACATAGACACCCAATAAAAGTGTGGTGTAAGTTTAATTTCAAAAGTTTGCTCTGTTTTTAGTCTATTTTTTCTTGTATTAGTAGTATTTTTTAATTTTATGGGGAACCCCATTAGTTGACCCTTATCTCCAAACATGTTGCAGCCAGCTCCCTTTTTCTTGAAATAGTTTAAAAGCATATTGCCTTCTAGAAAAGTGATAAGGGTCATTTGATCCAGACAATATATATATATTCTAAAAAAATGAGAAAAGTGATAGTTTTTAATTTTTATAATGAAGCCATTTCATTGGTTGTGTGAATAGCTCTTTGATCCAGACAGGTCATTTGGACTTACTTCTAGCTGTTATGCAATGATTTTGTGTTGAAATATTGTTTTCATAGTGTCACCATGAGTTTGTTTAATAACTTTCATTTTGCATGAACACTCTTAAAAATCATATTTTTTCGTGTTGTATTTTGTTCGACACTTGTGTTAGACATTTTTTAGTATAAAAATTCAAAAAAAAATCATATTGTTATGTCCGTATCTGTGTTTCATAGGCTTTCACTTATTATAATTAGACTAATCTGAGACATCAGACATTATTTGATCTAGATTTGTAAAATAATGTAAATATTTGAATCTTGAACAGGGCCTGGCTGTTCTTCTCTAGCCTATGGAGCAATGCAGGAGCTTGGGCCTTTTAGGGTTCATAGTGATGGCAAAACACTCTACAAAAATAAATTTGCATGGAACCATGGTTTGTATAATATTAATTCTTGTTTAATTCAACTTAGTAGTTAAGATAATAATCATTTAATTTGATTTCCGATTTGTTTCATCTCAGCTGCAAATGTTTTGTTTTTGGAATCTCCGGCCGGGGTTGGATTTTCATACTCAAACACGACGCAAGATTTCATGACCGGTGGAGATAGTAGGACCGCCGTGGACAATTATGCATTTTTATTGAATTGGTTAGAAAGATTTCCAGAGTATAAGAGTAGAGATTTTTATATTGCTGGTGAAAGTTATGCTGGTCATTACGTGCCTCAATTGGCGCACACCATTCTCTATCACAATTTGAAGGCAAAGAAGAGTATTATTAATCTCAAAGGAATCATTGTAAGTACCCTTTTATTTTATTTTTATGCACTTTGGAATTTTGAATCATTTGATTAATGAGTCGAAAATTTTGCACTTTTTGGTGAACATGGGGAAATTATTTGATTTGGGATCACTTATAATAATAATAATAATACACTTGATGAGTAATAACATCATATTTG
Source organism: Verbena officinalis (assembly GCA_958496215.1). Lineage (NCBI taxonomy): Eukaryota > Viridiplantae > Streptophyta > Magnoliopsida > Lamiales > Verbenaceae > Verbena > Verbena officinalis. The sequence continues at coordinate 4,994,718 of OY292388.1, forward strand.
GGCCAAATTAAGCTCAATTATTCTCATGGGCCCTAGTCTCCATTCACATGGTTGACAATATTGGCATGTGCAACGGCTAATCCTCACTTAAAAAATATATATATAAACTTAGCATTAGTTTTATATAGGTTATACAAACATGGAAATACATATATATATATATATATATATATATATATATATATATATATATATATATATATATATATATATATATATATATATATATATAAAAGGCCTGGCAATTGGGCGGATTCGCTGAGTTGGGCTGGGTCTGGGTTGGGTTCAAATGGGATGAGTTTAAATGGGATGGGTTTAACATGAGTTTAATTATATGTTCAATTATATGTGCTTTAGTTAGATTGGGTTCTAGACAGGTTGTAGACGAGTTTTTAATGGATTGTGCTGGGTTTTTAATGGGTTTGATAAAAATAAAGTAAAATTAATTTTTTACTCGATACATTATAAAATACCTAAACTATCCTTAAAACACATTTTAAACTTTTATAAAAATATTAAGGGTATAATAGTAATTTGATGATTAAAATATGAGCCAATTAAAAAATTCATTTAAAGCCCATCTTAAACCCATTATTTTCCCAACCCACTTAAACTCGGCTCACTTAAAACCCACTTAAAAAATACCAACCAACCCAGCCCAAAACCAGTGGGCTGGGTTGAGCCCAATGAGCTCGGCCCATTTTGCCAGGCATAATATATATATATATATATATATATATATATATATATATATGCTTCTGCTTTAAAAAAGTTAAAGTTATATGTAAAAGACCAGTAAAAACTGAGCGTGTTTGAAGAGGAAAATACTAGCTTTTAGCTTCTTACTTCGAAGTTAAGAGTAGAAAATTACCCGTATAGTAAGGTGACAATTTCATTTTCTATTTAAAACTTGAAAAGAATATACCCATTTTACAATATATGCAAATATCCAAACATTTCTTACACACATATTCCTTAGCATAAATGTAGCACATGAAACAATTTGTATTCTAGTATACTAGTATAGGATCATCAGAATTCAAACAGCTTTTCTCCCTTGGTTGTTGTCTGGTCCATTCCAATATGTAATACTACCAACAGCCTACCCCATTACAACCTCAGCACTTTTTGTGGAGCAAGTTATTTCAAATTACTTTACATGCTTTTCGTAATTACACAAACTCCCCCTATTAGTTTCAAATTTACACTATAGTAAAATGATGTAACTTGTGTATCTTTCTTGAACACAATGCAGATTGGAAATGCTGTGATCAACGACGACACCGACGTGAGAGGAATGTACGAATATTTCGGAAGCCATGCTTTGGTTTCTGAAGACGTTACAGATCAAATTATGAAATATTGTGACTTCTCTCCAAACGCCACAAAGCAAACAGATAAATGTAACGAAGCTGCTGATGAAGCCGATAGATGTATTAATGCTCTTGATATTTATAATATTTATGCTCCTTTGTGCTCAAACACCAGTATAACAGACAAGCCGAAGAAGGCGTCGGTAAGTTTTTTAATTAATAAATATTTGTGTATTAATTTTAACTTTTCTCAAAATTAAGAAAATTTTATTTATTTTATGATGCAGTCAATGAGTCTTGATCCTTGTGGCGACCATTACGTGTATGCTTATCTGAATAGGCCTGAGGTTCAAAAGGCACTCCATGCCAATGTCACAAATATTCCTTATGAATGGCAACCATGCAGGTAATTATAGCTTGAAAATAATTTTCTACAGACGCAGTCAGAAATTTTAATTTAATGGGGGCGGAATTGAATTTGAACAAAATAGAAACTGCACTTCTGTAATATAAGCTGAAAAATAGTTTTCTTTGGAAATTGCAGTGAAGTCCTCAAGAAATGGGAAGATAGCCCATCGACTGTCATTCCTCTGCTCAAAGAGTTTATGGCCAATGGAATTCGAGTTTGGATATTTAGGTAATTCACCACATATCCCTTAGGTTTTATATAATTACGAAATACCCCCTCTAGTTTCAAAATTACATAACACCCCCTGAGGTTTCAAAACTGTTTGAAACTTGAGGAGGGTTTCTGTAATATTTGCAAACAGAGAGGGTATTTTGTAATTATGTCAAATCTTAGGGGTAATGTATGTAATCCGCCCATATAAATTTATAAATTTTATATAAAAGAAAAATTATATAATATGAAGGATATGTTAGAGAAGACTGAAGCTCTTTGGTGCATCTGCAGTGGGGATACAGATGGAAGAGTACCAGTTACTTCAACACAACATTCCATCAGGAAAATGAAACTTCCCATCAAAGTTTCTTGGCACCCTTGGTACCTTAGTGGAGAGGTAAGTACTGTTATAGGAGGACTACATTTTATTTAATTTAATTTTCCCATTAAAAAGAAAAGCTTGTAAAAAGTTCGTATAGTAAAAGTTGGGAGTGTTTGTAGAAGAAATCACAAAAATATTTCTAAATAACCTAGAAACTGAGAAAAGCACCTCAGAAAGATGCATACAACTTCTATTTTTTCTTTCCTTTTAACCTTTTTCACCTTTTTAAAGGTGAAAACTGCAGACATTGGCTGAGAGAAAAAATGGGTTTTTCTTGATTAACTAAAATATAGTAATTAAATTTCTAATTGTTAAATTATTGTGTCAGGTTGGTGGATTTACACAAGTGTATGAAGGCAACCTAACATTTGCTACAGTAAGAGGGGCAGGGCATGAAGTGCCTAGTTACCAACCAGCTCGATCTCTTTCTCTTATTATGCATTTTCTTGCTGGGACTGAGCTTCCTAATTCTTTAAGATTTTAATTATTTTTATTTATTTTTTGCTCAGGCTGAGGGCAATGGAAAAATTAAAATTCAGCAATTATTTTCTTATTCAATTTATTATAGTAGTTGATTATTGATTATTTCCCCCAATTAATCTTTCTGTGCAGAGTTGAGCTTTTAGTAGTTGATTAATAATTCAAGATATTCATTTCCAATCACCAATAATTTACGAAAACATACCAATAACAAATTATTTATTGAAAGAAATATCGACATGATATGAGCACTCAGTATGAGACCGTCTTATACACCAAACGATTCAGATTATACTTCATTTTACATTTGTATATTTTTTTAGTAATACATAGAAAATGTTAGCAAAATTTCAACCACAAAAAAGAAAAAGAAAACCTCACCACAAAAGTCTAATACATAATGAATTCCATAATTGCGGCCTATATAGCGGGATTAAAGTGTTAAAATCACATTACTAATTAATTAACGATTTTTCTATTTTTCTATTACTTATTATAGTTTTTTGGCTAGACTTTTAGAAGTTTTTATCTTCATTACTGATTTTTAAAGTGTTTTTACTGCAATATTAATTAAATAGCGGGTAAGTTGTACAATCTGTTATTAGTGTAATCCAATATTTTCAAATTATAATTTGTTATGCAATATAAATTTTTAATATTATTTGATACATCATATTATTTAAGAAACTAATGTCATATTATTCGATTGAGATTATTATTATTATTATTATTTTCTTTATCTAAAAAATATATAAATAGTCACATGCAAATTAATATAATAAATCAAATGAATATGAATCCAATATTCAATAGCTTAATATATAATATTAGGAAAAAAATTAAAGAATCCTAAATATATTTTATAAAATATCACTGTCTCTTTTGAAATTTTTTGAACGGCCCAAATTATGACTAGAATTCCTTAAACCTCTAATTTTTCAATTGAAAGGCCCAATCATTTCTATTTCTCGATTTTCCACATCGGTGAGAGAAGAAAACACAGAGAAGTTGCAGGATTTCTGCAGTAAAAAATCTATGGACGCGACGGCTTCGGCCCCGCCTCCTGCGAATAATCGGCGGCGCTCCGCCCGAACCACGGCCGAAGGTCTGGGAGACGATGTTCTGTGCATGATTTTCTCTTTCATTGACCTCGTACCCCTAATTCGCTGCTCTGCTGTCTGCAAATCTTGGTACTTCTATTTTCTTAAACCTATAATTACTTAATGAGTTAGAGAAACTCTATTTTCCCTGATGTTGATTACTGGAGTTGGAAAATAAATTGTATTTTTCTGGAGGGTTATGTTAGTATTTAGTGGTCCATTTGATGCTAGGAAGTTGCAATGTGTAAATTCGGCAAAAGAAGTTACAAGGTAAATAATCATCTATTGTCTGATTGTCTCTCTCTTTAATCGTTGAAGGAGAACAGTCATTAATAAACTGAAGTTACTGCAAATACAACATCACAAGCAACACTTGAAAGATTCTGCTGGCGTCTCTGATGCATCTAACTTGTCAGAAAGATTAATAAGTATACACATGGAGGAGCTCGCCATGCATCGACAAAGACTGTCTTTACAAGAAGGGCCTGCTGATATTTTTCAGTGGAAAGCTCACTCAGTTGGGTAAAAGTCATTTTATTTCTTCCATTTATTTTGATATTGAGTAGCTCATTTTTAGCAATTCCATTTTATGATTCCCTATTCTTGCTAATCTTATGTGGAAATCCGCCACATTTTGTTTAATCTCTTTGAGGCTCAAGTTTTGGTCCAATGAGTAATTCTCTATGTGACTTTCTTCAGCTTGGTTTCGTCTTAGGTTCAACAAATGCAGAATGAAGAGAGGTCTGGTTCTCACTGGTGTTGGAGATAAGGTAGGATGTGCTTTCACCTTTTAGTCGTTGCATGTCCTAATTGGTTAAATCAACTTCTTTGTTTTCTACCCCTCTTAAATTTGCTATCGTGTTCGCATAGCGTGTTGATAGCTTCAGTTTTTTCAAGTTATATCGTAGATCGCTGATATTTTCACTAAAATAAGTAAAGGTTGCATTATTGGTTAGTCTCATGAACTTTAACTGAAGATGATGTGCAGTGGCACAGATCAGTGGTTCCAATTGTACAATCTCCGCATTCAGGAAAGATGTCTTCCCTAATATTTACGAAAAAAGATATCCAGAAGAATTAGTCTAAAGTAACCTAAATTATTTGGTTTTCTGTGTTACAATATGCGATTTTACTATTACTGCTCGACTGTAATTGACTTTCCGGTACTTTTGGTTGGGTTGGTAGGGGGTAAATTAATAATGTGCAATTCTGGTTCTGTTTCTAACTTTCTACTTACATCTTATATGGATTTCTTGTTTTCGTGCTTTTTGCTGGATTGAGTTGAATCAACCAGTTGGATTACACCAAATTGCTGATGAATTCAGTAAAACTGATCATTATATTTGTCAGAATTATGGCTACTTCCATGTGAATTTGCATGTGCATGTGAATGATTACGTCTCTTCTCCATGTTTTAGACAGTGTAGGCATATTACATGTGATACTGTTTTCTCCTAAAAATGATAGGTGATGCGTCTGTGGTCTGCGGAGAGCTGCAAAGGGTTGGATGAATTTCGTTTACCTGACAAAGCACCATTAATTGATTTTGATTTTGACGAGGGGAAGGTAAGAACGAACTTCTAAATTAATCTTACGGCTTTAAAAGTCATTGAATTCTTGCCTGTCCATTACATTGGCTGCTAGGAAAAAATCTCCTGCTTAGATTTATATAATTAACCGACTAGGTTTATTTTGGGTGAGGTCTGAACACTGACTCACTGACTACATATGACTTATTATCCTATAGGTTGTTGGTCTCGTGGGGACTCGTATGTGTATATGGAGGCGCACTGGGACCAGAGATCTATTTTCCTCACGTGAAGGCTTATTTACTAGGGGATTGTGCATGCGGTGGGTGATATTTTGGTTCTTTGCATGAAATATTCTCCCTGAAATTATCCAAGATACTATCAGGAAAGCTTTATGTCTAATTTGTTAATGTTTATAATTATATGCTTTATAAGTTATAATTATCAAAATAAGCATCACGGTATGTGAGTGTATAATAAAATTATGTATATATTTGCATATGATGCACATTATTCTGGCAAAGTGTGTGCTTTGGGCTCTAGCGCGCTTTGCACTCTGGAACAAGTATGAGCTTGCCATTATCACTTTTATGCAAGTGATTTCTATGTAAGCTACTCGATCATATTTATAATGGTACTGGTTGTCTGAACATTAACATTTATTAAAATCCAATAACATAAACCATTGGTTCAAATTGATTGGCAAAATGACAGGGAGTGACCACTTCCTATGTGTGCAGGATCATATTCTGGAGTAAGATATGTTTTACAATCTTTTGCTTTCTTGTTCAAATTGACGCCTTTCTTTCATTAGCTGGGGGACTTGTCGAATGTTACTCTTCATAAATCTTAATAATTTAGTTTCTGGCATTTCTTCAACACATATATATTTGCTGAAATGGGCATTCTGTCCTTGTTTGCAGTTATGTAGATCCACAGGCAGTTGTTGGATGTGAGGATGGAAAGGTCCGTGTATTCGACATGTACAGCAGAAAGATTTCACAAATAATCAAGTATATATCTTGCTTGAGTTCCTTTCTTCCTCCTCTATAATCGACTTACAATTGCGCTGGAGTTTGTAACTTACCTTGTTCATCGCTTCCCATGACTATTTGAAAAAATTTGTTCGGTCACGCACTGCTAATGTGTTTCAACTTTCAAATGCCAAAATATAATGTTAATTACATTTGAGTTTCTCTAACTACACAATCTGTGGTGATCTAACATCTCACCCATTGCTAACATTATAGCTGATCACCATGGCCTGATCTTATTTAAGTAATGTTTCGACTCACCATAAATCTTGAAAGATGTTTCAGATGATCGTCATATCATAGTATTGGTGATGAAGACATGGATTTATACTGTTGTTTCCTCCTGTGATTCATTCCCTTTTACATTTGTTTTCCGTTGTTTCTTTGTATTATTGCAGGATGCATCCTGGGGCTGTATCATGTTTATCTTTTTCTGATGAGCAATTGATTGTCAGTGGTTCATCTCTTGGTAGTATTTCAATATCAGATCTTTCATCTGATCAGCGGGTGGCTACACTGGAAACAGCTAGTAGTTATACAGGTTTTTTTTATGGAACTTATTATTGGAATGCTCATTCAATTGGTGACTATTTTGTGTCTCTTATATATTTCATGAATAGAGCTCATCTCTGTGCCTTGGTCGACAAAACTTAAGAATGAATATGTATCTATATTGATCCCTCTGAATCTCATCTTAATAACTTCGCCCTATAGAACCTTTTATATTTGACGAAAAATTGTTTTGTTTTTGTCTCTTTTTCTGTTGTAACTTCCTTTTAAGATGTAGCAATGCATATCCTTTCACCCGTGCAGTTCCCAACATATACCCTGCTTTAAAGTGATGCATATATCACTTACATAGTTATGAGAAAATATTTGGAGGTTATTTATGATTACAAAGAAATGCTCCCTTTTCCATCCTATTTTGATTGATATGATTGAAAGGGTTCTTGGGTTACAATAGACTATTAATATTGATGTCTATTTTGCAGAAAACATAAAGACTTTGTGTTTGAATCCAAGCTCCTATCTATTATTTGCTGGATCGAGTAGAGGCTATGCTTCATGTTGGGACCTAAGGTATGCTGCCAAGAACTGCTTTTTTTCTTTCAGGTCATGCTGAATTACATCATTGACCTTTAATTACTTGAACTATTGTGGACAGTCTGTCTGGTGTACATTGTACTGTCGAGCAATTCTAAGAAGTTTAATTATTTATCCGGGAAATGTTTTTTTTCATTTAGAAATGTCATCTTGTACAAAAGGCCATATACAGAAGACTGGGCAGAGAAACAAATAAATTAATTTGAACATAGTGAAATAAAAATGATCATTTGTTGGAGTCGGTACATATTCCACATTTTTCTTTTTCTTTTTAGTTTTCTATTATTATTATTATTATTTTTATTTCTCTCTCTCTCGTGAAGCTTAAAATCTTTTGGTCTCGTGCAGGACAATGAGAAGCGTGTGGAATACACGAGTTAGTCCCAACGTGGTTTACTCAATGCATCACTTACAGAACGATACATCAACATTGGCCGTTGGTGGAATAGATGGCGTGTTAAGATTCATCGATCAGGACAGCGGGGAAGTATTGTCGAGATGCATCGTGGAGGGTAATAGCAACAGTTCAAATCGATCAACAAACAAAAACAAGAATATAGTTGTTGAGAGAAAGAAAGCAATAAGGCTGTCTGAAGACGACCGCATTGATCTAATGCCTAATCGACCTCCTATAAATTGCTTGGCTGTTGGAATGCAGAAAGTTGTTACCACACACGGTGACAACTGCCTCAGAGTATGGAAATTCAGCAATAAATGACAAAAACTTCTGATTGTGTTCGTAACTTCAAAGTTATTAACTTATTTCAAGTATTGTTACTTTCTGGTGTTGTAGCTTCCAAACTGGCCATGTTCATGGCCTCGAATTTTTTCGTTTATGTTGTTGTGATAATCATTCATTATATGAGGGGTGCTTGGTAATAACCCTAAGGACTAAGAAGCGATTTATTCGGTTCTATCCAAAACACACAAAATTGTTGTATTATTTGATATAATATTACAAAAGATCATGTACAAAGTACAATATTATTTGTAATTATTTTCTATTCTAGAGTTTATCATAGTTTTAAATTCGAAGAACTTAAATTATTATTAAAGTCGATATTGATGGAAAATAGTTTATAAAGCATAAATTAGAATCTGAATCAGCAGATGATACTAATTTAGTAATTTTGTTGCGACTTAATTGGAATTAAAAGTTGTTGAAGTGATTTTTATTGAATTTGAAATAGGGAAAATGGCATAATTCAACTCTCAACTTTGATTTATTTGGGTTAGGAACATAAGTTTCTAAAATTATAAATTTTATTTTGTAGTATTGAAAATGTGGCAAAATATAGATAATATTCGACATATTTTATTAGCATTGAAAATTTTATCTTGTAACTTTGAATATTATCTGTATTTTGCCATATTTTTAATGCTACGAGATGAAATTTATAACTTTAAAAATTTATGTTTCTAAAATTTCCTTATTTTCAAAATTGATGGATGAATCACGCAATTTTCTCTTTGAATTGAAATATAATAATTTTATGGACTTTTGACATAAAGAAGTAGAGAACTAACTATATGAAGTCATTCTCATATCCAGGAAAATTAGAAAAAAGATAAAATAAGGCTCCCCAATATATATACACACATACATACATACATACAGAAGCCTAGCCTCTTTCTACGTCCCAAAATCAAAAATCAAAACCCTAATCCTTTGCCCACCAGAAGATTAACCAGCCATGGTGTGCATCAGGAAGGCGACAGTGGACGACTTGTTGGCGATGCAGGCCTGCAATTTGTTCTGCCTGCCGGAGAATTATCAGATGAAGTACTACTTCTATCACATTCTCTCATGGCCGCAGCTACTCTATGTCGCCGAGGATTACAACGGAAAGATCGTCGGCTATGTTTTGGCCAAGATGGAGGAGGAAACCACCGAGTGCCACGGCCACATCACCTCTCTTGCCGTCCTCAGAACTCACCGGAAACTAGGCCTCGCCACCAAGCTCATGACTGCTGCTCAGAACGCCATGGAACAGGTCAGATATGGATTTCCGGATTTCTTTTTCTTCATTTGTGTCTTTTCTTCTCTTGGGTTTTTTTTTCGCAGGATTCGGGTGTTTAATTTGCAGTTGAAAAATTGCTAATTCTGATTGAACTGCATAATTTACTTTATACCAAATGATTTGGTAGTTTGGCAGCTTTGGGTTTAGATTTTGCCTCGACTATGCTACTTCGTTCTTTTTCTTATATTGTACTCCTTTTTTCCTATTTTAAATTGATTGTTAGAGTAGTAACAGTAATTTTCTTTGGTTACTCGAGTATTTCAACTTAATTAACCAGAACCGTTGTACTGCAGATACCTGGCGATTTGCAATTTTGCTAACTTAATAGTGCTTTACACTAGTGCAACAACTCTGAAAGTTTACAATCATATTTCCCACAAATTGGAATTTCTTTTGATTCAGATATGCTTCTCGAGTTGTTAAGGATGCATATTGTAATAGGACAACTTCTACTTATCACATTGCGATTTCATGAAAATCCATACTTTTTAAATTTAGAAACATGAATAGAAAAAAGAATTAGATGAATCTATGCATTTAGTTCAGTAAAGTATATACTATACTAGGGAACGTGGTCTAATATAGGGTTACAAGTTAGGAAATCTCTCATAGAACTGTATCCAGATTTGCAAATGATTTCCCTTTAAATTTTAAACGAACCAGGAAAAAACTTTCTTTACTGAAACTGGACATGGGTTGCAACATCTGGCAATTATCTTTTGTAATGCTGCACAAAATACTTAGGTTTTAGGTATAATAGTCATTTGTCTCTCTTTTCTGTGGTAAAACCGTAAAAGTCGTAATTTTTGTAAATGCAAATAGAGTGAAGAGCTTCTTTTTAGTTATTGACCTTAACTTGCATGAAGTGAAGTTTCTCAAGTGTGTTATACGTTGAAATGGTGAGAGCATGTTGCCTCTTTGCCTACTGGTTCATTATATTTCTCTGGCATTTGTTTTCTAACCATACTTTGGCAAGTTAGGATGGACCTTATTAGCTTTCATCTGTACTGATAGCTAATTTTATCGTGTGTTTTTGGTTCTTAACCAGGTGTATGGGGCAGAATATGTGTCACTGCATGTTAGGAAAAGCAATAGGGCTGCATTTAATTTGTATACCGAGACATTAGGGTACAAGATTCATGATGTGGAGGCAAAATATTATGCCGATGGCGAAGATGCTTATGATATGAGGAAGCAATTGAAGGGTAAGAAGCAGCACAACCATCACCACCACCACCACCACCACCACCATGGTGGTGGTTGTTGTTCTGCTGAGGTGAAAGCCGATGAAAAGCCTGGATCAGCAGAGACCAAAACAGAGTGATTATAGTTTTTCTTATCAATGGTCAAGATTTTGTTATATCACCTATTCAGTTGGAATTGAAATCGTCAGCACGCACCCCTTGTGTACTTAATTTCGTCTGTTCTGGTAGCTTCGATGTATGAAAATATGCACTGAAAGAACCTGTTTATGGGGGGGTCGGATGGGGTATTTAAGCTCAAATAATTAGACATATGCTACTTAATGTATTTGACATCCTTGTTTGTGCTTTTTTTTTTTTTGAAATGTTTTTGTCCGAGGTTGAAATCTTTAGATCCTTTAACTTTTGGACTCCTATTAATGCTGTTTAACATTCATGTATTAAATTTTGAAAATTTCCATTGCCTTGATGTATGAAGTTGGTAGCTTTCTGACTACAGTAATAATCAATAAGTTTATTTGGTAGGACCATAGGACCATGTTTCCTGTTCATTTGCTTAGGTTTGTTGAATCAATTTACGTTATAAGATAGATCTATTTTAGAGTACTAATATATTCATGTTTGTGAAAATTAGTATAAGTAATTTTTTTTCTATATTCGGGAAGATTTTACTATTTATTTATTTCTTTCTTTCTTTGATTATGACGCTTGGAAATGTGCCCGTTCTTTTCTTTCTAAATAGATAAATAATATAGTCGTGATTTATGTCATACATTTATTAACGCATGAATTCTTTCTATTTCTAAATCATGTTTGGGTTCAAGAATTAAACTGCAAAGGGCAATATTGTATCGTGTTTGTATCGTCATGTTCATCACAGATAATAACCTATTATATGCTTTACACTTGTTATAATAACCAACAGAATTCCTCTACATGGTTACGTAACAAATGCTTATTTGCAGTAGTTACATAAATTATTCACTTGCCAGCAATTAGACTGCGACGAATAAGCCATACTAATCCAAAATTTCATCCATTCATAATTTTCAGACATGCTAAATCTCCAAAAGCAGTTGAATATATGAAACAAGTAAATACACTCCCAGCCAATAATTAATCAAACAAATAAGTAGAAAAACGATCAAAATTACCAAAAATAATATTGTTATACACTTGGAATGTCAAGACCGGGCTTCTACAACTCACAAAATTGTCATTATGCCTCCAGTGTCCCATCAACTACTTGGAACCACTTGATTTATCTGTCGGTGTTTTAACAATACTTAACTGGCCACCATCTTTATTAGCAGTTGTTGCGGCTTTTACCTCATTGCAATAGTTTATGAACTTGCTCAGCTCCTGATCAAAGAGAAAGGACATCAGTATACACATTCGTGCAAGCACAGGATACTCAAGTATCAACACAAATCAATTTGGTAGCCTCAAAATGAAAGTTTAGATATGACAGTTCGGAATTCAGCTACCATCATTAAGGATCTCATAATGTTGAAAGCATAGCCTAGAATAGTAACTTAGGAGCACGAAAGTCAGGTGTCGAGCTCATTCCAGAAACTTCATCATATAGAGACCATTTAATTATCAGTCGACATATATCTTCGAAATGAAACCATATTCACTCGTGCTCAATAACACCCGAGGCAACTTCTTTTTTGGTTTGAAACTTGAAACGTGACACAACATACGTAATCTTCATACTCTCTTTTCAAGCTTGATTGAGTTTATACATCACAAACTCCCATGATCCTCAAATTGAGCTAAAACACACACATAGGAAGGGAGGAACTGTAACACTTGGACAGGAGAACCGGGATTATTTAAACCTACGAAACCTATGCATAAAGGAGCTTCATAGTTATAAATGCTAATGCAAACAGCAACATAAACCACTCTGATTGCATCTAGAAGTCGCCAGAAGAAGAATCACCAACAGAGGTGTATTAAAAGTATCCTTGAGGGCATTCTAAGATACAAATTACCCGTAAGTAAAGCATCCACACTTATAACAAGCATCAAATTTCCTCAGGAAACTATTTTTTCCCTTAATGCCATGCACATTATATAAGGTACTTAAACTTTTCGAGCTTGAATCCAGTTACCTCTAAGATCCCAAATTGTCAATCAAGAGGGTAGTTATTACGACTACCAGTAACTGCATATGATTAACCATAGCAATAGTTTCGTGTTAAATGTTAACTGTTTTTTACAATAAGAACATTCAAACTCTCTTCAAATAACCAATACATATATTTTTTTTCCTAACACCCAACATACAATACCCCCAGATGAAACAAAAAAATGTACTTGTAACTTGTAAGTAGTTAGTAGTTACCAAGTAAAGAAAACATTACATGTGCACAAACTCCACAAACTACAGTAACAGAAAAACATGAGTGTAATTCCAAATAAAGCAAGAGCAATGAAAAAGCAAACCTTATCAGTTTCCATCTCTTTGGTCACCTTCGATGGTTTCACCACTCTCTTCCCTTCAGTAAACATTAATATATAATAATCAGATTTGTTTTGTAAAACACAAGAGTAAACTCATATGCTTGTGGTTTGTGAAGCTAATTACCCTTTCGAGTGTGAGAGATTTTGCCATGACGGTTGGCTGGAATCGATTTCTTCTTCTGCTGCCCTTTGAACATACCTGTCTTCTGCGTCATTTTCCTATTCTCTCTTTGAATTCGATTTGATTATGGGTTTTGAGATTTTCACTTTTCTTTCAGCTCTAGAATCTAGGGTTTGTATGCCTTAGAAGGTTTAAAGTGGGGCGTGACGCATGTAGGAAAATAAACCGGTTCGAGTTTCATGTAAAGCCGTTGCTAGTTGCTTTATAAATAACTTTTGGAAAAAATTACTAAAGAAACTTTTGAATTACCTATTTTAAATTTATTGTTTTCAACATTAAATAAAATATAAAATATGAAATACTAAAATATTCATAACTTAGCCTTTTTATAAAAAAAATTGTGTTTAAATTATCATAGCAAATAAAATAGTTTATAACTAAATATAGGAAAAATAATTTAAGAGTAATTTTTTCTAAGAAGAGGTGTAAAATTTATTTTTTCAACAAATGTCCCCACTCCCACATCATCTAACTAAATAGTTAATAGCACAAATTTACAAGTTTAATCATCCCACATTTCTTTATTATATTTTTTTGGGTGCTAAATCGTATTTATTTTCTGTTGAGTCGAATTAGACTACTAAGATGTAGAATTTTCCTACTAATGGTAAATATGTTTCCGTGTACTCAAACATAAAACCTATATGTAAGTTGTTGATAGTGAAAGTAATCAATAGCAGAAAGTAAAAGTTTGAGAGAGAGAACGAGTTGCGCACAACTGGGAATTTCCATTAAATAATAAAGAATTCAAAAATTAGTTGATAAAGATGGGAGCTCTTCTATTTATACAATAACTAAGGCAACACTTATAGAAGCGTGCACTACAGATAGCTCAACCCACTAAATAAGATGCGACTTAAGGAGGGGAAGCCTAATTACAAACTAAGAAAAGAAATTACAACCAGGCCCCTATATACACTCTAGTAATTACAAAGATTGACCTATATACAATCTAAAATAGAAAATTACATACCAACATAAGCATTAAGAGTGTAAGAACAACCTTAAACTAATTTTGTTGAACAAGGTAAATTATATTTAGTACGACCTTGGCTTAATTGTGGTAGCTAGGCGCTTGAATGTTATGCTAATTCAACCAGAATTACGTATTATGTATTAAAAGATCAATCAAGTTAACCAAAATTACTCTTCCTCTTTATACAGAGGTCACGAGGCTTTCTTTTAGCCACTAACTCAACGAATCGTTGGCTTAAATCATTTATTTTAGTTGGTATGATTAATTGATTATTAATTGTCTCATTTCCTAACTACCTTTTAAATATTAAATATGGTCCTAATAAAACAGGGTAAATTGATATTTCAATTAAATCTATTGTAACGATCCAAAAATTCCAAAATATATTCTCGGAATAATTATTCGACATTTCGTTGAATTTTATATGAAAAGATTAGCTTCGTTAGCTAATTTTAAGTTATTTTAATTTAATTTCCTATCCTCAATCATTTATAATTACTTTTTCCACCCCTCGAATTTACTCTAATCTCTAAACGAACCCACACCCCCTTGAAACACCTCTGCACCATCTTGGACACACCCACACTACCTTGAATACACTTACACCCCCTTGTGCACACTCTTGAACACAACTCAAAATTGAGAGAGAGAAGGAGAGAAGAGAAGGAGAAATGAAGAAGAAGAAGGAGAGAAAGAGAAATCCCGTTCCGAATCCGTCGCTCGATCAATCGAAATTCCGAGACCAAATATACGATCCTCATTCAATTCTCTACCAGTAATCTTCTTTCCCCATTTCGATTCATCCATTAAATCCTTCGATTTTTTAGTTTTTAAATTGAAATGAATATTTGATAATTTGATGGGTTTGTAGATTAGAGTTTACCATTTTTAGTGTAGTTCGGATCAAATGATAGCTATTAATGTGTACAATGCATGAGTGTGAATTTTATATGTTGATTTTAGCTATATAATCCACCCTAGTTGATTTTAGGACGAAACCCTCGTGAGAAACCTTAAAATTGCGTTTTTCTGCACCTGAAAGACGAACCACACGGTCCAACGCACGGTCTTGGCAAGACCGTGCACTAGACCGTGTGCACCACCTTGAGCTTGCACCGGCCGGCGCACCCCGGTGCGCAAGCCAGTGCGCACTTGTTTTAGCTTGCACGGTCTTGAGTGCGTGCTCAAGACCGTGCACAAGGCCGTGCGTTAGCCCGTGCGAATGCCTTAACCAAATTTTCAGCCTTTTTCCTTAGTTGCTCACGGTAATGGGGTCAAATGGCCAAAAATAAAAGTTGACTTTTTGCATACGCCCTAAAATCGAGCCGTTTGCACCTATAGCTTCCATATGATTCAAGGATGAACATTTCGTAAAGTTTTTAAAATTTCGACCTCGTTCGGACCTTGAATCGAGCCTTTTTCGTTTAGGGCTTTTTCCCCAATTTTTGAATGTCGTCCGAAAAATCCGAAAATCGCATGAGTGTTTCTTTATAATATTATATGCATGAATGTGCAATTAGAATTTCAATTGAGCATGTTTAGCATCGTTAATTTCGTACTTTCTGTTTAATCGATTTAATTGCATTTTAATTGTAAATTTAATTGCTACATGACGTTTATTGGTTTTTCATGTGTTGTAGTCTTCGTGAGTCGTTGTCGTGTCTTGTCTTATTTGGTTCTTGTCGTCTATTAGTTTCAGGCCGTCTTTTCAAGGCATAGCTTGGGTTGTCTTGTCGTTCCCGTGCTTCCAGGTGAGGGTATTAAAATGCTTTCAAACGGAGTAAGAATTTCTTTTAAATTATTGCGAACTACCCTTATGTGCTCATCTTGCTTTGATTTCCCTTCTCGTATATCTATTAGATATTTAACCTATATTTTCATGATTTTATAATAAATGTTTTGATATTAACTTGTACCTATAAGTATCTCTAAATCATTTTGTTTTCATGAGGCAAGTAAAGCTCTTTCTTTTAAGCATGACGTTTTGACCTCGGTTGGGTCTATGAGGGAAGTCGTTAGGGGAAGACGTTAGTGTTTCCCGACACGTATGAAACTTGTAGTCACCCCCTTTGTCGTCACACACACTTGCCTAAATGCCCTTTTGGCCTTAACTTATAATGTTCTTCAAACGTAAGCAAAAAGATAATGTATTGTTCTTTTAATGAGGGCCCGGGAGGGTATTCGAGGGTCTCACTTGGGGACGAGCGTCCAGGGTGTTGCCTGAGGTACTTTTCCCAAAATTAAGCGTCAATCGTGGCCCGTCAGGAGTTGATAGCCACGGTTGGGAGCGATGGTGGGCGTTGCATTCGTTGCATCTTTTCCTGAAATTCAACAGTCGCCCGGGGTCGCGCTTCGGGGTCAGACACCGGTGATGGAGCTATTATAATTGAAGGGGTTATAAGGAGGAACAGGCCCATACTCGCTGGGATATTAATTGCTTGTATTTATCGCTTTAATTCTTTAACGTACTGTTAATTATTGTCGTGTATGCAAGTCGAAGCACGATCCGGATTTTTTTCAATTATGCAAATGTATTTTCCTATATATATAATCCAAACCCGGAAACGTGGCTCGTACTTGTTCCCTCTTTACCATCACTGAGTATCTTTTATACTCACCCCCACTATTTTGATTCTTACTTCAGGTCGACAGGTGGCGTTGTCACCTATCTTGTCAGTCGGCAGCAGCAGGTCTAGGTTGGTTCGTATGTCTTGTCTTGTCAGTGTCCCAACAACAGTCGTGTCCTTATTTATGAATTGATTTAATTTATGTATTTCGTATTATGTTTTATTTCCCGTACTTACGTACCCCTGATGTGGGATAGATTAGACGAGCCATGGATGACATTTATTAAATGATTATTGAGAATGATGTATTATGTTGCCATGAATGACTTATATGACTAATTGTATAATTTGATTTAACTTCCGCAACTCTGTTATTCTTTTATTGCTGTTGTTGTTGGGGTGTCGTAATGCTGTTGCTAGTATTTGATTGATTGATTGCTGTTCGCCGGGATGGATTTTTAAATGGGGTACATCTACCTCGTTTGGGAGTTCGTCTCGGTGCGGATGTGGTGTCCTTTCTCCGCCCACGGAAAGGGGCGCTATAGCTATGATGACCCAGCTTTAGTTACAACTAACTCAAGTTGTAAAACAAAAATAATCATATTCCACGTCATCTAAAATTATTTCATTTGTGTTTTAAGACACATAAATAAATTTCTTTTGTATGTAAGATGACTCACCAATATTAATATCTAACTAGTTAAAATTTCGTGTCAAGGCAAGGGTGCTAATTTATTTAATAATATGATTATTTTTAAAGATATTATAAGACTCCTATGTAGATAATGATGTTAGAAATAGTTTTTTCTTTTTTTGTAAATTATAAATAATATTTTAATTTGAATTAGATTTGTAACTAATATGTGTATACTAAATTTTTCATTTTTTTGAGATAAATATGAAAATAATTAATAATTTTACTTACATAGCAAAATAGAATTAATTATAACTATCCACATGTATACTTAGATGGATAGCCTCAAGGGTTCTTAATTATATAATATAGATTGGTCAAAACGAATTGATAGCGCATGTTTGGAGCAATTAGCGCATGAACACGTTTTTAATAGTAATATTAAAAACATAATTTGAGATTATGACTTGTTTTAACCACGACAACCAACTCACCAAATCAATACAAAATTAACCCGAGGATCTTTTGCTTTAATGTATTTTTTTTAATTATATGGATCGAGTCGAGTTGAGTCAAGTCAGATCATTAAAATGTAAATTTATTTTCTAGAGAATCGAATCGAATCGATTAAGCTAGCATAATACAAGATAAGGCGTAAACTACATTGGGGAAACTTCAGAATTATTATAATACAAGATAAGGCGTTGGAAATCTTAATTCTTAATTAGTTTTAAAACTGCAAATTAAGAAAAACGTGGATATATTATAAATTAAATATCAAAATTCATAAAAAGAATTTGACTTATCGATAGCGACAGTGACAATTACATAACACCTGGCATAAAAGCTCTGTAAGTCGTTTGGTAGAACACCAAAACTGACCTGTCAAATCAATTTTTCAAATAAATAGAATCCGAGAATAACACAGTTGAAAGTGTGTTCGATTTCAGTTGCAACACTTCCGCGAAAAGATTTCTCTAAATCTTCCTTCCAACGGCAAACCAATTATGTGTGGGATTTTTGCATATCTAAATTTCGACGTTAGCAGGGAGAGACGCTACATTTTGGAACTGCTTTTCAATGGCCTACGCCGTTTGGAGTACAGAGGTTATGATTCCGCCGGGATTTCTATTGATTCTACGTGGTGCAATTCAGATTCCGGCGTCGTCGCCCCACCGCCGCTCGTTTTCCGTCAGGAAGGCAACATTGAGTCACTTGTTAAATCTGTATATCGAGGTAATTATCCAACTCAGAGCGAAACTTAAAGTGGTATTTTAATTCATCTTTGTTAATCGCTTCTGAATCTATTTTCTGCGTAATGTTTTCGATGATTTTTGATTCTTTTTGTTCTTTCGGAATTGGTACATTTCGGTTTACTATGCTTTGGTGAAAATCAAAATTAGGGTGATCTTAAGTTTTCGGTTCTAGCTCTTCCAAACTATTCATGCAACTCTCATCTGCATGATATGATTTGGATAGTAATTATTTACTAGCTTTTGTTGGAATTCTGCAAAATGGAGAAGAGGCGGATCTTATAAACCAAAGCAGATGCTGAATCTTTAAAATGGTAATTCATGCAGGGTGGCTGGATAGTGTAGTATAACTACAATGAGTTGGGAGCCTGGGTGCATCTAATAGGACATTTTGGATTTTCGTAACTATTAACTTTTAACTGCATGAGCGTGTCGTACAGTGTTTACCTATGAAGCATCTAAAATGTCTGGTACCGGTTGGTTTTCCCATCTAACTTTTTATGGAAGAGCTATCATATCCTTCTTAAAATACTTGTTTCATTGAAGGCATTCATGTTTACTTTTGCCTTATCTGGTGGTTTGTCTTCATATTTTCAGCGGTTGCTGCGACTAATTTAAATTTGGAAGAGTCATTCTCGACCCACGCTGGAATAGCACATACTAGATGGGCTACACATGGGGAACCAGCTCCTAGAAATTCTCATCCTCAGACCTCTGATCCAGGAAATGACTTTTTGGTTGTTCATAATGGAATTGTAACCAATTTTGTGGTTGGTTTGCCCTCTCTGACTCCTACCCTGTTTCTTCTATTCCAAATATGATCTGATTATGTATACATTTCCGTTCCTTCGATTGATTTATTGCATGAATATGGTTGCTGTCTATGTATCCCATATTCAACAATGTTTTCTTGCTAGCAACATTCATTAGCAAGAATTTTATTTTCATGAGACCGTTACATGTTTCATGTAATAGACAAAGAGAACAGATGATCTAACCTTGATGTCTTTTTTGATTGTAGCAATAGGCTTCCAAAATATTATCTTTCTTTGTTGATGTGTTACAAATAGCCTATTGTAATGATGCTCTGCACAGTTTATACCTCGCTATTAGCTGATGTCCTAATGGTCATGGTAAAAGAAAAGTGGGATGAGTGTCAGATATATAGTAAGTTGCTCGCTTTCCAGGTTATATGGTTAGCTTTTTTCCCGACTAGATTACGTCATTTTAGTTATTTGTTTCCTATCGATTTCCATAGAGATAAAAACATATGCTGTCAGTAGCTTGTTTCCTTATAGTCTTTGATTCCTTGTAACGATATATCCATTTGAATTCTTATCAGTAAATTATCGTTTGGACTGTAATCGTGGTTAGCTCTCGAATTATAATTATAATTTCTCACTCTTATTGGATGGTCTCTTTCTCATTCGTGCATTAATTCCATATAATGATTTCTTTTAGGTGTTAAAAGAGACATTGTTTCGATATGGTTTCACTTTTGAATCTGACACGGACACCGAAGTAATTCCAAAGCTTGCAAAGTTCGTTTTTGATAATGCGAATGAAGAAGGTATCTTGCTCCATGTCTGTAAAGTCACTAGTTATTGCTTTATTTTAGTGCCTTTTTCATTTAATTTCTCTTTTCTTCTTCTTGCGTAGTTGTTTAATGGCTAAAGAGCTCCAAAACTACCTAGGTGCATGGTAAAGTTCATAGATGTGGAGTGTTGATTGGGAAAAATAGGTTTATATTTCATTAATTCTGCGCATAACAACTTAAGAGGAATTAATTATAGTAAGCAGCATAAACAAATTGAGCATAAACGTCTTATTTACACCAAGACATAAATGCACAAGCTACATGATTCCAACAGTAGTAATTGATTTTTTAAAATGACCTGAGACTTACAGTAGAAAAGATAGCAAAGCACTACTATCTGGAGGAGGCAAAAGAAATTTCATATCATGCTGAAAGTATTTGGAGGTTCCCACATCTGATCACTTCTGTTTGTTGATCACATATCAAGCAAGAGCGCCAAAATAAATACTACATTAACTAGGAAATAATTGCAGAGAAAATGGAGTTTGATTAGATTTTGGAGAAGCGCCAAGAATGGAAATGGTCTTGGCTTAGAATTGATACTTGTAATGGTTTTTTAGTCAGGTTAAGTTCATTGAAGAACACAGTGTTGATCAGAAGCATACATAAATGATTGCCTCTCAGGAACAAAAGACATATCCTGCAATCTCGGTGCATAACTATAGGGACTTGTCACCATTTTTTGGCTTTTCTTGGGGGAGTAACATCAATAAATCTTTTTTTGCCTTTATTTGATTCTCACTGGTTATCCTGGACTATTAGCTGGGAATTTAAAGGCATCTTTGTATTATGTGTTCATTTCTTTAAGTTTTTCCTCTACACAGAAAGCTTTTGGTTATAAGTTATTCACAGAGTTCAATCATCACCGTTCTGGTGTAGGTGGCAAGAGGGTGACATTTAGCCAAGTTGTGCTTGAAGTAATGAGGCATCTGGAAGGAGCATATGCCCTCATTTTTAAAAGCCGGCACTACCCCAATGAATTGATTGCATGCAAACGTGGTAGTCCACTTCTCCTTGGTGTAAAAGTAAGTTTTCTGTGCCGTTACAAGACATTTTGCTTGACAAATTTGTCAAAAATTTATTTGCACTGTGGATTATCATTTTTTGGACACACAGACAAACATATGAGAGTGGGAGAAAGAGTTCTAATCTTATGGTTTTATGTTTCTGAAAGTTGTCATTTCTGTTATTTCAGGAATTGAATGAAGAAGCCAGTAATGGAACATCTCTTAATGAAGTTAAATTCCTTTCAAGCAATGGGCAACCAAAGGAACTTTTCCTGTCAAGTGATGCCAGTGCTCTGGTGGAGCACACAAAAAAGGTCTTGGTAATTGAGGATGGTGAAGTTGTTCATATCAAGGTACTTTTTTTGTTAAACTGATTTTAATATCTATTAGGTAATTTTAATTGTTCCCCTGATAATGAAATGATTCAAGCTTTTGAAATGTATCAAATGGTGCTTTTCCTCTTAGAAATTTTAAGAACCTGAGAAATGTATAATCCGTGTAATAGTCGGATTCAGGTTTATTTCTTTTCTTTTTCTTCCTATGTCTATCTGAGAGAAGATATGAATAGAATACGGCTATTATGTGCTCAATGGAGCCTCAAAAACTCCAGGAACAGAACTGATGCTACATGACAAATTTGAGTGATTTCCTTTGAAAAATCTTAATGATTTAGAAGAGACTAATTGAATTAAAAGTTGTAGATCAATTTGATGCAAGCCTAAGTAACCAATACAGCAGTTGTAATTGTGACTGTTTACTTGAAGCCCCCACCTCCACATGCCTCATCCTATGACCCTTCCAACACCACACAATTTCTAGTTTTGTTGAAAATTCTTCAACGATTTTAAGATTGGATGACGTTATCCTTTTATGTGCTCACTGCTCAGTGGGCTTAAAAATCAAGGATATTGGTTTCTCTTCGTCAAACCCAGTGTATTTCTCTTAATAATTAGAGTTTCTGAAGTTGTTTCAAACTTTACTAGTATGGTTATCTAGAAGACATGAAAGGTCTTTCACTTTTTTTCTTTTCCTTTTTCCATGAGAACGAATATTTACAAGCATGCTATGCAGATATTCAACTGTAAAACAAACAAATTCTAACGAGTCATCTCTTGATCGGGGAAAAGTACACAGAATTACAGAAACATCTGCACATGCATTAGCACAGTTAATCATAGAGGTTAATTAGTCTAGGGATTGCTTTAGATTTACACATGACAAAATACATGAAAATTCTCTTTTCTTTCTCACTGAACTTGTAAGCTTCACTTTTATTGCATCTAGGATGGTGGTGCATCTATTTTCAAGTTTGATCATCCTAAAGGCAAACGTGAAAGAACTCTTAAAAGGCCTGCTTCTGTCGAACGTGCACTATCGATTCTTGAAATGGAGGTGGAACAGATCAATAAAGGGAAATATGACCATTATATGGAGAAAGAAATCCATGAACAACCAGAATCTCTCACAACAACAATGCGAGGGAGGCTTATACGTGGAGGATTACGCAAACCCAAGAGTGTCCTTTTAGGAGGTTTGAAGGACCATATCAAAACCATAAGGAGAAGCCGAAGGATTGTTTTCATTGGCTGTGGCACAAGTTATAATGCAGCTTTAGCTGCAAGGCCCATTCTAGAAGAACTTTCTGGTTAGTGTTGGCAATGACTACCAATTTACCATCAATGATGTCATTTTCTGATTTACATCCCTACGTTGGAAATTGCAGGTATCCCTATAACAGTGGAAATTGCTAGTGATCTGATGGACAGGCAGGGTCCCATATATAGAGAAGACACAATTGTCTTCGTTAGTCAATCTGGTGAAACTGCTGATACTATACAGGCTTTGGAATATGCACTAGAAAATGGTGCTTTATGTGTTGGCATCACCAATACTGTTGGCAGTGCCATTGCTAGGAAAACACACTGCGGCGTTCATATAAATGCTGGCTGTGAGATAGGTGTTGCTAGTACCAAGGTAAAATGAACTGCAATTTATATCTTCTATATCTGTAACTCATTAGTCTCTTGATGGTTTTTAGCTTTATTATGTACGTCCATGAACAGGCATACACAAGCCAAATTGTAGTCATGGCTATGTTGGCTCTTGCAATTGGAGACGACACAATATCCAGTCAACCGAGAAGGGAAGTGATAATAGATGGTCTATTTGACTTGCCAAGTATGTCTAATTTGGTTACTTGCTCCACGTTTTAGCAATTGTGACTCTTTTGATGGATATATATGTGTTTCTATCACGACCCCCCTTTTTTTGATGAATTGCAGATAAAGTGAAAGAGGTACTCAAGCTTGACCAGGAAATGAAAGATCTTGCCCAATCACTGATTGCTCAGCAATCTCTTCTTGTTTTTGGGAGAGGGTATAACTATGCAACTGCTTTAGAAGGTGCCTTGAAGGTGAAAGAAGTGGCACTTATGCACAGTGAAGGAATACTTGCCGGTGAGATGAAACATGGTCCCTTAGCATTAGTTGATGAAACTCTTCCAATTGTTGTTATTGCTACCCGCGATGTTTGTTTCAGGTTAGTCTTTTACAAGTAAAGAAATGTGATAACTATGGTATGATCCTTACAACCAATGACTTTGAGATTTCTTTTTATGTACAGCAAACAGCAGTCAGTTATTCAGCAACTTCATGCTAGGAAAGGTAGACTTATGGTGATGTGCAGTAAAGGAGATGCGGCCTCTGTGTGTGTTGGTGGATCTTGCCGTATAATTGAAGTCCCTCAGGTTGAGGATTGTCTACAGCCTGTAATTAACATAGTTCCCCTGCAGGTATTGTACTTAATCCTTTATAATTACTAATAATTTATTAAATATTTGAGGGGTTTTAACTGAACATGCAATTTGAACTGCTAGTTGACGGCAACAGGGCATTGATATTGGATGATTAGTCGTGTTAGTACATGCAAGGGTCTTATTTTAAAATTGTTGAGGCATATATAGTCTCTCCATCTTTTAGTGGAGCAAGAACTGTGTAATTAGTAAATTTTGATTCTGAGAGAAAAGGGTCGTGTATTTTAGTTACAGAGCTTGAGGTTCCTTATTTTGCTTTTTGCTACGATGGGCACGTCTATATAATGGGGACAATTTAGTGTCTTGCAGCATAGCAGTCAAATCACATCATTTTTTGTACATAACGGGTTCTTTCAAGAAGTATGTCTTTAAATAATATTGAAATTTTAACTTTGTTGAGTCATGCAAGGGAAGAAACAGAAATTAAAATCCCTAAAGAGAGTCATTTCTTTGCATCCGGAAAGATCCTTTCTCATGATTTTCTAGTTTCATCTTTGTTATGCCTATTAAAGTAAGAAATTAGTGTTTGGTTCATAAACTGCAACTGCACTTAGTACTATACTGTGTTCTTGTAACATCGTAATGCCCATACTCTTAAGAATCATTGCTCTTCTCATTTTTAACTTTCATAGTGTTCTCGTAGGTCTTCAAATACAATTTTTAATGTGGTTTCTCTACTTTATTTATCTGAAATTATGTACTATATACTTTTAATCTCTCAACTGTGAGAATCGAGGGTCATGTTTTTGGGCAAATAAACTTTTCATGCAAGTCATTTGCATCTGTTGAATGTTAAAACACAATTGCACACACATTTGGATAGCTGATGCTTACCCATAGAAATACTTAGCATACTGTAATGAAAGGAAGAGGTCGAATTGTTTAAAATGCTCTTGTCATGTTCAGTTTTCTAAAGCAGAATATGGCAGTGCCTCAGACTGCCAATTTAAGGTATCAGGAATATAAAGTTGTTACATGGTATGACTTACAGCTGATTAATACCAATTTGAAGGAGTTTAATATTTTAATCTTGTCATATGATCAACTTGTATACCCTTAGCTGTAGAATGGGGAGGAAAAGACCTTAATGTCAATCGCTATTCCTCTATGGATCCAATTATCAACATTTTATTCTCATTTGGTTAGACTTGGTAAATTCTGTATGCTGAAGTTGTTCTTACACTTTTTACTGTGACTACAGCTTCTGGCATATCATCTAACTGTACTACGACGATACCATATCTTACAACATAGGCTTTTAATGATACGGACCTATACATAACAGCACAAACATTACTGGACATCACCATGACCTAGTCATACTCAGATATATACTGTGATTGATTTAAATTTTGCACCGGCCATTATCCAAAATGACTTTTGTTGAGTCATGCAAGGGAAGAAGTGGATATTTACTTCCCTAAAGAAAGAGAGTAGAAAAGATCATTTCTTGTGGCTGTCAAGTAATTTCAACTTTGTTATGCCTGTTGAAGTAAAGCATTAGTGTTTGCTTCACAAACTGCAACTTCCATGTTGATGTACTATATTCTTGTAATATTATAATACTAAGGGGGTGTTTGCAAACTATAGAAAATAAGTATTTCTCTGCTTTTAGCTTAAAAGAGGAGAAATTGAGTGTTTTGTTTAACTGCTTCTATTTGAACGAAGTTAAAGAAAGCTATAAGATAGAATCACCATTGGGAGTGCTTCTTTCAGCTTCCGGGTTTTATTTCCTACTATTTAAAAGTAGTGTTATATTTTTCATCTCCAAACACTTCTCACTTTTACTACTATAACTTTTTATAATTTTTGCTACGGCTGTAACTTCTACAAAAGCTAAGTTTTTACAATTTCCTTAAACCTTTAGAATCGATTGCCATGTCAATTCTTACTTTTACAGTTTTCTCTGTACTTTTTTTTCCATTGTCTTCAGTGTTTGAGACGACACATGTCAGGATTAAGCGGTCTAATATTTAAGATTGCATTCTTACACTTTTTCTTGTGACTTCAGCTTCTGGCATATCATCTAACTGTACTAAGGGGATACAACGTTGATCAGCCAAGAAATCTTGCAAAGAGTGTAACTACTCAGTGACAAATTTGATCATCATCATTTCTGCTTGTATAGTCCTCAAACCGTTGGATCGAGTTGGCCGGCCATTGTTCACTAATTTGTTTATCTATTCATCTCATTTGTTTGGCTGCTGTGTATTTTCGAATTTTTTTTTTCTGGTGTGCTTACAGGAAATGAGCTTGGAGCCTGACAAATGGTATATTTCCTGTACTAGTAAACTAGTTTTGTAATAGATGGCTGTACAGTAACACATTGCTGAAATTAATTGGTAACTTTATGAATTTCATTGTCCATACAAGTCCCTATTTGTTACTGTAATCTTTTACAACCCATAGTCAACTTGCAATTGTATTAACCCAACTGGCATTTGTAACACCTAAACTTTATAGCACCAGATAACTTCGGGGCACATAACTAAATCTTAGAAGAAAAAACCAACTTATCAATATAATTTTATGTGATAAACATTAAATATCTAAGAAAATGATGGAAGTAGCGTGCAATGCCTAACTAATATACGGCAACAAAAATTGGCTCTTTGTTTTTTGTTCTTCTTGATGCAATTTGTAATGAAATGGAGACGAGGTATGTGGTTCGACTCCTTAGCTCCAAACTGGCCCCAAATATACACCAATTACCATCATACCTATAACTGCCATCCTCGTAAAAATGTGAACAATGAGCAGCATTAGCAACTGAAACAAAATTGTCCCACAACTTCTCAATGCATGAAGAAAAAAAGCTGACAAAATGCCTCAAAAGAACTGACCAACAACAAACCAAAACAATGCTAACATACATCATTTTTTTTTCCACAAACTCAACCCGCTCTAGCTTTCAGCTTTTTTCAAAAGCCAAAAAGCAGTAAAATTAGTTTCTTCTAAATCTCCACCATTCCAATTTCTTTTACTTTTCAATTTCAATTCTTATCCCCACACAACAATTACTTGAAATAAATGCTTTTTCTCTCTTTTTTTAATCTCAATTCTTACTAAAGGTCTTGAAAACACATCACAGCTTCTCGAGAAGCTCTCGAGAATCAGCACCTATGATCACCATAAACCCAAAAGTTTATCTTTCTTAATATTTGTCAACTCTTATCTTTTACCTAAAAAACTTTTATATACATCCCTATTTTTTGCTACAAACTCAATCCGCTGTAGCTTTCAGCTTTTTTCAAAAGCTGAAAAGCAGTATAATTAGCTTTTCTGTACCATTCTAATTTCTTTCACTTTCAGTTTCGAGCTATGGTCTATAAGAAGATTAGTCCTTTTGTTTGATTGTGGTGGAAGCTTTTTGTACAACATAATTGGGCTTAAAGATTAGTTCATCAATTTGTACAAAATGTATTTTTTGATTTCATTTAGCAAATTTTTTAATTAGTTATATAGGTCAAACATTTCTTAATTAGACCATGAAAGACTGATTTGCCTTCTTAATAGCACGTTATAATTTGCCAGAATATTCTCTTTGATTCCACTGGAAATTATATTTGGCACCGATTTATAAAGAAAAATAAAAATTAGGCACCATAATCTCAAATTTTGAAATTGGGTCCCCAAAATATAAAAATATCCAAAATTCAGGGCTAAAAAATGTTTAACCCTAAAATTAAAAGAACTTACAACTTAGCCATTTCACTTTTTCGTTTTTTTTTCCCTTTTCTCTTTTCTTTTTTTGTTTGGATAATTCCCGTCGACTTTGTTTTGCAGTATGCATCTTGCTCTTGCAAGTTGCAACCGTTCGAATTCATCGCTTCTCTCAATCCCGTGGCCAAAATTTCCAATTCCTTGTTTTTTCACATTTGATCCCAAAAACATGGCAGATGCGCTTGTTTCTGCACTTGTTACGACAGTTCTGGGAAACTTGAACTCGGCTGCTCTTCAACAAATGGGACTTGCTTGGGGCGTTATGAGCTCAACAATCTCGAGAGTATACTAAGTACAATTCAACTTGTACTCGAAGATGCGGAGCAAAAGCAGAGGAAGAGCAAGGTCCTCCAGGACTGGTTGCAAAAGCTAAAGATTACTGCTTACGATGCTGAAATTATTCTGGATCAGGTCATGATAGAGGTCATCAGGCGAAATTCCAATAGAGGTATGCGTTCCTACTTCTCTCGGCGAAATCCTTTGCTCTTCCGTTTGAAACTTGCAATTAAAGTGAAAAGTATAAGGCAGCGATTAGATAGAGAAAATTTGTTTAAAAAACCATTAAACTGAAATTAAGAAAACAAAAATGCAGAAGAAAAAATCCTATCCCATAAGCGATCGTTTAGTCGCTTGAGAAAAAAAAAAAGAGAACTTCTTCTTCTTCATCGCTTCCGCTTCAAGAGAGAGAGAACTTCTTTTTCCCGTCGATTGAGAAAAGAACAAGTTATTGTTTTTCTTCGCTGTGATCTTCTTCCCGTCGCTTGAGAACTTACGCAAAAGCTTCATCAACTTTTCCTTCTTCTTCCTGTTCTTCATCTACGACTTGGTTTCTTCTCTTATTTTCTTTAGAAAAATGACAATTATTAGAGAATCTCCAAAAAAGACTACGGAAAAAGCCCAACCATCTCAACATTTTGAAGAAATTCTTGGAGAAAAAGCTGTTGTAGAACACCTCCAATATAAGGTATTAAATGTTTGATATTTACGATTTTTTTGAATACTAAATTTTTTTTTGTTATTATGCTTCTTTCCAAGCGATTTCGCAACATAAGCGATCTCGGAGATCGCTTAAGCGACGCGAGATCGCTTATTAACAGTGAGCTTTGAAAAAGCGATCTCGCTCCCCTTAGCGATCTCGCTTAAGGGGAGCGAGATCGCTTTTTAACAGTTTCTAAACTACGCGATTTGAAAAAGCGATCTCGTTCCCCTTAAGCGATCTCTGAGATCGCTTAAGGGGAGCGAGATCGCTTATTAACAGTGAGCTTTGAAAAAGCGATCCCACTCCCCTTAAGCGATCTCCGAGATCGCTTAAGGGGAGCGAGATCGCTTATTAACAGTTTCTAAACTATGCACTTTGAAAAAGCGATCTCGCTTCCCTTAAGCGATTTCTGAGATCGCTTAAGGAGAGCGATATCGTTTTTTTAACAGATTTCGCATCCTTAGCGCTTTGAAAAGCGATCTCGCGTCCCATAAGCGATCTCTGAGATCGCTTAAGCGACACGAGATCGCTTATTAACAGATTGCGCTTAAAATTATTTATTTTCATTTTTTTTTTCTTTATATGTAAGAGAATGAGGAGGACGGGGACATGCTTTCCATTCCCGAACATTCGAAGTCAATCGACCTACGCGACTTTAACCTACGCACGGTTGTAGACGAGTCCGAGTATTTTCCGGGAAATTATACGGTGAGATCGTCTTGGTCTAAATTTGTTCAAATAAAAGCGTACCTCCACCAGAATGCGAAGGTTATGGGTTTATTTCGTAAGACTTGTTTTGGTCATTTTCTTGACTTGTCAAACGATTGGATCTTTCCGGGGTTGCTTTGTCACTACCTGTTGCTCCATTCGGTTCAAAGTAGGAAGGACTTGGAGATGTGGTTTATTGTCGACAATAAGCCTTTATGCTTTGGGATGAAACAATTTGTCCTTCTCACCGGCCTTAATTGCGGACCTACGCCTAGCAAGGATGTAAAAAATAAGGTCGTAAAGAACGCAAATGATTTTTTAGAGAAGATTTTAGGAGGACGGAATGGTGTTAAGGGTAAAGATTTAGAGGACATGCTTAGTAATGACAAAACTTTTGGTACAAGAGATAAGTTGAAGATTTGTCTTTTACTATTCCTACACTATGTTCTTATGGCCAAGGATGGAAGCAAAAATGTTGAACCTCTTTGGATCTCGATTGTGAATGATGTTGATTACTTCAAGTCCTTTCCGTGGGGTAAGACGTCATTCGAGCTTACGCTCAAGTCACTCCAAACTAGAAATTTGAAGAAAGCATATAAGGAGTGGCAATGAAATAAAACTTTGCAAAAGTTCAACCTCTAAGGCTTTCCATGGGCATTTATGGTAATAATAATTTCATGTTATTTTTTTCATTCCTGGTTCGTTTATATGTTGTTATAAATTATAATATAATTTTTTTACATGCATTTAGGTGTGGGCGTATGAAGCTATTCCCCTTTTTGCAAGACTCGGAGATGGGCTTATTCGATCAAATAAAGATTCATTACGGCCAATTCCGAGAATGTTACAATATCATTTGAAAAGAGCTGCAAAATGGGATTACGACACGCTTGAATCACTCCTAAAATCAAACGAGGTTAGATTGCAACATAATGGCTTTGATACTTGTAATTTTCAATAATATTTTTATGTTATTGCCTAGCTAATATGTCTAAATCTAATTTTAGGTGGTTGTGCATCCGTTTTTAATTCTTTCTAAACGTGAAATGAGAGAACAATATATATTATCATTCGAAGAGCTTAAGGATGCTTCGGATGAGAATATTGATCGCTTGAAGAAGACATTGGAAGGTGTCACAAAGCTGACTAATCTAATTGTGTCGCCTCATGAGGACGCATTTGGAATTAAAAACGCCATAACTCTACTAGCATTGCCTTCTTCTGCGCCAGAATGTGGAGGAGAGTTGAAAAGCACAGCACCACCACCACCCTCTTCTGCTCCTAATTCTCAAATAGTGGAATTACTGAACACCATAATCAAAGAACAAAAGATGTTCAACCAGAAAGTTGATTTTGTGGTGGAAGGGTTGGGAGAGTTGAGCAAGAGAGTGGATTTTGCGGTTGTTGAGTTGGGAGAGTTGAGGAAAGATTTTGAGAGTCTTCGAACAAAAGAAGAGTTGGAGATGAAAGATGACTTCGTTCAACAAAATGTTGAAAAACGACCAGAAAGAGAAAGAAAAAGAAGTCATTACTTAACATCTCCATACACTGCAAATGGAGCCAAGAAAAACACAAAGATTGATGACAAAAAAGTGGAACAACCCCTGAATATTTCAATGTCTATTTCCGAAGAAAAAAGAGATCATTTTACCATTGGTACGATGGAAAAGACAAGTCGAAGTGGGCGAAATATTTTCATGGGGAGTATTTGCATCACTTTTTTGATCAGATATTGAATGTAGGAGCTTGGTTTGAGGATTCTGTAAGTATATGTATATATTTCAATGTATTTATACATTATATAATACTTTTATATATACTTATCAGTAATACTTTTTAATGCAGCACCTGCAGGAAGGACTAGCTCTCATAAGGTCTAAACAAAGTCGTCTTCCTCAACTTTATGATCAACATTGTGCAGTCCTCGATGCTTATTTTGGGCAAGTTCTTGATGGAGAAGTTCAACGCCTTTGAAAACTGAAGCAAAGTAATCCGGAAATAAAAGTGAAGAAAAACGTCAAACAAGGGTATACGATGAGTATGGTAGAAGTTGAGAAGCTTCTCCTTGGGTCTCCATATAATGATACATTTGATGAATATTTTGAAGGAAAGAGACCATATAACGGACGAAATTGGCGTGAAGTTCAAAACGTTTACGGTATATTAAATATTGCAGAAATGCATTGGATTACTATTGTGTGGTTTTCTTGATGAGGGGAGAATTGAACTTCTCGATTGTAATAGAACTTGCTATAGAAAAGAGGCTTTAGATCGAGTAATGTGGGCACCGTCCGTGCTATTTCTGAAGCTACTAAAGGCTTCCGGCCAGTTTTCTCATGTGAAATCGGAAATATTTGACCGGCGGTGGAAATACGAGTTCGTTGAGAACTTACCCTCAAATTCACATGGGTTAGTGCCTTAAACTATCCTTTTGTTTTTTTCTAAATTATAGTTTTTATATTTTTGTTGTTTTTAAATTGCAGTGGAGATTGTGGGATGTGTGCACTTAAATTCGTGGAATTTCATATGACTAAGACTCCCATTGATTTACTTAACGACTCCACGATTCCATACTTCCTAGAGGCTCTAGCTATAGAGGTCTTTCAAGAAGAAGTGCATGTAAAAAATAAATAGTGTGATTTTGTATATTTTGTATATTTTGTATATGTACACGTTGTACAAAATACACAAAATATACAAAATATACAACGTGTACATATACAAAATATACAAAATATACAAAATCACACTATTTATTTTTTACATGCACTTCTTCTTGAAAGACCTCTATAGCTAGAGCCTCTCGGAAGTATGGAATCGTGGAGTCGTTAAGTAAATCAATGGGAGTCTTAGTCATATGAAATTCCACGAATTTAAGTGCACACATCCCACAATCTCCACTGCAATTTAAAAACAACAAAAATATAAAAACTATAATTTAGAAAAAAACAAAAGGATAGTTTAAGGCACTAACCCATGTGAATTTGAGGGTAAGTTCTCAACGAACTCGTATTTCCACCGCCGGTCAAATATTTCCGATTTCAGATGAGAAAACTGGCCGGAAGCCTTTAGTAGCTTCAGAAATAGCACGGACGGTGCCCACATTACTCGATCTAAAGCCTCTTTTCTATAGCAAGTTCTATTACAATCGAGAAGTTCAATTCTCCCCTCATCAAGAAAACCACACAATAGTAATCCAATGCATTTCTGCAATATTTAATATACCGTAAACGTTTTGAACTTCACGCCAATTTCGTCCGTTATATGGTCTCTTTCCTTCAAAATATTCATCAAATGTATCATTATATGGAGACCCAAGGAGAAGCTTCTCAACTTCTACCATACTCATCGTATGCCCTTGTTTGACGTTTTTCTTCACTTTTATTTCCGGATTACTTTGCTTCAGTTTCCAAAGGCGTTGAACTTCTCCATCAAGAACTTGCCCAAAATAAGCATCGAGGACTGCACAATGTTGATCATAAAGTTGAGGAAGACGACTTTGTTTAGACCTTATGAGAGCTAGTCCTTCCTGCAGGTGCTGCATTAAAAAGTATTACTGATAAGTATATATAAAAGTATTATATAATGTATAAATACATTGAAATATATACATATACTTACAGAATCCTCAAACCAAGCTCCTACATTCAATATCTGATCAAAAAAGTGATGCAAATACTCCCCATGAAAATATTTCGCCCATTTCGACTTGTCTTTCCATCGTACCAATGGTAAAATGATCTCTTTTTTCTTCGGAAATAGACATTGAAATATTCAGGGGTTGTTCCACTTTTTTGTCATCAATTTTTGTTTTTTTCTTGGCTCCATCTGCAGTGTATGGAGATGTTAAGTAATGACTTCTTTTTCTTTCTCTTTCTGGTCGTTTTTCAACATTTTGTTGAACGAAGTCATCTTTCATCTCCAACTCTTCTTTTGTTCGAAGACTCTCAAAATCTTTCCTCAACTCTCCCAACTCAACAACCGCAAAATCCACTCTCTTGCTCAACTCTCCCAACCCTTCCACCACAAAATCAACTTTCTGGTTGAACATCTTTTGTTCTTTGATTATGGTGTTCAGTAATTCCACTATTTGAGAATCAGGAGCAGAAGAGGGTGGTGGTGGTGCTGTGCTTTTCAACTCTCCTCCACATTCTGGCGCAGAAGAAGGCAATGCTAGTAGACTTATGACATTTTTAATTCCAAACGCGTCCTCATCAGGCGAGACAATTAGATTAGTCAGCTTTGTAACACCTTCCAATGTCTTTTTCAAGCGATCAATATTCTCATCCGAAGCATCCTTAAGCTCTTCGAATGATAATATATATTGTTCTCTCATTTCACGTTTAGAAGGAATTAAAAACGGATGCACAACCACCTAAAATTCGATTTAGACTTATTAGCTAGGCAATAACATAAAAATATTATTGAAAATTACAAGTATCAAAACCATTGTGTTGCAATCTAACCTCGTTTGATTTTAGGAGTGATTCAAGCGTGTCGTAATCCCATTTTGCAGCTCTCTTCAAATGATATGGTAACATTCTCGGAATTGGCCGTATTGAATCTTTATTTGATCGAATAAGCCCATCTCCGAGTCTTGCAAAAAAGGGGAATAGCTTCATACGCCCACACCTAAATGCATGTAAACAAATTATATTATAATTTATAACAACATATAAACGAACCAGGAATGAAAAAATAATATGAAATCATTATTACCATAAAT
Source organism: Verbena officinalis (assembly GCA_958496215.1). Classification (NCBI taxonomy): domain Eukaryota; kingdom Viridiplantae; phylum Streptophyta; class Magnoliopsida; order Lamiales; family Verbenaceae; genus Verbena; species Verbena officinalis. The sequence goes on from OY292388.1 coordinate 5,029,140, forward strand.
GCCTATGGAAAGCCTTGGAGGTTGAACTTTTGCAAAGTTTTATTTCCTTGCCACTCCTTATATGCTTTCTTCAAATTTCTAGTTTGGAGTGACTTGAGCGTAAGCTCGAATGACGTCTTACCCCACGGAAAGGAGGTTAAGTAATCAACATCATTCACAATCGAGATCCAAAGAGGTTCAACATTTTTGCTTCCATCATTGGCCATAAGAACATAGTGTAGGAATAGTACAAGACAAATCTTCAACTTATCTCTTGTACCAAAAGTTTTGTCATTATTAAGCATGTCCTCTAAATCTTTACCCTTAACACCATTTCGTCCTCCTAAAATCTTCTCTAAAAAATCATTTGCGTTCTTTACGACCTTATTTTCGACATCCTTGCTAGGCGTAGGTCTGCAATTAAGGCCGGTGAGAAGGACAAATTCTTTCATCCCAAAGCATAAAGGCTTATTGTCGACAATAAACCACATCTCCAAGTCCTTCCTACTTTGAACCGAATGGAGCAACAGATAGTGACAAAGCAACCCCAGAAAGATCCAATCGTTTGACAAGTCAAGAAAATGACCAAAACAAGTCTTACGAAATAAACCCATAACCTTCGCATTCTGGTGGAGGTACGCTTTTATTTGAACAAATTTAGACCAAGACGATCTCACCGTATAATTTCCCGGAAAATACCCGGACTCGTCTATCACCGTGCGTAGGTTAAAGTCGCGTAGGTCGATTGACTTCGAATGTTCTGGAATGGAAAGCATGTCCCCGTCCTCCTCATTCTCCTACATATAAAGAAAAAAAATGAAAATAAATAATTTTAAGTTCAATCTGTTAATAAGCGATCTCGCGTCGCTTAAGCGATCTCAGAGATCGTTTATGGGACGCGAGATCGCTTTTCAAAGCACTAAGGATGCGAAATCTGTTAAAAAAACGATCTCGCTCTCCTTAAGCGATCTCGCTTAAGGGAAGCGTGATCGCTTTTTCAAAGCGCATAGTTTAGAAAGATCGCTTAAGGGGAGTGAGATCGCTTTTTCAAAGCTCACTTTTAATAAGCGATCTCGCGTCGCTTAAGCGATCTCCGAGATCGCTTATGTTGCGAAATCGCTTGGAAAGAAGCAGAACAACAAAAAAAATTTTGGCATTCAAAAAAATCGTAAATATCAAACATTTAATACCTTATATTGGAGGTGTTCTACAACAGCTTTTGCTCCAAGAATTTCTTCAAAATGTTGAGATGGTTGGGCTTTTTCCGTAGTCTTCTTTGGAGATTCTCTAATAATTGTCATTTTTCTAAAGATGGATTCATATCAGGGTACAAGGTTCCCAGATTGGATATCTTCTTTAGCTTGTAAAAACATAACTGAAATTCATCTAGAGTGCTGTCTTAGATGTGAACGTCTTCCACCCGTTGGGAAGCTGCCTTTTCTCAAGCATCTAAAACTCTGCAAGATGGATTCAATTAGGCATCTAAATGCTGATTGGCACGGAACTGGAGAAACTTCGTTTCTTGCACTCACTGAACTGACTATCGATGGAATGCCTAACCTTGAGGAATGGACCACGCCTGATTTAGTAGAGAGTTTTCTTTGCTTGAAAACTTTAGAGATAATCAGATGTCCGAAGTTGATAGGATTGCCGTCTCTACCTGCTCTCAGAGATTTGAAGATAAAGGAGAGCAGTGTGACGTTACTTAGATCCGTAATGCTTTTTACTTCACTTACATCACTTTGCCTATTGGACTTCCCTGAACTGGATGTTCTTCCAAGGGGCTTATTACAGAATCACGAGACACTTCAGATCCTGGAAATAGATGGATTCCCCAATATCAGGACTCTATCAGATGTGCTGGATAATAAGTCTTATCTGAGAAAACTGTTCCTCAAACGTTGCTCTAATGTTGCGTTTCTGCCTGAGGGACTCGAGCATCTCAATTCTCTGGAGTATCTGATGCTAAGAGAATGTGATAGTCTTCTATCTTTTCCTGCAACCATATTGCAAGACTTGTCTTCTCTTAGAACGTTAGAAATCATAGAGTGCAAGAGAATGAATCCGTTATCAGGACCGCTGCAAGGAGAGCCCACCTTGGAGTATTTGTTGATACAGGGGTGTCCAGAGTTCAAATATTTTCCTCAAAGCATGCAAAAACTAACTGCTCTCAGAGATTTAGTAATAATATGGTGTGAAGAAATATGTTGTTTGCCAAACTGGCTGGGACATCTTAAATCGTTGTCACCTGAAGATGTTTTCAGGTGACGGAAATTCCATTTTCTTCTTGGAAATGTTTTTGGTTTTTTCGATCTTACAGGTAAATGTTATTCGAAGGAGTGGTCGACCTTACTCATTTTCGTTAGTTTTATCTTCCATTTTCTATCTTTTTCTCATTGGTTTTATCTCTACAGTATGTTGGCGAAGTTCATAAACTTTTGCAGAAAAAATAACTCTACGTGACAGTGTTCTTTTTTTCTTTTTGTTGGTGCAATTAAATTTGTAATGACAGTGTTTTACGCATCATATTTCGATAGTATTCCTTTTCCATTTCTTTCACCAAAATTCAACAAGGTCAAGGCTCAAACTTGGTTTCTTCCCATAGAATGCAAATAGAAATTTCTTAAAGGAACAAGTCATCTTTTATATATAAAAAAAAAGGAACCAGTCATCTATGTAATCCAGGCTTTGTCAATTATTTAAACTAAGTAATTTAGCACACTTGATATGTGTGCAAAATAAAAATAAGTATAATTATTAATAAATTAAATTTTAATAGTCTAAAATTATAATTTATAAATGCTTTTAATGACTTTTTCAATGACTTCAGTTAAATAAGCTTAATATTTATGAACGTTCTCAACAAGCATTTGTAGTCCAACGGTTAGGATAATTGCCTTCCAAGCAATAGACAGTGGAAATTGCTAGTGATATGATGGACAGGCAGGGTCCCATATATAGAGAAGATACAATTGTTTTTGTTAGTCAATCTGGTGAAACTGCTGATACTAAACAGGCTTTGGAATATGCACTAGAAAATGGTGCTTTATGTGTTGGCAGTACCATTGCTAGGAAAACACACTGCGGCGCTCATATAAATGCTGGCTGTGAGATAGGCGTTGCTAGTACCAAGGTAAAATGAACTGGAATTTATATCTTCTATATCTGTGTCTCATTAGTCTCTTCATGGTTTTTAGCTTTATTATGTACTGTTCATGAACAGGCGTACACCGTTGAATGCTTCTGCTTAAATGAAGTTGAATAACCTAAATGATAGAAGCACCGTTGGGCTGCTTTCTTCAGCTTCTGGATTTCTTCTTAAGGCGTCATATTTATTCTTACACATTTCCTTTTTCTTCCTTTGACTGCAGCTTCTGGCATATCATCTAACCGTACTAAGGGGATACAATGTTGATCAGCCAAGAAATCTTGCAAAGGGTGTAACTACTCAGTGAGAAGCTTGGTCCATATTATTTCTGCATGCCTGTATAGTCTTTAAATCGTTGCATTGATCAAACGAGGTGGCCGACTGATTATCATTCTGCAGTTTGTTTATGCGTTCATCTCATCATCTTTTCGGTTGCTGTGTGTGTTCGGCTTCTTCTCATGTGTTTATAGGAAAATGGGTTGGGAAAGTGACAAAATTCTAGTAAATTAGCAATAGATGTCTGTACAGTAACTTATTGCTGAAATGTAATTGGTAAAAATTCTTGTTTTTTTGGGTCTCTTGTTGTATTGTTTCAAATATTTTAGTTTGTTTTCTATTTTTTAGCTAATGTCTTTCCTTTTATTTTTTCACTTTGAATCAAAATATTTTCCCATATTTCAAGCTATATTTTTCAAATTTCTTTCTATTTATTGGGAATTTATATTTCAACCAAAATTTAAGTATAGCCAAAAAATTAATAGTATAAATTATGAGCCACTATTTCACAAAAAATTATATTTTAAAGTGTTGTTTGATTTTTCTAACTAAAAATAATATTTTAGAGATTGCCTCTTCTAATAGAAGGAATATGAAAGGTAACATAATGTAATTGATAAGAGAATATACAGACTTTTAAGATAGATAATACAAAGGAGTACTAACCTTGGTGTAGAGATACCAATGAAAATTAGTTAAAAGCATTACAGATGTGGTGTTGAACCAAAACTAAAGAAATGGCCGCCTATTTCTTGTCAATTGTTGGTTCTTTTGGCAATTGGCATGGATGGAGAATTGGTGAATTTCTGAGACAAAATGAAAAACAGATGGCAAATGACAATTTTTTTTTTAGCAAATGACAATTCTTAAACAATCAACGGGAAATGGGAAGAGTTGGGCAAATAGATGACAATTCTTGATTGTCCATGAATAAAGAAAAATTAATTTTTGTCTAATAGATTATATTTAACAAACATAGAAGATGAATAGTTGAGTAGAGTTAGAGACCTAAATTAATAACTTAGGAAGAGAAAGAGTTGGATAGAGGTAGAGAAACTAATTAGTTGACAATCAATAATTCACTCCTTTTAAAATAACTAATTAAATTTAGTAATAAAATACTAATAATGTTAACTAAGGATAGTTTAGTCCATTCATAATGGGAAAAAACACTTCAAAAGTTCCACACTTTTATAATAATATAGATATAGATATAGATAGATTATTACCTTACAAAAAAAAAGAATTCAAAGGCTTCATCTATGTTGTTTGAATTACTATTTCTTTACAAAATTTTAATATAATTGGTGCTTTAAATTCATTACTTCCAACAAATTTAATAACTAAAAATAGTTTAGATAAACTATACGATTGATTCTACTAGTCTCATTAAGTTCGTAAATAACATCTAAGATGAAAAGGCCTTTGAAATTTAATAATCAAACAAATTTATGCAATAATAAAATTAAAAGCAACATAGGATAGGATTGATACAAGCAGCAAACAAGAGTCACAAGACCCTTCAAGATAATTTCCATCTTGTATCCAACTTACTACAGGCCATACATCTCCAGGTGAATTGATTTTCGAAGTGAGGCTCAAATTCTTAGCAATAATCTGGGATCGAGTATCGACTAATATACATACACTTTGGGGATATGTGATATTTTTGGCCAATCCTCTCCGTTTGGCTTCTTGCATCTTTTCTCTAACACTGGATCACAATCTCTTATATCCAGATCTCTCAGTAATTTCAGACTCTGGAAGCCATCCGGCAAAGAGTTCAAGTGCTTACAATCGAAAATCTGCATCATTGACAGCGATTGAAGACGTCCAAGCCAGTTTGGTAAACAACGTAATTCTGCACAAGTATATATCGTTAAAGATCTCAGAGCAGTTAGTTGTTGCATGCTTTCTGGAAAATATCTGAACTCTGGGCATCCTTGTATCCACAAATTCTCCAAAGCTGTCTCGCCATGCAGTGGTCCTGACAACAGATCTAATCTCTTGCATTCTCGGATTTGTAAGCTTCTAAGAGAAGACAAGTCTTGCAGGATGGTTGCTGGGAACGATGTAAGATTATCACATTCTTCTAGCTTCAAATTCTCCAGAGATTTGAGATGCTTGAGTCCCTCCGGTAGAGATTCAACATTGGAGCAACGTTTAAGAAACAATCCTCTCAAATGAGATTTATTATCCAGTACATCTGATAGAGTCTTGATATTGGATAGTCCATCTATTTCCAAGATCTGAAGTTCATCGTTATTCTGCAAAAAGCCCTGTGGAAAAACATCCAATTCGGCAAGGTCGAGCAGGCGAAGTGATAAGAGTGAGGTAAGAAGCATGACGGATCTAAGTAATGTCACACTGCTGTCCTTTATCTTCAAATTTTTTAGAGCAGATAGAGATGGCAATCCATTCAGTTTCGGACACCTTATTATCTCTAATGTTTTTAGGCAAGGAAAACTTTCTAGTGAATCAGGTATGGTCCATTCCTCGAAGTTAGGCATTCCGTCTATAATGAGATTTGATAGTGCAGGAAATGAATTTTCTCCATTGCCATGCCACTGAGCATCCAGATGCTTAATAGAATCCATCCGATAGAGCTTTAGATGCTTAAGATAAAGCAGCTTCCCGAGGGGTGGAAGGCATTCACATGTAAGACAACCCTCCAGATGAATTTCAGTTATGCTTTTACAAGCTAAAGAAGATAACCAATCTGGGAATCTTGAACCCTGATATGATCTAATGTAGAGTTTTTCAAGATTCTGACAAGGTTGAAGACCCTCTAGAACCTCCTCAAAATGTTCAGCAGGCTTGTCCTTGGTGCTCATCGTCCAAGATAAACTCAAACAAGTCAGATTCTTTTTTGACACCAAGTTGGCACTTCTAGCATCCTCGGAATTTCTCACATTTTCAAGACCCTGAATGCTCAGCTTTCCTCCAAGATTTAAGTTCTTCAGCTGGTCAATTTGGGTATCTGTGTCCTGACCCACAATGAAAATGCTCAGCCTTTGCAAGAGAGTTAATCCTCCTAGTCCAGGAGGCGTAGAAACAAGTGAATCATGGCTTTCGATGTCCAGAAACCAAAGATTTTTCATGTTCTTCAAACCTTTAGGCAACTCAACGAGATTTTCAGTTTCACTAAGTTTCAATGTCTGAAGGTAATGAAGACAAGTCATGGATTCAGGTAAGCTTCCACGACTGTAGCAAGACATTGCTAGGTACCTAAGATGTCCTAATTTGCAAATTAAATTTGGTAATTCGAATGCGGGAGGCATCCTCCCAGAGCCCAACTGCAACACTCTCAGACATTGCTGCTTTGAGAGGAAGGAATAAAATTCTTGGTTGAATTGAAAAAAACTAAGATCTGCAATGAGTGAGCGCAAAGAGTTGTCAGTAATTAATGGAAGTTTGAACTCATTCTCTACCCTCACATCAAAAGACAAGTGACGAACCATTTCTGGAATTCTCATGTCTTTGTATTGTTCCATGGCATAGGTTTCATGTCCCATAACAGATTCTGCTAAATTGTGCATCAAATCATGCATTTTACATGTCATGGTACCCTCAGAATTTTTCTTTACATCTTGAAGAAAGGATCTCCAAACCAATTCTTTGAAGATCAAGTGACCAGTGAGACTCAAGTCTGTTTGCCCATCAAAAGGAAGAAACCCATTAGCCATCCATAGCTCAATCAGGTGATTCTCCTCCATCACATAATCCTTGGGAAATACGCAACAATAGGCAAAACATTGCCTCATGTAGGGTGGTAAATTGTAGTAACTTAGCCTCAGAGCAGGTAAAATATGATCTTCGTTATCGGATAAAAGCCATATTTCACTTGCTTTAATTGCTAACCATTCTCTTTCCGTGTTTTTAAATCGCATCAGGCTCCCTAATGCCTTCACAGCCAAAGGTACTCCCCCACATTTTTCTACTATCGCCTTACCAATTGCTATCAAGTTCTCTTCCGCCTCTCGTGCTCTAAATGCCTTTTGCTTGAATAAGGACCAACAATCTTCTTCAGACAAATATCCTAAACGGTGAATGGGAAATGTAGCCATCATACGGGCAACTTTCTCAATCCGAGTAGTCACCATTATCGCACTTCCTTCCAATCCATATCTTAATACATCTTTCAATCCATCCCACTGCATTTCATTCTCATTCCACACGTCATCCAAAACCAAGAAAAATCTTTTCCCCCTCAACTTTTCTCGAAGATAACGCTGCAGGGTATCCAACTCAGACATATTGCATCGACCATTTCCTATGGATTCTATAATTGCGGTTACTAACCTCTGTATGTTAAAATCATCAGAGACACATACCCAAATTCGCAGATCGAAATGCCTCTCTATCCTTTCATCATTAAACACCAATTGTGCAATTGTGGTTTTCCCAAGCCCGCCCATACCCCATACGGCATATACAGATAGATCACGATCACGCTCATCAATTCCGATCAACGGCTGGATTATCATTTCTTTTTCCTCTCTCCTTCCGACAATTTCCCCTTCGTTCACCACTGAGCTAGTCAATCTGCTTGGATCTACTGCACCACCAACTCCATTATCTATCACAATGCCCTCCATCAAATGGAACTTAAGTCTCTCATTAGCTATGTCATCTAATTGTTTCCTTATAGTTTTCACTTTACGTGCAATTTTGAAACGGAACAGCAAAGGATTTCGCCGAGAGAAGTAGGAAAGCATACCTCTTCCGGAATCCGAACTTCGCCTAAAACCTTCGATCGTGATCTTATCCAGTATAGTTTCAGCATCATAAGCAGCGTTTTTTAGCTTTCGCAGCCAATTCTGGAGAACCTCGCTCTTCCTCTGCTTCCGTTCGGCATCTTGCAGCACAAGTTGAATTGTACTGAGTATACTTCGAAGATTGCTGAGCTCATCGTTCAAACCCCAAACCAGTCCAATTTGTTGGAGAGCAGCCGAGCTCAGGTTCTCCAGAACTGTCGTAACTAGTGCAGAAACAAGCGCTTCTCCCATATTTTGAGAATCCAAAGGTTAAAATTTTTGAACAATCAACTGGAAATTTTTGCAAGATAATTGTGGGAACTGGGAAGAGATAAAAATTCGATAGTTGCAAAATCAAGAAAATGACGTCTGATGCTGTGATTGATTTCTCATTTTCTCTCCAGTCTCCACTGGCAGTCAATGAAGCTGATTGGCTAGGAAGAAATAAATTACAAAAACAATTTAAATAGAAATCTATCAAGCGTTTGTAGTCCAACGGTTAGGATAATTGCCTTCCAAGCAATAGACCCGGGTTCGACTCCCGGCAAACGCAAACCTTTTCTTTCATTTTATATTATTTTCTATATCCATGGAATGAAATGTCATAAATAGCCCTGCACAGAACCTCAATTCTGGGTAGTATATGCACAGATAAGTATATAATTTTCAGGGAAAATTGCAAAATCAGAACATTTTTTATCACTGAGTTGCGATTTTGGAACACAAGATCTGAAATTTGCGTAAATGCCCTATAACTTTGTGTTTTGTAGCAATTTTGGGACACCTACGGATTTAATTTCAATTTTTGTCCGGAATACCGCTCGTGTCAATCACGTGATAGTGGGGAAAGTGGTTTCTTAATTTTATTTTACACGTAATAATTTTTTATTATGTTTTTTGGTTAAAATTTTTTTTTAACAAAAAATTGTTACGTGTAAGATAAAATTAGAAAACCACTACAAAAATTATTACGTGTAAAATAAAATCAGATACCACTTCCCGACCATCAAATGATTGGCACAAGCGGTATTTCGAACAAAAATTGAAATTAAACCTGCCGGAGTCCCAAAATTGCTACAAAACACAAAGTTACAGGATATTTAAGCGAATTTCAAATCTTGTGTCCCAAAAATGCAATTCGGTGGTAAAAAATATTCCGATTTTGCAATTTTTCCTAATTTTCATTTATATTCTTCTGTCGTTACATAGAGAAACCTTACGGGTAAATAAAGAGCAAAAAGGCAAAAGTAAAATATTATCGACTATACATGATGAATCTTTCATCTTGAGTTGTAAACTGTAAGTAATATTACAATTCTTTTGTAACTCGTGTTAATGATCATCCGACTTATGCAGATTATGAAGAATGTACAAAGAAGCCGAAGACAAGAAAATACATACGGAGTAGCTCAACAAGTCCATCCCTGTAGTTATCGTCACGAATTTGCTTCTTTCGAACATTTTCACTAGAAGGATCATCACAATTACATGTCCTACTTTAGTCTTTAGTTCGTCGAGCGAACTTATCTTCATCCACATTGGTCTCTCCTGCACGTGGATTAAGCGTTTATAAAGGCCAAAACAAGTGGATTGTGGATGTAATTTGAGGGGGGTTATTTGTAATTATGTGAAACCTCAGGAAATGATGCTGTAAATACCTTCAAAGCAAACATGCCGAACAAGGAAGATCCCTTGAGAGCACGGTCGATAGCGGGAGGAATATTAGGAGGCACATTTGAAATGAATAATCCGTACAATCCCATCCCGAATATTAACATCACAGTACCAGCAAGATATACATCTGAAATTGTATAATGAGAAACTGATTAACATTCAGAGAAAGTAGAGAAGTAGAAGTTAAAAGGACTGTTTTAATGTTGGAGAAGTGTAAGAAAACTCACCAATAGCTTCGACTAATCTTAAAACCATTTGCCCAGAATGAACCCCTTTGATACAGCTCGTCCAGTATACTTTATATGCGTCGAATATGTACACACATCCCTAAAAAAATTCAATCAAACTGCAAATGAGATATACTTTTTAGATGAAAAGAAATGATTTTTCATCTAAATTAAACATGCACATTTTTGCACTTCACTACTTAGGTCATTGTTTGCCATATTTTGTTATATATCCAAACTACAGTTCGTTTACACGTCATATATTCGTTTTTTGAAAGAATATTCTGACGGGATTCCATGATATCGTGTGGAATGAAATCACATAAGTTGGATGATAAAGTGTCATGTGATGGAACCCGAATGAATTGAAAGTAATATATAGAATTATGGAAAAATGTCTAGAGTTTGACAAAGAGTCAACGACAGTAAACTAGTAAAAAAAGTGTAAAACTGCGCATACTTCGAGTAGCAAGAAATAATTTTTTTTAACCTTCACCTCTCATCATTTTCCTCACATGAGTTCTTTCATCCAAATATAGCATTAATGTGTATCAGCATTTATGTAAAAGGGATAAGTGAAATTACATTGAGAAAGCACAGCAGAGAACCTGCTAATGAACCCCCAATTGCCAGAAGTGCCAAAAAGCGAAAGTCAAAAATCGCCTACAGAAAACAAATACAAGAAGAATATTTCCCACACAAGCTAGGTCAGAAAAGAAGCCATTCAATATTTTGTGAAAGTATATACAAAATCATATTTAATTCTTGAATTAACATCGGGTTACTTTAAATTCTATAAACCATTAACTTGAAGACTTCAAGCACAAAATATAGGTAATAGCTCTCGAAAAAGCTAAGCTTGAAGTTGTGAAATTACATATCCAGATGGAGGCTAAAGGTCGGACTTTCCCTCAATTAATTAAAAAACCATTTAGTTATACATATTTATCAAGAATTAAACATTTTGTACTTCTAAGTTCTGATAAAGTGACAATCTTTTCAATGATATAGTACAGTTAAAATCTTGGTTCAGTCACCCACAAATTAAATCCAGTTTAGAGAATTTGAGATACCTTCTCAATGTTGTACTCAATAGACTGCACGAATCGCACAACCGGGTTTCCGTTTGGATTCGCCATCGAATAATTGTAGGGCTCGACTATCGGCCCATTTGGAGACGACCCTTTTGATGAAACACCAAAATCCTCATGTTTTGTGGCTGATGGAGATTCATGAGATGAAGCTGATGATGATGAAGAAGAAGAAGGGCCTAAAGAAGCAAAAATAGGCGAAATTTTTCTGGGAAACAACTTCTTAGATTGTGGAGGAGATATGCCGAGTGATAAAGGGTTGGCTGAAACTGAAAAAGAAAGCGCCGCCATGGAAGATCAAGATACAGTTGAAGAAAAATACAGAGTTATTTAATTTGTAGGGGAAAAAAAGGAAATGTTCTATACGCATACAATTGTCAATCTGTGTTTTGGCAGGTAGTGTAGTGGGGGGTTATTAAACCAACGGTAATCCTGACATTTGGTTTATTTCCTTGTACAGATTGAAGGGAGTCTAAGATTTCATGTTTGGAGATATTTGTTCGAAACTACTATCCTTTATCATTAATTGTCCTATCCTATGTCACTACTTGTCGCCTCTTCAGCTTCTGGCTTCTGGTAATCATACTGATGAGGGTGATTTTTGGTATAGGATCGTGAACAACTACGTGTCCTTGCTCGTCAGTTGAATTTGTAGAGTTGGGAACGACCTCAATCTGAAAACACACGAACAGGGATTACTTGGCGGTGTTTCCGACATTGCACCTCCGACGCTCAAGTCAGTAAACTAGACTGAAAGGTTCTAGAGAGGGAAAATATGAGCTCAAGAGAATTAAGAGTGCTTACCTCTCACGTCAAATGCAAGGGGTATTTATAGAACTACAAAAACATACATAAGTACACACTTGAAGTTTGCATTTAATGCTTTAGCGGCTTTGGTGGGACTGTCCATGATTTGACAGGATTTAATGACCCCCGACCCCGACCCTGACCCTGACGGGCCATGAAACTACTCGACCCTAACCCTGACGGGTCATGGGTCTACTTAACCCGACCCACATGATATTCAGATCCTTAAGATCGTGATAGGTGGATCATCAGAAATATCCTGTATCACATACATATGCATGAAAACTTTTTTGACTAATTATCATCATGATATCAGTGTTTGGGAGTAGTTTTCTCTATTTTAATTTTGTTATTTCTTAATTACTTTCACGGATTCAAGTCGAAGATATTTATACTTCTGTAATATAATTACATAAATTACTATTTCAACGGTTATGTGTGGTGTTCACTATTTATATTAGATTGGATTTTATTGGTTCTGGGAATATAATAAAGTGTGATAAGATCATAAGAAGTAAAGGCCTTTAGAAAGTATTGAGTAAAATTTGAATCATTAGTCATTACTTCCCAAAACTAAGAAGATAGCTTTTGAAAACAAAACTACTCAAGTAAAGGTGCAAATGAAAATCGAATTTGGGAAAAAAATTCCAAGCTCAGATCATTGGCCTCTGCACTCAATTTGTTTGGTTAAGTACATAAGTTACAAGGCAAGACTTTCAAGAGAAAAAGTCCAAAATAAGAATTCAGTTTGACCTATATATACAGTTCTTTCCGCGAGACCTATATATAATGTGAAGAATCTGCACTTGAGATTTGAGAAGAAAATTTAACTTATAAGTTAAGGTGAATTACATTAAGATACCCGACATTTGGTTAAATTACACCTAAATCCCTTGTATGATGAGAAATTACACCTAGATCTCTTGTACTTTGACTTTCTTTATGTCTACTTTGGTAAGGATTTTTAACATTTTCTGTTGGAGTAAGTTCAAAATTTGCCCCTCCATAGGCTTGAAAAAAGTTTTTGCGCCTTAATTTACTAGATTTTATGTGATTAAAATGCTTTCGGGGGATCTATTATGCAATGTTCTATAATGTTGGAGGAGTATATTATGTAATTTATGTCACACGGAACCTACTAAATTAAACACAAAACTTTTCCCACCTATGGAAGAATCATATGAACATTTTACTCCATAAATCTAGCAGAAAACATTTGAAAATTGAAACACTTGCCAAAACAAACTGAAGGGGGTAATTCTACGACAAAGTCAAAAGTATAAGGGGTCTAGGTGTAATTTCCCATAATACAGTTATCTAGGTGTAATTAGACCAAAATTCAGGGAATTTAGATATAATTCACCCTGTAAGTTATATACATTATCCAAATTTAATTGATTGACTGCAACAAAGAAAATTCATCCTTCCCAACTCAACCCTAACACATCAGACTAAGCTTTTGCTTTTGAGGTCGATGAAGCACAGCTCAATAGTATCAGACTACGTCCAAGATTCCATAGACTAATGCACTCACTCCATTAATGCTTTAGTAACTAACACAGTACCTGAGAGTCAGAGACAACACAACATCAAGAGGAAGACGAACATACTACAGACCATCTAAAGAAACACCATGCCTTCTAATGGTTACAAGAACATCAAACTAGACAATAATCACAAAGCTCAATCCCCATATAAAGACACTGACCCCATACGAAGTGAACACGGATTTCCCCAGGAATATGCATCATATCTCAACCTTCAAGAAAATATCATCACTTGCAATGTTCAAGCAAAAATCACCAGCTAGAATTCATAAGGGCACGGATATTGGCACACAAAATCCAGCAATAGAGAGTTACACCTAATAAATAGCAACATACAAGTATGCAGTTTCAGATGCACACATCGAAAATAAAGGCAATGTATAACAAGCTCACTCGGTTAAAATAGGAAAAGCAGAACAAACTTTTATATATGAAGAACATAAATCACATTTCCTCTTCAGAGTACCGCTAAAGACATAAATTTTACAAGAGAAACTAGCAAAAGAGAAGACAAACTCAACGAGCTCTCTCCCTTTCTCTTAGATTCCCCGCTTACAATTCAAAAGACAACGCGGAACTGCGGTGCGTCGGAGTCACTCGCCGGCAGAATCTCCCACCGGCAGGGCTCGAAATCGTCGGAAACGGGACAGTATCCAGCCAGCGTAACCTTGTCCGTGGAGGCAGCAACCGTACCGAACTCGAAAACCGTTACTGCCTCCGCCAAATTGTCGGGTCTCCTGACCTCCATCGCCCCGTTCATGCCGGCCACCTCAACGGCTTCAGGCTTCCGGTCGGATTTCGAGGCCAGGGACTCTTCCTTTTTCCCGCCATTGCTGTTACCTTTGCTGAACCAAGATAGAATTCCCATGGCTAACGGAATCGAATCCCTCGCACGGTGTAGAAGAAGAAGGGTTTTGTGTTATCGAAAGCGTCGTCGCATTTGGAAGTAAATTTGTAAGGGATGAGAAATTGAAATGACCTCAATACCCTCGCGTTTCTCCGTATATTCCACAATTTGGGATTTTCGGTAAAAAGTAATATCGCTTACCACTAAATAAAAATGTAATTACAAAGGATTATGGAGGGTATAACAGTACTTTCCCACAAATAGAAAATGTCCCAAAATAATAGTCAACATTAAACCCTCCTGTAGGATTTCTCCCAAAACCCTCGCACTCTCTACTCTCCTCGGCCGCTTTCAGTTTCCTCCCGCCGTCTTGCTCCGCCGCCGTTTCGTTGTTTTGGGTGGAAGAGTTTGGCCGGCCGTTTTTACTTTCCTTACGCTGTCTTCCTATACCGCCGTGTTGTCGTTTTTGGGTGAAAGAGAATAAATTTGAATATAATGGGCATATTCGAACCTTTTCGTGCAATTGGATACATAACAACGGAAGTCCCATTCGCGATACAACGGCTCGGCACCGAGACATTCGTCACCGTCAGCGTTGGCAAAGCATTCCAAGTTTATAATGTAATTACTTCTACCCAAATTTTGATAACTTTATTATCAATCTCGTATACTTTGGGATACTTCTGTTTTTTTCAAGCGTTAAGAATCTGAAAGTTTTGTCTTTGTTTGGCAGTGTGCTAAGCTCAGTCTGGTGCTCGTCGGTAAGATTCAACCTTCTGAATAATTGTTTGTTTTATTCCTATATAGCCCTCTTTGTTTTGTGTTTTATTGCATTTTAATTGGTTAAGTGTATTTAATCACCGGTCGCTGTTGTCTTTACAAAATGAATTTGAAGAATTTATTTGTAATGTCTTAAATAGCCTGCTCAAATCTTTCAGTTTCTTTTAAATTTGCAAATGCATATTTCGAATGGAAGGAAGATTCGTTTAAGGTTTTGTTGGAAGTGATATTTGCTTGATTTTGGACTATCTTGATGTAGTAATAAATGACAACACATTCTACTGGCTTTTACTGTTAGTTGAACGATTTACAACCATACGGTTATTTTTATGTGATAATGCAGGTCCACAACTGCCAAAGAAGATTCGAGCTTTGGCCTGTTACCGTGACTACACATTTGCAGCATATGGACATAATATTGCTGTTTTCAAACGTGCTCATCTGGTACCTTTCTACCTTTCTGGTACCTCATCTGGATATATAAGAAATTTTTGCCTCATACACGTTTAATGCTTTTCTGCTATCAGCTCTAAGCAAATTTATATTATTGTAAAATAAAAAAATTAAAAAAAACTGTAGAGGAACGTCATTATGTACTGCCACCGATGGTTTAGAAATTGCCCTTGTCGTTTTCTGTTTATGATTTTTTGCTATCTAAGTGTTCGGGCTTTGTGTATCCTTTTCTTTTTCATGTTTTCACCTTTTTCTCAGTGACTTTCTGCATGCTTGATGAAGGAAAAAGGCACTTAAAAAGCTTCAGAACTATGAGATCATTTGATAATGCTCAAATTTGAAGACATACGAATACTATTATTTGTAAATAGAGAGATCAATGATTGTATGCATGTGTAGACATAGACATGTGATTTTTAATTTATGTAACTCAACTTTTATGTGTTCAAATTGTTGCAGCAGAATGTGAATGTTTCAGTGATCTGAGCCTTTATTTTCTGTTGCTGCATTCTTATGGAAATTTCTTGTTGAAATGTTCTAATTCTTGGCGGGACACTTAATTGAATTCTGCTGCTGTAAATGTGAGTGAATCATAATACCCAGATGACCTTTTTAGAGCATATGACAAGGTAAACTATAAATATAAATAGAAAAGTTACCCAGCAGAAATTATTAAAAAGTTGCACTTTCGTGAAGATATTTTAGGCTTGTCTCGATGATGATTTTGCTTAACGCAAACTGAATAAACATGATTTTGTTTTACAGGTGGCGACTTGGGAAAGCCATAAAGCCAAAGTCAATCACTTGCTTCTTTTCGGTGAATACATCTTAAGCACCGATGTTAAAGGCAACATCTTCATCTGGGCCTTCAAAGGAATAAACGAGAATCTCACTCCAGTCGGTCATATTCCCCTCGAAACCAAGTTCACCCCGAGCTGCATAATGCATCCAGATACCTATCTAAACAAGGTAATCATCGGAAGTCAAGAAGGTTCTTTGCAACTATGGAACATCAGCACAAAGAAAAAGCTTTACGAGTTCAACAGCTGGAATGCCTCTATATGCTGCTGCGTTTCATCGCCAGCACTAGATGTTATCGCCGTCGGCTGCTCAGATGGAAAAGTTCACGTCCACAACATTAAATACGATGAAGAAATTGTCACGTTCACTCATTCCACACGAGGCTCTGTGACTGCTCTGTCTTTCAGCACTGATGGGCAGCCTCTTTTAGCATCGGGAGGTTCTTCTGGTGTCATAAGTATATGGAATCTTGAAAAGAGGAGGCTACAATCTGTCATTGGCGAGGCTCATGACTTCTCCATAGTTTCTCTCCATTTTCTGGCAAACGAGCCTGTTTTGATGAGCTCATCGGCTGATAATTCCATAAAAATGTGGATTTTCGACACGACCGATGGCGATCCTCGTCTCCTACGCTTTAGAAGCGGCCATAGTGGTCCTCCGAATTGTATTAAGTTCTATTCCAATGGAAGACACATCCTTTCTGCAGGCCAGGATCGGGCTTTTCGCCTTTTCTCCGTTATCCAGGATCAACAGAGTCGAGAGCTCTCCCAACGACATGTGTCGAAACGAGCGAAGAAATTGAAGGTGAAGGAAGCAGAAATAAAACTTAAGCCTGTAATTGCGTTTGATGTCGCGGAAATCCGGGAAAGGGATTGGTGCAATGTGGTCACGTGCCACCAAGATACTGTTCAAGCGTACGTGTGGAGGCTTCAAAATTTCGTGATTGGAGAACATATTCTGTCACCGTGCCCGGATGATCCAACCCCAGTGAAGGCATGCGCGATTAGTGCTTGTGGCAATTTTGCAATTGTAGGCACTTCAGGGGGTTGGATTGAGAGATTCAACCTTCAATCGGGAATAAGTCGAGGTAGCTACATCGATAAATTAGAAAGAAAACTGTGCGCTCATAACGGAGAAGTTGTTGGAATCGCTTGTGATCCGACAAATACCCTAATGATTAGTGCTGGCTTTAATGGAGATGTAAAGGTTTGGGATTTCAAGGGACGGGAAATGAAATCGAGATTTGAAATCGGTTGTTCTTTGGTCAAGATTGTGTATCACCGTTACAACGGGCTTCTTGCTACTGTGGCCGACGACTTGGTGATCCGCTTGTTTGATGTCGTCGCTCTTAGAATCGTGCGGAAATTCGAAGGCCATTCGGATCGTATAACGGATGTATGTTTTAGTGAGGACGGGAAATGGCTTTTGACATCCAGCATGGACGGGACAATCAGAGTTTGGGACGTTATCCTGGCTCGACAAATTGATGCGTTACATGTGGATGTTTCCGTAACGGCTTTGTCTCTATCGCCTAATATGGATGTTTTAGCAACTACTCATGTAGATAGGAATGGGGTTTATCTTTGGGTTAATCAGACAATGTTTTCTGCTCCGGGTAAAGGTGATTCGTACGGGAGTGGGAAGGAAATCGTGAGCGTTAATTTACCATCCATTTCTTCTAGGGGGAAATCTTTGGATAATGAATTTGAGAAAACTGAAGAAAAAACTGAGCAAGTACAAGATGATTCTAACTACTCGGTTTTAGATAAGCAGATACCAGATCTCGTCACTCTTTCGTTGTTGCCTAAGAGTCAGTGGCAGAGTTTGATTAATTTGGATATTATAAAAGCTCGAAATAAACCGATTGAGCCACCTAAAAAACCCGAAAAGGCTCCTTTTTTCTTGCCGTCTATTCCTTCTCTTTCTGGAGACATCGTGTTTAAACCTAGAGAATCTGCTGAAGATGAGAAGGATTCAGAAGGAGGTGAAAAAGAAAAGAAAAGCGAAAAAGCTGCTTTCCCAGTATCCCAGTTTTTGCATTTCCTGGAATTGTCCGTAGAGGAGAACAATTGTATGTTTTCTGCTTATTGTTTGTTGGTCATGTCAAATATTATACTTATTTAATTTCTCATGAGTGTAAATTTCCTGTTTATCTGTTCAGCGGCTGCATTTACGGATTATATTAAAGGTTTATCTTCCTCAACTTTGGATATGGAACTTCGGATGCTTCAGATTATAGATGATGACGATGAGCAAGAGCCCACCAAGAGACCCGAACTGCATTTCATTGAACTCTTACTGGATTATTTTATACAAGAAGTTTCTTGCAGAAACAATTTTGAGTTTATACAGGCGATAATCCGATTATTCTTGAAGGTATGAATTCAACCTTATTGCTCTTATTCCCCCTTCTCTTCCACCCCCCAACCCAAACCATCTTTGTTCCTTTTAAGTATCATTGAAGCATCAAGCATCTTTAATAGTTTTGAAAGTTAAATCCATATGTTTCTGGCTATGTTTCTTGTTTAGTAATTGTATTGTTGAAACTTGATTTAACAATTTTTTCATTATGGCCAGATTCATGGTGAAAGCATTAGGCGGCAGCCAGTTTTACAGGAAAAAACGCGAAAGCTGCTTGAAGCTCAATCTGCAGTATGGCAAAAAATAGACAAGTTATTTCAGAGTACGAGATGTATGGTTACATTTCTCAGTAACTCACAATTTTGAGTATCATTTCCATTAAAATTTGTTGTAACCTTATTTGAATTTTTCTTTCTTTTTTTTACCTTTGTCATATGATTGATGTAAGACACATTATTGTCAACCAAGATTACAAGCTCTACTTCATTGTTCTGTTTTTTTTTTTTATATGATTGGCCCAAAATTTGTGTTGGAAACATTCGTGTTACTAATTGATTTGCCTAGATCTATGAAACACGGACACGGACAGGCGTCATGGATTTATTTCGACATTTTCTACTAGTGAAGTGTCCGACACGGGTGTTTGATACACTATCGGATACGATACAGTGGGATAGAATTTTTAGAAGTGTTCATACATCATAAATCCAAATCATTATTTTTTGTATTTTAGCTTGGAGACCGTCCGCCACTCGTATATGGTCCTAACAGAAAATTCTAGTTAAAACGACTCCTTCAGACATCTAGCTGGAAAATTTAGTAGCACCACGTGCATAGGATGAACAAAACGGACATATTTCACCAAGAAAGTGTTTTTTCCCAGATATTCAGACACAATTTGCACCCAAACCAAAATAAAAATAATATATTGATATTTTGACACAATAGTATGAATGTATGGCAAAATTACAAGATTGGTCATCTAATTTTAAAAATTAACATTTTCATTTTTTTCAATGTTATAACACTTTATTAAAATCAGAAAATGTGAAAGTTAAGGTGAGTAATATGCCAATATTGCAAATTTTAGGTGAATGTAATTTGTAAATTGGTGACAGATTTATTTATTTATTTTTCTGAAAATAAATTGGTGCGAGCTAGAGTTTGTAAAGGATAAAATTTCAGTTTCGTACGTCAGGGAAGAAATGGAAACAACATCCACACATTTCGCGCAGGTGCTCACACGTTATATACCTCCAAACGTCAGCCGCACAGAACCACCGAACAGAGATATGTCGGTACTCTCATATTTTAATTCGGAAGAGTATTACTGATCATATCGGTGAGTGAAATGGCCGAAAAGGTGGTGTGTGTTACTGGAGCATCTGGTTACATAGCTTCATGGCTCGTTAAGCTTTTGCTCCACCGTGGCTACACTGTTAAGGCCACCGTTCGCAACCTCAGTTAGTCATTATCTCTCTCTCTCTCTCCCACACTCACGCACAATTCAATTGCTATGTTTTACGTATGAATCGAATGAATTTTTAAAAAATTTGCCCTGTTTTGAGTTCTTAAATGGTTAGATTTCTTCGACTATTCCTTAGGTGATCCGAGTAAGGTTGAACACCTGAAGGCACTAGAAGGTGCTAAAGAAAGACTCCAGTTATTCCAAGCGAACTTAATCGAAGAAGGATCTTTTGATGCCATTATTGATGGTTGTGATGGTGTCTTCCACACAGCATCTCCTGTTATACTTGAGAATGTGAATGATCCAAAGGTAACTAAATAATCCACTTTAATTTTCCTTTTCACTGATTGACATAATTAATCTCGAACTTTGCATTGTGATGCATTGATGGACATAATGAATGTGTTTGAACAGCAAATATCATTTTTGTATAGGTTATGGGGTATACTGTAATAATCTGCAATAGTTTTGATACTCATAGCTAGTTGGCATTTTTCTGAGCTGCTTTTTTCTTTGCATGTTTCAGATGGAACTTATAGAACCTGCAGTGAAGGGAACACTCAACATTCTTCGTTCGTGTGTTAAGGCGCAATCTGTTAAACGAGTGGTGTTAACTTCTTCTATGGCCTCAGTTCTGGCTCAAAGAAATCGTCAGCCTGATGCTGTAGTTGATGAAACTTGGTTTTCTGATCCAGTATTTTGTGAAGAAAATAAGGTTTTAATTGGTGGCATATTTATACTGTTTTCCCACTTCTGCTCGTTCTCATTTCTCAATATGCTATGAGAAGTATATGATATTTTGATCCCACTCATGCACCAGTGTCATGAATAACGAACTTCTATGTGTTAAATATTTTGTAAAAAATTATATTAAAATTTAA
The DNA here is from genome assembly GCA_958496215.1 of Verbena officinalis. NCBI lineage: Eukaryota > Viridiplantae > Streptophyta > Magnoliopsida > Lamiales > Verbenaceae > Verbena > Verbena officinalis. The sequence continues at coordinate 5,050,237 of OY292388.1, forward strand.
CATATTTAAATATTCTCCAGTTCAATTTGTGGATGAGTGGGGTGCACACCGGACACAGGTAAAAGTTCACCAGTTTTGTGCAGTTTCAATGTTGATGGAGGATTTTGAAAATAATTATAGTGATGAATGTGAGCTGGTTAGGTATATATAGTTGTAAAGATTACTTATTTTAAGTTTCGTAATAGATTAGCATCAATTTTTCAGCAATGGTACGTTCTTTCGAAAACATTGGCAGAGGAAGCTGCAAGAAAGTTTGCAGAAGAAAATGGGATCGACTTGATTGTCATAAATCCTAGTTTGGTGATCGGTCCTCTCCTACAACCAACTCTAAATATTACTTCTCAATATTTTCTGGACTTAGTTACTGAAGGTATAGTTCTATTACAAAATCAAAATTATTTTCATATGAAACTGCAGTATTTATTTTCCATGAAGAAATGAAATTTTACCCTTTGCAGGAAAGAGCCTCGCGATGCCCAATGACGTTTTTCCTTACGTTGATGTTAGAGATGTTGGCTTCTCGCATATCTTAGCTTTTGAGAATCCTTCAGCTAATGGCAGATACTGTCTTGTTGGAAAAGTATTGCATTGCTCTGAAGCTTTGAAGATCTTACGAAACCTCTACCCTAAACTCACCCTTCTCAACAAGTAAGACTCTTATATATGTTATTGTATGCATATATTTATTCGTATTTTTTGTGATTTTCAAGGTTTGCGGTTATTTGTAATTGACCCTTATATACTTTCTGAAGCATATTTTTACCACATTCACATTATGAATGCAGGTCAGGGGAGAGTGATGAAGCTGCAAGACCAACTTATCAAGTGTCAAATGAAAAGGCAAAATCTTTGGGTGTCAATTTTACTTCTTTTGAGCAGAGTTCGAAGGACACTATTGAAAGTCTCAAGGAGAAAAACTTGATCACTTTCACCATATGATCATGATTAATTACACAAAAAAAATGTATTAATGAATAATCCCTCATAATTATTAAAATCTATGTTTCTATGTATATTATAAAAGCACGATTAATTTGATTTAATAATACTAGGACTTTAGAGTTGAGTGACCGTAATAGGAATAGTATAGTTCTATAAAATTTATTTGAAAGTCCTATTGAATTAAAATCTATATTTATTTATAAGTTTATTTATCCTATAATTTTAATTTATCAAAAACAGTAAAAATAAAAGTCTGGCCGACCGTAGAACTGTAAAAGTTGAGATGGTCTACAATAATATGGAAAAATTGCATTTTTCATCCTATAAGTTAGGTTCGGTCCAATTTCAGTCCTGTAAGTTTTTTAGTTAACGCATTTAATCCTTTATGTTCTTAATTTTAATATATTTGGTCAAATTTAACACATTTAGTCCTGGGAGTAACACATTTTAACACATTTAGCCCGATTTTAGCAACACATTTCACCCTTTATGTTCTCTCATTTTTTCCTGGCCAAAATCTAACTGGAGCAACACATTTCATCATTTATGTTTACTCACTCCGACGATATGTGCATACCACGTGAGATTTTATCTAACAAATAACCCTTCCCTTCTCACTAAGGTTTAAAACACTCTGTAATTTTTTTTCCCCAATTCCCAAATTCGTAACCCTGATTTCTCAAGAAGGTTGTATGCTAAATTGAAGAAACATGTTGCGCGCAAGTGATAGGAGTTTCTTCTCGCCTCCATATTACGGTGAGTTCCTCCCAACAAAATTTCATGTTGAAGATAGTCTGTGTTGTTTTTGCCCAAAAATTTTACCGCACGTGTTGTCCTTTTTACAGTTTGAATATGATGATTAATAGTAGACTGCCTAACCTAACCCATAAATAAAGTTTCTAACATGTTCAGCTAAACAAAAACAGCAGAAAAGTTGCAAAGAGCAGCAACACCACTGTCAAGTAAATCTTCAACTTGTTGATTTGAGTTGCTTTTTTCTCAATGTTACGAAGTAATCCTAACATTATCGCCACTGGGATACATTCTTGGATCTTTCCACCGGAAGAAATCATAAGCATTTTTAGCCTTGTACAATTCAAGAAAACCCATGTAAATATATGAATTAGGAGAAAAAATAGGCTACAAATTGTCTTAGGAGGATTACAAACCTTGTAGTTTGCACAGCCATAGGACCTTCTCCCAGGATTATCATTAGTCCATGTACAAGAAACTTTTACCTTCCTCCCACATTTGCAATTCACATCACTACCTTAACTCGTCTTCTCTTCTAGCTTCAACCGGCCTAAAAATTACAAGTTTGAAGCGAAATTAGAATAAGAAAGATAGGTTACAATCAATTTTATCGGATTATTAACCAATTTTGCAGAATGAGGTGAATCTGTGATTAGGGTTCTTCAGCTTTTAAATTTGGGGAGAAAATAGCCATTGAAGGTATAACGATAGAAATATTTTAATTTTTTTTTTTTTATCTTTTAGCAAACATAAAGGATGAAATGTGTTGTTCCGGTTGGATTTTTGCCGGAAAAAAATAAGATAACATAAAGGATGAAATATGTTGCTAATATCAGACTAAATGCGTTAAAATGTGTTGCTCCTAGAACTAAATAGGTTAAATTAGACCAAATGTGTTAAAATTAAGAACATAAAAGATTAAATGAGTTAACTAAAAAACTTATAGGACTAAAATTAGACTAAACCTTTAACTTAGAGGACCAAAAATGCAATTTTGCCATAATAATATATTACAAAGATAAAAATATTATTATATTCAGAAATGCCTTAGGATATCGGTTATTGTATTTGGAAGAGTTTGCCTTTCTCTCAATGGCTTTAATTGCAGCCTCTGTTCTTAATATTCTCGAAAGGTCTTTTTTGGAAAACTGGCGAAATTGGAGACTCTCTTGCTTAGAATTGGTTTCAGAATCTGGGTTTTTCTTGGAGAATGCTTCTACAGTACTGAAGGTGGTGCGGCGGATATTGGCTGAGTTATGGAGGTGAAGCTCCATCGCCGCCGGTTGAAGAACATCTCTTTTTCGTTATTCATTTTTAACAGAAAAAATCGGCCACTTTGAGTGGCAGTGTGGAGAGGGAGAACTAACGGAAAATTGGTTGGCAATTTTGGTCTGAATTTCGGCGAAAATTGAAAATTCCACCAAACAATGTTGCATGTATGTTCCCACAATTTTACTAATTTTCGTTGAAAATCAATATATAAATATTTTTGAAATTACATGACGAAATTAAAATCAGAAAATGTGAAAAGTTAGGTGAGTTATAATGTGCCAATAATTTGGTGAGAGAGTTAGTAAAGGATAAAATTGCAGTTCCGTTACGTGAGGGAAGAAATGGAAACAACAGCCACACATTGATTTCGTGCAGACGAGACGCTCACATGTTATATACCTCCATACGTCGCCGCAGAGCCCAGAGAACCGCCGCACAGAGATCGCAACTCTAGCTCATATTTTCATTCGAAACGATTTGTAAGTATTACTGATCATATCGGTGAGTGAAATTAAATGGCCGAAAAGGTGGTGTGCGTTACTGGAGCATCTGGTTACATAGCTTCATGGCTCGTTAAGCTTTTGCTCCACCGTGGCTACACTGTTAAGGCCACCGTTCGCAACCTCAGTTAGTCATTATCTCTCTCTCTCTCTCTCCCACACTCACGCACAATTCAATTGCTATGTTTTACGTATGAATCGAATGAATTTTCAAAAAATTTGCCCTACTGTTGAGTTTCAAATTTCTTCGACTATTATATTCCTTTAGGTGATCCGAGCAAGGTTGAACACCTGAAGGCTCTAGAAGGTGCTAAAGAAAGACTCCAATTATTCCAAGCGAACTTAATCGAAGAAGGATCTTTTGATGCCATTATTGATGGTTGTGATGGTGTCTTCCACACAGCATCTCCTGTTATACTTGAGAATGTGAATGATCCAAAGGTAACTAAATAATCCACTTTAATTTTCCTTTTCACGGGATTTTTATGTTAAATTGATTGACATAATTAATCTCGAGCTGTTGTCCTGAACTTTGCACTGTGATGCATTGATGGACATAATTATTGTGTTTGAACAGGAAATATCATTTTTGTATAGGTTATGGGGTATACTGTAATTCTCTGCTATAGTTTTGATACGTACTCATAGCTAGTTGGCATATTTTTTAGCAGCTTTTTTCTTTGATTCAGATGGAACTTATAGAACCTGGAGTGAAGGGAACACTTAACATTCTTCGTTCGTGTGTTAAGGCACAATCTGTTAAACGAGTGGTGTTAACATCTTCTATAGCCTCAGTTTTGGCTCAAAGAAATCGTCAGCCTGATGCTGTAGTTGATGAAACTTGGTTTTCTGATCCAGTATTTTGTGAAGAAAATAAGGTTTTAATTATTGGTGGCCCTTTTCTTAGCATTTATACTGTTTGCCCACTTCTACTCGTTCTCAATGTGAATAACAAACTCCTATATATGTATTAAATATTTTGTAAAAATTTAACATATTTAAATATTCTCCAGTGGAATTTGTGGATGAGTAGGGTACACACCGGATGCAGGTAAAAGATTACCAGTTGAATGTGTAAAGAGCAAATTGGATGGTTTTGTATGCCGTTTCAATGTTGATGGAGCATTTTGAAAATAATTATAGTGATGAATTTGAGATTGCTATATATATATAGTTGTAAAGATTACTTACTTTATGTTTGTAATAAATGAACATCAATTTCCAGCTATGGTATGTTCTTTCGAAAACGCTGGCAGAGGAAGCTGCACGAAAGTTTGCAGAAGAAAATGGGATCGACTTGATTGTCATAAATCCTGGTTTCATAATCGGTCCTCTCCTAAAACCAACTCTAAATATTACTTCTCAATGTTTTCTGGATTTAGTTACTGAAGGTATAGTTCTATTACATAATCAAAATTATTTTCATATGAAATTGCAGTATTTATTTCCCATGACGAAACGAAATTTTACCCTTTTCAGGAAACAGCCTCGCGATGCCCAATGACGTTTTTCCTTACGTTGATGTTAGAGATGTTGGCTTCTCGCATATCTTAGCTTTTGAGAATCCTTCAGCTAATGGCAGATACTGTCTTGTTGGAAAAGTATTGCATTGCTCTGAAGCTTTGAAGATCTTACGAAACCTCTACCCTAAACTCACCCTTCTCAACAAGTAAGACTCTTATATATGTTATTGTATGCATATATTTATTCGTATTTTTTGTGATTTTCAAGGTTTGCGGTTATTTGTAATTGACCCTTATATACTTTCTGAAGCATATTTTTACCACATTCACATTATGAATGCAGGTCAGGGGAGAATGATGAAGCTGCAAGACCAACTTATCAAGTGTCAAATGAAAAGGCAAAATCTTTGGGTGTCAATTTTACTTCTTTTGAGCAGAGTTCGAAGGACACTATTGAAAGTCTCCAGGAGAAAAACTTGATCGCTTTCACCATATGATCATGATTAATTACACAAAAAAAATGTATTAATGAATAGTCCCTCATAATTATTAAAATAAAATAAAATGAGAGGGTTGTCTATAATAAATACGGGTTAGAATTTCCCATATATAGTTGGATTTTTTTTTATAAATTTACTACATATATATTTTAAAGTTTTCTTTTGAGACAACTATAGACTTGCGTTGTTCTTAATATTATTTTCCCCAAGTAATTAATATTTAAATTAATTTAATTTAATTTTTATATAGCTTTATTATATGCGGAAGCAAATGGTAAAGAAGTCATATAATATATTGTCTAAAGGGATAATTGCATTAAAACCCCAACCTTTTTAAAAAAATCCACTTCTCATATTATTTCTTTTTGAACTATCGCTCTATCAACCTTCGTCAAAGTGATCACTTTGCCTCAAGAACTAATTGTCGTCTAAATTTCCATCAAATATGTTTTTAGGGTTAATTCTAATTCTTTTCTACGAATTAAGTAAGAAAATCCGAGGGATTTAACTTTCTTCCATCCAAATCATAACTTGTCCATCTATCTATTTATGAAGTACTAATCCTAAAAAGATAATTAAAAGAAGTACTTTCTTCTATCTATTGACGTTAATTAGAGAGAATAATAATTAAAAGATTTCTTTATTGAATAATCCAATAATTATGTAATACATAAAGTATTATACAAGTTGTATAAATACCTAAAAACAAGAATAAAGATAAGGGGCAAGTAGTCGTTTACTATCTATTAATTAAGGAAGAAGTTGATTGATTATCTTTTAGAATCTGTTGATGGTGAGATATGGCAAGAAGCCGTTGGAGACTTATTAGCTGGTAATTGTTCCCCACAAACTATTGAAATTGAAATTGATTTTTTTTTTAAATAATTTTAAAAAAAATTTAATAAGCTTTGGAGTTATATATCATATTGCATTGAATGTTACGTTAATTAAATAAAGACAAAATAATGTATTCAATAAATCTATTAAAAATATTATATTTAATATTTTAATTCCTATCAGATATATTTGACAAAATTGATTCAAATGAAAATTTATCTGACTAAAGTAAGGAAGCGAATTTTAAAATATAAGTTTCATTAAATTTTATTATTATTTTAATAATATAAAATAAATAAACAATTAGTTTTTTTGGAAAAAAGAAAATTTTTCCAAATACACATGTCTCATGTTCAGTAGAAAAATTATATTTCATTTCCATGTAAATTTATTGAATTATTATATTTGAATATTAATATTTTCAAAATATAAAGGAAATTTCAATAATGAAATGAATATTACTATTAATTATTAACGAAATAATAACAAATTATTTAACAAAAAAATACCAAGTATAATAAATAGCTCTTTTTTCGGGCAAAAAGATAAAGAGATTCCAATCATTATTTATATGGTCTATTATTAAATATTTTTTATATTTTAATCATCATTTTAATATTTTTGTAAGAATCATGATATTCTTTCTATTTATATATATGTATAATTATATATTCTCTCTATTATAAATATAAAATTAGTATTTTATTACAAAAATATCATATTACTATTTTTATATATTTAAAATAAGTTTTTTTATATACATAATTTCAAATTATCTATATATATTATAAAAGTACGAGTTTCTTTGAGTTATTTGGATAAAGAATTGTCAATATATCTGTAAGAAGATTAAAAGAGAAATAGCATAAGTTCCCAGCTTGATTTGCTAATTTCCATAAATGTAAATAGTTGCATTTGTTTATGGAATTGTTTGAACAGCTTTAAAAGTAGGCGTATGAATGCATTTTTATTCCGCCAAAAAAACCCAATCCAAATAATACAATACGAAACTATGACCATAGTTAAACTTAAAAAGTAGAATACGAAACTATGACCATAGTTAAACTTAAAAAGTAGAGAATATAAGAAATATTGAAATGTTAAGAGAATAAAAATATAAATGGGGCATGATAGAGATACAAAATTAAGAAAGCAGAAATAATAAATGTAACTTTAATGAATAATTTTTTGACAGTTTAAAATTTTAATTAAGTTAACCTAAAATTAGTTACCGGCTTATTTCGAGGTTTGCAGGTAAATATATATTTTTGAAATTCATCCTATTAAGGCCCTACATTGAGGGCCCTTAATCAAGTTCGAGGCTTAGTCACAGTTAAGGTACTTCACCCCTCTCAACAAATATGTTTAGTGGGAATTGAACTTGAGGCTCTTCCCACAAACTCAACATGTGTTGCCAACTGAGTCACACCATGTTGGTCCTATTAAACTTATATATATATGTTTATTGAGACATACATGCTTACTAAAGTTAGTATCATAGATGGAGGCATCGATGGGTTTATATTGTCTGGGATCACAAGATCGAGACGAATTATCCTCCCTGGGAAACTTGGAAGAGCATTATTGCTTTTGGCGTTGGACATCTTATGATCAATTGGGAGGAGAATCATAATCACGAGGGATTCTTTGTTTGGCACAAGTCTTGTATTAGTTTTGCTTGTTTTGTTCTTAGTGTTTTTGGCTTTCATACTCTCTGGTTTTTGGTTTAGCTTTAGTCATGTTCATGGCTTCTCACTTTTTTGATTGGGATATTGATTTGGTTTTCGTTATTTATATATGAGGTTGAGACCTCGGTAAAAACTCTACGGATCTCGCGGGTTTAATTTAAAAAATAAAGTTAGATTTTATATTAAAGGAAAACCTATAATTTTCTTTTTCACATAAATATATATAATTTGTTTTTTAATATATCATGAAAAATACGAATTTAGTGATTATTTTTTATAATAATATATTTTTATAATTTTATTCAATGAGTGCGAGGCTGTGCAAGTAATGAGGAGATAATAAAAAAAAGAAAAAACAAAGTAAAATATAAAAATACACTAAAGATAGTATAAAAAATTAAAAGGGAGAGCAAAGATAATAGATATAAAAAATTTACAGAAAAGAACAAATAAATAGAAACAATTGACAAGTAATATTAAAGTTTGTTTCTTTAAGGTCTTCTACTTTATATATACTTTAGAATCAACCTTATGGAACTTAAAGCAATGCTGCTTATTAGAGTTAATGTACATGTTAAGTTGGTTTGTTAAAATGATATCAATAATAACTTAAAATTAATTTTAATAGACTAGGTGAAAATATAAATTATATACATTTTAAAAAATAAATATAAATAATTATGCTATACGCGTGTAGTGCGTGCTTTTTACTAGTTTTATAAAATGAATTATTTTTACGTTTGTACTCTAAATTAATATTTTTTTTATTTATGTATTATAAATAATTATATAAAAAATATTATTCAATTTATTTAATAATATATATTTTATAAATAAATTTTCCGATGCAACGTAAGGCATAAAAACCTAGTAATTTATTAAAATTAGAAAATGTGAAAGTTAAGGCGAGTAACGTGCCAATATTGCAATTTTAGGTGAATGTAATTTGTATATTGGTGACAGAGATTGTATTTTTATGTTTTTTTTCTGAAAATAAATTGGTGCGAGAGAGAGTTTGTAAAGGATAAAATTGCAGTTTCGTACGTCAGGGAAGAACTGAAAACAACAGCCACACATTGATTCCGTGCAGGTGCTCACATCTTATATACCTCCAAACGTCGCCGCAGAGAACCACCGCACAGAGGTATATCGGAACTCTCATATTTCAAATCGAAAGTATTACTGATCATATCGGTGAGTGAATTAAATGGCCGAAAAGGTGGTGTGCGTTACTGGAGCATCTGGTTATATAGCTTCATGGCTTGTTAAGCTTTTGCTCAACCGTGGCTACACTGTTAAGGCCACTGTTCGCAACGTCAGTTAGTCATTATCTCTATCTCTCTCTCTCCCACACTCACGCACAATTCAATTGCTATGTTTTACGTATGAATCGAATGAATTTTTAAAAAATTTGCCCTGTTTTGAGTTCTTAAATGGTTAAATTTCTTCGACTATTCCTTAGGTGATCCGAGCAAGGTTGAACACCTGAAGGCACTAGAAGGTGCTAAAGAAAGACTCCAATTATTCCAAGCGAACTTAATCGAAGAAGGATCTTTTGATGCCGTTATTGATGGTTGTGATGGTGTCTTCCACACAGCATCTCCTGTTATACTTGAGAATGTGAATGACCCACAGGTAACTAATTACATAAATAATCCACTTCAATTTTCGATCCATTTCACGGGATTTTTATGTTAAATTGATTGACATAAATAATCTCGAGCTGTTGTCCTGAACTTTGCATTGTGATGCACTGATCATGAGTAATAGTTAATGTGTTTGAACAGGAAATATCAGTTTTGTATATATAGGTCATGGTGGGGGGAGGGTATACTGTAAATCTCGGCAATAGTTTTGATACTCATAGCTATTTGACATATTTCTATGCTGCTTTTTTCTTTGCATGTTTCAGATGGAACTTATAGAACCTGGAGTGAAGGGAACACTTAACATTCTTCGTTCGTGTGTTAAGGCGCAATCTGTTAAACGAGTGGTGTTAACATCTTCTATTTTCTCAGTTATTATGGCTCAAAGAAATCGTCAGCCTGATGCTGTAGTTGATGAAACTTGGTTTTCTGATCCAGTATTTTGTGAAGAAAATAAGGTTTTAATTATTGGTGGCCCTTTTCCTAGCATTTATACTGTTTGCCCACTTCTGCTCGTTCTCAATGTGAATAACAAACTCCTATGTACTATTAAATATTTTGTCAAAAATTTATTAAAAATTTAACATATTTAAATATCCTCCTGTCGAATTTGTGGATGAGTAGGGTACACACCAGATCGATGCAGGTAAAAGTTTACCAGTTGAATGTGTAAAAAGCAAATTGGATGGTTTTGCATGCCATTTCAATGTTGATGGAGCATTTTGAAAATAATTTTAGTGATGAATGTGAGATTGCTGTATAGATATAGTTGTAAAGATTACTTACTAATGTTTGTAATAAATGACCATCAATTTTTCAGCTTTGGTATGCTCTTTCGAAGACATTGGCAGAGGAAGCTGCAAGAAAGTTTGCAGAAGAAAATGGTATCGACTTGATTGTCATAAATCCAGGTTTCGTTATCGGTCCTCTCCTACAACCAACTCTAAATATTACTTCTCAATATTTTCTGGACTTAGTTACTGAAGGTATAGTTCTATTACAAAATCAAAATTATTTTCATATGAAACTGCAGTATTTATTTTCCATGAAGAAATGAAATTTTACCCTTTGCAGGAAAGAGCCTCGCGATGCCCAATGACGTTTTTCCTTACGTTGATGTTAGAGATGTTGGCTTCTCGCATATCTTAGCTTTTGAGAATCCTTCAGCTAATGGCAGATACTGTCTTGTTGGAAAAGTATTGCATTGCTCTGAAGCTTTGAAGATCTTACGAAACCTCTACCCTAAACTCACCCTTCTCAACAAGTAAGACTCTTATATATGTTATTGTATGCATATATTTATTCGTATTTTTTGTGATTTTCAAGGTTTGCGGTTATTTGTAATTGACCCTTATGTACTTTCTGAAGCATATTTTTACCACATTCACATTATGAATGCAGGTCAGGGGAGAGTGATGAAGCTGCAAGACCAACTTATCAAGTGTCAAATGAAAAGGCAAAATCTTTGGGTGTCAATTTTACTTCTTTTGAGCAGAGTTCGAAGGACACTATCGAAAGTCTCAAGGAGAAAAACTTGATCACTTTCACCATATGATCATGATTAATTACTCAAAAAAATGTATCATAATTATTAAAAATAAAAAGGACGTGTTGGCCCTGATTAATAACATTATTAACTGGTGTTAATTTTTTAAAAAATAAAATAAAATGAGAGGGTTGTGTACGATGTCTGTGGAATACCATTTGTACCTAATACATTTATAATAGAAAATATTAAAAAAAATTGTGTCATTAAATCCGTATCATATCGTAGTCTTATATCTCATTAATTTATCATGCCCGTAGTCATACAAACTATGACTATGCCATTATTATTGCTAAAAACAAATACTTTATGCCTTAAAAAGACAAATATACTATACATAAATATTGATACGTGGAAGACAACCATGTGAAGACACGTGGAAGGCCGCCTGAAAAACAGTTGATTTAACCACTAAGACAAGTGGAAAGGTCCGAAAGGAACAATGCATATTAATATAATATTCACACAGAAAGAGTTGAAGAGTCAGTTTTGCAATTTTGTGAGAGAAAATTCAAAGTAGTGTTCAAATGGAAAGGGGGAAAGTGGTGTGCGTGACCGGAGGGTCGGGTTACATAGCATCATGGCTGGTGAAGTTTTTGCTCCGCCGTGGTTACACCGTCAAGGCCACCGTCCGCAACCTCAGTTAAGTTATAGTCTACTCTATATTTCTGTTATCTCTCCATCCCAATAGATAAATATGATAGAATTACTCTATGAACACTTGAACCATATAATTTCATTGATAAAGTTCAAGATTTTGTCAAAAAGAAGTACGTACATGAGTTTTAATATTCATTCTCTAAGTATGCTTTAATATTCATCATCAGTATAACAGTGTACATATTGTAATTCAAGATCCAAAAATATTGTATAAATAACTTTGGGAATTACGAAAACCCCCTATTACCCGGTCCCCTGAGTAAATGATTGTTAACAATTTTCCGGTAGTTTTAGGGGGGTATTCGTAATTTTTTGCAAACCTCGGCGTAGTTTTCGTAATGTTTCAGGGTTTCAATGTGTTTTTCGTAAACGGCATAAACCTCAGGGTTCGTAACTGGTCCAATAACTTTATGTAGTGCAGGTGATCCAAGTAGAGTTGCTCACCTCATGGCACTCGAAGGAGCTAAGGAAAGACTCCAATTATTTGAAGCCGACTTAATTGAAGAAGGATCTTTTGATGCAATCATTGATGGCTGTGATGGTGTCTTCCACACAGCATCTCCTGTTTTGATTTCCGTTACTGATCCACAGGTTCAACCCATATTGTTTAAGGCGAATTACATCTTACTATCTCGAAGTTTAGAGTATTTACAAATCGATCCATCTAATTTACTACCTCGGTCCAAAACCCTGAGTGGAATTAAGTATTTTCGGAAGATTTAAAGACGATAGAGGGATCGATTTGTAATTACATAAAACTTCAGATGTGGTAGCTAGGTGCAATTCGCTCTATTTTTTATCATCCAGTAATTTCATTCTATATTTTAGTTTGTATTGCGATTTTAACTTTGTTACTACTTTCTTAATATTTATTTAACTACAACTTAGGTAGAATTGATGGAACCAGCAGTGAATGGAACTATTAACGTCCTCAAATCATGTAGTAAAGCGGCGAGTATCAAACGCGTGGTGGTGACATCATCTATAGCTGCAGTTAATTTGAACCGGAAACACCAAGGCCCCGATGTTGTAGTCGATGAAACCTGGTTTTCAGACCCCGAATTTTGCAAAGAAACCCAGGTTTTCCTTTTAAAATAAATTGTCTGGAAATTTTTATTTGGGTTGCGTAACGTGAGATTTTTTAGCACATCATATGAGAAACTCGTAACGGATTTAACTAAATATTAAAACAGCATACTTCATGCATGGTATGAAAAGTTTAATTACATGAAAATATTATAAGTACGTCTGCATGCTTGTTCTAGTTGAAAAGTGACCAATATTACTTGTTCAGAAATGGTATTGGCTTGCTAAAACGTTGGCGGAGGAAGCTGCGTGGAAACATGCTAAAGAAAATGGAATGGATTTGTGAGTAATAAATCCTGGATATGTTCTTGGTCCTCTCATTCAGCCAACTCTCAATTCTTCCTCCCTGTATTTCATGGAGCTCTGTAAAGGTACTCATTATCTATCTATTTACTATCTCTGATGCACAGATACGGATACGACACGACACAGATTTTTTCCAATATTTTGCACTGGAGAGGTGTTTTTGGGATTGTCTGTGCATCATAGTATACTACGTATAAAAGCTCAATGTTAGTGATGGATTCTCTTCTTCCCTTTTTTCATAGAGACTAATATACTGGTCTTATATTTACCAGGTAATGAAGTGTTTCCGGATTATCAATTCGTTGATGTTCGGGATGTTGCTGAAGCACATATTTTGGCGTTTGAGAATCCTTCAGCTAATGGAAGATATATATTAGTTGAAACCGCGATTAGTCACTCTGAAGCTCGCTACATATTAAGTAACCTTTATCCTTCCCTCAACCTTTCTAACAGGTAATTAAGTTTTGTAGTTAACTGGAAGATTTGTATAATTGATCAATATATTTTAAGGAAAGAATACTTTTTGTAATTAATTAAGGTTCAATTACACAAATCTCCCTGAAGGGGTATTTGTAAGGTGCTTTTAGGAGGTATTATGTTTCAAGGGGTGTATTTGTAAGGTTTCAATGATTTTTCGGATTTTCAAGCAAACTTCAGGGGATCTGTGTAATTATCCCTTTAAAATAGGTCTTATGATTGAGGCTTTTCTTATCTTTCTATTTTGGGATTGCAGTGGTGTAGGGAATCCAACGTTTCAAGTATCGAAGAAGAAAGCACAAAGCTTGGGAATCAATTTCATACCTCTTGAGAAGAGCATCAAGGATACTGTTGACAGCTTTATCGAGAAAAACTTCCTTAAGTTTGGAATGTGCAATTATGGAAATTAAAGGAAAATAACAAACTTGATCTTCTATGTCAACTTTGATATTCATGCTATATGTATTTTTAATTTTTTTTGGGAAATTTTTTTTTAACTCCTAATCTTTGCGGTTTTTGCAAATTGCCTCCTAACCTTTTTTTTTCAACAAGTTGTCTCCTCACCTTTCACAATATTGCAATGGGTCGGGTCGAAGTTTAAATGACATTTCTACCCTTAAGAAACTCATGTGTGGCGCACGTGTTGGCATCTGGACAGAATATTCCGCCAGAAGTATATTTTAGGAGGTAATTTGTAAATATTGTGAAAGGTGAGAAGGCAACTTGTTGAAAAAAAAAAGGTCATGAGGCAATCTGCAAAAAACCACAAAGGTTAGGTGGTAAAGAAAAATTTTCCCCTTTTTTTCAAAAGCAAGAAAAGAAGGATTTCAATGCAAAATTAGGGATTTCAATGTAATCAGAAATATATATCGAATAATTACATAGACGAAACCCTCCAATTATGACTTGTTCTAGATTGCGACTTTAATTTCCAGATGAGCAAAGAAAGATCTTCCTCGTCGAGTTATTGGCACCCTCCCTCCCTCCTACTCATTCTTCATTATTTTTAAGTCCCGTTAGCCTGAAAAAAGTGTCAAAATGATACTACAATTTATTCTTAATTAATCTTAAAACAATAACTTATTGGATTCATGCAATTCAATTATATTTCTCACTTTCTCACCTGTTGGTACTCGCACTTCATCCTGCACGCTTTTATGCAAGTTTCTTGCAGTCCAGCTGAATAATTGAAAACAAAGAAAGAACAATATTACAGTGAGTAAACAGATCATAATAATATTGTAAGAGAAGGGTTGAATTCAATAATTACGGCCAAGGCCATTGCATGTTCGAACACAGCTGCTCTCACACCGTGCAGATGTAACGGCGTCCATATTTGCAGAAATTATTAGCAGAAATATGCTCAGAAATACAAACATCTTCTTCTCCATTCTGATGGTGTCTTCTGCTCTGTAATAATTATTTATTTTTTTCCTGCAGATTTGTTAGTCTCTATTTATATACTTTATAGACGACCAAGTCAGTGGGAATATCAACTAATTCAGACCAATTCTGGATTTTAGTCTCTCATTATTTCAATTGGATACGATCTAAGTCGTATGGCATACAATTTTTCAACGCTAAATTAATTTTCTTCCTTGCCAACTTTACATGATTACGATAGATATGCATATGATGAATACAGTTTGGACTTTTTCCTACCTACTTTCCTCGAAAATGCATGGTTGGGGTCCCTTAAGTTTAATCTATCAAAATTACAATTATCCCCTAACAACTAAAGAACTAATCAAGATTCAAACCAATCGAAAATGGGTAATGCTTAACGGGCAGTGAGGGGCGGGCAAATGCGGTTTTATTTTGTATGTTTTAGACGGTGTTTGGCTGAACTTATAAGCTCTTCTATAAGTTGTTTAGGATATTACAAGCTTTTAAAAAGAGTGTTCGACAAATTTCATTTTAGAAGAGCTTAGAAGATGTTGAAATAAGTTGTTTAGGATCTTATAAGCTCTTTTGAAATAAGTTAGTTTATCCCAACTTATTTTAAAATATCTTATAAGCTGTTAATTTAACTATGTTAAAAGACAAAAATATCCTCAAGTACTTTTTCACATTCCAATTCTACCCTCAAGGTTTATTGAACACTCATTTTCCACCAAATTAATCCCCGCCACCACCTCCCATCTGCTTCACCACTGCCGCAGGCCCACAGCCACCTCCGCTACCAACTTCCATCTGCTTCGCCACTGCCGCCAAAATTTCGAATTCACCACTGCTTTCCTTCTCAGGTTTTCATTCCAAATCCGGTCGCCGTCGTCCTTGAAGGCTTGAACCACAAGAGCGACGAGGGAATTTATAAGTTGGAACGTGATGGGTGTCGCCACCAAAAACACAAGGAATTGTGGTAAAGGGTCAATCCCACAAAGACCGGAAGGATTTAATAATCTTTAAAAACCAAGTAATACAAAACTTAAAGGGGGGTGTGATGTAATTTAGTAAAACTAAGAAAACTTAAATATAAAGACTTGTTCAAATAAAGAAATGAGATTAAACACATTTAAAGAGTTTTGAAAGGTTTGGTGAAAACACATTTTAAGTAGGGTACTTTATAGCTCAAACTTCCGATTTGATCATTGATGCAAAAATAAGCAATTAACCATTTGATAGATTGGCTATAGCGCCAACAAGCTCTGACAACCTCGTTCTAACTTAGTCGATAAATAGGATACGATCACTATTTACTAGTCTAACCAACAAACAACTTCGTAGTTAAGAACTCGAAATTTAGCTCATTGATAACATTAAGACACCAAAAGAACACCAACCTTGACCAATAATCACACAAGCTCGGATCATTTAAATCAGATATATATGTCACACAATATATAAGACATTATACTCAAAGCCCTAATACTGCTTGTCTCATGATCATGGGTTATTCACATGACATGCGTTTTCCACAATCAACAATGCATAGACTTTAAAGACAAATAATCTAGCCACATTAATCACCTCTAAGTATGTGATGAACATTAAAATCAGAAGCATATATAATACCAAAGATCAAAAACATTAACTTCCATTAGATCTCACAAATCATAGTTTGAGCATTTATTCTGACCAAAAAAAAAATAGTTTGAGCATTTACAACCCTAACTAACAGGTGTTAAGAGTTTAGCCACTAATCATACTTACAAAAAGCTTCTCCAGATTTACAAACAAGAAGTAAAGAGAAGGAATTGAAAGATTAAACCAGCGTTGCTTCAAATGCCTGGAGAAGAAATGCCGAAAATCTAACTTTTCTTCTCAAGGTTTCCTGCTCCTTGCTTTCTCTTCTCTATTTTCTAGCTGTAAAAGATCTCTTCTTCTCTTTTTTGCAATGTACCAGCAATAACAGAGAGATTATCTAAAGGCTATGATCCCCAAAAAAATAATTAAACTATTACAAGGTAAGAAAATAGTCAAAAGGAGCAATAAGAGTCAGCAACTTTGCATCAGGGAGTTGCTAGGGAGCTTCCATATATCTGCTAAAATCTGATTGGCTTACTCATGATATAAATTTAGCAGCTGCGTCACCCTTTTAGCCATGATCATGGGTTGATCCCATAGCTAAGTTCGATTTGTGCGTTTTGCCTTCAACATAATCCTAGAGCTTAAAACATAAATTAAACTAATTAAAGAGAAACAACAATTAAAGGCTAGCTAAGAAAAGAGGGATTAATTTCATGAAAATATGCAAATATTACACACTAACAGAGCGACAATAATAATTGGGTTCATACTTCTTTATCCTGCCATTTTCATCAGCTCCCCACATCAATTGCAATGATATCAGAAGCAAATCATGGAAACCTCCCTGAGGTTTGCGAAAAAACCACAAAACCTAAAAATTGCTCAATTTCATTTTTATATACTCAAGTATTCTCATCATATAAGCTTCTGTGACACGTAAATGGATTTTTAATGAAAAAAGTATAAATTCATTGATTCATTCCATGCAAGTTCGAGGACAATTATCACATCACAATACAAGCATTTGTTATTATACAACACAGACAAGGAAAATTAAAACAAGAATATATTATACTCACCAGCATAAAAAATGTGATGGAGCCGAAATTTTTCTTCCCAGTTGTAATGATGATCATAAGACAATCATCCTTCGTAATGGTTTCTCCATTTCCAGCCAATCAATTACCTCCCTGAACAATAGTACTGAGTCAACAAGAGATCTAATATACACATAATTAGGAAAATCAATAATATCAAGAATCACAAATTTCTACAACGTACAAGTATTTCTAAAAAATACCTCGAGTATTTTGTGCAGGAATTATGTTACTCTCAATCTCCTTAACAGCATCAATCATCCCTTGCTTACGAAAAGCTTGGATTATTGTACTAAACGTTACATTATCGGGCTTACATCCACACCCCTCCATTCCCTCCAACAACTCCATCATCTTTTCCACATCTCCAGCATCTCCATAAGCATTTATAACACAATTGAAGAAAGCCGTATCAAGAACCACATCAGAATTCTCCACTTGTCTCAAAATCGAATCAACTTTTTCCAAAAAACCCATTTTACTATACGCAGACACGAGGGAGCTGTAAGTAATAGAATTAGGCTTCATCCCTTTATGTTTCATTTTCAAGAAAATCTCATCCATATTCTCAATACGCCCCGCCTTTCCATATATCTCGATAATTATATTATACGTAACGATTGTGGGAGAAAAGAATCTCTTCTCCATATACTCCAAAACTGATCCCATTTTTTTATGCATGCCAGAAATCCCGTACGATTTGATCAATATATTGTACGTAATGATATCGGGATTTAATCCCATCCGTTGAAACTCATCAAACCATTTCTCCATTTCTTGAATCCTTCCACAATTACCATAAGCCCCAATTACGGAGTTAAAAGTAAAAATATCGGGATGGGAATTCCCTCTTCGAATCATCTCGGTTAATGATTCCTCCATCATTTCCAAATGCTTGGCTTTTCCATATCCATCAATTATAATATTACAAATTACAATATTGCATTCGACTCCCGAATCCAACATTTCCTTTAGAATTAGCCCAATCATATTGAAATGATTGTGTTTAAGGCAGTTCTTGATTAGGACGGAGTAAGTAAAAGCATCGGGTTTGCAATTACGGGAGGATTTCATATCGTTGAGAATACTAAATGCGTTTTCAAAGAGGTTGTTGACGGCATAGGCACCTATAAGTGAAGTGTAAACTTCAAGTGTTGGTTGGAGGCCGTCAGATAGCATGGTATCAAAAAGCAAGGTTGCCATGTTAGGCTGCTTGCATTTTCCAAGCATTACTAATAGCTTTACATATGTTTGACATCGTGGTTCATACCAATGTTGTTTGCGTAGAAGATCGAATATCTGCAAACAATATAAATACATTTTATAGTTCAAGAAAGTTTAAGAAAGGTACTTGACTTACAAAATTTGAGATGCATTTAAAAGTTGCAGCATTATTGACTTATATAAGAAGAGGAGTGAACTTCGAGTCTAGGATTATAACTATTCGATTAAACTACGGGCCAAAATCTTGCAACGTAAAGATATTCATCAACAATAATAAATTGGAGAAAGAAACCTCAACTTAGGCAATAATCTCTCTACTCAAAGTACAGCATTATAGCTAATTTAGGACAGCACGCAAAACTGAGACGGCTTTGTTAGCAAGTGGGATTAGGAGTAAACTGAACTACTGAAGAAAAATGCAAATTTTAGGTAGCAGCGGCAACAAGTGAAAGTTTCGGAGATAATCCCAGAAGCTATAACACCCAATAAGAAACTTTTCACAATACAGATTACAGACAATCTGATAAAGATATGTTTGTAAACATACTTCCGGGAGTACCACGAAACACAAAATAGTGAAAACTCGCACAAGTTAAGATTGCAGAAAAAAATAAAAAGAGAACAAAGATAACCTTAAGAGCGGACTCCCAACGGTTTTGCTTAATTGCATTATCTAGAGCTTCCAGAACTGCCTTAGGATATAGGTTGTTGTATTTGGAAGAGTTCGCCTTTCTCTCAATGGCTTTAATCGCAGCCTCTGTTCTTAATATTCTCGAAAGGTCTTTCTTGGAAAACTGGCGAAATTGGAGGCTCTCTTGCTTAGAATTGGTTTCAGAATCTGGGTTTTTCTTGGAGAATGCTTCTACAGTGAAGGTGGTGCGGCGGAGATTGGCTGAGTTATGGAGTTGAAGCTCCATCGCCGCCGGTTGAAGGATATCTTTTTCGTTATGCCTTTTTTACTGGAAATATCGGCCACTTTTGAGTGGCAGTGTGGAGAGGAGGGAGAACTACGGAAAATTTGCATCAACCGTCCCCAAATTGTGCATAATTAACATTTACCTCCATCAAGTTTGATTTTTTTAATAGATTGGCCCTTTTAAAGCATTTACCTTGAAAGGTTGAATTTAAAATTGCATCACAATCATAAATCAAAGAGCATATGATAAAAAAATACGTATACATATATAGTCCCTAAATTGTTTCACAGCTAATGAAGTCTTCTAGAACTAATTTTTATTTTATTTTTTACTTTTACTAGTAAAGTCCTATGTTGTTCATGTAACTATGTTCATTAGCCTACTTCACATTCAAAAATTTGGGTGTGAGGTTAGGCCAAATTACATTATTTTACTTGGTATTAAAGTGGTTTTTATTCCATCTCTGTTTCTTAATTCGCAAATGTTTATTCCTGTAAACTTCATGTTCTAATTACTATCGTATATTCCACAGGTCCTGAGCGTGGCAGAGTGCATTAAACTATCCTACATAAAAATAAAAATTGTGATTCTTCAATATATATAATAGTTTAACAAACCACCTCTCTTGAGTTAGTTTTTTAGAATGAGTTAATTCATAGTTCATTTCTTGGAAACACCACCTTATAATTAAGATGGTAACATAATTGGGAATTTAATGCGATCCATGACAACTTGATATGAATTGAGAAAGATTTGAAAAACTCTAACATAGGTTCCAAATTATGAAACTTTCTTCTTTTTTGAAGTTACCAAATTCTGAAACTTGGAGATGGAAGAATTGCACTTGTTATATATCCACATAAAGGCCAAAATTAATTTAGGCCAGATTCATAGTTTTATGGAAGGGCCCAATCGAATTATTGGTCGAATTAGGTCTCCAAATCGGCCAGACTGGGGACCGAGTTTGAATTTGAATTAAGCTATAGATTTATCTTTTTTTTATGGGTAGAAAAAGGAAATTCATTAAAATAACTTAAGCAAACTCCTCAAAGAATCGAAAATCTAAACAGAAGGCTCTATTTTAATATTTTCCATAGAAAAAAGGACTTGCTTTTAAAAATTATAGCCAATAGACCTAAAATGAAAACATCTTTAAAAAAAGAGACTTATTTTGAATAAAATAATATTATTTATACCTAGTCATTAAAAAATATTTTTTTTTCATCTAATTTTCAAAAATTATTTTTTTATTAAAAGAATATATTTTCTTTTCATCAATTTCCCAAATTATTTTCTTCTCTTCTTCTTCTTCCCCACGACAATCCCTGAATTGAAAGAAGGAAATCAGACAGTTTTTTTTCGGGAAGCTCAAGCTTCTGTATCCGCTTCCTTTTGAACTTTAGCTTCAGCATCCGGTTTCATCTTCAGATTCTAATTCTGCCTGGTACGCGCTGATATTTACAACATTTAGGTTTCACTAATTCCTTTAGTGTGTGGCGCAATTTTTTTTCCCTAAATTTAGGTGTTTGAATAACTTGGATTCCAATTGTTTTCATATATATGTAGATTTTTCATATTATCAATTATATATATTAGGCCGAGTTAATTTATCTCCTTTCTACACAATCAGGCTCTCGATAATTTGCATTAACAATAAGGTTGAATAATGGCTTATCCGTACAAGGAATGTGTGGATTTCGCGTTTGTCCGTCCCCTGGCTAGTATTGAATACGATTCTCATATGCATATAAGCTCAATTTGCAATGATGCGATGATAATGGATATATGACAATTTGTCAATGCAAAATGGCCACAATCTCAGAGAAGTGTCATTACTTTGAAATATCTTTCCCCTCATGTCATGGGCCACTCTATCAGACTGTCGAACAATGAGGATGTCGCTAACATAATCATGATGTACAAGGTGCTTAAATTGAGTCTTATCAGTTATCACTATGTGAGTGTCTTTTACGGATGATCAACAATTGGCATCAATGACGGAGGAGGAGGCATTCTGTTGATATCTCTCTCCTTCGTCGTATAAATCAGCAGGCTACTTATCTCCTCACAACTGTGGTACACGTGGAATGCATACTATTGATGCTGCAAATTGAGAGGACTCCAAAAATAAGGATGAGATTGGGAGGCTGACAATTTTGTTGTACTTTATAAGATGAGAATTATTTTAGTATAATTTTTCTTGATTTGTTTGTATGTTGTTATTTCTTGAGTTGCTTTTGTGCATAGGCCATAATCAGAATATTCTTGAAGGTAAGAATTCATCCTTGCTGCCATTTTTTATTTCTTTTACATTTATTTTATTTTAGTGCTATAAGTACCATAGAATTATCACCAGCTATCAATAGGTTAAGATAAAATAGTACTGCCCCAAAAACTATTACATCATCCTCAATAACAAACATGAATGAAAAAGCATTGTCTCCACAGGAATTGAGAGGTTAGTCAATAATTTTTTTTTTAAATTTGAAATAAATATTCTTTTCCTCAAATTTTAATTTATATATATATATATATATATATATATATATATATATATATATATTATTTTTCTTTCTCATGTGTTATTTTTTATGATCCGGTATACTAGAACATTTATGAATTGGAAATAGTACATAATTGCATTTATTGTGATACTTTAAGATTTAAGTGAGTCTCAGGCCTTTTGCTGAGACTATGAAAAAGTTAAACTTTCACCCATGAATGCACGGACACGGCAAATTTTTTTGCCGTGCTGTGTCCGACACGTGTCGGATACGGACACGGATCCGACACGTGTCGGACACGGCAAAAAATATCCGAAAATTAAAAAAAAAATAAAAAAATTCTGACACGGCTGAGACACGAAAAGGACACGAAAAATTCAATTTTTTTTTTTATATTTTTTCAATTTTAAGAATCTTAAATTAATTTTTTCTATCATTTTCATTTGTTCACAATATTATAATCCACAAATAATATTAATGTTCGTTTAACATAATAATTAATTTGTACATTTTAATTTTGCTAATAATTGTACTACATTGTAATAGTTTATTTTTCAATTATGAATGTTTGTACAAATATTATATATGAATATTTATATTTTTTATTAAAATTTATATTACTCAGCCGTGTCGTGTCCTAAAATTTTTAAAAAATCCGTATCGCCGTATCCGTGTCCCCGTGTCCGTGTCCGTGCAACATAGCTTTCACCTATTAAAATTCCAGATAAATTACATGAGTTTGTATACTTCTCAATCAGCTGAGGGCCAGAGGCCATAGAATTTAGAAGCAACATTCGTGCACTAAATTCCATATTTTAAACAAGTAATTATGGACAGTGTCTTGAAAGGAGAGAAGAGGGGCGGAGAAGTTGGTAAAATAATTGTTCTCTATGCATCATTTATTGGGATCCAAGAGATATGCGACACAAATATCGTCTAGATGCCTTGGCATTAGTACAGAGATTTGAAAACCGAACTTTTTAATTACAATAACTTGTAATCCAGAATGGAAGGAGATAGAAAAACAGTTATATCCTGATCAATAAACTACAGAATTTGAAAATATTCAATAAATATTTATTTAATATATCTGTATCAAATAATTTTTTTAGATAAAAATATGATTAACTAGTATGGTTAATATGTTATATTTACTACTACATAGTACATACCATTGGTTATTGAACATAAAAAAGGAGGTTCGTATAAAATATAAAACATCATTCAAACTTGAAAATCTTATATATACTCCTTTAAATATATAAATGTGAATGAAACATTACAAATGTCATTTGAAAAACCTTACAATTAATACCCTCTCTAAAGGAATAAATATAATGTTACAAGGTTTTAGAGTTTTTTACATAAATAGCGAAAACTTCAAGGAAATTTTCGTAACTAAGACTTTTTTATTTTCAAAAATTTCTCAATTACAAAATGGAATTTATTATCACTTTTAATAAATATTACTATGGACTAAGTAAAAATAATATATGATATTATAATTTGTTGAGTAAATAAATAAAATAAATGAAAAGTTCTTATTACTCAATGTAATATTCTTCGTGATAATTTTAATAGTTCATCAAATTTTTGGTCGAGGATATTAAAGTTTTTTGTAGTGAAAGAAAGTGCAATAAACGAGTCATCACATTTTTTATTTTTTAATGTGGATAGAATTAATACATATTCGGGATAAATTGGAGTATGAGGATTCGCTTTAATACCATGTATATTCATGAGAAATTGACTTTGGTCTAACTTAACTCCAAATGCTAGCTGGTTAAGATCAGGGAAAATTTGACAAGTCATTATATATTGATCACAACATATATATTTGATTTTTTAGGTATGAGATAATTTAACAATAATAGAAAGCAACCTAATTAATAAAAATTCGCTCTTGACAGCAATATATATGTGTTGCATATCTAAATCCTAAATGTGAAAATAGACAGAATTCGTCTATGAAATAAAAGACAAAAACAATAACATATAGACCTCAATAGGTTGAAATAAAAAGTAAGAAAAACCAATAAGATTGAAATAATGAATTAATCAAGTGGTTTATGAAGACCTGCCCCATATTGTCGTGGGTTCTGAATATCTAATATATCTGGATGATGTGATTGCCAATTTTGCGGTCACAATTACATTAAATTAGATTCTCACTACCTACTTCAAATCAATGTGACAAAGTAACATCAATCGTTTTTCACGTTAATATTGAGTTTAAAATTTAAAACTACAAAAAATTGTGTTGAGTAATCTTGATATTTGATGTTTTTACAAATTAGTCCGTATTATTTTTGAACTTACATGTCTTCTTAGGTTTTAATTATTAGTAAAATTAGACAAATCCGTGGAAGTTAAAGAACATTAACTCGTATTCTGCTGATATGATATTCCACGTGAATAACAAATTGTGTCTTGTCTATCTCTTTTACTAAAAACAATCTGAAATCTTTTTATTTTTTTTATATATTAATAAATTTAATAAATATATTTACAAAAGTAATATTTTAAAAAATAAAATAAAAAGACGTGTTGTTCCTAATTAATAACATTATTACTGGTGTTACGTTAAAAAAAAATTAGAGGGTTGTCTATAATAAATACGGAGACACGGGTTAGAATTTCCCATGAATGCATGGACTTTTTTATAGTTGGATTTTTTTTTTTTTTTTTTATAAATTTACTAAATATATATTTTAAAGTTTTCTTTTGAGACAACTATAGACTTGTGTTGTGCTTAATAATATTTTCCCCAAGTAATCAATATTTCAATTAATTTAATTCAATTTTTATATAACTTTATTATATGCCGAAGCAAAAGTGAAAGAAGCCATATATTTTCTTTAAGGGATAATTGCATTAAATCCCTAATCTTTTTCAATTTTTCACTTTTCACTTTATTGTTTCTTTTTGGATGATTGCTCTATCAACATTTGTTAAAGTGATCACTTTGCCTCTAAATTTTCGTAAAATATCTTTTTGAGGGTTAATTCTAATTCTGGTTCGATGAAATTATTCCTAATAATACCATTATTTGGCCAGCCAATCGCGATAATCTAGCCAAACAAGGTTCAATAATTAATCCAGCTTTTTGCTGATGGGAGATTCGAACTCAGTGATCCAAAAGGCCAACTGATTTGGTTTGCAAATTTTATTGGCTCCGGCATCGCATACGGCGCAATGCTCGACAGCGGAAACTTTGTTCTTGCAAGAAATTCTTCATATTCGTTTGGCAGAGTTTCGACGAACCGACCGACACGTTATTACCATCGCAAACACTTGATCGAGGTCGGCTTCCGGTTTCGAGCTTTTCTACGACGAATTACTCAAGAAGAAAATTCACATTCGCGATGCAACCTGATGGAAATCTTGTGCTGTATAAGTGAAACTTTCTCTCGGACGAGGTCGTTATGCTTATTGGTCGACGGCAACCATCGGCAGTGGTAATTTCCGGCTAATCTTCAACCAATCCGGGTACATCTACCTCGCCACAGAAAATGGAATTGTACTCAATACTCTGTTCTCAAATGGAGCTTTGAGGCGGGAGGCCGATGGCGTGGCCCGTTAGCGACTTTTTGCCGTCCAATGTATGATTGTATGCATTATCGTTGCGGAAGAATTCGGAGGAGGTATATTTTAATGAGATTTATTAGGTCTGGGTAGGGTCGTTGGGTTTACTGGATCGAGTCACAGGTAAAAAGACGATTTTATTTTTAAAAAATCACATGAAAAACACATGATGACATTTTTTTGTAATATTTTACTGGAAGTTGGTCTGAGGAGATAATTTATATAAATCGTATAAGTGAGGAAGTAAAAACTCAAAAAAAAAAAAAAAAAAAAAGGTGATGAGAAAACTAAAAAAACACAAAAGACATGAAGAAAAAAAAAATTCCCCTTTCAGACATCACTAAACATACATATCGATACATCATAGACCATGTGAAACACGTGGATGGCCGCCTGAAAAATAATTGATTAACCACTAAGACAAGTGGAAAGCTCCGGAAGGAGCAATGCATATTAATACAATATTTACACAGAAAGAGTTAGAAGAGTCAGTTTTGCAATTTTGTGAGAGAAAATTCAAGTAGTGTTAAAATGGAAAGGGGGAAAGTGGTGTGCGTGACGGGAGGGTCGGGTTACATAGCATCATGGCTGGTGAAGTTTTTGCTCCGCCGTGGTTACACCGTCAAGGCCACCGTCCGCAACCTCAGTTAAGTTATAGTCTACTCTATATTTCTGTTATCTCTGCATCCCAATAGATAAATATGATAGAATTACTCTATGAACACTTGAACCATATAATTTCATTGATAAAGTTCAAGATTTTGTCAAAAAGAAGTACGTACATGAGTTTTAATATTCATTCTCTAAGTATGCTTTAATATTCATCATCAGTATAACAGTGTACATATTGTAATTCAAGATCCAAAAATATTGTATAAATAACTTTGGGAATTACGAAAACCTCCTATTACCCGGTCCCCTGAGTAAATGATTGTTAACAATTTTCCGGTAGTTTTAGGGGGATATTCGTAATTTTTTGCAAACCTCGGCGTAGTTTTCGTAATGTTTCAGGGTTTCAATGTGTTTTTCGTAAACGGCATAAACATCAGGGTTTGTAACTGGTCCAATAACTTTATGTAGTGCAGGTGATCCATGTAGAGTTGCTCACCTCATGGCACTCGAAGGAGCTAAGGAAAGACTCCAATTATTTGAAGCCGACTTAATTGAAGAAGGATCTTTTGATGCAATCATTGATGGCTGTGATGGTGTCTTCCACACAGCATCTCCTGTTTTGATTCCCGTTACTGATCCACAGGTTCAACCCATATTGTTTAAGGCGAATTACATCTTACTATCTCGAAGTTTAGAGTATTTACAAATCGATCCAGCTAATTTACTACCTCGGTCCAAAACCCTGAGTGGAATTAAGTATTTTCGGAAGATTTAAAGACGATAGAGGGATCGATTTGTAATTACATAAAACTTCAGATGTGGTAGCTAGGTGCAATTCGCTCTATTTTTTATCATCCAGTAATTTCATTCTATATTTTAGTTTGTATTGTGATTTTAACTTTGTTACTACTTTCTTAATATTTATTTAACTACAACTTAGGTAGAATTGATGGAACCAGCAGTGAATGGAACTATTAACGTCCTCAAATCATGTAGTAAAGCGGCGAGTGTCAAACGCGTGGTGGTGACATCGTCTATGGCTGCAGTTAATTTGAACCGGAAACACCAAGGCCCCGATGTTGTAGTCGATGAAACCTGGTTTTCAGACCCTGAATTTTGCAAAGAAACCCAGGTTTTCCTTTTAAAATAAATTGTCGGGAAAATTTTATTTGGGTTGCGTAACGTGAGATTTTTTAGGACATGCATCATATGAGAAACTTGTAACGAATTTAACTAAATACTAAAACGGCATACTTCATGATATGAGAAGTATAATTACAAGAAAACATTATAAGTACGTCTGCATGCTTGTTCTAGTTGAAAAGCGACCAATATTACTTGTTCAGAAATGGTATTGGCTTGCTAAAACGTTGGCGGAGGAAGCTGCGTGGAAACATGCTAAAGAAAATGGAATGGATTTGTTAGTAATAAATCCTGGAGATGTTCTTGGTCCTCTCATTCAGCCAACTCTCAATTCTTCCTCGCTGTTTTTCATGGAGCTCTGTAAAGGTACTCATTATCTATCTATTTACTATCTCTGATGCACAGATACGGATACGACACGACACAGATTTTTTCCAATATTTTGCACTGGAGCTGTGTTTTTTGGATTGTCTGTGCATCATAGTATACTACGTATAAAAGCTCAATGTTAGTGATGGATTCTCTTCTTCCCTTTTTTCATAGAGACTAATATACTGGTCTTATATTTACCAGGTAATGAAGTGTTTCCGGATTATCAATTCGTTGATGTTCGGGATGTTGCTGAAGCACATATTTTGGCGTTTGAGAATCCTTCAGCTAATGGAAGATATATATTAGTTGAAACCGCGATTAGTCACTCTGAAGCTCGCTACATATTAAGTAACCTTTATCCTTGCTTCAACCTTCCTAACAGGTAATTAATTTTGTAGTTAACCGGCAGATTTGTTTAATTTATCAATATATTTTAAGGAATTAATGCTTTTGTAATTAATTAAGGGTCAATTACACAAACCCCTGAGGGGGTATTTGTAAGGTTTTTCAAGGGAGTATTAGTATACATTTTTATGTTTCAAGAGATATATTTGTAAAATTTCCATAGTTTTTTCGGATTTTCAAGCAAACTTCAAGGGATCTGTGTAATTATCCCTTTAATTTAGTTCTTATTATTGAGGCTTTTCTTGTTTCTTTTTCGGGGTTGCAGTGGTGCAGGGAATCGAACGTTTCAAGTATCGAAGAAGACAGCACAAAGCTTGGGAATCAATTTCATACCTCTTGAGAAGAGCATCAAGGATACTGTTGACAGCTTGATCGAGAAAAACTTCCTTAAGTTTTGAATGTGCAATTATGGAAATTAAAGGAAAATAACAAACTTGATCTTCTATGTCAACTTTGATATGCATGCTATATGTATTTTTATTTTTTTTTGGGAATTTTTTTTTTTTTAACTCCTGACTTTTGCGGTTTTTGCAAATTGCCTCCTGACCTTTTTTTTTCAACAAGTTGCCGCTTCACCTTTCACAATATTTACAAATTACCTCCTAAAATACACTTTCGGCGGAATATTCTGTCCAGATACCAACACGTGTGTCACAAGTGAGTTTCTTAAAGGTAGAAACGCCATTAAACTTCAACCCGACCCCTTTCACCTGCCTGACCGACCCATACATTTTAATCTAATTAATTACTTGTATGACGACCTAGCTGCTACTGATCTAGCTAGTTTCCGTTGGACCTCTCCCTCCATCTTATTATATCATCATTCAACATTTTTTTCTAAAAATTAATTTTCCACGGTAACCATAAACCATATAAAGAATAAGGGAAAAATTACCATAATCTGAAGTGTTGCGCCCATATCGTATTTTTTGTTTGCTCATACTTCTGACCATTCACGCCATGGTCGGATTGCAGGATAACAAAAAATAAATTGGAAAAGTTGAAGAAATCGCTTGACGATGTGAATGAGAGAAACCTTATTTTTTTTTAATTAATTTGGGAGAGAGAATATTAGACTGATAATTAATTAGATTAAAATGTTTGGGTCGGTTCGGGCAAGTGCAATGGGTCGGGTCGAAGTTTAAATGACGTTTCTACCCTTAAGAAACTCATGTGTGGCGCACATGTTGGCATCTGGACAGAATATTCCGCCGGAAGTATATTTTAGGAGGTAATTTGTAAATATTGTGAAAGGTGAGAAGGCAACTCGTTGAAAAAAAAAAGGTCATGAGGCAATCTGCAAAAAACCACAAAGGTTAGGTGGTAAAGAAAAATTTTCCCCTTTTTTTTCAAAAGCAAGAAAAGAAAGATTTCAATGCAAAATTAGGGATTTCAATGTAATCAGAAATATATATCGAATAATTACATAGACGAAACCCTCCAATTATGACTTGTTCTAGATTGCGACTTTAATTTCCAGATGAGCAAAGAAAGATCTTCCTCGTCGAGTTATTGGCACCCTCCCTCCCTCCTACTCATTCTTCATTATTTTTAAGTCCCGTTAGCCTGAAAAAAGTGTCAAAATGATACTACAATTTATTCTTAATTAATCTTAAAACAATAACTTATTGGATTCATGCAATTCAATTATATTTCTCACTTTCTCACCTGTTGGTACTCGCACTTCATCCTGCACGCTTTTATGCAAGTTTCTTGCAGTCCAGCTGAATAATTGAAAACAAAGAAAGAACAATATTACAGTGAGTAAACAGATCATAATAATATTGTAAGAGAAGGGTTGAATTCAATAATTACGGCCAAGGCCATTGCATGTTCGAACACAGCTGCTCTCACACCGTGCAGATGTAACGGCGTCCATATTTGCAGAAACTATTAGCAGAAATATGCTCAGAAATACAAACATCTTCTTCTCCATTCTGATGGTGTCTTCTGCTCTGTAATAATTATTTATTTTTTTCCTGCAGATTTGTAAGTCTCTATTTATATACTTTATAGACGACCAAGTCAGAGGGAATATCAACTAATTCAGACCAATTCTGGATTTTAGTCTCTCATTATTTCAATTGGATACGATCTAAGTCGTATGGCATACAATTTTTCAACGCTAAATTAATTTTCTTCCTTGCCAACTTTACATGATTACGATAGATATGCATATGATGAATACAGTTTGGACTTTTTCCTACCTACTTTCCTCGAAAATGCATGGTTGGGGTCCCTTAAGTTTAATCTATCAAAATTACAATTATCCCCTAACAACTAAAGAACTAATCAAGATTCAAACCAATCGAAAATGGGTAATGATTAACGGGCAGTGAGAGGCGGGCAAATGCGGTTTTATTTTGTATGTCTTATACAGTGTTTGGCTGAGCTTATAAGCTCTTCCATAAGCTGTTCAGGGTCTTACAAGCTTTAAAAAATAGCGTTTGGCAAATTTCATTTTAGAAGAGCTTATAAGATGTTGAAATAAGTTGTTTAGAATCTTATAAGCTCTTTTGAAATAAGTTAGTTTATCCCAACTTATTTTAAAATATCTTATAAGCTGTTAATTTAACTATGTTAAAAGACAAAAATATCCTCAAGTACTTTTTCACATTCCAATTCTACCCTCAAGGTTTATTGAACACTCATTTTCCACCAAATTAATCCCCGCCACCACCTCCCATCTGCTTCACCACTGCCGCAGGCCCACAGCCACCTCCGCTACCAACTTCCATCTGCTTCGCCACTGCCGCCACAATTTCGAATTCACCACTGCTTTCCTACTCAGGTTTTCATTCCAGATCCGGTCGCCGTCGTCCTTGAAGGCTTGAACCACAAGAGCGACGGGGGAATTTATAAGTTGGAGCGTGATGGGTGTCGTAGCCACCAAAAACACAAGGAATTGCGTATAGTGGTAAAGGATCAATCCCACAGAGACCGGAAGGATTTAATAATCTTTAAAAACCAAGTAATACAAAATTTAAAGGGGGGTGTTATGTAATTTAGTAAAACTAAGAAAACTTAAATATAAAGACTTGTTCAAATTAAGAAATGAGATTAAACACATTTATAGAGTTTTGAAAGGTTTGGTGAAAACACATTTTAATTAGGGTACTTTATAGCTCAAACTTCCGATTTGATCATTGATGCAAAAATAAGCAATTAACCATTTGATAGATTGGCTATAGCGCCAACAAGCTCTGACAACCTCGTTCTGACTTAGTCGATAAATAGGATAAGATCTCTATTTACTAGTCTAACCAACAAACAACTTCGTAGTTAAGAACTCGAAATTTAGCTCATTGATAACATTAAGACACCAAAAGAACACCAACCTTGACCAATAATCACACAAGCTCGGATCATTTAAATCAGATATATATGTCACACAATATATCAGACATTATACTCAAAGCCCTAATACTGCTTGTCTCATGATCATGGGTTATTCACATGACATGCGTTTTCCACAATCAACAATGCATAGACTTTAAAGACAAATAATCTAGCCACATTAATCACCTCTAAGTATGTGATGAACATTAAAATCAGAAGCATATGATGAACATTAAAATCAGAAGCATATAATACCAAAGATCAAAAACATTAACTTCCATTAGATCTCACAAATCATAGTTTGAGCATTTATTCTGACCAAAAAAAAAAATACTTTGAGCATTTACAACCCTAACTAACAGGTGTTAAGAGTTTAGCCACTAATCATACTTACAAAAAGCTTCTCCAGATTTACAAACAAGAAGTAAAGAGAAGGAATTGAAAGATTAAACCAGCGTTGCTTCAAATGCCTGGAGAAGAAATGCCGAAAATCTAACTTTTCTTCTCAAGGTTTCCTGCTCCTTGCTTTCTCTTCTCTATTTTCTAGCTGTAAAAGATCTCTTCTTCTCTTTTTTGCAATGTCCCAGCAATAACAGAGAGATTATCTAAAGGCTATGATCCCCAAAAAAATAATTAAACTATTACAAGGTAAGAAAATAGTCAAAAGGAGCAATAAGAGTCAGCAACTTTGCATGCAGGGAGTTGCTAGGGAGCTTCCATATATCTGCTAAAATCTGATTGGCTTACTCATGATATAAATTTAGCAGCTGCGTCACCCTTTTAGCCATGATCATGGGTTGATCCCATAGCTAAGTTCGATTTGTGCGTTTTGCCTTCAACATAATCCTAGAGCTTAAAACATAAATTAAACTAATTAAAGAGAAACAACAATTAAAGGCTAGCTAAGAAAAGAGGGATTAATTTCATGAAAATATGCAAATATTACACACTAACAGAGCGACAATAATAATTGGGTTCATACTTCTTTATCCTGCCATTTTCATCAGCTCCCCACATCAATTGCAATGATATCAGAAGCAAATCTTGGAAACCTCCCTGAGGTTTGCGAAAAAACCACAAAACCTAAAAATTGCTCAATTTCATTTTTATATACTCAAGTATTCTCATCATATAAGCTTCTGTGACTCGTAAATGGATTTTTAATGAAAAAAGTATAAATTCATTGATTCATTCCATGCAAGTTCGAGGACAATTATCACATCACAATACAAGCATTTGTTATTATACAACACAGACAAGGAAAATTAAAACAAGAATATATTATACTCACCAGCATAAAAAATGTGATGGAGCCGAAATTTTTCTTCCCAGTTGTAATGATGATCATAAGACAATCATCCTTCTTAATGGTTTCTCCATTTCCAGCCAATCAATTACCTCCCTGAACAATAGTACTGAGTCAACAAGAGATCTAATATACACATAATTAGGAAAATCAATAATATCAAGAATCACAAATTTCTACAACGTACAAGTATTTCTAAAAAATACCTCGAGTATTTTGTGCAGGAATTATGTTACTCTCAATCTCCTTAACAGCATCAATCATCCCTTGCTTACGACAAGCTTGGATTATTGTACTAAACGTTACATTATCGGGCTTACATCCACACCCCTCCATTCCCTCCAACAACTCCATCATCTTTTCCACATCTCCAGCATCTCCATAAGCATTTATAACACAATTGAAGAAAGCCGTATCAAGAAACACATCAGAATTCTCCACTTGTCTCAAAATCGAATCAACTTTTTCCAAAAAACCCATTTTACTATACGCAGACACGAGGGAGCTGTAAGTAATAGAATTAGGCTTCATCCCTTTATGTTTCATTTTAAAGAAAATCTCATCCATATTCTCAATACGCCCCGCCTTTCCATATATCTCGATAATTATATTATACGTTACGATTGTGGGAGAAAAGAATCTCTTCTCCATATACTCCAAAACTGATCCCATTTTTTTATACATGCCAGAAATCCCGTACGATTTGATCAATATATTGTACGTAATGATATCGGGATTTAATCCCATCCGTTGAAACTCATCAAACCATTTCTCCATTTCTTGAATCCTTCCACAATTACCATAAGCCCCAATTACGGAGTTAAAAGTAAAAATATCGGGATGGGAATTCCCTCTTCGAATCATCTCGGTTAATGATTCCTCCATCATTTCCAAATGCTTGGCTTTTCCATATCCATCAATTATAATATTACAAATTACAATATTGCATTCGACTCCCGAATCCAACATTTCCTTTAGAATTAGCCCAATCATATTGAAATGATTGTGTTTAAGGCAGTTCTTGATTAGGACGGAGTAAGTAAAAGCATCGGGTTTGCAATTACGGGAGGATTTCATATCGTTGAGAATACTAAATGCGTTTTCAAAGAGGTTGTTGATGGCATAGGCACCTATAAGTGAAGTGTAAACTTCAAGTGTTGGTTGGAGGCCGTCAGATAGCATGGTATCAAAAAGCAAGGTTGCCATGTTAGGCTGCTTGCATTTTCCAAGCATTACTAATAGCTTTACATATGTTTGACATCGTGGTTCATACCAATGTTGTTTGCGTAGAAGATCGAATATCTGCAAACAATATAAATACATTTATAGTTCAAGAAAGTTTAAGAGAGGTACTTGACTTACAAAATTTGAGATGCATTTAAAAGTTGCAGCATTATTGACTTATATAAGAAGAGGAGTGAACTGCGAGTCTAGGATTATAACTATTCGATTAAACTACGGGCCAAAATCTTGCAACGTAAAGATATTCATCAACAATAATAAATTGGAGAAAGAAACCTCAAATTAGGCAATAATCTCTCTACTCAAAGTACAGCATTATAGGTAATTTAGGACAGCACGCAAAACTGAGACGGCTTTGTTAGCAAGTGGGATTAGGAGTAAACTGAACTACTGAAGCAAAATGCAAATTTTAGGTAGCAACGGCAACAAGTGAAAGTTTCGGAGATAATCCCCGAAGCTATAACACCCAATAAGAAACTTTTCACAATACAGATTACAGACAATCTGATAAAGATATGTTTGTAAACATACTTCCGGGAGTACCACGAAACACAAAATAGTGAAAACTCGCACAAGTTAAGATTGCAGAAAAAAATAAAAAGAGAACAAAGATAACCTTAAGAGCGGACTCCCAACGGTTTTGCTTAATTGCATTATCTAGAGCTTCCAGAACTGCCTTAGGATATAGGTTGTTGTATTTGGAAGAGTTCGCCTTTCTCTCAATGGCTTTAATCGCAGCCTCTGTTCTTAATATTCTCGAAAGGTCTTTCTTGGAAAACTGGCGAAATTGGAGGCTCTCTTGCTTAGAATTGGTTTCAGAATCGGAGTTTTTCTTGGAGAATGCTTCTACAGTGAAGGTGGTGCGGCGGAGATTGGCTGAGTTATCCATCGCCGCCGGTTGAAGGATATCTTTTTCGTTATGCCTTTTTTACTGGAAATATCGGCCACTTTTGAGTGGCAGTGTGGAGAGGAGGGAGAACTACGGAAAATTTGCATCAACCGTCCCCAAATTGTGCATAATTAACATTTACCTCCCATCAAGTTTGATTTTTTTAATAGATTGGCCCTTTTAAAGCATTTACCTTGAAAGGTTGAATTTAAAATTGCATCACAATCATAAATCAAAGAGCATATGATAAAAAAATACGTATACATATATAGTCTCTAAATTGTTTCACAGCTAATGAAGTCTTCTAGAACTAATTTTTATTTTATTTTTTACTTTTACCAGCAAAGTCCTATGTTGTTCATGTAACTATGTTCATTAGCCTACTTCACATTCAAAAATTTGGGTGTGAGGTTAGGCCAAATTACATTATTTTACTTGGTATTAAAGTGGTTTTTATTCCATATATGTTTCTTAATTCGCAAATGTTTATTCCTGTAAACTTTATGTTCCAATTAGTATCGTATATCCCGCAGGTCCTGAGCGTGGCAGCGTACGTTAAAATATCCTACATAAAAATAAAAATTGTGATTCTTTAATATATATAATGGTTTAACAAACCACCTCTCTTGAGTTAGTTTTTTAGAATGAGTTAATTCATAATTCATTTCTTGGAAACACCACCCTATAATTAAGATGGTAACATAATTGGGAATTTAATGCGATCCATGACAACTTGATATGAATTGAGAAAGATTTGAAAAACTCTAACATAGGTTCCAAATTATGAAACTTTCTTCTTTTTTGAAGTTACCAAATTCTGAAACTTGGAGATGGAAGAATTGCACTTGTTATATATCCACATAAAGCCCAAAATTAATTTAGGCCAGATTCATAGTTTTATGGAAGGAGCGCAATCGAATTATTGGTCGAATTAGGTCTCCAAATCGGCCAGACTGGGGACCGAGTTTGAATTTGAATTAAGCTATAGATTTATCTTTTTTTTATGGGTAGAAAAAGGAAATTCATTAAAATAACTTAAGCAAACTCCTCAAAGAATCCAAAATCTAAACAGAAGGCTCTATTTTAATATTTTCCATAGAAAAAAGGATTTGCTTTTAAAAATTATAGCCAAAAGACCTAAAATGAAAACATCTTAAAAAAAGAGACCTATTTTGAATAAAATAATATTATTTATACCTAGTCATTAAAAAATATTTTTTTTTTTCATCTAATTTTCAAAAATTATTTTTTTATTAAAAGAATATATTTTCTTTTCATCAATTTCCCAAATTATTTTCTTCTCTTCTTCTTCTTCCCCACGACAATCCCTGAATTGAAAGAAGAAAATCAGACAGTTCTTTTTCGGGAAGCTCAAGCTTCTGTATCCGCCTCCTTTTGAACTTCAGCTTCAGCATCCGGTTTCATCTTCAGATTCTAATTCTACCTGGTACGCGCTAATATTTACAACATTTAGGTTTCACTAATTCCTTTAGTGTGTGACGCAATTTTTTTTCCCTAAATTTAGGTGTTTGAATAACTTGGATTCCAATTGTTTTCATATATATGTAGATTTTTCATATTATCAATTATATATATTAGGCCGAGTTAATTTATCTCCTTTCTACACAATCAGGCTCTCGATAATTTGCATTAACAATAAGATTGAATAATGGCTTATCCGTACAAGGAATGTGTGGATTTCGCGTTTGTCCGTCCCCTGGCTAGTATTGCCCCTGGCTAGTATTGAATACGATTCTCATATGCATATAAGCTCAATTTGACATGATGCGATGATAATGGATATATGACAATTTGTCAATGCAAAATGGCCACAATCTCAGAGAAGTGTCATTATTTTGAAATATCTTTCCCCTCATGTCATGGGCCACTCTATCAGACTGTCGAACAATGAGGATGTCGCTAACATAATCATGATGTACAAGGTGCTTAAATTGAGTCTTATCAGTTATCACTATGTGAGTGTCTTTTACGGATGATCAACAATTGGCATCAATGACGGAGGAGGAGGCATTCTGTTGATATCTCTCTCCTTCGTCGTATAAATCAGCAAGCTACTTATCTCCTCACAACCGTGGTACACGTGGAATGGATACTATTGATGCTGCAAATTGAGAGGACTCCAAAAATAAGGATGAGATTGGGAGGCTGACAATTTTGTTGTACTTTATGAGATGAGAATTATTTTAGTATAATTTTTCTTGATTTGTTTGTATGTTGTTATTTCTTGAGTTGCTTTTGTGCATAGGCCATAACCAGAATATTCTTGAAGGTAAGAATTCATCCTTGCTGCCATTTTTTATTTCTTTTACATTTATTTTATTTTAGTGCTATAAGTACCATAGAATTATCACCAGCTATCAATAGGTTAAGATAAAATAGTACTGCCCCAAAAACTATTACATCATCCTCAATAACAAACATGAATGAAAAAGCATTGTCTCCACAGGAATTGAGAGGTTAGTCAATAATTTTTTTTTTAAATTTGAAATAAATATTCTTTTCCTCAAATTTTAATTTATATATATATATATATATATATATATATATATATATATATATATTATTTTTCTTTCTCATGTGTTATTTTTTATGATCCGGTATACTAGAACATTTATGAATTGGAAATAGTACAAAATTGCATTTATTGTGACACCTTAAGATTTAAGTGAGTCTCAGGCCTTTTGCTGAGACTATGAAAAAGTTAAACTTTCACCCATGAATGCACGGATACGGCAAATTTTTTTGCCGTGTCGGACACGGACACGGCAAAAAGTATCCGAAAATTAAAAAAAAAAATAAAAAAATTCTGACATGGCTGAGACACGAAAAGGACACGAAAAATTTAATTTTTTTTTTATATTTTTTCAATTTTAAGAATCTTAAATTAATTTTTTCTATCATTTTCATTTGTTCACAATATTATATAATCCACAAATAATATTAATGTTCGTTTAACATAATAATTAATTTGTACATTTTAATTTTGCTAATAATTGTACTACATTGTAATAGTTTATTTTTCAATTATGAATGTTTGTACAAATATTATATATGAATATTTATATTTTTTATTAAAATTTATATTACTCAGCCGTGTCGTGTCCTAAAATTTTTAAAAAATCCGTATCGCCGTATCCGTGTCCCCGTGTCCGTGTCCGTGCAACATAGCTTTCACCTATTAAAATTCCAGATAAATTACATGAGTTTGTATACTTCTCAATCAGCTGAGGGCCAGAGGCCATAGAATTTAGAAGCAACATTCGTGCACTAAATTCCATATTTTAAACAAGTAATTATGGACAGTGTCTTGAAAGGAGAGAAGAGGGGCGGAGAAGTTGGTAAAATAATTGTTCTCTATGCATCATTTATTGGGATCCAAGAGATATGCGACACAAATATCGTCTAGATGCCTTGGCATTAGTACAGAGATTTGAAAACCGAACTTTTTAATTACAATAACTTGTAATCCAGAATGGAAGGAGATAGAAAAACAGTTATATCCTGATCAATAAACTACAGAATTTGAAAATATTCAATAAATATTTATTTAATATATCTGTATCAAATAATTTTTTTAGATAAAAATATGATTAACTAGTATGGTTAATATGTTATATTTACTACTACATAGTACATACCATTGGTTATTGAACATAAAAAAAGGAGGTTCGTATAAAATATAAAACATCATTCAAACTTGAAAATCTTATACATACTCCTTTAAATATATAAATGTGAATGAAACATTACAAATGTCCTTTGAAAAACCTTACAATTAATACCCTCTCTAAAGGAATAAATGTAATGTTACAAGGTTTTTTTTTACATAAATAGCGAAAACTTCAAGGAAATTTTCGTAACTAAGACTTTTTTATTTTCAAAAATCTCTCAATTACAAAATGGAATTTATTATCACTTTTAATAAATATTACTATGGACTAAGTAAAAATAATATATGATATTATAATTTGTTGAGTAAAT
Source organism: Verbena officinalis (assembly GCA_958496215.1). NCBI lineage: Eukaryota > Viridiplantae > Streptophyta > Magnoliopsida > Lamiales > Verbenaceae > Verbena > Verbena officinalis. The sequence goes on from OY292388.1 coordinate 5,089,520, forward strand.
AAATAAAATAAATGAAAAGTTCTTATTACTCAATGTAATATTCTTCGTGATAATTTTAATAGTTCATCAAATTTTTGGTCAAGGATATTAAAGTTTTTTGTAGTGAAAGAAAGTGCAATAAACGAGTCATCGCATTTTTTATTTTTTAATGTGGATAGAATTAATACATATTCGAGATAAACTGGAGTATGAGGATTCGCTTTAATACCATGTATATTCATGAGAAATTGACTTTGGTCTAACTTAACCCCAAATACTAGCTGGTCAAGATCAGGGAAAATTTGACAAGTTATTATATATTGATCACGACATATATATTTGATTTTTTAGGTATGAGATAATTTAACAATAATAGAAAGCAATCTAATTAATAAAAATTCGCTCTTGACAGCAATATATATATGTTGCATATCTAAATCCTAAATGTGAAAATAGACAGAATTCGTCTATGAAATAAAAGATAAAAACAATAACATATAGACCTAAATCAATAGGTTGAAATAAAAAGTAAGAAAAACCAATAAGATTGAAATAATGAATTAATCAAGTGGTTGATGAAGACCTGCCCCATATTGTCGTGGGTTCTGAATATCTAATATATCTGGATGATGTGATTGCCAATTTTGCGGTCACAATTACATTAAATTAGATTCTCACTACCTACTTCAAATAGTGACAAAGTAACATCAATCGTTTTTCACGTTAATATTGAGTTTAAAATTTAAAACTACAAAAAATTGTGTTGAGTAATCTTGATATTTGATGTTTTTACAAATTAGTCCGTCTTATTTTTGAACTTACATGTCTTCTTAGGTTTTAATTATTAGTAAAATTAGACAAATTCGTGGAAGTTAAAGAACATTAACTCGTATTCTGCTGATATGATATTCCACGTGAATAACAAATTGTGTCTTGTCTATCTCTTTTACTAAAAACAATCTGAAATCTTTTTATTTTTTTTATATATTAATAAATTTAATAAATATATTTACAAAAGTAATATTTTAAAAAATAAAATAAAAAGACGTGTTGTTCCTAATTAATAACATTATTACTGGTGTTACGTTAAAAAAAAATTAGAGGGTTGTCTATAATAAATACGGAGACACGGGTTAGAATTTCCCATGAATGCATGGAATTTTTTATAGTTGGATTTTTATTTATTTTTTTTTTTTATAAATTTACTAAATATATATTTTAAAGTTTTCTTTTGAGACAACTATAGACTTGTGTTGTGCTTAATAATATTTTCCCCAAGTAATCAATATTTCAATTAATTTAATTCAATTTTTATATAACTTTATTATATGCCGAAGCAAAAGTGAAAGAAGCCATATATTTTCTTTAAGGGATAATTGCATTAAATCCCTAATCTTTTTCAATTTTTCACTTTTCACTTTATTGTTTCTTTTTGGATGATTGCTCTATCAACATTTGTTAAAGTGATCACTTTGCCTCTAAATTTTCGTAAAATATCTTTTTGAGGGTTAATTCTAATTCTGGTTCGATGAAATTATTCCTAATAATACCATTATTTGGCCAGCCAATCGCGATAATCTAGCCAAACAAGGTTCAATAATTAATCCAGCTTTTTGCTGATGGGAGATTCGAACTCAGTGATCCAAAAGGCCAACTGATTTGGTTTGCAAATTTTATTGGCTCCGGCATCGCATACGGCGCAATGCTCGACAGCGGAAACTTTGTTCTTGCAAGAAATTCTTCATATTCGTTTGGCAGAGTTTCGACGAACCGACCGACACGTTATTACCATCGCAAACACTTGATCGAGGTCGGCTTCCGGTTTCGAGCTTTTCTACGACGAATTACTCAAGAAGAAAATTCACATTCGCGATGCAACCTGATGGAAATCTTGTGCTGTATAAGTGAAACTTTCTCTCGGACGAGGTCGTTATGCTTATTGGTCGACGGCAACCATCGGCAGTGGTAATTTCCGGCTAATCTTCAACCAATCCGGGTACATCTACCTCGCCACAGAAAATGGAATTGTACTCAATACTCTGTTCTCAAATGGAGCTTTGAGGCGGGAGGCCGATGGCGTGGCCCGTTAGCGACTTTTTGCCGTCCAATGTATGATTGTATGCATTATCGTTGCGGAAGAATTCGGAGGAGGTATATTTTAATGAGATTTATTAGGTCTGGGTAGGGTCGTTGGGTTTACTGGATCGAGTCACAGGTAAAAAGACGATTTTATTTTTAAAAAATCACATGAAAAACACATGATGACATTTTTTTGTAATATTTTACTGGAAGTTGGTCTGAGGAGATAATTTATATAAATCGTATAAGTGAGGAAGTAAAAACTCAAAAAAAAAAAAAAAAAAAAAGGTGATGAGAAAACTAAAAAAACACAAAAGACATGAAGAAAAAAAAAATTCCCCTTTCAGACATCACTAAACATACATATCGATACATCATAGACCATGTGAAACACGTGGATGGCCGCCTGAAAAATAATTGATTAACCACTAAGACAAGTGGAAAGCTCCGGAAGGAGCAATGCATATTAATACAATATTTACACAGAAAGAGTTAGAAGAGTCAGTTTTGCAATTTTGTGAGAGAAAATTCAAGTAGTGTTAAAATGGAAAGGGGGAAAGTGGTGTGCGTGACGGGAGGGTCGGGTTACATAGCATCATGGCTGGTGAAGTTTTTGCTCCGCCGTGGTTACACCGTCAAGGCCACCGTCCGCAACCTCAGTTAAGTTATAGTCTACTCTATATTTCTGTTATCTCTGCATCCCAATAGATAAATATGATAGAATTACTCTATGAACACTTGAACCATATAATTTCATTGATAAAGTTCAAGATTTTGTCAAAAAGAAGTACGTACATGAGTTTTAATATTCATTCTCTAAGTATGCTTTAATATTCATCATCAGTATAACAGTGTACATATTGTAATTCAAGATCCAAAAATATTGTATAAATAACTTTGGGAATTACGAAAACCTCCTATTACCCGGTCCCCTGAGTAAATGATTGTTAACAATTTTCCGGTAGTTTTAGGGGGATATTCGTAATTTTTTGCAAACCTCGGCGTAGTTTTCGTAATGTTTCAGGGTTTCAATGTGTTTTTCGTAAACGGCATAAACATCAGGGTTTGTAACTGGTCCAATAACTTTATGTAGTGCAGGTGATCCATGTAGAGTTGCTCACCTCATGGCACTCGAAGGAGCTAAGGAAAGACTCCAATTATTTGAAGCCGACTTAATTGAAGAAGGATCTTTTGATGCAATCATTGATGGCTGTGATGGTGTCTTCCACACAGCATCTCCTGTTTTGATTCCCGTTACTGATCCACAGGTTCAACCCATATTGTTTAAGGCGAATTACATCTTACTATCTCGAAGTTTAGAGTATTTACAAATCGATCCAGCTAATTTACTACCTCGGTCCAAAACCCTGAGTGGAATTAAGTATTTTCGGAAGATTTAAAGACGATAGAGGGATCGATTTGTAATTACATAAAACTTCAGATGTGGTAGCTAGGTGCAATTCGCTCTATTTTTTATCATCCAGTAATTTCATTCTATATTTTAGTTTGTATTGTGATTTTAACTTTGTTACTACTTTCTTAATATTTATTTAACTACAACTTAGGTAGAATTGATGGAACCAGCAGTGAATGGAACTATTAACGTCCTCAAATCATGTAGTAAAGCGGCGAGTGTCAAACGCGTGGTGGTGACATCGTCTATGGCTGCAGTTAATTTGAACCGGAAACACCAAGGCCCCGATGTTGTAGTCGATGAAACCTGGTTTTCAGACCCTGAATTTTGCAAAGAAACCCAGGTTTTCCTTTTAAAATAAATTGTCGGGAAAATTTTATTTGGGTTGCGTAACGTGAGATTTTTTAGGACATGCATCATATGAGAAACTTGTAACGAATTTAACTAAATACTAAAACGGCATACTTCATGATATGAGAAGTATAATTACAAGAAAACATTATAAGTACGTCTGCATGCTTGTTCTAGTTGAAAAGCGACCAATATTACTTGTTCAGAAATGGTATTGGCTTGCTAAAACGTTGGCGGAGGAAGCTGCGTGGAAACATGCTAAAGAAAATGGAATGGATTTGTTAGTAATAAATCCTGGAGATGTTCTTGGTCCTCTCATTCAGCCAACTCTCAATTCTTCCTCGCTGTTTTTCATGGAGCTCTGTAAAGGTACTCATTATCTATCTATTTACTATCTCTGATGCACAGATACGGATACGACACGACACAGATTTTTTCCAATATTTTGCACTGGAGCTGTGTTTTTTGGATTGTCTGTGCATCATAGTATACTACGTATAAAAGCTCAATGTTAGTGATGGATTCTCTTCTTCCCTTTTTTCATAGAGACTAATATACTGGTCTTATATTTACCAGGTAATGAAGTGTTTCCGGATTATCAATTCGTTGATGTTCGGGATGTTGCTGAAGCACATATTTTGGCGTTTGAGAATCCTTCAGCTAATGGAAGATATATATTAGTTGAAACCGCGATTAGTCACTCTGAAGCTCGCTACATATTAAGTAACCTTTATCCTTGCTTCAACCTTCCTAACAGGTAATTAATTTTGTAGTTAACCGGCAGATTTGTTTAATTTATCAATATATTTTAAGGAATTAATGCTTTTGTAATTAATTAAGGGTCAATTACACAAACCCCTGAGGGGGTATTTGTAAGGTTTTTCAAGGGAGTATTAGTATACATTTTTATGTTTCAAGAGATATATTTGTAAAATTTCCATAGTTTTTTCGGATTTTCAAGCAAACTTCAAGGGATCTGTGTAATTATCCCTTTAATTTAGTTCTTATTATTGAGGCTTTTCTTGTTTCTTTTTCGGGGTTGCAGTGGTGCAGGGAATCGAACGTTTCAAGTATCGAAGAAGACAGCACAAAGCTTGGGAATCAATTTCATACCTCTTGAGAAGAGCATCAAGGATACTGTTGACAGCTTGATCGAGAAAAACTTCCTTAAGTTTTGAATGTGCAATTATGGAAATTAAAGGAAAATAACAAACTTGATCTTCTATGTCAACTTTGATATGCATGCTATATGTATTTTTATTTTTTTTTGGGAATTTTTTTTTTTTTAACTCCTGACTTTTGCGGTTTTTGCAAATTGCCTCCTGACCTTTTTTTTTCAACAAGTTGCCGCTTCACCTTTCACAATATTTACAAATTACCTCCTAAAATACACTTTCGGCGGAATATTCTGTCCAGATACCAACACGTGTGTCACAAGTGAGTTTCTTAAAGGTAGAAACGCCATTAAACTTCAACCCGACCCCTTTCACCTGCCTGACCGACCCATACATTTTAATCTAATTAATTACTTGTATGACGACCTAGCTGCTACTGATCTAGCTAGTTTCCGTTGGACCTCTCCCTCCATCTTATTATATCATCATTCAACATTTTTTTCTAAAAATTAATTTTCCACGGTAACCATAAACCATATAAAGAATAAGGGAAAAATTACCATAATCTGAAGTGTTGCGCCCATATCGTATTTTTTGTTTGCTCATACTTCTGACCATTCACGCCATGGTCGGATTGCAGGATAACAAAAAATAAATTGGAAAAGTTGAAGAAATCGCTTGACGATGTGAATGAGAGAAACCTTATTTTTTTTTAATTAATTTGGGAGAGAGAATATTAGACTGATAATTAATTAGATTAAAATGTTTGGGTCGGTTCGGGCAAGTGCAATGGGTCGGGTCGAAGTTTAAATGACGTTTCTACCCTTAAGAAACTCATGTGTGGCGCACATGTTGGCATCTGGACAGAATATTCCGCCGGAAGTATATTTTAGGAGGTAATTTGTAAATATTGTGAAAGGTGAGAAGGCAACTCGTTGAAAAAAAAAAGGTCATGAGGCAATCTGCAAAAAACCACAAAGGTTAGGTGGTAAAGAAAAATTTTCCCCTTTTTTTTCAAAAGCAAGAAAAGAAAGATTTCAATGCAAAATTAGGGATTTCAATGTAATCAGAAATATATATCGAATAATTACATAGACGAAACCCTCCAATTATGACTTGTTCTAGATTGCGACTTTAATTTCCAGATGAGCAAAGAAAGATCTTCCTCGTCGAGTTATTGGCACCCTCCCTCCCTCCTACTCATTCTTCATTATTTTTAAGTCCCGTTAGCCTGAAAAAAGTGTCAAAATGATACTACAATTTATTCTTAATTAATCTTAAAACAATAACTTATTGGATTCATGCAATTCAATTATATTTCTCACTTTCTCACCTGTTGGTACTCGCACTTCATCCTGCACGCTTTTATGCAAGTTTCTTGCAGTCCAGCTGAATAATTGAAAACAAAGAAAGAACAATATTACAGTGAGTAAACAGATCATAATAATATTGTAAGAGAAGGGTTGAATTCAATAATTACGGCCAAGGCCATTGCATGTTCGAACACAGCTGCTCTCACACCGTGCAGATGTAACGGCGTCCATATTTGCAGAAACTATTAGCAGAAATATGCTCAGAAATACAAACATCTTCTTCTCCATTCTGATGGTGTCTTCTGCTCTGTAATAATTATTTATTTTTTTCCTGCAGATTTGTAAGTCTCTATTTATATACTTTATAGACGACCAAGTCAGAGGGAATATCAACTAATTCAGACCAATTCTGGATTTTAGTCTCTCATTATTTCAATTGGATACGATCTAAGTCGTATGGCATACAATTTTTCAACGCTAAATTAATTTTCTTCCTTGCCAACTTTACATGATTACGATAGATATGCATATGATGAATACAGTTTGGACTTTTTCCTACCTACTTTCCTCGAAAATGCATGGTTGGGGTCCCTTAAGTTTAATCTATCAAAATTACAATTATCCCCTAACAACTAAAGAACTAATCAAGATTCAAACCAATCGAAAATGGGTAATGATTAACGGGCAGTGAGAGGCGGGCAAATGCGGTTTTATTTTGTATGTCTTATACAGTGTTTGGCTGAGCTTATAAGCTCTTCCATAAGCTGTTCAGGGTCTTACAAGCTTTAAAAAATAGCGTTTGGCAAATTTCATTTTAGAAGAGCTTATAAGATGTTGAAATAAGTTGTTTAGAATCTTATAAGCTCTTTTGAAATAAGTTAGTTTATCCCAACTTATTTTAAAATATCTTATAAGCTGTTAATTTAACTATGTTAAAAGACAAAAATATCCTCAAGTACTTTTTCACATTCCAATTCTACCCTCAAGGTTTATTGAACACTCATTTTCCACCAAATTAATCCCCGCCACCACCTCCCATCTGCTTCACCACTGCCGCAGGCCCACAGCCACCTCCGCTACCAACTTCCATCTGCTTCGCCACTGCCGCCACAATTTCGAATTCACCACTGCTTTCCTACTCAGGTTTTCATTCCAGATCCGGTCGCCGTCGTCCTTGAAGGCTTGAACCACAAGAGCGACGGGGGAATTTATAAGTTGGAGCGTGATGGGTGTCGTAGCCACCAAAAACACAAGGAATTGCGTATAGTGGTAAAGGATCAATCCCACAGAGACCGGAAGGATTTAATAATCTTTAAAAACCAAGTAATACAAAATTTAAAGGGGGGTGTTATGTAATTTAGTAAAACTAAGAAAACTTAAATATAAAGACTTGTTCAAATTAAGAAATGAGATTAAACACATTTATAGAGTTTTGAAAGGTTTGGTGAAAACACATTTTAATTAGGGTACTTTATAGCTCAAACTTCCGATTTGATCATTGATGCAAAAATAAGCAATTAACCATTTGATAGATTGGCTATAGCGCCAACAAGCTCTGACAACCTCGTTCTGACTTAGTCGATAAATAGGATAAGATCTCTATTTACTAGTCTAACCAACAAACAACTTCGTAGTTAAGAACTCGAAATTTAGCTCATTGATAACATTAAGACACCAAAAGAACACCAACCTTGACCAATAATCACACAAGCTCGGATCATTTAAATCAGATATATATGTCACACAATATATCAGACATTATACTCAAAGCCCTAATACTGCTTGTCTCATGATCATGGGTTATTCACATGACATGCGTTTTCCACAATCAACAATGCATAGACTTTAAAGACAAATAATCTAGCCACATTAATCACCTCTAAGTATGTGATGAACATTAAAATCAGAAGCATATGATGAACATTAAAATCAGAAGCATATAATACCAAAGATCAAAAACATTAACTTCCATTAGATCTCACAAATCATAGTTTGAGCATTTATTCTGACCAAAAAAAAAAATACTTTGAGCATTTACAACCCTAACTAACAGGTGTTAAGAGTTTAGCCACTAATCATACTTACAAAAAGCTTCTCCAGATTTACAAACAAGAAGTAAAGAGAAGGAATTGAAAGATTAAACCAGCGTTGCTTCAAATGCCTGGAGAAGAAATGCCGAAAATCTAACTTTTCTTCTCAAGGTTTCCTGCTCCTTGCTTTCTCTTCTCTATTTTCTAGCTGTAAAAGATCTCTTCTTCTCTTTTTTGCAATGTCCCAGCAATAACAGAGAGATTATCTAAAGGCTATGATCCCCAAAAAAATAATTAAACTATTACAAGGTAAGAAAATAGTCAAAAGGAGCAATAAGAGTCAGCAACTTTGCATGCAGGGAGTTGCTAGGGAGCTTCCATATATCTGCTAAAATCTGATTGGCTTACTCATGATATAAATTTAGCAGCTGCGTCACCCTTTTAGCCATGATCATGGGTTGATCCCATAGCTAAGTTCGATTTGTGCGTTTTGCCTTCAACATAATCCTAGAGCTTAAAACATAAATTAAACTAATTAAAGAGAAACAACAATTAAAGGCTAGCTAAGAAAAGAGGGATTAATTTCATGAAAATATGCAAATATTACACACTAACAGAGCGACAATAATAATTGGGTTCATACTTCTTTATCCTGCCATTTTCATCAGCTCCCCACATCAATTGCAATGATATCAGAAGCAAATCTTGGAAACCTCCCTGAGGTTTGCGAAAAAACCACAAAACCTAAAAATTGCTCAATTTCATTTTTATATACTCAAGTATTCTCATCATATAAGCTTCTGTGACTCGTAAATGGATTTTTAATGAAAAAAGTATAAATTCATTGATTCATTCCATGCAAGTTCGAGGACAATTATCACATCACAATACAAGCATTTGTTATTATACAACACAGACAAGGAAAATTAAAACAAGAATATATTATACTCACCAGCATAAAAAATGTGATGGAGCCGAAATTTTTCTTCCCAGTTGTAATGATGATCATAAGACAATCATCCTTCTTAATGGTTTCTCCATTTCCAGCCAATCAATTACCTCCCTGAACAATAGTACTGAGTCAACAAGAGATCTAATATACACATAATTAGGAAAATCAATAATATCAAGAATCACAAATTTCTACAACGTACAAGTATTTCTAAAAAATACCTCGAGTATTTTGTGCAGGAATTATGTTACTCTCAATCTCCTTAACAGCATCAATCATCCCTTGCTTACGACAAGCTTGGATTATTGTACTAAACGTTACATTATCGGGCTTACATCCACACCCCTCCATTCCCTCCAACAACTCCATCATCTTTTCCACATCTCCAGCATCTCCATAAGCATTTATAACACAATTGAAGAAAGCCGTATCAAGAAACACATCAGAATTCTCCACTTGTCTCAAAATCGAATCAACTTTTTCCAAAAAACCCATTTTACTATACGCAGACACGAGGGAGCTGTAAGTAATAGAATTAGGCTTCATCCCTTTATGTTTCATTTTAAAGAAAATCTCATCCATATTCTCAATACGCCCCGCCTTTCCATATATCTCGATAATTATATTATACGTTACGATTGTGGGAGAAAAGAATCTCTTCTCCATATACTCCAAAACTGATCCCATTTTTTTATACATGCCAGAAATCCCGTACGATTTGATCAATATATTGTACGTAATGATATCGGGATTTAATCCCATCCGTTGAAACTCATCAAACCATTTCTCCATTTCTTGAATCCTTCCACAATTACCATAAGCCCCAATTACGGAGTTAAAAGTAAAAATATCGGGATGGGAATTCCCTCTTCGAATCATCTCGGTTAATGATTCCTCCATCATTTCCAAATGCTTGGCTTTTCCATATCCATCAATTATAATATTACAAATTACAATATTGCATTCGACTCCCGAATCCAACATTTCCTTTAGAATTAGCCCAATCATATTGAAATGATTGTGTTTAAGGCAGTTCTTGATTAGGACGGAGTAAGTAAAAGCATCGGGTTTGCAATTACGGGAGGATTTCATATCGTTGAGAATACTAAATGCGTTTTCAAAGAGGTTGTTGATGGCATAGGCACCTATAAGTGAAGTGTAAACTTCAAGTGTTGGTTGGAGGCCGTCAGATAGCATGGTATCAAAAAGCAAGGTTGCCATGTTAGGCTGCTTGCATTTTCCAAGCATTACTAATAGCTTTACATATGTTTGACATCGTGGTTCATACCAATGTTGTTTGCGTAGAAGATCGAATATCTGCAAACAATATAAATACATTTATAGTTCAAGAAAGTTTAAGAGAGGTACTTGACTTACAAAATTTGAGATGCATTTAAAAGTTGCAGCATTATTGACTTATATAAGAAGAGGAGTGAACTGCGAGTCTAGGATTATAACTATTCGATTAAACTACGGGCCAAAATCTTGCAACGTAAAGATATTCATCAACAATAATAAATTGGAGAAAGAAACCTCAAATTAGGCAATAATCTCTCTACTCAAAGTACAGCATTATAGGTAATTTAGGACAGCACGCAAAACTGAGACGGCTTTGTTAGCAAGTGGGATTAGGAGTAAACTGAACTACTGAAGCAAAATGCAAATTTTAGGTAGCAACGGCAACAAGTGAAAGTTTCGGAGATAATCCCCGAAGCTATAACACCCGATAAGAAACTTTTCACAATACAGATTACAGACAATCTGATAAAGATATGTTTGTAAACATACTTCCGGGAGTACCACGAAACACAAAATAGTGAAAACTCGCACAAGTTAAGATTGCAGAAAAAAATAAAAAGAGAACAAAGATAACCTTAAGAGCGGACTCCCAACGGTTTTGCTTAATTGCATTATCTAGAGCTTCCAGAACTGCCTTAGGATATAGGTTGTTGTATTTGGAAGAGTTCGCCTTTCTCTCAATGGCTTTAATCGCAGCCTCTGTTCTTAATATTCTCGAAAGGTCTTTCTTGGAAAACTGGCGAAATTGGAGGCTCTCTTGCTTAGAATTGGTTTCAGAATCGGAGTTTTTCTTGGAGAATGCTTCTACAGTGAAGGTGGTGCGGCGGAGATTGGCTGAGTTATCCATCGCCGCCGGTTGAAGGATATCTTTTTCGTTATGCCTTTTTTACTGGAAATATCGGCCACTTTTGAGTGGCAGTGTGGAGAGGAGGGAGAACTACGGAAAATTTGCATCAACCGTCCCCAAATTGTGCATAATTAACATTTACCTCCCATCAAGTTTGATTTTTTTAATAGATTGGCCCTTTTAAAGCATTTACCTTGAAAGGTTGAATTTAAAATTGCATCACAATCATAAATCAAAGAGCATATGATAAAAAAATACGTATACATATATAGTCTCTAAATTGTTTCACAGCTAATGAAGTCTTCTAGAACTAATTTTTATTTTATTTTTTACTTTTACCAGCAAAGTCCTATGTTGTTCATGTAACTATGTTCATTAGCCTACTTCACATTCAAAAATTTGGGTGTGAGGTTAGGCCAAATTACATTATTTTACTTGGTATTAAAGTGGTTTTTATTCCATATATGTTTCTTAATTCGCAAATGTTTATTCCTGTAAACTTTATGTTCCAATTAGTATCGTATATCCCGCAGGTCCTGAGCGTGGCAGCGTACGTTAAAATATCCTACATAAAAATAAAAATTGTGATTCTTTAATATATATAATGGTTTAACAAACCACCTCTCTTGAGTTAGTTTTTTAGAATGAGTTAATTCATAATTCATTTCTTGGAAACACCACCCTATAATTAAGATGGTAACATAATTGGGAATTTAATGCGATCCATGACAACTTGATATGAATTGAGAAAGATTTGAAAAACTCTAACATAGGTTCCAAATTATGAAACTTTCTTCTTTTTTGAAGTTACCAAATTCTGAAACTTGGAGATGGAAGAATTGCACTTGTTATATATCCACATAAAGCCCAAAATTAATTTAGGCCAGATTCATAGTTTTATGGAAGGAGCGCAATCGAATTATTGGTCGAATTAGGTCTCCAAATCGGCCAGACTGGGGACCGAGTTTGAATTTGAATTAAGCTATAGATTTATCTTTTTTTTATGGGTAGAAAAAGGAAATTCATTAAAATAACTTAAGCAAACTCCTCAAAGAATCCAAAATCTAAACAGAAGGCTCTATTTTAATATTTTCCATAGAAAAAAGGACTTGCTTTTAAAAATTATAGCCAAAAGACCTAAAATGAAAACATCTTAAAAAAAGAGACCTATTTTGAATAAAATAATATTATTTATACCTAGTCATTAAAAAATATTTTTTTTTTTCATCTAATTTTCAAAAATTATTTTTTTATTAAAAGAATATATTTTCTTTTCATCAATTTCCCAAATTATTTTCTTCTCTTCTTCTTCTTCCCCACGACAATCCCTGAATTGAAAGAAGAAAATCAGACAGTTCTTTTTCGGGAAGCTCAAGCTTCTGTATCCGCCTCCTTTTGAACTTCAGCTTCAGCATCCGGTTTCATCTTCAGATTCTAATTCTACCTGGTACGCGCTAATATTTACAACATTTAGGTTTCACTAATTCCTTTAGTGTGTGACGCAATTTTTTTTCCCTAAATTTAGGTGTTTGAATAACTTGGATTCCAATTGTTTTCATATATATGTAGATTTTTCATATTATCAATTATATATATTAGGCCGAGTTAATTTATCTCCTTTCTACACAATCAGGCTCTCGATAATTTGCATTAACAATAAGATTGAATAATGGCTTATCCGTACAAGGAATGTGTGGATTTCGCGTTTGTCCGTCCCCTGGCTAGTATTGCCCCTGGCTAGTATTGAATACGATTCTCATATGCATATAAGCTCAATTTGACATGATGCGATGATAATGGATATATGACAATTTGTCAATGCAAAATGGCCACAATCTCAGAGAAGTGTCATTATTTTGAAATATCTTTCCCCTCATGTCATGGGCCACTCTATCAGACTGTCGAACAATGAGGATGTCGCTAACATAATCATGATGTACAAGGTGCTTAAATTGAGTCTTATCAGTTATCACTATGTGAGTGTCTTTTACGGATGATCAACAATTGGCATCAATGACGGAGGAGGAGGCATTCTGTTGATATCTCTCTCCTTCGTCGTATAAATCAGCAAGCTACTTATCTCCTCACAACCGTGGTACACGTGGAATGGATACTATTGATGCTGCAAATTGAGAGGACTCCAAAAATAAGGATGAGATTGGGAGGCTGACAATTTTGTTGTACTTTATGAGATGAGAATTATTTTAGTATAATTTTTCTTGATTTGTTTGTATGTTGTTATTTCTTGAGTTGCTTTTGTGCATAGGCCATAACCAGAATATTCTTGAAGGTAAGAATTCATCCTTGCTGCCATTTTTTATTTCTTTTACATTTATTTTATTTTAGTGCTATAAGTACCATAGAATTATCACCAGCTATCAATAGGTTAAGATAAAATAGTACTGCCCCAAAAACTATTACATCATCCTCAATAACAAACATGAATGAAAAAGCATTGTCTCCACAGGAATTGAGAGGTTAGTCAATAATTTTTTTTTTAAATTTGAAATAAATATTCTTTTCCTCAAATTTTAATTTATATATATATATATATATATATATATATATATATATATATATATATATATTATTTTTCTTTCTCATGTGTTATTTTTTATGATCCGGTATACTAGAACATTTATGAATTGGAAATAGTACAAAATTGCATTTATTGTGACACCTTAAGATTTAAGTGAGTCTCAGGCCTTTTGCTGAGACTATGAAAAAGTTAAACTTTCACCCATGAATGCACGGATACGGCAAATTTTTTTGCCGTGTCGGACACGGACACGGCAAAAAGTATCCGAAAATTAAAAAAAAAAATAAAAAAATTCTGACATGGCTGAGACACGAAAAGGACACGAAAAATTTAATTTTTTTTTTATATTTTTTCAATTTTAAGAATCTTAAATTAATTTTTTCTATCATTTTCATTTGTTCACAATATTATATAATCCACAAATAATATTAATGTTCGTTTAACATAATAATTAATTTGTACATTTTAATTTTGCTAATAATTGTACTACATTGTAATAGTTTATTTTTCAATTATGAATGTTTGTACAAATATTATATATGAATATTTATATTTTTTATTAAAATTTATATTACTCAGCCGTGTCGTGTCCTAAAATTTTTAAAAAATCCGTATCGCCGTATCCGTGTCCCCGTGTCCGTGTCCGTGCAACATAGCTTTCACCTATTAAAATTCCAGATAAATTACATGAGTTTGTATACTTCTCAATCAGCTGAGGGCCAGAGGCCATAGAATTTAGAAGCAACATTCGTGCACTAAATTCCATATTTTAAACAAGTAATTATGGACAGTGTCTTGAAAGGAGAGAAGAGGGGCGGAGAAGTTGGTAAAATAATTGTTCTCTATGCATCATTTATTGGGATCCAAGAGATATGCGACACAAATATCGTCTAGATGCCTTGGCATTAGTACAGAGATTTGAAAACCGAACTTTTTAATTACAATAACTTGTAATCCAGAATGGAAGGAGATAGAAAAACAGTTATATCCTGATCAATAAACTACAGAATTTGAAAATATTCAATAAATATTTATTTAATATATCTGTATCAAATAATTTTTTTAGATAAAAATATGATTAACTAGTATGGTTAATATGTTATATTTACTACTACATAGTACATACCATTGGTTATTGAACATAAAAAAGGAGGTTCGTATAAAATATAAAACATCATTCAAACTTGAAAATCTTATATATACTCCTTTAAATATATAAATGTGAATGAAACATTACAAATGTCATTTGAAAAACCTTACAATTAATACCCTCTCTAAAGGAATAAATATAATGTTACAAGGTTTTAGAGTTTTTTACATAAATAGCGAAAACTTCAAGGAAATTTTCGTAACTAAGACTTTTTTATTTTCAAAAATTTCTCAATTACAAAATGGAATTTATTATCACTTTTAATAAATATTACTATGGACTAAGTAAAAATAATATATGATATTATAATTTGTTGAGTAAATAAATAAAATAAATGAAAAGTTCTTATTACTCAATGTAATATTCTTCGTGATAATTTTAATAGTTCATCAAATTTTTGGTCGAGGATATTAAAGTTTTTTGTAGTGAAAGAAAGTGCAATAAACGAGTCATCACATTTTTTATTTTTTAATGTGGATAGAATTAATACATATTCGGGATAAATTGGAGTATGAGGATTCGCTTTAATACCATGTATATTCATGAGAAATTGACTTTGGTCTAACTTAACTCCAAATGCTAGCTGGTTAAGATCAGGGAAAATTTGACAAGTCATTATATATTGATCACAACATATATATTTGATTTTTTAGGTATGAGATAATTTAACAATAATAGAAAGCAACCTAATTAATAAAAATTCGCTCTTGACAGCAATATATATGTGTTGCATATCTAAATCCTAAATGTGAAAATAGACAGAATTCGTCTATGAAATAAAAGACAAAAACAATAACATATAGACCTCAATAGGTTGAAATAAAAAGTAAGAAAAACCAATAAGATTGAAATAATGAATTAATCAAGTGGTTTATGAAGACCTGCCCCATATTGTCGTGGGTTCTGAATATCTAATATATCTGGATGATGTGATTGCCAATTTTGCGGTCACAATTACATTAAATTAGATTCTCACTACCTACTTCAAATCAATGTGACAAAGTAACATCAATCGTTTTTCACGTTAATATTGAGTTTAAAATTTAAAACTACAAAAAATTGTGTTGAGTAATCTTGATATTTGATGTTTTTACAAATTAGTCCGTATTATTTTTGAACTTACATGTCTTCTTAGGTTTTAATTATTAGTAAAATTAGACAAATCCGTGGAAGTTAAAGAACATTAACTCGTATTCTGCTGATATGATATTCCACGTGAATAACAAATTGTGTCTTGTCTATCTCTTTTACTAAAAACAATCTGAAATCTTTTTATTTTTTTTATATATTAATAAATTTAATAAATATATTTACAAAAGTAATATTTTAAAAAATAAAATAAAAAGACGTGTTGTTCCTAATTAATAACATTATTACTGGTGTTACGTTAAAAAAAAATTAGAGGGTTGTCTATAATAAATACGGAGACACGGGTTAGAATTTCCCATGAATGCATGGACTTTTTTATAGTTGGATTTTTTTTTTTTTTTTTTATAAATTTACTAAATATATATTTTAAAGTTTTCTTTTGAGACAACTATAGACTTGTGTTGTGCTTAATAATATTTTCCCCAAGTAATCAATATTTCAATTAATTTAATTCAATTTTTATATAACTTTATTATATGCCGAAGCAAAAGTGAAAGAAGCCATATATTTTCTTTAAGGGATAATTGCATTAAATCCCTAATCTTTTTCAATTTTTCACTTTTCACTTTATTGTTTCTTTTTGGATGATTGCTCTATCAACATTTGTTAAAGTGATCACTTTGCCTCTAAATTTTCGTAAAATATCTTTTTGAGGGTTAATTCTAATTCTGGTTCGATGAAATTATTCCTAATAATACCATTATTTGGCCAGCCAATCGCGATAATCTAGCCAAACAAGGTTCAATAATTAATCCAGCTTTTTGCTGATGGGAGATTCGAACTCAGTGATCCAAAAGGCCAACTGATTTGGTTTGCAAATTTTATTGGCTCCGGCATCGCATACGGCGCAATGCTCGACAGCGGAAACTTTGTTCTTGCAAGAAATTCTTCATATTCGTTTGGCAGAGTTTCGACGAACCGACCGACACGTTATTACCATCGCAAACACTTGATCGAGGTCGGCTTCCGGTTTCGAGCTTTTCTACGACGAATTACTCAAGAAGAAAATTCACATTCGCGATGCAACCTGATGGAAATCTTGTGCTGTATAAGTGAAACTTTCTCTCGGACGAGGTCGTTATGCTTATTGGTCGACGGCAACCATCGGCAGTGGTAATTTCCGGCTAATCTTCAACCAATCCGGGTACATCTACCTCGCCACAGAAAATGGAATTGTACTCAATACTCTGTTCTCAAATGGAGCTTTGAGGCGGGAGGCCGATGGCGTGGCCCGTTAGCGACTTTTTGCCGTCCAATGTATGATTGTATGCATTATCGTTGCGGAAGAATTCGGAGGAGGTATATTTTAATGAGATTTATTAGGTCTGGGTAGGGTCGTTGGGTTTACTGGATCGAGTCACAGGTAAAAAGACGATTTTATTTTTAAAAAATCACATGAAAAACACATGATGACATTTTTTTGTAATATTTTACTGGAAGTTGGTCTGAGGAGATAATTTATATAAATCGTATAAGTGAGGAAGTAAAAACTCAAAAAAAAAAAAAAAAAAAAAGGTGATGAGAAAACTAAAAAAACACAAAAGACATGAAGAAAAAAAAAATTCCCCTTTCAGACATCACTAAACATACATATCGATACATCATAGACCATGTGAAACACGTGGATGGCCGCCTGAAAAATAATTGATTAACCACTAAGACAAGTGGAAAGCTCCGGAAGGAGCAATGCATATTAATACAATATTTACACAGAAAGAGTTAGAAGAGTCAGTTTTGCAATTTTGTGAGAGAAAATTCAAGTAGTGTTAAAATGGAAAGGGGGAAAGTGGTGTGCGTGACGGGAGGGTCGGGTTACATAGCATCATGGCTGGTGAAGTTTTTGCTCCGCCGTGGTTACACCGTCAAGGCCACCGTCCGCAACCTCAGTTAAGTTATAGTCTACTCTATATTTCTGTTATCTCTGCATCCCAATAGATAAATATGATAGAATTACTCTATGAACACTTGAACCATATAATTTCATTGATAAAGTTCAAGATTTTGTCAAAAAGAAGTACGTACATGAGTTTTAATATTCATTCTCTAAGTATGCTTTAATATTCATCATCAGTATAACAGTGTACATATTGTAATTCAAGATCCAAAAATATTGTATAAATAACTTTGGGAATTACGAAAACCTCCTATTACCCGGTCCCCTGAGTAAATGATTGTTAACAATTTTCCGGTAGTTTTAGGGGGATATTCGTAATTTTTTGCAAACCTCGGCGTAGTTTTCGTAATGTTTCAGGGTTTCAATGTGTTTTTCGTAAACGGCATAAACATCAGGGTTTGTAACTGGTCCAATAACTTTATGTAGTGCAGGTGATCCATGTAGAGTTGCTCACCTCATGGCACTCGAAGGAGCTAAGGAAAGACTCCAATTATTTGAAGCCGACTTAATTGAAGAAGGATCTTTTGATGCAATCATTGATGGCTGTGATGGTGTCTTCCACACAGCATCTCCTGTTTTGATTCCCGTTACTGATCCACAGGTTCAACCCATATTGTTTAAGGCGAATTACATCTTACTATCTCGAAGTTTAGAGTATTTACAAATCGATCCAGCTAATTTACTACCTCGGTCCAAAACCCTGAGTGGAATTAAGTATTTTCGGAAGATTTAAAGACGATAGAGGGATCGATTTGTAATTACATAAAACTTCAGATGTGGTAGCTAGGTGCAATTCGCTCTATTTTTTATCATCCAGTAATTTCATTCTATATTTTAGTTTGTATTGTGATTTTAACTTTGTTACTACTTTCTTAATATTTATTTAACTACAACTTAGGTAGAATTGATGGAACCAGCAGTGAATGGAACTATTAACGTCCTCAAATCATGTAGTAAAGCGGCGAGTGTCAAACGCGTGGTGGTGACATCGTCTATGGCTGCAGTTAATTTGAACCGGAAACACCAAGGCCCCGATGTTGTAGTCGATGAAACCTGGTTTTCAGACCCTGAATTTTGCAAAGAAACCCAGGTTTTCCTTTTAAAATAAATTGTCGGGAAAATTTTATTTGGGTTGCGTAACGTGAGATTTTTTAGGACATGCATCATATGAGAAACTTGTAACGAATTTAACTAAATACTAAAACGGCATACTTCATGATATGAGAAGTATAATTACAAGAAAACATTATAAGTACGTCTGCATGCTTGTTCTAGTTGAAAAGCGACCAATATTACTTGTTCAGAAATGGTATTGGCTTGCTAAAACGTTGGCGGAGGAAGCTGCGTGGAAACATGCTAAAGAAAATGGAATGGATTTGTTAGTAATAAATCCTGGAGATGTTCTTGGTCCTCTCATTCAGCCAACTCTCAATTCTTCCTCGCTGTTTTTCATGGAGCTCTGTAAAGGTACTCATTATCTATCTATTTACTATCTCTGATGCACAGATACGGATACGACACGACACAGATTTTTTCCAATATTTTGCACTGGAGCTGTGTTTTTTGGATTGTCTGTGCATCATAGTATACTACGTATAAAAGCTCAATGTTAGTGATGGATTCTCTTCTTCCCTTTTTTCATAGAGACTAATATACTGGTCTTATATTTACCAGGTAATGAAGTGTTTCCGGATTATCAATTCGTTGATGTTCGGGATGTTGCTGAAGCACATATTTTGGCGTTTGAGAATCCTTCAGCTAATGGAAGATATATATTAGTTGAAACCGCGATTAGTCACTCTGAAGCTCGCTACATATTAAGTAACCTTTATCCTTGCTTCAACCTTCCTAACAGGTAATTAATTTTGTAGTTAACCGGCAGATTTGTTTAATTTATCAATATATTTTAAGGAATTAATGCTTTTGTAATTAATTAAGGGTCAATTACACAAACCCCTGAGGGGGTATTTGTAAGGTTTTTCAAGGGAGTATTAGTATACATTTTTATGTTTCAAGAGATATATTTGTAAAATTTCCATAGTTTTTTCGGATTTTCAAGCAAACTTCAAGGGATCTGTGTAATTATCCCTTTAATTTAGTTCTTATTATTGAGGCTTTTCTTGTTTCTTTTTCGGGGTTGCAGTGGTGCAGGGAATCGAACGTTTCAAGTATCGAAGAAGACAGCACAAAGCTTGGGAATCAATTTCATACCTCTTGAGAAGAGCATCAAGGATACTGTTGACAGCTTGATCGAGAAAAACTTCCTTAAGTTTTGAATGTGCAATTATGGAAATTAAAGGAAAATAACAAACTTGATCTTCTATGTCAACTTTGATATGCATGCTATATGTATTTTTATTTTTTTTTGGGAATTTTTTTTTTTTTAACTCCTGACTTTTGCGGTTTTTGCAAATTGCCTCCTGACCTTTTTTTTTCAACAAGTTGCCGCTTCACCTTTCACAATATTTACAAATTACCTCCTAAAATACACTTTCGGCGGAATATTCTGTCCAGATACCAACACGTGTGTCACAAGTGAGTTTCTTAAAGGTAGAAACGCCATTAAACTTCAACCCGACCCCTTTCACCTGCCTGACCGACCCATACATTTTAATCTAATTAATTACTTGTATGACGACCTAGCTGCTACTGATCTAGCTAGTTTCCGTTGGACCTCTCCCTCCATCTTATTATATCATCATTCAACATTTTTTTCTAAAAATTAATTTTCCACGGTAACCATAAACCATATAAAGAATAAGGGAAAAATTACCATAATCTGAAGTGTTGCGCCCATATCGTATTTTTTGTTTGCTCATACTTCTGACCATTCACGCCATGGTCGGATTGCAGGATAACAAAAAATAAATTGGAAAAGTTGAAGAAATCGCTTGACGATGTGAATGAGAGAAACCTTATTTTTTTTTAATTAATTTGGGAGAGAGAATATTAGACTGATAATTAATTAGATTAAAATGTTTGGGTCGGTTCGGGCAAGTGCAATGGGTCGGGTCGAAGTTTAAATGACGTTTCTACCCTTAAGAAACTCATGTGTGGCGCACATGTTGGCATCTGGACAGAATATTCCGCCGGAAGTATATTTTAGGAGGTAATTTGTAAATATTGTGAAAGGTGAGAAGGCAACTCGTTGAAAAAAAAAAGGTCATGAGGCAATCTGCAAAAAACCACAAAGGTTAGGTGGTAAAGAAAAATTTTCCCCTTTTTTTTCAAAAGCAAGAAAAGAAAGATTTCAATGCAAAATTAGGGATTTCAATGTAATCAGAAATATATATCGAATAATTACATAGACGAAACCCTCCAATTATGACTTGTTCTAGATTGCGACTTTAATTTCCAGATGAGCAAAGAAAGATCTTCCTCGTCGAGTTATTGGCACCCTCCCTCCCTCCTACTCATTCTTCATTATTTTTAAGTCCCGTTAGCCTGAAAAAAGTGTCAAAATGATACTACAATTTATTCTTAATTAATCTTAAAACAATAACTTATTGGATTCATGCAATTCAATTATATTTCTCACTTTCTCACCTGTTGGTACTCGCACTTCATCCTGCACGCTTTTATGCAAGTTTCTTGCAGTCCAGCTGAATAATTGAAAACAAAGAAAGAACAATATTACAGTGAGTAAACAGATCATAATAATATTGTAAGAGAAGGGTTGAATTCAATAATTACGGCCAAGGCCATTGCATGTTCGAACACAGCTGCTCTCACACCGTGCAGATGTAACGGCGTCCATATTTGCAGAAACTATTAGCAGAAATATGCTCAGAAATACAAACATCTTCTTCTCCATTCTGATGGTGTCTTCTGCTCTGTAATAATTATTTATTTTTTTCCTGCAGATTTGTAAGTCTCTATTTATATACTTTATAGACGACCAAGTCAGAGGGAATATCAACTAATTCAGACCAATTCTGGATTTTAGTCTCTCATTATTTCAATTGGATACGATCTAAGTCGTATGGCATACAATTTTTCAACGCTAAATTAATTTTCTTCCTTGCCAACTTTACATGATTACGATAGATATGCATATGATGAATACAGTTTGGACTTTTTCCTACCTACTTTCCTCGAAAATGCATGGTTGGGGTCCCTTAAGTTTAATCTATCAAAATTACAATTATCCCCTAACAACTAAAGAACTAATCAAGATTCAAACCAATCGAAAATGGGTAATGATTAACGGGCAGTGAGAGGCGGGCAAATGCGGTTTTATTTTGTATGTCTTATACAGTGTTTGGCTGAGCTTATAAGCTCTTCCATAAGCTGTTCAGGGTCTTACAAGCTTTAAAAAATAGCGTTTGGCAAATTTCATTTTAGAAGAGCTTATAAGATGTTGAAATAAGTTGTTTAGAATCTTATAAGCTCTTTTGAAATAAGTTAGTTTATCCCAACTTATTTTAAAATATCTTATAAGCTGTTAATTTAACTATGTTAAAAGACAAAAATATCCTCAAGTACTTTTTCACATTCCAATTCTACCCTCAAGGTTTATTGAACACTCATTTTCCACCAAATTAATCCCCGCCACCACCTCCCATCTGCTTCACCACTGCCGCAGGCCCACAGCCACCTCCGCTACCAACTTCCATCTGCTTCGCCACTGCCGCCACAATTTCGAATTCACCACTGCTTTCCTACTCAGGTTTTCATTCCAGATCCGGTCGCCGTCGTCCTTGAAGGCTTGAACCACAAGAGCGACGGGGGAATTTATAAGTTGGAGCGTGATGGGTGTCGTAGCCACCAAAAACACAAGGAATTGCGTATAGTGGTAAAGGATCAATCCCACAGAGACCGGAAGGATTTAATAATCTTTAAAAACCAAGTAATACAAAATTTAAAGGGGGGTGTTATGTAATTTAGTAAAACTAAGAAAACTTAAATATAAAGACTTGTTCAAATTAAGAAATGAGATTAAACACATTTATAGAGTTTTGAAAGGTTTGGTGAAAACACATTTTAATTAGGGTACTTTATAGCTCAAACTTCCGATTTGATCATTGATGCAAAAATAAGCAATTAACCATTTGATAGATTGGCTATAGCGCCAACAAGCTCTGACAACCTCGTTCTGACTTAGTCGATAAATAGGATAAGATCTCTATTTACTAGTCTAACCAACAAACAACTTCGTAGTTAAGAACTCGAAATTTAGCTCATTGATAACATTAAGACACCAAAAGAACACCAACCTTGACCAATAATCACACAAGCTCGGATCATTTAAATCAGATATATATGTCACACAATATATCAGACATTATACTCAAAGCCCTAATACTGCTTGTCTCATGATCATGGGTTATTCACATGACATGCGTTTTCCACAATCAACAATGCATAGACTTTAAAGACAAATAATCTAGCCACATTAATCACCTCTAAGTATGTGATGAACATTAAAATCAGAAGCATATGATGAACATTAAAATCAGAAGCATATAATACCAAAGATCAAAAACATTAACTTCCATTAGATCTCACAAATCATAGTTTGAGCATTTATTCTGACCAAAAAAAAAAATACTTTGAGCATTTACAACCCTAACTAACAGGTGTTAAGAGTTTAGCCACTAATCATACTTACAAAAAGCTTCTCCAGATTTACAAACAAGAAGTAAAGAGAAGGAATTGAAAGATTAAACCAGCGTTGCTTCAAATGCCTGGAGAAGAAATGCCGAAAATCTAACTTTTCTTCTCAAGGTTTCCTGCTCCTTGCTTTCTCTTCTCTATTTTCTAGCTGTAAAAGATCTCTTCTTCTCTTTTTTGCAATGTCCCAGCAATAACAGAGAGATTATCTAAAGGCTATGATCCCCAAAAAAATAATTAAACTATTACAAGGTAAGAAAATAGTCAAAAGGAGCAATAAGAGTCAGCAACTTTGCATGCAGGGAGTTGCTAGGGAGCTTCCATATATCTGCTAAAATCTGATTGGCTTACTCATGATATAAATTTAGCAGCTGCGTCACCCTTTTAGCCATGATCATGGGTTGATCCCATAGCTAAGTTCGATTTGTGCGTTTTGCCTTCAACATAATCCTAGAGCTTAAAACATAAATTAAACTAATTAAAGAGAAACAACAATTAAAGGCTAGCTAAGAAAAGAGGGATTAATTTCATGAAAATATGCAAATATTACACACTAACAGAGCGACAATAATAATTGGGTTCATACTTCTTTATCCTGCCATTTTCATCAGCTCCCCACATCAATTGCAATGATATCAGAAGCAAATCTTGGAAACCTCCCTGAGGTTTGCGAAAAAACCACAAAACCTAAAAATTGCTCAATTTCATTTTTATATACTCAAGTATTCTCATCATATAAGCTTCTGTGACTCGTAAATGGATTTTTAATGAAAAAAGTATAAATTCATTGATTCATTCCATGCAAGTTCGAGGACAATTATCACATCACAATACAAGCATTTGTTATTATACAACACAGACAAGGAAAATTAAAACAAGAATATATTATACTCACCAGCATAAAAAATGTGATGGAGCCGAAATTTTTCTTCCCAGTTGTAATGATGATCATAAGACAATCATCCTTCTTAATGGTTTCTCCATTTCCAGCCAATCAATTACCTCCCTGAACAATAGTACTGAGTCAACAAGAGATCTAATATACACATAATTAGGAAAATCAATAATATCAAGAATCACAAATTTCTACAACGTACAAGTATTTCTAAAAAATACCTCGAGTATTTTGTGCAGGAATTATGTTACTCTCAATCTCCTTAACAGCATCAATCATCCCTTGCTTACGACAAGCTTGGATTATTGTACTAAACGTTACATTATCGGGCTTACATCCACACCCCTCCATTCCCTCCAACAACTCCATCATCTTTTCCACATCTCCAGCATCTCCATAAGCATTTATAACACAATTGAAGAAAGCCGTATCAAGAAACACATCAGAATTCTCCACTTGTCTCAAAATCGAATCAACTTTTTCCAAAAAACCCATTTTACTATACGCAGACACGAGGGAGCTGTAAGTAATAGAATTAGGCTTCATCCCTTTATGTTTCATTTTAAAGAAAATCTCATCCATATTCTCAATACGCCCCGCCTTTCCATATATCTCGATAATTATATTATACGTTACGATTGTGGGAGAAAAGAATCTCTTCTCCATATACTCCAAAACTGATCCCATTTTTTTATACATGCCAGAAATCCCGTACGATTTGATCAATATATTGTACGTAATGATATCGGGATTTAATCCCATCCGTTGAAACTCATCAAACCATTTCTCCATTTCTTGAATCCTTCCACAATTACCATAAGCCCCAATTACGGAGTTAAAAGTAAAAATATCGGGATGGGAATTCCCTCTTCGAATCATCTCGGTTAATGATTCCTCCATCATTTCCAAATGCTTGGCTTTTCCATATCCATCAATTATAATATTACAAATTACAATATTGCATTCGACTCCCGAATCCAACATTTCCTTTAGAATTAGCCCAATCATATTGAAATGATTGTGTTTAAGGCAGTTCTTGATTAGGACGGAGTAAGTAAAAGCATCGGGTTTGCAATTACGGGAGGATTTCATATCGTTGAGAATACTAAATGCGTTTTCAAAGAGGTTGTTGATGGCATAGGCACCTATAAGTGAAGTGTAAACTTCAAGTGTTGGTTGGAGGCCGTCAGATAGCATGGTATCAAAAAGCAAGGTTGCCATGTTAGGCTGCTTGCATTTTCCAAGCATTACTAATAGCTTTACATATGTTTGACATCGTGGTTCATACCAATGTTGTTTGCGTAGAAGATCGAATATCTGCAAACAATATAAATACATTTATAGTTCAAGAAAGTTTAAGAGAGGTACTTGACTTACAAAATTTGAGATGCATTTAAAAGTTGCAGCATTATTGACTTATATAAGAAGAGGAGTGAACTGCGAGTCTAGGATTATAACTATTCGATTAAACTACGGGCCAAAATCTTGCAACGTAAAGATATTCATCAACAATAATAAATTGGAGAAAGAAACCTCAAATTAGGCAATAATCTCTCTACTCAAAGTACAGCATTATAGGTAATTTAGGACAGCACGCAAAACTGAGACGGCTTTGTTAGCAAGTGGGATTAGGAGTAAACTGAACTACTGAAGCAAAATGCAAATTTTAGGTAGCAACGGCAACAAGTGAAAGTTTCGGAGATAATCCCCGAAGCTATAACACCCGATAAGAAACTTTTCACAATACAGATTACAGACAATCTGATAAAGATATGTTTGTAAACATACTTCCGGGAGTACCACGAAACACAAAATAGTGAAAACTCGCACAAGTTAAGATTGCAGAAAAAAATAAAAAGAGAACAAAGATAACCTTAAGAGCGGACTCCCAACGGTTTTGCTTAATTGCATTATCTAGAGCTTCCAGAACTGCCTTAGGATATAGGTTGTTGTATTTGGAAGAGTTCGCCTTTCTCTCAATGGCTTTAATCGCAGCCTCTGTTCTTAATATTCTCGAAAGGTCTTTCTTGGAAAACTGGCGAAATTGGAGGCTCTCTTGCTTAGAATTGGTTTCAGAATCGGAGTTTTTCTTGGAGAATGCTTCTACAGTGAAGGTGGTGCGGCGGAGATTGGCTGAGTTATCCATCGCCGCCGGTTGAAGGATATCTTTTTCGTTATGCCTTTTTTACTGGAAATATCGGCCACTTTTGAGTGGCAGTGTGGAGAGGAGGGAGAACTACGGAAAATTTGCATCAACCGTCCCCAAATTGTGCATAATTAACATTTACCTCCCATCAAGTTTGATTTTTTTAATAGATTGGCCCTTTTAAAGCATTTACCTTGAAAGGTTGAATTTAAAATTGCATCACAATCATAAATCAAAGAGCATATGATAAAAAAATACGTATACATATATAGTCTCTAAATTGTTTCACAGCTAATGAAGTCTTCTAGAACTAATTTTTATTTTATTTTTTACTTTTACCAGCAAAGTCCTATGTTGTTCATGTAACTATGTTCATTAGCCTACTTCACATTCAAAAATTTGGGTGTGAGGTTAGGCCAAATTACATTATTTTACTTGGTATTAAAGTGGTTTTTATTCCATATATGTTTCTTAATTCGCAAATGTTTATTCCTGTAAACTTTATGTTCCAATTAGTATCGTATATCCCGCAGGTCCTGAGCGTGGCAGCGTACGTTAAAATATCCTACATAAAAATAAAAATTGTGATTCTTTAATATATATAATGGTTTAACAAACCACCTCTCTTGAGTTAGTTTTTTAGAATGAGTTAATTCATAATTCATTTCTTGGAAACACCACCCTATAATTAAGATGGTAACATAATTGGGAATTTAATGCGATCCATGACAACTTGATATGAATTGAGAAAGATTTGAAAAACTCTAACATAGGTTCCAAATTATGAAACTTTCTTCTTTTTTGAAGTTACCAAATTCTGAAACTTGGAGATGGAAGAATTGCACTTGTTATATATCCACATAAAGCCCAAAATTAATTTAGGCCAGATTCATAGTTTTATGGAAGGAGCGCAATCGAATTATTGGTCGAATTAGGTCTCCAAATCGGCCAGACTGGGGACCGAGTTTGAATTTGAATTAAGCTATAGATTTATCTTTTTTTTATGGGTAGAAAAAGGAAATTCATTAAAATAACTTAAGCAAACTCCTCAAAGAATCCAAAATCTAAACAGAAGGCTCTATTTTAATATTTTCCATAGAAAAAAGGACTTGCTTTTAAAAATTATAGCCAAAAGACCTAAAATGAAAACATCTTAAAAAAAGAGACCTATTTTGAATAAAATAATATTATTTATACCTAGTCATTAAAAAATATTTTTTTTTTTCATCTAATTTTCAAAAATTATTTTTTTATTAAAAGAATATATTTTCTTTTCATCAATTTCCCAAATTATTTTCTTCTCTTCTTCTTCTTCCCCACGACAATCCCTGAATTGAAAGAAGAAAATCAGACAGTTCTTTTTCGGGAAGCTCAAGCTTCTGTATCCGCCTCCTTTTGAACTTCAGCTTCAGCATCCGGTTTCATCTTCAGATTCTAATTCTACCTGGTACGCGCTAATATTTACAACATTTAGGTTTCACTAATTCCTTTAGTGTGTGACGCAATTTTTTTTCCCTAAATTTAGGTGTTTGAATAACTTGGATTCCAATTGTTTTCATATATATGTAGATTTTTCATATTATCAATTATATATATTAGGCCGAGTTAATTTATCTCCTTTCTACACAATCAGGCTCTCGATAATTTGCATTAACAATAAGATTGAATAATGGCTTATCCGTACAAGGAATGTGTGGATTTCGCGTTTGTCCGTCCCCTGGCTAGTATTGCCCCTGGCTAGTATTGAATACGATTCTCATATGCATATAAGCTCAATTTGACATGATGCGATGATAATGGATATATGACAATTTGTCAATGCAAAATGGCCACAATCTCAGAGAAGTGTCATTATTTTGAAATATCTTTCCCCTCATGTCATGGGCCACTCTATCAGACTGTCGAACAATGAGGATGTCGCTAACATAATCATGATGTACAAGGTGCTTAAATTGAGTCTTATCAGTTATCACTATGTGAGTGTCTTTTACGGATGATCAACAATTGGCATCAATGACGGAGGAGGAGGCATTCTGTTGATATCTCTCTCCTTCGTCGTATAAATCAGCAAGCTACTTATCTCCTCACAACCGTGGTACACGTGGAATGGATACTATTGATGCTGCAAATTGAGAGGACTCCAAAAATAAGGATGAGATTGGGAGGCTGACAATTTTGTTGTACTTTATGAGATGAGAATTATTTTAGTATAATTTTTCTTGATTTGTTTGTATGTTGTTATTTCTTGAGTTGCTTTTGTGCATAGGCCATAACCAGAATATTCTTGAAGGTAAGAATTCATCCTTGCTGCCATTTTTTATTTCTTTTACATTTATTTTATTTTAGTGCTATAAGTACCATAGAATTATCACCAGCTATCAATAGGTTAAGATAAAATAGTACTGCCCCAAAAACTATTACATCATCCTCAATAACAAACATGAATGAAAAAGCATTGTCTCCACAGGAATTGAGAGGTTAGTCAATAATTTTTTTTTTAAATTTGAAATAAATATTCTTTTCCTCAAATTTTAATTATATATATATATATATATATATATATATATATATATATATATATATATATTATTTTTCTTTCTCATGTGTTATTTTTTATGATCCGGTATACTAGAACATTTATGAATTGGAAATAGTACAAAATTGCATTTATTGTGACACCTTAAGATTTAAGTGAGTCTCAGGCCTTTTGCTGAGACTATGAAAAAGTTAAACTTTCACCCATGAATGCACGGATACGGCAAATTTTTTTGCCGTGTCGGACACGGACACGGCAAAAAGTATCCGAAAATTAAAAAAAAAAATAAAAAAATTCTGACATGGCTGAGACACGAAAAGGACACGAAAAATTTAATTTTTTTTTTATATTTTTTCAATTTTAAGAATCTTAAATTAATTTTTTCTATCATTTTCATTTGTTCACAATATTATATAATCCACAAATAATATTAATGTTCGTTTAACATAATAATTAATTTGTACATTTTAATTTTGCTAATAATTGTACTACATTGTAATAGTTTATTTTTCAATTATGAATGTTTGTACAAATATTATATATGAATATTTATATTTTTTATTAAAATTTATATTACTCAGCCGTGTCGTGTCCTAAAATTTTTAAAAAATCCGTATCGCCGTATCCGTGTCCCCGTGTCCGTGTCCGTGCAACATAGCTTTCACCTATTAAAATTCCAGATAAATTACATGAGTTTGTATACTTCTCAATCAGCTGAGGGCCAGAGGCCATAGAATTTAGAAGCAACATTCGTGCACTAAATTCCATATTTTAAACAAGTAATTATGGACAGTGTCTTGAAAGGAGAGAAGAGGGGCGGAGAAGTTGGTAAAATAATTGTTCTCTATGCATCATTTATTGGGATCCAAGAGATATGCGACACAAATATCGTCTAGATGCCTTGGCATTAGTACAGAGATTTGAAAACCGAACTTTTTAATTACAATAACTTGTAATCCAGAATGGAAGGAGATAGAAAAACAGTTATATCCTGATCAATAAACTACAGAATTTGAAAATATTCAATAAATATTTATTTAATATATCTGTATCAAATAATTTTTTTAGATAAAAATATGATTAACTAGTATGGTTAATATGTTATATTTACTACTACATAGTACATACCATTGGTTATTGAACATAAAAAAGGAGGTTCGTATAAAATATAAAACATCATTCAAACTTGAAAATCTTATATATACTCCTTTAAATATATAAATGTGAATGAAACATTACAAATGTCATTTGAAAAACCTTACAATTAATACCCTCTCTAAAGGAATAAATATAATGTTACAAGGTTTTAGAGTTTTTTACATAAATAGCGAAAACTTCAAGGAAATTTTCGTAACTAAGACTTTTTTATTTTCAAAAATTTCTCAATTACAAAATGGAATTTATTATCACTTTTAATAAATATTACTATGGACTAAGTAAAAATAATATATGATATTATAATTTGTTGAGTAAATAAATAAAATAAATGAAAAGTTCTTATTACTCAATGTAATATTCTTCGTGATAATTTTAATAGTTCATCAAATTTTTGGTCGAGGATATTAAAGTTTTTTGTAGTGAAAGAAAGTGCAATAAACGAGTCATCACATTTTTTATTTTTTAATGTGGATAGAATTAATACATATTCGGGATAAATTGGAGTATGAGGATTCGCTTTAATACCATGTATATTCATGAGAAATTGACTTTGGTCTAACTTAACTCCAAATGCTAGCTGGTTAAGATCAGGGAAAATTTGACAAGTCATTATATATTGATCACAACATATATATTTGATTTTTTAGGTATGAGATAATTTAACAATAATAGAAAGCAACCTAATTAATAAAAATTCGCTCTTGACAGCAATATATATGTGTTGCATATCTAAATCCTAAATGTGAAAATAGACAGAATTCGTCTATGAAATAAAAGACAAAAACAATAACATATAGACCTCAATAGGTTGAAATAAAAAGTAAGAAAAACCAATAAGATTGAAATAATGAATTAATCAAGTGGTTTATGAAGACCTGCCCCATATTGTCGTGGGTTCTGAATATCTAATATATCTGGATGATGTGATTGCCAATTTTGCGGTCACAATTACATTAAATTAGATTCTCACTACCTACTTCAAATCAATGTGACAAAGTAACATCAATCGTTTTTCACGTTAATATTGAGTTTAAAATTTAAAACTACAAAAAATTGTGTTGAGTAATCTTGATATTTGATGTTTTTACAAATTAGTCCGTATTATTTTTGAACTTACATGTCTTCTTAGGTTTTAATTATTAGTAAAATTAGACAAATCCGTGGAAGTTAAAGAACATTAACTCGTATTCTGCTGATATGATATTCCACGTGAATAACAAATTGTGTCTTGTCTATCTCTTTTACTAAAAACAATCTGAAATCTTTTTATTTTTTTTATATATTAATAAATTTAATAAATATATTTACAAAAGTAATATTTTAAAAAATAAAATAAAAAGACGTGTTGTTCCTAATTAATAACATTATTACTGGTGTTACGTTAAAAAAAAATTAGAGGGTTGTCTATAATAAATACGGAGACACGGGTTAGAATTTCCCATGAATGCATGGACTTTTTTATAGTTGGATTTTTTTTTTTTTTTTTTATAAATTTACTAAATATATATTTTAAAGTTTTCTTTTGAGACAACTATAGACTTGTGTTGTGCTTAATAATATTTTCCCCAAGTAATCAATATTTCAATTAATTTAATTCAATTTTTATATAACTTTATTATATGCCGAAGCAAAAGTGAAAGAAGCCATATATTTTCTTTAAGGGATAATTGCATTAAATCCCTAATCTTTTTCAATTTTTCACTTTTCACTTTATTGTTTCTTTTTGGATGATTGCTCTATCAACATTTGTTAAAGTGATCACTTTGCCTCTAAATTTTCGTAAAATATCTTTTTGAGGGTTAATTCTAATTCTGGTTCGATGAAATTATTCCTAATAATACCATTATTTGGCCAGCCAATCGCGATAATCTAGCCAAACAAGGTTCAATAATTAATCCAGCTTTTTGCTGATGGGAGATTCGAACTCAGTGATCCAAAAGGCCAACTGATTTGGTTTGCAAATTTTATTGGCTCCGGCATCGCATACGGCGCAATGCTCGACAGCGGAAACTTTGTTCTTGCAAGAAATTCTTCATATTCGTTTGGCAGAGTTTCGACGAACCGACCGACACGTTATTACCATCGCAAACACTTGATCGAGGTCGGCTTCCGGTTTCGAGCTTTTCTACGACGAATTACTCAAGAAGAAAATTCACATTCGCGATGCAACCTGATGGAAATCTTGTGCTGTATAAGTGAAACTTTCTCTCGGACGAGGTCGTTATGCTTATTGGTCGACGGCAACCATCGGCAGTGGTAATTTCCGGCTAATCTTCAACCAATCCGGGTACATCTACCTCGCCACAGAAAATGGAATTGTACTCAATACTCTGTTCTCAAATGGAGCTTTGAGGCGGGAGGCCGATGGCGTGGCCCGTTAGCGACTTTTTGCCGTCCAATGTATGATTGTATGCATTATCGTTGCGGAAGAATTCGGAGGAGGTATATTTTAATGAGATTTATTAGGTCTGGGTAGGGTCGTTGGGTTTACTGGATCGAGTCACAGGTAAAAAGACGATTTTATTTTTAAAAAATCACATGAAAAACACATGATGACATTTTTTTGTAATATTTTACTGGAAGTTGGTCTGAGGAGATAATTTATATAAATCGTATAAGTGAGGAAGTAAAAACTCAAAAAAAAAAAAAAAAAAAAAGGTGATGAGAAAACTAAAAAAACACAAAAGACATGAAGAAAAAAAAAATTCCCCTTTCAGACATCACTAAACATACATATCGATACATCATAGACCATGTGAAACACGTGGATGGCCGCCTGAAAAATAATTGATTAACCACTAAGACAAGTGGAAAGCTCCGGAAGGAGCAATGCATATTAATACAATATTTACACAGAAAGAGTTAGAAGAGTCAGTTTTGCAATTTTGTGAGAGAAAATTCAAGTAGTGTTAAAATGGAAAGGGGGAAAGTGGTGTGCGTGACGGGAGGGTCGGGTTACATAGCATCATGGCTGGTGAAGTTTTTGCTCCGCCGTGGTTACACCGTCAAGGCCACCGTCCGCAACCTCAGTTAAGTTATAGTCTACTCTATATTTCTGTTATCTCTGCATCCCAATAGATAAATATGATAGAATTACTCTATGAACACTTGAACCATATAATTTCATTGATAAAGTTCAAGATTTTGTCAAAAAGAAGTACGTACATGAGTTTTAATATTCATTCTCTAAGTATGCTTTAATATTCATCATCAGTATAACAGTGTACATATTGTAATTCAAGATCCAAAAATATTGTATAAATAACTTTGGGAATTACGAAAACCTCCTATTACCCGGTCCCCTGAGTAAATGATTGTTAACAATTTTCCGGTAGTTTTAGGGGGATATTCGTAATTTTTTGCAAACCTCGGCGTAGTTTTCGTAATGTTTCAGGGTTTCAATGTGTTTTTCGTAAACGGCATAAACATCAGGGTTTGTAACTGGTCCAATAACTTTATGTAGTGCAGGTGATCCATGTAGAGTTGCTCACCTCATGGCACTCGAAGGAGCTAAGGAAAGACTCCAATTATTTGAAGCCGACTTAATTGAAGAAGGATCTTTTGATGCAATCATTGATGGCTGTGATGGTGTCTTCCACACAGCATCTCCTGTTTTGATTCCCGTTACTGATCCACAGGTTCAACCCATATTGTTTAAGGCGAATTACATCTTACTATCTCGAAGTTTAGAGTATTTACAAATCGATCCAGCTAATTTACTACCTCGGTCCAAAACCCTGAGTGGAATTAAGTATTTTCGGAAGATTTAAAGACGATAGAGGGATCGATTTGTAATTACATAAAACTTCAGATGTGGTAGCTAGGTGCAATTCGCTCTATTTTTTATCATCCAGTAATTTCATTCTATATTTTAGTTTGTATTGTGATTTTAACTTTGTTACTACTTTCTTAATATTTATTTAACTACAACTTAGGTAGAATTGATGGAACCAGCAGTGAATGGAACTATTAACGTCCTCAAATCATGTAGTAAAGCGGCGAGTGTCAAACGCGTGGTGGTGACATCGTCTATGGCTGCAGTTAATTTGAACCGGAAACACCAAGGCCCCGATGTTGTAGTCGATGAAACCTGGTTTTCAGACCCCGAATTTTGCAAAGAAACCCAGGTTTTCCTTTTAAAATAAATTGTCGGGAAAATTTTATTTGGGTTGCATAACGTGAGATTTTTTAGGACATGCATCATATGAGAAACTTGTAACGAATTTAACTAAATACTAAAACGGCATACTTCATGATATGAGAAGTATAATTACATGAAAACATTATAAGTACGTCTGCATGCTTGTTCTAGTTGAAAAGTGACCAATATTACTTGTTCAGAAATGGTATTGGCTTGCTAAAACGTTGGCGGAGGAAGCTGCGTGGAAACATGCTAAAGAAAATGGAATGGATTTGTTAGTAATAAATCCTGGAGATGTTCTTGGTCCTCTCATTCAGCCAACTCTCAATTCTTCCTCGCTGTTTTTCATGGAGCTCTGTAAAGGTACTCATTATCTATCTATTTACTATCTCTGATGCACAGATACGGATACGACACGACACAGATTTTTTCCAATATTTTGCACTGGAGAGGTGATTTTTGGATTGTCTGTGCATCATAGTATACTACGTATAAAAGTTCAATGTTAGTGATGGATTCTCTTCTTCCCTTTTTTCATAGAGACTAATATACTGGTCTTATATTTACCAGGTAATGAAGTGTTTCCGGATTATCAATTCGTTGATGTTCGGGATGTTGCTGAAGCACATATTTTGGCGTTTGAGAATCCTTCAGCTAATGGAAGATATATATTAGTTGAAACCGCGATTAGTCACTCTGAAGCTCGCTACATATTAAGTAACCTTTATCCTTCCCTCAACCTTTCTAACAGGTAATTAAGTTTTGTAGTTAACTGGAAGATTTGTATAATTGATCAATATATTTTAAGGAAAGAATACTTTTTGTAATTAATTAAGGTTCAATTACACAAATCTCCCTGAAGGGGTATTTGTAAGGTGCTTTTAGGAGGTATTATGTTTCAAGGGGTGTATTTGTAAGGTTTCAATGGTTTTTCGGATTTTCAAGCAAACTTCAGGGGATCTGTGTAATTATCCCTTTAAAATAGGTCTTATGATTGAGGCTTTTCTTATCTTTCTTTTTTGGGATTGCAGTGGTGTAGGGAATCCAACGTTTCAAGTATCGAAGAAGAAAGCACAAAGCTTGGGAATCAATTTCATACCTCTTGAGAAGAGCATCAAGGATACTGTTGACAGCTTTATCGAGAAAAACTTCCTTAAGTTTGGAATGTGCAATTATGGAAATTAAAGGAAAATAACAAACTTGATCTTCTATGTCAACTTTGATATTCATGCTATATGTATTTTTAATTTTTTTTGGGAAATTTTTTTTTTAACTCCTAATCTTTGCGGTTTTGCAAATTGCCTCCTAACCTTTTTTTTTCAACAAGTTGTCTCCTCACCTTTCACAATAT
This sequence comes from Verbena officinalis, assembly GCA_958496215.1. NCBI lineage: Eukaryota > Viridiplantae > Streptophyta > Magnoliopsida > Lamiales > Verbenaceae > Verbena > Verbena officinalis. The sequence continues at coordinate 5,125,471 of OY292388.1, forward strand.
TGCAATGGGTCGGGTCGAAGTTTAAATGACATTTCTACCCTTAAGAAACTCATGTGTGGCGCACGTGTTGGCATCTGGACAGAATATTCCGCCGGAAGTATATTTTAGGAGGTAATTTGTAAATATTGTGAAAGGTGAGAAGGCAACTTGTTGAAAAAAAAAAGGTCATGAGGCAATTTGCAAAAAACCACAAAGGTTAGGTGGTAAAGAAAAATTTTCCCCTTTTTTTCAAAAGCAAGAAAAGAAGGATTTCAATGCAAAATTAGGGATTTCAATGTAATCAGAAATATATATCGAATAATTACATAGACGAAACCCTCCAATTATGACTTGTTCTAGATTGCGACTTTAATTTCCAGATGAGCAAAGAAAGATCTTCCTCGTCGAGTTATTGGCACCCTCCCTCCCTCCTACTCATTCTTCATTATTTTTAAGTCCCGTTAGCCTGAAAAAAGTGTCAAAATGATACTACAATTTATTCTTAATTAATCTTAAAACAATAACTTATTGGATTCATTCAATTCAATTATATTTCTCACTTTTCACCTGTTGGTAATCGCACTTCATCCTGCACGCTTTTATGCACGTTTCTTTCAGTCCAGCTGAATAATTGAAAACAAGGAAAAAACAATATTACAGTGAATAATAAACAGATCATAATAATATTGTAAAATATAACAGCAAATAATTAATTGAAAAGAAGGGTTGAATTCAATAATTACGGCCAAGGCCATTGCATGTTCGAACACAGCTGCTCTCACACCGTGCAGATGTAACGGCGTCCATATTTGCAGAAACTATTAGCAGAAATATGCTCAGAAATACAAACATCTTCTTCTCCATTCTGATGGTGTCTTCTGCTCTGTAATAATTATTTATTTTTTTCCTGCAGATTTGTTAGTCTCTATTTATATACTTTATAGACGACCAAGTCAGTGGGAATATCAACTAATTCAGACCAATTCTGGATTTTAGTCTATCATTATTTCAATTGGATACGATCTAAGTCGTATGGCATACAATTTTTCAACGCTAAATTAATTTTCTTCCTTGCCAACTTTACATGATTACGATAGATATGCATATGATGAATACAGTTTGGACTTTTTCCTACCTACTTTCCTCGAAAATGCATGATTGGTGTCCCTTAAGTTTAATCTATCAAAATTACAATTATCCCCTAACAACTAAAGAACTAATCAAGATTCAAACCAATCGAAAATGGGTAATGATTAACGGGCAGTGAGGGGCGGGCAAATGCGATTTTATTTTGTATGTTTTAGACGGTGTTTGACTGAACTTATAAGCTCTTCTATAAGTTGTTTAGGATATTACAAGCTTTTAAAAAGAGTGTTCGACAAATTTCATTTTAGAAGAGCTTAGAAGATGTTGAAATAAGTTGTTTAGGATCTTATAAGCTCTTTTGAAATAAGTTAGTTTATCCCAACTTATTTAAAATATCTTATAAGCTGTTAATTTAACTATGTTAAAAGACAAAAATATCCTCAAGTACTTTTTCACATTCCAATTCTACCCTCAAGGTTTATTGAACACTCATTTTCCACCAAATTAATCCCCGCCACCACCTCCCATCTGCTTCACCACTGCCGCAGGCCCACAGCCACCTCCGCTACCAACTTCCATCTGCTTCGCCACTGCCGCCAAAATTTCGAATTCACCACTGCTTTCCTTCTCAGGTTTTCATTCCAAATCCGGTCGCCGTCGTCCTTGAAGGCTTGAACCACAAGAGCGACGGGGGAATTTATAAGTTGGAACGTGATGGGTGTCGCCACCAAAAACACAAGGAATTGTGGTAAAGGGTCAATCCCACAAAGACCGGAAGGATTTAATAATCTTTAAAAACCAAGTAATACAAAACTTAAAGGGGGGTGTGATGTAATTTAGTAAAACTAAGAAAACTTAAATATAAAGACTTGTTCAAATAAAGAAATGAGATTAAACACATTTAAAGAGTTTTGAAAGGTTTGGTGAAAACACATTTTAATTAGGGTACTTTATAGCTCAAACTTCCGATTTGATCATTGATGCAAAAATAAGCAATTAACCATTTGATAGATTGGCTATAGCGCCAACAAGCTCTGACAACCTCGTTCTAACTTAGTCGATAAATAGGATAAGATCTCTATTTACTAGTCTAACCAACAAACAACTTCGTAGTTAAGAACTCGAAATTTAGCTCATTGATAACATTAAGACACCAAAAGAACACCAACCTTGACCAATAATCACACAAGCTCGGATCATTTAAATCAGATATATATGTCACACAATATATCAGACATTATACTCAAAGCCCTAATACTGCTTGTCTCATGATCATGGGTTATTCACATGACATGCGTTTTCCACAATCAACAATGCATAGACTTTAAAGACAAATAATCTAGCCACATTAATCACCTCTAAGTATGTGATGAACATTAAAATCAGAAGCATATATAATACCAAAGATCAAAAACATTAACTTCCATTAGATCTCACAAATCATAGTTTGAGCATTTATTCTGACCAAAAACAAAAATAGTTTGAGCATTTACAACCCTAACTAACAGGTGTTAAGAGTTTAGCCACTAATCATACTTACAAAAAGCTTCTCCAGATTTACAAACAAGAAGTAAAGAGAAGGAATTGAAAGATTAAACCAGCGTTGCTTCAAATGCCTGGAGAAGAAATGCCGAAAATCTAACTTTTCTTCTCAAGGTTTCCTGCTCCTTGCTTTCTCTTCTCTATTTTCTAGCTGTAAAAGATCTCTTCTTCTCTTTTTTGCAATGTCCCAGCAATAACAGAGAGATTATCTAAAGGCTATGATCCCCAAAAAAATAATTAAACTATTACAAGGTAAGAAAATAGTCAAAAGGAGCAATAAGAGTCAGCAACTTTGCATCAGGGAGTTGCTAGGGAGCTTCCATATATCTGCTAAAATCTGATTGGCTTACTCATGATATAAATTTAGCAGCTGCGTCACCCTTTTAGCCATGATCATGGGTTGATCCCATAGCTAAGTTCGATTTGTGCGTTTTGCCTTCAACATAATCCTAGAGCTTAAAACATAAATTAAACTAATTAAAGAGAAACAACAATTAAAGGCTAGCTAAGAAAAGAGGGATTAATTTCATGAAAATATGCAAATATTACACACTAACAGAGCGACAATAATAATTGGGTTCATACTTCTTTATCCTGCCATTTTCATCAGCTCCCCACATCAATTGCAATGATATCAGAAGCAAATCTTGGAAACCTCCCTGAGGTTTGCGAAAAAACCACAAAACCTAAAAATTGCTCAATTTCATTTTTATATACTCAAGTATACTCATTATATAAGCTTCTGTGACTCGTAAATGGATTTTTAATGAAAAAAGTATAAATTCATTGATTCATTCCATGCAAGTTCGAGGACAATTATCACATCACAATACAAGCATTTGTTATTATACAACACAGACAAGGAAAATTAAAACAAGAATATATTATACTCACCAGCATAAAAAATGTGATGGAGCCGAAATTTTTCTTCCCAGTTGTAATGATGATCATAAGACAATCATCCTTCGTAATGGTTTCTCCATTTCCAGCCAATCAATTACCTCCCTGAACAATAGTACTGAGTCAACAAGAGATCTAATATACACATAATTAGGAAAATCAATAATATCAAGAATCACAAATTTCTACAACGTACAAGTATTTCTAAAAAATACCTCGAGTATTTTGTGCAGGAATTATGTTACTCTCAATCTCCTTAACAGCATCAATCATCCCTTGCTTACGACAAGCTTGGATTATTGTACTAAACGTTACATTATCGGGCTTACATCCACACCCCTCCATTCCCTCCAACAACTCCATCATCTTTTCCACATCTCCAGCATCTCCATAAGCATTTATAACACAATTGAAGAAAGCCGTATCAAGAACCACATCAGAATTCTCCACTTGTCTCAAAATCGAATCAACTTTTTCCAAAAAACCCATTTTACTATACGCAGACACGAGGGAGCTGTAAGTAATAGAATTAGGCTTCATCCCTTTATGTTTCATTTTAAAGAAAATCTCATCCATATTCTCAATACGCCCCGCCTTTCCATATATCTCGATAATTATATTATACGTAACGATTGTGGGAGAAAAGAATCTCTTCTCCATATACTCCAAAACTGATCCCATTTTTTTATACATGCCAGAAATCCCGTACGATTTGATCAATATATTGTACGTAATGATATCGAGATTTAATCCCATCCGTTGAAACTCATCAAACCATTTCTCCATTTCTTGAATCCTTCCACAATTACCATAAGCCCCAATTACGGAGTTAAAAGTAAAAATATCGGGACAGGAATTCCCTCTTCGAATCATCTCGGTTAATGATTCCTCCATCATTTCCAAATGCTTGGCTTTTCCATATCCGTCAATTATAATATTACAAATTACAATATTGCATTCGACTCCCGAATCCAACATTTCCTTTAGAATTAGCCCAATCATATCGAAATGATTGTGTTTAAGGCAGTTCTTGATTAGGACGGAGTAAGTAAAAGCATCGGGTTTGCAATTATGGGAGGATTTCATATCGTTGAGAATACTAAATGCTTTTTCAAAGAGGTTGTTGACGGCATAGGCACCTATAAGTGAAGTGTAAACTTCAAGTGTTGGTTGGAGGCCGTCAGATAGCATGGTCTCGAAAAGCAAGTTTGCCATGTTAGGCTGCTTGCATTTTCCAAGCATTACTAATAGCTTTACGTATGTTTGACATCGTGGTTCATACCAATGTTGTTTACGTAGTAGATTGAATATCTGCAAACAATATAAATACATTTATAGTTCAAGAAAGTTTAAGAAAGGTACTTGACATACAAAATTTGAGATGCATTTAAAAGTTGCAGCATTATTGACTTATATAAGAAGAGGAGTGAACTACGAGTCTGCCATTATAACTATTCGATTAAATTACGGGCCAAACACTTTCAAGGTAAAGATATTCATCAACAATAATAAATTGGAGAAAGAAACCTCAACTTAGGTAATAATTTCTCTAATTAAAGTACAGAATTATAGCTAATTTAGGACAGCAAGTATGACTCAAACTTTCTTAGCTAGTGGGATTAGGAGTAAACTGAAGCAAAATGCAAATTTTAGGTGGCAGCAGCAACAAGTGAAAGTTTCGGGGATAAACTGTAAAATAGTTTGGATTCCAAGGTATTTATCCTAATTTATATGTAACAGCTCCCATGCGGGGCAAGAAACATAAGATTACACAATCCCAGAAGCTAGAACACCCAGAAAATAAGAAACTTTTGATAATACAGACAATCTTATGAAGATATGTCTGTAAACATACTTCCCAGAGTCCCACGAAACACAAACTACTGAAAACTCGCACAAGTTGCAGAAAAAAATTAAAAATAAAAAGAGAACAAAGATAACCTTAATAGCGGACTCCCAACGGATTTGCTTAATTGCATTATTTAGTGCTTCCAGAACTGCTTTAGGATATAGGTTGTTGTATTTGGAAGAGTTTGCCTTTCTCTCAATGGCTTTAATTGCAGCCTCTGTTCTTAATATTCTCGAAAGGTCTTTTTTGGAAAACTGGCGAAATTGGAGACTCTCTTGCTTAGAATTGGTTTCAGAATCTGGGTTTTTCTTGGAGAATGCTTCTACAGTGAAGGTGGTGCGGCCGAGACTGGCTAAGTTACGGAGGTGAAGCTCCATCGCCGCCGGTTGAAGAATATCTTTTTCGTTATTCCTTTTTTACTGGAAATATCGGCCACTTTTGAGTGGCAGTGTCGAGAGGGAGAACCAAAGGAAAATTTGCATCAATCGTCCCCAAATTGTTCATAATTAACATTTGCCTCCGATCAAGTTTGATTTTTATTTTTTTAATTAGAGTGGCCAATTTTTAGCATTTACCTTGAAAGGTTGAATTTAAAATTGCAGCACAATCATAAATCAACGAGCATATGATAAAACAATATATATACAAATGTAGTCTCTAAATTGTTTCGACAATTAATGAAGTCTTCTAGAACTATTTTTTATTTTATTTTTTACTATTTTACCATCAAAGTCCTATGTTGTTCATGTAACTATGTTCATTAGCCTACTTCACATTCAAAAATTTGGGTGTGAGGTTAGGTCAAAATATATTATTTTATATGGTATTAAAGTGTTTTTTATTGTAGTTATGTCTGTCCGTTTCTGTTTTTCAATTCGCAGATATTTATTTTTGCAAACTTCATCTTCCAGTTAGTCTTGTATATTCCGCATGTTTTGGGAGTGACGGGAATGCGTTAAACTATTCTACATCAAAAAATAAAAAATATGATCTTAAATATATAATAGTTTAGCAGACCACTTCAAGAGAACTAGTCTTTCAGGGTGAGTTAAGTCATATTTCATTTCTACCTGTAAATTAGGAAACACCACCTTATAATTAAGATGGTAACATAGTAGGGAATTTAATGCGATCCATGACAACTTGATATGAATTGAGAAAGATTTGAAAAACTCTAACATAGGTTCCAAATTATGAAACTTTCTTCTTTTTTGAAGTTACCAAATTCTGAAACTTGGAGATGGAAGAATTGCACTTGTTATATATCCACATAAAGCCCAAAATTAATTTAGGCCAGATTCATAGTTTTATGGAAGGGCCCAATCGAATTATTGGCCCAATTAGGTCTCTAAATTACCAATCTTGAAATTTTATATAGAAAATTAAAGAACTATAAAAAATAATTTACTATTTTAGGAAATAAAATCGGGACACTTTTTACCACTGAGTTGCATTTTTGGGACACAAGATCTGAAATTTAGGGAAAATGCCCTGTAACTTTGTGTTTTGTAGCAATTTGGGGACTCCGGCGGATTTAATATCATTTTTTGTCCGGAATACCGCTTGTGTCAATCACGTGATGGTCGGGAAGTGGTTTTCTGATTTTATTTTACACGTAATAATTTTTTTTTAAGTTTTCTGATTTAGGTAATAATTTTTTGTAAAGTTTTCTGATTTAGGTAATAATTTAACAAAAAATTATTACGTGTAAAATAAAATCAGAAAATTACTTTTCAACCATCACGTGATTAACACATGCAATATTTCGGACAAAAATGTGCAAATAAATAGTATTAGGTAACTTAGGTAAAATTAACACCGTTGTTTGGTTAGATCTAACCGTCTTAAAGACTTAAACAATTGGATAATAATATGCCAATTGGCAGGCCTAGCTATCACAACATTTGGGTACCACCGAAAGCTAATTCTGACATGATCAGTCGATCAGCAGCATCTTCTGAAACTTTTTTTATTTGTTTTGTTTTTTCACCATATCTGCACAAAACAACTTTAAAAGTTTATCCCTTTTCTTTCTGTTTCTGATAATTGAAATTCAAATTTCAAACATAGAATCTTAAGAAAGTGCCAATATATCACACTTGGAAATGAATAATAGTAAAAAAAAAAAATTCTATCACAATAATTCTTCTGCGGTAAATTAAGCACTTCATATCCATGTTGTCCAAAATGTCCTTAGCACTCTGCGCCAATTAACCTCAATGAACTCGAACTCGAACTCGAATTCGAACTCGGTTCATTTATAGCCCTGATTCCAACAAGAAATAAAACGTAAGGAGAATTTGTTAGGGCTTTGCCGCTGCCGGAACTCAAACCCGGGGCACCAATGGTACCGATTTACTCATGTTTGAATAGCTACAGCGGCTTGTTTATTGAGAATGTGACAAATCTAATATCAATATGCTAACCTAATGGTCTGAGTTGATTTTTGTCTAGTAGGTATTCACGTAAAACATTCAGCGTAATAATTCATGATTTTTAACCAAATTTAATCTAATTTTATACATTAGTCCTGACTTAATAGATTTGGTTTTGAAGGTTTTATAATTTTAGTCCCGGAATTTGAATACATTTTGTCCTTCAACAAATTACAGCCAAGGCTATATAGATAGCAATGCACATGCAACTCTCACTTTAAAATTGATTAATATATATAGTTTATTTTATAATGTTATTTCATACTATAGTGATGGGGTCGGTTTTTGGTAAGGGGATCTGATCGTCTATGTGTCCGAGCACAACAGTTAAATTTGTAGTAGAGGGAACGACTTCGATTTGAAACACACAAACACTCGGGTTACTTGGTCGGAGAAGGTGGTCTCCGGCGTAGTAACTCCGACACTCAAGTCAGTATTTGAGAACTGAAAATGGGTATAGATTAAGGAGTGTGGTCGGAGCAGTAAAAAATACTTATCTACCATAATAAATGCCAGGAGGTATTTATAGGTGAGATTAACACACACTAAGTACATCTCCAGCATGGTCGGAGCAGTAAAAAATACTTATCTACCATAATAAATGCCAGGAGGTATTTATAGGTGAGATTAACGCACACTAAGTACATCTCCAGCATGGTCGGAGCAGTAAAAAATACTTATCTACCATAATAAATGCCAGGAGGTATTTATAGGTGAGATTAACACACACTAAGTACATCTCCAGCAGTGTGCATTTAATGCCTCGATTGAAGAACGTGTAATGCTCGATCAGAATGTCTTCAACGTTCCTTAATAGGGATGTTCCTGTCAAATCCGTCCCGTTCGAGGTACGGATTGCAGGTCCGTGACATTTAATGCCGCCGCATATAGTATGGGCCTGATGAATGGGATGCGATTGGGATCGATCCCGGTGTCATGCTATTCTTTGGTCATAAACTTGATCGAAGGCCCTTCAGCTTGTACAACTGGCTTGGCGAGTTGCTTAACTGTTGGTGTTAAGACATCGCACATGACCTCGACCATAGATTAGTCGGTGTCATACACCCGACCACGACCAGACCATTTTTTATGTCAGTGAAATTAATCTTACGGTTGAGTCATCGACCTATCTCGAGGGTCGTTGACCAATCAGCTGGGAAACTTTGACTCGATCTACATCACTTCGAGACTGCAAGGATCGCGACATGGAGACAGACGAGAATATTCCCTATCATATATAGTGTCTTTTTATTTTAGTTAACTCCTTAATATTTGATATTGAAGATTATCAAATAGATATACCCCTAACCTTAAGATTCTACCTCCGCACCTACCTATGGCAGCCTAAAAACATTAAAGGGAATAATTACTTCTATGTCAAGGATTTACCACCAACTTTAATAATCTAGTACACATGCACTACTTGTTATTGTTAAGAATCTATCACGTTCAATGAACCAAATTGATATATGGATTATGGCATATATGCCATTTTCAAGAGACTAATCATTCCCTTAAATTTGGTATATACTTAACTCTCTAATTATACAAAAAAAAAAAAAAAATGGCAAAAATAACATGCGGCTATAAAAATAAAATAAAGAGGGCAATATTATTAATAAAAATTTCATGATGGCTGAGTCGAAGTAAAAAAACAAATGTCAAAAGTGAATGTTTCGACCAAAAAAAAAAAGTCAGAACCAGACTTCTAGATCATTAGGAAAAAAATAGGAATAAGTTTTTATATTATTAATACTTTTCAAATTATTTGTGACTTCAATATTTAAGGACTTTATTTTTATTTTATTTTTTGAAGAAATATTTAAGGACTTTATTCCAAGTTGTAGATATTCAAATCATTCATAATTGAAATAGTACTGCCTAATTATCCCACTAATTAATAACAATTGTAGTAAGAAGTCAGAACCAATAATCTTAAGATGAAAATCTATAGATATTATTATATGATCGTTATAATTTGTAAATGAGAAAAAAGCCACGCGCAAAATACAAAATATTCTAAAATATAATTTTATAAATATCTTGAAAACTAAAATGCATTTTTTTTCCCATAAGGAAACAAAATAAATACACAATTTTTATGTTTTATTAACATATTAATTATATAATAATGAATACTTAAATCCTTAAAAAAGGAAAAAACTATACAAATCTCTGGCAGTTTTTTTAATTAATTGCTAAAATAATCAAGATTATATTATAAAATCTTTTTTTTTATTTTTAATTTATTTTACAAACACCACAGTTTTTTTATTTTCTCTTTCATATTTATTCAAATAGCCTTAGTTGATGGCTATTTATGACATTTATTATGATTTCTGGAAAGTCAATGCTGTAGTTCGTAATTTTGCGACACTTGAAGGGTATAATAGTAAATAACGTCCCCAAACATTTGTCGAACATTTCACGCTTGGAATCATGCGGAAACTTGACGCGGCTTTAGGTACACACATTGATTGAATAAATTCTCCCACCAACGGAGGGTAATTTACTGAAATTTCAGGAGAGCCCTTATACTTTCATGTATCTACAGAATATGCCAACAATATTATTGCTCTATCTCTTTGACCACATAAAAAGAATATTCTATAATCTTGAATTCTTGATAGAATATTTATGAATTTCAACTTCAAAAAGGGCATATCGATTTATTCCTCAAAAGTTATGCTTTCTAAGATTCTAACATATTGTTTGTATAATTGCCAAATTACATAGTAGTTGTTAAAATTTTAATTACAAATTTAAATTATTGGATATATATATGTTGTGGTGGGTAACAAAATAACCTAAAAATGCTAATATTTATATTTTTTAAAGATTTTGTAATTTGTGCATAGAGCAATTGAAACGGAAGGGTCACCTCCTAATTGAATATCTACAGTATTCGAGGCCCAAAAAAATATATCAACAAACTTAAAAAGAACATATTACTCATGGTAAAAGCATGTTCAAAGCTTAATTTCCTCTTTTATACTACGAAGTCAAGATTGCCATACCAAAACTTCACTTATTTTATCAACTAACTTTTACTAATATCATGAACTTACCTTAAAAACAAGGCCACAAATATAAATACTAAAAAATATAGGGGCATGAGCACAAATTCCTTTAACCCTAAATCAACATTTCCATGTGAAAAGGAAAGGGCAAGGAAATAAATACCACAAGAAAATCACCTATATAAACCGCAATCCCATCTCCCAAATTCTTTCAAGCAAGACTTTGTTTTCTCCCATTTGATGGGCTTTGACGTTTTCTAACCTTCTTCAAGAAATTTTCTTTATTTTTTCTTTACCATTCTCTTTTCCGTTCAAGGAAAATTTGCAGATTCTTTGTAGAGAGAGAAACAGGGCTAGAGAGACAGAGGGGAGATCGATGTCGAAGTATGTGGAGCTTTTGGATGCTGGTGTGAGGATTGCTTGCAGATCTTATTCACACTGCCCGCAAACTGCCCGTCTGTACTATCACCCACCGGCTGCCCATGATGACGCCCACAACCTCCACCCCCGCCACCAACATGACGGTAGCGTCACCAAGGAGGCGGCGGCGGCGACGGTTATGATGGGGCGTTTTGGGTCAAAAGGTGGTGCCCGGATTGATACCACTGACTTTATTCTTTGTACTGTTGTCTGATTGTTGTATGAAAAAAGAGAAAAAAAAAATTGAATCTTTACTAATTACCCTTGTTTCTGGGTGTAATTTTTATTTATTGGAAATCTTTTTTTATAATATATTTTTGATGTTTCAATTTCAATATCGCAAGTCCATGTTTCTCTCTCTTTTTTCTTTTTCTTTTTCCTTCTTAAAATTGCAATAAAATGTCAGATTTGAACAGGCCTAATTATTTTGGAAACTAAAAGGGTTTATTTATATAAATTATATAAATAAGTTTTAGATCTATGTCATCACAATTATGGAATTTGCACTATTGCAAGCATTAAGCAATCTAGAATTATTCTAAGCTATTGATGGAATATTTATAAGAGTAAATTACATCTACCCCTAACTATGGCGTGATTTCAAAGGTTTTCATTTTATTTGATAAATTATCATTTACCCTTCTAAAAATCTGAAATTCAAAGTTAACACGGAAATTTTGATGGTGTTAGTGGATGCGTTAGCTAACAGAATTGAAGTATTTGTTAGGAGTTAATTGCACTCAATCCTGTATTATGACTAATGAGCACAAAAAACCCTGTAATAAAAAAAACAAAATCTTATAAAAAAACTTATGTAATCGAAAAATTGCTCACAGCCCCTTCCTTTTGACTTGTACCAAAAAAATAATAAATTTCCAATTATACCCTTGTTTTTAAATTTAAAATTATATTAGGCTTTTATGCTCATTACCCATAACAAATAACACAGGGGTTTCATACAATTTACTCTATTTGTTAGCAATAATAATAATTTGGCAATTATGATTTTTTTTTCCCTATAAGTTGACCATACTTTTAAGTGCTAAATCTAATTAGCAAATTCCTAATATTCCAACATCTTGCACATTGTTTGCTCAATGAGCTTTTTAGTTTATGATCTTTTTACAAGTGAAACTTTTTTGACATGTTTTTATTTATTTATTTTTATTTTCTATTTGATTTATTTATTTTTGACATGATTGATTTATTTATATTTATATTGAAAAATCAACAGCTTCTTGAATAAACATCAAGCACACATTACTCATGGTAAAGCATGTGTTAATTTATTATTGATTTATTATATACCACTATCAACTAGGCACCTTTCACTAATTCAAAGAACTTACCTATTAAAATAGTGCTACAAATACAAATACTCAATAGTAGAGGCGCATAAGCATAAATTCTCTTAACCCTAAATTAATATTTCCACGCGAAAAGGAAAGGGCAAGGAAAAAACACAAGCAAAGCACCTATATAAATACCACATCTCATCTCCCTAATCTTCTCAAGCAAAAATCTCCTTCTCCCATTTGATGGGCTCAAACCCTTTCGACGTTTTCTAGCATTTATCAAGATTTTTTTTCCTTTTTCTTTATTTTATTTTCATTTTTTTCTCAATCCAAGAAAATTTTGAAGATTTTTTTTTTTTCATATATAGAAACAGGGCCGGAGAAAGATGTCGAAGTATGTTGAGCTCTTGGATGCTGGTGTGAGGATTGCTTGCAGATCTTATTCTCACTGCCCGCATACTGCCCGTCTGTACTATCACCCACCGGCGGCCCATGATGACGCCCACAACCTCCACTTCGGCCACCAACAGGACGGTGCCTCCGGCGGCGCCGCCAACAAGGAGGCGGCCGCAGCGGTTATGATGGGGCGTTTTGGGTCAAAAAGTGGTGCCCGGATTGATACCACTGACTTCATTCTTTATACTGTTGTCTGATTGTTGAAAGACTACAGAGTTGTAACCTCAAGAAACAGAGAGGAAAATATCGAATCTTTTCAAATCAATTATATTTGGGTGTTGAAAAATTAATTTTTTCTTTTCGATACATTTTTTGGTGGTTTATTACTGCAATTCTGTTTTTTTTTTTCCATGAACTCTGCTATGCAATGTTAAAGGGTCAGCAGGGTTTTCAGATTTTTCAACATCAAATTGCCTTGTTATTTATTGATTTCGTTTTCTTTTTCTTATTCCGCAAGAATATGAAGGATATCTGATGGTTACATGGTTACATAGTGCATTGATATTTAATTGTTTTAACAATATATTTAATTTGTAATAAAGTTAATAATTAATTAACAACTAATTCTGTCATATTGATGACCCACCCAGCCGCGTGACAGCTATTTTAATGGCGAGACAGTACGAGGGTGGTGCCCTATGGGAGCTGACCCAAATCTGCCGCAAGTAATTGATTTCTTCCACGCCAACTGCAACGTTTTTTTTTTTTTTTTTAAATAAAGATACGCTGGCCCAAGCCGTGATATTTGCAAGTGAGTAATAAAATATACAATATATTTTAATACAAATCTAATATTTTTAATAAATCTCTCAAATTTTAATCTAACATTTGCATTATCTTCTATCTTTAGTGTCATTAGTAAGTAGTTGTCTTTAAAATCAGAAAAAATGCTTCATCAGATTAGCAATGGTGGCCTGGTGCCGGCAGATCTGGTGGAGACAGCATCTAGGTGGCAATAGATTTGGTTGGCCTGATGGTGGCAGAACTGGTGGAGACGGCGCCTAGGTAGCAACAAATCTATTCGGAGAAAACTCTCATTCAACAGAGGACACAATAAATAAAATAATAAATCTCTCATATAAAAAATATATAATAAAACCGAAAAAAATAAAAGAAAATGAGAGAGGACGAGAGAGGAGTGGCGCTGTAGATGGTGGAGAGAAGCACCGACCCCTCTCTTACCGTTGAGAGCAACTATTGATCAAATAAGTCTATTCATCACATTACAAACAGCTTGCAAAGTGAGAGGGGCAAAGAAGAGAAGAGTAGGGAAAGCGGCCAGCAGCTGAATGGGGATTAGAGTTTAACTGCCATGTTTAGTGGTTGAACGATCATGATCTGGTAAATTTACTTGATGATATATAAGAACCTAGTGTTCTAACTTTATTTTTGTCTTTCTATAATTCTATCACCACTAACTAACCGTCCGAATAAATGGAAAAAGAACCCCATAAAACAAATATTTTAAGTCAAAAGTCATGTTTAAACAATTAAGCCCCACATTTTCAATGCAAAAATTGTTGGATGGCAAGAATTTCAACGGGCAAAAAGTTGTCCATTAGGACATGCTAGAGTGAAATTGACTAGATCAATTGATGTCCCTACAACTAATTATTAGTCAATCTTAATTTCCTTCGTTGAAGGCCGTTGGGGTTTGAAAAGTTATTTGTTTACTATTCAATATAACCCCTCAATTCTTTAATTTGTACCAAATAGGCTTACTTTTTCTTTGTTTTTAATAATAGAAGTTTCCAGACACTCACCGCTCTCTAGTCTATTCCCCTTTGAATAAATTCGATTAAAGATATTATAACAATCTTGAAAATATTATATTAAATAGGAATAGTACTATTTGGGTATTGGGATGCAATTAACCAAAAGTTTCATTGAAGATTTTTGTATAAAGAAATTACGGGCTTAAAGGTTGATTGACTGCACTCAATTACATTGGGCCTATGGGGTGATATTATCAAGTCCAGTGATCCAGCCCAATCGGACTAGGCCCAACATGAGGAACTTAATTTTCTTGAAATTTTCTATTTGCCTAATTGACCTCATTAAGCAAATAAATAATTATTCTACATAAACAAGCATGGCTTAAACCAACTCAAGCAAAAAGGCAAAAACACTGATAACCTAACTTCTTCTGCAATTTGCAAACCATACCTCATAATTGTCTTAAGTCTCCGAATCACCATTCCTAAACTATTCTCTATTACAACATAAATCATAACTCATGAGCCACCTCAAATATCTCAACTCATGAAAACAAAATGCATCAAATCAAGCCTTAACAGCAGCAGGAAAAACCCGAACCTCATCAAGAACCGGACCGCAAAGACTACCATAATCGTTAACCTTCGTGTGGTAAAACGAGCTGAAGAAAGTCAACCTCGTCCTGTACGATGTTGCAGTGAACTGAAAACTAAAGCTCATAAACTTCCCTTTTCCTTCAGATTTGAAGGGAGCTTTGAGGGCCGATTTAGCAGCAAAAGCTTCGATCATCATGGAGCCGTGGCAATCGTTCTTGGCATCACCAATAACAAATTTGAGATTGTAGAGTTTGTTTGGAACGGTTCTGATGATTTGGGCTATGGCGCTTTCTCTTCCTGCTAGGAGTTCTACTGCAGCTTTTCCAACAGGGACGTTGAAATGCTTGGAGTCGATGAACTTAACTGCTTTTAGGGATTCGATGATCCATCCGGGAAGTGGGGAAGTGGAATCTTCTTGTTTCGGAGGGAGGAGGACGCCGTGGGAGGAGTTGAGTAAGAGATGTGGACCCTCTTCGAATCCGTTGTTCTTCACTAGGTTCACTATGAAAATAGAAGAAATTATATTCTGGTAATGCAGTCATCAAGAAATTAAATGATTATATTCTTCTCTGTACAGAATAATGTAGCATGAAGAAAACATATGATAAAGCAGCTCAAGCCAAGCTCCAGTCTAATTGACAAACAGATGCATGAATCAACATAATGCCTTATTAAATTGCATCAACTGCAGAAATCCTGATAATGGAAGATCCAAAACCGACAAATCAATTAAGGCAAAAAACAATAATGTACAAAGAAACGTGAGGTTTGATGATGATTTACCTCTAGTGGGCCTTGGCGGGAAAAGCTCTTTAATGGCGACAGCATCCAGAAGTGGTCCACAAGCGGGATCCTCTTGCTTTCCAGGATTAAAGAAAATCACCTTAACTGAATTGGAATTAGCCCTAAATCCCCAAGCGTAAGTGTCGCCGCCATTGCTGCTGTACAGGGTCTGCAACGGGAGATCCCCTGTTTGAGGTGGCACCGAAACCCTAAGCACCTCTTCCTGCGCGCAAGTTCTCGACGCGCCGAACGTGAGCGCGTACAGAGATCCGTTCTTCACTGGGATGGTTTGGGAGATGGATGCGTCGTTCCCGAGACGGACGGCGTGGACGCCGTGCGCGACGGCGAAGAACATCCCGCCGGGCTGCGGGCCGCCGGAGATGTACTCCACCAGGCCGTTGATCTCCCATTTGGGCAATGCGTCTTTGCCTTTGAGCACTGTTTTCTTCAGGTTTTTAGGGTTTGGAGTTTCTTCGAAATTCCCATTGGCCAAGAGACCTGAAAACACGCATTAAATTTCACATTTCAGACATTACCTTAAAAGATTAAAAGAGTTGGGTTCAAGACCAAATCCATCCAATATTTTTTGCTTAAAAGCTTACATTGTCAAGAAACTTTACCTCTTTATCACAAACACAGCAATATCACACAAACATACAACACACAGTGGCGACAATGCATTACAAGCTGAAATATTTGTTATTATTACCTTCCAAAGGAGCAGGCGGAGCAATAGCAGAAACAGTGTAGAGAAACAGAGCAAGCAAGCAAGAAAGTTTGACTACCATTTTTGCACAACAGAGAGAAAGAAGGGTCTAAGATAAGGTAATGTAGTCTCAAATCTATGCATATATTTATAACATAATGATGCATTCGCGTGTGGGGTTGGAGAGAGAGAGAGACGGCAGGGGCAGCAGGTGGATTATTTGTCTGTTTGTCTCAGATTAACACACTTTCTCCTTGATCCATGCAATCTCACTCATCTTATCATGTTGCTAAATCCCAATTTACAATTAATAATTGCTTGCTTTGGTGAGTTCCAATAATAGAAAAACATGAGTCTTTCTTCTTTTAATCCATCAAGATTTGAATTTTGAATAAGTTTGGACCCATTCTACAATGCATGTACCACTTGGTCATGGGCTTCTCATTTTAATTTTTTTTTATTTGTCTGCAATCCCGATTTGCTCCGAACTCGGGTATCACAGAGACTCAATTGACAACGATATACTTGTTATATGATTGATTAGATATGATCAAAATGGACAAGAATTCCGCAAAATATTATAGTCACTTAAACCAACTTCACTTTGGTATATCTACGATATTCTTGTAGTAAAACTTAGAAACAACTCTCACATTAATGATGAGCAACCTAGCTATAAGTTATAACTGTTAACAATAAATTCCTTCCAACTAAAATAAAGCACAAAACGAGTCTCATTTATTCTTAAAACACGTGTAAGGCCGCAATCAATGCATTAATTATGTGTTTCCTAGGCGCCCAAAAACTGGTACGTACATGATAAAAGGAAAGAAAAAAAGAGATACTGGAATATTTGTTTTTCTATTTTATAAGAATTGTAAATTATACAAAATCTTATGAAATTTTTATATTTTATAATTTCACTTTCAAAACATTTCGAAACCTTATAACCTTACACTTATTTCTTGAGGTGGGTATTTGTAAAATTTTAATTAACCAAAGAGTAATTATAAGATTGAAAGGTTTCGACTTAGAAGTTTGTGCAATTACACTTTAAGAAATGAAATGTTATGAGAAGATGAAAAACTATTTGCTCAAGACTTGTCGAAAGACTAGTAGATACGATGTTGCATTTCCTTACATATATTGTGTTGTCATGGTCACCTAGTACAGTGTTTATGTTATTGCAATATACGGGCACAGAATATCCATATCTGGATTGAGTTAACTTCATTTATTATTGGGATAATTACACTTACATCTCCTCGACTTAGGGATAAATACAGCTAGACCTCCTGTACTATTGGAAATTACAGATACACCCCCTCAACTATGGCTCTATCTAACACTTAGGTCATGTTATTAGTCATTTTCTTATTTTCATGTAGATTCTAATGTTCTATTAACCCGACAATAACTTACTCACTTCGCTCATTTCATGTATAGCAAACACTATAACAAAAATGTTATAGATAATTTAGTCATTTCACAACTTTTCGTTAAGTTTTTAAGGTTTTCGTTAGGGTTAGAGAATCTATCTATAATTTCCAATAGTACAAGGAGTCTAGCTCTATTTACCCCTAAGTCGAGTAGTGTAAGTGTAATTATCCCTTTATTATACACACATACATACATTTGAATGATTTCTTTTATATCATTCACATCTCACGGGATTGCCAAATGGTTTGGGAATTTGTTGTTGCGCCACCAAATTTTCTTGAATTTGGGAATATTGATGTGGACAATTGGTTTCACTTGAATATTAAATGGAAGGGGAGAAATATCATTTTCCCGAACTGTCCATGGTATTTAGTTTTTGTGGCTACTTGTTGGTGTTTGTGAAAAGCTAGGAATAATTTTGTGTTTAATGGGAAGAGAGTGCCTATGTTCGTCACAGTCAATGCGGTTCGCAAGCTTGTTGATGAGCTATTTTAGATTTTTGGAAGCGAGATGGGAAAACCCAAGACTGACCGAAGTCTTGTTAAGTGGGCTAAGCCAAAAACAGGATACGTCAAGATGAATATGGATGGTAGCGTCACACTTGAAGATAGTTGTGCAGCGGCAGGGGGAATCCTCAGGGATTCGAATGGGGATTGGTTGATTGGTTTCTCAATGAATTTAGGGAAGTGCACCATCACTAAAGCGGAATTTCTTGGACTTCGAGAGGGGATGAGAATGGCATGGGAACGGCGTTTCGAAAAAATTATATTTGAAGTAGATTCCAAAGTCATTATTCACCTTGTTCAAAAGGCTGAAACTGAGCTCCATCCGTTGGGAGCAATTATAGAAGACTGTCGAGCTTTCCTTCATAGGCCGTGGAATGCTACTCTTCAGCACACTCTCCGAAAGGGTAATTACTGCGCGAATTATCTTGCTAAAAAAGGTCACGACATCACCATTTGGACGAAGCAGTGGGACTCTCCCCCAGGAGAGCTTATTCGTGATCTTGCTTTAGACAAGGATTGATTCTTTTTTTTATTAGTATTGTAGTTTTCTCTCTCTGTATCCTTGTAACAAAAAAAGAAAATGATTTCTTTTATCTCTTCCCTAATTTTAGTATTTAGATTTCTTAAATTACGAAATTCAATTAGTATGAGAACTTCGTTTTCAGATATTTGAACCGATTCCTCAATCTGTTTTCTGTTTAAACTTTAAACAATAACATGTGACGATAAGTGAACAAATATTCTTATTAATTTTCAAGTGACAAAAATATAACATTTAGAGGAACCGATAAACTATAAAACACGAGACAGTAAACCAGAAAAATAATCCAAAAGTCGAGTGACAAATATATATAATTATCCTATATTGATTTCAGATAAATTGAAATTGAATAAAAATTATTATCCATGATTCATGAAGCATTATTTTTAGAATGAATTGAGTGACGGTGAGGTTATTAGTGTCAATTTGCACCAATTGAGAAATGGTTGGAGGTGGGCCCAACAAGATCACCGAAATCCAAATTATGGAATTGGGCCTATTGGCGGTGTCAATCTCAATTATGGGGATGGGTCCATCCCTACCGTGATTTGCTCTTCTAAGTCATCATCCCATGTGCAATTCTGTAACCAGAAAAAGTATCCTAAACTGCGAGATGATGAATTGCTAATATATTTTACGGCAAATCATATTTGCAAATTTTAATTCTGATATTACAAGAAATATCATCTCAAATAAAAATAAAATTATGGTGATCCTATGGCTGTTGATGAGGGTGTTTTTTGGTAACGGATTTGGGTCGACCATATGTCTAAGTCCGTCAGTTGAATTTGTAGAGTGGAGTCTGACTTTGACCTAAAACACACGAACACATAGGTTACTTGGCCGGAGGAGGTTGTCTCCGGCGTAGCACCTCCGACGCTCAAGTCTGTATAAGAGTACTGAAAAGGGGTTCAAATATAGAGAGTGCGGTCGGAGCAATAAATAAAGCTTACCAACCATAATAAATGCTGAGTGTATTTTTAGTGTGGCTTAACAGGCAATAAGTACACATTGTCTAGGTGTGCATTTAATGCCTAGACTGTAGGGCATTTAATGTCCGATTGCAAGTCAGAGATATTCCTTAAAATGAATGATTTCCTGTCACTTCCGTCAAGTACAGAGTACGGAGAGCAGGTGCGGCGCATTTAATGCGGCTGCAGGTGGAGCTGGCGTTGTCTGGTGGGTCATGGTCGAGCCTGGTCCCTAGACATTGCCAACTTCAATGGGAGGCTCACCACTGGGATCAGCGCGAGGGTTGACTTGATCCGATCGTAGCTGTACGCTCGATCTGGGGGATCCACAGGACAATTGAGTCCTGCATCTGTTCACGGTCTGCCGAGCCGACCGTGACAATTACTTCTAGCGAATTTTGACCTTACATATTGAAAGGGATAGTGCCAATTCAAGAATATTCTTTACTCTAAAGATTTAAGTTCTTGCCAATTAGATTTGTTTACTAGTCAGATCTAATTATGGTGTGGAGTTACTGGTTCGTGGATTCAACCTCAGAGGGTTTCAAGAACGGACTCTTTGTTTTGCAAACGGATTGTGGATCTAACTTCTTGAGAGTTTCAAATCCCTACATCAGCAGGCGTGCGAAAAGGTGATAATCCTTATCACCCTATTTTGTGAAAACATCGTTAAATGGTTTTTATAAACTTCCTGGGGATTCGTTCTTTCAATTCTGGCACAAAAATTTTAAATTCCACATGTGCCGGGTATGCGATTCCACCATATATATATACCATTGTTATGGTGTGAATAATGACATTAAAAAAATAAAGACATGTTAATCTATTTAAAAGCATATTTTAATAATTGTATCTCAATTAGCACAGTTGGATTAGAAGTTTGAGTCATTGAAACGCAGTTGCGGTAAAGATTACACCTTAATGATCCGATACATAAAAATGAATTAAAAAAAATTAAAAAACAAACAATATTGGGCCGCAAGTCTTCAATTCGAAAATCTTATTCTCATTCGTTAAATCGGGCCGGGCCAGTATCAAATTTTGCCCATCATAACCACTAAACTATAACTGAAGTTGGCAAAAGGCCCAGTCCAAGAAGAAAAAGGAAAAAGAACGAAAAAAACCCCCACCAGAAACCGCCATATCTCGTTCGCCTCCCATCTCCGTCGCTACTCACTTCTCTCTCTCTCGTTAGTCTCTCTGTCGCGCCGCCGCGCCTCCACGCCGTCCCTCTGTAACTTATACTCCGGCGCCTCTCTCTCCGTCCCCCTCTCTTTCCGGCGCGCACTCTCTCCTCTCACCCGGCGCTTACCTGTTCTGGTTGGTGGTGGTTGTTTCCAGTTTTTTTCTCTTTCTCTAATAATGGGAAAGAAGTCAAGGAAGACGGAGGAGAGTGACAGCGACTTGGGATTCGATATTGACATGGGAGAAAAAACGATGCATGTTAGACCTTCCTCAGTTTCTCGAGTTGTTCAATTTATATTTAATGCATCTCTTTCTTACCAAATTTTTTTCCTTATTTTTGTTTTCAATGTTTGTCTGTTGTTTTAGGTTGATAGTGACAAATATGAAGATGCCCATTCTCATGGTGTTGACAGTGACGAATATGAAGATGCCCATTCTCACGATGAGGATGAAGATGACCAAAGCGAGGATAATTTTGAGGATGATGATGATGAGGGAGGCTCGGAAGGGGATAGGGAAGAAGCCGAAGGTGCAGATGACGAAGATGAAGATGTACAAATGGGCGAGGAGATGGAACAGCTGGAGAAAGAGTATAGAGAACTTAAAAATGAGGAGCAGTAAGTAATTCAACGACCTTCTTTAGCATTGCTTTATATTCCTCAAATTAATTTCTTTCTGGAAGAAATTAAAGTATGCTTTTTGTTTGTTTGCATAGCTACTAGTGTTGTTTATGTGAAAATATGATTTTCTTTGTCCTGGCATTTATAACCTCTCTGAGGATAATACTCCTATTATCGCTTGCATCTATGTGCTAACTCTGTCATGTTTTATCAATACAGAGATATTTGGAGAAATCTAAAGCAAAATAAAGATGAGGATCTTCAAAAGGGTCAAGCTGTGAGAAATCAAAGGGTATAATGCAATGATCCATTACATTTTCACTGCATGCAGTCATTCTTTCTCTGAGTTTTTTCTCCTCTCCCCACCTCGTTCTAAACACTCAAATTAAGTTTTTAACTCTCATTCATGACCTTAATTCAAGTTTGTAGTGCATGTGGTCTTTCTGTGAGTTGTGTAGAAATGATGTAGTGAAAGGTTTTTCTTTTGGCTTTCTCAATGGTTTTGCTTTTGAAATAGCTGCTAAGAAGCATCTTTGCCCTTCATTGTCTTTGTATAACTTTTGGTTATTCCACCTGCTAGACTTATCTTCAGGGTTTAAGTTAATCTTATGACGTAATTGAGATCTTATACTGATATTCTCCATCTCCTCATTTGGAAAAGGCTCTCTGGGACAAGACACTTGAGTTCAGATTCTTGTTGCAAAAATCGTTCTCAAGTTGTAACAGACTTCCGCAGGTTCATTTACAACTTCAGTCCATTTAAGTAATGATTGCACAACATGCAGTGCGATTGACTATATTGAATATAAAATTGCTGCCTGCAGGAACCAGTTAGGTCGTCATTTTGTGACTCTGATAGTGCCGTAAGTGAAGCGTATTCAGATTTAATTGACTCCTCAAAGAAGACACTCAATTCTATACTGGAATTACAGCAGGTGTGATATTAGCAAAACTATTTATCTCCTCTTGAAACTATATTCAAATTTCAAATTATTTAACGAATTATTATCTTAAAATGTTATCCTTGGTTACTAACTCCTTTCTCTGCACTTAACTTACTTTTGCAGGCACTAGTGGAGAACAATCCAGCAATTACTCAATCTGGAGATGGTAAGCATATTGGTTAACCCCCAACCCCCTCCTCCTCCCAAAATAAAGGAGCTCGCAGGAAATTATATTGCAAAGATAATTGCTGCTTGTCCTTTTAATTGAAAACTCATACAAAAGTGGTGGTTCATTTTTTTCCTTTTAAGCTAATTCCAAAAGAGATTCGAAGCTATTAGAAGATTCCGGATACTCCACTGGTGATACTGATGAAGAATGGTTGCAGATTTCTCAAATGCAATCAAGGTACTTCCATTATCTGAGAGGTGTTGGTTTCTTTAGTCTACATTTGGTCAATAGTTACACAACACTTACTTATCTTCTTTGTATGTTGTAGAATGGCATCTTTTAGAAACAAATCAATTGATAAATGGCAGAGGAAGACACAGGTGACAACTGGTGCAGCTGCTATTAAAGACAAATTGCATGCCTTTAATCAGGTATTCTTATATGACTTAATATCCTACATGCTTCCAACATTATCTCATGGCTTAGCATTTACATATCTTTAAAATTGACTATGCTTCAGAGTATAAGCGAACAAGTAGCTGGTAATATGAGGGATCCAAGTAAAATGATTAAGGGGATGCAGCAGAATAGATCGGCTGTTGCTGTATTTGGAAATGTAAGTTACTTGATGTGGGTGTGAATTTACTCTATTTTTCTCTGTAAATATATGTATGTTGATCTTGAGCTTTGCCTTTTCAGCAGGTTCCAGATTCTACTGAGAACATTAAGCAAGAGGTAATAATATATGTCTTAGTTTGCTTACATGATTTTATTTGCTGACAAAATATTCAACTGTACTCATAGTAATAGCACCAATAAATTTCTAGCATCTTAAATGAGTTTCTTGTCATGCTTGGTATCTAAATTTTTTAAGTATTAACCAGGAGACATATGCAAATGGTGACCCAGAACTTCTGGATGACTCTGTTTTCTATCAGCAATTACTGAAAGAGTTCTTTGAGACAATTGATCCATCGTCAGCTGGTAAGATCTTTGGAATTAACAGCATTGTTTTCTATGCAAAAACTCTTTTGTCTGAATGTGCAACTAGTTTTTAGCCCAAAGAAAAAGAATGATGAGTTGACAACATGATTAATTATATTTTATTGTTGGCAGAGACGGCTTTCTATGCTATGAAGAGAATGCAAACTAAGAAAAGGAAAATTGTTGACCGTCGTGCGTCTAAGAGTCGCAAGATCCGGTAATGTTGGAGGCTTATTTTCAAATCCTACTCTTTCAATTAGCAATTTTCTCTATACTCAATCCTACTTGGATGATCGTGCAGGTATAATGTTCATGAAAAAATTGTCAATTTTATGGCGCCTCGGCCTATGGATCTGCCTCCCATGGCCCCTAAGTTATTTGAGAACTTGTTTGGTCTTAAAACCCAGAAATTGGCATCTGGGGCATGATCGACTTTTTGCACACACAATTTTGTTGGGTTGATTTATCCTTCTTTGAGGTGAAAGCTTATGTCAGAAGTTACGAGTCTCGGGTTGAGGATAAATGTGGAAGAGTGGCACAGTCAGGGATGGATTTGAAGCTGTTTTGATGTGATTACTTCAATCAAAGTGCTGAACTTGGCTTGGTTTGGTTGAACCGGATTGTTGTATGGAGAATTGGAGATTAGTTATTCATCATAAACTGTGTACGAAACTTTACTGTTAATTGGATAATTAACTTTTAATACACAAAAAAAATCTTATGAGACTTGAGATGTAATTGGACACATTTTTCGCAGTAGTGTTCACAAATGTAGGATTTTTCTAGTATAATTTTTAGAAGTGTCTTGGCATCATCTATCAGCAATTGACACCAGTTTAGAGAGAATTCCAACATCCATTCATGTATTTATTCATTCCACATAAAAAGATTATTGTATGTATGCTATCCAAAATATATTGAAAATCAAGGGATAAAATCTTAAATACTTTACCTTACCAAAATATAATCATGCATGGTATGCTTATCTAAACACAGGATAGCAAAATCAAAACATCTATTAACAACGAATCTCGTCTCTTCAGATAATTTTTCTCAATTTCTCTCCCCATATATCTCCTATTTCAGATGATTAAAAATTAAACAAAAAAGAATCCCAAATCACGTCTCTTGCACCTTAGAATTACTCCTACAATATCTTTGGTTTCCCAAAGAGTATACACAAAAGAAAACTATACCCCATCAATCATCTAACCGCCTCCGGGGCCGAATTACAATACGGCGTGTGCAAACAAACCAACTTTGTGCACGTCAAACAAACGATAGCAAACACAACCCCAACAATGAGCCCGAAAACGCTCTTCCTCCTATCCAACTTAACCGCCCTATTAATAATACTCCAGAAACAGGGGAATAATCCACCGCAGGCAAAAACCATCAAATGGTCCAGTCCACTATAATCGATACCAGCAAGGATCGCCCCAATAGCCGACAACGGGCCCACAAATCCAATAAGCGCAGCAGATAGGAGTGACCCATGCCAGCTGTCGGTCGCCCCGAATATACAGCTGGCGACAGCCGCACCCCTCGGGAACCCATGCAGAGAAACGGGTAGGACCATGTGGCGACCTAGCCCGTATGCTTTGGGTGCAGCTACACCCAATGCTAGGCCCTCGGCAAGAGCGTGGAGGGCAACAGCTAAGCAAGAGAGGATTGAGTGGAGCGTGAGGGTGCTGACTGAAATGCCGGTCATGGCTGATAGTGTGTTGGCTGAAGTCTTTTTGCGGGTCCCGAGTTTTGTGAGGGTCGATATGGATAAGTGGATGAATGTGGATCCTGATATGAGGAGGAGTAGGATTGGGAAGAAGCCCATTTTGGAAGATAGGAGAAGTTGAAGGGGTCGCCAGGTGGCAAGGACAAAGGCAATTCCCGAGGCGACGCCGGTGAGGAAAGCATGCTGGAGTTTAAAAGCGAGTGCGAATGAGACAAGGGCTATGCCGCCTAGTAATGGGCCGAGACCGAAGAGGAGAGATACGAAGAAACCGGATGCGTCCTCCGGACTGCAACATTGAAATAATTAAGTTAAATATACAGATTTTGCATGTGTGTATGAGAGAGAGAGAGAGAGAGATCTAACTTGTAATTTTCGCCAAAATGCTCAAACACAGTACTGAGAGCTTCCATAAATGCCACAGAAAGCGTAGCTGCAGATGCAACATGAGATGGGGAAGATTCCTGAAATATGAAAAGACAGTTAATCATAGTCCAGACACAAAAAATTGTCTTTTGAATATCAGGAACTTAGTCAGCATTACTGACTAAAAGTACTCCCAATAAAAAGATGAAACTTTCTTTATTCGACATGAGAGTAATAAACATCACAACTGTCTGAATCAAAATCACGAAGACAGACATCACATTTTAATACTCCCAATAAAAATATGAAACTTTCTTTATTCGACATAAGAGTAATAAACATCACAATTGTATGAATCAAAATTAGGAAGACAGACATCTCATTTTATTAGACAACGGAGTTCTCTCAAGTGAGGCCCATTTTCATAGGCAGAATTGAACATAAGTTCTTTTTTGATTCAGAAGCACAAAAACTAGTTTAGGAAATTCAAAGAATACACATAATGAAGGAACTATTATGGAAAGCGAAGTCAGACAGAAGAAAATTCTAGCACTGATCGGCTTCAGCCTCGTTTGTAATTTAATACTTTTGCAAGGGCTGTTTTCTTCTTATTACCTTGAAACCATCTGGAAGGACCTCAGCCATAACCATCCAAATCATGCAGCCAGCAGCAAATCCCGTTGCAAATGGCAGAAACTTGTTGAATGCATCAGCACATATAAATGAAGGAACCGCTACAATAGGCTGCATGCATCCACAAATAATGTAAAATGCAATTTTCCACTTTATTTATCACTACCACAACACATATATATACATACACTCCATAAAAGCAAAAACCAATTACCTGGGGTAGAGATGTAATTACACTCCATAACATGGCTTTCTGTGGAGACACTCCTCTTGAAGCCAATACCATACTAACAGCCAAGCCCTCAGGAATATTGTGCACGGCAATGGCCAAAGTAACCAATATCCCTTGAGATAAACCCTTTGATCCAGCAAAAGAAACTCCAACACCAGATCCCTCACCAAAAGAATGAAGTGTCATAATACCAACTACAAGAATCACTTTAGCTGCATCTGCTCCCTTTATGTCCAGCATGCTCACTTCGCCATATTGCTCAAGAATCTGAGGGAAAAAGGAAACACAGAATTGAAGGAAAGAAACAAAAACAAGATTCCAATATTTGATAGAATGATTCATTCCTAAACCGGAAATAAAATAAGAAACTCAAATCCTAAACTTGCTTCGCTGTTAAGAAAAATGGTGATGAAAATGATTCTCTTATATTGAGACGACATTGTGAAAATTAGATAGTTTGAGTGACTTATCAATGGATTAAAAAAAAATGAGGTCAAAGCTAGTTTTGACTATTAACATATAAAACCTATTAAAGGTCAACGAAATTCACCTTCTTGCAAAGCCATATGAAAATCCCGCCAGATAAAATACCGAAAACGACCCAATTCCCACTCCCATGGCCCTGTCCTTCTTGTATAAGGTCAAAGCTGGCAGCAAGCATTACTCCTGCAGCCATTCCATTGCATATTCCAGCCCACTGAGGATCAAGCTCCACAAAAAAGAATGGCAGAGCTCCTAAACCAGTAGCTGCAGCCATTGCCAAAGTGAAAAGAGCAACCGTTGAAACCGAAACTTTAGTATTTTCATTATCATTCTTATCGGAGTTAATAATATGTTCTGTACCCGACCCATCTATCACACCACTCTCTGTGTTAATTCTTGGAGCAGTTCTTGATCTTTGTGAATTTTCTTTATCATTTTCGGCTGTGATCCCATAACTGAATGCAGTTATGAAAATGAAAAGTATAAGGATCTGCTTCAATGTGGGTCCCATTCTTTTTTTTTTTTTGTTTTGTTTTTTTCGGTTGCTGTAGTTTGACCAATATCAAATCATTATACCATAAAAAAAAAATGGGAGATACTGAGAAAGCAGCAAAACCGCATTTACTAGGCAAGAGAGCAGGATCAGATCGAATTAAGGCTAATCAGCATGTGGGGTTTAATAGGAATAGCTTAGTAATTGGCATCTGACTGCTCTCCTGCACAAAAATGTTGAGTATTTGTGGATCTAGTCGATTTTGGTCTGTACAGAAGATGTACCTGCTGCTGATAAAAAGGATGAAAAAATGTGAAAAAGTGTCGATCTACATATAACTACGAAAGCAAGAATAAAAAGATGCAGAAATCACAAGCAAAACAAATTTGCATTGATTATAACTCGGAACCATAAAATAATTTCAAGCAACACAATCTTCTGGCAGAGTAAAACATTGGGGAAAGTAATCGACAAGAACTAGAAGCTAGAATAATAGATTGATGAATAGATTGAACATATTCTCGTCTCATGAAAACAACTATGGCAAGCAACTCTCTACCAAGAAAATGAGATAGACAGGTTGACAGCCAAGTGTGTATGTCTGATAAAACAGAATCAAAACCCTATAGTTTCATTGCAGATGTAAATTGGAGGAAGCCCTGTGTGCAATTCATTGATCATCAGTATGATGTTTAAAATTATTTATTCAGGATGAGCATAACAATATCATTTTATTTGACATCAGAATTTTGGGAAGGATAACTAACAGCACAAGTCAATCTGTAAAATTCACATATTGCAACTAATCAAAATTAGCTACTTGCCGAGGAAAAACAGAGAGCATTTTAAAAGGCAAAGAGAAATTAAACCTATCGAGCCGGCAGCAATCAAGAATCATAAAACCCAAAAGCCCCATAAAATATTACGAAAATTGAGAAGAAATCAGAAACCATCAGATTCATAAATTCGAAAATTAAATTGATTTCTAACACAACCATCTTGAAAAGCAGAAAAAGAAACCCTAATTAGATAAACCTCATAAAATATCACGACGGGACGAGACGACCAATCAACCATAAAAAAATCCAAAACATGTGCCTGAGAAGAGGGAATGCACCTTTATCCAGGCAGAGAAATCCTAAAAAATATCGAGGGATTTCTTTATTTCATATAGAAAATCAAAATCTTGCTCATATTTCAACGAATTTTGAGGTGGGCAGTCGAAATTTGAGGAGGAAAGAGGAAAGAGTAAAAGAGAAAAGAAAGACTTGACCCACCTTTTGCTTTTCTCTTCCTCTTTTGTTTTCCCAATTTTGATCCGTACGGTTAAGGTTGATGACGATGGGATGGTTAATTGAATAAAGAATAATCCTATCACTAACACACCATCTCTTCTCTGTAATTCGGAAAAATCTTGAATTTTTTGTTTATGTTTATGTGGGACGAAACTATGGTCCGTCCATTGTTTGCAGTTTGCACTATGTACCTTTTTTGGTATGAAATTTATGAATAATTAATGTGTCAGGATCTGGGTTTCTTCTTCCCATCCTTTTCTACATTTTAAATCTCATATATATGTGTTGAATCCGGTCGAAATATTTATTTTATTTTTATTTTATTTCATATAACTAAACGAAATTTATTGAACAAAAGAAAAAATAAATTTAGATATTCAAATTTTAATGTATCAAAGTATTATTTATTCTAAATACTCATACGTGATATTTATTTAGATAGCCTAAAATTTTTTGAATTATTATATAAATTAGAGGATGGACTTTTAAGAAGGAGTGATTAGTTTGACGAAATTGGGTGAATACAATTTGTCACTCCATCACTGATTATTGGTGATTAGTGGGATCAACGTTGACTTTAGTAAAAATAAAAATAAACTAGCCACGGCCATGGACTTACTCGGTGCGTATGTAATATAAAATTGAGTATATTACGACAAATCCATATATCCATATATTTTGTGTATTTGATTTAAAAATTCGTATATTAACGATCTCATTCAAATATATATATGCGCGTCATGATTAGTATTTCCAACAAATTCAAAATTCTAATATAATAAATTGATGTAAAAGTTCACGTAACTTGACATTCTTTTTATTAATTATTATTATTTTACTGTAATTTTCTTTAAATATAAGCAGTGGAGAAATCATCGGAAGCCTTGATGTCATTTTCTTTCTGATATGTAGCAAGCGAAATACATAAGATTTAGGAGAAGCAGCATATTTTGAGGTTACATAAGATTTATAGGGTTAGTACAAAATCAAGATAAAAATTACCAAAAAGAAATCAAAATTGCAAAATCCAACTCCGTAAAAGTAATAACATAAACTTGGCAGAACAAAACACATGCTACAAGTTGCAAAAGAACTAATGACAATATGGGGTATTTGTAAGATTTTACTTATATTTTTACATTTTAAGGGGGTATTTGTAAGATTTTTAGGTTTTGAATGGTATTTCAAATTTTTAAGCAAACCTCTGGGTTTTGGGTAATTATCCCAAAGAAAAGCGTGACGAAACAAAACTCTTTCATAACTTCCGTGTACGTTAACACCAAACATCAGCAAAACAAAGGAAGAGCAAGGAAAATAACAAAACAAAGAAGATCCTCACAAATTATAAATGGTTTGACCGTTTAATGCACCACATTCACAAAAAAAAAATACAAAAGGAAACAGCATAATCGAACCCGAATTTCTAATATCATGCTGCAGTAAATAAGAAGCTTTGCATCAAATTAAGCAAAATGTTAGCACCGCATTACATCTTCATATTTAAGATATAAGCTTTCAAGACCTTTTCAAGCAATATAGAAGAAAAGACACCAAAACCCGGAAAACTTTAATATTTTTCTCATATTTCAAACATATTTAACCAAATGGTTTTCCCAGAACACTTCAAAACAAAACTAAGCAAAGGTTTACCTTCATTTCTGATCTCACTTTCACAAAGTAAGTATATATCTGAAGCGGAGCAGCTGTTCATATTTGGAAAGCTCACTATCTCCTGCAGATATAGATCCGGAAAACATCGAATATGTTTCTAAGTTCTCTCCTCAACTACATGAACTATCTCCAAAGTCCAACCTATGTTAAATTTATGTAAAAATCCCTGTTCAGCTGCCTTCGTTTTTTTTTTCATTTTATGAAAGGTATAATTAAGAAAAAAAAAACCCTTAGGTTTGCATCGTTTACGAACAACAACACTGAAACCTTGAAAATTACAAAAAATACCCTGGGGCAATGGTTGTCCATTAGTTTGAGGGGGGTATTCAGTATGATTTCCAACCCTAAGGGTGTTTTCTGTAATTTTCAAGGTTTCAGTAAATAACATAAAGCTCAGGGTTACTCGTAATGGACTCTTTATAAAATTACATTAAAGTAAAAAAAATGAACTTTAAGTATCTTGATTATTGGCGAGAAACCTATATACTTATATAACCTCACACATGGAGTAAGAGCATGTAGAGTGTTCTCATTATCCATTGCTGCTGGCTTTCAAACAAAATTCCACCAATATAATCCTTTTTTGGAGAGAGAGAGAGAGGGGTCAAAAAATTGCTGGGAAACCAATATAAAAGGGGTCACTCTGACCATTAGAAGTTTCTATAAAACATAATAAAAGCAATTTTGAAAATTGCTCTGAAGAATCACTCTAAGCTTTTCTTTGCCGGGATATCACGCAATATCGAGCTCTTTTCCTTTACTGAAGTTAGAAGTGCCAACAATCCTTCAACTTCCAAGAGAGCATCGTGGACAAGTTGCCACAGGGCAACCGTAATATCTGTTTCTTCCCTGTAACTTTACCTAAAAGTTGTAATCACTCATTCACAAAGAAAGCTAGAAACATATTATGCCGCTTATGTGCTATAAGCTATTGAGCATATATCATCAGTTACCGGTTCAACAATCCTCTGTAGCAAACACCAGATTCTAGGAGATTGTATATCTCATCAACAAAGGTATGAATATAAAATAATCCAGAAACCAATCGAACTAAAAAAATTCTTGAAAGTTAATTCATGTAAGAGCAAAAGTAGCAATACAAATAGTACATTATCTACAATGTGGTACACAGATAAAACTCGTACACAAAATTATTACAGCTAATTATGCTTCCGCCAGCAACATCATCATATCCGAAACAAAGAAATGAGCAACAATTTCCATCAAAACAACTCAGTAAAATCAGTCAAGAAACTCAAACTCATCTTCCCTTAAATGTGTAAGGAACTTCACCGGCTTACCTCCACGGCCTTCAATCCCGTCAGCCACAAACTCCACTTTGTACGGCAAATTAGCCGATATTTTCTTCCCTTTATAAACCCCAACATACTGCTTCAACTCACCGATTTTTCCAGTCAAATCATATTCGGGCAATTTGGGAACATGGTAAACTTTGAGCAGCACCTTAACCCTGACTTTCGACCCGATTTTCGACTCGGCTTTCTTCAACTCCTCGTCGTTAATACTGTCCTGATCGAGAGTTAACGAATTGGTGATGGTAACCGAATTGCACGAACCGGATGAAGAAGGATAGCTATCGCCAATCGAAATGGGGTTTATCCGATGAAAATGATTGAAATGTTGCTTCTTCCTGATCCGACAACTAAACTTGGGGAAACCCAAATCAGGGTTTGCGATTTTGGAATTGGGAACGTTGAGAATTGAAGAGAAGAAGGCCGTAGAGGTGGCCATGATTGTTTTTCCTGTGAAAAATCGAGAATTTGTGGGTTTTGTTGATGTGGGTTGAGATTTTATTGGAATATTATTCCTGGATGACGACGACTGAGGTGGAGAAATGAAGATTTTTCTTATGGATGGCTGTGTGGTGAGATTTTTATAGATTTATCTGTGGAAAATTGAAAGGGGATTTATCCGATTCATATATATGGCTGAGGGATTTGTGATTAGATGTCGATGATCTTTTCTTTTGGTGCTCGTTTTTGAGGTTTGACACGTGACGACTGACCCCATTGGAATGGAAGAATAGTTTTTGGACTTTATTGGGCTTTTTAACTTTAATCTGGGCCAGTTTCTTTGAAAGCCTTCACGTTACTGTACGTTAATTGGTGGATAGTAGATACTCAAATGTCAAAAAATATCACCACTGGTCTCGACGCAATATAAAATTAATCAAGTATTTCGAATTTAAGTTTCTTGAAATGCTATTAGTAGAGAAAATTTTATATTTAAATAGTCCAATTCAATTAAATTCATATAAATATTTTATTGAATAGTAGTTCGATTCCGTACTAGTTTAACCACGATTTGGAAACTAGTATCATAGCTCCATATATTTGAAATTTTGGTAAAGACTGATTTGTGGTGGAGAAATAGTAATTAAAAATTTGATCATTTCGCAAAAATAAATAATATAGTTTAACTATCAATGGATGGTCTCACGTTATATTTCTCACAATTATTGTAACAGTCCGAAATTTCTGAGTTCAGAAATTGGTGTGTTTTATCAAAATTCGAATTGTTTATGGTCCCGACGCCTTTTGTAATTTTACGTTTTTCAACTCTTGTAAAAAATTCATAAATCATTGATTTGATATTTAAACCTCACAACATTAATAAGAATTTCATTTGCATCGTTTTCATACTAATTAGGGTCAATTTGATAATTTTATATTTTTAGCTCGTTTAATTTAATCTAGTAATTTAACAGTGCATATTGGAATGGGGTAACACTCTACTACAATCATGTTTTTCAGCCGAGTGGATTCTCAGCTGTGAATGGTAGTTTTGGTGTAACACTCTGCTATATTTTTGGTCGGCCTGAGTGTATTCTCCGCCGTGTATAATAATATTGGGGTAACATTCTGCTACACTCATGTTTGACAGTCTGGGTGTATTCTTAGTTGTGAATTGTAGTCTTGGGTTAACACTCTGCTACAACCTCTTGGTTTATCGAACGAAAGAATATTTGTTTTACAAAGGATTTAAAATACCGTTCTTATAAATGATTTGAACACTGTTTTCCAAATGAGTGAGGTCTTACTTTTCCCAAATAAATGAGAGTTTGTTTGTTTTACAAATGATTTAAAGAAATGTTTTACAAAGAATGTAAGAACCGTATTTCCAAATGAATAAAGGATGATCTACTATGTATTTTAAATTGCCCCATCACTTAGTCCTTTTGACCAACCCTCTTTTGTTTCCTTTTTTATATTGGTTTCAGGTTGTAGTTGCTAAGCGGTGGTAGAGTTTGTTGTATGTCTTGGAGTCGGTGTCTACTCTTGTTTTTATAGTTTTCCTTTTTATTCCTATGTTAGGATTCTAGTTTGTATTATCGATTATGTATTTCGACTGGCCTTGGTGAGCTTTATATTTGCGCAATGAATTTACTGTCTTATTTTTCTTATTTACTTTATTTGCCCATGACGTGGCCACGTGGGATAGTTGACGATAACTAGGATTGCACATGATAGTTTAGTTGAGCCATAAATGACACTAATTGAATATTATGTATTTAATCGTTTTACTAGATCCTTGAGTGGATTAAGGCTTAATTTCTTATGGTGTCAGCATGTTGTATCTGTAGTTAACAGAATTATGTCTTATTAATTATGTTTTATTGGAAATTTGATTTATAAATTGTATCTTACTTCCGCGCTCTGTTATTTTTGTTGGTTCGTCGTTCAGTTACAGCCTAACAAGTTGTCCTCCGTGTTTGCCGTTTGCTGGGTTTCGAATTGGAGCCGGAATCTCATTTCAGTTTTGGTTTCGGATCGAAATTTGGTGCGAGGCATAATGTTACCCGGATAGGACGTATGTTACAATTAGGCATTTATTTTAGACATATAAAACTTAATCCATTGCATTTGTTTTAATTAAGTCGTCTATTCTTATATTTATTTTTAAACATTTATACATTCCAACAGAACAATTTTTTAGTTACTGGAGATGAAAATCTATGATGTATGAACACGGATACAAGAATATGAATATGACAATGCATTGTATTTTTTTTAAAGAAATATTCTTATATTATAGACGGAAAATAATAACTTTTTTACCGCTTTTATCTTACAAAAAAACTACTTTTTATGAAGTTACATAGCTAAAAAGTAAGTAGGGATATTGATTTTTTCCCGTTCCAACTATCAACGTTTTTTAAGTTTGCCATCTAAACTAATTTTTCGTACACTTTACCATTTGAACTACATAACTAACACGTTACCATCTCCGTCCAATTTTAAGCAGAATATTCCGTCTAGATTCTAGTAATGTGTGAGAAACTAGACAGAAAATTGACCTTAAAATTGAAAGGAGATGGTAAAGTGTAAGTTTCGTATAGTTCAGATGGTAAAGTATACGAAAAACTAGTTTAGATGACAAATTCAAAAAACGTTGATAGTTCGGAGGGAAAAAAATCAATATCCCAAGTAAGTTATATCATGCATATTATTTAAGATATAGAGTTATTTTCGAAGAAGATTGCCAAGAATTGCTATCAGAAATTACGCAGCCGGAAATTATTTATTCATCTATACTAGGTTAAAGATACTAGAGAGACGCTTTATTTGATTCCATCTTATAAACATTAGTTTGTTTGTTGTATGAGCAACTGCTTATCCCATTGTTTGGTTAGGAAGTCTCCAACACCAATTATAGGAACTTTGACATCTCTGAATTTATTGGATATATTTTATTGTCGGACTTGTTAACGATTTAATAATACATCATTGAGAATATGCAAACTCAAAATTTTGGTTTTCACCTTTAACATTTTTATTTGAGAAAAATAATAATCTCAGATACAATTATTGATTATATTAAATTAGTGGTTAATCTTTTAAGTAAAGTTTGAATAGAATCTTGGCGTGAATTATTCAAAAAATTATTTACTGAAAAATTGATTTGAACACATTCGATAGTTTTGGGACTTGTTAGAATCTAATAAAAAGCTTGAGGTGCCAAAATGAAATATCCACAAAAATAAGAGTCCCACAAAAGGGTCAAATCTATAACCCTCCAAACCCTACGGGAGCAAACTCAAAATACCTCCACGCACCTGACACTCACCCAAATCTACCCGTCTTCTTTCTCTCCTCAAAATTCCTTTTCCAATTTCCCATTATTTTTTCCCAATCAGCCTAAGGATTAAAACTTTAATTTTTTCGGCTCAAACCCAAATAACACCACTCGCTTAAACACTCAAAAAAATACAATTTCCCCCCTTTTTTTCTCGTATTATTATGGCCTTTCATGTTGCTTGCCCGATTACCTGGTAACCCCTTCTCTAATTTCATCACTTAGCCCAATTATTTTTAGTATAAACACTTGTATCTATGTCTACATCTGTATCTCGCGCTCCCATTTTATAATTTGCGTCAATACGGGCTCTCGTGTGTGTTTGTGTGTGTGTGGGAGCGATGTGGGTTTTGAATTTCGAACTATTTTTTCACTCTTTTGTCTGTTTGCAGCCGGAAGATTTGTTTCTGTGCACTGGGTTTTCCGGGGAGGCTGCGGAGCGAGAAGGGCAAGAACGACTTTTTGGAGGAGGTTTCTAGGGTTGAGCATTTTTTGAACGACCCTTGGTTGATCAAGGCGAGGGAGAATGCGACGATTCAAGTTAAGGTTCCGAAAGTTGTTGTCTCCCCCGCACCGCCGCCACCGCCGCCGCAATTTCAGGCGGTTGCACCGGAAGGGGGTGGAAGCGGAGGAGATGAGGCGATGGCTGCAGCTTCAGCGCAGGTGAAGAGGGCTACGCTGCAGAAGCAAGCTGCTGCTGCGTCGATTGTGGCTGAGGATTATGCTAGGAGGTTTGAGTCTGGTGATTTGGTGGTGAGTTTTGTTTTAATTTTTTAATTATCCAATATAAATTGTGTGATTCAGGTCGGCGTCCTGTGTGTTTGGGGTGTGATATGTGAAGGTTGGAACATTCCCAATTGGTGATCTTACTTAGTTTTGGTTTCATTAATTTGTGCTTTTATTTTCAATGTGGGAGCTGATAAGAACAACTTATTTTGGATAACTGAGTGAGTGAGATTTATCTATATCCAAATTTCATTTCTGCATCAGTTTCTTTTAAGACTGAAATGTGTTCCACGTGTTGCATTGGATATTTCTTGCCTAAATTTGTATGACAAAAGACTCCCCACAAAGTTGATTTCAGCTGTATAAACGTTAGCCTTCCTGTGCATTTTAGTTTGTGGCTATCAATGTTTAATTGCATGTAGGCAACATTTCAGCATATGCTGATTTTCACTAACTCAATTATCATGAATTATTGGTTATTTTACTGATTTTGTCTTCTTAGGACTGTGATATTATGTAAGACTCGTGGAAATTAAACTTATTTCTTTTCATGTCAACGAAAGATCTGTATGAATATCATATTTGCATCTTAAAAGTTCAAGATCCTACATAATTAGTTTCATTTAAAATGAGATGAGGCTTACTCATAAGTACTTACCATAAATCTTTTGCAGACATCTGCAAAGGATGTTGCTGGGGAAGAACAAGGTCAGTCAAATGCCAAAATACTATGCAGGCTATGCTTTTCTGGTGAGAATGAAGGAAGCGAAAGGGCAAGAAAGATGCTATCGTGCAATACTTGTGGCAAGAAGTATCATCGGACCTGTCTGAAATCTTGGTCCCAAAACAGAGGTACTGTCGGTGGCTGCAACATAGTATTGATTAACACGAACTGCAACATAGTATTGATTAACTTCTCGTTCCTTTTTATGATGAAATTCTTGATTACAGATCTTTTTCACTGGAGTTCTTGGGCTTGCCCCTCTTGCCGTACATGTGAGGTAAATATTTATGTTACTTCCTTATCTATACAGTTAACTGATTATTAATGCATTTAGAAGATCATGATCCTCACAATTATTCATGTTCTTGCGAGATGGCTGCTCTATTTGAGATATTTTGTACTGACTTGAAAATTAACTTAAGTGAAAAAAGTGTTTCTAGGCTCAAAATAGTGTTGATTTATGCTGATGTCGGAAGATTGTGAACATTACTTGTTAAGGACTGACGTTTTAGGAGCTCTTTCTTTATTTTTATTTTGGTGAAAATTGCAATTTACTTTAAAAGACTTCTTATCTTTCGATTATGATTTGGCGAGTTAATTATTAGAAGTATTAGAGAGAGTGCTTTCTTTTCTGAATTTCTTTGATTTATTAGCTGCCCCAGATTCCCATCTGTCTAGCTTCTGATTATATCAGTTTTCATAGATCGGTTACTTTACGGTTTTCACCTTAATTTATGTTTATAATTTTTGGTTACTACAGGTCTGTCGAAGAACTGGAGATCCAAATAAGTTTATGTTCTGTAAAAGATGTGATGGTGCATTCCACTGTTACTGCCAGCAACCTCCTCACAAGGTGGGCTATGGATTTCATATCTCTGCTATTACTCTCAGTTATCAATCAGCTTATATAATTATAATTCACTTTTCTAACTTGCAGAATGTGGGCCATGGTCCATATTTGTGTCCAAAACATACCAAATGTCATAGCTGTAGTTCTTCTGTCCCCGGAAATGGCCTAAGCGTGAGGTGGTTTTTGGGCTATACTTGTTGTGATGCATGTGGAAGATTGTTTGTGAAAGGCAATTATTGCCCCGTTTGTTTGAAGGTTCGACTTTGTTCCCCGTCTATTTAGAAAGTGTGTTTCTTCTTTTAGCTTTAAAAAACAATGGAAATGGAGTGTCTTGTTTTGCCATTTCTACTTAAAATAAGCTAGAAGCACCTTTGTAGGTGCTTTGTTCAGCTTCTAGGTTCTTTTTCTATTTTTTAAAAGTGCTTTTGTATTTTTTTTCTCCAAACACTCCCAACTTTTTACTCCAACACTTAATGTTATTTATTTATGATACAAACTTCAGGTCTATAGAGACTCTGAATCAACTCCGATGGTATGCTGTGATATTTGTCAACGTTGGGTGCACTGTCCCTGTGATGGAATCAGGTTTGTTCCTTAACTTAACTTGAACTGGTTTCATTTTTCTTTTTAATGTGTTTTTTATCTGAAATCTTAACTACGTAAGATGAGGAAAATATTTGTGTGCGTGTTATTAATCCCTATATCATGATTATATAGATTAGGATATAGAACAAATATGTATGTTTATAATTTATATATATGATCCACTTGTTGACTGAGTTTGACTTTATTTGTTTCTAATTTTGTTGGAAACAATTTTCCAGTGAAGCTAAATATATGCAATTTCAAGTTGACGGAAATCTCCAATACGTTTGTCCCACATGCCGCGGAGAATGTTCCCAGGTGAGAGTTTCCTTTGTGATTCTTTTGAAGGAGAAAACTTCTCAACTATTGCTCTTATTTCTCTCGAATTATATTTTCCCCTCATCTCTTACCAGATTAGGAATCTTGAGGAGTCTGTACAAGAGCTTTGGAGACGAAGAGACGAAGCTGATAAAGATCTGATTGCAAGCTTGAGAGCAGCTGCTGGTTTGCCAACTCAAGAAGAAATATTTAGCATTTCACCTTTTTCAGACGATGAAGAGAGTGGGCCCGCGATAAAAAATGAATACAGTCGTTCTTTGAAGTTTTCTCTCAAAGGGTTAGGTGAGAAATCACCCAAAAAGACTGAAAAGTATGGAAAAAAATCTTCAAATAAGAAGTATGGGAAGAAGAAGGGAAATAATACTGCTGGCGACAATGAGAATGAAGAAATGCAATTTTCTGGTGATCCTGCTACTTTTTCTCCCGTTTCTGAAGCAAATGAGGCAGCAGTTTCTGAAAACAAATATGTTGATGATGTTCCAGCAAATAATGTAACTAGAGCTTCTAGAACTATCAAAATAAAGAGCAGCAAACCTCAAGGCTTTACAAATAAGGAGGAAATTGGAGCTAATAGTGGAGTGCAGAAAACTGCACAGGGACCAAAGCTTGTTATACACTTGGGGGGGCGAGGTAGAAATGCAACTGGTTCTCCTAGATCTGAAGCTTCAAACTTTAAAAGGGAGCAAGATTTGACTACATCAAATGGTATTTGCTTTTTTATTCACTGCCAAAATCTTTTTGTTAATGTACGCTTTCTAATATTAATGGATCTTTTTTAATGGGGGGTGGGGGAATATATAATTTTGATAAATTTGGATAATAAAACTTGTCTGTCAAGAATTTTAGGAAAAATCGAGACTTTTTGGATAAATTCAGAGAATTTAAAACTTTTACACTATGTTTGATTCTAAGATTTTGATGACGAAAGGAAAATGATAGGAAAAATGAAAAGAAATGTGAGGAAATATAAAAACTTTAATTTGTTTGGTTGTTTAAGAAGAGAAGGTCGGGAAAGGAAATAGTGGGAGGAAGATTATTAATGCATTAGAGCAGATAGATTGCAAAGAAAATCTTTGCTCACTTTCCTCACTTTTTTGTGGGGAAATTGGTCTGCTCTAATTGCACTATATTTTCCTTCTTTTTACATAGTAATTTCATTAGCAACCAAACGACCAATATTATTTTCCCTTGCATTTTCTTTTCTTTTCCTCACCAAAGTTCCTAAGCTAAACATACTGTAAATGAAAGCTAAATTGTGTTAATTCCTCGCTTTATGATTATGTAGTAAAACTTTGTGGTTTCAGTAGGCACTGAAGATACGACTCACCTGAAAGGTTCCAAGCCCCGAGAAAAAGAAAGGCCCCACATAAAACTCAAGAATGTCAATTCAGAAATCTCTAATAGCTCAAAGGATGGATATGAATCTGTTTCTCAGAAGAATACGTATTCCGTACTAGGAAAGAGAAGTACTGAAGAAAGTGGATCTGAAATCCCATTCAGCAAAAGGAGCAAATATTCTTCTTCGAAGTATGCTGAAGACGAGCAGGTTTCTGGCGACTTGATTGATGACAGCAGTAGTATGCCTTCGATTTCACAGGCTTCGACTAAGGATCGAAAGCCTTACTTAAAGTTCAAAATTCCCAAGAATTCTTCGAATAATGGAAACAATAATAATGTTGGTAGTGGAAATCAGAGTAATACGATGCCTCTTCCTGGGAAGGATGAGATAACTTATACTAGAGGTCAAAGGTCAAAAAGGAGGAGACCGGGAGTAGGTGATGAAGATGCATCACAATGGCGTGAAGATAACACGATCATCAAGGATTTTACAGATGCCAATTGGATATTGCAGAAATTGGGGAAAGATGCTGCTGGGAAAAGAGTGGAAATTCATCAACCGTCCAGCAACTCATGGTGAGTCTTGAAACTAGTATATATTAATTTATAAGTGTATATGCATGAAGGTCAATATTAAGGAGTAATTACGAAAAAATCCCCTGAGGTTTGGCCATTTGACCAAAAACACCCTCAAACCTCAAAAACTACAAAAACCACCCTTGAGAATGGTGTAAACCTCGGGGGTGGGGTATTTGTAGTTGACCTAATATGAAAAAAAGGAAGTTTAACGAGTCTATTTAGAAGAATTGTTTAGCTTGAGTTAAATTGAAGCTCCCTGTCATTTCGAGGAATTTATTCTTTTTGCTGTTCTTTGGAAGTATAGGATTTCTAGAAACTTGAATCTAGAAGTTCAAATAATAATTCTCAAATTTGAGTTAAGAGGGTGTTTGGCTAATAGCTTATTTTGAAGAGCTTATAAGGTCTCACATCTTATGATGTTTAGTGCTTAGAAGATGTGAGATCTTATTTTTAAAACAAGACCTCTCAAGTGTTTGTATAAAATTAAGATCATTAGCTTATAAGATGTTAGTAAAATGACATTTGTGTAGTTGATATGACCTTCACGTAGGGGATGATGTTTAAGATCTTAAAAAAGTAAGCTGGTATTCCCCAACTTATTTTAAGATGTTGATTTATATTTCTGTGTATTTTCAGGCATAGGGGGACAGTAACAGAAATCTTTGAGGGGACATCGATGGTTTCCATTGCTTTCGATGATGGGAAATCCAAGACTTTTGAACTTGGGAAGCAAGGAATTCGTTTCGTTTCTCAGAAACAAAAGCATTGATCATCCATCTAAATCTGTGTTTTTGCTTTTCAATAGATATGCAGCGTTCTTGAAAGCAAGCATCTCATTTTGTCTATCAAAATTCAGTTGAAAAATTCATGTTTTTTAGGGTTTATGAGATTTGAGATTGGATGTTCAGTTATTGGTGTGACTTGTGTAGTCTGAGGTCTTTATGCTGTCTGATGTTTGTGTAGATGAAATAGTTCTTTTCAATCTTTATGTATATAGAGTATGCTCCTAGAGAAGGGGAAGAATATTGATATTGTAAGCCATAAATAATTGCTCTTCATCAAGTTATAATTTTGTTGCCATTTTAAACTGATGCTTCACAGACACAAACACATACCTTTTCTAAATGAAAACAACTGATGCATTAGTGCATCAGATCCCATCAGAACTCCGAATTTAAAGGTGCCCTCTATTAATTGTAGTTTTATTTAAACTTGGTAAAAAAATAAG
Organism: Verbena officinalis; assembly: GCA_958496215.1. NCBI lineage: Eukaryota > Viridiplantae > Streptophyta > Magnoliopsida > Lamiales > Verbenaceae > Verbena > Verbena officinalis. Next base: position 5,167,982 of record OY292388.1, read on the forward strand.
GTGAAATTGTGATTTCATTTAAACTTGGTAAAAAAATAAGGTGAAAAGATAAAATAGTTTATTTAGCACAAAAAATTGGATAAATTTCCGTTGCCGGGACTTGAACCCGGGTCTCTCGGGTGAGAGCCGAGTATCCTAACCACCTAGACTACAACGGATGCTGACAGTTTTGTGTGAGTTAAATGTTAATATTTTATGAAAAATAAAAAAAAATACTACTTTCGAAGCCCACGAAAAAACTCTACTTCCGATAAAGCGTCTTCAGTAAGCTACTCCCATACATACAGATACAGTGGCAGAGAAATGCAAGGCAGAGAGATGGGATCGATGCAAGGAACTGGAAGTGATTACAGTACGAACAATACATCGAGTGGAATTTCATGGAGCTCCGAGACGAATTGGGTCGTCGCCCACGGGTCTGTCGAAGATTCCATCACCATTGAGTCCTCCGATCACCCGATCGTCGAATCGAAACTTGAGAATGCGGCCCGGAAGTCGCCTCTTGTTCTCAAACCTACTGGGCTCGATTCTGGACCTTGTGAAATTAAGAGTAATTTTCTGTTTTGCTTCATCTTCCTGTCTCGGTGTGAATTCCTAATATGTTTCCTTGGGCGCTTGTTCTTGCTTTATTGTTTGCTTTTCAGTGTACATGAGGGGTTTTGTAGGGTTCTTCTTCAGGAAAGTTGATCGCCTTATAGTAGCGTGACAGAGGTTGCTGAAAATTGTGGGTTGTAGTTTTTTTTCTTAAAATACAAATTATGGTATTAGCTTTTATCTTTTGTTTTTTTTGGTGTTTGTGTTAGCTTTTAGTTGCAATTTTTTCTCCTTGTTTTCCTGTGCAAATTTGATGGCCGCGTTTGCAGTTTGATTGTTCAGATGGTTTGAAGTGGTATCTATTTTTCAAGCTTCAGCTTTTCAATGCAATAGTTTGAGTTATTTTTGTCAATACACAGAGCTTGATTCTTTGATTCCTATGATATCTTTTATTTATTCATCTAAATGTTTGAGAGATGAATGCTTTATAATCTTCACAAGTCTTATAGAAGCAGGTAGGCATTTGATCCATGCATTTTCATGAGGATAAATTAAAAGAGGAGTAGGATAGTGAAGAAAGCTGCTTGATATTGTAATTAAAAAAAAGTTACCACCGTATGTCTGGCACCACATATAATCTTTTGTTTATGGATTTCTTCTAGATTGCATGTTTTCATTTATGTTTGTTTTATCTACTTTTACATAATACAATGCTGGTTAAACATATGCTGATGACTAACAATATTAGTTATTGCAGTATGTTTTCAGCAAAATTATGATGTTTATCAAATTTATATCCGGAGCACTGCTCGAGTATATGAAGTCTACTATGCTCGTTCTCCTCAGAGTAGTAATGAGTATCTTTGTACTGTTCGATGTGGTGTTGCTGAAAGAGATGAAAAATTACTCCAAACAGATTATTTTCAAGATGTCGTGGAAGGGAATGGGGGAAATAGCAGCCCAAGTGAAGATGATTGGGTTAAGATTAAAGTCCCTGAGGCTGGGAAAAGTTCTGCTTCAGATGACATTAATACAAATGTAGTGAAAAAAGTACAGGTATAATGTTTCCATCCATACCCTTTTATAAGCTGTACATTTTTTGATCCTTTGTTGAATAAAAGTTTTTCCAGATTTTGAAAATTTGCAATTTTTGTCTGCCAACTATGCCCTTTTCTGGTTTTTGTCCTTTTAACTTGTCTGTTTTCAACTTTAGTCATGTAACTTTCCATTTTTTCACACAGATAGTCCGATTTCATTGAAAATCGAAATGAGGATTTTGATGAGTTTGTGCTTATGATGACATGGCAAAATGAAAATTACATTTTTTATCCTGTAACTCGATCCCCTTCTAGTTTTTGTCGTTTAACTTAGGCTTCCCGACTAAAATGTTAAATTTTTAGAGAAATCGGATGAATATGTGTGAGAAGTTAAAAAATTGCCGTACTAAAATTGGAACCTGACAAGTTAACTGACAAGACTAGAAAGTGGTGTGTATCAGACAAGACTTGCAATTTTAGCTTTCAAATTTTTAATTTTTTTCATTTGAGTTGAAACAGTGTGAGGGTTTCCTTTTAGCTTATCTACATCTTGAGAATAATCAATTTGTTTTTCTACTCAGTTAATGGCATCACAAATTATTTAGTTCTTTCTTCTGTAGAACTCATGTTTTTACATCCTTATAGTTTTAATTTTTCTTCTTAAAACCCATTGCTCTCTGTTTTTCCTGGTTCAAGAAAACATGAAAGTGACAATTTCCATATACACAACGAAATTCATGGGGTATCTCGAAACACATATGCAGGATTTTTATGAGGCTACAGCACAAATGAGCGATGTAGATCCTTGCTCTTTGCTTACAATTCGATTGCTTTCACTTCAAGACAAAGGCCACGTATATGTTGATGAAGTATACATATTTGTGGACCTCACAGAATCAACTGATTCTGGAAACGAGGCAGTTTTGGTTGGAAGCTCAGCTCAAAGTTCTCTAATGGCGATGTTTGTTCCCACTCTTTTGCAATTATCAAAATCAAGGCAAGTTCAAGATTCTGACAAAGTGCTTCAGAATGATAAAACAGAAAATGGGCTGGGAAAAATCAATGAAATCGAAACAAACCAAGTTCATCAACAATATGTGAAACCAAAGGAACTTGATAAAGATGAAGATAAACCTGAGTCAGCCAAACAGCCTGAACTTGTTCAATCGATAAACCTAAATGAATTTCCTAACCGAACTCTTGAAACATCTCTAGAACAGCTTATTTCTCGAGTTACCAGAATTGAAGATATTTGCTTGAGGTTTGAAGAAAAACTGCTGAAGCCCATAGAAAGCATAGAAGCAAGACTTGAGAAAGTCGAGCATCAACTTGAAAAACTATCCAAGAAATCTCACTATTCCATTTCGCCACGCGGGACAAGAATCTCTGCCCCTTCATTTTCATGTAGTGAATCAAACTCAAGCTCGTTCCACAGCGAGCAAAGTGAAAAAGGGCCTGAAGAACTTGGGAAAAAAGATTTATCATGTCAAGAATTTCCCAGTTCGTCCCATGATGCAGATTTTCATCCAAGCTTTGTTGTTACTGCACCTGAGTACCCGTATAGTGAAGATAAAGAAGAAAATGAGGATTTGAAGCCATTGAAGGACTCTCCTAACGTAATACCAAAGAAAACATTGTCAGTTGATGATGCTTTAGCTGCAGCACTTAATGGGTTTCTGGCTGCTGCTGTAATTCATCCTTCTGAACAAATTCAAACAAAATCAGATCTTTCCTGTAAAGAAGATGAGGAAAATGAAGCTCAAGAATTTCCTGAAGCTGAAAATGGCGACAGAGAATCTTCACGATATTCCCAAGTCCTTACAATTAAGGCTCCTGATTTTGCTGCAGAAGAAATAGACGATGAGGAGCATTTGAATAATAATAATAATAGCACACATTCTTCTTTAAATATGGGTCTTGTACCTGAGAGCAAGGAAATAGATAAAGATAATTGTGATGAAACGGGGTCATCTGATTTTTATGAAAATGGATCTGGGCCAGCATCTAATGGGCACTTGACTGGGAATTCTGAAGTTAAAATGATAGACAGTTATTTTGAAGGAGAAATGATTAGTTCTAACACTGACAATGACGAGATTGTTTCAACGCAGTTTTCTGGAGACGAGCCAGAGACCGAGTCTAAAGAAGAAGAAAGATACGGTACAGTAGAAAGGTGCTTGAAAGATAATACTGCATTTGTCTCAGATCCGTCGCGCCTTTCTTTGTTGGATTTTGACTTTCCAATTTTAGAAGTGAAATTCTCCTCCAGTGATCATGACAATACAAAATCTCCTCTTGAAGCACTTTTAGATGGAGAAGCAGAGTCTAATGCTGAAGATACTTTGATTCCTCATGATGATGATGGGTGCAATAATGAGGAAGTTAATGATACAGTTATGGATGGTAATGAAAAAACGAATCTTTTGCAAATTAACCATCTTTTGGTGGATATAGGAGTTTCTGATGCTGGTGAGTCGTCAATCTTGGATGGTGCATCACATGATCTGGTTACTCCAAGCAGCCTCGAAACGAATGCAAGTCTTATTTAGTATGTTACACGTTGAAATGTATATAGTGAAATAGTGCCACACTTGTGCAAGAATTTATGCTACAGATGTGTTAGTTTTTTTCTGGTCCTTTAGTCATCCTCTTTTTGTAAGTTTCATAGGATTCTGCGGAGTTTTTTCTGAAGAAAATTTTAATAGCTATATGGTATGTGCTCGAGCCTCGATCTTTTTCGGGCAAAATGTGTAGTATTTTTCCAACTATATCATCGTATCTCTAATTTGATTGACGACTATTGAAATTTAGAAGGAATTTTTGGGTATATGTTTTAGGGTTAATTACATAGACCACATGGGAGTATGATAAACTACAAGTCGTGATCCTCTTAGTCAAAAAATATCTAAGTTTTGACGGAACCCCAAAATACTTCTGTAATTATGAATCTCCAGTAGGGTGTAAATGTAATTGTTTGATTAAGATGGCCACGATTTGTAGTTTATCAAACTCTCCTCGAGTCTAATGTAAATAACCCTTTCTTATGTCTCTTATAGTTAAGCTATCAAAAGCAATTTTGCAAACATTCAACATATTTCACATATGAAAGACTTGTTTCTAGGACTATTACAATTAATCATCGTTTATCCAGAATAAAAAGTTCTGTAAATTACTAACCATCCTCTTCTTTTGCTTTCACCAGGCCGATATCCCATTAAAGGTAGAAAGCACATATGCAGGGATTTCTGAAAACAATTGCAGACATCTATCTCTACCCTTAGTAAACACAAATCATAACTAAAACAAAAAGAAAAAAAAAAAATCCTATCATAACTAAATTGATACAACTTATAGAGAAATCAAGTGCAACTTGGCTGAGAATTTTGCTTGACAGTGTGCAAAGCAAGATGTCTGCAAAAAGATTCAACTTTTTGTCCCTTTGCATGAGCACTTAGTTTCACATTGTCCAGTATAAGATTTTTGCAGGGAACTGACTCACTGCAGTTGAAATTTATAGCCAGTTTTGAAGCACTTGTGCCTTTTATATTCCTGTATAGTATATTCTCTACTTGCACTGCTGATTTCTGCAACAAAAATGGAAGTTTTATATATTTTGGATAAATCAAATTCTCATAAATTAATAAAATAATAAGTTATGAAAATCGTACCTCTTTTCCGCATTTTTTATTTTTATCACAGTAATACTGATCTATGATGATGGGATTGGACACATTGCTCATCTCAATATCTTCAAATTCTATGTTCCTTGCTATTCCACTCCCTCCCTGCAAAATTATATATGTTTGTTAAATCATAGAATTAATAAATGTGAAGAAATTGGATAAATTTTGAGTTATGGTTTTTGATTAATTACATACCTGCCAAGTCTTTATTCTTACTCCGTTAGTAGTTCCGATCATCTTCACTCCCTTCACAAAAATATCCGAAACATAATTTTCGGTATTGTCTTCACCTAGGCTTCCAATGCTGTAAATCAACATTTTGAACCATTAACATATATATAGAGCATTACATCTACACCCCTTTGAAGATGTTGATCTTACAGTTGGTGCTCGGAGGTTTTCAAAAATTACAAACCACTCCCTGGTTTTTTCTTAAATTACACAAACCACCCTAGGAGGTTGAAAACATGACAAAATTACCTGATTCCATGACCTGGTCCACACACTATGTTTCTCACTTCAACATTTCTTGATCCATTAACAATAGAAACACAATCATCACCTAACCAAAACCAAACATAAATCGTTAATTTTACCGCAATATGTTAGAAAATTACATAATCTTACTGAATTAACAAAAGATGTAAGTCATTAATCCCTTTAGTTTACCTGTTCCGATTATAGAATCCAGAACATTGATGTTAGTTGTCTTAGTAATATGAATACCATCTGTATTGGGACTGTGTTCTGGTGCTGTCACTGAAAGTCTTGAAGCTTCCACACCATTACAATCTTGAAAGTTTACTTGCATCTGCTGTGCATTTAGTAGCTTTAAATCGGTAACTCTCAAATTCGTGCAGTTTCTGAAAGTTAGAGCCTGTCGAGGAGAGAAAAAAAGGTGGATTAATTAAGGATGTTGTTTGAATATTATATAATTAGGTAAACTACAGTCGGACTCCCTGAAATTTGGTCTAGTTTAAAAATTGACCAAACCTTAAGGGGGTCTTTCTGTAATTTATCTTTTCTGATATAAAAATGACAAAATAAACATACCGTCGGGGCACCTTGGCTTTGGCATGGCTTCCAAAGAGACAAAACATGAGAAATGTCAATATAATACTTCAGTAATTAAGAATGAATAATAATTAATTTTTATTAGCAAATTCACAATTATGAAGAAAAAAACTTTAAAAAAGGGTTATATGTACCTTGGTTTTCTTGATTTTGCAAGAGTTTTTCCACCATACTTCTCCATTACCATCTATAATTCCACCACCAAACAATTCCATGTTTCTTACATCTTCAAATTTGATCCAAAGTCTTCTAGGAATATCATACATCTTAGGAAAGGACTTGATTGTTCCTTGAATCTACAAATTCACAACATAAACATAGAAAAAATTAGTCTTATTACAACTAAAGAAACATCAACCATTATAACTAGCTTTCCATTTTATATTTTTTCTAGAACTGTACGTGTAATCCATTTACATGAACTTACCTCCATAGAAATACCAGAGTTGCATGGACCAGTGAAGTTAATATGCTTAACATAGAAAATCTTTCCTTTTGGAACCAGAATTTTAGCTGTTTCCACTGAATTACAAGCCTTGTCCCAAGTCTTCTTGAATGCCTGCAAATTACGTAATAATAACCGATTAATTAATCTACAATATAGAACTAATTGAAAAATACTAACCAATGACCAAAAATATTAGGATTAAACATTTATGTTAAACTGTACCTCAACTACAATCTATCCAACAATGCAAGAATAAATGATTAAGTGTAAGTTAGCTGATTACAGTGAGAATATGGGATAATTATAAAAAAAAACCCTGAGGTTAGGTCTTTTTTCTGAAAACACCCTGAAACCTTGAAACATTACAAACACTCACACACAGGTCAGCTGAAACCTTACAAATGCCCCCCTTTAAACATAAAAATGTATGCATAATACCCCTTGAGAAACCTTACAAATACCCCCCTGAGGGGGTAAATGTAAAGTTACAAGATTTCAGGGTGTTTTTCATAAACGGCATAAACTTCAGGGGGGTTTTCGTAACTGGACCATGAGAATATTAGACTTATATTCCCATTTCACTCAAAAGAATAATCTTTACTACAACATTAAAATTTAATGCAAGAAGATGTAGATGATGAATGATGATAAATAACACATTACTATATTAAAACTCTAGACCATGCATACCTGAAAATTATCTGTCTTGTTATCGGCTTTGGCTCCAAAATCTTCGACATTCAGAACCCGTTGTTTAGGATTACTTTTCGGACATGGTCTTTTTCCATGGCTACTTTTATGACAATGTTTTGAGGATTTTCTGCCAAAACAAGAAGAAGAACATAACAAAACTATGAGAAGTGTGACAAGGAAACTAGTTGTTGGCCTCATTTTTTTCTCTGAAAATGAAGAGTTTGTTATATATGTAAATGCAGGTTTGGAGGTAGCTAGCTAACTGCTAATTAAGTAGATTTAAGCTTATAATAATTATCTCATAAAAGATCATATTTATAGCAGAAATAGATGCTTGGTTTACTATATGAAACGATTGAGAGGAAAATTAACGACTAAATTGAATTCTTTTAAGTACCTTTTTCTGTTTGTTGACTCTTTAGATACATTTCAACTAAAATTAAATTGAAAATTATGAAGAGGGGTTTAAGTTATTATGCTTGTTTACCTATATACATGCATGAATTTGGAATATTTTCAAAATTGGCCCTTCTAGTTTGTGAAAATAGCAAATGGAAAATTTAGTGGGGTCAATATGTAATATAATGTTTGGACTCTGTACTCTGTAGTATAAGATTTTTCCATAAAAGTTTCTAATTTATGAATTTTCCATATATCAACCACGAAATCGGCACAAGATATTCTCCATTTTTTTCCCTAAAAAGTGAAAATATTAGTGATAAGTTATTACCCATTACATAGTATAAAAATGTATTCGATTGACAATTGACTTGATTAGAATAGGAAAGATTTGATTAAAAGGTAACCTAAACTAGGTCGAAGTTTGAATTTCTTGGAAAAGTCAAACATCTTTCATCTTGTCAAAAACATACGAAATTTGGCAGTCATACACTATTTGGATTTTGGACATAACAAAAAATTGATAGTTCCTCATAAGTGCAACAAAACTTAATGTCAACTGATAAAGGGTTTGTTTGGTAGATCAAGTTTGGGAAGGTGGCAATGCAGTAGGCAATTTGTGGTAATCAAATGGCATTTGCGTCTACTTTTTCTCAAAGGCCGCCAAAAATATGCATAGTTGCTTAACTAGCCTAACTACTATTTGAATTTTAATCAAATTTTAGAGGGAAATTTGTAAAAACTATGCATGTAGAACTTGATAAGTTACCAAAACTTAATTGATTTAGTGAGATGAAGCGGTAGATTCTTTAAATATTTGAATCCTAACTTGTGTATGGAGTAACTGAGATGAGAGAGTCGCCCCCACTTGACCCGAATCCGGAAAAAAATAAGTGACAAACCAAAAAGATTAAAAAAAAAAAGGAACTTGATAAGTGGTATTTTGGATACTTGGAATTTCATGTAGCAAAAATATTCATCAAATGAAGGTTTTGTGACAAATTTAGCATGTGCTAGACACGTGACTCCATTTTGATTGTTTTTTTGGACCGTAGGCAAAAGTGTAATACCATTACCACTTGTTGAATTGTTATTTCGTCTTTCTTGGACTTTCATTCATGATTTAAGCACCAAAAAAAAAAATTTACAAATGAAGCCTGAAATGGGCCCAAACTCAACTCAACTCGTCTCGTTTACCCACGTAGTCTAACGCAACTCAAAATATCCATTTGCCAATTCCTGCATGTGTAATTTTTGCAATTTTTCCCCATCTTCAATTGCGAAGAAGTTGAAGAATGGGTAAGAAGAGCGTGCAAGAACTTGGACTGTGACGAGGGTGCTTTATTCCTCACTACCCTTTGGTCAATTTGATGGCATTGCAACAAACGAGCTATGAAAGACGAGGTCTCATCTCCGGTTGAGGTCACGAGCTTTGCGAAGAACTTTTGTGCGTCTTTCCTAGCGGAGTTCTCACCAAAGCCCAAGGATCCCCCCTTCAGTCACAAGCTAGGTGGTGCCCTCCTCACACGGGATGCATTAAAATTACTTTCGAGATGGTGCTATTTTCAAAGGGTCAAATGAATACGGCTGGGGTATATGTGCTAGAGACTCATTTGGGAATTGCGTGGCTTGGAGTTCTCACCAAAGCCCAAGGATCCCCCCTTCAGTCACAAGCTAGGTGGTGCCCTCCTCACACGGGATGCATTAAAATTACTTTCAAGATGGTGCTATTTTCAAAGGGTCAAATGAATACGGCTGGGGTATATGTGCTAGAGACTCATTTGGGAATTGCGTGGCTTGGAGTTCGCAGCGCTGTCCGGGATCTCCCTCACCTGAATTGGCATAAATCTATGCAGCTAAGGCTGCCACCGACCTGATCTTGAGACGAGGATGGGAACTGATCATCTTGGAAGGAGATTGCAAAGTATTCTTGGACAAATTGGGGTCAACTAAGGAAGACTTATCAGATTTTGGTATTCTTGTTCATGATATTAAAGACTTGCTTGCTCTTGTTCCTTTAGTTAGACTTTCGTTTGTACGCAGGGAAGCAAACATGTTAGCTCATAGATTAGCTAGGAACGCTAGTCATCTTCAGGAAGGGGAATTTGATATTCCCGAAAATGTGTACTCTGCTTTTGTATCTGATTTACCTTGATTGATATAAAAGTATTGATTAAAAAAAAAAAAAAAAATTACATCTAACCTGTATGTTTGGGGCTAAATCATTTGAAAGGGATTCAAATTTTGACCTTACGAGAGTTGAGACCTATAATGTATATTTCTTGCTCATATAGTTACAAAAAATACTTCAAATTCCACTTACTAGGTGAAAATATCTTTTTCATTACATTCTTGTACTTTGCTAGGTGAAATAGGAGTGAGTTTCCACTAAGTGTCCATGATCCCAAATTATTGTTCAATATACAAATTCGAATTTGGTACTGACGAAAGCTAAAGAGTGGAGTTCGTGCCCATAACTAAAATGTATTTTTGCATCTTTGCTGCCAAGAATTTGACAATACAATATACAAATTCAAACAACATTCTTTCCCTAAGCAATTCTTGAAAGCTATCTCCATTGACAAGAAGTCAAGAACTAAACCACTGCAGACCTCTCTTCGGCAGTAAAGTTGATGTGAAATGATGAGTAAAGCAAAACAAGAATAATTTTATAAAAGATGCAATAAGATTACTCTTTCTCCAATTTCAGCTGCCTGTGTAAAACTAATCCTGTCATGCATTTCTGTAGTAGCATTGCATTGGATCCCTCTCAACATTTCTCTCTGGAGTTTTCATCTCTTGCTTGAATTTAAAATTTTAAAAAAGCCACAAGAACTTTGGGGGGAAAAAATGGAAAATATAAAGAAAAGAAGTATAATAAATAAATAAGAAGAGTATTTTATGCAAACATGTCCCTCAGAAATGCCTATTTTCTACCTGGCACGGTCCCTCAACCTCCTGCAACAAGCTTGCAAGAAGGAGCTCCAATTATGCACAGTTTCAGATTACTAAATATTTCATCCATGGGACATGTTCTTACATTGCATAAAAAATAAATCTTTATCATAAAATAGATTTTCTTTGGAGAAAAAAGATGCAAGATTTATAAAAACGACGAAATCGCGACGTGAATTTCGCCAAACTTCCTTTACAAAATTCATGAGATAGGAAATAACATGTGAGAAAATTAAGGTTCCTGTTGACATACCCCATGTGCTCTATAGAGAGAGAGCGTTTGCCATGGCGGCCGTGCAAATGACTTCAACTGCGGCATTTAGGGTTTTTCATTTTCAAAAATCAAAACCAGGGAATCTGTCAGACAATATTTAATTTAAGCCCATGAAGCTTTTCTAAAGGCTACTTGTGCCCACTACACATTGTTTTGATTGTGCAATTCTTTGTTTTTTTGGAATAATCTCTACTACTAAAAATTATTGATACATCCCTTCGATTATAGCTTTGTCTAATATTTGCAGAAAGCTTTGTCTAATATTTACTTTCTGTTATTAGTCATTTTTTTATTTTTAAGTAAATATTAAATACTAGTATTTTATTAATTAGATAACAACTTAATCATTTCGTTTATTTTATGTATAGTAACACTATACCAAAAATATTACGGATAATTTAGTCATTTAATAACTTTCAGTTAAGTTTTTTAGCATTTCGTTAGGATTAGAAAATTTATTTGTCATTTTTAATAGTTGAGGGAGTGTTGTTGTATTTATCATTAAGTCGAGAGGTATAAGAGTAATTATCCCTTTTTTTTTAATAATTCAACCTGGATGGGAAATTAGTAGGTTTTTTTTTTAAAAAAATAATCTAATACAAACCTGACTAGAATTAAAATTAATCACATGGTTAATTATTATATTTTATCAGGTGATTGATATATATTTTGAAATAATTATTAGCTTCATAACTTAAAAATTAGATTCATCTCCACCCTCCCCATAGCTGAGGAATTTGGTTTGAGCAATCCACACAAAAACCAGATGCAGTATCAATATCAGTTTTACAATGATGAACATTGAACAAACAATAAGCATCACTTCCGTACTTCAACGGATCCAAATACGAAAGAAGAAGGTACGATATTGTATACGACACGAGTCACAATCAAAAGTACATAGCGGGATTCTCCATCCAGGACGAAATTCAATCTCAAACTTCACAGAGAAACCAAAACACAAAGGACTTAATCAAACTACAGTTTCATACTTAATTTTCTTAATTCACAGAAGATATAATGGTGGAGGAACAGATAATATAGAAGAAATAACCTTTCATATATCATCTAGCCTCGACACCATACAAGTAACCAAGCCAAGAATGAATTGCCTGACAAAAAGCCATGCGAGACAAAGCTATCCCAATTTTAAGGAATAGCTTCTCATTTGATGGAAGAAGGACCTTGTGGGGCCCGATTCACCATCGAGTTCCAATAATCCTCTCTTTGAGTCGACTCAGTGTAATACAAAGCCAGACCATGCCCGTTGCTGAACCCATTAGAGAGAATATGTTCATCTTTTCTATTACTGTTGGATGACAAATGTGCAGAAGCCGAAGAGCGTGATTGTGTTGAAGTAACTTGACCAGATTTCAACTGCTCCCCCGAATTGGTGTTATTCGAATCAGCGTCGACCCTCTTGGTGTTAAGGAAACGACCTCCAGTGCCTCTTGCCCTTCTCATAGCATGCTTGTGACGAGATTCATGAAGATAAGGCTGCATTCGAAATTGCACAAAAAAGGTAAGTTTGCAAACTTCTACATTTGGAGAAGCTAGAATAGAAGATAAAGCTGTAAAAATTTGTAGTAGTAAAAGTTCAAAATGTTTGGAGAAAAGGGTATATAAGTACTCGTAAATAATAGGGCAAAAAAACAAGAAGATGAAAAAAGCACCCCTGAAGGTGCTTCTAGCTAATTTTAGCTTATTTTAAGTAGAAGCATCACCAAAACAAAACACTCCATTTTATGGAAAAAAAAAAGGAAATGGAAAAACATTTTTTTTTCAGAGTTTGCAAATAGTACCAAATGAAACCAACAAAAGATTAGTTATATGGTTCCTGTGCTTTTTCAGAATTCCTTGATATTCATTACTACAAACAGAGACAAGAAAACGCAAGTTACCTTTCTATTTTTAACCAATTTCTTCTCCATTTCTGCTTTTGCTCGTATTTGTCGTCGCCTTAAAATTCCATGATATTGCTTTGCATTGACATAGACAGGTTCTTCTTCCATTTCAAGAGGTAAAGGCATTCTTGCTGGATGATATCCAATCAAGTGAGGATGTACCTGGACCAACACCACAAATATTATTCATTAAGTAGAGTACTTAGGTTCAGAAGAAAGCTCATGATGATCAGATCTAAAGCTACAGCCAACATAGTAAAAACAATGGAAAATTGGATTCCAACCACAATGATCTTTGTCATAATGGATAGTCTCTTCAATTCTTCTGGTTAACTCATCCGTTGAATTGAAGAATGAATGCCATTCTACTATGATAACCTTGCTTACACACACACATCTTCACGAGCATCTATATATTGATGAGGACTTTCACATAGCATAGAAGATGGATAAGGTGCTAGTCACATAAGACGGTGGATTTGTTTATTTAGACTACAATATATGACAGATTCTATGTCATTTGTTCTCCTTTGCATTATCTTAAGCTTAGCATATGTGTTGAGCTTAAATGATAGGTGTTTTTTCCCCTTTGGAAGGTGAAAGCTAGAGTTTGTCCCTTACCGGTGCCCCATAAGTCATTACTCCCCCATATTGTGGGTCTCCATACGGATACGACGTCAACATCTGTAAAATACAGAAGCACATTAGAGTTGGGAATCTAATCTTATCTTATCCCTATTTTAATCTACTTAAAATACTGGAAGTGTACCACACTGCAAGTTTCAGACACTTTCTTGGCACTAGAGAATCATATTCGTATTAAGTTCCATAGCTCACACTCATACATGTGTTTTGTGTGTGTGACAGAGAAAAAGAGTCTTACAATTGAATGACCAACGAGTTCCATTTGTGAATTTGCATCAAGGTGGTGCTGCTCTTGCCCTGTGTTGCCTCCATTTAACCCTGGAAGAGGATGCATAGACTACAATTAGCATATAGAGGTTCTTCTCGAGCAAAGACAAGAAGATATCTAGGGTTCTTCTCGAGTAGGAAAAATATACACTTACACGTAACAAAGAAAAGGATAATTATCTTGTAAAGCACAGAAGGTTACCAGATTGAAGAGCTGCATTGTTCTCTTTATCCTTGACATTTCCTTCATTAGTGCCTTGTGACGGCAGAGCAGCCGTGGTTATGGAATCTTTTTCTTGCTGCCCTGAAGAATGCATGTCATTGTTCCCAGGACCCTGCCACCAAGGCTGACTGTAGAGCGTCGATGTTGGAATGCTTCTGAGTCCTGTCTCTACCGGTCGATTGTTACTGTTGGCGATTGTGGGCATTATTGTTTACTTACCCCAAAACAATGAATGATCCACTCATAATCTGACAACACCAAATAACATTAGTAAACATGCAGTGTGGAATAAGAAATTTGTAGAGTGAAGGATAATTCCAGTGTAGAGAAAGAATCCACGTGATGCTGACGCCCAGAAATTCACAGTGCTTTATGAAAAATGGAAACCAACATAAATACATATGTTAAAGCGTCTACATAACGGGGCACATTTATCATTTCTTTTCTGTATATGACTTTTAATAACTATTCGTTTTGTCAGATATTCAAGCAGCATGAAAGCATCTAGTCTTCTGCCACAGACCAGAAAAACAATGTAAACAAAGTATCTCAGTAGCAGTAATTGCACTAAACATTGACCGATGATAGTTATTCAAACCATGGACTTAAGCAAAAATAATGGCACTTCACCAGTACATAAATATACAAGCAGAAGCTTATTCCGAACATAAGAGCAGATCAGCCACCTCCTTCAAGTTCTTATTCAAGTTAAATGGTGAGAAATGATTGTCTCGGCTTAAGCCTCTACCTATTTAACAAATTTGGTATCAAGATATATGACATTTATGATGATCAAGAAAATTTACATACTGCCATTAAATTATTACATTCCATGCATGATAGATCACCGTAAAGCTTGGAAAATATTGCCAACAAGAAGATGATTAACCAACTTATCTATTCAAATATATTAGTCACAGATTCACTTGACATAACTAGATAACAAACCTACAGCAAAATTGTCCATCCAGAAACAGCTCATCAAATATATTAAACACAGTTTCACTTGATATAATTAGATAACGAACCTACAAGTTCATCCACTTCATCCACCCTAAGGAAGTTTAAGGTAAACAAATCAATAACTGAAACAAGAAAATTCACAACTTCAAACAAGAAGAACCTCCGATCAACAACCAAAAGTTACAGCTACTTACGACAATTCCACTTCTTACATGCTCTAATTCTACAAAATTCTTCAGTCGAATATTCAAACTTATCCAAATTCAACAGAACAGAAACCAAAAACAAAAAATTCAACGGAACTGAAACCAAAGTAACAACTCACTGATCCAAATAAACAAACCTTTTTCCTCTAAACCAAAAGAGGCAATTAACGGTAACTTCAACTATAATAATTTTAACTTCTTCTAGTTTTCACGCAAATCAAGATTAAAATTGTCAAAATTCTAGGCAAATAATATATTGCACAAACCCTAATTGGTACACCAAATCACTCAATAAACAAAGTAAAATCTTACGAAATAACCTTTAATCCTATACGATGAGGTGAAAAGAAGTTCTGACTGAAAGCCAAAGCTATCAGAAACCCATTTTATTACACTCTGTGCAAGCCTCGGAGCGATTGGCTGACGAAACAACGCATAGAAAACAATGCATATGCTCTAATATCATTTATAGTGCGAAAAGAAAAGTATTATTTCTGATATTTTTGTTCCATTTTTATAAATATAATTTAAATTATGAGTTGTCTCAATTTTTTTATTTTCACGCCAATGTCGCTCTCCTTGTCTCTGTTAAGGAGAAAAAATAATTTAAAAAGTTAATTAGTTAATGGCCAAAACATGTTTGGTCCCATTGGCACAATGTCGAAAATGCCCTTATGGTTTCTTAAGTAAAGACTTTTAGATTTTATATATTAATTCGAATTTCTGACATTTAGTTAAAGACCAACGAGTCTATTTCAGTCCACGACGCTCTTCCGGGATTTATCTTTTCACTGTTGAGGGTTGGCTCTTAATTTACTCGGACGCCGGCCATTGAGAAAAGGATTTGGTCAATATTAAAGAGTTGGAAAAGGTTAACCACTCTGGGGTTAATCCCTAATTAATTAAAAATGGGGAAACTTAATCCAAAACTGACCAATTCAAATGCTCTTCTGTGACCTTGTATGGTAACTTTTCTTGTTACATGCAAGTAACAATAAATAATTCTATCACGATAAGCATGAAAGGTGTGTCCATAAGTCATTTTTTGCCCAAATAAAAGAATTAAATGCTACAAAAACTCTCTATTAATTAAAAGTAGTCCAAAAAATCATGTCATATAAAAAGTAGCTAAAAAAATCCTCTATTTAGTGCATATTTGCTCACCGCCCCCTATGATAATTTGGTCAACAAAAGCATCTGAAATAACCATTATACCCCTACTTTTATAACACAAATTTCATTCTCACTTCTATTTCATTGATTTAATGCATAAAAAAAATTAAGCAATTCACCTAATATATTGTAAACCTCTGTTTTATTGATTTAATGCATAAATAAAATTACAGGCCTAGTATAATAGTTTCTAACCATAATTTTGGGCCAAATTTGGGGTTAGAATGAAAAATAATGAATAGCAACGTTTTATAAGTTAATTAAGAACATTTTAGACATTTAACAACTATATTCACTATCTATTTTTACATGAATAATAGAAACTTTTTTTTCTATAATTTATAATTACATTAATAGTAAAGAATAATAGATATAAATTTTCCAATAAAATATAAACTAGGGGTCTGATTTTTTTTTGTTAGTCAATTATGCTTACATTTTCTATTAGTTGACCAATATAAATTTAAAAATTTGTACAAATGGCCCATTACCCTCATCATCACACTTGAATTTGTGGAAGAAATTGAAAGATGGTATACCTAAAGGTTAAACGTAAAAAGATAACAAAGTGATATTATACTTGTTTTTTTTAATGTGGTAAAGCAATTGGTTCATGTTACTTGTACTCATTTTGACTTAATCTTGAAATCTCATCCTCATCTGAGGATTTTAAGCCAGAAGAAGAAGGAAAGGTGGATAATATTTGGAGAGATGGTGAGATTTCTTCTCATTACAAAGTGCTTGGTGGTAGGGTTTAGTATGCGTGTCTATTTCATTATCAACTTTCTATTTAATATTTTTCCACTAGCTACTTATAACACATGGCATATATAACTTTCTTTTTTCTTTAAAATTTAATCTTTATCATTGTAAGGAGTCGAATCCCAAACCTCCACATCTGGAGTAATATCTGGTGATCACTGAGTCAAATCCCAATGGTTACATGGCATATATAACTTTGTATATAGTATTATTTATTATTTGCTAAAGATAACAATTATATTTAATTTGTTAATTCAAATTTATTATATGTGTTATATCTAGTATGAATATCATAGATATATTTTTTTGATAGAGGTCAGAAACTTCAGGTTGACAAACTTAGATGATTCATGTTCGATCTTGACCAGAGTCATGTTTTCTGCTCATAGTGTTAGAGTTTTTTGTAATTTCTTTAGTATTTTCTTATATATTTTGTTTAGTAGTATTGGTTATGTTTAGTCACATTTACGGCCTGCTTTTTCGACTAGAATGTTAATTTTTGAGCTTATGATATTAAGTGGAGTTCTCGGTAATAACTTTATAGTACTCACCGATTTTAATTTAGAAAAATCATAGATTATATTTTTCAAAATAATTTGCTTGTTTAAATGATAACGTAGAATCATAACTTTCAAGAGTAATATAACAACAATTAGTGGAGTAATCATATATATATATATGAAAATGGATGAGTGAGATATTTTAGGAAATATGTTTATGTGTTAATGAGTTGGATTAGTTAAAATTAGTCCATTTTGCCATGTAGATTATAATTAAGTCATTAATTATGATTTTTGTAACTTACATATATATATTTAATTGGCATTCTATATATTGGTTTATATTAAAAAAATTGTAACTCCTATTTAATTATAGAATTATATAACTACTTTATATAATATTGATATTGAAAATTTCATTCAAGAAATAATTTTAAAGTAAATTTTAATGAGCTTTGCTAATTATTATTGATGAGGGTGTTTTTTGGTAAGTGATCTGGGTCGACCACGTGTCTTAATCTGTCAATTGAATTTATATAGTGGAGTCCGACTTTGACCTGAGAAACACTGAACACTAGGTTACTTGGCCGGAGGGGATTGTCTCCGGCGTAGCCCCTCCACTGAGTTAAATCAGTCTAGGAATACGATATTCAAATAAAGAGGGAAGCGGTCGGAGCAATTAATGAGAAAATCTTACCAACCACAATAAATGTCTGGGATATTTATAGGGTGGCATCACACACACTAAGTACACTGTTTGGATGTGCATTAAATATCCCGACTGCAGGGCATTTAATGCCTGAGCCTCGAGTCAGATTCATTCCTTAAAAGAAATGATTATCTGTCACTTCGGGTTGTACATAGTACGGAGGATAGTTAGGTGCGGCGTATTTAATGCAGCTACAGTTAAGTTGAGCGTGTGGGAAGGGGACAGGTTCGAGCTAAGCCCCTCGATTCCCTAGTCACGCTCCTAGAGATGAGTTGTGAGGATCGATCAATGGTAATCGAGCGTGTGGCGCTCGAGCTTGAAGCTTGAGCCCTCCCTGTAGGATCATTGTGACGATCGAGACTCTCGATCGTTAGGCTCATTCACCCGATCAACTGTTGTACTTGGACTTCGGCCACGTGGCGAGCGGACTCTGATTGGATACATGTGGCATTTGACTCTCTAAGATCATGCCACGTGGTCACCCAAAATATACGCCATCAATTATGAACTTTACATTTAAATGCTAAAAAATATATATATGATTGAAGGGAAGCTTACAACTATTTATAATTTAGGGGGCCGTTTGAACTTGTGGATTATGTGAATCAACTTAAACTCTTCTCTAAAGATTATGAGAAGATTAAGTAGTGGGACCCACTTCTTAAAAACCTGTTTGGAATTGAAGATGGCTGATCTTCTCATTTAATCGGCACTTCCTCTTATGTTGTTTGAACTTAGTGAGTAAGTTACTAATGTATTATTTTTACCAAAATGCCCTCCATTAAAATATATTTTGACACATTTATTGAAAGGGTTAAAACCCCTTTCAAATTGCCCCAAGAGAAGAAGATGACCCAGGTTTCAAATTGCTTCAAATCTGTTGTGAAATTGCAGAGAAAAAACGACCCACAAGTGAAAGTCTGAAATTGCTTCAGATATTTTCGGTTGATTTGCCAAGAGAAAGACCACCCCGAAGAAACAAAAAATGGAGTATGTGTTGTGAAATTGCAGAGGAAAAAGATGACCAAAAGAACAGAAAATAGAGCATTGCTGGTTCGAAACAAAAAAGCTGAGAAAGATTTAATTCAACCTAGAAGAAATAAAAATTGGAGCACTGCTGGTTCAAAAAAAAAAACCAAGAACAAGAAAGATGAGAAAGATTTAATTCAGGTGGTGAAGGTGTAAGGGCATTGCTGGGTTTTCAATTTGAACAGTCCTTTTGGAGATATAAAGCCACTTAATCACACCATAAATGGAGAGATGAGAAGAAGAGGCTAATCGGAGATGAGAAGAAGAGGCTAATCGGTGAATAGTGTAGAAAAAGTACATGAACAGTGCCGTGCTGTAGATTAAGTTCTTCAGCCAGAAAAAGCAAAACGCCAACTTCAAACAGAATATTAATGGAGTTTAACTGAGCTTAAAATCCTTATTCTTGCCTAATCACTTGGTTCAAACGCCCTTATATAATATTCAATTTGTACATGAAAGCATAGTATAAAAAAATTACCATTCACAAAATATTAATAATATTTGGATAAAAGATTATTTAGTTCTATATTTAATATTTTTTTTATTTTGTATTCCTTTTATATATCATGTAATTGTATTTTCAAAATTTCTTTTAATTATTTGTGGAGTCACATCATTACGTACATTTTTTAAAATGTAAATTTAATTAAATTTTATTATTACCTTAAAATGAATTTTCATATATATAAAGTATGATTATTTTATAAAAAGAATTATTTTGCTGTGTGATATTTATATGTATTGTTAATAATTATATAAGAAAATATGATTTAATATATTTAATAATATATATTTTATAAATAGATTTTCCAGTGCAACGTAGAGAATATATATATTAATTTATAAAAAAAATTCTGTTAAATTTGTGATATATATTCAAGTTGTTAATATATAAACTATAATTAATATTAATATATTAAATTTATAATTATAAATTAATTTCCCGATGCAACGCAGGGTAAAAACTAGTAATGTAATATTTCGACGTTTGAAATTCGACTCATGTATTCTTCTTCATCCGAAAATAAATAAAATTTATAGGGGCAAATTAGTCAGAGGATTTTTTTTTTTAAGTGTGGAATAATTAAGGGAGCTCTAAAGTCTAAACTAATTATTGTACAGTACTAGCAAGGACCACAGCGTGGCAGGTGTAATATGAGTTTCATGGGGCCCACGCTACGATTGCCGCACACGTGGGCTGACTTCCGAGGACCGTTAACGGGAGATTGACGGCGAGTTGTCGTGGGAAAAAACCCCATAAACGGCGTTGAATGGAAGTTAGTTGGCACGTGTCTCGTCTAAGAGTGCGCGGGTGCCCCGTACTAAAATATACCTTAATCGCGCTTTTAAGTATTCCTCTTTTGAAAACCCGTCTTTAACCAAGAACAGAAAAACATATTACAAGCCAGAATTTCTAAAGTACAAGCACAAGAAGTACATATTACAGAAGACCCCCGCATTTCAGTACAAATCCTACTTAAAAACACAAAACTTAACTATCAAGGAAACATTCCCTCAAGATATTCTTCGAAGTTCTCATCATCGTCAGGCTTTCGATCGCTGGCTGAAGTCGAACCCTTTTTTCCTATAACCGTAAAATAAAATCTTAATTACCCTTCACCAGGAGAATGATAAGAAAGATGAAGATAAAAATTCACAAATTAGGATATTCTAAGAAGATTGTTATCAAGCAACGATACCTTTCCTCCTCTCTTTGCTTCTGCTATAGTCAATATCTTTTTCATCATCACCTTTCCTCCTCTCTTTGCTTCTGCTATAGTCAATATCTTTTTCATCATCGTCGTCGTCATCATCACTTTCAGACCTATCCCTGTGAAGAGAAAATTAATTTAGCTCAACGGCAACGATTGTCGCGAAAATTCAGTCTCTAAGTTTTGAAAACATTATCAGTTTCTGTATGCTCACCTTTTTTTCGAGTGATTTTCCTTCTCTTTTCTTTCCAATTTTTCCTTCTCTTTCTGTTTCTTATAATAGAGCTTTTCTGCACATCTATTTCAGGAATCAACTTCAAGACAGAACTTTGCAAAATAGACTGGAAAGAGAAAAGAAAGAAAAAACACACAAGGATGACAAATTTACAACAAGAATCATTTTATTACTCTATTTTCCAACTAAAAAGTATTTTCTACGGCTAAATTTTGCATGAAGACATATCTTATTATTCATGAATTCAGATTTGATGAATGCACTGGATATTAATTATATTTTAATTTATAGTATTTTCTTCAAAGCAAAATATCACAAGCTAAGATGAAAAGGTAAAAGTGCTACTAACTCACCTCTCACAGGCCACTAATTTAACCAGGGCTTGCTTGTTTTCTCCAGCTTCAAAATAGGAGAAATTCACCTGGATATCATAGCAGTTAGCAAGTTGATGATGAAAGTGGAGAGAAAAAAAGTTCTCGTTCACTTCCAAGTTAAGTACTTTTACCAGTAAGCTGAAGCAGGAAACTCTGTTATGCAGTAAATTAGTAAAAATATTACTTTATAATTGGATGCTATAACTTTAAAGTTTTTCAGCACTTCGATAACATCAAATTTGCCCTAGTAAAACAAAGTATAAAAGCAAAGTGTTTCACTTCCTTAGACGGCTGACTATTAATAAACAAATTAATTCAAAGATAATCTTGACAGAAACTTACCTCATAGCTTGACAAACCATCTTTCTCATTGCAGTGCTTATTACCGCATGTAAACTGTCCTGACAATCAAAGTGGTCTTCAGTCAGGCGCTCAGGCATAATTCTAAGAATAATAAAAAGAATATTGTCCTTAGCATCAAAAGCATGAGAGATGAAACAAGAAATTACAAGGGAATCTATCAAAATAAATTAGAGCTTTTTATTTCTAAACAAAGTAAAGACCTGGAAATAAAAGGCACATAATTACAAGACAAACATCATATAGATAAGTAGCCTAGAAGAAGACAAATCCTTCTAAAATCAATTCGAAGCTTGAGAACACTAACGGGATAAGAGAGTAAACTTTACAGACGAAATAAGTAGAATTGTGAAAAGAGTTTCTTTCTAAAATTTCCCTAGTTGGCTTTATCCTGATCTTCTGTAATCTTAAATTTTTAAATACTCGTTTATCACACGTTTAGATGATTAAGCTCACGTCATTTTGGGCTAAATATTTTTATTTATATTCTTAGGGTCCTTAAATCTCCTAGGCATGCATTTTGTGGGACAAACTAATCGCCAGCAATACCTGAAGGCACTTTTTGGGACCATCTTTTAAACATTGATCATAAGTAAATAAATAGGAAAATGATTTCAACAAAAAATCATTGATCTAAACTAAAAAAGAAATGTAGAGGTAAACATAGATCATCTGGAGAAGGTTTGTACCTTTCCCAGATATTACTTCCTTTTCGGTTCTCCATCTGAGACCAATCTACAAAGAGAAACGTGTATGATTCAGCAAAAGGTTTGCTGAAAGAAAGAATTAAGCATACGAAAAAAAGTGACGACAAAATATAAAGACTGTGCAGTTTCATACCTTACCAGTCTTGTAATGAGACATATCAGCTATGCAATATCTTCAATGAGTTAAAAGAAATTCAATATAAAATAGCCATTTCTAGTAACTGAAAAAACACCTAATAATTCTACTTCAGAAGGCAACAAAAGTAAAGCATTTACTCATAAGAGATAGCCGAAAAAGTTATCATTACACCAGAAGAAAAATTCAGTTGCCACATCCACATGCTTACAACATCTCATGGTTTTGACTCCATCTTAGGAAATGTCCATGATTCATCATAAAAATAAGCATTTGACTAATAAATAGTAATTCTAAATTCAGATTAACAAAAATGAAAAGGAACGGAAATGCAAAATCATTATGAAGGATACTCTTTGAAGAGCTTGTCATAATAGCGCTTCACCAGCCTTTGCTCCCAAGAGTGATCCATGTCATCTTCCTCAGTCCTTATGAACCTTTTGGCAAGATGATGAAAACCATGGATAAAACCGATGAATTAAGTAAATAACCAGACGTAACACGTGTATGGGAGAAGCAAAACTCACTGGAAATAATGTTCAAACGAAAAGGAATAAGAAAGTGAGCATACCGATATCCTTCTCTAAGGGTATCTTGATCAGTTCTAACAGGTAATGTATCTCGAGAAGACGTATGTGTCCCATAATAACTAACTGCAATAACAGATTTGTCAAAGAGAGAGAGAGAGAGAGAGAGAGAGAGATTTCCAAATTAGACTAAGATATATATGATTCACTTATACATGGATGTTCTATTTGCATTTTGATATCACAACTAATAGAACCTCCATAATTATATTTCTTGGAGCCAAGGGCCACAAATGCAATTTAAACTACATTCCACATTTTGCTTTCTTATATATTTCTTATGTCTGTCCAGAATTTTCACGTTTACCTTTGTCTTAGGATCTTGAAAGAGAATAAGATTCAAACAACAAGAAATAATCGATTTCACAAACCCCTCAGCAAATTCCCAGTAGATTTTAAGCTAACAGTGCAGTACACAAAACCATATCAACGTATATACTTCACGAAAGCGGAAAACAGATATTGACACCATTACCAACTAGATTACAACGCACTCTAATTACTAAGAAACAAATACACGCACAAACACTTGGCTTTTGTGAGTTCTTATTTCTTGAGGAACAAATTGTTGAAAGTAAACCATAAAACTAACCGTAATCATTAACGAATTTCTTATGGCGATCGTAGGCGTTGAGACCTCGTATATGATCCTGATACTGCCTGTTGTTCCATTAAACGTTGGACCCAATTCAGAAAATCAAACTATATATAGATAAGCTATAGCTTCATCTCTATTTTCACAGATACATGTGCTGAGAGAAGATTTTGCTTACTGTTTTCTGGCTTGTTTGTCGAAAATTGCTTGTTTGATTGACCCAAATGAAGCCATCAGGTCTCTATTTCACCCCCAATTATTCAATTTATATCAAAAATTAAAATAGAGTTGGAAATTTGATTTTATACTTTTTCCTTTCTTCTGTTTTTTTCGGTTTTCGCAGAAAGTCTGAAACTATTTATCTAGGCCCTCTAGCTTATATTCGGCCCATGCACTTTTCTTTGTGGTCTTTTGGATTAAAAAAGGGGAAAACTAGAAAAACAACCTATTCATTTTTTTTTCTTCGAAAGAAAGATCAACTTTATAAAGTGTTAGCAAAATGACCTGTTTATGAGACTTCTTAGCAGTAAGGAT
Source organism: Verbena officinalis (assembly GCA_958496215.1). Lineage (NCBI taxonomy): Eukaryota > Viridiplantae > Streptophyta > Magnoliopsida > Lamiales > Verbenaceae > Verbena > Verbena officinalis. Next base: position 5,192,700 of record OY292388.1, read on the forward strand.
CTATTTTAATTAAAAAAATATTATTTCTGTCAACTCATCCGCCAAGTCATCTAAAAAATTTATTTTCTTTTTCATTTTCTTTTTTCTACATTTTCCTTTAATTATGAGATAAAAATATTTTTTTTTCTATTTTCTTTTATTCTCTTTTTTTATTTTACGTAAAAAAAATTATTTTCTCTTTCTTCAAAATTCTTTTTATCTCTTTTTTTCTTTTGATCGTATCTTTTCGTTTCTTCATCGAATCGCGCGAATTTATAGTCCAATTTAATCCTCTCGACAAGACGAACAAAATGATATACAGAAATCTAGGTTTCATTGAACGACAGAGGGGCGACGGCGGGTAATTTTCATTTATTTTTTCTGACAATCCTTAGGGTGGATTTTATAGTGTTCGACATGGGTAAGCTAATGGTGAACTTAATTTCTGAAAATAATGGATGAATTGAGAGTAATTTGGATTGCAATTTTCCGAATAAGCATAGAATTTAAAGTACCCAGAATGACATTTGAGGTACTAAAATTATAAAACGTGGTACTTATATCCAATAATGAAGTATAAATTTTATAATTTCAATAGTTTTGATATATATACAAAAGATTGTATGACCAATTGAGGAAATGGATAAGGAAAAAATGACAAGCTTGATGAGACGACCGTTATGGTATCCTTTCTGTACATTAACTGTCTTTCTTTAATTTTCGCTTGAATTAGTATACCATAACGGTCGTCTCATCAAGCTTGTCATTTTTTCCTTATCAATTTCCTCAATTGGTCATACAATCTTTTGAAAATATGTCAAAACTCTTGAAATTATAAGATTTATACTTCATTATTGGATATAAGTACCACATTTTACAATTTTAGTACCTCAAATATCATTTTGGGTACTTCAAATTCTATACTTATACGGAAAATTGCAATCCAAATTACTCCCAATTCATCCATTATTTTCAAAAATTAAGTTCACCATTAGCTTACCCATGTGGAACACTATAAAACCCACCCTAAGGGTCGTTGGAAAAAATGACTGAAAATTACCCGCCACCGCCGTCGCGCCTTCGCCGTTCAACGAAACCTAGATTTCTGTATATCATTTTGTTCGTCTCGTCGAGAGGATTAAATTGAACTATAAATTCGCGCGATTCGATGAAGGAACGAAAAGATATGATCAAAAGAAAAAAAGAGATAAAAAGAATTTTGAAGAAAGAGAAAATAAATTTTTTTTACGTAAAATAAGAAAAGAGAATAAAAGAAAATATTTTTATCTCATAATTAAAGGAAAATATAAAGAAAAGAAAATAAATTTTTTAGATGACTTGGCGGATGAGTAGGGAGAAATAATACTTTTTTAATCAAAACAGGTCTTTAATACTAAGAAGTCTTCAAAACAGGTCTTTTTGCCTAACACTTTACAAAGTTTGTCCTTTTTTCTAAAGAGAAGTGTGAAACAGGTCCTTCCTTCTAATTTCCCGTCAAAAAAAGAAAGAAAGGCTTTTGGAATTGCGCATAGAATATCACATTTTAAATATAAATATTCACATAAATTTGAGAAAATGTATCCTATTATCTAAAATCATTTTGGAAAATAAAACAATGTTCTCAGAAAAGAAATAATTACCTGTCATTAAAAAGTAAGGGTCTAGCTTGACATAGTAAAAACTTTTAGATGAGAATTGAAATATATTTTTATACTTTAAGGTATCATCTGTATTAATTAATTAATAGTCCATGATAATAATTTTTTCCCATTCGAATTATAGCGATTTTTGTACTTTACCATCTAAACTTTTTTTTCTCACAGTTTGCCTCCTGAACTACATAAATTTTTGCAATTTGCCATCTCTGACAGAAATATACCACCGAAAAATTGCATCGTGTCATATAAGAAATATAGGTTCATGTTGTATTACTCTTCTCAACATATTGAAAATAAACCCTCAATCAATTTTAGAAAACTTGGAGTTTTTATCACCCAATTGAATATTTAAAAATAATCTATCAAATTCGCTGTTATTCCAATTGGGTAATAAAAACTCCAAGTTTTCTGAAACTGATTGAGGGTTTATTTTTGAGACACTAAGGGGAGTAATATAACATTGACCTATGTTTCTCATATGATACGATACATTTTCCGGTGGAATATTTACATCGGAGATGGCAAATTACAAAAAATTATTTAGTTTAGGAGGCAAAATGTAAGAAAAGAAAATTTAGATTGTAAAATGCAAAAATAGCCATAGTTTAGATGGAAAAAAATCTTTATCCCTAGATTATAGAAATACTCCAACTATGATTTCGTCTAACACTTAGGTCTTGTCTTTTGGGTTAGGGATTCTGTCAGCAACAAAATTTCTTAGTCGATGACATGTTGTTGTATTTATCCCTAAGTTGAGGGATTGTAAATATAATGGGATAATAATTTTTTCCCATCCGAACTATGGCGACTTTTGTATTTTACCATCTAAATTTTTTTTCTTTGCAGTTTGCCTCCTGAACTATAAATATTTTTGCAATTTGCCATCTCCGACGAAAATATTCCACCAAAAAATTGCATCGTATCATATGAGAAACATACGTTCACGTTGTATTACTCTTCTTAACATATCGAAAATAACCTCTTAATCAATTTTAGGAAACTTGGAGTTCTTATTATCCAATTGAATATTTAAAAATAATCTATCAAAGTCGCCGTTATTTTAATTGGGTGATAAAACTCCATATTTTCTGAAATTGATTGAGGGTTTATTTTTGAGATACTAAGTGGAGCAATACAACGTATAACCATATTTCTCATATGACATGATACAACTTCCGGTAGAATATTTTTGTTAGAGATGGAAAATTACAAAAATTCTTATAGTTCAGGAGGCAAACTACAAAGAAAAAAAGTTTAGATAATAAAGTGCGAAACTCATCATAATTCAGATGGGAAAATATCTTGATCTCTAAATATAATTATTCATTTTTTAAATTAACAAGCATTAAGGGTAAAATGGTAATTTTGTAAGTTTCTATTAGATTTTTAGATTTTCGTTGTATTAGGGATCTGTGCATAATTTTCAGTAGTTGAATGAGGTCTTATTGTATTTTTTCGTAATTCGGAGTTGAAAGATGTAAGTGTAATTATCCCAATTATGTAAATGGTGTAAATTATAATTTTTACGTATGATCATGTTGAAAACCTAAAAGCATCATTTAAACTATTTGAGTTTTTGACTTTTTAAAATCACTTATGTAATAATTCACCAGATAATGTTTTACACACAAAATTTACTAAAGAACTTTTTAGGTTGAATTGGTCATAACTAAATTTTAACACATCAAGAATTTGGTGAGAAGTCATCTCACTTTTTCCATCTTCGACAAAGAGAAGAGGGGCAAATCCGTCCAAAACGTACAACCAATCGAAGCGCTGTAATAACAAACCATGTCCGAGTACTACCAGCGTCATCACTGTCGGTGGACTAATCAGTAACATCTCTTTATCACTCCTCTTTTCTCAGCTCACACCCGGAAGCTCCCCTGTCGTTTTCTTCTCTTACACGCGATTTTTATGTAGATTTGTCTCAATAATAAATCTAAAATTTATCAACTACCCATTCATTAACAGCTATACATACACTGACTACTTATATCTATCTCACTCTAGAGAGAGAGAGAGAGAGAGAGACGCCGACAGCAAGTGGTTCTTCTTCTTCTCACTCTATATTTCTTCTTATATCCTGCAAATCTTTCAATCCGATCGTTCATTTCCACCTCAATTTGTCGGCGTTTGTCTACACTGATTGGTTGTATTAGATCTGGTGGAGATTCGATCCGGCGACCGGATTAGAATTCGAGAGAGATTTTGAATCCGAGGCGATTGGATCGTGAGGTGAGTGCTGCGTCTCCTTTTTAGTAGTTTGCAGTTTTGATTTCCATGTAATGCAATGTGCATGTATATCTTGGGGGAGTACCCGTGTTTGTGGTGATCTATTTTGGTTCGTCAAAATGGAATTTAATGCTGTGTTTGGTTATGTGAGGAAATTTTCTAGTGAATTGAACTTTAGTTGACTACTGGCCACTGGATTAACTCTACTTAATTGGGAGAATTTAATGTTCTTGTTAATAATGGAGTCGAACAAAGTATGAGGCGTTATTCTGTTTCTTTGTGCTGAAAACGTGTATGTACTTGATCGTTTGATTAGATCTGATCTTTGAATTGAGGAAATCAAGGTGCATGAAGTTTTTGCTTTCCAGTGAAAGTGTGGAAACAGAATGATATATTGCTAATTTTTTCAGGAGGGTGTCTGGGGATGCTAAATTCTGAGTGAAGCTTCTTACTGTATCTTAGTTGATTGGCGAATCCATTGCTCTCGTCCAATCTAAGTGGCAATGGAATCTGAAGCAGAAACCAAGGTTAGTAGGATTGTTTAGCCAATAGATGTGGAATTATGTGTAATGAATCACGTTGCTGTCTTTGTCTATAAAATGGTCGCAGACTCGCAGTTGATTAAGATTTAAGATATCGGAAATATTTAATTTCTCTGAACTAAATTATCGTATTCAATTGGTAGGGAAAGACCTTGAAGAACATTGGCAGCCAGGTCTGTCAGATCTGTGGAGATCATGTGGGGTTGAATGCTGATGGTGAGGCATTTGTTGCTTGTGATGTCTGTTCATTTCCGGTTTGCAGGCCTTGCTATGAATATGAGAGGAAGGATGGGAATCAATCTTGTCCTCAATGCAAAACCAGATACAAGAGACTCAAAGGTATAGGTCTATACGCAGTGCACTTTATATGCTTCCCGAAATTTTGAGAATGATCTGCTTTTCTGAAAGAAGAATTTGATTCTCTCAATCAGGAAGTCCTGCAATTCGTGGTGATGGTGAGGAGGATGGTCTTGTTGATGATGATGTTGATGACCTCCATTACTCGGAAAATCAAAGTGACAAACAGAAGATTTCAGAGCGCATGTTGAGCTGGCACATGAGTCATGGGCGAGCAGAAAGTGGTGGAGCACCAAAGTATGATAAGGAGGTGTCTCACAACCACATTCCTTTGCTTACAAATGGAACAGATGTAAGTTTCTAATTCCGATGCTATTTTATTCATATATTCTATTGTCGTACAGATAATATCAGTTTTGCATAATTGGTACCATGAAGCTGTATTCCTTTTTTGGTTGCAGGTTTCTGGAGAACTCTCCGCTGCATCACCTGGACGCCTTTCAATGGCATCTCCTCCTCCTGGTGGTGGTGGAAAACGTAATGTTTTACTCCTTTGCTTGTGATTTAATTTATCAAGTTCCTTTCTTTTGTTTGTTGTATCTTTCCCATCAAGTGTCTGATCAGGTCTTTCTTCTATTTGCAGCTAGGACTGTGGATCCAGTAAGGGAGTTTGGATCCCCAGGCTTAGGCAATGTTGCCTGGAAAGAAAGAGTTGATGGCTGGAAAATGAAGCAGGAAAAGCCTGTTGTTCAAATGACTACTAGCCATCCGCCTTCAGAAAGAGGAGCTGGTGATATTGATGCGAGTACCGATATTCTCGTGGATGACTCTCTACTGTAAGCTCTAAGTTTTATGTCAGATTCTTTTATTCATGCAAAAGAATTTACTGAGCAAAAACTTGATAATGTAGTCATAGTCCAATTGATAAATTAGCTTGTTCTAGTTTGGATGCACAAATCTCATAATGATGCAATATAAGACACCAATTTTTTCTTACGAGGACTGTTAACTTTTGTTGATGTGGGCTGCCATTCTCAGCTCTGCTAACTTTTCTTCTTGGTGTAGGAATGATGAAGCTCGGCAGCCCCTATCTAGGAAGGTTTCTATTCCATCATCTAGGATAAACCCTTACAGGATGGTTATTGTATTGCGGCTAGTGGTTCTCTGCATTTTCTTGCACTACCGAATAACGAATCCTGTACCCAATGCATATCCTTTGTGGTTAATTTCTGTGATATGTGAGATCTGGTTTGCTATATCCTGGATTCTGGATCAGTTCCCCAAATGGCTTCCCATAAACCGAGAAACTTATCTTGACAGGCTTGCTCTTCGGTGAGAAAATTTTCCACCTATACTTTCTCCTAAATTGGCCCTCCCTTTCATTGCTGCTTTCCAATGATCACTTATGCTATAAATATGTGTAACAGATATGATCGTGAAGGAGAGCCATCACAGCTAGCTGCTGTTGACATATTTGTCAGTACTGTCGATCCACTAAAGGAGCCTCCGCTTGTGACAGCCAATACTGTCTTGTCAATTCTCGCGGTGGACTATCCTGTGGACAAGGTCTCGTGCTATGTTTCTGATGATGGTGCTGCCATGTTGACATTTGAATCTCTATCAGAAACATCTGAGTTTGCAAGGAAATGGGTTCCGTTCTGCAAGAAGTACAACATTGAGCCTCGAGCTCCGGAATGGTACTTTGCTCAGAAGATTGACTACTTAAAAGATAAAGTTCAGCCATCTTTTGTGAAAGACCGTAGGGCTATGAAGGTGAGCATTGTTCTGCACCAAAATAATCTATTGGATGGTCATTTATCTTAAGTTTGTGCTGACATTTTTGTCTATACAGAGAGAATATGAGGAATTCAAGATTCGTATCAATCAACTTGTTGCGAAAGCTCAAAAAGTTCCTGAAGAAGGTTGGATCATGCAAGATGGTACGCCATGGCCTGGAAATAATACAAGGGATCATCCAGGAATGATCCAGGTGAGCTTAGTTTCATGATTGAACTTATAAATTTTCTGAGCAGATATGCCACCTCTGCATTCGTTAATTTACTTATATTTTCTCATACTTCCTCTTAAAAAAGTATACCATATATATTTCTTGCTTGTAGGTTTTTCTGGGCCAGAGTGGTGGCCTCGACAGTGAGGGTAATGAGCTTCCACGTTTGGTATATGTTTCTCGTGAGAAGCGTCCAGGCTTCCAGCATCACAAGAAGGCTGGTGCTATGAATGCACTTGTAAGTGGTCAAACGATGTTATTTGCTCTTACACTTTTTATCCAGTAGCAAACTTGACATTTTCAAGTACAACTCTTACAGGTTCGTGTGTCAGCTGTTCTTACCAATGGACCTTTCTTGTTGAATCTCGATTGTGATCATTACATAAACAACAGCAAGGCTTTGCGTGAAGCAATGTGCTTTTTAATGGATCCAAATCTTGGGAAATATGTGTGCTACGTTCAGTTTCCACAGAGATTTGATGGTATAGATAGGAGTGATCGATATGCCAACAGAAACACTGTCTTCTTTGATGTGAGTTTAGCCTTACTGTTATCAGTCTTTGCTATATGATTATGAAATGGTTATTTAGGGTTAAGTAGGAAATCTGGAGAAAATGTATAATGTCTGTACAAGTACCCTTTTATTGGCTATCTACAACTCATATGCTTCTTTTCCTTTTCCGGCGCAACAGATTAACTTGAGAGGTTTAGATGGTATTCAAGGGCCTGTATACGTGGGAACTGGATGTGTCTTCAACAGAACAGCTTTGTATGGTTATGAGCCTCCTCACAAGCCTAAGCATAAGAAACCTGGGATGTTATCTTCTTGCTTTGGTCGATCAAGTAAGAAAAGCTCTAAATCAAGTAAGAAGGGTTCAGATAAAAAGAAATCTAGCAAGAACGTTGATCCCACTGTTCCAATCTTCAGCTTGGAGGATATAGAGGAGGGTGTTGAAGGTATGTTTATCTTGAAGTCAATAACCTAATTTCCTTATTAGGCTTGGTGCCTATCCATTAATTTTCCAGCTGACATAGAGTCTTTGGTGAGGATTTTACTGTTCCTCTGTCTTTTTTTGAATTCTTCCCGCACTTAAAATATGTTGTTTGTCACATCCTATATTCTGGGTTTCTGACTTCTATGGTCATCCTTATTTCGAGTATGCATAATTTTGTGTGTCTGAGCATAGCATGTTCCTTACAATATTGAGTTTCTCTTAGGAGAGAGAATTACCAACAGAAAAAAATGTTCATGGAAATTGTTGTATGCCAATCTAGTTTCTTCAGATTTTTGTATTGTTAATTCTACCCGTTTGTTAATTGAACCAGGTGCTGGATTTGATGATGAAAAGTCATTGCTCATGTCCCAAATGAGCCTTGAGAAAAGATTTGGGCAGTCTGCAGTTTTTGTTGCATCTACTCTAATGGAGAATGGTGGTGTTCCTCAGTCTGCCACTCCGGAGACTCTTCTCAAAGAAGCCATTCATGTTATTAGTTGTGGGTATGAAGATAAGTCAGAATGGGGAAGTGAGGTACGTCTTATTCCTGCTAATTTCATAGGAATTATATTTATTTCCATGAACCGTAAATCTTAAATAGTTTTTGTTGCAGAATATATTTATGAGAATCACTTTTTTTTGTCTATCTGCAGATAGGATGGATCTATGGTTCAGTCACAGAAGATATTCTTACAGGATTTAAGATGCATGCGCGTGGGTGGCGATCAATTTACTGTATGCCCCCAAGACCTGCCTTCAAGGGATCAGCTCCAATTAATCTTTCTGATCGTTTGAATCAAGTGCTTCGATGGGCCTTGGGATCTGTGGAAATTTTATTCAGCAGGCATTGCCCAATATGGTATGGCTATAGTGGAAGGTTGAAATGGCTAGAGAGATTTGCATATGTCAACACCACAATTTACCCCGTCACTTCTATTCCTCTCCTGTTTTATTGTACTCTGCCAGCTGTCTGCTTGCTTACTGGGAAGTTCATTATCCCACAGGTTAGTTTTGATCCTCAAACTCAACATCTTCACTCAAAATTTCAGGAATAAGAAAGAGTCAGTTACACTTGCCTCCCCATAACTATGTCCAATAACACAAACTTCCCCTTTTAGCTTAAAAATTACACTTTCTCCGTTTTGATCAATTTTATCAAAATTAGAAAAGAATTATTAGGTATGCCTAATAATCAATAGAAGGGGCAAGTGTAAGGCGGAAATTAGTTATAAAGGAGGTATATGTAATTATGGAACTAAAGGGGATATGTAATTACGAAACGTAAGGGGATATATTTATTACCTATAATCTTTTTTTTTTCTTTCAAATATCCCTAGTCCTACTCTCTTTCTCTCTCCTCTCTCCTTTTTCAATGTTTTTTCTATTTATTTACTCTTATCAATCTCTCTCCACCCTGCTCTAGGTCTCTCCCATTATTCAAATCTTTTTACTCTTCTATTTATTAATTTTGTAAACGGCAAAATTCCATCTTATTTGATCTTTTTTTTTTTCATTTACATCAATAGGAGAAGGAAAGAAATTTAAATCCATGTGAGAAGTATAATAAATCTTTATAAATTTAGAATATTAGAACTTAAAATCATTACCTTACTTCTATATTGCAGATTAGTAACCTTGCAAGTATATGGTTTCTCTCCCTCTTTCTCTCCATTTTTGCAACCGGTATTCTCGAAATGAGGTGGAGCGGTGTCGGCATCGATGAGTGGTGGAGAAACGAGCAGTTTTGGGTCATCGGTGGTGTCTCAGCCCATTTCTTTGCCGTCTTCCAAGGCTTGCTCAAAGTCCTAGCCGGCATAGACACCAATTTCACCGTCACATCTAAGGCCTCAGATGAGGACGGAGACTTTGCTGAGCTTTACTTGTTCAAATGGACGACTCTTCTAATTCCCCCGACGACTCTCCTCATTGTGAACCTGGTGGGGGTTGTTGCCGGTATTTCCTATGCTATTAACAGTGGGTACCAATCGTGGGGCCCGCTCTTCGGTAAGTTGTTCTTTGCTTTTTGGGTGATTGTCCATCTTTACCCTTTCCTGAAAGGTCTCATGGGAAGGCAGAATCGGACGCCTACTATTGTTGTGGTGTGGTCGATTCTTCTGGCTTCGATCTTTTCGTTGTTGTGGGTCAGGGTCGACCCGTTTACGACCAGGGTGACCGGGCCGGATGTTGAAGTCTGTGGAATTAACTGCTGATTGAGAAGAACGTGTTCTGGCAGTATAAGTTTTTTCTATTTGTCTGTTTGAAATTGGCATTTTTTTGTGTAGAGATTAGAAAGTTACGGTATACTTGTTTTTTCTCTTGAAATTTGTGGTAAGGTTAGTGAGTGGAATAACTTATATTGTGAGTCTCCACTGAAGAAATTGTATGTTGTAAGTTAACGTATACACTCTTTCCATTTGTGTTTTGATTAATTAATTTATTCGTTCAGATTTCTTCTTCTGATCAGTCTCTTATTCGTACTTCGTATATCCTCTCAAGTATTATATTATAATATTTACAATTTACACAAATAACAAATAGCGAAAATATATCATTTTGCTTTTAATGACCGTTAACTTAAAAAAAGAATGATTAAACTTACCCTCACTTGATTTAGGAGTAAATACAATTATACTTTTGTGACTTAGGAATTTTTGCTGATATAAGTCTAATCTAACGGCAGGATTTAACTGTTAGATGGAGTTATAATTGAGGAGTGTCTATAATTTTCAATTATTGAAAGTGTGTTGCTGTATTTACCTCTAAGTTGAAGGATGTAAGCTTAATTATACCTATACAATTTTAATTTTTTCTTCTAACAAAAGAAAAGAAAACAAAGGTCACAGTTGGCAGTTGTGCCCCAGTTCCAGATGAGATGACACACGGGGAAAGCAGATTGGCCGTGTAACCTTTTTTGGAATATCGCGTGTGGATACACTGAGACCTCATAAATTTTTAAAAAACGAAGCAGGAACAAGAAAAGGATCATACAAAAAAGTCAATTCAGATTTTGAAGAGCAGCAGAATAAATTAAAGAAAAGGAAAAACAAATTAAAAAAAAGAAGAAAAAAACAGTAGATATTTTCGGGTGATTCTTGTATGTATACACCCGGCTCTCATACATGATATTTTCCATATCCCGAGTTGGGTTCTTCCAACAAGTTGCAGGTGCTCTGTTTTTCAGCAATGGCAGGAGCTACATCACTGAAGTCATTCGCCGACAACATTTCATCATGCCCCTGTTTGTGTTTGGGTTCCATGTCTTCTTCTTCTTCTTCTTCTTCAATCAGAGGAAATGTTGTCGTGGGCAGGACAAGGCAATTGAAGAAGATGAGGATGCTACATTTCACCACTTCTTTGTCGAGTCCATTGCATAATTCGCAGTTTAATACAGCAAAAATCTGTTCGAGAAAGAGAAAGAAGCCTCAGCAGCGTCAAACTGTTGTTGCTAATTTGGGCGGGGAGTATGAGGATAGCTTTAATGATGTCAAATATGTGAGATAATTCTCTCTTTCATTCTTAATTTCAGTTCTGAGTCCTGACTTCTGACTGGTTTTGGGGTCTGGAAAAACTGGTAAATAAACGGGTCCTGCCGAGCTCATAAATGAATGGGCTAGATCTGGGTCATGCCCAGACCCGGCCATTGCCATCCCTGGTATTACTCACTAGAAGTGTGATAAAAGATGGAAAAATAGAGATCTGAAGTGTGGTTGCTTGGTCATACTTGTATTTTTGGGCGAATTAGGTTTGCCTAATTACAATTTAGTCCTTCTATTTCTATTTATGTCCTAGCCAAGACTTTGTTTTGAAGAATTCTATTTTCAAACATGATGATAGATATCAATTGCAGATTAAAAGTAAATAATCATAGGCAAGAAAATAAAAATCAACCAGCTAACATGTAACAAAATCACTATTTCCTCACATTATCACATACATTTTTTTTTTTGGTTTGGGAGATGAAAATTGAAATATCATCTGCTTGCTGTAGGAACTTATCAACTACTTCACATTTAAAGCTGTTAGGACTGTTCTTGTACAGCTCTATGAAATGAATCCACCAGCGTACAAATGGTTCAACAAGTAAGCCAATTGCAATCATGTGATTTTTTAGGACTTTATTCAATATTCAATGTTTTTGAAATTAATATCGTTGTGCTAATTTGTAGATGATGTTGTTAACTTATAAAATGTTCACTTTGTTGCTTTGTAGTCTCTCATGTCTCATTGGGATAATTACTCACATAACTGAAATTTGGCCTAATTACACAAACATACCCTGAGATTTTGAAAATTACAAAAAGACACCCTGTCAACGAATTTTCATTACATTCGTTAAGCTTGATTTTTTACTTTTATCTTGTAAGTGCTCTTTTTGTTAGGGTTGTCTAAAGATCGTTAGAGTTTAGAGTATGTTTCTGTAATTTCCCAAACCCCAGGGTTTGCTTGCATAATTAGGCTAAAGTTCAGGGTATGCGAGTATAACCATCCCTATATCATTTTATAAATTCCTGCCAAAAATCAGCAAAAAAGCTACACATGACAAACACATACACAATTTTAAGTCTTTCCTGCAAGTCTCCTAATTCTTATATCATATTAAGCACAGGCTAAAATTTCCGTAATTAAATTGATGAAATTACCCTTATTATGTGTTGGTCACATGAAGCTTTCTTTTGGGCTTTTTTTTTTTTTTTTTGTACGGTATCTCTGGTCTAAGGGACTAATTTGATATGAAATACTAACATGAGGAATTGCAAAATCGCGATTTAAACATCAGGGATGTATGTGAATCAAGATGAATACTTTACCCTTTTTTTGTTCTACAATTTTTCTTAGTTCTCACAACTAAAATGGCCTTTTAACAGCTGATTAGTAGGCCTTTCTTTTGCTTAACTATATGTCTACATTTTGACAGCTTTGTTGCAGACAACATACCAGCCAAGGGAAGAAACCAGGGGACACGCTTTCTACAGATCCTTGTCAAGGTAATATAATCTGCGACGGAGCCAAAATTTTAATACAAGGGGAAAGATTAAAATCTTCAATAGAAATGGTGTACTTTTGTCACACATTGGCAAATTATCTTATAAATTTTATACATTGGCCATGGTAATGAACTACAAAATCCATCCCAGAAAAGAAATTAAGGGTCACAAAAATTATTGAAGGCCTGAAGGGGGTTGTTGCCCCCACAACAAGGCTATAATAGAGATGAGAAGCTCATCACATATGCTTGGTGATTGTGTTATGTTTTGAAAGATCCACTATTCCTGCAGGTTAATCAAGATCAGTTATTCAATTATTCAACTCTCTAAGATTTCAAAATAATAGAAATAAAATGTTCAGTTTAGAGAAGCTTAGGCTATGAACAAACATCCAAAATTACAACTTTGGCCTGATATTTTCCAGCAATATTCTTACAGGAAAGACGAGAACTTGCTGAAAGAGTTATGATAACACGGCTTAGCCTATACGGAAGATGGATTAAGGTATCATGCGTATATCTAATTAACGTAGTACTCCTCGGTTAACTATCTTTCGTTGATTCTGTTGAAATATCATTACTTGATGATAGTCTTGATTGATCTAAGTTGTTGCAATTTGTTACTTCTTATTAATTGCACGAGAATGATGCAGAAATGCAATCACGGGGATATATACGAAGAAATATCGGAGGAGAACTTGAAGTTGATGAGAGAGAGGCTGTTGGAGACGATTGTATGGCCGTCTGATGATAACAAAGATCCTGATAAGATAACGGAGTGAACAAGATAATATCCAGCTTCTGTTTTAATGGAAAATTTGATATGATTATAAGCAAAAGTTGTCTGGTTTATGTATTAATTTCGCTTATTCAGATTTCAGACCTGTACATATTTTGAGTGGGATTAGTATGTCAAAAGTGATGTTCAATCCGGTTGTCTCCAAGTTTCTGAATCAATTAATTTTTAAGAGAAAAAACAATGTGGATTTTTTTATCTATCTGTTATTACTCATTGCTCCAATTCTCGGCCGAAATATATAGCTGTACGTCAAAAAGACTGGTGGTGGCAATTTGACATTCTTAGAGATCATCAAAGATTATTGATATCTTTTATTTTAGGATAAAGAAGAAAGAACTACTCTTTAGCGGCCAATTTTCATGATCCAATGCTCTCTTATTGACATGTTTCATATCCAAACGTGAAAATCTTGATTTAATTTTAGTTTAGGATATTACACGATCCCTGATTTACTTAAAAAATCTGAAAAAATCATTAAAACTTTACAACCTTATAAGTACTTTTGATAAACTGAAACATTACAAATACTCCTATTAAAACATAAAAACATATACACAATATCCCCTAATTAAAAAACTTTACAAACACCCCTAAAAGATAAATAGAAAATTACAAGATTCAAATATAAGGGTTTTTATTTAATTTACAGTTTAGTTTATTGGAAGTTCATCTCTAAGGAAACAAAACAAAAGGATAACAGAACATTTTGTCTTGGCCCATTTTCACAATCCAATGGTTTCTTAGTGACATACCAGAATGATCCAATCAATACAAACATTTGTCTGAAAACAAACCGACCCAATCCTATACGTGGTCGTGCCCGATGCATGCAAATCTTACGTGTCCAATTTATAGCTAATACAACAATGCAAACTTTGACCTTCTCACTGATTACACGTTTCGCCATTCCAACATTAATGTCAGCTTATCCATATCCCATCCCATCCCATCCCATCTTTATAAATACAACAACCTTTTCACAACCCAAATGATCAGATATCGTACTCTCGTATTTTCTGCAATCCAAGATATTGAGCTAGCTTTTTCTGTTAGCTTTTCCGAGGAAGGAAGAAAAGAAAATCTACCAAACATGCCAGGCTTGGAAGAACCAGTGCTCTCGAGGCTCAATCGACTTGATAACATTGTGAGTACATGCATATCTATGAAGTAATTGTTTCGTAGTCAAAATTTGAATTAATACTTACATATTTAGTTGGATTTGATTTGAATCAGCTGAGAGAATTGGAAGATATTCGCAGTGTAAACCACTCTCCCAAGAGTTCTTTTGCATCCACCACTTCAAGTGGGACTCTCACCAGCGACGGTTTTCCCGATTTCTCGACGGATAGCTTTGAGAAACACTGCCGCCCCATTGATGAGGTCGTCATGGAAGTCGAACAAAAGGGAACGTTGATTGACAGATTAGTTCACGCTGAGGATCGAATTTTGAAGGTAACTAATTAACATTATGGATTAGAAACATGAACATGAATTTTGGGTAGTATATATATATATATTCTTCCAGTGGAAACCGGTAATATAAGAACCCTAGACTAAGCAGAGAAAAGTGGCAATTTGTAAGACTGGCAGGGCTGAAGTACAGGGGGTCTAGATGTAATTTTATGTAGAAGATGGGGTCTAAATGTAATGAGATGGGTATTGGGTCAGCGCCAGTATACTGTTTTGTTTGCTTACGATTTGTGTTGTTTGTTTGTTGCAGCTATGTTTGCAGCTAGAAGAGGAGTTAAATGAGGAGTCTGAGAGGCACAATCATGATGAGAAGACAGCTTCTCCAAAGAGTACCAATTCTCCTAAGAAAGCGTTGAAAAACTTCGTCAGATCATGTGTTAAAGGGAAAACCACAAGAACAATGGTTAAAGCAGCGTGAGGATCGGAAGCTCCGAATCCGATCCTCTTCTTTTGAAGTTTTTGTTTGTGATTTTGTTTATTATATATGTAATGCATGTTTAGATTTTATTTCGCGCGCTTTGTACTTACGGAAGTTGTATGTTTTGGCATTTGTTTTGGCCGAACACGAAAAGCTGAGTTGAATTAAAATTTTCACGAATCATATGGATCTTAGTTATTCGTTGGAGGGAGAAATCGTATCTTTTTTAAATCTAAAGTTTATTTATGAGGACGGAAGCGGATCAGATTTTGGGTGAAGTTTTTTCTATGAATGATAGTTATCGTTTTAAAGGATTATAACGTGTATATATTTTTTTTAAATAAATATTTCTTAATAAGGGATAACTGCATAAAATATTCAATTCATAAAATATAAGATCATGTGCGAAGGTTGAAATATGTCTCAAATATAATACTAGTCGAAGCTGTAATATTCGCGAATAAAATGTAATATTTGTGAATAAAAAGTAAAGTGGGTAACACAGTTTGCCATATATTTGAAAAAAAGAAAACAATAAATAAACAAATCTACCACGGATTTAATATATTTAATAAAATTTTCAGGGATTGATTGAATCTTATCAGTTATCATCACTGTTTATCTTTTGTATTAGTGGTAAGTAGTCACCTTTAAAATCGGAAAAACGCTACATCAGACTAGCAGCAGTGATCAGGTGGCGGCAAATTTGGTGAAAACGATGCCATGATGACGGCAGATCTAATTGGAGGTGGCGATAGATTATAAATCTGGACAAGAAAAACTCTCATTCGAGAGATGAAAACTCTTATTCGAGAGAGACAGTAAGAATAAAAATAAAATATAAAAAAATAAAAACACATAAAAATGAGATACCGACGCTGAGCGAGAGATGAATAGCATCAAACGGAAAGGAGAGCCGCGGGCATAGACTCAGCCAAGAGGGTTGAGCTCGTCGGCGGCTAGGTTGGATGGGTGTCGGAAATTCCTAAGTTGCTGGTGAGTGGGCGGCTAGGGTTTTTTCAATTTTTGTATTGTTCTAGTCCTAGACATCTGTATATTTTGTTTTAGTATTACTAAAGTTTTTTCTATCAATAATAGTTACGATCCTAACGGATTTATATGTGTACATTTTGTTTTAGTATTAGTGAGTTGACCTAGTACCGGAAACATCACCAAAAACAATTATTTTTCAATTATAAATTGTGGGATTGTTATAAATAATATTATTATGTGGATGTTCAAACAATCCAATATTGTGTAACCTCTAAAGTCTTTATTCCTCATGATCTTGTAATCTTCAAAAGGATTAAAGTTGTGCTTTATTATGTAATTTATGATATTGTAACTTATGCTTGTAATTGAGCCTATAAATAGAGCTATGTAAACAAAATGAAGGTGAAGTTGATCAATAAGAAATACTCTCTTTATCTTGCATTTCTCTCCTCTTTTGTGTGTGAGTATCATTCTATCTTTTATTTCATAACATGTTATCAGCACGATCCTACCTGAGTTATTGGTGATTCAAATTTTGTTAATTTAAGAGAGATAACCAAGACTTTAGGACAATATCATGTGTCGCAACTCTCAATCATTACAATTTCCGTTATTTCTTGAGTTTTCATATCATGATTATATATATTAATAGTTATATTTTGCAATTATGTTATTACAATATACAGACACAAATCACACATTATCTGACAAATTTCTTGTATTGTTATTCCATGAGGCTGGCAACGGGAAGAGTTGAAGTCTTGAAGAAGTTGATATGAACTGCTCATATGGATGGACACTTGGTATATATACTTACAAATGCTTTCTAATTCTCGCTAATTAACCAGTTAGAGGTAAGTATCAGTTTCTGAAACATGTTATAGCTTAAATTGAAGATTGCATTATCAAGCTTCTCGCATTTACAATTGTTTAATAATTTGTTGTCCAATGCTTAATATTAAAAATAAATTTTATGTTTCAGAAAATGTCAGATGATTTTGCAAATAACTATTACTATACTTTGTCTAGAGCAAATATGTGAAGTTACTTTTAACGCGCAAATGCAAGCGTATAATTTTCAGTTAAATTTTTTTTACAAGCCCATGCTCTAGAAAGTAGTGAATTTATCATTTGGTAAGTGATTATGGAATGAATGATGTTATGCCATGTTTCTCTTTTGTATAGAATCAAATGATACTCATAATTTATTTATATAATCACATTTGATTGACTAATATTAAAAATGTAATAAATCATAGTGTTTTGCCAAGTTGTACAGTTACTAGAATTGTAACCTTCTTTCGAATAGTAATTGAATATATGTATATTTTTTTAATAGAGCATGAATATATTAATATAGACTAATATTTGTATAATGTTATAATATAGCAGCTTATCCAACAATAACTAAGTTTGTGATAAATTTAATGTGGATGCTATATTGATGATATATATGTGGTCAAACAATTGATTAATATATAATTATTGTACAATTGATTTGGAATTCTTAGTGTGCTCCTTCAATATCCAATCAAGTGAGGTACGTTATCAACTTTAACCTTTATTAGTTAGAGTTTTATTTTTCTTTTGATTAAATTGGAATATCTCATATTATTTAATAAAATATTTATGCTACATGTAAGAGTGGAAAATTGTGGCTGGAGATATTTCTTGAAAAGTATAATATTCTTTTGATGTCATATATTCACTGAAACTCGTGTCGGAAAAATGGTGAAAAAAAATCCTAGGCTTGATGAATTATGTAATTTATTGAGATCCATAATATATAAGATATATATAATTATTATGTTAGCTAGTCGTAAATCAACCAACTGTAGTTTGAATGATAAGTTTTATGACGTCAATTACTTAGTAAATTGTTTAATGATTCCACTTGAGGGCTTTATAGATATAATTAGAATTTTTAAATCTCAAATGGAGAAGTATGTCAAATTTGCTAATTTGTGATTCACATGAATTGTGATTTTTTCAGATACTCTTAGTGAAAGAATTTAACCAATACAAGTGCAAGTTGAACATTATACAATTATATTTGGATGTTAAATAGATTGAAAAATTATTTTGTTATGATAGCCAAAAGAGTATTTTCTCGTTTAATATTAAGTGATGTCAATATAAGTACACAAATAATTGAAGGCCCTTGAAGAGCTATAATATTATTATCCGAAAGGAAACAAATTTGTTATTGGTCATACTTTATATTCTTCTAAGTCTCAAAGAAATTAGTTAAGTTTTAAAGATATCCGTTGAAATTGATATCATGTTGAGACTAAGAGTGAGAAAAATATTGAATATTTTTTTTTATCAAAACTATTGAATTTGGCAAGAAGCGTGTATTGAAAATGTTACTCGTTTTTTCATCAGGTTTGTATTATACACGCATAAGTGCAATTGAGACACATGCTATTGTAAACCAGAAGTTTACGGACTAACATAGTTTCAATATTTGGCATGACCGGTTAGACTATTCCGGATCAATTATGATGCGAAAGATAATTGAGAATTGAAATGGACACTCATTGAAGAACCAGAAGTTTCTTCTAACTAAAGAATTCTCATCTGATGTTTGTTCTCAAGAAAAGTTGATTATTAGATTGTCATCAACTTATAAAGTTGAAATTGAATCCCTTGCATTTCTATCAATTCAGAACCTGGAGTTTGCGAAATTACTTGCTCAAATAATTGGATTAAGAACACAATTTCTAGATTATTTATAATTCGTAATGATAGTGCAAGAGAATTTTCATCTCAAGCTTTTGATGATTATTGTATGTCTATTGGGATGAGAGTAAAATCTTTTTGCTCATGTGCATACATAAAATGGTTTAGCTGAATTATTTATAAAACACCTTCATTAATAGCTAGACCATCACTTATGAGAACAAAACTCTCAATTATGATGTGGAGTTATGTTATTCTGCATACAACACCTTTTCGCATCAGGCCAACAAGTTATCAAAGATACTCCCCATTACAATTGGCTTTTGGTCAGGAGCCGAATATCTCTCATCTTAGAATTTTTGGATGTGCGGTATATGTTTCAATTGCTCCACCACAACGCATAAAGATGGGACCTCAAAAGAAATTGGGAATATATGTTGTTATGAATCTCCTTCAATTATTAAATATCTAGAACATTTAACTGAAAATTTATTTACAGCCTGAATTTGCAGACTGTCAATTTGATGAATCAATATTCTCAATATTAGGGGGAGAGAAATAAACAGCTGGTAACAGAAAGTGCATTGGATAAAATATAATTACCTCACTTTGATCTTCGTACAAAATAATGTGAACAAGAAGTTCAAAAGATAATACATTTACAAAACATTGCAAATCAACTGCCAGATGCATTTACTGACCATAAGAGAGTTACAAAATCTCATATACCAGATGAAAAATGCTCATGTATGTATTGATGTCCCAGTAGGACAACTTGTCATCGCAAATGAAAGTAACCCAAGATTAAAACGTGGTAGACCGGTATGATCTAAAGATAAAAATCCTCGAAAAAGAAAAGGAGCGATAATTCAAGATGGTCAAATTGTCGAGGAAAGTGTCCAAAAAGAGGCACAAGACATAACTAACAAGAAGACCCCAGAAGAGGTTCAGGTACCTGAAAATGTAGATAATGAAGAGATCTTTGTAAGTTATGTCACTACAGGAAAAAGATGGAATCGAAAAAATATAGTTGTCGACAACATTTTTGCATATAATATTGCTGTTGAAATAAATAACGAAAATGAGGATCATGAGCCTAAATCTGTTGAAGAATGTCAAAATAGACAAGATTGGCAAAAAGTGAAAAAACGCAATTAAAGAAGAATTAAATTCAGTTGCTAAGCGTGAAGTTTTTGGACTTGTAGTCCAAGCACCCAAAGGTGTAAAACTAGTGGAATATAAATGGTTATTTGTGCGAAAACGAAATGAGAAAAATGAAATCGTGAGATTTAAAGCACGACTTGTCGCACAAGGTTTCTCGCAAAGGCCTGGTATTGATTATAAAGAGATATATTCTCATGTGGTGGATGCAATCACGCTTAGATACCTTATAAGTCTGGCAGTACGTGAAAAATATGATATGCGTTTTAGTCGTTGCCATTATAACCTATTTATATGGCTTAGTAGATATTGAAATTTATATGAAAATCCCACAAGGATTAAAACTTCTAGAATGATAAAAAGACCTCGAGAAAAATTGTACAATTCAATTAAATAAGTCTTATATGGATTATAAATAGTCCGGACATATATCGTATAACCGTCTGAGTGAATATCTGTTACAACAGTTTCAGAAATTATCTAATTTGTCCATATATTTCTTAAAAAGAGATTTGTGATAGAATTCATCACAATTGTTGTTTATATTGGTGATTTAAATTTTATCGGAACTCTTTAAAGCGTTAAAATATAATAACTTGGTGAAAGAATTTGATATTAAAGATCTTGAAAAAATTTTTTTTTGCCTCGCCTGCAGATTGAGCATTTAAAGAATGAATTTCTTTTATCCATCAATCAACTTAAAGAAGTTTTAAGTGGATAAAACATATCCAAGTACACCAATAGATGTAAGATATCTGGATGTGGAAATGACTCATTTTGTCATTGTGCAGATGATAAAGGGCTACTTGGTCCTGAAGTACCATATCTTAGTATCATAAGAGCACTAATGTATCTTGCGACTATACAAGACCCGACATTGTATTTGTTGTATGTTTGCTAGCAAGATTTAGCTCATCACCCACACATAAACATTGAAATGGGATTAAGCATATACTTAGATATTTGAGAGGGGCCATTCATATGGGGTTGTTTTATTCAAAATATTCGATGACTCAAATAGTTGGTTATGCATATGCTGGATATTTATCAGATCCCCCACAAAAGACAGTCTCAAATAGACTATTTATTTATGTGTGATGGTACAGTCATATCTTGGAGTTCAAGAAAATAAATATTAGCAGTCGCCTCTTCAAATTATACAGAAATAATTGTGATGCATGAGTCAAACCGGAAGTATGTCTGGATGAGGCTTTTACTTAACATATCTAGAAGATGTGTTATTTTTACATGAAAATAATTCTCCATTGTATCATCACATGCATGAAGGCAATTACGAGCATCATTAAATATATCCAACGGGATATAACAAAATAAAATTTACCAAATTATTTTACATTCATGAGAAGCAGCTTGATATAGAAGTCCATCAAATCCAGTTCAAGTGACAATTTGACAAATTTTCATCAAGTCATTACTCACGCCAAGCTTTGAAAGATTGATATATGGAATTGGAACGTGTCTGCTCAAGGAAATCAAGTGATGTCATCATTAGGGGGAGACTAAGATATGTGTACTCTTTTTCCTTCACTAGATTTTTATCCTACAAGGTTTTTTTCTAATAAGGTTTTAATGAGACATATTTTCTTTTGAACATCCAATGGGGAGTGTTATAAATAATATTATTATGTGGATGTCCAAACAATCCAATATTGTGTAACCTCTAAAGTCTTTATCCCTCGTGATCTTGTAATCTTCAAAAGGATTAAAGTTGTGCTTTATTATGTAATTTATGATATTGTAACTTATGCTTGTATTTGAGCCTATAAATAGAGCTATGTAAACAAAATGAAAGTGAAGTTTATCAATAAGAAATACTCTCTTTATCTGGCATTTCTCTCATCTTTTATGTGTTAGTATCATTCTATCTTTTATTTGATAACAGGAATAACATTATGAATTATGATTCGGTCATTTTCATGACTTCTTTCAAACTATAAACTAAAATATTTTCTTTCAAATTAATCAACTGTGTCACGTGAGATGCTATGTATTTGGGTATCGTTTAGTTTAAACTATTATACCATTTCAATTAGTAGAATTAAAATTCTAATTTGTATTCAATTTTTGCCATACTGAACTCGGAGAAAATCGAATAGAAAACAGAAAAAGAAAAGAATTTCATTTTATGAATAATTTAGTTAAAATTCTAATTTGTATTCGGTTTTTGCCGAACTCAGAGAAAATCGAATGGGAAACAGAAATAGAAAAAGAAAAGAATTTCATTTTATGAATAATTTAAGTAAGTGAAGTCTAGGGTTTTCAATCATTGAACACTCTTTGATATCTGTTGCTCAAAATTAACTATTGCATTTAATTGGAAAAGGGTATTTTATGAATTCGTAATGGGGTTACATATGCACTATTAATAAAAAAGAATTACAAAATTTTTAATTTAATTTACAAATACTCATATATGTAATGTGAAACCAATATCAAGTTTCCTTGCAAAGATAAGGGTCGAATAATGTGCGTGTGTTTTTTTTTTTTGAAAAATCAATATCAAGTTCAAATACAATAAA
This sequence comes from Verbena officinalis, assembly GCA_958496215.1. Classification (NCBI taxonomy): domain Eukaryota; kingdom Viridiplantae; phylum Streptophyta; class Magnoliopsida; order Lamiales; family Verbenaceae; genus Verbena; species Verbena officinalis. The sequence goes on from OY292388.1 coordinate 5,215,461, forward strand.
AAATTATGTGAACCCATATTTTGTGTTAGACACATAAATTAAATAATTTAATTTATACAAGAGTTTACGTTTTAAAATATAAAATGTAAAGTTAAGTAAAACTATATATATGAATCATTTGATAATTATCTATAACCCTATTGCTTTTCTGCCAACTTTGGTTTTGCCTTCCTTTCCTTTACTCATTGGCGGACTTAAACTCCTTATTTCAGCAATCTGTAAATTCCATTTCACGTCCGTGACTCTCCACCTTCATTGACTTGCCAACCCCAGTTTTAAGGCGTTGTTTGGGAGGTTTCTAAGCATCACTCTTCTCTAAATTATGATAAGTACTATTAAGTACGGATAATTATGCTGGTTCCGTCTAATACTTATTTCATATCATTAGAGTTAGAGTTTATGTCACTAAAACAAATTATAAATTGTCGGTGACGGTGTTCGATTTTTTAGGCTCGACCCGATAATGATTTAAGCCCAATAACTCATATTAATGGATTAAAAACTCTAATAATAACTATAATGAAATAAGAACTCTTAATGTTAATCTGATGAAACCCTAACTAGATAATACTGGAATATGATTGGACGAAAATAATCTTAATTAAAAATATAAAAAATACCAAAAATAAAGAGATAAATAAGGAAATAAGAATTTGACTAAGGAAATGATTCCTAACCCTAATCGAATTAGGGCTACGATATATGCCTATATAAAGGGTTCTGACCCTCATAATCAGTCATTTTGAAAATTATCACACAACACAAACACCGGAATCATTGAAGCCCAATCCGACGTGCATCAGTGGGCATGTTGCTGTATTTATCCCTAGGAAGAGGGGTTGTAAGTGTAATTATCTTTTCTTTAAGTTAATGCTTGTTAAAGAGGTAATTTTGTAACTTTTTTGTTATGTTTTTTGGTTTCTATTAAAATTAGAAGATTTTGTATATAATTTTCAATAGTTGAAGGAGTTTTGTTGTATTTTTCTCAAAATTGAGGAATGTAAGTATAATTATTCATATTTTTCACAAATTACATAATAATTCTACATGGATAAGTACTTTTGATCTGTTCTAGACAAGGAATTAGACTATAGACTATAGCATTTATTAAATGTTTTGAGAGAATGGGTCGAAATGTGTCGTCCTCCAACTAAACTAAGAAAGATAAAAACCCAATCCAATAGAATGTGCCCATGTGGATTGTGGTCACAAATTGGGCCCAAAACAACATTTATAGAAAATATTTAACTTTAAATTTAAACTAACTTATAGGAAATTAATTAGGTCTTTTTGTTTCTGATTCTTGTTGGTCGAAACTCCAACGGAATCGATGTAAATATTAATCTTAGTTCCAAATTCTTTTAACTTCTTGTCTGATTTTTTTCTCTAATTTTGAAAATATTTGTTACGTTATCGAACAACTTCAAGAAACTGAAATGTTGTCGAGCTCAATTCACTTAAATTCAAATCTATGAGTCAATTATTAGGTCGAGTTCTAATTTTACAAAGTTTTTATATTTTAAATGTACAAGCTTGAACTTGATAATGGTATAAAGTTCTCAAACCGATTTACAAACTTGAAGCAACAATTATTGGCCTGGAGTTCGAGTGCTTTAAGCTCAAGAACGAACTTTCCTTGAATTGATTTGCCAGACTCGCGAACATGCTCAATTCTTTTGGACTAAGTTCACCAAATATTTTCCCCTAAACTTTATGGAGTTTGTGAAAATAAAAGAGGTGATGAAAAATGGCAGAAGTAATTACATAGAAGGAATGATTCTGATTAATACGTTTACACTTGTTAGCATAAATGGCAGTCTATTTAATTGTTTACTGCTTTATTAATGAAGGACTTTCTAAAGTGTATTTATTAGGGCTGCAAATTAGCATTATTTTCAATAAAGACAACAATCAGACTTGTTGCTAATTAATGGTCGTTCCTATTTAATTTGATTGAAGAGTTTGTCAGTTAAATATTTCGTATCAATAATAACAAAATTTATTGGCCAATCAGAGAGATCTATAAGGTTGATGTCTTAAATGTGACTATTTATCTGCTTTTGTAATAATTTATTTCCATCATCAAGCTCATCAAAGGGATGACGCTACCATCACCTCCTTTGATCGATTATTGAAAACTGTCGTTTCTATATGAAAAGATCATGACAGGTCGAAATTATTCACATCCTTAAAGAGAGTGATTTGTGTACCGATTTCCTTGCGAATAAAGACCACGACGACATGAACCGCTTCACCCTCTTGGACACCCCACCGTCGGAACTCCACCACTTTCTGGAGATTGACAAGACTTAGCCCTTTATTATATTAAATTATATCGATTATTGGACGAGTAGTATGTTCTGTTTGGAAATTGCGATTTTATCAATTAAAAAGTTATAAGAGAAAATTCGAACTCCTAGAGCCATACCTTTCCTAAATATTAATTTTGAAAATTAACTTAGGGTTAAGAAAAAAGAGAGAAAGAGAAATATCATTGGACTTAAAACTTAGGCGATAGAAATATTATTTAACTAGACTCATTTTTTGTAAGTACAATATTTTCTAAAGTAAAAAGATTATTTTTCAATTTATGTTCAATAAAAGTTTAAGAAATTTTTTATTTCTTCAATTTATAAATGAACAAATCTAACGAAAAAATTTCATATCCAAAGTAATTAAGCACTACGATTAAAATAAAACGAATCTATCATCCATACATTATAAAAAAAAGGAAATAAATTACCGGTAGATATTACAAAAAAAAAGAAAAGTTGCAGCACGAGATAGCCAAACACAACATGGTTCGACCCCTAAATAGATTAAAGGTTCTCAATATTGGATTATCCGAATCGGTAATAAAAAAAAAGAAACGAGATAGCCAAACATGGACTTACTCCACACCGTCCAATGCTCCGAACGCCCTTTTCCCTGCTTCCACTGGACCCACTACCAAACACCTCCGTACTCGACTCTCATAGTCGCATTTTCCAATTTTCATTTCGCGTCAATTTCAACATAATTTCATTTACATTTGAATTTCAGCAACATTTCAATTTCGAAACCGCCTCTCTCTCTCTCTCTCTCTGGGCTATACAAACTCGCAGACCAGTATATCTAAGACAATTTCTCTCACTACACAACAAAATACCCCTCTTTCGCTTTCTCTCGATTTTTCTTCTCTCCTCCTCCCACCTAATACATACAACACTGCCCAGTGTATGTAGACAGTTTTTCTGTAATGGAGATCTTTTTATCTGCTCCTGATTTGTTGATTTCGCTTTTTGTTCGTTAATCCGAGTAATGGATCGGTAAAGAAGTGACGTATATGATCTATTTACAGATCTTTGAAGAAAGTTTCGATTTTTAGGGTCAGTGGTGAGTTTCCCTTTTTTTCCGTACTCTTTTTTTTGTGTTGCGTTGACTTCATTCTGGACTGATCTGCTTCGCTGTATTTTGTAAAGATTTTGCCTTTTTTTTTCTTGTGTACTAACTCGATTTTAGTTATCGGGTTTTGAATTGATGCATGTTTAGGCTGGATTTTGTAACGATTTTGTGTTCAGTGGTTCAGATATGATCTTTTACGATCTTGACTCAGCTGACTTTTCTTTGTTCGCGTACAGCGTACTGATATTTATGTGAGTGGTGAATCAGTTAAGTAATGTATGTATGGTGCATATATGCCTTTTGCACTTGAAGAGTCGTTCTTCTCGGAAGATAATTGGTGAAACGTAGGAATTATTCGGTTCTTGAACCTGAGTGGGAAATTAGATTCTACTTTCGGCCATATATTCCCTCCGTAGATTTTGTCACTAGGGATTCAGTATTCTGGGAACTGATCTCTATTAAATGCCCTTGATGAGATGCTTTTCATTTATCGTTAAAGAGAACAAAGTAAACCTCTCTGGTCTCTTTTGTTTGCTTGCTAATCTTCTGCATCAATTCCTTTGTCATCATACAACGGTAATAGTTGTTTTGTTAGTTCTAATGCTTAATAAACTGAGTCAAGACTTCCGAATCATCTCACCATGTGTAGATTTTATCCCATTAGAGCATTTTCTCCTTCAAATAGGCCAAGAGCAAGATCGAAACTTTTGTATGAAACCAAGGCCTGCTACTTGTGAGGATTAAGCTTTTGAAATATGCCATTTTAATTCTTGAATATTGTCAAAATTAATTTTATCTCTTGAAAATAAGGAACTTGGTAATTTCTTCTACTTGTTTTTGTGGGGTTTATATATGATCACCTTGGTTGATTTGTTCATTCACAAAGTATTATAAGTTTCATCTCCAGGCTTTTTGTTCTGTTTATTTGGTCTTGATGTGGTTGTTTTATTCTAAATATTAAGCCATACAGATTAAACCTTTTATCTAACACATGTGTTGTCTCCTGACTTTCAGTTGAGCAGAGTATTTGCAGTGGGTTGGAGCAATCAAGTTCTAATTTTCTTACTACCTAAGCATCTACTGTCAAAAATCTGATAATATGAAGGACATGAGTCAATTATCCATTGAAACTAAGGATTCGTTTTCCAGTTTACTTGAATTTGCTGCCAACAATGATCTTGACGGTTTCAGGAGATCAATTGAGCTTGATTTGTCTGCTATAGACGAACCTGGAGTTTGGTATGTTCGCAAGAAAGGCTCAAAGCAGATCACTCAGGAAGAAAGAACATCACTGATGGTAGCTGCTTCTTATGGTAGTGCTGATGTGTTAAAGTTGATAGTTGCTCTTCCAGAGGTTGACTTGAATAGACTTTGTGGCCAAGATAAGTGGACTGCTCTCCATTGTGCTGCTTCGGGAGGCTCTGTTAATGCATTTGAAGTTGTCAAGCTTCTCTTATCAGCTGGTGCTGATCCAAATATTGAAGATGCCTATGGTAGGCGTCCCGTTGATGTCATTATAGCTCATCCGAAGCTTCCTGGCACCAAACCTGCTCTTGTGGATTTACTTACAAACAATGCTTCTGATGGATCTATTGGTGATTCCAACTTACGTGTGTCCATTTCCAGCTCCAATGCATCTTCCCCTGTTTTATCATCATCACCAGAAAGCAGATCTCCATGTTCCCCATCCAATTATGCATCTTCTCCTACAGCCCAAAATCCTGCTAATTCCATATCGGAGAAGAAACAATATCCTGTGGATCCATCTCTTCCTGACATCAGAAACAGCATCTACTCAACTGACGAATTCAGAATGTTCTCATTCAAGGTCCGGCCCTGTTCCAGAGCCTATTCCCATGATTGGACTGAATGCCCATTTGTTCATCCTGGAGAAAACGCCCGAAGACGTGACCCACGCAAGTACCACTACAGCTGTGTTCCTTGTCCTGATTTTCGCAAAGGTGCTTGCAGACGAGGTGACATGTGTGAATATGCGCATGGCGTGTTCGAATGCTGGCTCCATCCAGCTCAGTATCGTACACGTCTCTGCAAGGATGGAACGAGCTGTGCTAGACAAGTGTGTTTTTTTGCACACACTCAAGAGGAGCTTCGGCCTTTATATGTCTCTACTGGTTCTGGTGTTCCTTCTCCAAGATCAGCTGCTTCCGCAGCTGGCTACATGGATATGGCTGCAGCTTTAAGCCTTATGCCCGGTTCCCCCACTTCTCACTCTGTTATGTCTCCTTCTGCATTCAATCAAACTCTGTCTCCGACAGCTAACGGGATGCCTCATCAATCTGCGAACTGGGCCCCACCGAATATTCCAACCCTTCATCTCCCAGGCAGCAACCTTCAGTCGAGCCGCCTGAGATCTTCCCTCAGTGCTCGTGATATTCCTCCTGAGGATTTGCATATGTTGCAGGAGTTTGATGCCCAGCAAATGGTTCTTAATGATCTGGCGTGTTTTTCACAGTCACGCCCAAATTCTGCTATGTTGGGCCGTCCCGGTGCAGGTCCTGTTCGGTCAAAGTCAACTCTAACTCCGTCCAATTTGGAAGAACTTTTTCAATCTGAAATTACATCTTCACCTCGATTTTCTGATCAGGGTGTTTTCTCTCCTACGCACAAATCAGCTGTTCTTAATCAGTTTCAGCAGCAGCAGAACATTTTATCACCGATTAATACTAACCCTTTTTCTCCTAGAAATGTCGAACACCCTTTGTTGATGCAGGCTTCTTTTGGTGTCTCATCTTCTCCAAGGATGTTGTCACCGAGAAGCAGCTTGGAGGCTTCTTCTCCAATGAGCGCTCGTCTCTCAGCATTCAAGCAGCAGCAACAGATGCAGCAAAGCATCAGGGCTGGCCCCACTGTGGGGTCGCCTGTGAATGCTTGGGCTAATAATAATTGGGGCTCACCCAATGGAAAAGCTGATTGGTCTGTGGGACGAGACGATCAGAGCCGTTTAACAAAATCAACTTCGGTCGAAATGAGGAATGATGGGGAAGGTCCCGACTTATCATGGGTGCAATCTCTTGTGAAAGAATCACCACCAGAGATGATGGAGAAATCTGCAGCAGCAGCAGCTGCTTCAGCTTCTGCTTCTGGTGCTGCTGCTGCTGCGCCATCCGGTGAGTGTTTGAAAACTAATTCTCAAACTGACTCTATTGATCATTCCGTTTTAGGGGCTTGGCTTGAGCAGATGCAACTTGATCAGCTCGTAGTCTGAGTAAAAACTAAAAACACATGAACGTGAAATTCATTTTCATTAGAAAGAGGAAAAAAAAAGACTTTTTCTTAGGAAGGTACATAAATTTTTGGATTTTTGCTGATGGTAAAGGTGAAAATTGTCGAAAAGGGTAAGCAAAGCAAAGCAAGCAAGCAAGCAGCAATGCTGGAATTTGGAAAAGTTTTATGGGTAACAATGAATTTAATACATATATTTTTTTCAATTCCAAAGATGTATTCAACAACTTAAATCATTTCTTAATTATTATTATTATAACATGAGTTTTCCATTTGTTATCTGGGATGTACTAATGACACCCAGTTCGGTTGGGGGGTTGGTTGTACTTTTGTTGTACCTTTGATTTGATAATCCTAAGATTATCTTTCTCATCATGTATACTGTTACTATCTAGATATTGAATTTTATTGAATCTATCTCTTATTTTGTAAGGTTTTAGATTATGCTTTGAGGTCGTTTCATTTGAAGTATTGTTTCATCGAAAGCAGACGAACAGTGTTTCACTTGTATGTTGAAGAATACTATTGCAAAATTAATGGAGTTTTTTGTTGATTAAATTTGTAATGAGCAAGAAATGTTTAAAGAGACGTGGAATTTGAAAATCTCCCATCTTTTTGGTGGAATAATTGAGGATGGAAGCTAAGTTATTGATATGCATTTGCGTTTGTTTCTTAGGATGTTTGCGTTTTGTTTTCTTGTAGCTGTTTAGGTTACAAGATTGTGATGGAAACAATGCAGACAGGGATACATTATAATTATTAATATATATGCATTTATTTTATTTATTTAATATGTTAGAAAATATCTAAAGAGAAGTAGGTAGGTGGTAGTGGAGTGCTATCTTGTCAGAGATGAGATGAGATGAGTTGGTGGGTAGATAATGAATGCATTGTCCTTGGTTTTATCATGTGGTTCTGCTAATTGCGAGATTTTGTCGGCAATAAATGAATTTGACTTGCATTTATGTCCCGATACATTTTTGCGGGAAAAAATTCTCGTATACATCCAGCTCTATTACATGAATATTTTATTATTATTTAATCTCTATCTTTGTTTAGTTACAATCGGGAAAGAATAAAATAAAAAATACAAACTAAAAAAAGAAAGAATGAAAGAAAGAAAACACGCAAGGAATAATCTTTTGAAGGATAAAATCTACCTGAGTCTTGAGGGTAGTAGAGCGCGTGATGATTTTATTTGGTCGAATAAGATAATAAATTAACAAAGACTAAAATTACACTGGTGGTTATAAAAAATCTAATGTTGTACCACCTCAATAGGAGAAGTTAGCCATTCCAAGAACAAACTATCAGAACAATACCCAAGTTTAATCAAAGAGTCTGTGCTTGAGTTTTCTTCTTACAAGATGTGTCTCAACTCATTCGACCAATGTTTCCGCATTAGTTTACGGCAATCTTCAACAATGGCACAGAGAGGATGTGAACTGACCTCCGCGTCTTTAACCAATCTGATGAGTAACAAATATTGAGGTTTCGAGTAATGTCCCTTTGATCGTGCTTTACAATTTCAAGAATTGAAGTTTAATAACTTGGTTGTTACAAATATTCAATTGAAATATAAAAATGCATAAGTAATATTACTTGAAAAATCTTATAATATTCATCTCCTCTCATAAGTATAAAATTAAAGAGATAATCGCAAATCCCCCGAATCTATGCCCATTTTTGCACTTTGTTCTCTAACCATGTGATTCTTTGTCAATAACTCCTTTTTGCCATATTCCGATGTAATATACCCGAATATTCCATCCAAAATAGATCATGTGAGTTACACTGGGTTTTGAAGGGGTATTTTAGGATTTTCGTGGTTATTGAGAAGGGTAATTCTGTCAATTATATTTTTGCCCACCAAAATCACATATTATATGTTATATTTGTGCCCTAATGAAGAACAAACCCTAGGTTAGAGTTGGCGAATTGAAAATTGGAGCTTGACAGAAGAAATGGGAGATCTACTTGCAATCAGAGCTTGGCAGAAGAGGGTTATCCCACAAATTCTTGTTAGATTTAGAAGTGTTGAACAACATATCGATTTCCTTGCGCAGAGATATGAGGGCTAGAGTTTCTTCTTGATCTCATGTCTCGGTCCTTTTCTTTGGGGCAGAACAAGATGATGGGTTGGATGAACTGAGGTTTGCGGTGGTGATGGTGGCATCATCACCATCGTTGGTGGAGGTGGTTCCCCCGTCGACTAGGTAGTGGTGGGGCGAGGCGGAAGCTAGATAAGCATGTTGCTGGGTGGTTCTTGTTTGCTGTTATTGTTGTAGAAATCTATGGCGGATTCATATTGAGGTTGGGATTTGTTCGACATGTACATGACTTTTGCTTTATTTCTCTCTTTGAATAGTTGATGAAGAAGAAGGGAGACTTGAATTGAATTGAAGAAGGGGTTTCATAATAATGAAAGCCCTAAAATACCCCTTCAAAACCCAAGTGTAACTCACATGATTTATTTTGGATAGAATATTCAAGTATATTCCATCGGAATATGACAAAAGGGGTTATTGACAAAGAATCACACGATTAGGGGGTTAAGTGCAAAGTTTTATAGGTTAGAAAGCAAAGTGCAAAAGTGGGCATAGGTTCAAAAGTTTTGCGATTTATCCAAAATTAAAAAGTTTCAGATTATTTTTCACTAAACGACGTAAATCAGAGTGAAATTTTCGTAACTCTCCATATATATTATACTTATATCCTTATATACTTTTTGAAAACTCGGTGTCATTGTGGTAGTACACTGTATACAGTACAGACACATCACATGGATGGGCTAACAAAAATTGGGCTGGGATTGCTGCAGGGGCGATTGGGCAACAAGGATTTGGTGTACTATTCTTGTATTTCAAAAATTACAAAGATAAAGATATCAAGTTTCATTATTCATGTAAAATATTAGTAGAATACAAATTAATGTGGTTTAAAGTCTCATAGACGCAGGCCGGATTCTTTAATTTCCATGGATTTGTCCAATTTTACTAATAATTAAAACCTAAGAAGACATATATACGTAAGTTCAAAAATAAAACGGACTAATTTGTAAGAACATCAAATATCAAGATTATTCAACATAATTTTTTGTAGTTTTATAAATTTTTAAACTCAATAACCATTTCCCTTATCGCTAAATGTGGTTTTAATCATATCTATCTATACTATACTATATAAAATAGGACAATGTTATTTGACTTTTCATGGGATGATTTTTACTCCAATACATTTTTCTTCTTTTTTTGGAATTTTTTAATCTAAACAAAAAATCTCATTGGTCCATATTATTTATAATTTATTTCTAATCTAATAATTACACTAAATTATTTAAAGCTTGATATAATTGCCATCATTAGGGAATTAATTATAATTACTTAAAAAAGTCATCATTAGGGAATTAATTATAATTACTTAAAAGAGCCATCATTAGCTAATTAATTCTAAGAATTAAATGTAAATTTTTATTATAATTACTCAAGCCGGACGTAAATGGAGAAGTTGTATTAGGTTTTGAAAATAAAAAGAATATAAGTTAATAATAAAACTAGAAATTTGTGTTATATTTATCATATATTAAAATTATACATATACATAATAAATAAAAGCGAAGGAATAATAAGTTTGAATTAATTTTGACATCAAGCCAACAAAAGAAATTCCAAATCATAAAAAAAAACTTATACAAAATAGCTGAATAACATAAAGATAAAAAATAAAAGTGGATGGACAATATATAAAATAAGTTCATAGTAGTTTATCTGTTTATGTCCTTTTTTTTTCATTTCAAACATATAATTAAGAAGCTTAATTCACCAAACACTCAAATATCTTATAAGATATATCATCTTTTTCCAAACATTAGGATTTAGGAGTTTATTTTTAAAATAAGTTACTACATCTTATAAGCTAATAAATCATCTTATAAGGCATAAGCTCTAAGTTCTGTTAGTAAAATATGGGACGAGTATTTTACATTTTTTTATACGTACGGGTATTTTTTATATTTTTACTGAAAAATAGATTCAAAAAATCAACAAAAAAATAGAGTTTGATATAATACATACTTTATATATACGAGTACAATACGTTTATTAAGAAAGAAAATGGGAAAAAAAATGAGAATACTCCTATGCATTTTTATTTAAATTTTATGTAAATTTTACATATAACATACTTACATTCACTTTAAATATTATAAAAACTTATTTTAAATATATTATTAAATAATTAAATATATAATTTAGATAAATATTTAATAATGTTTAATATTCTTATAAGTCAATTCAATAATTATTTGTCATTAATGAAAAGAAATACTTTTGATGTATTTTATTTCTAAAATAATTTTGATATATTTAAAATTTTAAATAAATATCTTTTTGTTGATAAAAATTGAGTTTTATTCCTCAAGTATTATATGAGATATATATAATACATGTACTAAATGTATAATATCAAAGTACGAGTATTATTCATTAATTTCAAAATATGTACGAGAAATGAAAGTATTTTTCAATTATTCATATGTATATACACCATACGGGTATAATACGAGTTTTTACTAATAGAGATTCTAAGAGCTTATAAACTATATAAAATAAGTTTAGCCAAACACCCTCTTAGGAATACCTGGACAAAGTTTGAGAAATTAGTACAATTTCCTTTTAAAATGTTACCCTATACCATAATATGCTCAATGTATTAAAGGGTAAACTTTTATTAATTGTCGGCCGCTTCTTTCTACATTAATGTCATAGCCCTCATTTTATTTAAGCGTAAGCAATGATCCTACAATTGTGAGTGGATGAAATTATTTCTTGGGCAATTGTAAGAGTTGCATTGTAAGTTGATAGTTAATTTGATGGAGTTGGTGGTTTTAGGAATTTTATGAAACACTTTAACTGATAAAATCATGTTTTCTCTATCCAGATTCCGATAGTGTTTCAACTAACACATTCTACTAAACGAAATCAACATTTTAAATTAATTTATGTGTATGGTTTTAGGATTTTATATAACTGATGAAATTATTTTGTCGCTCCATGCAGATCCGATTATCTTTGACTATCACATTCTTCTATGCGAAGAAACTGTATTTAGAATATTAAATCATATTTATATATAATTTATTTTTAAACTTCATCAAAATCTATTTTTTTTTGTGTGAATCAAAATCTATTTATGATTATACTATTATTTGAATTTCATTCCCTTATATATGTTTGCAGTTTGATCCCGTACTTGATTGAGTTGCTATACAAATCTAGGAATTTGTAGTTATTTTTTTACTTCATATTCTTTTCAATAGAAATGTATGGTGTTTTAGACATTTCAAACTTGAATATAACCTTATTGTTATCAATATAATCTTATTATTATTATTTTTATTGGACGTGTTTTATCTTAAATAAAAATTATGTTTCCAATTATATTTAATTAATCCGTGCGTAGCACGGGGTACATACTAGTATATATATATGAAAATGAATGAGTGGAGTGTTTTAGGAAATATGTATATGTGGAAATGAAGTAGATTAGTTAGAATTGATCCATTTTGCCATGTAAATTATTTCTATACTTAATTTTGTTAATTATTGTTTTGTAACTTACATATATACTTATTGACATTCCATACTTTTGTGTATATTAAAAAACTTATAACTCATACTTATATAATTATAGAACTATATAACTACTTTATATAATTTGAAATTGTTTTTTTTTTAAAATAATATTTTTAACTAAATTTTAATAAGCTTTAGAGTTATATATCATATCATATTGCATTGAATGTTCGTTAATTAAATAAAGAAAAAATAATATATTCAATAAATCCATTAAAAATATTATATTTAATATTTTAATTCCTATCAGATATATTTGACACAATTGATTCAAATTAAAATTTATCTGACTAAAGTAAGGATGAAAATTAACATATAAGTTTAATTAAATTGTATTATTGTTTAAATAATATAAAATAAATAAACAATTAATTTTTTCAAAAAAAAAAGCTTTTTCAAATACACATGTCTCATGTTCATTTTGCAGTAGAAAAATTATATTTCATTTCAATGTAAATAAATTTATTAAATTATTAAATTTGAATATTAATGTTTTCAAAATATAAAGGAAATTTCAATAATGAAATGAATATTATTATTAATTAATAACGAAACAATAACAAATTATTTAACAGAAAAAATACCAAGTATAATATATAGCTCTTAATTTTTTCGGCCAAAAATATACAGAGATTCCAATCATTATTTATATGGTCTATTATTAAATGTTTTTTTATATTTTAATTACCATTTTAATATTTCTGTAAGAATCATGATATTCTTTCTATTTATATATATGTATAAATATGTATTCTCTCTATTACAAATATAAAATTAGTATTTTGTTAGAAAAATATCATTTTACTATTTTTATACATTTAAAATAAGTTTTTATATATACATAATTTTTTATTATTTTATAAAATGAATTACTTTTATGTGTGTGCTTCAAATTCTAAATTAATAATTTTTTATGTATTGTTAATAATTACATAAACAAAATATTATTCAATTTATTTAATAATATATATTTTGTAAATAAATTTTCCCGTGCAATGCAGGGGATAAAAAACTAGTTATAAATTACTTCGCAAAATGTTGTTTTAATTATAAATTACATCATGTTCAAATGATTTATGAAGTTTTATCTACATTTGATAAATAATTAAAACACTTCATATTCCTAAAAAATTGCACACTAATCAAAATGGCATCATATCACAATAAAAACGTGCAATAAAATCAAGAATATGATTATCAAAGGAGAAACAATAACCGGCATGCATTAACAAAGGAAAACCTAATCAAATCCTTACAATATCCAAATTAAGAAAAAATTAGACAAAAAGCAATAGTTTTAGACAAAAGATTCCCAAAATACAAATTAAACCATCTAAACACTAGTGGGAATCGGGGGAAGGGGTTGTTGGGGTGGGTACAACTAGAAGAGCCGGGCGAAGTTGGTCTCTGAGGTCTCATGATGGGCCGCCACTCTCTCTCGAAAAGTGCCAAAGTCCTCTCGGAATGTCCCTAAATTAGTGCGCAACTGGCCGAAGTCTTCACGCAAACTCTCAACCTCTCGTTGTAAAGCAACGACCTCATCTCTTGTAATCATATTCAAATGAAATATGAAGTTTTATCTACATTTGATAAATAATTAAAACACTTTTTTTTTTAAACCAAGAACCGGTCAGCAGATCGTAGGGTTAAGAGGACCCCCTCATAACATAAAAGCTCAAATCGGAAAATCCGAGAAGTACATAAGTAAGGCAGAAAAATTACCAACAAAGAGCTCGAAAACAACAAGAAGAAAATACAAGAAGACTGTCCACTGGGACACGAATTTTGCACTCGCCAGGCTTGGTCTTCTTTTGCTCCTATCAAAATAATGAAAACTACGACCCCCAAAGGATTTATCATTAGCATCATCCGACATAGGCTTGTTGCAATCACAGTCAACATCAAAGTGATTAAACATCCGCAGGCTATCACCATACCTATACCGATTCAAGGTTACAACAACATGTAAAAGAATAATTAAAACACTTCCAATTCCGTTGGTCATAATTTTCTCGTACATTTTTTTTTTCTTAAACGTGAAAAACGATTGAAGTTACTTTGTACACATTGATTTGAAGTAGGTAGTGAGAATCTAATTTACGGATGTAATTGTGACCGCAAAATTGGCAATCACCTTATCCACATTTTAGATTAGATATTCACAACCCACGACAATATGGGGCCGGCCGATCTCCATTGATTAATTCATGTTATTCGTTATATATTTCAATCTTATTGGTTTTTCTTACTTTTATTTTAGGTCTATACTATATCTTATTCTTCTTGTCTTTAATTTCATATCTAGGATTTAGATATGCAACATATATATACATCGCTATCAAGAGCGAATTTTTGATGAGTTAGTTAGGTTGCTTTCTATTATTGTTAAATCATCTCATACTTAAAAATCAAACATGTGGTGATCAATATATAATGAATTATCAAACCTCCCCTGATCTTGACCAGCTAGCATTTGGAGTACTTGAGTTAGGCCAAAGTCAAGTTCTCATGAACATGCATGGTATCAAAGCAGATCCTCACGCTCCAGTTTGTATTTCCAAATATGTATTAAACCATCCCGCATTAAAAAATCAAAGATGCGAAAACTTGTTTATTGCACTTAATTTGTTTCACTACAAAAAACTGTAAGAAATTTATTGCACTATTAAAATTATCACAAAGAATATGATCACATTGATCAATAAGAACTTTTATTTTATTTTATTTTATTTAATTAATCAACAAATTATTATATAATATATAGTCAATAGTAATATTTATTAAGTGATAATAATTTCTATTCTGTAATTGAGAGATTTTTTTTTTTTACGAAAAATACCCTAAAATTTTGTAATTTTATATTTTTTCTCTGAAAAGCTGGGTATTTGTTAGATTTTTAGGTTTGATTGGTGTTTTGTATTAATTTATACAAAACTCATTTTCCGTGCATGGTACAATGCGTATCACATGTACACAGTTATATAATATGAAACTCATAGTATAATTGCAAACATAAATCTAGTGGGACACAATCTGCAGGTTGAAACAAATTAAAATCTGTTAGGGATGATCCTCTGGCCTGAAGGACTTGCTGATTTAATTACTAGTGGCCGGCCTGTTTAGACCTGACAAGTAATTTCTTTTTTAATGTTTTCAATGACCAAAAAAGAAATAATTGCAAACTCATCATCAATATATATCTATATATATGGGCTAACTATTGTGCAGCAGTTTCCCATAAACCGTATATACCTCATTATAAATCGAGTATATCCAGTCTTCATAGGATATTCAATTCATATTAATTTCTGTGCTGTATCTGCATGGCTACCAATCTAATTAGTTCTTTCTCGTCCTCTGCTGATGAAAAACTAAAGGTACTAATTGTGTTCTATCAACTTATTTAATAATATTATTTGAAGATTTGATGGTTACTGTGCTGCATCTGCATGTACTTGTTGTATAATTTGTACGTAGGATGAGGATGAGTTCTACTTAGAGTACACGAATACTTTGGAGGAAGTACGGCGACTATTCGGCGAAATGGACGACGACGACGACAAATTATTACTGATCGATATCCTCCAACGGCTAGCTCTCGACCACCACTTCGTACAGGAAATTGAAGCAGTTCTACGACAGCAATATATTTATAATTCGGCTACTGCAGTTTGTAGTAAAATTTGCAGATCAGTACTTTCGGATCATGACCAGCTTTACCATGTTTCTCTTACTTTTCGACTACTAAGGCAAGCTGGTTTTCATGTCACTCAAGGTATATATACTTATTAGTACTTATCATCTTATATATCAAATCAAAACAATAATTAAATACAAATCTTTTCAACCCAACTACGTCCAAGAAAACAGTGGCGTAGCCACGTTGGAGTGAGGGGTGCAAATGACTCCCCTCAACTCTTTAAAATCCTACTAATATTAGGTATATATATAAAGATTGTGTAGAAATTTTAATGAAATTAGCTTAATTGACCCCCTAACAAACCTACAAATGTATATAGAATGGGGTCAAAATGTAAAGATTTTGCATAAATTCTTTTATGCTTGAATGATTAACTGAGATAAATAAAAGGCATAATTACACAAACCCTTGAGATTTGTTTAAAATTCCGAAAAATCATTAATTTTAAAATCTTACAAATACCCCTGGTTAACTAAAACATTACAAATACCCTCCTTAAAACATAAAATTATATACATATTATCCCATATAAAACCTTACAAATACCCCACACATGAATAAGTATAGAGTTACAAGATTTCAATGATAAAATTATAAAAGACGCAAACCTCAGGAATTTTCTGTAATTGTCTAAATAAAACTAATATCAAAAATGAAAAATAATTATTGTATGATGTACGAGCCAAATTGGATTTTTATATTATTTTTCAGTATTTCTAATCACAATTTAGTTAGTTTACCTTAAAAAAGATTAATACTATATATATTCATTGGCCCCCTCAATAAATTTTCTGGTTCCACCACTGCAAGAAAAAATATATATAGCAGATTAGCAACGGACAAAATTCTGTTGCAAATGAATCGGATTTAAATCTAATTCATCCAAAATGATATATATAGGGCAATTTAATTTGCATATATAATACGACTACTTTCCAAGTCAAGTCATGGTCATGCAGGTTCAACACACCTTCTTGTACCGATTCCTTTGACCCGGCCCCTAATTAAGAGAATTAAACAAGAAAAATATAGATAATATATAGAGTACTGATGATCATGTGGAAATTATTCTAAATTATATTAATTTAGTGTGATAAAATAATTTGTTTTAATTTATCACAAAATTGATTAATGTCATAATGCATAGTTGGTGACAAAATATAATTCCTTTTAAGTTGTTATTATTGATAATTAGTGATCGATATTCTATTGTGATAATTTAGGGATAAGAAAAATTTGTAGTGCCTCAAATTTAAAGGGATGATTAAAAAAAAATCCTGAAATTATCTCTTTTTTATGAAAACACTCTGAGACCTGAAATATTACAAATATCTTCCTTGAAATATAAAAATATATACATAATATCCTTTAAAAAACCTTATAAATATTCCCGGCCCTCAGGAAGTTAATTGTAAGATTACAAGGATTTAGGGTATTTTTCGTAAACGGTGTAACGCGTAGAGGGGTTTTCTTAACGGGCCCCATTAAGAAATTGTTCCAGGCCATAATCAATTTCTTAACTATATATATATATATATATATATCCTCGAATTAGTTTATGTACAATTGATATTTATTTCTAAACTTGCTTTTAATTATACTCTTTAATTTTTCAGATTTATTTACCAACTTCACTGATGAGAAGGGGAAGTTCAGTAATAATCTTAGTGAAGATACAAAGGGTTTGTTGGCATTGTATGAAGCCTCACATGTCAGTTTAGAAGGAGAAGATATTCTTGATGAAGCGACGGCGTTTAGTAGCCGTCATCTACGTGCAAATCTAGAACGATGCAACAGTCCTGCAGATGATCCTCAATCCAGAATGGTTAAATTTAGTTTGCAGAATCCCCAAAATAAGAGCATCGGCAGACTCAGTTCCATGAACTTCCTTCAAGAAGTTGTCTGTCAAAATGAATGGGAATTTCTCTTGCAAGATTTGGCAAAAATGGAACTTATTATAGTTGGATCTTCGTTCAAAGATGAAGTTCTTCAAGTTCTCGAGTAAGAATATTATAGTATAGCTTTTGTTTCGTTCAATTATTAGATAAATAGGGAAAATCTCATTTTAGGTGATCACTTAACTATAGTCTTTTTCATTTACACCCCTCGATACAGATGGTGGGATGAAGTTGGGCTAACAAGGGAACTGAAGTCTGCTCGTAGTGAACCAATGAAATGGCACATGTGGTC
The DNA here is from genome assembly GCA_958496215.1 of Verbena officinalis. NCBI lineage: Eukaryota > Viridiplantae > Streptophyta > Magnoliopsida > Lamiales > Verbenaceae > Verbena > Verbena officinalis. The sequence continues at coordinate 5,233,611 of OY292388.1, forward strand.
CATGACAGTGTTACCTCATCCAAGTTGGTCATCCCAAAGATTAATGCTAACCAGACCTATTTCTCTCGTCTATATTGTTGATGATATTTTCGATCTTTATGGTACTCCAAATCAACTCTCTCTCTTCACACAAGCTCTCAAAAGGTAATTGAAACGTATTTTCTCAATTCCACTTTTTGTGTTCCATTGATAATTAATGTTTGAGAAACAATTAAATCAACTAAACTATATATATGATTAATCTTTGGTATTTAATGTAGATGGGAAATTCCTGAAACTGAGGGGCTGCCGAAGTACATGAAGATGTGTTTGAAGGCCATTCAAGATACAACCCACGAAATCAGTCACATAGTTTTTCAAGAACATGGATGCGACCCTTTGGATACCTTAAAAAGATCGGTACGTACAAATATTTAAGACTACTAAATCCCCCCTGAGGTTACCTAAAAAAATCCAAACACCACTGTAACCTTTAAACCTTACAAATAACCCCCCTCCTCCAAGGGGTGTAAATATAAGATTTCAAGGTTTCTGGGTGTTTTTCGTAAATGCTGTAAACCTCAGGGGGTTTGGGTAATTCGCCCTTTACAAGAAACCAAACAACCGTATGTGTACTTGGAATAATCTATAACAGACAAATTAAATTTCTCACAAATGAATTACTTTAGGTTTCAATTCATAGATTTCTCACAAATTATTATTATTGTTTCTAGTGGGGAAAGTTGTTTGATGCATTTTTGAGAGAAGCAGAATGGTTTGCAAGTGGGGAATTGCCTAATGCTGATGAGTACTTGCAGAATGGAATAGTGAGCTCAGGGGTTCCAATGGTTCTTTCTCAACTCTTCTTTCTAATGGGTATTGATCTCAATAAGGAAGCTCAACATCAGCTCAATGAAACTGACCATAACTCCATTTTGTATTCGGTAGCAATGATTCTTCGCCTTCTAGATGACTTGGGAAATGCACAGGTAATTAACCATCTAATATAAAGTGATAACGTAGATGCTGGCGATACTTAATGTGACTATATATTTCGAATACTGACTCGACTAGTGAATTGACAGGATGAGCACCAAGACGGGTATGATGGATCATATGTAGAATGCTACATGAAAGAATTTGGTATTTCCTCGTATGAAACTGCGAAAAGACATGTTATGTGTATGATTTCAGACACATGGAAGAGACTGAACAAGCAATGCTTGATTTCTTCAAGCCCTTTTCCTCCATCTTTCAATAAGGCTTGTCTCAATGCTGCAAGAATGGTACCTATTATGTACAGTTATGATGACAATCGTGCTCTCCCTGTTCTGGAACAATGCATTGAGTCCCTGTCTTCTGGAAAGGGATAATTCCTCACATGATTTGCATATGTTTATTTATATCCAAAAAACGTGTTTCTTTCTGATTTTTTTTGGGTTTGTTTGGAGGGATTTTTATGAGCAGTCCGGTCCATTTATTGTGGGGTGGGATCAAATGTAATAATAATGTGTTAATAGTCTAGTATGATCAAACAGTATATTATTTCTTGAAGTTTTTCTATGGTGTGGATTCGGTGGAACTTGTGGGGAACTGGGGACCATGCAAAATGAATTATTGAACTCAAACTCATCAATGAACCAAAACTCAACTTTTATTTGCCATTATCAATGTAATTACTCTTTTATTAGATTTATTATATTACCTGGTATTCCCATGTGACTTACAACCAAGTCGCTTTGGCCGAGTGGTTAAGGCGTGTGCCTGCTAAGTACATGGGGTTTCCCCGCGAGAGTTCGAATCTCTCAGGCGACGTTGAACTCTTTTGTCCTTTTATTTTGACGACATATTTATTTAAGGGATAATTACATTTACATCCCCTTGATTTAGGGAAAAATACAGCAAGATCTCTCTTGATTATTGGAAATTAGAAAGGCACCCCTCAACTATCTAGCTCTTTTGTCCTTTTTGGTTTCCTTTTATTTTGACGACATATTTATTTAAAGGATAATTATAGGATAATTATATTTACATCCCCTTGACTTAGGGAAAAATACAGCAAAATCTCTCTTAATTATTGAAAATTAAAGAGACACCCCTCAATGTTAGTCATTTTCTTATTTTAATAATTTAGTAACTTTTCGGTAAATTTTTAGGTTTAGGGACTTGTCTGTAATTTTCAATAATTTAAGAGTATTATTATATTTATTTCTAAGTCAAGAGAATGTAAATGCAATTATCCCTTTATTTAATTAATTAGTCACAGTTTTACTATATTTTGCATTGAGCGGAACTACCCATGATGCAATAGAGCGTAAAAAAGTACACATATTTGTCTTGTAACTTGTCTCATTAGTTACTCACTCCATTGGTCGATGCATAGTTCAACAATGCCATATTTTCAATTTAAATAAAATTTTATATTGATAACATTGTTGAGATGTCCAAACAAATTTTGTTAATTTTGATCGAACTTCAATAGGAAAATGTTGGGATTTGCAGTTTTAAACAAAATCAATAAGAACAAAAAGTTTTTCAATCAACTAAGAATAATTCCAAGATTCAAAGAGTCTTATCACTCCTTACCAAACAAAGAATTCAAATAAATTAAAAATCCTTGCAAAAATAACTGATATTCTAAAACTAATGTGATCCTCATAATTAATCTTCTCTTTTCTAACTGCGCACCTCTAACTCCTTCACCCAGTAATCAATCTGACTGGATACACATTCTGAACCAGTGGAGCCATATGAACTGAAATTTTTTATTGAATTTTCAACTCCAAGATATTCATAAACATCCTCGTCGAACGCTGCACTTATAGTTTTGAGCTCGGCAAGGCTAAGATCTTGAAGTTGGCAATTTCGCGAAACACAAAATGCAACGGATCGCCCAACAATATCGTGAGAAGTTCTGAAAGGAATTCCCTGTATAGAGTAGTGTATCATCATTAGCAAAAACGAAGTCCAGAAGTATCTACAGAACTTTCTTCCACAAAAACTGCTTGATTCTAATTCAAATAATTGCTTGCAACAGAATTTTTCTACCAAAAAATCTGTTAGAAAAATGCACAATTTGAAAAAATTACCAGAAAATTGTTTACTGTCACATCAAAATGAAGCAGTTCCATTTCTTTTTCTTCTCTAATTTATGTTATTTTTTTATGCTCCTTGACATAAACAATATCAGCAAAAACCGACTCATGATCTCATATTTAACATAAAACCTTTTCAAGATAAGCCATATTAAGCGTTTGGAAGTTGGAACTAATGATTAAATTTAACTGCCAGTAGATGAGGAATAATAAAGGGACGCTATATACCTTTTTGACAAGGTAGTCTGCAAGTGTTGTTGCATCAAGATGACCAGCTGGTAGAGATCTCTTGATTCTCTCCTTATTAAAGGTAACATTTTCTGCAAATTCAGCAGAAACTTCGAGCATTCCCATTATTGCCTTCACACTGTCAAAAACAGGTTCTTTGTCTTCCTGGTCAAGGGGACAGAAAAAGTTATTGGCTGCATTTCCGTGATTGCTAAAAACGTAACCAAATTAAATAATTATATTAACCTGTAAATCTCGGTTGTATGCATGAGGGAGACCTTTGCACAAAACAAGAAGTGAAACGAGGTCTCCTACAACTCTGGCAGATTTACCACGGACGAGTTCCATTGGGTCTGGGTTCTTTTTCTGAGGCATTATACTGCTTCCAGTTGAAACAGCATCACTTGGGGTGAGAAAACCGAATTCTTCTGAAGCCCATAATACCCATTCTTCACCGAGGCGAGAGAGATGGATGGCTGTGACGGAATTAGCAGAAAGGAGCTCCAGAATGAAATCTCTGTCTGAAACTGCATCAATGCTGTTCCATAATAATGTTACCAATAATTTTAGGAAGCTAAAAAGCAATGGAAATCAAGAAATCGAGAACAAATTGTCAACATGAAACAGTTGCATTGATAACATCATCAATACCATGAGGAAATACCCACTTTAAGTACCAAGCAAGACTAGTTACTTATATGCAAAGTATCTCGACATGCTTAAACATCAATGTTGTGTAACAAAATTTTAATCTGAATCTATCCCCAATGATTCTAGATCCATAGATCAAAGTCTGAATCATGATTACTAAAGGTTGTGACTGTTTTTGTAAAAAAAATATAAGAACGATGATTATTAAATAACACATGCCAACATTGCAATGAGGGAGAAAGAAATTCGGCACTGTGTTTCAGAATGTATTACTTAATATAGAGCATATTATTCAGTTCATACCTGTTTCTCAAGGGGGCAGTGAATCCCAGAGCCTCAGAAGTCATAAACCTATCAATGGGAAGGCCAGTGCCAGCTAATGCACACGCACCCAGGGGACAGAAATTCATTCTAACACGGCAGTCTGTTAAACGCGAAGCATCACGTTCAAGCTGTAACACATCATTGAACCAGTAGCACTATTTAAACTTGATCTTAAATTTAACGCATCTGTAACAGATGACGATGGACAAGCTAGTTATTGGCTCATCGATTTGAGGATATAAAATGGAAAAGGGATATAATTATGGCACAAGCATTTGGAAACAAGATGAAAAAAATTCAATCTAACAAATATGCCACACATAGGGGAAAAAGTAAAGAGAGAAGGAAGCTAGAGAGCAATCCAGAAACTAATATGTATTGCAGAAAGGAACTTGAGTCTGTTCCAGTTTCTTTTAGTACAGAAAAGAAATTTTGGCTCATCAAATGACAAGGAACTACTAAGAGCTAAAATGCAGAGAGGGGAAACTATTCAAAAGATTGAAAAGAAGGAAAAGAAAAAATAATAAAGAAAATATGCTTTTTTGCAAGAGGAGAGAAATCAACAATCTTCACAAGGAGAAGCCAATGTTAAAATTTCAAGAGAACACAACTATACTATCTAAAAGATGATTTACAGGAGTATTTACAGACTAAAGGCAGTTCTCTTTTTAAATAAAAGACTAGGATTCCATCTAATAAACTACTTAACAATCAATTTCTATACCTAGGTACACAAATAAGTCTAGGAAAAAAGCAGAATAACTTTCCCAACCAAGACATATTGAATATGCATGCTGTTGATTCTCACCCTCCATTGGGTTTATGGCTCATGCTATGTATGCTAATTGTGCCAGGGTTTCATCTGAGTGGAATAAAAATTCAACATATCATAAAGAATTCTGGAATTTGCTTACCTGCTCTACATATGCTAAAAGAAGATGTTGCAGAAGAACAGGCTGCGCCCTTTGCAAATGTGTATAACCTGGAACTATCAGACCCTCATTCTTTAAAGCCAGCTTCACCAAAGAAAACTGCAAAAATGCACAGCAGATGTGTTCCAGTTAGAGGGAAACAAAAAGTTGCAAAAGAGTTATGGAACATTGAGTTTTACTCATTTAAGCATTGAAATGCAACATAAAGCATTCAAATGAACAGCAGTTTAATTCCAGTTAATAGATTAGACAGTTGAAAATCGGTAAGAATTTCATTTTCACAATGAGCAATATCATTAGGACTTCCACCCTATGCCGAATAAAATAAAATAAAAAGTTAAAAGAGAAAACCTGAAGATTCCTAATACGTGCAACAATTGCATCAATTGCATCTCGGCACCAGAGTCGAAAATCTGTGCAGACTTGATCGTTTCTACTGCGGGCAGTGTGCAGCTTCTTTGCAGGCTCGCCAACCAAGTCAGTCAGTGCAGCTTCAATGTTCATGTGGACATCTTCTCTGTCAGTCCTCCATGTGAACTCTCCTCTCTCAATCTGACTCTCAATCTCATCAAGACCTTTTAAAATAATGTCTCTTTCGGTGTCGCTAATCAAACCCTATAATGATAATTACACAATAAGAATAGATTAGACATTCTGAGAGTGAACAACATATATTCTTTAGTGAGAGAGAAAATCCTATATAGAGTCACTCCTCCAATACATCTATCATTTTCCTTCCCCCAATTCATTTTGTCATTGTGTTCTTGTTGCTTTTCATAAACAATGAATCAAAATTGAAAGATCACATTTCTTACAAGTTCCTTCGTTTCCCTAGTATTTTACCCTGTATTTAGCATTAGAGTTTTGCAAGGAAAAAAAAAAAAGAAAAGTGAGAGAATTCAAAATGCTCAATGTGTATGGTTGTTAATGAAAATGGTGATGCAAACGAATCCCTCCAAATTACAGAACATGATTAAAATTGGTTAATATGAGTGAATTGTGGAGAGTGAAAATGAAGATGTGAGTTGTAGACGTAAATACGTAATATTGTAAACATAAGAGTCAACAAGTATGAATTTTCCTTCCTGATAGATTAGTTTTCCTTCAACATTTGTTTCTTTTCATCAAAATCATTAAACAAAACAAAGCTTAAAGGGGGGAAAATATCAATTGATCATCAGTACCTGACGAGCAAGCATGGTTGCGTGTGCACGGCTGCCCTTGATATCTTGCTTGTAAAGGGCTTTGTCAAATGAGATAGACTCTGTGAATTTCTCAACGGCATCGGTCACACTCTCCTCAAATCGTCCTCCCCACAGCTTTGCCTCTTTCGAACTCATCTGCATGGCGGCGACTGAGAATGAGCGACGTTGAACTACTATTGGCAGGTTAGGGCTTCTAAGAATGGAGGCAAAGACGGGTTTGGACAGTGACTCCTTTGGTATGCTAATGCTAGGGGCAGCAAAAGAGCAGGTCATTTTTGCTCCAATGGGCTGCGTAAAAAATGGATTAGGTCAATAAGAAGGATCCAGGTAATGAGTTCGAAAAGGTCAAGTCCGAAGGGGTCCCTATGTAAGAAATATGAATTCATTTTGCACAATCAAATAATAAGTTATAAAGATAATAAATCTACAAAATCTAAGTAAGTATTACCCTAAGCCTTAGTGATCATTCTTACATAAAATTTCTTAATGATGACCAGCTTAAGTTTTCTTAGCATTTATGGAAATTGGAGATCATACCACAGTCTTTTTCCCCACTTCTAGCAAATTCACATTTGTGTTTTGCTTATTTCATGGAATATGTTATCAACTACGACCGCAAATAATTAGAAATGACAAGTTGCAGGCATGAAAGCAAATTGATGAAATCGAAACAGGCTCTCGCCGCATATTTCTGCAACTCAACAAAGAGGGAAAGTGGCAAATGCGAGCAATCGAATTCATTTCTCATTCCTAAGAATGAATTCAAGCAATGCATGTAAATAATTTTACTAATTTAATCTCCTTCCTCCCTCTCCTTAAGACTACGGAAGAGACTTTACATAATTTTCAATTTTCCATAGTTTCTTACTTCTGAGTGCTTGAAAGTTTGGACGAGCAGGCGGTTGCAGAGAGATTGATAGCAACAGTCAGTGGGCTAGGCGGCGGTGGAGCCGGCGGCAGCATTTGGTGGCCAAGTGGGAGTGGAGTGGAGTGTGTAAACTGGTAGCTCTCACCAGTAAGCTTGGTGTAAGGCTCTGAGTTCCTCCGATGGGCTTGAGTTTTGCTGCCATTTCACAAAAATATTTATTCGGCCCAAATAATTTCAATGGGCTAACAAACGAATCAAGTCAACATAGAGGCAGGCAGGCCCAAATAGAATAATTTAAAATTTTCTTCCATCTCATAACTATAATACAAAGGTAACATTTTTCTCAGAATTACTCTTACGAATTGATATGAATAGAATACTAGTCAATTTATCTGGCTCCTCGAGTTAGAAAAATAAACAGCAAAAATATTTAGTTTTTTATTGAAAAATTTAGCTCAAATACGATGAGAAACTCTTTAAATTTTTTTATTTTCAATTTTATTTATTTCACTTCGTAGGAGTGTAAATGGATATTTTATCCGCCGTATTCGAATTCGTTAAACAAATTTATTATCCAAATCCTTATTCGATATGCGATAGTAAAAATCCGTAATATTATCCGGATATCCTATTATTCATACCCATAAGGATATCCGAGTTGGAATATCGGATTTCTGCAGCAATTGATTTGATTGAGCAATTTTCTGTATAACTTTGGTCTAATGGCAAATACCGCCGTATTTTAGGAATTTTACTCACAGGCATGCAGTTGAATTGTGTAGACGTGAATAGGACTGAGCAGATTTTTTTTAAAAACCGCAAAACCGTATCGAATCGCACCAAATCGAACCGTATTTATCAATTTATTTAAGAAACCGTGGTTTAATTGTTTCTATCAAAACCGCACCAAAAAATAGATTAGGTTATGGTTTAGACCACAAACTGCACCGATTCAACCGAACCGAGCCGTATATATTTATATACTACATATACTTATATTTATTAGCATAGTTTATTTAAAATTTTAAAAGAATATTAATAATTATTTGTAAAAAAGAAAAGTGTAACCTATTATATATCAAATTTAATACTTTCAAGTAAAATCTCAGTATGAATTTTAATTCTAATTGAAGTAAACCCTAATATTTAAGGGCGAATAACTACACTTTACAAAAAACTTAATCCACAAACACATAAAGTATCAACTAATTGATGTTTGAAGTTATTATATTTGTAGTTTTAGATAGTTAATAATTTGAATTATTTAGTAGTTTTAGATAGTTAATGATTTGAATTATTTAAAACTACAAATCGCACCGAACCGATCCGTATCAAACCGCACTATCGGTTTTGTTACATATTAAAAAACAGCATATAATGATTCAGTTTGAAATTGATTGGAAAAAAACCGAAACCGAACTATGATCACCCCTAGACGGGAAAGAATGTAGGTAAACGATGGTGGAGATTGAGCAATCACATTGATATTTAGAAAGCGAAGGTTCCCCACCAAAAAATATTAAAGAAAAAATACACACCATCGAAATGCAGAATTAACTTCAATAACACTTTTTAATCTAACCTCATTATCAATAAAAAAATATATATACATATAAGAGGAGATACGTGGTGGCGCGAGGTGAGACGAAGATGTTGGTGAAGGAAACTTTAGAAATCTTCCGAGCGGTTAGGCGGTGAGAGGCGTGGCTGGTGGAGGAGGGACGAACGCCGAGGAGTGGAAAATTAGTCTGTCTGAAGAGGGAGTGTGGCTGGTGGCGGTGAAATGGGGCGGCGATTTCGGTGGACCGGTGAACCACGGTAGTCGGCCGGCAGATCTGAATGATCGATAAGAATGAGATGGGGGCGGGCGGCTGGTTTGGGTAATGAATTAGGGCAACAAATATTAATTTACTCTTTTTATGTCTGGCGTTATAAATAAATGCAAGAATGAATATTTATTTTCAAAAAAAAAAAAAAAAGATGAATCCAATTATATTTGATCTAAATGGTAATCAACAAAATTAAAAAAGAATTCCAAATGACCCAAGTTCAAATATTTTTTATTATAATTCTTTTTATATTTATTTTAAATATAAGCAAACGGATTATTAAACGGATCGAATGTTTAATTACCATATCCTTATCCTTTTATTATTCCAATATCTATAATTGGATACGGATAATATATATCCTCTTCAAATTAAACGGATATGGATAATATTCTCTCTAAACGGATACGGATAGGGATATGAACGGATAGCGGATTTTCGGTTATTTATTTAGGGGCCGGCCTATTTATTTGTAACTTTCCACCTACTCTCTACGCATAAGCAACACATGATTTAGGATCAAGTAGATAATTTTACTCTAAATTTAAGATCCTTGAATTAATTTGGATTGGAGCATAACAATTTCAAAACTAAAAATACGAAATTACAGAACAATTTTTGTATTTTGTCATTAATCCTATATATATAGAAAGATATTATTGATGAATGATGATACATTTGCAAACTAAACCGATCCTTATTTCTTTCTTTCATAAGTACAATTTCAAATTGAACAAAAACTATATATTAAAACTATACATATTATTATTCAATCTATACACTTTGAATTTGCTCTAGCTAGCTACGGTTAATTTGTACACTCATGAAATGTACATCTTTGCCTTGCCTCCAAAAGAACTTCCATTCAACATCATCAAGAATTTATTCAACTAGCTAGCTAGCTAATATTGAGACAGAGAAGAGAGGGAGATTATTAAACTTGAATATCAAGAAAAGGTAATGAGGAGACATTAGCCAACAAACCCTCCCAATCCAAAAATTCTCCCATTTTGAAGCTTTCTTCTTGCCAATGATTTCCAACCCCAACCAATTCCTCAACATTAATACTATTATTATTATTATTATTATTATTATTATTATTATTATTATTCCCACTAACAGTACCATTATTATTATTAACTAATTTCTTCTCCACCAAAACTTGATAGTCGTCATTGACATGATCATAATTCATTTTCAGATATTCATCCTTCATAACCTCCAAACCAGGGACAGAAAGGTCATTTTCCAATCCCACCTGCATCATACATGGATCCGTCATCACAACTCCAAGTCCAACATTATTAGTATTTCCCGCTGGCAAGTTGAACATTAATGAATCCTGATCAGAAGCCATCGTCACATGAGTACCATTTACGTCGTCGAAAATATTACTATTATAATCAAAATTAGTAGGGTTAAATAAAGGGTGGCTGATCAATTTGTTCGATGAAGAGGAGGAATCCAGATGCATGCAAAAGGGATGGGCTGCGACGTCGTATTCTTGCATGAAAATTGTTCCTGATCTCATGTTGTTCATACCAGGAATATTATTGATCATGATGTTATTACAACCAGCTTTGGGATGATCTGATAATGAGTCATGACTGTTGTTTGGTGAGGATAATGTCGAGTTAGTCATGTTATTAGACGTAGAATTAATCATGTTATTGATCTTGAGCCTCTTCTTGATTGTGGAATTCCAGAAATTCTTTATTTCGTTGTCTGTCCTTCCTGGAAGGCGCGCCGCAATTTGAGACCACCTATTACACAAACCACCGTTAAGTTTGGAATTTTGTTTATATATATACGTAAATGGTTCAAACTTGGAAGACCAATATTACTTTAAGAAAACTAGGAAACAGTTCTCTCATCACTTGCCTATTAATGCAGCATGGAATATTATATTGCATGAGGTTTGCATGGATGCGTGGGGGCTTATATGTATATAGACTAGGGTTAATTACATGCATATAGAGTACCCCACCGAAATATATATATTTGATCATATTACAATTAAACCCCCTATTAATTAGAATATTACAAAATTAATACTTTTATTGATGAGTTTAGAATTACAAGAAAAAACAGATCGAAAAGAAAAAGAAAACAGTTCCCGTTGATGAGTCTAAAAAAGTTTGTTTCTAGCTGGGATTTCACCAAGAAATTAAAGAAAACACTCTAAGCTTCATTGGGAAAATAAAATCAAGTTTTCAACTTGTTTAGTTGTTTAGAGAAATAGTGAGAATGTTTTTACACTGGAATTCCTCTCCAAGAGAACAGCCCTTCACTAACAGAAAAGTTCGTCACAAACTTAATAAAATCCGTCACAAAATGCATTCTATGACGGATTTAATCCTTACAAATCTATCACTATATGCCTTGTCATTAATTTGTTTTGTAATGGATATAAATTCCATCACTAATTACTTTAAAATTTATAAAAAATTATGTTTACTTTTCCTTTATTTTCTAATCTATTACTATTCCATCACAAATTTTAAAATCTGTGATAGAAGTTTCTCCATCACTAATAATCTATCACTGAAGGGTATGTAGTTTTGTAGTGGCGCGATCTCAAAATCCTTGTATAACTCAAAAATATAATTACCCTCCAACACATACCAACACCCCATTCCTCATTCCATTTATCAGTAAGGAGAATTACATCTAATATTCCAAGGGTTTCCCTAATTACATTTTAATCCAATTGTTAATTTTTAGAAAAAAACAAAAAATAATCAGCCATGCATTTTCAACTTCACAAATTCTAAACAAATTAAACATACCTGTTACCAAGTATGGAATGCAAATGAATGATAAGTTCTTCCTCCTGCGGCGAAAAGGCACCGCGCTTAAGGTCCGGCCGCAGATAATTAATCCATCTCAGCCTACAGCTTTTCCCACACCTCTGTAAACCTGCATTTCTCGCAATATCAGTCCAACATCCTTGTCCATTTCTCAACATGTAACTCATCAGCTTTTCGTCTTCCTCAGGCGACCACAAACCCTTCCTAACTTTAAACTTAACCAGCTTTTCAGCCTTCGCCATTATCACATCTCCAGGCTTTCTCATTACTTGATATTATTAGTACTAATCCGCTAGCTATATTAATATATCTGTGTTTAATTTTCTTGGTTTTGTTGATATATCTTCCTATAATTACTGGGGTTTGATGGGGACTGTGTGAAAATGAAGAGATCATATATATGAGTAGGAAGATGATTAGAAAGAGAAAAGAAACAAAAAAAAAGGAGATTATGTGAAGTGGAAGCAAAATAATATATGTTTGCAATATTTTTCTGAAAGAGATATGATGATTACCTTGTGAGTGAAGAAAATTCCATGAACTTGAATAGAGTCAAAGACAACAACATGGCCTACCAATTCAATTGACTTTCTTTTTTTTTTTTTTTTGAATATCTAATCTATTCCTTTCTAATAATCCATCTCATTCAAGGTCCCCCTAGCTCCAATCCGTTTTTCCACTCAACCGCATATAATTATTAATGTATATTAATTTTAATTATATCTGTGAACTACACGAATTTAGCAGCGCACTTTGTCATCTCAACCACCGGAAATTATATTCCACTAGAAAATTACATCTTATCATATGAGAAACATAGATCCGCATTATATCCTCCCCTTAACATCTCGAAAATAAATCCTCAATCAATTTCAGAAAACTGGAAGTTTTTATCACCCAATTAGAATAACGGATCGGCAGACGACTTTGATAGATTATTTTAAATATTCAATTGAGTGATAAGAATTCCAACTTTTATGAAACTGATTGAGGGTTTATTTTCGAGATGTTGAGAAAAGCAATACAACGTGGACCTATGTTTCTCATATGAAACGATTCAATTTTCCGTTAGAGTATTTTCTTTAAATATGACAAATTGCAAAAATCCATATAGTTCGGGAGACAAATTGAAAAATAAAATAAAATGATTTAGATAGTAAATCACAAAAATTATTATAATTCAAATGAGAAAAATATCATTGTCCCTTCTTACAAATACACAAATTAATGAATATGTCTCATTCTAGATAGGGAATAATAAATAAATTCAACTATTTTAATATTATAGTTGAATATGATTTTAATTTCCGTACATACGTAGTAGAATAGCAACATTCTAAGCATGTCTGTTGGATCGAATTGGTTAACGATATTGTTAAGCAAATTATGATCAATGTAGGTGTCGAGATATGATTGAGGGTTTGTTCATTTGTTTGAAAAGCTGCGTATACTACCAATTAATAACGGGTTGTCTTGAATCTTGATAACGACCCTTAACCCTTCCTCATCAACACTCAACAACTAGATACATACATATATATGAACTTTATTTTGAAGTCACTACAATACTTTCCCTTAAGCAATCATTTTATACCTATATATGAATGAAAATAATAATCAACAAATTAATATTCAAGAACATATTGATGATTCATGGCATATATTATATTTTCAACTTTTCATGTTTTTTCTGGTGATGTTGAGTTCGAGTACTTATTAAATCTATTTTTCATTTATATACGCATTTGTTGAGTTGGAATTGCATAGGGTTCCCATAAATTGCTATATTTATATATAGGTCCTTCTTATTTCATTTTTTTACATACTAGTCTCTTGACCGATCAACTATGAGCTAGTTCCGTTAATTTTCTGGTACCGTTGTGTTCGTCTCATCAAGATGATGAATTTGAATTATAGCTCTATCTGATTCGGTGAAGAAACGAGAAAGTTACAAGCTTAAGAAATTTTCCTTCAATTGTGTACGTATAGTCCAAATTTCTAGTTTCTTCACCGAATCAGACAAATTTATATTCCAAGTTCAATGTCTCGATGAGACAAACAAAACGGTACCAGTAGGATGTAAAAAAATGAAACAAGAGGCCAGACCAATATGTAAATATGATAATCTGTGGGGACCCTATATAATTCACCCTAAAAATTATAGGATTTTCTATGTAATCTAAAGTATATCAAGTGTTTTTAATGAGCAGTAGAAGTATATATACAAATCCCTGCAATTGTCGGTGTTTTGTTAAGTTCTTTGCAATATTGTTTTTTTGGTAGAAAGTTCTTTGCAATATTGTGTGAACCAAAAAGTTTGCTTGAATATTAATTCATTTTGCAGCAGCGGTTGCTTGGTTTTAGAGAAGATGAACACTATAAATTTTGAACCACTGTTTAAGATTGATAATAACAGCCTAATTGTTAGCATTAAAGTAGCTAGTGGGATCATATATAGTAACTAATTAAAGTGGAACAATGCTTCAATTTCATGACAAGAAGTAAGACTTACTACTTACAAATAATAGATCTAGCTATATATCAGGATTGCTTCATTAGCACACCTAACCCAAAAAAAAAATAAAAGAACTGTGTGTGTGTGTACACGTGCGAATTGAATGGGGTTACTCTCAGTCTCATGAATACCTAGTAAAATGGACGTAAATGTAATTATCAACACATGCAAGATTAGCTACTGTTAAGGCACATCAAGGTTTAATTTCTAATTCCAGCCATGAAGGGCCGGCAAAATGCAAATCTTTATTGATCTGCATATGGCTGATTGGGACTTGGATGATTTAATTTTCTAGACAGAGAGAGAAGAAGTACTGTAGGAAAACTCGTAAGGTACTCAAAGTACTTATGAATACAGAACTAGTATACTGTCCTTGGATACTAAGAAATCAAAAAGATGTATATATATATGACACATGTAAAACCTAGCTAATACAGAAAAACACACAAATTAAGTCTATATATTTTATTTATCTTAGGTTTCAATTCTAACCCATTATAATTCAAGAACAAACAAATTGGCCTTAATTAAAGAGATAAGTCATGTGCCAATTTTTCTCTCAATTCCTGCATGCCTGATTGACTTCCTATCTTTCTAAGAGTCCCAGATAATTTTATCTAACTCATTTAACACGGCTTAAAAAAAGATAAGAAATATATGATATATCCAAAATTCCAAATTAATTACCTTGGGCTAATGCTAAATAATTTATTATTTATTTCTCAAAAACATTAGACCAATTTGAGCCCAGACCCAAAGTTCCTTGGGCCCAAATTGGCATACGATCACTAACATTACAAATTTACAACATATCATCTTTCTTCATGATATCACAGATTATCACATTCTATCAGTCCCTCCAAGAGCAAATACAACACAAAAAAGAAATCATTTTAACTACTTATAATTCTAATTGCCTAAAATGATTTCATAGCATTGAGCCATTGATATAGTCTTCAGATTCCCTTCCAAAATAGAAATCGGTATCGATATCAAAGGTGCTTGTTAGAAGGCCACATACTTCGATCCTATCACAGGCAAATAAGCGAATACAGAGTCGAAATCACTTTCATTGAGTTCCAATCTCGAAATCCTATTTCGTGAGAGTAAGGTCAAAACAGAATATTCTGGAAGACCATCTTCTGTAATAAAAGACTCGATTGCAACTCATCGTACCAAGCGCGGCAGCCTCACCCCCTCGGGAACAGAATCCTATCCTTTTGATATGTCAGCCAAAGAGCCCAGATGGGACGAGACTAGTCCGGTCAACAGATACTAAATGATACCTCGCATTTAAATTATGGGAAAAAACCTTGAAGAGGTGAGCATGCATTTTAGTAACAAATCTAGTTGCCATCTAAGTTGATAGGTTGACGTAGGAATCGCTCCATCTGAGATGCCCTAGTCTTTATAGACATGTCGAACACTTTCTGTCCGAATCCACCACAAGCCCACCAAGAATATTCGGATCAATCTACACATGAAATAGTCATCTCACTGTAAGAGAAAATCCCATTAAAAAATAACCATCATCTTTGATAATGTTAGTATTTTTACCTTCTGTTCAACTTTTACTTTCTTCCCACCCGTCCGAGTATTTCCTGCAGTGTTTCTTTCAATTCCTTCTCCTCTTCTGCAGGTAGAGGCTGCACAGACAAAAGCGCCGGGGAATAATGAGACTTGATTAGCCAATTTCTTTGGTGTATTATTACATAGGATCAATTACAAATAACCCCTTGAGGTTTGTGTAGTTTACAATAAAACACCCTGAAACCTTCAAAGTTATGAAATATGACCTGAGGTTTGGCAAATCATAACCAAAAACACCCTCAAACTAGCGGAAAAATATTGGCTCAAGGTGTTTTTTTGTAATTTTCAAGGTTTCAGGGGTTTTTTCGTAATTATTCCTCATTTGAAGAGTTAAAACTTACAATAACAGTGGTTACTGTAGCTTTAAGTACTCCTCCTCTATGTGCCATAGTCAGCTCAGAGAATCGTTGTGCCAGCCTCCCAGCTTCAGCAACAACAACTATTACAAAGATGTCCGACTACGAAATATACGACCATGAAATAGAAAATATGGAGAAATGTCAAATATTTGAACTAGTATGATTAATGTAAGACATCTAAGGCTCATTCACAAGTAGGAAATACTTACCCAAGAAGTTCCTTGTGATTTCGGAAAATTTAGCTTGAGCACAAATATCATTCATAGCCTTCACTCTTGTATCAGCAGTAACTGATAGATCCTCCTGTTGGAAATAGTGTGCCTTAGCAAACTTCCCATGAAGTAGGGACAATATAAACTTTAAGGACAGGGATGATCCGTGTCAAAGCTTCTGATTCCATACACAGACTTAAATATACTATAAGATCCTTCATGAATTGAGAAGATACAGAGCTTTTCTTTGAAGCCTCGACCAAAGAGAGAAGCTCAGATTCAAACCTTGTCCAGGGTATTAGTTTTAACTGCTGTGGTGTACAATGCCGACGCATAGTTTCCAGAGACTCCAAACATTGTCCAAGGAACCTAAAAAGCAATAAACAAAAAAATATATATCAAGAAACCAAAACAAACCAATCACGACTCTACGGATAGTAATAATTACCTTAACTTTCTGCTCTTTCGCCGGAGAAGCACTCGCATATTTCCTTGTAAACTGAAATATGTTACGGTAAACAATTATAGCTTACAGAATCCCATGTCTCCAAATATGTCATGATAATACTTCATTAAAGTACTGTATTTACTTTCCTTGAAGTTCCGTTCTTTCTTGTTCTACATGAAATTTGTAGTTACAACGGTTACAGTGAAGTGACATCGAAATATGGCTAAACAGCTATAAAAAATTAACTGGGCTTGGTGGGGGTGCGCCAGGCCCGTGCAGTAGTGCAACGCATGGGCGACGCGCGAAGGCCCAGACAGCAAGCTGCCCTAATGGGCCTTCCCCCCTAAAAAAATAAATTTAATATCGTGTGGGCCATTGGCCCACGTATCAGATATTAAACTGATAAGAACAGATACTACACTTGATCTTAGCCAAAAGGCCGAGAAAGGTATGAGCTTCGTAGGTGTTGGGCCTTGTCTTTTTATTTCCAACGTGTCTGGGATTTCTCGCTCTTACAAGCGATGTGGAATAGAGAGTAGAAATTAATTATAAGTAAATCCAGTACTGTACTAACAAGTCAAATTCAGAATAAATCAAATTCAGGAATATGATTTCTCTTGTAACCTTAGTTATTGTTTGCCTGCCTAATTCAAATCTCGAAGCTGTGAGTTGTCTCTTTGCGTAACAATAACTTCGTTACCCAGATTGAACTAATAAAATATGCACTATTTACAGCCGCCACCATACCCATTGAAATTCTCAACTTTCTTGTAATCAACCCTAAGTATCTCCGCTAATCATTTTTTTATACCCCTCTTCTGTGCCTATAAAGCCCAGACGAACCAAAGCTTATAAGAAATTTTAACCGAATAACTACAGAATCTATATTACAAAATGAGATTTGAAAACCATCACATTGATCATGTGGAGAAGAAGAATGAAATAGTGATCAGCGGGGCTAGTTCAGGAGCCGATCATGTGGAGAAGGTAGACGGCTTGTTAAGCCACAAAGGAGATCGAAAACGAGGTAGGGAATTTTTAGGAGGGCTGCAGGTGGAGCAAGCCCATAGTCGGCTCCAACAAGAGCTTCGGCTCAGCCAAGAGAACGCAGCAAAACTGCAAAAGGAGCTTCAAGAGAGCAAGAGGAAGGAAGCACAGCTTCAAGATGAATACTATTATTTGAAACAGAGGCTGACTATTGCCCAAGCTGAGAAGAAGTTTGAAAAGTTCTTTAAGTGATCATGGGAAGATTATATTCTAGGCCGGATCGCGCTCCGTCAAACCTAACAGCAAGTATATTATACACTTGCTGTTTGATCACGCAATTACGTTGGTTAGGTCGAACCAGGTCCGGGCTAGAATTACTCGTAACCCCTCTGTTCGTTCGTTGCAAGACAAAAATAAAACTTCTATATACAAATAAACAAGAGTAACACTACCTATTTATTGAATATCGCCATAAATAATTTGGGTTTATTTGGGTTTTCTTATAATTAATATATAATAATTTAGTCGTGGTGGATTACTTGAAAACGTTCCTTATTATTACGGTCATGCAAGCTACGAGACGGCGCTTGAAAAATAAATACAGAAATAAAATTACTCGTAATGTACTGTTAAATTACGGACGAAAGTGACAAAACTTAGCTGGGCCGGACCAAATAATTTTAGAGTGGGCCCAGTGAATTAAAAAGTTTATATTAATTAGGACCAATATATGTGTTTTTCCAGTTTTCTAATTTAAATCATAAGACACGTGTCAAAATCTTACAATATTATCCCCACTAGGGGGACCATAGCATCAAATAAACCATAAATAACTCATGCACATGCCAACAAACTATAAATCAAATTTATATACAAAAATTTATGTCCACAATCGTGAAATTCGAACCCATGACCTCGAGATAGTTTCTTCCTTACCGCTCGGCCAAGGACTCCTTGACAAAGAGGTCCACATCCAATATAGTTTACACAACTCATGGACAAATTTTTGAAAAAATAATAAAGATTGAACTAGCTTTATCTTAGCATTTAATTTGGATGCATGCATCAAATAATTAAAACAATAAATTACTCAACCATCTCTATCAAATTTGTCAATGAATGGATTGGCTCGTTGCTCAAAATCTTAGACAGCCTCCTATCCACTTTAATGAAGGACAAAAGCCAAAACTGATGATGCCTATCGATTTGTGGGGTCAACCACCAAATTTGTATTGGGAAAACTCGGAAATATATTTTCTAACTTTCTAAGCTAGGGAAAATATTTGTAAAAAATCTGAAAATATGTTAGTCCCTCCACGAAACTAAGTTAGAAAGAATTTGTATAAAAAATAATAAAAAAATATAATTTACAAGCAATAAAGTAAAATGCAGAACAGTATAGTATAAGAACTAGTTTACTTACTTAAATTATGTTAGATAGGTTACCTAATAAATTATAAAATATATTTATTTGAATTTGCTTAGGGCCTTGTGTAATGAGATGGGCCTTAGACTAATTAAGTTATTACTATGGATAATAATCTAGTGGAAAAATAGTAGCTATTTTATCTATTCCTAAGCAATATATATAAACGTTAGATTAATCAAATTATAAATTACTAAATAAATTCATAACTAATCTATTGGTATGGAAGTATAAGCAAGTAAACTGTAACTACCCGAAATTTCAGATTTATTCCGAAATAATATTTTATTCGCGCCGAAGGCTTTTCGTGAGAATAATTATATTCACGAATAAGTTTTATCCATGAACCTGCCTTTTACCCGAAACTCCCTATTTTATCCTGACTCTATTTAATATCTCTTTTTCACACATATCCCTCTTATATTCCTTATTTCACTTAAACCTATATCATTTGAGAAAGAAAGAAAGAGAAGAAGGAAGAGAGAAGGAGAAAAAGGAGAAAGAAGGAGGAGAAGGAAGAATCGACCCCCCGTGCTCGTTTCTCATCGGATCGACGCGCCGTAAACGACTACGAGTTCCTCTCGATCTCCTCTACCGGTAATCCTTTTACCCCATTTCAATCCGTCGTTTCCTCGTTGCGATTTTCGTGATTTATATATAGGATTTCATAGTTTTAGGATTTTTGTGTTTAGGAAGATTTACTTGACCATTTTACGTGTTTCTTGAACCTATGTGTAGCTTATATGATATATATGATTATATGTGAAAATTAACGTATTTTATGGTGTAAATTATGAGATCTATGGATTTATATGTTGGTGCCCGCGTGTGAGCTTCGCGACCTGCTGCTTTCTGCACTCAGTTGATCCGCACGGGCTAACGCACGGTCTTGATCAAGACCGTGCAGGAGCCCGTGCGCGCCTCTTTTTGTCTGCACGGGCTCGCCTGCCCCGTGCACTTGGCCGTGTGCAGTGCACGGTCTTGACAGTGTGTCCAAGACCGTGCACAAGCCGGTGCGAAACACTTAGTGGATTTTTCAGCCTTTTCCTTTCTTGTACTTCGGGAATTGGGTCAACCCCACTTATTTAAATGTTAACTTTCGCATACGACCTCCGAATATCAATCCGATTTCACCTATTACTTCATCGAGCTCGGGATTTGATATTATTCATAGTTTACAATTTATCCGACCCTATTTGACCGTCAATTGACACCTTTCTCGTTTAGAGATTTTTCCCACTTTTCCCGTTTCTTGCCCGTCTGATCCCGTTTTAGCGAGAGAGCTTCGTTATATTATTTTAAGCATGTCTACGTGCCCTAATTACATTTTAGCATGCCTTAACATTTATTATCTATGTTCTTTTATTATTTAGTATTGCATTAGTAATTCTTTAATTGTCGTTCCGTATTTCATATGTCTTTGTATGTTTAATTGTTTAACTTCCCATGTTACGTTTATAGCATGATTAGGGTTCTATATGAATTGTCGTGCGTCGTCTGTTGCCTTGTGTCTTGCTTTTCATATTGTCGGTCTCGTTTTCATCCTCTAGGCCCTGTGTATTACAGGTGGGACCAACGATGGAGAAACTTGACTACCGCCTGCTTTCATACTGTCGTGTTGAGCCAGGTAAGGGTTTAAACTACTTTCAACTGGGGCAATGACATAGTTACTTAGGTTTCAAAATAAATTAATATCCCGCCTTTTCTTATTGTTTGCTGTACTGTCTTTATTATTTCCTTATGTGCTTAGTCAAACGCTTTGATAGCAAAACCTATGCATCTACCAAATGATTTGAAATGCTTTCAACTAGAGACAAGTAACTTATTTGTTTTAAAAGTAACTATTTGATCTCTGAGGCACTTATAAGTAATGTCGTTAGGGACATCCGTCATCATGCTCCCGAAGCGTACGGCGCTTATGAGTATTTCTTAGATCGTTACATCAACTTGTCTCAAAAGCCCCTTTGGCCATTCATACTTAACTGCTTGCATCATCTTTTCGAACGGCCCCTTTGGCCACCCAAACTGTTATTGATTTCAAATGCGAGCCCTGGACTGAATAATGATTTGGGCCCGGAGTATACAGGAGGTGAGCCTGGAGACGAGCGTCTAGGGCAAATCCCGATGTATACTTCTATGCGTGTTGACTTAGGCCGGTTAGGAGGTTGACTACCCTAAGTTGATTGCGAACGGTGGTGCTAACCGCGTCTCCTTAATTCACTGTACGGTGGTGCTAATCGTGTCTCCTTAAATTCTAATTGGATCACGACTTTCGGTGGTGGAGTACCTGACTACGTGTTTGCATGATTTTTACGAATGGGAGTTATAAGGAGAGGGTCCATTCTCGCCGGGACACATTATTGCATGATTTATGGCATTCTTGCTTGTCTAATTGTTTTACGGCTTTCGTTACAAGTCGAAGCACATTCCGGTCTCCTTCCTTTAGCATATGTATTTCCCTATATATACATAAAACCCGGAAGTGTGACTCGAACTTGCCCAACCTAAGCCTCCTTTATTATTCAATTAATTAGTTGAATTACGAGCCGTGTTTATTTATAGTTTCCAACTTATTTATATCATGCCTTTCGAACTCGTAACGGCCTCGTGACTCAACTAACATCCGTTCAATTTATCGGCTTGACATTATGTGCAAATGGTTTTTAAAGGATCCGGTTCGTCAACCCTTTCTTGTTTTCCAAGCAAGCCGAACCCGAGTGTTGCCTTGTATTATCGTTTTGCAACTTATATTTCGTTGTTTGTATTCTTTCTCAAAACGGGCAACATTCACTATTTTGATTTTAAAAGATAAACGACGAACTGTGATCAAAACTCCCTTACTGAGTATCCTTTATACTCACCCCTTCTGTTTTGGTTCTTGCTTCAGGTAGACAGGTGGCAGCGTCACATATCTTGTCAGTCGGCATCAGCAGGTCTAGATAGGCTCAGTCTTGTCGTCTGGTTTGTCTTGTCAGTGGTCCCAGCAACCGTCGAGTCTTGTTTATTGCATTCAATTACTTTCGTACCCCCTTTCTGCTTTATCTACTTTATGTATCTTATGTGCCCCTGATGTGGGATAGTTGAAGATATCTAGGATTGCACAGGGTAGACTAGTCAAGACCATGGATGGCACTATCTGCTTATGAATATTTTGTATCTTGATTTATAAATGTTAAATGATATTATGTTAGCCTCGTAGGTTTTATGGAATATAATTGTTTACCTTTAAATCGCTTCCGCATTTCTCTGCTCTGATGTGGTTGTTGTTGGGATGTTGTCGCTGTTGCCGATGGTTATTGCTTGAGTGTCGTTCGCCGAAGTGGGTTTTTTTGAGTTGAGGCCCCTCGCTGAAGCTCGGGAATCCATTTTTATGCGGATGTGGCGGTCCTTCTTCAGGGGGCGCTACATAAACTAGGTATAAGAGAATAGAAACCAAAGTGCTTAGAGTAATGAATAGTGATTCCTCCTTAGAAAATATTCAAACGACATCAGTGGCGGAGCCAGAAAAATTCTTTAGAGAGGTTATTACGGTATAAATTTTTAGCCTATTATTTTACAAGGATAATTACAAAAATCTCCCAATATTAGGTTTTCTTTTCTAAAAATACCCTGAAACTTTGAAACATTATAAATATTCCTTGGTCAGCTGAACATTTGCAAATACCCGCTTGAAACATAAAAATATATATACATAATACCCCTTGAAAAATCATATAAATACCCTCGCAAGGGGTATGTGTAAAATTATAAGGTTTTAAGGTGTTTTCGTAAATAGCATAAATTTTAGGAGAATTTTCATAATTAGCCCTATTTCATAATGACTAAATTACTTATATTCAATTTAATATTAAATAAAAATCTTTGATAATGTAATATATTTTTTAATATACATAACTTATTCTATATAAATTTATAACTTCGTGAGAGAGGTTAATTGAGCAATTATCATATTAAAATCAAACATAATACTTAATTAATATATTTTATATACATATAGTCAGTCTCATCTCCACCTCCACCGTTATTTCTCTTGCAAACCTAAAACTTTTCTGTTGGAGCAGGTGGATCGACGTCCTGATGGGCCTATAGGCAGCTGACACCTGGGCCTATGCAAGACGAAACGAAGTCCAAACTCCTATTTTGTCTCCTGGATGGGCCGATTTAGGCTATCTGATACAAATAGTCAAATAGACTGTATTATTGACCAGTGAATGTGCAATATCTTTTATTTGGTAACTAATAGCATTTTTCAAAAAATGCTAAACAGTTTTTTATTTATAAGAATCTGATTCAATGTGTGGTAGAGTTAAGATTTGTTTTTATCACTACACCTAATAATTATGAACTGTGGTGTTTTGACTATATGGTACAAAGCAAAATTTATAATTAAGTTCTTCTATACAGATGTCAATCAGCAATCAATTTTATGTGGAAAGCTCCTCGAACTTTCTATTAATTATACTTATACACCTAACCATTACTATATGGTTCTTATCTTGTCCAAATAGCAGAATATGAGTCGACTAAATGAGTTGACCTGGGCTATTACTTCATTAACATTTTAGACAACGGTCAAACATATTTAATTTTAATAATTTTTTCGATTTCAAAATTGAACCGAGGGAAATTCCATGGTCACCTATGTTGCACGGACACGAACACGGGGATATTGACACGATACAATACGGATACGGCAACACGGATTTTTTAAAAATTTTAGGACACGACACGGCTGACTAATATAAATTTTAATAAAAATATAAGTGTTCATATATAATATATGTACAAATATTAATTAAAAAATAAATTTATCACAATATAACATAATTATTAGTAAAATTTAAATATACAAATTGATTATTATGTTAAAAGAACATTATAATTTGTAGATTATAATATTGTGGGAATCAATTGAAAATGATGAAAAAATAAATTTAATACACCGTTTTATTCATTTATAATTTTTAATTTTTTTTCAAATAAATTTTGACCCTTTTTAAAAAAAAATATATATATTGAGATTGCCGTGTCCCAACCGTGTCCGTCGCGTGTCCTTGCCGTGTCGGAATTTTTTAATTTTTTTTAAATTTGTGAACACTTTTTTCCGTGTCCGACACAGGTCAGATACTACACGAACACAATTTCTGTCGTGTCCTTGCATTAGTGATATGCATTAAGGTGTACAAATTACTATAAATGTAACGACCCAAAATTCCAGAATATATTTTCGGGATAATTATTTGACACCTCGTTGAATTTTAAATGAAAAGATTAGCTTCGTTAGCTAATTTTAATTTATTTCATCTCATTCTCAAGTCATTAACTTCTCATAATTACCTTTTTCTACCCATCGGATTTCCTTTAATCTTATTCGAGCCCCACACTCTCTGGAACACACCCACACCCTCTCGACCTCACTTGCACACCTTTGTGCACACTCTTGGCCTCACTTGCACCCTCTTGCACACACACCCCAAATCGAGAGAGAGAGAGAGGGGAGAAGGAGAAAGGAAGAGGAAGGAGAAAGAAGGAAGAAGGAGGAAGAGAGAAAATCCCGTCCCGAACCCGTCGCTCGACCAATAGAAATTCCGAGACCACCTCGACGATCCTCGTTCAATTCTCTACCCGTAACCTTCTTCCACCATTTCATTTCACCCATTAAATCTCGTGTTTTGGCTAGCTTTTCTTAGGAATGAATATTTTGCAATTTGTTGGGTTTGTAGGTAATAGTTCACCATTTTTAGTGTTGTTCGGATCAAATGATTGCTCTTAATATGTTTAATGCATGAGTGAGAATTTTATGTGTTAATTTTAGCTCTAGAATCCGCCTTGGTTGATTTTTGGACGAAACCCTCGTGAGAAAACTTGAGATCGCGATTCTGCACCTGAAAGTATGAGCTGCACGGCCCTACGCACGGTCTTGGCAAGACCGTGCGCAAGCTGGTGCGCCAGCCCTAGAACCTGCACCGGCCCGCGCACCCCGGTGCGCAAGCCAGTGCGCGCCCATTTCAGCCTGCACGGTCTTGAGGGTGTTCTCAAGACCGTGCGCGACCCCGTGTGAATGCCTTACCCAATTTTCCAGCCTTTTTCCTTAGTTGCTCTCGGGAATGTGGTCAATTGGCCAAAAATAAAAGCTGACTTTTTGCATACGACCTCCTAAAATCGATCCGTTTTCACCTACAGCTTCCATATGATTCAAGGATGAATATTCCGTAAAGTTTTCAAAGTTCCGACCTCGTTCGGGCCTTGAATCGAACCTTTTTCGTTTAGGATTTTTTTCCCAATTTTTGAATGTTGTCCGAATGATCCGAAAATCGCATGAGTGCTTCTTTACAGTATATTATGCATGAATGTGAAATTAGAATTTCAATTGAGCATGTTTAGCATCTTTAATTTCGTATATTTCATTTAATTGCATTTTACTTGTAATTTTAATTGCTAAGTAATATTATTTGGTCTTTCACGTATGGTAATTCCATGGGAGTCGTGCGTCATGTCTTGTCTTGATTGGTCTTGTCGTCTGTCAGTTTCTGGCCGTTCTCTCGAGGAATTGCTTGAGTTGTCCGTATTTTCCGTGCTTCTAGGTGAGGGTTTTAAAATGTTTTCCACCGGAGTAAGGATCTCTTTTCTTTATTGCGAAATAACTACCCGTACGTGCTCATACTGATTTGTTTTCTCGTTCTCGTATAGCTATTAGATATTTGATCTTATATTTTCATGATTTTATCGAATAAACATTTTGATATCAACTTATACCTATAAGTATCTCAAAACCGTTTTGTTTTCGAGAGGCAAGTGAAACTCTTTCATTTCAAACGTGGCACATTGACTTTGGTTGGGTCTATGAGGAAAGTCGTTAGGGGAGTCCGTTAGCACACCCCGACAAGTATGAAACTTATAATCACCCTCTGTCGTCACACGCTTGCCTAAATGCCGATTGGCATCCAACTTATAATGTTTCTTGAAATGCGAGCAAAATCGTGTCTTTCTATCATGGGGCCAGGGATGGTATTCGAGGGTCTCACTTGAGGACGAGCGTCCAGGGTGTTTCCCGAGATATCACTCCCAAAAATAAGCGTCAATCGTGGCCCGTCAGGAGTTGATAGCCACGGTTGGGAGCGATGGTGGGTGTTGCATTCGTTGCACACTTTCCTGAAATTCAATTCGTCGCCCATGGTCGCGCTATGGGGTCAGACACCGGAGATGGAGTTTTTTTCATGACATGAAGGGGTTATAAGGAGGAACAGGCTCATTCTCGCTGGGATATTAATTGCTTGTATTCATGCTTTATTTTCATTACTGTATTGTTATTGATTGTTGTTAATGCAAGTCGAAGCACATTCCGGATTTTCTTCATTTCTGCATATGTATTTTCTTATATATATACAAAACCCGGAAGCGTGACTCGTACTTGTTCCACCTCATACCTTCACTGAGTATCCTTTATACTCACCCCCCTTTATTTTGATTCTTACTTCAGGTCGACAGGTGGCGTTGTCACCTCTCATGTCGGTTGGCAACAGCGAGTCGTGAGTCTTGGGTTTCGTCTCCTCGGTATTGTCGGTAGTGTCCAACAACAGTCTGTCTTTATTATTTGAATTGAATTCCTAGGTAGAATGGATATATTGTTGAATTATTGAGCTTTGATTTTGATGATGAATTGTTGAGCATTGATATATGATAATTGATGCCCCGTGTGGCTTTAAATGTTGAATTGATATTTACTTTAAGCTTCCGCACTCTGTTACTATTGCTGGTTGTCGTTGTTGTTGTTGGGCTAGGGACGTTGTTGCCAGAATAGATCGAGTGCTTGCCGTTCGCCGAGATGAATTTTTAAATGGGGTATATTTACCTTGTTTGGGAGTTCGTCTCGGTACGGATGTGGTGTCTTTTCTCCTTCTATGGAAAGGGCGCTACAATAAAGTTTTTTTTTTTCCTCCCTACAAATTACTATAAAGTAAATAAAGTTTTTATTTTTTCCCCCCTACAAATTACTATAAAGTTATTAGTTAACCGACTTAAGACGTTAATTAGCATCTGAACATGAAGCCCGTGTGTGGTCTGAAAAAGTACGAAGTATATAACATCATGTTCTATTGTTGCTTGTCTTACTTTATATGATCTTTTCTCATTTTCTTCTTGTTCAAGGATACAAAAATAATAATGTGAAAACTTTTAAGTTTATTAATAAATTTTATTGAATTGCTTAAGATAATATTGATACCGTATCGAAATAAACTTCATATTTATTGAATTTTTTGTTTCCGGGAAAGTAATTAATTCAAAATCCCTTCATAATAGATACTTTTTTGATTTTAAATTAATGTAAACCGATCAAGACCAATTTGGTTTTCACTTTTCAAAGGAAAATAAAGAGCCATAACTCATACTAGTAAATATGGCACACTCGATGCATGTGCAATATAAAATTAAAATATTATTAATAATATATAAATTTAGATAGTATAAATTTATAAATATTATTTATGATAATATTAATTATTTTCAATATATTTACAAAACTTTTTTTATATGTTTACAAAACTTATGACATATTAAAAAGTAACTTTTATAATTAAATAAGTAAAAAAATTAAATTATTGAGAAGTTTAGATAGGAAGAGAGAGGAATAAAAGAGAGAAAAAAAAAAGAGAGAAAAACCAACATGTGAGAAAGTGGAGAGAAGAGAGAGAAAGATAATAATATTACAAAAGATTTTTTGAAAATAAAAATTGACAGACCAAAAAAATGAGTGACAAAAAAAGTGGGAGAACCAAATGCAGTTACTCTAAAGGGAAGGGGAATCATATATATATATATATATATATATATATATATATATATATATATATATATATATATATATATATATATATATATATATGAAAATGAATGAGTCTACTGTTTTAGGAAAGATGTATATGTGTCTATGACATGGACAAGTTATTTTTATTCATTTTGTTCATGTCAACTTATTTCTTTATATGATTTAAACCACAATTAATGTTAATAGAATTAATGAAAAATTGACTAATAAATGTATTGTAACTCCTTTTCCTATTTGTTTTGTACTCATTTAATTTGTTGCTAAAAATATTAAATCAATTCAATTAATTATGGCATTTTATCACCAATTTTAATAATAACTTTTTTTAATAATATTCATTTAACAATATTTAAAAGTCATGTATTAAATTGTTCATATATATATATATATATATATATGAAAATGAATGAGTCTACTGTTTTAGGAAAGATGTATATGTGTCTATGACATGGACAAGTTATTTTTATTCATTTTGTCCATGTCAACTTATTTCTTTATATGATTTAAACCACAATTAATGTTAATAGAATTAATGAAAAATTGACTAATAAATGTATTGTAACTCCTTTTCCTATTTGTTTTGTACTCATTTAATTTGTTGCTAAAAATATTAAATCAATTCAATTAATTATGGCATTTTATCACCAATTTTAATAATAACTTTTTTGAATAATATTCATTTAACAATATTTAAAAGTCATGTATTAAATTGTTGCATTTTATTACCAATTTTAATAGTTTCTTTTTTTTATAATATTCATTTAACAACACCTAAAAGTTTTAATATTTTTATTTAATAATGTAAATAAATTTCATTAAGTTATTATATATAAATATTAATATTGCCATAATATAAAGGAAATTTCAATAATGAAATAAATATTATTGTTAATTAATAATGAAATAATAACAAATTATTCAACAAAAAAATAATATCAAGTATATAATAGATTCCAATAATTATTTATATGGTCTATTATTAAATATTTTGTATATTTTAATTATTATTTTAATATTTTTATATCGATTGTGTGCATGATATATATATATATATATATATATATATATATATATATATATATATATATATATATATATATATATATAACCTCCATTACAAATTCAAAATCATATCATATTACTATTTTTATATATTTAAAATGAGTTTTTCATATATATAGTTCATGATTATTTTATAAAAAGAATTATTTTGGTGTGTGTTTCAATTATGAGTTAATTAGTTATATGTATTGTTAATAATTATAGAATAAAACATGATTCAATTTATTTAATAATAAATATTTTATAAATAGATTTTCCCATGCAATATAGGGAATATATATATATATATATATATATATATATATATATATATTCTGTTAAATTTGTGAATATATTCAAGTTGTTAATATATATAAATTATAATTAATATTAATATATTAAATTATAATTATAAATTAATTTTTCGATGCAACATTACAAAATTTAGATATATAATAATATAGATAAATGTTTCATTACATAAAAGTCACAAATGGAAAGCGGTTTTGTTCCTTTAATTCTATTTGATTTTCATCTTTACATAACAATATAACACTCTTTAAATCAAATCCTATGGTGAGCTGTTTTATCATTTGAGAATCATATAAATCAATAAAAAGACCCATCACTATAATAGATGTTGGATGTTGTGATCTAGAGTAAAAAAAAATAGTATAACACTCAATAGTAACAATGTACTTAAATAACATTATTAATGAATGGATAATTATAATAAATATTATTATGCTAATGAGAGATTATCAACTACCCTAAAGTCCTATTATTAGGTAGAATTTGCCAATTAGAGAAAAACTGAAATTTAAAATTCCATCTCTCACGCCTCAACCTATATAGGCCCTTGAATCACTTAAATTAAAAGACAAACATTATATATATTCATTGTTTTCAAAACCGGATCAGATCGGCCGATCTGACCGGTTCAACCGGTGACCGGAGGCCAATCCAGTTCGGGTGATCCTAGAAAACAGCTCTTTAATTGTCCCGTCCAGAACCAAAAAACTCAGTCCAAAAATCAGGAAAAAGGGACTGGTTCAACCAATGAACCACCGGTTCAGACCTTCTCTTTCAATATTTTTGAACAGCTATTTTCTAATCTCCATTTCTGATTATGTTACTTCTTTATGTAATTAATATATTGTAAAGGCTGAGAGTATGCATAGATTTGCTTGAAATCCGTGATTTATTGGGTACTGTAATCTTTTCCATTTACTCAATTTATTGCATTGATTTGGTATTTCCATAATGAGACCATCTCACTTTTATTTTCTTAGATTTTAATTAGTTATCATATTTACTAATCTATAATATCATGACTTCAAAAGACATTTTACTTAAATCTGTAGAAGTTTTAATTACATCAGTCCAATACTTATTTTAGTTATATTATTAATTATTTGTAAATATATTTTCCTAGATTAATTTTTTTTAAACATGACTAAAAGCTCCGGCAATATTTTATAGTATTATTTAATTAATATATATTTATTATTATTTATGACGTCATACCGGTCGAATCAATCGAACTGATCAAACCAGTAATCAGTAAGCTCACCGATTTTATGTCGAGTCCGGGTTTGAAAACATAGTATATATTTATATAAAGAAAAACACTAAATTTTCTCTTCCCAACATACAAATAAAACCTACGTGCATAAAGTGCCAAAAATGCCCAAAACATGTAAAATACAAAACACCAATGAACTCAAGTAGTGGGCAACCACAAACAAGAATATATGAAAAAAAATATTTAAAGAATAATAATAGCTTAATAATCACCACAATATTTTCAAGAACTTTATCTGCTTTTCATTTTCATTTTACTTTTTAACAACCACAATTTTTATCCTCTTTTAAAGAAAAAATAATTTTTTACTTCTTGTACTATCATGTTTTTTACAGTTTGTCCCTAATCTATTTTTTGCTACAAATTATCTCATAAAGTTCACGTATTTTACAACATGTCTCATCTGACCATATTTTGGTAGAATATTTTAAAATATCCCCGTTTGATACCCTATAATATTCCAGAATATTCCGCCAAAATATGGTCGGATGAGGCATTTTGTAAAATATGTAAATTTTAGAAGGTAATTTATAACAAAAAATAGATTAGAAAGCAAACTGTAAAACTCATGATAATACAGGAGGGAAAAAAATATTTCATAAATACCTCCAAAATAGTTACAAATTTATTAAATATTTAAATTCACTAGTTATTACAAAACAAATCATGCTCTTTAAGGGTGGACCGTGGACATTTGCAGACTTCAAATTTGCACAACAAATTCTCAAACGGGAAGTTCTTAAATCCCTTTCACCAAGCAAGCACCCCTAAAAAATTCCCTTTTTCCTCTGCTTTTTTTCATAGGGACAAAGACCAACAAATTGCCCACATCATTCCGGGGAAATTCAACCCCTCTTTCTCTGTCGGTTCAGCTCAACAAAAGTCTTCCCTCAAAAATCCCATCAGAAAAAGATAAGAAGTTCTTGTTGAGATGCTGCACTTGTTCTTCGCGGTGGCGTTTTCTGCAGTCCCTTTAAATCTTTACATCCCTCCGATTAGAAGCTTGAATCTTTTTGTGCAGACTATGGAAGAGATGTGGAGGGAGACAAGTGTTCATACTGGTAGGCTATATCCTCGACTGAGGTATGCTTGTTCCAGGATATTGAATTGTATTCTTTGTAATAATAATTAATCCGATCTTTTTCAGTAGTTAGAAGAGAACTTTTGATTACTGGGCGTCTGGGCGTCTTCTTTTTTGCTTTCCTTCGTCTTCTTTTTAGGGATTTTGGGTGTTTTTGAAGTTTTTGTTTTTCTTTTCGTGTTCATTTGGTGGTGTTGATAGATAGATAGAGGGTTTTCTTTGCATTCTTTTTTTTTTTTTTTTTTTAATTTTAGATTTGATGTATATTTAGGGAATAAATGGAAGAGATACTGATTTGAATAGAAATAATTGCAATTTGTGTTTTTCTTTTCTAAATTTTATTCCTTTTTACATATAATTTCGCAGAGCTTCTGCCTATCACCAAGTTCTTTTTTTTCATGAAAGGGTGGGTTAATTTTGGTGAAATTTTTGGATTTTTCCGCAATTGGCATATCCCACCTTAGAAATGGATTTTTCTGGGGATTTAACTGCAAACCCATCAATCCAAACAAAGCATAGATAATGGCCACTGTATATCTTTATTTGAAAGAATCAAGAATCAATATAATCATCATAATCATGTAGCAAAATGACAGAGAAAAATATTTGAAAGAATGAAAGAATCGAGTTTATATGCATATTTTCAGTATAGCTTATTTGTTGTATCAATTGATTTAGCTTGAAAGAGTGCAAGGCTTTAGAAACCAGAACACATCAAGAGATCTTGCTTCTTTTTCAGCAACCTCTCGTCCGGCGCCATTGCTGATGATTTTCTCTTCCTTTTCCACCTTGTTCATTGGTTTCATCTCCTGCAGAATTCCTCTCTCCTGATTCTGCCAATTTACGTGATAATAAACATCAATAACTGTTATATGTCCTGCTTTTAGAATTTAAAGCTATATGCGCCATTTATTTGAAAAGGCGAATGACATACAGTGCCCTTAAGAGTTTCCATAATTACAAAATATCCCCTCTATTTTCAAAAATTACATAAACCCCTGAGGTTTCGATTTGTTACAAATTGCAGGGGCTGTGTGTATGATTTTGTATACAGTACAGCTGTATTTTGTTAGATTTTTGTAATTGTTTGAAACATCATTTTCTTTTTAATTTTTGAAAACAGAGGGGGATATTTTATAATTATGGCAAAATCCTAGGGGTACTGTGTGTAATTTGCAAATCAATACAAATAAAACTTTCTGACTTTGTAGTCTGAAGAATGAAAAAGAATCACTTAATTAAATCATGTGACTTGAGTTTATTACCAGTGGTCTCTGCCTGAAAGGTGTAGGAGGTGTTGCGGCTTTTGGAGTTGCACGATTCGCAGAGAAACATTGTGGAGTGGGAGGACATGTCCGAATTTGCAATAAACTCTGGGTTTCTTGGTTCTTAATGTTCTTCAAATCAACACGAATTGGGGTGTTCTCTGCATCATCATTTCTTCTGCATGAACAAACAAATACATAAATTACTTAATGAAAAAGTAATTCTTGATTAGTTCAATCTGACGGGTTCCAGAGTGCAAGAGTATTTATAAAGAAGTGCAGTTTCGTGAAACAACTTCAAACACAATGCAATTACCATCTTTTAGGGTCACTTACAGTCCCCTCCTTTGTAACATGGTAAATTACACGAACTTCCCCTCTGTTTTTAAAATTACAAATATCCCCATAATAACAATCAAAATTTATCAAGAAACTTGGAAAATATATTTCATGTATACAGAAGAACAAGTTGAGAAATTTATTTCAAATTTAAAAGATTTTCATCAAAAAGTAAATTAAACGAGAAGAGAACTTTACTTTTTCCTTCTCAGCTGCCCCTTGGAACCGCCACTCTTCTCCACAGCCACACTCTTCTCTTTATTCAACTCCAGAAAAGGTTTTCTTTCCTTTTGTCGCTCATTAAAAACTCCTATATTTTCATCCTTGTAATCTTCAACTTCCTCCTTTTCCACATCATCTACATTCTCCTTATCTCTTGGCCTAGTCGCCAACTTCTTCAGCTCGTTGCAAAACTCTGCAACCTTATTGAGTAAATCACCACCGGCAAACAAATTCCTGGCTGACAAAGTACTTCTCAGCTTTGGTGTTTGTTCCTTAATCGGTTTCTTCTCTGTGCTACACTTGAATGCCTCTTTTCCAAATGCTTTGGCTTTGTGAAGTGGAGGGGTTGAGAAATTAGGGTCTTGATTTTCACCGTCTTCGATGATTCTATGATATTTGTTGTTGTCCTTGTTTAATGTGGAAGGTTGATTGATGCCTCTCTTCTTCAGTGTTGTATCTCTGTAATTGTGAGCCATTTTATTCAAGAATTAGGATTTATATGAGGTCATTAGTTTTGCAGATCAAAAGATGGGATTTTTGTGAATTACCTCTTGTTTCTGTCACCAAATGGAGGAATATCAGATACGCTAGCTGATCTTTGAAGCTGCGAATCAAGAAAATAGGAAAATTAGAGCTAATGCTTAAAAAATGAACATTATTTTATATTTTATGAATCAGAATTTAAAATATGAAGAGGGAAATGTAGGAAATCAGATACTCTCTCTCAGTTTGATACATGGTCACACACACATTTGTATATGTATTTATACACGTCAGATGCAAGAACAAGCCGAGCCATTTGAAACTTGAACGGCTAGAAAATTGTTGAGAATTCGAAATGCAAGTATAAATAACAAAACAAATCAACCATATCAAAATCATGAATCCCACTAAGTCAGTTCATCGATTCAACTATACCACATAATAATCATCTTTAATTTCCCCAAATTTTCCTGTAAAGTTAAAGTAAACAGAAATCAAGACCAGAGAAGCAGCATAAACCTACCTTAGAATTCGAATTGGGCGTCCTCTCTTTCTGATTCAAGAAATCTTCAGCTGTCTTGGGGTGATCACAATCTTCAATAAAAACAAAAAAAATCAATCAATCAATTAATTAACTTAACCAGCTCAAGAAAAAACAAAGAAAACCCAAATTCCCCTCACACACGAAACATGTGCTGCGCGTGTTTTAGACTTACTGGGACGGCAGAACCAGGCCTGATCATCGACGGGATCATCTGCGGCGGAGAAATCAACCCATTTAGGTGCATTGATGTGCTCATACAACTCGTCTTTCACAAATCTTGAATCTAAGGTTTTCCAATCGATTACAGCTACCTCCATTCAGTTCCGCACTTCCTGAAAGAAGCTTGAATTATCTGTTCTGCTAGCTCTATAGATTGGAGAAAGGAAAAATTGTATGTGACAGTATGAGTAAGAAACCCAGATTACAGAATGATTATCGAAAGAGCTTTTTTAGAAGTAGAGCCGAGACGAGAGAAGTGTTTGAGACTTGAGACAGGAGACCGTTAATGAGGGACCCGTTAGGGAGGGGTTTTGTTATTTTATTTGACGATATTAATTGTTTTTCGACCGTTGGGGAATTTTCACATTTATTTTCTGATTTTACATTTATACTTTAGCGTTTTTTCGCAGCACCTGAGTAAAGTAAGATCTGGATTTCTATCATGGATTTTCATTATTATTAAATTTCAATGATATTTTTCAGTCTAATTAATAGAAATTATTTTTGGAAATTTACCAAAAATATTATTATAATAAGATTTTTTTATCGAATATGATTAGCATATATTATTTCTTTAACTCAGTTTTTTAACTGATTTCGAGTTTGTTGTATAAGTTATGCTCTTTAAAACTATCCGTTCGAGTAATAAATTATCTCATTGTCTTGCTAGGGAGTGGTAATTTGCATGAAGGGGAAGATGTTCTCTCTCAATGTTGTTATTTTTATTTTGTTTGATGACATTGCGATTGAGTAATTTATGAATCTTTTATTTTAAAAACAATATATATATATACTTAAAAAGGTTATTTCATGAGATTCCTCTCGCAAAAATTTACAATGAAATATTAGTTGGGAATCTTGACCTGGACTAATATATAATGATGGGTTACATTCCCCCTTAACAACCGATTTTTAAGGGTGTATCGGGCTCCTATTAGAGTTGGTATCAGATCTCAGGTGCCAGTGCCAAAGGGGAGGACCCATGTGTGTGCGTGCTACTTGGAGGATCTACACCGCACGTTCGTGAGCCTGCTTGGAGAGGCCACAGGCCAGGCACGGAGCCACACGCCCGAGGACGTGCGTGGGTTGGGTTGGGTGGGGAGAATGTAACTCATTCCATATTGGTTCAGAATCTTGACCTGTGCTAGTATATAATGGTGGGTACTTACTTTCCCCTTAACAAACGGTTTTGAAGGGTGTGTTGGGTCCTATTACAGCTACAGTACTGTGAAAAAATTATAATGTCGAAAAAAGTAAAAGTATAAAAAGATAAAAAGCACTAATGCACAGACACGGCTCAAAATGTGTCCGTGCAGTGTCCGACACGGCCGCTACACATGTCGGACAGGTCAAAAAGTGTCCGAAAATTAAATAAAAAATAAAAAATTTTGACACGGCAAGGACAAGGCAAAACTCAATTTTTTTTTATTTAAAAAGGTCAAAATTTATTTAAGAAAAAATAAAAAATTATAAATGAATAAAATAGTGTATTAAATAATTTAAATTAATTTTTTTATTATTTTTCAATTAATTCTCACAATATTATAATCTACAAATTATAATGTTCTTTTAACATAATAATCAATTCGTATATTTAAATTTTACTAATAATTATATTATATTTTGATAAATTTATTTTTAATTAATATTTGTACAAATATTTTATATGAATACTTATATTTTTATTAAAATTTATATTAGTTAGCTGTGTCGGAGCCGTATCGTATCCTAAAATCTATAAAAAATCCGTGTCGTAGTATCCGTATCGTGTCATGTTCGTGTCTTTGTGTCCATGCAATATAGATAAAAAGTTTAGTTTATGTCTTAAATTTATCTTTTGGGGGCACAAATGAGATTTTTAAGTTCATAGGGCGGTAAGCTGCAATTTCCGCTCATTTATCCATCATTCTCTTCCCCCTCTCCTTATCCTACCATCAAGAACACACTTTTATCCAGTCTATCGGAGATAGGAGTACAAAGGCCCAAGAAATGTCTTGCAATTCTCTTTCGCCCTCGTTTCTCCCGAGCACTTGGGCGACCACCCAACACCGGCAACTTCTCAATTTAACCCGTCCCAGTTCAGTTTCTGCGGCACCCCTCCGCACTCAGCGTCTCGTTGTTGAAGCCAAGACTTCAACCCGTACTCAGGACAGGACTGCTAGACATATTCGTGTCCGTAAGAAGGCAAGTTCTTTTTCCCCTTTTAATTTTCATTTATCTTGATTCTTTTTATCTTAGTAAGCCGCATTTTAATTTTTTTGGGGGTAATTTTCTGTCCGTTCGCGTTTAAGTTTTTGAAGACTTGTAATTCTGTTTCTCGGTATAGTGAGATTGAAGAAGATTGTACAGAAAATGCTTATAGGGAGAACGGTATACGTGTTCTATAGTGTTTCCATGTTTTGGATATAATGTAGTTGAGAATTGCAGTGGTGGAAGTTGTGTGGGAAGTGATGTACGCCAACTGTTTGTATGTATGATTGTTTGAAGATTTACGTTGTTTTCATGAGCGAACAAGTTGTGCTGATGAAAGTTAAGAATGTTAGTTTTTTGTGCTTTATAGTTTGTGGATGTAAGTCTATAAATTGCTGATTCGTTTGATTCACTTCTGCAGAAGCATATTTTTGTTTATTCCTAAGGCAGTACAATGTGGCTGATAAATTGTTTACGAAACAATTTTTGTGATGTATGGATATACAAACAAAATATGCTTTGTTGAATTGGTTGATTTGAAAGGAATATGGGTTAGTTTTGGAAGCCAAATTGTGGATTGTCACTAGAAATGATTTTTTCTCTGAGTTCATTGAATCTCGGTATAACTTATTTCCACTAATTCGTTATCATCTATCGACCTGTGTAATAATATGTATGCACCCTTATATCTGATAAAAGATTGGTGGTATTGGTTTGATCATGCCTACTTTCTGTTCATCTTTATTTAGGTTGAAGGGACACCAGAAAGGCCAAGATTATGTGTTTTTCGTTCCAACAAGCATATCTATGCTCAGGTGATTGATGACACGAAGATGCATACTCTTGCTTCAGCCTCTACAATGCAGAAACCCATCTCAGAGGAGTTCAATTTCAGCTCTGGTCCAACTATAGTAAGTTCAATCTTCTAATTTTATCTAAAATTGTTATCAGCAAAAAACGGCTATTAACACAGGAGGCTGCTCTTCCGTAGTGACTTCCCTTGTTTTTTCCATTTCCTTTTCCTTTTCGCTTTTTTGTGTGTATTTGTGTTAAGGGCATTAACAACATCACAAAAATTGTCATACGACTCCACCCCCATATATCTATTGAAAAATTGGCCAACTTATATGCAGACCACCCCGCCCGTATATATTTGGAGTGCCAATAACAATTAGGGATAATTACAAAACCCCCCTGGGGTTTGCTTTAAAATCCAACATACCATCTAGACCTGAAAACCTTACACAATACCCCCTTAAAATGTAAAAATGTAAGTGAAACCTTACAAATACCCCCTCTCAGGGGGGTAAATGTAAGGTTACAAAGTTTCAGGGTCTTTTTCGTAAATGGCGTAAACTTCAGGGGGATTTTTGTAACTGGCCCTAACAATAACTAAATGGAAGAGTATTTGAGTTGGATGTTTTTGGTGACAGGATGTAGCTAAGAAAGTTGGTGAAGTTATTGCAAAAGCTTGTCTGGAAAAGGGAATAACGAAGGTGGCCTTCGACCGAGGTGGTTACCCGTACCATGGGCGGATTGAGGCCCTTGCTGATGCTGCCCGAGAGCATGGTTTGCAGTTTTGAAGTTTAAGCAAAATTAGATTATTCATCATGCTAATTAATCTGTCATAATCCCTCTCTTTTTTTGATGGTTTCTTCAGTGTATCATTGTAAGTGAAGAACATTTTTGAAATTGGGTAATAACATTTTCTTCATGTTAATCTGTAATTCTTCGTGCAAGTTACCAGGAGACGACAGGGTCTTTCATGATCAGGTCTTGGCTCATCTGCTTTTCTTGGCGTGTATGGAGATTATTTGTTTGAAAGATTCGCAAACAGAGTGGCGAGTCCCTAAATTAGATAATAATATCAGGGTTTATTTTCTACTAGTAAAAAACACGCGCTTTGCACTTAATAATATATATATTTTTTATTACTTAAATATATATATATATATATATATATATATATATATATATATATATATAATAGCAAACTATGAACTTATTGTATAAAAAGGGAGCAAGGAACCTTATAGTTTGTCGTATTTATTTGTTAAATTACAAGAAATGAGGAAAAGAAAGAGCTGACAATGTGCTAGAGTTGGACACTTATTCAGAAGATGAATTTAGTTGATAATCAATAAGAATATAATTTTTTTTCCCAAATATAACTCATTTTGAGTTTAAACTTATAACCTGAAATGTACTAATTTGTTGAAACTTATAGTTTCTCGTATTTATTTGT
The DNA here is from genome assembly GCA_958496215.1 of Verbena officinalis. Taxonomy (NCBI): domain Eukaryota; kingdom Viridiplantae; phylum Streptophyta; class Magnoliopsida; order Lamiales; family Verbenaceae; genus Verbena; species Verbena officinalis. The sequence continues at coordinate 5,273,110 of OY292388.1, forward strand.
TAAATTTACCCTGAGCTAGGAAGAGGAAGAGTTGATGAAGTGCTGATTAATTGGTAATCAATTAAAATATACATTTTCCTTATGATGCAGGGACACCTCTAATAATCCTACCATGCCGTGTCGTGTCGTATCGGACACCGGCCGTATCGAACACTTCCATAATGTAAAATGTCGAAAAAAATCGGTATCGCTGTATTCATGTCGTGTTGTATCCGTGTTGCCATGCCCGCGTCCGTATTTCATAGCATTTTCGAAATATAACTCATTTTGAGTTGTTGAAACTTATAGTTTGTTATTTATTTGTTAAAATACAATGAATGAGGAAGAGAAAGAGTTGACAAATTGTTAGAGTTGGGTAAAGACTGGAATTAATTGGTAATGAATTAGAATCTACTTTTTTTTCCAAAACTCATTTTGAGTTTAGTTTCCAATTTATCTAATGAATGGGTAAGAGGAAGAGTTGGAAACTTGTTCAAGGGACTCTACTAATTGGCAATAAGTTAGAATTTACTTTTTTTAAATATAACTCTATTTTGAGTTTTCTTTTCAATTTAGGATACAAACTTCTAGAATTATATAGATATAGAGACTGTTTGTGGTGACAAATTAATGCTTGGTCTGTTTAATTTAATCTAATTTCTATTTGAGATATTTTATTTTAACACCTAAAGTCAACTATAAACTCTAACTATTAGCCAAGTTCAGCCCAAGCAGACATGTCCTTAGAGATCAGATTTTATGTCAAGTGTCGATTATATTACCTTATCTAAAGCAAAGCCTTCCTGAATTAATTTATCATTGGATTGGTTAAGCTGGTTTATAAATCTCGTAGAGTTGTCAATGTCATCTGTGTTCCCATGAACTCAAACTCGAGACCTCTGATTAAGTTAACATAACGTATAACCGCTAAACTACGCAACTTAGTGGTACATTTTGTCTTATTGTACACATTATACATTTGAACAAGCAACGACATTTGTTTTGTTAACATTTGTACGTACTAGCTAGCTCGTTTATCATATTGGTATATTGTAACAAAAATGTATCTTTCCCGTACACACCGAACACATCGAAAGTCTTCCTTTGAGAAAGTCTTAGCAACATTCTACGTCGGACCGCGTCCATAAACAAGTAATAACCAAGTAGTAGAATTATAATAACAATAACAACGACAACAAACGTAATAGTGATAATAATAATAAAGAACATGTTTTCAGAGTATGAACAGGCAATCATGAGAGCACGATTTAAGCTGAAAATGGTGATAAATAAGATTAATTTCGCAGCTGTATATGCTCTATTTTTTACCCGGTATACCGAACACCAGGTCTAGTCGAGAGGGAGATAAGTGTAATTATCCCAAAAAAGAAAACGTTTAAAACTTATTTTCATTTGACACCTCGTATGACTAGATTGACCTTGGTTCATGCTTCGTTTCCAAAATACAACAATATAAAGTGAAGCCAAATGAGGAATTTTATTAGTTTGAACATAATCACGTGACGAGTGTATTACACATATCTTTTGTTAGATCATTAGCTGTGACGAGTGTATTACACATATCTTTTGTTAGATCATTAGTTGAGTTAGACGAAATTACATTCGGGCTAGAATTTTCACAGTAAAATGGCAACAACCAACAAATATGGCAATTTTCAACTTTAATGCATTAAGCAATTGAATCACCTTATAGGGACAACAAAACAAGCTCGCCAGCCAAGTTGAATACCAAAAGTTATTTTAATGTTGTACTAACAGGATATATAGCACATAATAGACTTCATAAGAGATTATAAAGTCTTTCATTACGCATTAGATATTAGTGAAAATGATTTTTCACCTTTCTTCTGCAAGCTGTTTAGTTTAATATAGCTTTAATTTTCGCTTTCAAACCGTTTCAACGTCAATTTACAAAGATTAGTCCAGATTAGAACTAGTCATGCATTCCTAGTTATCATCTAGCTAATTAGTATGCAAGAAAAGCCAGTATAATAATATCAAGCTATATTTTCAAGTTTGAAAATATAGAAAATTAACCACTCCCAATTAAACTGACTAGTTCTTACCCTCAATCCACATAACCAATTACCAAACCAGATGCATTATAGAGGAATGGGTAATATAATTTGTAGACTTGTTCAATTTTAGTTGGAAGGAATTCTTATATATATATATACCAAATGATAAGTCCTCAAAATACAATTCAAAGTAGAAACCTAAAGCATTGAAACTTACATCTGATATTCGGTTTAGTAGCAATGAAGAGCTACATGGAACCCCAGCTGTGGGTTCTGTTGGCTCTCTTTTCCACTCTTGCTGCAAGTGTGAGAGCTGATCTTCCATCGTGGGGATCATGGAAACCTTACAAGTACGAGTACGAGTCACCTCAGCCTTACGTTTACAGCTCACCTCCACCGCCTCCATACAAATACGAGTCGCCGCCGCCGCCTCCGTACAAATATGAGTCACCGCCGCCGCCTCCCTACAAATACAAGTCGCCACCGCCGCCTCCTTACAAATATGAGTCGCCACCACCACCGCCATACGTATACAAATCTCCTCCACCCCCTCCGTACAAGTATATGTCACCACCACCTCCACCATATGTCTACAAATCTCCACCACCGCCACCTTACAAGTATGAGTCACCACCACCGCCGCCCTATGTTTACAAATCTCCACCACCACCGCCGTATAAGTATGAATCACCACCACCACCTCCATATGTTTACAAATCTCCACCACCACCGCCATACAAGTATGAGTCACCGCCACCACCTCCGTATGTCTACAAATCTCCACCACCTCCTCCTTACAAGTACGAGTCACCGCCACCACCGCCATACAAATACGAGTCACCTCCACCGCCTCCATATGTCTACAAATCTCCACCTCCACCTCCTTACAAGTATGAGTCACCACCACCACCTCCATATGTTTACAAATCTCCACCACCACCGCCATACAAGTACGAGTCACCGCCACCACCTCCGTATGTCTACAAATCTCCACCACCTCCTCCTTACAAGTACGAGTCACCGCCACCACCGCCATACAAATACGAGTCACCTCCACCGCCTCCATATGTCTACAAATCTCCACCTCCACCTCCTTACAAGTACAAGTCACCACCACCGCCCCCGTATGTGTACAAATCTCCACCACCACCGCCATACAAATATGAGTCACCTCCACCACCTCCATACGTCTACAAATCTCCACCCCCACCTCCTTACAAGTATGAGTCACCACCACCACCTCCATACAAATACGAGTCACCTCCACCACCACCTTACGTCTACAAATCTCCACCACCACCTCCTTACAAGTACGAGTCACCACCACCACCTCCTTACAAGTACGAGTCACCACCACCACCTCCGTATGTCTACAAATCTCCACCACCACCACCATACAAATATGAGTCACCTCCACCACCTCCATACGTCTACAAATCTCCACCCCCACCTCCTTATAAGTATGAGTCACCACCACCACCTCCATACAAATACGAGTCACCTCCACCACCACCATACGTCTATAAATCTCCACCACCACCTCCTTACAAGTACGAGTCACCGCCACCACCCCCGTATGTGTACAAATCTCCACCACCACCTCCCTACAAGTACGAATCACCACCACCACCTCCATACAAATACGAGTCACCTCCACCACCACCATACATCTACAAATCTCCACCACCACCTCCTTACAAGTACGAGTCACCACCACCACCACCGTACGTGTACAAATCTCCACCACCACCACCATACAAATATGAGTCACCTCCACCACCTCCATACGTCTACAAATCTCCACCACCACCTCCTTACAAGTACGAGTCACCACCACCACCCCCATATGTATACAAATCTCCACCACCTCCGCCATATAAATATGAGTCACCTCCACCACCTCCATATGTATACAAATCTCCACCGCCACCTCCTTACAAGTACGAGTCACCACCACCGCCCCCATATGTTTATAAATCTCCACCTCCACCACCCTACAAGTACGAGTCCCCACCACCACCGCCATATGTCTACAAATCTCCACCCCCACCTCCTTACAAGTATGAGTCACCACCACCACCTCCCTATGTTTACAAATCTCCACCACCGCCTCCTTACAAATATGAGTCACCTCCACCCCCACCCTACAAATATGAGTCACCACCACCGCCTCCCTACGTCTACAAGTCTCCTCCACCACCTCCTTATGTCTACAAATCTCCACCACCGCCACCTTATAAGTACTCGTCGCCTCCACCTCCTCCATACAAGTATGTCTCGCCTCCACCACCAGTTTACTATTAGAGATTCAACAACCTCCACCGCCATATTATTATTTGTTACTCAAATACCAGTATCATTATTACAATTCAAGCAACACTTGTTCGTCTCTATTTTCTTCATTAGAATTTCCAACTACAAATAAATTCCTTTTTCCCTCTTCTTTCATTTGAGATATCCAATTCCATACAAAAAAAGAAATTCCGAGGGGAAAACAGTCAAATAATGTCCATCTCAGCAATACTTTTCCTTGTATATCAAAGTTCCTAACTTTGGAGGCTACTGTCCTGTACCTGTGTATTTTTCTATTAGATCTATTTCCAGATGTAATTCATGTTTTTGTGCTTTATACATGTGATGAAATAAAATGTATTTGTTATGATTCTTATCCCGATAACATCTATATTGGATGGTTTATATGTATTGTGTTTCTTCACACTTGAATCGTATAATTCCTTTAAATCTAGTCAAATCCACCAAATCACTTGAATTAACAAACAGTACAAAGGAGAAAGTAAAATATAACACAAACTAAGTGATCAGATGTTATCCAACAAGATATAGATAATATATACTGCATAAACTTGAAGTTGATATAAACATTATGGGAGATACAGTATATACACAGTTTGATAAAACTAAAAAGAAATAAATATCAGTAAATAAAAAGAAATACAAATGCAAAATAGGTGTTCAACTTAATTGCATCAGACGCTCCATGTTATTTCTACGTGGAACTAAAATATATCCCATAAAAATTTAATGAACATAAAAATTTTCTTGAAATTTTTATAAAACCCTATAGAGTGTTTGGTATGTCTCACATGCATTTACCATAAGAATTCATATATTTAGATCATGGAAGCAAGATTAATGCAACGACTGCAAATACATTATCCGCTGATCAATCTCTTGGGAACATACGATGAAAAGGCTCAAACATATTATATACCTTAATACAAGAGCTCTGAAGCATCATTTGTCAACCTAGTACGAGCATAGTCGAAAGAATAAACAAACAGAAGGGAAGAAGCACCAGGTGCACCTCCAGACGCGAGGTGTCCAGCAAACCATTTCCAGCAGCCATCTCTATCTTTCTTAAAGTTACAAAACCTCTTACAATAATCCTCGAAAGCATAATTCAACACCTGCACAAAAATTTAAACAATTTTCCTCGGCATATGTTTATGGAAAAAGGAAATGAGTGTTTGCAACCTCTCAAAAAAGCACTTTTGTGTTTTTTCTTTTTCTCAGCACTATAGGAGTGGTTGGAAAACCAACTTCTGCTTAAAATAAGTAGAAATAAGCTAGAAACTAGAAGCACCCACGACCAACTTTTAATTAGTTTCAGCTTCTCGGTTATTTTCGTAAATAAATAGAAGTTAGTATATCTAATAAAAATGCTTCTCAACTTTCCCCCAAACACTCACCAACTTCAGTTTTGTTTTCACTTTTCCCTTGTTTCCCCCAAACAATCCTCACATTTACTTCAATGTGTAACAACTTTAACTTCTCGAGAAGCAGTAGAGGTTTTGCAAATATAAGCAGAGAGATCGGAAGAATAGACATTCATGTAACTTGCCTGGGTTGGGAAGTAACGAATCACATTAGCTGTGTTCCCTTTCCACAAGTAACCAAATCTTTCATCTTTTATTGTTCTCTTGAAACAGTAACCAATCCCTTTGTATATGGTTCAAACAACCTACCAGTCTTGATCATTTCATACTGGTTTTGGATCAAAAGCTTGACGCGCTCAATTGGGGCAGCAACTGTTTTAGAGACAGCTGCAGAGACACCAGCCATGAGACATCATGAAGGGTAAAATTCATTCCAATGTGCATGATAGTTAATTTGGCAGTTTTTAACTTAAGTTGTAGGTGGATCAAATGAATTGGATTAAAAGAAATGATTTATACCAGGGGGGATTTGCAATCCTTGAATTTACACCATTCTGTTTTTCACGGAGCAAAAAGATATTAAAAAATTACAATATCCAAGTTTTAGAACCGTACAAACTACTAAGAGTTCGAATGGTTTTAATCAACAATCAACAATCAACACATGCAGAATACGAAATCCATCATCTTGATCTAAAAATAGCTCAAAAGATAAAGGTTGATAGTCCATTAACAACTCACAATCACACAACCAAGTGAGATAAATTTGCCATCATGATTCTTAAATCCTTAAGACCTTAACCCAAAACCCCAAACTGAAACAGCATATGGTATTGATTCCCATCATGAAGTCAGATAAAGACTTGAAACCTACTATTAATATATACCAATCGATTGACATTTGTATTTATAAGAAAAATCAAGCATCATAGATGATTAAGTTTTCACAACAGTACCGCTAATGAGAACTATAACAGAGTATTGGAAGCAATCAAACCAAATTACCTTAAACATACAGAAACTAATTTCATCCAAATTCAAGTTCTGCACTAATTCACACACATGACGAAGCAAGCATTCAGACTAGAATTATTTAATTTCTCGTGCAGAACAGAATGTGAAGCACTGGTTAAATCCTCAAATACTGCAGAATATGCATTGAACGAGAAATAGAACTTTGAACTATCAAAATAAAAATGAACAAAGCAACGTAAAAATAACGAGATGAGCAAAAGTGAATCGCAATAATCACCAGGTCTAGAATCCAAGTACAAAAAATATGAAAAAACTGTCGATGAAGCCAATATTACGAAAAAAAAAATGCAGAATTATATTCACACACACATGAATTGAAGAAAAATAAGCAGATTGATAGAGAATTAAACAAATTTTTGGAAAGAATTTCACCTGCACAGAACGAGCAGGACGAATCTTCCAGCGAGTAGATGTAATTTGGGCGAAATTTTTGTTGAAATTGCTATTATCTAATAGTTAGTAGATAAAAATGTAAATTGTCAAATTAATATATGACCTAAATTTTAATGTGGATTGTGGTACTAATATTTGGGTCTTGATAAAAATAATGAGAAGAATCCGAAAAGTATCTCACTAGCGACTGAGTTAGGTAAATTTCGACTGAAATAAAATAAAATTGGAAAAAAATAAAAGTTACAAGTAAAAAAAAAGGCACTAAAATTCCAATAAATCAAAATTACGGGATGATTCTTATTTGGGCAAAATACCAAGCACCCCTTGTGTAATCTCGAATTGAGACTGAAATACACAAAAAATTAACCTTTTTCAATTTTTAAAGTCCAAAATACCCTTAAAAATTCCAAAAAAACATATAGGAAGAAATCTAATTTAATATTTAATATTAATATAGAATAAGCTATTTAATTACTTGAAATTTAAAAAAAAATCTTCTTCCAAAATTCCCCAAACCTAGATCTGCATCCCAGCTTTCTCGCCATCTGGGGTATGGGGTATGATATTTTTATTATAATCTATATCTATACTATATTATATTTGAGAGTAGTCTCATGGCTCAATTGAGTGATTTAAATCCCAATACTATTTTGTGGTTTTTTTGAGATTTTTAATTGAAAAGAAAAAATTCTATTGGTTGCATGGTTATTAATCTACAACTTTTCTAATTAAATAGTTACCAAAAATCTCTATATTAATTGATACCATAAATTTAGGAAACGTTTCAAAATTTCATTGGATAAGAAAAGCAATTTTCTATATTAATATTATGATACTAAATACTAATTACTATACCTCAAAGAAAAGATTACTAATTACTAATCATCTATCTATACTATTATTATATGTTTTGAGTTTTTTTAATTATTTACAAAAAGTTTTGCTGGATTCGTTTAATATTTCCTTAATCAATTAAATGCTATTAATGGGGTGCTATCAATTATAGCCAATTATTTTGAATTGAAATTACAAAACATTTATGGGAACAATGTTATATATCTAGCATGTTTCCTTACTGTATTAGAGAATTCAAATTTAGCCACTACAATAAAATATATTTCCTTATTCTTTTGATTCATTTTATTTTAATATTTTTACTTTATTATTATACTTTTTGTTCTTTAGTTCATATTTTATCAATTTCTTTTAATCATGTTTATATATATATATATATATATATATATATATATATACTATTATGTATAGCATAACGCGTACGGTTCGTTGACTGCAATTTACAAGTTTGATATAATTCTAATTTTTTCAGAATTTTAAATTATTTTAATTGATAAAATAACTTTAATGGTAATTAGTTTACATTAATTGTGGTTCTAAATTATATCCTTGATTTGTTCCAATTACTAAATCATTCAAAATTTTATTTACTTAACCTGTTAACCACTCTCTTTTAATATGAGTAACTCCCATATTTATTTATTTGATTTTTTTTTATTTTGAATTTAAAAACCTCACATTATAAACCCTACACACCATGTCAATATATACGTCAATGTATTGTTTTTCAAGAATAAGAGAGTTTCACATTATATTTATTTTGAGAGTTTCACACGAAAAAAGTGAATCCATAGATTGGTGGAAGACTGCTGGAAGTATCTTAGGAAGCCGTGGCAATGTGATTTTCATCATGTGAAGAGGGAACAGAATATCACTGCAGACTCTTTAGCAAAGTTGGCACATAAATTTGGAGTCAAGTGCCGAAGGAGTTAGAGCTTCTGGGCATTGATGTTGATGATGGTGACCAATTTCGTTTTACTTCTTTTGAAGAAGTGCATTACTCCGTTTTTTTTTTTTGGCAAGATCTTCATTGTTAATGAAAAAGAAAAAGTTTCAACAAGATCACTTTTTCATTTTTTTTCGATTGGATTTACAAATTGTCAATGGTTAGGTGTATATTCTAATTGATTTTCTATGATTATTATTTCATTTTCTTTTACTTAATTATTTTGTTTGTTTATTCTTTGATTTTATATCATCCTTCAAGTTTTTGTTAATATGCTTCATTTCTCTTCTTTTTGATATTTCGTTTGTTATTCTATTGAGCTCTTGGGTATTTGTTAGTTTTTTACCTTTATATAGGATGATTATCGCCATATATATTTTGATTTTCTTTCATTCTTATTTATTGTTCTTTTTCAATCTTTTAGGCATTGTATTTTACGTTAATATTATATAATTCTCCTCCATGTTTTGGTTATATATGTAATGACCAATATATGTAGTTAAATAGGCGGTGTAACTCCTATATCTTTGCTTATTTGCATTTTATAATCATTATTATTTTAATTGTTTATGTTTGTTTTTCTTTAGACACCATCACACTGGAATCTCTGATGTTTAATATTTAATATTTCTTTATTCAATTTATTAATCATTTTACATTCTACATATCATTTAAGATATTTTTAAAGGAATTATATAACGCTTAATTATGAATCAACATTTTTAGTTGATTTTATATATGTAGGGATAGTTATAGTTACACCCCCTTCGACTTAGGGGTAAACACAATAACATCTTTCAACTATAGGTAATTATAGAAACACCCCTCAAATATGGTTTTTTTCTAATTAACACTTAGGTCGTGTCGTTAGGGTTAGGGCTTATGTCAGCAAAAAAAATTCTAAGTCAAGGTTGTGTTACTATATTTACCCCTAAGTCGAGGTGTGTCAAATTATCTATTTTTTTTAGTTAACAGTTGTTAAGGGTAAAGTGATAATTTCTCAACTTTCTGTTAAGTTTTTAGATTTCCATTAGAATTAGGAGGTCTGTATGTAATTTTCAATAGTCAATAGGCTTTGCTGTACTTTTATCCCTTTTATGTATTCCTTGATTTATTGCGTGTTATATTTTGAATTTTGTTAATTTTTCTTTTCTATCTTTTGATGGATTAATATGTAATTTATTAGGAAACTTATTCACCTAATTCTATTCTTTCTTAGTTTCTGACTTAATAAAATTATGTTTTCCTTTTTTGTTTTTTAGTATTATGGAATTGTACAAGAGTAACAAGCCTATGGAGACGACATTATCTTCCAATTTGTATTGAAATATCATTTTCTATATATTAATCATTAAGAGGTATTAAGTTTTAGTTAAAGTTTATTTAGCCATGTGGTTAGATATTTTAATGTTTTGAAAGTAAGATGTGAGACTAAATATTAGTCCTTTTATAAGCTATTATTTTTATTGTTCTTATTCAAACTTATGTAGATTAAATATGATATTTTTTGCAAATATTATGTTATGTTTTTATTAAGTTTCCATCCGCAAAAAAAAAAAAAAAAAAAATTATTAAGTTTTCATAGAAATTATATTTTCCGTGCATTGCACGGGTATACGCTAGTACATATATATATACTTGTATCAATTAATTATGTGAGTACATATATTATAATTCGTATTATATATAATAGTTTATATTATGAATATATAATATTGGAATATGTTACTATTTTTTTTTCTTATTTTATCAGGGGTATTTTTGTCACAATACCCCTAAATTAGCATGAAAATTGAACAGGGAGTTAGTGAGGAACTTCTTTCATATGAGGAGGGTGTAAATAAGAATAAAATTATGACAGAAGTCAATGTGGAATTAAGAAAAAACACAGGGAGGTGGTATGAATTAAACTCATTCTTATTTTGCCATACAAATTTTAATAGTTCCAGATTTGAAACGATTTGTCCAATCGATATGGCAATTGTAATTAATAAACAAACAAAAAAGATTCAACATATATATTTAAAGGCGAATTACATAGTGTCGCGATCCGCGGGCACAGAGAGGAAAACCCCCCCTGCTTGGGCACCCGTTGGACACGCGGGTATAACCTCTATTACCACCGAGCACAACCCTAAAGTTTGGCTTAAACCACATGCCAAAAGAGGTTGCAACCATATGGTGATTATGCTTGGTGAATTTGGTTATAAACCCTTCATTTTCAATGTGATCTTTCGATGTGGGATGAAACCCCAATGCACACGGCCTTGAGACACCCCGTGAGGGGAGGCCGTGCGCCATTCACACGGGCTTGCGACACGCCATGCAGCAGCCCGTGTGGAATACCTGAACCATTTTTAGCTGAATATTTTGGGGCGCTACACATAGGGTTCCCACGTATTGTCATAATTATATATAGGTCCATCTTTCTTCATTTTTTAAATTCTAGTTCCTTGATCGGTCAACCGTTAGTCAGTTCCGTTAATTTTCTGGTATCCTTGTGTTCGTCTCATTGAGACAATTAATTTGGATTATAAATTTGTCTGATTCAGTGAAGAAACGTGCAAGTTACAAGATTAAGAAAATTTTCTTTAATTGTACGTATAGTCCAAATTTTCTATTTTCTCACTGAATCAGATAAATTTATATTCCAAATTCAATGTCTCGATGAGACGAACACAACTGTACCAGGAAATTAATAATACTAACTAACAGTTGACTGAGATGTAAAAAATGAAACAAGAAGGACCTATATATGTGAGTACGATCTCTTTGTAATTTTTCCTATATTTAAATATTAATGTTTTGTACTATATGGTGAGAAATTAATTAATATATATTTTGTTTTGTTAAGCCCAAAGTTTTTACTGTATTTATTGCGGGCCGGCCCCCTGGGACAGGGCCTGAGAATTGAGATTGCTTACCCCATCGAAAACTCAAGTCTTCTGTTTCAGGTCATGTCCATTAATTTATTAACACAGAATTTGATCTGCAACTGAAAGCAGAAGTCTGATCTGAACAAACTAGTAATTAAATAATACTGTCATACATGTTTCCTATAACTTCAGTCTTACTCCTTCTGCTACTGAAAATTTTGTTTTCATTGAGGTTATATAATTTCAAAAAGACCCTGTGTTTTCTATTTGTTGCACACCGCCCCCTATGAATTTCTGCATGGTTTTTTAATATTATTTTTACCATTTTGCCCTTACTACATAGTCTGACTATTAACCTAATCTCATTTTACCTGGTTTTCTTTTCCATTCCCGATTCCAACAAGTTCCGCAAAGCTCACTCCACAGGCGGGTAATGACTCCCTTAAATAATTCCAGCCATTGTTTTCTTATATTGTATGCTTTTGTTATGCATATCTTGTGGAAGAGTCATTAACTTCGATTTAGAGAGACTTTGGGTCAAAATGTAATTTTGCCTATTGTTTATATGTATTACATTATTACTCTTTGTTTCCATGTTCCATTAACTCGTGTTCATCTCTTCATCTAAAAACAAATTACTAATTTGTAGCTTTTATTTAAACAATAGCTACTTAACCAAGTCATTAGCACATTGTTACCAAATTAAATTAGCTCTCGAGGATTGAGAAGCCATGGCTGCTAATTAGGGTTTTACAAGAAAAGGGGATTGGGGATTGTGGGTTTACAATAGGCACCTAAAAAACCAAAAATAGAGGGGTAAATATGTCATTTTCCATGGTCATGAACTAACCCAACCGCAAATCTGGCGCGTGGTACACACCCACTTTCTTCAAGGTTTTTTTTTTGCAACAAATAGAAAACATATGGCCTTTTTTAGTAATTTTTTTAACACATGGTTTTTTTGGCTACTTTATGGTAACACAATGGGTTCCATACATTTAACTCGTTAGTTAAATTACACTGTTAGCTAGGAACCCTTTTTATATACTATCAATTTAACTGAAAGAAACCCTTTGCATACATGTTTACTTCAGTCTTATCCTATGAATTTTGATCAAAATCTTGAGAATTTACAAATATCCCTCGAAATCTTACAAATAATCTCTCATGAGGTAAAAGTAAAATTGCAAGGTTCTGTTAGTGAAAGTGCAAACGGAAATTTTGTGTAATTCAACCTAAAAACTAAAAGTATATATATAAGAAACAAATTAGCAGAAAAGGAAAATGAAAGTAATGAAAGAAATATTCTAAACATCTTACCTAACAAAAGAAGTTGGTACGTGAAAATAGAGCGAAATTAACTTTTTAGGTAAGTACTGCAGTCGTTGGTGAAATGTAACTCAAGAACTGTACTCTTTTTAACTATTGCTGCTGTGTAAATAGTAATTACAAAATGCTCAAATGGCGCCCTCGAAAAGCTTGCAGTGGCTTTATATCATTTTCATCACCGTGATGTCAATTTTTCTGGTTAATTTAATTCTTTGTTGAGACTTCAATTATTGTCCCCGTTTCTGGCCACAATTACTGCTCTCACTTAATTTGGAATCTTCTGTTCGATCGGATGTATACAATACAACACTTTAACCTAGCTATGTTCATGCCTTATACTTTTTTTTTTTAAAATTCGATTCTTATCATTGCAAGGAGTCGAACCCAAAACCTCCACATCTAGAGTAATATTTAGTCGTTTATGTTCATGCCTTACACTTATCATCACATGTTTACCTTTCCTTCTAATGATAATAACTTTCAAGAGAAACCACATAACTCAGGCATCAGCTTATCGTTTCTCGCCTGCTCATGCCACATATGTGTGGATTCCGACACTAAAATTTTAGTTTAGAAGGAATTAAAATGCTTTAAATTGCCCCAAAATCGTAGTTAATAGGTAAAATTAATAATTTCCAAATTAATATACTGAAATATCATACCTACCAAATTAAAGGATACCAAGGACGACCAATTATAAAATTCGCCCTAACTAATTTCATCGATTAGTCACTTTCCATCTTAATTCCTGATTGCTCGACATCTTAATTAAAATGTCTCAAAGCCATATTCGACCCGCTTCCTCAGGCACAAATTAAGTTTGTTTGTTCTATATGGATGTTCAATTTATGAGGTATTTTTTTAAATGTCAAATATGGAGGCTCAATCTTTAAGTATTGTCCTCCTATATGGCATATTCATGTGGGTTTTGTTTAAAGAAATGATTTCATACTCAAATTTACGGACAGTTCTAAAAAGATTATGATGTCGTATTATGTCGTGTTTGATATCGTATCCAATTCGACCGACACCTCTGTAGTGGAAATGTAAAAAAAAAAATTGTATTGTATCATATCCATTCATCCCATTATTACATCATAGTGTTTAAATCATTTAAGTTGATCACACTATTTATTTTCCTTAATGTGGGACTGGGACAAGATTGATACAAACAATTTTTCCTTCCGGATAAAATGTAGTTAAGAGATTAAATTAAAAAAATTAAATAGGCAAATTAAAGTTGCAAGTTGCATTGATATCCTATATAATTTAAACTAGTATTTTCCCAGTGCTATGCACGGAAGTGAAATAAAAAAAAATATATTTTTTTATATACTTTTCATTATATATATAGCAATAAATTTTGTGAAACTTTAAAACTTTTCCTATATAATTTAAATATTTTTGCCTTTTTGTTCTTTTTAATTAATTTATCTTTACCATTTTGTCCGATAACTTTTTTTTTTTTTCGCGAATTTAGCCAATCTCTTTTTTGCCGAATTCCCCAATTCCCGCCTGAATTTTGTCAGGAAATAATCAACGTATTCGGGGAGACACCTATCATCACAACTATCATAAAATCGTAAAAGTGAATTCAAATCGATCGGCAATTAATTATAAGTTCCAAAATGACTAAGCTACAAGATCATTTTTGCAATTTAATTTCCAGTGAAAATTTTAATTTGGTGGAAGTGATGAATAAGGCATATATATATATATATATACCCTATCCCTTTCATACGAAGAAATTTTCAGATTGCCATCCGAACTTAAAGAGAAGGCAATAACTATATGATTATGATTGACGAGCAACCCTTGAACCAATTCCTTAATTTACTTTTCTTTGCTTGTTATAATTAGGTCTGGACCATCTAATCACTTCATTCTTTGTGCGACGTCGTCTCTAGCTAATCTTCCAGCTGCAACAGAGGTGTCACCATTCTTATAACATTTTTGGAAAGTGGAGGCAACTTCTATCCATATTTTTCGCCTTGTTGGGTCTATTCCACGCGTCATGGTAACATGCCAAGCATGTACCTTAAAATTGAGAGATGAGGTGGAGAAATTGGGAAATTCAATGCTGATTATTGGCTATCACATATCGGATAAACACCTAACTCTAAACTACCTTTTAAGTTTGAGCAACCCTCACCTTATTAGCTAGCTTTTGTGGGTGAGTTAGGCTCAAGCACTCTTACTAACATGGTATCAAAGCAGGCTGTATCCTGCATTAATAATTTCAGAGCAGGCTGTCTCCTGCATTAATAATTTCACGCTCCAGGTTATTTTCCGATAATTGGGCCTGGGCGTGTTGGCTATCCCACATCGAATAAACACCTAACTTTAAACTACAAATTTGAGCAACTCTCACCTCATTAGCTAGCTTTTGTGGGTGAGTTAGGCTCAAGCACTCTTACTAACACTGATACACCTATACGGATACGAAATCATGAATACAATGACACATCTTTTTTATTAATTTATTTAGCAATACGACAAGGTGTTTAACACAATATGATACTAAACGATGATGTTTCTAGAAATGTTTGTGCATCGAGCACACACCACCCTAGTGTATTAATCAAGACCTTACAATCAAGGTTGGCGTTTTATAATTCTTGCAAGGAAATGCCTTTTGAAAAACAAAATCTATAATATTAATCCAATCTGGTTATCTCAATATTTTGATAAGTAAATTAACAACTTTGCACTGTCCAACAATTTTGTTTGTGGTTGAGTTTGAGAGGATTTTGCTTTGCTAGAGATAGATCTGCAGGAGAATTAATTGGGGAAATTAAATATTTTTTAATTAGGGTTTTTCCATAGCTGACACGAGTTCAGAGTACTTGAGCAAATTGTAAATGTTTGATTTTTTAATTAATTTCTTCCAAATTATATATTCAGCATTTCATGGCCACATGAAGAACTAACAATATGATCATTATATTTCCCGATCGAATTGAAGAAGTAAATGGCAATAAAGTAAGAATGACATCATCTTTCAATCCCAACAGTAATTGCCTGTAATTATAATTTCTTTCATATGATATATATGTACTTAATTGAACTGTCCTTTTAATTAATTAAACCATATATACATTCCTTACACTAATATTATATTATTTTAGCGATTTTAGAAGCTATCCCAGATCAGGCCTTACCCCATATATGATATATCCATTTCAGAAACCGTCACCTCTTCCGCGATCAAGTATATAATTATTTTGCATCTTATCTTCAATTTAATCTAGCTAGCTTCAGCAAAGAAGAAGAAGATTAATTAAAGAAGATAATCTTTTTATTTAATTTTATGAAATTATATATCTATATATATATATATATATATATATATATATATATATATATAAATATATTTATTGCGAACGTAATATTATTAAATGTTACATTATTAATATTATTGTAGATCTTATAGATATTTCGGTATAAATCTTTGGTATATATTATTTCTTATAATATATTATTTTTTTGTATCTCATAAAATCCTCTAGATAATATTGTTTAGATATTAGGGTTTGTATTTGTATTATACTATTGGAAACAAGTGGTATCAGATTATTAAATATCATAGATAACCATATTTGCAATAAATATATAATGAACGACATAGACAAATGATATAGATTATTGGTACCAGCAACATATATAACTAGTCGGAACCACATGTAGAAACCATTAGAAACCACAAAGGATACGTTAGTATGTATATTTATCAAATATGATTGACTGAATCATTGGCATAGTCGATTGGCCTTGAAAAATTCTTTGCCCCACTACCCAATGCGCTGAGATAGCGAAACTCCTTCTAGGATAAGAAGATTCTCTACTTTAATTTGATCACACAATCACAAGAAAATCTCACTTCGAAAACTAAATCATACTTTTATATGAGAGTGGTATCTGAGTAGGTTTTTACAAATACAAGTGTTAGTATATTTTCCAAAACATATAAGTATTTCACACAGGTTTATCCACTCGGAATTCATAGCTTGTAGTACCACTCCTATTCTAATGGACCAAACTATATATAGGGGAAGGAGGAGCCAAGGCATTAAAGGTATTTTATTGTCATGTATGCAATGGACAATAAATACAGCAATAAACTCAGCTATTTAAGTCAGAAATGACCACACCAATAACATCTAGAACGTTTCTGTGGTGAAACCAGCCCATGTCAGAGCATCTGGAATGTTTCTGTGATGAAACTAGCCTATGTTCAAAGTCATAAATCATGTCATAAATGATTTATAACAGCCATTGACCCTTGGTTTTGGTTTATTTCTTAATAGCAATAAACCTTCAGCAATAATAAGACCAAATCAATGTGGGATAAATCACCACAAAATTCTTATTTATTGCTTCCCCAGTTATTAGTCAATTTATGGACTTTATTCTGTGAATTCCTACCATGAAATGACTCATCTCCAAAACAATAAAATCCAAAAACAATATATTATATGCCTAATTTCTAACATATACCTTGTACTCTCACTTGAATAATTGGAGAAAATAATTTACACTTTCATGGTATCAGAGCTTAGATTTTTTTCCCTCCTGAAGTTTCGCCTCTTGAAATTGGGATCTCTTCGTTGACGGTTTGTCAGGTAAGCGGCATGGCCGTCATCTTCCTCCCAAGATTCTCCTCTTGAAATTGGGATCTCTTCTTGTGACGCTTTGTCAGGTATGGGGCCTGACCGTCAACTTCGTCGCCATGACCACTACCACCACCGACGGCTATATGCTTTCCTCAGCCAGTTCTATTGCCTAGAGTTTCTATAGTTCCGCCGCCTCGAGTTCCTGAAGGAAGACCTCTGAGAACTGTTCTTTGTCAAGCTCCATCTCTTCTACGCCGACTAGAGCTTGTTGGGGGTGTGTGAATGTAATATTATCAAATATTATGTTGTTAATATTATTTTAGATCTTGTAGATATTTTTGTATATATCTTTGGTATATATTATTTCTTGTAATATATTATTCTTTGTATCTCATAGAATCTTATAAAAGATATTGTTTAGATATTAGGGTTTGTATTTGAATCCTATATATACCTTGTAAACTCACTTAAATAATTGAAGAAAACAATTTACACTTTCATTTATATATAGGTCAAACTAAGTTCTTATATTTGTAAGTTCATCTAATAATAAACCCTGGATCGGAATCTATGATGCACAGGACACTCCTAAAAATCATATCCTACTGTATCGTGTTGTGTCCTATACTATGTTGGACACTCGTGTCAGATATTTTTCTAGTGCAAAATATAAAAAAAATTATATCACTGTATTTATGTCATATCGTGTCCGTATCCATATTTTATAAATGGGAATTGAGTTTGTCCCCCTTGAATTTCCAAATGGCCTGGGAGGCATAGAAGATTTAATTGAGATCACCAAAGATAAATTATGTTGTGGAGACTTATTTGAAAATGCATAGAAATACACGCACACTCGTGCACTCTTGGAAACAAAAATATTACCAAAGTCCACCAGTCAAAGAGTGAATACTGTTTCTCTCGAGGTGCATGGCCGCTTTACTTTTAATTAATTAATTAGTTGAAAAAATATTATTTAAAAACTAGCTATTTAATTTCTTTTACCATATAATCATCAAATTATAAAATATCATATCAATTAGGTATTGTATAATTCTTTACGTACTATATCCAATTCATATAATAATTTGAGTACTATAATATTGAAAATGCTTAGATTTAATAATTGAAAGTAATTAATGGATAAGTATATATCATAAAAATATATCGTTTTTTAAATGAATAGAAATTATCAAAAACCCTAAAAATCACTTAAAACGTTCATGTACTTTTCAAATGTTTCAATAATATTGTTTTAAATAATAAATACATTTTTTTGAAATCAAATAAAATAAACTTCCCAGAATGCAAAGATAACTGGAAAACAAATTCAACTAGCTGTTTTTGTAATTAGTAAAAGTATATGACTCGCGTTGTTATTAAATAGAATAGAGGGCATTTTTTGCAATTTTTGTTTCCCTTATATATATAGTCATCTCTATATCTATTGAGGGCAAATTGAATATTTTCGAATTTCTGTTAAGTCTTAAAAAACAAAACCAAATAAAATGTTCGGTTTTTTTTTTTTTTTTTCTTTTTTTTTTTTAAGCTGGAAGTAATTTATAATAAAATTAAACATTCATTTTCTTATAAGCTCCAAGAACTTATATTTTTTAAGAGCTGAAATATTATATAAGAACTTATAAACTTTCAAATAGCTAGTAATTTTAATTATAAGATAATATATATATTTATATTCAAAATTATATCTATATATGGCCAAACGGATTCTAGGGTTTTGGAGCCGTAGTCTAACGGGGATTATATTCTGGGATGTCTTATCATATGGATATTGCAATATGCAAAAATCATCTGTGACGAAAATAATTACTGGCAAATTTGTCCTCTACTTTTAAAAAATAATTAGCGATTATATATAGGATATACTTTCCACCTTAAATATTAACACTAGCAACCTGAAATAATATAATCAAGTGAGTAATTAGTTTGGTGGGAGAATTACATAGAGGTTTACATAGATTTGTCATATTTATATATAGCTCCCTCTTGTTTCGTTTTTTATATTCTAGTCCCTTGATCGGTCAACCGTTAGTTAGTTCCGTTAATTAGTCCCTTGTTTCGTTGTATTCGTCTCATCGAGAAGATGAATTTGGACTATAAATTTGTCTGATTAGGTGAAGAAACAAGAAAGTTACAATCTTGAGAAGTTTTTCCTTCAATTGTGTGTATAGTCCAAATTTTCCATTTCTTCACTAAATCAGACAAATTTATATTATATTCCAAATTTAATGTCTAGATGAAACAAATACAACAGTACCATTAAATTAACAGAACATATTAACGGTTGACCGATCAAAAGACTAGAATATAAAAAAGAAAATAAGAGGAACCTATATGTAAATATTACAATCTATCGAAACTCTATTCTCCCTTAGTTTGAATATTGTTAATGGTTTTTTACAATTAATATTGTTGGATTTAACTAGAAACAGTCAACATGTACCATATGCAACCCCCAAAGTAAATGTCGGATACAAATTAAAATAGCATTGGTATACAAAGGAGATCAAACATACGTTCCCATTGTATATATCTTGGAAACATAGATATCAATTTGAATTTATCATAGTTTTTGTCAATTAGAAATTACACCTCAAAATCTCATGCACCATGAATAATTAATTGAGATATTGAGAAATATTATACCTATCTTTAAATGGATCGAGTTTAATTTCAGAATTTCTATCATGTGGTGCATTATATTAAGAATTAATTAACTAGTCTAAAAATGTTAATTTTTTAGTGCATGGTTAATTTTCTCGTAGTATACACACTTCTAAAAATCATGTACTGTCCTATCGTGTTCGACACTTCTCTAATGTAAAATGTTGAAAAAAAATCTGTATTGTTGTATATGTGTCCGTGTTTTATAGATTTTCTCTAATTAAATACTGAATTAAATAGATAATACAATTAGTAATTCACCTAGCTATAAAGAAACAAGGACTTTGTTTATATGGACCTGCAAATAAATCAATCATGAATTCGAGTTCCAAATGAAATAATTCAAAAACCAACAAAAATTTCTTTAAAAATTCGTGTACCTATAATATTTGAACACTTCTAAAAATCCTATCATGTCGTGTTGTGCTCAATATCTTGACACTTCTCTAATATAAAATATCAAAAAAAAAAAAAACGTGTCATACCCATATCCGTGTTTCATATGATCGAGTGTACCCATCGTTTCTTTTTCTTTGAGACCACCTTTTCTGTGGTTAATTCATTGCATGCTTTCATCATCATCATCATCTCTATCTCTCTCTCTCTCTCCATATATTATACCTACACAACAATAGTGTTAATTAAACTGAAGTACTAGTGAACAATTGATCCAACCATCAAATAAAACAGATCTCCTAGCTAGCTCTGCTTAGCTAGGTCTCCTCCGATCCGATCCTACCTCCCTCTGATCATATCCAATCATGACGCAACCCAGCAGCTGTAATCTCTCTACAGATCAATTCTTCAACTTCATTCCCCTAATTTCCCAATCTTCCAATTCAATATCTAACCCTAATTATCCAAACACAGCCACTTCACCTCCTCAAGTCGTTAGAGAAACCCTACCTCTTTTAGAACATCATTCCAACAATACTACTAAACATGAAAAATTTTCATCAAAATTACCGAATTCTGCTGATGAGAATAATTTAAATGTACCTCTAAACATAGGGCTTCCAAACCCTAGTTCTTATGCGGGATCAGCCGCAAGCCTAATTTCATCTGGAGATCAGCAAAGCTGGATGGATAAGGATAACAATGGTAGTGTTGATAATATACCGCGCCTTAACGTGGGTCAGCAGCAGTACTGGATTCCTACACCTTCACAAATTCTTGCTGGACCAACTCAGTTTTCCTGCCATCTTTGCTACAAAACTTTTAACAGATACAACAATCTTCAGGTAATTAGATTAATTGTTTAGTTTTAATTTTTAGCATTAATTATTTTCTGGGATTTGTGGTTTTCTTTTTAATTTCCTTTAGAAAAAGTTGTGTCTTTTCTGGGATTTGTTTAGTCTTGTACTTGAGGTGGAAAGATCTATTCTTTTTAATTCCATTTAAACATTAATATTAATATATATCGTGCAGTTCGATCTCAAGTCATGTCTAGGATTAATCGAAGTCAGGTTCATGAGAGATAATGGACTAACAAGTCACTTCTAACTTGTTTGGTCTCAATCATTTCCTACGTTTCGACCTTATCAATCACACCTGAAATGATTGAACTCATGTACAGTGTCTTTGTAGCCTTAGGGTTGCAGAGATCTACCAAAAAAACTGGGCCATTTTTTTTCTTCTTTTTCATTTTTTCATTAAGAGTAGTTTAGTACTAGGGAAAAATGCAAAAAAAATTATATATACCAACTAACCCATTTTAACATTATGAGGATAGTAATTGTTCCACTAGCAAAATAACTCAAAATATTTGCATTTTTCATCAAAATAGGGATTTTAAACCCAAAACTGCTCCG
Source organism: Verbena officinalis (assembly GCA_958496215.1). NCBI lineage: Eukaryota > Viridiplantae > Streptophyta > Magnoliopsida > Lamiales > Verbenaceae > Verbena > Verbena officinalis. The sequence continues at coordinate 5,295,348 of OY292388.1, forward strand.
AAAATCACTCGTGCCTTCGAAAACTGTCAGAAAAAATGCCATTCTCCGGTTTTCCAAGGCCATGAGCACGGCACGAGTGGTTTTCGGTCCAAAGTTCTTGTTTTGACGATAATACAAACATATTGGGTTATTTTGCTAGTGGAACAATTACTATCCTTAGAATGCTAAATCGGGTTAGTTCGTATTTTTTTGTAATTTTCCCTTTAGTACCATTAACTTTGAGTTTTCACTTCTTGACCCTAGATAATTTTTAACTTTGATTTTTTAAATATATTAATATTCCAACATTCCTATATATATATGAATTATTTTTTTCTTACTTTGTTAATTTTGGGGTACGTTGTTGTGGATATATATGTAGAACTTTTTGATCTCCAAATTAACTTTGGAGTATGTGCTGCACTGTAACTCAGAAAATTAAAATGCATCTGGTGGAAATATGTACATATATTTACCGACAAACTTGGAATTAATGTTACAAACTTCTAATAATTAATAAAACAGCAAAAATAAATAAATTAAAAATTTGTTACAATAAATATATAGTTCAGATGTTTAACTTTTACCCCTTTTGAACTGCGAAAGTGTAGAGATCCAACGCTATCCCGCCCAGACAGTAATATACAAGTGCTGTCTTGTCCATAGGGAATATGCATCATTTTAATTTACAGAATTTAATGGAGTATAAATACATATATATGCATCGAGCTATTAAATACATAAATAAATTAAGAAAATTATACAGTTAATTTGCAAATGTAATTTAGAGAATTAATTATTACATCAATATTGAATCTTTAATCATGCATGCATATATAATTAATTATTTTGTTTTAAATTAATTATTCCGGCGGCCGGCCGGCCAGATGCACATGTGGGGTCACGGTTCAGAGTACAGAAAAGGTCCAGAATCACTTCGAGGGACACAGCCAAAAGCAATGGCACTGCGGCTTCCATGCTACTGCTGCTCATCAGGATGCAAGCACAACATCGATCACCCAAGAGCGAGACCACTCAAGGATTTCAGAACTCTACAAACACACTACAAGAGGAAACATGGCTGCAAACCAGCCTTTTTCTGCCGAAAATGTGTCAAGCCTTTTGCAGTAAAAGGTGATTGGAGAACACATGAAAAAAACTGCGGCAAAATTTGGTACTGCTTTTGTGGGTCTGATTTTAAACATAAGCGATCGCTCAAAGACCACATTAAGGCATTCGGCCATGGCCACGCCCACAACCGCCGTAAGGCCACTTTTGTTGGGAATAATAATAATTAAGAACGACATATATATATATATATATATATATATATATATATATATATATATATATGATCGAGTTGAGGAGCTAGGAAGATCATTGACTAATTATGAGATTTAATTAGCATGCATGGATTAATTTGAGTATTATTACATATGTATATCTGATAATTAGGGATTGGGGTAATTAAGGTAATTAATTAGGATTTTTATTTTTATTTTTTGGGAGATATAAATAATATATTATATTATTGGGAAATGTATGTTAATTAGAAGAATGCATTTATTTTGGATATTTTGTAGTTAATTTGGGGAATGTGTGCGAAATAAAGCTATGTATGTGTGATAATTTATGGACAATATTAGCTAGTAATGCAATGTTACATTTTATATTACAACGTGTTATCATTATGTGGTACGATTATTAAAGTATTGCTTTAATTTATAGGGGAATTATCCAAACCCGTAAAATTTACTGCATTTACGAAAAATTATCTGGAATCTTTTTTTAGGAATATTTGTAAGGTTTCAACTATTTTAATTTTAACATTTTTAGAAAGTATTTGTAAGGTTTCAAGATGACAGTACGTGTGTGGGATGTTTTTAATTTTTTTCTAATTTAATTATATCTCTATGTTGGGTTTCAACTCTCAATTAACCTCAAGGTGGCAAATGAGTCATCCTACACTGCATTACAACAATAAAATATATAATAGTTTGCAACTAAATGGCCGCCCCGGCTAATTTAACAGTGCTCCAGGATTCGAACCTATTTTTAATACAACGGGTACTCCACAATATTATTGAGATATAATTAAATTCTCATTACAAATTAGTAAGGTCTATTTCAAATGGTGAAAATGAAAAACTGAGTTCATATGCAGTCTGCAAATATAGTGAGATACAAATTAAAGGGCAATAGACTATTCCTAAGAATTAATCAGAGGGTTTTTTTGTATATATATATATATATATGATGAGTATAACATGTCTACAACATGAGTGAATTAGGGTATATAATGCTTTTTTAGTTTTTTTTTTCCAAATAATTGATTTTGTTCACCATAAACACTTACTTTTTTGGATGACAGCTTACTTTGGGATCAAACGTACTAGAGGCTCGTCTTTAGAAAATTATTCTCTCCCTTCGAAAGTGTTTTTCCCATCGGGAAGGCTAGGATCAGTTGGTTTTTGTTGATTACTTTATTATATCGCTAGATTGATAATTCTCATTTGTATTTTTTATTCTTTTCTTAGGTTTTAATTTGTTATTTTAGTGGGCTGAGTTTTTTTTTTTTTTTTTTCTTTTGTGTTTTTTTGGATAGTTTGATTGTTAGCTATGGACATAGTTTATGTTCAGCTATGTATGTAGATGATTTTGAATTTTTTTGACTGAATGGTTTGGGTAATTAGTAGGAGAGAACTAACCAAAAAATAAATCAATTACTCAAAAGCAACACACGAAATCGGCCAACATATTTTGTCATTATTAGAATTTAGAACTGATTTTATAAGAAAATGTGCACCAAAGAAGTCAACAGTCAAAATGATCTAAATTAATCATTGTCACAGCAAATAAAAAGTATTAATTAATATCCGAACACCTTTGATATATATATATATATATATATATATATATATATATATATATATATAACTATTAAAATAAACTTTGATTGATCTTATCTGTGCACAATAAACAAATGTTACATATACTTTATATATTTTTATTTATGAAAAAGATTTCTATTGGTAGTTAAAATTCAATAAATGCCTAAGTTCGCATTTAATTACCAAATCATATATAATCATATATATATATATATATATATATGAAAATGGTTAAGTGGAGTATTTTAGGAAACATGCTTATGTGTTAATGAGATGGATTAGTTAGAATTAGTTAATTTGGCCGTGTAGATTGTTTCTATAATTAAGTTCATTGATTATTGTTTTTGTAACTTACATATTTATTCAACATATTTATTTATATTAAATAATTTGTAACTCCTATTTAATTATAGAATTATATAACTACTTTATATAATATTAATATTAAATTTTTCAATCAAGAAATAATTTTAAGTAAATTTTAATAAGCTTTACTAATCATTATGAACTTTATATTTATGTGCTAAAAAATATATATATGATTGAAGAGGAATTTAAAACTATTTATAATTTAAATATAATATTCAATTTGTACATGAAAGTGTAGTATAGAAGAATTACCATTCAACAAATATTAATAATATTTGGGTAAAAGATTATTTAGTTCTATAATTAATATTTTTTTTATTTTGTAATTAATTTTTTAAAATTTCTTTTAATTATTTATGGGGGTCACAAAATTACATATATTTTTTAAAATATATGTTTAATTAAATTTTATTATTATCTTAATATTATAAAATAATAAAATAATTAATTTTTTTAGAAAACCCTCTAAATACATATATTTTATTTTCATTTTTCAATGAAAAAAATATATTTAATTTCAATGTGAATAAATTCATTAAGTTATTATATTTAAATTTTAGTATTTTCATAATATAAAGAAAATTTTAATAATAAAATGAATATTATTATTAATTAATAATGAAATAATAATAAATTATTCAACAAAAAAATAATATCAAGTATACAAGAGATTCTAATCATTATTTCTATGGTCTATTATTAAATATTTTTTTTATATTTTAATTATTATTGTAATATTTTTGTATCAATTATGTGCGTGAGTTTTAAAAAATATTATATATATATATATATATATATATATATATATATATTATTCCATATATTACAAATACAAAATCACTACTTTGTTATAAAAATATAATTATTGCTTTTGTACATTTAAAATGAGTTTTTCATATATATAATTTATGATTATTTTATAAAAAGAATTATTTTGGTATATGTTTCAAATTATGAATTAATTATTTATATATTTTATTAATAATTATAAATATATTTCCCTGTGCAACGCAGGGGATAAAAACTAGTTTTACTGATTAAAACTAAAAAAGAATTAAGAAAATTACAAGGAAACGTATAAAAATATACAATAATTAATTAATACAAAACAAATTGACCCAAATAATTTTATTTAAGTGGTGAAGGAGAGGTCAGAGGACCTTCTTACAATATACGATAAATCGGAGTACCATAACTATAACAATTTTAGCTAAAATCCCAACCGCCGAAAGCCCCTAAATACACTCTCCGGTGTCCGTATTTTCTTGATTTGAGCTATAAACCTTCATCCTAACTATCCAAAAAAGAGGAAAAGGAAAAACAGAAGAAAGAAAAAAGAGTTGAAAAACTAAAGCCCATCTCGTTATCATCGAACCGTTCGGAGATTGTTCTTAGAAACTCTCCGCATCGACATGTCTAAACGGTACGTGTTTTCGGAAAATTAATGTAATTTTGTTTAATCTGACATTATTCGTGGGTTAATCTGATGTGGGGTTATCTGGAATTCGTTTGTTTAGGTTTCAGATTGGAAATATCTTGTTGCCTCAGGTTTATGCATTTGATTTTGGGAATTATTTGGGGATTCTTGTTATTGAATCGGATTATTGAGCTTGTCTTTTGTTTCTTGTAATTCGGGTTTGTGTTTGAGGTAAGAAAGAATGAAAATTGATGGGGAAAAGCAAAACATTTCCGGGTGTAATGATAGCCCTAGATTTTATCTGGAAGGGGTGGCCTGATTGGCATTGAATAGAGAAACATCAATTATATGACTTCCTTAGAGGAAAGAAATGATATACATATTATATGATTATTTCTCTTGTAAAATGTTGTTCTGTTACCAATTAATCTTTAGTTTTGAAGCTTTGAACATTTTATCCTACTGTTCCGTACATTTTCAAACAACTCTCTCCTGATAAATTGAAGCATATACGTGCTTCTCTAATACATCTTGCCTCTTATTAATATTAGACAACCAGGGTTGATTCTCTGAGATATTTATGACATATTATGCATTACCCATTCTGTGTTATAACTTTTACTTTGAGGAATGTATAAAGACAGTATAGACATTAGTCTGACCAAAAGGGTTCTTTCTTGTCATGGAACTCATCAAAATAAGTCGATTTTGTTTATTCTTTATGTTGGCCAAGATCAAATGTTGTTTACGCCTTTCAACATTTTTGAGCACTTTATAATTTGTTTCAGATGGTTTTCATTTCTTTAGGGTTCTTTGCAAATTCTTTACCCATGGCGCATGCCTAAAAGGTGAACATTGTGAGTATTTACATGATTGGAAGGCCCCTTCAAATAATGTAAGTTTCTGCCAACCTGCACTAAATTTTTGCATTATTTTGATGTTCTAACTCTCCTCTCTCTCTCTCTCTTTATTGCAGATATGTACCTTCTACCAGAAGGGAAATTGCGCTTATGGGAGTCGATGCAGATATGATCATATCAAAGTTTCTAAGTTACAATCTCCGGCTTTATCTTCATCAGCAGATCTTTCGTTGGCCAGAGAACTTCCTACTGGAACTGCAGCATTTGGTATTTCCACTGATTTCGGAGCTGAATACTCGGCTTCTAGTGGATCATTTAGCCCTCCTAGTCAATCTGCATGGGGAGAGAACTCTGGTCATCAAGATACACTATATAACGGTGTTGATTTTGAGAATTTTACGGCTTTTGATCCTGCTGAAAGACCGATATGCTCCTTTGCTGCTGCTGGTGAATGCCCTCATGGCCTCAACTGCCCTCACATGCATGGGGACCTTTGTCCTACATGCAAGAAATACTGCTTGCATCCTTACAGGCCTCAGGAAAGAGAACAACACTTGAAAACATGTGAGAAGAGGCAAAAGCACTTGGAAGCTTTAACTCATAGTCAAGAAATAGAGTGCTGTGTTTGTCTGGAGCGTATCCTCTCGAAACCCACAGCAGCAGAAAGGAAATTTGGAATATTATCAGAATGTGATCATCCGTTCTGTGTATCATGTATCAGGAATTGGCGTAGCAGTTCTCCATCTTCTGGTATGGATCCTAACTCTGCATTGAGATCCTGCCCTATTTGTCGGAAGCTTTCGTATTTCGTCATTCCTAGTGTCGTTTGGTATTCGTCAAAAGAAGAAAAACAAGAGATTGTTGATACCTACAAGGCCAAGCTGAGGTACCATTGCTCTCTCTCTCTCTCTCTCTCTCTCTCTCTCTCTCTCTCATTGACAACTGACCAGTAATTCTCTTTCAGATCTATTGATTGCAAGCACTTTGACTTTGGGAATGGGAGCTGCCCATTTGGCACAAGCTGTTTTTACAAGGTATATCTTTCTTCCTAGTTTCTTTCTGTTTTCTTTTACATCAAATTATGAAAGATTGTGTAGCCAATCACTGTGTTTCTTGCGCTGTTGCTCTATTCGAAGTTATTGTCGGTGTAAATTAAGGTGTTTCAAACTTCGCCATGAAGCATTTGTCAAAAGTTCAGATCAAAGCTTCAGATATTTTAAGGTTTCTTCTGGAACACATTGAATTTGTAACATGGGTGGAGCGAAATACTACTGAAGAAATCACAATTTCCCGGCGTATTTGTCAGTTCTTGGGAGAAATTCTATGTGAACGGGTTTTAATGTCATGAAATACAGTAATGGCAGTTATATTAAATTGTTCTGAAATGAATACTGATATTATTGGTATGCCTTCTCTGTTCTGAAAACATAAATTGTAGTTTTTATGGGCAAAAATAAAGATTAGTGGTGGTAGAGAGTATTTTCACCTTTAGTTTTGAAGATAGTGGAGATTTCTTGTTTTCCTAGTTAACTATGATAGTTTGTTGTGTTCCAGCATACTGTCAAGCCTGGCTCATTTTTATGGAATTCTACAGTCAATACTGATTTATACAGCTCGAGAATTCAGGATATAGATCAACTTGAATCGAGATCTGACATCTTTGATATGCATGCTTTACAAGCTCATTAGAGCAATATTACAATCCCGACATGCCAATAGAAAATGATGAACTTGATAGTGATAGTGATGAAGACGTGGGGAATTTAATCTCAGATGTTAGGACGGCAATGTTGCCGATGCTGCAGGATCTTGATGCAAGTGATTCAGATAGTTAAAATGTCGATTTTGTAATATAACAAGCTGGAAAAATTGTCACCTAGATTTGATACTTGTCAGAGAGTTTTTTGTAGTATGAACCATTTTGTGTTTACTCGTTGGTGTTTATGACGTGGAACTTTTGGTTGCTATTGAAATTTATGCTGTTAAAAAGACTATTAAATTGCAGCATACTGGTATAAACTATTAGGCTTTGGGAACCTACCAAATCAACAGCACAAATATTTACAGTTAACTTGAATTCCACTTTACAGCATGCATTTCGTGATGGTCGTCTTGAGGAAGTGGTTCTTCGTCATCTTGGGGCTGAAGATGGAAATACCGTCATTGCCAAAGATATTAGGTCTCCCTTTTCTTTCTCTTTTTTTATTTTGCCAGTGTTTTCTTAGTATTTCTTTTTTCTGTTTTGACTTACTTGGCCATGATGATATTTTCAGGCTCTCTGACTTTCTAAGTAATATGCGGATAAGGTGATTAAAGCTTTAAAGATTCAGGAAGTGTTCAGGTGTGAGTCCTATTTTGTTTTTCAGCAATTGATCTCTATCTGAGTATTTTAATTCATAATTTGTTCTCTATGTTGACGATCAAAATATAAAAATTAAAACATCTTACCCTATGTACTCATACATGCAGGCTTTTGATAACATATTTGGCAATATATCCAGCTTATTATTCGAAATTCGATGAATCGAAAAGTAGTTTGTATCCAAGGTGAGAGGTGATCTTTTTGCAACCTTAAGTTGAACATAGTGTTACTTGAAACCAACGAAATTACCTTCTCATATCTGATACTATTCTCACAGTTTCTAATGAAATAATAACTCTTTAACTTTACAGGATTCAAGAAATTTAAAAGGCCATCATCCCATCCCATCCCATCCCATCCCTCGTTATAAACCAGTTACTATATATGATAAGGTCACTGAAACAAACGTGGGATGCAATATGTTTGGTGAAATTGGTTTTGCTGCAACTTGTAATGGCGGCTTGTGCTATATTTTTCAACATTTTTGGCACACTATATTTTTAACATGTGGAGTTAAATTTTTATATGGGACTCTACTGGTTTTTGTTTTTAATTGAACAGGGCACCCTGATATCCTCCATGGTTGTTGTTTGGTACTCTTAACTTCTTTTGTGCTTTTGATTGCTGCTTGTATTTCTGAAATAAAGCATATATATGTATGTTTTAGAGTGGTGGAGTATGTATCTTTCATACATTCAAGCACTTCCGTTCATAAATAACACCAGAAATTTTATTATATGTTCGTTCAAATAACAAAAACAAATATAAATACAACACAATATATAACCATAAAAATAAAGAATTCCTCTCGAGCGTATATGCTAATTACAGACTCTGAATACGCAAAGTCGTGAATCAGTACTTGATGAGAGCAAACAGAGACAGAACCAATGACGAAATCACCACTGCGGCGGAAGCTGGGACGGTGATGCCGGCGGCTCCGGCATCAGGAGATGGTGCCGGAGACATGGCCAAATCTCCCTGAGCAAATGCACCAGATAGAACAGCGGCCATGAAGACCACAAACATCAACGCCATAGCCTTCAAAGTTGCCATTCTAATAAGATAAAATATTGATGCTGAACTTATGAAATGTATATAGGAGAAGAGGAGAAATGTGATGGTTGAGAGAAGGAATATGGAGGGATATATATAGGGTTTTTTTGTAATAATACAAATGAGTGTGCCCAGAAAATTGTGAACAGCTGGTGGGGTAGGGTGGGTGCAGCTATGCCTATGCCAGGTTGAAGAAGAACCAGTCCAACAGGGAAGGTGGGACTTTTGGTAACTTTTAAATACAATTAAGGGATAATTACACTTACACCCCTCGACTTAGGGGTAAATACAACAAGACCTCCTATACTATTGGAAATTACAGATAAATCATCTTACCCTAACGAAAACCTAAAAAAACATAAAGAAAAGTTATAAAATGACTAAATTACCAATAATATATTTGTTATAGTGTTTGCTATACATGAAATGAACGAAGTGATTAAGTTGTTGTCCAGTTAATAAAACGTTCACAACTACTTGGAAACAATAAAATAATTAACGGCAGAATCTAAGTGTTAGACAGAGCCATAATCGATGGGGTATCTCTATAATTTTCAAAAGTAGATGGGGTCTTGCTGTATTTTCCCTAAGTCGAAAGGGTTTAAATGTAATTATTCCTAAAATTTAATGATCGATGTAGCAATTGCACATGAGATGAGCGGCGCCGTTGATTTAGAAATATAAATTTTAGGAATATTTACTTTTAAAAAAAAATGATGCACATGAGATGAGCGGCGGCCGATATTTGGACGGCCGACATGAGATCATAATACCAGAAATATATATATATTCATAAATCAGAACAATATCTATAATCACATGGCATGATCACAATGTGTATGTATGATACGATATAAATTCAATCATTTCTTGTATTTTTTTTTCTTGAAATCTTTAAGTATACAATTTCCTTCAAATTATTGAAGCTTATGGGGTCAAATTTAACTTAAAAAATCCAATTTCTTTACATTAAGAAAGAAAATTTCACCATGAATTAGGCATGATTGTGAACATGATGTGGTCTCATGCTCAATAATAATTTGGCTCATCATGTCATATATGTTGATGTTATTATGTGATTCAGGGATATGAATACTAATACGGGATACAGCGAAACAGAAATTATTCCTACAAATACGGGATATAGTGATACAAAAGTACTTATTCCTCCTGATCTTGTGGTCCTGGCTCTTTCACCGGCTCAGCTGCTAATTCTTCATAACAATTGCAAGGAGCCACTAAATTACCAACATCAGGGTCGACCCAATCACCACACTTGCCATATACCTTTCTATGTGCTGTATATTTGTAGGTTGTAACACATAAATTATTGCAATCTTCATCATAAAATTGATTGAATCCAGAGTCACATTGCCAGTCGTAAGCATTTAGTAGTATTGATGTCCCTGTAAGGTAAACCCATGTATCCATGTACATATTAGTCTGACAAATTAAATAAATATACAATTACAATTTGAAACTGTAATATTTTCATTGTAGACAATCACAAGGATGTAGTTCACTTCTTAAATTAAGTTTTGAAATATCAATAGGGTTAATTACTATACATTTAGAGTAAGTACCCCATGAGAGTTAATTTGCTAAACTACATTTATATCGAGTAATGGATGCCTCTCATTCGATCAATTGAGGAAATTAATGTGATAACCTCTTTTTTGCTTTAATTTCTTTCTTGATTAATTGGAAATGTAACATATAATTCTTGAAATATTTTTGTGGACAAATTACTGTATTATTAATGATATTTTTCTTTTGTTAAGAGAAATTACCAGATTAATATTACTATCTAAAATGGGATTCATTTTCTTTTTAAATTTAAGTATCATAGATATCAGCTGTCAATTGTCATGACTCTTTGTACCAACTAATTAAAGTAATACATTTTTTTCAAAACAAAATGCATCTGTAAATCTGTATAACTGACGCTTGGAGGCTTGTGGGACGACTGTTTCCTTTTATCATTTTTATATTTACTAAATCTAAAATATGTTTTAATTATAAAATGGTCCCTCTAATTTTAAAAATTTTGAAAACACAGACCTTAAGATTTCTTTATTCTTTCTTCCAAAAAGAAAAAAGAAAAAGATTTCATTATTCTACAAGCTACTCTCTTCAATCACTACAAGAAAATTTAATAATAGTGACAAAAAAAAAAGTGACAACACACAAATAATAATATTTAGTGACAATAACTTTTATTTTGTCACTAACTAAATTCATTTGATAACAACAATTTTTATATTGTTACAATATGATCTATAGTGACAAGAGTTTGTGATTTTATTGTCACAATTAACAATTAGTGATATAACTATGGTGACAATTTGGTGAAAAGAAAAGTTGTCACCATAATTTTGTGATAAAAATTTACTTATCACAAAGTTGTCACCATAATTATGTCACTAATTGTCAATAACAATAACTTAAACACCATATTATCACTATTATGCATCATGAAAATTAATTTTGTGAATTTTTGTCACTAAACGAATACAATTAGTGATAAATTTTGCATTGCCACAATGCATTTTGTCACTCATTTTCATTTTTCTTAGACAAATTATATTTAACATCATTAATGACAACTTAAAAGTATACCATTTGTTTAATTCTATGTTTACTTTTGAGTATTATAATTTGAAAGTATTTTTACAGTAATTACTATATATTCATAAAAATCAAAACGGTAGCTCACTATGTATACAATACAACAGAAGATTTTTTTTTTTATTTCTGAGATGGTTTGAATTAAAATAGGCAGGAATTAGGTTTAACACCGAAGTTTGGATTCACCCGTTTTGTTGCCATGTTTTAGGTGTTTTTAGGGCTTGCCTCCATGACTGGTTAAGAACTAAATCCCTTGACAGTTTTTAATTTTGTAAAACAATCCATATACAGTTTTCAAGATTTAGTTCGTGGTACTCACCAAAAACACAATAAGGTCCTGTCAATAAATGGCTTTTTGAAAATTTCACAAAAGAAGATAGGAAAATATTGCAAGAACAATTTTATAATGATCTCTTTGAGAAAAATGTTAAGATATCTTTTGTCCCATGGTTTATTACCAATTATGTAGAAAATTATATTTCCGTCATTGAAAGAGAATATAAGTATTCTCAAAATGGAAAGGTTTTAAAAACAATTTTCCCTCCTTCTCAATCATTTTAGATTGAAAAAGATACTGAAATTAGGTATTATACTGCTTTCCAAAAACTCATCGATAGTGAAGTTTTACCTATTACTACTGCTCATATTAATGGTTTAATAAAACAACAAAACTATAGTAATATCTATTTAATTGTCCTTGGAGAACAAATTGTGTCTTTACATGATAGAGTAGAAAAACTTATTTTCAATATAAATGAACTTAAAAGTTCATTACATATTAACAAAACTTATAATCAGGAGAATATTGCTACTCCTAGTATTCAACCTCCTCCAAACGTTAAGGATTTTAAATTAAAATCGATGTATGAGCTTTGAAAAAATGCTTGATGAAAAATTCAAGAATCTTTCAATCAAAACTCTTAATGATGAGTTTGGAAGTGATATGAGTGATAATGACAATTATCAGAATACTATCCGTGAAGAGATTAATAAACTCCCTAAATATGCTGATAAGCCTACCCAAAGGATGTATTATTATCCTAGACCTCTCCTCAGGATGTTCTTTTTGAAGAACATAAGTATATTGTGAATAATTCCTATAGTGGTAAAAATATTTACGAATGGAATATTGATGGTTTTACTGAAAGACAGATTTATAATGTTGTCCATAGGATGCTTATGTATAGTACTATATGCAAGAATAATGGCAATTCTGATAAAGCTATAGCTAACATGATTATAGCGGGTTTTACTGGTCAACTCAAAGGATGGTAGGATAATTATCTCACCCAGAGCAATAAAAATGATATTTTAAATATGATTAAATATGAAGATGGTAGACAGGTTGAAAATTCTGTCTATACTTTAATTATTAATATCATTGAACACTTTACTGGAAGATGGTCCGACAATAGTGACAATCTTAGGACTTTGCTCCAGAATTTAAGGTGTCGTACTATTACATATTTTAGATGGTACAAAGATAATTTTCTAAGTAAAGTTATGGAACTCCCTGAGTCTAATAGTCCTCATTGGAAATCTAAGCTTATTGATGGATTACCTTCCCTATTTGCTGAAAGGGTTAGGAAAAACCTTAGAAAATGTGACGTTAATATTAACTATAATAATTATACTTATGGCAAGTTAATAGGAACTTGCATTCAAGAAGGCTTAGCTTGATGCAATGAGATAAAATTGAGCCAGCAGATTAAGAAGCATAATCTTAATGAGAAAAAACAGCTAGGTCAATTCTGTGGTCAACTTGGAATAGAAAATCCATCTACTAGCCAGGATAATAGTAAGGCTAAGAAATATAAGAAAGATAATAGATCTCATGATTTTCCTAAAAGAAAACACAGGAAAAGAAAAGAAAATAGAGAATTTAGGAAAGAGAAAATGAGAGCGAATGCGCCCCCTATTGTTTGCAAAAAATGTGAAAAAATTGGTCATTATGCCAATAAATGTTGGGTTAAGAAAAAACTCAGCACTTTAGAGATTGATAGTGATCTCAAAGATACTCTTAGCAAGCTACTTCTTCATTCGGATTCTGAAGAAGAAGAAGTGCCTGTTGATGGGCTTGAAGCCTTGGATAATGATAACAGTTCTTCTGATAGTGAAGACTGTAAACCTTGTAAAAATGGTTTACCTTGTGAAAGGGAGGATAGCTCCGATCAAGAAGAATGTAATAACCTTTATAAAATTATTTCCCAATCTCATGAGATTAATGTCCTTAATAATGATAGTATTTTATAGATTTTAAAATCTGTTAAAGATCTTGAAATTCGATCAAAAATTCTCGATCAAATTGGAGAAAAAGATTCTCCAAATAAGCATAATGATTTTATTCCAAAATCTTCTGAACCATATACTATGATAGAAGTAAAAAGAATGCTAAAACAAAAGCAAGTTGGTGAAACCCCAACAAATGCTAATGATTTAGCAATTGAGATTTATAATCTCAATAATGAGATTAAAATTTTGAAAAGCTTCAATAAAAATCTTGAGGAAAGAGTTTTAAAATTTGAAATTTTTAATAAAGGAAAACAACCTCTTATCAATTTCGATTCTGATAATCAAAATACCTTCTCAGATAATGAAAATTTCTTAGCCACTTTAGAAATGGTTACTTCTCAAAAATGGTTTATAAAAATATCTCTTCTTATTGATCATAATTATAGAAAGGAGTTTACAGCACTAGTTGATAGTGGTGCAGATTTAAATTGCATTTAGGAAGGAATCGTTCCTACCAAGTATTTTCATAAAATGACCCATTCTTTAAGTTCTGTCAATGGTCAGAAAATGAAAATCAATTTTAAGATTCCAAAAGCCTATATTTGCAAAAATAAAGTTTGCATCCCTACTAGTTTTTTACTAGTTAAAAATATTACCAACCAAGTTATACTTGGAACCCCTTTTTTAAAAAAAATATTTCCAGTAAAAATGATTGATGAATAAGGTTTTATAGAAACCTTTGAAGGAAAAGAAATTACTTTTCATTTTATCACTGAACCTTTTACTCGAATTTTAAATCAAATAAAAGATTCTTTTATAAAGAATAAAGAGAATCAAATTAATTTTCTTAAACATGAGATAAATATTTTGAATATTGATGAAACTCTTAAAAATCCTAAATTACAGGATAAGATAAAATTGCTTAATAATCAGTTTTCCTTACAAATCTGTAATGATCATCCAAATGTTTTTTGGGATAGAAAGAAACATATTGTTTCACTTCCTTATGAGGATAATTTTGATGAGAAAAAAATTCCAACAAAAGCCAGACCTTGTCAAATGAATAAGGATTATCTTGAGCTTTGCAAAAAAGAGATTGAAGCTTTAAAAAACAAAGGGTTAATAAGACCCTCTAAATCTCCATGGTCTTGTACAGCTTTTTATGTTAATAAACATGCTGAGCAAGAGAGAGGTGCTCCCAGGTTAGTCATTAACTATAAACCTCTTAATACTGCTTTAAAATGGATTAGATATCCGATCCCTAATAAAAAGGATTTACTTAACAGGCTTTATGATGCTTTAATATTTTCAAATTTTGATTTAAAGTCAGGATTTTGGCAAATTCAAATTCATGAAAAAGATATTTATAAAACAGCATTTAATGTTCAAATTTTAATTTTTTTTTATTTCTGAGATGGTTTGAATTAAAACAGGCAGGGATTAGGTTTAATACCGAAGTCTGGATTCGCCCGCTTTGTTGTCATGTTTTAGGCGTTTTTAGGGATTGCCTCCATGACTGGTTAAGAACTAAATCCCTTGACAGTTTTTAATTTTGTAAAACAATCCATGTACAGTTTTCAAGATTTAGTTCGTGGTTCTCACCAAAAACACAATAAGGTCCTGTCAATAAATGGTATCAGAGCCACGGTATTCTGATCTTAGTATATGATATTATTCAACACATATCTCTTATGATGAATATCATAAGAAACACAGATACTGTTAAAAACAGTGCCGAAGAGGAGTATGATATTCCTCAAAATCTTGATTTGCTTAATAAATGGACTATTCCAAAAATAGATTCAAAAATTATTTATAAATTTGGTACTTTTGAGAAAATGGGTTTAAAACAAGTGGTTAAAACCACTGAATAAATAATTTCCCTTAATAAGGATGAGATGATAATTAGATTACTCAGCAATAGAGATCTGAATAAATACAAAAAATTATATAAATTTATCCATATTGGATTAGTTCAGGTTGCCTTTAAACCTTTAACCCTAGAAGGGTTACTAGAAAGCTTTATAGCAACTTTAAGATATGGTAGAAATTTAGATTGGAAACAATCTTTAATGGGTATTATTCAGTCTAGTTTGGCCCATGGCCCAGTTTATTTTAATGTTTATCCTAATTTACAGTTATCTTTAACTGATATTAATATTCTTGATGCTTTAACATTAAATGTTAAAACTCATGGTTATAATTATGCTCCAGGATCTGAGGTTATATGTGTTTGTTATAGAATTTATTACAAACCTCTTCATACTTTGAATCCCCACTGTCAAATGGTTGATAAACCATTAAATGAAATTGTCCTTATAGAAACCAATTTTAGTAGATCTGAGATCACTACTAGAAGATCTCTCAAATGGGATGAAATAACATTCCCAGATAATTGGATTATTGAGAGAGCTGTTCCTGCTCTTCCTAATACTCAGGACAAAGCTACTAATATAGTGCAAACTCCTGAGGGAAATGTTGTTATTAATTTTGATAAACCTAGATATTCTCTATGACAAAAACCTAAATCATGTCTTTCCAGATCCAACTCTTCTTATTATCATATATCTCCTCTTGATTATGAGGTCAAATCTCCTTCTAGATTTTCTACTTCTCAAATCAAATAAACAAAAAAATCTTCCGATGATGCTCCTCCTGATACAGTTGAAGAATTAAGGATCCACCCTGATAATATTGTTAGAGGTGTTTATAGAGTTGAAGCAAATATAACTGCATCTGAAATGAATTTTTCTATTTAATGGATTTTAAACCAAAAATTGATTTTAGCCCGGATCACAAATACAACAATACTATAAGAAAAAAGATAATAAAATAACCAGAAAGAATAAGGAATTTCCTCCCGTATAAATATAATTAGTCACAGAATCTCAATATGTCCATAACCCACAATAATTAAATTAAAACTATAAATTAATCAATCAGGACTTGATGAGAGGCAATAGAGACAGAACCAATGAGGAAACCACCACCGCCGCGGAAACATGGACGGAGATGCCGGCAGCGCCGGCGTCAGGGGAGGGTGCCGGAGACATGCCCAAATCTCCCTGAGCAAATGCACCTGCAGATAAAACAGCCATGATGACTACAAACATCATCGCCATAGCTGCCTTCAAAGTTGCCATTCTAATAAGATAAATATATATGTCTATATATATATGTTAGATCAGATAGTGAACTTTTTTATACTGGTAAGTCTGAAATGTTAAGTAGAGAGCTGGAAAAAACAGAGAAGAAGAAACTGTGATGGTTGAGTGGAGTGATTATGGGGGGATATTTATAGATAGCGCTTTTGAAAACGCGTTTCAAATTAAACATTTCAAGAATTAGTCCAACAAGGAAGGTGCGAGTTTAGGTCATAATATGTTAATAATTGGTGAACTAGCTAGTCTGAAAAGTTGATTAATTCCATTTCTTTACATTAATAAGTGTTAAGAAATTTCACTATGAATTTAGATTTTGTCACGCGTGCGATCCATATTAAACCAACATAAATAAAGGTCATAACATCGTTATCTAATTCTAGCATACAAAGAAATTAATTCAATATTAATTGGTAACCTGTATCTTTCTCCTAATTGCAGCATTAATAATACCTAGGGCGGTCTTTTAATTTTCTGGCGAACAGGTAAACAAATTGATCTTGGACTGACTTTGTAAACTAGATAATCGTGTCCTAGGCAGCTTCTTTGTTAATTTACGAGGCCAAGACTTAGAGGGTGTTTGATTAAGCTTATTTTAAAGAGCTTATAAGCTCTCACATCATATAAGATATTAAATTTTATTTAAGAATAAGATCTAAAAGTGTTTAGATAAAAAATAAAACCATGCGCTTATAAGATGATAGTAATGGCAATTATGTAATTAACATGGTCAAAATATAGGAGAATATGTTAAGGTCTTAAAATAAGTTGGGAATCCTAACTTATTTTTAAGGAGCTTATAAGCCCCTTAACATCTTATTTTAAGAGCTTATAAACTCCTTTTAAAAAATATTTACCAAACACTTTGCAACATTTTATAAGCTCTTAAACATCTTATAAAATGTTTTAAGGAGCTTATAAGCTCAGCCAAACACACTCTTAATTAGTTTACTTTCTGAGATTACTATCTAGTATCTACTATATAGACAGATTGGGTTTCTTTCTTCTTTTCTTTTTTTTGAAGAAAAAGGTCCCAGAGGGGTCATTCATTACTTGAATCAGAGATTACAAGATCAGCAATACAAATAGAAACAATGTCCAAACCAATGATACTGGTCAAAGCTGTATTTTTCACAATAGTGTAAACAGATTAGACTTGTTATTTATTCGTAGTTTATTAATCTTATCCAAAAAATTTACTTTGGACTACAAAATTAACTTAAATAATTGAATGACCCATTTGTTTACTCGAAACTAAAATTACAAAATATACCAAATTCTTAGGATCTTGTTAAGGTTAGTCAATATTTTAATGGAATATTTCTAATAAAGTTTTAAAAATTGAGTGTTTTTTGTAATTATAAAATTCTTGTAGAGTGTACGTATAATATTTTAATATTTTAATTAAAAGGGTTAATTTTAGTAAGTAAACTATTTCCAAATCTAATTATAGCACATAGAAGATGGAATAGGCTGCTTAATATTAGAATAGATGATCCGTTTGACTATATACTTAATTAGCTTTTAGCCTTTTACTGGTAAGGGTTAATTTTGTAGGCATTGTACTATTTAAAGGTTATTATTAATTTATTATTTGTATTCAATTGCTATTTAATTTCTTTTCCTTAGAAAAGGTTGGTTATGTATAATACTAGTTTTTTTTTTTTTTAACTTAAGGCATACATACAATTCAACCACATACAATTCGTTATAAGGAATTAAATCTCAATTCGTTATAAGGGATTAAATCTCGGATCTCCACGTTAATAGCAATATCTAACAGTTATTGGGTCAAATCCCAAAAGTTCATGTATAAGTATAACACTAGTTATGACAACTCAAATATATTATTTGTTATGCACCAAAAAATATATATATATTATTTGTTTAATTTTTCAGTGATTATTTAATCTAATTAGGAAAATGCAACTGAAATTATTTAAATAGTAACTATATATTCATATATTAATATATCAGATAAATAAACAATATGGGAGGTCGGTCGGTATACAACTCAAGAAAGTGAAGAAAAAATATGAAAAGAATACAACAACAAAAAAAAGAAATCAGAAAATAAAGAATCTCCCCCGGCCGTATAAATTAAATTAATTACAGAATCTCAGCATGTAAACACCACATCCAATAAAAAATAATCACCACCAAAGTTGATGAATCAGTAGTACTTGACCAGAACCAATAGAGACAGAACCAATGAAGAAGCCACCACGGCGGCGGAAGCCGGGACGGAAACACCGGCGGCGCCAGCATCAGGTGACGGTGCGGGAGCCATGCCCAAATCCCCCTGAGCAAACACACTGGAGAAAACTGCCATGATGACCACAATCATCAGCACCAATGCCTTCGAAGTTGCCATTTTAAGTTAAATTTGTGGATTTCTGTAAACTGAAATATTGAAGTAGAGTAGAAGAATAGAAGACGGAGAAGAAAATCTGTAAATGATGGTTGAAGAGGTGATTATGTGGGGGTTTATATAGGGGGTTTGTATGCAATGCGCGTGGGCCCAGCAAACGTGTGAACAGCTGGTCTCTTTAATTAGTAGCTATGAAAGACGGATACGGACACGACAATACGAACACGATACAATACGGATATGGCGATACGAATTTTTTTTAACATTTTACATTAGAGAAGTATCTGACATGGATGTCGGACACAACACGACACCATAAGATAAGATTTTTAGAAGTATCCGTACATCATACCATATTATATGTCACTCCATCCAGAAACATATAATTATCAAAATCCCCAAATCGCCCCGGATCCGACCTGATTAGTGGTGAAAATCCATTATTACCCTTCAAGTTTCGTTTATAAAAATTAAACTTCCCTTTTCACTTTACAAATTAATACAAAGGCTCATTTTGAATATTATTAATACATCCCTATCAGTACAAATATATTACATACACCTTCTTTCCCAGTTTACAAAATTACATAGGACATACCTTGAAATAAAAAATGGTCGCTAGAACAAATGGTAAAAGTAACTGTATTTACATAACTATTTGGGTTGGGGAGTTTTTGTATTTATATATATCGGGGATGGGTCTAATGGTAATTTGACCAATGCAGGAATATAAACTGTAATTTCTGATCTACTTCAAAGGGACTCATATGTAAATTCTCTCTCTTTGATATACCTTGTGCAAGCTAAGTGATTGACATGGGGCGTGAGTGGTGGGTGGAGGTGGAAACACATATGCCAAAAAAATGCACATGAGATGACGGCGTCGGCGGTGGCCGGTGGGGATGAGGGGGCACGTTGGGGGGCATATGGCATAGCTGGTTGGTGTGGAGGCTTACCTAATTACTTTCTCCATTTCAGCTTCCACTCTAAAGGAACTTTTTCGAAATTGTACAAACTAAGTCACAAAATCTACACGCTACGTTTCTATATTTTTCTTTCTTTTTTAACTTAATAGTTCTTTTTCAGTTTTGGAGAAATTATACTTAGACCCCGACAAAGTTAGTTAAATTACAACTCATGATCCTTTTAGTTAAATAATTATAATTATACTTCACACGAAATTGAATAATTATAAAATACACATATGCATTAGTGTTCCGTTATGTAATAGATGATGATATAAAAAAATGAATAGTAGTGGAAAACGTAGTGGAAAAGATGGGGTGTTTACTTTGAAACTGGATATGAGCAAGACTTATGACAGAGATGAATGGAGGTTCCTCGAACGTGTCCTTGAACGGTTAGGTTTCCCCACCCCTTTCATAAAGCTTATTATGAGATGTGTTTCCTCAGTTTCTTATTCCTTTATGCTTGATGGTTGTCAATTTGGCTCTGTGGTCCCGGAGAGGGGTATTCGCCAAGGCCACCCCCTTTCCCCTTATCTCTTTCTGTTTTGCGCAGAAGTTCTTAGCTATATGATCCAGGAGAAAGAACGGGAGGGTTCTCTACAAAGCTTTGCCCGTGTGCAACGATGCACCGAGGATCTCCCACTTAATTACTCTTTGCAGACGACACGCTAATTTGTGGAAAAGCAGACTCGATGGCTATGATTACAATCCAGGATATCCTTGATAGGTACGCCCGAGTCTCCGGAGAAGTCATCAATAAACATAAGTCATCTATGTATTTCAGTAAGAACATTTTGGCATTGGACCGTGAGCACTTGGCGGGTATTCTTGGAGTCGAGATTGTTCCCAAATTTGACCTCTATCTCGGCCTCCCTTCGATTGTTGGCCGCTCTCGGGAATCCCTTTTCAGCTCTATTCGCAAGAAGGTTTGTGATATGATGCAATGTTTTTCCGAAAAGTTCCTTTCTATGGCGGGGAAGAAAATTCTTATCAAGTCCGTTCTTCAAGTTATGCCGGCATATGCTATGAGTTGTTTCAAACTTCCGGATTCCTTCATCAATGAGCTTGAATCGATGATTAGAAACTATTGGTGGTATAATAGAGACAAGAGTAGATTGCATTGGCTTGCCTGGGATAAATTGTGCCAAGCTAAGAATTCCGGGGTTCTGGGCTTTCGCAACCTCAAGATGTTCAACAAAGCACTGTTGGCTAAGCAGAATTGGCGCCTCTATACAAACCCAGATAGTCTTTTTAGCTGCGTCTTGAAGGCCCAGTATTTCCCCAACACCGGTTTGGATCAAGCAAGCTTAGGGCGCTCTCCCTTGTTCACATGGCATCATATTTTTGGTGCCCGTAATCTTGTGGATGCGGGCAGATTGTGGAGAATTGGTTCGGGATTTGATGTTCAAGTGTGGTCGGATAGATGGATCCCTAATCACCCGTTTCCAACCCCGAGGTTTCGTCTGGAAGCCTTCCTTCATCCCGAGTAGGTTGCTGACTTGATGGAGCACAACGTTCTTTGCCGGAACTGAGAACTTATTCACAACACCTTCTATCCGGATGATGCTCACACTATCCTTCAAATCCCCCTGGGTTCCCTTCCTTCGGCTGATAAGATGACGTGGAGATATTCTAAAAACGGCCGCTTCTCGGTGAAATCTGCTTATCACCTGAGTCTGGTTTTGGTTCGCTTCTCCAATGGTTCTACCTCGTTGAATCAGGCCAGTCCCCTTTCGACAAAGATTTGGAATTTGAAAGTCGTTCCCAAAGTTCGTATCTTTCTATGGAGAGCTTGTCTCGATATTCTTCCCACTTCATGCAACCTCATCCGGAGGTACTGCTTCGTAAATGATTCATGTACTATGTGTAAATCGGGGGGTGAAGACATATACATGTTTTGCTCTTGTGCCCTTTCACCCGACAAGCGTCGACGCTTTCAAATTTTCCTTCAAACCTCATCTCTCGGCTAGAACTTGGTTTTCGAGATGGAGTTCTCCATATCCTTAACAATCTTGATTTGCGTGAGAGCTGTATATTGGTAAATTTCCTATATTTCGTTTGGTTCAACAGGAACAAGATTAATATAGGCGAGCTGTGGTGGATGACAGAACATCTCGCTATGCGAGCCACCATCCAAGCGCATGCACTCATTCCGGAGGGCAACTCCCCTGCCGGTATAGCCGCTGTTCGTGAGCGAGTCCGGTGGGCCAAAACTCCGGATGGATTGATTAAAGTTAACTTCGATGGGGCCATTTTCCAAAATGCAAATGCAATCGGGACTGGACTCGTGGGTCGAAACTATGAAGGGCAAGTGGTAGCATGGGAAACTGACAGATTTCAAGACATTGTGGATCCAGAGGTTGCTGAGTATCTGGCCTGCCGAGCTGCTATCAAATTGGCCAGAGACTCCGTTGGCACCAGGTTATCATCGAAGGAGACTGTCAGACTCTCATACTTAAACTCAACTCCGACGAGGAAGATCTTTCCTTGTTGGGAAACATCGTTTCTGATATTAGGAGCTATCTCGTTCATTTTTCTGAATGTAAGTTTATTTCTTCTCATAGGGAGGCTAATTGTGTAGCTCATTCCCTAGCTAGGAACGCGGCTTTTGTCAGCATAGGTTCCACTGATATCCCTTCTTATGCATGGGATGTTGTATCTTTTGACTCTTCTTAATATATTGATCTTGGTTGATCTTCAAAAAAAAAAAAGAATACTAAATAGTGAAACTAACCTGATTTTTTTATACCATGGTGATGAGGTCTATTTTTGGGTAAAGGATCGTGGTCGTCCACATGTCCGAGCTTGTCAGTTGAATTTGTAAAGATAGGATCGACTACGACCTGAAACAAACGAACACAGAGGTTACTTGGACGATTCCATGGCTCAATCAAAAATAAAAATTTAGGGTTAAAAAATGCAAAACTCACCAGAAAAATTAGGCGGCGACTGTTGGGCGGTGCAAAGCTGCAAGAAGACCGTCGGTGGTGGCTTGTAGTGGGCAATGGTGGCGCTTGGTGGTCGGCGTAACGTGGTGGGCTGGTGGCCGAGGATTTGTGGGCGTCGGAGCTTCTGGTGGTGGGGTAATTAATTTTAATAATATGGGGCTCGCGAACCTCGAATCAACTAATAAAAGGTTCGAATTCGGTTCGATAAACAATCGAATTGAGCCTTGGCTCGATTCGGGTTCGATTTTCTCGAATACGAGTTCGAACCTTTGTCGAACCGGCTCGTTAGGCTCGCGAGCCGGCTCGGTTCGTTTGCAGGCCTACTGGGGTATGGCCTAAATACCAAAAAAATCCATGAGGTTTCAAAGGTTAACAAAGTCCCCCTGAGATTTCACTCTTTCTTACAATTTTCACCAGCCATTAGTAACAAACATTCCTTTAAAATTCAATAGTCAACCTTTTTTTTTTCTTTCAGCTCTTTCCGTCAAGGGCAATATGATAATTTTACCACCACCGTTAGCCTTTCCATTAGGCTTAAAACTTTAGGGTGTAGTTGGTAATTATCCCCAAAAATTATTGCAAATACCCCTTAATCAGACATAAACTTTCTCAACGCTATATTACTGCATTTTTATGTCTGCACTTGTTTAATTTCTGTACATAATATCTACAACGGAACTTCCTGTATATTTGTGCTATATATAGTAGTCATATATGTTTTCGACATTAGAACTTTAGAAACATTCAATCCATCGCATGATGATAATTAGTGCTATAAAAACCGCAGGTACAAGTGATGTCAAAGTCTCCTCTAAATATTTTCAGCGAGAAAACCCAGTAAGCAAAATATATTGACAAACCACATTCAAATTCTTTATATGTAAAACCCTGATCAGCTACTTCATGTCAAACCCACTATCGAGACTTTTGAATAATTGCTTACATGCCTCGACCTCGGGGAGGGGCCGTCAGACGGTGGCTGGGCGGCGGCTTGGAGATGAGAGAGAGATGAGAGAGTTCCAGTAAAGCCCTAATTTTTTGTTTCGTCTCCCAGAAAATCCCTAATTGAAAAATAAAAAACCTGATTTAGTAATTGGGTCGGGTCCTTCAACCATTATATCCGGGTCAAGTAGGTTAACGGATCGGTCCCGGCCCAAGCCAATCCTTCCCTAATCTGTGGGATATTCAAAGCCGATCGTCCAATTTTTCTGTCTCTAGATCTTTTTTAAATTAATTATAGGAAAAATTTGCAAATTTATTAAAATGAGTTTGAGAAAATGAAAAGTACATCCTATAACTTTGAAATAGTAGAAATTACCGATAAAGTTTACCGGAAAAAATATAATTCTAGCTTGAAAAAGTCGCGTGAATTGCTAAGCCACTTGCTCTTCATGTGATTTTTTCAGGTAAAAATTATCTTTAGTTTACATAATTTTGAAAATGAAGGAATAAAATTTCAATATTTTCAATGTCATATTATGAAAAATCTAATTTTCAATAGTTAAGGGATGAATTTACAAATTTTTCATTTTTAACTATAATAAGTTACTTTTAAGCCCTGGGAAAGTGTAATGAGAAGTCCTAAACTAAAACAGAGCTCTATTTTTGTGGATAAATTTGGATTTGAAGGAATTAGAAATTGACTCATCAAAGTTCAGGAATCCAAAGTTTATCCCAATATTTTTTTTAATCATAGATAAAGACAAGAAAATAAACAACAGGCAAGTCAGCCCCTTACAAGATTTTAACATATACAAACATTAAAATTGAAGGGCAATTTAGACTTATAACATAGAAGAAGAAGCCATGGCTTCAAAATCAGCACCGCTCAGTTCTTGAGTGAAATTTAGAGGTACTTCTTGAGTCTTTAAAGAAAAAGAAGCCTATATTATATATGTAGAAATTATATAACAAAATTAAATGAATTTATTCTATAACCTTTGTCATTGCAAGGAGTCGAACCCGAAACCTCCACATTTGGAAATAATATCAGATAGCCATTAGATTTAAGAAATTCAATTTTACATTTTCTGATTTCTAGAAAAGAAATATCTATATTTAAAAGAAGACTCAAAAAGTAATTTCATTTTTTAAATTGAAAAGAGAGGGAATAGTAAACTTGTGATAAAAGTTATAGTCCCTATTAATTGGAACGGCGATCTCGAGTTCTCAACCATGGACGGGGATGATTTTCCGGGGATGGTGGACCACCACAACCAAATGGCCCTGCCGGCGGGGCCGATTGCACGTTTTGGGATTCTCAGGAATTATTATTTTAATGGGAAATTTATAATTGTCTCGCCCTGTAATGGGCTTAATTTGTGCCTCGGATAAAGCCCACTGGGCCGATAGAACTAGTTTTTATTGTTTCTGTTTTTCCTCAATACAAAAACAATTTTTTTTAAATAAATTTACATATAATATTTCTTTAAAATTTGGTCGAATTACACTTCGGTACCTTGAAATTTCATGTTTTCAAAAATCAATTTCGGTACCCAAATGTAATATAAACAAAAGAATGGTAAGTTGAAATATGCAAAAGAATGGTAAGTTGTGAATATATTAGCGATTTATAACATAACTAATTTAGTCCAGTGTTTAGATTATTATGCATCATCAAAACTCATTCAGTCTTGAGCAAATTCAAATAAATGATATTACCTTAACTTGAAGTTCTACTTTACAGTTTACAAAACAAATGATGTTATAGGATTAAAAAGAAAATTAACTCAAAAGTGATATGTTAGGCTTTTTTTTCATAATTCTGAAAATAGAGGAACTAAATTGTATTAGATCAAACCTCCTGGATAGTAAATGTAATTTTCCCTAACTTATAATTGCATGTTTTTTCACCCCAAATTACAATTCTAAGAAGTATTAAAAGTGCTGATATAAAAAAAAAAACTCATAGGCAATGACTTTTTGATTATTATTAGTTAGCCATTGACCCCAATGATTAACAATACATGAGTGATGAGTCACCAATGCAAGAGGGGATATCACTATCATAAACCTCCAAGAAAATAGGGAAAAGCACGAGATATTACAACCATATAAAAATGGGTCATTTACCGATACCATACAAAGGTTGCACTTTTTACCGGAAAACCATCCAAACCTCCAAACCATACAAATAGCCCCTTGAGATTTGCAAATACCATACAAATCTTGAAACGTTACAAATACCCCCAAAGTCAACGAAAGATAACAATTTTTTGTTAGGGGGTATTTGTAATGTTCTACAAACCTCAGGGTAAGTCTCTAATATTTCATGGTTTCAAGGTGTGAATGTAAACGGAGTAAGAAATCAGGGGTACTCACAAAGTTCCAATGTTTGGATCGTGTGTTGGATTTTTAAGTGAAAATCAGGGGATTTTTTTGTAATTAAAGCAACATAATATTACAACCATATAAAAATACTTTATCCTCCTATTACATTAACTAAACAAGGTTATAATAGAGAGTATGAAGTAATATCCAACAAACTTTCCCAATAATTTACATCAAAAACAACAATCACAATCAAATGGGCAGAGACGAGTACCTCCAGCCTCTGATTTCCCAATACCTAACTCTTCCTCTGTATAAATAGTCAGTCCATCTGCAGTTTTCTTCTTCGAATGAGAAGCGGCCTCCACAGGCTTATTCTCTTTCAGTGATTTGCTCTTACTGTTCTTTACCATCACTATCTTTGTCTTGTCATGTGGATTCCCATTTGCAGATGAATATTTTTTTACTGGCTTCTTGGTGTTAGAATCCTCCTCCTTTTCGGTTCTCTTTCTTTTTTTTCCACCGAAAATGTCGTCGATCTCACTGCCCATCTTTTTGGGCTTCTCCTGAGAAGCCTCAGATGAAGGTTTAGGATGCTTCTTGGAAGAACTCTTTTTTGTCATCTTAAGATAAATATCTGCAAAATCGGTAAATTTCAAGAATTTATACTGAATTACACTTGCAGAAATAGAGGCGATGTTGAAATTTACACTGAATTACACTTGCAGAAATAGAGGCGATGTTTCTTAATCTCAAAATGTACTTCCTAACTTATTCAAGCACTCATAACTTTTTATTTTCCACTTTTCCTACAAACTTCCAATTCTTCAAATTTTGAAAAACTAGGGATAATTACCAACCACCCCCTGGGGTATAGGCCTGCAAACGGATCAAATCGAATCCTAGCATTTTTTTGAGGTTCGAGCTCGAATTCGAGTTTATTTTTTCGAGCCCGAATTCGAACCCGAGCCTATCGAATCCTTAAAAAATGTATTCGAGTTCGATTCGATTACATGTTCGATTTGAGTTCGATTCGAAGTCGGTTTCATGGCTCGATCAAAAATAAAAATTTAGGGTTAAAAAATGCAAAACTCACCAGAAAAATTGGGCGGCGACTGTTGGGCGGTGCAAAGCTGCAAGAAGACCGTCGGTGGTGGCTTGTGGCGGGCAATGGTGGCGCTTGGTGGTCGGCGTAACGTGGTGGGCTGGTGGCCGACGATTTGTGGGCGCCAGGGCTTCTGGTGGTGGGGTGGTGGTCGTCTGGACTCTGGCGGCGCCGGAGAGAAGTGGTGGCGAGGGGTGGTGGTGGCTGGCTCTCTCGATGGTGGAGGGCGGAGGCTGGGAGGCGTGGGCGGCTGATTGGCTGAAGAGTGAGAATTGAGAGACGTATGAAATATGAATTAGGTTTAGGATTTAGAATTTTGATTATTAGAATATAGAAATAAAATAAAAAAGAAAAAAGAAATTACATTATATTATAAATATATATATATATATATATTAATTATTTTTAATAATATGGGGCTCGCGAACTTCGAATCAACTAATAAAATGTTCAAATTCGGTTCGATAAACAATTAAACTTACCTTTTCACTTTACAAATTAATAGAAAGGCTCATTTTGAATATTACTAATACACCCCTATCACTACAAATATATTACATACACCTTCTTTCCCAGTTAAACAAAATTACATAGGACATACCTTGAAATAAAAAATGGTCGCTAGAACAAATTGTAAAAGTAACTGTATTTACATAACTATTTGGGTTGCGGAGTTTTTGTATTTATATATATCGGGATGGGTCTAATGGTAATTTGACCAATGCAGGAATATAAACTGTAATTTCTGATCTACTTCAAAGGGACTCATATGTAATTTCTCTTTCTCTTTGTTTTTAATAGGATATACCTTGTGCAAGCTAAGCGATTGACATGGGGCGTGAGTGGTGGGTGGAGGTGGAAACACATATGCCAAAAAAATGCACATGAGATGACGGCGTCGGCGGTGGCCGGTGGGGATGAGGGGGCACGTTGGGGGGCATATGGCATAGCTGGTTGGTGTGGAGGCTTACCTAATTACTTTCTCCATCTCAGCTTCCACTCTAAAGGAACTTTTTCGAAATTGTACAAACTAAGTCACAAAATCTACACGCTACGTTTCTATATTTTTCTTTCTTTTTTAACTTAATAGTTCTTTTTCAGTTTTGGAGAAATTATAGTTAGACCCCGACAAAGTTAGTTAAATTACAACTCATGATCCTTTTAGTTAAATAATTATAATTATACTTCACACGAAATTGAATAATTATAAAATACACATATGCATTAGTGTTCCGTTATGTAATAGATGATGATATAAAAAAATGAATAGTAGTGGAAAACGTAGTGGAAAAGATGGGGTGTTTACTTTGAAACTGGATATGAGCAAGACTTATGACAGAGATGAATGGAGGTTCCTCGAACGTGTCCTTGAACGGTTAGGTTTCCCCACCCCTTTCATAAAGCTTATTATGAGATGTATTTCCTCAGTTTCTTATTCCTTTATGCTTGATGGTTGTCAATTTGGCTCTGTGGTCCCGGAGAGGGGTATTCGCCAACGCGACCCCCTTTCCCCTTATATCTTTCTGTTTTGCGCAGAAGTTCTTAGCTGTATGATCCTAAAGAAAGAACAGGATGGTTCTCTGCAAAGCTTTTCCCCGTGCGCAAGGATGCACCGAGGATCTCCCACTTAATTACTCTTTGCAGACGACACCCTGATTTGTGGAAAAGCAGACCCGTTGGCTATGATTACAATCCAGGATATCCTTGATAGGTACACCCGAGTCTCCGGACAAGTCATCAATAGACAGAAGTCATTTATGTGTTTCAGTAAGAACATTTTGGCATCGGACCGTGAGCACTTGGCAGGTATTCTTGGAGTCGAGATTGTTCCCAAATTTGACCTCTATCTCGGCCTCCCTTCGATTGTTGGCCACTCTCGGGCATTCGTTTTCAGCTCTATTCGCAAGAAGGTTTGTGATAGGATTCAAGATTTTTCCAAAAAGTTCATTTCTATGGCGTGGAAGGAAATTCTTATCAAGTCTGTTTTTCAAGTTATGCCGGCGTATGCTATGAGTTGTTTCAAACTTCCGGATCCCTTCATCAATGAGCTTGAATCGATGATTAGAAACTATTGGTGGCATAATAGAGACAAGAGTAGATTGCATTGGCTTGCCTGGAATAAATTGTGCCAAGCTAAGAATTCCGGGGGTCTGGGCTTTCGCAACCTCAAGATGTTCAACAAAGCATTGTTGGCTAAGTAGACTTGACGCCTCTATACAAACCCGGATAGTCTTCTTAGCCGCGTCTTGAAGGCCCGGTATTTCCCCAACACCGGTTTGGATCAAGCAAGCTTAGGACGCTCTCCCTCGTTCACATGGCGTAGTATTTTTGGTGCTCGGGATCTTGTGGATGCGGGCAGATTGTGGAGAATTGGTTCGGGATTTGATGTTCAAGTGTGGTCGGATAGATGGATCCCTAATCACCCGTTTCCAACCCCGAGGTTTCGTCCGGAAGCCTCCTTCATCCCGAGTAGGTTGCCGACTTGATGGAGCACAAAGTTCTTCGCTAGAACGGAGAACTTATTCAAAACACCTTCTATCCAGAGGATGCTCGCGCTATCCTTCAAATCCCCTTGGGTTCCCTTCCTTCGGCTGATAAGATGAAGTGGAGATATTCTAAAAACGGCTGCTTCTAGGTGAAATCTGCTTATCACCTGGGTCTGGATTTGGTTCGCTTCTCCAATGGTTCTACCTCATTGAATCAGGTCAGTCCCCTTTGGACAAAGATTTGGAATTTGAAAGTCGTTCCCAAAGTTCGTATCTTTCTATGGAGAGCTTGACTCGATATTCTTCCCACTTATGCAACCTCATCCGGAGGCACTGCTTCGTAAATGATTCATGTGCTGTGTGTAAGTCGGGGGGTGAAGACGTTATACATGCTTTGCTCTTATGCCCTTTCACCCGACAAGCGTCGGCGCTTTCAAATCTTCCTTGAAACCTCATCTCTCAGCTAGAACTTGGTTTTCGAGATGGAGTTCTCCATATCCTTAACAATCTTGATTTGCATGAGAGCTTTATATTTGCAAATCTCCTATATTTCATTTGGTTCAACAGGAACAAGGTTAATGCAGACGAGATGGGGTGGATGCCAGAACATCTCGCTATGCGAACCACCATCCAGGCGCATGCACTCATTCCGGACGGCAACTCCCCTGCAGGTACAGCCGCTATTCGTGAGCGAGTCCGGTGGGCCAAACCTCCGGACGAATGGATTAAAGTTAACTTCGATGGGGCCATTTTCCAAAATACAAATGCGATCGGGACTGGACTCGTGTGTCGAAACTATGAAGGGCAAGTGGTAGCATGGGAAACTGACAGATTTCAAGACATTGTGGATCCAGAGGTTACTGAGTATCTGGCCTGCCGAGCTGCTGTCAAATTGGCTAGAGACTTCCGTTGGCACCGGGTTATCATCGAGGGAGACTGGGAGACTCTCATACTTAAACTTAACTCCGACGAGGAAGATCTTTCCTTGTTGGGAAACATCGTTTCTGATATTAGGAGCTATCTCGTTCATTTTTTTGAATGTAAGTTTATTTTTTCTCATAGGGAAGCTAATTGTGTAGTTCATTCCCTAGCTAGGAACGCGGCTTTTGCCAGCGTAGGTTCCACTAATATCCCTTCTTATGCATGGGATGTTGTATCTTTCGGCTCTTCTTAATATAGTGATCTTGGTTGATCTTCAAACAAAAAAAAAAAGAATAGTAAATAGTGAAACTAACCTGATTTTTTTATACCATGGTGATGAGGTCTGTTTTTGGGTAAAGGATCGTGGTTGTCTACATGTCCGAGCTTGTCAGTTGAATTTGTAAAGGTAGGATCGACTTCGACCTAAAACACAAGAACACAGGGGTTACTTGGTCGGAGGGGGTTGTCTCCAACGTAACATCTCTGACGCTCAAGTCAATATAAGTGAACTGATAAGGGTATGAATAAAGAGAGTGCGGTCGGAGTAGTATTGAATGCTTACCAACCATAATGAATGCTGGGGGTATTTATAGTAGAGACTAATACACACACTAAGTACACCTCTCAGGGTGTGCATTTAATGCTACGACTGACGGGCATTAAATGCTCGATCAGAAGGTTGAAAACATTCCTTAAAATGAATATTTTCTGTCCCATCCGTCCAGTCTAGGATACGAGGAGTTGGTGCGGCGCATTTAATACGGCTGCAGACGGAGGTGACCTTCTTAGATGGGATGCGGTCGGGTGCGCCCCACTCCTTTCCCTTTCACGAGGGCAATGGCTTAACGCGTAGCGTTCTAGCGCCTTTACTGGATGTGTGCGGATCATACGGTCTCGGTGGGAGACTTACGCTCGACCTTCCGATCGTGATTAGATCGGGTCTTACAACCTTGCACCTACATTCGAGGAACCGACTGTGGCTTTCCTACTATAGATAGTTCTGACCTTACGGTCGATCCGATCGACCGCTAGGGTCGTTGGTCAGTCAATGAAGAGAGTGGAGCGAGACCCACGTGGTTCTCGACTCTCTACGGTCATGCCATGTGGGTCGACCAAAATATCCCCCATCACATGGGTTGCTTCTATTATTTGTAATATCATAAACTCTTCGTGGGTCTAAGTGTAATTTTTTAAAATTAAAAAGGAAATATTCCGTTAATTAATAACGGAACTCTAATGCTTGTATTTTATAATTATTTAATTTCGTGTGAAGTGTAACTATAATTATTTGACTTACAAAGTCATAAATTATAATTTAGCAAATTTCTTTGGGATCTAACTGTAATTTCCCTTTAATTTTTAATCGGGAAAAAATGCACTTCTTATATTGTATTATATAGCTAGGAAGATAACGGGAGGAATATGTGTTTGAATAAAATGATGAAAAACAATTATTTAATAAAAGAAAATAAATCCAAAAGGAGTATCTTAATTCGTCTCTAGCTTTTATCTTTTAATTCTTGTACTTTTAAGGTTACCGACGTGATGCAAATTATATAGCTCACGTGCTTACTTGTAATGCAGTTTAGATCTGCATTTACTTGTAATGTGGTTTAGACTTATGTTAATATGGATATTTTACCAGAATGTATTGAACAGTTTGTACAAACTTTCTGATTTAGATTAATGAAAGCAATATCTTTTCCTCAAAAACAATTCGTCGCCAGAAAAATGTTGATATATTTTGGGTGAAAATTTTAGGAGCAATACTTTGTTTTGAACATATAATTGGTTAACTAGACTAAAAAATTGTTTCATTTAATAGCAACCGTTTTGTATTCGCCGATTCTAAAGGATCACCAGTCACCACTAACCAAAAACATACTGAAAAAATATTAACCCCAAGAAAACATATGGTACAAATTCGCCCCAAATATCCCTAAAAATAGACTTACCACCCCTATAAAAAGCCTTCAACGCCCACTTTAGTCCTCAAGGCAAACAAAAACACACAACTATCAAAGGACAAGCAAGCAGGCAAGAGTTAATAATTACTCTTATCCCCCTCCACTCTTGCCAATTCTTAACTATTTCCACCGCAATGGAAATGAAGAAGATTGCTTGCACCGCCCTTATCGCCGCCGCCTCCATGAGTGCCGCCATGGCCACCATGGAACCAGCCATCACCGCCAATGTGGCACCGGCTTTGCCACCTATCCCGATGAGCGACGCCTTCACTGCTTTGCCAGCTGTTGGATCGTTCGTTGGGGCGATGATCGTGTCCTTCTTTGCCCTCAACCACTAGATGGAAGAGAGAATATATCTTGATATATAGTGTGAATTTCATTTGCCTTCATTTTTCTTTTTTGTTTTCTCAGAAACAAAAATAATGTAAAAAAGTTGCGTATATGATTCCATATGCGTAATTAAGTTTATAATATATTATTTATTTTATCGATCTATTGTTGATTTTCTCTAACATAACAATGCGTTTGACGATTCTTCTAGCCTAATATAACATAAATTCGTAATGGCTTTATCCTAACAATACGAGACCGGAAAAAACTGGGTGAAAACCAAAAAAACAAAAACAATAAACAATTTGTTGTATACTAAATATTAATTTAATTTATAAGCTACGCATCGTCACATAATATTGCAGTATATTAGAAATTAATTATACGTAGTTACATGCATATGGTACCAACGAGGATTACATATTTATTTAACTTGTTCATAAGTTCATAAATTCTTCATCACTTTCTTTTCAAGATGTCCATCAAACTCAAATCTCTTGGTGGGAAGCATAGATCGCCCATCGAGATTTCTCCAATGGTATCTTTAGCTGCACACAAATCAAATAGTAAAGTTTGTGAGATCGATCGAGCGAATGAAACTTCAGGGAGGCATTGGTAATATTTGAAACCTCACGGGAGTTTTCATATTTAAGCCATACCTCATAATTATCCCTAATAATAATAATCTGATTAATTACTTACAAGGAAATTTAGTGGTTATTTCTCCAAGTTCATCATTGCAAATTCCCATGTCAACATAGACTCTGTTGAGGAGATAAGATGATTGTGTTCGGATCCTTATTGTCTGGTTCGCATTTTTATCGTAACAAAACCCTATGGGTCCTGGTCTTATGATCTGACAACTCTTTGGATCCCTTTCGCAGGTCGACTTTACGTAACTCTCCAACCTCGACACGCCAATCTTGCCCGCAACACACCATGACGACTCCGCCTGCAAATTGCAATATATATATAAATTCATATCACACCTTAATCCAAATTATCAGGATAACCTCCATAGCTAGGTATTAGGGCGACTTACATCTACATCCCTTACATTTGATTTAATTACACTTAGACCCCATATGCCATAGAAAACTACATTGAAACTCCTTCCATTTTGATTCAATCTAACAAATTACTCATTTTGTTTGCTCTGTCTAGGATGTTTAACGTTTTCCATCAAGTTTCTGGAGTCAACTTGCCAATTAATTATCTCTAAATGGGCAGAAAAAGTGTTGTGTACCAATTTGTTTCCGACTACTATGGAAGGATAATTTGGGATGTTTTCCATATAAATATGAACGAAAAAGCGGCAAGAAAGTGAACGCAAGGGGCTATTTGTAAGAAAAAAATCAAAGGACATCATATAGTTTAGGTGTAATTTCTCATTAAATAGGGGGTAAAATATAATTAGATCAAATACCAGGGAGTTTATCCTAAAATTAGGGTTATATATCCTAAAAACAATAACGAAGGACGACGCTCTGCAAAAAGGGACGAAATGGAAAATTATCAAAAGGCCCGGACCAAAATCGAAATATTGCATAATTAGAGGACGAACAAATGATATTACTAGATGTAATCTTACCGTGGAGAGGCGTACGCAGAGAGTTAGCAGCAGGAGATAGAAGAAGAAGAAGAAGTGGAGGAGGTTTGATTTGCCCATATCTTTATCAATAATTTGTTCTGTACTAAATGTTTTTCTAAGTGCAGCAGCTATCTCGTATTTATGGACAATAAAGACAATAATGTTCTGATACTTTTCGTAAAGACAATAAAGGAAAAAGTCTTATAATATGGACTGCTTTCTTAACACAGTGTTTGGCAAATCTAGTTTATGTCTCTGAATTTTTGTCAAACTTAACTTATATTTCCAGAGTTTCCAAACAAGCCCTATCTTTCTTCTTACATATATATGATCCAAATTAAATTTAGAGAAAAAGGGTAAAGTTTACTAGCTACCTTTAGGAAACACAAAATGCAATATGCATTGTTTTCCACTTTGCTTAATAGTACACATTTCGGCTTATGACTTAGGCCTGAAGTCTTTAAATAATTTTATCTATTTAAAGTTTTTTGTTGGAAAAGTAATTGCTTAGGGTTTAAGTTAAGTAATTATTTATTTTAAATATTTTAGTTTATATTGAATAATAGAGTTTTAAATCTAGAGATTATGGTATAGGGAACAAACCAAATTAGGGCTAAGAATTCAATCGTAATTTTATTGTTTATTTTTAAACATGTTATAATTTTATTTAAAATATTAATTACATCTAGACCCCTCGAAAAGAAAGCTATGTGCCGAGCTCCTTGGTATGAACGGGTGCGAAGCACATAAAGCTGAATGATATTTGTCCAATGGTGGTTTTAACTGCACACAAATTTATCATTAGTGTAAATTAGTAATTAAACATATTTCGAAAAAGAATATATAATTATGAATATATCCTTTAATTTTTTCTAAAAATACTATAAAATCTTGAAAACATAAGTAGTACTCTAAAATCTTAAAATATGTAAGCTAAATAATAAAATTAACTTGGGTTAAGTTTATATTTGGAAATAAAAATTTATGCAACATTGGATTAAATCCCTGATCATTACGTGGCATCAATCGAATTGGATTAATTTTTATAAATTTTATATACAACAATAAAGAATTTCAAAATCAATTAAAGAATTAAAGAATCACAAAAAATCTGTAAAGTTAATTTCTCTTACGAGGTTAGTGGTAACTTATTTGGTTTCACCATAATTTCTGTGTAGGAGAAAAGATGCTTGTGACCGGGTTCGGGTTACCATGTTCGAATACCCATCAAAACATAGACCTCCGGGTCAGATGATCCGGCAACCATTCGGATCCTTTCTGCAAATGAAGTTTACATAATTGCTTAACTGTAGACTGCAGTAACTTAACGTTGCTTCTCGCTACACACCATGACGGCCTCCCCCAACCACAGAGATCACATTGCACTTCATAAAATAATATAAATAATTTTGTTGGAAAATAGAAAATTCATCATTCATCACATTCTTTCTCTTTTGTCGCTCGTTGTGGCAACTGTTTAGCTAATTGTCTTGCTAGAAAGTCTACTAGCATCGATTCTAGAGATTTTGATATTCTTGATTTTGCCAGGTCTGTTTTATTTTGTTGTCGGATATTTTGCCGATTTAATAAAATAGGTCTTTTTCTTTCAAGAAAAAATAACTAATATGGGACAAAAAATCGACTTTTTTCTCCTTTAATTAATTTAGTTTTTAAAATTAAACTTTGGTAAAAAGGAGATAGTTTTTGTGAATCAACTGGATTTCTTAAAGAAATAAACCAGAAAATTGCAAATAACATTTTATTTGGGTAAATTTCAAAATTATTAATTTATCTTACCATGCAATCTAAATTAAGTGATGTTATAATTACTGTGAAAAAAAAACACCTCAAAACCTGAACTAAAGTCAATAATATGGACAAGTTTTAAGATAGTGTTATGGCAAATCTAATTTATAACAGATAGGGCTTGGAATTTTGAAAGTTGAAAAACAATTAAATAGTTTACTTATTTACTATATACCTTTTTATGTACTGAAAATTCTAATAACAACTATTTTCCACATTCCTTTAACTTGACTCATATTTTTATAATATTGCAAAGGAGTTGCTTAATTTATGGGACGAATTAGCACGACCTCGAAGATAGAGACGAACCCTATCTCTCGGACCTTACAAGTTCTATTGGTTCACCGACCTACTGAGAACCGAATATATTGGGGAAATAAGATACTCTTATAAATTAAATATAATTTGAGTAGTGTGTACAAGGTGATCCTTCCAAATGAGGAAACTAAGCTATTTATAGTGTCATATCTAGGGTTTAAGGAACACGTGGCGCGATCTAGGCTCTTCATCCATCCTCTAGTGTCTGGCTTGGACCACTTCTACTTCTTCAGGCCTTTTCCTTAGCTTGTTGGACTAGATTAATAGTGGTTGACTTGGGCCGAAAAATAGGTTTGGGCCAGGGCATATCAAATATATACAATATAAGGAATATAAATGCATATAATATGTTGTATTTATTATATTATATAAAATATAAATGATATACAAATAAAAAGAGTTTTTATTACAAACTTTTCTCTAGTCTTTTAAGATGTATAAAAATAAATTAGAATGTTATCCCTAATCTACATGCGATTGTATCTCATATTTTGGGCTCAATTTATTGGGCCGAAAAACTATTAAATTTGTTGGGCCGGCCCAGCAGAATAAGTTAGAGAGATACAATCCCAGCAAACTTAGAAGTCTTTTTTCTGGTAGGATTTGAACATAGACATTATTATATAAAGAGATCATATCCCATTATTATTAGCTTTTTAACCCTGCATTACATGTGCTAATTTACTTATAAAAAATATATATTATTAAATAAATTATATTATATTTTTTATATGATTATTAACAATATGTCAAAAATTATTAATTCAGAATTTGAAGCGTACACACCAATTCATTTTATAAAATAATCAAGAATTATGCATATAAAAAAGTCATTTTAAATATATAAAAATAGTAATATGATATTTTTATGACAAAGTACTGATTTTATATTTATAATAGAGAGAATATATAAATATACATATATAGAGAAGGAATATCATGACGGTTATAGAAATATTAAAATGATAATTAAAATACTAAAAAAATATTTAATAATAGACCATGCATATAAATAATGATTGGAATTTCTTTGTTTCTTTGGTCGAAAAAATAGTTGTTTATTATACTTTATATTATTTTTTATTAAATAATCTGTTATTGTTTATTCAGTCATAATAATATTAATTTCATTATTGAAATTTCTTTTATATTATGAAAAATATTAATACACAAGTATAATAATTTAAGAAATTTATTTACATTGAAATAAATATAACTTTTCTACCACAAAATGAACATGAGACACATGTATTTAGAAAAGTTTTTTTTTCAAGAAAAATTAATTGTTTATTTATTTTATATTATTAAAATAATAATAAAATTTATTTTAACTTATATTTAAAAAAAATTCTTACTTTAGTTAGATAAATTTTCATTTGAATTTGCTATATCAAAAATATTTGTTAGAAATTAAAATATTAAATATAATTTCTTAATAGATATATTGAATATATTATTTTGTCTTTATTTTTATTAACGAACATTCAATACCGTATGGATAACTCTAAAGCTTGTTAAAATTTACTTAAAACTATATTTTGAAAAAAAAAATTAATTTTAATATTATATAAAGTAGTTATATAGTGTTATAATTAAATAGGAGTTACAAATTTTTTGATAATTGATATAAACAAAAATATGAAAAGTCAATAAATACATATTTAATTTATCCACTTCATTGACACATAAACATGTTTCCTAAAACATTTCACTCATTCATTTTCATATATATATATATATATATATATATATATATATATATATATATATATATATATTTTAATTATATTTGAATTAATTATTACACGCATCTCTAACCCTAAAACCCTAACGCATCGAAATTTCCTCTTTCCTTTTTCTCTTTTCTGTATCCCGTCGACAATGTCTGTGTCTGAAGATTTGTATCCATCGGAGGAGGACTACCTCTATGAAGAGGAGGTCCTCCGAAACCCCAACAATTTAAAGCTATGGTGGCGCTATTTAGTCGCCAAGAGTCAAGCACCTTTCCAGAAGCGCTCAATTATTTACGAGCGTGCGCTCAAGGCATTGCCGGGAAGCTACAAGCTCTGGCACGCTTATCTCCGGGAGCGTCTGGAGATTGCGAGGAACGTGCCGGTTACACACCCGGAATACCAGAAATTGAACAACACTTTCGAACGAGCTCTCGCCACGATGCACAAGATGCCTCGCATTTGGATCATGTACCTGCAGTCATTGACCCACCAGAAGTTGATTACCAAGACTCGACGAACTTTCGACCGTGCACTCTGTGCCCTCCCAGTTACTCAGCACGATCGAATTTGGGAATATTATTTGGTTTTCGTTTCCCAGAAGGGTGTCCCCATAGAGACCTCTTTGCGAGTGTACAGAAGGTATTTGAAATATGACCCCACTCATATTGAGGATTTTATAGATTTCTTAATTAGTTCAGAGTTGTGGCAGGAGTCAGCCGAGAGGTTAGCTGGGGTTTTGAATGACGACCAATTTTACTCTATAAAGGGTAAGACAAAGCATAGATTATGGTTGGAATTGTGTGATTTGTTGACTCAACATGCACGTGAGATATCGGGATTGAATGTGGATGCTATAATTAGAGGAGGGATTAGGAAGTTCACAGATGAGGTGGGGCGATTGTGGACATCTTTGGCAGATTATTTTATAAGGAAAGGTTTGTTGGAGAAGGCCAGGGATATTTTTGAGGAAGGAATGACTACGGTGATTACAGTAAGGGATTTCAGTGTTATCTTTGATGCTTACTCACAGTTTGAAGAGAGTATGTTGTCCATCAAAATGGAATCATTTGATGATAGTGATGAAGAGGATAATGAGGAGAATGGAGAAGAGGAGAACGAAGATGAGGACGACGATAGGTTGAATATTGAGAAGTTGAGAAACAGGATCGACCGTTTTTGGTTGAAGGACGATAAGGATGTGGATTTGAGATTAGCAAGATTGGAGTATCTGATGGATAGGAGGCCAGAGTTGGCTAACAGTGTGCTTTTGAGGCAGAATCCTCATAATGTAGAGCAATGGCATAGGAGGATTAAGCTTTTTGAAAAGAACCCGACAAAACAAATTTTGACTTACACAGAAGCCGTGAGGACTGTGGACCCCATGAAAGCTCTGGGGAAACCACATACTCTCTGGGTTGCATTTGCTAAGTTGTATGAAAGCCACAAAGATGTTTCAAATGCCCGTGTGATTTTTGATAAGGCCGTACAAGTTAATTATAAGGCTGTGGATCATCTAGCCAGCATTTGGTGTGAATGGGCAGAGATGGAACTCAGGCACAAAAATTTTAATGGTGCTCTGGAGTTGATGCGTCGTGCTACTGCAGAGCCATCAGTTGAGGTCAAGAGGAGAGGTATTTGTTCATACTCTTTTGTTTTATTTCCTCTTTTTACCTATAATATTATGGTTTTGCTTCTAACTAGTGATTGCACTGCATTTGAATGAACATTCTGGACTTGTATTCCTATTTGACTTCCAAGAAAAACCATGTGGTGTACTTTTGGTGAAATGCATGTGCCTGTTATCTCTTTCAAATTCCATATTCATAGCAAATGCATCTAGGATGCTTCTCTTGCATTACTACTGTGGTTGGAGTAGGTCATTTGCAACTTTGTTATAGATTTATTTTAGGATATCTACCTTTTATCATCTTTGCATTAGATGTTATTTTAGGATATTTACCTTTTATTGTAGTCTTGTGTTTTAATTGAGCGCTAGGATCTAACTACTTGAATTCTCGCTTCTTACGTTTTTCTGCAGTGGCTGCTGATGGTAATGAACCCGTGCAAATAAAGCTTCACAAATCCCTTAGGCTTTGGACTTTTTATGTAGATTTGGAGGAAAGCCTGGGCAACCTGGAGTCAACTCGTATAGTTTACGAAAGAATATTG
Organism: Verbena officinalis; assembly: GCA_958496215.1. Lineage (NCBI taxonomy): Eukaryota > Viridiplantae > Streptophyta > Magnoliopsida > Lamiales > Verbenaceae > Verbena > Verbena officinalis. Next base: position 5,336,286 of record OY292388.1, read on the forward strand.
GATTTGAGAATAGCCACACCTCAAATCATAATAAACTATGCAATGTTGTTAGAAGTAAGTAGCATATCTTGTAATTGTATTGTTTCCTCTCTTCTGCATGCTTTTGGTACTGAAATCAGTTCTCTTATTTGATTTGTCCAGGATAACAAGTACTTTGAAGATGCATTTAAAGTTTATGAAAGAGGTGTGAAGATTTTTAAATACCCTCATGTGAAAGATATCTGGGTCACCTACCTTTCCAAGTTTGTCAAGAGATATGGGAAATCAAAACTGGAACGAGCACGGGAGTTATTTGAGCATGCAGTTGAAATGGTATGCTTATTTGTAAACCGTGTTCTTGATTAATAATATTCTCTGTCAGATTAAGACCTATATGTTATTTTGTTCTGCACTTCACAATTCCTCTAGTTATCATAATTACACACTACACTGTTCTTTTTGTAATACCCCCCCCCCCCCCCCCCCCCCCTCATATATTCTTCTTTATTTCAAAAATGCTGACACGAAGTTTTTTTTTTTTCTTTTTCTTGTATTAGGCCCCTCCAGATGCCGTGAAGCCTCTGTACCTCCAATATGCCAAACTAGAGGAAGACTTTGGTTTGGCTAAAAGAGCAATGAGGGTATACGATCAGGCTACAAAAGCTGTCCCAGCTAATGAGAAATTAGGCATGTATGAGATATACATTGCTCGGGCAGCTGAAATATTTGGTGTACCGAAGACTAGAGAGATTTATGAGCAAGCGATTGAATCTGGCCTTCCAGACAAGGATGTGAAAACCATGTGTGTAAAGTATGCTGAGCTTGAGAAAAGCCTTGGTGAAATTGACAGGAGTCGTGCTCTTTACAAGCACGCCTCACAGTTTTCTGACCCTAGATCTGATCCCGAGTTCTGGAACAAGTGGCATGAATTTGAAGTGCAGCATGGAAATGAAGATACCTTTAGAGAGATGCTCAGAGTGAAAAGAAGTGTTTCTGCTAGTTTTAGCCAAGTAAGATTTTTACTCTCAATTACCTCTTTTGGGATTTTATTGTGTTTACCCTTTTGGTTTCAGAATTGCACATAATTATAACTCATTTCCAAATTTTATTATCTACTTTTGCTGATTACTACACATAGTTAAACAATTTCATAATTCAAATGTTAGTGAACTTTTCGGATTGTTGTTGCATGTATGGATTATGTGATCCAGGCTTCTGAATACATATTGCAGTTTTGATTAAATCAGAAGGGGGTAGTTGTAGTTTTGAAAATAAGAGGGGAAGTTTGTGTAATTGGTACCTGCCCTCCTCCGTAAATGCATCTAGTCTAACATGTTCTCTTTTGTTTCCAGACACACTTCATCCTACCAGAGTATTTGATGCAAAAGGATCAGTTGCAGACACTTGAGGAAGCTAAGGATGTCCTAAAGAAAGCCGGTGTGGCAGATGACGAAATGGCTGCACTTGAGAGGCAATTATTGCCTCCTACCAATGACGCGTCAGCAAATGATAGTGGTAGACGATTGGGATTTGTGAGTGCAGGTTTGCAGCAGAGTGGAGGGGAGACCACTGCAAATAGAGAGGATATCGAGCTTCCGGAAGATGAAAGTGAACCTGAAGATGACGAGAAAGTAGAGATTGCTCAGAAAGACGTGCCGTCTGCAGTGTTTGGATCGTTGGTGAGGAAAAGAGATGAGAATGATGGAGATGTGGACGGCACAGAAAGCAGGGAAGAAAATGATGCCCCGATAGGCGCCCTCGAGAGAATCAAACGAATGAGACGGGGTGGATAGGCGGATTGATTTTTTGATTGTAGTACTGCAAACAGTTTGTTGTAACAGTTGATTTTACAGTTCCTGAAAACTAACAAAAAGTGTCTACCCCTTCTTCATGTCATTGATGCTTACATGTTCAATATTATGCCATTACAATTGTTAAAAGGAAAAACACGTACAACATACTGAGCTAGTCATTCTATTTCTCTTCACATACATATATCTAACTTCTACTCATATTTCACTATATGGCCTGCAAAGTTGGTTGCTCTATGCATCTCCCTGAAGATAAAAAAATATATACTACCACGAAATCACCAATAAAGGTTAAGGGTTTTCTGGTCAATTACATAAAATTATGACATCATTAATAATAATTTGGGGGTGCATTTAACAATTCTAATATGTTGATTTTTCTATGAATAAATAACAATTATGCATATATTATAAATAATATATATTATGAATATATTAAGATTTTGGAGAAGTTCAATTACAAGGCATTTGCCATCATCGTCTTCGTCTTCTCTCTGTGAAATGGCTCCAAGAATTTCTCGCAAGCTTTCATCCAGTCTCCTCAACCAATCTCTCTCCTCAAAACCTTCTTCTCTCACTTCCCAAAATCTTCAACAAAGATCACAACTCTTCTCCAATCTCACCTCTCCTGAAAAAATTTCCCCCTTCAGTTCATCTCTGAAACACATTTTGATCGGATCTTACTCAAATTCCATTCACCAAAATCAAGTCCACCATCCGAAATTTCTTGAGAGAACCCGTCAGACGATATCCGACTATGGTCAAGTTTTGGTTAATCGATGCACAAAGTTAAACCCCAAATCTCTCACTCATCCTCTAAACCCTAAAAATCCCCAAAACCCATATGCAATTTACCGAAACGCGAGATTTCTATCCACCGCAAATCCAAATCAATCACCACCAAGCCACGAAAACCCCGAAAACCCAAATGATCATCACCCCCAGAATCATGAATTCAAGCACCAAGAAATCACGGGGCCAACTGTCGAGCGAGATTTATCAGCATTAGCAAATGAGACACGAGACGTCCTCGAGAATATGATGAAGACTGTTTATAGCTTAAGCAAGGTTTTAGCTGGTTTAGGCCTTTTGCATCTGGGTTTAGGAGCTTGGATATCATACAGCACGCAAAATTCGCCTCTTACAGAGGTTTCAATTCAGAGTTTACTAGCTTTTGGGCTGCCATTCTCGTTGGCTTTCATGATGAGACGAGCTTTGAAGCCGATGTACTTCTTCAAGAAAATGGAGGAGCAAGGCAGGTTGCAGATTCTAACCCTTACTCTTCAGGTTGCCAAGAATTTGAATACGTTTTTCGTGCGTATTCGTGGGGTTTCTTATTTGTGTATTGCTGGTGCATCAGTTGGTTTGATATTCGTTGCAATATCAAGATGATTTTAGCTTTTAGTATTGTTTGGTGAAAACTATGAGATATTATGTACCTTTTCTTGTTTCCAAATTTTCTTCTTGAGTTTTGAGGAGTATGGAATATGAATTTTAAACGAATACATATGATTAGTCGTTTTTGTTAGTGTATTGTGTTGTTTTTATATCTCTCCGAAAGATCAGTGGATTTAGAGAGAAGCTCAGAATCTGAGATTGATTGCATGAGAGTGGTATAGCAACTCTTGGCATATTGAGTTATACAATGATTTTGTTGGATCTAAAATTTGATTTTGGAAGATGATTTTGAATCATGGTTTCTATGATCTTAGTCCCTTTTGATTCAAAGCTGCTATGAATTAATTTGTAAGAATCGAAGGTGGAAGTGATTTTAGAAATATCCAACTAGTGTCAATAGCTGAGCTTCAGTCTGTGTGCCTAATAGCTTAAGCTAGTCTAATCATGACTTAAACTATAGTGGTAATTTCGTGCTGTCTGGGTTCAATACTCTGAAATTGACATTCAAAATAAGCGCAGTAATGCTCAGAAAAATAAGCGCAAAATTGGATGAACCTTAAACATACTATCCACATTGAAAACATATCTGGAAATTGTGACACATAATATAACATATTTTACTTTCTGGAAAATTAGATTATGATAAATACCTGTTATGATTATACCTAATTTCATATGACAACATTTATATATACAACATCCTAAAATATTCGAGCTAATTGACAATTAATGTGAGAAAACCAATTCAACATACACCTGTATTTTTTTGATGTTTTAACTAAAAATTGGCCATGAAATCAACTCATCAAGTCGTCAAAATTGATATTTAATTATTTATTATAACCAGAATCGAGTTTTAAATTTTCTTCATATAATCATATTGATCAAATAAAGAAAGCAAAAGCAAATGCTGAATGCAAAAAGTCCGCAGGCAACTTAGTCCAGTCCAATATTCACAAATAGCAGTGTATGTTTCCAATTTCTACACAAAAAAGAAAGACTTATCCATAATATCCCTGAACCACCCAATCTTAAAACTCTTACTAACCAAAGCAATAAGGACAAAAATTATCCCCTCAACTTATCCATTCTTCGGGCTTGATTGATATATCCGACCAAGCAAAAACAATAATCGGATAACTGCTATATAGCTGATGATCATAGATTAGGGTCTTTACCCTCAGATTCAAAATTCCCTCCAAAAAATAATTTGAGAAACTAAGCTGTGTTGCCAGAGCTTCCATTTGTCTTGGATTCTGTTCGAACGTATGTCAGGCTACGGGTCGTTGGTTGTGCAACAAAAGTGTTGGAAGCCTGACCTGACACGTCCGCTGCAGCAGAGTCGGACTCACGCTTCCACTGGAGACTTCTCGAACCTGGTTTCATAAGTCCACGGCCCCTGTATAGACCACCCCTCGCGAAAGGAGGTCGGCTAAATCTGGGAACTGCAAATGGTGATGCTCTTGCAACACGAGGCCATGTTACTGCAGATGTGGCTTCCGGCTGAGCTGAACTTTTACGTACAATCTGCATGTAAAAAAGAGTTACAGAGTGCTCAAGTTGTAGTCTAAACAGGTAGATCAAACAAGTACTGGAGACAATCTTGAAATACATTTTGCTGGAATCGAGACTATAAAATAGGTCCGACCCCTATATGTTTTATTCTATTAATTACTCCTTTGTTGTAACTTTGGTAAAATAATCTCACGTGTCTCATGCAATTTTACCTTGAACTGAAGTTCCTGCTTTTCAGGTTATTTACAGGGAGCTTTTCACATGAGGTGGCCGATCTACCACGATATTTCTTTAGAATTCACAAGGGGCTATCCAAATATGAATTTACGATTTTCATTTTTTGTAGTAAAGTAAATTTGGATTTATTTTATTTCAGAAAGCTTTAATATTTTTTGCTTTTTGTCCACTCGTCAACCACCTTCACCTGATCTTCAGGTTCAGCATTTTTTTATGGGGGATAGCAGGATTTTCACATAAAAAACAAAATGAAAAATGATCTATGTCACCCACTCTTCCCCTAAAAAAAATGGGGGGAATCTGGCTAAGACAGGGAAACCATTAAAAATAAAATAAAATAATCAATTCAACAGAGCAATGAGGCGCAAGCAACAAAACATCATAGCTCAATGGAATATATAGTCAACTATATCCAGGTAGCCGGTAGGTCATTGATTTATAACACATTCTTAAATCACATACCTTGAGAATGCGAGACATAAAAGAGGTGCCATCCAATGATAGAGCAAGTTCAGCTGCATCTTTTCTCATAAATTCTATATAAGCTGACCTGAATAAACAAAATGCATTTCAGAATCATAATGGAACACCATCCAGAAAGGAATATGAATTATCTAATTAGCCTTACCCTTTTGGTTGTCCAGTAGTAGGATCAGTTAAAATAATAACTTTCAGGACTTCTCCAAACTTGTTGAAATGCCGAGAAAGGCTATCCTTAGTGGCACCAAAATGAACCTAATATGGAATAGAAAGTATATCAAAGGAAAGGATAAAGACTAGACTGGACAGCATTAATCACTCAAAACGAGGTTCAGGCTCAAGTTAGAGGCAGCAATTACATTGCTAACAAAGATGGTCCGAGAATCAGCATCTTCAGTTGGTGAACCAGTATTATGTGGACCTGAATGCATCAAATATTTACATATAGTATCAATATCACCAACAAGCCAGAGATGCAAACAATTTTCAAGTTGGTTTAGCATTGGAAATAGAATTAGCAACTAATAGCACGGAACAAAATAGAATTATTTGCCTGAAATCAACTGAATATGAATATTGTCAAACAAACTATGCTCTTACGCATATGTTTTGTAAAGTTTAAATTTGCGTTCTGAGATCATATTTTGTAACAAGCACATGTTTGCAGTTCAAAAGAAAGTAAAAACCTTACCAGTTAGACTCTGAGTCTTTTCTGATTGCTGCGAAATTGTATCAGGTTTTGCCTATGACAAAGTAAGTTAGAAGAAACGGGTAAATAAAGACTTTACAATACATAAAAGCAAATTACTATGGATATAAATGGGAATCAGAGAACATAATCATGGACTTCTTACATTTCCATTAACAGCTAATATGGGATTGCTGTTCTCCTTCATCATCCACACTTTTGACTTAGTATCGACAGCGTCACTATCTTGCATTACTTTGATACTATCCATCTCTGGTACGATCCTTTCCTCCTGATACTGAAAAGGTCTCCTGGAATTCACTCTCACAGAGGAAGCAATTCTAAGGGATGTATTATGCACCATTGCAGGCTGATCCAAATGTCTATATGGCCTATGCAGTCTTTCATCAACATTATCAGCAGAACCATACTCAAACATTGGGTTGCTATCGACCCAGTTTCCAACAGATGTGCCTGAACGTGATATATCTGTGGCTTCTCGTCCTCTGACATCAAAATCACCATAAAAATTTTCACCATCATATCCTAAATCAGAGTCCATGACAGTGTCATGAAAAGATGACATGTTCCCTACTTGCAGCCTGCTGCTATCATATTGTGGATGATAAATGGAGTCGAAATTCTCCACTTCAACACTAAAGTCTCCGGCATTCATATCTTCAGCAACACCTCCATATTCTTGAAGATTGGTAGTGTTTGAAACATCAGTAGCATGACCAAGCCTATCGAACACGTTGCGTGGAGGTCTAATTTTGCTCACATCCCTGACTGCTTCAGCCATAGCTTTCATAGCAGCAGACATGGAAGGACGATGAATTCTTACAGGGCGTTCCTCGAGGGGTGAATCACCAGTTGATGTAGAAACAACAGAACGCAGGCGCTTGACTGAAGGCTCGGCTGTTGAATTTGATGTCCTAGAAGTAGAAGTACCAACTGCGTCACGTACTGCAAACTGCAGCAGCCTTCTTGGTGCACTGACAGTTGGCTGAGAAGCTTCCCTCTGCCAAATGTAAAGAAATAGATGAGCGAAAAAGAAAGCAATTTAAGGAATTACCCTATAGACCAAGAAACATAAGGAAACTTTTTTGTAAAGAAAACTAAAATCAGCATGAAGAAATAAACCAATCTACATTTAGACATATTTTCTTCCAAGAGAACTGTTTTGGGCGCATGGAAAGTACTCCGCCAACAATTCAGCAAAGTAAAGGTCGGTCCTGCACTATAGGATCTCACTATGATAAAATTAACCTCTGTATAAATGGTACCTTACGGGCTTCATAAGAAAATTATATATGTCTAATTTGTAAGGAATAAATCAAGTCCTTTATAAGTGCAAGTCATTGTGCACCTAAAAGCACTTTAACTTTGCAAAACCTTCTGTCAGTTCTGGAAAGGGGGAGTGAGTTGATTTAATACAGCTGGCCTTAGGTGCATCTTAGATTAAATTTGCGTTCTGAGATCATATTTCGAATATATCAAATACAAACACAAGAAAAACTGATGGAACAAGAACAACAGTAAAGTTTAAACTGTTGCTGCAAAACCAGTACATTAAGGGAGAAAATATCACCTTTCTACGTTGTTGCTCCTCGGTACGCCTTCTTTTTTTATGAATTGTCGGCCGAGGAGAAAGGGATGGCTTAGTTCGACCAGTTCTTCGACGAGGTTCATCTTGGGAATTTACATTGTCTGCCACCGCATTATGAGGAATGGGAACTTCATTTTCATCTCCATCCCTAACTAACCCTGTTCTTTCCCGATTGTGATTGTGTCCAAATGATTTATTTGAATTTCCTTTCTTAGCTTCAGATTCATTCTGATGAGACACAGTCTTTCCTCCCTGATCCTCTCCTGTCAGTTTTGTTTTTGGAGCTCCATCTGTATGAAGTTCAGGTGGTTGGACGTAGAGGCCAATATTAGACCCCAAATGATCCCAGAGCCTACAAAAAACAGCTATAACAGTTAGCAAACCTGAAATAACGTGCAGTGCCAATGTTTGCATCATGATAGTGCCAATTAAAGTAACTATACCAAGATACAAAAGTGTCACTGTCATCATCTCCCAGAAAGACATTCAACTCACTCCTCGCTTCATCCTTACGTCTACCATTTTTTAGCAAGACTATAACATATTCCTGAGGAAACACAAAGGATCAGCAATATGTAAATAAAGAAAGTGGCTATTCTACCTTAAACAATATATAATAATCAGTTTACTAACAGGGAATCCCATGTTCTCCAAGATATACCAAGGAAACATAAAATTAATTTGATACAGAACAATACGAGAGAAGAAACACACAGAAGTAAATAGGTGCATATAGAAGGAACAAAATTTCCCTCAACACATGAATGTCTTGAATAGCATTGAATTGCGACACTGTGGGTAAGATTAAAGGGAATAAAACAAGAAAATGGTGCAATCCAACAGACATTATTAACATACAAGCGAGCATAGTACAATCACTAACCCATTGAGCTCGTGAAATGCTCAATTATTAACAAACATGACTTTGTAAAGTATCATACTGGAGGCATTAAGTGATAATGATCAATTTACTTATGGTTGGGAAGGTATTAAATTGCAGAGTGATACAACCAAAGGTTAGGATCAGGAACAGGAGAAAGAAATATGGGAAACAAAAAAAAAAAGCAATAACATGGGTATACACATTGCATACCAGAGTGTGCAGTCTAAAATCATCACAAATCCACCAAAATTCTAAGTTTTGAGACAACTCAACAATAAACAAAGAGAGCCTGATAAAATCTGACTATAGTAAATCTCAATAAAAAACTTGAGATAACCTTTTAAACAATGTCATTAGCTTACATAGTAATGAAATTATGTTCCCCAAAAATACATAGTAATGAAATTCAGTGAACACGTCTAAAAGAACTTAGAATATCTTTTCAAAACTTAAACAGATTAGTAGATTTTGTAGCTCTTTCCAACATCAGAAAATAATCAACATTCCAGCTTATAGTGCATTCTCTGACTCTTTACTACAAATGAGAGAAAAGAGGTTCAGCAGCCTACCACAGTGGCTCTATCAAAATATATGCAAATCCACGACAATTTAAATTGGTCATGTTAATCAAGCCAAAGAAATAAGCTCTATAAATGCCTCTCCCGAATACATGTATATGGCAGTATAATGCAATTCTGATTTCTGAATTATGTCTCTACAGTCTCGCCAACAGACAGAAGAGCACCCTTTTTCTCTCCGTACACCACTTTTTTCTCTCCCAATAGGTTGAGTCCGTGAAATGCACATTACCAATTATTAAAAGATCCACGAGACTGAACAAGATTCAATAATCCAATTTATGCCACATTCTCGCACTGGCTTTAACTACCAACAGCAGCATAAGAATTCTTGAAAACAAATAACTACACATGTCATTAACATACCAAAAGCAGTAAGCATGTGTAAAAAGATCGCATCGATAATCCCAATTGATACACAATTCTCCACTAGTTTCAGCAAAACCTAACTATTAAATCTCCATATCATACCACGAGGGTGTCGTCCGTGTAGTCGCCCATGAACTCCTTGAGTTTCTCCTTAACAGCTTCCCGAAGCCTCGAAACTCCTTCGCTTGAGAAATCAACCCTAAACGTCCGATCATCTCCCTCCATTACCGCACTCAGAAAAAATCGACAGTGTTTCGCTCCCTAAAACCCTACCAGCAATCCCGCCGATAATTCTTCAATAAATCCACTTCAGAGCTCAATCGATTCCCAAACAACACAAATATATTGAAAAATTGTCAGATTATTCGCTTATTTTCGTTCAAATAGTTCGAGCAATGTAAGAATACTTAGTAACATTTTCTGGGGGGAAATTGATTTGGGGATTTAGTCTTTAGGAGAAAAAAGGAGGAATAATTATCCCGTAACTAAGGTGATTAAATTGTGATTGGGAAAACTTCAAGGGTAATTTCCTTTTATCATTGGGTTTTGAGAACCCAGAAGCTTTTCCCGTTTAAGGAAGCGCAGCTGTGTGTAGTCAGGAAAAAGACTTGAAACCCTACGCTAGTGTCTTTACGACGCTGGGGGTACAATGAAGGGTAAAATCGGGAAACCAAATTTTCTAGTGAAATGCCCAAATAGTTAAATATTACGAATTAATTTTTTTTATTCTAGGGGTAAAATTATTGCGGATTTAATTTGATTTAATCCATGTCTTGTTACCGGATACAATTTTTCAAAAAAGATGATTAAAATTAATTTTATTTATTTAAAGGTATAAAATAATAAAATTCAAGCCATAACTAATTCATTATTTATTAATTAATTATCAAGTATTTAATTGGTTAAAAGATTAATCATTATTCCATAATCATAGTGGTAGTACAAAATATGAAATAATGTGTAATTCTTTTTTAATATAATTTATAGTTGAATTTATCATAAATAAAATTGTAAACTATTTTGTATTTAGTATTAGAAAATGATAAAATAAATTTCAATTCAAATTTCCATAACAAACTTATTTTGAAGAATATTAGAATTATCAAGATAAAGGTAAAAGATATGTATATTATTTCAAATAATCTTATCTTAAATTTTACTTAAAATTACTAGTTATATTTAATTTTACATGTGTCAAAATAGAGTATAATGAGGCTATCTACATGTACGCTTAAATGAGTAGCATCTATATTGTATAATATAGATTACAAAATATTTTTTCTTTCTATTTTTTTTTAATTATAAATATTACTGGAAATTTTATTATCGGGGTAAAAATATTGTAGGATATGCACCGAAAACGTCAAAGATCCTTGTACGTCAATGCAATTTTAAAATGTCATTGATGTTGTGTCTATATTCGATAATTTCATTCATAATCATGTATGTTGGGTTTAAACCCATTGAGAAAACCTAACAAGACATTGAGCATGGAAAGTCCAAAATTGAGAAAACCTAACTAGACATTGAGCATGGAAAGTCCAAGATTGAGAAAACCTAACTAGACATCGAGCATGGAAAGTCCAAGATTGAGAAAACCTAACTAGACATTGAGCATGGAAAGTCCAAGATTATTAGCGGCCACTAAACTGGCAACCCGTCTTGGAGGAAGGCGGTAGCCCACTAGACTGACAACCTCTTCCACAAGAAGGCCGACAGCACACTCGAAAACCTCTCGCCAAAATGCGTCTGAAATCCAAGGGGGGTCAAGTCAAACGGAAGAGGAGTTTAAATAAAATCTAGCTTGATCCACTCTCAACTATCCGATAAATCTATAGCTACCATTGCTACCTCCTAACCCTACTCCAACAGCCAACAAACTGTTTGAAAATCTGAGAATGAGGTTTCAGGCGGATTATTGTCTATAAATATAAGAAAACTCTCTTGTTTGAATGTTAATCAATTTCTAACACTCAAATGGATCTAAGAGCTCCCTATTCACTCTAATTCCTACGTTTGTATTATGTTTATTTCAATTAAAAATTTATTTTAATACATTGTTTATTATCTTCCTGAAGTAGACTAATTTTCATGATTTAGTGGAGTGCTAATATATATATATATATTTTTTGGCAGATTTTCTCTTCTAATTTCCTCAGAATTTGATGAATTTACCGATTCGATTTTTCAAACTTACAAATCTTGTAGTGCCCGAAAAAATAATACATATCAATTATATTTATTTACTTTAAATAATTAAATGATTATGTAGAATTTTTTTCCCAAAAATAGCAAAGTGATATCAATATATATCATATTGTAATCAAATTAATTTATGAATAATTAAAACCACATACCAAATTTCTCATTCCTATCACAATCCTACCGTAAATAATTGAAACAACACAAATCAGCCAACTAGTGCCACGTATCATGTGAATCTGCCAATTCATTCAAATATATATTAAAAAAAGTATTAATCCACAATAATCCGGTAGTTCTTTTCCCATCATAATTTGGTGCAGCCAGATGTCCAATTGGTTATTTAACATGATACACCAATAAAAACTGGAAACGTGATGGAAGACCGGTACACCGGGAGTAGATAACAATTTCCCTACATCCTCTGCCATCTTTTATAAACCTGTGAATCTTCTCTCTGCTCTTTCAAATCTCTCTGTCTCTCTCTATTTTCTCTCTCACAATTTCCTGTTCGCCTCTTAGGGTTAGTCTCTCTCTAACGCACATACAGAACATGGTGTTTGATTATTATAGTTTCAAGTCTGATTTTTTGTTTTTATTTTTGATTATTTATTCTGTCGTTGATTGACAGGGGGATTAGAGGCGGAAACTCTGTCAAGGTATTCTCTTTTGTCTCCTTAGCGAACAGGTCAGTATAGTTTTCTGTCTCGCTATTTATATTTCTTTGTGTGTATATGATCTTAATTCTGTAAAACTGTTGTATTTGCCGATCGTATTTTACTGTTGGGAGTTATGTTAGTCAAAGTCAAATTAGGTTCAAAGTCCTTTCCAATGATTCTGGTATTGTTGCACTTTTCTTGTACCTAATGTGATTATGTGGTATAATCCTCACACAGGTGTTCTCCAATACTAGTGGAGGAGCTGGGTAAGGGATTTAGTACTTTCTCGAGTAAATTTCCTTGTTAATAGGAAAACTTGTTTCATTTTTCATTTATTTTCTTGTCAACTGAGTGCAAATGGGACGGGTTGAGTAAAATATTTGAATTAAAGGTAAAGAATTTTAGATGGTGAAGCTAGACTGGGTTGAGCCCTCCTGTATACAAAGGTTCAACTTAAGGTTGGTTTAAGTGATGATTTTGTTTGGAAGATTCTGTTTAGATGGAGGTGATTGTTGAAAGGTTATTTGGAAAACCATGATTAAAACTGAGGTGGTGAGGTTTAGACAGTTCCTAGTAAGCACAGAGGGATGGTTCATTTGATTATAGTGTCATCTCATGTGAATACAAGATTGGGTTTTGGATTTAACGGTATCCTAATCTGTTGCTATGAAACATGATTCGATTGGTTAAGTGTCTCATCGTCAAAGTTTGAGTTGTTTGTGAGCCCCATCTCACCACTTCATGCAAGTGATTGCATGGCCAGTTGGGGGTTATTGTCTGCAGATTCCATTTTCTTAGCTTAGTGGGATCGTATGTCCTCCTGTATTAATCTTGGGATAACGGTGCTTCTGCTTCTCTTGTTTGTATCATATCATAAATATGATCTGTATTATCATTTCCGGGGGATTTCAGTTGCTTGATATTCTCATTCTTGCACCAATATATAAATGAGATATGGGCATGTTTAACTAACAAAGGATGTCACTTCCCTGTTATGTGGACATATCATCCCGTTATTTGAGATGCGTTTTATGTCAGCCTGAAATCCCCCACTTCCCAATCAAGAATACAGTTTTTGTCTATCTTCTTTACTGCAGCATCAGTTTCCTGTTATTATCGTGTATCTTTTAGTCTTCTACTCCAAACATTTGGTGCCTTCTTTCTTTACCTCCAACTCCAAGGATGGAGGTGTTTTCGTGTGGTATTGATTACTTCCAGATGATTTTCAAAACAATAACTGTGTTAAAATTTCTTTACCTTCTCAAACCATCATCTCTTGCCAGCATGGTGTTAAAAACTGTGCTACTTTGCAATTAATAGGGTACATCCTTGTGAACTTGTAATTATCAGCAGAAATGGAGTACTTAGGTGGATATACTTTTATCATATGCTTTCTTTCTGAAGTAAAGTTGGTCGTGTAGAGAAGCTTGAATGTTTATATTTCTCAAGTGGACATGAAAGTTATTTATAATGTGCGAGTTTATATGATATTCAGTTAGAGGGAAATATGTGACATGCTAACTATGAAACCCCTGTTTTCACAGGAAATCTCCGGAAAATGGAACAAAACGAGACAGGATGCCAAACCCCTCAAGGCCCCATCCTCTGCGTAAACAATTGTGGATTCTTCGGAACAGCAGCAACAATGAACATGTGCTCCAAGTGCTACAAAGACGTTGCCATGAAGCAAGAACAAGCGAAGCTCGCTGCCTCATCCATTCAAAGCATCGTGAACGGGAGCTCAACCACGGAAACAAAGGAAACAGAAGTCTCCATCATCACTCAACCACAAGCTGCCCCATCGGAAGTCATTATAGCTACACCACAAATATCTTCCGAATCACCAGTAAGTGAGAAAATTGAGGAAATCAAAGAAGGCCCAAAGAGGTGTGGCACATGCAGGAAACGTGTTGGTTTGACGGGTTTTAATTGTCGGTGTGGAAGTATTTTCTGCTCTGTTCATCGTTACTCTGACAAACATAACTGCCAGTTTGATTACCGGGCAGCAGGTCAGGAAGCTATTGCAAAAGCTAATCCTGTTGTGAAGGGTGAAAAGCTAGACAAGATATGAAAATGGGATTTTGAACTTTTTCATTGTCTAGTGGGATATGAGTGGGTTGGCTTGTACTGCTGCTTAGAGGTTTCGTCCTTAGGCTGTGGAGTAGTCGGGTTCAATGTTTGGGTTGGAAAAACTTTAGTATTCTTGTTTAAGACAAGGATAGATGATCTCATGCCCCTCCCCCTCTGTGTAGTGATGCTTGAAGGTTTGGTTTGATGGTTTATTTATTTTTCGCTTTTGATTTGTATTGGAGTTTGACAGATTTAGTAATAATATCTGTAGTGGTTTGTTTATGTCGAATCTGGTTGTTTAGTGTCTGTTTAAAGGTGATTCCCCAGGTGTATTAGTGAGTAAAGATGATGGTCTTCCAAAAGCTAATATTGGCTAAAATTAGGAAATTATATGAAAGCCTAAACTGAGTATGGGCATTACCTTGATTTGTAGGGGTTTTAGATCACAAAATAATTTATGCACACTTAAAAATCCCATAGCTCTCATCCAAACACGCAGATAGTATAATTCTGGGGCCGAATTACATCGACTATTACTAGCTGTATGAGCAACTCATGCAACATAAAAAAATTCATAGTAGTATTAGAATATGTAGTGTTTTGACTTTGAAGCTGTAGTTTCGCAAAATTCACGGGTTGTGACGCAAATCCAATTCCAGAAAAGTGCATTGGGAATGCAATGATAGCGCATGAGGATGATTATGGGTGAGGCATCAAGGCATGTGGAACTGCCCACACCAACACCATATTGCGTTATAGCTAATCTTTGATGACGATACAGCAAATCTGGCTGGCCTGGTGCTCCATCCTAGCTAGACAGATATATAGATGGATCTCCATTTGTTTTTCATTTTCTCTTTTTTGTGTTTATTTTGAGCAGCAGTTCATAGTAACTTCTGAATTTTCAATAAAATTCGGATTTTAGGCATATAAGATGGAAGGAGTTGCCCGTCGACGTCCAATTAATAGATATTAATTTCTCTGTAAAAATGACGTCCTTTTTTAAAATTCCTTTCTTCTTCTCTTAAATTAATCTCAAGTACATTGGACTTTTCCATTGAATAGCATAGGGCTATGTTGGACATTTGCTAGAATGATGTAGTTGACATTTTATATTCATAAAAATATATCCTAACACACATACAAACACTATTTTCCTAAACATGAAATGCATGTCCACTCAATAAAGATACGAAAATACAATTTTATTTTTAATATTTTATATTAAAAAAGTATTCGAAATTCATATCAAACATAGTATAGTATCGAAACACGGTAAGTTTAATGGACATTTTTTAGAGGGTGGAGACAAAAGATGATGATATGATTAGAAACTTTGGGTTAAATGTGTAGTAGTTGCTTCACCATATGCACTATTTCTCTGATTGGCCTGTTTTCCATTACCAACCAATATGGGCGGCTCATATTCGGCTACCTGTCTTACTATCTCCTCCCTCAATTCTATTTTCCTCGATTGTTTACTCTTTTTTACGTTTGATAGTATCAGAATTTCATGTTTCAATATTGAATTATATAATGATAAAATAATATAATATTTTTAAGTACACTACTTTGGTGTATTTATTTATATAGAGAAAATTGAATTATACATCTACCAACTTTCAAAATTTTGAAATTTAGGGACACAAGTTATAAAATTGGGATATTTCATTAAAAACTTTTGAAAATTTGGCAATTTACATCCACTTGTGCCCAGAAAATTAAGTTTCTGACCTAATTTGTGCACGTGACACGCACGTGAAATATTTTTTGGCCAAATTTAGTACTATTGAATGCCATGTAGATAAAAAAAATCCACCTCATCCGCCATATAGATTAAAAATGCCAATTTACGCTGACATATTTTTTCAATATTTTTTTTAATATGTGGCAGCCAGCACCATAATTTGGCCGGAAAATGTTTCACGTGTGGGTCACGTGCATAAATTAAGCCGGAAATTCAATTTTCCGGCAACAGGTGGATGAAAATTACAACTTTTTTAATAATTCTGGATGTAATATCCCACTTTTATAATTCGTGTTCCTAAAATCCAAACTTTTAAACGTTGGTGAATGTTTAATTTAATTTTTCCATTCATATATAATTAAACTGCGTTTTCATTTAAGGGACCCATAATAAATAAGAAAGTCGGCGCCAAATTGATCAACAAGACAAAAGGGCGTTGACCAATCCGGGTCCCACAATAGAGCTGAAATTCCCTACGGCAGACGTCGCAAATACTCCCGTGTATCCTACCTTAATCAAGCGCCTCGTAAGAGATGTAAAATGTTTCGAAAGGTGGGGGGGTCCATGAACAGGTTGTAATCTAGGAGGAGAGAATTGGAATTCTCCTTATCCAATGAGTAAATACCACGTGGCGAAGCTATTACCGACGCGTTGAAAAGCGCGTCTACGACACGGGTGAGAGGCGGTCAGGTCAGAGTGGGCGGCTGGCGGAGGGAGACGAGAACAATGCACAGCACTTGTGCTTTTTTGGCTCATCATCCAACTCAACTACAACTTGTGGGGTTTACGAGTTTAGTGAAATCTCTCTTTTGCCCTTCCCATGTGCACTGCATGCTTCATTGCTTCTAGATATCTTAATTAGTTTTTCCATTTCTTTTTAGTACCTTTCATAAATCCAATTTGAATTCAACTAAGTATGTACCTAAAAAGGAAATGGTTTTTTATATTGGAATATGATGCACGACCCTCCTAAAAATCTTATTATGTTGTATCGTGCTGTATTTGATACCGTGTTGGATATCTGTGTCAGACACTTTTTTAGTGTAAAATATTAAAAAAAATCCGTATCCGTGTCACTATATCTGTATTTTATATATATCGGAATACTAAGAAAATCGTCTAATTAAATTGAAATTCAATTAATTATGAGCTATTACATTAATAACTCATACATATATGAGTAAAACTTGTTCCTTTTTTTATTTTGGTTATAATTTAAAAGGTCCTATTCTTGCTAGTGAAGCAAGGCTAGAGGGCCGAGAAATGAAGGAAACTCAAAAAGTATACAAGTTTTGGTCATATGTATTATTAAACAATTTTCTCCATAGTATATTTTAAATTAATTGTTGCAATAATTTGCTAACAACTTTGTTAGGATTAGAGAGAACGAAACTAACTTTAAGAATCTTTATTTAATTACATTTGTATGTCGATTTTCTTGTTTTTGCACTTAAACAAACTAATATATAAGACTATAACTCGTGCTTTTTGATAAGTTGGCATTGCGAATTGGGGTTGCTTTTTTCCTTGTAAATTAGAGGATATAAAAAATATTAATTACATAAGCATGCATGCCAAGAATTTCAACTAGATGTCAATACAAAGTACATAAATTAATGTCAACCTTTCTTCAATTTAGCAAAACAAAACGCCTTTTTCAAGCTAATTACATGAAATTCAAACCATATAAAACTTATTTTAAATCATGTCGAGATACACGAACTCCTACACAATTCAATTGGGACTTTTTTTTTTCAAGTTACTTATTCTATGAAATTCAAAAGATATCAAATAGGGTATTGAAACTCGAATATTGTTTAAGGTATCTAGTATGTAGAATTGTGTACGTAAATAATATTTTTTTATTTTTAATTATTTATAATATAACAATTTAGCTTTATTTAGTACTTTTCGAATTATGAGTAACTAAATTAACCAATAACTTAAATTTATGAATGAATTAATCTTGTCATTTTCTTGAAAAAGAAAAATTCAGACTAAAATATCCACAAATTGGTGACGATTATCCACGCCAGACTTGTCTAGAAGAAAACAAACCCCCACCAATTTGAGATTGTACAAAACTCAGGAGGCTATTTTCGTCATTTCACGAAGTCCAATTTGCCTAATACGCGTCCCTATGAGGCTATTCTTCCCTCAACATGACCGACTTCACGCCCTTCAAATTGTAGCCCCTCTACGCCCAACCTCCTCCTCTCTCTAACCCACCACCACCACCACCTCTCTTTCTCTCTCTAAAAAAACTCTTTCTCCCCTCGAACAAATCATCTACAGAAACACAATTTTTTTCTTCTTTTTTGCAAGATTTCTCCAGGTTAATGGCGCAGAGAACAGAGAACGAAGAGACGGAGTTCAAGGTCGTACCTGAGACCATCACGTTATGCGTTAAATGCGGCGTCGCCGGGAATTCAACCACCAACAATTTGTGCCAGAAGTGTTTCAATACCCCCACCGTAGCGGCGTCCACCTCCGCGGCAGCCCCCGGGACGTCGTCAGGCGGAGCAAAGCCGAAAATCCATGTTTTTGGGGAGAAATCCTTCAGATCTAGCTCGTCTAGGAGGCTGTCTCCGGAGAGGAGATTGAATCTTCCTGAGACGAGCGGAGATCTGAAGAGAGAGGCTGTGGAGGAGGCCGCGCCGCCATCTGAGGAGGCGGCCCCGGTGAGGAGAGCTGTAAATCGATGTACAGGTTGCCGGAGGAAGGTAGGTTTGACCGGATTCCGGTGCCGGTGCGGCGAGCTTTTCTGTGCTGATCATCGGTACTCCGATCGCCACGATTGCAGCTACGACTACAAAACTGCCGGTCGGGAGGCGATCGCGAGGGAGAATCCGGTGGTCAAAGCTGCGAAAATAGTCAAAATCTGAACGGAATAAGACAAACGAAGCACGTAGACCAAGCTATATACACATGAAAATTCTACACCCCTAAAAGAAGATTGAAGTACTTGAAAGATCATAGCTCGGTATCTGTTCTAATCTCTGCAGTTCTCTTCGATTGGAGACGAGGTCTTCTCCAGATAGAGAAGAAACAGAGTAGGAGGAGTCGGTGGGAATTTCATGCGTTAATTTCATATTTTTTTTACTTTTTTCTTTTTCTATTTTAATAATTTAATTTCTATAAGATAAGAAAGTGATAATTATTGTTACAAAGTTGTAAAATTTCTCGCATCTTAGTGTGATTTTTCATAATTGGATTGAAGTTACTATTATCATTTTCCCATTTATATCCAGTTGAATGATAAACAATAGATTGTGATTCCAAATTTATTTGTTGTATTGAATGTTGATATATGATAATGGAGTTGGAAATATTGATGTACTGTTTACTTTTCTGGAAAAAGGAAGAGAAAAGGAGGGGTGAAAATGTAATTTGATGGTGACTTGATGTGGGCAAGTGCATAGTATCCGCATCAAATTGTCTTTTTTGGTAATAAACTTAAAAGAGGGTATTGATGAGAAACGGATAACTATAAGCCTTAAAATAAGAAGAAAATATGAACTTGGTTTTGGGCTTTTCTGGGTAATTCCCACAAAATCCAAGTATTTGAAACAAATACTTTTAACACCTAAATAAAATTAGACTAGTTCTATTTTTTTAAAATTAAATTACTAGTGATATTGGGAATGTGGGATAATGATACTTGCCCTTTGAATTGTATTTGTATTTATTTATTTACTTTTTGATAACTTATCAATTTCTTGGATCAATAAAACAAATTAAAAAACTATAATTGTGTCGGATACCCATATATATGATACTTTTATAGTGGTCAATATTGATAAAAATTTGTGAAATCATATTCGTATCGCCGTGCTCATATTTATACATTACATATTTTCATCCTTTTTAAGAGATTAATCTGTATTGCCGTGCCCATATTTATACATTACATATTTTCATCATTTTTAAGAGATTAATCTTTATCATTTAAAGTTGAAACGAGCTGTTCATAGTAAACTTTTCGACGTCGTGGCTAGAGGTGGGCGTTTCGGGTCGGGTTTTCTACCTGACTCGTTCGGTTCTACACGATCGGATCGGGTACCCGATATCCGAGAATAAATTCGGGTCGGTTATCGGGTAGAAAAACTTTACCCGGTCGGATACCCAATACCCGACCCGAAATTAATATGAAAAAAAAGAGAAAAAAAATTATATAATTCCTAATTAGATGCTGCGTTTATACAGAAACATAAAAGGAAAAAACTTCAACCCCTCTCTCCATTTAGGGTTTACCTCAACGCCACATTTACATTCTCATCTCTACGATTTCATTGCCTCTCTCTCTCTCCCCGTCCGCCCTTATTCCAGGTGACGCCTCTCTCCAGAGACCAGCGAGTCTTCCTCTCTCCGTCCGCCCTCAGCGACTTCCATGAGTTTCTTTATTTTAGTTTTAAAAGAAAACAATGAAAAAGGTTTGACGGGAGAAGCAAAACAGAGTCTTGATGTTTTGGGTGTCAAAGTTGATTTATTTTTATTCTTTTGAAGAGAGCCAAATTTGTTCTTACAGTAAATAGGTGTACTCCAAAGGCTTTTAATAAGTAGCACAAATCAGAGTGTTAATTCTTGATTTGGTGCCAAAGTTGCTGTAAAAGTTGTTGTCAAAAGCTGAACATGACTCCTCGAATTTTTCCTTCAAATTCACAGTTAGGTCAGAGAAATAGAGCATAAATCTCGGATACCCGACAAAAAATATCGGGTCGGGTTCGGGTAGAAAAAATCCCACCCAAAAAACTCGAAACCCGACCCGACGCCCACCCCTAGTTGTGGCTATAATAAGAGTATACAAAACAGAATTTGCAAGCTGATTCAAAAAATTATTTCACGATATTTTCACCATTTTATATATACAAAAAAAAGTTGAATTGCAAAATCTAAACCTTTACAACATAACCTAACCAATATGTGGAAATAAAAAAGCAAAATGAAGAGAAAAAGAAAAGGCCAACGTGATTTATAATACTCGTGAAGTGATATTTCTCTTTATGGAAAGCGATGTTTTGTGGAAGATTTTATTCGCGAAATTTAAACGAAATTGCCAGACAGACATAAAGAAAGAAGAATAGGAAGATCCAATGTGACTCAAAATCTAGAAAGCTATTGCCAATTTGCCACCTATGGATAAAAATGGCGTACCTATCATGGGAAAATGCTGGACCACAAATTTTCTATTTGTCCTACTTTTATTGGCTCCTTCATTTATCATTTGTATTTATTGGGCAGATGTAAAGAGTCAGATCCGAGCTAGAATTCGGGTTCGAGCCTGACGAGCCAAGAGAAATAGGACACGAATTCAGCTCATAATATGGCACATAAGTAAGCTTCCAGGCACTGTACATATGCAGCTGAATTACATGTAAGCAGTTCATTCAATAAAACATAAGTCTTCTCATAAGCATCCTCCAGGTAAAATCTGATAAGAAAGTTTACATGATTGATTACATATTTTCATCTCTGTCATAGCAACTAATTAATTTGTTTAATGACAGATACAATACTTGCAACTATTGATTACCCAGAAAATTGAGGGAAATGATTTTCAGAAAGTTGCCCACAACTTGGAACTTTCCAGAAAAGCCGTCTATGCGCCATCAGGCTGGACGAATGGATTGGCAATTTCATCTGTCCCGTCTGTTGGGGAAACAAGCATCACAGCTGTGCCCCTGCAAACCTGAATGAAAATAATCACAGATAGTTACGTAAATAACAATATGTAAACGAAAATGTTGTATGGAATATGGAAGTTTCTGAAAGGTCAAAGTTAAGGTCAAAAAGAATTGTTATGGTCAAAACCCAATTAATAATGTGAAATCTAAAGAATATTATAAAAATATTTTCAAACTGAAACTGGTGATTATTGCAT
Organism: Verbena officinalis; assembly: GCA_958496215.1. Taxonomy (NCBI): domain Eukaryota; kingdom Viridiplantae; phylum Streptophyta; class Magnoliopsida; order Lamiales; family Verbenaceae; genus Verbena; species Verbena officinalis. The sequence continues at coordinate 5,358,392 of OY292388.1, forward strand.
AAGACTGATATCAGAGTTGTTCAAGGACAAAATGTATAGGTTCAAGTGGTACTGAAGATGTCAAAATGTATAGTAGAATCAAATAAGTAACGAGACTTAATTAAAACATAGAATACAACCACAGTTCAGAAAGATAAAACATACTATTAAACCAAGGCGACGAGTCTGGTCAGTAGTTTTCAGTGGGTCTTCTGGATCTGCACACAGTGAAAATAAATGTATGTCAAGTACATACAGTCTACACAGAACAAGCATTTAGTACCAACTGAACATACGATTTGATTATTCAGATTTTATTGCTTTCAAATTCACAACAATCCTACTGATAATCAGACCATTTGCTTCAAGTAACAACCTAAATACTTCGCAGTATTAGCATAAAGTGAAGATTATCTAACATGACGAACTGTATGTAAACCTAAATACTCAGTTTTTGAATACAAGCAACAATCACTGGCATGAAATGGAAATTCACCAATATTTAACTAGAAGCAAACAAGCATAAAACGTAACTTAAAATATGAGTTCATCCATGAAAGACAATGGGTGAGCAAAAGACTCACTGTTGATACTAAAAGAGGCACAGAAGCTGATTATAATATTCAATATGTCAGTGTGGTTTCATTCAATTTGTAGTATAACTGTATAAATATGCAGAGAAGACAAATGATACAGTACATACCTCTAAGAAATTCCACTGCTTCATCCAAAACAAGATTCAGCAATTGGTCATACCCTTTTAGCGTTCCAGTCACTGAAAGGAAGAACATATTTTAAGGTAGAAATAATCATGCACCTGGATGTAATCAGAGATTTCAATGAGGTTTGCCTATAAAGCAAGGAAAGCAAAAGAAATTGATCCAAAAGAAAAATCAATAAATAAAATGGGCTAACCAAAAGTTTAGAAATTAAACCCAAACACCAGGAATAAGTTTGGATAGTCCAGGATTTAGGGAATTTCAGCTTTACTGTTATTAGAATTTACCAATTTATGGAGCCAAAAGGATGAAAGCAAGGAGGAAACAGATAAGAATTCTGTAATGCACATTTCAGGAAAAAGCTGAAACCAGTTTAACAAATCAGAGAAACAACTAACAAGAGCTAATCCAAATTCATTTTCCAGAACTGTGTCTGCAAACACAAAACTAACGTCTAAGCATAAAGACCTTTGGCATCGAATATTGGTTTATTGTCATCATGGAGAAACAATAACCATAATACAGGGGGAGGAAACTTTGAGCCGTTGGAATTAAAAAGCTAAGGCAATTAAATGTTGATTAAGAAGGTGATGGCAAAACTCCCTGTAATAAACATACTTTTGGGAAGTTGGACGAGATGCTTTTGTATATGTCAAGACAGAAGCCTGATTAATAGTTTTAGAAGGTTTCAAGAATCTGAATAGATTGAATGTTAGGGAAAGCCTAGTAAAATCAGGGTGATAAACTCATCTTAGAAGTGCAGTGTACCAATGTAAATGATGCTCCATAAGATCTATCAAATGCCTCCCAACAGAAGGTCAAACCAAATTATCATAGTCAATGTTTTTTTCAATAGAACAAAACCAAAAACGCTTTTAACTCTCATCAGCTTGAAGTCCATATTACATTTGAATATATTTCTCAAACCCAACATTTTTCAAATCTTCTTCTCCGTTGTCATCAAAGTCTTCAGGTTAAAAGAACACTCTATTCATTTGTTTCACATACCATTGCTAATGAGTAGGAGATGAAAGAACAAATTGCTTGTCCAGCAGCAAATATGTGAACCCAGTAATTCTTCCCCAAACTCAAGAAGCTACTTTAAAATAATAAAACTTGATTTCCCCTTAATAACATTATCACATTTTCAAGGAAATACAACAAGAAGAATAAATCAGATCACAAAATTCTAAGAATTGGAATTTTCTATCTTCAGCTCTAATGATACCAATCCATTCAAGTTGAAGTAAAAGGATAAAATTGCGAAAAAAACTATTTAAGGAAAATAAAATCTCATAACCTAAGGAGAAACCTGTAAAGTTACAGTAACAATTCTTATAGAAATAGAAAATCACAAACCACAGACCTTGTCTTCCACCAGTGAGTTTCACTTGGACACCCTTGTCGACGAATTTAGCTAAATCTAGTACTGTTTCTTTTCTGCCCGACTAAAACAAAGAAAAAAAAAAGAATGTAAAACATTTGATGGACGAAAAATGCCAGGCACCCCATGAACTTGTAATCATGGAAGCGCAAAGATAAATAGATACACTAACATACACAAAACTCACGCACGACATACCATTTTTAGCTTCAATCGAACGCGAAGTGGCTAAATCAGTGGCACCTTCGTTCTGCGAAGAAAAATGGCTCAAAAATCGTGCAAGAAATCTGAACAAAACGTAATGGAGCGGAGGGTTTGCGAATTAAGCTCAGTTACTAGCAAATTACATGTAAGGAAACTGTTCAACTTACGATTTTGTAAAAGAGGGGAAAGCAGAGAATTGTGCCCTAATTTTGCTCTGTTGCGTTTTCCCGCCTTCTGGCTATGTATCTGCTCCTGCTCCTCTCGGTGAATTGGGCCGCATTAAGAAGTGATCTAACAATCAGTAAGTGTGAAATTAATCTCATAATATAATTACTTATGTGAAATTAATTTTGTTATTATTATATGAAAATTAACTTATAAACTCTTATTTTATCAAACAAAACTGCAATTTATTTTTAAACTATAGTCCTAATCCAAAATTTCCACTAGTCTTATTGTAAACATTTATTTACTGACCTTGGGCCGTCTTAAGCCTGTCCAAAGCTGTATTGGGCTTGTAAAGAGCACAGGCCCACTAGCCAGGGGTTTTCGGGGGTTAATTTTGTGATTCTAAAGAAAGTAAAGGACAATTCACGTAAATGCAACAAAGCCTATATATACCGCGCTCCAATTGTAACTAGGGTTTTTTCTGTTCTAAACGGCCCCAAATCTCCAGGGAAGAAAGAGGTTGTGCATTTGCAGCAAAAATGGTGGAAAAGGGTAGCAAGGCTAGGAAAGAAGAGGTCGTAAGCCGGGAGTACACAATCAATCTACACAAGCGCCTCCATGGATGGTATTCTCTCTCTCTTCTCTGTGTCGAATTTTGGATGATTTGGATCTTTATTATTTGCTTACAGTTTTTTTCTTTGAACGCCTACAAATTTGTTTGCTTTACATGCATTTTTTCGTTTGCTTACTGTTGTGTCGTTGAATTGATGCGATTAAATTTGATGTACGAAATCATTATGCACACTTATGTTTATGTGTATACATTGTCGCTGTTGAGCTTAAATTTATAGTCCAGTGGTGGATATATTAGTCTTCTATGAAATTTATGCTGGGAAATTTCCTGCACTTCCAAGTATTCAGTTTCTAGCCTTTTGGTCGATCTCTTCTACTTCTCTTTAGAAGTTATCTGAATGCGTCTGGTTTACTTAGATTTTTTTTGCTACTCATTCAATTTATTTTACTTGCTTGGAAGTCGATTTCTTTGTTCGTAATGTATGTGTTTGGCAATGAATCAAACCCATACTTGAAATATTAATTACGTCCCTCAGATAAATGAAAGTGAACAGTTCTATAAAGAATTCAGTCTATACATTTATTATATGCAACTGTTGCTAAATGGTTTTTACCTAATTGGTGGCAAAATTTGATCCTATGTTTTGACGATCCCATGCTGCTTTTATCTAGTGAAATTTGCAATTTGAGGTCTCATTATTTGATTAATTCCTACTCAGCACCTTCAAGAAGAAGGCTCCAAATGCCATCAAGGAAATAAGAAAGTTTGCCCAGAAAGCAATGGGAACTACTGATGTCAGAGTTGATGTCAAATTGAACAAACACATATGGAGCCGTGGAATTAGAAGTGTGCCGAGAAGAATCCGTGTCCGAATTGCACGAAAGAGAAACGATGACGAAGATGCCAAGGAGGAGCTGTACTCTTTGGTTACTGTTGCAGAAATTCCAGAAGGTGGGTTGAAGGGATTGGGCACACAAGTCATTGATGAGGAAGAATGAAGCTTTTTTGTTTACTTGTTTAAAGTATTTAGTAAGTTCAGTTTTGCTGCACCCTGTGAGATCTTTTATATTTAGAAAAAATGCATACTGAGGATAATGATGAAATTCAACCTTTTTTAAGAGAGGTACTATTATCGTACTTTGATTCACTTATTTTTATAGCTGGTGTCTTTGAGAAGTAGTGTGGTTTACGAATTTGTTTTTTTGAGTGGTTATCTTTTCCTGTTTATGCTGGTTTTAAGTTTCTTTGCAATTGAGTCTGGTAAACTTCCAGTTACAATCCCATTTCACGAAAATCAGATTGAGATCACATAGTTCGAGTTTTGAGCTCTCTTAAACTCATTTCTTAGAGCTCCATAATGTGTGCTTTAACTAACCCTCGCTTTGATTCTAGAATTTTAGGAAGGAAATGAAAAGAAAAAAAGTGGACGTAAAACTCTATGTTTAATTGCCAAATAAAATACAAAATTAATAAAGAAAAGATGAAAAAAGGGAAGGGTGAAGAAAATTTCAATATTCTCACGAAAGTAAGAAATCATATAATAGGATAACAAATGAGTTGAGTTGGAGATCATCTCAATTCTCAACTTGAAGTCTGAGTCATGGTGTAAAGCTCGATTCATCCATCTCATAATCCTGCTCTCTTATCATGGTATCTCAATTTAGAGGAGATTATCTTCCTTAACAAACAAGAAGTTGAAGAATTCCTTGGACTTCTCTTTTTCTTTTACGCAGCAACTTCGTTTCATTGTCAAAATTTAGGGACCAAAGATAGTGTTGTTTGTACTTGTCTATTGCAGTCAATAAATAGCTAGCTATGTTGTTGAAGGAGACGTTTCATGCAGCAAAGTTGGTGGGCTATCATAAATTAATGATACTCCGGTAATTGGTACTTGAGCATAATCTCAAAATGTATCAAGGTTCAATGATTCAATCATCCAAAGAAATACCTCCAAAAAAATGATGAATTAACGAAAATTATTATCTAGGTATCATGTACAGTTCTTACAAACAAACGAAGAGAAATTGGAACGGATTTTATCGTGAGAAACTCCTCCGGTGCTTGTATCGGTTGGGAAATGGCGAGAACGAAGGGCCTGAACAATCCCGAATTTGCCGAGACTCTCGCTTGTCTCTCGGGTACCAAACTGGCCTGAGATTTCAGTTGGCAAAAGGTAAGAATTTAATGTATTGACAAGCTCCAAAGTGATCGCAGTGATTGAGTGTTTGTCGGTAACTTAATCGATGATATTAGAAATGCTTCTAGACGTTTTGTATCTTGTGAATTTTCATTTGTTCATCATAATGCTAATGGAGTAGTTCATATTCTTAATCGTAATGCAATCTCGCGCGGTTACCTCTTTCGGATACGATTCCGTTCCTGCGGTCGCTTATGATTCTGTAATCTCCTATTGTCAAATGAATGAATGTCATCCCCTCTGTTGGGGGGGACTTATCTTTAAAAAAACAAAAAGGGAAGTTTCTTATACATAATTGACCAAACATGCATAGAAATTATATATGTCAGGACGTGTAGAAGGTGTCTCCCAATATTTGTATAATAAAGCTAAGTTTTTATTGGTACTATGATCTGAGCTCTGCTTTTTCCTGGGAAATTTAGTGATGTTTTGGCCCACGTAATTTATTCTGGTTTCCAGAGACTTCACATGGGATAGATAGTCTTGGAAAATGCATTTGTTTTGCTCGGTAAAAGCTTTCAGAATAATCATGGATTCTAAATACGGATAAATTTCACTATCGCATATAAACTAACAAACTTATATTTCTAGGATATTGGTAAGGTTTCAACAAAGCCAAGCTATTTTATGTGGGATAAGCTTTTCTTTATATTTATGGAATATGTGGGGTAAGCTTGGTACATGTATAAATGGAATTTTTACTTGAAAAGAAGAAAAAACCTAGAGAATTAATATTAATAACAAGAGAAGCTTCGTAAAGAAGTGGCACGCAAAATTATGTGTTCTTAATCTCTTGTTATTGAATGATGTGCCTATGTCTGATTTAGGAAAAGCATCTGCCCTGGAATTTGTTCATTAGCAATAATTTACTGTGAAATAGTTAAAGCTAATAAGAAATCCCTATTTACTGTGATCTATTTTAGCCAAGTATTTGTTACGACCATTATGAATATAGTACAAAGTTCGTAGTAAATTTGCTGGAAAAGAAGTGTTTGTTTATGAATTTTTTGTCCTTTATTAATGATTTTTTAGTTGCAAAAGAACAATTTAATTTGTAGTGTGTGACATGGAGAATGATCTATCATATTGAAAATAAAAAACCCTTTTTCGAAATTATCATCAAAACCTTAACAAGTATTTTTATATTGGGCATTTTTATCTGCTGAAATCTTGACAATTTTTAGGCAAGATCTGCAACATATTTCACAGCTTATCCAGTACATTAATTACCCATTTATCATAGACACCAACCAAGTATACGACCACTTTATGACAAAGTTAAAAGAAAAAAAACTCTTTTTTTACTGTTCGTTTATTATGAGGTAAAAACACAGTATGTTCAGTGCAATTCATTTTTGCACGCAGACAAACACATCCAATGTACATGTCAAATCAGAAAAACAAACAGGATAAAACTAGTGCATGATACTGAACTCTATATACTAAGTGAGGCTGTCAACGTGATGTCCTTAATATTTTATAATGCATATTTTAAGTCAAGTGCACCCCTAATCTTAGAGTCTTGGTTCCAGCATGGCCGGGTATTATGAAGTTCAAAAAGTGTTTTAAGTTATTATCCATGATATGACTACAATTTGGGCAAAATCATCCCCTCTTGACTATTGGTATATTCTTGGTTGCTTTAATTATAAATAATTCTTTTTTTTTGGTAAACAATTATAAATAATTTTACTAGTAAAGATTACGTGCTTTGCACGTGTAGAATAATTATTTATATTTGTTTTTTGGAAGTATTATTTTTTCAAATATATTATGACATGAAAGAAAAGATAAATAGTACCTTTTTTACTTATAATTAGTACATCTTTTAATTGTTAGCTCATTTTACATCTTGGTTGAGGTTCTAGCTAAATAAATATATTTTTATTCATTTATTTTTATGAGTTAATTTTTAATTTATTAATTGAATATTTTTATTATTTAACAATGACTTAGAACATGTAATTTTTATTTAACTTTAAAATTTAATGATATATAATATTTTAAATATTCGACAAAAGTATCTAAATATTATATATTTTGAAATTTATTTTATTAGAGTGGATAAAATAATTCCATAGTTTTAATTTCACCACTTTTTTAAGAATATAATGTATACTATAATTCAATAATATTTATAGTATTTACCAATAAGAATTAATATTAAAGTAAATCTGAAATTGTTATATATTAAATAGGAAAATCAATAACTTGAGATTCTTCCCACAAGTTTAGCCTGTGTTGCTAACTAACCAACATCTTGGTTAAAATATGATCATATGTTACTTCAAAAATAATAATTTTACTCAACTCGAAAGAGTTAAAATATTACAAAACGATAAGAAATTTACATATTGATCAAAAACCAAAACAACCAATATATACCTAATTAGCCATGCATACTATATGACAGATATACATTGGTCTTTATACATTAAAATATTCTTAAAAAGGGCGTTGTCCGATCACATTGCCCGGCGGGTCATAGTTGCAGCTGACCAAAGACCAACCATTCTTGCAATTCGCGACGGCGCAGCCGACGCGCTCCGACTTACGCCACACAACCTGGGTGTAATGCCCACAACCTCCATTTTGGAAACAAGAGCCGGAGCCATCGCCCTGGTCGAATTCCTGCTTCTCGCTGACCCACATACTCACGGCGTCGTTGGCATTCAACAAGAACGAACCACTGGCGAGGTTCTCGCCGTAGGGTCCATGGGAGTGCACCATTTCGCAGGTGTCAGCTTTCTTGTTGATGTAGTCCTGTGCCCATGAGGCGAGTTTGTTGTCCCAGGCGAGAGGAGGAACTCCGACGGCGGCGCGGGCGGCGTTGTGGACGGCGAGGAAGTCCTTGGGAGTGCTTTGGGCATGGGCGAGGTGGGTTAGTGCCGCCAAAAGGCAGAGGGAGACAACGGAAAGCTTTAGGGAATCCATTATCTCTCTTTTGCAGAAAACGGCACTGTATGTGTTTGTGAAAATGTCTGAAGCATGTTGGTCTATTTATATTGAAGAATTTGCATCATTTGCGTGGAACAGAGGAATGATCGTTGAGGAGAGTGGTGAAACGCAAATAAATGCGGAAAAGAAGAGTGAAATTAAGCAGATTAATGAGCATAATAAGAGAACCATTAGAATGAATGTTACATATAAAAGGTGGAATAATGGATGATGGATCTGATATATCTCCATTGTGAAGAATGTTATGTTGGGAAAATCCCTAAAACTCTTTATTAGCCAAAGATCAATCATGTTGAATCATCAAGAAATAATTAAGCCTAACTGAATGCGGAAGCGTACTTGAATCCATAGTTTGAAGTGTGATCTGAAATTGAACGATTGATTGTGTGTGGTTCTTGGTCTTCCAAATCGCCACACACGATCAAGGAACCCTCTCTTTCTTCTCTCACGATGGGATGTCAGAAAAATATCGTTGTGTGTGATTTGGGGACCATAACCCATATACATAAGTTTTTCCTAATTTTAATTTGGCCCATCATCAAATTAGATTGGGTATCTACACATATAGGCCCATACTAACAACCTTATTAAAGCCCAACTAAATTAGATCACTTTAACATTGAGCCATGACAGAATTATGATAGATTTAACATACAATATAAACCTTATTATATTACATATATATAAGTCCATATAAATTTCTTACAATCTCCCACTTGGACTATATATATGCAATATCCTACTATTGTATATCACTTTATAACCTTATGAGCTCATAACCTTATCTATTACAATTAAACGCACTCGTCCATCAATTATGTCAACATGGAACCAAGACGACTTTTGTCACATATATGTCGTGACTAAATCATCCTTGATCACACATATTGACACAACCAAATGACATAGATCAAGTATGGATGTGTAGCATGGAAATTACATGTAATGTGATCTAAACATGTCTATTTCCAACTAGTCCACCTGAAACTGTACCGAAGTTCAAAGTGTAAATAAACTGAAGGAAACTTGATTTCTGCAGAAATTATCCTTAAATATCCATAAACTGAAAAACTGAAATTTGTCTATAATATAAAACAACATGCAGTTACAAACTCCCACTAAAACTGAATATCCTCAATAAACCTGACACCCATATGAGCAATATGCTCATGAAAGACCTTGGGTGGCAATCCCTTAGTAAGCGGATCCGCAATCATGGAGTTTGTACCAATATGTTCTATAGACACCTAACCACTTTGAACTCTTTCTTTAACAACTAGGAACTTAGTGTCAATGTGCTTCGACTTAGTCGAGCACCTGTTGTTATTGGAATACAAAACTGCTGTATTGTTGTCACAAAATATCTTAAGTGGTCTTTCAATTCTATCCAGAATTCGCAGCCCAGTGACAAAATTTTCCAGCCATATTCCATGACTGGATGCCTCATAGCTTTCTACAAACTCAACTGCCATAGTGGAATAGGTCACGAGTGACTCTTCCAGCAAGCAAATAAATATAGCCTGAAGTAGATTTCATGCTATCTTGGCATCCAACAAAGTCGGAATCCGAATACCCAATGATCTATAAATTATCTGACTTTCTGTATGTGAGCATGTAATATTTTGTTCTTTGTAAATACCGCATAACTCAATTGGCTGCTTTCCAATTATCCATTCCTGGATTGCTTAAACATCTGCCCAACACTCCAACAATGTACGCAAAATCCGTACGCATACATACCTAAGCATACATCAGACTCACTGTGGCTGATGTATAAGGAATCTTTTGCATTTCTTTTTTCCTCAAAATCATTCTTAGGGCACTGGTTGAGACTAAACTTGTCTCCCTTAGCTACAACCTACAGGGGTATCTCCTGGTTTGCATTCTTGCATGCCAAATCTCTGAAGAACCTTATCGATATAGATTTTTTGTGACAATCCAAGAATACCTCGAGAACGATCTCGATATATCTGGATCCGTAATACAAATGTTGCAGTACCAAGATCTTTCATCTCAAATTTCTTTGATAAGAAATTCTTGGTTTCATGCAACCCATATCATTGCTGGCAAGCACTATGTCATCAACATACAAAACCAGAAAAATTTGCTTACTCCCACTGAACTTATAGTATATGCATTCATCAACCAAATTTATCTCAAAATCAAACGAGATAATAACTTGATGAAATTTATAGTACCATTGACGAGACACTTGTTTAAGCCCATAGGTTCTTGAGGATGTAGAGGTTGTTCTTCTGGAACAATTTCTTGAGGTTGGACAGGGGGCTCAATGACATTGTCTTGATCCGAAATTGCTTTTTGAACAATAACAGGTATTGAAATTTCCTGATCATTGTCAATAGCAACAAATGGAATTTCAACATATTCCTCTTCAAAGACAATGTCCTTAACTATTTCTCCCCCCGCAAACTCAACATCCTCAAAGAACCGAGCAGTACCTGTCTCGAATATAGCCTTAGTAGTGGGATCATAAAACTTGTAACCCTTTGACCTCTCAGAGTATCCAATAAAATAGCAACTGACAGTTTTGGAGTCCAATTTCTTTTCATTTGGCCTATAAGGCCTTGCCTCAGCTGGGCATCCCCAAATATGTAGGTGCTTGAGACTGGGCCTTTTACCAGTCCAAAGCTCATAAGGTGTCTTTTCAGTTGCCTTAGTGGGTACTCTATTGAGTATGTATGCTGCGGTCTTTAATGCCTCTCCCCAGAGCGATTCAGGTAAGGTGGAATGACTGATCATGCTTCTCACCATATCCTGAAGCGTTCGGTTGCGTCTTTCAGCTACACCGTTCATAGTGGGCGAACTCGGCATAGTGTACTGTGGGATGATACGGCTTTCCTTGAGGAATCTCACAAACGGACCTGGACGTTGTTCACCTGAACCGTCATATCTGTCGTAGTATTCACCACCACGGTCAGATCTAACGCTTTTGATCCTTCCGTTGAGTTAATTATGAACTTCAGCCTTATAACTTTTGAACACATCCAGTGATTGCGATTTCTCATGAATGAGATAAAGATAGCCATATCTTGAAAAGTCATCTATGAACGTAATAAAATATTGTTGACCATACCAAGAAGCCTTAGGGAATGGTGTACAAATGTTTGTATGTATTAGTTCTAAGACACTTGATTTCCTGTTGGCACCAAATCTCCTTATATTTGTTTATTTTCCCTTAATACAATTAACACATGTTGAAATCCGAAAAATCAAGGGGATCAAGAATTACATTGGACATAAGCCTTTCAATTCTCCCTTTGGAGATGTGACCTAATCTCTTGTGCCACAATGATGCTGAATTCTCACATGTTAATTTGCGTTTTTTTGGCCTGTTAAATTAACATGCAAGGTTTCATTAAATGAAGCAACTGTATCAAGTGAATATAGAATATCATATCCTGATAAGTAACTGGATCCAATCAAATTTTGGTTTTGAAAGAGATTGAATTATCCATTTCCAAATGAACAACAATAACCTAATTTGTCCAAGGCGGAAACCAAAAATTTCTTATCAGATCACACTTCAAACTATGGATTCAGGTACGCTTCCGCATTCAGTTAGGTTTAATTGTTTCTTGATGATTCAACATGATTGATCTTGGCTAATAAAGATTTTTAGGGATTTTCTCCAACAAGTTCTTGGTCTTCCAAATCGCCACACACGATCGAGGAACCCTCTCTTTCTTCTCTCACGATAGGATGTCAGAAAAGTATCGTTGTGTGTGATTTGGGGACCATAACCCATATACATAAGGTTTTCCTAATTCTAATTTGGCCCATCATCAAATTAGATTGGGTATCTACACATATAGGCCCATACTAACAACCTTATTAAAGCCCAACTAAATTAGATCACTTTAACATTGGACCAAGTCAGAATTATGATAGATTTAACATACAATATAAACGTTATTATATTACATATATATAAGTCCATATAAATTTCTTACAATCTCCCACTTGGACTATCTATATGCAATATCCTACTATTATATGTCACTTTATAACCTTATGAGCTCATAACCTTATCTATCACAATTAAAGGCATTCATGTACAATCTCGTCCATCAATTATGCCAACATGAAACCAAGGCGACTTTTGTCACATATATGTCGTGACTAAATCATCATTGATCACACATATTGACACAACCAAATGGCATAGATCAAGTATGGATGTGTAGCATGGAAATCACATGTAACGTGATCTAAATATGTCTATTTCCAACTAGTCCACTCGAAACTATACCGAAGTTCAAAGTGTAAATAAACTGAAGGAAACTTTATTTCTGCAGAAATTATCCTTAAATATCTATAAACTGAAACTGAAATTTGTCTATAATATAAAACAACATGCAGTTACATGTTATTCGTACTTATTTTCAAGAATATTATAATAATTCTTTAATATTTATCGTTATTTTAATTGTACGGCGAAAACCTGGCCGTCGTGTCGTCGGCGTCGAGCGCCAAAAATATAGTGGATTCATGGGTTAAAGAGAAGAAAATATACAAGCACTGATCGTATGGTTGTATTCAATCTGGGAATGCGCGAATTACACACAGATAACGTGGATCAAAACTCGCCGCCTTGGCTGCGCCGGGGTTCCTTGCCGGAATCTGCTAGCTGAAAAAGAGCTTCTTCGTTTGTAACTACGATCCGCCGGGGAATTTCCTTGGAGAACGTCCGTATTGAGATAATTTTTTTGTTGTAGTAAGATACGTAGTTATATATCTTTTGATTTAGTTATATACAACTTTGTAATTTTACCCATTTGAATTTAATAAAATTTTGGTGTAAAACTATTATATTTCTTTTCCTTTATATAAAATTTTGGTATAAAACTAGTAATTTTAAGTTACAAAGACTGGGTAAAAAAATTCACTAAGGAACTAATCATAGTATTGCCACCATTACTACTTGGATCAAAAAGCACACTCATTTTACTAATTAGGGCTGCATATAGATCTAATTGAAAGAAAAAAAAGAAAGAACCTGAGAAAGTGGGAAAAAGAGAGAAAAAAATATTTAAATTAATTAATTATTAATTAACAGTTCAAAATAGAGTGAGTGACAGGGGTGAAGATATTTTATATAATAGTATAGATACATTGGCTGTTTGAAAATATATGAAATGTCGTAGTTTAAGTAACAATATTTGAGTTTGAAACAAGGTTGAGTAATACATATGAAAAAAGACAAACCTCAAGGACTAAAATGTAATAAATAAAACTAGAGGGATGTATTTGTAATTTGGGTAAACCTTCCCTGCTCCCTCAACCCCTTTTTTAATTTCTTTCTGTCCTGTTTGTCTTTCCTCTTTCTTTTTTCCATGAAATGATCATCATCTTGAAAAACACAGAAAAAGGGAAGTAGTGAAAAGGAAAGGGTAATGATAGAGCACAAAATCTTTGCTCTAATAATGATTTATCGCCTGAAAAGTTCAACCTGTTGTTCATTTCTCACATGCAAGCAAGCTTTTGACAACCTCGTCATCTTAACTTCAGGACAACATTAAAACCACAAATTCAAATTAGATAAACACACAACTACAGTTACCACTATTACAACAAGAATACAATCATAAAAAATTAACAAGTTTGCAATGGCATCCCACATAAGCAGTCGTTGCTGGCGAAGGACGAGGCTTCAAGATGATCAAACGGAAATCCATTCGGAATTTCCCCACACAGATGATTATGGCTCATATCCAAATGTCCAATGTACTTGGCAGAACACAAGGATTTTGGAATCGAACCTCTCAAATTATTGTACGATAAATCGAGTGCAGTGAAATACGTTTCTGGGCTAAAAACATCTGGCAAATTTCCTTCTAATGAATTGCGACTCAAATTCAAGATGTTCAAGCCCGAATTGCTGAATAGTGTAGTTGGAATCGGGCCGGATAATTGGTTGCTATCCAAATTCAGAGTTGAGAGAACCGGCATTGACCCGAGTTGAGCTGGGATTGAACCGGTTATTTGGTTCATTGATATATCCAAGTCCGCGAGTCTGTAGATTTTGGCTAGAGAACTCGGGATGGACCCGGTGAGTTCGTTACGACTCAGTAAGGCACGGCTCATCATTGATAGCTTCCCCATGTCAGATGGGATTTCTCCGCAGAGCTTGTTGCTGCTGAGCTCTAAATGCATTAGCCTGTTGAGCTTGACGATGGAAGCCGGAATGGAGCCCGAGATTTGGTTGTCAGCCAGGTTTAGCACAGTGAGTCGACTCAGTTTGCCGATATCGGTAGGGATTTGTCCGGATAGTTTGTTGCCGATGAGGTCGAGGATTCTCAGGTTGGGGAGGGTGGTGATGCACGGCGGGATTTCGCCGGAGATGTCTTTCCAGTCTGCGACAACGAAGGTGGTGAGGCGGTCGAGTTGGCAAACCGAGGGTGAAATGGAACCGGTCATGTAACCGGACCGGCCGGCTTTTTCGAAAATGGGGTCCTCGGATTCGCCCCGGAGCATAATATCGGCGACACGGTTGGTTTCCGGGTCGCAGGTGACGCCGTACCAGTTGGCGCAGCAGTCATCGCCTGACCATGACTTGAAAATGCCCAAATAGGGCTCGTTTAGTGCAGCTTTGAACGAAAGCAGAGCTGCCCGGTCGGAGGACGGGCAGGCGTTCGTGGTTAAAGTGACGGCCAACAACAGTGTCAGTGCGGTGACGAGGAAATCTCCGGTCAGCTTCATCTCTCTGAGTAAACTCGTGTGTGTGAGAGAGAGAGAGCACGCGCAGAAAGTAGTCTGTGAGTTTACGTATGGTGATAATGGGGAAATGGAGTGTGCGCAGATTACTGACTAGTTTGCAGTACGTAGCTAGTGGGAACTGGGAAGTCTTTTATCGTTTATATAAAGTGGTAACGGAACGGAAAAAAATTTACCGTTTAAAAGGGATGATTTGGCCGACCTACACTTATAGCTGAGTGGCTACAAGAGTAAATAGTAAGTACACGGTTACACCCTCGACTTAAGGAAAAAAACAGCAACATTCTTTAACTATTGAAAATTATAGATATATTTCATATTCTTAACGGAACTATTTTTACTATTAACGACTGTTAACTTAAAAAAAGAATTATATTTACACTTCTCGACTTAAGAGTTACTATAACAACACGCTCTCGATTTAGGAATTTTTCTGCCGACATAAGTCCTAAACCTAAGTGTTAGACAGAGTCATAATTGAGGAAGTGTATCTGTAATTTTCAATAGTCAAGCAGGTATTGTTGTATTTACTGCTAAGACGAGGAACGAAAGTGTAATTATCCCACAGTATAAACCTACATATCTGTTCATATTTTTTCATAAAGAAGTATTCAACGGAGGGCTTTAAGTTAATTTCGTAGAGCTAAGGTTGAGAAATGACAAAAACAACAGCCCATAATGTGAGATTAATTGCTTCTTAGCAAAGCTAAGTTAGCTAACTGAGAAAATAATGTCTGTTTAAGTTTCTGATATTAACGCGTATTCTCCTGGATTTCTTCAGCATTCTTCCCCTAAATAATACCTACTTTAGACATATTAATGTGGTTCAAAATTTTCAAATAGAAACAGACAATTTGACATATTAATGGGGTTCAAAATTTTCAAATAGAAACAGACAAAACTGTTCAGTCCTCTAATTGTGTGTGCCTACAGGCTACATATTTAAAAACAAGCAGAGAGAGTTAATATAATTTAATATACGATTAAATGTAAGATGAATAAAAGTTATTATTAAATGTAAGGTGAAAAAAGGTGCAAAAATAATAGCATTTGATTAGTATAAAATATTTGTTACACGATTAACTGGTTATGTAGCGTTCCAAAAAGTTATCAGTGTTGGGTTTGTCCCAGTATTTCAAGAGAAAGATAAAAGTATTTTATAAGTTAGAATTCAAATGTAACTGATGAATATTCTTATTGAATGGTTATTTAAGCTTAATTTCAGATTCCACTAATTGGATTCGAATTTCACATTATATGCATTTGCAACATAATGCAAGTAGAGTTGAAGATTATGATCCCAAGTGAAAAATGTCTTCTTTTTTTTCTTTTAAATGTCAGTCTCACCAAGAAAACTTTTCAATAAGATATGCCAAAAACAAACACATTATTATTTCAGAGAATTTGATATAGACCGACCAATGGTTTTAGACTTTTAGCTGTGGTAAATAGTACCTATATGCCATGTGAGTATGATGTCAATGCACAGAGGAAGATAGTGACATGATAATTGGTACAGTGGTCTTCAAATTTTTTTTGCTTGGGTTGGGTTCAATAAGTGAAAAAGTAAAACTAGAGCCAATTTTGCCTATGGCCCCTACAAACAGGAGATTTCAAAATCATTGAGGTCAAACGATAACTATTAATAAATAAAAATTTATTGTTCTACAATTAATATCAACCTCTTTCGATATAGCACTTCTTTATATACAGCGCGAATCACATTTACTACCACTCTATTTTGGAGAAATTACAAAATACATGCAGTATTATTTATTACACAAACACCCCCAAGGTTTCATTGTTCATGTAAGTTTGTGCAAAATTGTGGCAAAAAGAGGCTTTAACAACATCGACTCTTACAACGGCGGACCATCGGAGACAAGAAGTTCCTAGTAGTGTGAACCAAATTTCGGAAAAGGTTTTACATGAATATGAAACCTCGTGGGTTTTTTGTAATAAACAAAAACTAAGGGAGTATTTTGTAATTTGATCAATGGTTCCAGAGTGTGACACAAATCGAAATTAGTCAACTTGCAGTTGCAAAATCATACAGCACAACTTAAGCAAAAATGTCTTCAGTTAAAAAAGATGTCTCACTGTTGATACAAGGTTCAGGTGGGTTTTGGAGCTGCTCATAGTTGAGCTGTCTCGAAGCTTCATATAAAGCAATGCCAACACTCACAGATAGGTTAAGACATCTAACATATGTTTCAATCATAGGGATTCGAATAGTACCACCACCAAGTGATTCGCTCTTGCAGTCAAGCAGGGCTTCAGGTGGCAATCCACTAGTTTCTGATCCAAATACAAGCCAATCACCCTTTCTGTAGGAAAATTCCTGCAAGAAGAATTCATGTTCAAGAGAAGTACAATGTCTCTCAAAAATATAATATATTCCTAAAACTATGGCCAATTGTTAAACCCAAGAGGATATAAGGAGATCTCGGAACGAATGGTAACATGGTTCGAGATAGAGATGATGAGTAGGGAAAAGCCTTACTTAGCCATAAGAAAGACTAGCAGGGGTGATTAGTTGAGTTTCTGTTTTTTTATTTCTTGCTACTCATAACAAATTAATAATAATCTTATCACCACTGCCGCATTTAAATAATATTTTGAACGTAGCAATGGGTACCACGAATTTAATACTACTATACTTAAATATTCATTTAAATATTTAATGTTTGGAAAACTTACTGAGTGAATACTTGTCCCTCTCTTCGTAAATGCTAGTAGCCTCTTTTCTCCATCCTATATGATCAAGAAGGCATTATAAATCCAATAAGAGCAATAATATGATATATTAACCCGTGTTGAGAAAAGAAACAAACAAACCTGTTTCTTGAAGTATTCCCGAAACTCTGACCATGAACTATGCACTTTTACAACAACATATCTAATTGTAGACAGTTAATGATCTCAAATACTCATGAATCATGAATTTCAACAGTTTCAGAAAGTTTGAGTTATAGGAGCATTGATTCAGGTCTACATTGATTATTTTAAACAATCTCATTTTAAAAAACTTATATTTTTGGAAAATTGGCATCTTCATAATTGTATATATATGTCAGATGCTCATATACATAATCTACATACTTATTTGAAAGTGGTCAATTTATTTTCAACATCAAAATGAGCTAACAAGGATACGGCCAGTAATCAAGTCCAGCACGCTTTAACTTTGCATCATCAATCTGAAACCCTAATGGCTGAAATAGAAAAAATATGTGAAATGGGAAAGCTTAGTAGAAAAATCCAAGCAGATAATGAGAGGCTGAAAGAAAAGTATCCTTTCATCATTGTGTCCAAGTCTGCTTGCATGGAAAGAAAAGGCAGAGAACTGATAAAATTTCAGAAACAAGTACCTCAATTAAGTGCAATTTGACAGCTGATGCAGCACAAGATCGGGCAATACATCCTGTGTTTCCTGGAATCTGTCAAGGACAAGACAAATGCAAGAGCTATCCTTGAGATTTTTAAGTTGTCTCCAGTTTGAGGAAAAAGGCAACAATTTGAGTACCCATTTTCAAAAATACGGAAACAAAGCATAATATCTATGCCATACAAATGTTAACCAAATCCAATCCCATTTTTTCATCCATTCTGAAATTTTTTTTTTAAAAAAAGGCAGAAGAAGAAGATGACGAAGATGAGTGCCAGACGATACAGTTGTACTGCCTCCTACATTGAATAACAAGATATTATTTCTATCATCTCAATAGAGCCCAAGATACCAGGAGGGTAGCAGCCAACATTTAGTTCAGCATATATCATAAACCCATTGGCACGTTCTCCATTTTCTGTTCTCCTTAATATTATTCCCCTTTGGAAGTGTGAGCATAATTTATCTTGGTTTAATTGAAACATTACATGTCTTTGATGCTAGATATGCTGTTGTGGGGTGCAGAAGGTCCGCTCACACTGTCACACACTAAAGTTAACTCCTCTTCCACACTCATTCGCTCCCCTCTCCCTTTTTTCATATTACCAGTCATAGTTTACAATTATATGAATTTATTTTTCTCTCTTCGATCAAAAGTTATTTAAGACAATGAGCTGGTTCTTTTTTCGCAAGTT
Source organism: Verbena officinalis (assembly GCA_958496215.1). NCBI lineage: Eukaryota > Viridiplantae > Streptophyta > Magnoliopsida > Lamiales > Verbenaceae > Verbena > Verbena officinalis. Next base: position 5,377,393 of record OY292388.1, read on the forward strand.
AGAACACTATCCCAGTTTTAATTCCTTCCTTCTGCCATCCACTGATCCACATCCCGTCATCCCCTGTCCCGACAGCAAAGAAACTATGACCGGGACGAAAAAGTGCACTAACAGGACTTTTCACTTCCTTTATATAACATCCTACCATAATCAATTAACCATATCAAATTAGAAATGCGCAGAAAACTTGCACAAAATGCTATACGAGCACCAAACGAAAAAAAAAAAAAAAAGCAGGCCGCAGCATACCTGTGGAGACACTAGCACCACGTGAAGAAATCCGTTGTTCGATGGAACTTCATTCACCACCCCACCAAACCCGTTAGGAGATTCATCCACTCGGCACCTTTCAGCTGAAATTTCACCAATTAAACACCAATTTCGACCAAAATAAGGGCCTTGACAAATGAAAAACTCTTCAAAGAGAAAATATCTAAGAAATTACATGGAGAGCTTAGCTGAGAGAAGCGTGGAGGGAACTGGGAGATGGGAAAGTGGGATGAATTAGTTTTCGATTGAGCTGAAAACAACGCGCGGCGGAGTAGAGGAGGAGCTCTGGAGCGACAGTGGAGGAGCTGCAGAGATGATGAGGCTATGGCGTTTAGGGCTCTCATGCCCGTTGTATCCATTTTCGAAGGCCGCTATTGTCATCGGAACGAAAAGTTGATTTTAAGTCTGTCTTATTTAAGAGGAGTCCTTGTAGTATTCGGAAATTATAATTCTGTCCCCTAGTTTTCTTTTTTTTTTGGGGGGCGAGGGGGGTTGAGTGCCCCCTAGTTTCTTGTGAATGGTTTCATATTTATTTTTTAAATAAATAATAATTTTTTTCAGTATTTTGGGGTTCCAAACATTCCTAATTTTTGCTAAATTTAAACAGAAATAAGCCAGACTCCAGAAGCACATAAAGATATACTTTTGGATTCTGATTCTAGATTTTAAATATTTTTATAATTAAAAGAATAGTTTAATTAATAGCTTTATTAAAATTAGAAGTGATTCTCACCTTATTTTCGAAACACTCAACTACTTTTTCTTCGAACGCTTAGTTTTTTTTTTTCCAAACACTCTTTGTTTTTACCACTGCATATTTTTTCAACTTTAACTTCTATTTTAACTTTTGTTTTGTTTTATTTTCGACCAAATAATAATAATAATTTCGTTGCTCATCGACACTCCTAACACATCATTTTAAATTTATAAAAATAAAATAAAATGAATGAAGGTAGCTGAGCTTTGTGAAGCTATTTATGGTATAAATATGTTGAAGATAAATGTTTAAATATATTAATAATTTTTTTTTAATTTAAATGCCGCTCGTAAATTTACAACAAATGCTTTTTATGCAATAATTTCTTGATCATTTTTCTTATGTATTGAGAATTGAATGAACGTAAAATTAAACATAAAGACCTTTCATACAGGTTGAATACAAACCTAGCAACTTGCAGTTACAAAACCATAAGACTAAACAAAACTGTCTTCAGTTAAAAATGGTATATCATTGTTGATACAATATTGAGGTGGGTTTTGGAGTTGCTCATAGTTGAGCTGTCTAGAAGCTTCATACAAAGCAATGCCAACACTGACAGCTAAGTTCAGACATCTAACATATGTTTCAACCATGGGAATTCGAATAGTACCACCACCACCAACTGATTCGCTCTCACAATCGACCAGGGTTTCAGCTGGTAATCCGCCAGTTTCAGACCCGAAAACAAACCAATCGCCCCTCGTGTAGGAAAATTCCTGCACAAAAACAACTTATGGTCGAGACAAAGTACAGTGTATGTCAAAATGGTTAACAAACTTTGTAATGTTTCAAATATAATATATAGTTTATTATAGTATAGATTTTAATCGGCATGAGTTAATACTATTGTATTTAAATGCTAATTTATGATAAATACGTTGTAACTACACATGGATCCCCTATAGTTTGATTAATTACCATTACACCCCCTCAAGTATGCTAACCCTAAGAAACCCTGATGGAAGTTGTAGAAAATACTATATAGCGTCACGAATCTGAATATCTGATGTTGATTCAGTTCCCGACTCATTTCCTTTTATAACAAACACTGCCTAAGGCATTGCAGCTATTAGTTCAAAGAACACTTAAAAGAAAAGGCATGAACCACAAAATGGGGATTATGTCCGAGAAACATACTGAGTGCATATTTGTTCCTCTCTTTGTAAATGCTAGTAGCCTCTTTTCTCCATCCTATATCATCAAGAAAGCCTTATGCATCCAACACGAGAAACAACGTGCTATATTAACTCATATTGAGAAAAGAAACAGACAAACCTGTTTCCTGAAGTGTTCAAGAAACTCTGACCATGAACTATGCACTTTTACAACAACATATCTAATTGTATAGAGTCAACCATTAGATGTATTCGTGACTCATGAACTTCAAGATCTTCAGAAATATGATAAAGTTATAGGCATGTTGATTCATTTATTATGATTTGTTTGCTGAACCAATCCTATTTTAATCTTGCAAAGCAGTTGTAAGTATACACTTATATCGATAATCCCAATTCAATTATCTACAAATTTATTTGATGTGGCCAATTAATGTTCAGAATCAATATTAGTTAGTAAAGGATACGGCCAGTAATCCATTCCAGCACGCTTTAACCTCACATCATCAACCTGAAACCCCAATGGCTGGAGCAGGAAAAATATGCAAAATAAGCAAGCTTAGTAGAAAAGACAAAGCAGATAATAAGAGGCTAAAAGAAAAGCATCATAAAGTATCATCAGATCTAAGTCTACCAGCATCAATGAAAGCTGATAAAAGGTCAGAAACAACTACCTCAACTAAATGCAATTTGACACCTGATGCAGCACAAGTTCGGGCAATAGATCCTACATTCCCTGGAATCTGTCCAGAACAAGACGTATCCAAGAACTATTTGAGACTTTCAAGTTGTCTCCATTTTTTTAAAACAAAAATAAAGCATCAAGTTTGGCTTTTAGAACTCCAAGCAGTTCAATATATGAATATCTATTAGGAACCGCAATAAGTATATTATTCACTAGCACGAGCACCAAAAATAAGGGCAAGATACCTGTGGAGACACTAGCACCACGTGAAGAAATTCTTTGTTAGATGGAACTTCGCTCACCGCCCCACCAAACCCGTTCGGCAATGCATCCGCACCGCAACTTTCAGCTGCAATTTCACCAGTTAAACATCAATCCAGATAAAAATAAGGGCTTTTCGCCAATAAAAAACTCTTCAAAACGAGAATTTCATTAAACAATAAACAGTACATGGGGAGCATAGCTCAGTGGAGCGAGGAGGGGAGAGCGAGAGCGGAAAGTTGGACGAATTGGTTCTTGAATGAACTGAGAAATAAGCGAGGCGGGGTTGAGGCGGAGCTCTGGAGCTGCAGTGAAGAAGCTGCAACGATGATGAGGCTATGGCGTTTCGAGCTCGCATGCCCGCGGTATCCATTTTCCCAATCAACTGAAGAAGCCGATTTTGTTAATCTAAATTTAAGTTGATTTCATGTTTTGTTTAATTTCACAGGAGTCCCTTTAGTATTGGTTAATTAAATGAAATTTATACAATTTTAAGAATTAAATATAATCTAAATGGATAATTTTGAAAGTTCCAAGTCATAACTTTTTTTTTAATTTATAGTATGATCTAAATATGTTAAAAGTTGAATAACTTAAATTTTTAAATAAAATATTCTTAAGTTCTTTAAAACAATTTGTATAAATGATGATTCTATTCTATTATTTTTTGTTTGGAGAAAAATCTTTTTTTTAAATGCGTGTGATTCAATCATATTACAATCCAATGAAACTCAAGTACAATTCATATAAACATGTTAAATAACTCATCCTATACCGAAAAATATATGTCAAGAAACTATACAACAAATCATCACTAACTACCAATATTTCTATAAAAAAGACTAATGCCCACAGTCGTGGGACTCGAGCCATGACATCAAAATCATGGGGCCTTCTCCTTGCCGCTCGACCAAGGGATTCTCGACTATATATATACATATATGAAATACTTGTGGTGAACTTTAAATGATTATATTTATAAATATATTTTTAATTGTAAAATAAAACATATTAAAATATTCATAAAAGGATTTTTGTCAAGAGAGAGCAAAATTCAATGAGACTTTTTGGATTGAGAAACACTGGTAATTTATGTTTAAATTAACATATTGTCTATAAATGTTTTAGATATAAATTTATTTTTTTGTATTTTTCTCTATTTATAAAGATGGAAAAATAATTTTTTGTCTCCTGTACCATCACGAATTTTACCGTTTGCCTCCTAATTTATTTTTTGTTACAAATTGTCTCCTAAAGTTCACGTATTTTATAAAATCAATGTCTCCTCCGACCATATTTCGGCAGAATATTCCGAATAATTCAAGCAAAATGTGAGGATATCAAACCAAAATATTCCAAAATATTCTGCCAAAATATAATTTGAGAAAATATTTTATAATATACGTAAATATTAGAAAGCAATTTATAACAAAAAAAAAAAAAAAATAGAAAACAAACAACAAAAAACTTCATAATACATAGAGGTAAAAAAATTATTTTCTCTCTAAAGAAATCTTATGTACGATAGTCCTCCAATATTTCTTGACTCACTCCCAAGAAATTGCTTTTGCCCAGCGCCACTCGTGCGAACGCGGAAAAATTCCCAAATATTACAATTCTATATACAACATTCTTTTTTCATAATCCTATATCCGATAGGGGTTTCCGACTATTTTCCCCTTTTATCAATCGCACCGCAGTTGATTCGATTAAGTTCGCTATTAATCTCGTAAGCAACTGCAATCAGATACTAAATTAGTTATATGTTTCGAAATTAGGGTTCGATTTTTTCTTTCTGGGTGGCATTATTTCGTTTATTTTAGATATAACTGTCCCGTCCAATTTAGTGTGTGCGTGTGTTATATAGTAATCGATGCTTTGTTGATCTTAGCATTTTGTAATAGCAATCGATGGTTTTTCTTGGTCTGAGCTTCTGGTTTTATTATTATTATTATTTTCATTAATTTGAAACGATCGATTTGCTTAAGGGGTTTCGTTAAGCTTATGTTTGATTTGGTTTACGGTTGGTTGGAGTATTAAATATTATATCTGTCGTTGATGCCGACCTGCTAAGGCATGTATTGGAAGTATGTGAACACGATTGTTTGTGATTCATCTGATGGAATCGGTGCGTGTGAAGATCTTTTTTTTTTCTTTTTTTTTTGGTTAGACGTGTGAAGATCTTTGCCTGTATTTGCTTTCAAGCTAAAATTATTTATTTTCTTTTCAATAAGAATGGGTCAGTATTTCTGGTGAAGTTATGGAGTTTTTCTTTTAGATCCTAGGATTTTGTTTACTAAGGACAATAGTAGAACTATATGATTGCTTAATGTACAACTGCTGCTTATTTACAGTAAAAACGATCTACTTACGAATATATAACTTAGTAATTTCTGACCTTGGATCTCAAGCAGTGTGGTTATTAAGCATTGATCTTATTGGAAATGGATAAAGCTAGAGATCCTGGGTTATTTGTTAATGATGGATCATTCATGGAGAGATTCAAGCAGCTTCAACAGGAGAAGGAGAATAAGGGTCAGGTGTTGGACAAATCTAGTTCAGGATCAACGACGTCATTATCTTCGACTCCAAAGACCGTCATTAATAAAACAACCATTGATTTTAAAGCTAATGGCTCCCGGAAAACAAACCAAGCTCCTTCTGGGGGTAAACTTGCATTCAGCTTGAAACAAAAGTCAAAACTTGTTGCACCTGCTGTTAAGTTTGGTGAAGATGAGGATGAAGATGAAGAAAATGCGGGAAATTCCTCAGATGGTGGACCATCAAAGCGGCCAAAGTTGGGCAACCTTGATACTTCTGGTCTGTCATCCAAACAAGTTGATGTTGGTAATTACTTATTTTGTTACTCTATTTCTTATCGACAATTGCAAATGTAGTTAAGTAGGATCACACATATCTGTTGTTTATTCGTCTACTGTGAGGAATTAGGGTCATTCTCTCAATATGTTTGGGACTATGCGACTTTAGACATGTCTGAGGTCTATAATCACTATATATACTGCCTTTTCCAGTTTAAAATTCTCTATATATGGAAACCAACAAAGTTTTAGGTTTCTCCTCTTTCTGTCTGCACTGGTCTAGTAATTCTTTGCAGTTAGGCAAGCCTTTCAAAACTTGTTGATCAGTACCTTTCCTAAGCCACAAGTTTTTGCTGATAAGTCTGGTAAGTAGTGATGCTAGGTCATGTTTCGTCTTCCACTGTAATTTGATTGAGTCCGTTGCCTGGATTTCCTTCTTTCTAGTGGTTCTTGATTCGTCCACATATCAGGAATGCTTTTCTCTCTTCTTTCTTCCCTATATTTTTCTGGAATTGCTGGTCGAAGCACTGATTTGCTTGGATTGGAGCTCCATGTAAACCATGACTTGCCTGAACTAGTAGTTAGAGCATCATTAAGGCAATACACATGGCTTATACTATGTGCCTCATAGTTTAGGCAGTGCCTTGGGAATTTTTTCCTTCACGGCGAGTAAATAGGCAATACATTCCTGAATTACTTTGTCTAATTAATTCATCTTATAGTTAACTCTCTGTGTCAACGTTAGTGGAAAGAGGTGTTAACTGGGAGATTTGGAATGTATGGCAGGCCTGCTACAAGAGTAATTTACATTCACTTGTTCATGCTGTTGGTATTAATCAGTTCTTTAAGTAAATGCAGCACCGCCTTTCCCCAGTGATCCTGCAGTGAGGAAAGTTGCTGACAAATTAGCTAGTTTTGTGGCCAAGAATGGAAGGCAGTTTGAGCATGTAACACGACAAAAGAACCCAGGAGATACCCCCTTCAAGTATGTAAACTTCGTTTCTGATGTCTCTTTAATATTTCGATGTTATTTCAAATATAGAAGATATATATTTTAGGTAACACATTCTTGTTAGAACGTTGGAGGCATAATTAGAAATTACTTTTTACAGATAATGTTGCAAAATTTTATCAATTTTTTTTTAAACACATGGAACTTTACTGCTTTTGTCGTCTCCTTTACCCAGATATCCAACCTCTGTAGTCATTGATCTGATATATTCCTTGTGCTGGTGAAATACTGGTAGCTACATGTCGTACGATTATTAAGATAATAAACATGACAGAGTAAACTATAGAATCAGATATAGCTTTATGTCAGCTTGAGAAGATAACTTAACTCTGTACTTCACACTTCTCATAACCCCCCAGGATATTATCCAATTAAATTAGTGCCTTTGCTCACACACAAAGAGAAAAAAATCTAGTTTCCTCGTGTGATAAGGATGAAAATAGGTGTTGACCAAGCTATTAGCTAACTTCTGCAATAAATTATTTCCATGATTGAGTTCCATTGTTTGATTTGTGGCCATTATATGCTGGGAGAAGACAATGCAACTTACAAGCATTCTGGTTTCTAGTATGATGGATCACACAACGACGTTCAACCTGACTGTTCATGCCCTTTACTTGTGATTTGTTCTTTATCTTTTAATTTCTAGTAGCTGCTACTTATGTTGAGGGAGGATTACACTCTTTTTTCTTAATCCTTTTTTCTTAAATTTTCAATAACTATTTGTTTCCTAATTTATATAGCCCAAGATTTTAATTGATTTTGTTTCCTGCAGGTTTTTATTTGATGAAAGCTGTTCGGATTTCAAGTATTATGAATATCGACTTAGTGAAGAGCAAAAGGCATTGTCCCAAACCAAGGATTCCCAAGTTTCACAAAGTGGTTAGTGTAGTATCTCCAGAAGTTATTCTACAAAGTGCTTCTCTCTAGTTTCAGAAGCCCACCCCCCCCCCCCCCCCCCCTCCAACACACACACACACACGCACCCCTTCCTGTTTCTTGAATTATATCGACCCAGAATGCTGTATTCCAGAATAAAATTAAATTCTTCTGAATTGGACAAATAAATTGGGACATAATTACGGGTGTAAATGGGTCGAGAGTCGAGCTCTTAGAAATTTTCAGGCTCAAGCTCATCTTTTAAGACTTGAGCTCAAGCTTAAGCTCATCTAGAAAAATTGATTGTTAAAATTAATTTCAAATGTAATTTAAATTAATATTTTAATCTTTTAGCTATATTGATAATAAAAAAATTCTACAGCTGCCATTGCTAACACTATTATCATTATTCATAATATATCATAAAATTTTACCAATTGTCTGTGGAATTTATGATACTTTTTCATTCATAAGTATTAATATGGGCCTGGTGGATCTGTAGTTGGTACAGGCACTAGGACTCCTAACTCAGCAACTGGACCTCATAGATCACAGAATCAGCAGCCCTTGAAATATCAAACTCCTGCATCAGCTTTATATGAAGCCACAGAGAATATTGGATCTTCCCACACATCATCACAAATAACAAGTGGAAGATACGGTACCCTTTTATTTTCCGTATTATAGAAGTTCTCTTTGTTTCTGTTTTGTGTAATGTCGTCATGTCCTTTGGTATTATCATTTCACTCTGTACGCCGCCTTTTTTCTTCATTTTCCAAACTATGTCACTTCTATGTGGTGTATTTTTCCTTCTTACTTTTCCAACTAAGAAGAGAAGTTATGCTTGTGCTGAATGCTGTTAGGTGAATCAAGTGCACCATCTGCTTCAGACCCTATAGCTATGATGGAATATTATATGAAGAAGGCTGCACAAGAAGAGAAGCGAAGGCCTCCTAAATCCTCGAAGGATGAGATGCCTCCACCTGCTTCCCTCCAAGGTTGGTACTTGGTACTGATTTTTAATGAGATTATATTTAGTATTTTCCTATTTGCAGTTGTCCTTTACTGCTTGGATCATTGAGAAATCTATGTTTCACATACTTACATGAATTTGTTACTCAAATAACTATTTACTCAGCTTCTATGAAGAAAGGGCATCACATGGGCGACTATATTCCTCTGGAAGAGCTTGACAAGTTCATGGCTACTTGCAACGATGTATCTGCACAGAAATATGCGAATGAAGCTTTAGAGAGGTCAAAGATTCAGGCTGATAATGTTGGTCACAGACTTTTATCCAAAATGGGTTGGAAGGAAGGTAAACAAAGCTGATAACACTAACGCTACCTAGAAATGAAGTCTTCATTTAATTCTAGTATTTCTTGGATTTTTTTGTTCCTGTTATCCTTCGGGGGACTGCTCTTTAAAGTTGTTCTTAAAATGAGCTTGAAATGATTGTCTTTTCATAAGATTGGACTTTTTGGAGTGTGTTAGTACAAAACCTTAAAAGTGTAAAAATTGCAGGTGAGGGCCTGGGTAGCTCTAAAAGTGGAATTGCAGCTCCAATTACAGCAGGAGATGTTAAAAAGGACAATTTGGGTGTTGGGGCTCATGCTCCAGGCGAGGTTACTCCTGAAGATGACATTTATGAGCAGTACAAGAAACGCATGATGCTTGGTTATCGTCACAGACCAAATCCTTTGGTATGCTTTTCTTTCTTTTCTGTTCTAAGCGATCAACATTTGTATTAGCCATAAATGACAATATATAAGAATCTATCTTAACTTGCATTTTTGTTTTTTGGTATTTAAAATTCTTGCAGAACAATCCGAGAAAATCATATTACTGAGAACTTTTCAAGATGTATCCCCTTGAGGAATAATTCAGAGATAAGTAGTTGAAGCTGCTTCCTTTGTGGTACCTTTTTCTTAAAGAGAGCAAGTGTGATGTATCTTTTGGAATTACAGATTAATTCAACATTATATTAATTTTATGTTGTTTTTATTCGTCTTTCAGTTTGAGTTTGGATCTATTTTTCTTCCCAGAGAGCACAGTGAATGATACACTTAATATTAACCTGCCTCCTTGGGAAAATCTTGTATACGACTGTTTTGGGTCGCAATTATATCTATGTGAAACCTTTCTGATTGTGAAACATTTCTGTAAATAAATGAACCTTTGTTCAGAGTAGTAAAAGTGCTTATCAGCTTTTTCTTTTCTAACCAGACTTTTTTAACTTTAATTTATGCCACTGCGTTTAAACACATCTATAGCCAAGATTTTGCAGGGGGAATTATTCCCAAAATCTATAACATATATGCAATATGCTTTTATGCTATTCCCACATTCTATAGACAAGAACAATTCAGCACTATATTGCTGCCTTTGAATGATCTTTCCCTTTTCAATTTCGACAACATTCTTGATCAATGATTCTTGCTGCCCCCCTCCCGACCCCCCTCACCCAGGGACAAGGCTAATATATAGGCCAAGGAAAATATCAAATTTTAGACATTAAATACAGATTTTGCTCTATTTAAACCCGAGCGGAGAGAGGGCGACGTGGCATAGTGTCGAGTTGCCACGCGGCTAGGCTCGAGCAAATCGAGGTTTGGGCGTGCCAACACCGATTGGTCAATTCGGGTTGAGACTCCGACTTCCTGCTAGTTCACATAATCATTGGAATAGTTTTGATTGATAGTTCCGAAAATGAGCTCATCTTTTTTCCAATCAAACGAGTAAAACTTATACTTTTCAAAGCATTACTTCATCAAAATTTCCCAGAAAATAAAATGAAAATTGAGATCTTTATGATTCTTATATGGTGGAATTTTGTCAAAAGAAGTTCTTTAAATCCATATTGCATATTCTGCTAACGTAAGAAAAATATTTAATAGTCTTTTTTCAAGAATTTCCTAAATAAAATAGAAAATATTGACGTTTTTTCATGATTTTAATAACTTGTGTATGGGAAGAGAGAATCTCCATTGTTTTAATTTTTTAAGATTCTTCTTCCGCTTAGTTGATTCATCATTGGAAACCAACTTCAACAGATGCCCTTAAAAATATTTAATTACGACCCTTAACTTTTTGGAAATATTCTTTTCCGCACCAATTTCGTGGCATTAACATTTTTTATAATTATATTTTTGGCCCAATAATTTACTAGTTCTTAATTTGGGGTGATTGTGGATCAAGGTTGACTTTTAATTTCGAGTCAAATGTACTTCTCTTCGTAAAAAAAATAAAAATTCACGTGGTTTGTCATAGCCCACTTGCCTTAAAGCTAATCTCTGATTAATTTTCAATAATAAATCTGTTTATGGCTAGCTAATACACCAAATGATCATCATTAGGGACCACTTAACTTTACAAATTAATTAAGATTAAACCATCAAATCAATTAATGGCGATAGAACTGGCAAGCTTCCCACTTGCCATTGTTAAAGTTGCTCCACTGCTATAGGTCAAAACCAAATAATGAAATAAATCTTCAGCTTAGCTTAATATAATTATGAATATATCTTAAGCAAAGTTGACCTCAAGACCAACTATAATTTTGTCGTGCTGCGTCGAATCACTAAGGTGTAAACTCTTCTTATTAATGACAGTTGCGTTCCTAAGAACTCGAATCCAAGATTAGACTAGCATAGCAGCTACAATACTTCATGGTATCAATATGGATACAATTTTATATTTTTATCAATTGTATAATATGAGATGTAATAGCATTATATTATAAAATAAAATATGCAACACCAACAAGAACAGAAAATTAAAAAAAAAATAAAATTATATGGATAATTTGAATGCCTTTTTTTTTTATGTTGATCCGTTAATGCTTCAAGGTTAAACAAAGGTAAGAGAAAAATAACAAATCCCACACATTTGGAGCAATTTGACTAATAAAAATCTTGTTTTATTGATATTGTCCCCTAAGCTCTTACCAAAAGCTCAAGTTCTAACTTCTAAGGGATATAATTCTCAATTCCCAAATGACCACTTCGTCAAGAGTCAATATATTATGATATTATACAAGTTTGTGAAATTGGGAACAAGTTGCACAAAGTTGGTAAACTCTTATACCGTCTTCTTGGCACATTTTGTGGTACATGCTTGTTTTTCTTTATATCTTGGTTCAATTACACAAAATTTATAAGATTTTTATCTTTTTATAATCTCATTATCGGAGCCTTGCAATTTTGCATATATCCATCTGAGAAAGTATTCGAAAGATTTTTACATACATTTTTTGCTTTAAGGGGGTAATTGTAAGGTTTCAATTTTTCAAGGAAATATTTGTAAAATTTTTCGATAATTTTTCAAATTTTTAAACAAATTTCATGATTGGATAATTATCCATTATATATTTTCTTCTCTCTTTTTTTTTGGGGGGGTTTTATTTTCTTGTTTTTTCTTAAATGGAATATACAATATACAATAAATATTGAACATTAAGTGAGAAAGGCTGAAATATTGAGAATTTTTCAATTTTGGCATGTTCACACCATAATTCATACTAAAACACATCAACCCTTTTTTTTTAAAAACCAAAAAAAAAATTGCATATAATGAAAAAGAAATTTTAATATAGTAGGAAAACAAATATTTGAACATCATTTTCAAGTTAGGGGCCCTGGAAAAAGAGGGTCTGGTCTCTCTTCATTCATTCATGCATCTTCTAAGAAAACCAGAAACCTTGTTAAGAGCCTCTGTATAAGACTTTTTGACGGCTCTAAGTGTGTGCAAAAACTAAAGATTAAAATTAGTATAAAATATGTTTACTAATTGAAAATGACTCTGTAACCAAAGATTAATGTTGTCTTATGAAGAAATTTTAAGCACGATTAGAGCCTAATTACAGCTCATAAATGTGTGGATCTGCCCCTTCTCACTGGTCAAACATCAAACCCTGACCCCGACACCGACACCGATACCGATACCGAGTCGCGGTATTTTTCGACATAATTAATGTTGAACGTCAAACTATAAGAGAAAATAATCACTATTAGTGAAAATTATTGAAAAATATATCCATAAAATAGTTTTATATCTAAAAAGGTAGAAAACCATTCCAGCAACCTTTCAATAATTTAGGAATTTTTTTTAAATATGAAACTTTATTTTAGATGATTTATAGTTTTCCTTCCCTAAATTATATTATAATAACGTTGGGAAAATTTGCAAAATCGAGACACTTTTTACCATCGAGTTGTGTTTTTGGGACATAAGATCTGAAATTCGCGTAATTGTCCTGTAACTTTATTTTTTTTAGCAATTTTGGGACTCCGGCAGATTCAATTTTAATTTTTGTCCGGAATACCACTTGTATAAATCACGTGATGGTCGGAAAGTGGTTTTCTGATCAGGGTTTGTTCATTTGATTTGGGAATTTGAGGTTTAAGTGCTGAGATTCTTTTTTTTTTATTATTTTATTTCAGTCATACAGAAACGACGTTGTTTCAAGACAGGGTTTCCTCCAAAAATTTAATGACGTAGATTTTTTTTAACAAAAAATTATTACGTGTAAAATCAAATCAGAAAACCACTTTCCGACCATCACGTGATTGATACAAGCGGTATTCCGGATAAAAATTGTAATTAATTCTTCCGAAGTCCCAAAATTGCAAAAAAAAAAAATAATAAAGTTACAGAGCATTTACGTGAATTTCATATATTGTGTCCCAAAAATGCAACTCGATGGTAAAAACTATCCCGAATTTGTAATTTTCCCAATAACGTTGTATTCTAATTGTAGTATTTAAACATCTTATTCATTTAAAAGTTTCACCAAAGTTCAATTAATAGGGTTTTTTTTGTTCCAAAAAAATGAATTATTTATTATTCGCTAATACAATCAACGCTAACAACATCAAGAACCACAAATGTGCAAGCCAAATAGTGCAAGAGTTATCAAGATCATGTTCAATATTCTTAGCTAAATAATTGCCATAAGAGTTTCTACTACGCGTAATATGACTAAGCTTAATATCCCAAGGAAGTATAGCATCTACCGACTCGACTAAAATAACGATCATTTGTAAATCAATCTCAACTGAATTCTTCTTTCTCATGCCAAGCTTAGACTTTCACAAAGGACAAGAAGTTACGCCATAGTGATGTCGTCGAATTCCTCTTTTTCGAATTAGATCTCTACAATATATATCGTAATCCGAAAAAAGAAATTAGAGAAGAAGCGAAAAAAAAATAAAAATTCCAAACCCCAGTACCCCACCCCACCCTACCTCCTCAGATTTGGAAAGAACAAAGATGACTTATCCCATAATCCAAGTCTTGTATGCTTCAAAGGTTTTGATAACGTTAACTTCACCAGAATTATATATGATGATGAAACAAAACCATCCCCGAAACCATGGACGGGATTGGAGATCAAACAAATGGATAATGTTTCAATAAATTACAATAAAACACAAGTACCCTACCACAATTCACACGATGTAGTTTTAGTGAATTTTATATTGTTTTTTGTCCTCTAGGACTTTATGGCAAGTGGGGAAATCCCGTTTGTTACGAGTCTTGATTCATCAAGCAAAGTAGACGTATAATTTTTTTATTTTTTAATTAAACTCAACCACATAATTCAACTCTTGTTATTGAAAGGAGTCGAACCTCAGACTTTCACGTTAGAAGTAATATCTTGTGGCCATTGAACCAAACTCTAATGGTTAAACATAGTTGATGTATTATGTCCTTCCTCCTAGAAAAAATTAATAATAAATAAATAATAATCATAACAACAATAATAAACAAAATAAAATAGCTCACATATGATTCCATAACTCATATAAGAAAATTGAGAATTGAGAGATTAATATCATATTATTTTGTTATTTGAAGAATGAAGCCTTGTTTTAAAATATAAAAAATAATAAAATGAAACATACTTCAAAAAATATATCGACACTAGTTTGAAAGAGTCAAATATACAACTCTTGGAAAATATATTATTTACTAAAGTGATTTTTTATTTCTTGTGCTATTTTTCTTTTTTTTTTTTTTTTGTCTTGTAGTAGTATGTATATTATAAAGGCTGACTTGTATTTTATGCTAAATTTAAGGTCAAAGTACGTATATAGGTTGGTATTAAAGTATGAGTCACGCTTTACGTGAAATATAAAGTATATATTATATAGTTTTTTAGTTAACAACGAAAACCCAAGTCAAACAATTAATTTTCGAACTTAAAAGAATAATCCAACTTGATTGGTAAATAGAGAAAGCGAGATAATTATGATTTACAGACACGAATACGGCGATACAGACACGTCACAATATGATACGAGAATTAATTTTTCCTTTAATATTTACCGATGATTTTTTAGAAATATTTTTGCATTCTAACAACAAATTTTATTGCTATTTTGATAAAATTAGTATTAAAATTATATATTTCAAAAAATCCATGACAAATATTTTTATTTAAAATGAAACTCTGTCAATCACATAATTTTATTTAGTTATTGTACAATTGAGGGGTGCAATTGACCCCCTCAACTCCCAAAATTTTCACTAGAGTATATACATACATAAATATGTATAGATTTTTTTTTAAATTTTCTTAATTGACCCCCTCACAAAACTCTAAATATATATTAATGGGGGTCAATATTGTAAAATGCTTAAAGTCAACTTGATTAGAAGTTGGATCACTTATATATATATATATATATATATATATATATATATATATATAATATATATGAGATAATTACATAAATCCCCTTGAGGTTTCCCTAAAAATCCAAAAAATCATTGGAACTTCAAAACATACAAATAGTATTCTCTGATAAACCTTACAAATACCCCCTTAAAACATAAAAATATATACACAATATCCCATGAAAAACCTTACAAATATCCCCTCCCTCTAAGGAGGTATGTGTAAGGTTGCAAAGTTCCGATAATTAAATTATAAAAGACGCAAATTTCAGTAGTTTTTTTGAATTAGTTTCACATTAAAAAAATTTTCTTCTTTATTATACTTTAGTTGATCCCTGATCAAAATTCCTGGCTCCTCCACCGTATATTGGATCAAAGTTTCACTAAAAAGAATCCAATTTTCTCATTTTTCTTCTGAAATTGACGGCCCATTAGTGATCTGGTGTAATGCACCCAATCCACTACAAAACGACCCACAGCTGGGGGCAAAGCTTCGTCCAATAGTGTTGATTCTTCTCAGTGATGATGAGATGTGGGCCCACTGACGTGGCAAATGGATATGACTGTGAAATTGGATAAAAAAGCAAGGGCACTGTTTGGAAATTGTAGTCAATAAATAGAGACCCCTTTATCTCATTATTGCCATTTCTGGTTTTTTGCTTCATAAGAACACCCAATAAACTCTCTAGATTTTTTCTGTTTCAGACACCAAAACTGCAAAAAAAAGTTATGTCCAATCTCTAGATTTTGCAGAAAAAAGCAGAACCCATCCCTTGATTTCAGCGTTTCTTTTCATAGCTTTTTCTTGAAATAAAGCTGAACTCTTTAATTTGTTTCGGTATTGTTCTTCCAGTACTCAACCTGACACCTTTACATTCAAGATCTCTATCCATTTTCCTTCCCAAAATACACCAATTACTGGAGTTTCCATAAATGGATTCCACTAGCGTTGAGCCATAATTACGTTTTGATTAAAAACTTTTCTTTTTTTTTTGGTATTTTTTTCGTTGAAGTATGTTTAGCTCAGAAGCAAACTCGAGAGGCTTCCATCTCACAAATCCCGGTAACCAGAGCACTTTCAAGCATGTTTCAGTTGAGGGAGAATTCCTAAAGAGTAAAGAATTTATGGGCTCTGAATTTTTCCAAAATCAGAATCAAAATCACCATCAGAGCAATGGATTAGCGAGATATCGATCGGCTCCAAGCTCGTTTCTCGCGGCCCTTATGGACTCAACTACTGATAATAGCAGCAGCGGTGATGAATCTGAAGCTTTGTTCTCTGCTTTCATGGATGGACCTCGTGATCTGAATCAGAAGAATCCTGATAATCAGATGCAGTACTCTATGAAGCAGGAGGAGGGTGTGGATTCGAATATCCGACCCGGTAAAAACGGGTTTCCAGACGGATCCGGTTATGAGAATGTTGTGGGATCTTATCCTGTGGGAAATGCGAGTAGCGGAAATGGGAATAGGAATTGCTCTAGTCTTGTTAGACAGAGCAGCTCTCCTGCTGGATTCTTCAATGGTATACAAATTTCTTGAATTTTCACTAAAATTTCAATGATTTTTTATTTTTTAAGTTGCTTTTTATGTGATGGATTGAGTTGACTTTTAGCTTACTTATGGATCCGGAAAATAGGGAAGGGATTGACTTTTATTGTAGGAGAAAATATATATTTGCCATTTTTTATATTTAACAACCTAAACACTCTTTTTTTGCAATAACTTGACTACAGATCAGATATGTTGCAGTGATTGTACTTTTTCTTTAAGCAATAGGCTGATTTCTTTTGATTTTGCTAAGAATTAATTGATTAAAAGTATGAGTTCTTTCTTGATATTAGGATTTGGTGTAATGGGAGAAGTAGGAAACTACAAAGTTCACACAGAAGCCAGTTCTTCATCCGGTGGTTTGACCAATCACATGAACTTCACATCTGAGCCATCTTCTGGCTCGAGGTTCATGCCTACCATACCCGAAACTGAAAATAACGACAGATTTGCACCTGATAACCGGCAATTGAGAAATGACACTATTAGTGCTAATAATGATGGAAGGGAATACGAGCCCGCCTACCGTCGCGACTCTTGGAATGAATCTCACTTCAACAGCTTGAAAAGAAATCGAGATGGAGATATGAAGATGTTTTCCAATTTCAGTGTATCGGAAACTCCGGTATGCATTTTCCCTTCTTTATTTCCAGTTCTTGTTTATGTTTTGTTTGCATATTTTGATTAGTTATGTTGTTGTTGTTGTTGTCTGTTTTCTATCAGAATGGAGAAAGTAGAAAGAAGTCGTCTGGTTTAGTTTCTCACATGAGCTTGCCAAATAGTTCTGCTGAAATGGCTATTGTGGAAAATTTTCTGCAATTCCAACCGGAGACGACTACCGTTCCTTGTCAAATTCGAGCCAAAAGAGGTTTCGCCACTCATCCAAGAAGTATTGCAGAAAGGGTAGGCCTTTATTCTTTCTTTTTTTAATAAAAGCTTCTACTCATTATTGTACATGCATTATTTTCATTCACGGACCGACAAGTTCGTTACAACCACGGACCAAGGGGTGAAATTTTGGATTTTTACAAAATATAGAACACCCTTCGAACTTCGAATGATTAAAGACCTCTGTTTTTTACTTTGAAGTCTTTAAAGCTTTGTATATGAGTACAAAATTGCATTATTTTGGGGGTCTTTGAGTAAAAAATTGTTATAAGTTGATCTCCGTACCAGCCACTTTTAGCTTCATCCCTATTCTTGCCATCATGAAGAAGATATTCCAATTATGATATATGGCCCTAGCCACTAAGAATTCAAGATTGAGATAATAAACTTGTGATAATGTGATTTTTGCAGATGAGACGAACTCGTATTAGCGAAAAAATGAAGAAGCTTCAAGATCTTTTCCCAGAAATGGATAAGGTAAAAATTTGTTACCCCATAAGTTTTGTCCTTTAGCAAGTCAATGTGGTGAATTCAATATATAATATATTATTTCCTATTCAATGGCAGCAAACAAACACAGCTGATATGTTGGACATGGCAGTTGTGTACATTAAAGACCTTCAGAAAGAAGTCAAGGTAATAACAATGACACATCTCTTCACTAATAAAAGGTTTGAGATTCACATGAAATGAAACTTCTCACCTACCTCATCTTCCCTAATTATATTTTTCACCTTCTATTGTTGTAGATGTTGTCGGATACGAAGGCAAAGTGTGTTTGTTCAAGTAAATCTCAACAAACAAGTTGATTATAGGCAAACGAGCCGTTGTGTTTCCAAAATCACGTTTAAACAAGATAAGTTGTTGGAAATTTTCTTGATAGAAGAAAGAAGTCGCATTCTTTCTCGATGTTTGCTAGTGTATGATGTAAGTTGATTATTTCAGTAGTTTTATGAATAATTTGTGTACAGATGGTGCTCAAGTGTAATACTAGATTGTAATCTAGCTGGCCTTGCAAAAATTATATCCCTGTGACATGGGATATGGGATATTCAGGATCTATGATTTGAATGTTGTCCAACATATTTTGACAGAATATTGCATCTGCAGATTAATTATACAAAAAACTAACAAGACTAATTGTATTTATTACAAGATTGACTTTGTATTTCTTTTCTTACTTTATTTATCACAATGTAGGCAAACGTTGTATAGTATATATCCCGTTTCTATGTTAATTGTAATTGTGATCGGTGTGTTTTTTAATTTTGCCTGAAACATGACAGTGTAGTATATCTAAGCTTGCAAAATCTGTTTTCTTTACTGCTGTAGAGGAACTATTTTAGGCAGCAAGAATAACAAAAACTAAGAAGACAACAATAACTGGAAAACTCCAAACATCAAGGAGCAAAGTACTACAATTTGCTTATATTATATACTAAAATAAAATACTTATTCGACCACACTAGTATCCACTATCCAGGATAATCCTGGTCTTCTAAACACACTTATTTAATTCACTTGCCCCTGTCTCTAAAACTTCTCACTTTGCAATTTCACCTGCACAAACAAAAAGATTTGAATTAACAGCCCTCAAGTCCCACATAAACTGCTATACAGCATCGTCATGTAAGCTTGATGGAGATTGGCCATGATATAATTTACATTTGAAGATATGTACAATTTGAATGGGATCAATTACAAATAACCCCCTGAAGTTTGCGCCAGGTTTGGCAAATCATAATGAAAAACACACTCAAGCTAACAGAAAATCACAGGCTCAGGGTGTTTTCTGTAATTTTCAAGGTCTTAGGGTGTTTTCCGAAAAAATGACAAATGTCAGTTTGTTTTTCGTAATTACTCCATTAAAATATGTATCAAAAGGAAAATATAGAATTTAATGAGTGATGGTCGGTTTACATGGTTCGAAGTTGGCGGTGCACTTCTCGGGCAGCTGCAAGGCCATGGTGCGATCAACGCCTGAAATTGGAGGTCCATTGACGAGCACACAAAGGCAAGGCTGTCCCAGAGCTTTTATAGAAGCACAGCAAGACTCGGTTGGAGGGACAGGGCTGAAAGGAGTAACTGATGCCCTGCAAGGTATCAACTGAACCAGGGCTGAGAAAAACGTGCTGCCACATGGATGCCCTTTGCTTTCCTGCACCAGAGAAGCTGTGACCAAGACAGCCATTACCAAAACCAAGGTTCTTGATTCAGAAACCTTCATTTTTTGTATTCGTAAGTTGGAGTGTGTGTTCTGGAGCTTGATTGTTGAGATATATATAAGGGCTGAGAGAGGGTGGTTTTTGGTGCTTCTGTCCTAACTCAGTGTCATGCTTGATTCATGTTACATGTACGCTGAGAGAAACCCCACTCACGTACTGGACTTGTGAGTTGTCAAATGTCAACGGGTGATTTTATTGATGATTATCCAACTTTATACTAGTTTTCAGAGAACAAGTTTTAACCTGTGCGCCTCCCACCATCTCCACCGAGAGCCAGAGCTTACCAATTCTAAGAAAAAAAAAGGGAAACAAATATCAACAATCATCTTGAGGAAACATCAGGTATGCCTTCTCAAGAATCAAGAAGAATCATGATAATTAATTGACAGATGCACCGAGCAGATATCAGAATACAGTTATATCATAATTTCCTTTCAAGCATTAACAAACTTGGGCAAAATTAAAAGACTACGAAGTTCTATGTGGTAAAATTAAATTTCCAGATCCAGGCAGAAAAGTTCAAAGTATCAAAAGTGTAAAAGAAATGAAATTTAGATTTCATTAAACTTGAAAATTCATAAACAAACGATACCAGAGGTTCATAAGATGGTAAACCTACAGAGGGACAAATTTACACTAATAGCCCTAAAACAGCAAATCAAAACGTTACAACCCTAGCCAAAACACAATCTGAGTCAACTAAGCCTAAGCCCGCTCGCCCCTGATCCTCCTAGCCAACTGAATGTCCTTGGGCATAATAGTCACCCTCTTAGCGTGAATAGCGCAGAGGTTAGTATCCTCAAACAATCCAACCAAGTACGCCTCGGCCGCCTCCTGCAGCGCCGCCACGGCGGAGCTCTGGAACCTCAGATCTGTCTTGAAATCCTGAGCAATTTCTCTGACCAGCCTCTGGAACGGGAGCTTGCGGATCAAAAGCTCAGTGGATTTCTGGTACTTTCTGATCTCACGGAGAGCGACGGTTCCGGGGCGGAAACGGTGGGGCTTCTTCACTCCGCCGGTGGCGGGGGCGGATTTCCTGGCAGCCTTGGTGGCGAGCTGCTTCCTCGGGGCCTTGCCTCCGGTGGACTTACGGGCAGTCTGCTTGGTACGAGCCATTGAACGTTACGAAATGAGATGGAAAGAGGTGTAGAATCTGTACGTATAGATTACTGTGTGTTGTGCGAGTTGAGTGGCGGAGGAGTGGTGGTGGAGGTTTAAATAAAGAGTGGAAGCGGGAGGATTTGTGATTTTGGGGGTTGGTTTGAAATTTTTTGGGTTTGGACGGTGATGGAAGACCGTCGATTAGGGATTCAAGGAACGGTTGAGATTGTAGATCTGCACCCTTGATCCGCGCATGAGTAGTGTAATCAATGGTTGTTCGCCACGTCGGATGTGTGGGATTTTTGACTCGTGATTTTTTTGGCATTTTGGCTCCCTTTGTTTCTGTTTCCCTCCACATGTTTACTGTTTTAATTCTGATTGCTTTAATATATACTTTAGCCTATTTCTAAATTTAAAAAAAAATATATAGCCATATTGTAAGATAATATTGGGCTGAGAATATTATCATTTTATTTTTATGACTCTCATTACTTTTTTTAATATTCCCTAATCCAAATTGTGTTGAGATGATAAATTATAATTATACCTAGAAAATAGGGTTGCGTTATAGATATATCAATGGTAACAATTACTCATGTAACCCAACATGGTTTAATTTTTAATTTTGGATATGGAGTAGCTTGAAATCTTTTGATTTATGCACATTTTTAAAACGCCTATAATTCAGTGAGATGAATAATTATTGTAGTGGATAATCTAAAAACGATTGAACCCAATATAAACGGAGCATTTAAATCAATTTATTAGGAAATATGAATCATATAGAATGAATGTATAATTTATTTTTTTGGTTAAAAGAATGAATGTATAATGTTATTTATAGTATTTCATTATTTTTTTGGTGAAAATTTATAGTATTTCATGTTTGCCATGAGATGTAATTTGTCCCTAATATTTACATTGTTGTACTGTTTCTATAAGGTGTAATCTGGTCGAACCACATGTCATGATCTTAACGATCGGCTTAGGCCACGTGGAGACCCCAGGATCATGACCCGACTGCAAGGAGCCTTGATCGGGTTTCCCCGATCGCCGTGACAACTCTGCGGGGCAAAACATTTGTCCGTTTGGGTACTCGACCGCCTGGGAATACACTAGGGTCGGTGCCGAGTGCTTACAGCCGAATGGGTCTAAACATAAGGCTATTCCTGCTTGTAAGGTCCGCCCTTCGTATAGTTCTTGCGGTCGGGCGAACTACGTCGAGAGGCCAACCTCGACCGCCTAATGATAGATGTAAGGCTGGCATAATCAAGCACATTAAATGCGGCCGCCAAGCCCTTACCTCGAACTAGACAAGCCTGGCCCACCAGATCCCACCTTTTACGGACAGTACTTGATCCTCCTTTACAGGCATTAAATGCCTGCAGACATGTATTAAATGCACACCTTACAAGGTGTGCTTAGTGTGTGTTGTTACTCACTATATATACCCCCAGCATTTATTATTGTTGGTGAGCTCTCTTAATTGATCTGACTGCATCCTTCTTAATCGGACCTTTTTCAGTACCCTTATATTGACTTGAGCATCGGAGGTGCTACGCAGGAGACAACCCCCTCCGGCCAAGTAACCCCTATGTTCGTGTATTTTAGATCGAAGTTGATCTCTCCTCTACAAATTCAACTGATAAGCAAGGACACGTGGTCGACCGCGATCCCCTACCCAAAAAACACCCTCATCAGTTTCCATCCTATATATATTTAAAATAATTCGGTCCATAGTATTTAAATCATTCTCATTTGACATCTCTCACATTTCAATTTAGTACTACATTAATCTCTTACATCTGATTTTCAAATAAGGGATGATGGATATTGTGAGGACGATTGAATAAATCCCAAACCTATACTATTATATAGTATTAGCATTAAACCCGTGCTACACACGAATATTCAAATTAAAATAATATTTAAATTTATTTGAAATTTTGAAGTATCAAAAGGTAAATATATTTAACCTTTTCTTTTCATAATATTGTCATAGTATAATTAAAGATTATATTGCAATTAGAACTTTCAAAAATACACTTTAAGGTAAAATATTGCTTGATATATAATGAAACTTATAAAAAATATTAAGAATCATCACTCAAAACATATCTAAAAGGTGGATGCCCTAAAAAAATATATATCTAAAAGATTGTTTCATTTAAATAGATGATAATTAAATAAAAATGAAAGTTGGAAAAACCTAAGAACGTGATTTTTTTTCTTTCTCGAAATCAATTACAAAATATACTTTAAATTAAAAATATGATATAAACATATCAAAATATTGTAAAAAGACCTAATTAACCTTCATATGCATGTTAATGAAAAAGGTCGGGTTATATTTCGATTAACTATATTCAAAATTTTAAATATAATTAAAATTATTATATTATCAATAAACAAAAAAGAGATCAAGAAAAACTTAGAAACAAAATTAAAGAACACAAAAACAAACTTTCTCAGTAAAATAAAATAAAACTATTAAATTAAATAAATCCATCAACCCTATTGAATAACAAAATTAAACCCTATTGAATAACAAAATTAAATAAACAGAAATCAATTAAAGAGTAAGAGAATAAAAAATTAGAATGAAAATTTTCTAAAACCAAAAAAACATCCAATCAATTAAATGAAAAACATTGGAAGTTTGAGATATTCAAAAAATCAGACTTACCAATGCTCTTAAGTTTTAGCTTTTTCCCAATAAGCGATATATTCCACAAACTATCATCTGATAGATAATTATATTTTTTAGAAGTGCTCATACATTATAAACTAAAACATTCAAAAAATTATTTATCAATGCTCTCAAGTAATTGTAGCTTTTTTCCAATAATCGAGATATTCTACAAACTATCATCTGATAGATCATTAAGCCAAAATCCCACACACAATTAAACATGCTAAGTACAAATTCGACAAGTAAAAACAAAAAAATTGGAAACTAAACAAAATAGATAAAGAATAAGTAGGAATAAAACTGAATTATAGATTCTATAATATTGAAAAAAAGGACAAAATAAAAAAATATATAAAATTCAAAAACAAACTATATATTAGTTTTTTATTTTTACATAAGAGAATCTAACAAAAACAAACTAATAATAAAAGAGATATCTTCAGCAATAAGACTATCATATTCATAGTCATTCAAATAACACCATAATTTTAGATTTTTATATTTAATATTAAAAAATTGTTCATACCTCCACCCCATATCTTCTATTTCCGTCAGTGTCGTGACCATAGTCATTGTGGAATTTGCAGAACTTATCTGACGGCGGTTTCCGGGGTCCTTCCTCTACTCCGTGTGGCCAGTTCAGGAGTCTTTTTCCTCGAATTTGCATGAGTGTTTCGGAAGGTGTGGTCCTTAGGATGGTATACTGATCATACCGGGGCCCGAGAATCGGGGCGCCCGCTCCCGTAACTCGATTCCTCGAGTCCTCTTCGGGTTGGCTGGAATTCTGCCATCTTCCCTCCTTTCTCTCTTTCTGTCGTATGACACGCCATATATGCCCGACTCAGCTTCCTCAGCCTTAACGTACATTTCTGAAACCATCAGTGTATTGGTACAGCAAGGCCAGATTATGAAACCTCATTAAATGTTGTTGGGGGTCACTGCTTCCATCATACTCAGGAAGTCCTGAGGTTCTGCATCCCAGAGGCAGGATATCTGCCATGACCTCCTGGCTGAAAGGTCCTTCTCGCCGTATGACTCTTGTGGATCTAGCTTGCAACCTCTTCTCCATCTCTAACATCTTCTGCTGCAATCTGGCTGCCCAGTCCGGACCGCTCCAGGTGGATGTGTGCTAGGATCCTTCTTGAAATTCCCCTACAGGAGAAAAGACTTCCTGTCTATTTCCAAATGTACGTTCCCTTGGAATTTCCGTGTGTGCACTACCCAAGACATTAACGTTCGCGTTGACATTGACTTCCTCGTGGGGGTTGTGGGTGTAATCCATGCGTGTCAGGGAAGGATATTGATCTTGTTGAACATGAAGGTTCCTTCCTGGTGTAGAAAACCGGAGCCCTCCCTCCTAACTTCCTCTGCCCTGCTGAGTATCGGGGTTTTCAGTTCGTGTGGGAAAGTGGAATCCCATATCCTGACTTCATCTCTCCTGTTGGTTAGGAAGATTTCCTGTTGGTATGGAAAAGTGGAATCCTACACCCTGACTTCCTCTCTCCTGTGGGTTGGGAAGGTTTCCTGTTGGTGTGGAAAAGTAGAATCCTACACCCTGACTTCCTCTCTCCTGTGGGTTAGGAGTATTTCCTGTCTGGGTAGGAAGTAAGAAGCTCTGAGTTCTGTCTCCCTGTCCTGGGGGTATCTTGCCTTGGAGGGCCATTTGAACATCATAAGCTACCCTCCGATCCAGCTATTCCCACGCCACAGCGTTGGATCCTGTTGGCAGATGCGTCATTCCCGCACCCCTTGCTGGAAGCAGGCCACCGGAAGGAGAGTTTATCACCCCTCATAGGATTGTTCCATTTCCAGTGCCATCAGGGATAGTGGGAGGGGGCAGGTCCACAGATCTGCTTGTCGTGTCCGTTGCAACTGCGAAGGGGGCTCTCAGGCCAAGTGCCCCATTTCCTACTTCCTCCGTCGTCTGGAGGTTAGGAATCTAATTCCTAGCAGCTAGCTCCTCTGGGGTGAGGATGGCTACGGAATCTGTCACATGGGTCTGCATGAGGGCCTGGTCTCTTTCAGGAGTGATTCATGGAGTTTGCTGTTCCGTGTGTTGCTCCTCGATATGACCATTTCCAGCCCTCGGATCCTGCTTCCTCAAGTTCACTTGTGCATCCGTTCCATGGGGAAAAACATTTCCGCCATCGTTCTCCATGCTGCTTTTCTGTGGTGGATTTCTCTCTCTGGATCTAGGAAGATTTACTCACGCTTTAGCTCAAGTTTCCCACAGACGGCGCCAATGATACGTATCGGAAAATCCGAGCACCACAAAACTTGTTGATGGGGACTTGAGTTGGTGGAATCCAAATGAAATCCTAGAGAAAAGCTTGGGGGAGAAACCTACAAAAAATACATTAGTCCTCAATTGAATTAAAAGAGTGAGTCTGTCCTTTGGAAGATAGGAATAATAATGAATGTAAAATGCATAATGGAAATGACATAAAAATAAAGTAGCCGTGTAGAGAGCGTATTTGATTGTTGTATGGGTGTTGAATTGCTATGTGAATGCTGGAAGTTCAATCATCCCTTTTCGTAGGGTTTTTCCAGAGTATTTGTATATAGAGGGCTGTGGGAAACCACTTGTCCGAGCTTTCCTGAGGAAGTGGAATCCTCAGCTCGCAGATAGGAAGGCGGCTCCAACTTCCTCGGGAGGTTGGAAGTGGATGGGACCGAATTTGAATTCCCCTTCACTCTTCTTGGACTCGGTCTTCTTGGGGTCTCGAATGGGCCTTCGTGTGGGTTCTAGTCATCCACATACAAAATAGGCCGATGGGCCTCCAGAGAGGAAGATGTGGGCTGAGCCTTCCTTCCTGGTTAGTGGGCTACCTCCTCATTCCTAGTGAGTAGTTAACTTCCTCTTCCTGTCCGAGAGGTGGGCCGATTTCCTTCCATAGGAGGAAGTTTTCTAGTCCCACAAGTGGAAGAATCCGGCTCGATGTGGGATTGGGCCTCTTGAGTGGTCCAGGCCCAATATTGAGAATATTGGGTGGCATCAATATAAAATTCAAAAACAAACTATATATTAGTTCTTTTTTTTTTTACATAAGAGAATCTAACAAAAACAAACTAATAATAAAAGAGATATCTTCAGCAATAAGACTATCATATTCATGGTCACTCAAATAACACCATAATTTTAGATTTTTATATTTAATATTAAAAAATTGTTCATACCTCCACCCCATATCTTCTATTTTCGTCATCCTCCACCCCCAGTCCTATACCATCATAGTATTATAACATTTCTCTTTTTTTTTTTTTTTTTTTGGGGGGGGGGGGGGGGGGGGTTCGAGATCATGGTATTACCATGGCAATATATCAAGGTATTAATTTTTAAATGACTGTTTTGAAGTGGTGTTTGGTTTTTAATTATTTTTGATTTGTTTGTTTTGCTTTTAATATCCTCTTTTTGTTTGTTTAATTTGCATTTTAAGTTTGACATTCCTTTTTATTTTCATTTTATTAATTCGTTTTTCTAATACTTTTCATTTGGTTGTTAAATTTCTTTTGATTTGTTTGTTTTGCTTTGATATTTTGTTTTTATTATTTAATTTTACTATATTAAGTTTGTCACTCCTTTTCATTTTTCATTTTATTCACTATCTCTAATGTTTTTTGTTTGATTTATTTATTTTGTGTCTGACATTCCATTTTTGTTTAATTAATTTTTCTATTCTAGGTTTGTCCTTTCTTTTTTTATTCACTATCTCTATTTTAGTCTTTATAAACTATCTTATTGTTAATTTTTGCACTTTTTATATTTAATTATAAGAATATTAATATAAATAAAATATTAATATTTTTATAATGTGTATTAGTATTGACAAATTTTTTGTATATATTATACTAGTGTCTACCCCGTGCTATGCACGGTTAATTACTTTATGTTTTTTTATAAAAAGGGATAATCGCATTTTGCCCCCTTTTAGTTTTTTCAAATTTCGCACTTTAATGTCTAACCTTTCTTTTTAAACTCTCCAACATTTTCGAAACGTCTCACTTTGCTCTCTCTGACTAACGGACGTCTAATTTTCTGTCAAAAATGCACACGTGCCTCATGCGTGCCTCCTTCAGGGTTAAATATGGTATTTGTCGCTAATATGGTAAGGGCATAAGAGTGATTTACATTCTTCCGCACAAATCTTAACGCATATATTTATAATAGGATCTTAACCCTATTTTTTCTTCACAACTGAATATTTGGGCGAAATCAATTCGAAACAAAATAACAATAATATTTAGCACAGTTAGGAGCATTCTTCCCATATGGTATATAATCATTATTTTCGCGCAATCTCCAGTCCATTGAAAGGTATATACGTTGCAGCAGTAGAAGAAAGGGGAAAAATTGAGGGTCTAAAATATGAAAGCTAGGGTTTATTTAGCTTGGGTTGGGTAATTTGTGTAGTCGGCAAAAACATAAAGATAAACAGACGAGATCCTCTATTCCACATTCCTATTCCATCTTGTATTTCATTTAAAGAGATTATGCCACATGTTTGCTGAATACTTCAATCCTCTTAACATTAACAAATCATATTACATGTGGCACAATCTCTTGAATGAAATAGAAGATGGAATAGGAATTTGGAATAGAGGATCCTGTCCGGAGGACAAAATACAAGATTTAATTCTGGAGAATTCACGCGCGAGGCACATGTGCCATTTTTGACAGAAATTTAGACGTCTCTTAGTCAGAAGGAGCAAACTGAGACGTTTTGGATATGTTTGAGAGTTTAATGCTAAAAAAAGAAAGTTTAGACGTTAAAATGCAAAATCTGAAAAAATTGAGGAGGCGAGATTATCCCTTTTTATAAAGAACTTAAAGTAATTAACCGTGCATAGCACGAGATAGACGCTAGTTAATATTATATTGTAGGCCATAGTTTAAATGAACTATTTTTATGCTAATAAAAATATATGTCATTAGTTTTTTAATGAAAATAATGGGATTGGATTTGGCACATTGGAAAAAATAGGCTGACATAAAATTAATTAAATTCATTATTTAGCTCTATAGTCACAATAGTATTAGCGGCGATTTCAGTTATTTGGACAGATAAACAAATGGCTTTTCAAAGATAAGTGAATTTCTCTCAAGATCTCAATTAATGTTGTTAAGATTCTTGTTACGAATCTTTGGACGATCGATAGGGAAAGCATATTGAAGTCTATGAGAAAGCAAGAGTGCAAGACTTGACACGACTTGCATCACCCCGCTATAGATTGGTTGAAGCTTAACTTCGATGGTAACATGCTAATGGATCGCCACTCGACAACCTGGCCGACTCTGACGGGACGAGGTAGCCAAGCAGGGTAATTGAGTCTTTGGTTTCTCTTCCAAGTTGGGAAATTGTTCTATTACTGTCGCCCAGATGGTTGACGTCCATACGGGTTTATAATTGGCGTGGGAGATGAGAGTGCATAAATTGGACGTTGAAGTGAATTCAAAACTTGTGGTGAAACTCATCAAAGAAGCAGATACAAATTCTCATCATTTGGGCAATATCATTCTTAACTGCCGCAAGTTACTCCGTAAGCCTTGAGAAGTTAAGTTCTCTCATATTTTGAGACAATTTAACTGTTATGTAAGCCAGTTAGCGGAAATGGTACATAGTTTTTTGTCTGACAGTATTATTTAGGACCTTCCGCCAGTGAAAGTTGAGAGTTTTATTAACTATAAAATTTGTAAAACTCTTTGATTTATGTCAACTTTATTTTCTGAAATAACATAGGGATCAAATGAAACATGTAGGATATAATAAAGACTTAAGGATGAGAATCTGAATTGTTAAAAAATGGCAAATTATATTTAAATATCTAGTGATTTAGTGAAATTACATTTTAGTCAGAGATTTTTGATATATTATAAAATAATCCCTCATGTATACACTGAATTTTATAAAGATAACGATGAGTTGAAATTTATTGGAATGCCCCTCACTTTCCATCTCTTATACTTACAAAACTAAAACCCTTCCACAAATTAGTTGCTGAACTATATAGAGATGTGACAAAATGATCAATCAGGTGTATGACTTCAACAAATAAGTACTCCAAAGCATAATTATCTTAAAAATATGTTTCCACAATTCCAACTATTTTTCTATTAAAAAGTAAAATTAATAATTACTAAACCTAACTAAAATTAATGACAATAACTGTTTTATAATATATCGAAAGTATAAAACTAAATTATAATTTAATGGTTTAAGTAGATGTAATTTACCCTTAAACAAATGAAGCATGTGCATTGTAGTTTCATGCTTTGTGCAGATCTTCATGAAACATAAAAAAAATGTCAATTGAGGCTATCAATAAACAGTAATCATTTGATTCTGCCTAAGCAACAAACGATTGATATTAGTCTTGAATTTTATTTAATTTGAATTCTACACGATATCAACAAATCACATACCTCAAAATTCAAAAATATCTTCTAATACCTCAAGAAAAATTGTGTTAGTAAAATACGGGACAAGTACTTTATGTTTTTTATACGTATAAGTATTTTTGATATTTTTACTAAAAAATAAATTTAAAAAATCGGCAAAAAAAATTAAATTTGATATATACGAGCACAATACGTTTATTAAGAAAGAAAACGGGATAAAAAAAACGTAAATACTCCTATGCATTTTTATTTAAATTTTATATAAGTTTTACATATAACCTACTTAACTTCATTTTAAATATTATAAAAACTTATTTTAAATACATTATTAAATAAAATATATAACTTAGTGATAAATATTTAAGTAATGTTTAATATTCTTATAAGTTGATTCAATAATTATTTGTCATTAATGTAAATAAATATTTTGATGTGTTTTATTTTCAAAATAATTTTGATATATTTAAAAGTTTAAATAAATAATTTTATTCATCAAGTATTATACGGGATAGATATAATAGTACATGTACTAAACGTATGAGTATGAATATTATTCATTAAGTTCAGAATATGTACATGAAATAGAAGTGTTTTTCAATTGCTCGTAAATATGTGTACTATACGGATATAATAGTCGTTTTTAAAAGGAAAAAACTAGGGTAAACCCAAAATTTGTCTTCTCAATCATATCATAAATTAAAATCCTAAACTCTGTGTGCTATTTTTTATTTGAAAAAACTAATTTTGCTTAATTATTTAGTTATAGTCAATTATTTAAATCTTTTGACATATGTGAAAAGCCAACCTTGAAAAAGCCCATGAGCCCATTCGAGGCTTTCGAGTCTCTCTCGGCCAATCCAATTATTTATTTCATAATTGCGTATTATTATACGAAAATAAATTTGTCAATTTTCTGATATACGACGACAATACACACTTTAATTGCCAAATTTTGATTTTTGCCAACTCTAGAAATTTTAAAAATAAAAAATAAAAAATAAAAAATACAGTAGTATAAAAATGGATACGTGACGCCGCCGTCTCTCAGCCATTCTCTCTCTCTCTATACTTCATTCATTCTCCCCTAAATTCATAAAACCCCAGCCCCCAAAACCCCAGAAGCCAGAACTATCGGCTTACTGAAGCGAACTCACTGTTTGAAAGGTTTCTTGGTTCGGAATTTAATCAAAAACCTGAGCTGCGTTGCCCACCTTTCTTCTGTTGGTAAGACTATCGTTACGATCAAGTAAACAGCTCTACTACCTGACTAAGTGTATTTTTTCGAACGACAATTTATGAGTTTATGTATGTTTACGCATATGCGTTGTCATCCCGAAGGCCCATTTGGATTCATAGTTAGCTGACGCTTATCGAATATTTGTTAAATGGGAGTATGGGTCTTCACGAGTTTATCAATTTTGCGTTATATTTCCCATTGTTATGAACGTGATTGAGGTGATTAATTCGTTTATCTATTGCTTTGACTATGGAATATGTGTAGTTTTTATGGAAACTAATAGGTGTTCAGTATGCATTTCTTTGAAAAGACGGTAGATATTGAATAAGAATCTTGGATTATAAAAAAAAAGTATCGGCATCACCGCTTTTTTATGTATGGTTTTGTGATGTACTGTTGTTTTTCACTAGTCGTTATAAGTTACTTTTCATGGTACTTTGGTGTTTGTTTATTTGTTTTACAAATTTATAAACATGTGCATTTCTTGATATAAGGGTAAACAATGGCGGGAAAGGCGAATAAGGGGAAGAATCGTAAAGGGTCACAACCAAGTGCCACGAAATCTTCAGAGCAGGCCGTTGCTTCTGAGGTTCCAGTAAATGATAGTTCCAGTGCTTCACAGGCCAATGGAGATGCGAGCTTGAGTGAATCAATTGAGACAACTACACAGGTGAAGGAACAGGATAATGCACCCCAGCAGCAACCTGTAAAGCAAGGTGGGGTTAATTTATCCAATTGTAGAGAGTTATGATGCAGCGCATTTGATTCAATATATAGTTTCACCTTTTATTCATCAACAGCTACATTAAATATACAAGTGTATATGAGCGAGTTTTCTTGTGGTCAGGTTTTGAAGTTTCGGAAACCATTTCTTGATCACATGTTGGAAATTTAGAAACGTGATAAATTATTTCCAAAATGTTTAGTTGCATTGCACAAAGAATTTGTAATACAAATAATTTTCAAAGTTCCTGCTTAATTCTGCTCCAATTTGATCATCTTTATAGATGTATTACACTACTTATAGTCTTTGGCAGCTATAGAGGCTGTTAAACTGGACAAATGCGTTCTATTAAACTGTTTCTTTTATTCTGTTTATTGTTTCCCGGAGATATTAGAATTGATCTGTTAGTCAATTCAGTTGTATTTCCATTTCATAACATGTTGACAATGGCAATCTAATAAGTTTCTGCCTTTTCATTCCCGATGCTTCTCTTGTTATCGCTCTTCTTTTGTATTACTTTTAATATTTTTTGAAATCGCCAATAATTAAACCTGTCTGTGCAATCGGTCCTTATGTTTTCCAACTTTCACCATCTATACTTGCTTCATTTTCCAAATTGATTGAGTTTTAACATTTCAGTTCCCAAGATGGTAAAATTTGGATGTATGTAGATGAGCTGATTTTTCTCCTCTGCATTACTTCTTTGAGCTGGCCTGCTGCCAAGAAATTTTGAATCTGATTTGCAAATACATGCATCTTTCCTTCTCATTGCAGGTGATGTTCATCTTTATCCTGTTTCTGTGAAAATACAAGGAGGCGAGAAGCTTGAGTTGCAGGTAAGCTGAGTTAATAGTTTAATTTGAAAATTGAAACAAGTGAACTTCTTTCCGGGGTGCTTTTCCTATGTTGCAGCAGCATTGTAAACTAATGTTTTACTTTCATTTATTGCCTATTAATCAGTTTATCTTTATATCATTTGACTTTCAGTTGAGTCCTGGAGATTCTGTGATGGATGTTAGGCAGTTTCTTCTTGATGCCTCAGAGACATGTTTTGTTACTTGCTATGATTTGTCACTGCACACAAAGGATGGCTCTGTTCATCATCTAGAAGATTACAACGAAATATCTGAAGTTGCTGATATTACCTCTGGGAGCTGCTTCCTGGAAATGGTTGCTGGTAAGCTTTATGACTCTGAACTTTGGTGGTGATTATTTAGCTCAAAAATTGCTATTTATCAATGACCAAAAATTACCTATTTGGGTTTTCACTTATTTTACCGAGCCAACTGCACCACATTATGTGCTCCATAAAAGAGCACCAAACCTTGCAATACATATGTATTTTTCTAGCATTTTGCTTTTACTGCTTATGGATTTTTACTTATCCTCTCGCAGCATTATATGATGATCGATCCATCAGGGCTCATGTTCACCGAACTAGGGAGTTACTTTCTCTTTCAACATTGCATTCCTCTTTGTCCACTACGCTTGCACTAGAACATGAAAGTGGTCGAAATGCATCTGCTAATTCAGGAGGTTTGTGATTTGTCTTATCATATTTGTTTTTTTTTCCACTGAAGATTTCATTTTAGTGCCTAATTTTACACCTTTCTCCTATGTCTGTATGCAGATGCTACGGAAGTCGATGTGCCAGAACTTAATAATTTGGGTTTTATGGAGAACGTTACTACTTCACTCCCTGATTTTCTGTCATCACCCTCCAAAGAAATTAAATGTGTTGAGAGTATTGTTTTCTCTTCATTTAATCCTCCTCCAAGCTACAGAAGGTTGTGTGACTCCAAATTACATTCATATGTTACATAGAAGTGCCAGACTTTGTTAATTGTTTAGTTTAATCTGTGTTAACCTACTGAATTTGTTTCTGTATACATCAGACTTTCTGGAGACTTGATTTATTTGGACATCGTAACACTGGAAGGAAATAAATATTGTGTTACGGGAACAACAAAATCATTTTATGTTAACTCCAGCACAGGAAATATTCTTGATCCAAGGCCACATAAAGCAGCTTCGGAAGCAACAACTCTTGTTGGACTTCTGCAAAAGATCAGCCCGAAGTTCAGGAAAGGTAACAAGCATATGGCGACTTATAAATCAGCAAAATATATTTGGTGTCAAATGTGACAGTTATCTTGATTATTATGAATCACTTATTTGCCCTTTCTTATCCAAGCTTTTCGTGAAATTTTGGAGCGAAAGGCCTCTGCGCATCCCTTTGAAAATGTTCAATCTCTGTTGCCTCCAAATACATGGCTTGGCTTGTATCCTGTTCCTGGTAAGTCCAAATGTTTCTGCAGTAGAGATGAGATTCTAGGAATTTTCATGCTTTTCTGTATAGATGGTGAGCAACATGCATTCAGAGATTATGCTAATCAACACCCTTACATAATGCAATAGAACTTAGTGCTCTCTCATTTAGAGAAAGAGTAAGCCCTAGCATTCTTTGTTTGCCTCTAGTGATAATCAGGTCCTCCAGACTGCTTGAAAGGAGCAAATGTAAACCAGTTTTCTAATCTTAATATCTCCTTCGCTTTAATTATCAGCTATTTTAATTTTTAAAGGTTGAGGTACTAGACCGTTATAAAATGCTTGGCGATCTTTCATTTTATATCCTCATTTAGGTTTTCCTTTATTGGAATATTCTGATTGTTATTAAACTTGTATTGAGTTCAACACATGCTCAACCATTCAGTGTTACTTTATGATCTCCCATTTACAGTTCAGTTGTACAAAGGATTTTGTGATAGAGTTCCAAGGAATATCTATCATATCTTATTTCTAGTGGGTTCTTGTTGTTACTATAGGTGTAGGCTTATTAAACTGTAACTATTTCATTTCTTGTTCATTTTTGTAGTCCGCCTTTCGTGAATACTTGCATATGTTATAATATAATCCCTCTTGTCTAATTGTTATCTTGAAGAATCAACCTTTTTAGAAAAGTAGCTTCTTCCTAATTGTGCTGTTTTATCTATTTGCCTTGTTGTATGATCAGTTCCTTTTCTTCCTTTCCGTTGTATCTGGCTTGCCTTTCGGTCTTTCCTTCATATTATTATAATCACCTTGTGGATGCTGGTGATTTCAGATCATAAACGTGATGCAGCCAGAGCAGAAAATTCTATGACACTTTCTTTTGGAAGTGAACTGATTGGCATGCAGAGAGATTGGAATGAAGAATTACAGGCTTGTCGGGAGTTCCCACATGCTACACATCAGGAAAGGTGTACTTTTTGATTGATCTCTCTGTACATCAGTTGCCTGCCAAATTAATACCTGCGATCTGTGTAAGATCATTACAACTTACTGCTTATACTTCCATTGCAGAATCTTGAGAGATAGAGCACTTTACAAAGTGACTTCTGATTTTGTGGATGCTGCAACTAGTGGTGCTATCGGAGTGATTAGTAGATGTATTCCACCTATTAATCCAACTGATCCAGAGTGCTTTCATATGTGAGTGAAGTAAAAATAATAGCACATCATTTCTATGTATAATTATGGTTAATAGCTTCAGTTGTTACTATATCCAAGAAATTCATGTCTTTTTGTTTCTCGAATCTCTTTTGCCTATGTAGTCTGTGTTGACACAGTGAGATTATGATAGACGAACTGCAAATGTTCCAGGATCAATTCACCAACTCTAATAATAACAGGGAATTGTATATACATGTGACTCCATTGAACTGTAAATGCTATTTTAAGCTTTTCTTTATTCCGTAAGCGTGGTTTGTAATTCTCGCACCAATATAGAAGCACGGATTTCCCTGTGCTTGAGAAAATCTACTCTTTCATCTCTCAATAATTTCCCTAATTTCTACTTTTGACAATAATCTACATTTCTACTAACTTGTTGAATTGATGTCTTCTTTGTTCTTGGCTCTAGGTATGTGCACAACAATATATTCTTCAGCTTCGCTGTTGATTCGGACCTTGAGCAATTGCCCCAGAAGCAGGCATCAGAAGAGCACTCTAAAGTTGAGAAAGTGAATAATGCGTCAAAAGGAGCTTCTGTTCCAGAAACAGAAAATATTAATGGCATTGAGGCATTGTCTACTGATGTGGCTGCAGAGGCTCAGTTGGGTGAAAGTGAGCAAGCCACATATGCAAGTGCTAACAATGATTTAAAAGGAACCAAAGCATATCAGGAAGCTGATGTTCCTGGATTATACAATCTTGCTATGGCCATCATTGATTACAGAGGTCATAGAGTTGTGGCACAGGTGCATTTCTGTTCGAACTATCTTCAACACTAAGCGTGGTCTCTTTAATGATTAGGCACACTTGATGTGTGCAAAATAAAAAGAAGTATAGTTTAATTTCACATTTTTATTTTGATAGCATAACTTTATAAATATTTATTAAACCTATATATGGATCTAACTTTTGAATCTCTATTAATTGACTACACATAAAAGAAAATAAGTTTAAGTAGAATAAATTATATGATTAATAATACAAATAAATAAAAGAGTAAATTATTCTGAATAATGGTAGATGAGAGAGAGAAAGGGTGGGGGATGGAGGAAGTAAACAAAAAGTGGAGAAAGAGAAAGAAGAAGTGGGAGAGGATAAATGAGAGAGAAGGAATAAAAAGGTCGACGAGAAGAGATAAGAATCCGGGCACCTCTCCTTAAAAAACATCGAGAACGCAGTCGCCCCGCAGTAGATATATTGGGTAAAGGAAATCAAAAGTCCAAAATAAATGGATAGGTTAAAAGTAGATATTTGGTGAGTCTATCCCTTTATTAAATAGTAGTATCTAGATGATTCGGCACCATCCTTACCAGAGTTTCAGTTAGATGTTTGGGAAAATACAGATATCTTTATTTCTTACATGTGTTTAAATTTTCTATCGGGAGGTCCTTTTGTCACATCAAATAGCCTTTTCCATTTTTATCTGCTTTAAATCTGTGTTATCCGCATAAATGTTGCTCCGTTCCCCCAATGGGTTGTAAGTTGTAACTCTCTCTGTCCTTTCTGAATGGATGTCCACTAAATTAACATATGTTTCTATTGAACAGTTATAATTAATGTGGTAGTTAATGTACTAGAAGCAACAATATGCTACACAGTGACATAATTTTGGCTTACTGATTGATTTCTTTCCTTCTGTCAGAGTGTGTTGCCTGGAATCCTTCAAGGTGATAAATCAGACTCCCTTCTATATGGTTCTGTTGATAATGGCAAGAAGATTTGCTGGAGTGAAGATTTTCATTCCAAGGTAGATACGAGCCAATTCATTTTAATTTTACTATCAATTGTCTAGAAAGTATATTTTCATCTAAAATTTCCTGACTAGTTTTTGAGCTTCCTTTAAGTGCATAAACAATCCATATTTTTCTCTGCATAACATTTCTCCTGGAAAAAGTTGCATGCTCCAAATAATTAACTGTAAAAAATTTTCTGTATACATGCTTCTAGCAGTTTCATCAGCTTACTTAATTATTTCCAGGGAAATTAAGTCTAGTCTTTGTTTTTGAAACTACACAGATACTCTTGTGTGCTTAATCTTTTGCATACTTCTTATATCTTGCATTTCCTACTTGTCAAAATCTTAATGTTGATTTATCCTTTCGGTTTCCTAATTCTTATGTCCTTTAGGTACTGGAAGCTGCCAAACGTCTTCATCTGAAAGAGCACTCTGTGCTTGATGCATCTGGTAATGTTTTCAAGCTAGCTGCACCAGTTGAGTGCAAGGGTATTGTTGGTAGTGATGACAGGTGAAATATTTTTCTTCTAACAATGGCAGTTTCAGTTGAACAGAAATTTGTTAATATGTTTCTTGCATCTTATTTGTTTCAATTTGGGGATAGTTGTTTACGGAAAATCTTTTATAACTACCTATTCCCCAACTACGCATTTTCTTTTACTCCTTGTTCGCCAACTACATGTGATTATCAGCAAAGTCTCTTGTACGGTTAATCACTATGTACTTGTATAGCCTTGTTGATTTCTATTTTGTCTTCTTTTCACTTGCTAAATGATTTCTACCCATGTATAAACTCCTTTTCTGGGCTCCTTAAATGCTACCATTGTTTTATATGCTACTTACAGTGTCATGTGTCCAGGCAATATCTTTTGGACTTGATGAGAGTTACTCCTCGTGATGCAAACTATACTGGATCTGGTACTAGATTTTGTATTTTGAGGCCTGAGCTTATTACTGCCTTTTGCCATGTATGATTCAGCCTTTTCACTTGTAAGCATAATTTCCAAATGATTTTGGCTATTTTTTATTCTTATACTGTTCTTTTCTTGTTCTTGAAAAGGCTGAAGTGGCTAAGGTGTCAAACCCTGGGTCTGAATCAGAAGGAAAGTGTCCTGTAGCTTCCGATTCTTTGCATGCCGACAGTGCTGAAGAATTAGTGAAAGCAGAGGAAGAGGCAGCATTGGCTTTAAGTGAAGCACAGGTAATGGTGATCCTTGTTGGAATAACTTCTAGATATTTTGACTCTAAATTTAGCTACAAGATGGATCTATGATATCTTCAATTTTGGAATGACTAAGTTCCTAGTGGAGATAAATAATAATAGAAAAGTCAGAGAGGATTATTTAGACTTAATACCAAGTGGGTTTGCATCGGACACTTTCGGTTCTGGCAAAAGAGTCGAATTCTTCTTCCCCGACATTCATGTTCAAAGCAAACAAGACTAAATCCTAAAAGATTCAGTTATCATTGCAATAATAGTTGATAAGTTCAGTCTGATGATCTTTGACGTAATATGTTGTAGCTAAGATTGCCCCTGGAGCTGAGTAAATTGTAAAACTAGCTTAACTTGTCTTTTATATATCTGTGCCATTACCTATTTGTGTGACAGAAAGAAAAACTGACATACTGTCTTCTGCTTGAAAAGAAAGTTCGAATTTTCACTTTTGTAATTGAATAGATCTCTGTTATGTTATCTAAGTTGGGTACTTGGGTTTTAATCTAGTTTTGGATCATATATGATTGTAAATGGTTTTGACAGGATGCGGTAGATGGTGAGAAACAGAAGGAAGAATGTGAATCTCACTCTAAAAATAAAGATCCTAGCAAAGAGATAGTCTTCAATCCTAACGTTTTTACCGACTTTAAGCTTTCCGGGGATCCTGAGGTAGCTTATCAACCTAATCTTGTCATTTGACATAATATTCTCAGGATGTTTTGCTGTTAAAAATTTCACCATCTCCAGGAGATTGCTGAAGATGAGGAAAATGTGAGGAAAGCAAGTCATTATCTTAAAGATGTTGTTTTACCTAAATTCATTAACGACCTTAGCACCCTTGAGGTCTCACCAATGGATGGTCAAACTTTGACTGAAGCACTCCATGCACATGGCATCAATGTTCGTTACATTGGAAAAGTAAGAGCAAGCTCTTGATGGTTTGTAATTTTATTATATTATAATTGGATATAATTGTAAGTTAATTTCGAAGATATAGGAAAAGGAGGACTTTCTATATATACATATTTTTTTTACCATTCTAGTATATTTTGATTTTATTGGAAATCTCTTCTTTCTGCTCTCTGTGTGTATTTTTTCTAAATATGGAGTGAGACACATTGTTGAGTGAGGATCGACATCCTTGTTTCGTGTAATCTGTTCAATGGGTTCATATACTTTAATTGTGCAACAGGTAGCTGAAGGGACAAAACATATGCCTCATTTATGGGATCTTTGTTCCAACGAGATTGTTGTCAGATCTGCTAAGCATATTGTCAAGGTGATAACTAATCAGGAACTTAGCATTTTTCAGCTGGCATAAATATAGTTATTACTCTTTGATTTCCAATCAATAGGCCATAAACCTACTGGTGTGGGGGCCTTAAATTTGTTAGCATTTCTCTGTTAGAATCTTTTTATTAATTCCTTTGACTTATAAGTGGTGTTTATGGACATGCAGGATATCTTACGAGATACAGAGGATCATGATCTTGGGCATGCACTTTCACATTTTCTGAACTGTTTCTTAGGAAAAGTTGATGCTGTTTCTGGTAAAGGTGCTTCCAACAGTACACATTCTAAAAACCAAAAGAAGGTATATAATATATATCTTGCCGAGGCTGTTTGTCTTTTGAATCTGATATCTTATGTTAATATTTTTTATAATCTTCATTCGATCCTGAAATCCAAAATGTGTATTTTACAGGTTCATTCCGGGCAACATGCTTCTGGAAAATCTTCCAAGCCACAAGCTAAGTTGGGAAATGGAGGAAATGCCAAAAAGAAGCACTCCTCCTACTTAAGTATTACC
This sequence comes from Verbena officinalis, assembly GCA_958496215.1. Lineage (NCBI taxonomy): Eukaryota > Viridiplantae > Streptophyta > Magnoliopsida > Lamiales > Verbenaceae > Verbena > Verbena officinalis. Next base: position 5,417,942 of record OY292388.1, read on the forward strand.
TCTGAAAGTTTGTGGTCTGAAATTCAGGAATTTGCCAAGCTCAAGTACCAGGTTTCTTGTGTTTGGATCTGACTTTATTCTGCTTGTTTCCATATAATTGTATTTATTTTGCTGAGCTATCTCTTCTGCAGTTTGAGTTGCCCGAAGATGCAAGGCATCGGGTGAAGAAAATTTCTGTTATAAGAAATCTTTGCCAAAAGGTATATGTTTTAAGCTACTTTCTTTATCATATCTCTGAATTTTAGATATCTTTCCTGAAAAATCCTTATTTATTATCTCGGATAATAATGTGCTTCTGACAACCCGTTCGCTTTTGGGTTGGTCATATCCAGTAACTGGAGATTTTTTTTACGGGCTGCTTGTAAATTGTTCATTTTGATAAACGTTTTTTGTGTATGTTTATGTCAAGAAGGCTGTTGTCTTCTTTCACTAATCTTGAATTATTTTTTTGGATGCAATTAATATTTTATTGATTGAGAAATGCCAACTGTTATCGGTTCATGTATTCAGGTGGGAATTACCGTTTCGGCTCGCAAGTATGATTTTGAAGCTGTGGCGCCTTTTCAAGTTTCAGATATATTAAATGTCCAACCAGTGGTTAAGCATTCCATTCCAGTCTGTTCAGAAGCCAAGGATCTTGTTGAAACTGGAAAGGTTCAATTAGCAGAGGTGTGTTCTCTTTTACTTTGATTTTGTGAAAATTTTGGATTTCATAAATTAGATGTGTAATCCTGAGCTTTTATTCACTTCGCTTAAATTACAAAATTTCCAACACTTTTGATTGCTTTTCCCAGGGAATGCTTAGTGAGGCATACACGCTATTTTCTGAAGCATTCGCTCTTCTACAGCAGGTGTGCTTTATTAACGTTCAGTCCTTGTAGCATGGTGTCCTTTATTTTTCTAGGACAAATAATCAGTTTCTGATAAAAACTGCAGGTAACTGGTCCGATGCATAGAGAAGTTGCAAATTGTTGCCGGTAATTCTTATTAAACTTGCTTATGTCAATTTCATGACTATATTTTGACTTTGCTAATTTACACATGGAAAAATCTTTTTATCAAAATTAACTTATCAAACTTTCAGTAGTTTTATTTAATTTATTAAATCTAAAAAATAAAATTATTTCATTATAATTTTTAAATTAATGTTCTAAAAATACTTTCATATAGAAATTTTTAGAATAATTCAAAAATATTTAATATATTAGGCTCGGCATTTTTTCATATCAATTTAAAGAACTGAAAGAGAAAGATCTATTTTAAATTAATTTACTAAGTTTTTAATCCTACTAGTAAAAAAAATTGTCGGGCTTTTTAGGATGGGAAATTGATGGATGGGTTTCTAGGATTGAAATATAATTTCGTGGGTTCTTTTGATATAAAGATTAATTTTAAGGCTCTTTTAGTATTTTTCCAATTGTTTTTCCTTCTATTAATTTTTACTCACACTCCTTGTTTTTGGTAACAGCTACCTGGCCATGGTCTTGTATCATGCTGGAGATATGGGTGGAGCAATAATGCAACAGCACAAGGAGCTAATCATAAACGAGCGCTGCCTTGGTCTGGACCATCCCGACACTGCTCACAGGCAAGAACTCTTTTTTTTTCTTGTTTATTCTTTCTCTTTTCTTTCTGTTATTAATTCTAAAGCAGAGTAAATCCTACAGTTACGGGAATATGGCTCTCTTCTACCATGGTCTTAACCAGACCGGGCTTGCATTGCGCCACATGTCACGTGCATTACTTTTGTTAAGCTTGTCATCTGGCCCAGATCATCCTGATGTTGCCGCTACTTTTATTAATGTGGCAATGATGTATCAAGATAGTGGAAGGATGGATAAAGCCCTTCGATATTTACAAGAAGCATTGAAAAAGAATGAAAGACTTCTAGGAGAGGAGCATATTCAAACTGCTGTTTGCTATCATGCTTTGGCCATTGCATTTAACTGTATGGGAGCCTTCAAACTTTCACACCAGGTATGTATTCAAGCTTGATATCTATTATATGAACTCATGACATGGTGACGAAAATGCCCTTAACTTTATCTTTAATCTTGCAGCATGAAAAGAAAACACATGATATTCTTGTGAAACAACTTGGAGAAGACGACACTAGGGTAAAGGATTCAGAAAACTGGATGAAAACTTTTAAGATGAGGGAATCGCAAGTAAGTCTCTATCTTGGTGGCTTCAAGAAGTCGTTTTTCTCATGTTTTTGTCTATTTTTGGTTTCTTACTTTCCTGGAGAGAATAAAGGTTTTTTTATGCATCAACAGATGAATGCACAAAAACAGAAAGGTCAGACTCTGAATGCTGCTTCTGCTCAAAAGGCCATCGATATACTAAAGGTATTCACTATGTCTGTCTCATTCCCCATGATTTTTTTTTTTTTTTTTTTTTTGTTTCTTTTAGTTCTATCTTCGGCCGTAAATTATACTATGTCTATGTATATTCATCTAATGTGAGGGTGTTTGGATGTAATTTATCCACTTTCTATACGGTGAAAAAAAAAGGGTAATATTATACTTTTACTACACCTATGTCTTAACAACTTCAAATATGAGGGGGTTTAGAAGTAATTCAACCCCACCCACCGGCAATGTTTTTTAGTGTACATTTATATGTTTAATATTGTAATAACTACCTCGTGATTTTTTTCCCCGATACAATTGACTATAAGTAAATATCTATGCACACCAGGCTCATCCCGATCTGATACAAGCATTTCAAGCAGCTGCTGGAAGCTCCACAAACAAATCGACCAACAATCCCACAATTGGGGAAACCCTTACCAGAGGCGGCAGGGGAATTGATGAAAGAGCAGCGAAAGCTGCTGCAGAAGTCAGGAAAAAAGCAGCAGCAAGAGGCCTTGTGATTCGCCCACACGGTGTTCCTGTGCAGGCTTATCCACCACTCAATCAGCTCCTCAACATGATAAACTCAGGAATGGCACCTGATGCTGCAACCGAGGCAGCCGTTGATGAAGCCAAAAAAGAATCCAACGGTCAAGATTCAAATGGAGTTGAAGCTCCAGTAGATGATGGATCCAAACTGGGTCAGCAAGATCAGGCTCCGGTTGGATTAGGGTCAGGTTTGGGTGCTTTGGATGCCAAGAAGTCGAAATCGAAAGGCAAATCAGCTTCTTGATGTTTCAATTGCAGAGTCTGATAACGATGCTCTGTTTTTGGGTTCTTTTTGTTAGGTATATTTTTTCAATTTGCACGAGACTTTTAGCATATTCTTGAGTTTGAGAATTAAGAGGTTGGAGACACTTTTATTTGTTCAGAGGGTCTTTCAATAAGTGTGCTCAAGAGAATTTATATGTATTTCTTATGTAGCAGCCAGCAGAAGTAAGATCTTCTGTTTACTTCGGCTTTCCGGAATTCATAACTTTGACAGCCCTTTATTTCCAATTTTTTCCCCTTATTAGGCCTGTGTCTTCTGTTTTATTTATTGTTATTTGTAGCTTTACAAGAAAATTATTTGCCATTTTAATTTCCTTGATTAGAGATTCAAATGTCAAACGATAAATCAATAGACAACCTTTGTCTTAATCACCCTTGACAACTTACATGTGTGCTTGCAAGATTTCATAATTACAACATGACCACAAACTATGAAGTCCAGAAAACGTTATTTTGTTTATTAGATCAACATTATACAGGTATATATAAAATCAAGAAAACACAAGAAGATAAGAAAGATCATAAAAGAAAATCACAGCATGCTATCTGTTCTTGCAGTCAACCTCCTGAAGAAATTACTTGGAACAGATGGTAATTTGCTTCTGAACCTGGGATGCCTCAATACATACAAACCCCCAACAAGAATCATAACTCTAATTGGAGTCACATAAAGCACAACTGCAGCACACAGACAGAACAAAATGAACAAGCTGGTCGCTCTCGGGTCGCGCCAGCTCAGCAGAGAGTGAAATCTCTCTCCCTGTGTAGCTATATCTCCCACCACTGTCTGAATCCTTCCTGCAACGCTCCTCAGCCTATCGTACCTCATTCTAACAACATCTTGTTGTTTTGATGTAGGAAACGTGTCGAATTCTTCATCAAGTTCGTCTGGATGAACCGCATCAGCCCACGATAGCCTTGTGTCCATGTGGGGTGGGTGCCTTGGGCGGTATCTAGCCAGAAATTTTACTCAGTAAGGTCAATCAACCCATAATGATAATATCTATTATTATTATAGAGTAAATTACATATATACTCCCTCAAATTTGATTCATTTACACGTACATCCCCTGTAGTTTTAGAAATTACACATAGACCCCCTTAATTTTTTTAGTCTGTCTTGGCCAATACCCAATCCCATTTGGTTTTGTTACGGTTTTTACTTTTTTCTGATAAACTGTTATGTTATCTTCTGAAATTTCCCTTGGGAGCTGAAAAGTAACTTATTTCTTTCAAGAGGTGGTTAAATGTAACCTATGTGTCTCAAACTATAAGGGGTGGTCTATGTGTAAGTAAATCAAATGTGCGTGAGTCTAAACTTAACTATATCAAAATTTCTGCCCAAAGTCAGTGTTGATAATGATCATCATAAATTTAAAATACTATTCATATTTATGTATATACATACGAAAGTTTTGCAGGATCAAAGGGGGGTCATTTGAGTACCTATAGTTCCATAGCCCGATGAGGAAAGCGTAGAGAAAGAGTGTCGGGAGAATCAACTCAGGGTACCATATCAGTATCAGAAACAAGACATGTACTAAAACCGTTGTGATCGGGTTCTTCCAGTTGCAGACATCTCCAAACCAATGATTGACAGATATTACCCCGGATAAAAGCGACATCATCCTGAAGAAATTAGCTTTACTTCTTCTCATACTCCACATATGAGAATCGACATCCAACATGTACTCCACCACTTCTTTCCTGAGTGGAGGCTCAGCCCGTCCAAGCCTCGCAGCTACAATATTCATTGCCTGATACCTCAGATTCTCCACTTGGTTCACAGTGAAAGGATGCAAGTAGTGCATTTTGGGAAGTAAAGGGTGGCCATAGATATATATCATGTGAGCTAAAGACAATGTCGTGAATCTAACTGCCAGTTGGAGTTCACCCATTTTCTTCAGCCCTGAAGGGTGCAAAACAAGAAGGGGATACGAATGCGTATAAATACGGTGAGCTTCGAGGGTCGACAGTCTTATACGTAACTTTCCGATTCTCAAATCCCGTGCCGAGCTGGTGCCTGTCCTGTCCGTACTTCCCAAGTGGCAGTTATCGAAGACTCCAAGTGTTATCACCGTGCAAGGATCGTACACTTCCCAAGTATACTGTTCATTCCATTTTGGGCTAAAATTGTCGAGAATGGTCCTCGTCCGCACCCATTTTTGCCCGTATTTAGCCACACAGTAAGCATCTGTGCTCCCTCGGCTATCTTTCATTTTCATTGGTAGAAGTCCATGAGCTCCTAGTATCCCGACTTCAAGAATTCCGACCGGAGGCTTCCACAGCTGCTTCGCCGTGGGCCGTTGATCGCTTATGTACATAGTCGACTCATCAAGAACATGATATCCACCTTCAAGACACACCCTTAAGTGTATCCTACTAGAAAACCGACCCTCCTTTCTCCTATCACCTTCCATCCCGCCAAAACCGAACTTCTCAAGATTGAACCAACGGGAATGCACGGGCCGATGATCGAGCCTCTTCTCGAAAACATTCAAAGGCAAACTTATGCTTCCCAACACATCATCTTTAGAAGGATGCACCATATCCTCCACATTTAGAACCAAATGCTCCTCGAATGGCTCGGCAACTACAAACACCAAATCTTCATTCCATATGGGATTCGCCGTACGAGTCGGACAAATCCCGGTTCGGAGCATCTGACTCCCCACCTGAGCCTTCACGGAAACTTCCGGAAGGCGGCTCCTATCGACTGGAATGATGTCCTGAGCTTCGATTATGTTCACCCTCAAATACCATAGCTTCGGCGAAACATAAACTTTGGACCGTATATTAAAAACTCCCTCACCGAAAACCGAGGCCGCATCGGCATGCCATGCATCTGTGAATGCCTCATCAGCTTGAGTCCCCATCCAAACTGCCACCATTACTTCTCCCCTCAGTTTCCCTTCTCCCCTCCTGTCTTCAAGACGGTACCATTGGGCAGCCAACGGGCTATCCGGCGGAACCCGCGTCGGAACCTCATTTAAATCAAACACAACTCGTCCTAAATAGTCGTCCCGTCCCATCATTTCTCTATCCTTGATGAAAACTTCGAGGACCGAAGATTGGATTCGTTCTTTGGAGAAGGCGAAGACTTGGTTCCATTCGGGATTCATTTTCCTCTCGAAATGCTTAGTTCGGCCCTTATAGTTACCGAGTTTGACTTCTGCATAGGGATCACAACTGGCGGTAACAGAGCTAGATGGAAGATCTTTAGCCTTGACTACACGGACGTAGAGATAGAACATTTGCTCGACGAGGTCTAGTGAGTTGGATGTTCTTTCACCACTCATCCATCCTCTTCTGCTGTTTGACCAATGCTCGCCGAGTGGGAGATTAGCTTCTTTCACCTCAAAATCTTCTTCATCATGTCCTTGATGATGATGAGGAGGAGCTTGTTGTAAGTTAGCTTGATGCTGCATTTTTGGCATTGGCTCGACTCCCTCTCTTCTCTTCTGCAAAATAATGCCTCTTGGCTGCATGGTTTGCTGCTTGCGAATGTGATAAGTTGTTTCTGATCTAACTTCAGTAGCCCCTTCAATCACATTCACCGCTTCTTGATTGGAGTTTGGTTCTGTTTGGTTGCTATGATGATCACTATTGCCTTTATGTTCGAGTGGGATAGAATTATCAAGAACTGGAGATTGAGGATGACAAAGAGTAGGATTAAGGGTATTTTGATCTTTTTCTTCTATGAGTGGGATAGAATTATCAAGAACTGGAGATTGAGGATGACAAAGAGTAGGATTAAGGGTATTTTGATCTTTTTCTTCTACGAGTGGGGTACACTTATCAGCACCGGGTGATTGGGGAGGAGAAACAGTATGATTTTTAAGGTGTGCAGGATTTGAAATGAGAAGTTTCGTTGGAGTACTAGAATGTAAGGAGCTTTCGGGTGAGAGATAGACTTTAAGGCCAATTTCACCTTTGACAAATGAAAAGAAGGACTTGTTATCGAGTTGGAAACGCTGATAGACTTCGTCTCCTTTTTTAACAATATTTGAGCACGAAATTCTTACTCTTCCAAGAAAATTTCTTCCCGGTATCTGTCTCCTCTCGTTGTACACAGAAACTTCTATATAACTGTGAATGTGGTTTCTGGTTGTGTCGAAATCGAAGATGAGTGTTTGATTCCAAATGGGATTGAGATTTTTCGGGATAGTTTTAGTTCTGCTGAGCTGATTTTCGAAATCTACTTCTACATATGGACTTGCTGATCCAAGACCATCTTTAGGCATGAGATCATGAGCATCTATGACTTCTACAACCAGCTTCATGTTCTCTATCTTTTTCTGATAACTTGGCTCCTTTGTGAAGAAATATGTAACTCCATTTGGAAGCAAAGAAGTTTGTGTAATTATAAAAATGCTTTTAGGCCAAAGATATGAAACATAAGATCTCTCTCTCTCTCTCTCTCTCTCTCTCTCTCTCTCTGTTTGTGTGTAGTTTTGCATAGAAGAAAAGAATGATTTGCTGAAGAAGCTCCTCTATATGAATGTAGGATAATGTTTATTGAGATGGAAATGGAGGGAAGGTATAAAACTTTTGTGATAAAAGTGCTAATAAAGAGATCAGTTCATGTGATATGTGGAAAGGAGGATTTCAGATTTGTCATTTGTGCTGCATTTGTACTGCTTTGAGCAGCAGCAAGCCAAAAAAAGAACAGATTTTTCTTTTTTTTAATTGTTGGGCACTTAGAATTTCATCTTTCCTTTTCCCTGTTACAAATAAGTAAACTTACAAATAACACCCTCACAAGTTTTAAATATTACTCTCGGGAACAAAAAAAAGTGACATTATCACGCAAGTGATTTTCTTGGAGCCCCAACTATATTTGTAATTTAGGTATTTTGGATGGGGTCAAGATGTAATTAACCCTAAACTATGTGCATTTTGTAAAAGATATATATGAAGTAGGGGTTTTTGTATACTTTCTGAAAAGATCATTCTATTCTTCTGAATGCAGCAATGCCGATGTGGGAAAGTTATTCCTTTCTTAATCTCTTTCCATTATCAAAATGAACCCCTTTTAGAAACTAATAATTCTTGCTCAGATAGCTTTGCAACATTGTTTTTCTGTTTTGGGATACCTTACTTGTTTGGCGTGCTTTTTTCTGTTTGAACATATCCCAGGTTCTTGTCTCCCTTTTGCTTTTCTAGGACAAATGATGTTTTGGTCTGGAATTAATTTCCTGTGTTTAATATCGCCGAACGTTGTATATTACTATATTTCAAGTAGGAGTGATTTGTTAATTTTTGGGGAATTTGTAACAATTCGATTAACGGTTGGTTACAGTTTACAAATTTATGAAATTTTAGAAATTCGTTTGTTTTTTGTTTTTTAAGGAAAAATTACACTTAGACCTCAAAAGAGTTTGTTGAATTACAACTTATGACTCTTTTAATCAAACAATTACAGTTACACCCCACACGAAATTGAATAATTACAAAATACACTTAAATATTAGGGTTCCGTTATTAATTAACAGAATATTTCCTTTTTAATTTTAAAAAATTACACTTAAATCCCAAAAGAGTTTATGATATTACAAATAACACCCAATTAATATTTAGGAACAACCCATAATATAAAAAAAATAAGGGCATTTTCAGTATTTACTATTCATTTTTTATGACGTTATCAAGTATATAACGGAACCCTAATACTTAGATGTATTTTGTAATTATACAATTTCGTGTGGGGTATAACTATTTCCCTTTATACGCTCTAAAAAAAAGGTTAGTCGGGTTTTTGGACCCTATGTTGAGTAAGGGTTCCAAAAGTGACAGGTATGTGTTGTTTCTTGGCACGCAACATCGAAAGAAAGAGCAATCAACTATATGCAAGACTCATGCCCCAGGAATCCCTGGAGGGGGTCCTCGGACTTCCAGGCAGTTTTTCTTTTGGGCAGCTGTTATTTCCGTCAAATGACCCGGCCTCCCCTGGCTCTTCCATCGTTCGGTCTCCCTTTCCTCCCTATGCTCCCCCGGCGCAGGCCTACCACGCTTCGCGCCTGCGGCGTTTTCGCCAGACGGTCTTTGCCAGTAGTGCCATCCCTTCCTCCTCCGAGGATGGTTCAGGGGGCTCTTTAATTATTTGACTAAAAGGATCATGAATTGTAATTTAGCAAACTTATTTGGGATCGAAGTGTAATTTTTTCTTTTTTTAATAATCATGTCATTACAAATAACAATTCACCATTAATCGATACATCATTGTATGTACCAATAACAACCTATAAATTACAAAATCCTCACATTAGTAAGAATAAATATCCACAAATATTAATAAATTTTAATTTGTTCTTGAGAAAACTTGAAAAAAGATGCAAATTTTATAACCTTTTTTTATTTTGGAAATACAATCTTAGACCGAAATCTAAGTATTATTACTAACGATACATATTGCATTAATTAAATAGTAAATCTAACATATTCTCTCTTATTTTAAAATATTTTCGTCACTCTTTTTAATTTTTAATCGACACTAAATTCACTATTGATTATTACACTTCATTTTTTTATTTTTATTTTTGTCTATTATTAATGAGTGGAGTTTTTTTTAACGAATTCAAATGTATAATATTAAAATATATTACATTGTTTAGGATTTTTGATTTAGATTGATGGGGTGTTTGCGAAAAGAAAAGGTAAAAGTAGGGAGAAAAAGTAGTTTAGTATTTGGAAAAAAAAGTTGATAATCATTTTAAATTTTAATAAAACTATTGATTAAATTTTTATTTTAATTATGAAAATATCTAAAATATGGAATCATAATCCAAAAATATTTCTATACCTGCTTCTGAATCTTGGCTTATTTCTACTTAAATTTAACAAAAGTTGAAAGTGTTTAAAAACTAAAGTGCTAAAAAAAAATCAGTTGTGTTTTTTTAAAGTTTACAAACACTTTGAATATCAAAATTGTTTTTGACCAAATTCAACCCGTTGAGTGGACAACCCTAATGCATGATCCACCACAATTTCGGCCAAGACCGCAAAACATAAATCGGGTCGGATTCCACGCAGTTAAATGGATAGGGTCCAATGCAGTGTAAACAAACGGTCTAGAAACTTCGGAGGACTGTATCTTCGATCTTCTCTCAAACCCTGTTTCCCTAATTAACCTGTCGGAATAATTAGGGTTTCTCTAGGGTTTTACAGCACCTAACTCCCACCAATTCATTATCAGGTTCATACAGTTACGGAGCCATCCAATGGTGAGATCCCACGGCTTCCGGCTCGCCCGCCGCTCTCTCTCTTCGTTTCATCTCCGCAGTTCGCCGTCCATTGTGAGCCCACAATCTTTATATATGTGTTGCATTCCATTGTTGCTACTGTAGGTACATGATGGGTTCTAATTGTTATAATTGCACTTGATTGCAGATATGTGAATCTTCCTTGAACGAGGGCTGCAGGAGCTTCAGCACCGCCCTGTGCAATGTTCTTTCTAAATCCAATTTCAGAAATGGTAATGGGAATTGCGTAGTGGAATGCCTGGGAACATTTTTTCTCTATCCTTTTCTTTTTCTTTCATTGAGTTAATCGAACTTGGAGCTCATTGCTTGAATTGAATACAGGTGGTTGTGAGAAGTATTACTTGAAGCTAGGATTATTCAATGAAAATTTGGGAGCAACGCGATCAATTCATTGCACTGGTAATTAATTACCAATTGAAGTATTTTTTCTTATTTCGTGTTTCCATTTTTCTTCCAGTTCCGAGTTTTATAATTGTGTTTGTCTTACATTTTTCTATGTCGATATTTGATAATTGGATTGACGGGGAAAAGCAGGAAGCTTATTTCCAAGAATCACACCTATTGTAAAAGATATGTAATCATGATGGGTTATGGTCTGTGTAGAAAATCAGGTGCACTCTTAGTGAATATGAACAACGAGAAATCAGAAAGTATTAATAGTTTGTGGTAGTTCTGTTTCCATCTGTATGGTTTTGAGGGGAGTCCTTCACAATGTTTTACATGTTAGGTTATTGACTGTGTTTCTTTCCGTTTCTTTTTGTTCTTCCCTGGTTAGCACAATTGTCAAAAGATTATTACGAGGTACTCGGTGTCAGTAAAAATGCAACGGCTTCTGAAATCAAGAAATCTTATTATGGGGTATGTTATTGCCTCATGACTTTGTGTCAATGCTTGCAACCAGATGATGTGGGTGGTTCCCAAGGTTTTCAATTCTTATATTATTTTATGGATTCCACAGCTTGCAAAGAAGTTACATCCAGATACTAATAAAGATGATCCAGAAGCTGAAAAGAAATTTCAAGAAGTTCAGAAGGCATATGAGGTAGATTCTGAAGTTTACTCCTTGGGATTATCCATATATATTTTGACTTATCTTGTTCTATGTTCCTTATTTTTGTAGGTGTTGAAAGATGACGAAAAGCGGCAAGAATATGATCAGGTCCTAAATACATATATGCTAAGAATAGTTAGTTAGTACTTAATAGGAATATGCAATGTGTGATGCATAATTATATATCTGAGGGATCGCGATGCTTCTACCTTTAAAGTAGAAAGAATCCCTCTTTTGCTTCCATATAAATCCGTAATAGATGTAACTTACATATCTTATTTATTGTCTATTGCGTCATGCTTAAACAATTTGGATATTTGAAAACTAGGACTGTTTCTGCAATTATATCCTCAATTTTAGAAGTTGGTTGAATGTAGAAATATGATTGGTTGGTGAATTTTTCAAAGTGTTTGGGGGCATTTTCCCAAGAAAATTAATTTGATACGGCTGACATCTATTGCTTATGCACATTCTGGGATGTTGGATTTTGTTTTGCTTGCTAAACTTTTAGTTTTGTGAACAAATTTTCCTTTCTCTATGTCTAACTATTCTATTCAAATTTCAATATAAACAGATTGGCCATGAAGCTTTTGAACATGGTGGCAATGGTGGAGGTCCTGGATTTGATCCATTTGGAGCTGGTTTTAATCCTTTCCAAGACATATTTAAAAATCAAGATGTAAGTCTTTGATGATGTTACCTTGTATATGTTTCTTCCAGCAGATGGTGTCATATTTTCGTCAATCAACTAGGGCTCCTTACCGCTGATTGTACTGCTAGTTATGGGTATTGAGATTTGATAGTAATTAAGTAGTTAAGTGAGTAGTTTGTAATTAAAGTCGGGAGTATGTTCTTTATAATTGATCAGTTTGTGCCACAATTTTAGAAATGAAAACCTTTAATACTCTTGAAGGTTAAAAAATATGCTGGCGAGACTATGCAATTATCTTAAAATAGCTGCTTTGGAGTCGTAGTAATGCTGAGGTTGCATATACTGGCATGGAAAAAAAAAGTGGGAGCTCAGTCATTCCATTCCCAAATACTGTTTCCCTAGAATGAGATCTCGCAACTAAAGAGGTTTCATTAACAGATATGATCAATGCAGGACTTATCCAGTAGCTCTAAATACTAATTCTCTAAGGCAGAAATGATGCACGCGGTCAAATTGAGTGTCCCAAAACTTGTATTAACCGTACAGCCACTAGATACTTTAATTTACTAGAAGTTTATTGAATTTTGTAGTGTAACTTCATGTGATGTCCCAGATCTGTGAGTAGCTAGATGGAACTATATATATATATATATATATAATTACATGTGTGTGTATATAAAAAGTCAGTGATTGGCATGCAATAAGCCGGTGCTAGCTGATTTGGCTTACTGATCGTCATGTTTTAACTTTGGCTGAGTAGCATTATGGTTTTGTCATTTCTTTTCTCTCAGTAATCGGTATCATTTGCAACTTCTAAATATGTTCAAGAGATCTAACTTATGTTTGTTGGCGTCTCTGTTGCAATCAGATTTTCAACATCTTCAATAGGGACATGGGTGGTGAAGATGTCAAGGTTAGGGTTTTGCATGTAATAATAATATTATGAACTTAGTGGCGTCTCCTGGGTTCTCACAAACTTTAGATAATGACAGACGTCAGTTGAACTCTCCTTTATGGAAGCTGTCCAGGGATGTGCCAAAACACTGTCAATCCTGACTGATTTGGCTTGCGATACTTGTGGTACGGCAACATATTTCTGGAAGTAATTCAAATTTACGGATCCCTTGCTAAACTGACTAGTTTATTGTTATGTTTGAATCTTTTAAGTTAGTTGATTTAGTTTTACATGGATGGATTGTGTGGATTATTTCTGAGTCATTCTTCAACTATGTTTTCATGGTTTCTCATATTGTCGTTCTTCTTTTGAAGGTGGAAGTGGAGTTCCTCCTGGAACCAGGCCTGAAACTTGTAAACGCTGTAGAGGCTCTGGAATGGTGAGTGTGTTACTGTCTTTATATCATTATATCTTGAAATATTGATGAATCCATCGTTTCATCTAATATCTTGGCTGCTACACCAGACTGTATCACAAAATGGTCCATTCACACTTCAATCTACTTGTCCGAACTGTGGAGGTGCTGGAAAAATTGTATCGGTATGTCGAATTTCTTATTCTAATAGATCATGTTTGCCATTGTTCAACTTATCAAGCTACAAGAAATGTTGCTCTGATGACAGTATATTCATTCCTAGATCAGGTTCTCGTTTTTTGCATGTGACAGTCTGTGTGTGCCTCTTTTCCCATTAAATTAATTTCAAGTTTATGAAGTTTATGATAATGTAAGAGCTGAGAAATACTTGCTTTGATATTTCTGCTCGGATTTCATGAGATAAGTTTTTGAAGTTTTAACTAGTCGTTCGGAGAAAAGATCTTACAGATAATTTTCTCCTAGTACTTTATGGTTTGCAGTTCTGCATATGCAACCATAACAATTTGCTTTTAGAATTGAATTTTCTGAATACTGTTATGCGCTGTTGATTATGACCCACAAATAATAAAAACTAACTTATTTCATGCTGCGGACAGAGCTTCTGCAAGGCTTGCAAGGGTAAGCGTGTCATGAGGGGGGCAAAAACAGTCAAGTTGAATGTCATGGCAGGTAATCTCATAGAAAAGTTGTTCATGTTGGCTTGTCTCAAATGAACTTTGACACACATCTTAACAATCTAATGTAAAAGGGATAATTTAGGTGAAGCAATAATATCTTGCACTTATTTATTGAAGCAGATTAATTTAGTTCGTCCTACATTACCTCCGTTGTAAATTATGCTTATGCTGTCTTAATTTTACATTGTCGACATGCAGGTGTGGACAATAATGAGACTATTAAGATTCCCAGAATTGGTGGAGCCGATCCTGATGGAAATCATCCTGGTGATCTTTATGTTATGATTAAGGTGCTTCATTAGCTCTTTCTCCTTCTCTAATGTTCCTGTTTCTTTGCTTGCAGTAAGTTCTAATGAGATTGATACTTGTAATTTACAGGTGAGAGAAGACCCGGTTTTCCGTAGAGAAGGGGCTGACATCCATGTTGATGCTATATTGAGCATTTCTCAGGTAATCAGCTATTACTTTGTCAGATTCCACAGTTAAAAGAGCAACTATCGAAGCTTAATGTGCTCACTCTAGTATTATTTGATTTTTTTAATTATTATTATTATTTGTAACGTCCCGAGTGAGACAAATTGATTGTTGTCCGGATGTCTCTTATACATTATCGAATGTTCCTCATGAAAAAAGTTGATCCGATATCATAATCATTTGCAGGCAATTTTGGGAGGGACAATCCAGGTGCCCACTCTGAGTGGGGATGTCGTTGTTAAGGTCAGTCTCTAGTAACTTTCTGAAGATATGTGTTTGAAAATGTGAACGAGTTAGTTGCACTGTAGCCTCTCTCTCTCTCTCTCTCTCTCTCTCTCTCTCTCTTTTGTGGTGAAATTAAAATGTAGCTTTTTCCCCTTTTTCTTATTTATTTACGCCCACCGAAATTCACTTCCTTGATCTTTATGGTCTGTGTAGGTACGCCCTGGCACTCAACCTGGCCAAAAAGTTGTCTTGAGGAAAAAAGGTAAAATTCTCTTTTTTTTTTTTTTGGTTCTTAAGCTCATTTAGCTAGATATATACTATTATCTGGAATTCGTTATTTAACAGATTTTGATTTTATTAGTTTTGCCTAATATTATTCTCAATACTTTTTGTGCAGGGATCAAAGTCCGGAACTCTTTCTCGTTCGGAGATGAGTTTGTTCACTTCAATGTCAGCATCCCAACGTAAGTACACCCGACTTAACGTGGTTTACTTCTTATCCATTACTACTTATTCTTTAATATATTCTTGTTTCTCTCAGCTATACCTTTTCATTAAGGAGAGTCAGCAGCTAATACAATTAATTTCGCTATTGCATAAGTTTGGTTCTTTCAATTAATTTACAAAACTAGCTTTTTAAATCAATTAAAGACACAAATCAGACTGAAATAGTAAATTTAGTCTGATTGGTCTGTCTCCTCTCTCTCTCTCTCCGCTCAACGCTTAATTTTTCATCTTCCACTTTGCAACATGTTTCTTTTCACTTGTCATAAACTTAATAAAATATATTAAAAAACAGTTTAAAATTTTTATATTCATAAACCAAATCAATAAATATTTTATAAACTTATACTATCAAAACTTAAATTGTTTTCTATTACCTTTCGTTTGTCAGGAATTTGACTCAAAGACAGCGTGAATTGATTGAGGAGTTTGCTAAAGAAGAGCAAGGTGAAGATGATAAAGTGACTGCTGCAAGCGCATCAGGTTGATCACAGTAGCAACCCTATCTTACAGTTCGAAGATGGAGGAAAGTGAAATTACAAAAATGCCCACATTCCTTATGAGGTGAAGATTTTTCGCATACCAATTTTGAGTTAAAACAATAGAGGCAAGTAACATCATTTTTGTACCTTCCCTTTGTTGGGTGGGACATGTAGTACTTCTTTGCACCGAAGAGTATTTTAGTATAGAAGATGAGATTTTATGGCTTGGAGAAGTTATTTATGTTGTACATAAACATATTATTTTCTCTTAAGGGCATCGATTGAGGTTTTGATATTAGGTTTCATGTAAGGATTATTGCTGCTGTAAGGTCACAGCTAGCTAGCTCACTACATTCTTCTTGTAGAGGGCATTGTAAACGCCTAAAACTGATGCAATAATGCAGGTTCAATTAACATTAAAGTACTGCCAACAGGGTTGGCCCAAGTGGTTAAGGGTTCTTTCTCCAGGGCAATGATTCTGGGTTCGAATCCCTCTGGCCACAATTCTCTGATGGTAGGTCATCTATAAATTCCAAAAAAGTCTACACTAGTTAATAGTCCAAACAGGGTTCCGTAAATCCCAAATGGTCGGTAGTATGCCCTGACTTTGGAGATGGGGTAGCCACCCTTGCTCCTAAATTTTTTTTCACCCAAATAAAAAAAAAAAAAAAAAAAAATTGAAGTATTGAAACAGTTCGATACTTACAGGGAGTCAGGGACATCCTTGAAATTTAGTCATATTAACAAAAAAAAAAAAAAGAATATTGTATATTTTGGAATGTTATGTTGATACTAGAAGGAAAAATAACTTTGTTGCTATAAACGAAGTAATTTTTTTTTTTGTATCTATTTGATCAAAGAAAGAAAGGTAGAAAACATTATAAACCAGGGAGGAGAGAAGTTTAACAAAAATGCCTAAGCCTCTTAGGTTTTTTGATATTTCATTTTTATCTTCTGTTTTTTCTTGTAAATAATAAGGGTATAACGGGAAACTCACAACTTCTGTTTAGGGGTTATGGATAATTGGATATCCATTAAGTTAAGGGGGTGTAGATGTAATTTACAAAAGTATGGGGGTGCATTTATAAGCAATCAAGAAGTAGCACCATTCTATTGTAAGAAGAAATTCCCAAGAGATTTGAGAAATTTTGGAGTACAATTCAACAGTTGTCATTTTGCAGAATCTTCAAAACACCTAAACGAATTTAATAAGAATAATCACAACAAAACAGATGTTCATCAATTGCTGCAACTAGGTGAAAAACAGACCAATGAGTACTGAATACATAATTTATCAGTAACTACAAACAAAACATTTCAAAAAGCTTGAAAACAACTCCCCACACTTCAAAACACTAGCAACTATTGCAGCAAACTACCAGATAACCACAAAAAAAAGCTGATATTTTCTTTTCTCTAGACAAGAAAACAAAGAGCAACCTCACAGCAAGCAGTCAGTTTTAGCAGGCAACCTCCTAAAGAAATTCATCGGATAAGACGGAACACGGTTCCGAAACTTAGGATGCCTCATTACATAAAACCCCAAAACAGTCACCACAGCCTTGGGAGGAACAACATAAAGCAGCACAGAAGCCAACAAACAGAAGATCAAGAACAAACCCGTAGCTCTCGGATCTCTCCAGCTCAAAAGATTATAAAATCTCTCCCCTTGAGTAGCTAAATCCCCGAAAACCGTCTGAACCCTAGAAGCAATAGCTCTCAACCTATCGTATCTCAATTTCACAACATCGTTCTGCTTAATAGAAGTCGGAAACGAATCAAACTCCTCATCGAGCTCGTCATTATGAGCCGTATCGGCTTGTGACAGTTTAACATCCATGTGGGACGGATTTCTTGGCCTCCCCCGATAATTCCACGTCCCGATCAAGAAAAGGTATAGGAAAACAGTGCTCAAAATCATCCAAGGAAAGAAGACAAATGCCAAGAACAGTATATGAACGAGCACCGTTACAAATGGGCTTTTCCAAGTGCATATCTGATCAAACCATTTGATGAACTTAACTAATCCCGAGAGAATCCCAGCAATTCTGAAATGATTGGCTTTGCTTCTTCTCACACTCCACATGTTTGATCCCACATCGAGCATGTATTCAACAACTTCCTTTTTTAGAGGCGGCTCGGCGCGGCTCAGCCGAGCGGAGACTATCTGAGTGGCTTGGTATCTGAGGATCTCGATCTGGTGGGACCCGAGGGGGTGAGTGTAATGAAGAGATGGAAGCATTGGCTGAGAATAACTCATCAAAACGTTCATCAGTGAAGTGCATGAAAATCTCACAGCCAATTGGATTTCTCCCATTTTCTTAACTCCATTAGGAGACAATACGATTAGTGGATACAAATGAGTATAAATACGATCTGTTTCAAGAGTTGATAATCGAATTCTCACCTTCCCGATTCTTGAATCATTTTTCTGCCCGTTTTGGAGCTGGCAATTATCAAACACTCCGATTGTGATTACAGTACACGGATCGAAAACCTCCCAAGTGTATTGCTCGTTCCACTTAGGACTAAAGCTGTTGAGGATCGTTCTTGTCCTAATCCATTTCTGTCCATATTTAGCCACACAATAAGCATCGGTCGATCCTCTGCCATCTTTCGTCTTCATTGGAGTTAGATTGTGAGCATTCAAGATTCCTAATTCAAGAACTCCAATAGCCGGCTTCCATAGTTGCCTAGCAGTGGCTCGTAAGTCACTACTATAGTGAGTCAACTCATCAAGAACATGATAGCCACCATCTAAACTCAGTCTCAAGTGAACCTTACTGCTTAAATTCTTCGCATTCTGTTTTTCGAGATTATACCATCTGCTTATGGGAGGTTTGAAGTCAACCCTTTTCTCTATCCCGTGTAACGGGATCATGCATTTGCCTAAAGATTCATCCTTGTTGGGCCCCACTTTGTCCTCTATGTTAAGAACTAATGATTCCTCGAAAGGCTCAGAAACTGCAAATAACAAATCCTCGTTCCAAACGGGATTAACATTCTTGTTTTGAGAAATCTTGGTTCTTAATACCATATTCCCATGCGAAACCTTCACGAAAATATCTGGTTGGTACCGGTTTTTGTCACCTAGCTGCAATTCTTGTGCTTCAATCACGTTAACTCTCAAATACCACAATCTAGGTGATAAATAGACCTTAGACTTAATACTAGAGACACCGTCGGAGTTATTGTTATGGATTTCTGCATCTAAATGCCAAGCTTCTGCAAACGCTTCGTCAGCTTGTGTACCCATCCAAACAGCCATCATCAGCTCGCCTTTCACTCTTTCACCATTTTTGTTCTCCAATCTATACCATTCAGGTGCTAACGGGCTATCTGGTGGGACCCGTCTCGGAACATCAATGGCATCAAACACGATCATTCCAATCAAATCATTGTTATTATTTTTGCTCTTGTCTTTGACTGATATTTCGATCAAAGGGGCCTGGATTCGGTCTTTCAAGACTGAAAACACTTGATTCCAAACTGGGTTTGGTGTGTTTTGGATGGGCTTTGTGACGGACTTGAACCCTCCAAGCTTTACCTCAACGAAAGGATCAGGGCCGCCATTTTCATTTTCCTTTTTAGGCAACTCTTTTGCCTTGAAAACCCGAACGTACAGATAATCCATTTGTTCGACCAAATCGAAGGCCGTTGAGAGACGATCGTTTCCGGAGACCCTTCCGCCGCCGAGACTCGGCCGTGTCTCCCTTAAGTTGAAATCTTCTTCCGGGTTGCTTGCATTGATTATGTTCGGATCTGAGTTCTGATTCTGGTTGTTCCTGTTCTGGTTCTGGTTCTGATTTTGGTTCCGGTTTTGATTAGCCATTGTTGAAACAGCCTGCAGGAAAATTTTCAGAAAAAAAATCAAGTGACTGAACAGAAATCTTGTGTTCTGGAAAAAGGGAAAAATAGTCGAAACAAATCAATGAAGATTCTCGAAATATGGTTTCTCTGTTTTTTGAAAAATTTCAAATAGCGCCTAAATAAATGGGAAGAGGATATGAAGAGTTAAACAGCAAGGCTGTTACAGAATCATGAGGGGGGAAATAGTAATAATCACGGTCTTGGTTTTTTCTTCCTAAAATTTTGGTAACGGTTGGGGGACATTGATTTCTCGGAAAAACCCATGATTATTGTTTTTCTTTTTTCAAAATTTTTGAAAGCCCAGAAAGAAATATTAAAACCATGCAAAGAAAAATACTCACGTCGCAATATCAACAGGAACTGCCTCTTTGGTTCTTTCAGTCTTCAGCGCCGGTAATTGCAGAGCTATGAAGCGGAGTTCATTTTACAGTATAGAATGAAATGAAGAAATTTCACGAACACATTGTGTGTTTAATCCCTGAAAATTCCTTTGTTGCCAAGGAAAGCAGAAACAGAGACAGATAGAGCGTAGGTCTGCAGTGGCTATAGCATCACGGCCGCCTGCATCTGCATGCACAGGTAGTGGCCGTGCTCTGTGTGTAAGTGTGTGTTTCAGAAAATAAGGTAATTTTCAGTACTCTGTTTCTGCAGTACATAAACAGAAAAAAGTTTAGTGACAAATTTTATTTATTTTTCAATTTTATTTTTCTTTTTGAAAAATAAGAAGTTAAGCAAAAAATTATTATTGGAACGATAAAAAAAATAATAAGTATAAACGAAATATTTCTTATTTTTCAATATTCAAAGGGATACCAAAAATACAATTTAAATAGGTTAAGTATAGTTCACTTGCAACATATATAGGGATACCAAAAGATATAAATATAGCATGATTATAAAATGTCGTAATTAAGTGTTAACACGTGAGTAATTAAGTTATAAGATTTAAAATATAAAAAATATTTTATTTTCTAACCTATTTCAAATATATACCCATAAATTTGAGCATGCCAAAATACATTGGGGTGTAAATTGTAATTATCTAGTTGAGTAATTTATGCAATTCAAAAATTTTCGCTTCTAACGGCACATTTAGGGATTTAAACAGTAACTAGCTTTTAACCCATGCGTTATATCGGGAAATTAATTTATAATTATAAATTTAATATATTAATATTAATTATAGTTTATATATTAACAACTTGAATATATATCACAAATTTAACAGAGGTGTTTTTATGAATTAATATATATATTCTCTACGTTGCACGGGAAAATCTATTTATAAAATATATATTATTAAATACATTGAATCATAATTTCTTATGTAATTATTAACAATACATATAAATAATTAACTCATAATCTGAAACACACACTAAAATAATTCTTTTTATAAAATAATCATACTCTATATATATGAAAAACTCATTTTAAATATATAAAAATAGTAATATGATATGATTTTGTATTTGTAATAGAGGGAATATCTTCATATATATATAATTTTTTTTAAATCACGCACACAACCAATATAAAAATATTAAAATATATAAAATATTTAATAATAGACCATATAAATAATTATTGGAATTTTTTGTATACTTTATATTATTTTTTTGTTGAATAATTTATTATTATTTCATTATTAATTAACAATAATGTTCATTTCATTATTGAAATTTTCTTTACATTATGGCAACATTAATATTTATATGTAAAAACTTAATAAATTTATTCATATTGAAATTAAATATAATTTTTCCACCGCAAAATGGAAATGAAACACGTGTATTTAGAGGTTTTTCTAGAACAAAATCAACTATATATTTATTTTATAATATTAAGGTAATAATAAAATTTAATTAAATTTATATTTTAAAAAATATATGTAATTATGTGACCCCACAAATAATTAAAAGAAAATTTGAAAATACAATTACATGATAGATAAAAAAGAATACAAAATAACAAAAAATATTAATTATAGAACTAAATAATCTTTTACCAAAATATTGATAATATTTTGTGAATGGTAATTTTTCTATACTATGCTTTCACGTACAAATTGAATATTATATCTAAATTATAAATAGTTTTAAGCTTCCCTTCAATCATATATATATATTTTAGCACTTAAATGTAAAGTTCATAATAATTAGCAAAGCTTATTAAAATTTACTTAAAATTATTTCTTGAATGAAATTTTCAATATCAATATTATATAAAGTAGTTATATAATTTTATAATTAAATAGGAGTTACAATTTTTTTAATATAAACCAATATATGGAATGTTAATTAAATATATATGTAAGTTACAGAAATTATAATTAATGACTTAATTATAGAAATAATCTACATGGCAAAATGGACTAATTTTAATTAATCTAACTCATTAATAGATAAGCATATTTTCTAAAACATCTCACTCATTCATTTTCATATATATATATATAATTAAAATAAAATTAATCGAAAAGCGAGTTATATAAGTATTTATTTGGGTCAATCATTTTATTAAATGCTGCAATTACTCAATTCAAATTTCAAACTTAAGCAAATGAGGTTTTTTTTTAAAGTAAAAATCTCTCAACGATGGAAAATTGCATTAACATCTAACTCAGAAAATACAAGATCATGTGCGAAGGTTGGGACATGCCCCAAACATAATGCTTTGCAAATAGTTTGTGAAAGCCTTTTATTTGGTTTTTGAATGAGAAGTAGATCAAAAAAAAAAAAAATTAGCCTATGTCCAATTTTTTTTTTTTTGGTTTGAAGATATTTCTACAAAAATTTGACTGAAATTGCACCAAGGGTCAAAATGCTATAATGTACATAATGAGGTGGTAAAATGCATTGAAATTAGTTTTCAAGGATAGTTCACTAAATTGGTAAAATTAAAGGGCTGAATTGCCATATTCTCTAATAACTAAGAGAGAAAGAAAAAATAAAAATAAAAAAAAATAGAAGAAGAAACACTTCACAATGGATAAAATTGATAGATAAAACCAGTGAGAATATCTATCTCAAGTTCTCATTCACAACTACTTAACCTCCATTACAGAGAGCTCCTCAAGAAGAGATATGGCTACACTTTCTTCGTCTTCATCTCTAATTTCCCCAAATTTCTTGCAAAATCCCACGAAACCCTTTAAAGCCCATCTCCCAAATCTCAGTTTCCAGCCGCTAAAACCACAGTACATCCCATTAAAATTTACTTACAGAAGACTCAATGCGGTTGCCGAGGACACTTCTGTAGCTACGGCGGACCCTTCGTCTCCAGCCGCCAGAAGACTCTACGTGGGAAACATTCCGAGGACCGTAAAAAATGATGAGCTCCAGAAAATATTCGAGGAACATGGCGCTGTTGAGAAGACTGAGGTTTCCTTCTTTTTTCTCACTGTTGAATTTGTTGCTTCTTTAATTTTTATTTTTTTTTATGGGAGTTTTTGAAACTTTTACTTTGTTAATTGAGTTCTAGTTTTGTTTTTTATTTCAGCTTGATATTTTCTGAAGTTTTTTGGTTAAATTAGTTGTTCTTGAAGGTGAAAATCAAACAATTTACTATGAAAGAATTGAATGATTTACATAATTGGATATCCTATGTGCGTCTGTAATTTGAATCAAAATAAGTGGCTTGAAAATCATTTGTGATGACAGATTAGTTTCACATTATAAGCAAGATGAATACATGTGTCATGTGTGAGTCTGTCTATGATTTGTTATTATTCTCAATTGGCAGAATATCAGTTTCTGGAAATATTATTGTGAAATAAGGCTTAGAACCAATGTTCTTCTTGGATCCTAAGCATATGGTCATGAATTCTTGAATAATTATCTAGAACTCTTTGCAACAGTTTCAACAGTTTAGATGATTCTATGTGATTACATAAACCCGGTGATTGTTCTTTTGAATGTGCATTTTATAATTCAAGAATGACATACAAAAATATCTTTGTGAAACATTCATAGGTAATGTATGACAAATACTCCGGGAGGAGCAGGCGGTTTGCCTTTGTGACTATGAAAACTGTTGAGGATGCAAATGCTGCTATTGAAAAGCTAAACGGCACAGTAAGTCTTTTTCTTTTTCTTTTGTTCAATTATGAAATCCCATGAGGTTTGCACTTTTTACCCAAAAACCACTAAATTGCAAAACATTCTCAATGAAAGTCAACTATTTTCCGTTAGTTTTAGGGGGTATTCGTAATGTTTTGCAAACCTCATGGTAAGTTTCATAATGTTTCAAAATTTCAAGGTAAGAATGTAAACGGCGTAAAAACTCAAGGGGTACTACTCAGGGGGGTACTCGTAAGGTTTAAATGCTGTTTGCGAAGTTAAACCTAACCTCAGGGGGTATTTCGTAATTAACCCTGTATTTCATTTTAAAATAATTAAGATCTTGAGTTGAGCTATTATTGTTATCATTTACTTTTCATTTTTCTTGATTTCATTTTCTCCAATAGGAAATCGGTGGGCGGGAAATAAAAGTAAATGTAACAGAGAAACCCCTGACTTCATCTGTAGATCTGCTCTCATTTCAAGCTGAAGAATCTGAATTTGTAGACAGTCCCTACAAGGTTTATGTGGGAAATCTTGCAAAGACTGTAACTACAGAGATGCTTAAAAACTTCTTTGCAGAGAAGGGGAAAGCTTTGAGTGCAAAGATATCGAGAGTTCCAGGGACATCAAAATCGAGTGGATATGGTTTCGTTTCATTCTCTTCTGAAGAAGATGTTGAAGCTGCCATTTCATCTCTTAATAACGCGGTACGTTTTCGCTAAATTATAAGGGATAATTAACTAGAGAACCCCTGAGTTTGCCTCAATTACAAGAAACCCCCTCTACTGATTGAAATTACAGTTACTCCTCTGGACTTATAAATAATTCGTACATTCTCGTTTCATTGTTCTTTGCAGGTGCTTGAAGGACAGGAAATCCGTGTTAATAAAGCATAGAAGAGCTATTAAAGAAGTTAATGATTTCATATTTTGAGAGGCATTTTTGTTAATTCTGTTAATTATTCGCCCTGGTTTAGATTCTCCATTAGCTTGCTATTGCTTTGTAACTTGCAAATGGATGATACAGATTGAATTTTTAAAGCCTATTCTGTTTTTTTTTTCTGCTGATCTTTTGTGTACTAGCTGCTATCTCATGACATATCTTATTACTTGGACTATGAAAGGTATCTAATAGCACACACACACAAAAAAAAAAAAAAAAATCTTGATAATTAACTACCCAATTTCCAATTTCTCAAAATCTGAAAGTATGAGAATTTAACTTGAAGATAAAATATTGTAACCGAAGTGTGCATGTCATTTTTTCATTTAAATGTAGAAAAATAAAAACTATAAGAAAGTTAATATATCAAATTCCTAATTCATAGAACTATAAGGGGCAAAGATATAGAGATGTAAATGTAGAAAATATATATTTAATGTAGGGAAATATAAAAGTATTTTAGATAGATGTTGAAAGTACACATTGAATGTATAGAGACGTAAACTCGTTTATTTTGCATAGAACAAAGAAGACTATAGTAAATAGGTTTGGAAACTTCATGAACTTTTTTTTTTATACTTTTAGTGGTCATTGTAAAATATATATTAACAATTAGATATTTCCAATCCTTAACGTTCTTTTTGTGAAAGTGAAATATATAAGGTGTTAAAATCATCAGTTATAATTAATTTAGAAAATGTAAGTTGGGTAAAAAGGTTGGGGTTTTAAAAGTTTTCTTATGTTTTCGAAAATTGAAAATAGAAAATATGATTAACTACCGCTATAACATAAATCGTTCTTTTTAAAATTTTGTCAAAAACAATTTATTTTTCAAAATAGGTTGAAAATATTTTTTGAATAACATTTTTTTCTTTTGTACTACAAATTCTAAATCGCTTCAACGAGAATGCTACCGCATTCCATTTAGAAGTGTAATCTATATAAATCAAATTACAGCCTATAAGAGGGGAGTTTCGACCTGGCACCCTGATGTTGAAAACTTTATTTCAAAAAAGATATATAAAGAGCTTTTTTGTTTTTCCCAGTCATTGGAGCATATCAATTGGGTTCATGCAATGTGCAAAAACTGTGGTAAAAAACACAAAGAAGACGCAATAATTTTCGAGCCCACCAAAACAACTGCAAGATGAACAATAAAAAAATGTTGTACCAGTTAAGAAAATGATATGCGCACGTATACCAGTATGTCTACACTGGTCTTCATAATTTTAACTGATTTGTTCTCGTAATTTCTTGTTCGTCTGTTCAACTTTGTTGATCTTTTGACTTGTACTTCTGTTGTTCAACTCTGTTTTTGTTCTTGAAACACATATATTGTTCTTCTGTTCTTTTACTTGATGGTTAAACTCCTCCAAAAAAAAATTGATGGTTAAAGTTCACACTCATTTTTGAAGATAAAACTTGTGACATAAGCAGAGAAGTCCCATACAGTGCAATCATTGGAATAACAATATCTAAAAAACATAAGACCTTAAATATATATAGAAACGCTATATTCCAAATTATTATATATATATATATATATATATATATATATATATATATATATATATATATAAGAATTAAAAAGGAAGAGCACCGGGGTCATACATATAAATATTCTAGAACATGTATATTATTTTGTACCAACATGGTGTGGCTCAGTTGGCAACATAGGCTGAGTTTGTGGGAAGAGCTTTAGGTTCGATCCCCACTAAACATATTTGTTGGGAGGGGTGAAGAGCCTTAACTGTGACTAAACCTCAAACTGGATTAAAGGCCCTCAATGTAGGATTACCCGAACCGATAAATCATAAAAAAAAAAATGTATATTATTTTGTTCTTTTAAAATTCTGTACGTTAAAAAGTTTAAAATGTGATTTTGAGAAATTTTATTTTTAGTTTATGCCAAATTAAGAAATTCTAATTCGCTTCACCAGAAGTCTCTATGGTTAAAACGCCCAGTTACCATGTTCATTTTGTGAGTTATCTGAATGCACAACATGAGAGAAATAAGCTCTAAAAATTTGGAGCCAGTGAAAATAAAATAAAACTGATATAATTTAAGATTAAATAGAACATCTAAATTTAAAAGACAATTTTACCTTTAATAAAATCACATGAATTGCTGGTAGCTTGTGGCCGTGAAATTGGTCTAAATTTTTTTAACTATATAGCACATTGCAATTAATTAAATGCTTTAGGTAGCAAATGATAACAACTTATAATTGAGGTAGTAAATTGTAAAAACGTTAATAATAGTATGGGCGGTAAGGTGTAATTAACCCTTTACTAGTAAAAATCAACACAAATACGATGGTTTGCATCAATTCATGTTTTCTTGTTGGCAAAATTCAACACGAATGCTTGGTTTTTCTTTTTGTATATTAAAGTTTTGTAGTGATGATTTTAATAAAAGTTACAATGTATTTTCAAGTAAGGAGTAACGAGTAATTATAATAAAATAAAGTTCATATATATATAAAAACTTATTAATTTTACTTATAAGATTAAAATAATTTTAATTATCTATACTATTATATAATGCACCTTCACCTGTCTTGTGTTTTTTTTTTTTTTAAAAATATTAATTTATTTTTCTCTTTCCACGATCTTTTCATTCTCCTATATTTTCTCTCCCACTTTTATATATTTTACGTTATTTTTCTTCTCTTTTTCTCTCCCTTTTATCTCTTCTCTTTTTAAATTAAAATTATAAAAATAAATTTTTAACCTATCATACTTTAAAAGTCTATATTATGTATAATTTTATATTATTTAAATTTCATCACTTTATAAATTTATAATTTATATTTATTAGGCACACGGGCCATATTTACTGTCCTATTGTGTACCCAAAACAAACCAAAGTAGGCCCAAATTCTTCCACGTTATCGAGTGGGTCGTGGCCACGTCTAACGGCAACAAGTAACGTACGTAGGAAGCCGCCACATAATTCGGTGGCAGTCTCGTAAATTAACAAATCAATACTCACAGAGGGAAATACTCTCAATTTTTTTCTTTTTTGGCGCCTCTTTCCATTCCCGCTCCTCTCTTCAAAACCCTCATTCTCTCTCTCTCTCACACTCTTCCATAGACAGAAGATATAGACACATCGACGAATATTTTCTGCTCCTATATTGGAGTCCGGCAAATCTAACTGTGTAGAAGAGGAACAAGAAGAAGAAGAAGAGGAAGGAGATGTTCTACTCGCATACAATCTTAGCGAGGAAAGGGCCGTTGGGCACTGTTTGGTGCGCGGCCCATTTGCAGCACAAGCTCAAGAAGACACACTATATCAACACAAACGTACCCTCCACCGTCGGTCAGTCACTTACTTTCTCTTGACTTGAATTTAATTTTAGTTGATTTTTTGTCAGAAACTGAGATGAAATCGAGGGAAAAAGATGGTGTTTTTCCCCTTTCTAGTGAAGTTTGTTGCGAAAATGGAATCTAGATTCGTGGGTTTTTGTTAAAAGTTTGTCTGACATTTTAGAGAAGCTGATTCTTGATTTGTGTTTGTTTTTCGTTCTTGGGAATGTTTTGTAAATTTTCATTCTTCAAATGAAAGTTTTTTTCGTCTCCCTCTTTTTTTGGTTTAGATTCTTTTTGGTTGTACACGAGATATTCAATGGAATAACTGACTTTTTCAGTTTTAGATTCTATATCTTAATAATTTTTTTAATGAATATTATTTACTTTTGATTCATGTTCAATGAGTGCTACCTGCTTTTATCTCTGTCTCGCTAATTTGAAAATGCAAAAAGATCTCGTAGTTTGATGCTTTTGTGAGTTTACTTGCACTTGAACTGTGGCAAGGTATTAATATTTAGTTCCAAGGTTACATTTTTGGATTGTAATTATAACTGTATGACTTGTATCTGCATAAAGGTGTCTTGTTTTTTTTTTTCCTTATGTCAGGGTTCTTTTTTTGGTGGTGGGGGGAGGTAGACTTTAGTAAGTCTTCTCATATTATTATAAGCAATTTACTTTTCTTTGTATGTGCTAAGTCTTAACCTTTGATCTTCTAACGATTTCATTTATTCTGTGGGACACAATTTACAGAAAGAATAATGTATCCTGAAGTGCCTATTGCTCTGAGAATGTCTGGACATCTTCTTCTTGGAGTTGTGAGGATATATTCAAAACAAGTTGACTATCTTTTTGAAGATTGTAATGTCATAAGGATTACAATCAACCGCGTCTTCACTTCTGTTAATGTCAATCTTCCTGATGATGCAACTCATGCAACATTCCATTCTGTCACTTTGCCTGAGAGATTTGAGCTCGATGCCATGGAATTGGATGACTATTACAACGACATGTATGTTTTTTTGGTGAAACCGTGTTTCTTCTTTAATAATATATAATTTGGTAATTATAGATGTAGATAAATTTATGGATTCATATTTTCAGGTTTAAGGATTCTCATCTTAAGAGCAAGGATGAAATAACTTTAACAGATCAAATTCCAACTGGCCGGGATCCGTTTATTGTTATCAGCATTGATGAGGTGACACCGTTTTTCACATCCTTTTTGTCAGATAATTGATGATTTTAAATTTTAAATTATTAAAATTATTTTCTCCACTATAGCATGAATTGAGGCCTTCATTGTCCTTACAAGAGAATTCAGGATCAGGGCCGGTGCCAATGGAGGAAGAGTATGTCTTGCATGATCTTATATAGATTATGGTTAAAACATTTTCAATTATTTCTTAATGGATTTTTATATTTGACCCATTTATTAATTATGCAGCGTTCCTCCTACAGTTGAAGTGGACACGGATGCAGGTTTTGAGAATGTCTCTCCTAGTAACAATCAATTTGGACCTGATGATAGAAGTGTTAGAAGTAGCAGTCCTCGAGATTTACCAAGTATTGAAATGATGCGTGATGCTAGACATGGTTTTGATTTCAATAATTCACCAATATTGCCTGATCGAGCTGAACCTGACAAATTCTTAGAGGAGCAAATTAATAGAGATATGCAAACCTCTTCACCGGTTATAGAAGAAGTAGTTATGCCTGATGTGCACCCTTCTTCACCACGAAACCATGAAGAACCACATTCATTTGGACATGTGGATTCTCCAATACTTTTTGGTGGGTAACTTTTTTACTGCTTATAATATGTTATTGAGGTATAAAAGTATATGCTTAACTGCTTGTAAGTCTCACTAGAGATAATCCTCCCTTGTATTTCCAAATTTTCTTATATTTTTTCACGAATACTCATGGCGAGCTTATGGGGTTGAGTTAGACTCAGGTTCATTTCTTCACATAAGTAATTTGCTCCTTGTTTGCAAAAACTCCGCTTTTACAGAAACCTAATGTTGTAAAAAATGTAGTAACAGTTTGCAGTGTTTTGAGATAAATAAGAGAGTAAAGGACTCAAGAAGCTTGAAAAAAAAATGCCAAAGGAGCTTCTAGCTTATTTTAAGCTAAAAGCAGAAGCACTTTCTATTATAGTTTGCAAACACTACAATATGTTTCATATTCAGATAACAGCTCACTGATCAGTTACTTATATGTTTTCTTGTCTTGCAGCTCACCGTTCACCTGAAATGGAAATCCCACCGACTCCACCCGTTGAACAACCAATCGTTAGAAGGAGGAAGAGAAAATTGCCCTTTGATAAGTCCACTGCATTAAGCAACCAGTATGGTTTTCTTCATTTGATTAATTCCACTATTTCAAATTTCTACCTATTTCCACTAATAATATTGTTGCATTATGATTTAGGCATATGAAAAATGCGTTAAACGATACAACTGGTATCAAACGGGTGAAGAGGAACTGTCCTTGTTCTTCTCTTGCTGTCTGGAAAGTAAAGAATAGATTAAGATTAAAGAAAGATGGGATCTTTATAGAGCCCTTTACAACTGGTGAGTATCATCCCTGGATTTAGGGATAAAAATCTTTGGCTTATTCTTTACTTTACCTCCTTATATATATAAATTGTTGTATATTGCCACCCATGCCTATTTTCGGTGAATATATTCACTAGAAAAACTTAAAAATGACACATTTTTCCTTCCAATTGAGGTGGTAATGTGTAAAAATTCTTTTCACTAGAAAAACTTAAAAATGACACATTTTCTTCTCATTTGAGGTGGTAATGTGTAGATATGGAGTTGAGGAGGTAATGTGTGAAAAAAAATTAGTTGGTAAATTGCAATCCATTGTATTTATTACATGGATTTCACTGTGCAATTTTGCTGAATGAGAATCTATGTTGTTCTTCAGGATCTTGTGCTGAACTGCAAGACATTTATAAGGAAGATGCGGTCTCTTCTAAACCTCATCTGGTTAATACAGAAAGAACCGATCAAGAAACGAATTCTGATCAAGAGATTGAAATTATGCGTGATAATAATGAGTGTGGTTCACCAGAAAGGCAAATGCCTGATTTCTCCACTGCCATGCCTTCTCCAAATGAAAGAAGCTTTCTTACTCCAGAAAAATCAAATTTGGGCTTTCTGTCGGAACGCCAGGAAACGAACGATGGTGATGGAATATTCTCCACGCCTTTACGAGACATGGGAGGTTCTTCTGGGAATCTTGACTTGGAAATGAGAACCCCAGATACGTTCTTGCGAACTGAGCACACAGCCCTTTCTGACATTCCCGAGCTCATGGCTTCTCCAGGGGTATGTTTGTTATATATTTGGATGTTTGAATATTTACTTTCTTGGACTTTTATTATATCTTCTTTTGTTCTTCATATGTAAACCAATCAGTCTTATCTGCTTTTTAAGATGCAACATATTTCTTTGTTTTTCATTACTTTTGACATTATATGTTGCATTGAGTTTGCATTAATTTTGGACATGCATTTCAAGCCTATTGACATTCTGCTTCCCCTTCTTCTATGGCAGGAACTTGGTTTTCTAGAACAAGATGACAATTCTACACCTGGTAATTTTTCAGACTTATTATATTACATTCTGAATTTGTTTCTTTTTCTTTTTTTTTTATCTAATTTAGAGGGCTTTTGACTAAGCTTGTAAAGCATCTTACAAGTTCCTTATGAGCTTGTAAGTTGCTACTCTTATTTTAATATTACTCTTAAATTATACAAATAAAATGTGATAATGGAGTTTTTAAGATGTTAGTAATGGTAAATTTATAATTAATGGAAAAAAATGTATGAGCTTTCCGGTAATTGTAAATAAGATAGCATATTTGATTATCTTCATTGCAAAAGATTATGAGCAATTTATGTAAATTAAGCTCATGGCAAAGAAGTTTATCTAAGATCCTGTTACACCATGTTATTTCTCATAGCCATATTCTGAATAGGATCTCAAGGAACACCGGAATCCGGTTTCACAAAGACTCAAGGAACTCCAGAAGTGCAAGCCTTATCTTCAAGAGCAAGGTCAATCCTCTAACTTTGGCTATTGAGAATTCAATTTGTTGGTCACACATTTAACTTTTTTTTTTTCATGTTCTTGTATTTTTGTTTGATTTGTTTTCAGGGCTCTAGCACAGTACTTGAAAAGAAAGTCTTCCGTAAACCCTGTGTCAAGTAACTCAGAAGAATCATCAGGAGGTCTCAGTTTAAAGAAGATTCTAGAAGGCAAATCAAGAAAAATATGTGCGCGGATGTTTTTCGAGACTTTGGTATATTTTTCACTACTAAAAACTCTACTCTTTTGCATTCTCAACATTTAATGTCCTGTGAAAAAGCCCCATCATGTCTCTATATATATGAATGCGTTTCTATGTAACTTTACAGGTTTTGAAGAATTGTGGATTCGCTGACGTAAATCAAGAGAAGTCATATGATGATATAACTTTGAAGGTGACACCCAAACTCTTTAAGGAACAATTCTCCGGCTGAAAACTCTCTCTAGATTTATGTGTAAATAGGTAAGAGATGCTTATGTATATCTTTTTACCTTTTTTACACCTCCTTAAGAGATGCTTATTCTATCCTCCATCTCTTGTTAGTATTAATATTTCTGAAGGGATCTATTTGCAATGTCTCTAATTTATGTAATATGGTAAATATTTGTAGAGGGTTCAAAATAAAAAAAATTAACTCTTTCTTCTCATTTGGAATAAGGATGCTAATTTCGTACCACTATCCTTATTGGTTAACATTCAAACTCATGATTTTTTCCAAATAAACATGGTCATGACTAATGTTTAATTGTAAGTTGAATTCATGTGCAGTTGTCATCCCAATGCATATTTTTCTTTAACAGTCCTTGTTTATTTGTGATTTCCTTCAGGAATAAAGAGGTGGCAGACAGCGAAATATGATTAAAATGAAGAAAGCTTGGTGGGAATTTTGTGGCTGTGTTGAAGCCCACTGGCTGCTTTATGCATAAAATATTTTCTAGTGGAAGCGAAGTCGGTTTTGGGTAATATAGTTCTAGTTAGATTTCTGTGTAGTTTAAGGTTTAGAAGGATTTCTCTGTACTATTGATAGGCTATTATCATGTCTTGTCTTAAATGTCTCCGTGCGATTCTGTATATTGTTTTTAATATTTATGGCTAGTTGGATTTTTTGTTAGTAGTTTGAGGGGATAAAGTAGTCATGATCTAGTTAGGAGGAATCTTGTTATTTTTCATCAAGGTGACTGTTCTGTTCTCCTCCTTTCGTTATTTCTGCAGTTGTGGTGACTGCAACTTGATGTGTTGTATTATATATGACATTTTACCTTTGTTCCAAAAAAGAAAAATCTACAATAAGAATACTGATAGTCTGATACATAATACATGCTTACCACTTACTGGACTTGGGTGTCATACAAAGTCAACTGAAAAATGGGTTCTGGATTAATTCAAATGGATTAATCATGAAAGGTATTTTCTTTGGTAATCGTTGACTTTGTGGCTTGTTACTATTTTTAGCTCTCCTGCTGCATTGTTTTGTTTCCTCCACAATCGGTATTTGGTGTTGACTTGCTAAGATGTCGGCCTATGGTGCTGTAGTTTCCCTGTTGCTAACTCTGGACACCATCCTCGATGATCATCCTGGTGAGCACTTGCCGATTTCCCTTGACAGACGTCAACTTGAATTGCTGCGTGAAAAGGTCAGTCTCTTGCTAAAGTTCTTCCTTGAAAATCCATTGAGAAAAACTAAACCCGACCAAAATGCTGCTGATATTTTTGAAGCCAAAATCAGGGATGCGGCTTTCAGGGCTGAAAACCTCATTGAATCCCACATATATAATCTTCAATCTCCTCTAGAACCTGAGACTGAGCGGATCACTTCAAATTCCTCTGGCAATTCTTTCTTTTTGCATTCCTTATCACTATACTACTTGTGGTCCTAGGCCTGTGTCATTTCGCCATCACTGTATTCGTACCCACCAACTTTAAATACCTGATAATTTGGGTTCTTGATTGTTTTATAACCATCCGGGTTCAACCAATTTGGGATTATTTTATGGAACTAATATTGGTAGAACTAAAAGGTGGATTTCTAAAACTGCGATCTGCCGCTGTGAAATATGTGCGACATTATTTTGAGTGGGAAGCTCGGGCGTTGCGTCAAATGCTAAAAGAAGTTGGATACATCACAGATGAGGTGGTTAAGCTCATCAAGAATGAGGATCTGGGACCCACCCGGAATCTCTTACCTGCTGCTTCATTATTGAGAGGCGACACAGGTGTCACCGGAAAGATTGTTGTTGTGGGCTTCGAGAGTGACTTGGCAAAGATAAAAACTCGGCTATGTTCCTACTCGCCCAAGATTGAAATTGTTACAATGGTGGGAATGGGCGGGATTGGTAAAACTACTCTTGCCAAACAAGTTTATAATGATGGTAATATTAAAGATAGCTTTTACATTCGAGCTTGGGTTACAGTGTCTCAAGAATAATCCTTGCATCAAGTCCTGAGAGGTCTTTTAGATTCAGCAGGAGAGCTCATGGTAGAGATGTCTAAAATGAATGAAGAAGAATTGGGTTTGTATCTCTACCAAAGTCTAATAGCTAGAAGGTATCTCATTGTAATGGATGACATCTGGGATACTGAGATTTGGGATGCTGTCAGAAGATTTTTTCCTGAGGATAATAATGGAAGTCGTGTACTCTTGACTACTAGACTGTCAGAAGTGGCTCTTTATGCCGACTCGAGCAGCGCTCTTCATCGGATGCGTTTCTTGAATGAAGATGAGAGTTGGGATCTGCTTTGTAGTAAGATTTTTGGAGAAAAAAGTTGTCCAACTGAATTGGAAGAACTTGGAAAGGAGATTGCCCGAAATTGTGGAGGACTACCTCTAGCAATTGCTGTAACTGGTGGCCTGTTGTACAAGGTCAGTAGAACAGAAGAATGTTGGAGAAGTGTGGCGGATAATCTAAATTCAATCGTCACTAATGATGATGAGCAGTGTATGGACATATTATGTTTGAGTTTTGACAACCTGCCTCATTGTTTGAGACCTTGTTTTCTCTATATGGGTGTGTTTCCCGAAGATTATGAGATCCCTGTATCAAAGCTCATCCGTTTATGGGCTGCTGAGGGGTTCTTGAAACCAGATAGATATCAATGTTTAGAAGAGTTGGCAGAAAAGTATTTGGAGGATCTCATTGAAAGAAACCTCATTTTAGTCTGTGAGCGGAGGGCTAATGGGAAGATTAAAACATGCAACATTCATGATGTATTATGGAACTTGTGCATACGGAAAGCTCAAAAGGAAAATTTCCTTCATGTTGTGAAACGCTATGAAGTTGCTTTTCAAGAAGGTAAGAGAACTCGCAGCAGAAGGTTAGCTATTCATACTGATGTTCGGAGCAGCGGATCAAAAGTATCAAAATGTACCTTCTTCCAGAAGGCTCTGCTGCTTCTGCACAACATCGAAATTCGATTCTCAAGTTTTCATTCGGTTCTATGTACTGGTCCAAGTCTGTGTTCACCGTCAGATCTCTACTTCGGTTATAGACTACTTAGGGTACTGGATTTAGTTTTAGTAGATTTCCATCATTTCCCAACTGAAGTACTTAAGTTGGTTAACTTGAGGTACCTTGCTTTCTCATGTCGTGACGAACTTCCTCCATCCATATCCAAGCTCTACAATCTACAAACAATTGTACATCACAATGGGTCACATCCCAACATGCGATATGCATGTTTACCTCTGTTGATCTGGATGATGCCAAAACTAAGGCATATATGTGTCTCACCAAGTCTTTTTCCGGAGCCCCTTGATCAAGGAATTCTTACAAGCAATTATTTTCTTCTAGAAAACCTCCAAATACTTCTAGACGTAAGAAACTTTAGTTGCAGCACTAGCATCATCGAGAGAATCCCCAATCTGAAGAAGTTGGGAATTTTCTACGATGTATCCCCATTTTCTTTAAGCTCAGAATATCAGCTCGAAAACCTTGCCAATCTAGATCATCTTGAGACACTGAAACTCGTTGTGGAGATATATATTCCTACACGAGGTTTTGTCAACCCTCCACCTAATCTTGCTTTCCCACAGAAGCTCAAAAGTTTAACATTAAGTGGTTGCGAAATTCCTTGGACAAGTATGACGATTATTGGTACGTTGCGAAATCTACAATTTCTTAAACTGAAAAAGTATGCTTGCACAGGCTCCGAGTGGGAACCAGTTGAGGAAGAATTTTGTCGGCTTAAATACCTGCACCTTGAAAACTTGGATCTTGTACATTGGAGAGCTGATGAAACTCACTTTCCCCTTCTTCAACGTCTTGTTATCAGGTCTTGCTGGAAACTGATGGAGATCCCATCTGGTATTGGTGATATTCCAACACTTGAAATGATTGAGTTGGTTGACTGCTATCCTCCCGTTGTGACTTCTGCAAAACAAATAGAAGAGGATCAACAGGACATGGGAAACATGGACCTCAAAGTTCATGTTCTTTCGATGAAACCATTCAAGTTTAAACGTTACTCCTTTGAACTGCACTAAGAGGTAACTCTACTACATAAGGTCAGCCTTGTTTTTCGCGATCTATTACATAATATTACTTGTATTAGTCCGACAAGTGTGTCATTCCATCATCAGTGTAATCGTGCCTGCTGACTTCAGACAGCTGTTAAGTTTGTCTTTCGATTGTATTATATTCATTTTTGGTAGAACTATTGGGGAAACATTCATTTTTGGAAGAGGATATTGGGTAACATGCATGACACTATATTGGGAAGAACTCATAGATGGATTTTTTAAACTGCTATCAGCTACCGTGCAATATGTGCGACAATATTTTGAGTGGGACGCCCGGGTGTTGCGTCAAGTACTAAAAGAAGTTGGATCCGTCACGGATGAGGTGGTTAAGATGAAGAATGAGTATGGGTCGGAGGATCTAGGACCCAGCCGACATCTCTTACCTGCTGCTTCACCATCAAGAGGCGACGCTGGTGTCTCCAGAGAGACTGTTGTGGTGGGTTTCGAGAATGACTTGGCAGAGGTAAAGACTCGGCTAGGCTCTAATTCACACAACGTTGAAATTCTTCCAATTGTGGGAATGGGCGGGATTGGTAAAACTACTCTTGTTAGACAAGTTTACAATGATGGTTATATTAAAGATCGCTTTGACATTCGAGCATGGGTTACAATGTCTCAAGAATATTCCTTGCATCAGGTCCTGGGAGGCCTATTAGGTTCAGCGGGAGTGCTAGTGGAAAATATGTCTGAAATGGATGAAAAGGAATTGAGTTTGTATCTCTACCAAAGTCTAAAAGGTAGAAGGTATCTCATTGTAATAGATGATATCTGGGATACTGCGATTTGGGACGCTGTGAGAAGATTTTTTCCCAAGGATAATAATGGAAGTCGTGTGCTCGACTACTAGGCTGTCAAAAGTGGCTCTCTATTCCAACTCAGGTGGCGCTTTTCATCAGATGCGTTTCTTGGATCCTGATGAGAGTTGGGATCTACTTCGCAATAAAATTTTTGGAGAAAGAAGATGTTCAAATGAATTGGAAAAACTCGGAAGGGAGATTGCGCAAAATTGTGGAGGACTCCCTCTAGCAATTGCTGTAACTGGTGGCCTGTTGTCCAAGGTCAGTAGAACAGAAGAATGTTGGAGAAGTGTTGCCGATAATTTAAATTCAGCCTTCACTAATGATGATGAGCAGTGTATGGACATATTACATTTGAGTTATGGCAACCTGCCTCATTGTCTGAAACCTTGTTTTCTGTATATGGGTGTGTTTCCTGAAGATTATGAGATACCTGTTTCCAAGCTCATCCGTCTGTGGGCTGCTGAGGGTTTTTTGAGACCAGATAGATATCGATGTTTAGAAGAGTTGGGAGAAGAGTATTTGGAGGATCTCATTGAAAGAAACCTCATTTTAGTCTCTGAGCGGGGGGCTAATGGGAAGATCAAAACGTGCAACATTCATGATGTATTATGGAACTTTTGCATAAAGAAAGCTCACAGCGGAAGTTTCCTTTCTGTTGTGAAATGCTATGAAGGTGTTTTTCAAGAAGGTAAAAAAAAAGAGACTACTCCCTGTAGAAGATTAGCCATTCATGGGCGTAATAGCTTGCAGTCCCTCCCAAAATTATCAAAACATACCTTCTTCAAGAAGATTCAGCTGCTTCTGCGCGACATTGACATTCGGTTCTCAAGTTGCCGTTCTCTTCTATGTAATGGTGTAGCTCTTATTTCCTCATCAGATCTTTACTTAGGTTATAGACTACTTAGGGTATTGGATTTAGTTGCAGTATATTTCTTGAATTTCCCAACTGAAATAATTAAGGTGGTTAACTTGAGGTACCTTGCTCTCTCATGTCCTAAAGCACTTCCTCCATCCATATCCAAGTTCTGCAATCTACAAACAATTGTATATCACAATTTCAGATATATCAATAATTGTTTACCTTTGGAAATCTGGATGATGCCAAAACTACGACATATATGTGTCTTCCCAAGTTTTTTTCCTGACCCACTTGATCCACGAATTCTTCGAAACAATTCTTTTCTTCTAGAAAACCTCCTAGTACTTCTAAAAATAAGAAACTTTAGGTGTAGCGATAGCATCGTTGAAAGAATCCCCAATCTGAAGAAGTTGGGAATTATCTACCGTGTATCCCCATTTGCTGCAAGCTCGGAATATCAGCTTGGAAATCTTGTCAATCTAAAGCATCTGGAGACACTGAAACTTGTTGTAGAGACAGATATTCCTACAGAAGGATTTGTCAACCCTCCAGCTAATCTTGCTTTCCCAAAGAAGCTCAAAAGTTTAACATTAAGTGGTTGTGAAATTCCTTGGGGAAGTTTGACAATAATTGGTACATTGCCAAATCTTGAAGTTCTCAAACTGAAAAGTTATGCTTGCACAGGGTCTGAGTGGGAGCCAGTTGAGGAAGAATTTTGTCAGCTAAAACATCTGCAGCTTGAACGTTTGGATCTTGTGCACTGGAGAGCTGATGAAACCCACTTTCCCCTTCTTCAACGCCTCATTATCAGATTTTGCTACCAGCTAAACGAAATTCCTTCTGGTATTGGTAATATTCCGACACTTGAAATGATAGAGTTGTTTGACTGTGATCCTCCTGCTGTGTCTTCTGCAAAACAAATAGAAGAGGATCAACAGGATATGGGAAACATGGACCTCAAAGTTCATGTTCTTTCGAGGGGACCAACCAAGTTTAAACCTTACTCCTTTGAACCGCGCTAAGAGGTAACTCCACTGCATATGGTTTTAAGCACATAGTCATAATCTGATAAGCCTCTCTCACCTTTTCTTTTTCTTTTTTGTGCTACATCTTGTATATGCATTATATTAACTTCCCTCCGATATGTTTATATTCATACAGTTCATGATCCTCCAACAAAGACAGCAAAAGCCGCAACCATTGACACTCTTTGCACCCACTGTATTATATCAGCCATGTCGGGCAATCTCAAGATATGCTTTTTTTTTGGTTCGACCATTTCAAGATATGTACGTGTCTATCTCCAGCAATTTTTTCTGCCATGTGAAGTACTTGTTATTTAAAATTATTGTCCAGAAAATTTCCTTGAATTGTTTGCTTTAGCTAGTTTGATTTGGAGTAGGTGAACTGTGTTGAGTTTTTGGTTAAACTTGTCCATTAATTTAACAAAAAGTTGCAGAAAAGAGTTGTTTTCATCTAATAAATGTAGTGTAATTTTTGGGCTAGTTTAAATTTTAATGTCATCTGAAAATGAAAAGCCTGATAATTGGGAATACCCGATTGCTGATTTGTTGGGCTCATCAGAAAACTAATCATGCAACATGGTGCATTTTTATGAACTTTGCTCTGTTTCGGTTACTTGGTTTTTGTGTTTTCTGGGAGCCATGGTTGTGATGATTTGCACTTATGGAAAAGGTCAAACATTCACCAATCACACGACAAGTATAAACTTCTCGCTCTCTCATTACACCAGTTTGACCAAGTCAGGTCCGGGCTAGAATTACTCGTGCCAAAGTGACGAATTTCCTAATTTTTTCCGTTTTTTTAAGAAATGAAGATTATTTGTGGCTACCCAATTACTTCTAATGAGACTCGAAACAATCTATTCACAAGTGCTCATTTATTAAGACGCTTCAATCAGGGAAGGACCGCAAGATTCGAAAAGGCGAAAGGGAGATTTTTTCAGTTGCGTGGGAGATTAAATTATGAATTTAATATACAAAATAGATCAAAAGGCATACCAGTTTATAAAAATTTGCGGTGACGGACTTCAATAAATGATTAAAAATTTATTATAAGCTTCTTATCAGAAAAAAAAATGAATTTGCAAGGAAATCACTGACCCTTGTGGACATGGTGTCGTGCAGAAACCTGCAAGATTACTTCAAATAAATGGATAAAGAAAATACACACTCGTGTATACCTACAAAACATAATACAAAATCAAATATTAAACTGAAATACAGCATGTGAAATATTGTAAAATACTAGGTTGCATTGACATGACAGACAAGCAAAATTCCATCACATTATCTGCAAACTTCGAATCACATTTCAAAGAGGAAACTTCATAAAGAGTCTCAGAAGACAGTTCAAAATCATATCTTGTTCTGCTTCATTCAAGAACATGTTATTATTTATTACCAAGTCACAACACAGTTTCCTCCACCATCCACAACAACTAAGTTACCTAATTCCCAGATAGAAGGGCATCGATTTTTTTCTCAATATGTGCTTCATGATCTTCGAGACGACCTTTTACCGCATCATTTTCCCATCGAATCAATGTGGGAACTCCTTTGAGGTTGAAGCTCGACTCCGCTCTCCACGGGTGCACAGGATTTCTCCATGTCGGCCTATCTCCAACATATGCTCTCAAAAGAGCCACATTTTCAGATGATGCTTCTAGCTTCTTGTATATCACTGGCTCAGCTCTCACACAATCTTAACAAAAATAAAACCAAGTATATAAACTTTCAGAAAGAAGAAAACACTTTGCAGAAAAAAAGATACTTTGAAAAAGAATTTGCAAACCAATTCCCAAGAACAAAAGGCTTGGATTAAGCTAGAAGCTAGAAAAACCTTGAGGGGTGCTTTTTATTCATTGAGCTGTTTTTATACTTTCTTCCTCAAAAACTCTCAACTCTTACTTCTACTACATTTTACAACTTCAGCTTCTATTTAACTTCTCCAAAAGCAGAAATTTATGAAAACACCCCCTAAATCTATTTTGTAATTCTTTATTATTGTAATAAAATTTCATAAAATCAATAATTTTGCTCTCCATTAGTATTTCTATTTCCTAAACAAAACCTTTTTCTTCATTTAGAAACAAAACCAACCTTTCCCTAAGATCATGGCCGGTGGAAACCTCCAATCCGACAATTATTGAACTGAGCTATAAAGTTTCAAACATTCAACGACGCAATAATCTTAACCTGTGTAAAATCCCAATAGACACACGAACATATAAGTGCAGATATGTATGTATAGCGTGGAGTTGTGTGCAATACCAGGGCACCAACTACGGTTGGTGGATGGTTCATTGTCAGCCAAGAAGAGAATCAGATTTGCTCTGTTATTTGCAGCTTCACTCTTAAACTTTTGAAAAACACCGTCAAATGTTGATAGTGTCGCATCCACCACCTTCATCGGCATTTTTCCAGGCAAAATTCTATTTATTTTAGCTTCACTTTTCAAAAGATAATCGAATTTTTGTGCCAGTGTCTCGTGATTTCTACGCATTTAAGGATAAATCCTAAATCTTTGTAGCAGAGGTTGTAGTAAGGGGTTTTCAAGAATGGGCTTGTCTGGGCCTGAAAGAATTTGTCCGGCCCAACTCTTTTCATTGGACTCTAAACAATAGGGGATATATACATGGGCTACTTAGTTGATCGGAGCTTTAGGGCGTTTTTGATTGGGTATGTGGATTGAAATTCAGAATGTGGAAATTCCATAAGTTGATCAATTTAAGGGAGTTCAGTTTAGTGTATCAAATAACAATATGGTAGTTAGACTGAAATTCTAAACATTCTTATACATGTTTGATACGTCGTACTTAATCCATCTGTCGGGTATATTACATATTTACCCCTATATTCTACCTTCAGTTTAATGTATCAAACGATATTTATACTAGAAATTAATATATATTAACTAGAAAAAATTAATATACATTGATTAGAATCATTTTTTTTGTAGCTCATAAGAAAAGAATAATATACATAAAAATAAATTTGTAAAATTTATATCACATTACATCTTTTGATGCCACAAGATTTTTTCATATTTTGATACGTTACATCTTTTGATAACATATAAAATTTATGATTTTTCATATTTTTCAAAATTAATTCATAAAATTCAACATATAATGATTTCATATTTTTTATTACTTAAAACAACACAATTTTTCTTTCATAACTTGTATTGCAAATATTACACTTACTTTTATACATTATTTAATTTTAAAATATTAGACACGCATAATCACAAAATTAAATATTGAATTTATGAAAGGAATATATTTCATAAATTTATTTATATAACGCCATACATAATCATCGAAATAAAATTATTCTGAATAACAAAAAAATCTAAAATAGTTAGAAATAAGAAATCCCATTTTATTAATATCCTATAATTTAAAAACAAGAAATTGAAAATAACTTCGAAAAGTAAAGATTAATATC
This sequence comes from Verbena officinalis, assembly GCA_958496215.1. Lineage (NCBI taxonomy): Eukaryota > Viridiplantae > Streptophyta > Magnoliopsida > Lamiales > Verbenaceae > Verbena > Verbena officinalis. The sequence goes on from OY292388.1 coordinate 5,460,724, forward strand.
CTATTTATTGCCGCTTGCTTGTAGATATTCTATCGCTCGGTACAAATGGAGATTCGGCATCTTCCGAGTCACTATCAACTTGAATCACTTCATTATTTTGTGTCCAGTAACGCCGGCCGCTTAAGTTTAATCCTCCTGAAACATTTGTGCTCTGAGTAGAAGTGGCTGATTCGTCCATTATCTGATTTGGAAGTAAAAAAAACAACATATTAATATTTAAATTCAATACACATGTTTCAGCAATAATTTAAAAAAAGATCACATATACAAAACCAACATTTTTCAATCATAAAAACAAAACCAACATTTTTCAATCATAAAAACAGTCTGTTCTACTCATGAACTATTTCTCCACTCCGAGAATATTGTGTTTGCTAAATCATCTCTCCAATTACTCCAAACAACACTTCCTTCAATTGTATCAACAAAAGCATTTTCTACTTCAAATTCATCCTCATCATCAGAGTCGTCACTCGAGCTCGAATCAGATTCTCCTCGTACGGATCGACAGACATCCTTGTCCTTATGTAGTTGTGGAGGAGAGCACAAGCCATTATGATATAATTCTGATACTTGATGTTGTAGAATGTGTTGCTCCTTAGAATAGCCCACCGACCTTTCAATATACCGAAAGTTCTTTCTATGACATTACGGGCTTTTGAATGTTGCATGTTGAAAAACTCTTTCGGAGTTTGCGGTGCTGCTGTACCTATTCCCCACTCCTTCAAATGATATCTTGTACTTCGATAGGGGGTAAGAAATCCTGTTGCATTCATGTACCCGCAGTCACAGAGGTAATAATTTCCTACAAAAAAAGTATACTCTTTAGACAATTCATATTTCACAAAAATTAAGAAAATGTGTGTGTGTAGAGTTTCACTGACATTGTTTCGGAGCAGCCCAAAAGATAACAAAAAAACACAGCAATAGACAAAGTACAGTGAGTTGATTGAAGAATCAGGAAATGAGGACAAGAATTTCTGCTCCTTTTTGGCTTTTTTTTTTATTTACCTTTACTAATTACCACTAGTCCACTACTAAGTGAAATTCTTGGTTGGTACTCAGCAAATTTAAAGAGATATTACTTATTATAATGGCCTTATTTGTAATTCCTTGAATCATTACCAGGAAAATTTCTTAAAATTTAAAGAAATTATCAACTACCAGATTCACTATTTCTCTTATGAACATTTGAGATTCACTATTTCTCCTAAATAATATTTGATTATATACCTTGAGGCACACGTAGCCCGTTTGGGCGGTGGATCGCATCTCGAAGGACACGACTGTCTGCAGCTGACCCCTCCCAGCCAGTGAGGATGTAAATGAAGTTTGGGTCTCTGTTACATACACCAAGGAGATTAACAGCCACACGACCTTTTCTGTTTATGTATCTGATTTGCTCAGATTCATTGACTCTAACATCTAAAAAGGTTCCGTCTAATGCTCCGAGACAACCCTACGAGTTATTTAAAATTGGATTTAGTATATCTAATAGGTTTCAGTGATTCACATATCCATAATCAGCAATAATTCTAGCTTAATGAATATAGAATTAATACGAAGTAAGATATGAATAAATATTATCTAAACTATTAAAAAAGGGAAACTTATTACCTTGAAATGCTTCCAGGGGTCAACATTGCAGTTATCTTCGACAGGAGTAGGCTCAACAAGTAGAAGCGGACCAAGGCGAATAACAGCCCGTATTGCTTCTTTGAAATACTTGCTTATTGTGTGTCCTGATCTTGCAAATGTTTTCTTTACAACAACATTCTTCTGATGGTGTGCAAGAACCGAAAGTAACAATGCTGTTTTCTCGGTAACTGACACATATCTCTCATCCTTTAACCCCCCCCACATGTTCCATCAAATAACAAAGACGGGCAAAAGCATCCCGATCCATTCAGAGGTTCTCAATACAAGTGCTATCAGCAACATTGACAAGACTCCGTAGATTTTTAAATTGATCGGGCATTTTACTTAGTAGACTCCAACGTTTACCTCTAGTTGACGACACTCTTTCTCTTTCAATCAGTCGGTTTTTATACGCGATGTATACGACACACATTGCCACAATATTGCGATGGTGATACAACCACAACAAAAGAAATATGCGCAGTTTGGTATGGTTATCCATTAGGCTGGCTTCTAAGATGACATATGATAAACATTGAATAGTTAGAATTGGTGTGGTTTTATTCAAGTATGACAAATTTTAGCTTTTTTCATAAGCTGAAAAGCTATACACATAGAATTTATAGAGTTTCAGCTCTTAAAAACATAGAATTTGCATAGAATTTCAGGTCTTAAAAACATAGAATTTCAGCTTTTTTCATAAGCTGAAAAGCTAAAATTTCAGCTCTTTAAAACATAATAGAATTTTAGCTTTTCTCATAAGCTGAAAAGCTATGTTTTCAGCTCTTAAAAACATAGAATTTGCATAGAATTACATGTAAGGAATATGGACTCATAATTGTTGCCAAGAAAATAAAACATAAGAAGCATCGTTCCCTTTTTTTTTTTTTTTTTTTGTAGCTTATCAATTTCAATAGTAAATGCACAATAAAAGTTGTAATACAATACTGAAATCCAAAGGGCATCACGAAACCATTAGTAATTGCGCCTGAAGAACATACACAGAACAAACACTTAGCTTGTCATAATATGGTTTCTCCTAACAGATTATAGAATATAGATGAAGGAATGAAATCAATTTCAGGACCTCTAAACCAAGTAATGTTATCCATCAAATGTAACTTACGTAAACAAATATTTGAGATGCGCGGCGGCGGCGGTAGACAAGCGGAGGCGACGGCGGCGGCGGCAGTAGATGAGCGACAACTTTTTCCCTTTTGCTTCTTAGTTAGGGTTGTTTGCTTTTGAGTAATTATGAAAAGTTTGGAATCTCTCAACATGTTTATTGGAAAAATATAATTATTTATGAGGGTTAAATTGTCTTTATTTTTTTTCACGTAAAGAAGAAAACCGCTATATTCTGTAATACTTAAGGTGGGGGAGAGACTCCCAGTCTCACTTAATACGTCCAAATTAGCGGGCCGCATTTAAAATTGGAAGGCCCGCAAGAGTTAGTTTACTCTATCAAACAACAATTTAACATAAATTCAACTCCTCTAAGTGGGCTTAAATACCCTATCAAAAACGCCCTTAGAGTTTGAGTCCTTATTTTGAAATTTTTTGATTAATTTTTACTCATACTTCTTAATTTACTCTAGGGAATTGAAAGTTTAGATTGAACTCTAATTATAGAAAACTCCATCACAATCTCTACAAGACAATAAATTTTTATTAACGAAAAAGTTCGTCATAAACCTAATAAAATCCGTTACAAACTTCTGAGGATAACAAATATTTTACTACCATACTTTATTCATAGTAAATAACCTTTGCTACAAGGAGTTTACCATTTACTATGATATAATTAGTTTTCAAAGTTAATTAAAATAAATAAAGAGTTAATTGCATTTAGACCCCTTCTATGATATTGAAATTACAGGTTGACCCCCTTTTTTTTCAAAATTACCAACACATCCCTTATATAGATATATAATTACAAAATAAATCCAAACCGACCCAGATCCTGAAAAATATGGTATGATCTGACAAAAATACCCTTGAATTATTTTTAGCATATTTTTGTTCCCATTATACCCTTGGTAATGAAACTCTGAAAATTATTTCGACAATTTATTCTCCACAGCTATGCGTCTAGGGTTCTTCGTCCCCATCCCAAATCCTCCGCCGCTACCACCGCCACCGCGGAAGACCTTGACTTCTCCCTTTTTTTTTATGGGTTTTAATGGTGACTTGTATCGTTCTTTTCTACTTCAGGTCTTCTGGAAAGTGAGTCAATGATGAGTATTTGTTTATTAATCTTGCTCACTGATTAAGCTGATCAAAGCAACGCCACTACTTTTCATGCCTATAAATACCCAGTAAAATAAGGGTATAATTAGTCATTAATTCGAGCAATTTATTCAGATATGCATTGAAGAAGCCATTCGTGATCAAGCTACGACAAATGATAGCATCAATAGTAAAGGTTTTCTGTTTAGGGTTTCTCAGGTGTTTTGGATCTTCTTCTTCTGATCCTATCCAGACCGTTGATCATCATCACTGTGATCGAATTTCTGAAGATGAAGCCAAGATCAGAACAAAGTCGTCGTCGTCATCCTCAACTGCTCCAATTCCAATCATAGTTCCTCACTTCCCCATAAAATCACAGCCATCTCGACTGTAGTAGCTATTGCTGATCTTCATTCTCAAATTAATATATATTATTAATTACTTTAGTTTTTGGTTATTTAGATTGCAAGATATGATCCTATTTTTTTGCCTTTTTTAAATTTTGAATAAAAATAAGTTTTTATTTTTTTGTTAGGAAAATTAAGTTTCATTACTATCCAATTACGTCCAATGGATATTCTTAAGTGAGATTAATATCTGGGCGGGCAAATTTTTTGTTGTTCATTATCGGTCGGGAAAATCCTACATTGAGGGCTCTTAATTCGGTTTGAAGTTTAGTCACAATTAAGACCCTTCACCCCTCCTAGCGAGTGTGTTTAGTGGGGATCGAATCTGGGACTCTTCCTACAAACTCAGTCTGTGTTGCCAAATGAGCCACACCATATTGGTATCCATGAATTATGATGTAAATAGTAAATACAACAAACTTAAGGACTTTATAGAAATTATAAATTCCCCTTAGATCTTAATCTCTCTGGAGAATTTCATTTAGTAACAAATATTCATTTAAAATGAAGGATAATTTTAATTTTTAGAAAATCAATCTTTTTTATTTTTCTTTTAGTTATTTTCACCATGGCAACATAGTAATTATCGTTGTTGTAGTTCATTTTGTTAGGCTTAAAACTTCAGCATAAGTATGTAATTTCGAAAACCTCATAAAGTTTTTTATATTTAGAACATACATCAGATAGATTTGGTAATTATCCAAAAAAAATATCAAAGTAAATTTCATTCTGAGGTGATTTAGCTATTAATCATATATGAACTAATTTTCCCATAGAGTACAGGACTCTTCAACTAATTGAAAAGGAAAAAACAAAAGGTCAAAAATCAAAATATAGAGATCATAGTAAAAGAACCAGCACCATTAGTTTCTCATTGTCCACCAAAAGAAACAACACATTCTTGTCAATTTCTCAAAAGCTAAACCAAAATTGCCTCCTCATCACCCCCTAAAGCTCACAAAAGAGCTTCTCAAGAACCCAACTCAAAACAAACCATTCTATATTTTCCCCTCACCACACACATGCAAAAATTTGCATAAAGGCACAATCTTTTGACTCTAAAAAAAAAAAAAAACAGGAAATTTCCCCTTTAAAAATGTAGCCATACAAAAAGAATTGCAACTTTAGAACCCAAATCGTCAGCATTTTCATGGCCCTTGTAAGCAAACTCCCAGCAACGTCACAAACACAAAATCACTCTTCAAAACCCAAATCTTTTCACCTAAAACCAGTATTTGCAATCCACTGTGCATTAAATTCACAAAAGACATCACCTTTCACCGAAAAGCATTCAGTCGAGAGGTACAACAGGGACAGATGGCTGTACAACAACAATCTGCAGCAGCCCTCATCTTCCAGCGCACTCCCATTTGATTCTGATCAAGAAATTATCAGAGACTATGATATCGCTTTGCAGCTACCGGAATTGAAGAAATTGCTTCAAGTTTTGAAAGAAAAGAGGGAAAACGAAAGTGGGTCTCAGAAACGGGGCCCTGGAAATGTGTTCTTGGTGGGTACGGGCCCCGGAGACCCGGAATTGCTGACCGTGAAGGCGTTGAGAGTGATAGAGAGTGCTGATCTTTTGTTGTATGATAGATTGGTATCTAACGATGTGTTGAATTTGGTGGGACCCAATGCTAAGCTTCTGTATGTAGGCAAGACTGCTGGATATCATAGCAGAACACAGGTTGGTTTTGTAGTTTTTGGAGATTTTGCGAATTCAATGTGGAAAATTGGTTGAATTTGAAGTGGGTTTTTTCATAATTTGATGAATTTTAATAATCATTTTTTGAGAATTTAGCAGGAGGAAATTCATGAATTACTTCTGAGCTTTGCTGAAGCCGGGGCAACTGTTGTGAGGCTTAAGGGTGGGGATCCATTGGTAAGTTTGCTGAAACCATGCTTATGCTTATAAATTTGGGGTCAATCACTCTGACCTCCCTTTAATTATGTTTTATTACACATACTTCCCCTTTTAGTTGAATGTTACAAATACCCTCTTTCAATCATGGAAACTTAATCAAATCTGATTAAAAACTATTTAGAAACTGGATAACATCATCCATAAATGCAAGAACAAAAATTGAACTATGATATAATTTAACTGTGTGTAATAATCAACAGTGGTGGTAATTCTAAGGCGAAAATAATTTCTAAAAGAGTTATGCGTAATTTTGCATAATTGTGTGTAGTTGCAGGGGAGGACGCCGTAAATAATGTTATTTTCTTTTAAAGCCAAAACGTTTTTAACTAGCAAAGATTTCATGGAAGAATGAAGAATTAGATCATGAGTACTATAATTGTTGGTTTTAGGTATTCGGAAGGGGTGGAGAAGAGATGGACTTCCTACAACAACAAGGAATCGAAGTGAAAGTAATTCCGGGTATAATTAATTTACAAATTATTTATCATTTATCCTTCTTTTTTTTTCTCTCTTTGTGTTTTCATGTAAAATTTCCGAAGCATTTTCCTGTATTAACAGATGTCAAATTTGTGATAGGCATAACAGCGGCTTCTGGAATAGCTGCCGAATTAGGAATCCCATTGACACACCGTGGTGTTGCAACGAGTGTTAGATTTTTGACAGGACATTCAAGAAATGGAGGAAAAGATCATCTTTTTGTAGCAGAAAATGCAGCCGATCCCGATTCTACACTTGTTGTGTATATGGGATTGTCAACTCTCCCATCTCTTGCAGAAAAATTGATGTATTATGGTTTGCCAGATGACACGCCGGCTGCAGCCATCGAACGAGGAACTACTCCTCAACAACGCATAGTAAGCAACTTAATCTTTTTTATTTTTTTGAAATTTTCTTTTTGATCAATATTAGTTTGGTTTTTGTTAAACTTGGCCATTCAAGTCCTATTTTCTGTTTACCCAATATCAGAACAAGTTAGAAAAATGTACCTTTTCATTTCTTTTTTTTTTTTTTTTTTGGCAATGAGTAGGTGTTTGCTGAATTGAAGGACCTCGCTGATGAAATTGCATCGAACAAGCTGATATCACCAACGTTAATCATAATTGGAAAAGTCGTCGCTCTTTCACCATTATGGCCGCATGCAACGAAAGAGACTCCTAGGTTGATCGAATCCAGATAGCATATGGATGGAAGGGTACAAGTGATCATATCATTTTTCTAGGAATGTTAGATGAAAGATTTTGTACAAGTGATCATGATTTAATTATTGATACAGTTAAATTCAATCAAATTTAATTTTGTTCTCATGTATTTTCGTGTTCTTTTATTTGTTTATGCTTATATATCACATATTAAATCCATGTGAAGGATGTCTAATGCTAAGATTTATGCAACTAAGAAGAGAATAGATCATCAAGATGTAAAGAATATTTTAAATTGATCTCAGTATATATATACAGGTATAGAATGTGCCTTTTACATACAACATAAAAGAATAAATCAAATAAAAAGAATGATGCAAGAATAAACTCTCTACATAGCTTCTCCCTCCCTCCCTCTCCTACTAACGAATTTTGTATGTAATTCCACCTCTCAGAAGCATGGCAGCAAAACTTGGCCTTTACAATCTCGTCAAGTCTCAAAACCTTCGTGGCCAATTTTAAAACGTCACCTTCTTGTCTGAGCATATACTCTGTTACATACCGTGCAATCAGATATGATGATAGCATTTTACTTTATCGCATCGTCATATTCTCATCGTGATACGAAATTCCACATGAAGTTTTGAAATGGATGCTAGATTTTGTCATTTAAATGCCGGAATGTGTTGTGGTAGTATTGCACATGCATTCTGGGATAGGATACTTTGTCACATCTCGACCGGCTTTGCTTGTCCTAAGCTCAGGCTGTCCTAAGGAATCTCGGTGCAAGTCAGTTATGATCTTATTGAACTCAGCCACAGGAAGTGACGAGTCCATAAAGTGTGGAAGCATTTGTCTTTTGTTTGGGATGATCATCTTCTTGTGTCCCGCATAAGCCCTATGACCCTGTTTCAAGAAAGTTTGAATTGTTAGACATATGAGAAACAGTATATGAAATTACTATATCCTCCCCTGTAACTACATAAAATTGCAATATCCCCTCTTGTTTTAATATTACACATAATTTCATACCTCACCAAACTTTTCAAATTGTTTTAGCATGTTCGGGCAATGTTATCCAATTTCATTAAAATGACTTTTTCCAATTTAATTAAATTCGATGATCAAAAGGGTTTTTTTGTAATATTGAACTTATGATATGATGATATGGAGATAAATATAATACCTGAATGGCATGTCCCATATTCCCACCATGAGAAGCCATGAACACATCACTATTCTCAGAAACAATATAATCAATAGCAGCCATTAAAGAAGCCTTCTTTTCAAAGGGCTCTAGTTCTCCATCCAAAGCAAGATCCTCTTTATTATAGAAATGAGGAAACTCTCTTGTCAATGGTAGCAAAGATTCTTTCCCTCCCAACGGTACTCCTCCTGCCCAATAAATTCTCGCACTCTTTGGAGCTCCCAACGCTTTGAGCAACCTAAAAACACAACAGCATAAATAAATATCTCGAGAAGAAACAAAAATAGTAATCAAAGTATTTTACAAAAAAAAAAAGATAGAATTTTCCAAACTCACCTTGCTACTTCGAAGGCATTTAAAGGACAAAGGCCAGCGAGTTTTCTTTCATGGAAAGTCATGTTGGATCTTGAAGTCAAAAGCTCGGGACGAGCTTTTCTTTCATTTCTGATCATTTCATCATAATCATGAGTTAGACCAGGAAGGCATCCTGTCCTAACCCAAACATCCTTTTCCATTCTCAAATGAAGAGCAAGATATGGTCCTTTGCTTCTCATTCTTTCTGTAAGCTTATTACCAATCTCCGCGATATGAGGTGAAAACCTCAAAGCATTAAAAGCCACCTAAAAGTTAAATGGAAGTTGGATTAGATGAAATATATGAAGCGTTTAGCTATGGGACAAAGATAAAATAGAAAAGGTGACTAAATATACCTTGCAACGAAGCTTTTGGAGATCAGAAGGAAGATCCTTAGAGAGTCTAGAATCGAGACCACGCAATAGTAATACACCATCTCTTCTAAGCTGCACGAAACAAAAAAAAGACCTTCAATTTGAATAAAATTTCCTCACATAATAATTCATGATAAAGAAACAAATAGTGAAGCCATATGAGTTAGATGAAACAAGAATTGCTATCTTTTTACTTACTCTTCTGTGATAACGTGAACGAATCCACTCGGGAGATACATGAAGGGGAGTCCTCTTCTCCTCCACTGGTCTCGTCATCAAATGTGTGGAAGGAAGAGAATTAACAATCCTAACATCATTAGCCAAAACATTCTTGAAATGCTCCAGATCAAATATATCAGCAAATTCACTGCAATAATCACAACCAAAATAAATCAAATTAACAGCTTCCTCCAGCAAAACCCAAATTAAGGAAAAAAAATCAAAATTTGGTGTAAAGAACAAACCTTTCATCACCCCAAATAACATTAACTTGCAAAATAGGCACAACCAAAGCTGCCCCAAGTATTCTTGCAATCACAACAGCATCAACAATCTGATTCCTCTGTTGATTCATTCCTCCAGAAACAACCACCATCAAATACTTAGTTCTGTCCTTCACAATTTCAGAACCTTCTTTTCTGTATCTTTCGCTGAAATCCAAACAGGGCCTATACCCCAACCCATCAGGCTGCTTCCAGAACTCACCCTTAGAGTCGGCTTCTAGCTCAGAACTCAACAACCCACTCGAGATTAAAGCCTTCTCTTCAGAAACAGAACATGGGTTCTGCGGAAAAGACGTAATCTTCAACATACACAGAAAACCGAATAGAAAAATCAAGGAAATGAAGAATCTTGAACTCTTGAGGAAAACCCTGATCTTCGAGGTTGAAGAAGACTGCTGCTTTTTCCTCGGAGATAGCAGCAGAGAATCGAGCGATGATTGTGAGATGGAGCTTATAATCTGTGACGGAACGGAAATGTAACTTCTTTGCTTCTTCAGCTTGTTGCTCTTCGAGACAGCCATTTCACACATCCGGACACGCACTAAAACACACAGCGAGCAGAGGAACGTTGCCTCTTTAATATAGAGAGAGAGTGAAAATGGGTCTAGCAGCTGTTTAAATGTTTGTTTTAGTGATCTCACAGCGTGTTTATGGAGCTTTCCTGGAAAGATTTAACGAGGAGAGAGAAAGTGCGGCCGGCGGGAATGCGAGCACCGATATATGCGCGTTTGGCAGTGGCTTTGGATTGGCTTTTTCAATTTAAAAGTCAGAGAAGTTGTGTTTGTGTCAGTATTTTAATTTGAATTTCTCTCTCTCCTTTTTTTTTGGGCTCTTATTTATCTGCTTCGAGATGTGCGAGTAAATCTATCTATGTTTGATATTTATAGTGGTAGTGACCAACGGGGAAACTAATTTTGATTGGAGAGTTTCCATTTTCATGGTAGATGATTTGCAGTTCAGTCCTTTATCTTTCAGTTAAATGCATAATTAGGCCAAAAATGTCACGTGGTGATTTCTGATTCTTTCTTTCATTTGACAGACCAATACAACCGGAGCGGATCTGCTTACAACTGCTCACCATTTGTTTTGATTTGTTTGTTTGTTTGTTTTATTATAGAGGATGTCGTGTGAATTTTCGAACTATTCAATTAAATTCTATTGATATTAAATAAGATGAAGATACTTTGATCGTGCTCCGTTATATGGACAATTAGCGAAGGATTTATAGACTAAATAAATTCTCTTTTTAATCAGGTTAGTCATTTGGGATGAGTTGTCATGTTAGGTTTATAACAATTGGCATTAGAGCCAACTCGGAATGATGGCCTGAGAGAGCCAGTCGTGCCCAACGAGGATGTTGGCTCTTAAGGGGAGTCGATTGTCATAAACTTAGACCAATTGTAAGGTATATAACTTATCTCACATTGATTGTATGGACAATTATTGAGGGATTTATGGACCTAATGGACTCTCCCTTCTTTCAAATTAGTTTTTTGGAATGAATTCTCCTATTTATTCTATATAACTTTGGTTGTTTGGTAAAGATTAAAGGTGGGAATTAAAAAACGTGTGTGGACTTTGATGTTGATCTAGTTAATAGAAAAATTAAAAACCATAGTGGGAGGTATGTGAAAAATAGAAAAGTTAGGGGGTGAAACAAATTAAAGTTGATGGTGACAACAGTTGGATATGGGAGAAGGAGCCGTGTCTTGTTATGAAGAAGCCAGCTGTTTCTTAAAGAATCATAACATTTATTCATTCCACTATGCCATTGGACACCATCACAGACTGTATTTTTGTTTCCACTATATTGCTTGCTTGCATAGTTCCATGGTTGACCCAACTACCATAACTTACCAATATTTTATAACAATGTATTGTTACCAATTATTTTTATTTTACTTTTTCAATTGCATGATCTTAGCAAATTTTTGCATTCTAGCTACCAATAAATGTGAGAGTATTGCAAAATAAATAACAAATGTAAATTGATGGCTCAAAATAAGGCTGCTTAAATTTTTTTTTTTCTTCAGGAAATGTAAACGGCCTAAACCGTCGAGGGCCCACCACCTAATCAGCCCATAAGCTAAACAACTATGGAATAATTTTTTTGAATGTAAACAATTTCTAAGTATGTATTTGAAGGATAATATCCGGATATTATTGATTAAACCGAATCAATAGCAGGTAAAATTATACATGCGTTTACTTATGGATTTAATGACATTTATCAGCTCAAAATAACCAACTAATCTTGTTTACTTATGAAGACCCAATCCAACGGGTTTCACGTTGAACCCGCCCTTAATCTTGATTATGGGCTACTTAAATTACTGCTTTCTTTTGGTGAGTTTAAAAATATGCATTTAAAACATTGATGTAAACAGCCTAAACAGACATTGGACCCACCACTAATTCGTCTGGTAAAATAATAGCTATAGATTAATTTCAAAATAAGTAAACGAGTTGGTAGGACATGTTATTTTTGATAGTTAAATCATAAATGGCATACAACCCAGTAAACAAGTTCTGCGAATCTATACTATATTATATTTGAGAGTGGTCTCACCCCTCCATTGTCCTTCATTTGAATGAATACTATTTTCTCATTTTTTTGAGTTTTTTAATTAAAATAAAAAATACTGATTGGTTGATTGGCATTCATGACATAATATGTTTTAAAAAATTATCAAAAATCATTACCTTTTAACTCTTTCTTTAATTACGTGCATTAAGTGCAATGAGAATTTGAAAATTGATTTATTACTATTTATACAAAGTAAACTACATAGGTAACTGCATTATTATTGATAATTCTTTCACTTTCCTTTTATTTAACCATCAATTACGTTTCATTCAATTTTAAAAGCCACATAATTGAGTCTTAAATAGAAGAATCACAATTAAGAATTTTTTTATTTTAATTATTTTTTTATAATTAGTTTATTATGTTCGATTCAGAAAATATTTTTTTTCCGCCAACTAAGCGGATATGGTTGCATGAAAAATAATCAAATTTTAAATTTATATTTAACCATTTCTAAGGACTAAATTTGACTTGGTACTAAATATGTTTAATTTTTAATCAAGCAAATAAGTCTAAACCCTTAGATGCCAGCAATATTTGGAAAGAATTCCTTAAATGAAGAATTTAGTAATTAGATTAGATAATATTTCTATAAAACATGAAAAGACTTTAAATTTTGAATTTAAATCTTCCTATCATATGAAAACGGAAGGAACATTATTACATTCAATTCCCAAAAAATTGGGTATTAAAATTACTATATAATTAATTTAGTAAAAGTTGGAAAAAAGTCAAATAACTAACTATATATATATATATATATGATCAATCTATATTCCTCCTTTGCTATTTACCAATTTTTTGCTTTGCTCTTCAATCTTCATGAACTTCATTATACTTCTACAAGAAAAGTAGAAATCCATTAAAATTAGGTATTTTTTTTAATAATAACTATATTTTTTTCCTTATTTCTTATTACATTTTATTCTCTCACCCATGAATGTGGTTATGCTTACAGACTTACCAATGTCCAATCTCATTATTTAATTTTTTTAGGTCAAACCACAATCTCTTTATGTTTCTTCCTACCTTTCAATTTGCAATGAAATCTATCTTATTTTTCAATTTTTGTAGTTTTGTGTATTGTTACTTTTGTTTTTAAAATTATATTTAGATGCTTTATGCATGTTTTTGTCTCAATTTTATTGAGCTTGGTTTTTTAAATTTACTTGGAGATTTTTTGGTTGTTAAGTTTTTAATCCGTCTTTTTGTGATTTATTCTCTAAGTTTTGTCAAATGAGAGGCAATTTTTTTTGATTTTTAACTTTGATGTTCATCTCTTTGATTTCACTTTTCGATTATCATATTTTATATGCTTAGTTTTATTATTATAGACTTGAAAGTTATGCTTAGTTTTATGCTTTGATTTCATTTTTGAAATTTTCATTATTTCCCAATAACATGACTTTCTCGGGAATGTTCAGATTTACTCAGACTCTTTGTTCTATTATCTGATGGAATTTGAAGCTATTGATGGAAAATGCTCTTATCATCATGAGTAGCGGCCTGGACACCAATCTACTTGGGAAGATTTGGAACTTCTTCTTTAGGAATTGTAACAAATGGGGGACTTTTGTTGGGGGTTTTACCTTGCTGTTGTTGTCTTCTGTTTTATTAAGCGTTTTTCTTACTTTTTATATGTTAGATATGGTCATGGACTCAACTTAATGATATTTATGGCTTCACACTGATTTGATTGATTTTTTATTTTTTTATTTAATATAGGAGGTGGTATCCTCGTTAAAATACTCCACGATATTTGTCGATTTATTAGAAAAAAGATAGACTTGAAAGTCAAATTTAACAACTATATATTTCATTTATTATAAAAATTGTCATTAGTTTAGTATTTTTTTAAAGAGGAATATATAATTAAAATAAGATATCAATGAGCGTCTTAACACAAACAAAATCATAACCAACAACATAATACCTCAAAATAATCCTCTAAATATAAAAAAAAAGTTCAATATCCTCTAATTAGTTTAGTCTTAATTTATTTCTCTTTAATTTAAAGTTTCATATATATAAATATTTTTGTCCTTTTCTTTTATATATAATTGATTTAGTAATTTTATTTAAATTCTTTTTTTGTTTATCTACTTTTAATTAATCATTTACATTGGGATATTTACTCACGTTAAATCTTTTTTTTGTTAAATTCGCCTTTAATTTACTTCAGTTCATGGTTGCATATTTTTATTCAACTAATATTTTTTCTCCTTTAAAAAAGAAAAACTAACATTTTTCTCTTTTTATTTAATCAATTTCCACTTTTATCTTGATCGTTGCAAAATTCCTTTTATTTTTTATATATTAATTCCCTTTTGTTCAATTTTTAATTTCTTTCATTTTCTTTTTAGTTATCTTTATTTTGTTTTAGTTTAGTCCATGATGATTTTCCTTGCGTTATTTTACATTCTCTATTGGGTTATTTTTCGATTGTGTATATATAAAATTACTAAGCTAGATTCAATAACTATATGTGATTATCAATATTATGCATTAATCATTAAATATAATCCAAGTTATTTCTTAATAATTATTATCTTAAGCATACTTTTATTTGTTTTAATGTTATATTTAGAAACTTTTGAAGATTACTTAAATATAATTGGTAATTAATTTACTATTTTTAATTAATAAAATTTTATAGAAGTATATATATAGTGAACATTATGCTACAAATATAATTATATATAGATATAATAATTATATTTCATATATACCACAAATTGTAGTTGAAATTTTTCGTGCATAGCACGGGCACACGCTAGTTAATATTAATGCAAAGTTAAGTACTATATTGTCTTTTTCTTGCATCTTTTACCTTGCCTTTTTGAGTTTTGAGATTCTGAATTTCCAGCTGGCAATACTAAAGTATATGCTGGCAGCTTTTCCAACGTGGCAGATAGCAACTTGTCAGTTTTTCACTTTGGGGCCACCTCGGTTACTTAAATGAAGAAATATTTAATGTGGACCCCCAAACAAGGAATATGGGATAACCCTTCTTACAGGTCACATACATGTTCAAAATCGGGGCCTATACAATAAGCGCCCTAGGACTTGTTTGGTTGCCATGCCAAATTCCAGCGTCATACCTATGCAATGCAGTGTTTATTCAATTCAAAAAATCAGCCATGCTACGAAGTTTGGTGACTCAATCAATGTAAGAATCATGATTAGGGTTTTGATGTCATAATTAGTAATAAATTCAGATGTTAAATTAAGCTAAAATAACAGAACATAAGGGACATAAATGTCAATTTCCTAGCTTAGTATGAAACTTCAAATGTGCACCCGATACAATTTCAAGTATTTATCAGTAGAGGCAATTAAAGTGACAAAAAAAAGAAGGAATTAAAAGAAAAAAATGACCTAATTTGAGTTGGTGTCATCTCCAAGCAAAGGATGGGTGATTTGGAATTAGGGTACTCATTTTAGGCATGATTTTTGGTCACTTTTTAAAAATTTGTGGAAAATAGAGGATTTGATGGTGTCGTTGTCAATTCGTTGTTAGTCATGTATTTGGGCACGACATTTTCCAAACAATGAATAATAATGGTGCCTAAAATTTGAAGACTTGTTATGGACCACTAACATATATTATTTTTACGTTTGATTCACGAAACACCATTATGTGACATTAATTATTTGACATGATAAAACAGACGTCCCTGTTTTGTATTAGGTTGTAATAACACCAAGATATAATAAAAGGGTTCAAATACGGACAAGACACCACACAATATGAATAAAGAAATATATATATTTTTTTAAATATTTTACACTAAAAAAGTATCTAATACTACGGTGTAATTGGATACGATACGATATGGTAGAATTTTTAAAAGTATTCGTATATCACAACATATAATCCTTGAGACGGATGAAGTTATGAGTAAAATCATTGTGTTTGTTACCAAACCCTAATTATGAGAAAATAATGTAAGCTTTATTTTATAGTACTTTGGGACTTGGGTGACTAACTCAATTATCATATATAATAAATTTGGGTTGGGGTTTGCACCACGCCTTTTTCCAAAGTCTTTTTTTTCCAAAAGTCTTTGTACAGCTAATAATTATAATATACTACACTACATTCCACTTACGGATTCAATTATTATTCATATTCTTCATTTACACTTCATAATCAGTATTTTATACACCACTCAAGATTAATATGACCATTTTTCTGATATATCCATTATTTCTCACAAAAAGTCCCAAATAATCATTATTGCAACTTATAAATTAATTAAATTTCATGAATTAATAAAATATTATGGGATCATTAATAGCGATCTAATATAATTAAGAAATTAAAAAATAAGCAAATATATACTTAATTAATTATGGGATTTGAAATGAGCTTTCACCTATTGTACTTATGGACTGCATTTTCTTAACAGAAAATTACTATTTGATCCACATGATTTGTACCTACGAATTACGATAAACTCGTATAAACGACCTGCTTATTTTCTTTTATTAAAAGGAAAAGCACTTCTTAGATTCTATTCAACTATTATTGGTATATGATCAGAAAATTAATTGTTTGGTAGCACTTTTTCTTCTGGCATTCCTCATTGGCATTCATTGAAAAGGGGTGGACAATCGTAAAGTCAATGAATGCAATTGCATTATCCACATTTATAATTTGAATTTGTAGATTAGTTATCATGTATATATATTTAATTATTCATGGGGTAAAATTCTCCCTAGTGACCAACCAATGACAGTTGCGTTTTCAGAGGAACTCGAAACCAATAACAGCTGTATTTCAGAGAGACTCGAACTTGAGACTTAGCATAGCATCGAGCCACTAATTTATGTTACTTCTATACATATATTCAGTAACCGTAAGCCAATTATAGATATACCAAAGGCAAATTAAGGGGTATATTTAGATCCGTTAGGTTGTTAAGAAACAGTGCAAACCAGGTCACTAGTTCAATTATCTATGTGGTATGTAGAATTGTTTAATATTTAATTGCTGGAAGAATATATGCTAGTTAAATTCCTACCGAACCCAAGGTTTAGCTCATAATTCCATTTTATATTAGGAACGCGTAGCAAAATTAAATAGAATGTTGTGTCATCACTTATAGGATCTCTACATAATAATTAGTTAAACTGTAAGGTCAATTTGGTTCAAGACTAAAAATGTACTTTTACTTCCACGTTGTATGGCATTAAGCACGCGGTTAAATAGCACAAGAACATACCGCTAGAATATGTCAAATAAGGAAGCAGATGTTCTGCATAATCTCTCAATACATCTATTTGAGATAAAAACTAATTGTCATTGACATGTTTGAGATAAAACTAATTGTTAAATTAAGATCATGAGTGAATGATAGAACAATATGAATGGAAAAATATTTAACGAATCATGCATATATAAGTAAGTGAGGCCATCCTCGATAATATAAGAAATTAGAAGTCATTTACTTGTAGATTTATTGACATTTATCAGCTCAAAATAACCAACTAATCCTATTTACTTATGTAGGTCCAATCCAACGGGTTGCACGTCCAGCCTGCCCTTAATGTTGATTGTGGGCTTGTTAAATTGCTGCTTTTTTTGGTGAGTTTAGGTGAGGCTTCAGCTATCAACCCATAGTTCATATGGAACAGTAAAAAATGGGCTTCTTTTTGAATTTCATTTGGGCTATATAGTTTAGAAGGCCCCAAAGTAAACAACCACCCCAATATTAACTAAATAAACTTATATTTAAAACGTTGATGTAAATACCCTAAACAGGTGTTGGGCCCACATTAATCTGTCCGTAAAAAAAAGGACACTAGATTAATTTCCAGATAAGTAAACGAAATATCTGAACAAGTCAAGCATAATATAGGAAATCATGCATTATATGGAATGTAAGACTAAATCCAAGAAGGTCACAAATAACTTACGCAATTAATCAATAAATGAATATTCTCTTACACGATTCTCTCATCATTAAAACATTGAAATTATTTTACCAAAGAGTATTCAAACCAACAAATGGATCTCAGAAAAGAAAATTCAAGAAAGGCAATCAATAATTTGATTATATGGGAAAATCCTTTTAAGCATAATAATATGGGCTCTTTTAGTTGTTACCGGTGAAAGAAGTTCTCAACCAAAGAGCAGATTTTTTAGGAATTCTTTTAAGCCCATTTTTGAAGTCCACGTGGACAAGCCTTGTGTAACCAAATCCCCATTCGAAGGTATCCAAATTTAAGAAACCCCTCACATTCACACCTTCCCTGTCAAAACAAATACAGCAGCAATACATTAATTAATAAGTAATAACATATACTATTTTTAAAATTTGCGTGTTAATATCCATTTAAATAGTTTTCTAAAATCAAATTTTATATATATACATACTTAATGGCTTGTAGAGCAGCTTTAAGATGACGATTGTAGAAATCAACTCTGTGATAGTCATTGACATTGCTTTCAACTGTACCATTGTTTATCTCACCCATACCTAAATCATTTCCAAAAAATATAAATGAGTTCTTAAATAAATGAATTGAATTTATACTACAAAAATAAACAAGGTAGGTTAATATTTTTGAAAGACATACATGCATGCCAACTTCTGTAATACAAATCTCTGGATTATTGTATCTCTGTTTGGTGTAAACTAGAAGACCATGAAGTCCTTCGGGATAGACATTTAAGATGGGCACTCCAGTCTGAAAAATGATCAATGCCCTCTTATAAACTAATATATAAACAATAATAATTAATAAACAAAATCTATCACAACTTGTGGGATCGCCAATAGATACATCATTCATATCAGCTGCAAAAAATTTAGCAAACAATACAAAATTGCTGGATGATTTTTTTTGCTTCTAAATTTATGATAACATGATCAAAAGTATTATTTGTTATTTTATTCTATTGAACAATAATATTTCAAACTTTAATAATTAATCTTGAAAAATATAAAGGATCAATTACACAAAATCTCCTGATCAGGTTGTCGCCTTTTACACTTTCACCATCGGAACCTTGCAAGTTTACATTTACTTCCTGAGGGGGGTACTTGTAAGGTGTTTCACGGGTTAGTATATCTATATTTTTATGTTTAAAGGAGGTTATTTGTAAATTTCTAATTAATCAGGGGGATATTTTTAAGGTTTCGATGGTTTCGTGGATTTTTAAGTAAATCGCAGGGGGTTTGTGTAATTATATACCTAACACAAAACTTACTAGAGTAAATGACGACTCTATTATTTGTTGTACTGCTAGTATTTCCACTGAAAGTTAACATATGGCGTGCATAGTTTCCAGTATAATAATTTATTCCTAAAAAGTCATAGGATCCTTTAAGGATTGCGGCTTGCTCATCAGTGAATTCTGGCAATCTATCTCCCACAAGAGCTATCATTGATCTTGGATAACTCCCATAAACTATAGGATGAATAAACCTAGAGACCAAAACATAAAGTTAGATTAGTAATTTTTTGGCTTTAGGGAAAATTTTCATTGGTTTATGGAGACAGAAAATTCAGTTTGTTAGTGGATTATAGAAGTAAAACTATAGTTACATCCATAAACAAAATCAAGAGCTCGATGCGCAGCTTGAATATCTTGTTTGCTTTGTGAATACGGCACGAACCAATGGGTCTCCAAGGATATTCCTAACTCACCTTTTGGAAATTAAATTTTAGATATTTGACATTGCAACTCCAATCAATAAAAGAAAAGTGAAGACAAACTCACAAAGGAAGGGGAAAACAAGACAGAAAAAGAAGAAGAGTCACTGATTCATTGGTTAAACTGGTACCAGTTTTCACCGGTTATTTGCCAGTTTTATCGGTTTTGTACCGGTTCCAACTGGTTCAATTGAGCACGGTATCAGAAGTCGATTCAGAATAGACCTACCTCCGGTCTGACAGGACGGTTCGGTCCGGGTTTCAAAACATAGTTAAGAGGGGATTCCCCATTTTAGTATTACTCTTGCTCAAACACGCTTAATTTCGTAGTTCTGATGGGATAATCCGGTGCATTAGTAATGGTCTAATCGCACCAAAATGACCAATATACATTACCCATTATTCTTTTTACTCGTTCTAGCACGTAAAGAAAATGCATTATATAATATATATATATATATATATATATATATATATATATATATATATTTATATATATAGAAAACTTTAAATATTATCAAAACTACACAAACACAATAAATCACCTGGAAATTGATTTTGTTTTCTCTTTGGATAGAGCCAGGATTTTAGTGGAGGGAGTTGATTATTTTTAAATAACGAATTGTTGACAACATATAAAGATAAATGTAATAGCGACATATCATGAATTGATAATATTTGTAAAAATAATTTCTTATAAATGGACATGGAAGCAATATTAAGGGAAATTTACATCTAGCACTTCCCCTGAAGTTTGATGAAATTACAAGTTAGTCCATTTTTTTTCATAAATTATAAAAAGTTTCTTTGAGGTTTCATTATTCATGTAAAATTTTTGAAAATGTGAGAAATAGAGACTTTGACCGATGTCGACTAGGTTTTAAACTGCATGACTCTTACAGTAATTGATTGAAGGAGACAAGACGTTTCCAATGGTGTGAATTAGCTACCTATACCCGATGAAAGTATTATAAGAGCTATGAAAACTCAAAGATATTTTTGTAATTTTTAAAATCTAAGAGACTAATTTATAATTAAACCAAGAATATATACTATGAGGGGTGGGTCGATGACTCGAAGCCATCCAAGTAGGTGGCCACCCAACCCTCCCAAAAAACACTTACTTGAGTTTATTTGTATTTTATCTTTTATAAAATTAATATAATTTAATCTTCTCTGTTGCAGGTTGCAGCCGACTCAGCTGCAGCGGACGTGTCGAGGCTTCCACCAGTTTGTTGCACAACCAACGACCCGTTGTTTCACACATGTTCGAACAGAATCCAAGACAAAACCAACGACCCGTTGTCTCATACCCGTTGTTTCGGATCTCCCTGAAGCTTTCCGACTAAATTAAGGTAATCCCCTTCAAAGATAACTTTAGGCCAGCCAAAATTCCAAGCCAACTTTACTTCTGTCAAATAAACCAACGTCTCAGCATACTCCAGATTACTCGGTCCACACGGCCAACACTCATCCCCGAAGAATCCCTTACCACCACACTTATCCCGATCTCTCGCACCACACTAAATACTGCTACATCAAAATTGCCCTTGAACAAATATTTCATGTACTTTTTTACTGATCAGTTATTCACTGAGTGTCTTCAAAGAGAACGAAGTTCGACCTTAATAAGTCTATACTACAATTTCGCCAGAAAAATAATCTTAAGATACAACTTTACCATGAATTTCCATAAAAAAAACATACAAGTACCTGGAAAGAAACTAGATTGATTAATTAATTAATCATATTCATTCCTTTATCATATTATTTATTAGGGAAAAGTACTCATAAATATAATAGAGAGAAAAGATCACACAAACCAACAAATTTTATTCAATGGAAAAGCTCTTTGTAGCATTAGATGGGCCTCTTTTAGTTCTTGCTGGTGAGCCAACTTCTTAACCAAAGAGCAGATCTTTTGGGAATTCTTTTAAGCCCATTTTTGAAGTCCACGTGGACAAGCCCGAATCGTTGTGTGTAACCAGATCCCCATTCAAAGGTATCCAAAAATGTCCATGCAAAGAAACCCTTCACTTTCACCCCTTCCCTGTCAAAACAAACACAATAATACATTAGTAATAGTATTTTCAAAATTTCTAACAAGTGGTGTAGCCTAACAGTTCGGCAATATGTTGATTTAACCAGAAGTCTCAAGTACTTCGAATATCTGGAAACGCAGTTATCATTGGTAGAGAGAACCTTTGTACCTAAGTAGCTCGACCCGGCTCGAGTTACTTCTACTACCCATGAGATTTGGCTAACCAATATTTAGTTCCTCTATTTATTGAAGTTACAAAAATCCCCCTGACATTTCACTTTCATGCAAAAAAAAAAAAAAAAAAAAATCCTGAAAAAGGCTGACTATTTGCATTTGTTTGCTTCAAGATGTATAGATTCAGAAAGGTTTTTGTAATAAAATAAAATATCAGTAGTTTATGAAAATAGATGGACTAAACTATAATAGTAAAAATATGAAATATTAGACTAAAAGTGATCAGAAAAAATATACTTACTTAATGGCTTGTAGAACAGCTTTAAGATGACGATTGTAGAAATCAACTCTCTGATAGTCATCGACACTGCTTTGAGTTGAATTGCTTATCTCACCCATACCTAAATTATTTCAAAAATTAAAATATTAATGGCTTCTTAAATAAATGAATTGTAATAATATAAAAATAACAATATTAATTTTTGAGTTTTGACAGTCATATATATGTACCATTTTCTGTAATATAAATGACCGGATTATTGTATCTCTGCTTAGTATAAACTAGAAGATCATGAAGTCCTTTGGGATAGACATAGAAGATGGGCACTCCAGTCTGAAAACAATAAACAATAATTATTAAACATAACTTATAAAAGTGAAAAATAATTTTTAGGAACTTATGATTGTTGATCACAACTTACCGGGTCTCCAATTTGTACACCTTTGATATCAGCTGCAAGAAAATTAGCAAACAACACAAACTTACTATATGATTTTTCTAACATTAAGTATTAATCGGGAGTTATTTGTAAAGTTTAAAGGTTTTGATGATTTTTCAGTTTTTTATGGAAATTGCAGGGGGGGTTTCTGTAATTATCCCTAATATAAAACTTACTGGAGTAAGTGACTCTGTTATCAGTTGTACTGCTAGTATTTCCCTTGACAGCAGTTAACATATGGCGTGCATAGTTTCCAGTATAATAATTTATTCCTAAAAAGTCATAGGATCCTTTAAGCATTGCGGCTTGCTCATCAGTGAATTCTGGCAATCTATCTCCCACAAGAGCTATCATTGATCTTGGATAACTCCCATAAACTACAGGATGGAGAAACCTGGAGACCAAAATATAAAGTTAGATTAGTAATTTCTTGAGTTTAGGGAAAATTTTCACTGGTTTATGAAGACAGAAAGCTAAGATTTTCCGTGGATTATAGAAGTAAAATTATAGTTACCATCCATAAACAAAATCGAGAGCCCGATGCGCTGCTTGAAAATCCTGTTTGCTTTGTGAATATGGCAAGAACCAATGAGTCACCAACGTTATTCCTATCTCTCCTTTTTGAGTTGCCTACATAACCAACAGTAATGATATCATCCTAATCATATCATATAGGGATAATTACACAAACCCTACGAGGGTTGCTTAAAAATCCGAAAAACCATCGAAACCTTGAAATCTTACCAATACCCCCCTGGTAAATTGAAACCTTACAAATACCCCCCTTGAAACATAAAAATGTTTACATGATACCCGGAAAAACCTTACAAATTCCCCCTTGAAACATAAAAATTGACACATAATACCCCTGAAAAAATCTTACAAATACCCCCCAAAGGGGGTAAGTGTAAGGTCGCAAGGTACCGATGGTGAAATTGCAAACGTGCGCAGACCTCAGAAAATTAAAAATTTAACTCAGATTTACTTATGATTGGTGCAAACATATGATTATGTTATAGTACTGAAAGCTAAAAAATATTAACTGACCTTATATTTCTGATTGTAGATTTTGACAGCTTCTGCATGGCAAATGAGAAGATGATGAGCAACAATGTAAGGCTCAGTGTCGGCGTTTCCTTTGGTGCAATTGCCCCAAGCTGAGCACCGCCCTGGTGCCATGTGGCCGAGGAAGTTTCCGTCATAGCCGGCGCTAACAAAAGTAAACGGCTCATTCATTGTGATCCATAACTTAACACGGTCACCAAATTCTTTGAAGCAAAGATTCGCAAAATCTTTAAAATCATCTCTGCAAATCAAATTATATATACATAATATCAATTATTTATTACTCGTTCAAGTGATCGTATTTAGGAATTGATCATAAAAAAACAATAATTTGTTTTAGTTTGTATTTCTTACATGACTAGAGGACTTAGGAAGCCGCTATATTCATCCTCTAGCCCTTGTGGAAGGTCCCAATGAAATAGTGTCACAGCTGGTTTTATGCCTGTCCATTTAATAATTCATCCAAAGATACAAAAAGAAAATTAAGTAAGTTAGTTATTTTTCTTTTCTTTTTTTGAAAAAAAAAAAACACACTAAATTTTAGAGATTATTTAAGAGGGTAAGAATGAAAAAAATTGAATTTACCCACCATTTGCAAGGAGCTCATTGATGACATTGTTGTAAAATGCAATTCCTTCTTTGTTTATTCCTCCACTTATCTTGCCAGCTGAGCCAAGAAATTTAAAAAAAAAAAAGGTACAGGTTAGAATATTAACATAATGAAAGTCGTATTAATAAATTAAGTCGTATTAGCAACTACTTGATCAACTTATTTGTATAGACTTACTGGGTATAACTCGTGGCCAGGAAATGGACAGTCTGAAAGAATTGAATCCTAAATACTTCATCAATTTTATATCCTCCTGCATGCCACGTTAAATTTCCAACAATAACAAATAATTAAAGTAAGTTATTGAGAAAAAAATGAAATTTAAAATAAATGTATATAGCTTTTAACTATAAGAAAATTGAAAATGAGTGATAAAATACTTTGAGAAAACGTTGACTTTCTTTAACCGAAGAATTAATTAATCAACAACAGTTAAGAATAAATAAATAGTATTTCAAATCTTATCTTATATATAGAAACTGCAGACAAATATAATGCCTCAATTTTACCAGAAAAATATCTTATTTTAACTAAAAGTTTATGATATGAGATTTCTCCTTGGGACATGTGACTGCAAACGTACTTTTTAAGAAAAATAGTTAATGCATGCTCCAAATTATATTATAAATTTTTGAAGAGAATTAAACTATGAACATAAAATTATCAGAAACTACCTTGTATCTATGGTAGAAGTCGTCGGCCACATCTCCATTGCTACGGTCTGCTATTTTTTCTGCATATTTAAATTTTCAAAGCAACATTTAGAAAATTTCTTCGTAATCTGATAAATTAACTAAGTATTTAACTATTTAGAAAAAGTTAGAAAAATGAGTAAAAAGTGTACAAATTGACAAATTAAAATACTGAAATAGTATCTGTTAATTGTCCCTCATCAAGTCATCAACTAAATACAATTAACGATATATCTATTTTATAATTGCTTGAATAATTCACCGCACAAGTCACAATCTGTCTTTTGACTTTTGAGATTGAGATTATTATTTAATATGGTATCATAACATATGGTACATATATAAACATTTTTGTCCATTTTAGAAAGGTACAAGAAATCAAATCATATTCAGACTTCAGAACATATCATAATTGATTCAAAATTAGTCTTAAAATATAGGATTAGAGTGTAATTTATATATGTATATGTGTGATATACATACCACAGTTTAATTACCCATTAATTAATCTTTTTAATTTACTCTTTCTAATTACACGAAAAGAAAATATTGCTGTATATAATATATACAAATATTTCATTATGGGAGCCTTACAACTTTACAATTACATCTTTGAGGGGTATTTATAAGGTTTCAAGGAAGGTGTTTGTAAGATTTCACTTAACCAGGGGATATTAGTAGTTTCGATGGTCGTATTTTTAAGCAAAATTCAAGAGTTTCATTTTGTGTAATTATCCCTAGTTATCCGAAATGCACACACAAACACAAGAAATGAGCACCTGGAAATTGATGGGTGTAAGTATCCCATATACTTGGCCCTCTCCCACCTTCAAATGCAGCACCTTCATACTGGAAACAACAATATAATGTCATTAAGAAAAAAATTAAAAAAAATAATTAAAAAACTCAACTCAGGAAAAGAATGTATGTCATAATGTAGAAATAATTAGTATATATACTTGATATGCAGCAGAGGCAGCTCCGAACAGAAAGCTAGATGGGAAGCTACTGCGATTGAGAGGAGATAATTCTAAGGCTATTGCAAGGTTTGTGGTTGCAAATGATGAAACAAACAGAAAAATAAAAAGTACTTTTACTAATTTGCTAACAGAGGCAGCTGCAGCTTGTGCAGTTGCCATTGTTAGCTTTTTAATGATGAGATATTACAACTTTTGTTTGGTTTTCAGGCTTCTTTAAATAGACTGAAGAAGGACATTACAATGTCGAAATTATCATATATTGTGTGGATCATGTGATTCTCGTCCTCAAAATAAAAAGAAATACGTTAAGTTGATGCAATTATTGGCATGGCTGGCATAATAATATAATGAGAGTTGGACTTGGTGGAATTAAAAATTTAATAAAACTATTTTTGAACTATGATTAGGTTTGCAAATTTTGTTTTTCGTGCTTTCACGTCAATTTGAGTTTATTGTCGATCTCTTTGTTAATTAGATAATGTTTTGGGACAAAGTCAGGATTTTAATTAATTAAGGGAGAGTACTTTGGTTATTTTTAAATAATGAATTATTTACACAATATAAATATAAATGTGATATTGACATATGATCAGTTGATAATATTTAAAAAGAATTAATTACTTGTAAATTGATATATACCAAAAGCAATATTATTTTAGTATAACATGATCGACAACTTTCTTCGGGACTACACTGAGTACATGTTTATAAGGAATAGTTCTTTTCATGTGGGAAAGAACTTTTTTTTTCTGGAAGACTCATACTTTTATAGTTTACTAAGTGTTGTTGGTTGAGTGGGCGGAGTGTTTTTCCGGAATATAGAATTAGTGTTTCATGGATTTATGTTTTTCATGTGCGGGGGAGTCTAGCAAACTGTATTTATGGCACCGTTATGGCTCATCTAATTTAGCCATGTTCATGGCCTTGAATTTTTTTGACTAAGATGATTATTTATTTAATATATAAGATGAGAGTCTCGGTAAAATCTCTATAGTGACGGTCCCATCTATTCACATTTAAATAATAATGGAAATAAGTAAAAACTTTGACGTGAATTAGCTAGGGCCTACTAAATCTCCAAAAAGAGTAAAATAAACTCACAAATAAGTTTTTGTTTCGAATTCATATCATAGAAAAGTAGTACGTTGGTAATGACTCCTGAATATAAAGAAAACAGAGTCTAAAAATAGAACGTATTTTTTCTTTCCACCATTCCTCTGCATCCGACAAACCAATACTTTGCAAAATTATTAGCTCTGAGTTTTAAATATTTATAAAAAATATTGTTATTAAAAATCTGTCATTCGGCACGATAGTGTTGAATTTGGAGAACAAGATGTCATCAAAATCAAAATAAAACATGATGTAACAGGAAGCAGATTTTCCATTTTATAAATGTGAGTTGAATAATCATAGCCAAGATTTACCATATCCTTACTGTATCTCACATTCATATCACATAGCATTAATTTTTAATTTTTTATTTTTAAAACTACATAGCATTAAAGTCGTTGCAATAATAATTGATTATTCGGTACACATCTATTTATATATATATATATATATAGGTTGAGAAAACTAGGTAGAGGCCTAGTTCTGATGAATACGTGTTTCTTGGGTGAACGACCCAAGATGGTTCTAATGAGTACGTATCACAGAGAACCCGTGATGAATTGCCCAGATCGCACAAAGTGCATGCCTTTTTGCTCATTTCGTGCTGGAGGGACATGAAAACTTGTTTTCTTAATGTTGTCTATTCTTGTAGTAGTTTACATGTTCCGGCTAGAAATTTAGTCCTTTTAGTGATGCTTATTTTGATGTATTTCATGAACTTTCCGTTATAATTTTGTTATAATTTTATATTGAAGGGGGGTTCTCCTTAACCCCACGGTCGTTTGACCGGTTCGTTTAAAAAAAAAAAAAAAACTAGGTAGAGGCCTAGTTGATTTTTTCCTTAGAGAAAATGACCCATTTTAAAAAAATTTAGTCAAAAGGACCTGAAATGGAAACCTATAAACTTAAATGACCTATTTTGAATAAAATATTATTATTATTTTCTAAATCACATTATATTTTCATTTTTTTTATTAATATTATTTTATTTTCTAATTTTCTTTTTCTTTCATTAAATATAATTTTCTCTCTTCACCATTCCCATTGTTCGAGTCAAGTTCTCCATTGTTCGGCACTAATTTTCCGCAGTAAGGGTTTCCGATTCTTGAGTAATGGATTTCACAGGTAATGAAAGTGTGAGGGATGAACCCGAAAACCTGCTTGCTGCTATTCAATATAATAGCGACATGCATATCTTCTATATTAAAGGTGATTTGACTCTATTTGAGCTCTTCTGACTTGCCGGTTTAAGGCAGCACACAGTTGAGATACATTCCTCCTTAGTCCGAGGGACATGAGGTGTGTCTGTTTAACGATCAAGATATTCGCAATATGTTCCGGCTGCACCAGGTCCTAAAACCGAGTCTCACCGACATCAGGGCGTTTCATTGGGGGTGAAGAAACAACGAAACCAGCCTCCACGAGTGAAGCGCAACAAGGCTCCAAGAATAAAAGGCATCTCTCAACATAATCAATACCTTCTACCTGATTATAGCCCTTAGCAACTAATCTAACTTTATATCTTTCTAAGGTGACATCAGGAAACCTTTTGATTTTGTACACCCATCTACATCCAATTACCTTTTTACCCCTAGGGAGGTCAATAATAATCCAAGTTTTATTATCCTCTAAGGCCTTTAATTCAGTTTGCATAGCATCTACCCAATTTTTGTTCATACAGGCATGTTTATAAGATGCAGGCTCAATTTCATTACCGAGATTAGATAAGAAATTCACATATTCAGAAGAAAATACATAGTTACAGACATAAGAAAAACAATGGATAGAATAACCTGTTCCTGGAGTAACATTTCTTGGAATAGCATTGCAAAGTTATTAGAAACAATGACACAACTGGTGTCATAGTCTCCCAACCATCTGGGACTTTGTGTTTCTCTACTGCTTCTTCTCAAAGGGATAATATCAGTTGTCTCTTGAGGAGGAGTATTACTAGATTCTTCAACTTTAATCTCATGGGAAGGGGGGTTTTGTAATGTTAAGATTCTTGGTAAAAGTGTTAGAATTTTGTTTAAAGGGAAGTATATGCTCATGGAAAATCACATCTCTACTAGCAAAGAGCTTATGTGATTCCAAGTCATATAGCTTATAATTCTTTTGATCAAGATAATATCCCAAGAAAATACACTTTGATGCTCTTGCATCAAATTTAGATTTTTGAGGAAGATTATTGGTTGCAAAACACAGACAACCGAAGATTTTTAAGAGTTTGTAGTCCTGAGTTCTTTTGTAAGGAATCTCATATGGGCTTTTCCATTTCAAAATAGCTTAAGGGAGTTTGTTTATGATAAAGGTGCTCATCAAAACTGCCTCACCCCTGAATTTTGTAGATAGTCCAGATTCAAACAAAAGATCTCTAGCCACTTCTAATAAATATTTGTGTTTTCTCTCCACAACACCATTTTGTTGTGGAGTGTAAGGAGTTGACCTCTGGTGCACAATGCCTAAAGAATTAAACAAGCTTTGACATTCTACACTAAGGAACTCAGTTCCATTATCACTTCTGACAGTTTTGATAGTTTGATCAAATTGATTGTGGATCATTTTTAAAAAAAATTCCAAGACAGAAGTCACTTGGCTTTTGTGTCTCATAGTCATAAGCACAGTCCAAGTGGTTCTGCTATGGCCATCAACAATAGTAAGAAAATAATGAGCTCCTGTCAATGATACTTGAGAATAGGATCCCCACACATCAAATTGTATTAACTAAGAACAATGAGCAACAATAGAATCACTTAAAGGAAAACTCGGTCTATGTTGTTTATCTAGTGGACAGATTTTACAAGGCAAATCAGAGATAACATCTTTCATATTGAGAAAATACAAATGGTTAAGAATAGTATGAGATGCATGTCCCAATCTTTGATGCAATGTTACAAAGTTTTCATCAAGTTTACTACTACAGTGAGTGCTAGAGTGAACATAATTTTTAAGTTTCAGACTAGTGTCTAATGTATCAAGATTGACAGATTCAGGTGTAAGAACATAAAGTCTCCCAATGACTTTTCCTATGGCCAAAACTTTTTCGGTGTGAAGGTCCTGCAACACAAAGGATTTTGAATTGAAAGTGAATTTGATCTCTCCATTTTCACATAATTACTTATTGACAGACAACAAGTTATAGTGAAAGGAGGGCACATGCAGGGCTTCTTTAAGGATAATTCTATTAGTAATCTTGATGTTTCCCTTGTGATAAACTTGTTTTGTTGAACCATCTGGAAGATGGATGGTTGTAATGGTGGATACAGGCTGTTTGTTAAAGAAAAGTTTGATATCACCACACATGTGGTTTGATGCTCCTGTATCAACTATCCAACT
Source organism: Verbena officinalis (assembly GCA_958496215.1). Taxonomy (NCBI): domain Eukaryota; kingdom Viridiplantae; phylum Streptophyta; class Magnoliopsida; order Lamiales; family Verbenaceae; genus Verbena; species Verbena officinalis. The sequence continues at coordinate 5,491,481 of OY292388.1, forward strand.
TCATGTGTCACAATAGCTCATCCCACTTAGACTTGTTTGATTGTTCTGTTTTGACTTGAGGAATTTATGGAATTCCTAGAACATCTCTTGCATTTTAGCATCATGATCTGCATTCTTTTGGATGTGTTGTTTTCTCTGACTTTCTTTGCTTGTTTCTGCTGTGTTTGAAAATTTTCTTTGAGGTGTCTTCTTTGGAATATAGTCCCCATATTTCTCGTTGTACCATTCATGTACACCATGCTTTTCAAAGCAAGTGTCCTCACCAGGCCTTTGATCCCATAATTAATGACCACACGCAAGCTAAGTTTTATCCACTTTCTTGATCAAATTTCCCTTGTTTCCAGTCCCTTGTTGAAATTGGTGTTGCTTCCAGTCTTGAACTGTGACAGGTTTGTTGACATGGCAGAAACATCATTCCCATTTGAATATACAGTGTGAACTTCCTTCTTTTTCTCAACTCTCAAGAGCATTGAGTACACCTTATCAACGTCTGGCCTGGGTTCCATTAGCATGATTCGATCGTTTATATGTCCAAAACTGTCATTAAGACCCATAAGAACTCAACCAATTGTTGGAGTTGTTGTTCGCAGCTGTTTTCTTGGCAACTCCACAGGTACATTCTGGTGGTGGCAATAGACAGTTATACTTATACTCATCCCATAATTTCTTTAATTTGGTGAAATACTGGACACGCTCATATTCCCTTGTGATATAGATGATATTTTTCTTTGAATTTGATACACGAGCAGGCCATTAGACTCGCCAAATCTTGATTCAAATTCTTTCCAGAGTTGCCTAGCGGAAGTTGTATACAAGAAAGCATCAACCATTTCTCTTGTGATTGAATTCATTAACCATGCCCTTACCATATATTCTGCCTTTTCTCATACTTCAAAAATCATCAGAATCGTCGTTATTTCCATTGAACAGATTTGGGGCGAGCGATATACCTAGTGTGAAAAGAGCGCTTATGAGAAACACATTCAACCTATCAACTATTACAAAGAGGCTCAAACTATTACAGAATTACTATTACACCCCTAACAGAGTTCATCTATTACGAAAACACTCCTGAACAATTTACTAATTTCATCCGTATTTGATCGTATATTTATTGAAGCTGGAGAAGAATGTGTACATGTAAATGTTGTTATATGAAATTAGGTATTGATGCCACCCAATATCCTCGATATTGAGCCTGGGCCACTCAAGAGGCCCAACCTCAAATCGAGCCAGATTCTTCCACTTGTGGGACTGGAAGACTTCCTCCTATGGAAGGAAATCGGCCCACTTCTCGGACAGCAAGAGGAAGTTATCCACTTACTAGGAAGAGGAAGTTACATATTTACCATGAAGGAGGAAGTAGCCCACTGACCAGGAAGGAAGGATCAACCTATTTCACATGAGGATGACCAAAGCCCACACGGAGGCCCATCCGGAACCCACAAGAAGACTGGGTCTAAGAGGAGTGGGTTGGAATTCAAATCCGATATCATCCACTTCCAACCACCCGAGGAAGTCGGAACTGCCGTCCTATCGGCGAGCTGAGGATTTCACTTCCTCAGGAAGACTCGAGCAAGTGGTTTCCCACAGCCTTCTGCCCATAAGTACTCTGGAAAAACCCTACTGAAGGGATTATTGAACTCCCAGCACTTGCATAGCAATCCAATACCTATACAGGAATCAATACGCTCTCTACACTGCTACTTTATTTTTGTGTCATTTCCATTACGCATTTTATATTCACTATTATTCCTATCTTCCAAAAGAGACTGACTCTTTTAATTCAGTGGAGAACTAACGTATTTTTTTGCAGGTTTCTCCCCCAAGCTTTTCTCTAGGATTTCTTTTGGATTCCACCAACTCAAGTCCCCATCAACAAGTTTTGTGGTACTCGAATTTTCCGGTACGCATCACGTATAATCATAACACGTATTTGTTAATATTCTAATTTTCCAGAAAGTAAAATATGTCATGTACCGCTGCATAAAAATTGTCCTTGAACCAAGTCGGCAAGAGACCGATAGAAGTTAACGAGACAGACTGAAAAATTCCGATTTTACTATAAATTAGGCATTCCATCTACCAAAGAGAATAAACACTTCGACCTTAATAAACCTATAGTAGACAATTTCGCCACAAAAATAATCTAAGATACAACTTTCTCCATGAATTTCACACAAACCAACAAATTTTATTAGGGATAATTTGAATGGGTTCACAAAAAGAAGTTCAAGATTGACAATAAATCAATAGTTTTATTCCATGGAAAAATGCTTTGTAGCATTAGATGGGCCTCTCTTAGTTCTTGCTGGTAAGCCAACTTCTAAACCAAAGAGCAGACTTCTTGGGAATTCTTTTAAGCCCATTTTTGAAGTCCACGTGGACAAGCCCGAATCGTTGTGTGTAACCAGATCCCCATTCAAAGGTATCCAAATATGTCCATGCATAGAAACCCTTCACATTCACACCTTCCCTGTCAAAACAAACACAATAATACATTAGTAATAAGTTGTGTAGCTTAACGATTCGGTGCTATGTTTTTTTAACCAGAGATCTCAAGTTCGAATATCTGGAAATGCAGTTGTCATTGGTAGAGAGAACCTTTGTATCTAAGTAGCTCGACCTGGCTCGAATTACATCTACTACCCATGAGATTTGGCTAACCATAGTTTAGTTCCTCTACATTTTGAAATTACAAAAATCCCCCTGACATTTCACTTCCATGCAAAAAACAAAGAACTTCCTGACAAAGGCTGATTATTTGCATTTGTTTGCATCAAGATACATAGATTCAGGGAGGTTTTTGTAATAAAATAAAATATCCTTAGTTTATTGTAGTTTATGAAAATAGATGGACTAAACTATAATAGTAAAAATTATGAAATATTAAACTAAAAGAGATCAGAAAAAATATACTTACTTAATGGCTTGTAGAATAGCTTTAAGATGACGATTGTAGAAATCAACTCTCTGATAGTCATCGACACTGCTTTGAGTAGAATTGCTTATCTCACCCATACCTAAATTATTTCAAAAGAAATTAAAATATTAATGGCTTCTTAAATAAATGAATTGTAATAATATAAAAATAACAATATTAATTTTTGAGTTTTGACAGTCATATATATGTACCATTTTCTGTAATATAAATGACCGGATTATTGTATCTCTGCTTAGTATAAACTAGAAGATCATGAAGTCCTTTGGGATAGACATAGAAGATGGGCACTCCAGTCTGAAAACAATAAACAATAATTATTAAACATAACTTATAAAAGTGAAAAATAATTTTTAGGAACTTATGATTGTTGATCACAACTTACCGGGTCTCCAATATGTACACCTTTGATATCAGCTGCAAGAAAATTAGCAAACAACACAAACTTACTATATGATTTTTCTAACATTAAGTATTAATCGGGAGTTATTTGTAAAGTTTAAAGGTTTTGATGATTTTTCAGTTTTTTATGGAAATTGCAGGGGGGGTTTCTGTAATTATCCCTAATATAAAACTTACTGGAGTAAGTGACTCTGTTATCAGTTGTACTGCTAGTATTTCCCTTGACAGCAGTTAACATATGGCGTGCATAGTTTCCAGTATAATAATTTATTCCTAAAAAGTCATAGGATCCTTTAAGCATTGCGGCTTGCTCATCAGTGAATTCTGGCAATCTATCTCCCACAAGAGCTATCATTGATCTTGGATAACTCCCATAAACTATAGGATGAATAAACCTAGAGACCAAAACATAAAGTTAGATTAGTAATTTTTTGGCTTTAGGGAAAATTTTCATTGGTTTATGCAGACAGAAAGCTAAGATTTTCCGTGGATTATAGAAGTAAAATTATAGTTACCATCCATAAACAAAATCGAGAGCCCGATGCGCTGCTTGAATATCCTGTTTGCTTTGTGAATATGGCACGAACCAATGAGTCACCAATGTTATCCCTATCTCTCCTTTTTGAGTTGCCTACATAACCAACATTAATGATCCTTGAAATCTTACAAAGACCCCTCTGATAAATTGAAACCTTACAAATACCCCATTGAAACATAAAAATATATACATGAAAAATATTAATTGACCTTATATTTCTGATTGTAGATTTTGACAGTTTCTGCATGGCAAATGAGAAGATGATGAGCAACAATATAAGGCTCAGTGTCGGCGTTTCCTTTGGGGCAATTCCCCCAAGCTGAGCACCGCCCTGGTGCCATGTGGCCGACAAAATTTCCGTCATAGCCGGCGCTGACGAAAGTCAACGGCTCATTCATTGTGATCCAGAACTTAACACGGTCACCAAATTCTTTGAAGCAAAGATTCACAAAATCTTTGAAATCATCTCTGCAAATCAAATTATACACTAATTATTTACTTGTTCAGGTTCTTAATTAATAAGAAATGAATAAATTAATAAACAATGGGGTTATTACATCCAACATCCCTGAGGTTTTCCATAATTACAATTTACCCCCCTCTATTATCAAATATTACAAAAGAACCTCTGAGGTCTGATGAGCCAATTCATTAAAGTTGCTCAGTTCCATGCTGAACCAAAACGAAAACGAGAATCAAAATTCAAACAAATACACGCAGATATATGTTACTCAATTACTAATTATAAATCAAAACCTATAATACTACAAGCTATACATTTGTAGAGAAAGATAAATCTCTAGAAATAGACATCAGTTGAGAATGAGAAATTGGTAAAAGAAGGAGCAACGGCTATAAACAGCAATAAATGCAAATAACAATAGGACTCTTCACGATTGACAAAATTACAAAAAAAAAAAAAAAAAACTGGGGCCAAAATCGTCAACAAAAGTACAAAATTAGGGAAAATGGGTTTTCTAAAAAAAAGAAAAAGATAAATGGAAAATGGTTTGAAACCCTAACGGACGTTAACTTTTTGCAATTGATTTAAATCTCATGATTTTTTTTGTAATTTTTGAAAATAAAGATGGTAAATTGAAATTATGGCAAACCTTAGGGGTATTGGATGTAATAACCCCAAAAATAATTTGCTGTAGTTTTTGTTACCTTAGAAGATATTTTGTATCAAAAATGAATTTTTTATTGGTAATCTTGGTCAACGCTAATTAAATAATATTAAGAAAAAATATGTGTAATTATATATTAAGTTTGGTATCCAAGATTGAAGATTCATGATGGCTGAAATTTAAATCTCACTCCCAGGATGTGATTTATATCTTACTCAATTTACTTAAATCTTAACGGGTAGGAGATTAAGTGTTAAAGCCCGCACGAGTTATTTTTATGACATCAAACTAAAAAGTAAAGTAGGTCAAAACACCGAATCTAGCGTAATCTCTGATAGCAAACACCTCCTTACACGATTAGAGGACTTAGGAAGCCGCTATATTCATCATCTAGCCCTTGTGGAAGATCCCAATGAAATAGTGTCACAGCTGGTTTTATGCCTGTCCATTTAATAATTTATTCATATGTACAAAAAGAAAAGCAAGTTAGGTTTTTTTTAAAAAAAAAAAAACTATATTTTGGAGATTATTTTAGGAATGAAAAAAGTTAAATTTATCCACCATTTGCAAGGAGTTCATTGATGACATTGTTGTAAAATGCAATTCCTTCTTTGTTTATTCCTCCACTTATCTTGCCAGCTGAGCCAACAAATTAATTAAAAAAAAAAAGTACAGGTTAGAATATTAACATAATGAAAGTCGTATTAATAAATTAAGTCGTATTAGCAACTACTCGATTAACTTATTTGTATAGACTTACTGGGTATAACTCGTGGCCAGGAAATGGACAGTCTGAAAGAATTGAATCCTAAATACTTCATCAATTTTATATCCTCCTGCATGCCACGTTAAATTTCCAACAATAACAAATAATTAAAATACAATATAAATAAATATAGTTTTTTAACTACAAGAAAAATAAAAATAAGTGACAAATTAAATAGGTTGTGGCAATGTAAAAATTATCACTAACTGTAACAAGAAAACGTTGACTTTCTTTAAAAGATCTAGAACAAGTAGGTACATATTTCAGATGGATTTTGACCCTCACAAATCTGTCATTATATGTCTTGTCACTGATTTGTTTTATGATGGATATAAAGTCCATCACAGATTACTTTAAAATTTATAAAACATTATGCTTATTTTTTCTCTATTTTAGAATACATTACTATTCCGTCACAAATTTTTACAAATTTAAAAATCTATAATAGAATTTTCTCCATCACTAATAAATCATGCATTACTGAAGGGGTATTGTCTTGTAATATGTAACTACAAATGTACTTTTTAAGAAAAATAGTTAATGCTCCAAATTATATTATAAATTTTTGAAGAGCAACTATAAACTTAAAATTATGAGACACTACGGACCTTGTATCTATGGTAGAAGTCGTCGGCCACGTCTCCATTGCTACCATCTGCTATTTTTTCTGCATATTTAAATTTTCACAGCAACATTTAGATAATTTCTTCATTCGTATTTGATAAACTAATTAAGTATTTAACTATTTAAATGCTGCATTTGAAAAAGTTAGAAAAATAAGTAAAAAGTACTGTACAAATTGACGAAATAGTACTATCGGTTCATTATCCCACATCAACTGAATTGCTTGAATAATTCATCTCACAAGTCACAATCTATCTTTTGAGATTGAGTAAGACACGAATCCATATTATTTAATATGGTACAAGAAATCAAATCATGTTCAGAGACTTCAGAACATATCATAATTGCTTCAAAATTAGTCTTAAAATATAGGATTAGAGTGTAAATTATACATGTATACGTACGTGTGATATACATACCACAGTTTGCACGCAATCTGTAAGAGCTAGAATTACCAATATACGTTACCGGTTACCCATTATTAATTTATATATACACAGAAAAACTTAATTATTATCAGTTGGATAAATTACAGAAAACCCCCTGAGCCATGTGTCTTTTGCAATTTCACCATTGGAACTTTGCAACATTACACTTATCCCTAAGAGGGTATTTGTAAGATTTCAGACCTTTTGACCAGGTGTAGTAAGGTTTCAAGGATTTTTCGGATTTTTAAGCAAAATTTTGGGGTTTTTGTGTAATTATCCCTAATTATCCGAAATGCACGCTCGAACACAAGAAATCACCTGGAAATTTATGGGTGTAAGTATCCCATATACTTGGCCCTCTCCCACCTTCAGATGCAGCACCTTCATACTGGTAACAACAATATAATGTCATTAAGAAAAAAATTAAAAAAAATTATTAAAAAACTCAACTTAGGAAAAGAATGTATGTCATGATGTAGAAATAATTAGTATATATACTTGATATGCAGCAGAGGCACCTCCGAACAGAAAGCTAGATGGGAAGCTACTGCGATTGAGAGGAGATAATTCTAAGGCTATTGCAAGGTTTGTGGTTGCAAATGATGAAACAAACAGAAAAATAAAAAGTACTTTTACTAATTTGCTAACAGAGGCAGCTGCAGCTTGTGTAGTTGCCATTGTTAGCTAGCTTTTTAGTGATGAGATATTACAACTTTTGTTTAATTCGTTTTCAGGCTTCTTTAAATAGACTGAGGTAGGACACTACAATGTCGAAATTATCATATATTGTGTGGATCATGTGATTCTCATCGATCGTCAAAATAAAAAGAAGTACAGTTGATGCAATTATTGGCATGGCTGGCATAATATAATGAGAGCGAGTAGGTTTGGAGGAATTAAAATTTTATTAAAACTATAATTTAGGTTTTGTGATTCTAAATTTTGTTTTTCGTGTCATTTTGAGTTTATTTTGTCTTTGTTAATTAGATAATGTTTTGGCGGAATGAAGAGAGTTTGATTATTTTTAAATAATGAATTATTGACAAAATATAAATATAAATGTGATATTGACATATGAGTTGATGCCTATCATAATTACGTCTCAATAATTTTAGTATATAATTCTAAGTGAATTTCGGTTATAGTCAATAATGAGTGCTAAGGACTCTCTATATAGACGTGTTCGTAGTCCAAATCTTATTAGGGTTAGGATTCCTTCGTTTGGTGGGATTCTTATTACCTTATTTTCAGTTTTAGGGCTTCTTAGGCAGATTAGGGTTTAATGAGCTTTTGGGCTTTTATCCTGATGGATTAGGACCAAAATATGGGATACCATCACTGTTCCTCCCCCCCCCCCCCCCCCCCCCCAAAAAAAAAAGTCTCAATTTCGGGACAAATTTGAGATACAAGTTCGAAAAAAGCACGAAAACTCGTTCTATCCCGCAAACCGTTCCTTCTTTGTATCTGAATACAACTATTTACTTTGTCTTTTTCTTTAAATTACTTATAAGTTCTGAGTACCTCCCTTTTACTCAGGAAGTCTAAAACGTGGCTCCTCTCCATTTGGTTCATGCGGTCTTAACTTAAGATCGATCTCAAAGGTCTGTTCTACTGGTCTCTCGACGATCCAAATGAAAACTAAAGTAACTTCTTATGTCTTCCTAAAAACATTAATCGCTATTTCGGAATTAAGTCAGCTTCAGGGAATAGATATAAGTTTTCAGATGAGGCAAAGATATAAATTCTTATCGGAACAGAAACAAAAATACTACCGAACAAAGAAAATGAGAACATAAACTTAATTTATCTGTAAAATATTTTGCCCGGACTCAAGCAAATATGTGTAAATTTACTGAGTTCGTCTTTTATCGTTAGTTTGTCTTTTACTGTTCACAACGTGTAATCTTAGACATAACTAGATCGACCTCCTCCTCCTCATTATACTCAAATCCTCCATTATCTGATTAATATGTTCTCCGGCCATCGGAAGAAAAGAATGGCTTTTTGTAACTAATTCTCACATACGACGCCAATTAATGTGTATCAAAATTACGCTTCAATAATTTTAGTGTATAATTTTAAGTGAATTTCGATGATGGTCAATAATGAGGGCTAAGGCTCTTTATATAGATTAGCTTGTTCGTAGTCCAAATCCTATCCTATTAGGGTTAGGATTCTTTCGTTTGGTAGTATTCTTATTACCTTATTTTCGATTTTAGGGTTTCATAGGTAGATTAGGGTTTAATGAGTTTTCGGGCTTTTTACCCTAATGGGTTAAGCTCAAAATATAGGATATCATCATGAGTTGATAATTATATTTAAAAAGAGTTACTTGTAAATTGATATATACCGTAAGAAATATTAATTTAGTATAACATGATCGCTAACTTTTTTCGGGATTACACTGGGTACATTTTTTAGGAATAGTTCTTTTCATATTGGAAATAATTTTCTCATCGGAAAGACTCAGACTTTTACTAAGTGTTGTTGGTTTAGTGGGTTGAGTATTATTCAAGAGTATAGAGTTAGTGTATCGTGAATTTATGTTTTTCATGTGCCGGAGTCTAGCAAATTGTATTTATGGCACCGTCATGGCTTATCTTTAACCATGTTCATGGTGTTGAATTTTTTTGACTCAGATAATTATTTTATTAATATATAAGACGAGGGTCTCGGTAAATCCTCTACAGTAACGATCCCACCGATTCACGTTTAAAAAATAATGGAAATAAGTAAAAACTTTAATGTGAATTAGGGCATACTAAATCTCCGAAAAGAGTAAAATAAATTCATAAATAACTTATTGTTTCATATCAAAGAAAAGTAATTGGTATAGAGACGAACCATTCCTCTGCATCCGACAAACCAATACTATGCAAAATTATTAGCTCTGAGTTTTAAATATTTATCAAAAATATTGGAATTAAAATCCCTGATATTAGAATTTTTAAAAATCTGTCCATTATGGATTAAAATTCTAATGAAAATTAGTTGGAGAACTCGATGGAATTAATCAAAATCAAATTAACATGATGTATAACATGAAGCAGGTTTTCCATTTTATAAATGTGAGTTGAATATTAATCATGCCAAGATGTACCATATCCTAATTGTATCTCACATTCTTATCACAGTGCATTAAAGTCATTGCAATAATAATTGATTATTCTATACAAATCTATTTAAAAAAATCTATATATAGTTTTGTACTATATGTTAATTATAATTATTGGCTTCTTGCCAATTAAAGATTTGTCAGCTGTCAAGAGTGGAGACACATGCTGTGAAGCCCACGGTCAGAGCCGAATATTGGAGTGTGCTCAATGGGTGCCGTCGATCTACGTCTATTATTAATGAAGTTGAACTTATTGAAAGTTAAAATCAATTAAAAATAATAATAAACTAGTAAAAACGAAGGGATTTGGGAGAAAAAAAAAAGTGCAAAGCATTTCTAAATAATTTAAAAAGTTCAGGTAAATTTTTAAAAATCAAAATTTTGAAAGTGACAGCAGTTACCCCTAAAAATATTACAAATCGAATGGCTTTTTCATGTCAATATTCCAAAAAACAAATCCAAACATGTCATTATTTTGCTTGACTATATCGAAAAGATTAAGCAAGTAAAAATTAGAGTGGGTAGCTTTTCCGTATTCTCTTGAATGATTCCTTTTCCAATAATTTCTTCGAATAACTTTCAGTTTTTGTATATATATATAATTTATTTCTCAAAAATTAATATTATATAAAAAGTCAAAACCTACTACAAAATACAACTTTATTTTGAGCCCCATCTCTCACTGTTCAGCACGTTTTTACGAGAACTTGCAAATAAATGCATTTATTTCATGCGTTAATTATATAAATTTGAGATTTTTAGGACATAAATTTATAAAAATAGATAATCCATCTAACTTCAAATAATTAGTTACATATTATGGATAAAACTTACTGGAGTTAAGATTTTCTTGCATAAAAAAGTTGAGACAGCTAGAAAATTCTAGTTTATTGGTCGTTTTTAACTACCTGACAGTGCTATAAAATGGAAATTACTTACTGGATGTCCCTAGTTACGTGATATTTAATTTTCAAGTAACTAAGAAAATCTAACTCCAACAAATCTTATCCCTAAGTCTAATATGTAATTTTTTTTGAAGTTTATGGGATGAATTGTTTAATATTTTTATAAAATCATGTTCCAAAAATCTCAAAAAAAAATTTTTTTGATAAATTCAATCGCAAAATTTCCCTTATTGTTATTATGGGTGGCGTACATGTAGTCGTTGTCTTGAAAGCATGGGCCCCTCTGAACATTAATCAATAATTTAAAGCGGGGGCCCCAAAAATAAAAAACACTCTGCAAAGCACGACTATTTCTGAATGCAGATGGCAGGCAAAACTTATTGGCCCGAAGGAAAATGATTGAAGTAGATCAAAAATCGCTAGTTTACTTGCACGTTTTTTAACACAAAAATATCCTTTTCACGTTACATATACTTAATTGTTAATCACAGGGATTGGCAAAATTGTATTTTTCGTCCCCTAAGTTAAAGGTGCTATCCAGTATCTTGAAACCAACCTACGTGGTTTAATACGAACCTCACCAAAATGGATTTATTATATATATATTTTTTGTGTCTCTTAAATGCCACATAAAATCATATAACAAGTTGTCTTTCGGCATTAATGACCTGGAGACTGGAGCTGGACCTCTTGTAGTCAACTATTCTTTTTTTTTTTAGGTCAGACGGCCTATTGTCTTCCCATACGTGTGGTTGCTTTATTCAGGATATTCACGACTAATATCTAGTTGATTTTTCAGTAACTTTTTTAATTTTAAAAGGAGAAATTATTACAAACTCAAAATAGAGGTATAGGATCAATAATCACTATATATTTATATGAATAGATGATGCCACCCTTTATCTTTGATACTGGGCTTGGGTCTGTCGGAAGGTCCAATCCAACATTGAGCCTGATTCATCCACTTGTTGGATTGAAAAAAACTTCTTCCTATAGAAGACGACCAACCCACCTCTCAGATAGGAAGGAAGAATCAGTCCACCTCTCAAACAGGAAGGATTAGCCCACCTCTTAGGAAGGAAGAATCAACCAACATCTTGAACAGGAAGGATCAACCCACCTCTCATGAGGGAAGGAGCATCCCACATCTCAGATAGGAAGGATCGACCCACTTCTCGGACATGAAGGATCAACCCACCTCTTCCCATAGGAGGTCCATCGGCCCATTCCACAAGAAGGATGGTTAAAATCCCACACGAAAGTCCATCCAAAACCCAGAGATTACGGAGTCCGAGAGGAGTAGGAGGGGTATTCAAATTCAGTCTCATCCACTTCCAACCACTGGGTAAGTTGGGGTTTCCTTCCTATCTACAAGCCAACGTTCCACTTCCTTAGCAAGACTCCGGTAGGTGGTTTTCCACATACTTCCTACCAACAAATATTCTGGAAAACCCTACAGAAATGATTATTGAACTTCCAGCATACATAGCAAACCGAATATGATATCTACACTACTGCATTACTTTCATTCTACTTCTATTACGCGTTTATCTTCACTATTATTTCTATCTTCCAAAGGTAGACGGACTCTTTTAACTCAATAGAAGACTAATACATTTTTTGCATGTTTTTACCAAACTTTTCTCTAGGATTTCTGGCGGATTTTACCGGCTGAAATTCCCACTAACAAACATTGTGGTGCTCGGCAGAACCGATACGCATCAATTTCTTTTGATTATTACGGTAATCATGAGATACATATATTGCCTGCTGGATGTCCCAATTAGTTATCGATCTTTAGAAGTCGTTTATTTAAAAAATAATGGTATTTATCAGCCCAAAGCAACCAACATATTTTATTTACATGCGTTGGAAGGTTATGAGCACAATTAGTTGTTAAAATGGACTACGGGCCGATTAAATTCCTGTTCATTTTTTGTGAGTTTATATAACTCATGAATAATGTAGAAATTATCCATTATTACCCACCGTAAATAGTGTAGAAATTCAAAATAATGAATAATCAATTGCGTCCCATAGTAAATGAAGGGCAAAAGTCAACTTATATAAACAACGAAAATTGCCCAATATAAGCAAAAAACTGTGTTTACAGCTCTGGGCCTTGAGCCCGCCTAAAACTGCCCAGCCTGTGGGCCAAATGCACTATGAAACTGCTCCAAATTTGAGTTTTTATTTAGCCCAATGAAGAGTGCAAAATTTTGAATGACTATCCTAACCAGAAGTTGCAATTAATTACAGAGGGTTGCCATTTTTGGCTCCAATATTTTTAACGGCATGAATAGTAAAATATTTCAGCCCCAATTTTCAACAGTAATTGGAGCCAAAGGATTTGTTGTTGACCTACCTAAATCTCTCAAATGGAGTGTACTGGGTAATTTCTTCACCCTTTTTTTTTCTTCATCTTCCTGAAATGGAATTGATTCTTGATTTTTCATGTTAATGTCAATATGTTCTTGCAGGAATCCTGAGTCTTGAATTTGCACGTTGGTACATATTTTCCGCTTAGAAGCCGTTTACATATATGTATAACTTAAGTTAACCGTCGAAAATAACCAGATTAACGTGTTTACATAGATGGTGCCAGAAATGCGGGTTGCATGGTGAGCCCGTCCTTAAAATCCATACATGGTCGTTTATATAACAACACAAATTTGGTGATATTGAGCCCAGGTAAATTTAGCGGCCCATTATCCAGAGTTGGCCCAAGTTAACTGTCGAATTAGATCACAATGTAGACAATTGGCCCATTATAAGACTAATTTATTTTTTTTAAAACATCAAAAGTAAACACAGCTATCCATCCAATAACCCAACTCTAATAGGCCCATTAGCTAATCTGCTCTAGATTAATTTTTTAGAATGTAAACGATTTCTTACAGTATTACCCCATATCTCTATTTTAGGAGTAATATCCGGATATTTTGGATATAGCTCAATTCTATTATTATTATTTTTTTTTTCAGAATTTGAATTTAAGAGTTAGTTGGTTGGTCAATGATGGCACAAACCCATTTCTTAATGGATTGAAGTAAACAAACTGAGAAAAAAAAGTAATATAAACTGATTATTTTAGGCAACTGTGAATAAGCCCATAGCCATCACAACTATGGATTGCATTATCATGTCCAAGTTGTAGCCGATCGATAACAATGACTTAAATAATGTCCCTTTTGGATCACTTAATTTATTATCTGCCAAATCTTGATACTCTTTAACAAGTCTCTTGTTTTATATTCAGCAAGTTGGTTTCGTTTAGATCTGTTTGAGTTTCATTCTTGATTATTTGTCAAGTGGACGCATTATTATGATATTCTCAGTTGAATTAAGCATTGATTAAGCCCATCATTTAAGATCGTGCCCATCCCTTTACTAGAAAAGAATTATTTTTTTTTTTGAAAATAAAGATCCCTCAAACGAGGGATAACTGCATTAATCAATCAACCCAAAAATACAAGAACAAATGCGAAGGTTGGGACATGTCCCAAACATCTAACGTTAGCCGAAACTGTAATCTTCGCGAATGAGCAATAAAGTGGACAATATACTTTGCCACACGTTCGACAAGGAGAAAACGACAAACAAATAAACCTACCACAGATCTAAAATTTTTAATAAAACTCTCAAGATTTGATCCAATATTTGCACCATCTTGTATCTTTAGTGTCAGTGGTAAGTAGATATCTTCAAAACCGGATAAATGCTGCATCAGACTAGCAGCGGTGGCCTGGAGGTGACAGATCTGGTAGAGACGGCGCCAAGGTGGCATCAGATCTGGTTGACAGCGGCAGTAGGAGGCAAGATTGAAAAAAACTCTCATACGAGAGAGGACAAAACTCTCATTCGAGATGGGACAAAAACTCTCATACGAGAGAGGACACAACAAGCAAAATAATAAAACTCTCATACGAGAGGGATACAAAAAAAACCGAAAAAAAGAGAAAAATGAAATAGGGTGAGAGAGGAGGGGGCGGTAAACATACACTACTCCCCTTTTATCGTTAAGAACAGCTGCTGGTTACATATATCTGTTGGGGGCGGAGAAGAGGAGAGGAGAAGAGAAGGGCAGCGGTTGAGGGGGGTTTAGGGTTTCTAAGGAGTGAATATCCCGAAAGAAGAATTTTTAGTTTTCTAAGGTAGAAAAGAAATGAAGAAGAAGAAAATTGAAATTGAAAATATATCTAGAAGAAGTCTCTTTTTTATTAATTTAATTTCTTCTTTCCTTTTCCTTGGTGAATTCACAAATATCAATCTACCAACTCAATAAAAGTTACCCTAAAAAAATGAATTGAAATTTTGGAATGGATGAATATACTAATATATTTTCAGGAACTATTTTTTTTTAAGAACCACAAAATAAAATCCCACGAGAAAGAGGAAATGTCTTTGAAATAAGTTGTATTCCTATCAAACTCCAAATTTTAGATTCCGTACGAGTAAAACAAAAATAAAATTAACTAAACTGAACAAGCAAACTACGAATATCTGAAATTAAGTTTTTATTTTTAGCCAAAATGAGGATAACCTATTTGTGAATTTCATTTTTAATATGGATATGTCGTGTTAGTAATTTTGTTAGCTAGTATATATAATTTGTTGGGTTGCTCTTTCAGCGTTTTGTTTGAAAGAGGTAGAAATTATTTTGAATGAATTTAAATTTAGGGAGAATTACATAGGAGTCCCCACAGATTATTATATTTAAATATATGTCTCTCTTGTTTTGTTTTTTATATTTTAGTCCCTTGATTGGTCAACCGTTAGTCAGTTCTATTAATTTTCTGGTACCGTTGTATTCGTCTCATCGAGACCTTGAATTTGGAATATAAATTTGTCTGATTCGGTGAAGAAATGGAAAATTTGGACTATACACACAATTGAAGGAAAATTTCTTAAACTTGTAACTTTCTCGTTTATTCACCAAATCAAATAAATTTAAATTAGTCCAAATTCATCGTCTCGATGAGACGAACACAACGGCACCAGAAAATTAACCGAACTGACTAACAGTTGACCGGTCAAGGGACTAGGATATAAAAAAATAAAATAAGAGGGACCTATATAAAAAAATAATAATTTATGGGGACCTCTATGTAATTTTCCCTTTAAATTTATTATCATTCAGGTTTTAATTGTCTTTGGCTACTAACATTATGGCATAAATGCAGATTATTGTGATGTACGGTTTTCTCTTCTCTATATACCTAACCTAATTGTTGAATATATATATATTTGGATGCAACATATCCACATACTTGATCTGGTATGATTAAATTATTTTTTCTAATGTCTAAAATTTATAGTCACAAGTCTATGAAATATTTTGCTGTTCATATTGCTTATTTCAATTTTAGACATTAAAAGCATATTTTTTCTAATTTTAAAAAATTATAGTCACATGACTATGAAATCTTTTGCGGTCAATGTTGCTTATTTCAATTTCAGTCTTTAAACGCATTTATTGCAGTAAAGACCGGGCAAAATGGGAAGTGACATTTATTTGATGAAAAAGAATTTGACATAATTAGGATCTTCCAAATTTATGTAACTGTTCTTTTTCTCTCTAATTATTCGACCTTATGTTTGGAAATACCTAAGTGTAATTATTCAATATACGTAGGTCCATGACCGGTTTCTGGAAACTGGACTTCGGGAAGCTTTTGCAACGACTTAAATTTTACCTTTGAATAATCATTAATCACATATAATTTATAATTCACGGACACTTCTAAAAATCTCATTCTGTCATGTCGTGTTGTGTCTGACACCATGTCGGGCACTTGTGTCGGGCATTCATCTAATGTAAAATATCGAAAAAAATTCGTATCGCCGTATCCATATTATATCGTGTCTGTGTTGGTGCTTCATAGCATATAACTTTCACTTCCATGAGCTATCATGCTAGCTCTAGGTTGTGTTTTTTTTTTTAAAAAAAATCAGTAATTTTGATATGCATGGTTATGAATTAACAAAGATTTGTTGTATGGACCAAAATATAATTTCATATTTGGAAATTTTTTCTATAGCTCCTGACCTTTGCGGTTTTTTGCAAATTGCCTCCTAACTTTTTTTTTTCAACAAGTTGCCTCCTCATCTTTCACAATATTTACAAATTACTTCCTAAAATATACTTCCTGCGGAATATTCTGTCTAGATGCCAACACGTGCGCCACACATGAGTTTCTTAAGAATAGAAACGTCATTTAAACTTCGACCCCACCCATTGCACTTGCCCGAACCTACCTAAACATTTTAATCTAATTAATTGACTCTAAACTATATGATTTAATTTTTCCTTATTTGAGACCGTAAACTACGTTAACTAGGAGAGAGGGAGTCTTAATTCTTCACCATGGTTAAGCTTGACTAGATTAAGTATTTAATTTTTGTTAATTATTAATTTTCCATATGTCACAATTTTATTAGCTGGTTCGGCCGAGTCGGGTTCGTCCAAGAATTTTCCTGCTCGCACTTGAAAAATGGTTTTCACGGTTACGGTTACGATAAAAGTATTTTTTTAATTAGAGATAATTACACAAAACCTTCTGAAATTTACATAAAATCCAAAAAATCATCGAAATGATCTTATAAATACCTTCTGGCCAAGTAAACTGAAATCTTATAAGTACCCCCTTGAAATATAAAAACATATATACATAATATCCTTTAAAAACCTTACAAATACCCCCTATAAGTGTAAGATTATAAGATTTTGATGATAAAATTGTAAAGTTTGCAAACCGCCTATTGGATTTAATTTGTGTAATTGACATATTAACTATACCCCAAACCTAACTATACTCCAAACCGAACCTCTCAAATTGGCAAATAATTTCATTCTAGCTCTAGGTAAACAACATACCTAATTACTTATTAGGAAAAATTATAGATTGTCATATTTACATATAGTTCATTCTATTGTTTCATTTTTTACATTCTAGTTCCTTGACCGGTTAACCGTTAGTCAGTTCCGTTAAATTTCTGGTACCGTTGTGTTCGTTTGATGATCAAGACAATAAATTTGGAATATAAATTTGTCTGATTCGGTTAAGGAATGAAAAATTTAGACTATACACACAATTTAAGAAAAATGTCTTAATTAAGCTTGGCAATTTGGATTAAACACACAATTGAAGAAAAATGTTTTAAGCTTGTAACTTTCTCGTTTCTTCAATGAGTTAGACAAATTTATAGTCCAAATTCATTATCTCTATAAAACGAACACAACACAACGATACCAGAAAATTAATGAAACTAACTAATAGTTGACCGGTCAAGAGACTAAGATATAAAAAATAAAACAAGAGAAATCTATCTATAAATAATAAATATGTCAATATGTAGGGATACTTATATAATCGCCCTTAATTATTAATATAAATCTCTTTTTCTGTTCCATAAGGTTTTTAATTATTATAACCATGATTCATGCATGTGGAACGAAATCTGATATTGCCTCTCCCTATATAAGGTGTCCTCTTAATACCATATCCTTCTACCAAAACAGCTGATCATATACAATTTTCAATTTTCACATATATAAAACAATATTCCCAACAAGAATTTCCAAACTATAATTCAGAAATTCTCATAATTAATTATCCAATGGAAGAACTTCAGCTGTATGAAGTTTCATTTTTCATTCTCATTATATTCTCAACTATATTGTATTTCACTAGAAAGCAAAGCTCATCTCCCAACAAGAACCCGCCACCATCACCACCCGCCCTACCGATCATCGGAAACCTCCACCAACTCAGCCAATTGCCCCACCGCTCTCTCTGGGAATTATCCAAAAAACACGGCCCGCTCATGCTTCTCTGGTTCGGCTCAAAACCGACACTCGTAGTTTCATCAGCCGAAGCAGCGAAAAACGTATATAAAAGCCACGATCTCTCCTTTGCAGCTCGGCCTGTAATAGATGATCTCAAGAAAGTCTTTTATGGAAACAGAGACTTAGTTAACATGCCATTCGGCGACGAGTGGCGCAAGTTGAGAAGCATATTCGTCCACGAGCTGCTTCTCGGTAGTACGATGGCGAAATCACTGAACTCCATCAGGGAAGAAGAAGTATCTGTCCTGATGGATAAGATTAAACATTGCTGCATTGCATCATCACCTGTTAACTTGAGCAACATGTTTACGGCCCTGACGAGTGATTTGATCTGTCGGGTAGGTTTCGGGAAGAGATCGAAAGAAACTGAGAATGGGAAGAAGTTCCTGGATTCGATGAATGAATTTATGCAAATGTTGTTTGGTTTCACGCTTGGGACAATTGTTCCGTGGCTTGGTTGGATTAATTGGTTGGGCGGTTTGAATCCTTTACTCGACAGATGCATTAAGGAACGGGATGAAATACTGGATGCAATCATTGAGGAGGGCTTGGAGAAATATTCAAGTGGAGATCATGAAAATAAAGAAAATTTCTTGGATATTTTGCTCGGAATATACAAAGCCAAAACTCCTGGTGTCTGTATTGATTTGATAACTATCAAATGTGTACTTATGGTAAGTCATCGATCTCTCCTTCTACTATCATACATGCACGTCAAATTCAACTAAATTAGTGCACATTTTCAAACTTACAGATCATTTTAAGTTATAGCAACAAAAATGAGATTATCCCTCGATCATCATTGACTATGAGTACTACGAGTTTTAACTATAATGGAAAATTAAGTTCGCCACAAATTTAATAGAATTCGTCACAAATGCGTATTATGTCGTGAATTTTCATCTTTCACATATCTCTCCCTATTTTGCCAAGTTGCTGATTTGTTTTGTGACGGATATATAAAATTCATTACAAATTATTTGAATTTTAAAGTTTATATTTAAATTATTTTCTTCATCACAAATTTAAAAATTCTATGATAGGACTTTCTAATCCATCACTAATAATCTGTCGTTTTCAATGGGTTGTCGCATATGGAGACTGGAGTATATAAATGTTCAAGTAAACTTATATTTGAATATGGATATTATTATTCAATATATAAGATCACAAAAAGTCTCAGAAAGTTCACAAAAATAATACTCCATAATTAATTAATACAGATTCCAAATAATTGCTCATATAAAAAATTATTGTCCCACTGGATTCTTAATTATTCTGATTTGACAATTTAACTGTCATATCAAATTTTATTAATTTAGTACTATTTTCCTGATCGATCAAACACAGGATCTTTTCGCAGCCGGAACCGAGACTTTAGAAACTGCTCTAGGATGGGTAATGACCGAGATCGTAAAGAACCCGACAGTCATGAAAAAACTCCAAGAAGAAATCAGAGACACCATGAAAGGCAAACACCACATAACCAACGATGATTTGAAAAATATGAACTATCTGAAAGCCGTGATCAAGGAAACATTTCGCCTCCACCCGCCATCTGGGATATACTTTCGGGCCGCCAGAGAAAATGTAAAGCTAATGGGATATGATATTGACAAGAACACAATGGTGCTGTTCAACGCATTTGCCATTGGTCGTGACCCCGAATATTGGCCTGAGCCCGAAAAGTTTATGCCTGAGAGATTCTTGGATTCATCTGTGGACTTTAGAGGAATCCATTATCAGTTGTTACCTTTCGGGTCTGGAAGGAGGATCTGTCCGGGGCTTGGATTCGCGGTCGCCGGGATCGAGCAAACGGTGGCGAATCTCATGCACAGGTTTGACTGGGAATTGCCTGATAAAATGAAAGGGGAAGATTTGGATTTGACTGAAGTGCCTGGATTTATAACTGCGAGGAAAAATCCTCTTACTGTTGTTGCAACCAAATGTTACTTTTAGGGCGAATTAAGTCTAACTACATCGTAGTTTAGTGAAATTACATTTTAATCCATAACTTTTGATATTTTACAAATTAGTCCTTCAGATATGTATCGGATTTCATAAAAATAACGGTGAGGTGAAATTTATTGGAACGCTGCTAACAAAATAATATGAGGACATGTTTAATTTAATGCACATGTTTTTGGTGAGAGAATCCCTAAGCCAAATGGCTGAGTTTTTGGGTATTCTTTGAAGACCATTCTTGTAATCCACATAAAATAGCCCGAACCGGATGGTGTAACCGGAGCTCCATTCAAAATTGTCAAGAAATGACCATGCAAGCAAACCCTTCACATTCACACCATTCCTGTCAACAAAACAAAAGCTTATTAAAGATATATTAATTAATTAATTAATTAATTTGCAATTGAATATTCTATGCCTACTAATAGATTTTAAAAGAACTTTTGAAATTAAAAATAGTAAACATTTATCCCTCTTGCTTACGCCCTGATTCTCTAATCTGGCACTTCACACGGCATGGTGATTTCACTCTAAAAAGTGCCTATCATCTAGCTATCGAGTTGGCGACGTCCTCAAGGGAAGATCACAACCCCACAGTAAGTATATCAAAGGTTTGGAATTTACTTTTGGAAGCTTAAATTAGGCCAAATTGTATTTTTGTTCTGTATCTATCAGCATATAGCGATTTTAGTCCTAAACTATTGGAAATAGCGATTTTAGTCATATAACTTCATAAATGTAGCAATTTTGGTCCTTTTTTCACCGGATTTCCAAATCAGCACCGGAAAATGTCATGTGCGGAGTGCGTGCGAAATGTTCCGGCCAATTTTAGTTGACATGGCATTAATGAGTGCCAACTCGCCCTCCAAATCAGCATTGCTCAGACACAGTGTAATGCCACTTTTTTTGTTAAAAAACTCTTAAATAACAAAAAACTTAAAAACGAAAATGTAAATTAATTATGAAAAGCTAAAAGAAACAAAAAATGATTTTCAAAAGTTAAAAAACATTTAACTATTAATTTTGTCTGAAAATGAAAAAAAACAACGAATCCTAAGAAAATCCCTCTTCTCAAACACTCAGATTGTTTCTCCTCAATAACCTGTGCATTTCTGGAATTCGTTGAAGAAGGATGTCGTCTTGGCTATTATTTTGAGGATTAAGCTTTTCTGAAAGAAATAAAACTAAGAAGGGAACAGACGGACGAACCCTAAGCTTGTCTGCAATTTTGAGGATTAACATTGTGTGCAATTTGTTGAAGGAGGAGGGGAATATAATCACTCATGTCCACTGAACCTATGCTTGGTGGAGGAGGCTCGCAGATCTGAAGTCGATGGTGGGGTGATCTTGGTCCCCTCAGAGGACGAGACTACTTCTACTGCTACCGTGCCGCCCAAGAACTGCCGCCCACCACCACGGCGCTCTACTCGTCTCCCAGACATCCGGCGGTCGCCACCACCCTCACCAACACAGACCACCACCTCACCTTCTCCTTCACCACCCACCATGGCCAAGAAAAGGAAACTCACGCCACCACCTTCCCCAACTTCTGAAATCGCCTTCGCCTCGCCAGACGCCACACCCGCGGCAACTGAGATACCACCAGCCACCCATCTAGCGCCGCCGCCGACTCCGGTTCCCACGAAGCACCTCTGTCTCTATCACGATCCTCAATTTTAATTTTTCTGTTCCCTAATTTTATTTTTTCTTTTCCCTTTTGTATATCAGAAATAAAAGATACAAAAAAGTAAATTATCTTAAATGTTTAATTTTATTTTAAGGGTTTTGATTTGTTTAATTAATTTCTCATTAAAATTATTTTGAAGATAATGTGTATATACATATTTATTTTTTTAGTTATTAATTCTTTTTTAATCATATATGGATCCAACATGGATTTCCGACTGCCATGTCATTAATTTCCGGCGCTGATTCGGGATTCCGGCGAAGACATGACCAAAATCGCTACTTTTGTGAAGTTACAGAACTAAAAACGCTATATCCAATAGTTTAGAACCAAAATTGCTACATGCTGATAGTTACAGGACCAAAAATGCAATTTAGCCTCTTAAATTACTCCCTAAAATTAAAGCCTTTGTAGAGGATTTGTCATAATATATTGCCTACGGAACGAAAAATCTCATTAAAAGACATTGCCAAATTAACCCGGCATGCTCGTTTTGTCGACCATACACTTTTTCATGCCACTTTGCTCGACAAGTTTGGGCCTTGTCCCATATTCCATGGAATATAGTGCATCGGCTGGAGAGAGATGTGTGTTTGGGCATTGAAACAGCTATCAAAGAACTAAGTGAAGATGACTCTTGCATAGGCCTGTCAATGGGTGGGTATTTGCCCACCCAAGACCCAAAATACCTAGACTCATACCCAACCCATACCAAAGAGTCTTGCATGTTCTTCTCAACATTGTGGTCCATATGGAATATGAGGTATCGAAAGTGGGCTGATGGAATTGATGCCCAACCATCTGATATATGTTGTTCGTGATGCAAGGAAGTGGTGTGTGGACCAACAAGCTGTGGCGCGGACCTCTCTCCTCATCAGACAGATTTGAACAATCCACGGCCGCAGCAACCTGATCACATTCGATGGAGACGTCCAGCTAACAATGTCATCAACCTCAATTTTGACGGTGCAGTTTTTGCTGAAACAGGAGAGATAGGCATCGGCGTGGTGGCGAGGAATGGAATCGGGGCTGTTGTAGGGTGGGAAATAAATCGAATTCAAGGGCCTGCTGATCCAGAATTTGCCGAGGCTTTCGCGGCATTCTTTCTAGAAAGCTGAAAGCTCATGAAATTGATCACTCGTATTTAGGAAACTTAGTTGAGGAGTCTAAGTCATTGTTAGGTCACTTTGAATATTCTTGTAATTTTCTTTTTATTAAACATGAGACTAATTATGTTGCTCCTGTTTTAGCTAGGAATGCGGCTCACGTCTGCGTTAGTTTGGGTGATATCCCCGAATTTGTACAAACTTATGTAACTTCTGATTTTGATTAATATATAACCATATTTCTTCAATATATATATATATATATATATATATATATAACACTTAATAGATACTTACTTAATGGCTTCGCGAACAGCTCGAAAATGGCGATTGTAGAAATCAATTCGCCGTACATCTTCAAGTTCGCTTTTAATGTTACCGCTCTCGAAGGTACCATAACCTACTCACAAAAACAAATGTAAAAGTCTAAATTATATAAATAAATTTAAATACTACTTATAAAGAATTAAATGTTAATTTAGCAAGGAATCATATATATATATATATACCAGTTTCTGTAATGTAAATAGTTGGAATTTTGTACTTGTCCTTAGTGTAAACTAGAAGATCATAAAGTCCTCTCGGATATACTTCATAGAAGCTCATTTCGTCCTGAAAATCATTAGTTAATTGAATATTACAAAAAAATTAGAGCCAGTTACGAAAGTTCCCTGAGGTTTATGTCATTTACGAAAAATACCCTAAAACCTTGTAACCTTATACTTACCATCCCTGAGGGTATTTGTAAAGTTTTTCAGGGATATTATGCGTACATTTTTATGTTTCAGGGGAGGGGGGTATTTGTCAGGTTTCAACTAACAAGAGGATATTTGTAATGTGTCATGATTTTAGGGTATTTTCAAAAACAAAAAGACCTAACCTTCAGGGTTTTTTTTTTGTAATTATCCAAAAGATTAATCCACAGCAAGTCATGAAGAGTGGCATGAGTTTGTTGATCAGCAACTTACCGTATCACCAATTTGCTCACCATTGATATTAGCTGTCAATTAAAGAATTAAGAATGAAAATTTTTAATATTTATGTTAATCAGTCTATTAAAAGGTTACACAAAAATCCCTGATATATATATATAATGTCGTTTGTAATTTTACCATTGGAATCTTGCAACCTTACACTTACCCCCTGTAATGCTTTTCAGGGGTAGTATGTATACATTTTTATGTTTCAATGGGGTATTTATAAGGTTTCAGTTGATCAGAGGATATTTGTAAAGTTTTGATGATTTTTAGAATTTTTAAGCAAACCTTAGGAGAGTTTGTGTAATTATCCCTAAAAAATAATTCAAAGGAAAGTAAAATTATGCAAGTAAAATGATTATAAGAACAGAAATTGATAAAATATTTAAAAAAATAAAAATCTAATTCTTGAAATTGGAAACATACTGCTGGAAAGACGGGCCATACTATCCGTTGTCATGCTAATGTTGCCATCTCGGGACAGAACATTGGCTGCATAACTTGCACTATAGTAATTCAGTCCCAAGAAATCAAAAGATCCTTTAATCATTGCGCTTTGCTCCTTGGTGAACTTTGGCAATCGATTTCCCACAAGATCTTGCATTATTCTTGGATACTCTCCATAAACTAAAGGATCAATATACCTATAAATGAAACACTTTTACAGTGAAGACAATACAAAAATTTAAACCCAATGCAGTTTAAAGTCTAATCGAAGTTAGTTAAAGTCTTTATTTGATATATTTTCATCAATTTTACTGTGGCGAAAACATGGTGGAAAAAATGTAAGAATATGAAGACGAGTACTTTAGGAAGAGGAGGAAGTGGAAAAGAGAACACTCATAATATTTTTTCTCTACTCAAAATCCACACTTCTATAAACTCAAAATACTTTTAACAACTCAACTCTTCTTTCTTTCAACTTGTTGTACTCTCTTTTTCAAAACAAATAACATAGCATCTATATATACTAATCTCTAGACAAATGTAAAGGCATAAAATAAATACCACAATAAAACTAGATTAATGCCAAATGACTTTTGGCTTCACCACTACACCACTACTCCACTAACATATAATTAAAACACACTTTTAATTATATTTATTCTCTAGCAACTCTTCACTTGACCCATGATCTCAAGCTTAATTACCACATTCAACATTTACAAGATCAATAATGAAACCTCAAGGGGTTTTTTGTAATTTATGAAATAAGAGGGACTAATTTGTAATTACATCAAACCTTCGGGGTAGTTGATATAAGTTGCCCTATATCTTCACAAATGAGCTTACTTACTTACCATCCATACATAAAATCAAGAGCTCGCTGTGCTGCTTTTACATCGAGTCTGCTGCTGGAATATGGCACCATCCACACTGAATTTAGTGTTATTCCTATTTCTCCCTTTTGAGTTGCCTATAAAGGAGGTTTTACAACATTAAATCAACTGACTTCACTAAATCACAGGAAATTTTATGCATTTTTCTCTTTAATTAACCTGATACTTGTTCTTATAAAGTTTGACAGTTTCAGCATGGCAGAGTAGCATATGGTGACCAACTACATAAGGTTCGGTGGCGGAGTTGCCTTGAGGGCAATCTGCTCGAGAGGAGCACCGCCCTGGGGCTTGGATGCCGATGAAGCCTCCATCATATCCGCCGGAGGTAAAAACATAAGGCTCATTAAATGTGATCCAATACTTAATACGATCACCAAATTCTCTAAAGCAAAGCTCAGCAAAATCTCTATAATCATCTCTGTAATTAACCAAATTGTACATTATAAATATTCATCTACTGGATAATTTAGAAGTTTATTAGGTGACTTACATAATGAGAGGACTCAGAAAGCCTGTATACTCATCTTCTAGTGCTTGAGGAGTATCATAGTGAAATAGAGTCACAATTGGAGTTATGCCTGTTCATTTTTGCGAGGTACAAATGGAAAACTTTGAATTAAAATGGAGAAAGAAAAAGATTTTAGTTCTTTTGTCCTACTTTTGTATCCCACAAGTATTTAAATTGTGGATAATAATTGGAAAAAAGAAAAAGTGAAACATAACATCTAATCCAAAAAAAAAATGCGAAATTTGAGAACTTGATCACCATATGCAAGGAGCTCATTGAAGACGTTGTTGTAAAACTGAATCCCGTCCTTGTTCACACCTCCACTTAGCTTCCCACCTGAGAAAAAAGTAGTTTAATTTTGGGTTGTGACCACTTAATTATGTTGCCATTTATTTCATTTTTCTTGTATGTTAGTGATTTGGTTAAGCTGCAAATTAATGATAATAGTTTGTCTTACGGGGCAATATCCTTGACCAGGAAATGGACATCCTGAAAGCATCCAGTCCTGTATCTTTCATCAATTTCACGTCATCCTGCATTATTAGTTAAATTCCAGAAAAAATAAATCAGTAATTAAATGTAGACAATACTTATCAGAAGTGAAAATTAGTGTGCCACACTACATATTCAGATTTCAGAAAGTACCTTATATAGATGATAGAAGTTGTCAGCCACGTCGCCATTCCTACGATTTGCTATTTTTCCTGTAAATTTATCCTTCTTTCTTATTCTTTCTGAAAAAATTCTATTTACCAGAAAAGATAATCCTCAAGAACACTTTCTTTTATTAAATAGTTTATAGAATATCTACAGAAAAATAAGGAAACCTGGAAAATTGTGGGTGAAAGTATCCCAAATACTTGGTCCTTTACCATCTTCAAAGGCAGCACCCTCATACTAACAATGATCATTTACACACGATAAATATCTCAAAGAAAAAGAAAAGAGTGATAGCGAATTACATACAGTACACCTAAGGTTTTCCATAATTACAAAAGACTACCCCTATGTTTTCAAAAATTACAGAAAACCCTCTGACTTTTCAAACAACTACAAAAATCTAATAAAATACCCCCTGCACTTTATAAAAAATTCTACAGAAAAAAAACCTGTAATTTGTAATTGTTTGAAAAGCTCAACGGGGTTTAGTAATTCATGAAAACAGAGAGGGGGTATTTTGTAATTATGAAAATGTTAGGGGTACTATATGTAATTCACGGAAAGAGTTAATATTGTGTACTTGATAAGCAGATGAAGCAGCTCCGATGATAAAACCAGGTGGGAAGCTACTCCGATTGAACTGCGAGGTATCATATGTTAATGATCCCTGCAGGCCGCCTGTGTCTGCTGCAGAAGTCAATGCAAAAACAGTAGGCATAAAAAGTACTATAGAATAATTAACAGAGCAGTACTGTAGAATTGCCATAATTTAGCTCAATATGTTTGTGATAGAGAAAACTTTAATTACCTTGCTCCTTTAAATAGAACTTAACCTGGAAAAAGATGAAATAAAATTATTGTGCAGGGATCAGATAATATGAATATTTCAGGGCAAATTACACTGTATGCCGATATAGCTGAAGTTAGCTAATAATAGAAAAACACAAACCGTACAAGGCTCTATTTTTACTTTTATTGAAAATCATTCAGAATAACATTAATTTCCAGTTGTAGTAAAAATAGTTCGGTTTTTGGATTTGTGTAGTAAAAATAGTTAGATTTTTGGATTTGTGCATATTCTAAGTTTAGATCCAAGTTTTTCCAATCCAATCTCCACGTCTTATATAAAAATAGAAAAAATCATTCTTGAAATTTTAGACTGACTTGAAAAATGGTGCAAGTTTACAACAAAGAAATATATTTATATATATAATATGCAAAATTTATGTGATTCACAAGCCTTAGGAACTTTTCTTGCTCCATTTTACATCTACCGAATTCCAAAATTTGGAACAATTTCTATTAAATCATACATGATACCATCATATATGTTTTACTTGACCATCAACATCTCTATCAGATGGGCTCATGATTCAATTGGGACGATGGATAACCTACTTATACTATTTCGCCTTCCTCTGGTTCTTCCTCCATGTAATACTCTTGAACCCCCAAATCGTTTTCTTCAGGTAACATCCCATCAAAATCAAGAAACTCATCTGCATTCGTTCCACTAGCAAGGTCCGCATACAAATCGTCCAAACATGGCTCAAAGTCGAAATCTAGATCACCAATATCAACTAGTTGTTGAATACATGAATTGTTGTCTTCAGTTGTCATTATATGTGCGTCACTACAGTCAGAAACTGTTCTGGCCCGTTTTGCCTCCTTAACAACTTGTGGGCTCCGCACCACCTCTTTAAATACTTTATCATTTCCGTAGATATGGTTCTTGAGATCCGATACATGAGGATCTCGAGATTCCCCGTCTTCAATTTCTTCCTCCTTGAATGTCACGCCTTTCGGGCTTGGATAATCACGATGAACAGGCTCCTTAATATCTTTCTTGATTGGATTTACATCATTTACTACTTCAAAATCACAAGTGTGCGAGGGTAAAAAGACATGGATAACGGGGTACTCCAATATAACTATATTTGCTAACTGCTCGCGAATTGGTGCATTTATGTTTAATTGACGAAAAGGTGATTTTTGGCCCTGCAAATAAGGGTTATCCAAATCAGGCTCAACTTGGATAATTAAAGCTCAAAATGTAAAAGGATTCAATTTCTGTTCAATGGGAAATGATTTAGGAATTGAAGAACAAATATTTGAACTAGTTGAAAATCAAGAAGGATATCAATCAATGAGCACAAAAAAAGATAAAGAGTAGAAAACCTTTGGATATTTGCGGATGAAAAACTTGAGAGAATCCAAAGTCTGATCACAGAATTGTTTCAATGTGTGGTTCCATGGACCAGGTTTTAGATGATTTTCAATCACAGATGATAGAGTTGTATTCTCATGTACTCTGCAGTGGAAGAATGCATATGAGAGAGACAAAATTAGATGAAAAAGCTTATCAATAAAAGTAAAATTTGCAGACACTATTCTCCAGGTAGATATATTTGCCAAGAACCTTACCCATGATCAACCAACACAATGTCAGTTGAATTAAATCGCCACTCAATGGTCCAAGATATGAATTTCTTCCTGGAAACAAAGGTCAAGAGAATTAAGTTTAAGTTAAATCTTGTCAAGTTTCAACAAATTGAAATCCAAAAGAAAAACAAATTTATATGGACAACGGAAATACCTTAACATTAAAGTCTTTATTTACATAAAACATGTATGTTAACCAATCAAGTCATTTAATAACGAATTGTTTTATGACCAAACATCTCCCACTTAAGGTACTTTGCCTTTCCACAAACAACTCAACCAATCTTCTATGTATAATAAATATCAAACCACTCTCAGAATGAAAATTCAAACAACTAGATTGGAGAAATGGCACTTGGAAAAAATTGTTCCACGTGGGCCACAAAGTCATTTTGTAAGATGTAACATGAAGGAGCAAGATACATGCATCTTAGTCGGAATATAGCTTTAACAAATAATTAAATAATAATAAAATGTAGAGTTGCTAAACATCTTAGAACAGCATCTAATAAAAGATAAAAGAAGCAATCATCACAATCAACACAAGCTCCAACATGGCAAGCTAAAGAATTACCCAGAAAGATTACGGGAATCTGTCTTACAAACTGTAAAAATTTACAGTGCCCAACAATGTAAGTAGATGCAAACAACTAAACAAGTGAAAATCTCAAGAGATTGGAAATTACTTGTGGTTGTAGTAAGTCCGGTTAGTCTGTCTCTTTGACATTCCACTGGAAAGAAATAATATTTTCGTCCTCTGTCTTGCAGCAGCATTCCGCAGATTTTTTAGGGCAAATGGAAGCCTAAAATGAGAATATCCACATAACTTAAATCTCGTCCTCTGAGCAGAATCAGCAATTCGCTTCACATCCTCCAGCATATTGTAATCTACCGAAGTGATAAAAGATATTATTATTAACAAAACCCTTCATTAACTGACAATGCAAACAATGTACAAAAAAAACCATTCGGCATAGTCGAGTTAGTTGAGCAAGGATTTCTGATTTTCGAAGACTCAAAGGACATTAAATCCAATGTGATGAGTTAAAAACCATTTGATTGTCAGGATAAATAAGTATATTCATTGAGAAATATATTTTATATACCGTTGCATCAATCAAAAGTGAGTATGCAAGGAACAATTCTAAGAAGATGATCATATCACACATCGCATACATTACATAGCTTTCGCCACATTAAAAAATGTGAACCAATCAACAGAAAAATTATAAGCACAGCCAAATAAGAGCAAACTACTTACAAGTAAGGAATGAGAAACCAGCATATATAAAAATGAAACAACCCCATCAACGCTTCACCAAATCAACAGACTGTTAACTATGAAAACCCAATAAGACGCCATAAGTTAAATACGAAAAGAACTCCAAATCACAACTTCCGAACAGAGGCATGCAGAAGCAAAGATAGACTGTAACTGTAAAACTAAAGCATTAAACAGGAGCGAGAGAAATTGGGTTTCCCCTCAAATGATCGATTATCACCTGAAAGAAGGAGATTATCATCAAATTGTGAAATCGGGACGAAGTTAGTGTTGGCTCTTTTGCCGGTGCAGCCTGTGCGCTGCTTGTGGGAATTGACGCATGGGAGGCTACACGAGCGAAAAGAGCAGCCTGGGCACTTGTATTTCGATGGATTAGTTTTACACTCTTCGCAAATAACCGGTTGCTTTTTGTTGCTTGTAGGTGAGGATTGTTCTTGCGTCTCCCCCATTGTAATTCAGTTTCAGGTAGAGAGAGAATTTGATTTAGAGAAGAAAGCAAAGGTTTTAAGGGGGTTTTAGGGTTTCGGGTGACGGGAAACGGCGTCGTCGTGATGAATAGATAATTGAGTTTAAAGTTAGTGAAAATTATTTTCAAAGCCCCTTCAAACCTTTAATTTCTGAAAAAGCCCCGAGAAAGGAATTTCTAATACAAAAGAGTCCACTTCTTAACATCTAGAATAAGACCATTTTAATTTAATTTTTCCTCTTTTCCTTCTTGATATATCCATCAATCAATTTATGCATGTATTTTCAAGATTATTTCCTATTTCTTTTCCAAATTTCTAATCACTTGTATTCCTTATAAGTAAACATTATTATTTTTTTATATTTATGATAATGGAACAATAAAATATGAACAAATAAAGCATGTAATTATTTTGTAGTCATTGATTTATCTTCCATTTTTATAAAGCGAACGTTGTTTTACGCACACAATTCGACCTTGTCATTGCAAGAAATCGAACTCAGACTTCCACCCACACTGGAGTAATATCTGGTGGTCATTAGGTCAAACCCCAATAGTTATAAATTTTCAAATTCTCCAATTGATATATACCAAAAAAAAATTATTAAATAATGACTCCTATGTATTTTTATTTTTATTTTTATTTTGACCTTGTCTCTAACTACACAGATGTTTTTCAACCGTTTATACTAAAAAAGCAACAAGATAAGATTTTAGAAATTTATGGCATATCATAATTATTATCATTCTAAAATTTGATCACCTAGGCTACAAGTTATGACAAAATCACTAATTAAACTAACTTACCGTTTTGCTCCATCGAAAATATCAAAATGTGGCATTGTATATGTACTTTGTCACTTAAGTTGTGCAAAAGTAGTAGAATAATATTATTATTCAAAAAATCGTTTCAAAATTCCAAGGGTCAGCCGAGCTGCCAACTAGGAGAGTCATCATACAGTGAGAAAACAACACTTATCAAACAATGATTGTCGAAAGAACAAGTTGCCGCATGCAAATCTGTAATTAACCAATTACAAAAATCTCGTTTTCTCAGACAATTATAATATTTTTTCTTTTGTCATATCATATATATATATATATATAAAATAACAAAAAAAAAAAAGACTGGAAAAAGATATATAATTAGAAATGAAGCATACCCTTGGAATCTCAGAATTGCCACAATAATCTTTTGGGATGGGATTTCACAGAAAGAATTTGGTTCCATTTTCAGAAAACTGTGATACTACATTACAATTGTGACCTTTTTATTAATTATTTAATTTAATAAACCGAAATTATTACATAAGTTCTGCACAAGAAGCTTCTTCATCTAAAAATCTAGTCCTGCTATATTACTCGTGTTGGACACATTTCTAGTATAATATGTTGAAAAAAATCAGTATCATTATACTCGTGCCGTACAGTATTGTGTTCATGCTTCATAGTTTAGCATAAATATAGCTTCCTCATCATGGATTGACATGCACCATTGAATTGGGTATACTTTCCTATATATATTCATGGAGACATCATGACGACACTCCCATTTACACTATTTTACTGAACATAAACAATTCAATTAAAGAATCCTCGCACTATTTAAAAAGTATATTATAAGAATTTCAAACTTAGTCCACCTCAACGGCTGACACGTTATGCAGTTTATGAGATTAACAATGTAATTGTTATACTAATTATGTTGTTAATTTATTATTGTCATACGGCAAAAAAATAATGTTGGCATGTCTTGGTAAATGTGTGCTCATTGGTGCAATCACCTACTTCTTGGTGTTCCTCTTGTCTTGATCTTTTGCTTTTGCACCTATATAATGCGATGTTTGGGCATCATTTTTGTCTGTTTCTTTAGGGGCCAAAAAATGAACATGAACATTAATCAAGAGATTGATTTTCAGCAGAGATTTGGATCATTAATTAGCAGCTCTTATGCTGAAATGCAGAGTTTTTATTCCAAGAGTTTGTCCCCAGAGAAAGGTCCCATGCACCCTCAGTTATCAGGTATTCATGATCTCTTTTTCTGTAGTTGAAATGAAAGAATATGTCTTTTTCTTTTGGTGGATTTGATACATGTTGATCAGATGTTTTTTTGCAGATTGTGCTGATTTAGCAGATAAAAATGATGATAATTTCCAGTCCAGAGATACTTTACAATCACTTGTTCAATCTTGTTGCTGTGGAAATCGAAGGAAATCGATTAGATCACCAGAATGCAAGCTCCACCAGCCCCAGCAGGCAAAGTCGATGTCTGAGAGCTTGAGAAATTTGAGCTACAATTCTATCCTAAGTTTCGAGAAAAATATTACTGTGAGTGAAGTAAATTATTTCAACTCGTTAAGATAGTTAAGCTTCTATATCACATGCGGTGTTTGCAAGAGCTTCTGCTTTTTCTGGTATCTAAAAAAGCAGAAGCAGACATTACAAACAGTTGACTGCATAAAAGAATAAGTGAAAAGTTCAAATACACTTATTTTAAACTTCTAATGAACATCCCAAAAGTTCTTGATTTTGATTGAAGTGCTTTTTCTTAACAGGTTGAAAATTATGAGTCCGCAAAAATTCAGCAAGAGAAGCAGCAAACATTTAGTCCAGGTGGGACTAAATTAATTAGTTCTAGCAATGTTGTTTCAGAAAAAGAGGCGATGAAGAACAAAACACGGATTCGGTGGACGGAGGATCTTCACAATAAATTCATCAACAGCGTAAATCGTCTTGGAGGTGCCAAAAGTAAGAAGAATATTAAAATTCTAAACATGTCTTTCGATTTTTTGATTAGATAAAGAAAAAATATATGAAATAAGATTTGATTTACTAAAACTTAATTGTTTTCTTGACTGAATGCAGAAGCAACACCAAAGGGAATACTTAAGCTAATGAATTCTGATGGATTAACCATTTTCCAAATTAAAAGCCATTTACAGGTTCCATAAATTCATAAATTCAAGAAACTGCATATGTTTTGGGATTTTCCCTTTGAATATTAGATTAGTCTGAAGATTTCGTGTTTCTTCTCGCAGAAGTATCGCGTCATGCAGCCAACGCCAGAAACAACAGAAGGTAACAAATACAGATTTTGAGTTTCCTATTCTTGTGTTATTTACTAGTAGAACTTCAATGATATGAATTGATTTGTGCCTGTTACAGGAAATGAAGAGAAGCTCGACTCGAAAACGTATGTATAAAATAGGGATAATTACACTCACATATCCTGACATTTGGCTTAATTACGCAAACATATTCTAAGATTTGAGAAATTACATAAACATACCTTGTTAAAGAATTTTCATCACATCAGTGAAGTCGTGGTTGGATGGATTTCGGGACAGCCATTCCAGAAAGTTTGAATTTATTTTTTATCTTTTAACAGAAAATCAGGAACATAACTTGGAAGTGTTATTTCTCGTTAAGTTTTCTGACGACAGTTAGAGTTCAGGGTATGTTAATGTAATTTTCTAAACCTCTGGGTATGAAAGTGTAATTATCCGTATACATTATTCAACTCAGATATTTTTCTTTGCAAACCTTTGAGATTCAACTTTATTGACACAATACTTCATTCATTAACAGAGGGGTGCAGATTGTTGAAGCTTTGAGACTACAGATGGATGTCCAACGGCATCTATACGAACAATTAGAGGTTTAAAGTACTATAAATTTATTTTGGGTGAACTACCCAAACCCTCCTGAGGTTTACGGTATTTACGAAAAACACCTTGAAACATTGAAACCTTATATTTACACCCCGGGGGGGGGGGGGGGGGGGGGTCTCAAACATAAGGTTATTCAGAGAGTATTTGTAAGGTTTCAATATTTTTTTGCATTTTCAAGGGAGTATTTGTAAGGATTCAAGGTCACAGTGATGTTTTGGATTTTTTAGGTAACCTCAGGGGGGTTTTAGTAATTTTCCCTTTTATATTTGTATTCTCATGGTTTGCATTTCCATTAATTTTCTGATATTTTCTTATGATCTTATTCCTCTTTTGTTTATTTAGAGTCAAAGAAAGTTGCAGATGAGAATTGAAGAGCAAGCAAAGCAGCTTCAAACTATGATAGAATGCCAAATGCAAACAAAATAATTAGACTTGCATTCATGATATATCATGAGTTTAACTGTAAGCAGTCTTTGGTAGAATCATATTAATTCTTTCGTTAACAATTACTTAAAAATCCAACAACTTCTGTACCAATTCTTTGGATCAATTTGTTTAGACTTCAAGTGATTTTTCCGTTCAGGTAGTTTTCCACTTTTCCTATGGATAATGAGTGGACTTTTGTCCGTGTAAATTGGCATCTTAACCAATGTTATGAAAATAGGACGAGAAACGATGTTTGAGATTTAATAAACAGCTTGAACTTTTAAATGAGATGGTCAATTTATATAGTATTGATTGTCTATAAAACATAACTGGCTATCAGCTATTGCCTATTGATTCGATTACTTCGCTGCTTCGATAGGTTCAACTAATATTATATATTTCACATACATTAACATATGTGATATTGGAAATATGAGCAGGAAATATAAAAGAATTGGTGGTATAGATCCCAACTTTTAGTCATTAATTTCTCAAGCTATTTCTCAAGAGTATATCATTTGTTAATTAGTTATATAATTCAATTTAATTGTGACAAACAATTAATAAATATAATAAATGATTTAACATTGATTAAAGTGATGATTTAGTTCAAACCTAATAAAAATCTGTGGAAATTCTACCCTAGTTTCTTCTCCAATATTAAGCGATAGAAGAATCTATGGACTAAGGTGGTTGGACTAAGTGGTAAGTGATATATGATACCAGAAACAAACTAACGCTCGAAACCTACAATTTGAGAACGGCTATCCAATATGCGATACGGTCCGAAAAGTTTAGATGTATAACCTAAAGCTTAAAACGAACCAAATAATGATAGAAGTATGATAAAAAATCCTCATCGATCAAGTGATTAATATTGAACAAACCTAATTAGGACATCCCAATGGTCAACATATCTTTGACCTACTTTATTAGGAAATATGGTAATTTGATAATTAAAATGAAACGGGTCAAAATTACACTAAAAGACCGTCTCAATTAATAGACAAGTGACAAAGATATATATAACTTTTTGTACTATATATGTTTTTTTTTTTTGGTACAAAACTTTTTGTACTATAAATAGTTGAGAATTCTCTCCATTTCTAATTTGACGACTAACTTGAGCTAGTGTTAGCCGGGGCTCAATTCAGCCAATTAATATACATTGTTTAAGACAATTATTAAATTTGCTCATAATTATATGCATGCTAATAATTTATAATGTACGAACACGTCTAAAAATTTTATTCTGTTTTGTCGTGTCGTGTCCGATACCATATTCAATACTCATATCGGATACTCATCTAGTGTAAAATATCGAAAAAAAATTCTTATATGTGTTCATGTCGCCGTGTCGGAGTACTTCTTTTAGAATAAAATAAAATCATTTCGCTGGTTCTCTAATCCGCACGTGCGGAATCTCTTCTGAAGCGAGGCAAAAACACTTTCGAATGAGAAAAACAACAAATCAAACGGAACTCAAATCCCCCTTTTCTTAACCCGATTCGATAAACACATTCACGTCCGGCTACACCTAAACACACACACACTCGAACGCTCAGCAAATCATACAAAAATTGGTTCGCCTCAATCCTAGTTGCTCGATTATGCTGTTTTTAACTCGGCGAAGTTGAAATCTCTTAAAAGTTTTTTCCGCTTGTGCGAAGAATTTTGGGAATTGTTTTTAGGGTTTCATTGTTTCTGAGCTGCGACATATTGTGAATCTTGGGTTCAGCAAAAAGCTGGCCATGGACTACGAGCCGTTCGACAGTAGTGGTGAGTAATTCTGTGTCAGGAATCCCAGAAGATTTCATTTTTGCCAATTTGTTTTGGTTTCTCTATGATTTCTTTAGTTTATTTTACTTAGGGTTTGCGAGTTGCATGCATTCTTGTTTTACTGGATTTTTTTAGTTGTTTTGGCAGTGAAATTAGGTTTTGGAGTATTAATTCTGGAGTTTTTCCTCAAAAGGTGATTTTTTTACTGAATTAACTTGCTCAGTCTTCTTAATTTCATGGGATAATTTAAGTGTCGAATGGTTTTTGTTGGAGAGAAATACGGTGGGCAGCTTAGAGAAAGGCTTCCATTCTTTTTCCTGACTAATTTTGACATCGGATGGTTTTGTGGTTATTCTACTAACCTCTGGCATTGGCAGCTCAGAGAAATTGTATGTGTTTTTCTAAACTTTGCAGTTACCGAGGTTATCAAGAACCCAACAGAACATTTTCTGGTTTATCATAATGCTTGTTTGAGAGGAAAAATAATTACAGTAAAGTTGGATATTTTAGTCTGATTGGATTAGTGCCATTACATATCACTGGCTTGCGGCTACTCTTGCTTTAGCTCATTTATGATTGCTCTGTTTGGAAAACGATTTAAGGCCCCTTTGTATTTGATAAAGGTCCAACTTGTGCCACTTGTTTGAGAAGTAAACATTTTATTTGCGTGATCGAATCTTGTAAGACTTCCTCTTTTCTGAAAACAGAATTAGGATATGCAATGAGCAATTTAGGCAAGTCTTTTGGCCATAAATCTGATTATGCTATGTGGCAATATTGCAATATGTTTGATCACTAGGTACCGAAATTTCATCACATTGCTCATTACTTGAAACAGTACCAAAAAAATGACTACATCACAAGTGTTTTAATGCATACAAATTTTTTGCTTCTTTTTTCTACCTCATCCCCTCAGCTTAGATAACATGGCGTCCAGGTTAATGATCCATTGGATTATTGCCCTTTCTTTTTGTTGTGATATGTATTCATCTTTTGACCTGTTTTCATTTGATGCTGTTGCAGGAACTGATGATGATTTTCCCCCACCACATCAAAATAGAATGTCAAGAGGTGGTCGTATTTCAGGTAATGGAAGGCCCCCACCCATGGGTGGGTCCCTCCCATATCCCAGGATGTATGAGGAAACTGATATGCAAGCTAAAATTCACCAGCTTGAGCAAGAAGCATACAGCTCGGTTCTAAGAGCATTTAAAGCTCAAGATGATGCTCTTACTTGGGTATTGTTTTGGTTGCATATATAAACTCCTTAATCATATTTGGCATAATTGTCTGATCAAGTTTATACTCTACTCAATGAACTTTAATTTTCTTCAGGAAAAGGAAGGTTTAATAACCGAACTTAGGAAAGAGTTAAAATTATCAAACGAGGAGCACAGGGATCTTCTCAGCAGGGTCAATGGGGATGATACGATCAGAAGAATAAGGTTCTTTTCATAAATTAAACTTTTTTTTGGAAGAATAACTCCCAAATTCTTTAATTTAGTAAAACACTGATCTCTTTTTGGTTGCAATAAATATTTGGGAAATACTATATCAGGGAGTGGAGACAATCAGGTGGCCATCAAGCTAGTATTCATGGTGCCGGTCAACCAGTGCATGATGCAGTTCCTAGTCCCTCTGTCTCAGCTTCACGTAAAAAGACAAAAATACCCCCGTCATTGCCTTCTCAATCCTTTGGTGGGCCCTCTCCTTTCCACCCACAAGTAATGACTGCAAAACCCCAGCCGTCCTCTTCAGCAAAGCGTGGGCCCATGATGGGGCCGAAAGGGAAAAAACATAAACCTGTGAGTTAGAAAATTCTTTTAAGAAGGTGTTTGGTTAAGCTTTTGAAGAGCTTATAATCCCTCATATCTTATAAGATGTTAGATCTAATTTTAAAAATATGATCATGATTCATGAGCTTATAAGATGTTGGTAATTGCAATTGTGTAATTAATATGCGACCAAGATTCCAAGGAGTAAAGTAGTGTGTCAAGATTTTAAGAATTAGTTGGTATTCCCTTATTGGAGCTTATAAGCTAGCATTTGGTTTTAAGAGCTTAAAGCGTCTTTTCTGGATTACTTATCAAACACTTTTCAAAGCACCTTATAGGATTTTTTAAAGAACTTATAAGCTCACCCAAACACTCTCTAATTTCAAAACTGCTTACATCTGCTGATGCTAACCTTAAATAATTTGCTTTGCTTGTCAGATACCGCCAGGCTCATCTACAACGAAAATGAGGTATCCCTCTGGCCCAGCTGGAAGAGGTCAATTTGCTGGTAACCGTTTTCCAAATGGACCTTCAGAAGGAGGTTCATTTGATCCATTGGTTGGAAAGAAAGTCAGGACGAGATGGCCTGACGATAATAGTTTTTATGAAGCTTTGATAACTGATTATAATCCAGCTGAGGTATCTTTAACTTCTGCTACTTGTTGACTTTTTTGTTTTCTCGTTTAGTTCTTAAGTTGCCTCTGTTATGGATTTTCAGGGTCGACATTTACTCGTGTATGACATGGGTACTGAAAACGAAACATGGGAATGGGTTAACCTATCTGAGGTAGATACATGTTTCATTCTCCATGATATAACCTTAATTTTGGATGTTTTGTCTATTTTATAATTTCTTTATCGTGGTTGTGAGAATATAATTGTAGGTTTAGTTTCAATGTTATATTACTTGTTTCTGTCTAATGTTTTTGAAGCAGCATTTAGAAACAATCGTTCATTGCCATAGCAATTATCTATATAACTCCGTAGTGAATTTGCGTGGCCAATCCTGTCGCTAAATCATAATTAAGTGATTTGCATTCCGAGTTCTATCCTACTCAGTCCCAGTTTTGATATAGGAAATATGTTTTTCGGGAGGTGTTTATGAATGGCGTCTGCTTTTAGTTGGAGAAGTTAAAGTTGTACGAATTTAGAGTAGTAAAATTTGGGAGTGTTTCGAGAAGGAAGTAGAAAAGCACTTTTAAATAAAATAAACAAGATCCGAGAAGCTGAAAAAGCACCTCAAGTGTGCTTCTAGCTTTTTTAAATGGAAGCAGCATAAAAAAACACTTGAACAAAGTAACTTTAATGATATTACTGAAGAACAAGAAATGTCAACTCTTGTCCTGAATTCTTTTCTTTTCTTTTTTTCTGAAGATATCCCCCGAGGATATACAATGGGAAGGCGAAGACCCAGGAATTTCTCGCCATGGAGGTTTTGGTGGGCCAATGAGCCGACCCCTTGGGCGCGGAAGAGGATTGCCCAAAAGTCACCCAAGGAAAGACTTTCCATCATCACAGAATGGCGTCGGGAAAAAGGGACCTGATGACATTCAGTTGCTTCATACTGATACTCTAATTAAAGAGGTATGCAATGTGTAATTTATCGATATATTCTTTGATACGGGATACATATTGTTAAGCAGATTTGAACTTTGGTAGGTGGAGAGGGTTTTCAGTGCTAGTCATCCTGATCCTGTGGAGATAGAGAAGGCAAAGAAAGTTCTGAAGGTGAGATTTAAATAGCGTTTGTGAGTGTGATTGTTGATTTTGGGTATTCACTTGTTTTCAGCTAGGTTTAATTTTTTATTTTTTTTAAATCTTTTGATGAAAGTAGGAGCATGAACTAGCGCTTAACGATGCTATTGCCAGACTTGCAGATTTATCAGATGGTGAAAGTGGTATGCTTTCTTTGCATGGATTTTTTGTTTCTTTTTTTCTTTTTGATCATTGGCAAGTAGATGCAGGCTAATTAAAATGTTTACGTCATGTTATTTAGTGAAACTGAGTAACAAAAAATTGCTGAAGAGAAAAGAACTAATAAGCAATGAAAAGGATAAAATCATCACTTGGATGATTGGTACACTATGAAAATCTTTAAAAAAAAGGGTCAATTACGAATTCCCCCCTCAAAGTAAAGGAAAATCATTGACTTAGGTAGATTTTATACCTTTCAAGGTTTGAGGGTGTTTTTCGTAAAACGGCCAAACCTCGGGGTTTTTTTTGCATAATCCTTCCAAGAAAAAGGATTTGTATTTTGTAAAGTTAATGTTTGTGTAGAAAGAATTGCTCATCTTATTGCACATTTTGTTACATATGAAGACTTTCTTGACGCCATAACATTGTTCTTGATGGTTTTTTATGACAGATGAGGGTCGACGGTTCTTACATGGGCAAGCAATGAACAGAGAATAATGAGGTGAAGTTAATATTTTGGGGCCAAACATTTTAGATAGTCTGTGAATTAGGGCTGGAGTTAAGGGGCATGGTGCATGTATATCTAACTATTATTATCAATATGGGGGAAATACAGATCGATTTAGGACCGGTTGTATTGTGCCATAATTTGGTTATATATTCCCTAACATTTTGATTGTTTTATAGTTTCAGTAAATGAAGCTTTAGGCCAAGTGGTAGATGGATGGTGGCTTTTTGTCCTTTGTTTAGTGTTTGTGTAAAATATTAGAGTTTACATAGCTTCTGTCGTGTAAATTTTTCTGTTCATGTAGTTATACCATAATTTATAAAATGCAAGACCAATTTCTTCTATTCTTCTTTTTTTTCTTTTCCCTTTGAATTACCAAATATATAGTATACTATAAAACACGGACACGGCGATACGAATACAACATGGACACGGTGATACGAATGCAACATGATATAGACACGGCGATATGGATTTTTTTCGATATTTTATACTAGAGGAGTGTCCAATACAGTATCGGATGCGACGCGGCAAGATAAAATTTTTAAAAGTGTCTGCATCATAGATAGCATATAATCAATGATCTTGATTTTAAGTAGAAACTTTAAACCTACTAAGGAATCTATCCGGATTTGATTTACATATCCTTTTCCTTACTGAAAATGACTTACCATAATCTAACTGGATTTGATTTATGTACCCTTTTCCTTATTGAAATATGACTTACCATATTTCAAATTAACCTTTTCCTTGTACGGATTAAAGAAGCCCCGAACCTATATATATGCCTCAAACGTCACAAAAAATACAAATGAAGATGAAGGTGAAGGAGAGTTCTTCAACATATCATAATATCATTCAAGAAATTGATTTCTTGGATAGGAACAAACCCATTAAAATATTTTACACTTCTTCTCCTGAAAATTCCCCTCCAGCATTAATCATCTTTCCCGCGTTATTCGAACCCGTAAACCCATCATCTTCACCAGAGAGAAGTGATCAAATCGATGATCCCCGCGGAGTAAGTACAGATCTTACTCTTGGTCCCAACTCCAAGATTGCAGTACCATCCAAAAACCACTCTTTAAAGAAGAAATCAAGGCCAAGAAAAACCAACATTACTGTCAAACAAGTGCAACAACAACCACCTTCCGATGAGAACACTGCAAGTAATCAAGAATAGTGGAGGAATATCAGAATCCGAACTAGTTTTCTTATTCCAAAAGACTCTCACAGCCTCAGACGTCGACTTCGGTTTGAATAGAATCTTCATAACGGGAAGCGAAAAACTCATGGGGGCTTTGGGAGAGGACGAGAGAAGAAGGGTGGAGGATGAGAACAGTGAGTATAGGGTTTTGACAGTTGACCCGAATGGTGAGGGATACGAGTTGAATATAACGAGGTGGCATTGTCTGAGAATGATTGTTCTTAATCATGAGTGGAGTAAATGGGTTGGGGCAAATGGATTGGAGATTGGAGATTGTGTTAAAGGATGGGGATATCGTCATGGTGGAGGTAATTTTCGGTTGGCTCTTGATGTTATTAAAGAAGATGGAGAGTTAGCTTTGAGCCTTTGATGGATAATAGTACTTTTTTTGTATTTTATACAAATTTTAGAACTACGTAGTAGATAGAATTCGCACTTAGGCAATTTATATGTCTTGTACTTTTATTTTTGATATTATTTCTTTAGTTTCGTAGTTGTTCTGGATTTGGAAAGTGTACTTTTTTATCTAGATCAAGGCATTTATCGTCGACTATAGTAATTAGTTGTTACTCCCTGCATTGCACGGGGAATCTATTTATAAAATAAATACTATTAAATAAATTATATCATATTTTTTTATATAATTATTAACAATATATATAAATAATTAACTCATTGTGAACACCTCAATTTTGCACCTCGTCACATGATGACGTTTTGCAGAATTGATAACTCAGCCCCGCCAGACATTAAGCAGACTCCGGACGCTCGGACGATCCCTGAGAGTCAAACCCTAGGTCCATATCCCGTGACATACCTTCAGTAGCCCCCATTCGCCTCTCTACCCTTCCATATATTCGTCGAATCCTGAATTCGATGCAATATTACGATAGGACGTCGCGATAGAAGCATTTCAGTCTTTGAATCACCCAAATCGGACGTGAAACGATGGAGAAAATACCAAAAAACCCGGACAAGCGCACAAACCTTGGACCTGCCCAACACGACCGGCCGGCCAACACGACCTCGCGGGCCGGCCAACTTGCGAACTCCCCCTCCGGTTGGTCCCACCAGCCGGCCGGCCGTAATGGCCAGGCGCACTAGCCTGGCCGGCCGGTCAACCTCCCCTGGCGTTGCCCTAACTTTCTATACGGGTTTTGCAGCCGTAACTTGCCTTTTTTGCACCATTTTCACCCCTATATAATGAGGTCCTCCCTCATTCAATTCCTTGCTTATTCACTATTCTCCTCCTCTCCTTCTAAGGTTCGAGTACTCGCCTTAGAAATTCTAAAGAGAGGACTAGGCTTCCTTAGCCTGGTCCACTCTAGTCCCTTTTCGGTCCCGTTCTCGGTTTTAGGTTAGGAATTCCATATTCCTAACCCCTAAAACCGAAAGGAGGTCCGGCGCTCTACTCAATAGAGTGTTCGGATTTCAGTCCCAAGTCGGAGTTCTGTCCGATTCCCGCAATCGTGCTCCAGTATTCGAGGGGGGAAGCAGCAGCTAGGAACAAAGTGAAAAGTGAAGATAAGACTATGAGGGTGTAAGTCTCCTTTTAGGCTTTTCAGCATTTACTTACTTTCCGCTTTCCTTTACTTTCATAGTAATAGCCCCCGTTCCGTCCCCTTATAGGACGGAACATCCCTCATGGCTAAGGCCACCAGGTCTAGGCGGTCAACGAGCGAAGGGTCTCCCCTTCCTCGACCCCATCTAGACTACAACCGGACCCCGACACCTTCCCCTTAGTTTCTTACTTGCCTAAGCGTTTTACCGCTTTCCTGCTTGAAACTTCTCATCTCGCATGTCTGTGCTAACCCCGAACTTCCCGGGTATAGGGTATAGGGTAGATATACCTAGGTCTAGTTCCTTTTCCGATTCGCCGGATACCTTGCGCAGGGCTTATAATCCCTCGATAGGTTTAACGAAGGCCGGACGGCTTCACAGCCAGGAACTAG
Organism: Verbena officinalis; assembly: GCA_958496215.1. Classification (NCBI taxonomy): domain Eukaryota; kingdom Viridiplantae; phylum Streptophyta; class Magnoliopsida; order Lamiales; family Verbenaceae; genus Verbena; species Verbena officinalis. The sequence goes on from OY292388.1 coordinate 5,535,841, forward strand.
ACCCAAGGTCCCGTCAAAAATAAGAATCCTTTTACAAAAACTTCCTTTTATCCAAGGAAACTTTCCAACAACAGCTCAAAGCCCTTTCTTAACAAAAGAACCCCTTGAGTTTATTCTAGACATGAGGTTCCAATGGTTAAATCCAACCCCCCTCTATTCTAGACACACCCAAAAGGCTACTCTTTTCACAGAAAACTTTTCTGTTATATCACACCCCTTTTTCCAAAGCAATACAAAACTCTTCAAAAACGAGGCGTGACGAACCTCACATATCTACTCCGTACCCTACTCTCAGAAGTTCGGGGTACGAACCACATTGGCTCTGATTCCCAAGCCCCTTGGGATATGTAGGCAGCCGGCTCCTTCCGGCACGAAGCCAAAGGGATCTAATCCCTATATTCCACATACACACACGTATACACCTATATATATACTTGCTTGCAATTATTTGTTTATACATTTGGGGAACTACTACGGTCATTTGGTATTGGTGAGAAGACCCGAAATGGGCGATGGGGGGTGATAGGTTATCTCAATCCCTTCCTCCATCGTAACTTAGCTCCTGAACCCATCACACGAATCTCTAGACACACACACAAGGACACACGAGCCTATACAAGTTTCCCTCTCAACCTTAACCGAGTGGGTGACTGGGTGGCGACTCTAAACCCTCAAAACGGCGAACAGGGAAGGATACCACACCAAAGGTAAAACCCACCTTTACAGTGCCATCCAACCACATCCAAAACACTCCACCGAGAGAACACAACAAACAAACAAACCAACACAAAAAGAGGGCGACCTCCAGCCCCAACCGCCTGCCGACGCGCCCGCACTCATCATTTGAAACACACACCAAAATAATTATTTTCATAAAATAATCATGAACTATATATGTATAATTCATTTCAAATGTATAAAAATAGTAATATGATATTTTTATAACAAAATAGTGATTTTGTATTTGTAATAGAAGGAATATATATATATTTTTTAAAACTTACGCACATAATCTATACAAAAATATTAAAATGATAGTTAAAATATAAATAAATATTTAATAATAGACCATATAAATAATGACTGGAATCTCTTGTATACTTGATATTATTTTCTTGTTTGAATAATTTATTATTATTTCACTATTAATTAATAATAATGTTCATTTCATTATTGATATTTCCTTTACATTATCAAAATATTAATATTAATAACTTAATAAATTTATTCATATTGAAATGAAATATATTTTTACACTGTAAATGAAAATAAAACACGTGTATTTAGTAGTTTTTCTGAAAAAACCAACCATTTATCTATTTTATGATATTAAGATAATAATAAATTTTAATTAAACTTACATTTTAAAAAATATACGTAATTATGTGACCCCATTAATAATTAAAAAAAATAAAAATAATTACATGATAGATAAAAAGAAAACAAAATAAAAAAATATTAATTATAGAACTAAATAATCTTTTACCCAAATATTGTTAATATTTTGTGAATGGTAATTCTTCTATAATATGCTTTCATTTACAAATTGAATATTTTATTTAAATTATAAATAGTTTTAAGTTTCTCTTCAATCATATAATACATATATATATATATATATATATATATATATATATATATATTACTTAAATATAAAGTTCATAATAAATAGCCAAGCTTATTAAAATTTACTTAAAATTATTTATTGAATGAAATTTTCAATATCAATATTATTCAAAGTAGTTATATAACTCTATAATTAAATAGAAATTATAAACTTTTTAATATAAACAAATATATGAAATGTCAATTAAATATATATGTAAGTTACAAAAATACTAATTAATGAACTTAATTATAAAAACAATCTACATGGCAAAATGGACTAATTTTAACTAATCCATCTCATTAACACATAAGTATGTTTCGTAAAACAACTCACTAACTCATTTTCATATATATATATATGATTAGTTTCCTCGTTGAATTGTAAGTATCTCATTGGTTGGGTTGAAATTGGTGTAATAAAATGTTCTTTATTTTTCTAATTAATTGTTGTCAATATCTATTATTAGTATATATATATAGTGTTTTCGCCATTCATTTTTTTAAGATGTTTTTATAACTTAAAAAATCGTAAATTTTAATTTGTAGATAAGATTTTATTGTGTTTGCTTGTTTGGATAAAGATAAGACTATAAAGTTTTTCAGATGTTAGTAATGGTAATTATAAGAATGGATTTTTTAGGATTTATTTCCAATGTATCTATCCATTATTATCAAAAATCTATATTATATAATTCAAAAGTCTTGAGGTTATCCTCAATAAATTTTATTTTGCCATGTGAATAAAACTATTATTTATTATTAATATTTACCCAAAAGAATTAAAGATTTTGTATAGGCATATTAGTTACAATTAAATTCAAATTAAAAATATAATTTATAACATAGTTATCTACCTATAGAATTCCTAAAATATCTGTATAAACTATTTGAATTTTAACTATATTAATACAATGTAAAGAAAAACTTAACTATAAAAAATAAAATTATAAATAGTAAAAAAAAATAATAATATCATTCAAATTAAATTAGATATTTTCAAAATTTTAAAACAATTTGAAATTATTTTTTTTTCTTGGTTAAAATAAAATATTAATTGAATGAACTATAAAATATTTATATAGCAATAACGTAGTAGATTAGAAAATAATAATTAGAAATATACAATCAATAATCAACTCTTCATTATTTCTCTTTGCTTTCCTCCACTACGTGCAAACTTTTTTCTACTCTCTCATTCATCGACAAGTGATCCTCGCTGTTCACCAAACACGCCTCTGCCACGTCACCTCCTTTTTCACGCTTTTTGACCTTTCCCGTCTTATCCCCCGTCACGTGTTCCACCGCTATTTTACGTAGCACTAAATAAGGCAACTGTTTCAACAAATTCCCCGCTCCCCAACCACCATCGCCGCCGCCCTCCGCCGCTACCGGCGACGATAACCTCATGCTCCATCCCAGCCTCACCACCGCCTGCTTTACCGGCATTGCCGTTCTCGCACGCACCTCCCCATCACTCAACACAGCATACGCACTAGAAAACAATTGATTCCAACTCAACTTCTCGGCCGATACAACAACGCTCAACGATTCATTTCTCGCTGATGGAAAATTTACAACCGGACTTCCAACTGATCTCTGGAAAGAGAAATCGCCGGATCGAGGCTTGAAGTGGAGAAGAAAGCTGGGTCGGCAATTATTACCAATGAACCCGAACTCCACGCTCATGGATACCGGCGACCCGGATGGAGACCCGAATTGCCCGACGCCGGTTCTCAAAATCAGCCCGAACGGTCGGCATGAATCGTTCGGTCTATAGCAGAATCTGAGCAGTGGGCCGGAGGAAAACGCGGTGCTGAAATTGATGCAGAGTTCGCTGTAGTCTCCCGCTTCGATCCCGGAGGAGAATGGAATGCCTAAAATGCTTAATGGGATTTTGGCTGTGAGAAGAGGGTTTTTTGGGTGTTTACGGAGCGTGATTGAAACTTTCATTTCGAAGAGGGATTGATTTTCAAGGAGGATTTAGGATTGAGAGAATTGGCATTTTAATGGAGGTGTAATGTAATGGGGTTTTGGAGTAGCTGGGATTTAGCTTTCACTGTATTTATTTTTGGGAGCTGCTCTGAAGTTTTTGAAAAGGAAAGGACGGATGAAATTCAATTTGTTCATAACTTGGTTTCTCTTTACGTGTTCTTTTTATCATCTTCCATTAATGGTTTACATTATTTTAGTGGAATGAACGAATTGATGACCATTTAATAGAAATTAGGGAAAATTGAATTATACCTCCACCAATTTTTAAAAATTGGGATTTTAGGGACACAAGTTATAAAATTGGAATATTTCATCCAAAACTTCTGAAAATCTGGCAATTTACATCCATTTGTCGCCCGAAAATTGAGTTTCCGACCTAATTTGTGCACGTGAAATATTTTCCGGCCAAATTTAGTACTGTTGAATGCCATGTAGATAAAAAAAACCCACCTCATCCGTCATATAACTTAAAAACACCAACTTACGCTGACATATATTTTCAATTTTTTTTAATACGTGGCAGTCAACACCATAATTTGGCCGAAAAATATTTCACGTGCACAAATTAAGCCGGAAATTCAATTTTTCGGCAAGAGGTGGATGAAAATTGCAACTTTTTTAATAGTTCTTGATGTATTATCCAACTTTTATAATTCGTGTCCCTAAAATCCAAACTTTTAAAAATTGGTGGATGTATAATTTAATTCATGGGCTCGGGAAATTTTATAAATATACAAATTATAAATTACCACCCAAATTTTATATTTAGAATTAAAAGGGTAATATCTTTTTGTAAATTGGTGAGGAAGGAAAAGGATAAAAATTGACAAAATGACACAACTTTTTGTTTTTAAGATCATGCCCCCACTAAAGAGGGAAAAAAAATATTAATTGCTGAAATAAGAAATTACAAAGTCGAAATAAAGGGTGGAATAGACTCATATACAATAATACGAGCTGAAATTCTATTTATAGTAAAAAATATGAGCTACTCTATTAGTATTACGATGAACAAAAGAGAAACGACAAGATTCAAAGCACCCAACCACATTGTGAATATTATCAATAAGATTATATAGGTATGAAAAATCACTACTACTTTGAAATTTATCCATAAGGTTTTTACAATCCCCTTCAAAGATCATATTTTGTCGATCGAAGTCCTATGTCAATTTTAAGGCCGTGTGAATTAGGGTGGGTTAGTTGTAATTTTAAAAGTACAAGAGCCTTTTTGTTATCAAACCATATATAGGGCGAGTTATATAGGGGTCCCCACAGATTACTATATTTACATATAGGTTCTTCTTGTTTGATTTTTTACATCCTAATCCCTTGACCGGTCAACTGTTAGTCAGTTATGTTAATTTTCTAGTACCGTTGTGTTCGTGACATCGAGACGATGAATTTGAACTATAAATTTGTCTGATTCTGTGAAAAAACGAGAAAGCTACGAGCTTCAGAAATTTTTCTTCGATTGTATGTATAGTCCAAATTTCACGGTTTCTTCACCGAATCAAACAAATTTATATTTCAAATTCAATGTCTCGATGAGACGAACAAAATGGTATTAGGAAATTAACGGAACTGACTAACAGTTGACCGGTCAATGGACTAGGATGTAAATAATGAAACAATAGGGACCTATATGTAAATATAATATTTTGTGAGGACCTCTATGTAATTATTTCTATTTTGAATTCATAACTTGGGAGTCCTCACTCCTCACCCACTTCTATAACTTAAAAAGTCCGGCTTCCTCTGTTGTTTCTGCTTCCGAATTTTCCCCAAAAATTTTCCAGCTCCCTCTCCGCATCCGCCATCGTCGCCGGGGTCTCACTATTCGTCGACGAGAATTTAATAATCATCAGTATCGGAATATTCCGGCGTTTGGATATAAAGAATTGGGTGAGTTCCCAATTTTCTGTGCCTTATATATGAATTTATTTCTCTGGCTATTAAACCTAGCTCTGTCTTTTTGCACTGAGGTTTCTAGCTATAAAATCTGAAACTTTTAACTACATTTTATTGAAATCTCGGGATTATTACTATGTGGCTGAGAAGTAATATTGTTTGGGGGTTATTAGAAGTAAGATTGATTTTTGGGCAGGTCTGTGAGTATGTATTTGTCTGTGGTTTCTGAAGTAAGATTGCATTATATTTGGATGGCTAACTTCTTTTTACCGTTTGAAAATTGCACTTTTCTAGTTAATACTTATTTCTAAAGAAAATGTTATGAGGAAAAGAAGAACAACTTAAAAAGGTTTAATTAGTTAATTTCAACATTTTATAGTGGGGAACTCTTTAACAATTAAAGCTTTTAATTAAGTGAACCCTGTTATAGGACTGAGCTGAACTGCGAATCGCGTGGCGTTTTGTGCTAATCTGCGCCCGTGGGAAGTGGTGATGGCCAAGATTGCGTTGGGTAGCGAGCCAGTGGTGGGTTCCTTAACACCGTCGAAGAAGCGGGAGTATAGGGTTACTAACAGACTACAAGAAGGCAAACGACCCATATATGCCGTCGTTTTCAACTTTATCGACTCTCGTTACTTCAATGCCTTCGCCACCGCCGGCGGCAATCGTGTACGCCACTGTATTTTACACCTCTCTCTCATATATCCTCCAAATTTTCTTGATAATTTTGTTAAAAGTTGTGTCTTTTTTGGTGCTTGTTAGGTGACGGTGTACCAGTGTTTAGAAGGTGGTGTTATAGCTGTCCTTCAGTCATACATTGATGAAGATGTAAGAAAATTGTTAGCCCCTAGTTTATTGAGTTTGAGTTTTTCAATGGTAATACGTATTCTCATACAGTATTTGGTATATGCCGTTTGATGTGTAGATCAGAAAGATGAATCCTTTTATACTGTCAGTTGGGCTTGCAATATTGATGGAACTCCATTCTTGGTTGCTGGAGGACTTAATGGAGTTATTCGAGTAATTGATACTGGCAATGAGAAGATATACAAGGTACATGCACAAGAGTAGGAATAGGAATTGAATAGATTGAATTTATACTGTATAATTCCTCTTAATTTTCATGTCTGCAGAGTTTTGTTGGCCATGGGGATTCAATTAATGAAATCCGGACTCAGCCGTTGAAACCATCACTTGTTGTCTCAGCAAGCAAAGTAAGTGCTTGATGAGAATACTGAATCAATAAAAGTGTGGCATATTGCTTTTACCTTCTCAAATTATAAAACGATCAAAATCACACCCTTCAATGATTTGTTAGTATTACTAAATGTTAGGATGAGTCGGTACGTCTATGGAATATTCACACCGGAATATGCATTTTGATATTTGCTGGTGCTGGTGGGCATCGGAATGAAGTTCTAAGTGTGGTATGTTTTAACACTATATTATCCTTCCATATTTCTCCTACTTTATTTCCATTTCTTTATCTTATATTTTATGGATTATGGGTATAATAGGACTTCCATCCTTCCGACATATACCGTATTGCAACCTGTGGAATGGATAACACGGTCAAGATTTGGTCAATGAAAGGTATAGAAAGAAAATGTAGTAGTTGCCTCCAATTTGTATATGTAAAATACACTTTTCTATCCAAAGTACTAATTTTCTTCCACTTTGCCTCCAGTTTGTTCAAGGAAAAAAACTTTACTATGCAAAGTATTCATTTTCTTACATTCCGAATTGAAGTCAGATGGTAAACTGCAATAAATAGAAATCTATAGATGGCAATTGGTAAAAATTTACACTAGGAGGCAAAAGTGTAAAAATGCGAATACTTATTCCTATTTGTATACCACGTGTCCTCTACATTGATTTATATTGGCTGACATGTTCTGATTTCTTTTTGCAGAATTTTGGACATATGTAGAGAAATCGTTTACTTGGACAGATCTTCCTTCCAAGTTCCCAACAAAATACGTGCAGTTCCCAGTTAGTCATACTCTTTTATCAGTTTCTCTATCTCTGTTTGGAAATAATTTTTCCTTTTCCTTTTCCTTTCCAGACATTTATTGCGTCAGTGCATACAAATTATGTGGACTGCAACCGGTGGATTGGTGATTTCATGCTCTCTAAGGTAAACTAATTATAACTCGAATAGCTTAACAATTTCATATTTTCAAAGGTGAAGTAGTGATAATTTGTTGAATTTTGCAGAGTGTTGATAATGAACTTGTATTATGGGAACCCAAAATGAAAGAACAATCTCCTGGAGAGGTTAGAATGAATTATTTCTTTTTTTCTTATTAAATGGTCATAATTCGGAATAGCTTACAAGGATCATAATGTTTTTTCTTTCCAGGGCACAGTAGACATCCTCCAAAAATATCCAGTTCCCGAATGTGATATTTGGTTCATCAAGTTTTCTTGTGATTTCCATTACAAGCTAGCAGCAGTAGGTAATTGCCATCATTATGGACTATATCATATTCTATCAACGTATTTAAGTAATACATGATAACGTTGTAACATATTTCCCATTACTAAAAAGAAGTAAAACTGATCGATAATCTCGTTTTCTTTCAATTTGATGTTGTTCAGGAAATAGGGAAGGTAAGATATACGTATGGGAAGTGCAATCCAACCCCCCGGTTCTCGTTGCAAGGTATAGCTATATTTTATATATTCCTTTTTACCGAATATCAAAATTTCTGGCTCCATCCGTGCGTGCCACATTTGCTGCGTAGTTTCTTATCCTTACCTAAACCTAATTATTTGAATCTCATTGTCAGATTATCCCATGTTCAATCAAAATCTCCAATTAGATTGACAGCCGTGTCTTTTGATGGAAGGTAAAAATCAAACTAAAAATCCAATCTTTGCTTTGAATTTTAAACCATGATGTAGCATATTACTAATGTTATATATATGTGGCAACAGCACCATTCTCTGCTGCTGTGAAGATGGAACCATATGGCGCTGGGATGTTGTAGCAACTTCTTGACATTCTCTATAGTTCCCTTTGGTGCCCGTAATTTATTTTTACCAGAATTAATTAATGTAATTTTACCATTTTGTAAGGAAAGAAAATCTGATGTATGATCGATTGACATTTTTCTATATCTCATTGTTTATTTTCTTTTCTGAAATGTAACTTGCATCATTTTTACCACTTGGATTGCCATCGTGTCGTGTCCGACACCGTGTCCGGCACTTCTCTAGTGTTAAATATCGAAAAAAATCCGTGTCGCTGTATTCGTATCGTGTCTTGTCCGTGTTTCATAGATTGCCATCCAGGTGAAAGCTTGGAGCTGATAATTTTATAAATTGATTTTTTTTTTTTGTTTTAAAGCCTATTTATATGCATCGAGCTGGGTCGGATCGCTTAAGTGCATTTCAAATGGACTCGAACTTGAGATAATAATAGTATATGATAATATAAAATTAAATATAATGGATTTTTTTTGTTTGTAAAAGTGATACTTAAAATAAGTTTTGTCTATCCTAAAGCTAAAAGCAATGACTTCACTTTTACTATTAACATTATTCAAATTGACTATGAAGATCTTCAACAAAATCAAGAACTCCCTGGTCTCTCCATTATGTCTTAGATTTCAGTTAGGCGACATCCTTGAATACGTCGTCGTATATCAAAAGTAAATCTCCACACGACGCCGTATCCACCATATTTCCTTTCATATATAAGCAATTAACTGCAATCAGCTAAAATTTCAAAATCAAGCTCCTCACTCTTTCAAAAACTCAAACCCGCGCCACCACTCCTCCACCGTCACCTATGGCTCCCTCCACGCCTCCTCCGCATCCGGAGACTTCTAACACCGCCGCTTCCACCATCACAACAACGAGACCGCTCTTTCAAAACCCTCCGCGACCTCCAAATCATCACCCCTTTTATTCTCCGCCCCCATCTAGACTCCCTTCAAATCCTAACCCTAATTATCCTCAATTGGCGCCTCGGCCCCCTCACCCACACCCCCACTCTCAGGATCCGTCTCAGCTTCTCTACCCTGTTGCTTCCTCTGGTCGAGGTTTTCTCTCCAGGCCCGTAGCCATGCCTGCTGCACGTTCTACGTCAAGGCCGCCATTCATGTTCCCTTATATGGATCAGGCTCAGGTTAATTCGGGTTTCATCAGGCCGAACCACTTACCTCATGTTCTTCTTGGGTCTGGGACGGGTTCCGCTGCAAATGGTTCAGGTGCAGGGACGATGCCTGGTGTGGTTAAAGGAATTCCTGTCAACTCTTCCCACCAAAAGGTACTTAAATTTTTGTTTTCTTTCTTTGTTTTGTTTGTTTCTTGGAGTTCAATTTGTGTGACGTACGTGTGAGTTGGGATTTGGTTTCTTTGTCTTGGATTAAGCTATGTTTACCCATTCAATGGACTGGATATATTCAGGAGTAAATACAATTTAATGATCAGATTTGTTTAAAAAACACATATGATAATGATAGTTTGGGTGTTTGCCTACAAATTAGTGGCTCATTGAGTTTGAGTTTGAAAAGTGCGCCAATAAACTGTGTTTTATTTAAAGCTATTAGCTTTCTTTTTAATTATCACTATTAATTATGTATACCAAGCTGGGGTCTATGTATCTGACTTACTGAAATGAACTTTTCTCCACATGTTTTTCACCATCAACTAACGTCTGATTTATTGTTCATATGGACAGATAAACGTTCAAGAGCAATCCATCTGCTTATCTTCTTGTTTTCTTGGTTTTTGTTTATAATGTCCTGATTTGCTAATACTAATGGTATTATATTGACAAGCATGTGTTTTCTGTGTTTTACTTCAACAATGTGCACGCGTTACCTGGCACTTACCCTGTATTACCCTGTAACCTACTATCTATATGGGATGCATTTATTTCTATTTTAAAGCAACGCATCATGCATGTAAGATTTTTCGTTGGACATGCGAGATAGTTGTTTTTTCTGCCATCATATTCATCGGAAATATTAAATGATTATGAAAGACAATTTTTGACAAAGTCGACAACAAAGTTCAATTTGGAGCAGAGTATCGCAAACATACAGATTTTATTCCTGGGATGCATCCTTCTAAGTTGTCTTCTCTGTATGGGCTTCTTTTAGGTTGGCTTTCCTTCAGCTTCAGTCTCTGATAATAACAACCACAAAGATTTAAGGTAAAGTTTAACTTCAATCTCTGATAACATCTTTCGGTATTGACCCTTTTTGTGCTTGTTAACTGCTAGTTGCTTATATTAGAAATTCTCAATATTTCCTCTGTTTTGTTTGCAGGGATAGAAATAGGGATGATGCTTTTGCAGTTATAAGAGATAGGAAGGTAAGAGTTTAGTTTTTTGATAATTTTATTTTTATCGGATGACATATATTTATAAAGAAGAGAGTTTATTCAATTTCATTCTATATTTGGTCATATATGCACTTTCAGAATTATTTTCTGCTCTTGTGTCTGCGGAAAATGTCTTAACTTCTTTTCCGATGCAGGTGAGAATATCTGATAATGCCTCTCTCTACACCCTCTGCCGGTCATGGTTGAGGAACGGTTTTCCTGAAGAAACACAGGTGTGCTTGAAAGGCTTTTTGTGTGTATTTCATGTATTACACTTACTATTGTTTACCAAATAGCCTGTCCATGTCAGTTTGTCGCATCGTTAGAATGTTCCTTTTTTGAAGGGGTTTCAAGTACAATCTTCGCTATGTGGTGAACAATTATTGGGTATAGGGCTTTAAATTTAGGTTGTTAATTTCAGGTTGGAAAATATATCTTTCAGTTTTTCCTTGCCACTTTATCATTTTGCATGATCTCTATGGACAAGCTATCCTTGTTTGATGCAGCATTATCGATAGATTGTTGCATTCATTTTCTGTTTGAGATTTAGAACATTGCCTGATGTTTCTTTCATGCTAGTTTGTTACCAGCTCCATCATTTTCTGTATGCTCCTCAACACTTCCTCCAACCATGGGTCTACTTTGACCAGACATGGGATTTTGGATGCGAGTTAAAACAGTGTAAGACTTGAGTGTTTATACACTATTTCCCTCAAACGTAGTGGTTTAGAGTCTGGTTTCACACCATTACTTTGGTTGAGAATCTTACATTAGGACGTCTACAAAAAGAAACGTGCGTCTTACAATAAGAGCTAATTAGCAGGAAATTTAAATTTAATAACAGTGATTGGTTCTATATATTATTAACTTCAATGGAGAATACAAAGGTCGGATGATTGTGCTCATTTGCTGGAAGTAAGACTTCGACAGCTTGTAATAATTTCCAATCAACAACAATGATGTAGTATATCTTATTGAAGTCAACCATTAATCTCTGACATCTTAAATCCCCAAGTCCTGCTGATATTTTTCCAACAAAAAAATGTGGGCAGAAATTTTGGGACATAGAGTTTAATTCTTCTGAGGTAAATAGTTGTAATTACTCAGCTAGAAGAATATGTAGCCATAATGTTAGTTTTTCTTTCTCTGTTTTGTTTGTCTGGAAGTATGTATTTCATTGTACATGATCGTGATAACCTTTATATGAATGTCAGAGCGATCTTTTACATAAATTCTTGATCTAATGTTCCACTTTTCAAGCAGCCACAGTATGTAGATGGCGTCAAATCCCTTCCCAGACCTTTGCCTGTAGCTGCACAAGTTGAACATTCACCAGATAAGATAGCTGGAGAGAAAGAAGAGGAAGACGAGGTTCGTAATTGAAACTAATGTCAATGTATCTTACCACGCAACATTCCCTTTAAATTCCTTTTTCTTGAATTACATATTAAGCACTGAATATCTCCTGCGTATTTATCTCATTGAATATGTCCATGGACACGTACATTCATTAACCTTTACTTAATTTCAGAGTAAGGTTTCCGTTGAGCAATTATCTGAGAAAGAGCTTTTGCAAAGACACATCAAACGTGCCAAGAGGGTTCGATCAAGGTAAATCCTTTGTAATGACTTATTAAATCCAAAGTTGCTCAATACCATGTATCATTATGTGCAGACGTGTTTCAGTTTTTTGGACTTCTTTTTTTAAAATTTATTGGGAGAATAAGTATCAGATATGGTGCATTATATGCAGGCTAAGAGAAGAAAGACTTGAAAGAATAACCAGATACAAAACCAGACTTGCTCTTCTCTTACCACCAATGGTAGAGCAGCACTTCAAAAATGAATCTTGAATTTCTGTTTTTGTAATTTTGTAGACCTAACATGGAGGAATCTCAATCAATAGTCAATATCTGGATAGGATAGACACTAGACTCTTGTACTTAGAAGTAGCACTATGCCTGTAATTTAACTTAATTTATCTATCTATCTCTCTTGTGAGGTGGTTGCTTATATCATTTTGTACAAACTTAGCGTTGTTTTGTCACATTAGTAAAGGTGATTTCTTGGATTTTCCATTACTCGTGTTTACCTTCTCTCTCAAGTGAAAATAGCAATTCTAATTATAGAACTTTTTATGCTTAGTGGGATGCATGTTTTGTATATTACAGTTTGTAACCTTTTATCTTAGCAATCAAAACGAAATGTAGAATTTAGTATAATATGCATATTTTTTTGATCATTTCATCTATATCGGATCAAGTAGACACATATGACGTAATATTTCATTTCAAATGTGAAAGCACTTAGAACCAAACGTAACATGAGAGTTGAACCTTGAGTTTTGACTTAGACAAAACTCTAGGATTTTAAACAAGGTCTTCAAGAAGCAATCTCCATACTGATTTTCTTCTATTTTGTTTCAATTTTCCAATCATTACATAAACAAACGATTTCCAACATGACTTTAAAGCACAAAAAAATAAGAAATGTAATGTGAAAACTCAACAATTTCTTTCTCAGTAAGGCATGTATTCAATCACATGTAATGTTAAAATATGTGCAATTTCCATGCTTCTAAGGAGAAACATCATAGCTATTAGTCCCCAAAGGAAGACAGTTTCTAGGAAGGTAGATGAAGACCACTAATGTTGACGTTTGTTTTCCAAACCCAAATTTCAAATAGAATTTGATTATCTTTGTTTCTCATATTAGGTTTGGTAACTTTTTGACATCCTCATTCAACTACTAATTAAAGAATGTTGAGCTTTTTATGTCTATAAAATAGATAATTAATTGTTTGCGCAGATCAATTTAGCACACAGGTAAAACCAGTTGAATAATACCATTAAACACTTGTTTAGTTTAAGATGAAAATTCAAATCATATTTCTTGAAGGAGCGGTTGGCATGTTTGAAATTATTCAAATATTGGATAGTTTAAAAAATTATTTAAGGCGCTTCATCCCACCCAATTAATAAATATATTTGGACTCAAAATATTTAGTTAAATATGGTCTTTATGTGGGTCAATTACACTAAACCCCTTAGACGTCGGTGACTTTTACAATTTCACCATTGTAATATTTAGGGGGTACCTGTAAGATTTCTGTTTACCAGGGGGATATTTGTAAGGTTTCAAATTTTCGATGGGTTAATATTTTAACTTTTATGACTACTTATTATATTTAGCCCACCATATTGGTCCGCCCTATCCTATTATACCCGGATACTTCTAAAAAATATATTCTACCATGTCGTGTTGTATCCGACACCGTATCAAATACTTCTCTAATTTAAAATATAAAACAAAATCTATATCACCGTGTCGTATCCATATCTCATAGTTCCTATCCCATAAAAATTCATTCTTTTATCGTATGTAAAACGTTAGTATGCGCTAATCAAAACCCATTAAACATACTTTTTTTGGTGTAAATTACTGGTTCGGGTAATGCTACATTGAGGGCCCTTAAGCTAGTTCGGAGCTTAGTTATAGTTAAGGCTCTTCACCCCTCTCAGCAAATGTGTTTAGTGGAGATCGAATCTGAAGTTTTTCCCACAAACTCAACATGTATTGACAGTTGAGTAACACTATATTGGTCCCATTAAACATATGTACTTTATGAGTCATGACATATATATGATTCTGAATTCTAGTCATCCAAATAATGATTCCATCATGCATGCATCTAATTCCTTGTCCCTTAAAAATTATTTCATTTTGTCATAAATTCAAAGGATAAGGGTTAACGATTGCAATGCGTCTCAAAAGTCAAATCAACCTTTTTCCACTTTCCAAGTTTCAACGCCCCATTAATTTCTAAGCCACACAGACACACACAGTATATACACATAAAAACACACACAAAAGTGTGTGTGATTTATGCTGAAAAAAAGCAAGACAAATTTTACGTGTAGAAATTGGGCACCAAATTATAGGGACCCTGGCTAATAAACGCATATGTTTGATGCTTTCTTTGCTTTCCTTTAAGTTAGGACAATATATGGTTTGATCAAACAACCTAGTATAAAATCGTTTTGTCAAAAGGAATATATATTATTATCTTCAATGTTTATTCGAATGACGATTCCTTTTAATATGAATAAATATGATTGGACATTTATTCTTTCAGATAATAGTGGGAAAGCAACATATGTTATATAATTTTTCTGTTCCATGTTGAGTACGTAAAATCACAATCATTTGCGTGGAAGTTGGAACTTCCAAATATTCTAAAATATATGCCAATCTACTTCGTCTTGCAGTTAAAAAGAAATTTTTTTATTTTAAGTAGAGGTTAATATTTTATTAACTAAATTGTTAAACTATCTTTATATTGAATAATCAAATATGTGGAGCTCACTATATAATGGCTTGACAAACCTCCCCCTTTGAGCTAGCTTTTGGAGGTTGAGTTAGGTTAAGGTCCATTAATTCAACATAAATAATAGAACCACTTCGCTCATTATACATATAACAAACACTACAACAAAAATGATTGGTATAATTTAGTTATTTTGCAGTTTTTCACTAAATTTTTTAGATTTCTATTAGAGTTAGGGAGTCTTTCTGTAATTTTCAACGGTCGAGGGGTAACGTTGTATTTAGTTACTATTTACTACTAAATCGAGGGTGTAAGTATAATTATTTTTTTAAAAACACATATATAGAGTTATAGAAACAAACAAATGATGTAACTCGACGTTATCCTCAACTGAATGGCTGTCAACGACTTTTCAATTTCTAAAAAAAGTGGTAATTGGATAGAAATGGAGTCATCATGCATGCATCAAGTTGTATATGTATACGTATTTCGGTGATGACCGATGATCATTAATTAAGTATAATTTTAAAGGTTCTTTGTGGATAATATATATATATGCTGATAAAAATCTCTGCTTGTTGATTGGCATATTTGAATTAGAGGTTTGCTGATATATCTTTGTGTAAGCGATTCAGATAAATCATTATTAATAAAAGCACTTAAAATTAAGTGGACAGCACTGCTTCTGGGTAAACATTACTAAAGCAGTACTCTAACACAGTCAGTTCACTCAGTTGCAACATATTCATATTATATGGATTCTTTCTCATGACATAAGATTAATGTAAATTAATTTTAGTGGGTTAATCTTGAACCATCTCGTTGGCCCCAAGATCATAATCTGTTTTCTCGTGATAATCTTTTTAATCACTTAATAATTTATCACTAATATTTCTTAATTTTTAGAGAAGTATGAGGGTATTAATTTTTTAGAGGGGACGGTTGCTCCTGCCCCGGGTATTGGCTCCGACGCTCCGTACCTGAATGCATAATATAACATAAGGATAATTACACTCACACCCCTTGATTTAGAAGTAAATATAACAATACTCTCTCGATTATTAAAAATTACAGATAGATCCTCTAATCCTAACTGAAAGTTTTAAAATGATTAAATTACCCATACATTTTTGTTATAGTGTTTGGTATACATGAAATGAGTGAAGTGATTAAGTTGTTGTCTAGTTTATAAGATGTTAGCATCTACTTGGAAATAAGAAAACAGAAAAAGACTTTTTACCTCCTGACCTTTGCGGTGTTTTGCAAATTGCCTCCTGACCCTTTTTTTTTTGTTTTTGACAAATTGCCTTCTCACCTTTCATGATATTTACAAATTGCCTCCTAAAATACACTTCCGGCGGAATATTCCATCCAAATGCCAACATGTGAGTTTCTTAAAGGGTAGAAACGTCATTTAACCTTCGACTCGACCCTTTCACTTGCCAGAGAAACATTTCTACCCTTAAGAAACTCATGTGTGGCACACATGTTGGCATCTGGACGGGATATTCCACCGGAAGAGTATTTTAGGAGGCAACTTGTAAATATTGTGAAAGATTAGGAGACAACTTGTCAAAAAAAAAAGGTTAGGAAGCAATCTATAAAAAATTGCAAAGGTCATGAGGTAAAAAGTTTTTTTCCCATAAGAAAATAACTAACGGCAGGATCTAAGTGTTAGATAGAGTCATAATCAAAGAGATATTTCTGTAATTTAATTTTTAATTGTAGAAGGAATCTTATTGTATTTTTACCTAAGTCTGAGCGCTATAAATGTAATTATCCCTATTACATAATATTCGAAATTCCACTAATAGGGACACTTACCAGCTAAGAAACACCCTACTCCAAAATCCAAATAAGCATTTTAAATATTGACCAACCAAAATGCCTATAGTTTATCACAATCTAATTAACTTTAAATTAAGTACATATAATAATGAAGTCTTATCATATATCTCAAAAGATTTCACTTTTTTTAATTATTTGTTATACATTCTCATTAATTAATATGATGGTTGTCTCCTATCTAGCAAGGAAAACTTGCTTTATTATGTGTCCCTACCTAATCGATATCTAACTATACTTTTATTAATCAAATAATGAGCTTCTTTTCTTTTCTCTTCTTTTTTAAATTTTGTGATGAAGATGGTTACCCAATCAATGAGATAGACAAATCAAAACTCAGAACAAATCATTGGGCGACATATAAAAAATTGGCATGCAATTTGAACTTTTGATTATTTAGGTGATTAGGTCAAGTCCCTTTCCACCATATAAGGTTTATTATGAGATGGGTCCATGGTCGGTTACTTATTTAAACGAGAGATATATGTGTATTTAATGTGGATTGGGAAAATATTATTTGGGTGAATTATATGCCCACTTAATATACTCTATTTTTCGACTTTTTTTCTCTTTTTCTTATTATTTGGATGAATTATGTGCCCACTTAATTGACTCTATTTTTTGACTTTTTTTTCTCTTTTTCTAATTTTTTTTTAAAAATTAATCTCATTTGCATGTAGTAGACGATATAATGAAAATGACTTGGCTGGTTCCCTATGAAACACGGCGACAAAAATATGATACTATACGATACAGATACAGTGATATAAATACGAATTTTTCAACATTTTATACTAGAGAAGTGTCCGACATGATGTCGGATACGACACAACACGGCACGATAGTTAGGATATAATTTTTAAAAGTATCGTGTATCATTTACATTTTCGTGGAGCTTCAAGAATTTGAAAATTGATGATTAGCTCACACGTGTCGTCTCATGTGGAGGCACAAGATAATGAACGATGTTAACGAATAAAAATTTGCTGGAAATGTGGATGACATGTGTTTCCAGATGCTGCGAACATCAAATCAAGGTCAAATGAGATGAATTATAAGTCATATCAGTGAAAAAGTTAGAGATAATGAACGTACATAAAATTGCTCACAATAATAAAATGTGCTAAAGTGGGAATTAATTATACCCTTTTTAGTTGGTTTTTCCCTGTCATTAATTTTTACTAGGAATAAGATCAGTTATGAAATCTTGCTCGGAGTTGGCCTCCTACAATTGCAATTTCCCCCATAGTCGCTCTTGAGCTTGTTGCAAGAAGCACCCTAACCTTTTGGGCAAAAAGTAAAGGCCGAATATTAAAATGGTTAGCAGTTGGAGAAAAACTAAACTAAAATGGATATATTCTCCCATTTACATATTTTACTATGATGAGATACCATTAATACACCGAATACAAAGGTTAATTATATAGCAAAATTCAGTTCGGACAATAGAATAGATTAGGTAGCAGAGTGCATTAAACCCTAATAATAATTACTTTTAAAAAAATGATGAAAAAAAAAAAGAAAAGGTAGGGAAGGGGAAAAATTGTAAAATTGGGACACTTTTTACCACCGAGTTGTATTTTTGAGATACAAGATCTGAATGTCACGTAAATGTCCTGTAACTTTGTGTTTTATAGCAATTTTGGGACTCCGATGGATTTAATTTCAATTTTTGTCCGGAATATCGCTTGTGTCAAACACATGCTGATCGGAAAGTGGTTTTCTGATCTTATTTCTACAAAAAATTATTACGTGTAAAATAAAATCAGAAAACCACTTTCCGACCATCACGTGACTGATACAAGCGGTATTTTGGATAAAAATTGAAATTAAATCTGTAGGAGTCCCAAAATTGCTACAAATTACAAAGTTATAAGACATTTATATAAATTTCAAATTTTGTATCCTAAAATTACAATTTAATAGTAAAAAATATTCCGAATTTAGAATTTTCCCTATGGGAGGGAGGAAAGGGGATAAAAAAAGCAATGATGTAAGATGAGGGAGTCACGTGGGAAGCAAACGTTAGAAAGTAAATAAAAAGTGGAATGAAAAATTAATGAATTAGGAATATTGTAGTTGTAATAATTGGTGGCGATAAAAGGACACCTCACTTTAGCAGACATATTCATAAATATGCTATAATCCTTGTCCCCAGAAAATGATATACCCTTCTCCCCACGCCTCCTCCTCCTCCTCCTCCTCCTATACCTTGTCACTTGTCACTACTCACTCAATCAATACTTGCATCGTCAGAATCAATCAAATTAATCATTCAATAACAATTACACCCCTCTTGCTTAAAGCATGCCTCGCCAGTAGGACCACTAACGTGTAAATTTATGTTTATAATGATAGTTGTATTCTCATCAACGAAATCTTCTTTTAGATAATATAATATCAAATTGTTAAACTATCTTACTTAGTATTTGAATTTCAAGATCATATAACTAGACACTAAGGCGAACTCATGTATGTATGAATTCTAGGGCTGTTCAATCAATGCTTATCGAACTGACTGAACTAAACTTTCAGTATAACAATAATTTGGTATGTCGAAATAAAGTATTGAATATCGAACCGAAGTTTGCAATTTGGTTTGGTGTTTACCGAAATTATTTCGGTACTGTTTGATAAATACTGAAATACCAAAAGTTATATAAAAAAATATTTATAAAGTCGGAAAACTGCATGAAATAAATGTAAAAATTTCAATACAAATAACAATTCAACATCAACAAGCAACACCACAATTAAAAGTCCAGAAATCTCAAATTCTCAATCCATTTTCAATTTTCCGATTCTGTAGGTTAGAATTTAGATTGTTAGTTGTTAAATGTTAATTGTTATTAACAATTTACTTATATATTTTGATAATTAAAAGAGTAAAAAGTATATATTAAACGTTTTCGGAAGAATAATGTGTAATAAGTAATAACTAATAAATAATAATTATAAAGAATATAAAATATGATATATATATGTGTATAATAATTAATATATAATATATATAGTTCGATATTCAGTTTGGTATACCGTATCAATTACCGAATATCGAATTTTTTAAACTTGTGCATCGAATACCGAACTATAATTTTTGTTTGATATATGGTATTATACGTACCGAAATTTGATCAATTTTAATTGGTTTGGTCGGTTTTACCGAACTATGCACAACTCTAATCAATACTAGGCGATATATATAAGAAGGGATGATAGAGAGTGTGCTTAGGTTGGAAAATCAGAATATTATAATTTTGTTTTTTGCCACATAAATTGGAAATGTTAGGCTTAAATTATTAATGAGATTATAAGCTTAAAAAAATTCCAATTGGAGAATTTTTCTTTTTTTTGTTCCAAGTAGCATATGTAAAGTAATTGAGATCATCAATATGTTATCACTACTTCATTTTTTCTTGTGGGAATAATTATTATATATACTATATAAAAGTAAACATAGGAAAACTATGATATCATGCGGCATATCTATCTTCATTTTTCAAGGGGACGATTGTATTATCTTATTATAGTGCTCTTTAAGTGTTTTTTTTTTTGAAGATCTCTTTAAGTGGGTTGAAACTTGAAAGTTGGCGGATGTGCTCACGTTTATATGTGCCATTTATAATATTAAAATTTTATTATTGAATACATTTATCAATATCTAACAAACTATTTCAAATTTTTAATTACACCATGAATGACATGAAGAAATTAACGCGTCCTTATTTTCTTAATTTTTTAAAGTTTTCTTAATTACGTATAGAAAATTACGATGAGATGGTTAACTTTGGCTATGAATCTTTATGCTTTGGCAAGATCAATTGGTCCAGCCTGATGAATGTAAAACTCGTGTCCTTTTGGTGGACGACCTTTTTACTCATTCTTTTATATTTTGTTGCATTTAAGCTTTGTGTAGGCAGGATTTTTCTCCTACTGATATATTTTTCAGATTTTTCGATTTGAAGTTTTAATATATGAGGTGGGGTTCTCTTAACCCTACGTTCAGATTGACCGATTTTAGTTAAAAAAAAAAAAATAGAACCAAAAAATGATGCAAAATCCAAGTTTCATAGATGTGTAAATCATGTATCTATCAAGAACTGAAGAAAAAAAAGGAACACGTCTCATCTAAAAAGTTTACTTGCCCCGTTCTTTTTTTTTTTTTTTCCTTTTTTGCAAAGTATGGTTTTTCTATCTCCCAAAAAATTCACTAGGATGAGTGAAGAATTCAAGTTTTCTACATCAAGACACCCCTCTGTGGCTCTGTATAACTCCATCATCATCAAACACATCCAATATAAAATCAAATAAAGAAAAGGAAAAAAAAAAAAAAAAAAAGATTTCCTATATTTACACATAATCTGCAGGACCACAACCAACAATCCACAGATACCTGAAAATTCTAATTTGTCCAAATCATTTTATACCTATATAATTTATGACGCTGCAGATTGATTGTGATTGGTTGGAGTTTGCGAAAAAGGGTAAAATCTTGGTCTGGTTAGCGGGAACGGAACAGCTTTCGGGATGTTTTCAGTAGCTACGCCGGTTTTGCCATTTACAGCGGCGGAGGTAGGCGGAGCACCGCCGCCGGTGGTGGTGGCGACGCGCTCACAAGAAGGGCACATGGTGAGGGTGGTGGCGGGATGTTGCATGTAGAATGGATTTGAAGTCTTTAGAGCTCTTAATTCCTGTAATTCTTTGTGTAACCTTCGATTTTCCTCTGTCAAAGTTTCGCAGCATCTTTTCAAGTACTCGCAGTCAACCTCTGTTTGCTTCAACTTCGTCCTGCGCGTAAAAATACGTTTTAGTGTGTGTTTTTGTGCAAACGTATAGATACAACGCTATGTATGTATATATGGGACTAAGCAATTACACACCTTGCCCTTCTGTTCTGAAACCAGACTTCAACTTGGCGGGGTCTGAGATTAAGCTGTTTTGCAAGAACAAGCTTTTGTTTCTGTAAAAAGATTAGAAACCCGTAATTTTAATCCGACAAATATATTATTTTTACAAATAATTCCTGAAATATTTAAAGAAAAATTCGATCTTTTTAATGTTTACTTACAGGATTGAGAGTGTTGTGTTCTTTGAAGCTTTCTTCGAGAAAAGCCGACTGTTCTTTGGATAATCTGAGTTTTTTTCTAGTGTTGAGGGCATTTTCGTCATCATCACTGGCTCTGGATGAAGCTCTCTCAGCCTCTACGGCGTCGTTTCCTGTAGCTTCAAAATCCCTTTTGCTACCACTCAGTAAATTTCCGTTGACAGTATTTCCGTACATGCCGAAGTCCAGCCGAAAGGAACAACCCACGCTGTTCGCCGATGATACTTCCTCCGCCGCCGCCGTTCCCGGCTGCCTGTTCACATTCAATCCCTTCGACGCCGGCAGGGCCATGTTTCCCGATGAACCATTTTCTGAACTCCCTTCAAAAGGGAGCAAAAATTAAAATAAATAAAAATAGACCAAAATATATTTCTCTTGATTTTAGAAATCGAAACATAAAATTAAGATTCTTTTTTCCCTTTTGCAGAATAAACATGAAATCAAGATCATTAACAGTACTAATTTGCCATGCTCTCTATCAAATTAAACTTACATACCATTATCAGAAGACCATGGAAAGGCTGAAATCCGGCGAGGAAGTACAGGAGCAAGAGGGAGAAGATTAAGCTGAACAGGAGTAATTTCCTCATGATTATCATCATCGCTCCCACAATCATCATCATCATCTTCTTCGTCCTCCTCCTCATCATCATCAACATCATCAAGTTCTTGAGATTTCTGGGTTAATTTTTCTCTTCCTTGATTTCCAACAGCAAAAGAACTGATGCCCAAAGCCATGCAGAAATCCAAACCACCATTTTTCATACTAATCTTCTTCTTCTGCTGCTGCTGGTGCTGTTTGTTTTCCAGGAATTTTGATGCATCTCCCAAGCTCAAGCCCAGCTCCATTTCCAGGTGGGGTGGGGGTGGTTGTTGAAGAAGAATTAAATGAAAGCAATAAGAAAGGGTTTTTCGGATTGAAAGCAGTGTAAAGATCGAGACTTTATAGAGATTCTATACAATCTGTGAAAATATTGTTTAAATACTAGCATAAAAAATCCATTAATTAATTGAGCAAGAGGAGAAAAGAGACGACAAGGACTAGTAGGAGTAGACCAAACATGTACCAAGGTCTCCTTTTTTCCCCCCTTTTCTCTCCTTTTATTTATCCTTTTGCACCTTTTTAAGGTTTATTATTTATTCTTCTATTTAGTTGGTACATTAGGAATTTTAGTTGTGATGATTAACATAATGTGGGTTTGACCGACATACTCATGTTGACAAAGGGCACACGTGAAATCCCTATATATTTTTATCTGGCCAAGACATGTCCCTCTTTCAAGATTTTGGGGGACCCTAGCTAGCTAATTATAATCCCATTATCTCTCTCTAATTAACGCGTTTACCATTTTTAATCATGGATTATGGAAAGTTTAATCTTGGTCTAACAATATGGCTTCGGTCCTGTATTGGTCCAAGTTCTAACTAGGGATCAATTACACAAAACTCACTGATGAGGTTTGCTCCTAAAGTTCTGAACTACATGAAACTAACATGTTACCATCTCCGTCCAATTTTAAGTAGAATATTTCATCTATATTCTCACACATGCCACTCATGTGATTTTTTAATGATATTTTCGTATTTTACGACAATCACATGTGTGCCATTTCAGAGAAACTAGACGGAATATTTACCATAAAATTGAATAAAGATGATAAAGTGTACGAAAAATTAGTTTAAATGGCAAACTCAAAAAACGCTGATAGTTCGGAAGAGAAAAAATCAATATCCCTACTTATATATATAATTTTATATTTAAGGAGGTATTTGTAAGATTTAAAGATTTTCATGGTTTTTTGGATTTTTAAAGAAACTTCAAAAGAATTTGTTTAAATGTAGGTGGTCCAAGTTCTAACTCTAAGCATTTTATAATATTGACCCCATTAATATATATTTAGAATTTTGTGAGAGACCGGAGTCTAGGATTCTTTGATCAAGTACTGAGGAGTAGGTCTCATAATCTCAAAAGTCATGAGTTTGAGTTCAACAAATGTTAGTGTGAGCTTTCAAGGAAAATTTTGAATGTTTTTTCAATGGGGAATCCAATATTAATAGTTTTTAAGATTATTAAATACCTTTTAACAAAGGGTTGTTGAATCCAATGAAAAATTCTAAATTGTGTGTACACGTTTTCTGGTGTACTAAATTTAGGACAAATTAAGGGTTGATTAATGGTCGCCCCTAATTATGGAATATAAAGGCAGCTTTACACTGACCAACCAAAATGGGCATGCAACCACTGCTCTGAATATATATTGGAATCTCTTAACGGTAATGCTCATAATTTATTACAGCGTATACTATTCAATAAATTCTAGTTTACTCTACTACATAATTACCATAATTAATGTTTCAATCCAAAATATATATTTTGTTCTACTCGATCTGTGGCAACGACATTCTGGGATTTCAATGTGTTGCTTGGACCATTAATTTGTCTTAGTAATTGGAGTTTTTGAAAAATCTTTAACTCGCAAATGAGGCGTCAATAGAGCACATTTATATATATTTTCGTGTTCGATCAGATTTGAAAACAGTTTAGGGCAAAACAAAAGTACTACAATACTGGCCAACATTTTTTCTTTTTTGTTTTTTAAGAAAAAAGCACCAAATAACATTAAAACTGAGAATCAAGTACAGTCAAATCCCAAGCAAATGATGTGATATTAATGAAACGTCGAGGCTACATTCCTAGCTAGGGAGTGAGCTACACAGTTAGCTTTTTTTTGACAAAACGGAAGTAGAAATGACTAAAGTGACGAAAAAGGCTTCAGATCTCATCTATACTATTATATAAAGCGCCTTCCCCTTAAAGTAACTGTTTTTTGATATCCTTTTTAATTTGGACTGTCATTTAATGATTAATTAATTTAAATAATTTTCTCTCTTTTTTTTCCACTTTCCCACGTTCTTTTTCATCTCTTTTTTTTCCTCTCCCCTCTTCTTCTCTCTTTCTAATTAACTTTCTCAATAGTTTAAATTTTATACTTCTTTAACTTTAAAATTACTTTTTAACATGCTATATATTTTGTAAATATATTAAAATAATTAATTTTATCATAAATAAAATTTTATTTGTATTTATAAATTTATATATCATTAATAACATTTTAATTTATATCACACACGCATCAAGTGTGCCATATGTGCCATATTTACTAGTCAATAATAATACCTAAGCTTGAATGGTCTTCGGTATTCGTCTTCAGCTTGTTGATAACACTCAAGCAATCCCCTTCGAAGATTAAATTATCCTACTGTAACACAAATTTCGTGTAAATTAAATAATTAAAACACAAAAAAGATCACAAATGATTTTATTGAATTTCAATTCGGAAAATAGTGTTACAATCTTTATATTTGCCCTCTGATTCTTCCTTTGGAAATATTGATGTTGAAGATTCAAACACTTCCTTGATGGATTTGTCGGTTTAATCTTCACTTGATTTGATTTGAACTTCTATAACGTGAATTCGCGGGTCTTTTGACTTGATTGCGAATTGAACGTTGAGATCTTGTTGAACGCCGAATAACACGCCGGGAACACCGTTGATCTTGATTTGGAATAACGCTGGATTCGTGGGTTTAGCACCTTATCGCGAATCAAACGGATTGAGTTGATGATCTCCGCGAAGAACGCCTTGAATCTTGCTTCGATCGATTTGAATTTGATGAAGAATAACGCCAAAATGCGGGTTTAGTACCTTGATTGCGGATTGGACGCCTTGATTTGATGACTTCCGCGAAGAATGCCGAGAATTTCGCTTTAAACACTTGAGAGCGTTTTGAGACTCCTTTCAAGTTTAGCCTAGCTTGAAAGAGTTGTGTTCAGTGTGTCCAAGCTTTGAGGGAGGACCCCTATTTATAGGTGTAGGAATTGAATTCTTACCTTATTTGACATTGAGGAGATGCAATTTGATTGGTCCTCAATATTTCCTTGTAATATTTTTTCATAATCACAAGATGTGATTTGATACTTTCTTGATTGCCAAGAATTCTCAAATATGGCAATATTTATTTACCTATCAATTAAATGTTCTATTTAATCTTGGAATTTAGTTTAAAGGATTCCAAGATAAATAAAAATACAATTACTAAGAAAAATATTAATTGGTAATAATTTTTCGGTGTCTACACCCACCGCAAATAAAACTGCAAATTTAATTTGATATTTGAAAAAGAAAGGAGAGAATATATTATAATAATAATTTTTTCTTCAAGAAATTAATTACTTTATGCTATGATCATTATGTCTAATAATTAAATAAAGTAGTAAATTGTAACGAAATGTAACTTTACGGCTTGAGTATATAATATGGAAATATAAAATTATTACGAATGTCATGATCGACTATATATGCAATGATTAATTACACTATTACTAACAAAAACGAAGGTATTATTATAATTTATAACATATCATGTATATGATGGATCCTACTTGTAATTATAATCCATGCTTTTGCCATTTCTCTTTACTCATTGAAATGGGTAGGTAAAAGGGGTTTTAGTAATAAAGTAATAAATGTCACAACTGAACAATAATTTACATTCAATTTCAGGTTACATTTGATAAATTCGGAGCTTATAATAGCATCCAACTGAGCTTCATATATGGATAATATATAATAAAAGACAACAGTGAAGATTTTGGGCCAGGCATGAGGGCATATTAATGAGAATAAAACTACATTTATGACAATAATGTATAATTAATTATAAGATTTAATGGTCCAATATCTTTGAGTGGACGTCAATCAAAATGAGTAGGGCACCTTTTGAGGGGACAACCTTGGAGTTTGAAATATATAGTCCGTTGGGCAGTTAAATGTAATGTTATGATCATCATTATTATGAGTGAGTGAGTGATATATCGATCATCATAATTCATAAGAGATAAGGCATGAGATGAGATTTTGACTCATAATGCTGCTCTGACCCTGTCTCTGTCTTTTTTCTTCTTTCCCCTCGTTTGGTTGCAGGCTTGAAAAAGAAATTTTGGGGTTGGGGAATATTGTGGCTAATCAATTATAATATTATCTTGTAGAATAATTACAATTAGACCCATTGAGATATGACATATATAAGTACTACTGTCAGTCAGTATATCTAAGATCTGAATAATTAAATACAAACCTACACAACTTAAGGAATGGTTTCTTTGTGTTAATTATATTTGAACCACTCACAAAGTTGGAGAAATCATAAATGGTGATCTTCTTGTTTGAAAAATTACAATTTGATCACTTATTGACGAAATTGATTATTACAGAAAACGCTTATTTGCTATTAGGGTTCCGTTATCTTTTTGGTTACATAAGTTTTCAATATATACTTTGGAAATTTTAGATGGAAATCTAGATATCTGGGTGTTTTCTATGATTATCAGTTTCATTAATGGGTCAAATTGTAATTTTCAAACAGATGGTCACGGACGGTAGTTTTACAAATTCTCGTAGGGTTTAAATTTAATCAACCATTTTTTCTTGAAAATTTCAGCCCAAAAAGAATGTTAAAAATCTCTTATAAAACGTGGGAACTTCCTCTTATATATATTACCCTCATTTATATTCTTAGAATGCAATTCAGAGTGGTTTCGCTAATGAACAGATAAATTGGTGAGCCCTCTGCTGATTTTGTTTATATTGTTTGATTATTAGCTAATTTTTAGGTTTTTGTTTATATTGAACATTTTCTCAACGAATAACTAGGCCTTAAAGGTGGACTGGTGATGGATACCGTAGGTGTAGCATGCACAGCACCACTAGTGGCAATTCTAAAACCTTCACCTCATATGCGTGGAGGATTAATATCCTTGAGAACAGTTACTAATTCTAATTTTCTAATAATTCATGCAATACGGCGTGGCCTTTCTATAATCACTTGTTTATTTTTCATGATTATATATATATTTGATTATCTTTTTTTTTTATTTAAGGTATAAGATAAACACTTGGTTATCGATGTAGCACATTCATCAAATCTATTGTAAAGGTGCATGTGTACTTTATTATCATGCAATAATTCTTGCCAAATTGTTTTAATTTGTTCTTGTCTCTATAGTGTATTATAATCTATCACAAACTTTTTCTAACATTGATTATATATATATGTACTTTCATCGTGTTTATATTTGCATGGTAGATATGTCTTGTTCAAACTTCAAATAAGAAAAACTAATTAAGATTCTAAATACCTAAAATACTATTTTGTAATACGCAGGTTATTGGTTTCAAAACTAAAATATAACTTGCAAAATGTTTCCATCTTATTAATATTTGATAAAAAAAAATTATTTGTTAAGATAATCTGTAATGTTCCACATCGGATAGTAAGGAGAACGAAGTCCACCTTATAAGGGGATGGAAACCTTAATAAGCTCGAGGTATTTTAAAACCATGAGGGTCTGGCTTAGCCTTTGTGCCGGCTGGATTCCAAAGCGGACAATATCGGGTTGCGTGGCTGGTCACTAGGCTGTCTCAATTGAGTGGTATCAGAGCCGGTGCACGCGTCTGGTGTGCCAACGAGGACGCTGGGCTCCCTAAGGGGGGTGGATTGTAATGTCCCACATCGGATATTAAGGAGAACGAAGTCCACCTTATAAGGGGATGGAAACCTTAATAAGCTCGAGGCCATTTAAAATCGTAAGGGTCTGGCTTAGCCTTTGTGCCGGCTGGATTCCAAAGCGGACAATATCGGGTTGCGTGGCTGGTCACTGGGCTGTCTCAATTGAGCAACTGTAACGACACATCCCTAAAAACGGTGCGACGCGACTCCCACACCAAGCTACAACCCATAACGACAGTAGGGGTCTAGCAATGGGTCACAACCTAGCGAACGACAAATACTACTAGGCGGATTTTTTTGAGAAAATCAACGACAAAGCAAAAGCGCAGAGCATTAATTAATAATATCCTATCCCACTCAGGGAGCTAGTAAAGCAGTAAATTCAGAGGCGCAAGTATAAATCCCACCAATGCCAGTGAAAGGCAATAATCATAAATGGCAAGTAAATCATAATATACCTCATTGACAGACTTCTAAACCAATTTAAAATACAAAACGAGATAGACCTACAAAGACCAAATAATGCAGCACCTTCCTAAGACTCGACTTCCGCCTAATAGTCAAAACCTGAAACAAAACCACAACAGTAGAGGGGGTTAGTCAAAGGGACTAAGTGAGGGGGCTGTAATACATATATATATATTCTCGAAACAACCTAAAAGATTCACCAGTTTTTAAATGAGAAGAAAGAAAATGAAAAATAAAGGTTTTAAGCAATCATTGGTGAATCGAAAGATTTCGCAATATAATAAAGGCTCGGCGAGTCGAGCAATCACCACCAGTTTCACAATATAGAAATAATCAAATAAACCACCCTTATTCCTCCTTATGTAGTTAGGTAGCTAACCCAAACTACTAGATAATCATGTGGGGAGTTTCACCCTCACATCTTCGATATAGGATATACCTCATCGGTCACAGGTACTCAAAGGGCTGCCACTCCGGCCTCACCCTGAGCTCCCGTCACGGGTTTAGAGTCAGAGCACCGAGATCCACCGTAGACCCATCGTCTAGCCAGCTTCACCCCATACTTTGGTCTCCTGGGGCCCAATATATATAATGTGGTTAATTGGCCAGGCCGAAAGGCCAAGACAATTCATCGCATTTCAAAATGTTTATGTGGTCAAAGGGACCGATTTCAAACCCGTTTTTAACCCTTTCGAGCTAATGGAGCCTTCAAGGGGTTAATATGTAATAATTTGATATCAAAGTATTTTTTCTTTAAACCCATTAAAATAATATGGTTTCCAAGTAGCTACTACGTATAGTATAAATTTGGGGAAAGAAACCATAAAAGCATAAAACACAGGCTTCGGGTATATATGAAATATTTACATACGTATAAGAAACTCGAATTCGGAAAAGAAACCCCACCTGGACATCCCAAAAGATAGTAAAAAGGACAATCAAACACAATCAAGGTTACTCTGTAGGATCACCTGCTATACAAATGATTAAAGGGTAAGACTCAACTCGACAAACCAATTAAGATACGTCTAACGTGTACGGCTATAACATATACCACGTAATCACATTGCAATTAAATAATTAAACTAGATTGTAAAGGCGTAAGAAAAGTACAACAACTAATCAATTATTAAAATTTAATTACAACTAACAGAGAATACCAATTCAATTTGATTGGTGAAACTAGTAGATCATTTTATATTAAGAGACATGATTAAATATATTTGGACCAATGATCAAGTATTAAGCTTACGGCTAGATAAGGAAATAGTTTCAAAAACTAAATAAAGTAGCTAGAGTTGTTAATGGAATCCTTATTACTAATTTATTTTCCAGCAATTTCCATTAGCTAGCCTACTATGCTTTAAGGAACTAATTACTAAATTTTGAGCAACTTAATAATTTAAAGACTAATAACAGTTGAAAGCTCAACTAGATTATTTTTCTACTGAATGCATATACATACGTGCCTTCCTAGAATAGTTTATATGTTAACCACCAGCCACAAGAATTAAGAATCCATCCATGTCATTTAAAATGTCATTCCGTGACTAAGCTCTTAAAGAAAAACATGAATTACTAATTATCAATTAATGGAATTATGAAAGTGCACTTATATGTATATTAATCACTTCTTTTTCTTCGCAATTAACTTCCTAATTTTAAGTAGCAAATATTTTCAAAAGCTAGGAGATAAATTCATCAACCCACTACCATGTGAAGTAAATCATATTTACTGTAGCTATAAATAAATACAACTAGATATTACATTCAAGCAAGCATAATAGTTATGTCCACGACCAGTTAAAATAATGGAATGATTAGATTCTATGGTAATTAAATGAGATGAAAGAAGCACAGGGTAGAGTTTTACCTGTTTGCAGTGATGTGCAGTTCCGAAAAGAAAAGTGAAGCTGAAGTTTTCTTATCTCTATTGATGACTATTGTTCATATAGTGTGTAGAGTATATTAGAAAGTGTGGTGCGGAAATCTACGTAATTTGATCACTAGCTCCAGCAAACTCATTATCTTCTTTTCTTATTTCCTTATTTCATTTATTTTCTTTGTTTTAATTGATGTCGGTAAATGCACACATAATATGATTATTAAAGTATTTACCAAACTACTATCTAATATGAAGTATCCTAATAAATAAAAATTTAATTGATTCAATCAAATAATATATTTATTTTATATGAGTAAATCTCTTAATTAAGAATGGTATTTAGGGATAAAGATATACGTGTCACAATTTAATAAAAGTACCTAAACACATTTATACCTAGACATAAATTCGCCACATATCAAATAATTCGGGATTCACATAATTCAAAGTATTCAGGAAAATTTAAAATATCAATTAGGCATACATTAGGCAAATTAATCACAATTAACACAAATATCAATTTAAATTAAACACATTAATTAAATCACGTAAGTCAAGAATGGGAACGAGAAATAAAAAAATGAGAAGTTCGAGATCTTCCAAGCTTGTCACGAAAAGTCGGGGCGTTACAATTTCTCCCCCTTATGAGAATCTGTCCTCAGATTCTATTTGTTCGAGGCAAACAACTCTGGGTGAAACTTCTTCATCTTCTCCTCGGTTTCCAAAGAAATCTCTTCACATTCCTGGTTCTTCTAAAGAACTTTTACAACAAAAATCTGATGTTTGTGTGACACTTGGAATTTATGATCTAAATCTTCATGGGTTGAAAAATGAAATTCAAGTTCGTCTCTAACTCAACTTCTTCTACTAAAAGAACCTCAGGATCGTTTCGATAATATTTTCAAGGCTAAAAGCGTAGAGAATGTCACGAACCTTTATAAGAATGAATAATCACCAAGTATGCAGACCCTTTTTTTGTTCCAACTCTTGCTGCCATACACAATGTTACACGGTATTGTTTCGATCGAAGCTTGAAAACGATTGTCGTATATGAATTCGATTGAAAAAGACTGGTTGTGCTAATTGGTCTGAAAATTCAAAGTACGCCTGGTTCTGAACTCTGATCTTCTATAAGTCAAACATCTCCTGGTATAGTTGGCTTCAATTCCCTTCGAACCACTTATCCCAAGAATCTCTTTTAGACTCCAATACATTTTACTCTCGCTGGGATGAATGGTATAAAATGTCTTAGAGTTTCATTGCGCATCTTTTTCTCGAACTCTCTAAACGTTCCTTCGGTGCTTATCTCTTGAAGCATTTGCGTCCATGATGCTAAACTTCGTTTCTAAGTATTCTTTAATTCAAACAATCTACCTCCGGCTTAATTATCAATAGTTGAAATTCTTTTGATTCTTCATTCCAAACGTAACCGAGTTGTAGCACTGGGAACATGAAATGGGTATAGCAATACGAATTCCTCGCTTCCACTCTTAAATGATCGATCTTATTTACGAATGAAAATCTCTTATCGCTTCAAATTTCTGAATAACTTTCTCTTTTAAACACCCACTTCGGTTTAATATTCAAAGAGTCGCTCCATTTCTAAACAGCTTTATATCCTTTCAGTTGAGACTTTACCATTCAATAAAATAGATCTCGATCAAGCAAACGACAGGACAATACCAGCATGCGCAGTAGTTTGAGGTCTGTCGGGACCTCTCAACAAACAAGGATTCACAGCTCAACAATCGCATGCTCAGATAAGATAATGATAAGCGCAATAAACAAGTAATAATGCATGTATGATATGACAATTGTAATATTTATACCATTCAGTACTGTGGTAGGGTGTGGTTTAATGTTTTCTTCGTCGCCTTCTACGACGTATGTAGCGCCCCTTTCCGTAGGAGGAGAAATGACACCACATCCGCACTGAGACGAACTCCCAAACGAGGTAGATGTACCCTATTTAAAAATCCATCCCGGCGAACGGCAAGCACTCAATCTATACCGGCAACAACGTACCTAGTCCAACAACAACAACCAACAAAAATAACAGAGTGCGGAAGTTTAACATATACATATCAATTAAATATTCAAAGCCACACAGGGCATCAATTAACATAAATCAATAGCAATTATATATTTAACTAGTCAATCAACGAATATTCATCAATATCGAATCTCCAGAATTCATCAATATATCCAATCTATCTAGAATTCGGTTCAAATAATAAAAGACAGACTGTTGTTGGACACTACCGACAATTACCAAAGGACACGAAGACCAATACTCACGACCTGCTGTTGCCAACCAACATGAGAGGTGACAACGCCACCTGTCGACCTGAAGTAAGAATTAAAATAACGAGGGGTGAGTATAAACAATACTCAGTGAAGGTAAAGAGTGAACAAGTACGAGTCACGCTTCCGGGTTTTTATACATATATAAGAAAGTACATTTGCAGAATTTAAAAAAAACCGGAATGTGCTTCGACTTGCATTAACTACAATTAATAAGCAGTAACAATAAAGCATAAATAGAAGCAAGTAATATCCCAGCGAGAATGGGCATGTTCCTCCTTATAATCCCTTCATGTCATTATAAGACTCCATCTCCGGTGTCTGACCCCATAGTGCGACTATGGGCGACGAATTGAATTTCAGGAAAACGTGCAACGAATGCAACGCCCACCATCGCTCCCAACCGTGGCTATCAACTCCTGACGGGCCACGATTGTCGCTTAATTTGGGAAAGTACCTCGGGCAACACCCTGGACGCTCGTCCCCAAGTGAGACCCTCGAATACCCTCTCGGACCCCATTAAAGAAAGTCCATAATTTTGCTCGTATTTGAAGAACATTATAAGTTGAAAGCCAAACGGGCATTTAGGCAAGGGTGTGACGACAAAGGGGGTAACCATGAGTTTTATACGTGTCGGAATGTGCTGACGGACTCCCCTAACGACTTCCCCCATAGACCCAAATCCTAAGTCAAAGCGTGACGCTTGAAACGAAAGAGTTTACTTGCCTCTTGAAAACAAAACGGTTTAGATATACTCGTAGGTATAAGTTGATATCAAAACGTTTGTTATTAAAATCATGAAAATATAATTAAATATTTAATAGATATACAAGAAAGGAAATCAAATCAATATGAGCACGTTAACGGTAGTTCGCAATAATTAAAAGAAATCCTTACTCCAGTTGAAAGCATTTTAAAAACCCTCACCTGGGAGCACGGGAACGACAAGACACTCAAGCTATTCCTTGAAAGGACGACCTGAAACTATCAGCCGACAAACCAATTAAGACAAGACACGATGCACGACTCTTAAGGACTACAACACATGAAAGACCAAATAATAATCATGTAGTAATTGAAATTACAAGTAAAATGCAATTAAATCCATTTAAACGAAAGATACGAAATTAAAGATGCTAAACATGCTCAATTGAAATTCTAATTGCACATTCATGCATAATATATTATAAAGAAGCACTCATGCGATTTTCGGATCATTCGGGCAACATTCAAAAATTGGGGACTAAACGAAAAAGGCTCGATTCAAGGCCCGAACGAGGTCGGAATTTTGAAAACTTTACGAAATATTCATCCTTGAATCATATGGAAGCTATAGGTGAAAACGGCTCGATTTTAGGGGGTCGTATGCAAGAAGTCAACTTTTATTTTTGGCCCATTGACCCCATTACTGTGAGCAACTAAGGAAAAATGCTGAAAATTTGGTTAAGGTATTCGCACGGGCTAATGCACGGCCTAGCGCACGGTCTTGAGCACGCACTCAAGACTGTGCAAGCTAAAACAAGGGCGCACTACAGGCTTAAAGGGTGGTGCACGGCCTGGCGCACGGTTTTGCCAAGACCATGCGTTGGACCGTGTGGTTCAACATACAGGTGCAGAAGACGCGATTTCATGGTTTCTCATGAGGGTTTCATCCTAAAATCAACTAGGGCGAATTCTATAGCTAAAATCAACACATAAAATTCACACTCATGCATTGTACACATTAATAGCTACCATTTGATCCGAACTACACTAAAAATGGTAAACTCTAACCTACAAACCCATCAAATTATCAAATATTCATTTCAAAATAAAATCTAGAAAATCGAAGGAATTATTGGACGAATTGAAATAGGGAAAGAAGGTTACTGATAGAGAATCGAACGAGGATTGTGTAGTTGGTCTCGGAATCTCGATTGATCGAGCGACGGATTCGGGACGAGATTTCTTCCTCCTTCTTCCTTCTCCCTCCCTTCTCATTCTCTTCTCTCTTTCTCTCTTTCTCTCTCTCGATTTTGGGGTGTGAGTAAGAGTGTGCAAGAGAGTGTGCACAAGGGGGTGTAAGTGTATTCAAGATGGTGCAAATGTGTCCAAGAGGGTGCAAGTGTGTTTAAGGGGTGTGGGTTCGTTTGAGATTAAAATAAATTCGAGGGGTAGAAAAGGTAATTATAAATGGTTGAGGATATGAAAATAAATTAGAATAAATTAAAATTAGCTAACGAAGTTAATCTTTTCATTTAGAATCCAACGAGGTGTCGAGTAATTATTTCGAAAATATATTCCGGAATTTTGGGTCGCTACAACGTACATTGTCTGGATCTGACTGTTCGATCTGTTCAGACTGAATATGTCGCCGTCTTCTAGGACAGTTCCCCCTATGGTGGTTGGGGTCACCACAACTTTGAAAATACTTCAACCTATACCAACATTCATTTTTAGGGTGATTTTTCTTGCAATAACTACAAGTGACTGGCTGCTTGGCCACGATGAGCGGTTGCTTATTCTTTTTCTTGTTGTTCTTCTTCTTATTCTTTTCCTGAATCGAAGTACTCGGTATAATAGGCTTTTTAGATCTTGACGAAGAAGGAGAAGGACTGGTAATCTTCTTGATATTATGATACTCAAACTCAAGCCTAAGAGTTGCGTCCACGACAGTAATATAGATCGACGGACGAGATGTGGCAAGACCACGGCGGAGGGAAAATCTCAACCCATCAAGAAACTTTTGAGTCTTTCGGCGTTCATCAAAAGAAATATGAGGGGCATATGCCACAAGTTGAGTGAATTCAGAAATCAAAAACGAGATCAAACAAAGAAAGTAGCATTTTGGGGTCATAAGGACAGTGAGATTAGACTGAAAATGCACAGGCACGGGGTTGTTCACGGCCTGGGGTAACCCTGTGTGCTCCACATGAGGTTGCGGCACCCCATGAGGTAAGGCTATGGGCTATACATGGGGTTGCACAACCCTGTGAGCGAAGCCCGTGACGAACAAAATTGCAGAACATCAAGTTCCATGTTTAAACAGTGAAACTAAAACACAAAAATCATTCTAATTCGAATTCTAGCCAATCAATCATGCTTAGATTGACGTATATTGTTCTCTTAATCATGCTCGACATATAGGAACAATTATCATGCAAAACTAACCAAAATTACGGAAAAACCCAAATAACTACTCAAGCAAAAGTCTCAACGAAAAGCTCTCGAAAAGCGAGAATCAAAGCAGCGAATCAAAATGAAGTTAAAAGGTTACCAGAAGATTATGGAATAAGGATCGACTAGCTGAAAACGAGGGTCCGATTGATCGAGAAACGAGTTCAAAACGAGTTTGGCAAGATCTTCCTTCTTTCTCCTTTCTTCCTTCTTCTTTCTCCTTTCTTCTTTTTCTTCTTGTGTGAGAGTATGAGAATGAGAGATATTTAGTATTAGGTCGAGAAGGGCAAAATGGTCATTTCAGAATAAAGGATCATTTTGGGGAAAAATATGGTTTCAACTTAAAATCGTCTCACGAATTCGAGAATTCGAACGAAAATTCGAGAAAAGAGTTAGAAATATAATTTTGAAATAAATTCCAAAATTACGAAAATTACGGGGCTTTACAAAATCCGGATTTGATGGATGAAATCACGAGATTTACTTTTGAAGCTCTTGATCACTTGAGGTTTTGACTAAGTCGTAGAATATCGTCGTTGCAGGATTTGAAGATTAGGAGTTGAGGATTTGAAGATGAATTGGAGACTTGATGACTTGCAGACGTGGAAGACTTATGGATTTGGAGTTTGTAGACTTGTAGATTTGGAGACATGGAGACTTGAAGACGCGGTTGGATGCTCGAAGGCTTGCTCGTGTAGAACGTCTGAACTCTCTGATCTGCTGTGGTCTCGTAGTGTGTTGAATGAACTACCCATGACCCCTTTATATAGGAGTTGGGAAAGGGAGTTGCACTTCAATCAGATGTCTTTTGATAATTATCTCTTGAATTTTTAAATAGAGAAAACATCAAATAAAATCACTTAATTAATAATTATCTATTCATTTTCAATATTATAAAATAAAAATACATAGATAATTATCTTTTTAATATATAAATTTATTGTAGAGATATTATCAAAGTATACCACTTATGTTTTTTGTAGTTTAACGACGCCATAGATGTTCTACAATAATGTTTTAATCATAAGGGAAGACTTTTATTGATTAGCAATCACATTACAACTTAAAGAGACAAATGCAA
Source organism: Verbena officinalis (assembly GCA_958496215.1). Lineage (NCBI taxonomy): Eukaryota > Viridiplantae > Streptophyta > Magnoliopsida > Lamiales > Verbenaceae > Verbena > Verbena officinalis. The sequence goes on from OY292388.1 coordinate 5,573,429, forward strand.
TATTGGTGAGCAGTAATTTCGATATATATAGCTCCACCACTTTGCTTGTTCGAACTTAAATTAGACAGTAACAGTACTTCACACAGTACAATACATTATTCATAAACAAACAGAACACACAATACATAAATCAAGAATTGAAATCAAGCCAAACATACACACATCATCGATCAAGTCTTCCACTATAGCACACATATATTTTTTCTGGACTTGGGTCTCTTCATCATCCTCTTCCTCAAAGGACTTCTGAACCTTTTGTAAATATATCATGGCAATAGTTGTCAGTATTAGAACTAACAACGATTACCATTATACCCTTAGCCAAATTTGAGTTTTATTTAAATAAGCTAAGACATCCTAGATGTCATTTTATTTATAAATATATTATATGCTCATGATCTTAAAGTGCCAAGTGAAAGCCAATGGCATCAAGGAGTTCGCCAGTACGTCCATTGAAACCAACAATTAAGCCATTCTCCAGTGGATAACTAAAAGGAGTGCCTTCCTCTCTGCCATATGGTCCAAAAGTTCTCTTGTTGGTTTTGAATGTTAGTGACCGTATGACCGGAGTCTTTGTAGCAAGCCAAGACACAGGAGAATAGAATCCATTCACACTCACTATATACTCTTCTGGGAATTGTAACTCAATCTGGAGTCATGCATACATAAAGCCATTGTTATATATTTCTCTTCTTTTAATGTATATATAATTAGCTAAAAATAAAATGAAGAAGAAAATGTAATAAAGAAACTACGTGCTAACCTTTACAGTTGTGAAGGAATGTGTACCAGGATGTTTTGGCCCTTCAAAAGGTTTACCATTCAAATCATAAACCACACTGAAGGAGCCAATCACATCCCTGTATGAAAGCTCTATTGCTCGAACTCCATTGTAGGACCCATCGTCCCATGCATTACCACCAGTCCCACCCCATGGTCCTGCTACAATTGTCAGGATCTCTTCATCAACCTTTCCGGCTAGAAACTGAGAGAACCATATGGCTGAATGTTTCGGGTATCTTTTGAGATGATTCACATAGTCGATATACATGAGCCCGAATCTAACAGTGTATCCATCAGTCCATTCAAAATTATCAGCCAATGACCATGCAAAGTAACCTTTTATATCCAACTTCTTCTCCATTGACTCTCCCGCCCTGTTAAAAAAATAATTTCGATAATGATATTCAACTAAAAATTAGTTTATATATATTTAGAAATTAATTTGCTTAAAGATCTTACTTGATTACATCCAATATATTTCCAAGATGATCTCTATGATATTTCACCCTTGTTGTGTCGGGAGCAACTTCACTGGCAGTAAGTTTGTGATCACTTAGGTCACCCCAGCCTATCCATGCACAGTAAGTTAATATTATTAATTAATATATATATATAACGCAAGTTGACAATTAAATTCAAACTCATTTAAATGGAGAATTTAATAATTTGTATATCAACATACCATTTTCAGTGATGTATACCGGAGGGACATTGTATTCGGAATTATTGTACAATTCATTTATTTTGTTCAAGAGGCTCTTGATTCCCCACGGGACTATGCGAATCCATTTTACGCCGGGCTAAATGCATATCAGAGGACAAAATTTATAAGTGATGATTGATGAACAAATATGAATATATAATTAGTTAATATATATATTAGATATTTGCGAAAGCAAAATCGTACCGCTGGACCAATAGGCACGCCATCCTTTTCCTCTGTTGGAAAAAAAAAATAATGCATCATTAATTTATATATACAAAGTTTATTTATTTGAAGAAAGAAGTATAAAATACATTAATTTCTCATTCATGTTGTTTACAAGGTTGTCAAGATTGATCTATCAAGCTTACCGAGAAGAGTCATGTACTGATATTTGATGTAAGGATGTTGATGGGGATTAGGATCGGGATTGTTTTTCACATATCTGGCTGAGTAATAGTTAACACCTAAAAAGTCCATCTTGTTTTTTATCAGCATTTTGGATTCTTGCTCGGAAAATTCTGCTTCATCGGGCATATACCACTGCATAGTTTTTGGCCAAGAACCCTTTAATACAGGCTCCAAAAACCTAAATTAATCAATTAAACATCATCATTACAAACTTTAGAATTAGAATATATTGCAATTAATTTGGATATTATATATGCTTAATTACCATCCGAACATGGAATCATGTGCTCTTCTCGCTGCATCTTTATCTTCTTGTGAATCACTTATAGGCTCAAACCAGAAGGTAACAAGTGTTATCCCTGTCTCGCCTTTTTGATGAGCCTATAATTTAAAAAGTTCATTCTTATTATAAAAAGAAAATGATCGTGAATAAGGATTAGATTTTAAATTCCATAGGTTAAATTGCATGTTTCATGTGTTCCGTAACTTTGACATTATCGGGTTTCATTCTCGTCGCTCATTTTCTTATAGGACGAAAATAGCAAAAACATAAAAGTTACGTACAGGGTAAAATTTGAAAAAGATAAACAACCGGCTGCATGGATTGAACAATTCTTTCAATTTTTCCTAATTATTTATTATGTCCTTGATGATCTAAAGAATGAATATCATACCTTATATTTTCTCCTGTATAACCCAACTGCAGCTGAATGAGCAAGACACATGTTTTTTGCTGCAATAAATACTTGTTTTTGGAAATCGTCCATGTACGGTTTACCAGAGGTATCCCCAGATGATCTTTTCTCAGCAGATCTTTTTTCTAAAGGATCACTTCTTGCGGGCAACACCTTGACAGGAGGGGGTATGTATGTATTAAATCTGAGGTTGCTCAAACGGTCTGCGGTGTTCAATAGGCCTAATTGTGTTTTTGGTCCTGTAAATATCCAAACATAGCATTGTTAGTCCTAAGGTTTTTTATTTCTCAATTTTAGTCTTGTAATTTTCAAAATATTGCCATTTTAGTCCTATAATTTCCAAAATATTGCAATTTTAGTCCTATAATTTTTAAAATGTTAATTGTAATTTTAGTCCTACATTATCCGGCAAGGAATTGGGAATCCAGCGAGCACAGGACTAAAATTGCAAAATGAAAAATCTTAAAACTAATAATACTACTATCGGATAGTTATAGGATTAAAAATGCAATTTGGCCGTGTTCAATATAGCAGAGTGCGCGGCAGCAACATCACCTTTAGTTTCTTCAGGTATGTAATAAACCCCAGGTGGAAAAGTACATGCAACATATCCCAAGTCACAGTATGACCATGGCTCATTGAATGTGGTCCAATGTTTCACCCTATCGCCGAATTCCCAGAAACACAAATCCGCAAAATCACGGAAATCATTCCTGTTTTCACATCGAAATGAAGAAGAAATCAATTCGTGATACAGATCAAATTCCGATATAGGAAAAATGAATGAGTTACGTACACTATGTCTTTGCTCAAGAAACCACCATACTCCTTTGCCAGTGTGTAGGGAAGATCCCAATGAAAGAGAGTGACGTAGGGCTTAAGGCCTGCAATATATTAATGTCGTCATATGATAATATCAATGTACGTCAACTAATTATAGTAATTTAAATTATTTAACTATATAAACAAATTAATTAATTAATCATACATATATATATATAGAGTTTGAGTCGAACCATTAACAAGGCAAGTGTTGATAAGATCATTATAGTAGTCGATCCCTTCTCTGTTGATACCGAGGTTTATTTTTCCACCTATAGTAATTAATATACAAGAAACAATTAATTAATTAATTAGATAATATATAATATTTTTCTTTGTTATCTATATATATATATTCTTACCAGGAATTACTCTTGTCCATGAAATCGAGAATCTGTATGCATCAAAACCCATGCTCTTCATCATCTTAATATCGTCCTGCAAAACGATGAAAAGGAAATATAAGTATGAATATGAAAAGACCGATTGAGAGAAATTATGTTTAAATTAGTATAGAGAGAAAAATACCTTATATCTGTGATAGGTATCAAGAGCTATATTTCCATTGTTTCCATCAGCAATTCTGCCTGTCAACGTTCATTGCATTAATTAATTAATTTTTCGATATGATGTACTTTATATACAAAAATTATGTAGAAAGAAATATAATACCAGGAGAATTCAAGGTGAATTCATCCCAGACGCTAATGCCTCTACCACCAACAGCAGCAGCACCTTCAACCTGATGAACAAAAACAAAGCATCATGCATTAATTAATTAAGTAATTAAATAATACACAAAATGATTTATTTAACTTATATATATTGAGCTTGATAAATAATCCATGAACATTGCGTACAGACCTGGTAAGCAGCAGTACCAGTTCCGAAAACAAAACCCTCAGGGAAATCATTACGAGTGATTTCCCTGTACTTAGTGTCAACCTCTCGTGCTGGAACTTCATCTTTTGCTTTTGCTGTACTCATTGCTATTAATTAGTTGCTCTATATATGGGAGGGTTTAATTTGTATATGGATAATGGCTTGAATAAAATGAAGAATTAAATCATGTATTTATAGGTGCTAGCTCAAGGGGGCTTGTCTTCATCGCTTGCATGCATGGTGAGTAACTCATACGACACAAGTTTAACTAGTAATAATATATTAATGAAGCTTTTACTTTTTCGAAAGTGCTAAAGCAGAGACAAGATTCTATGCATTCATATATTTTTTATGTATTTCACTTTTAAATTGTTTTTAATAATTAATAATAATTCAAATATAATTAAAACTGAACTAGAACAGCTTATTTGGAGTTTGGAGCTTTGTAGAAATGTGTATATATGTTATTAAAATGCTTGAAAGATTATATTTATGATCTTCAACATATTGTACATAGGTTTTTTTTTTTTTTTTTTTGGTAGGAATATTGTACGTAGGTGCATATATGGGAAAAAAAAATTATATATGATGTTCACTTATTGGCAATTAAATTTAGTTAGGGAAATTAGCTTCAACGTACGTAGGTGAACTATAATTTAGATCACTTATTGTCAATATTAATTTACAATTTAAGCACAATCCCCTCACGTACTTCTAGTCCAAACAATAATTGACTAAAACATTTTATTGTGTGATTGATCCATAAATATTTTAGAAAGAGTGACCAATTAAATACTATGAACTTATAAGTTCTCCATTTTCCTATTCGTGTTTATTTTTCTCTCTTTTCCCCCTCTTAACTATACATCAACAATTATTTAAGTTCAGTTCTTGTTGACCTTTAATTGACTTATACAAAATTAGTTTTAACTTATTGTAATTTAATACATATACTAAAAATAATTTAACAAGTATTTAATTGATAGTCATAAAATTAACTTAGATATATGAATAAATTATATCCTATCTTAATTTAAAATGTATTTTTGCACATCTGTGGGAATGTGTAGAAAATAAAATTTTATTTGGACTTATCTTAGAGATCATGACTTATTTAGCTATAGACGTTTTCTTTTATACCTTATTTAATTTCCTTAATTTTGGTATTTTTGTTCATCAATAGTACATATTCTTTCTCCTTCTTTAACTTTTACTTTTCCTTTGATACCCTTTGCTCCTTCTTCTTTTCCTCAAAACTGGGACAACCAGGCAAGACATCGATGTCGTTTTCATGGCCTCCTTGCACCAGTAAATCTAAATTATGCCTCTCTCTTTTTCGAAAGATGTAACAATTCAACTTATAAGCTAATACTTCGAAATTATGGCGTAAAGACACTTCTAAAAATTTTACTACGTCGTGCCTTGTCATATCATATCATGTCATGTTCGACACCTGTATCAAACACTTCTCCAGTATAAAATATTAAAAAAAAAATTGTATCGTCGCGCGTATCCGTGTCATAAGCTGATGGATTTTGAACTAGTTGTTATTTTTCTTCATATACTTCTGTTATGACAGAGCTAATTTCTTGTGTGCAGATAGCTAGGTTATGGCTCCCCGGCCAAGTAGAATTAATTAGAAATAGAATCACTAATGCACAGACACAGCTGATTTTGTGTTCGTGCAGTATCCGATATGCGTCGGACACGGGTACGGCTTCGACACCGCCCTGACATGTATAGGACACATCAAAAAAGTGTTCGAAAATAAAAAAAAATAAAAAAAAAAATTCCGAAACGCTGGGGACACGACTAAGATACGTGAGGGACACGGCAAACTCAATTTTTTGTTAGTTTTTCATCTAAAACGGTCAAAATTTATTTGAGAAAATTAAAAACATTTTAAATAAATTTATTTCTTCATTATTGTCAATTGTTTCTCACAATATTACAATCTATAAATTATAATATTCTTTTAACATAATAATCAATTCGTATATTTTAATTTTGCTGATAATTATATTATATTGTGATAATTTATTTTTAATTAATATTTGTACATGTATTATATATGAACACTTATATTTTTATTAAAATTTATATTAGCCCGCCGTGTTGGAGCTGTGTCGTGTCCTAAAATTTTAAAAAAAAATTTATGTCGCCGTGTCTATGTCATATCGTATTTGTGTCCCCGTATCCGTGTCCGTGTAATATAGTTTAAAATATTATTCATTAGTACCAAAAACCTCTGTGGGTAAGTTCGCGATACATACGCGTATTATTCACATACGTACGTAGAAATCAAAAAAACTCCCATCTCCCGTCTGAATTTCAAAGGTACGGCAATATACACGTTTTTTTTGCCGATTTTTTAAACGTATTTTTCAGTAAAAATATCAAAAATACTTATACGTATAAAAAAATGTAAAATACTCGTTCCGTATTTTACTAACAGAGCCAAAAACAGTAAAAGGAGTTTAATGCGATAAGTTCTAGAAAAGGAATTCAAACTTAGAATCTCATATGTTTTTCCTTTTCCCTACAAAGTACAAGCCATTGAGCTAGCGCCTATGATGTACGGATACTCCTAAAAATTATATTTTGTCATATTGTGTCGTGTCCGACACTTCTTTAGTGTAAAATATTGAAAAAAATCTGTATCGCCGTGTCCGTATGTATCCGTGTTTTTAAATTTGATCATATAATTATATGAAAATCCATAGAAAATTAATTAGGAATATTATATATATATATATATATATATATATATATATATATAATAAAATTTTCATTCATTTTTTTAATGCATAAATTTGACGGTCTAGCTACAACATAGTTATGGTCTTATTCAGTCTATAATTAAAATGTTTTACTTTGGGACATAAAATTAAATGAAGGCAATATTGCAATCATTTATTTTTTTTATGTTGGGAAACTGATCGAAAAACAGGTCTTCCAAATCCTGAGTTTGCTGAAACTTTGGCGGTACTCTCAGCTACCCGGTTGGCTCGTGAGGGTTATCGAGGAGACTGCTTATCTCTGATTCTCAAACTCCAAGGCCCGGCTGAAGACCTCTCTCCCTTGGGTCACCCTTACTGATGAAATTCGAGATCTTTTTCGGCATTTTGATTTTATTTCTTTTTGTTTTACACGTTGTGATGCAAATTATGTTGCTCACACGCTTACTTGTTATGCGGCTTCGGTCTGCGTTGAGGGAATGATATCCCCGAATTTGCTGTTAGCCTGTTAACTTTATTTTGGCAGATTTGCCTAATTAGTTTGAATAAATTACTTAGTTTTTACCTAAAAAGAAACTAGATAGAGTTGATGGATAAGTTGTACTAAAGAAGAAAATTAGATTCTCAAAGTGCTTTAAATAATTAAATCCTTGGTAGGCAAGAAAAGATCAGATCCTGATAAGTGATAGCTACATATATAACCAGGCATCCATTTATAGATAATTTCATCTAAAGGTGGGTTTAGAGAGTTTATATCTATGTATATTATAAAAGTATGAGTAGATTTTTTGTGAGAACTAAAATACCTCTTTAATAACACATATTCATATTAAAAAACCTACAAATAGGTAAATCTATAATTATATAAATAATAATAATAAATTAATTAGTAATACTAGAATTCTAATAGGAATAGGATTCTAGAAATTTTAATAAATAATGATAATAAACTGAATAATAATAATAAATTAATTAATAATACTAGAATTCTAATAGGATAGGATTCTAAAAATTTTAAATAAAGAATTCTTGTCTCATATATATATATATATATATATATATCAATTATTAAAGTTTCCTAAAAATAATGCTATTACGTAGACTAATAAAATAATAGCATAGAATTTGTTATTTAAAATGATTTGGAAAAATCTTGCCGACCTTTAAAGTAATAAATGGTAAATAGCATTAGAAATTGTTTCTTTTTACCAAAAAAAAAATATAGAAATTGTTTCCATTATTTTCTTTTCCAATCATTTACTGTTATATATCATATATTACCTAGGGCAAAAAGATAAAAACATGATATTCTATGAAAAAACGAACAAATAAATAAGTTGATATATATAAAGGAGATAAAAGTAAATAAATTTTTTAATTAAATCCTAATCTGATTTGATTAATATAAAACTATAATAACACATATTATATATCTATATTTATTATTTATTTATTTTATTTTTTGATTATAAAAGTATGTATAGTTTTCGAATTTCAGCTTGAAACTTATTAATCGTCTAAGATAAACCTTGGAATAATATTTTCAATAATCATCATCTAAAGAATAAATATGTAATTCGGTATTAATTTTGAAAAAATATTTAGTTAAGTAAAAATAAAATTCTTTTTTAAATTAGAAATAATGTCATAATATATCTAATACTATATCTAAAAGACATACCGATGTCTTTTATAATAAGGATTCTTTTAATTTAATATTGTTATAGTACTTATTATATTTATTTATATTTTATTTTATGTAAATTCAGTCTTTAAAAAAATGTATGCAACTGAAATATTTTATTACATCTAAAAAAATAAAATAATAGTAATTATTATTCTATAAACTAAAAAAACTCTATTTAATAATTAATAAAAGACCTAATACACAATACAAACAGATGTATATAAAATAATAATAATTTAATTATATAATAAAATTCTACAAATAAAAAATTGTAGTAAAGTTATGTGAAAAGGCGATAAAGTAATTCAATAAATTTATTAGAATTAATACATTTATAATAATTAATAGTTTTTTTGGCTAGAATATTGTAACAATAAGGTCTCTAATAACACAATTAGAAATTCAATATAAAAAATAAAAGTGATATATGTAAATCTAGCTATTTATATATTATTATTAATAATTATATAGTATATTATTAATTTATATTTTATTATTATTATAACCAAGAGTTTGTGATTTATTTTTATATGAGTATATTTTTATTATTTTATTTGATGAGAATTATATTTTGAAAGTAAAGATGAGAGAAGAGTTAGAAGAAAGAAGAAACAAAAGGTAAAATATAATAACATATTGAAATTAGTTCGGAAGAATAAAAAGGGGAGAAAAGATAATAAATAAAAATTTAAAGAATAAATAAATAAGAAAAAACTTGTTAGCATATTAAAGTTGGGTACAATAAGGTCTTCAATTTTTTTTAAAATGAACTGGTCGAAAAGGACCGTAAAATTAAAGAGGACCCCAACTCGTATATGAATAAAACATGCATAAAGGGAAGTAAATAAAATACATCAGCAAAACAAACGCAAAAGCAACAAGAGTCCTCATCTGAACATGAAAAAAGTTGCAAAAGTGGAAAGAATTGATGGAATTCTTCATGGTCTTCAATTTTATTAACTAATATGATACTTTTATTATTGAATTTAAATACATATATTTTTATGAAGTCTTGCTAAATAGAGTTAATATGCATGTTAAGTTGGTTTGCTAAAACTATATCGAGAATTACTTAAATTTTAATAGATTAGGTGAAAGATAATTGTATATAAAAGAGAGAAAATCATATAAGAACAGGTTAAGAAAGTAAGTGGGGGAATAAAAAAGAAAATAAAATAAGTAAAAGGAAAAAATAAAGATAAGAATTAGGTAGAGTAAATGTAGCGCCCCGAAATCAACGCAGAAATTGATTCAGGAGCCTCACACGGGCTGCTGCACCTTGTGCGCAGGGTCGTGTGGGGCGGAAGCACAGGGGCTACCGCACCACGTGCGTGAGGCCGTGTGGTCCTCCTGACCTTATCCCACATCGGACTAACACACAGAAAAGTAAGGGTTTATAATCTAACCTCCAAGTACAACCAACATGGGTTAACCCTCTTTTGGCAAGTGCTTCCTAGGCCTAACTTTAGGGTTGTGCTCGGTGGGGCCGAAGGTTATACCTGCGCGTTCAACGGGCGTCCAAGCAGGGAGGGTTCTCCTCTCCGCGCCCGGGTGCCGTGAAAGTAAAAGTATATAAAAAATTGATAATCCAAAATCACAAGTAGAATTAAGAGAGAGAGAGAGAGAGAGAGAGAGAGAGAGAGAGAGAGAAAGTACATTAAGTGATGAAAAACAGGAAGGAGAAGAGGAGAGTGATAAAAAAATTCAAGAGAGTCAAGAGAGAAAACGTGTTGAAGGAGAAGAATAAAATAAAATTTGTGTGTGATAGAGGTGGATGAGTAGAGAATGAAAGAGGAGAGTGGATGTGAAATGATTAGGTTTTGAAGTGAATTTCACTCCGAATTAAATTTCAAATACAGCGAACTTAATTATGGATTTTTGTAATTTACAAATACATTTGCAAGAGTAACAATAAATTAAAAAATAAATAAATAATTATTCTATACGCTCAACGCGCGTGCTTTTTACTAGTTAATTAAAATTAGGGAGAATTTCATTTTCTGTTCCTGAATTATTGACCATTTTCAGATTTTGTCCCTACAAGTGTAAACTATCACATTATATCCCTACATTTTTAAAATTTATCAATTTTTGTCCTTCCGTCAATTGACTGACGTAAGTTGGTCCGGCGCCCATTTTTTCCACCCCCAACCTTGTCTCTTGATATGAAAATCGTAAATTCACGCCCCAATCCTAAATTGAAATAGGGATATCCATTATTTTCACAAAATACACGAACATGAGCTCAAAGGGCTACACAGTATCCCCTTAAATCAAAGGAATTTTAGATAAGACATGCATATCAACTAGCTCGTGAATGCATCTGTGATATCTGATGATTGACACTTTCAAATCCGAGCTCCTTTAGATCAGCTTAATGTGGATTTAGACCAAAAATTATGTTCCTGTAGAAGGTGAGATCTCACAGGGCTGATCTAAACTTCCAGGCCATTTGAGCTCATTTTCGTATAGTTTGTGAAACTAATGGATACCCCTCTTTTACTTTAGGATTGAGGCATGAATTTAGGGTTTTATGTCAAGAGGGAAGGTTGGGGGCGGTAGAAATAGGCACCAGAACAACTTCCGTCAGTCAACTATAGGGATACAATATGATAGTTTTGGACATGTAATAACAAAATGTAAAATAATCAATAGTTCAGGAACGGAAAATGAAATTTCCCCTTAAAATTATACAATATTTTACATTCCGAGGGGTGAATGTGTAATAATCATATATGTATATCGGCATATTTGTGCAATTGTGCTTGGAGAATGGAGCATTTAGGGTCGCATGAGTCGTGTGACAAAGGTTGCACGACTTCATTATTGCAATTGTACCAAAAGCATGACATTTGTCGCTTGGAACATGCATGGTTTCAGGACTTTTACAATCTGAAAGCGCGCGTTTTGACGTCAACAGTCAACACCCTGCCACACATGTGACATCGCACGTGCTTCTCTTTAATATGTCTCTTTTTTTTTTTGTAGGATTTAATATGTCTCTTTTGACTAATCTTTAACATTTATGTTATAAAATTAGATAAAACTAGAGATAAAATTATTGAGATAACTTTGAAGGAATTCTTTCTTTTCAATGTTTTGGTCATTGAATTACAAAAGGGGTAATGCCCTATTTATAGGCAAAATATTACCATCTACATTTACTATGTAGGTTAATGTAAATAAGTAAAAATTAAGTAAGAAAATTGCATCCCACATTCACACTTATTCACAACACTCCCCCTTGGGATGCACATACGATTATCTTATCTTTTACGCATTTGATGTTGCCTCATTAAAACCTTATTAGGAAAAACCCTGTGGGATAAAAACCATAATAAGGAAAAAGAGTACAATTGCGTAAGCTCCCCCTCATGAAGACTTCACTTGATGTCTTTATACCGACGCATTCCTATCTTGTAAATCAGTTTCTCAAAAGTTGCTGTGGGCAATGCCTTAGTGAACATATCTGCCAAATTATTACTGGAACGAATTTGTTGAACGTCAATTTCACCATTCTTCTGAAGATCATGAGTGAAAAAGAACTTTGGTGAAATATGTTTTGTCCTATCGCCTTTGATGTATCCTCCCTTTAGTTGGGCTATACATGCAGTATTATCTTCGTACATAATTGTTGCAACTTTCTTTTCTAAAGATCGGCCACACATCTCTTGAATTTTCTGAGTCATTGTTCTTAGCCAAACACATTCTCGACTTGCTTCGTGAATAGCTAAGATTTCTGCATGATTTGAAGATGTGGCAACAATTGTTTGTTTAATCCAACGCCATGATATAGCTGTACCACCACTTGTGAAGACATACCCTGTTTGAGATCTAGCTTTGTGAGGATCAGATAGGTATCCTGCATCTGCATAACCAATTAGTTCAGGAATAGATTCTTTTGAATAAAACAAGCCCATATCAGTGGTTCCGCGAAGATATCGAAAGACATGTTTAATCCCATTCCAATGTCTTCGAGTTGGTGAAGAACTAAATCTTGCTAATAAGCTTACTGAGAATGTGATATCTGGTCGTGTATTATTAGCAAGATACATTAGTGCTCCAATAGCACTAAGATATGGTACATCAGGACCAAGAAGTTCTTCATTATCTCCTTTAGGCCGGAATGGATCTTTGTTTATATCGAGAGATCTTACGACCATGGGAGTACTTAATGGATGTGATTTATCCATGTAAAATCTCTTTAAGATCTTTTCTGTATAAGTTGATTGATGAATGAATATCCCATCTTTCAAATGTTCGATTTGCAAACCGATGCAAAACTTTGTTTTCCCGAGATCTTTCATTTCAAATTCTCTTTTTAGATATTCCACTGTCTTTGGAAGCTCTTCAGGAGTCCCAATAATGTTCAGATCATCAACATATACAACAATTATGACAAATTTTGATCCGGTCCTCTTTATGAAAACACATGGGCAAACTGGATCATTTATATATCCCTCTTTCAATAAATATTCACTAAGACGATTATACCACATGCGTCCAGATTGCTTTAATCCATACAAGGATCTTTGGAGTCGTATTGAATATGTTTCTCGTGGTTCTTTACATGCTTCAGGCATCTTAAATCCTTCAGGGATTTTCATATAAATTTCACTATCTAGTGATCCATATAAGTAGGTTGTTACAACATCCATTAGATGCATATCAAGTTTTTCATGTACTGCCATACTTATAAGGAATCTGAAAGTGATCGCATCCATTACAGGGGAGTATGTTTCTTCATAATCTATACCAGGTCGTTGTGAAAAACCTTGTGCTACAAGTCGTGCTTTGTATCGTACGATTTCATTTGTGTTCATTTCGTTTTCGTACAAATACCCACTTGTACCCCACTGGTTTTACACTTTCAGGTGTTTTGGTAATGGGACCAAAAACTTCACGTTTAGCAAGTGAATTTAATTCAACTTGAATTGCACCTTTCCATTTTGGCCAATCATCTCTGGTTTTGCATTCTTCAACAGATTTTGGCTCAAGATCCTCATTTTCATTTGTTACTTCAACAGCAACATTATATGCAAAAACGTTATCGACAATTATATTCTTTCGCTTCCATTTCTTTCCAGTAGCGACATAACTCACAGAGATCTCTTCATTATCAACATTTTCAGGTACCTGAACCTCTTCTGGGGTTTTCTGATTTGTTATGTCTTGTGTCTCTTCTAGGACACCAGTCTTAATTACTTGACCATTTTGGTCTTTTGCTCCTTTCCTTTTTCGAGGATTTCTATCTTTGGAACCAATTGGTCTACCACGCTTCAGGCGTGGGTTGCTCTCTTTTGCACCAACAGGTTGTTCTGCTGGTATATCAATTCTTAGAGGAGCATTTTCAGCTGGTATATGAGATTTTGTAACTCTCTTTGTGTCAGTAAATGCATCTGGAAGCTGGTTAGCCATGTTTTGTAAATGAATTATCTTTTGAACTTCTTGTTCACATTGCTTTGTACGAGGATCGAAATGAGATAATGATAATTCATTCCATGCAACTTCCTTTGGCAATTGTTTATTTTCCTCCCCTAATGTCGGGAACATTGTTTCATCAAAATGACAATCAGCGAATCGTGCGGTGAATAAATCTCCTGTTAAAGGTTCTAAATATTTAATAATTGAAGGAGATTCATAACCCACATATATTCCCAACCTTCTTTGAGCACCCATCTTTGTACGTTGTGGTGGGGCTATTGGGACATATACCGCACAGCCAAATATTCTAAGATGGGAGATATTTGGTTCTTGACCAAAACCTAATTGTATTGGGGAGTATTTATGATAACTCGTTGGTCTAATACGAACAAGTGCTGCTGCATGCAAAATAGCATAACCCCATGCTGAGATTGGGAGTTTTGTTCTCATAAGTAATGGTCTAGCTATTAATTGGAGGCGTTTGATGCATGATTCAGCCAAGCCATTTTGTGTGTGTACATGAGCAACAGAATTTTCAACTGTTATCCCAATTGACATGCAATAGTCTTTAAATACTTGTGAGGTAAACTCAGCAGCGTTGTCAAGACGAATAGACTTAATTGCATAGTCTGGGAACTGCGCTCTCAATCTAATTATTTGACCAAGTAATCTCGCAAACGCCAGGTTGCGAGTTGATAATAAGCTCACATGTGACCATCTTGTAAATGCATCTATCAATATCATAAAATATCTAAATGGTCCACAAGGTGGATGTATGGGTCCACATATATCACCCTGAATACGTTCCAGAAATACAGGGGATTCAATTTTGATTTTACTTGGTGATGGCCTAATAATCAATTTTCCTTGAGAACAAGCAGCACATGAGAATTCTTTAAATGGAAGAATCTTCTGGTTCTTTAATGGGTGCCCATTTGAATTCTCAATTATCCTTCGCATCATTATTGATCCCGGGTGGCCTAACCGGTTATGCCAAGTAGTAAACTTATGTGAATCTGTAAACTTCTGGTTTACAATAGCATGTGCCTCAATAGCAGTAATGCATGTACAGTACAATCCTGCTGAATAAGACGGTAGTTTTTCCATCACACGCCTTTTACCATATTCAACAATAATGATATATAGATATTCAATATTTTTCTCACTTGCAGTCTCAACATGATATCCATTTAGACGAATATCTTTAAAACTCAATAAGTTTCTTTGAGACTTTGAAGAAAACAAGGCATCATTAATAATGAACTTTGTGCCTTGGGGTAATAATATTGTAGCTCTTCCGGTGCCTTCAATTATCTTTGTACTACCCGATATAGTTGTGACATTTGTCTTACTTATATTTAAATGAGAAAAATATTTTCTATCTTTCAGAATTGTATGTGTTGAGGCACTGTCAGCGAGACATATATCTTCTTTATTAGCCTTGATTCCAAATGATTGTTGGGAAATATCCATGTTCTTCATTGCAAATAAAAATACTTTATTAGAAACAAAATTATTAAAGCAAGATAAAAATTACAAAGTAAAAATAAAAGTAAAACAAACATAATTTGAACTTTAACATATTTTCCTATTAAAATATATTTAGGGTGCCAGAAAATCAGCTGCATCGAGATGAGTTATATCAACAAGTTTATCGAACTCATCGTCTCTATATGCCATATTTGCTTCAATATTGTCACTTGCACTAGCAAAACAAGCAACTTCATTATTATTTGTATAGTTTGCCTCAACTTTCCCTTTTCCTTTGATTGAAGCTTGGTATAGTTTGGCAAAGTGCTCAGGTGTACGACAGGTACGTGACCAATGACCTTTCAAACCACATCGAAAGCATGGATTTTCAGTTTTCTTAAAATGGTCATTCTGAGCAATTTTGCCGTTCCCCTGCTTATGATCACTATTCCACTTCTGGTGGTTATGATGGTTATTGGAACGACCACCTTGAAAACGGTTTCCTTGAAATCCACAACCACGACCTCGACCACGGCCGCGACAGCGTCCACGTCCACGGCAACGACTACCTCTGTCAAAGTTATTGTGGATCATGGCATTCGCTTCTGGGAATGGGGCAGATCCAGTAGGACGAGTTTCGTGATTTTTCATCAGTAGCTCATTATTTTGTTCAGCCACAAGAAGGCAAGAGATTAAATCAGAGTACTTTTTAAAGCCTCTTTCACGATATTGCTGCTGCAGGAGCACATTTGAGGCATGAAAAGTTGAAAAAGTTTTTTCAAGTAAATCCTCATCAGTAATCTTCTCTCCACATAGTTTCAACTTAGAAGATATTTTGAAGAGCATAGAATTGTACTCATTTACATTTTTAAAATCTTGCAGCCTCAAATGGATCCACTCATAACGAGCTCTGGGAAGTATTACCATTTTCTGATGTTCATATCTTTCCTTTAAATTAGTCCACAACTCAAGTGGATCTTTCACAGTTAGATATTCCGTTTTCAAACCTTCATCAATGTGATGACGGAGAAAGATCATAGCCTTTGCTTTGTCTTGGCTATTTGCATCACTATCTTTCACGATAGTACTTCCAAGATCTTTGGCATTTAGATGTATTTCAGCATCAAGCACCCATGATAAATAATTCTGACCCGATATCTCGAGAGCAGAAAACTCAAGTTTTGTGATGTTCGACATATTTGCAGCTAATATTTGAGAAGAAGAAATCATTAATATTTTATTGATAGAGAATAAACATGAAAATTAATTACGAATATCTAAAGCTATGCTAAACATTAGAAGAGGACAAATAATCATTCCCATCAGCAGAAATACACCACATTCTGCTGGGCTAAAATCTACTACACATATCATTACAATTAGCAAGACCGAGTACAATAATAATAAAGCTCAAGAGGGGAGACAACATTTCGAGTGTTATGAAGTTTTTCTCAAAGATAATATTTTGAGGTAAGAAAATATGTACGAGTGTGTAAATAATGTTTGGGAAACCACCTATTTATAGAAAAATTTAACAATCATTTTTTTTACTATATAATATAGCCGTTAAAAACTAGCCGTTGAGATTAAATAAATATATATTTATATATTAAATCACACATAATTATATGGTTAATAATATGTCTAGTGAAAATAAATTTTAGAAATATATTGTGTTTATAAAAAGGGTATGAAATATGGTTATAGTTAAATCTAATAATTGAACCATTAGTAATAAATGGTAAAAACCTTTTACTTTGACCAATTAAATGCATATTTTACTTAGCATGAAATATAAGTCATATATTATGGCTAGATAATCTACATGTAGAATCATGTAGGTAAGTTTTCTTTTGCATGTTGTATGAAATTTGTCAACATTTGTTTGCTAAGAAATGACTTTATGCAAGGCTATTAAATATGCTTCAAGTTTTTCTTCTTCTGCAGCATAAAACAAGGAATTGCCATGGAAGATTTTGATAACCAAATCTTATTATTTTACATGCTATGAAACATAGAGTTTGACAATAATATAACATGTATGATCAATTCATATAATAAATTGGATAATAGCATATATGAACAAGATATAATAAATCATGTATATTATATTACTAAGTAATATATTATTGTATATAATTACATATTAAGAGGAGGCATTATCCATCCATTATATATAAGTAGATATTAATAGGAGGTATTAACCATCCATCATATATAAGTAGATATTAATAGGAGGTATTAACCATCCATCATATATAAGTAGATATTAATAGGAGGTATTAACCATCCATCATATATAATATTACGAGGGGCTTGGGCCATCCTCTTAGATGAATAAATACTTATAGATGGCATTAGCCTTCCTTAATAATTAACAACATAGTAAGTAGATATAATATATATTATGAGGGGGTTTAGCCATCCTCTTTAGATAAATAAGTAATCAGAGGTGACATTAGTCATCCACTATGATTACTAACATCGTAAGTAGAGATTAATGTAAATAAACTGAAGAACCTCACGTTTGCTTACCCTTAAGGAATTATGATTAGAGCTAAGGGATTAGAATTAGAGCTTCATGCTGATAACGTGTTATAAAATTAGATAAAACTAGAGATAAAATTATTGAGATAACTTTGAAGGAATTCTTTCTTTTCAATGTTTTGGTCATTGAATTACAAAAGGGGTAATGCCCTATTTATAGGCAAAATATTACCATCTACATTTACTATGTAGGTTAATGTAAATAAGTAAAAATTAAGTAAGAAAATTGCATCCCACATTCACACTTATTCACAACAATTTATATTTTTTGTTGATGATATAATATCAAAAAGAAAAAAGGAGACTATATATTATAAATTAAAAAGCTAGTACATACCCATGATATATGGTCATTGGTCAATTGTACTTTGCTTGAATTATTAAAAAAAACCAAAGGATTGTACTTTTGTTAAACAAATGATTTCTCAAATACATGAGTAGATAACATTACCAATCAATAAAATAAGACTATTTTTCAAAAGTATAAACTTAATTTATGACAAATTTTGATTATTTTACGTATAGCAATATCGAACCAATAATTTTAAGAGCTTTATAGTATCAGAATATCATTACAAAGTAAATAAAAGGGAAACATAATAACTGGATTTTACAGGGTAATCATGACGATCATAATCATGTAAATTGGAGGTGGAAAAGGAAATTATGGATCACAATTGGCAGTCCAAGAAAAACAAGGCATCCCAAGAGAAAGCAAGGGCGAAAATCGGATATGAAAACTTAATTCTTTTTTTTATCGCAATTATAATAAGAATTAAGTCGTGTTTGAATAACTTAAATTGAGTTTGAATAAATTTATAGGCTTGAGCTAGAACTCGGCGAGTTTGATATTTTGAACTCAAAATCAAATTTGATGAAAGTTTATGAGTAATTTGAAATTTGAAATTTATTAAATTTAGGTAATTGAAATATATTAATTATTAAATTTTTTTTATACCATGCTACCAGATCTTAGTATCATGATATTATTCAACATAAGAAATTAACCGGCCATATAGGCGGCAATACAGAAAATAAAATTGAAATGCAATATGAGAATTAAAAGAAAAATATGAACTTACTTAGGAGCACACCAGAATTAAGAAACTGAAAGCTTTATAGCAGCTTTAAGAGATGGTAAATATCATGATGCTAAGATCTGGTAGCATTGTATAAAAATAAAAATAAAATAAAATAAAAAAAAGAGTACCAGAAACAAAATTTTTTATGTTTGAGATGGTTTGAATTACAACAGACAGGATTATGTTTAATACCGAAGTCTGGATTCTCCCACTTTGTTGCCATATTTTGGGCGCTTGCCTCCATGACTGGTTAAGAAGTAAATCCCTTGACAGTTTTTAATTCTGTAAAATATTCTATGTACAGTTTTCAAGATTTTAATTTGTGGTTCTAACCAAAAATAAATTTAATAATGGTCCTAAATTATTTCATATTATACATAGATATAATAATTCTATTAAAACTTAATAGTCACGGTGGTGGATGTAGATCGTGAAAGGGGACAAGTCTCCCACAAGTGCAACCATTGGCTGATTGGCATAAACATTAGTTGCATCTGCATATTTTCCCAATTTTAGACCCAAAAAAATTGTTACAACAAATTTAATGGGACCTATTGTGGTCTACTAAATGGGTGCAATTATTGTACCACTGATTGCGTTATTCTTTTCTCTGCAACTTATTTGTCCAACTTCATTGTAATTATTTCATTTTAATTACAGATTTTCTTTTTCTCTTTTGAAATTTTCAATATTTTAAAAAATTAAAATATAAAACTTACTTAGTTCTTGCAAAAAATATAAAGATATTATTTGGATAAGGATGTGACACGTAAAGAATATATCATTTCTTTCCTTTTAATTCTAAACAAGCTTATTTCCTTAATGATTTTTAATAATTATTTACCCTAATCAAATTGATGAGGTAATATTAATAAACTTGTCTTTCTAAATTAGATGTTTTACAAGTGTCGAATCGAATTAAATATGTTTTCGTGAAAAATAGATGTCCACAAATAATTGGATTGGATTTGCACTCAAAAAAGAAAACAAATGGTTTGGACTTTGGACTAAAAATGAATTGGGCCCAAATGAGGTCTGGTCGGCTTCATGGATCATATGTACTATAAAAATTTAATTTAATAACAATAAATAGTAAGAATCTAAATTCGATAAAATTAATTGATACAACAAAATGATAAAGTCAGTGATAATCACATGTGAGTCTTTATAAGAACTCTCGACTTATATGGGTCGAGTCGGATCGGATCACTGAAGTGTAAAGCACTCCCTACCAATGACATTTGCATTCCCAGAGAACTCAAACTCGAGACCTCTAATTGAACTAGCATAGCATCGAAACGCTAAGCTACGCCATTGTGGATTTAAATGTGCATAAATATTATATAGCAAATAATCTCATTTATAGACAAGACATTGGTCATCATATGGTGGCAAAGAACACAAACATTATCTTCGCAAGATAACAAGATTTTCAATGTTTGTGCGAATACAGTAAAAGACAACATGGGTGAACATCATAACCCACACAAAGGAAAGATATCTGAAATAACTAAATCAGGAAAGACTATGATAAACATGCACAGCCTGCTACCAAAATACATTCAGAATTTCTGCACAAAACTATCTGCACGTCTCACAAACTTTTCTACACAAAAAGAATAAATGCATTGTAAAAATTAGGTAGCAAACGTGATGTTAACAAGTGCAGTCTAATTGATAACAGAGTACAAACAACAGTTCGTTTAAGCATAACGAATCAAATTCTATTTCAACAAGATAACAACTAATGTACCTTCATTTCTAAAAGAAGTCAATTCAATCTTCTTCTTCTAGATTCCCGGGAATCCCGACTGTCTAAATCCAAATTCCTCGACAAATTGCTTCTTCTTCTGACAAACGAGGCAGAAGGGGCCGAAGGAAGATTCAAATCACCAGAACTCCTCATTCTCCGAAACAGTGAAGAAGTATTGGCATCTCCAGTTGAATTCAGAGGCTGGTTATTACTAAAAGGATTTCCAACATCATTTCTTGACAACCGGTTATTAATAACCGTTTCCAAATCCTCAACTAGCCTTTCTGCATTACTCAAAGCAGACGAAAGTGAAGAAAGAGAAGCAGCACTTTCAGACAAAACTCTAGAAACCTGATGAATCCTTGTGCGGGGCCTGCCCTCCTGTGACCCCACATCAAAATTACTCATACCACCCCCGCCTTCTTGTTCCTGTGTGTGATGCCCCATTGCACCAATACTAATCCTAATCCTCCTAAGTGCTTCTGCAACGGGAACATGAGATAAACCTTGAGTAACACGTTGTTGCCTAACGCTTTCGACTCTATGAGCTTTCGGCCTTGGAGGTATTTTCAAGCTGGATTCGGTCTCACACACAATTTCACTTCCCCCGTTTCCATAAATTGGAGTTACAGTGCTATCAGAAACCTCTCCCTTACAAACTGGACATTCTTTAGAAGTTGAATCAATGTTTGTCACCTGATAAAAGCATGACCAACAAAATAAGTGGCCACAACAAGTCAGAACAGGGTCTTTCGCCATTTCCAAGCATATATTACAATCAAAAAAGCTTCCACCTTTCTCTTCAGCATTCTTGACCTCGGAATCCATCTCCAAGGCCTTTGCTAAATGGGAACTATCCCGTTTACAGCCTTTTCCTCTCTCGGCACTTCTTTCGAGAATGCCTGTGTTGTTGTTTTCAGTAGGGATACTTCTCTCACCAACATCATCCATCATTTCAGTAGGAGAATAGCTCATTTCCATAGTGTTTCTTGCCTGTCGCCACCTCTGACGCTGTCTAGCTCGAGCAGTAACAGCTTCTAGATGTCGAATTCTATCTTCTATCCTATCATGAGCGGTGTCCAGCTCATTCAGCAAGGACCCATATCTTGCAACCCTATGCAACCGTGCGTCCACGGGTTCTTGGTTCAAATCGAGATCCGACAAATTCACATCAATCAAATTATCATCATCCATCACTTACAAACTACTACCGAATCTCAGGATTCCAATAAACCCACTTCAGTTAAACGCCGAAAAAGAAACTAAAAGAAATCCAGAACTCGAAAATTGGATCTCCAGCGTTGGAATTAACCTCGAATAGAAAAATTAGGGGTTTAGAAGCCCAAAATTGAAGGGCAAATGAGTAGAAAAAGGGCGAATCGGTGTAAGCAAATATTTGGGGATCAAAATCGAAAGAAAAGACCGAAAAAGTATTCATGCACACATGGATTAGTGCGAATAAAAGATTGAAACTCGAAGTTCTGAACCTGCATAGAGCGATGAAATTTCTTTTCTTGAATAGTGATTCTCCATTTGCTATTGTTTCATCTGGGTAGCTGATTTGATGTGTGGGATTCCTAATTCATCATCATGTAATGTATTCTAGAGAGAGAGACGAATATGGCCTTGGAATTTGGATAATTCTTGAGGGAGAGAAGAAAGCGAAAGAGTGGGGCGCGAAATTGTGCAGACTGGGTGACGGAGGGAGGGCATCATCTCTAGTATTGTCTATTGAGTATCATCAGTCAAAAAAGACACGGGCGGATTTTCAGAATCTGTGGTAATTGGTCCTGACACGACGCCGTTTTGGAACATTGTAGTATTCTGATTAAATGCATTTTTAGGGAAAATTGCAAAATGATAATTTTTAACACTGAGTTGCATTTTTTGGATACAAGATCTGGAATTCGCGTAAATGTCCTATAACTTTGTGTTTTGTAATAATTTTAGGATTCTGGCGGATTTAATTTTAACTTTTGTCCAGAATACTGTTTGTGTCAATCACGTGATAGTCGGAAAGTGATTTTCATTAATGCTTCCACCAAATCTCAAGTGGCGAAGAAATTGTTCGATCCAGGTAAAAATGTATCTTTAATTTGTCATTATAATGTAAAGCACGAGAAATTACTCAGCGTGTAGTTTATCCATAGGTGAGTCTGAATCAGCTCAAACAAATCCATGGCAACCTTATCAAACTCCCCTTCTCCGATACCGTCTCCGCCGTCGCTTCTATCATCTCGTTTGGTGCCACCTCCACTGACCCTGCTGTCTCTTCCTACGCTCAGGCTATATTCCGAAACCTCCGTTGCCGTACTACCTTTCTGTACAACACGATGATCGCAGGATATGTGCGATCCAATCAGCCTTTAGAGGCGATATTATGCTACAATGAAATGATGAAATATGAGCTTATTAAAAACAACTACACTTTCACACCGCTGGTTAAGGCATGTTCCTTTTTTGTTTCAGCAGAGCTTGGAGATATTATGGGTCTTTCAGTACATGCCCATGTTGTCAAGTTAGGATTTTATCACGACCCATTTATCGCAAGCGCTTTAATTGAGTTCTATGGATTGAATCTTGACATGAGGACAGCTGAGGAGCTGTTTGTAGATATTCCTGTAAGAGATGTGGTGTTGTGGACTGCTATGATTGATGGGTACGGGAAAATGGGGGAGGTTGAGAAAGCCAGGGAATTGTTCGATGAAATGCCTGGGAGGAACGTGATCTCTTGGAGTGCAATAATAGCATGACATTCACGGGCAAATGATTTTGGACAAGTGTTGTGCTTGGTTAATAGAATGTTAGATTCAGGTTTGAAGCCTAACGAGTCTATTCTTGTGAGTGCTCTCACAGCATGTGCTCATCTCGGTGCACTAGCACAAGGAATATGGATACACTCATACGCTGAGAAATGTAGATACATTTCCAATCCTATACTAGCCACTGCATTGGTTGACATGTACTCCAAATGCGGCTGTATAAAATTAGCTTTGACCGTCTTTGAAAACATTCATGACAAAGATAGTGAAGCATGGAACGCCATAATATATGGGGTGGCAATGAATGGGGATGCAATGAAATCACTTGAATTGTTTCAAGAAATAGTGAGGCCCGACCCACTCAAGCCACTTTTGTTGCTCTCCTTTTTGCTTGTACTCATGGTAAGATGGTTGAAAAAGGCCTATCTTTGTTTGAAAATATGACTAATATCTACAAGATTGAGCCAAAACCCGAGCATTACTCTTGTGTGGTTGACCTTCTTGCGAGATCAGGTAAATTGGAGGAAGCTGAGAAGTTCATTCATGACAATACCGGCAAAATTGGTGAAAATGATGTTAATGTATGGGGTGCTCTGTTAGGGGCATGTAGGATTTATGGGAAGGTTGAAATCGGGAATAGGTTGTGGAGAAGGCTAATGTATAAAGGAGTGGCTGATTATGGTATTCATGTGCTTACATATAATATGTACCGTGAGGCTGGGTGGGATGCTGAAGCACAGAGTGTTAGGAGATTGATTGAGAAGAAGCAAATGAAGAAAAAACCGGGTTGCAGTGTTATAGAAGTTGATGGAAATGTTGAAGAGTTTCTTGCTGGTGATGTATTGCAATCCATGATATCTTACTCCAATTGAGAATTTCTCCACCTCTCTCGGGATATTTGCTGCAAGGCTGCAAGCACATGTATAATCCACGGAGAAGTTCCTAACAATATAGGTAATCTAAGCAGAATAGCCAAAGTTTAATATTTACTACGTTTGATTACATTTTCTCTATAGTCAAATGTAGAATCGTCCTATGGTGAAATTTGGTTCTAAGAGTGATGTTTATAGTTTGCGAGAGTGAAGCCTAACGATAACATGTTAATTTGCTGGAGAGTTGAACCTGAAGAAGTGCCTAGAGAATCAGTATTGAAGATGTGCCAGAGCTAAACAAGATAAAAATTGAGGTCTCTTACAAGCTATTGAAGAAGTTGGTAAGAGAAAATGGCAGAGTTTTTGAAAAATAGATGGCTTTCAGTTGACCTCATCAAGTCAACTCAAATGTGAAGACTTTAATAGTGTTTTTAACTTTGAACAATAATGTAAAGTTTCAAATTGATAAATTATTTTGAGAGACTCATTCAAACAGACAATCAACTGTGGCATTAGATGTTTTGTCTTAGTATAAAGGAACTGACACTCTTAGTATACCCAAATTAACCTTTTTCTCTCTGTCATAAAGCAAAAATTCATAAAGAAAAGTCAACCCATTCAACCACTAAGCACGTATTACAAGCAAATATATTTGCTAATTACAAACTGACATTTTGGGATCAAACAAGACTTTAATGTACACAAGTCAACTGAAAATTGCAAGTCAATGATCATGATAGAGATGACAAATTCAACTCCCACCTTGTCAACAAGAATCTCACAAGCTGTTACCCAAATATCTTCACAAATTTTGAACTTCAACTTGCTATACCCCTTGACAATTTTTCACTATATGTATGTACCATTTGATCATCTTCAACTCTCATTCGTATTAAGAGAAGAAAATACAGAAAAATCCTTTTCAAGAGAGAGAGAGAGATGGAATTCAAGCATTTCAGCCACACCCACAACCTAGTTTTCCACCAGACATCCCAAGGATCTGAAATCCATTGTTCTGGCTGCAAATCTCCAGGCTCAGGCAACGTATACGCTTGTTGGCAATGCAACTACTTCCTAGACGAAGAATGCTTTCGCGCTACACGATCTCTCAACCACTCGTCTCATCCTCTTCATCCTCTAACTCTTGTGCCTTATCCCACTTATCAATCTACTAAGTTTTTCTGCAATACCTGCAACCTTGATGGGAATGGATTTTGCTATTGTTGCTCGGAGTGTGAGTTTGATATCCATGTCATTTGTGCTCATAAGACTAATTATGCAAATAATCCTCCTGGATTACATCAAACTAGTACTCCTGTCCAAAGTTATCCCAATACTAATCCTCAGATGCAAAATCATGTCTACCCTCCACCGGTTCAAAACAGCCCTTTTCCAAATTATGCATAAATGTATCCCTCAAACTTGTGGATCTTTGGTGTGAATTTTTGTAATAGTTATGAGCTTTTCTTGCAGTTAGATCAACAACTGATCTCTTCGTTTGAAGATTTGTGTCATTGATTCGAGATAAATAATAAAGAATGGTTCGATCTTGTATCCATTTATGTTTTACTTCTTCTATCTGTTCATAGTAGGAAACATGAATATACAAGGCAAGTTGAGTTTTGAGCTTGAGCTTTGACCTTTTTTTAATAAGGATTGAGTTTTAGTTCGAGTTTAACGAGTCAAGAAAATCAAAATAGGGCTTAAGTTCGACTATAAGACTAGAATTTTATTCTATAATATGTCCATGTGTAAGATAAAATGATTGAGAATTATATCGAAATATTTAATATAATTTTAAATAAGTTAAAGTTCAAATATTACTAATTATAAGAATTTTTTAACAAAAATAGTGCCAACAAACAGAAACTGCAATTTTTTATTTATAATATACAATAATCAATTTTATAAGTTTATTATCTCTTACCTCTAAATATATAAAAGTTATTATGTATTTAATCATTTAAAAACTTTAGAAATCCTTAATATTGAGTTTAACTTTAGAAATCCTTAATATTGAGTTTATTATATTAAAATCTTGGCTCTAAATATCTAAAAGTCATTATCTCTTTAATAATTTTGAAAATTCCCAATTCCCTAATCATAACATTTCTTAAAAATAATTTATAATAAAGTATATGAATATAAAATTCAATGTAGAAAAAGGTTTAACAACTTAACGCTTTTAAAGCCTGCCCGTAGCTTAAAGGAAAAGCGCGACTTATTCAGTTGAGTCGTTTCCAATCTCTACAAATCGATAACTATATCTAAGACCGCGTTTGGTTCGCAAACATAATCATCAAAACAATAGAATGGGAGAGGACGACGGAAAATTGCCACCACCGCCGGATGCGCAGCTCTTTGGGCTGCTCTCCCATCTCCTCCAGCAGGTCAATCTAATAGCTATATTTTTTTTCCCTATATAAAACTCACATTTATGGTTTACCTTTACGCTTTTTCGTCCAAAATTTAGGCATTACTGACGGTTATAAATCTGGTCTCTGATATGGGTTTTCCTTTTCATTGATTTTATAAGTTTGTTTTGATCCCGAGCTTTAGGATCTGTTAAAATGGTAGTGTATGTCCTTGTTCTAACATTGCGTATTAGTAACATCAGATTGACCGCAATTGTAATTGTGATAGTGGTTTTCCTTTTATATTTTGGTTGTAGGGGGTGTTTATGCTAATTTCTTATTATGTTCTTGTGTATGTTTTTGCCATTAATTTCCCTTTCCTTCAGTTCACAACATAAGGATTTGATCTGTCATTGTTGAATCGCAGTGCTTGTAGGTATAGATCAAAATATGACTGCTTTTAGAGAATTGGGACATGTACTGAACAACTGAATCAGCATGATGGTGTTTGATCTAGTTTCGTCGATTAACTCGATATTGGATCACCTACTTTTATTCTGGTGAAGATTGTCATGAAAGTCAAGATCACAGTTCATAAAATTCTGGTGGTTCTCAAGAATAAGGATTTGAGAATTCTTTAACAATCTCGATCAACTTCTTATATAGTTGTCACAATACGGTAGACATAGAAACGTGTTTGTTGAAGATCTTCAAACTTCGTTTGAGCAGAGAGAGACATAAAAGAAATAAAATGAAATGGGGACAGTGAACATTACCTGTAGATGACCATATTTAGGTCCTTTCAGTGATTTTGAGCACCACTAATGACAAACATCACTGATGAAGTAGATCATAGAGTACAATTTTCTCCTTAGTCGCCCTCTAGTTTCCATAAACCGATATAACTTTGGAACATCTATTTATTCATGAATTAAATTTTGTAAACCCTTCATTTTTCATAATTATTGACATTACTTCCAGGTAGAATCGATGAGCAATCAAGAAGAAGTGGAGTTGCGGGCCAAGATCGAGACCTTGGGAACAGAGGTCAGAAAGATTCCTTCCAAATCAGCTCAACATCTTAATGAGGTAGCTCAAAATCATATACTCGTTTAGAAAATAGGTGGAGATAGCAAATTAGCTTGACAAATTTTATTACTGAAAGTTGTTTTCACCAAATAGGTGGAGATAGCAAATGAGCTTGACAAATTGTCAGCAAAGCTTGATGATGTGGATCAGTTGATATCTTCAACAATGGCTACTGACCCCGAAGTGAGGACTCTGTTAAGTGCTACTTCTGATGTTTGGATGCCAGTTATTACTGCAACTTCTGATGAAAGACGTAATTTTACCCCCACACCTGGAGAAAACAGTCTTGAAGGCAAAGGGAAAGGCTCTGAATAGGCACTAGTTTTAGAAACGTATTCCTAATTTTATGATTAATTGCCATTTACACCCTGCATATACCAAATGGAGAAACTACCCCCCTCTCCTCTATAAATGCCAAAAACCTCCTTGTGCTTTTAGAAAAATGCAGATTGACCCCTGTTTGAGGAGGCTACTTGGGCTATTCTGCTTTTGTTGTTTAGGAGGGTATTTTGTCAATTTTATATTTTACTGTTGAAAATTGTGATTGTGATGTGTATTGCTACTGGAGAAGTATTTGTGTAATCTTGAATATTCGTTGTGGGGAAATACAGTGAATTGTGAGCATGTGATTAAAATTGTTATCAGAACGTTTCCTGTTGTATCATGTGAATAACAATTGTAAAGATACCTAACACTTTTCGGTAAATACACAAAAGTTAATCCCTTTAAAAGTTGATTTTAAATCAACCAATTTACCCTCAAGGATGAAGTAAGCTTCTGCTAAGTACTCCAAAAAAAAAGTGATTTTCTGCTTTTAGCTTAAAAAGTAGAGGTTAAGTGATTGCTTTGTAGTTTCTGTCTAAATTAAATTAAACTCGACGCTTCCAACTTCCAATATACTGCATCTACACTGAAAACCTAATAATATCACCAATTACTGCAAAAAAGTATTAGTGGTGAATAAGAGGGAAATAAAAATCTGAAGAACACAACACACAGTGATACGAATACAAATACAAGAAGCTTGGAATCATTTCAATGAAGGTGGATGAACTATTAAACCAAGAAGCCACATCACTATGGATCCAACAATCCAACATATCGCCAAGAAAACTGCCAATCCAGCCAAGATTGTGAGAAATGGAGGGCCTGAAGGAGCATCGCTCGGTTTTGCCTCATTCAAACCCTCTGAAGGATTTCTATCTGATGCAAATACAGGCCTCAACCTGTTCTTTATTGCCACTCCAACTTCTTTTTTAAACCTGAAAAGAATAAAGGAATAAAGTAATTTCCCTGAGTAAATCTCAGTGGAAGTTTTCTTGATATTGAATAAAGCAAAATGAATGAAATCGGAAAAATATATCAGAGATGTCAGCATCCTTTTGCTGTTTTGCAGATCGGACAAGATTTTACAACATTCATTTCACTATCTTCCTCCCAAACAAAAATCTTAGGATGTTTCTACAATTTAGCCACCTATTCAGATATTTGAGGGGAAGAACGAAAACAGCCACTCGAATCATGCAAACTAATGCTCACAGATCAACTTAACATCATCATAATGTGGTAAAGTTTTTCACAAGTTACAAACAAGAATTTCGCAGATATTTTCAAAAGGGTGAAGTCATATCCCTTTTCAATTATATTGTTAATCTATGCTTCACCTTATATGATATCTTGAATTCCAAACCAACAAATTTCTTCTGGGATAATTACACTTACACCCCCTTGACTTAAGGATAAATACAGCTAGACCCCCTGTACTATTGGAAATTACAGAGACACCCCCTCGACTATGGCTCTATCTAACACTTAAGTCCTGCCGTTAGTCATTTTCTTATTTTTATGTCGATTCTAACGTTTTATTAACTCGACAATAACTTACTCACTTCGCTCATTTCATGCATAGCAAACACTATAACAAAATTGTTATGGATAATTTAGTCATTTCACAACTTTTCGTTAAGTTTTTAAGGTTTCCATTAGGGTTAGTGGATCTATCTGTAATTTCCAATAGTACATGGGGTCTAGCTGTATTTACCCCTAAGTCGAGGGGGTATTAAGTGTAATTATCCCTCTTCTTTTCAGGACCTAATTATAATCACACCACAAGATTAAATAGCAAGAATTAAAACTTGAAATTCCTACATTGTTTACATAAACAAACATCAGTAATCTATTCCTGCATTATTGCATAAGCAATTAACCTATATCATCAGTAAGCTGCCACCTTTATTTACTTACATGCTGATTATGCTGAGTTCTAACCTAAATATAGTCACACCACTAGATTAAATAGCAAATGTTGAACATTGAAATGCCTACATCATTACATAAACTCATTAAAACTATAATAAATGACAAAGGAATCAGCAGATATCGGAAATATATATAAAAATTCACCACATTTTTATTGTAAATCGATAATCCACAGTTCCCATTAGAACATCATCGCCAATATCCACTATCCAAAGTAGACCCACGCATTAAAACAATATCCTCAGCGTAATTTGTCGAAAATCAAATTTGAACCTTAAATTAAAGCCAAGAACCCTATATTATAATCATTAAAAGCAAGCAAGCTCAAAAGAAAGAAACCCATAAAATATTATAGTCGAATCAATACAGTGACAGTTCCAGAAAACTATACAAATACTGTGAAATTTGAAGGGGACAAATTGTGAGAAATGTACCTTAAATTAAGATGGGCATGGAGATTAATACGGCTGAGGGGATGATTAGAAATGACGGAGGGGGCTTGAGCTCCGGCGGAGGGACGGCGGAGAGCTCCGATTGAGTGAGAGGCGATTGCATAATTATGCAGAGAGGCCATATTTCTGCAGTTCTAGACTTCAACTCCGGTGAATTATCAGAAAATTAAATCGATAAATAGTTTAGTAAATAAATAAATAACATTTGAATTATAATAAAAAAAAATGAAATAAAATAAATAGCACTTTAAAATGATAAATATTGTGTGGCAGTTTGGTTAGTATGACAGGAGTGCATTGTCCAGTAACGCTACCTCGGTACCTCCGGTTTCAAAAACGACTTATTATATCTAGTTATCTATCTATATATTTATGTATGTATATTATAAACATACGATTTTCGGGTGAATTAAGTTTGTCACTTTTTTATAAAAATTAAATTAATTCTTAATAACACTACAAATATATAAATTTATAATTATGATTAATCCTTAATAACACTACAAATATATAAATTTATAATTATGATTAATCCTTAAAAACACTACAAATATATAAATCTATAATTATATAAAGTAAACTTATTTAATAATACTAGGATTCTATATCTGAGAGTCCTATTTAATTAAACTTATATTTATCTATAAATTTATTTATCCAATAATTCTATTTCTTTATAAATAAATAAAAAAATCTAATCGTAAAAAAAATTCAACTCTTAAAAGAAATCCGAACCTATGTTAATCATTGAGGTTTGGCCAATGGCCATCAAATATTACTCCAGTGTGGAGGTCTAGGCTCGATTTCTTGCAATGACAAGGATCGAATTATGTGCGTGTATTTTTTTGTTTTTTAAAAAAAATCCAAACCTGTGTAGGAATAGGAACTTTGGTTTGGATAATGATGGTTTTTGATATAGAATGATTTTTTTGTTTTCAAGTGTTTGGAAGAAGTTAGCATTGACGTTGTTTATAAGCTTTATTTAGATATATAATTAAGTGATTCTTACCAAACTTTTAAAAAAGATATTCAATAAAAATAAATAAATAAATTGATATAAATTAATAATGGATATAAAATTAAATAAAGATTTCGAATTAAACTATATTATTGATTTGATGGACATAAATTCAAATACAAATTCTATCCCAATTCAAATCAAATTACAATAAGATCGATCACATTAGTAATCTTCCTTATTAATTTTTTTATCACTGCATCCCGATTACCATTAGAGCAAATTCAAGCATTGAACGAAAAGTAAATTGAAGCATAGAACCAATAACTAAATTTCTTGAATCTAATAAAAGGGCGAGTTCCTTAGGTGGGTTAAATTTGTCACTTTTCTTATGATAACTAAAATGCTTATTTAATAACACATATTTTTATTAAATATAAGTACAAAATAATAATTGATTTAATGATAATACTAGCTAGGATACTACAGATTAGTAGTTTAATAGGAATATGATAGCTCTATAAAATTTATTTCAGAGTCCTACTCGGTTAAAACCTATATTTCTCTTTAAATATATTTATCACGGAATTCTAATTTTTCGTAAATATAGAAATTTAAAATCTAGCCAACCATAGAATAGTAAAAAAAAAATTAAAACTCAAACCAGAAATATTATATTGTCGACAAAAAAATAAATAAATTACAAAGATATATAAACATATTAAATATGGGGCGAATTACATAT
Organism: Verbena officinalis; assembly: GCA_958496215.1. NCBI lineage: Eukaryota > Viridiplantae > Streptophyta > Magnoliopsida > Lamiales > Verbenaceae > Verbena > Verbena officinalis. The sequence goes on from OY292388.1 coordinate 5,605,917, forward strand.
GAGTCCCTAACACTTGTCATATTTATATTTAGGTTCATTTAGATGCTTTTATTACAAACATATTTAGATTGTGGAAATATGAAGAAAAATATAATAGAATTAAATAATAACACATCAAAATAAAAGATTAACCAAAATTAATTACTATAAAGAAAGATATTTTATTAAATAGTATAAATAGTAGATATGACAAATACGAAATTAAGATAACAATAATTAATAAAGTAAGAATTAAATTCTATTGTTAAATAGCATAATGTATTGGAAAGAATATTGAAAGAGAAAAAATAATGTGTACATTATCTATGTTTGGTATTCTATTACCTCTGAATATATATTTCCACTACTTTAATATATTATAAAATATACGATGATAAAAACTTAAAAAAAGGAAAATACAAAGTAAAAGAAAATATTGAGTGATAAGAGGGGTGGGGAGACAAAGATAATGTAGTGCCCAACTTGAAGAAAAAGGTTCCACATCGGATTTGCAATAAAAAATAAAATACTTTATAAGTTAGAATTCAAGTGTAATAAATGGATATTTTTTTTGGGCAGTGGTTTAGGTCCAATTTCAAGTTACATTCAGTGGATTTGAAACTTATGGCTCACATCCAACGGCCCCCTCAAGATCTGGAGGCATAACAGATAGATACAAAAGAAAAAAAATAACAAATATGAAATTAATAAACGAGGTTTAAAGCAATCCATAACTTTGTTTTCTTTCATTTTGAACAACCTTAATGACGCACATCAGACCACAAAAACAATTCGGCGACATTGAATACCGAACTTCGAGCTCCGCCATGGGTTTCTTCCGCGTTCGGTCTGAGTATGTTGATTGAGAAGCCATTACTCTGAATCTCCAACAAGAAATAAGGGGAAGAATTAGGGTTCTACGTGTGGGGAAATAGACTACGCATATGTATAAGGATAGTAAGGGTATTTATGTCATTACACTGTCATTAAACTGTGACATGGGCTTGCACAGCCGCCGTCAGATTAGGGTTTATTTTGCAAATTATTTGAAAATATAAGATTTTTGGATTTACATTTTATATTCCAGGGTTTAATTTGCTATTTTCCTATAACAGGGGACGTCCATAGCAAAAATCCCAATAATATTTTCCCATTCAATAACCCAATCTAAGTAACAATGTGGCTATCTTTCTGTATATTATATATTAATAATACACTATTCGTGTAATAAATAACAAACGTATATAGCTTTCCAAGTATAATAGTCAGCGTGTAATTATACTTTTCTTTTCGAATAAAATCTTATTGCATGCGATCGCTATCACTTTAAGACGATTACAAATTACAATCATTGGACCACCCATATATGAAAATAAAACGTGTTATTGTATTGTATCCTACATAAACGAAATACGACCTCTATAAATAAGACGTTTGTTCGTAAACTTAATACAAAAATAACACAATACATAATCACAACAGATACATTAGTAGAAATATTTTGAGTAGATCATATAATGGGAGATCAAAGTAGCTTATATCGTTATGCATTGGCGATTTTATTGCAATGGCTCAATAATCAGTGAGTTAATTGCAGTTTTTCTCAACCTCTATGTATTTTATTTTGTATGATTAGTTTTTGCATATTTCTTGTTATGTTATATTATTGTATATTCACATAAAATTTGATATATAATGAAACGTATTTGAATAATGATATTGTGATTATATTAACTTTAATTTGTAATATATATATATATATATATGAAAATGAATGAGTGGAATGTTTTAGGAAAGATGGTTATGTGGCAATGAAGTGGATTAGTTAGAATTGATCCATTTTTCCATGTAAATTGTTTCTACAATTAATTTTGTTAATTATTGTTTTGTAACTTACATATTTAAAAAATCTATAACTCCCACTTATATAATTATAGAACTATATAACTACTTTATATAATATTGAAATTAATTTTTTTTTAAAAATAATTTTAACTAAATCTTAATAAGCTTTAGAGTTATATATCATATTGCATTGAATGTTCGTTAATTCAATAAAGACGAAATAATGTATTCAATAAATCCTTAAAAATATTATATTTAATATTTTAATTCCTATTATATATATTTGACACAATTGATTCAAATGAAAATTTATCTGACTAAAGTTGGAAGAAAATTTTAACATATAAGTTTAATTAAAATTTTATTATTATTTTAATAATATAAAATAAATAAACAATTAATTTTTTCGGAATTTTTTTTTCAAATACACATGTCTCATGTTCATATTGCAGTAGAAAAGTTATATTTCATTTCAATGTAAATATATTTATTAAATTATTATATTTGAATATTAATGTTTTCAAAATATAAAGAAAATTTCAATAATGAAACGAATATTGTTATTAATTAATAATGAAACAATAACAAATTACTTAACAAAAAAATACCAAGTAAAAAAAAAAAATAAAAAAATACAAAGTATAATAAATAGCTCTTTTTTGGGCCAAAAAGATAAAGAGATTCAAATCATTATTTATATAGTTTATTATTAAATATTTTTTTAATTATTATTTTATTATTTTTGTACTAATCATGATATTCTTTCTATTTATATATATGTATAAACATATATTCTCTCTATTACAAATATAAAATTAGTATTTTGTTACAAAAATATCATATTACTATTTTTATATATTTAAAATGAGTTTTTTATATACACTTCATATTATTTTATAAAATGAATTACTTTTGTCTGTGTGCTTCAAATTATAAATTAATAATTTTTGATGTATTGTTAATAATTACATAAAAAAAATATTATTTAATTTATTTAATAATATATGTTTTGTAAATGAATTTCCTCGTGCAACACAGAGGATAAAAAAATAGTTCTTGTTATTTTTAGTATGAGGAAACTATGTATTTGACCAATTAATGAGTTTCAAAGCTTTACATTAATTATGCAGTTCATAATTTCACTATAATATGTTATGCAAATTCCTGTTATATTTTTATTATCATTTTATTAGTATAAAATAATGTACTTGAACAATTAATGTGCTTGCTAAATTTACAAAATTCTTGTAATATGTTTTGGCATTTTTAGTATAAAATTATTTATTTGACCAATTAACCACTTTCTAGATTAAAAAAAAATTCTTGTAATATTTCTTGTCATTTTTAGTATAGTAAAATTATGCAATTGACCAATTAAAGCACTTGCAAGTTTTACACCCCAAGTTGAGCTAATCCTCATAAATGTGCAAAAATCTCTACTCAAATTCATTTTTTATAAATAACATGTCAAATAAAATTTATAAATTTTGTAACTCCCAATTATTAGATTCTTCAAAATGTAAAGATACATACCAAAAACATTCCATAAAATTCAAAAATATAAACCAAATCATGAATCATATTACACTGAAATTTTAACCTAGTTTATCTAAATTTTACTATAAAACACATTCATACACCAATTACGTTTTCACACAATTTCTTCCTATACAAACTCATCACTCATATTTTCCAATAGTACTAATCTTTTCCCTCAACCTCTTACCATGGCTGGCAGGCAAACAAGAGGTCGCCAACGTATCCCCATCCGACGCATCGAGAATCAAGATGACATGTACGCAACGTTCTCGAAACGTCGCCTCGGCCTATACAAAAAGGCCAGTGAACTCAGCACGCTCTGCGGTGCAGATGTCGGTATAATCATCTTTTCCCCTACCGACAATCCGTACTCCTTTTTCCACCCGTCGATGGAATCCGTAATCGAGAGACACAGAAACCCTACCCAACAAATACCGGTTTTAGATAGAGCTGTCGAGGCCCACACACGGGCTAGAGTCGAACGGCTCAACACGAGGCTAGACGAGGTGTTGGCCCAAAAGGAGGAAATAAAAAAACGTGACAAACAATTGGACGAGATGGCTAAAAATCAGCCCAAAGGATGGTGGGAGGAGCCGATCGAGAATTTGAACAAAGAGCAAGTTAAGGAATGGTTGGCGTTCTTCAAGGAATTCAGTAACCGAGTAAATAGCCGAATCGAGGAGCTGAAAAACGCAGGAGTCGAAGATCCGAGTGTTAATTTTGCTCAAAACTATGTTCCTTCAATGACTCAATATCCATCCGGTGATGATCCGAGTCATTACTATCTTCCGCCACCAAACCAGGATGATCCATTTACTGCTGGTGGGAGTTCTAGTCAGTTTTTCGGTCCGTATACTGATATTCCTCAACAAGGTCAAAATCCGTTTGGTGATCACGGAGCTAGGCCTAGCCATTATTATCTTCCCCCAACACCTCAAGATCCATCTGTTTCCGGTGGGACCTTTTGGTCGTTTCCGGATCCAAATCCTTCCGCTGGTGGTGGTGGAACTGATGAAGCAGGTCCTTCTCATCAGAGGGACAATAATCCTTAGTTATCAGAATAGCTGAAGAGTTATATTATGTAGTCTGTAAAACTTTAATTAAGACTATGTTTTCCATTTACATAAATGTGTCATTTTAGCTAGGCTTGTAACATGGTGATTCGTATCAAAATGAAATAGCTTTGCCGTTTATGCTTTTGTTTACGCAGTTAGATTAGACATTGTTCGATATAATATGTCTTTAGTAATTAATCTCACATTGATTAGCGTAAATTATTTGGGATAAGAAAAGAGATATTAATTGTTTGAAAAATTAAGAGTTACACATTGATTACTACATTTATTACATTCAACTATATTAGTTAACGGAAGATAGTTGTATTAATTATGAAATTCAAGTGAGAAGGCTTAATGGGTCATATGTGGTGCGGCACACCGTCCGCGTCCTACGCATGCACATGGGCTTGAGCTTGGGCCGGGCCGCGTCGCGTAGTCGTGAAGCAAACTTCCTATCAAAGTAGCTAGGGGCAATAGAAAGTTTAAGGATAGGGACTACCCATGCATGATGGTTTTACGGCACTGTTCTGTTCGTTAGATGAATGAAAACGAGTTATCTAAGTCTTTCCGAAAAATCCCATAATGGGTTCAGGGTGTTTTTGGAATCTAATCTCATATCCGAACCTCTATATATAACAAAAATTATGAAAACATTATGAGATTTACATGATGGTTTTATGGCACTGTTTTGTTCGTTAGATGAATGGAAACAAGTTATCTAAGTCTTTTCGGAAAATCCCACAATGGGTTAAGAGTGTTTTTGATAATTCTTGTGGTTTCGAGATATTTTTCGTAATTGAGTCAAACTTTCTGTTCATAATTAACCTAAGATTAAATCCCAATTTTTTGGGGACGAAAGGTAAAATAATCACCCAATCTTTCAAGGTGTCAAGTATTGGAACTATTTTTGGAGTTTTTGATATTAATTTCTAGAATATTAATGAAGAAGATAGACTTGGAGAAGAAGTAGAGGAACAGAAATTACAAGAGAAACAGAGAAAGAGATAAACTCAATTTCATTCAACATAACCCTAAAATAGTTCTGGGTTACAATATATATATATCAGCTGCTAATCAGCTAACTTCTAATTAAACCCACCAAACAGAAGATAATTATCATTAATTAACTCTAATAGAAAAACGCATGCGACAAAACAAAGACAGGCTAGCGCGCTTTAGTAATCACTTATTCAGGCAAATAGCCAAAGCAAAACGACACCGTCCCCTCTCCCAAAGTCGTAGATCCCAATTAGTGACGCGCGCCTCCCTTTCTCATCTTTCTACCCTGTATAGCCTTCATGTTCATAACACAAGGGTAGAGAGTAGAGGCTGTGAGCCGACACCACCACGGTGGAGAGAGTGGGGCTCATCGCACGTTGGTCGTACCGTAATCGCAACTAATTTTAGTTGTATTTCCGACCAGATCCGTAAAGCTCCGCCCGTGCCCTGATTGTCTTCTCCTATCAGATTGTTGCAGCGCCGCCACCACCATGGTTGTCTTCTCCAACCATCGATCCTTTAAGCAATGAGCAGAGTGTGCGGCCCTCAATTGGGTTATCAATTATGTCGGATTATGTTCAGGATATTACTAGAATTTTCGTGGTGATTTAGAGTTTAATGAAAAATAAATATTTTAGGTTTCTATAATTTACATCATATAATGCTGACAAAAAAAAAAAATATATATATATATATATATATATATATATTATACATATAAATAAACATATGAGCATATACTTTATGTTTTATATTGGGAAAAAAAAATTTGCCTCCTATCCTTTTTTTGTCTGCGATTACCTCCTAACGTTTGCGGATTTTTCATTTTACCTCCTAGAGAATAATTCCGGCAGAATATTCTGGAAATATTTCCTCACGTGCCATTAGTGCCTTTTAAAGGGTTTTTCTGTCTTTTTACACCCCAAATCTGCCCCATAATTATAACCCGCACCAACCCGATCCTAACCCACTTGATTAATCCGACTCATTTCAGTTTTATCCTAAAAAAAAAAATCCTAACTCTCATTTTCGCTAATTGAAACCAAAAAATTAGAGTTAGAAGTAAAAATTCCTCCACCAATGGCAGGATTATTGGCCCTTTTCACTTCACTTTCCAATTTAAAGGGGTTCATTTCTTTGTTGGATGAATGGCCGCGGTGGACCCATTGCTCTTACCCACTACTCCTCCACAGCTCCACGATTTCACCATCAATTTCCCTTCTAATTCCTCTCCTCAATCCTTCATAGCTAATCACATCCATTATATTTCCTTACCACTCATTTACCAAAACCAACAATACTCTGACGACGACAAAGAACAAGATGAAGCTGAAGCTTATTCTCCACCACCTCTGCCGCCGCCGTCCTCCTCCTGCCCACGGAAGAAAATCACATGCTGCAAAATTGCCCCTGCCATGGCCGCAATGAAATATTTACCCTCCCATCACACCACAGACGACCCCAATTTCTAATCCGATCCCAATTAGCGGGAATGAGAGTTAGGGTTTTATTAGGATAAAACTGAAATGGGTCGGATTAATTAAGTGGGTTAGGGTTGGGTCGGTGCGGGTTATAATTGTGGGGCAGATTTGGGGTGAAAAGACAGAAAAACCCGTAAAGAGGCACGTGAGAGAATATTCCCAAAATATTCCATCGGAATTGTACTCCAGGAGGTAAAATGAAAAACCCGCAAACATTAGGAGGTAATCGGAGACAAAAAAAAAAGGATAGGAGACAATTTGTAAAAACGGGCAAAGGACATGAGGCATATTTTTTTTCCCTTTTATATTTTAGTAATAATTACTAAATATTTATCTATTAAAATATATCAGATTTTTATTTCTAAAATTTAATACTAATATGAATTTTTAATGGAAAGATTATGTAATAATTTTCTATATAAATGCAAATTTAATCTTTTAAATTTAAATTATTTACTAATTACAAATTTTATCATAATCTTTTGATTTTTATTATTTACTAAATACAAATTCTAGAATTTTTAATTTTTCAATTTATATTATTTATTAAATAATTATATTTAATCAAAATCAGGTTTCAAAATGTGTGGGGAACACATACCAGAATTAGGGGTAATCTGGTCATTTTGGGATGAAAAGGTCTCAAAAATATTATTCTCAATCATAGACTCAGCGCGTGTGTTGGAATCTTGTGTGTTCACTTTTTTCAAATACAGGTTTTTCTATGTAAATATTTATAACATAAGGTTTTTCGTGTCACTTACCCTTAACACAAGATTTTTGGGACATTTAACTCCAGCGAGAAGGCAACCCACGACTCCATTGTCGATCATAATTTTGGTTTTCTTCTACTTTTATGCACAACAAAGCCTACTTAGTATTTATTCTTATCTAATTTTGAGTTTTTTTTTAAATACACATACACAATTCGGTCCTTATCATTGCAAGGAGTTAAATTCAGACCTCCACATTAAGAGTAGTATCTGGTTGGGCAAACCCAATGATTTTATCTTAATCTTGAGGTTGAATTTCATTTTGTTCCTCAAACTGTAATAAAATATTAGGGGTGTCAATTCGGGTGGGTTGTGTGGGTTTGGGTTCGGGTTGGTCGGGTTGAGACCTTTTTGCCCACAATCCAAACCCAACCCGACCCGACTCTCAACCCGACATCCCTCAACCCGAACCCGAGCTGTGTGGGTTCGGGTTAACCCGATTTTTATCGGGTCACTCGCAAACCCGACCCGACCCGACCCAACAATAGCATTGAATAATAATAATAATAATTAATTATTATTATTATTATTTTTATGTAAAAAGAAGCAAAAAGAAACCAACTAAAAAGCACAAAAAGGTACACAAGCTCCAAACTAAAACTATCAGTATCTATTGCCAAAGGGATATCATCCCATATCTTCAAGCTAGCGTGCATATAACAGTAAGCTATCACTTAAGCATATCCTGCATTGAATAATTATGTAAAATTCAGATCATAATAGTAAGCATATCACTTAGTTCACATGAAATCAGACATTCTAGACTTAAATCAGACAAAGTTCATGAGACTCAAAATATCTGACAATAAAGTAAAATGGTCCCTAGCTTTAAATTTCAGCAGTACAAAACAAAAACAAAATGAGAGTTTAACTGGGAACTAAAATAAATACAACAAAATAGAAAGGTAATCAGTCCAGCCAACAGTCTACTTGTAGCTCTTCTTACTTCATCAAAGCATCATACATGGCCTGCTCACAAGAAAAAACCAACTCTCAGTTCTAAAGTTAAAAAGAATGAATAAATTAAATTTTATTTAATTTGCATATAATATGAGTGAAGAAAGAGGAGAATATTTTTATACTTACTTTTCAACTATCAACAGTGGTGCTAGTAGATTGATCATCACTTGCATTCACGAACATACTAATGATATTTTCTGTCAAATCATCCAATAACACATTGTTAGATTCTACAACAAAATATAATAGATAGTTTTTTTTTAATTGGAATTGGAATTAGGATTAGGGTAGATTTTTTTTAATTTTTTTTAATTTTTTTTATACTATGTATTTTTCGGGTCGGGTAACCCGCGGGTTCACCCGACCCAACCCACTATACTTCGGGTTGAAATCGGCTCCAACCCGAACCCGAAAACCCCCCAACCCTAACCCGCTATTTTTCGAGTTGGGTCGGATCGAGTCGGCAGGTCAGACCCGTGATTGACACCCCTATAAATATCAAGATATAAATAAACAAGTAAATAACAGTAAACTTTGAATGTATACAATTACCCTCAATTTTTTGTCGATATTTCTCATTTTGTCAGAGGTATATAACAATTATGATCATAATATATTTCCATAAATAATAAAATTAACTAGTTTTAAGGAGATTATTATAATAAGTTGAGAAAAATTTTTTTTACCTCCTGTCCTTTCACGATTTTTTAGAATTGCCTCCTCACCTTTTTTTTTTTTACCTTCTCACTTTTACGAATTTTTCAAGTTGCCTCCTCAGGCCAAATTCCGGCGGAATATTCTAAGAATATGCTTTCTCGTGCATCTCACGTGTTTCCTTAAGGGTAAATCCGTCTTTTTCTATGCGATCCAACCTACTAAACCCGCCCGACCCTACCCATACCAAATAATACCCATTAAAATATTTTAATTTATTTTTGTCAGAAAAAATTGAAAACATTTAACGTAAAAGAATTTGGGGATTAGGGTTTATAATACGCATTCTCAAAATCTCTCCCAAAATCAACATTATCTTGAGATGAAGAAAATCATGAGACGAATTCATCTTTTTGGTCACAATTAGTGTAGCGCCCCGCTCTACAGCCCCCGAACCTGTACGGATTCCCAAGCCGAGAACGGCGCCTCAACCCGAGAACCCATACAAGCTAACGGGTCAATCCCGACACTTGGCAACAGTGGATCCCCAAATTTAAAAACATCTAACCAACTCAAAAGAAACAGCGGAAGCAATTTAAATTCATATCAACATAAATGCCACTCCGGGGCCAATTCAACTAATAAGTATCAAAGCCCATTCAGGGGCAACATTAAATAAATATCAAGGGACGGGGATCAATGTATCATATCCACATGTCAGGACAAAAGAACAACTAACTAGAGAGTTAATAGACAACAAAGAGACTCGGCAAAACCAAAAAGCCTATCTATGCACTGTTGCCCATCCGACACGTAAGACATGTCGGTCTCTCTCTCAACCTGAGGCAAGAACCAATGAAAGAGGGTGAGTCAAAAATACTCAGTGAAGATGTGAGAACAAGTCGAGTCATGCTTCCGGGTTTTATAGAAAATACATATGCAATAAGTAAGAAACCGGAATATGCTTCGACTTGGATATTCAATTAAAATGATAAAAGCAATAACGATATAAAGCGATAAATAAATATCCCAGCGAGAGTGGGCCTGTTCCTCCTTATTTCTCCACAATACATTATAAAAATCTCCATCGCCGGTGTCAAGCTAAGGAGCAACCCGAAGCTCGACTAATGTGAATTTTAGGAAAATGTGCAACGAATGCAACATCCACCATCGCTCCCAACCGTGGCTATCAACTCCTGACGGGCCACGATTGATGCTTATTTTTTGGAGAAGCACCTCGGATTACACCCTGGACGCTCGTCCCCAGATGCAACCTCCGGACACTTTCCCGGGCCCATTTTGAAATAACACGGCTTTGCTCGCTTTCAAAATAAGATTTGAATGCCAAACGGCAATCTAGGCAAGGGTGACGACGAAGGGGGTAATTCCTAAGTCAAACCGTCACGTAAAATAAAGAGTTTTCTTGCCCTTTTTGAAAACAAATCAATTTGGTTTAATAATGTATAATTTTGATATTAAAGGATTTGAGGATAAAACATAAAAATATAAGCTCGAAATATATAATACATCAATAAGGGATTAGGGGGTTTCGCAAGTATATATATATATGTTCAAGCCCATTTAAAAGATTTAAATCCTCACCTGGAATCAAAAATAGAAAGCCTAGCAGCTAGACTCACTGGTCTCCGACGCCTGACTGATCTGAAGACAAGACAAGACCTAGACAAATTAATAACGACTATAAAAGCGCAAATAAGCAATTATTGGACGAACGGCTAACCAAACATGTTTAAAAATCATGCATATGTCAATTATAATATATAAGGAAGCTATCAATGTAATTTCACGAAATTCCGACAAGTTGTCAAAAATGCACATACTTAAAATTACACTATTCACAGTCCGAACGAGGGCGAAATTAAATAAACATTTCAAAATATTAATCTACAAGTCATAACGGTTCTATAGGTGAAAACGGTATAATTTTTGGAGTCCGTATGCAAAAAGTCAACCGAAAATGTTGACCCGAAGACTCACTTGCCGAGAGCAACATTTGAAAAAGGCTGGAAAATTTTTTAAGTGTTTCACACCGGCTTGTGCACGGTCTTGAACACGGTGTCAAGACCGTGCACGCACACACGGCCAAACGCACGGTTTGGACACACGGGCTTGAGCCCGTGCGGGCAAAAAGAGCTGCACACGGGCTCCTGCACGGTCTTACTCAAGACCGTGCGTTAGCCCGTATGGTTCAACTGGACACAGCAGAAAGTTACGGGTTTTTACAAAATTCGAACCAAAAATTCATAAAAATCATATTTTTAACGCAAATCAACACTCATAATTTATAACAATCAATAATCATCATCTAATACACATTTACATCCAATAATATCACGAAATGATCAAGAAATGGGCTCGATCTAAGCATATTACCTAAAAATCCCGAATTAATAAATTATTCTCAAAACATCGAAAATCCGTGAAAGAAATTGGGGAAATTGGTACCTAGATAAAGGTATCGACGAAAGGATCGTTTAGGATCGATTGGCGCGAAATTCCACGGAGATACGAGCTCGGCATGATCGATTTGGACTTCGGGAGAAAATTCTCTTTTTCTTCCTCTCTCTCTCTCTCGAATTTTGAAATAAGGTTCGAATGAAGTTTTCAAGACTTTTATCAAATATTTCGAAATGTCGAAAAATACGAAGGGTTATTTTAGAAATTTTAGAAAGTCCAATTAAATACACGTCGGTCAAACATATCAATTTAATATCGAACAAAAGCAATTAGACAAGGAATTTAAATACGCAATTAATATTATCACATTGGGTCGTATACGAAAATAATATATAATAACTCACATATTACGAGAATTTAGGGTTAAGAAAGATAATTAACGCGGGAAAATACTTACAATAATTCTCGGATTTCTGGGTCGTTACAATTAGCCTGTTTCTGTACTTGCAACGCCATTGATCATGATGATCAGAGACCAATAATAAATCGAATTTGGCCCAGCAGTTTTGGTTGTGTACATCTTTGGTTTTTTGTATTTCGATTTGGTTTTTTGCTCAGGATACCCTTTTTTAGCTTCTAGGGTCTATTTCTTAGTTCAAGATCCCTCTTTGGAATCAAAGAATTAGTAGATCTATTCCGACCAAAACAAGAATGGGCTAGGGTTATGAACTTATAATCTGAGGATCGAGTCGATTCCATGATTATAAGTTCATTCCATACCGGACCAGGCCAGAGAATAGGCTTATATACATTCTCAAGGGGTCATTTGAGCGTATCTAAATAGATACTATGTTTACATATGGATCCCTACGTCATTCCATTCCATTTAGGCTTAGGAATAGAAAAATTGGACCTGCTTTTTCCATATCTCTCGTTATTTTTGGGACCCTATTCACCTCTTTGAGCTTCTATTGAATCGAGAAATAAAATAGGTTTGATTGGCCATCTTTTTGATATACACAGAAGGCATTCTCCGGTTAATTCAAATCGAAGCAATTGGATGCCCAACTCGGGCCTATGTGATCGATCAATAGAAATACTCCACATTTGTCATATATTCCATACATCACACTAGATAGATATCATATTCATGGAATAGGATGCACTTTCAAGATGCCTTGATGGTGAAATGGCAGACACGCGAGACTCAAAATCTTGTGCTAAACAGCGTGGAGGTTCGAGTCCTCTTCAAGGCATAATATTGAGAATGCTCATTGAATGAGCAATTCCATAAGAGAGCTCGGATAGAATCGGTCTTGATATACCGATTCGATCCGAGATCGTGGAATTGGAATAAGTTCGGCAGTGGATCACGAAATCTTGGGGATCTTCTCTATGTAATGAACGGGGAGTCTGCTTTAAAATCGTTCGCCCTGCACCCACCCCAGAGTATATGCTTCAACAGGAATTACACAAGGGTAGATTAGAAACCTCTGGTAAAATGCCCGCCCGCCACCCAGCGGATAAAGGACATTCCACAGTCCAGGGATTGACGACTTACCCATTCAGTGACTTTGGCACTGGACGTTCCCAAAAGGGCTACTATCGGGTCGGGCCAATTCAATAATAGACGCCTGTTGCCATTACCAAAAATTGAAAGATAATGTTGATTTTGGGAGAGATTTTGAGAATATTGCGTATCATAAACCCTAATCCCCAATTTCTTTTACGTTAAATATTTTCAATTTTTTCTGATAAAAATAAGTTAAAATATTTTAATGGGTTTTATTTGGTATGTGTAGGGTCGGGCGGGTTTAGTGGGTTGGGTCGAATAGAAAAAGACGGATTTACCCTTAAGAAAATACGTGAGATGCACAAGAAAGCATATTCTCGGAATATTCTACCGGAATTTGGTCTGAGAAGATAATTTGAAAATTTCATAAAAAGTGAGGAGGTAAAAAATAAAAAAAGAAAGATGAGGAGATAATTTAAAAAAATCGTGAAAAGACACGAAGTAATTTTTTTTTCCATAATAAGTTTATCATAATTATAAATAAGAAATTGTTGACCTTTGGCTCACCGCTCAACGCAGCAGCCACCTAAAATTGTATATAAACTGTAAGTTCGCCGCCATCTGTGTTATCCCTCGCTTTTTGGACTCGTTTAACACCTGTATGTGCGTCTGAATTTTGGCACAATATCTATTTTTACTACATATATATAAGAGCGAAGTCCACCGACAATTCAATTTTTTCGTCAGTCGGGCGCACCAATTTGAATTTTTTTGCGATCCAGCAGATTCTCACTCCTCCCTCCCCAAAACGACGACGTATTGTTTAAGAGAAACTCTAAATTCATCTCCCTTCTCAGATGCTTCCATGAGCGACTTTTCTCGATAGTGCAATTTCGTCCGCCGAGTGCACCAATTCTGAAATTCACTGGATTCCTCTCGCCTTCCGTGTAAAACAACGCCGTAAGATCCTTCACTTCCACCGCTTTTCAATTTCGTCGTCTGAGTTCACGCATTAGACTTCCACCCAAATTCACTGGATTACCTCTCCCTCCCGAATACGCAAACGATGCCGGATAAATTTTGATGAGGTAAGGTGTCTTCTCTACCCGAAAAGTCCATTTTGGAGAAAGCTGTTTTTTTTCGGCACTTTATAGATTTAGTAATATAAGTGCTTTGGGTGCTTGTGCTCTTGAGGGCTGTTTATAGAGAGGGTTAGTACACCTCTTTTTGGTGTTTCCTTTGTATGTTAGTTTTCATGCTTTCACTCAATTGTACATGTATTTCAATTGACACAGATTGGGATTGGTGATTTGCATATAAGAATCTCGACGAAGTTGGTATGGTTGAAACTGTTTTTCAGCTTTTGGAAAATTACTTGGTTGTTGAAAAATTGAGTAGTTGCTTCAAACCTCAATTCAAGATTTCCGATGTGTTTATCTGTGATGTTCTGACTTGTGTGGTACAAAACAAGATGGTTTTGATGGACATAACTACTTAAGTATATTTTTTAGAGACATGGTCTTTCATTTTGGAAAAAGTTGTTTTCCAGCTTTCATAAATTTAATTGGGTAGTCAAAATTTGATATATTGTTTCAAAGAACCAATCGAGTCTGTCCTTATGCTTAGAATTTTTTTTTTTTTTTTGGATCGAGCTAAGAGAATTCAAAAGGCCATAAGTATGATTTTGGAGATTTAGACTGATACGGAGCTTTCTGAAATTACATTTACCCCCTCCCAACTTTGACAGTTGATGTGAGATTTTGTAATTATGTGGCTTGTTTGTTGGGGGGTTATTTAGAGTGTTGGTATGATCTGTTGAGAGACCTAAAATCTTTCAAGATTCAGAACTTTCACTCGTAACCCCACACCAAATCACCGTTTTACATGCAGCTGGAATTTTCATATTTCTGTGCCTATTTTTCTTTTTGCTGGTGCAAAATTTACATGAGATTATTGCCAAAAAAACCTTGTGTTAGGTCTAATTAGTCAAAAAAACCCTGTGATATTAAAATTAGCTAAAAAAACCCTATGTTATGAAAGTCATTGCCAAAAAATCCCTACCGATAATGTTAGTCGTCCACGCGCGTGGATTGCAGCTGGGCGTGTGTTTCATCATGTTAAATGTCCATAATACCCTTATTGCCCAAAAAACCCTGTGTTAGGTTTAATTAGCCAAAAAAACCCTATGATATAAATTATACACAATTAGCCAAAAAAATCCTATGATATAAATTAATATATATACAAAATTCCAATTAGCCAAAAAAACCTTATGATATAAATTAATATATATACAAATTCCAGCCGTATATACATTGACAGCCGTATATTCCAATTAGCTACTGTTCAATGTTTCAAAAAAAAAAAAAAAGCTATTGTTCAATCATTAATCTATAATTGTTTTATGGTAAACGATAGAATAAAATTTCAGCAATTATAGATTATAATTCGAAATTTAAAGAACTCATTATTATGAAAAAAACCACACCCATTAATCTTCCTAAACAGTGCTTACCGGCCGGAACAGGGTGGCAGAACGAATGTAGAGAGCGGCGGCAGCGGCGGGAGAGGAGAGCTGGGGCAGCGAAGTGAGAGGGGGCGGCAGAGATTGAGAGTGGAGCAGGAGATTGAGCGAGAAAAGGGGGGAAATTTTTAGGGTTTTTGCTAGTGATTTCGTTTTGAGAGGTCAAAATAAGAAGGGGTTAAGAAGGGTAAAAGAGGAATTAAAAGTCTAACTTTGACCAGAAGAAGAGTGGGGAGTGTGTGCAAATAAAATCACAACACAGGGTTTTTTTAGCTAATTTTAATATCACAGGGTTCTTTTGGATAATTAGACCAACACAGGGTTTTTTTGGCAATAAACTCAAATTTACATGGGATGTCATAATTTGCAATGCTACGTTACCCCAATGTAATTTACCCTTAAAGTTAATGGTGTAGACCTCAATGAAGTTGGTATTTTAGCTGTTCAATTTGATTTAGTTAACCAGGTGTTTTTATAGGGTTATAAGGAGAAGATTGTCGACATCAAAGAAGAAATATTGCAGAAAAGAAGGGCAGGAAAGATGTTAGTATGTTCATCTCTTTTTTTGTGTTTCAGGAAACTTTATTTTAGTTGGTCACTTGAGTTTTGCAGAAGAAATAGGATGGCAACTAAAACAGATCAATAATTGGTTCATAAACCAGAGTCCTCATTTTCTTCCTCTCAGAAAAGCAAGTGCAAGAGGTATGTCTCAATTAATCATCGCATTCATTTAATCAATTATATATTTCTCAGGACTGTCAACTTGATTTTTTGATCAAATAGTGGTGGGTGATAACAACAACTAATGAGCAGAATTTGAAGTTTATTGAGTGTGAAGGGAAGTCTGTGTAATTTTGACAGAATTTGAAGTTCAATACTGTGAGGGGAGGTTAGTGTAATTTGACAGAATTTGAAGCTTAATGTGTGCGAGGGGTGGTCTGTGTAATTTTGGCAGGAATTGAAGTTTAATGTGTAAGAGGGGTGGTCTGTGTAATTTTGGCAGGATTTGAAGTTTAATGTTTGTGAGGGGAGGTCTGTGTAATTTTGGCAGGATTTGAAGTATAATATCTGTGAGGGGTGGTCTGTGTAATTTTTCCAGAATTTGAAGTTTAATGTGTGTGATGGGAGTTTGTGTAATTTGTGCAAAGTTTTGAAGTTTAACATCGGTCATTGTGTAAACCTCAGACAATGTTTATCCTATGTATGTGCTAAGGAAGAAGTGAAAAGAGCTTATGCAAGTGCTGTAAGTTTATGAATAAATAGGTTGGTGTAAATGTTGCAAGTGTTGTGCATATATGTATTTTATGCTTATGTGCAAAAAAGTTGTAAATGGCGTCTACTGGATTAGTTTCTTATGCTTATGAGTATGCAGCTCAAGTTTTACCTACTTAACTTCTACTTCTTGTTGATTACTTTCTAAAAATCGTATTTTGTGCAATTATCTCTTGATCCCACTTTTTTTCTGTAAAAAGTGTAACTAATTTTGGCTAGGTGGTTAATTTTTTTTAATATCAACCTGATTGAAGGGCTTTGCAATGGAACTCGATTAATCTGTCTCAACTTAGGAGATAAGGTGATTCACGCTGAAATCGCTACAGGTCACTTTAAAGGGAAAAAAACATTTATCCCTAGAATACCTTTAGAATCTTCTGACAAGCGTAAATGTCCAATTCCATTTACAAGATGCCAATTTCCGGTAAAAAAATATTTCGGAATGACTATTAATAAAACTCAAGAACAAACCTTAGATTTTGTGGGTATCTATCTCAAGGAGCCTGTATTCAGCCATGGCCAATCATATGTTGCTCTTTCTCGAGCAAAAACTGCTTCTACAGTAAAAGTTCTAATTCATCCTCCAACAGTTGAAGTTAAAACTAATAATGTTACTATACATATTGTGTACAAAGAAATTCTACAACTTGCAAATTAGGTCTTTTTCCTCATCCATCACTTAGTACTCAATTTACTGGGCAACA
Source organism: Verbena officinalis (assembly GCA_958496215.1). Lineage (NCBI taxonomy): Eukaryota > Viridiplantae > Streptophyta > Magnoliopsida > Lamiales > Verbenaceae > Verbena > Verbena officinalis. The sequence goes on from OY292388.1 coordinate 5,623,636, forward strand.
GTTACCGCGCATGGCGCGGTGCCCGCCCATCTAGTTAATTTATACGATTCCACCTTTTTTTGTTTCAAACAAGATTCCAATTCCAATTCCAATTCCAATTCATCTTTATCTTTCTCTCAACACACCGAGAACCGAACTCCAACCAAAACCAATCCTCTTCATCGCATCGGAGAGACAGAGAAAAGGGATAAGAAAGGTGTTATATTAGTTGCTCTGTTTTCAGCATGCGGCCCTGCGTCACCAAGATTATGAAATGGCGTCAAGCTCTAACTAGTAGTATCAGCTCGGTATGCGATTTCTGGTCTTTCCTGCCTTCTTAATTCGTTTAATTAATATGGACATTTTCTGGGTGAAGTTAATTTTCTTTGTTTGAACTTGGTTAATTTTGAGTTTTGAATTAATGGGATGCGTTTTTTTATGGGAAAATGATACTTTGAAGTGCTTCATGTAATTACATTTTTTACTGAGATCGGATTGCCTTGAATTTCCTTCTGGCTGTGTGATGTTGTTTTGCTTGGTTACTGCTATGTTGAGAAAATGAGAGAAAAGGGTACAAGATGAACTGATTAGTACACCAAACTAGTGTTTTTAGGTTTAGTTATCTAAGTAGTTAATGGTAAGGACAGTCTGTTTGTGTGTGTTTAAGGAACAGTTTTGCTCTAATTGTTTATCTAGAAACTGGTGGACAATTTGAGCATAGGCTGCGATAAGTGACCAATTTGATATATTGCTAAAGACAAGCGATATATTTAGGTAACAATGTAACATGAGTTTAAAGTGTTTGATATTGCAGGAACTAGATTGGTCAAAATGATGGATTTTAGTGCTGATATAGTAAACTTATCTACTGTCCTAACACGACGTCGATTTGGAACATTGTAATATTCTGATTAGGAATATTGATTTTTTCCCATCCGAACTATGACGATTTTTGGACTTTACTATCTAAACTTATTTCTTTTTTGCAGTTTGCCTCCCGAACTACACGAATTTAGCACTTTACCATCTCAGCCACCGGAAATTCCACCGGAAAATTACATCGTGTCATATGAGTTGCAGTTCCCTTATAAATTTTCGAGTTACAGCTCTGCGTGAGCCTGACTCTGAGGCATCAAGAAAAGATCCAAGTGCGAAGTTTGTGAATGCTTCCAGCAAATCTTAAGTGGCGAAGAAATTGTTCGATCCAGGTAAAAATATATGTTTCATTTGTCATTATAATGTAATGCAGGAGAAATTACTCAGCATATAATGTATCCATAGGTGAGTCTGAATCAGCTCAAACAAATCCATGGCAACCTTATCAAACTCCCCTTCTCTGATAGCGTCTCCGCCGTCGCTTCTATCATCTTGGTTGGTGCCACCTCCACTGACCCTGCTGTGTCTTCCTACGCTCAGGCTATATTCCGAAACCTCCGGTGGCGTACTACCTTTTTGTACAACACGATGATCGGAGGATATGTGCGATCCAATCAGCCTTTAGAGGCAATGTTATGCTACAAAGAAATGATGAAAGATGGGCTTATTAAAAACAACTACACTTTCACACCGCTGGTTAAGGCATGTTCCTTTGTTTCAGCAGAGCTTGGACATATTATGGGTCTTTCAGTACATGCCCATGTTGTCAAGTTAGGATTTCATCACGACCTATTTATCGCAAGTGCTTTAATTGAGTTCTACGCATTGAATCTTGACATGAGGACAGCTCAGGAGCTGTTTGTAGAAATTCCTGTAAGAGATGTGGTGTTGTGGACTGCTATGATTGATGGGTACGGGAAAATGGGGGAGGTTGAGAAAGCCAGGGAATTGTTCGATGAAATGCCTGAGAGGAACGTGATCTCTTGGAGTGCTATAATAGCAGCATATTCACGGGCAAGTGATTTCGGACAAGTGTTGTGCTTGTTTAATAGACTGTTAGAGTCGGGTTTGAAGCCTAACGAGTCTATTCTTGTGAGTGCTCTCACAGCATGTGCTCATCTCGGTGCACTAGCACAAGGAATATGGATACACTCATATGCCGAGAAATGTAGATACATTTCTAATCCTATACTAGCCACTGCATTGGTTGACATGTACTCGAAATGCGGCTGTATAAAATTAGCTTTAACCGTTTTCGAAAACATTCATGACAAAGATAGTGAAGCATGGAACGCCGTAATATCTGGGGTGGCAATGGATGGTGACGCAATGAAATCACTTGAATTGTTTCAAGAAATGGTCTCAAGTGGGGCCCGACCCACACAAGCCACTTTTGTTGCTCTCCTTTCTGCTTGTACTCATGGTAAGATGGTTGAAAAAGGCCTATCTTTGTTTGAAAATATGACTAATATCTACAAGATTGAGCCAAAACCCGAGCATTACTCTTGTGTGGTTGACCTTCTTGCGAGATCAGGTAAATTGGAGGAAGCTGAGAAGTTCATTCATGACAATACTGGCAAAATTGGTGAAAATGATGTTAATGTATGGGGTGCTCTGTTAGGGGCGTGTAGGATTTATGGCAAGGTTGAAATCGGGAATAGGTTGTGGAGAAGGCTAATAGATAAAGGAGTGGCTGATTACGGTATTCATGTGCTTGCATATAATATGTACCGTGAGGCTGGGTGGGATGCTGAAGCACAGAGTGTTAGGAGATTGATTGAGAAGAAGCATATGAAGAAAAAACCGGGTTGCAGTGTTATAGAAGTTGATGGAAATGTTGAAGAGTTTCTTGCTGGTGATGTATTGCATCCTCGGGGAGAGAAAATATGTAGAGTTCTTGATTCTTTACGATGTGATGTATCGGTTCCAACAGTATTGTACGAGTATGATGAAACTAGTAATCCACATGATATCTCACTCCAAGTCTCCAATTGAGAATTTCTCCACCTCTCTCGGGATATTTGCTGCAAGCACATGTATAATCCACGGAGAAGTTCCTAACAATATAGGTAAACTGAGCAGAATAGCCAAAGTTTAATATTTACTACATTTGATTACATTTTATCTATAGTCAAATGTAGAATCGTCCTATCGTGAAATTTGGTTCTACGAGTGATGTTTATAGTTTGCGAGAGTGAAGCCTAACAATAACATGTTAATTTGCTGGAGAGTTGAACCTGAAGAAGTGCCTAGAGAATCAGTATTGAAGATGTGCTAGAGCTAAACAAGATAAAATTGAGGTTTCTTACAAGATATTGAAGAAGTTGAGAAGAGAAAATGGCAGAGTTTTCGAAAAATGGATGGCTTTCAGTTGACCTCATCAAGTCAACTCAAATGTGAAGAATTTAATACTGTTTTAACTTTGAACAATAATGTAAAGTTTCAAAATGATGAATTATTTTGAGAGACTCATTCGAACAGACAATCAACTATTGTATTAGATGTTTTGTCTTAGTATAAGGGAACTGACTCTTAATATATTCAAATTAGCCTTTTTTTCTCTCTGTCATAAATCAAAAAATCATTCAGAAAAGTCAACCCATTCAACCGTATTACAAGCCAAAGTATTTGCTAATTACAAACTGACTTTTTTCTCGGTTGCAAATGGTTCTTCAAGGAGCTCCAGTTTCAAGTGCAGGTAAATCTATCAAGTGCAGCTCCAGCTTCAGTTCTCCATACCTTCCCAAGTGACGAATCTTTATCCCTTTTCCTAGAGTTCTTGAATTTTCCCAAGTAAAATTTGAATCGTCTAAATTTTAATATGATTAATTTTCTCCAAATCTTTTCTTTTTTTCACCGTTTCTTTCTTTTCTTTTTCTTTCTGATGCTCTTTCTTCTCGGTTGCAGATGGTTCATACCATGTTCAAGACTACATTTTGAGTGGGAATCTGACTTTAATTATTTCATTTTCTTTTCCAAATCTTCAAGCTTGACGGTTCATGAACTACTCAGAATAGATGGACGGGTCCAACATCTGCTGAAAATTCCTGCTGGGGTACTGGGCAAATATATATTTTTTTAAATTCCATTTTTTTGAAGAAAAATTCCTTTTTATATCTGGGCAATATATTTTTTTCAAATCCTTTTTTATTTTTTCAAATTTATTTTTCCTCTGAAAAATATTCATGAAATATCATACATTCATACCTATGTTATTGCAGATTTAATTTACCTCTTAAATATAAAATCGTGTAAGAAGGAATAATGTGCTGTTATTTTTGATTGTTTGGTTTATTTTGTAACTCTTCCGGAAATAAATAATTTTAAATTTTTACCTACCTTTTGTTTTGAAGATATCTCGAAGTTCCGAAATTCCTCAAGTCTTCTATTTTTCTCAGCTTAGATGGGAGAGGGAAGGAAGCTTTCAATGGAAAATGGATCTTTTTTTGAAGGTAATGGAAAATGAATCTTGCTGGTTTTGTTTTGTTTATAAATGGAGCTATACTAAATTGCTTAGTTGGGGATATTTTAGTTAAAAACATTACATATGTCACTTACTCTACTATTATGTAAATAAAATGATACATGAGTTTCCAATTAACATGGTATTAAAGATCATCTTCTGTTCATATTATCAGAATTCTATACAAGTGGTGAGTGGTTGGTTCTTGCGATATTTTATACCTCTCTTATGATAAATGCTACTCTTGATGTAGTCAATTGAAAAATCATAATCAATAACGATGGTCCCGGTAGCAGGAGGGAGACTGAGCCCTTGGGTCGCTATTATGTGCTTCACAATGGGAGTTTCAATTATCATTTTCTAAATAGGTTTGCAGCGGTCAGGTATGTATCATGTACTCGAAAAGTTAAAGAATTTTTTGAACAATTTGTGCAAGTTTGATGATGGTTTTTGTACTACTTATAGGAGTCGATCATGATTCTTGGGTGCTTGAGATTAGAGAAATACCTAGAGAGACACACTAGCTTGAACTATATTTTTATTGTACTTTTTGCAGGCATAAATATATCAGATTTAACATGAGTTTTTATTGGTACCCTTTTTTACTTTGAATAGTAAGTAATGTTGAACTTGGGAAGCACTAGATTAACAACTTTTGAAGTTTCAGTTTTACAAGAGTTCTGATGACTATGTTTAGTGATGATGGGTAACACAGATTTGGGCTCAATTTAAAGAAAAGTTGATTGGTCGTGACAGATCAAAGGTGGTTACAGCTTCCCTTGACGAAGAGTGCTTAGAATTATTTTTTTCATTTATTTTGGCATAATGTAATAAAAATCCTCTATTTTTTTAGAGATATTTTCTTTGAACCTAGAAATTAGAATTCTCTTTAATGGGTTTTGCTCATTTACTAGGACGGGTTCCTGGTTTAAAAAAAAAAAAAAAAAATCCTTTTTCCTATTCATTTGTCACGATAAATCAACTTTTTATAACTTTTAACACTTTTATAATTGAAAGTTGCATTAATCATTATATTCAATTTTTTTCGCTCTCTGTTTTGTTTCATCCTTCTGTTTTTCTATTCTATGATTAGGGTTGATTATGAAAATTTTCACAATAAATTGAATTTTTGAATTAATGTCTATGAGCAAGAAGCTGATGGGAAAGAAGCAGGTGATGGTGATGATGACTGAATAAAATTATAATATCCGTTTTGAATATTTCATCTAATTCAAGTATAGTGTTATAAGTATCAGTGATAGTCTTTATTGATATTGAGACATTGTGGTTTAGTAGCAAAAGTTAATTGTACTTAACTCACATAATAAAAGTATATATTATACACAAAATCTATTTATTTAGGTCAGATTATATACAAAATTTATTGCTATACATAACATGTAAATTTATATAATTCTATATTTTTATCTTAATTTCATGCATAGCATGAATAGTATACTAGGAGGGTATTCGAAAAATGGATGGGTTTCAGTTGACCTCATCAAGCCAACTCAATTGTGAAGAATTTAATACTGTTTTTAACTTTGAACATTAATAATGTAAAGTTTCATCAAAATGATGAATTCAAGCATTTTAGCCACACCCACAACCTAGTTTTCCACCAGACATCTCAAGGATCTGAAATCCATTGTTCTGGCTGCAAATCTCCAGGCTCAGGAAACGTATACGCTTGCTGGCAATGCAACTACTTCCTAGACGAAGAATGCTTTCGCCACTAATGCACGGACACGGCAAAAAATGTGTCCGTGCAGTGTCCGACACGTGTCGGACATGGACACGGCTCCGACATGGCCTCGACACGTGTCGGACACGGCAAAAAGTGTTCGAAAATAAAAAAAATAAAAAATAATTAGGACACGGTGTTGGACACGGCTGGGAGAGTGTCCGACACGGCTGAGGGAAGTGTCCGACATGGCAAACTCAATTTCTTTTTTATTTTTTTATTTAAAAGAGTCAAAATTTATTTGAGAAAAAATAAAAAATTATAAATGAATAAAACGGTGTATTAAATTAATTTAAATTTATTTTTTCGTCATTTTTAATTGATTCTCACGATATTATAATCTACAAATTATAATATTCTTTTAACATAATAATCAATTCGTATATTTAAATTTTACTAATAATTATATTATATTGTGATAAATTTATTTTTTAATTAATATTTGTACATATATTATATATGAATATTTATATTTTTATTAAAATTTATATTAGTTAGCCTTGTCGGAGCCGTATCGTGTTCTAAAATTTTTAAAAAATCCATATTGCCGTGTCGTGTCATGTCCATATCCCCGTATCTGTGTCCGTGCAACATAGGCTTTCGCGCTACTCGTCTCATCCTCTTCATCCTCTAACTCTTGTGCCTTATCCCACTTATCAATCTACTAAGTTTTTCTGCAATATAATTTAATTTTGTAATCCCATAGTTTCTCATCCTTATCATTATCATATCAACAAGCTTCCTTCCAAATCATATACTCAATTTTTTCATTAGAGAAACAATTGTTTTCACCAATTCTTTAGTATCAGAATATGTATATAACTATGCGTTACTTTGACCAATTGACCACTTGCTAAATTTACAACATTCTTGTAATATTTTTTTTCGTTCTAACTATATTAATTAATGTAAATTAGTTGGGTTAATTATGAAACTCAAGTGAGAAGCCATTGAAGCCTTAATGGATAGGTTATATACGGTGCACCATGCATCCGGCGCATGGGCCGAATGGGGCCGGATCGCTTAATTGTGTGACACCACAGCAAATTTGGAGATTATTATAATAAGTTTATCATAATTATAAATAAGAAATTGTTGACCTTTGGCTCACCGCTCAACGGACCAGCCACCTAAAATTGTATATAGACTGTAAATTCGCCGCCATCTGTGTTATCCCCGTCGCTTTTTGTATCATAATTGTGTATTTGCGTCTGATTTTTGGCACAATATCTATTTTTAATTTATACGATTCCACCTTTTTTCGTTTTGAAATAAGATTCCAATTCCAATTCCAATTCATCTTTATCTTTCTCTCAACGCACCGAGAACCGAACTCCACCAAAACCAATCCTCTTCATCGCATCGGAGAGACAGAGAAAAGGGACAAGAAAGGTGTTATATTAGTTGCTCTGTTTTCAGCATGCGGCCCTGCGTCACCAAGATTATGAAATGGCGTCAAGCTCTAACTAGTAGTATCAGCTCGGTATGCGATTTCTAGTCTTTCCTGCCTTCTTAATTCGTTTAATTAATATGGACTGTTTCGGGGTGAAGTTAATTTTCTTTGTTTGAACTTGGTTAATTTTGAGTTTTGAATTAATGGGATGCGTTTTTTTTTTTTTTTTTTATGGGAAAATGATACATTGAAGTGCTTCATGTATTTGCATTTTTTACTGAGATCGAATTGCCTTGAATTTCCTTCTGGCTGTGTGATGTTTTTGCTTGATTACAGCTATGTTGGGAAAATGAGAGAAAAGGGTACAAGATGAACTGATTAGTACTAGTGTTTTTAGGTTTAGTTATCTAAGTAGAGGCTTCAAGTATCCTAAGTAGTAAATGGTAAGGACAGTCAGTATATCTACTGTTTATGTGTGTTTAAGGAACAATTTGGCTCTAATTGTTAAACATTTATCTAGAAACTGGTGGACAATTTGAGCATAGGCTGCGATAAGTGATCATTTTGATATATTGCTAGAGACAAGTGATACATATAGGTTGTATGAGTTCAAATTGAATTTCTTTTACAGGAACTAGATTGGTCTGAATGATGGATTTTTGTACCAATTCTTTCTATGCATCTATTAATATGTTAACTGAATTATTAGAATTTCCTTTTCTTGCTTTCCAGTAGCATTCTAACATTTTGTTAACAGGACAACTGTACAATCACATCACTCATTCTAAATGGAGCCAATACCAATCCAGGATTGAGAAACAATCATATGGATGGACCAATGTCAAAGACTTATGCTACTTCATGCGAAACATTGCCAGTTGATACACCCAAAGATAACCCCGTTTCTGATATGTTGGTAGATTCATTTGGGAGGCAACATACTTACTTGAGAATCTCCTTAACAGAACGCTGTAATTTGCGTTGCCATTATTGTATGCCTGCTGAAGGTGTAGAACTTACTCCTAAACCTCAACTTCTCTCACAGAATGAGATTGTTCGTTTAGCAAACCTGTTTGTCAGTTCGGGTGTTACAAAGATACGTCTGACAGGTGGGGAGCCAACCGTCAGGAAGGATATTGATGAAATTTGCTTGCAGCTGTCAAATCTAAGTGGATTAAAGACACTTGCTATTACAACTAATGGAATTGTATTAGCAAATAAACTTCCAAGATTGAAAGAATGTGGGCTTAGCTTGCTGAACATAAGTTTGGACACGCTGGTTCCTGCAAAGTTTGAATTCATGACTAGGCGGAAGGGACATGAAAGAGTGATGAAGTCAATAAATACTGCTGTAGACTTGGGATATAATCCCGTCAAAGTAAGTATTATTTTTTGGTGTCTTCGTGCTTCTAATCTCTTAATGGATGTTTACTTTTTCACTTAGTAAGTCCACTTTTAGAGACAAAACCGTTGTTTATGGCTGGTCCAGGATGGTTGCACAAACCATCAATTGGTTTAAAATAAACAAGCTGTTCAATTGATAAAAGTTAAGAAAAATCCAAAATGCCCCTGCTATATAATAGAAGTGCATATTTTTCATTTGATTTGGTAAAGGGCAAATTTTGTCTTTAAGCCTGAATGAACTTATTTCGAACATGAGAAGTAATCTTTAATAAATGATATCATTCTTAATCAAAACAGTGGCCAGCCTGTTAAACATTGGAACCTCTCACACCAAGTCAACCTGAGAAGTAAATGTGCCTTAAATTATTAAATTTAGTACCTCTTAGTTCATATTTCAATGTTAAGATTTTCTGATTGGAAAATTTAAAGTACATATTTTATGGATTTGCTTTATTCAGGTAAATTGTGTTGTAATGCGTGGATTCAACGATGATGAAATCTGTGATTTTGTTGAGCTGACTCGTGAGAAGCCAATCAATGTCCGGTTTATTGAGTTCATGCCCTTTGATGGGAATGTCTGGAATGTGAAGAAATTGCTACCGTATGCTGAAATGTTGGATATTGTGGTAAGGTAGATCTCTGCATGTCCCCTTATTTGGCTTCTGAATATCCTTGTAAATTACCCCTGTGTCTCAATTATCAAATGAACAGGGTAAACAATATCCAAGCCTTCAAAGGATAAGGGATCATCCCACTGAGACAGCCAAGAACTTCAAGATAGATGGACATCAGGGTACAGTTTCTTTCATCACATCAATGACAGAGCATTTTTGTGCTGGTTGTAATCGATTGAGACTTCTAGCTGATGGAAACTTTAAAGTTTGCCTCTTTGGTCCTTCAGAGGTAAATGTCTGTCTCACTTGTTATCAATCATCAATATGTTTTGTGCAATGTGTATTTTGAGTAGGCATGGCAAATGAAAATGATTCATGACATGCTTATAACCATCCTCTATTTATATATTATAAGATATTGATTCTGATTTCATCAAGTTTGGCTTCCAATGCAACAAAAAACCAGCTGGACTCCAGTGAAAATTGGAAAATAGTGTCTCTGGTGGTTTCCCAAGTGAAATTACTGAAATTCCCAGTGGAAACTGGCTTGGAAGATTTGAAAAAAAAAAAAATAATAAATAAAAAAAAAAAAATATATATATATATATATATATATATATATATATATAGGTTAATAGGCCAGAACAATTCAGGTGTCTTCATCTTTGAATTCTTTTACGCCCCTAATGATCCATAATGATAGCTTAGTTCCATGGAAGAATGTTTTTAATCCCAAACTGGCTCATACTGACAGGATGCACTTTGAACACTCATACTGAGAAGATGCCCTTTTAATGTGTACCCTCATGCAAATTAGCAACATCTTACGATATTTTGTCTTCAGATAACCTCGTATCGTTTGAAGGATAAGTTTTAATAGTACATTCTCACGAGGTAACCTTTTTTCTCTTAGGTTAGCTTGAGAGATCCTCTACGTAATGGTGCTGATGATAATGAACTAAAGGAGATCATTGGAGCAGCGGTATGGATTTTATTAACAGCTTGGATTTTATTATACACGCTCTGTGATCTTTTTATTCTAACAAACTGTTGCCAACGGTCAGGTCAAAAGGAAAAAAGCTGCTCATGCTGGGATGTTTGACCTCGCAAAGACACCAAACAGACCGATGATACATATTGGTGGCTAGGATTCAGTCCTGTGAACATTATTCTGTATGTTCTCCTCTCAGCTGAATTAGTGGTACTTCTTTTCTTTCCTAAGTGCAACTTATAAATTTCATTTACAAATCTGAGCAATGAGTCTCATCAAACAGTCCCACATGATTTAATATTTGACCTAAAAACAACTGTTGGTTGCTAAAAAACATAATATCCTTGACAAGATTTAGTTTATTGTGAGAATCTCCCAAATTCTCTTTTTGTATTTTTCTTTGATGCAAGCTACATCACATGCTTGCAACTGAAATTCTACTGTTTTTCCTTTGGGTTATGCTTTCTCTTGGCCGCCCTTCTTGTCCTAGGATTTCTCACTCACAAATTTTGTTTGTTATTCTTTTCACTTTAGGTACTGCAGTTTTTTATTGTTAAATTCTGATGGGGCTATTGATTCTTCCACGTAACTGCTCACATGCCAAAAGCTGAAAATGGTAAAAGGGAAAATCTGAAGAAAGAGAACTTGGTTATGAGGCCAAACTTCTGTATACCTTGCAAGTTGGATGTAATAATACTGAATGTACTGCAAAATTTATCAACTATACAAGAATTTACCTGTTTGTTCAATTTTGGGACGATTTCGATCTCCTCGTTTTGTATCCCATATACACGTTTGTTATTGCCTTCTGACGAGAGAGAGACTACTAGAGAGATCTGTATTGTTATCATTTTAATGGAGATATACTTTTGTTCTTGTAATGTATTAATAAAGCACAATTTCTTCCTTCCCCCTCTTTTGACATCTATCTGATTATAAAGCCTGCCATGTTTTTCTGATTTATTTGTAATTTAGAGGATTTAGATGCTTAGTTTCTCCTGAACAAATAATGTGTCATTTATACTTTCCTGGATGTGCAGAGATAACTTGAACCAAAAGTAAAAAAACAATAAGAACTTTCGTTCTTACGTTGGTACAAAAATGAAAAATTCTTCAAAACATAATAATTAATACAAGCACTGAACACTTATGGATTCTCTATCCATACTGAACAATAATTGCTGACTAAGGTTATCAAGCAGAAGTACACTACATATTTAGGAATTATATTTGCAGCTTCCTATCAATCCTAGCAAAACTACATACTGAGAACGTAGTTCTCAAAGTTTATCAACCATACCTAACAGCTGAGACATTTTTTTTCTTTTAAATCCAAATTCAGTCACTCTTGAAGTAGAGAAACTGAAGAACATTAATGCTACGTTTTGGCCCTTAAATTTCGAATCATTTGATACATTTTTCTCAAGTGAAATCCAAGGACTAAACAAAGCATAAGTTTCTCTCCAGTTCTCTTAAGAACAAAGAAAACCAATCATCGATATCCGACCCTTGTCAGAAACCCAAATACCCTCCACACCCTTGCGGAGAACATAAGCTTTACCAAAAAAAAAAAAAAAAGAGAGAGAAACAAGAATCTAACCTAGCGAAGTGACAAAGATCTAACCAAATGTGTTTATTTGAGAATTTCTGAATGAAAGTAGAGGGAATTCATTCATATCACGCATGAATCCATCTACATCTCCCAGAAAATTCAAGAACGCATTTTGATCGTCTCCTTCTTCGCTCTTCTTGTTCTTCTTCATTCTCAGTTTATTCTGCACTGTAGATTGTATGTTCTTCCTTGATGAGTTGGTATCATTTGTCTTTGGCTGCTGCTTCTTCATGTTAGGTTTGCCTGTTAGTCTTTGTACAAGCTCCCGGAAATGGTCAACGTCCGTCTTTATGATCTCTGGTGCAACTATGTGAATTATACGTATCTTCGGCTTCTGCTTGGAAATTCTGTGAGAATCGTTGTGAATGAACAACTTAGATGGTGCCTTCATCATGTTCTCTTTTGTTTGAGAGAGAGAGATTTTTGTTTGTTGTTGTTGTTATGTTTGGTGGATATTGTGTTGTATATTTATATGGTAGTATATAGAAAACGAGTTTGTTTTTCGGTAGAGATGATCAGATGGAACCTTGACAGGCTACAAAACGTGCCTGAGCTTATCCATGTCAAAAGCTTCGAAAGCAACTTTTTTTATTTTTTTTATTTTTTTGGTTCTAATTTATTATAGTAAACCGACTTCAAACATAAACATGGATTTTAAAAAAACCTATCTTGATGATGATGTATACCTTGCAGTTTACTTTTCGAAAGAAATAATAATTAGTCAACAGAACTTCTCAGAATGTTTTCTTGCATTGCTTAAAAAAATTCAGCTTAATTTGCAGTCATTGAAAAATACTTAAGTGTGAATTACATATACCACCCCTGAGGTTTGTAAAAATACTGAATTAGGGGTACATGGTATTATGGGAAAAAAAATTAATGGAAAAGTCACGGAACCCGAACCTACCTCAGTTAGATTTTTGTAATTGTTTGGAACTTCAGGGGGTTTTGTGATATTTTTAAAAACAGAGGGGGTCTTTTGTAATTTTGTCAGACCTCCGAGGTAATACATCTAATAGCTTAATTGTATTATACTTAGCTGAAAATTCCCCGTTTTTCTTCCTTCCTGATAATGCTGTAGTTTCAGGAAAACTTGCCATAAGCTGACTTTCCTTGTAGCTCCTCAGAGATGGAATCTCTCTTTTATCTCTTTGCTGGCAAAAAGTCAATGATTTTTAAGTGTAAACAGCTTGTGAGCTGTGATTGAGGCTGTCATCCAATTAGGATTCTCAGTCTGCATTTGAACTTCGAAGTTTGTCATAGTTAATTCATTGACTTTACAATTAATTATTCATGTTTATGGGGTTAAATAAATCAAACAAGTGCTGTTTGGAAGCTAAAATTTCTTCGTTTACACGTTTCTTGTTCATATTGTATTTTCTTGAGTTTGACATTCGGAGAAGTACTGCGGCTCGTTGAAGAGATGGAAAACAATTGCTTTTACTACACGAAATTGGGGGAAATTTGGAAAATATTACAAATTGTAGCTTAATACTTTTTCTATTCAATATTTTGTTTTCTTTGGTTTCCCATTCGATTTTTTCCGGCTCGGGTACTGCAAATGCTCAATTGGGAGTGATCTTTCCGGCTTGGCTGCTCCATGCACAAGTTAGGATTTGAAACTCAAATCTTACTTAGGGGATCTAGTCATTGATATGGTAAAATCCCACCATACACGTGATGTGATCCTAGCAACCCTCTGCCACATAGGTCGAAAGTTGATCATACGGAGTCAAACCTAAGGGATACAATAGGATCGAGGTCGAGCAATTCGACTGCCAAAGACCCTTCAATTTACGCTCAACGCCCAAAGAGGCCAACTGATTGACCTCTTCACACCTTAGTTGGGATTAAGGGAGATCGAAAGGTTTTTATTCGACCAGTCGATCAAAAGGGTCGCTACCCGCTCCGACTCGATCGAAATGATGTGACCTGATTAGCCTATGAAAATCTACTTTGCATGTCGGAGGCGACTTCGCATTAAATGCTTGACGTACGGAAACCTTAAAATGGGTATGTTCCCTGAGCCGCCTAAGAGGTCGAAAATATGCATTAAATGCACGTCCAAAACGTGTAGTTTGTGCGTGTTACGGTCCTACTATAAGTATCACCCGCATTTATTATATTTGGTAAGTGCATTAAAGTTTTTCGATCCCCTCTTAAACTTAGTCAATTCTTTCGATCAGTTTACTAACTCGAGTATCGGAGGGTCAACGCCGAAGACAATCCTCTCCGGTCAATTAACCCCTCTTTCAGTATTTACATGTCAAAGTCGATCTCGCCTCTACTACAAATTCTTGAGGGTCAACTCCTTTTCAGCACGATCAGTTATGACCAACTGAGCTTTGTTTTTTTTCTTTTTTTTCTTTTTTTTTCTTTTTTTTTTGTTAATTAGTGAGCTATCTATGATTGTGTATTGCTCAAATTTTGATCCAAGAATGGAAGTGGGACACCATTATTTTTTTGCAGAATCATTGTGACAGTTGATTTAGTTATACTATTAATAGGAACTGTCTGTCTGCAAATTGCATTTTGTTATGATTACAGAAGATCTTGAAATGCATTCCACTTACTCTTTTAAGTAGAATATAGAAGCAGAGCATCTTCATATATAATTAACTTGTTATTATTACATGGCAAGGAATGTTTGACAAAGTTCAAGTGGGATTTTCTTTGGATTGTCACTTTTGACTTTTCTGATCCGATTTATTTATCCATTTGACAATCCGAACTGTAATTATTTTGAGTTGTTCAAATATAATCTTTAGCTTCTTCCACGAACTTTCAGATAATTGTAGTTTGATACTTTGATAAAGAAACCTTTTTTTTTTTTTTGAAAAAGAATCAGTTGTTATAAAAAAAACTAATTGTTGTATGTAAGTTGTTGAGCCATCAATTTTCCAAAAGGAAGCTCAAATCAGTAGTTGTGCCACTGCCAGCAATTTAGTTCTTAACTGATATGTGATAATAGTAATGTCACGATTGGTATGCTGGAATGAATTTAGATAGTAGTGAAATGACTTTAGGAAATGAATGAACATAGGAAATGAATGATATTATTATAGTATTCCTATGCTTGATATCGTTTAAGGAATAAAGTTAGGAATGAGTTAAAAATTCTTGATTTTTTATTCTTATTTTTTTTATATATAATATTAAAAAATAGAAATTAGAAGACCTTGATTACATAAAAAAAATTGTATTTAAAAAATATAATTTAAAATTTTAATTTAATTAATAATATTTTTGTAACTATGTTATGTATATAATATTTTAGTCTGGACCAAAAAAAATATGACTTTGAATATCCGAAATTTCGGATAGCATTTTTTGCTATCCGAATCCGATCTGAAAAGGTCGAATATTCAACTTTATGTATCGGATATCCGTTCGGATCGGTATATACGAATGTATTATTCATATCTAACACAAAATTCTATAATTTATGAATAAATAATCGATTGAAGATATTTATGTATAACTATATTTTTATATAATTTAATTAATATTTTGTGTTTATTAATATGTAATTTATATTTATAAAAATATTATGATATTAGATGAATTTAATAAATATTGTAATGAAATATTATATAGATAGTTCATTCTTGCAGCATTGGTAATGGCTAATACCATGAGGTGGGAGGAATGGTTAATGACATTCCATCACCAGTTCATTCCTGCATATCAATCGTGCGGTAATTAATTTGTTTATTACTATATGAGATTTGTTGACTTAATGCATCTGTTGACTTCTCGTGCAGTTATTTTCTAGCTGGGCTTCTTGCAACATGCCATATATTCTTGGGGCCCAATATCTTTGTTTGTCAATTCGTAGTCCACCTTAAGTGGGCCTTCAGACTGAAAGAGCCCATCTCAAATGGGCTCTTAGGCTGAGCTTTAATCCATTTCCAGTCCAATATCAGGTGACGCTCCGGAGTTAGATATCTACTTTGATTTGCTATATATATACATTTTCGTATATTCTATTATTCTACAGCACATATTAAAAGTAAAGGGAAAATTGTAAAGTCGGGACATTTATTACCATCGAGTTGATTTTTTGGGATATAAGAATTGAAATTCACGTAAATGGCCTGTAACTTTATTTTTTGTAGCAATTTCGGGACTCTGGCTGATTTAATTTCAATTTTCACCCTGAATAGCGCGTGTGCCAATCACGTGATGGTCGGTGAAATTGAAATTAAATCTGCTGGAGTTCCAAGATTGCTACAAAAATAAAAGTTATAGGGCATTTATGCGAATTTCAATTCTTGTGTTCCAAAAAGTTAATTCGACAATAATAAGTGTTTCAATTTTGTAATTTTTCCTAAAAGTAAAAGATAAGTAGACATATAAATTAAATTAAATCGCTTAATTAGTAATACAAATTATCTAAAGTAAAGCTAAACTTTCGTCAATTATATAAAGGGATAATGACATTTAGATTCCCACGATTTAGAGTGAAACACAATAAGATTTGTCATTGACTATTAGAAATTATAGAGATACCCAACCCCTTAATTATGACTTCGTCTAACATTTAAATATTTTCCATAGTCATTTTCTTGTTTTCAAATTGTTGCTAATATTTTATTAACTGGACAACAACTCAATCATTTCACCTATTATAAATATAGCAAATACTATAACAAAAATGTTATTCGTTATTTAGTCATTTTGCAACTTTCCGTTAAGCTTTTTTAGGTTTCCGTTAGAATTAGGGGATCTGTCCATAATTTTTTATAATAGAAGAGATATTGCTGTATTTACCTCTAAGTAGAAAGATAAGTGTAATAATCCTTACACAAATTGAAAGACGGGTCTTATTTCTTATTTTTTCTCGCAAACAACAAAGAACGAAAGAATCAATGCAAGAAATCACCACAGATCACCCTACCTTGCACATGCTATGAATCTTACAATTTACAAACATAAATACACATTACCAATTACATATATTACAGAAAGAATATTTTTAGAAAAAGAAAAATTAAGAAATTAAAATAGAGTAATAACGTAACTAATTAAGATGAATTACATATATATATAGATCAGTGGAACGAATCCCTCCGGCTTAAAGACCGGAAAAAGCCCATAGACGACGGCGACGTTTCACCTCCGGCCGGAATATCGGCGAGGGCGGCGGCCCATCGGCGGATGCTGAGGGTGCGAGCAGTTTTGAAGCTGTTTGATCTCTGTGTCTTGGAGAAGACGTTTGAAGATTGGGAAAGAATCAGATACACCAGGCCTTGGACAACAATGAAGAGGGCTATCTTCAATAGCATGCCGCCTTCTAAGCTGAAATCAAACTCCATTTGCGATTAATAATGTATATATATATATATATATATATATAAGATGAAAAAATCGGAAAATTAATTGGGTAGAGAAATGAATGTTCTGTAGAGAGGTGGAAAATAATTGTGTTGAAGTTGAAGATTGTCTGAATTTTGTGAAGATTAATGTTGTTTATATAGAGATAGGGCGGTGGGGTTGGGGTGGGGGTGGGGGTGGGTGATTGGAGTTTGGAGCACGACACCATTGACTTGGCTTCTCGTAGACTGCAGTTAATTGCATGATAAATTAAGAGTTGTGACTGCGTCTATAAACACGTGATCTTAATTAAATTACTTCACCAAAACATATTAAGTAATTAATTGTCCAAACATAAAGTAATAGACTAATAGTCAAAAATGAAAATTAATTTTTTATTTTTTATTTTGACAATGTTAATTATACAATTTCATATTTAGTTTTATGTGCGAGTTGATATAGACAGATGAAGTTCTAGATATCTTAAATAAGGTCAATAATCAATGGTTAATAGCTAGGCCTCCATATGATTGGAATCCCAAAAAATAAAAATGAAAGAAACAAATTGTAATTGATAAAAAAAATATATATATAGTTTTACATCCTTTAGTCCTTTTCAAATTCTACCTTTTCTAATTACATTTTGATAGCTAAATTAGGAGTTTTTTTTCTAGATCAGGGCATTAATTCACCGTCGACAACAGTGACTAGTTTCTTATTGAATTATAGGTAAAGGGTGGGATAACTAGCCAGGAGTCTTAAAATTTCTATACCCAAAGTCATAATGCGAATCTCTGACGTTTAATTACGGATGAATGAGTCTCAATCAGAGTACCCTCTGTTACTAAATTATAAGTTACACTTTAGCCAATTTAATTAGATAATTTTTCTTTCACATCCATTTTCTTTTAAACTATGAAATGTAGAAAGTTACTAAATTCAATGAAGAAAAGAAAGGAGCTAAGGACATAATTAAATTTGGTTAAGGTGTAAAAAGGGATATCATCCATCTTAATTTTTTTATTTTATTAAATTTATGATTTATCTATTTATACAAGTTTCGAATTGGTTATAATATTTCTAAAATTGAGATAAGGTAGAGGAAAAAGTCAAAAAACTTTCTGTTGTTGTCAACTGAAAAAAGCAACTGCTATATAACAAGGAAGTTTCCTTTGCAAGGTATATTATTAACTTTTCAACTTGAATGAAATTCTTTTTGGATAGCATCCGCCTTAGGACCACAGCATAAATACGTGTACACATAAAATAAATTGGACCTAAGTGTTAAAATAATTAATTGTAAAGGGACAAAAAGTTTGACCATAATTTATGTTGAAAAAAAAATAATCATCTATCACTCTAACGTTCCATTACCAGGAAAAAGCATGAAAGCATCAAACACAGAATCTTAACAAGGTCTAGAAATATTTGAATTGAGAATTATTGAAATAAAGCTATATTGAATTATTGACATTATTTTTCTCTAATAGTTGAATATTTATAAATATGAAATAGATGTAGCCTATAAGGCACGGATATTTTTAAAAATTTTATCATGCTATGTCGTGTCGTATCGTATCTGACACCGTATCGGACACTTCTCTACCGTATCCATGTCGTTGTATCCGTGTCTGTATCCTTGTTTCATAGGCTGTAGCAATCCGACCAATCAAATTCGGAATAAATCCCAAGCCCAATAAACTTTACCGAATTTTAACAAACTCGTTGCTTTCTTGGTGAGAATTGGCAACTAATACTTTAGACGCAATGAACCGGATACATGCCTACATTTCTAATCGACCACTCTTTTCTTGTACTCAACAACCTTCAAAGAGATACAACTGAAAACCTGTTGCTTGTTAGGTTACATTAATCGTGGTCTGGGCCTGGGCCTGGGGTAGGCTCAATCAGGGAAAAGGGTTTGTCAGGCTGATGATTGTGGGAGTTTTGTAATTTAATTAGGCCCAAACATGAGCCCAAAAACGATTTTCCTACGAACCAAGACTACATGAAAACACTAGTTGCCAAGAAACCCTTTATTCTTCTTTTTCATTGCTATAAAGTGAAATTCAAAAAGTGATTTAGAGATAAAAACTATCAGTTATTGTTAAATTATCCCTGGTTAAAAATAAGAATAAAAAATACAGTGATCAAGATATAATGCCCTAGCAAACTTCACTTTTGAACTAGAGTTGAGTTAGAAGCGGGCAACCTCCACTCAAACACGATATAATTTTTAACATTATTCGATCAATATTTGAAAGATCAAATCTATGTTTAAAAACAAAAACCTCCAAAATTTTATAAATATAAATTCAAAGTTCTCTTTTAACAATATAACTAATAAAATAAAAGTAAAAAATTAACAAGTCGCTTTGGCCGAGTGGTTAAGGCGTGTGCCTGCTAAGTACATGGGGTTTCCCCGCGAGAGTTCGAATCTCTCAGGCGACGTTTACTTTTTTCGCTCTCTTCTTTCTTTTTTTTTTTCCCAGAAAAAGAAAAATTGGTATAACAGCGCAACAATGTAGGAGGAAAGCAGCAGAATTTCATGAGAATATATGGTGATTAAAATTTTGAAGAAAAGGATAACATCAATATATGGTTAGTAAAAATAAATCTCACGTTCTCAACTACAGATTATGCCGAAAAATTCAATGCAGCAATGGCATAAAACTAAAGAAGCTATCCGGCAAAAGGAAACTATCACAGAATATAATGCAGAAAATCTAATATAACACACACAAGAAACCAAGAAAAGAAAACCAATTATCAATTAAAACCCAGCTGCAGTAACCTTCGAAGCCTCAAAATCAACCGCCTGTTTAAGAAAACTAATCTCATCTTCATCTTCAAGCGCCATCTGAAGCGGACAGAACCCCAACCCATCCGCAATAGCCAGCAATATATTCCTCATCTCATTCATAAACTCCATCTCATCCACACTCCCATTCTTATCGCAGTCAAACATGTCAAAAATCGCATCGTGGAGCGCCGCCACTTCCTCCGCCGGCGTCGCCACGTCCACCCCGAAGTCGGTCTCGATCAGCCTCATCGACTCCAACGCACGGCAGAGCTCACCCTTCGACAGA
Organism: Verbena officinalis; assembly: GCA_958496215.1. NCBI lineage: Eukaryota > Viridiplantae > Streptophyta > Magnoliopsida > Lamiales > Verbenaceae > Verbena > Verbena officinalis. The sequence goes on from OY292388.1 coordinate 5,644,117, forward strand.
ACGCCGTCGTTGTCCATGTCGAGAGATGCAAACGCCTCTTTGATGCTTTTCTTGAACCGGACTTCGTCGTTCACGAAGGAAACAACTGTTGCGCCGTCGATTAAAACCACCCCCATGATCGGAAACTGTGATCTCTTGATTTGATTTTTTGGAGATTAATTTGTTTGAAGTGGAGAATTAGTGCTTGTGAGGGATTATATATAGAGTTGGGAGATTAGTCGGTGCGCGTAGAGTAGTGTTTGCCAAGGTTTGGAGTCTTTCGGACGGAGATTATGAGCACATTGTTATTGAATATTGATTGATATTTATTTATTGATTTTGCGTTACCGAAAGCGGGAAGGAGACTTTTAGTTCCTACTTTTTTATTTTAATTTATTATTTAGTGTTATATTATTTTTCTTTTTGAAGGAATATTTCGTTCTTTAAAAAAGTCTCAAACATTGTTTTGGTTGGAATTCTAACACCAAAGACTATTTTTATGGTAGGTAGTGACGTAGTGTGTCATGACCTCTAATGCACCAGACACTTCAAAAATTTGTTCCGTGCGGTGTCGGACACGTGTTGGATACGAACACGACTCCGACACGGCAAAACTGTGTCCGAAATTTTTTCAAAGCCGACGTTAAGAAGTGGAGACCGTGGGACGACGCACTCTGGCACGACTGAGTGCGTTTCAAGTTGGTTTGAGGACCGTTGGTCAAAGAAAATGTAAGGTCCTGATTCCGGGACGGAGCCGTATGACGCGAGAGTGTCACGTACGGTTTCTTTGAGAAGGGTGTGATTCCTACCACCGGGAAATTGGAGGCCGTTGGAGCGATGGGATTTGTTTGATTCCCATTGCCTGCTGCCTCTTCAAGCAAGTTCTAGGATTGGGTATCCGTGCAATGACAATGCTTTGGTCTCTCACTGGACGGAGCCAAGGATGATAGGCTTATTCGATGACTGGCATGCCCCTTTCAGTTTTCTTTTATAAAGAGGTGGGACCTATTCTAAACTATTCTATTAATAGGCGGAAAAGCGAAATAGGAAAGCGGCCGGTAGGGAAAAACATCCGATTAGGTGAAAGCCTACTTATATCTTTCTCTTCAGCAACATCAGACTTGTCAATCGTCCGATTAGTAGATAGCACCCGATTTTAAAAAACAAAATTAGGACACTGTGTCGGACACAGCTGTGGGAGTATCCGACACGGCTAGAACATGGCTGAGGGAAGTATCCGACACAACGGGGTAAATTTTAAAATATTTAAAAAATGTTTGGGCTTCTTTTAAAATTTTTTTAAATTCTCTCCCTCCCTCTTTCTCTTTCTCTCTCGATAATTAATTTGATGGAATTAATGTTTTTAATTTGTGACGGTCTTGCTGCTCTGTGTTGCTGTTTGTTTCCTAGTTGATGAGTGTTGGCGCGTGTTGCTGTGATCCCTCCATCATTTTCCTTTTTTGGGCTATTCTTCTTCTTCTTCCTTTTTTTTTTCTTTTTTTTTTTAAATATTTTCTTTTAATTTTTGCTATTCATTCAATCAATAGTTGATGGAAAATTCAACTCAACATATTAATTTTATTCCTTTATTTTAATATTGAATAATTTTATATATATTTTATATATTGCATAAATTAATAAATAATAAATAAATAAATATATATATAATATAGCCGTGTCGTGTCCTAAATTTTTTAAAAAATCCGTGTCACTGTGTCCGTGTCTTGTCGTGTCCATGTCGCTGTGTTCGTGTCCATGCATCATAGATCATGACTCAAATTCTTTTTTATAATTTCTAAAATAAGATTGATTAATTTACATTTATTACCTACACAAAATCATTTTTATTTATTTTTAAATAATAGTGATTAATTTATAATAAATGTACAAACTTTTAGGACTAGTAAACGTAAATCTTCCAAAAAATAAATATAAAAGTATAACTATATATAGAATGAATTATATGGGCTTATCTTGAATTTTGGTGGATATAGTAATCAATCCTTCTTATATATTTGAAAAAAACTAATTATATAGATGTCTAAATGTTTCAAAAATACTCCCACTCAGGGTTTGGGCTTGAACCCGGATTGTTTAGGGTATTTTTGATAAATTATTTACGTATTTATAAAAATCGCAGGCAATATATATAGTAATTTCTCAAATAGAAAATATCAATTTATAAATATATCAAATTTATGCTTACTGCGTGATGGTATCAAATAATTTGGGTTTAGTAAAGAGATGGACTGACCGAGCTAAGCCCATACAAATTGAGCATAAATAAGAAGTTGAGTTGGACGAGAACTCTCAGCTCACTGGGACTACAAGGAGTCTTCTCGTAATAAGATTCTCATCAAGATTGAATTCCTAGAACCAGACTAACTCTTTCTAATTGGCTAAAGAATCCTAGTCCGAGCTGGACTAGGAAATGATATTTTCTAATTGGCTAAAGAATCCTAGTCCGAGCTGGACTAGGAAATGATATATTCCTATAAATACGGGCTATCAAAGACTGACAGAAGGAGGAACGAAATAATAATACTGCTTGAGTAACTTCTCTTTTTTTTTTTTTTTTTCTATTTATTTCTTTTCATTATTATTTATTGACCCTTCCAATGTTTCATTATTGCAGGTTTTTGGAGAAGGGAGACGAAATACACCCAAAAATTCTTGAAGGCAGTGAGCTGATTTTTCCATATCATCGAAAATACTTAGAATAATATTACACGAAAATTATTGAAGCGTTAATTTAATACATGATGTATATATTTATCATCCCTATATATAGTTAAAGATATTGATTTTCAATTATGAAAAAGTATAAGTATATATATATATATATATATATATATATATATATATATATATATATATATATATATATATATATATATATATATATATATATATATATATATATATATATATATATATATATATATATAGATTGTTATACTATAATTATCATTTTGGAATATAATTCTAATGGTACACAAATGGTACATACTATTATTTGTACACATTTTCTCTTAAAGCAATAAAAAGCACATCGAATGAGACTGAGAAGAATAGAATAAAGAAAATGCTAAGTTTATATTTGAGTCAAGTCTGTTTGAAAGTGGTGCGCTTAGTCTATAACTTTATACCGTGGCCGGGGCGTGGGATTATATTCCAATGTCCAATCATTAATCTAATACAATGGAATTAACTTTAGTCAAATTTAAAATAAAAAAAAAACCTTTAGTCAAATTCACGGTGACATGAGGACTAATTCGTTGAATTATTTTGGACCTTTTATTTTTCAGCCAGCCGATTTCTATATATAATATAGTCTCTTCATCACTTGTGCTGTTGGATTCGAATCTTAATTTATAATTATTTCCTAATTTCTGTTTATACGTTTTATTCTTTTTTGGGTGCAATTTCACAAACAAAATAGTAAATTGATCATCAATTTCACTAACTGTTCTTCATTACGCTGATCAGATTAACCATTAATTAACAATTAGTACAAACTTAATTATTATTAATAACGACGTTCAAAATCAAACACCTCTTCTTCCTGATTCAGATTTAGTCAAAGACTTAAGCCTAACAAGAAACTTCACCTTGTTCTCCCAATTACCACTACAAGACTTCCCATTCCTTTTCTTCTCCGGCGACCCCTCCCAATTCTCCGGCCACTCCGCAGCCCTATCCGGCGTCCTCGCCGCCTCATCATACAGCTCCCTCCCGCCGTCCCCATCCCCCAAAATCTTCGCCTGCATGGCGGAAACCACAGCCCTAACCGCCACGTCAGCATCCCTTCTATTCCTCAGTAAAATCTCGCCTATCTGAGCCGGCGTGAGGGCCCCGCCGGACCTCAGGCAGCTCTCCACGACGTCGAATAGCGCGTGGGTTTCAACTCCCAAGTAATTCTTCACCAACGCCTTGAATGCATGCATGCCGCACGTACTGAGGCTAATGTGCACGTCCATGCGCCCGCATCTAAGAAGCGCCGGGTCGACAGAGTCCTTATGGTTGGTTGTGAAGATGATGATTCTCTCCTCGCCGCAGCACGACCAGAGACCGTCGGTGAAGTTTAAGAGACCTGATAATGTCACACGCCCGTTATTCTCATCCCTAACGTCGCCGTCGTCGTGACTGCGGCGAGATTTCTTCGCCGTCGATGATACTCGCCGTGCCTTTTGTGACCTGTCGCCGGTTAGCTCAATGGAGCAATCTATGTCCTCAATTACGATAATTGATCGATTTGTGGTTTGTATCAACAGAGCTCTGAGTTCAGAATTGTCTGTCACCTTGCTCAGCTCGAGATCATAGACGTCGTAACAGAGGAAATTGGCCATGGCGGCGATGAGACTCGATTTTCCAGAACCCGGCGGTCCGTACAGCAAATATCCTCTTTTCCACGCGCGCCCGATTTTGTGGTAAAATTCTTTACCATCGGCGAACGCCGTCAGATCATCTACGAGCTGGGTTTTCAGATCCGGCTCAAGCGCGAGCGTCTGGAACGTCGACGGGTGGCGGAACGGAACAGAGGACCATCCCGACTCGTACGATCCATGGCCGTTGTTTGTAAACAGGCGGCGATCACGCGATACGCGCTCGAACTCCTCCGCTCGCTCTGTCACATGTTCGAGGTAGGAGGAGAGGAGCGCCGCCGCCGTATCGACGCGGCGGCTCTTTGGGATTCTTAACGTGAAGCTCCGCTTCTCCTCTAGGGAATCCTGGCCGGCGGTTTCGACGTTGTGTGTCCACGAGAAGCGGTGACCTTGGAAGGTGTCGCTGACGGTGTGGTTGGGCGCGACGGAGAAGGAGATTCTGTTGGAAGATTTGGAACGGGAGAGAGTGAGACGGCGACAGCTGGCGGCGGGATTGAGGGAGTTGATGTAGAGGCTGACATGGCGGTAGAGATCATTGACGTCGACGCCGCAGTAGCCGTTGAATTCTGGGATTTCGAAGTAAGCAAATGGGCTGAAGAAATCTTGCAGGGATTCGTAGAAAGAGTGCAGCCATGAGAGGAGCTGTGTGGGGAGTATGTTTTGGAGGACTGTCAGAAGGCCCAAAAATGACCACATTTGTGACAGTATTTCCATTGTTGAGCAGCTTCGTTACTAAAATGGTCGATTTAATTTATGGAGATTGTGTGAAATGGGATTTTGTCGAGTGGATAGGGTTTCATTTTTTGATTTATATGGAGAGAAGAAGACAAGAGAGTGAGGTGGGAGAAATGGATTATGTAGGGACTGAATTGCAATTTATTAAAGGTTAAAAAGTGACTGTTTGAGGCGACGAGGAAAGAATTGCTGTAAAGATAAAGCAAAATTAAAGTTGATTTTGAGCTGTTGCTTTAATTTGCTTTTCCTGTTTCCGATTTGTTCACATATACTTTTAAGAATCCTATCCTGCCGTGTCGTGTTCGATACGTTATTTGATATCTGTATCAGACACTTCTCTAGTATAAAATATCAAAAAAATATTCGTATCGCCGTATCTATTTTGTGTCGTATCCGTGTCACCATGTCAATTAAATATATTTTTTTGTCAAAATTAGTCAATTAAGTATCATGTTTTCTTTTATATTAGGTCCAGTTACAGAACCCCTGAAGTTTACGCTGTTAATGAAAAATACTCCTGAAATCTTGTAACCTAATTATATTTATACTTAGCTCCCAAAGAGAGTATTTGTAAGATCTTTTTAATATTATATATATATAATTTCATGTTTCAAGACCTATATAAGGTTTCAACTTTCAAATGATCTGGATATTTGTTTAATATATTTTATACTAAGAAGACCTTCTTAAAAAGAGAATCAACTGAAAAGAATTAGTCACGCACTCCCACTAACACACATGCTTATATATATGGTGTGTGAATGGACCCTTTAATTTGCTTTCGATATGATCCATTTTGTCAGTGGTGCTTTAGTTTTGTTCCCATCTTTATCTTTTGTTGTTTGAAGTTTTGGGTCTTTTGATGCAACAGAATGTTCTTTTTATATATAATTCGTAGTACAATCTGCCCATCAATGCTTCATCATCAGATTATATTGTCCTGACTCCTGACAATTCTAAAGATCAGATTGCTGCTTCATAATTTATGATCTTGGCAATTACAGTAAAATTATAAATATCATAATTGTCAGAATTTCAATGATTGTAGTTTGGGTTCTTGGCAATATATTTACCGTGGAAATGAAATTTCATCTTGGGTTATAATAACTATATATATATATATATATATATATGCTTATTTTTCATATTCCATAAAAGTTTCCTATACTTTTTTTTATAAAAAAAATCCTTTAAAAAACTTTTTCTTATTGAAAAGTTTGTCTGTTGGCGCTAAAATCGTTAATAAAGTTTTGGAGAAAAATTGCAAAATCGGGACAATAATTTGGCCTTATTCTGATTTCTGAACTTTAATTTGGCCATTTTGATTCTAGTCACACTAGCTCAAGAAATTTTACAATTTTTGACATGTAGTGAGTACTGAACCCTAATTTTGTCCCGATTTGGCCAGCATAATAGTGACATCTTTGCTTAGCTTTGTAATTTTCCCCATTCTTTACCAGGGCATTACTTTATGAAAAAGACTAATTTTTACCTATTTATATCCCTTTGAGTTGTTCTCATTGGAAAATGTTAGCTTTTAGTTTTATGATTTTATCGATATCTTCTTTCGAAAAATTCTTAATTGAATTTGTAAATTATATTTAGAGAAAAGAACATAGGAATGGTTTTGAGGTTTGACTCAAAAGCTACAAGCGTGGAGGCACCAGTTCATAAAAGCACGATTTTCAGTGAGAAATTGGAAAACCAAGTAAAAAGAAATAAAAGAAAAAGAAAAAAAAGGGGGTAAGGATAGAGAATTCACATGGAAATTAATAGTCAGCTTCTTGATGAAGTTGGTTGGACGAATGAATTAATGGAGGTATAGAAACTTATGCACTGAAGTCGAATAAATTAGGGGACCTATGTGTAATTTTCCCAATAAATTATGTTCTATAATAGGCATTTTTCCGTATGGAGTAGAGAAAGGAAATAGAAAATACAACGGCCCTGCAAAATTATAGTTTTGGCCTCCCTTTAAGGATTATCTTTCTAGGTATTTTAATATTTTATCAGTAAGTGCTCTTTTAAGTGGGAAAATTTCACACTTTAACCTTATCTGTTAAAAGATTCTAATGGGAATTTGGTGATGGCTTTTTATAAATTTTTGGGTCACAAAAGCAATAATTTTGCTGTTAGTTGCATGCTAACATTGCATTAGTACAAACTCTCTCCCGCCGGCTAGGCTACTTTTTTTTTTTTTTTTGGGTGAAAAAAGGACACAAAACGCAAAAGAGAACAAAAACAGAACAGAGGAAAACAATCCTCAAAACTAAGCTAAACAGCTATATCTTCCGGCTTGAAATCTGGAGGAGTTAATTTCCCTAACAGTCAGTGCCCCTTATCGCCTTGTGACCCCATTTCGCAAGCTTGTTCGCCAAATCGTTCTTGGGCCTTCGTATATGTAGAAACTTCACTTGCCAAGGCTTGTGCAAAAGAATCCGACAATTTCTGATTATGTTTTCCAAGGGATGATCCTTGATGTCCTTCCTTGTGAACAAGCTTGAAAACAACTTGTGAATCCACCTCGACTTCAACTCGTGACAACCTTCTATCCCAAGCAATCTTAAGTCCCTCACGAAGGCCAAGCAGCTCCCCCAAATTGATCGTTATATTGCCTAAGTTATTCATCGCAAGGCCTACGAGCCAGTTACCATGATCATCGATCACAACTCCACCGGCAGTGGCTTGTCCCGTGCTTTGGAAAACGCTTCCATTGGTATTCAATTTAAACTGGAGGTTTTTGGCAAGGCTTATTCCCTACAAGAAGTTTCTTTTTTGGTTCCGATTTACTTTTTAGGTGAAGCAAATCATCTACCAACAATTTCAGTCTTTGAATGATGTGTTGGAGTTTTTGACACAGAAGAAATTTTACAGTAGAAAGAAGAATGATTAACGGGAAAAGTCTACTTTATTCATCAATGAAAGCTGATATTTAAAACAATAAAGAGCAACAGAAAATCTCAACAAATGCAAAATATCTGGAAAAACAAATCTGAAAAACAGACTCCTAACTTTCTGCTTTTCTTTTATTCTTATCCTATCTCTAACTACTATTATGATAAGCATCTGAGGCATTATCTCCAATACTCCTCCTTGCATCAGTTGCTGCAGATTCCCAGCTTCCCTCTTAAGAATTCAAATCTTGCCTTGGACATTGCTTTAGTACAAATATCAGCAACCTGATCCTCTGACTTGCAGTAAAGCAGAAGTACTTCTCCATCCTTTTGTACTTCTCTTAGGAAATAAAATTTAATCTTGAAATGTTTAGTCTTTCCTGAAAGACTGGATCGTTGGATATGGAAATTACTGATTGACTATCAACAAAAACTTGAGTGTTTTCCTCTTGCTCCAAGTATAGATTTGCCAACACTTTTCTAAGCTATAGAACTTGATTAACAGCTGCTGTAGCAGCCACATATTCCGCTTCTGCAGTGCTTTGAGCAACAAGTTCTTGTTTCTTCGAACACTAAGAGAACATGCATGATCCAAAACTGAGATAATAACCAGTAGTGCTTTTCATATCATCCACAAAACCTGCCCAATCACTGTCAGAGAATCAATGCAACTTAAATTCTTCACAACGAGAAAATTTAATACCGTAATTTGAAGTGCCCTTTATGTATCTCACAACCCTTTTAGCTGCCTGAAAGTGCAACTTACTTGCACAATGCATAAAACGTGAAAGTAAGCTCACAGCAAACATAATATCAGGTCTAGTTGCTGTGAGATACATCAAACACCCAATCAAGCTTCTATAGAGTCCTTCATCGACCTTTCCAGCACCGTCATCTTTGCTTAATTTCTCCTTTTGATCCATAGGAGTATTTGTTGATTTGCAATTCTCCATATTACTTGACAAGAATTTCTCTTGTATACTTATGTTGACAAATAAATACTTCATTATTTTCTTGCTTCACTTCCATTCCAAGAAAGTAAAACATCATTCCCAAGTCCGTCATCTCAAAGACTTTGAACATTTCATCTTTGAACTCCTTTATAAGCTCTTCATTACTTCCTGTAACAAGTAAGTCATCAACATAAACAGATACAAGTATTAAATCAGAATTTACCTTCTTCACATACAAAGTAGGCTCACTAAGACTCTTTTTAAAGTCCAATTGTGGTAGATGATTATCAATCCTACTATACTAGGCCCTCGGAGCTTGTTTGAGACTATATAGAGCTTTCTTTAGAAGGTACACCTTATCTTCTTGTCCTTTCACAACAAAGCCTTCAAGTTGTTCAACATATATTTCTTCGTGCAAGAAGCCGTTAAGAAAAGCTGATTTAACATCTAGCTGATAAACTTTCCACCCCTTTTGAGCAGCGATTGCTAACAACAATCTGATTGTATCTAACCTTGCAACAGGTGCAAAGGTTTTAGAGAAGTCCACACCAAATACTTGAGCATATCCTTTTACTACAAGCTTCGCTTTGTGCTTGTTGATTGAACCATTTGCATTCAACTTGGTTCTGAATACCCATTTAACTCCAATAATTTTCCTATTTTGAGGTTTTTCAACCAACTCCGAAGTGTGATTCTTCTCAATCATTCTCAATTCTTCTTTCATAGCTTCGACCCATTTTTCATCCTTTTCAGCTTCAATAAATTCAGCAGGCTCCACAATGGCTATATTACACTTCTGATAAATATCTGAAAGTAACCTTGTTCCCCTTACTGGTATATCATCAACATCTTCAACTGGAGGTTGCACTAACTTCTCATCACTTGCATCCTCCCAATTCCATTGTTCGTCCTCCATGAAAGTAATGTCTCTACTTACAAGAAGTTTTCCTGTTTGAGGCTGAAAAATTCTGTAAGCTTTTGATATGTTGCTATAGCCAATAAATACACCAGGTTCTGCCCGTTTCTCTAACTTGTCTCTCTTCACCTGAGGTACAAAAGAAAAATATAAACAAAATATTTTCAGATTGTGTATGGAAGGTTTGTACCCATGCCAAGCCTCAAAGGGTGTCTTCTTTTGCAAAGCCCTTGTTGGAAGCATATTCAACAGGAATACAACGGTGTTTGCAGCCTCCGCCCAAAACTTTTTCGGCAACTCTTTCTCATGCAGCAAACATCGTGTCATGTTCATTATTGACCTGTTGTTCCTCTCACTTACTCCATTTTGTTGCGGAGTGTATGGAGTTTTGAGGTGATGTTCAATCCCAACTTCCTCACAAAATTGGTTAAATTAATTAGAAGTATACTCCTTTCCGTTATCTGATCTTAACACTTGTATTTTGCAACCACTTTGGTTTTCAACCCAAGCTTTAAATTGCCAGAACACACCTGCAACTTCTGATTTGAACTTGAGAAAGTAAATCCAACACATCCGGGTATAGTCATCTATAAACAAAATGTAATACTTACTTCCCTTAAGTGAAGGAGTTCTTTGAGGGCCTCCAACATCTGTGTGTACCAGCTGTAATTTTTTTGAAGCTCTCCATGCCGTTTGAGGGAACGGCAACCTGCATTGCTTGCCAAATTGACAAGCCTTGCAACCAGGAAGAGTTTCTTCTAATGGAGGAAAACCTTTAACCAACTCATTCTTTTGCATAAATAAGAGTGCTGCATGATGGAAATGACCAAGTCTTTTGTGCCATTTTTCTGCATTATTGATAGAGGCTGGATACGCTATTTGCTCCTCCTGCATTGGATCAAGAGAAAAACTCTTACCCTTCATTTTGATTTTGAACACCTCCTGATCCTTTTTATCTTTGATGGTGCATTTGCCATCTTGAAAGAGCACCTTAAAGCCCTTCTCCAGTAGCTGACCAATACTGAGTGAGTTTTGATTAATTTCGGGTACATACAAAAACATCAGTAATCAGTCTTGTACCTGCAGCGCTCTCAATTGCTATTGTCCCTTTGCCTTTCACTTCAATAAACTCACCATTTCCAACCTTAACTTTGGAAATTTCTGTTTTGTCAAGCTTTTTGAAAAGCTCTTTGTCAAGGTCATGTGGTTTGTGCAACCACTATCAACTAACCAATGTTCGCTCATGCTATCACTGGCATAACACGAGGCAATGAACAACTGTTCCTCCTCCTGTTGATCAACCGCTTGAGCTTGCTCCTCTTGCTGGTTCAACTTGGTTTTACAAATTCTCTCCACATGGCCCATCTGCTTGCACTTTCTACATTGCACGTCTGGTCTTTTCCAACATTTGTGTGAAAGATGATTTGTTCTTCCACAATGTTGACATGGAGCAAACTTTCCTCTATTATTGTTGTTTCGTTCATCAACATTTGAGTTACTTGCTCCAATAGTACTATTTTTTCTACCCTTCACTTTCTTGCCTTTTCCTTCTTCTTGAGCTTGTAGCTTGGCTTGAAAAGCACCTTCCACAGCCCCTTCTTGTCTCATCAATCTTCTTTGCTCCTGTGCCTGGAATGCATTCAAAAGTTTTGCCAAAGAAATTCTCGACAGATCTTTAGACTCTTCCAATGCAGCAATTTTTGATTCAAATCTTTCAGGCAATATAACTAGAATCTTTTCTACAACCATCTTATCAGATAAATCTTCACCAAGTAATCTTACCTTATTGACAATACAAAGAAGTCTGTCAGAGTACTCTTTGATGGTCTCTGATTCTTTCATTCTTTGCATCTCGAATTCCCTTCTCAAGTTCAGCACTTGCATACACTTGATTTTATCATTTCCTTGATACTCCTCTTTAAGATAGTCCCATTTTGCTTTTGCTGACTCCAAGGACATAATTCTGGTGAAGATGGTCTTAGACACAGCGGAGTAAAGGCAGGCTTTCGCTTTAAATTTCCGGGTCTTTCTCTCGTTATGATTCTTCATCTGGGCCACCGTTGGATTTCTGGGCAATGGCAGCAATTCGTAGTCATCTTCCACTGCCTCCCATAAGTCATAAGCCTGTAAAAAGGTTGACATCCGAACATCCCAGATCTGGTAGTTCTCTCCAGAAAAGATGGGGGGTGTAGTGAGTGAGTTAGTTTCATATGCCATTTGTGAAGATTTTTGGTGTGAATGCTTTTTTTCAGGAAATATACTTTCACAAGTCCCTTAAGATAAAGGGCTCTAGATACCAATTTGTTGGAGTTTTTGACACAAAAGAAATTTTATAGTAGAAAGAAGAATGATTAACGGGAAAAGTCTACTTTATTCATCAATGAAAGCTAATATTTAAAACAATAAAAAACAACAGAAAATCTCAACAAATGCAAAATATCTGGAAAAACAAATCTGAAAAACAGACTCCTAACTTTCTGCTTTTCTTTTATTCTTATCTTATCTCTAACTACTATTGTGATAAGCATCTGAGGCATTATCTCCAATATGGTGACTCAAAATGGCTCATTAATGTGTTGATATGCCCACATATTCCTCCTTTTTCCATAAATTCCAGATCACAACAACAAACATACTCGGCCAATCACTGTTCGGCACCATTATGTTCCAGAAGTTCGACTTCAGATTCTTCTCGAGCCAAACATCATCTGCAATAGCAGCAAAATTCCTCCACTCCGTTGGCATGATAATGAACTCCCAAACCCTGTGTGCTTTGATACAATGTCGCAAGATATGGAGGAGATCTTCACGGTGGAAATTGCATCTCGTGCAGCTAGCATCTTCACGAATATGTCTATCAAAGCGCAAGACATTTCTCATAATGCTTTGATGGCGACAAAGCCATATAAAAGTCTTAAGATTCAGTGGGAATTTCATGTCCCATATCCATTTCCAATTCTTATTGACTATCCGCCCTTCTGCCCGCTTAGAATTGTACGCAGACTTGAACGGGTATTTACCGTTAGGAGAGCTTGCCCAAAACCTCTTGTCTTCACTAGTATTGTGCCATGGAATAGGCGTCTGTTGGATTAACGGAGCAACATGCTGGGGTATTTCGGTTCTCAATGCTCCAAGATCCCATTTTCCATTCGTGTCAATAATGTCCGAAACTCCAAGTCCCTAGTCTTCTTCATGAATATCCCTCCCAATCAGATCACATAAGACTCCTTTGTTCAGCCATTTCTCATCCCATAAATACATGTTAGCTCCATTTCCAAGCCGCCATTGAATGTTCGGTTCGAGTTCTTTTAAGCTTTTAACAATCCCTTTCCAAGCTCTCGATGTGGCAATATTAGGTTTATGATCAATAATATGATCCCCTTTGAGATACTTGGCACGAAAGACTTGCCCCCAAATGGAGCTATCCTCCAACCAACCTTAGCTAACGTCGAAATGTTACTTTCTCGGGCTTCATGCAAACCCAATCCACCGTCCTCTTTCGATTTGATCACTTTGTCCCACCCAACGAGGTGAGTGTGTTTCCTTGTAGCGTGTCCGTCGACCAAAGAAAGCCTCGATTTAGTCGGTGCAACTTCTCACAAATATTTCTCGGCAGCCAATTGGTATGCATGTGATAAATCGGAATGGCGGATGTGACGGATTGGATGAGAGTCATCAATCCCGCCATATTGAGCGTCTTCGCTTTCCATCCGGTGAGTCTCTTTTGTACACGTTCCACAATATTAGAGAAGAGATCACTTGAGTGCCTTCCAAAACCCAACTGATCATCAACTCCCAAGTATTTTCCAAGATTTTCTGTTTGGCCAATGCCAAGAATATTGCAAATTTCAATTTTCAGATTAGCTTCAGTACGTGGAGCAAAAAGAACTCTTGATTTCGAAGCACTCACCTTCAGGTCTTATGCTGCGCAGAATTTGTCCAGCACCCGGCCGCTTAATAGCATGAGCACCCGTCGTGGTTAATTGCCTTGGTTGATGATCGTTAGTTAATGTTGTCTTTCATATTATTATTCAGGTTTTGTCTCAGTGGGCTGGGGGTTTATTTTTAATTGCAGTTGGGCCTGCTGTAATAGGGATTCCCATGATAGGCTGATTATTTTGACTAATTGGGCTCTATGCGCTGCTCGGTTCAATTGTGGTGTTTACTAGAAATTGGACTGCCGATAGTGGAATTGGGCCGATTCGTTGCTGAATCTTCTTGGGCGTTTTATTATTAAATTGCATCATTTGGGCTTCAAGGTTTAGAGGGTGTTCGGCTAAGCTTATTTTAAAGAGCTTATAAGCTCTCACATCTTATAAGATATTTTTTGAGCTTATAAGATGTTAAATCTTTTTTTAAGAATAAGATCTAAAAGTATTTGGATAAAAATAAAATCATGTGCTTATAAGATGTTAGTAATGACAATTATGTAATTAATAGGGTTAAAATGTAAGGGATGTATCAAGATCTTAAAATAAGTTGGGATTCCTAACTTATTTTTAAGGAGCTTATAAGCTCCTAACATCTTATGTTAAGATCTTATAAACTTCTTTTAAAAAACATTACCAAACACTTTGCAACATCTTATAAAATGTTTTAAGGAGTTTATAAGTTCAGCCAAAGACGCTCTTAGTCCAATTACGCTGGACGTGGATTGCATTGCAGAGAGTGCTGATGGACTTTAATAGATAAGTATTATTGACTTGTTTTTTTAACTTGTTTATTTGGCTATTTAATTTCCTTAATTTTGCCATTTTAGTTCAATATAATACTCATATATTCTTCTTTCTCTCCTCCTTTTGCTTTTACTTTTCCTTTAATTTCTTCTTCTTGTTGCTTCTTTTCTTTAAACCCGGGACAAGCAGCATCACACAGATACAACTTCCCAAAAATCAAGCGAGAGATGGAGATCTATGTCGTTTTCATGGCCCTCCACCATTAATCATTTTAATTAAATTTATGCTCTCTTTTTCAAAATATCGATATGTATATTAGAATTCAGGTCCATTATATTGTGCAGGTAGATTTTGGCCCCAAGTGCAATTAGAAAGAAAAAAAAGTGCGTATTTATATATTATTAATCCAAATAAAAGATTAGATTCCAGCACCAATTTACTAATTATATTCTATGAGATCTACCAAAAATAGAAAATGGAGGTTTATGCGACAAGTTCTAGAAAAGGAAATCTTAGAATCCCATATGCTTTTGCTTTTCCCTACACCATAGCTACAAGCCATTCCATAAAAAATATATTTGGTATATTTGAGACTATTTTAGTTTTCACATGCAAAAAATGTCACCAGCAGCTAGCCAACTGAGCAGTACAGGAAGATGGTTATAATACAGCTATAGAAATTAATAAAGACGTCTTGCCTGTGATATAGGGATATGGATACAGCGATATTGACACAGCGACACGAATTTTTACAGTATGATAACATAGAGTTGATGGATAAAACTAAGAAAAAAATTTATATTCTCATACTGCTTTAATTAAATCCTTGGTAGTCAAGAAAAATAATCTGTTATTGTTCCGTTATTGAGTCATAATAATATTCATTTCATTATTGAAATTTCTTTTATATTATGAAAAATATTAATACTCAAATATAATAATTTAAGAAATTTATTTACATTGAAATAAATATAAATTTTCTTCTATGCAAGCAAGCAAAGTGAGAAGCAAATTACTCTCTAGGGTTAGCGACGTTGATCTCCCGCCGGCGCGCTGGCACTCTACGCAAATATGGAACGACAAAACTTGCAAGCACACCCGCCTGATCCACCAGACGACACTTATGGGAACGTCACTGCATTACCACCACCGATCAAACTTCCATCGAAATTTACCATGCCTCATGAACTAGCCAGATTAAAAGTTTTTGATCGCTCGAATTTTACTCCCATTGGAACGCAAACGGAATATAAGGGAAAACCAGCATTGATCTTCTCCGAGGCAGAAGAACAAAAGTTCCGGGAAGATTTCCAACTTGCTCTCATAGGAAAATTCCCCCGCGGATATCCTACCATGGCACAATTAAGGCGTAGCTTTCTACAGATGTCTTTCAATAAAGAAGTTAACGTTAGCCTCCTAAACCGGACACATGTTCTTATCAGGTGCAACGACAGGGATGATTATGTGCGGCTATTCTCTAAAGATACTTGGTATTTCAGGGATTATCCGATGAGGATTCTGAAGTGGACACCTAATTTCGATCCTAAAGTTGAATCCTCATTCGTCCCTGTATAGATTTCATCCAAGGTCTAAACTCACAATTCATCAAGAAGGAAATCCTATGGAATGCTGCAGACCTGATTGGGAACCCAATCCGTATGGATGAGTTAACTGCGAGAGAGGACAACACGGAAGATCCGAGGGTATGTATCGAGTTGGACGTCGTACTGCCTTTGAAAAGATCTATCATGGTTCGTATTGAGGGTGAATGGGTTGATCAAGAGGTGAAGTACGGCAAAGTCCCAGACTACTGCTCTCGATGTAAGCACTTGTATCACAAGACCCAACAATGCCCTGACCCTAAATTTGATGCTGAAGGAATGGAAATCCGTAAACAAGATGGTACGACTGCAAACACTAACCCTAATCAAGAGGCTCGGATCGTTAAACCCAACATGACGGCAAACCCCCAGGCAAAATCCGGTGCATGGACGGTGGTGAAAAAGAGAAACTATAAAGAAAAAGAGGGGGATGCGGGGAACAAGAACGGAAAAAGAATTACGGCAACCGATCTTTGATGGGCCTCAACAGCTGAGATGGAAGACGACGAGAACGCGGTTGACGGTAGCGAGGAGAGGCAATCCACCGGTCGTCAACAGCAAAACCCTAATGCGACGGGGGTTGTATCGGATCAAAACCAGCAAAAAGAGCCAGCTGTTGTGAAAACTTCGCAACAATTACAGTACGGAGCGGTACAAATTCTAGCTCGCTCACACAACATTTATAGTGCCTTGGTCAATGAAGGCGAGGACTC
Source organism: Verbena officinalis (assembly GCA_958496215.1). NCBI lineage: Eukaryota > Viridiplantae > Streptophyta > Magnoliopsida > Lamiales > Verbenaceae > Verbena > Verbena officinalis. The sequence continues at coordinate 5,660,969 of OY292388.1, forward strand.
TGGGGAGGAAACAGAAAATTTCGGAGAGAGCGAAAATCAATCGGATGTAGATAGCGATATGCCGCCTCTAGAGGAGATTCCGAAATCGACGCTGGATAATTGTGTGGAGCTTGTTGAATCAGGCGAAAACACAAGGGAGTAGGGGATTGCCAGGAACGCAAGTGCAAAAGATGATCCAGGCACGAACGAAGGAAATCAACCTAATCAAGTAAATGTCGATGCCCGGTCGGTCTCCTCGCAGGCTTTGCTGAGCCCTAGGGCGACGGAGGAAAATCAGATAATTCCTTTCCAAGCCTGACAGACTCAATCGGATGGAGAACGGGAAATATCTAACCAAAATTTATCTCAGGAAGATATAGGTAAAATTTTAGCCGACAGCTACAATAATCTGATGATGGATGCTCGGCTGTCCTGCAATGCAAATAAATATATGTCTGATTCTGAGGTGAAGAAACCGAAAAAGAGAAAGAGTAAACAAAATGTTAAGGCAACTACAATGGTTACGAGAGCGCGTGGGAAGGAGATCCCGGGAGACAAGCAAGTTGTTATCCATGAATAACATCCTTATTTGGAACATACGTGGCGTGACGGAGGGCCAACTGTCTGTACCTTAAACATCTGATCGCGAAGTATAAGTTGAAAATGGTTGTTGTCATTGAACCTAAAATTGAGCTGCAGGCGGACGAAATGTGTCGAACTCTTGGCCTCGACCAGGTATTCGCTAATACATCTAATCACATTTGGTTTTTTTGTGATGATGGGATTAGCGTAGATATTCTAGTGAACCATGAGCAACTGTTGTATGTAAAATTGTCATGCACGGCGTGGGAGAGGGATGTGCTGGCGGACTTCGTATACGGGAGGCACTCCCATGCTGCGCGTCGTGAATTATGGAATGTCATGAGAGGGGTTACTACAAACGACCCCTGGATTATAGGAGGGGACTTTAATGTGATAAAATCATCAGGTGAGGCTGAGGGATGTTCGAGCATTCTGGCTAATGAGATGGATGATTTCCGCATGTGTATTGAAGACTGTGGGTTGATGAAACCTCAGGTGCGCGGACTCGAGTTTACATGGCACAGAGGAACTAAGAGGAAAAAATTGGACCGTATCCTGGTATCTTCTGAATGGCTGAATAAGTTCCCGAATGCTTGCTTTGAGAATCTCCTAAAGGCAATGTCCGATCAGTGCCCAATATTGCTGACCTTCTCAAAGGAATGGACTTCTCAAGCCCTGCCCTTCAATTTCAGCATATGTGGACCACACATCACAACTTCTTAGATGTGGTCCGGACTAATTAGGAGCAACAGGAGAGTGCTTTTGGCATGCATCGACTGCAAAATAAGCTGCAGCGGTTGAAAGCTTGCCTCAAAGAATGGAACCGCAGTATCTTTGGGAACATATTTAGCAGGAAAGACATGGCGCAAAAGGACTTGCGCGAGGCTACAGAATGGTTTAATGAAACTGGTTCGGAAGAGGACTTAATTGAGATGAATCGGTTATCTGCTGTACTTAATCAAACGCTCCTCCAGGAGGAGATCTTTCGGAAATAAAAATCTGATTGCAAATGGCTTGAAGCCGGGGATCGTAACACAAAATTCTTCCACAATCGAGTTAAAGCGAAACGGATTAAAGGCTGAATCCATAAAATCAAAGATGCTGGGGTCGAACTGACTGAACAAATAGATATGTCATCTTCGGGAGCCAACTTCTTCGAAAAACTCCTACAGGCGGACCCTGTAAATTTTTTGACTGAGGATTTCGAACATATCCAGGCATCTATTACGTAGACCTATTCGGATACCCTTGCACATCCTCCATCACTGGACGAGATTAAGGCGACAGTCTTTGACATAGACTTAAATGCAGTGGCCGGGCCTGATGGCTATTCAGCTTTTTTCTATCAGTGTTGCTGGAAAATTATTAAAGATGACCTTTACTCGGCGGTGTGCGAATTTTTCTTCGGGGTACCTATGCCGGTGGCATACACTTGCACCACCATTGTTCTTATCCCAAAAACGGATAACCCAACGAGTTGGAAGGAATTCAGGCCTATCAGTCTGTGTAACGTATCCAACAAGGTTATGTCGAAGCTCCTCGCTTCCCGGTTGTCGAAGATTCTGCATAAGATAATCTCGCCAGCCCAATCGGGTTTCCTACCAGGTCGTGCAATTGTGGACAATATCCTGTTAGCTCAAGAGCTAGCACATACTATTGACGAGAAGACTCGAGGGAGCCGCGCTATTATAAAGCTAGATATGGAAAAGGCTTATGACCGAGTTAATTGGTCTTTTCTACTCCGCATGCTCACCAAACTCGGCTTTGACGATAAAGTTACTCAATTAATTGGTAACTGTGTGACTAATTGTTATTTCTCTGTTTTGATCAATGGACAGGGAGCAAGCTTCTTTCAGTCCACGCGAGGACTTAGATAGGGGGATCCATTGTCACCGACACTATTCATTATTGCTGCGGAGTGGATCTCACGACGCCTTGATATCCTATTTGATGAAGTCTGGTTTATCCGTTTCTCTTGATCAGACAGTTATCTCCTATTTGGCTTATGCATATGACATGATTGTATTCAGCAATGGGAGTCTAGCTGCAGTTGATAGGATTATGGATGTTCTCGAGAAATATGAGCTTGTATCAGGTCAGCACATCAACCACCGGAAGACATCTATTGTTGTCTCTAAACTCTGTTCCAACTATCAAGCTCAGAAAATTGCACTACGAACTGGGTTTTCTCGATCATACCTTCCTTTTAATTATCTAGGATGCCCGTTATACGTTGGACGGAAAAAGGTCTCTTTATTCGAACCTTTACTTGGTAAAATCCGCGATAAATTAACGGGTTGGGAATCCCTTAATCTTTCGGTTGGAGGCAGATTACAGCTCATTAAGAGCGTTTTAAGTTCCATCCCTATATACACTTTGCAAGTCCTGGAACCACCCAAGGGTGTTACCAAGAAAATCGAAATGCTCCTGAATAAATTTCTTTGGAACTCTCATGGTGATAGACGGCGTATTATATGGTGTAAATGGAAGGATAGTTGCTTCCCTTTCGAGGAAGGGGGATTGGGTAATAGAAAGGTATCGGATGTCGTGAGAAGTTTCTCGTACAAGCTTTGGTGGAAACTTCGATCGCAAGACTCACTTTGGGCCAAATTCATGAATAACAAGCATGTTGGAAGAGCACATCCGGCAACGACTGAATATAGGGGCTCCTCACATGTTTGGCGACGTCTGATTGGAGTGAGAAATGAGGTTGAAAAGCTTAGTTTTTGGAAGCTTGGTGACAGAAACATCTCCTTCTGGCTTGATAATTGGGCAGGGGATAAACCATTGGCTCACTTATTTTCGTAGAGGGTGACTTCTGCGAAGGTTAAAGATTTTTGGGCGGCTGATGGCTGGAATAAGGATAAACTCGAAAGAGTAGTCCGCAAGTTGTTGCTGAAATGATCCGTGAGATATCAAGGGGGGGAACAATGGATGCTATGATGTGGAAACCGGACTCCGCAAGTATATTCTCCACCAAATCGAATTGGAACTTCATCAGGAAATGCCGTGAACCGCTGCCTCTTTTCGAGAGGATATGGAGCTCCAGTGTCCGGCCTAATATATCGGTGTTTTGCTGGAGACTGTTGAAACATTGGATTCCTACTGACGACCGTATGATGAATAAAGGTATTACCATGTGCTCAAGGTGCCAATGCTGTCGACATACGGAAACCTTCCACCATGTATTCATCGAGAATCAGAAAATTTGGAGGGTTTGGAACTTTTTTGCGGGGATCTTCAATATCAAAATCCCAAATTCTGACAGCATCGCCACGCATTTTGCACATTGGTTCTTCTCAATCAATTGGTAACGGAAATCTCACATTCGTACTCTTATACCTATCCTTGTCACTTGGTTCACTTGGAAAGGTCGCAACGCAGCGAAATTTGATGGAGAATCATTGAGATCGGGTAAGATTGTACATAAAGTCGTTATATACATTCAAAATCTGGTGAAGTGTGCATCATGACCGCGGAACATTGGACTGGAGACTCTCACGCCATGCCTTTCTTTGGGGTACATTTGAGACGTCACAGAATTACACACACCAAGATGGTGCTATGGTGGCCTCCTAATAGTGGATGGATCAAAATCAACACGGACGGTGCATCTCGTGGAAACCCGGGCATGGCTGGTGCTGGCGTTATCGTGCGGGATGACAAAGGAAATATGATTGGCGGGCTATATACTTTTCTGGGTTTTCAATCGAACAATATGGCTGAAATCTGGGCAATTTTTGAAGGATTACAATGGGCTCTTTCTAAGGATTTTGCAAAGACTTGGATTAAATCGGATTCTAAAATCTCGGTGGACCTTATTAAGAGTAGGAAAAATACACATTGGGAAAGACATGTCCTGAGTAAAATTCGTAACATGATGGGTATGGTGGAGGTGGTTATTTCTCACATTTATAGGGAGGCAAATGGTGCTACAGACCTCCTGGCCAACTTTGCATGTTATTCGAAATCCAGCAGAACGTCAAACCATAATGCCTATGTTGGTAAATTGCGTGGAATTGTGCGATTAGAAGCGCTTGGCCTACCTTATTTGCGAAAATTCCCATGATTTTATTGATATTTATCTCCTTGTTCTCACAATGTTTGATTGGAAGATGTTGTAGGCACTCGTGGCGAATGTGGTGGAGGGGCGCAATCTTATGGACTGGAAGCTTGGGTCACAGGGGCCAAACTTTATTTATTTTTCAGTTTGCATGGGATTGCTTTTTTACTTTATCACGAGTTTAATGGGTTTATTGTGTTTTATGTTGTCAGGCATACGGGCAAACTAAAGGACATGCAGCGAAGTGGATGGATCTTGGCGAACGTTAACCTAATGCAATTGACGGACCCTTTGGTACAGATTATTATGGTCTCGGCCAGCTTTAACTATTGATATTTGATGGTTATTTTTGAACACATTGTTATTATCTGGAATCGGATCAATTCGAGCCTGCGGGCGTGGTGCTCTGACTGGGATGCAATAACTGATGGCGAATGTTGATGCTGCGGAGCTTAATTATGGCCATTGTGATAAGTTAATTTTCAAATTCCGCTTGGCTAGTGCAAAACTCGTGTCCATTATTTGGTCGGTTTGTCTGTATTTAGCTGTTGCATTCAAGCTCTTTTTTAGTAGTTTCTGGATCCTACTGATGTATTTTTCGAACTTTCCGACTTGAGCTTCCATAATACGAGGGGGTCCTCTTAACCCTATGGTTAGCCGACCGGTTCCAGTAAAAAAAAATATATATATAAATTTTCTACCACAAAATGAACATGAGACATACATAATACGAGGGGGTCCTCTTAACCCTATGGTTAGCCGACCGGTTCCAGTAAAAAAAAATATATATATATATAAATTTTCTACCACAAAATGAACATGAGACATGCATATTTGGAAAAAAAATTTCAAGAAATTAACTATTTATTTATTTTATATTATTAAAATAATAATAAAATTTATTTAAAATTAAATTTAAAAAAGAATTCCTTACTTCAATTAGATAAATTTTCATTTGAATTTGCTATATCAAAATATTGGTTAGAAATTAAAATATTAAATATAATTTTTTAATGGATATATTGAATACATTATTTTGTCTTATTTTTATTAACGAACATTCAATACCGTATGGATAACTCTAAACCTTGTTAAAATTTACTTAAAATCATATTTTGAAAAAAAAATCAATTTTAATATTATATATTAGTTATATAGTTCTATAATTAAATAGGAGTTACAAATTTCTTGATAATTGATATAAACAAAAGTATGAAAAGTCAATACATACAAATATAAGTTATAAAAATAATAATTAATTAAGTTAATTAATGAAACAATCTACATGGCAAAATGAATCAATTCTAACGTATCTACTTTATTGCCACATAAATATGTTTCCTAAAACATTTTACTCATTCATTTTCATATATATATATATATATATATATATATATATATATATATATATATATATATATATGCTTCCGCGACTTCGTCCTTGTTGTGACAAGGGGGTGAGGTAAGGAGTAGTAGTTGAGTGGCTTGGCATTCCTTCCTCTCCCGTTGGTCGTTTAGAATCCTTATTTTTAGGATTAAGGAATTGATTCCGATCCTACCGGATCAAGGGCCTTACCCGAGCCTAACCGAATCGCCGGCCGTTGTCTGATCACACTCGAAATTATGTATCTAGGTACGCCCCTCTTCCTTTCATTTACTTGCCAGTCTCAGCAGTTCCTTAGGAAAGAAGGTCAGTCTTCGGAGTTGCCTTGCCCTCTTCCATCAATAGGTACTCCCAAGCCGTCGACCACACGCCCTAGCATGGAAGGCTAACTGCTTGCTGGCTGGGAGCTGTATGAGCGGTAACGTCCACGTACGGCTCCGTGAGAAGGGTCCGTATTGAAAAGGTTCCTGAGACACAGCATGGAAAAGTCACAATATTAAGAAACGACGCTTACCAGGAAAGTGCAGAACGGTCTTCCCTTTCAAACGCGTATGTCCTTGTCGAAAAGGGTGCCAAAAAGCACAAAAGACCAACTTTTGACATACGCCCACAAAAGCTTATCATCTCGCTCACTTCTCGTTCTGTCCAAGCTTTCGATGTCTGCTTCATATTTGTTAATTCATTTCTGGTTTACACGACTTCAGGCAGATAAAGCAGCTATCAAAGCTATGCGAGAAGGTAATAGCCAAAATAGGATTCGTTTTGGCTAGAGCTGACAGAAATACTGCATATTTTCATGCTAAGGCTACAGAGAGGAGACCGTGGCGCTGCTGGATGCTTCTGATCAATAGAACAAGAAGGAATCCGCAATCGTTCTTGTTGGTCTGTCTGCTTGAGAGCAAAAGCCTTCCGCGCCACAATGCCGGACTCCCTTATTCATCGAGAAAGAGAATGGAGAGAACCCCTAGAATTGGAAGATGGCTATTGAATCAGCGCTTTCAAAGGAGAATAAGGGTTAGTTGGGTTTGCTTCTACCGAGGCAATGTTCAGGAAATTAAGGGCGGGTCGCTTGAGTGTCAAAATTAAGCGGCGAAGGGCGCCAGGAGGCGGGAAAGAAGCTCTTTCCTTCTTCACTCACGCGATATTGCTGGATCGGGCTTTCGCCCATTGTCCAAGATTCCCCACTGCTGCATAGAAAGGAGGGTGGTCGCCTTACGGCTTTTTTTCCCTACCAGACGAAGAAAGACGCCTGGGCCTCACTATGTTCCATTCTTTTCGGCGGCATCCTTCCGCATTAGCGGCGAGTGGAGTGCCACAATCCCATTCATGGCACATAGGATCAAACGTAAAGCAGCGCCCTCTTGGCGGCATATCTATGATTCTTTTCTCCCAAATGAAGCAGCAGGTTTTTTGCTTTGTTTATCCATTCATTCAAGGAGTCTATTCCCGTTCTGCTTTGTTGGCTGATGCGCCTGCGTTTCTGTTTTTATGACCAAAAATTGTTTCTTGATACTCAATGCCCAAGCAGTTACACGTTGTTGATTTAAGAGATATGAGGGTTATTGTTCATTCCATTATTTTATTCTGCAAAGCAAGTCCTGCTGGCTGGCTAACTGGAGACAGCTTCTTATAAAGAAAACAAGCCGCTTTCAAGCTATCAGGATGTCGCAATGGTGTGGGGCGTCAGAGGCTGTTGCCCCGTGGCCAACTCGAAGGGGCTGAAGTTCGACGCAGAGTCAGAAGCTTGCCTGAAGTCAGTCCAAAGCCTAATTAGAAGCTGGGTTAAGCCTAGGCTTGTATTTCCTGAGTTAGAACTTCAATCGCTGGGAGGGCAACTTCAACTGGATCGAAGGAAGTAGCAATGGACTTGCCAGAAGACAGACTGACGTGATACGATCTTTCTTCTCTTAATCAAAAAGTATTTTCCGCCGGACGACTCGTAGGAGGTGAGAAGGGGTTCAAGCTTAAGGATAGCGGGTTCTAGAGAAAGTCTTTCCATCGGTCTATGTAGATGTGCATAAAGAAGGGACGGGACATCTCTCTCCTTGGGGGAAGAGAGAGGGAAGAAGCTTCATTCCATCCAGCCTCACGAACAGATGGTTGAATGCTGCTATGGCAGAGGTGGGTCGGCTTATGTGTTGAAGGCGGCCCCATGGAATGAGAGTGAAAGCTACTACCATCGATCGACAGAGCGGAACGACCAGAAAAAAGAAGTGAAGTTAGAAAGCCGTATGATAGGTGGTAACTATCTTGTACGGTTCGGGGGGTAATCGGTCCGAGCCGACAACGAACTCTTTGTTCGGTCAGCGAGTGAGACGTTCCGAGACGGAGCTTAACCTGAGTCTCGGTTAAGAACGGCGATGATCTACCAGGCTGATGAAACCTAAGCAAAATGTTCAATTCAATCCATTACGTCGGTCGTTGTGATCCTTCTTTCCCTTCCATCTGATCGGGCAACTGCTTGCCTGGCGACGGCTAAGCTTCGTTCTATGGCGGTTTAAGCTACAACCAATCCAAATTTTCTCCAGATCGATATATGATGCTAAACCAAGACCGAGATAGAGAGAGGGCTGGGCGACAATTTGGCACCAGATATCCGGAGGTGTGGAAAGAGCAGCTGTGAGAAGCGGAAAAACCATCAAAAAACGACGATTGTTCGGGAAGGGGGCCCCAATACTTTTTCATTCAGGGGGGGAGACTAGCCTCATTACTTCCCACTGGGCGAGAGGTGCACCTAACCCACCTACCCACTCATCAATCACGGTGTTCAGCTGACTTGCACTGATAGACCCCTATTGTCCTAGCCTAATGCTTAAACTTCTTGTCTAGAACACAAGGGGCAAGCCTAAACCGAAAAAAAAAGAGTGTTAGGCAACTGATCTCAAGGCTCCACATTGACCTTCTTTCTCTTGTTGAAACAAGGGTCAACAAATACCATAGTCGGTAAAGAAGCCTTTGAACGATGAAGGTTGGCCAACGGGCAAGCATTAAGGGCGAGCCCCACGCTCGATTCTCGAGATTCATGGGCCGTCTCGCGAAGATCTTCGATCCGAACCTATTGAATCAATGTTATTAGCTGTGAATTCGAACTTTTTGGTATTTTCCGTTTCTTCGGATGATATGATGGGTCAATCATTTGCTTCATTGGTTTCAACGGTGGGGGGCTATCTCCCTTAGCCCTCTATTCATGACTCGGAACCAATTCTAGCGACCCCTCGGCATCTTAAGAAGGGCCCAAGGTGATGATCCAGTTTACATTGACTAAGTCAGTAGTTGGCCGTTGATTTAGTTGACCGAGAATCAGGAGCAGCACCAAAAGCAGCGGGAGAGGCAGCATCTGACCTAGTTTCATCTGTCGCCCAAGAAGGCCTTAAGGGCAGATAGGGAAAAAGGGGCCAATTCAAGGCAACTAGTCTTTCTCTTGATGCAGAGAAGATAGGGCTTTTATTCGGCTTTACTTAGACCACCCCTTCGGGGGGAAGTATGCATCGGCCAAGAACTTCTTGAAAACTTCCTGGTGCTTAGGAGAGGTTTGTAGGAGCTCTAGGATGGATATGGAGGCTTGAGTCCTATTGAGTTTGTCCTTTGACATCGAATCGGTTGTGCTAGAATCAATGGAAAAACCTCTTGTCGCAAGTGAGGTATCTCTTGATACCCTGACATCACAGAAGACGATTTTCGGCATATGACTACTTCTATTCTTGGGCATCCCCCCTCAAATAGAATAGGCTCCTTCATTCCTTAGTAACCTCCTTCTTTCATGCCTTACTCTTTCATTCTGTAACAAAAGAAAAGAGATAGGCACCTATTATAGATAATTAGTGGTTTAGTTGTATTGCTAAATCAGTTCCTTCTCCCCTACCCTCTACTCTAGTATGTATGCTATTGACTTCCTTCTGTGATCTGCCAACTGCAATACATAGTTCCAAGGGAATGAAGATAGGACGTTGTGCAGTAACTAGAAGTGAGTATACTAACACGACTCTTCACGCCTGCTACTTTTTTTTATTGAGAAAAGTCCCTTTCATGGGTAGTAAGCCATTAAAGGAGGGGTCGCGAAGGTGAATCTCTTTCTCACTTACTCCGCATCCTTGCTCTTTGCTTTCTTGTTGGATGGGGAAAGTTATGGAAGAGTGTTGGCATTGAAAATGCTGCAGTGGATATTAGAATACCTCCGTAAATCTGAGGAGCATGCCGCAACAAAAGGATGGTCCCCTATGCATTTCATTCTTTCCGGAAGGGAAAAACGGAGCGCAAGGAACTCCTTATAAGGTTCTGGAAAAAACTTCCAACAGACACTCCACTCAGGGAAGCAGAGCTCAGGCTCAAAGCCCTACGGGAAGAGCGGCTCTTGCTCATTTCCCGGGGAGTTCTATTTACTTTCGGCATGAAATTAGAAGATCCCCCTGTGATCGGTCCTTGCCTCTCCGTCTATGAAATCGCATTTGACTTTGTCCGTCTTCAGTGGTAGCTATCTCTCTCTTCTTTCGGGCTTTTGGTTTTGAGTCGGCGTGGGCGCGATCTTCTATCCCAGCACTGCCCGCTCACGAGCCCGGTGGCCAACTTCAAGTCATAGGAAAAACATCTTTCTTTCCCACCTAGACGGTCGTGTAGGCAGGCTTTACCAATGCTATCGAGTCATGCCCTTTGGACTCAAGAATGCTGAGGCAACCTACCAAAGGGCCATGATCACGCTCTTCCATGACATGGTACACTTTGAGATAAAATAGAGATGAGAGAAGCGAGACTGAAAAGGGGAGTCCGTTTTTTCGAGTGAGTGGCTTATGCTCCTTAGACCAGACAATGGTTGGTCTGAGTTGCCATCCGATCCAAAGAAGGAAGCGAGCAGCAAGGATAGAAGAACCAAGGGATTCAAGCCAAGCGAGCAACCCGTGTGAATAGAACGAGCAAAGGAAGTGCATTAAGCATTCCCACTCCCTTCCTCGGACAGGCAGGGCTGCTTGGACGTTAGCAAGCATTTGTTTTTGAAATGTTAGCATATTCTTCATCATCTCCTTCTTCGCGCCGGCGGTCCAACAAAGAGGCACAGTAGTGGTATCTTTCGTTCCATTACGAACGACACGCTTCGCCTGCTCCCTCCCCGTGTCCAATACTTTATCCAAGTTATACCATTTCTTGTAGGGTAGTCTTTCTTTTTCTGATGGTTCCTGACGTTTGAGTTATAACATGGATAACTCAAACCCATATTAAGGAAGACCGATTAAGGAAGGGGAACTAATTCCAGATATCGATTAACTGCTTGCCAACCTATCCCTAGACCGACGGACCTTCTTTAGCTATTAGCGCCCGTGGAGATTGAAAGATCAACAAATCTCTTAAGTGAATAAGTTCTTGATTCCTGAATCTTCCGTCAATAATGAAATGGCTGCAGTGGTTCAGGACTCGGGCTATAAGGCCTCTTTTCGATAGTCAAAAGGCCTGTTCAATCTATCTAAATCCAATGACTTTGATTTCTTTGTACCATTCTGTCATCGATCACTGCTGGGTCGGTGGCGTGCCCGAAGGGAACCACACTCAAGAGATTCAATGGGAGCATTCACTCTCCCTCGATCGTAGAAAAAAGACGGCAATCGTTCTATCTCTCGAGTTCAAAAACCCTCGTCGGGCGATAGAGTCAAACTCGGCCTACTACGGAAAATTTGCTCTGGCAGCTCCTTCAGCTAGCAAGCTATGTTGGTTTGGGCATTTAGCCAGTTTCCAGGGGAGTCTTTTTTCGGAAGTTAAATCATGTTGATTCGTGGAAAGGGTCCACCAGTCGCGGAAGAGAGGGTTACCGTACATACAAGAGCGATCCATGCCACTTTACGGTCTTGCGAGCAGATCTTCTCACGTGACGGTCATCTTCTGATTTGGATCTAACTTCCTTCATCATGGAAGGTTATACACCAGTTTTCTAAGCCATTCACCGCCTTTGTTCGGTAGTTCGGTTCAGTACTTACCAGGGTCGTACCTATCCAATAATATTATAATATGAATGACTCTCTTGAACTTTATAGATATGGCAAAAGCCCAACTAAAACGGATGACGGCTGCTTGCTTTGTTAGCGATGCCGAACAGCTTGGACTCTTGAAAATCCTGCTGCCTTTGTCATGAACCGGAGCGTCCACAACACAAAAGGGTCAAATTGAATGAAATAGAAGCCCCGTTTTATTACCAGGGAAGTGCTGCGCTCTTTGGGGGAGCAGAGCTGTCAAAGAATGAACTTGGTTCGAATGAAGAGAAAAAAAAGAAGAATTTTTCGAACTAGCTGCATTTACCATCTCAATGCTGGGAAAAGCAAGGCTGGCATTAGTCGCTGTCAGCATTAGCGCACCGAGGAATAGTGATATTTTCCATCATTCACTTTTTTTGCGGATTCAAAGTCAATTCTTTCGATTGATTCCCTTTCTTCCTTGCCGAGAAACTAATCGAGCTCCGTTTGATCTCCCAGAAGCTCGTACCTTTTCGGCATAAACCGTATATCTCAGAGAGGTAGCCCCGCTAGGCTGGGCAAGGGAAGGAGCACCGGGCCTACCTTTACTCGAGTTCCGCTTTTCACATTCAGTACTGATTCGTATGGAATTAGCACGACCCGGCGATCAAATTCTTGGTGGGAATCATCAACTTTATAATGTTTTAATAACGGCTCACGCCTTTTTAATGATCTTTTTTATGGTTATGCCGGCGGCAGCGATAGAAGCAGGAGGAGAGGCAGTTTCACTATATCCTGCAAGTACGTCAAAAGCAGTTCAATCAAGCTAATGAGGTGGCCTTTGAGTTCAATTGCTTTTGGTTTAATATGGTATCGATAGCAATAGCTGTTTTTCCAGTTTGTCGGTCCCCCGGAATCCGATGCTATTGCTTTACCGCGTAAGGATTAGCTCTCTCCAAGCAAGCACGCATGTAGGACGTACGGTAAAAAAGCCGCCTGCCTTAGTAGTCTCAAATAAGGCGTGCAGGCCTGCCCCTTTTTTGAGTAGGTGATTCACTACCGAAGCGAAGAAAAGGATCGATGTAGGGCTTGCACTCAATAGTCATCGTTTTTCCGTAGGAACGAGTGACCACAAGCTCCGCTTAAGCGCTCGACATGTAGTTAGCTTAAAACATGTTCATCATGTGGCCGAGCCGTTTTCGGTCTATCTGCCGGAATGCTCCTCGGCTTCCTGACTGTGAGACCGACTGGTCGAACAGAGACGAAAGTCGGCCAGAATTGAGCACTTTTGAAGCATAGAAAGTGTTGTCCCCGCTATGCCCTTTTGAAGTATTTCATTCCCAATATCTCCCGAGCTGTTACAACAACTCCAGCAAGAAGGATTAGCCGATTAGAAGGCATGGCCAAGGCGACTGCGGTTTTACCTCCGTTCCGCATCCCTTGCTCAAGTCGATGTTCCTCATATAAAATTATTGACTCTAGAGATATAGTAATATGGAGAAGACTGGTCGGTGCAAGGCCAGAAATTGGAACACATTGATTCCGCTCGGCAAACTTGAGAATGGATATCGATCATTCCTTGCGTACTTCGTACCTTTTCGGCATAAACCGTATATCTCAGAGAGGTAGCCCCGCTAGGCTGGGCAAGGGAAGGAGCACCGGGCCTACCTTTACTCGAGTTCCGCTTTCTCCGCGCCGCGGTAAGAGTATCGGCAAAAGAAGCGCCTTAGTGTCTGCTAAGATGCTCCGGTTCATGACAAAGACAGCAGGATTTTCAAGAGTCCAAGCTGTTCGGCATCGCTAACAAAGCAAGCAGCCGTCATCCGTTTTAGTTGGGCTTTTGCCATATCTATAAAGTTCAAAGATCGGAGTAACCGCCTCCCGAATAATATCTTTTCAAGAAAATGATGCGAGAACCCGCGGTGAAGAAATAAGGAGATCTTTCTATATCGAAATATTCGCTGTCTTTTAACCGGCTCTTTTATTCTTTGTCAACGCTACTAAGGACCTATAGGTTTGCCTACTTGACTTTGGTTGGAGGAAGAAAGAGTGCTAGCACCTTGACAGATCCTTCGAATCTCCTGTGAGGAAAGTATACCGTGCGCCGTGACTCTAGGGCATTCTTTCACAAGCGCCTAAGACACTCTACTCATATATAGTCAGAGGGCTAGTTGCCACCCATATACTTTCAGGGCTAGCAATTGAATTTCCTTATCTTATTCAACTCGACGAAAGAGAAAGTATCAGCATGTTGAAACTTCTTGGGGTTATCTCAACTACGGCCACAGCCACGTGCTCCCTCACTCCACCGGACTCGTGACTATGGCAGGGCGGTACGCTCTGCTCTCTCAGCGGATAATTGCTACTCTTGTGCAAAGCGGTTACCTGCATTCCTATCAATGATGGAGATGTAACAGAAAGTGATGTAAAGGATAACGGTTTTGAGGAAAAAAAGTACTCTTTACCAGTATCATAGCCGGGATAAGTAATTGATTGCGAATAGCCCAAGGAATAGGAAAAGCGGGGATCGTATCAAGCCCTTATTAGATATGTTCTATTTCATTGGCAGTGTGGATGAAAAGAGCGCTCCTAAAAGCAACCTTTCTCAACTATAAGATACCGCCAAAGGAAAGCAGCCTCCTCCGCCTCCGTTTGAGGAAGCTCGCCGAGGTCACAAATAGAGTTGAACCAAGTAACATTGCAAAGGCCAGACGTTTGCCTTTCTAAGTCAAGTAATGGTGCCCCGCCGAAGCCTGGAGCTTCGTAAGATGTTGACGAAGACCTCCGAACTGAGGGTTCGGTCAGTAGAAGGGACGACTTTGTCTCCCCGGGGACGATAGAGAGTCCTCTAGCCCGGTCCCGCCCTTGCGTCCTTGTATTCTGATTGTTCTTACCGAGCTAGCGAATCTAAAGTCTTTCATTCTGCCTTATATACGCTTACTAAAAGACTGACTTTCATTCATTAGGCCAGCGCTATCGGTCCACGAATCATATGGAATTTCATCCCAAGCCAGCAACTGAGAAAATAGTATGGTTGGGAGGTTGCTTCTTCTTTCGCTCTTGCCCTAGCTCTGGTAATGATAGAATCAGTTCGCACGAAGGCAGATTTCGCCAGGGAGGGTCTTCTTCACCTTCAACCCTGCAGATTCAATTGCAAAACCTTTTTGTAAAATTCTGGGAACTGTAAGAACCGATTCACTTCCTCACAACCTAGCATTTTGTGTCCGTGGGTCAGGAACGTCAGAAGGCTAGCAGCTTATTCTAATTTGAAAAACTGCATCATTAAAGATGATGTAGTGAGTGAGGTTTTCAACTATCGTTTGATTAAGCGAAATATAAATTCCGTTCCCAATAATCTCCATGAAAAGACTACCATGATTTCCGAACGAACCGAGGTAGAGTCAAGGCATGAAAAAACTTTTCTATGATCCGGTTATTTCCAAGTACGTATCATCCGCTGCGAAACTTTTATTTAAGTTGGATGAGACTAAGCAGCTACCGACCGTTCCGACGCGCCCTTGACCTATCAAAGCAAAAACCTATCTAAAGGGGAGCCTAGTTTAAGCTGTCAAACAAATGATAGAATGGAAAATAAAGAATAACCACTAGTAGGGAGTCCTCTCCTGCAGGAACCTGGCACCTTCAGCTGATCGTAGACCACCCTTGTTAATATATGATTATCCATATACAAACCCTCCCATATTTAGAGCAACTAACTAATAGCAATAACAATGAGTACTGGAGAGATGGCACACAAAAATGCTGAAGCACTAGCAAAAGCAAAAGTTCAAGTTCCAGCACAAGTGATTGACACTGACTACAGCAAAATCACTCGCAACGATTTCCCTGAGGGTTTTGTTTTCGGAACCGGTACTGTTGCTTACCAGGTACGTAATGTTTATAGAAATTAAACAGATTAATTATGAAATTTAATCAATTAATATATATATGATCATATCATGGTACTTAATTAATTAATTTTTGATGTTCTAATTGTACTCTTTCTTCAGGTTAAAGGCGCTGCTGCTACTGGTGGTAGAGGCCTTAGCGTCTGGGATGTTTTCACCATGAAATCTCCTGGTCTCTCTCTCTCTCTCACACACACACATATGAATATATGCAAATTAATGTCTTTAATTTTTGTACGTAAGTACGTACATTGAAGAACTTGGTTATTAATGCAATGACCGTTCTTGGTTGACAGATAGAATTGCTGATGGAAACAACGGAAATATAGCTCTTGACATGTATCACAGATATAAGGTGCTGATGGCCACTTTAATTTACTATCAATTTTGCTTTTATCCTACGTAAAACATATATACTTACTATTAATTTTGCTTTTAATTGTCTTGCTGCAGGAAGATATTAAGCTGATGAAGAGCATGGGTTTTGATGCATACAGATTTTCGATTTCATGGTCAAGAGTAATTCCTGGTAAATAAGAATATACACTACCAGAAAACAGGCTATTGTGACTGAATTATATATATACAACAAAGAAAAATATTATATATGATTGGTCTTTTTCAGCTAAATATGTATAGCTAGGTCATATAAATAAAGGAAAAATATATTCTTACGGCACCGTAAAATTCTGGGGGTGTATAGCCTTTTTTTCAACCACCAAAATCCAAGGAAGACCGGAAGAGACTTAATAGATTTGGCCCATTAATTAAATGACTAGGATTAACTAATATTAAATTCAACAGCATATATTTCTAATTAATATTTGTTTTGTCTCATTATTAAATTTAATTATTTTTCAGTAATCTTAGAATCAAATTCTATAGTTTTGTAAATATACTACTCTTAGACTCAAATTCTATAGTTTTGTAAATATTATTATATATAAATATTTTATTATCATAATTCATAAATATTTTTTTCTTTTTAACTATTTAATCACTATTATCATTATATTGTTTAACCATATTTTAGATTTTGGCTTATAGATTATTCACACCTATTCTTTCATTTTATATTAATATAATAATGTACTTAGGATTTAGAGTGTAGGGTCAGGGTCATAGGGTTAGGGTTGAGGGTTTAGGGTTTTAAGGGTTTAGGTTTTAGGGTTTAGGGTTTAAGATTTAGGAGTTTAGGGTTTAGGGTTTAGGATTTAGGAGTTTAGGTTTTAGGGTTTATGATTTAGGGTCTATAATTTTTTTTGGTAACAAACTTATCTAATAATATTATACAAAATCATAGAATTAGAATCTAAAAGGACTATTAAAGAAAATTGAATTAAATTATGGGTCAAAACAAATATTATTTAAAAGTATATAGTGTTAACTTTAATTTTAATTATTTAATTAGTGTGCCAGTCCTTCCATGTGTTTTTGTGGTGAAAAGAGGGCTGGGCATCCACAATCTTACAGTGACGGTAAGATAAGCATTGTTGATAAATAAAAAAACTAATTATATGTTCAATTCGTTCTTGTGTATTGTTAGGTGGAAAAAAATGCTTTGGTGTCAACAGAGAAGGGATCGACTACTATAATGATATTATCAACACTTGCCTTGCTGAGGGTTCGACTCAAACCCTATATGTATTGATTAATTAGTTTAATGTTTAGTTAAATATTTCATATGACTAAGTGTAGGTACGTACGTTCATATTATAATTATATGACATGCATGCAGCCATTCAACCCTACGTCACTCTCTTTCACTGGGATCTTCCATACACATTGGAAAAAGATTATGGTGGTTTCTTGAGCAAAGAGATAGTGTATGCAACTCATTCATTTTTCCTCTACAAATCTTGCAATTTTGTTGTGTTACTATCGAGCTAGTACGCGGATGATTTTCATTAATTAATTGGTTTAATTTTCATGTAAAAACATGCAGGGATGATTTTCGTGATTTTACAGATTTATGTTTCTGGAAATTCGGGGATAGAGTGAAACATTGGTTCACATTTAATGAGCCATGGACATATTGTTATTGTGGATATGTTGCATGTTATTTTCCACCTAGTGAAAGGCTTCTTTATTCGAATGATCATTCTGAAGCAGCTGCTGCTACTGTGGACGCTGATCATTCCAATTGGGCTAAGAAAAATACTCATACAGTTTCAACAACCACAAATTTCATAAATATATACCTCCTCCTATTGACTCATCCGTAAAGAGTAAATTCCCAAAAATAATGTCTGACATAAGTGTTGGGATCATAATATCTCTGGAAAACCCTACATACCTAGACACGAGAGAGAAGTATTTATTGCGGCAAAAAATATGTGTCTTGCTCATGCAGCAGCATTTGGGTTATACAACAGAAAATATAAGGTTAATTCGATTTAAAAATCAAGAATCTAATTATAAATCTAATCTTAATTCTGGGTCCTTTTTATTTTATATATTTAATAGGGCGAATTATATTTGGGTTCCTGACGATTGTTCTATTTATATATAGATCCAGTTAGATGCGTTTATTATATATAGATCCCTTAATTGGTCAATATTCTTACATATAGGTCCCTAATTTATGGACCTATATGTAAAAATATTGACCAATTTAGGGAATTTAGAGCCCGAAATATAAATAATACATCTAGCTGAACCTAGATATAAATATATCAATCGTTAGGAAGCCAAATATAATTTGCCTATTTAAAATAAATTTTTTAAATCACAGAATCGTCAGCAAGACCAGATAGGGATAACACTTGTTACCACCTGGTTTCAACCCATAAGTGAGGATCCAAATTAAAAGATGCAGAAGCTGCGAGAAGATCACTTGATTCTATGCCGGGATGGTAATATGATTAGATTTTCACAATTATTATATACTTAATTTGGATATATATATATATATATATATATATATATATATATATAGTCTAAAGTTTATTCTAATGATGATGACGTTTAACTTGTAGGTTTTTAGAGCCTGTATTAAAGGGTTGTTGGCCAGAAACTATGGAAAAGTATATGCTAAATGAAGCATGACAGTATCTAAAGTACCAATAGGGGGTGAATTGGTCTCTTAAAAACCGATTTGACATTTTATAAAAATCAGAGATGTTTTGCAGCGAAGTCTTTTGCGTGTTAAAGGATTCTCAAGTTGTGCAATTCGATTTACTAATACTTTGAAATTTTACCAAATAGTACTTAGTTCCAGTTAAAGTACCAGTTGATAATTATGAACAAAAAGTAAAGTAAAGCGATAAATAGCACACAGCGATTTATATAGGTTCGAAGCCGAAGGCCTACTCCTGTCCCTAGGTTTTCACCCAGGATTTGAACCTGCTTCAAATTAACGGTATTAGTAACAAGTTACAAATACAATTTAAAACAGAAAGAACAGTAACAAAGAGAAAAGAAAATCTCTCAAACACAGAGAGAAAGCAACCGCAAAACTAGCGACCAAACTAGTTGCAATCATAGCAAACAAATGTCTGAACCAAATAGTGAGACGGGCACGCTCTGCAAGTTGACCCCGAGACAATTCCTCTAGCCCGCGGACAGCAGCAACAATCCTAGTTGCTCTTTCCGGATTTACGAGCGAATCCTAGAGACTCCAAACTTCAGGCAGCTCTGCTAAACTAAGCTTGATTCCAGACCTTCTCCCCATTCCACCTATCCTTCTCTACACGTCCCTCGGATAGGCGATCACTCGTCAGGAGGGAACTCGAACACTCAGAAGTCTGCAATTTAGGCTATTCAATTCTATCCTCACAATGAGCACAAGTATAATGCAAACACATCGTTATAACTTTAAACCTCTGAATAGTTCTCGTTAGGCTTCTCTTCAACTTTCTGTTCTTTTATAGTTGTAGTTCCAATGTCCTTTAAGTCTCACAAATGGAAGGAGCCATTTGAATTGATTATGCAAATCAATCTTCTTTAACATAGAAATAATTCGTTTGGCTCATTCTTCACTTTTGAATTCTGCAACAGACACAGCTAGAACCTTCCTTTCATAAACTTGCATTATTAATTATCTGAAGCAAGGAAGGATCTTGGGCAAAGACTTTCCCTTCCAACTTAAAGCACATGGTTAGAAAACTAAGGAAATATCTTCTGTATATCTTGTCAATAAAGAAGGTATTTGACTTTGCGAAATAAGGAAAATAAACCTTCTTTATTACAAGATATTATTTTAACACTAAAGTTGTCATCATTCAAACTTTATTAAAAAATGATTAGGAGGTCAACAAAGCAGAATTTCGCCCTGAAGAATCCACAATGCTCCAAGAAAACAAGATTGACTTTTTGGCTGTAAACTGTTATTCAGCCCGATATGCACGAAACATTGATCCCAAAAATGATAATGGCGGTGATCACATTCTTTTATCACATATCAGTATTGTGCTACTCTTGGTAATTTGGTTGTTCGTAATTAAGATCTTAATTTCTATAAATTGATTAATGACGATGCATTATTTTATTTTATTTTTCTTTTTTGTTTTGTTCCAACAGAGGAAAAGGGTAAAGATCCTATTGGTCCAGGGGTAAGATTTTGCTTTCGCATTTGTTCATGTTAACTAATTATTCATATTTGTTCGTATATCAATCATCACGTATATATTTTGCTGTCTGATTTACATTTAGCCCGGCTTAGCATGGATTCGCATAGTCCCATGGGAAATTCAGAGCCTCTTGAAGAAAATAAATGAGCTGTACAATAATTCCGAATACAATGTCGTCCCCCGATATACATCACTGAAAATGGTACTTAATTTTCTTATTTATTTGGGAAAATTACATCTAGGTCCCCGTAGTTTGGGGTATTTACATCTAGGTCCAGAAGAATCGATTTATTACATATTAGTCCAATTTTTCGTTGACCGTTAGTCAAAGTTGACGGAACCGTTAAAAATTAAAAAAAAAGAAAAAAAATTATGAAATGACTAAATTACCCTTTAGACTGCATTGTAAAATTGCCAAACTATAAGGACGAAAAAATTCGGATATAGCAACGAGTTTTTTAAAAAATTTGGATATATTTTCTTAGCAACAGAAATTCCGTTACTAAAAAGTTTCCGTTTTAGTAATGGAAATTCCGTTGGTAACGTCTGTAGTATTTACCAACGGATTTAGTTTGTGGCTAAATTTTTCGTGTCTATATCCGTGGATAAGTCCGTTACTAAATTTCCGTGGCTATATCAGTTACTGTATTTTAGCCACGAGGGTTTTACCCACGAAATTTTTTTATTGCTAAATCCGCTGCTAAGACATTTAGCCATGATTTTTTGCTAAATTCGTGACTATATCCATTGCTATTTTGCAGTTTTCTAGTAGTTTTTGTGGGGCAGATTTGAGGCGTAAAAAGACAAAAAAATCATTAAAAAGGCACGCGAATGGCACGTGAGGGAATATTTTTAGAATATTCCGCCGGAATTGTGCTCTAGGAGGTAAACTGAAAAACCCGCAAACATTAGATGGTAATCGGAGACAAAAAAAAAAGAATAGGTGGCAATTTGTGAAAACGGACAAAGGCATGAGGCAAAATTATTTTTCCCCAAAATATAATAAATTACGTTCACATCATAGAGAAAAAACTCAATCTAAAAATAGATATTTGAGTGTATCTGGATTACTTGTAAATAAAAAATGAAGTATTAATTTACAAATAATATAACAGTAAATAGTATTAGTAGCTTAGTTAGAACGTGCTAATCATCCTTCAGGTTGATTATAAAGTATCTAAATTCTGTACTCATAATTATAAGATGATTAAAAATAGTGTTTTATATAATTGGTTTGTATAATACTTTAAGAGAAATATTGGAATTAGGCTATTTTGTATTAATTATATACACAAATAAAAAACATAAAAGGGAAGGTTTGACGAAATTTAAAAGAAATACGAAAGGAATTAATTCCTCACTTCTCACATGATAAAAAGCACAAAAGAAAAAAATAATAATAATAATAACAAATTTTATGGAAAAATAACATAAATTTGAGAAATTATGGAGAAAAATAAATTAAATATTTTAACCCAATTGAGAAATAATGGAAAAAAAAATTCCTAACCCAATTACATATTATAGAATATCATATCGAAAAACCATCATAAATAAAACAAAATGTAACAACATATTTAATTCTGAAAAAAAAAAAAAAAGAAAAGTAGAAGTATGAAAAACAAAGGTGAAATATTAGAAATTCATGAAAAAAAAATTGTAATAACCAAAATAATAGTTTCTAAAAACAAAATTGATAAAATTGAAATTAAAAAACAAAGGTCACAATTAATATGGTGAAAATCAAATATAAACAAATAAAGAGTGAAAATATAGAGAAAATCACTAACAGAATACTAACCATGATAATAAAATACAAGTTTTTTATCCTCTGTGTTGCACGGAGAAATTTATTTATAACAGAATACTAACCATGATAATAAAATACAAGTTTTTATCCTCTGTATTGCACAATAAATTAAATAATATTTTTTATATAATTATTAACAATACATAAAAAATTATTAATTTAAAATTTGAAGCACGAACACAAAAGTAATTTATTTTATAAAATAATAAAAAATTATATATATAAAAAAACTCATTTTAAATGTATAAAAATAGTATTATGATATTTTTGTAACAAAATACTAATTTTATATTTATAATAGAGAGAATATATATATATATATATATATATATATATATATATATATATCATGATAATAGTGGATTCAAAGAATATCATGATTCTTATAGAAATATTAAAATGATAATTAAAATATAAAAAATATTTAATAATAGACCATATAAATAATGATTGGAATCTCTTTATCTTTTTGGCCAAACAAAGAGCTATTTATTATACTTAGTATTTTTTTTGTTAAATAATTTCTTATTATTTCGTTATTAGTTACTAATAATATTCCTTTCATTATTGAAATTTCCTTTATATTTTGAAAATATTAATATTCAAAAATAATAATTTAATAAGTTGAATCAGTATTAATATTTCTTTAATTTTTAGAGTGGATATTCAAATTCAAACTAATTACTAAACCTTAAGTTATGGAAACGTTAGTTTCTTTTAACTTTTTATTTCTTTTAATTAAAAAATTGATATAAATAACTACATGAAATTAGGGGTTTGCATTAATACCAATTCAAACTTATTCTAACCACCAATTAATCAGTTCTTTTTTTAAAATTAAAATCCTACCATTTTTTCTTTGAATTCAAAATTTCAGGAAAGATTTAGGCATTAATAATTTCAACACAAATTAATTCATTTAGTAAATACCCACCAACAAGGATTTTTTTTAATTAAAAATTTCAAAAAAAAAAGTATTGAGTCAAAATGTACAATTGAAAAGTTCAAAACCGCTCTCAAATTATTTATTTATATATATATATATATATATATATATATATATATGAAAATGAATGAGTGAGATGTTTTAGGAAATGTGCTTATATGTTAATGAGTTGGATTAGTTAAAATTAATTCATTTTGTCATGTAGATTATTTCTATAATTAAGTCATTAATTATGATTTTTGTAACTTACATATATATATTTGATTGACATTTCATATATTGGTTTATATTAAAAAAATTGTGACTCCTATTTAATTATAGAATTATATAACTACTTTATATAATATTGATATTGAAAATTTCATTCAAGAAATAATTTTAAAGTAAATTTTAATAAGCTTTGCTAATTATTATAAACTTTACATTTAAGTGCTAAATATATATATATATATATATATATATATATATATATATATATATATATATATGATTTGAAGGGAAGCTTACACCTATTTATAATTTAGATATAATATTCAATTTGTACATGAAAGCATAGTATAAAAAAATTACCATTCACAAAATATTAACAATACTTGGGTAAAAGATTATTTAGTTCTATAATTAATATTTTTTTTATTTTGTATTCTTTTTTATCTATCATGTAATTGTATTTTCAAATTTTTTTTAATTATTTGTGGGGTCACATAATTACGTACATTTTTAAAATATAAGTTTAATTAAATTTGATTATTACCTTAATATTATAAAATAAATAAATAGTTAATTTTTTTAGAAAAACCTCTAAATACACGTGTTTCATTTCCATTTTGCGGTGGAAAAATTATATTCAATTTCAATGTGAATAATTTATTAAGTTATTACATATAAATATTAACATTGCCATAATATAAAGAAAATTTCAATAATGAAATGAACATTATTGTTAATTAATAATGAAATAATAATAAATTATTCAACAAAAAAATAATATCAAGTATACAAGAGATTCCAATAATTATTTATATGGTCAATATTTTCTATATTTTAATTATTATTTTAATATTTTTATATTGATTGTGTGCGTGATTTAAAAATAATTATATATATATATATATATATATATATATATATATATTCCCTCTATTACAAATAAAAAATCATATCATAACTGTTACAGAAATATTAAAATAATAATTTAAATATAAAAAATTATTTAATAATAGACCATATAAATAATGATTGGAATCTCTTTATCTTTCTGGCTGAAAAAAGAGTTATTTATTATACTTGGTATTTTTTTGTTAAATAAATTATTATTATTTCATTATTAATTAATAATAATATTTATTTTATTATTGAAATTTCATTTATATTTTGAAAATATTAATATTCAAATATAATAATTTAATAAATTTATTCACATTGAAATGAAATATAATTTTTTCACCGGAAAATGAAAATGAAATACATGTGTTTAGAGGTTTTTCTAAAAATATTAATTATTTTATAATTTTATAATATTAAGATAATAATAAAATTTAATTAAACATACATTTTAAAAAATATATGTAATTATGTGACCCCCACAAATAATTAAAAAAAATTTTTAAAAAATAATTACATGATAGATAAAAAGAATACAAAATATTAAAATATTAATTATAAAACTAAATAAACTTTTACCCAAATATTATTAATATTTGTTGAATGGTAATGCTTGTATACTACATTTTCATGTACAAATTGAATATTATATTTAAATTATAAATAGTTTTAAAATCCCCTTCGATCATATATATATTTTTTAGTACAAAAATGTAAAGTTCATAATGATTAGTAAAGCTTATTAAAATTTCCTTAAAATTATTTTTCATTGAAATTTTCAATATCAATATTATATAAAGTAGTCATATAATTCTATAATTAAATAGGAGATACAAATTATTTAATATAAATAGATATATGGAATATCAATTAAATATATATGTAAGTTACAAAAATTATAATTAATGAACTTAATTATAGAAACATTCTACATGGCAAAATGGATTAATTCTATATACTAATCCATCTCATTAACACATAAGCATATTTCCTAAAACATCTCACTTAATCATTTTCATATATATATATATGATTACTATTTTTATATATTTAAAATCAGTTTTTCATATATATAAAGAATGATTATTTTATAAAAAGAATTATTTTGGTGTGTGATATTTATATGTATTATTAATAATTATATAAGAAAATATGATTTTATATATTTAATAATATATATTTTATAAATAGATTTTCCGGTGCAACGTAGATAATATATATATTAATATATAAAAAAAATTCTGTTAAATTTGTGATATAACTTCAAGTTGTTAATATATAAACTATAATTAATATTAATATATTAAATTTATAATTATAGATTAATTTCCGATGCAACGCAGGGAGTAAAAACTAGTATAATTTAGTATAGATTTGATTCCACACTAATTGAGCTTCCTTATTTAAATACCAAAAATATTGGGCTTTGGTTTTATTATTGATTTCAATTTGCCATAAAAAAATTTATCTTAAAGCTAACTCAAAATTAGTGTGTACTAATATCTTTTTCATGACCACAAAAAACTAATGTCTTTTTTAATTATGTTGAGAAAATAATTATAAACTTAAGTCAAAATTTATTTTAACGAATAGGACATCAGAAACATGCTAAGAGTCTTGTTTATAAAATTAGATAAATGGCATGTTTTAAAAATGATAATGTTGATTCTTGATTTGTCGGAGTAATAAAAATGGTAACAAAACTCTAGGATTACTCATCAATTACTTTAATTACGGAATTAGTTGTAAAGATTTTTTATGAGTATTTAATATGTTCCAACTAATGTGATCAATTAGCAACTGACAACCAATGAGAATTTTATATTTTAATTAAAAACTAGCTTTTTATTCCTTGCGTTGCACGGGAAAATTTAATTTTAAAATATACATTATTAAATAAATCGAACCATATTTTTTTTATATGATTATTAATAATACATTAAAAATTATTAATTCAGAATTTGAAGCACATACACTAAAATAATTCATTTTATAAAATAATCAGGAATTATGTATATAAAAAAATTATTTTAAATATATAAAAATAGTAATACGATTTTTTTTATGACGAAGTACTGATTTTATATTTGTAATAGAGAGAACATATATTTATATATATAGAAGGAATATCATGAATGTTATATAAATATTAAAATAATAATTATAATTTAAAAATATTTAATAATAGACCATATAAATATTGATTGGAATCTCTTTATCTTTATGGTAGAAAAAAGAGCTAATTATTATACTTGGTATAATCTTTTTTGTTAAATAATTTGTCATTATTTCATTATTAATTAATGGTGATATTCTTTTCGTTATTGAAGTTTATTTTATACTATGAAAATATTAATATTTCGAATATAATAATTTAAAAAATCTATTTACATTGAAATAAAATATAACTCTGGCACCGAAAAATAAACATGAGATATGTGTATTTGGAATTTTTTTCCTGAAAAAATCAATTATTTATTTATTTTATATTATTAATATAATAATTAAACTTAATTCCACTTATATAATAAATTTTTCTTTCTTATTTTAGTTAGATAAATTTTATTTGAATCCACCATGTATGCACAAAAAAAAATAAAAAAAAATTGAATCCACTATGTTAAAAATAATTAATAGGAATTAAAATATTATATATAATTTTTTAATGGATTTATGGAATACATTATTTTATCTTTATTTTTATTAACGAATATTCAATGCAGTATAGATAACTCTAAAGCTTATTAAAATTTATTTAAAATTATTTTTTAAAAATAAATTTCAATATTTTATAAATTAGTCATATAGTTCTATAATTAAGTGGGAGTTACAAATTTTTAGTATAAACAAAAATATGAAATATCAATAAATACATATATAAGTTATAAAAATAATAATTAATAAAATTAATTATATAAACAATCTACATGACAAAATGGATTAATTTTAACTAATCCACTTCATTGCCACATAAACATATTTCCTAAAACATTCCACTAACTCATTTTCATATATATATATATATATATATATATATATATATGATTTAAAAAAACTATACAATTCTATTCAATTGAGAGGACTAACCGCTCTCAAATATATAATAGTATAGATATTAATAAAAATACAATATACATTATTAATTTTGTATATTAAGAACTCTAAACGCATGTGCAAACAATTATATGGAAATTGATTTTGTTCCGCCATATTTTACTGAAATTGTCATAAAATAATCAAAGATGTTAATTCGAGAATAATAATAATAATTTTAAAACTTAAGAAAAGTAGAAACTCATATCTTGTGAATTCTGAGAATTTGAGATAATCCAATTCAAGATACATGGTTGTGGGAAGAGAAGAAGTTCAATAGATAAATTTGTAACGATAATAATACAAACCCTAGAGTTTTATTTGTGTGAAAGGGTATAATTACGGAATATTAATATTGTAATAAAGATAAACTGTCTAATAAAAATTGTATTTAATTACGAAAATACCTAAAATCTAGAATTAGAATCCAAAAGCATGCCCTTACGTGCTTCTGAATTCTGGCTTATTTTTGCTTAAATTTAACAGAAGTTGAGAGTGTCTGAAAAAATAACTTCTAACATAAGTAATTTTTTTTTAGAGTTTGCAAATACCCTCAACTGGTCATTAGATCTCCCGAAAATATTTATGAGTTAATTGTATTATTAGTCCAACAACTTTGTATACTTTCTATTTTGGTCTCATATTAATTTACTTTTCTAATTTTGGTCTCGTATAAGTGATTTTTTATTTTTTTGCAATTTGTTCCGATTTCTATTTTCCATCCAATACTTAACAAACTCTATTATGGGACCAAAATTACACACTACTAGAAAAAAGAGTTATGGTGACCCCTAAAATGGCATTAAAAGTAGGATATTGTGACAATTTAATTATTTTGAGACACTAGCTAAAAGTGTCATGTATGTTTAAATATCTCAATAGTTTTTATTTTTTATTTTTTTATGATGTTTGAAAGTATATTTTGAATAGAAAAAAATAGAAGTATAGTACCACTTTTTTTAATATCTAAATAATTGAGCTATATATAGACACATTTTCAAGAAAATATCACCAAAAAGTGTCTAATTAACGGATATTTCAAGAAAAAAAAAAAATTTGGGACCAAAATTGCAAAAATGAATAGTATGAGATCAAAATAAAAAAGAAGCTAGTAAAAATCAATTCTATGCGACAAAATTAAAAAGAGATTTCTACCAAAAAAATTAAAAAGAGATCAGGTTATAGGAAAAAATAACAATTAACTAGATCTATATTCATCAACTACACGGGAGATGCTTTGGTCGAGCTAAATTCGAGCTAGACTTACGTGATAGGATTGTGCTTAAGTTATTAGTATATATTGAAAATTTGTAACCTATCACAAAGAATTAAACTAAATTTTCCAAGTGTTCTCATAACATGTTGAAGATCTTACATTCTTTCTCGCATTTAATAACATAATTACAAGCTATCGTAGTTTAAAAATAATATTTAAAGGTGAAATACAAAATTATACAAATTTATATACATACAGCATGCATGGTTCACCAAACAAAAAAAATACAGCATGCATGCAAGCCCCTTGATCAGGACCTATAAATAGATGAAGTAATTCTTCATTTTATTCAAGCCACTATCCATATACAAATTAAACCCTCCCATATATAGAGCAACTAATTAACAGCAATAGCAATGAGTACTGCAGAGATGGCAGCTAAAGCACTAGCAAAAGCAAAAGATCAAGTTCAAGCAGCACGAGAAGTTGACACTAAGTACAGCGGAATCACCCGTAACGATTTCCCTAAGGGTTTTGTTTTTGGAACTGGTACTGCTGCTTACCAGGTCTGTAATGGTTCATGGATTTATCAAGCTCAATATATATAAGTTAAATAGATCATTTTGTGTATTATTTAATTAATTAATTAATGTATGATGCTTTGTTTTGTTCATCAGGTTGAAGGTGCTGCTGCTGTTGGTGGTAGAGGCATTACCGTCTGGGATGTTTTCACCATGAATTCTCCTGGTATTTCTTTCTACATAATTTTTGTATATAAAGTACATCATAACGAAAAATTAAACTTGGTTATTAATTAATTAATTAATGCAATGAACGTTGACAGGCAGAATTGCTGATGGAAACAATGGAAATATAGCTCTTGATACCTATCACAGATATAAGGTATTTTTTTTTCTATACTTTAAACATCATTTCATTTGTTACGAATTAAAATCGGAAATTAAACTCTTCGCTCTTTTCGTATTCATACTTATATTTAATTTTCCAGGACGATATTAAGATGATGAAAAGGATGGGCTTTAATGCATACAGATTCTCGATTTCATGGGCAAGAGTAATTCCTAGTAATAATATATATATAGATAACAAAGAAAAATATTATATATTATCTAATTATTTAATTAATTTTTCTTGTATATTAATTACTATAGGTGGAAAAATAAGCCTCGGTGTCAACAAAGAAGGCATCAACTACTATAATGATCTTATCAACACTTGCCTTGTTAATGGTTCGACTCAAACCCTATATATGAAATTAATTAAATATAGTTAAATATTTTAAACTACTATAATTAGTTGACGTACGTTCATATTATTATATGACATGCAGGCCTTCAGCCCTATATTACTCTCTTTCACTGGGATCTTCCCTACACACTAGAAACGGAGTATGGTGGTTTCTTGAGCAACCACATAGTGTACGTAACTCCTTCAACTTTTCCTTTATATATGATCTATATCGGAATTTGATCTGTATCACGAATTGGTTAATTTCTCCTTAATTCATTTTGCTGTGAAAACAGGGATGATTTTTGTGATTTTGTGGATTTGTGTTTCTGGGAATTCGGTGATAGGGTGAAACATTGGACCACATTCAATGAGCCATGGTCATACTGTAACTTGGGATATGTTGAATGTACTTTTCCACCTGGTAAAAAGATTCATGATGTGAATGAAGAATCTGAAGGTGCTATTGCTGCCACACGCGCTGCTATATTGAACACCACAAATAGTTTGAACAACCTCCGATTTAATACATATATATCCCCTCCTCTTACTGTGTTGCCCGCAAGCAGTAATCCCTTAGAGAAAATATCTGCTGAGAAAAGATCATTTGGGGATACCTCTAGTAAACCGTACATGTCCGATTACCAAAAACAAGTATTTATTGCAGCAAAAAACATGTGTCTTGCTCATTCAGCAGCAGTTGGGTTATATAGGAGGAAATATAAGGTATGATATTTATTCTTTATATCATCAAGGACACAATAACTAATTAGGAAAAATTGCAAGAATTGTTCAATCCATGCAGTCCGTTGTTTATCGTTTTCAAATTTTATCCCGTACGTAACTTTTAAATTTTTGTAATTTTCATCCTATTAGAAAATGAGCGACAGGAATGAAACTCGATAATGTCAAAGTTACGGGACATATGACACTTGCAATTTAACCTATCAAAGTTTAAATTTAATCCTTATTCATGATCATTATCTTTTTATAATATGTATGTACTTTTTAAATCATAGGCTCATCAAAAAGGCGAGATAGGGATAACACTTGTTACCACCTGGTTTGAGCCTTTAAGTGATTCACAAGAAGATAAAGATGCAGCGAGAAGAGCATTTGATTCCATGTTCGGATGGTAACTAAGCATATACTATATTTATCATTTTTTATACTTATATCCAAATTAATTGCAATATATATATATATATATATATATATATTAATTCGAAAGTTTGTAATGATGATGTTTAATTGATTAATTTAGGTTTTTTGAGCCTGTATTAAAGGGTTCTTGGCCAGAAAATATGCAGTGGTATATGCCCGATGAAGCAGAATTTTCTGATAAAGAATCCGAAATGCTAAAAAAAAATAAGATGGATTTTTTAGGTATTAACTATTATTCAGCTAGATATGTGAAAAACAATCCCCCAGTTGTTCCGGATCCTAATCCCTATCAACATCCTTTCACCAAATATCAGTATTGTACTCTTCTCGGTAAACCTTGTAAACCTTTCTTCAAATAGATTTAGACTTTGTACATATTAACGATGCATTATTTATTTTTCTTTAATTTTTTATTATTTTTTCCAATTAACAGTGGATAATAACGAGGGCGAGCCTATTGGTCCAGCAGTAAGATTTTGCTTTCCCAATCTAATATATATATATATATATATTAACTAATTAGTCATATCTGTTCATCAATGATCACGTACGTATTTTGTCGTTTGATATACATTTAGCCCGGCGTAGCATGGATTTGCATAGTTCCATGGGGAATTAAGAGCCTCTTGAACAAAATTAATGAGTTGTACAACAATTCCGAGTATAATGTCCCTTCGGTATACGTCACTGAAAATGGTATGTTAATATTATTTAAATTCTCCATTTAAATGAGTTTGAATTTAATTGTAAGCTTGGGTTATATATATTAATTAATAATATTAATTTACTGTGCGTGGATAGGCTGGGGTGACCTAAGTGATCACAAACTTACTGCAAGTGACGTTCTTCCCGACACAACGAGAGTGCAATATCATAGAGATCATCTTGGGAATATATTGGATGTAATCAAGTAAGATCTTTAAGCAAGTTAATTTCTAAATATATATAAACTAATTTTTAGTTGAATATCAATATCAAAATTATATTTTTAACAGGGAGGGCAATTCAGTAGAGAAGAAGTTGGATATAAAAGGTTACTTTGCATGGTCATTGGCTGATAATTTTGAATGGACTGATGGATACACTGTCAGATTCGGACTCCTGTATATCGATTACGTGAATCATCTCAAAAGATACCCAAAACATTCAGCCCTATGGTTCTCTCAGTTTCTCGCTGGACAGGTTCACAAGTCCTTTGAGGAAGAGGATGATGAAGAGAACCAAGTCTAGAAAAATATATTTGTGTGCTTTGGAAGACTTGATTGATTTGTGTGTTTGGCTTGATTTCTTGATTTACATATTGTGTCAACTGTCAAGTGTGTGTTCTGTTTGTTTATGAATAATGTATTGTACTGTGTTCTATTTTGAGTTTGAATAAGCAAAGTGGTGGAGCTATATCTATCGGAAATTACTGCTCACCAATATTGTATTTGTCTCTTTAAGTTGTAATGTGATTGATAATCAATAAAAGTCTTCCCTTATGATTAAAAGATTGTTTTAGAATATCTCTTGCATCATTAAACTACAAGTCGTGATACTTTTAATTAAAATACTATATTTACATGCATTTTATAGGAGTTTTATAATTACAAAAAACATCTATTTCAAAGTTACAGACCTACAGAAATATTTGGGACCAAATCTTGTACGCAAGTTGTTTTTTTTTTTTTTTTTGCTTCTAATTTACGCCGGTTCTCGTATGATCTGATTCCATAAGATCTTCAAAATAAGTTCGTGGTGTTGACATATAAAGATGGTTCTCTCTATTTCGGAGTCAGGAGGGGAGAGAAGATTGGAGAAGGTTGAGGAGACTTTCAAGGCTCTTGATCTCAATAAGGTATTTATTTATGTGGACCTTTAGAGTTTTTATCTGATTTTGCTAGTGACAACATTGACAATGTTCTTTAATTAAGGAATATTGATATCAATCTTGCATGTTGTAATTATACATAGATCTGAATTTTTAACAATGTAAGCAGTTCGAGAATAGATGTACATTGTGCTTGTTAACTAAATATGACACCCTTTCTTTGAATATGAGATGTTTCGTGATATTATTTTTCTACAGAATTTCTCTCCGCTTCGAAGAAAGCCTCTCTCCTTTTCTTGTCTGAATTTTGACTTCTGTGTATTTTCAATTTTATGTCGTCCGTAATATGTATTTATTTATATAATTTTATTAAGTTCTTAAATATTGATTTCAAAATGTGTACGGAAATATAATAGTTTTTGTTATTTTTTTTATTTTTTTTTAATCCGATGTGTAAATTTATTTAACGCACTTGGATGACGTACAAATGGCAGACAACTGGTGTTGATGGCGTGACATGTCAACCAAAAGCAGTTCCGGTAATCACGTGCAGCTCACGCACGGTTTCTCGATTGGTATTAGGTTTTCGGTGGGCAGATTCATGGATTTGCTAATTTTTTTGTTATTTCATCTTGGAAAATCCAACGCATAAGGTAGAAACCTGAAAGTGCAAATTGCGAGGAATTGATATCCCGATTTGACAATTTTTCCTATTTTCTTTTAATTTTCAAAACATTTATTAATATTTGTGATTCAACATTTTGAAATTGTGTTTAAGAAATTCCTCAATGGGCAAAATTCTACTATGATTGTTTATCTTTATGTTAACAGGAGTCATTGGCGAACATATCTCTTCGGGACGACATAGAAGTTCAAGTGGAGACGAAGGAAAATAAATGGTTAACACTTTGTGTTTTGAATAGTATAAACTTTAGTTGGTTTTATTTGACATTGCATAATTAGTCTAGCTACTATTTTTTATTAGATGCTATGATTTAGCTCTAGACTTAGGAAAATATTTTGAACACTTATTTGTGATGATCTTTGGTATATAAAGACATCTCATTTGGTCATGACTGCAATATAAATTTTGGGAATTTTATTTCTTTAATTGGATTCCAATTAATTTTTTTAGTAATTGCTCACAAATTATTTGTGGAATATTTTTTAGCAACAATTTTATTTTTGTTGTAAATAGTTATGTTTTGGCAACGAAAAATGACATTCGTTGTCTATTTATTTGTTTATTTTGAATGAAAATATATTTTGTTGCCAAAGCTATGTGATTCAGGACCATGCTATTTAAAAATTTATTTGCCAACAATTCTCATAAATCACAACAATTTTTTTGTAGCAAAAGTGTAATTCTTTTGGGAATAATATGAAATCGTAGCGAATATTAGATTTCTGTAACAAAAAATATTTTTAGCTTATAGTTCTTATTAGGCAGCGAAATTTATTGTTGAAAATACTTACAAGTAATTGGCTACAAAATTTAGGTGTAGGTAAAGTGAAATTCTTTTGGGAACGACATGAAATCGTAGCGAATGATAGGAATCTACAACGAAATATATTTGTAGCATATATTTATCTATAGGCAACGAAATTCATTGTTGACAATACTTCTAAATAATTTGCTACAAGATTTAATTGTAGCAAAAGTGCAATTCTTTTGGAAATGATGTGAAATCGTAGTGAATAGTAGGTTTCTACAACGAAATATATTTGTAGCTTATAGTTCTCTTTGGCAACGAAATTTATTGTTGAAAATACTTCTAAGTAATTGGCTACAAAAATTTATTGTAGGAAAAGTATAATTCTTTTGGGAACGACATAAAAGCGTAGCAATACTAGGTTTCTACAACAGAATATATTTGTAGCTTATAGTTTTCTTTGGCAACGAAAATTTATTGTTGAAAATACTTTTAAATAATTTTCTACAAAATTTAATTGTAGTAAAATTGCAATTCTATTGGAAAATTTGTTTCCTATTATTATATTGCTATACCAAAATCTCATATACATAAGCATGAATTTAATTAGTTCAGTTAAATAAAAATTATTACTTTAAACCTTGGCTCTCTATCAAAGACCACTACAAATTTTTTTTATGAATAAAACAACTATATATAATTTAATATTAAATATATTTTTATTTAATTTACTTTTGAAACTCAAAAATAAAAAATAATCTATTTATATTTCCTTCAAATCAAATGAATGTATTATTACTTACCTTATTTGAAAGAATTCAGGACATTTCTAAATTTTTTGGACATTTTTATTATAACTAAATTTAAATTTAAATTTTATTTATTATTTAATTTTTTTACGGAATATTTTTTGCCTAATTTGGAGAAATAAATTAAGTCTGTTCAATAAATAATATCTAATTCATAAAACGAGTTAATTAATGAATTGGTTTAGTTCATATATTTAATTAATAATTAAATATATATTTAATTGTTAAGCAGCTTTTTAAGTGGTGACGCGCTGGCTAACAGGTCACACTGTTAAAACACTGGATTTCTTTCCATAACTCGAGATTTGACATAACCTTCCATATTTCGATCAATATTTTTCACCTATATAATCCACCAATGTAGCAGATCGAGACTATAAAGAGAGTTACCTGAATCGAGATCAAATAGATACGTAAGAAACTTAGCTTTAAGATTGAGATTATTAAGACTCAATGTTTTTCCATGTCCTAGATCTTAATCGGGCAATAATAAAATTATGACTTTGGTGATGGAAGAGAAAATCATCCTTGGCAATGAAGACACTGTTGATGTGAATACTGCAAGTGTGACAACCTTATTGAACGTCCAAAGTGTCCTCCAAAGTAATGTGATTATTTACCTGCATCGTTGGGAGCATCAATTGAACTTCAGTTTGGAAGCTAGCTAGACCCGATCTTGGTGAAATAAATATTGATTGGTGAAAACTTTAAGTTAGAAACCAACTCATCAACTAAACTTCGAGATAGTGGCAAGTGGATTCCTGTAACACGTTAACAGAGCTCAAAATTGCAAGTCAAACAATCTTCTCCTATGTTGTCAAAGAAGTCAAATATGCCCAAATGCACACGTAAGAATGCCGGGGCAATTGAAATTCAAAACTAAATTTCAATACTCCTTGATAAGAGTCTAAACTATCTGAAAATGCTCCTTGATACGATCATA
Source organism: Verbena officinalis (assembly GCA_958496215.1). Classification (NCBI taxonomy): domain Eukaryota; kingdom Viridiplantae; phylum Streptophyta; class Magnoliopsida; order Lamiales; family Verbenaceae; genus Verbena; species Verbena officinalis. Next base: position 5,696,965 of record OY292388.1, read on the forward strand.
AACTGTCTACAAATCCAAGTTATAGCTCCTTGATACGAGCATAAGTTATCTAAAAACTCTAAACCAATACTCCTTGACAAGAGTCTAATGTGTCTACAAATCCAAATCAAGGCTCCTTGATACGAGCATAAACTATCTACAAATCCAAACTAATGCTCCTTGATACGTGCGTAAACTATCTCAAATCCAAGTTCAAGTCTCCATAACACGAGTATAAACTATTTGCAAAGCCAAATCCAAAAGAACTCCTTGATATGAGTATAAAATATATTTACAAATTCAAGTGAAGAACTCTTTGATTCGAGTATAAAAAGTCTAAAAGTTGAAAAAATAAACTAAACTACATCATGACTTGATCCTCTTGATGGGGTATGTAGGCAACTTGAATTTAATTTCAAGTCCAGTCACATGTTAAAAAAAAGAAAAAATTACACCTGGGTCCGCATCTTTTAGGGTATTTACATTTAGGTCCAGGAGAATTGATTTTTTACAAATTAGTCTAAACTTTCGTTGACCGTTAGTCAAAGTTAAGATTTCTGTTAAAAATTTAAAAAAAAGAAAAAAAATTATGAAAGGACTGGATTACTCTTTAGACTGTATTGTAAAATTATCAAACTATAAGGATCTAAATGTAAAATTCCTCGCGAAGAAGTCGCTGCGGCGGAGGAGCGGCAACGACAACCTTCCGGTCAGAGTTTTGGGCTGAGATTACATGGGATGGTAGCCCTTCTCATGACGAACCTAACAGTAGTGGTGCCGAATGCCTGGAACCCAATGACGGTGCCGTTAGGAGCTACGCAACCGTGGCGTGGTGGGAGTTTTTTGATGGTATTTCAACAAACGATGCGGGTGGAGACCACAAGGGACTTGAAGGTCTTGACGAGACAAAGATAACGGTAGTGGTGGAGACCTCTGGTTTATACCGACGGCGGAGTAATTAATGAGATGACGAAGGTGGTGCGACAGCGAAGTGGTGGCGCGCCACTCTCTAGTGACCGACACAGTCGAGCCATACGATATTTCCAATCTACGCGTCATGGGTAAGCTGGTGGTGAAGTTTGATCGAAAATTCAATGGTCGGATCTTCGTTAATTTTAGATCTAAGAATTTAGAGTTTAGGTGGATTTTCGAACATTTGAACTGAAATTAAATCCAGTGTGGTTGTTGAATGGGAAAACGGACTTGGGGGATATGACGGGCTCGACGAGAGGCTCATTGTGGTATAAGGTATTGACCACCTGCGTGGTGGCTCCAGCAACGGTGGCAGCGGCGAGATATTTTACATTTAGGTCCTTATAGTTTGACAACTTTACAAAGGGTAATTTAGTCCTTCCATAATTTTTTTCTTTTTCTTAATTTTTAACGGAAATGTTTGGTTTGACTAACGGTCAACGAAATTTTGGACTAATTTGTATAAAATCGATTCTCCTGAACCTAAATATAAATACCCCGAAAGACGGTGACCCAAGTGTAATTTTCCCTAAATAAAGTAGTCTTTTTCATCAAGTGAGTGAAAGGATTACTTAATGTTTTGCCTCGCTTGTAAATATTAGCATGTTTTTCGACGAACCTTGAAGTGGGGGCATCTGTTGACATATAAAATTTAATTATCGATAGATAACTACTATGGATAATTATCATAATTGGTCTATTTTGATAATATCTCTACATTAAATTCATATATTGAAGAAATAATTATCTGTAGCACTCCGAAAATTCGAGTTGTTATCCAGTAAGCCCGAATCGATTATTTACGCGATGTACGGTTTATTTTGTTAGTTATTATGTGAAATATATGACTTCCTCGCAAATGAGTGAATTTTGGTATTTAAACCACGACATGCCAATGTGCGTTGAATTTCATGGACTTTGACTGTAATATTGCTTAATTTGGACAACTTGTATTTTTGAATAAGTTTTGAAAAATTACGAAAATGTCCCTTCGTTTCTCAACCCAAGGTCAGATTTTTGACTTAGACTCCATCTCTCCTCTCCCTCTCTCATTACGTGAATCAACAAGAAAAGAAGGATGAAGAAAGAAAGAAAAGAGAAAAAAGAGAAAGAAGAAGAAAAAAGCTTTGGATCATCGCACCGAGCTCGTTTTTTGATGGATCGAGACGCTGTAAACTCCTACGCGTTCCTGGCAATCTCCTCTACCGATAATCTTTTTACTCCATTAAATTTCATCCTCTATATGCTTCGATTTTATGAGTTTTGTTCTAGTTTAGCAAATATGATATTTATGATGGCTTTGTATGTTTATATGGATCATTTATTAAAAATTTTAGTCCTAAATGTCGATTATGAGTAGGGGAACAACATATCGAAGTATTAGCATGAGTGTTGGGTTATTGATAGCTCAAAAGATGAATTTTTGGTTGATTTTGAAAAGGGTTCGCTGAACCTGCTGATCTGCTGCAATTTTTTTAACTGCACGGCTTCTTGCATAGTTTAAAACCGTGCAGAAAGGCGTGTATCTCATAACAAGCCTTTACACAGCTTCCTGCATGGTCAAAAACCGTGCAGAAAGCCGTATACATGCCTTAGAATATTTTTGACCCCAAATTTAAATGTATGTGTAATTAACTAATGTGAATCCAATTTCCTATTTGAAAATAATTTCAATTTATTAAAAAACCAAAACAATGCTTTTGACAGCGTACCTTAGGCAAAAAGTGTAGGTATTATGAGTGATGTGATGATGAGTTTTCTGTGCGTGCGAAGAAAGTTGTGCTTGATCTAGTTGGTAACATTGACAAACTTAAAGAGCTACTGCAAGATATGCATGAGAAGATGACGGAGTTAAACGTTGAATTGAGTTTTAGGAAGCAAATTGAAGTAGATATGGAGATTGAAGTAATGACAAATCAAGCTGAAATTGGAAGCTATGATGAAGCAGATCGAGGAGAAGAAGAATGAAAACAAGAAAAAATGTAGTTTTAATTTAATGGAAATTTTTATATAGCTTGCATGTACTATTGCTCATTTCAACGTGGATGTTGTACCGTTAATTGCGTGACAATTGTGAAGGCACTTTATTTTGTTAATATTTAAAAATTGAAAGCCGAAATAATTTAGATTGTAAATTCAAAAATATTAAAAAGTTTAGTTTGCAAATTAAAAAAAAATGAAAAGTTGAGGTTGCTAATAACTTTTTTCCTTTGATTAAATATATCAAGTTTTCTTTTATATTATGGATGTATTGAATATGTGTGCTCATTTTATTATTAATATAAACTCTCTAAACCCACCTTTAGATGAAATTATCTATAAATGGATGCCTGGTTATATATGTAGCTATCACTTATCAGGATCTGATCTTTTCTTGCCTACCAAGGATTTAATTATTTAAAGCACTTTGAGAATCTAATTTTCTTCTTTAGTACAACTTATCCATCAACTCTATCTAGTTTCTTTTTAGGTAAAAACTAAGTAATTTATTCAAACTAATTAGGCAAATCTGCCAAAATAAAGTTAACAGGCTAACAGCAAATTCGGGGATATCATTCCCTCAACGCAGACCGAAGCCGCATAACAAGTAAGCGTGTGAGCAACATAATTTACATCACAACGTGTAAAACAAAAAGAAATAAAATCAAAATGCCGAAAAAGATCTCGAATTTCATCAGTAAGGGTGACCCAAGGGAGAGAGGTCTTCAGCCGGGCCTTGGAGTTTGAGAATCAGAGATAAGCAGTCTCCTCGATAACCCTCACGAGCCAACCGGGTAGCTGAGAGTACCGCCAAAGTTTCAGCAAACTCAGGATTTGGAAGACCTGTTTTTCGATCAGTTTCCCAACATAAAAAAAATAAATGATTGCAATATTGCCTTCATTTAATTTTATGTCCCAAAGTAAAATATATTAAGGCCAAATTGTATTTTGATCCTGTAACTAGTGCCTTTTCGCATTTTTGGTCATAAGATATTTAATTTTGCAATTTTAGTCATGTATATACCAAAATGTAGCAATTTTGGTCCTGGGCTTGTCGGAACCCTAAATTGTCGCCGGATTTTCACACGTAAGTTGTCTGACCTCCACCTAAGCTCCATGTCATGTCCAGTTGTCACTAAAAAAAAAGAAAAAATCATGTGTAATTTATTTTGGAGGGAAAATCCAAAGACCAAGTTTATTTTTCCCCCAATACTAAATATACATTTTTGCCCCTAAATAATTAATTATGTTCATCTTCTCCTTCCTCTTCTTTTAACATTCACGCCATTGTTGCTGCAGATTTCTTGAAAGATTTCTTGAACCTTACTCTGTTTTCTGCTCGAAGCCATTGTTGACAATTCTTGAAAGCGCAATTTTTGCCTCATAATGCTCAATAATAAAATCAATGAACTCGTTCAATTAACTGCATATTGAGCTTTTCTCGTATATAATCGGATCATCACTCTACCAAAAACAACGCACAGTTAAAGAATAAAAAGTCAGAAAAGAAAAAACTAAAAATCCGTATAAGTATAATATTATATATATATATATATATATATATATATATATATATATATATATATATATATATTATATATCTTTTACCTCAATAGTGGCGAGTTTGAGACATAAGTTCAAAGCTTCACGATATGTGACCCTGTAATCAATCTGGGTTTTCTCAGAAACAGAGGATTTGAGAGCGTCGAGCGATGACCTAATGGAAGCGAGTTTGAAGTTTCTGTAGTGGGCGTGAATGTTAAGGAAGAGGAACAATGACATAAACCTTCCTTTGTTTTATGTAGCAACAATGGCATGAATGTTAAAAGAAGAGGAAGGAGAAGATGAACATAATTAATTATTTAGGGGCAAAAATGTATATTTAGTATTTGGGGGAAAAATAAACTTGGCCTTTGGATTTTTCCTCCAAAATAAATTACACATGATTTTTCTTTTTTTTTTTTTAGTGATAACTGGACATGACATGGAGCTTAGATAGAGGCCAGACGGCTTACGTGTGAAAATCCGACGACAATTTAGTGTTCCGGCAAGCCCAGGACTAAAATTGCTACATTTTGGTATATATAGGACTAAAATTACAAAATTAAATACCTTAAGACCAAAAATGCGAAAAGGCACTAGTTATAGGACCAAAAATGCAATTTGGCCAATATTTTAATTATAGACTGAAATAAGACTAACTATGTTGTAGCTGGACCGTCTAATTTATGCATTAAAAAAATGAATGAAAATTTTATAATATATATATATATATATATATATATATATATATATATATATATATAATATTCCTAATTAATTAGTTAATTAATTTTCTATGGATTTTCATATAATTATATGATTAAATTTAATTGGCGCTAGCCTATGAAACACGGATACGTACGGACACAACTACATGGATACGGTGATACAGATTTTTTCAATATTTTACACTAAATAAGTGTCGGACATGATATCAGATACGACACAATACGGCATAATAAGATTTTTAGGAGTGTCCGTACATCATAGGCGCTAGTTCAATGGCTTGTACTTTGTAGGGAAAAGGAAAAATATATGAGATTCTAAGTTTGAATTCTTTTTCTAGAACTTATCGCATTAAACTCCTTTTACTGTTTTTGGTACTAATGAATAATATTTTAATTTATATTGCACGGACACGGATACGGGGACACAGATACGATACGACATAGACACGGCGACATGAATTTTTTTTTTAAATTTTAGGACACGACACAGCTCCGACACGACGAGCTAATATAACTTTTAATAAAAATATAAGTGTTCATATATAATACATGTACAAATATTAATTAAAAAATAAATTATCACAATATAATATAATTATCAGCAAAATTAAAATATACGAATTGATTATTATGTTAAAAGAATATTATAATTTATAGATTGTAATATTGTGAGAAACAATTGAAAATGATGAAGAAATAAATTCAAATGTTTTTAATTTTCTCAAATAAATTTTGACCGTTTTAGATGAAAAACAAAAAAAAAATTGAGTTTGTTGTGTCCCTCACGTATCTTAGTCGTGTCCCCAGCGTTTCGGAATTTATTTTTTTATTTTCGAACACTTTTTTGTTGTGTCTAATACGTGTCGGGGCGGTGTCGAAGCCGTGCCCGTGTCCGACGCATATCGGACACTGCACGGACACAAAATCAGCTGTGTCTGTTTATTAGTGATTCTATTTCTAATTAATTTTACTTGGCCGGGGAGCCATAACCTAGCTATCTGCACACAAGAAATTAGCTCCGTCATAACAGAAGTATATGAAGAAAAATAACAACTAGTTCAAAATCCATGAGCTTATGACACGGATACGCGCGACGACACAATTTTTTTTTTTTTTAATATTTTATACTAGAGAAGTGTTTAATATGGGTGTCGAACATGACATGACATGATATGACAAGGCACGACGTAGTAAAATTTTTAGAAGTGTCTTTACGCCATAATTTCGAAGTATTAGCTTATAAGTTGAATTGTTACATCTTTCGAAAAAGAGAGAGGCATAATTTAGATTTACTGGTGCAAGGAGGCCATGAAAACGACATCGATGTCTTGCCTGGTTGTCCCAGTTTTGAGGAAAAGAAGAAGGAGCAAAGGGTATCAAAGGAAAAGTAAAAGTTAAAGAAGGAGAAAGAATATGTACTATTGATGAACAAAAATACCAAAATTAAGGAAATTAAATAAGGTATAAAAGAAAACGTCTATAGCTAAATAAGTCATGATCTCTAAGATAAGTCCAAATAAAATTTTATTTTCTACACATTCCCACAGATGTGCAAAAATACATTTTAATTTAAGATAGGATATAATTTATTCATATATCTAAGTTAATTTTATGACTATCAATTAAATACTTGTTAAATTATTTTTAGTATATGTATTAAATTACAATAAGTTAAAACTAATTTTGTATAAGTCAATTAAAGGTCAACAAGAACTGAACTTAAATAATTGTTGATGTATAGTTAAGAGGGGGAAAAGAGAGAAAAATAAACACGAATAGGAAAATGGAGAACTTATAAGTTCATAGTATTTAATTGGTCACTCTTTCTAAAATATTTATGGATCAATCACACAATAAAATGTTTTAGTCAATTATTGTTTGGACTAGAAGTACGTGAGGGGATTGTGCTTAAATTGTAAATTAATATTGACAATAAGTGATCTAAATTATAGTTCACCTACGTACGTTGAAGCTAATTTCCCTAACTAAATTTAATTGCCAATAAGTGAACATCATATATAAATTTTTTTTCCCATATATGCACCTACGTACAATATTCCTACCAAAAAAAAAAAAAAAAAAAAAAAAAAAAAAACCTATGTACAATATGTTGAAGATCATAAATATAATATTTCAAGCATTTTAATAACATATATACATATTTCTACAAAGCTCCAAACTCCAAATAAGCTGTTCTAGTTCAGTTTTAATTATATTTGAATTATTATTAATTATTAAAAACAATTTAAAAGTAAAAGCTTCATTAATATATTATTACTAGTTAAACTTGTGTCGTATGAGTTACTCACCATGCATGCAAGCGATGAAGACAAGCCCCCTTGAGCTAGCAGCTATAAATAGAGGATGTAATTCTTCATTTTATTCAAGCCATTATCCATATACAAATTGAACCCTCCCATATATAGAGCAACTAATTAATAGCAATGAGTACAGCAAAAGCAAAAGATGAAGTTCCAGCACGAGAGGTTGACACTAAGTACAGGGGAATCAATCGTAATGATTTCCCTGAGGGTTTTGTTTTCGGAACTGGTACTGCTGCTTACCAGGTACGTCTGTAATGGTTCATGGATTATTTATCAAGCTCAATATATATAAGTTAAATAAATCATTTTTTGTATTATTTAATTACTTAATTAATTAATGCATGATGCTTTGTTTTTGTTCATCAGGTTGAAGGTGCTGCTGCTGTTGGTGGTAGAGGCATTAGCGTCTGGGATGAATTCACCATGAATTCTCCTGGTATTATATTTCTTTCTACATAATTTTTGTATATAAAGTACATCATATCGAAAAATTAATTAATTAACGCAATGAACGTTGACAGGCAGAATTGCTGATGGAAACAATGGAAATATAGCTCTTGATACCTATCACAGATATAAGGTATTTTTCTCTCTATACTAATTTAAACATAATTTCTCTCAACCGGTCTTTTCATATTCATACTTATATTTCCTTTTCATCGTTTTGCAGGACGATATTAAGATGATGAAGAGCATGGGTTTTGATGCATACAGATTCTCGATTTCATGGACAAGAGTAATTCCTGGTAAGAATATATATATATAGATAACAAAGAAAAATATTATATATTATCTAATTAATTAATTAATTGTTTCTTGTATATTAACTATTATAGGTGGAAAAATAAACCTCGGTATCAACAGAGAAGGGATCGACTACTATAATGATCTTATCAACACTTGCCTTGTTAATGGTTCGACTCAAACTCTCTCTCTCTATATATATATATGTATGATTAATTAATTAATTTGTTTATATAGTTAAATAATTTAAATTACTATAATTAGTTGACGTACATTGATATTATCATATGACGACATTAATATATTGCAGGCCTTCAGCCCTACGTCACTCTCTTTCATTGGGATCTTCCCTACACACTGGCAAAGGAGTATGGTGGTTTCTTGAGCAAAGACATAGTGTACGTAACTCATTCATTTTTCCTATATCGGAATTTGATCTGTATCACGAATTGGTTTCTTCTTCATTTCGATGTGAAAACAGGAATGATTTCCGTGATTTTGCGGATTTGTGTTTCTGGGAATTCGGCGATAGGGTGAAACATTGGACCACATTCAATGAGCCATGGTCATACTGTGACTTGGGATATGTTGCATGTACTTTTCCACCTGGGGTTTATTACATACCTGAAGAAACTACAGGTGATGTTGCTGTAGTGCACTCTGCTATATTGAACACGACCAAATTGCATTTTTAATCCTATAACTATCCGATAGTAGTATTATTAGTCTTAAGATTTTTTATTTTGCAATTTTAGTCCTGTAATTTCCAAAATATTACAATTTTAGTCCTGTGCTCGCTGGATTCCCAATTCCTTGCCGGATAATGTAGGACTAAAATTACAATTAACATTTTGGAAATTGTAGGACTAAAATTGCAATATTTTGGAAATTATAGGACTAAAATGGCAATATTTTGAAAATTACAAGACTAAAATTGAGAAATAAAAAACCTTAGGACTAACAATGCTATGTTTGGATATTTACAGGACCAAAAACACAATTAGGCCTATTGAACACCACAGACCATTTGAGCAACCTCAGATTTAATACATATATACCCCCTCCTGTCAAGGTGTTGCCCGCAAGAAGTGATCCTTTAGAAAAAAAATCTACTGAGAAAAGATCACTTGGGGATACCTCTGGTAAACCGTACATGGACGATTTCCAAAAACAAGTATTTATTGCAGCAAAAAACATGTGTCTTGCTCATTCAGCGGCAGTTGGGTTATACAGGAGAAAATATAAGGTATGATATTCATTCTTTAGATCATCAAGGACATAATAAATAATTAGGAAAAATTGAAAGAATTGTTCAATCCATGCAGCCGGTTGTTTATCGTTTTCAAATTTTATCCTGTACGTAACTTTTATGTTTTTGCTATTTTCGTCCTATAAGAAAATGAGCGACGAGAATGAAACCCGAAGTTACGGAACACATGAAACATGCAATTTAACCTATGGAATTTAAAATCTAATCCTTATTCACGATCATTTTTTTTTATAATAAGAATGAATTTTTTAAATTATAGGCTCATCAAAAAGGCGAGACAGGGATAACACTTGTTACCTTCTGGTTTGAGCCTATAAGTGATTCACAAGAAGATAAAGATGCAGCGAGAAGAGCACATGATTCCATGTTCGGATGGTAATTAAGCACATATAATATCCAAATTAATTGCAATATATTCTAATTCTAAAGTTTGTAATGATGATGTTTAATTGATTAATTTAGGTTTTTGGAGCCTGTATTAAAGGGTTCTTGGCCAAAAACTATGCAGTGGTATATGCCCGATGAAGCAGAATTTTCCGAGCAAGAATCCAAAATGCTAATAAAAAACAAGATGGACTTTTTAGGTGTTAACTATTACTCAGCCAGATATGTGAAAAACAATCCCGATCCTAATCCCCATCAACATCCTTACATCAAATATCAGTACATGACTCTTCTCGGTAAGCTTGATAGATCGATCTTGACAACCTTGTAAACAACATGAATGAGAAATTAATGTATTTTATACTTCTTTCTTCAAATAAATAAACTTTGTATATATAAATTAATGATGCATTATTTTTTTTTCCAACAGAGGAAAAGGATGGCGTGCCTATTGGTCCAGCGGTAAGATTTTGCTTTCGCAAATATCTAATATATATATTAACTAATTATATATTCATATTTGTTCATCAATCATCACTTATATATTTTGTCCTCTGATATGCATTTAGCCCGGCGTAAAATGGATTCGCATAGTCCCGTGGGGAATCAAGAGCCTCTTGAACAAAATAAATGAATTGTACAATAATTTCGAATACAATGTCCCTCCGGTATACATCACTGAAAATGGTATGTTGATATACAAATTATTAAATTCTCCATTTAAATGAGTTTGAATTTAATTGTCAACTTGGGTTATATATATATATTAATTAATAATATTAACTTACTGTGCATGGATAGGCTGGGGTGACCTAAGTGATCACAAACTTACTGCCAGTGAAGTTGCTCCCGACACAACAAGGGTGAAATATCATAGAGATCATCTTGGAAATATATTGGATGTAATCAAGTAAGATCTTTAAGCAAATTAATTTCTAAATATATATAAACTAATTTTTAGTTGAATATCATTATCGAAATTATTTTTTTAACAGGGCGGGCGAGTCAATGGAGAAGAAGTTGGATATAAAAGGTTACTTTGCATGGTCATTGGCTGATAATTTTGAATGGACTGATGGATACACTGTTAGATTCGGGCTCATGTATATCGACTATGTGAATCATCTCAAAAGATACCCCAAACATTCAGCCATATGGTTCTCTCAGTTTCTAGCCGGAAAGGTTGATGAAGAGATCCTGACAATTGTAGCAGGACCATGGGGTGGGACTGGTGGTAATGCATGGGACGATAGGTCCTACAATGGAGTTCGAGCAATAGAGCTTTCATACAGGGATGTGATTGGCTCCTTCAGTGTGGTTTATGATTTGAATGGTAAACCTTTTGAAGGGCCAAAACATCCTGGTACACATTCCTTCACAACTGTAAAGGTTAGCACGTAGTTTCTTTATTACATTTTCTTCTTCATTTTTATTTTTAGCTATTTATATATACATTAAAAGAAGAGAAATATATAACAATGGCTTTATATATGCATGACTCCAGATTGAGTTACAATTCCCAGAAGAGTATATAGTGAGTCTGAATGGATTCTATTCTCCTGTGTCTTGGCTTGCTACAAAGACTCCGGTTATAAGGTCACTAACATTCAAAACCAACAAGAGAACTTTTGGACCATATGGCAGAGAGGAAGGCACTCCTTTTAGTTATCCACTGGAGAATGGCTTAATTGTTGGTTTCAATGGACGTACTGGCGAACTCCTTGATGCCATTGGCTTTCACTTGGCACTTTAAGATCATGAGCATATAATATATTTATAAATAAAATGACATCTAGGATGTCTTAGCTTATTTAAATAAAACTCAAATTTGGCTAAGGGTATAATGGTAATCGTTGTTAGTTCTAATACTGACAACTATTGCCGTGATATATTTACATAAGGTTCAGAAGTCCTTTGAGGAAGAGGATGATGAAGAGACTCAAGTCTAGAAAAAATATATGTGTGCTATAGTGGAAGACTTGATCGATGATGTGTGTATGTTTGGCTTGATTTCAATTCTTGATTTATGTATTGTGTGTTCTGTTTGTTTATGAATAATGTACTGTACTGTGTGAAGTACTGTTACTGTCTAATTTGAGTTCGAACAAGCAAAGTGGTGGAGCTATATATATCGAAATTACTGCTCACCAATATTGCATTTGTCTCTTTAAGTTGTAATGTGATTGCTAATCAATAAAAGTCTTCCCTTATGATTAAAACATTATTGTAGAACATCTCTGGCGTCGTTAAACTACAAAAAACATAAGTGGTCTACTTTGATAATATCTCTACAATAAATTCATATATTAAAAAGATAATTATCTATGTATTTTTATTTTATAATATTGAAAATGAATAGATAATTATTAATTAAGTGATTTTATTTGATGTTTTCTCTATTTAAAAATTCAAGAGATAATTATCAAAAGACATCTGATTGAAGTGCAACTCCCTTTCCCAACTCCTATATAAAGGGGTCATGGGTAGTTCATTCAACACACTACGAGACCACGGCAGATCAGAGAGTTCAGACGTTCTACACGAGCAAGCCTTCGAGCATCCAACCGCGTCTTCAAGTCTCCATGTCTCCAAATCTACAAGTCTACAAACTCCAAATCCATAAGTCTTCCACGTCTCCAAGTCATCAAGTCTCCAATTCATCTTCAAATCCTCAACTCCTAATCTTCAAATCCTGCAACGACGATATTCTACGACTTAGTCAAAACCTCAAGTGATCAAGAGCTTCAAAAGTAAATCTCGTGATTTCATCCATCAAATCCGGATTTTGTAAAGCCCCGTAATTTTCGTAATTTTGGAATTTATTTCAAAATTATATTTCTAACTCTTTTCTCGAATTTTCGTTCGAATTCTCGAATTCGTGAGACGATTTTAAGTTGAAACCATATTTTTTCCCAAAATGATCCTTTATTTCGAAATGACCATTTTGCCCTTCTCGACCTAATACTAAATATCTCTCATTCTCATACTCTCACACAAGAAGAAAAAGAAGAAGGAGAAAGAAGAAGGAAGAAAGGAGAAAGAAGGAAGATCTTGCCAAACTCGTTTTGAACTCGTTTCTTGATCAATCGGACCCTCGTTTTCAGCTAGTCGATCCTCATTCCATAATCTTCTGGTAACCTTTTAACTTCATTTTGATTCACTGCTTTGATTCTCGCTTTTCGAAAGCTTTTCGTTGAGACTTTTGCTTGAGTAGTTATTTGGGTTTTTCCGTAATTTTGGTTAGTTTTGCATGATAATTGTTCCTATATGTCGAGCATGATTAAGAGAACAACATACGTCAATCTAAGCATGATTGATTGGTTAGAATTCAAATTAGGATGATTTTTGTGTTTTAGTTTCACTGTTTCAACATGGAACTTGATGTTCTGCAATTTTGTTCGTCACGGGCTTCGCTCACAGGGTTGTGCAACCCCATGTATAGCCCACAGCCTTACCTCATGGGGTGCCGCAACCTCGTGTGGAGCACACAAGGTTACCCCAGGCCGTGAACAACCCCGTGCCTGTGCATTTTCAGTCTAATCTCACCGTCCTTATGACCCCAAAATGCTACTTTCTTCGTTTTATCTCGTTTTTGATTTCCGAATTCACTCAACTTGCAGCATATGCCCCTCATATTGCTTTTGATGAATGCCGAAAGACTCAAAAGATTCTTGATGGGTTGAGATTTTCCCTCCGCCGTGGTCTAGCCACATCTCGTCCGTCGATCTATATTACTGTCGTGGACGCAACTCTTAGGCTTGAGTTTGAGTATCATAATATCAAGAAAATTACCAGTCTTTCTCCTTCTTCGTCAAGATCTAAAAAGCCTATTATACCGAGTACTTCAATTCAGGAAAAGAATAAGAAGAAGAACAACAAGAAAAAGAATAAGCAACCGCTCATCGTGGCCAAGCCGCCAGTCACTTGTAGTTATTGCAAGAAAAATCACCCTAAAAAGGAATGTTGGTATAGGTTGAAGTATTTTCAAAGTTGTGGTGACCCCAACCACCATAGGGGGAACTGTCCTAGAAGACGGCAACATATTCAGTCTGAACAAATCGAACAGTCAGATCCAGACAATGTACGTTGTAACGATCCAAAATTCCGGAATATATTTTCGGAATAATTACTCGACACCTCGTTGGATTCTAAATGAAAAGATTAGCTTCGTTAGCTAATTTTAATTTATTCTAATTTATTTTCATATCCTCAACCATTTATAATTACCTTTTCTACCCCTCGAATTTATTTTAATCTCAAACGAACCCACACCCCTTAAACACACTTGCACCCTCTTGGACACATTTGCACCATCTTGAACACACTTACACCCCCTTGTGCACACTCTCTTGCACACTCTTACTCACACCCCAAAATCGAGAGAGAGAAAGAGAGAAGAGAATGAGAAGGGAGGGAGAAGGAAGAAGGAGGAAGAAATCTCGTCCCGAATCTGTCGCTCGATCAATCGAGATTCCGAGACCAACTACACAATCCTCGTTCGATTCTCTATCGGTAACCTTCTTTCCCCATTTCAATTCGTCCAATAATTCCTTCGATTTTCTAGATTTTATTTTGAAATGAATATTTGATAATTTGATGGGTTTGTAGGTTAGAGTTTACCATTTTTAGTGTAGTTCGGATCAAATGGTAGCTATTAATGTGTACAATGCATGAGTGTGAATTTTATGTGTTGATTTTAGCTATATAATTCGCCCTAGTTGATTTTAGGATGAAACCCTTGTGGGAAACCTTGAAATCGCGTCTTCTGCACCTGTATGTTGAACCACACGGTCCAACGCACGGTCTTGGCAAAACCGTGCGCCAGGCCGTGCACCACCCTTTAAGCCTTTAGTGCGCCCTTGTTTTAGCTTGCACAGTCTTGAGTGCGTGCTCAAGACCGTGCGCTAGGCCGTGCATTAGCCCGTGCGAATACCTTAACCAAAATTTCAGCATTTTTCCTTAGTTGCTCACGGTAATAGGGTCAATGGGCCAAAAATAAAAGTTGACTTTTTGCATACGACCCCCTAAAATCGAGCCGTTTTCACCTATAGCTTCCATATGATTCAAGGATGAATATTTAGTAAAGTTTTCAAAATTTCGACCTCGTTCGGGCCTTGAATCAAGCCTTTTTCGTTTAGTCCCCAATTTTTGAATGTTGCCCGAATGATCCGAAAATCGCATGAGTGCTTCTTTATAATATATTATGCATGAATGTGCAATTAGAATTTCAATTGAGCATGTTTAGCATCTTTAATTTCGTATCTTTTGTTTAAATGGATTTAATTGCATTTTACTTGTAATTTCAATTACTACATGATTATTATTTGGTCTTTCATGTGTTGTAGTCCTTTAGAGTCGTGCATCGTGTCTTGTCTTAATTGGTTTGTCGGCTGATAGTTTCAGGCCGTCCTTTCAAGGAATAGCTTGAGTGTCTTGTCGTTCCCGTGCTCCCAGGTGAGGGTTTTGAAAATGCTTTCAACCGGAGTAAGGATTTCTTTTAATTATTGCGAACTACCGTTAACGTGCTCATATTGATTTGATTTCCTTTCTTGTATATCTATTAAATATTTAATTATATTTTCATGATTTTAATAACAAACGTTTTGATATCAACTTATACCTATGAGTATATCTAAACCGTTTTGTTTTCAAGAGGCAAGTAAACTCTTTCGTTTCAAGCGTCACGCTTTGACTTAGGATTTGGGTCTATGGGGGAAGTCGTTAGGGGAGTCCGTCAGCACATTCCGACACGTATAAAACTCATGGTTACCCCATTTGTCGTCACACCCTTGCCTAAATGCCCGTTTGGCTTTCAACTTATAATGTTCTTCAAATGCGAGCAAAATTATGGACTTTCTTTAATGGGGTCCGAGAGGGTATTCGAGGGTCTCACTTGGGGACGAGCATCCAGGGTGTTGCCCGAGGTACTTTCCCAAATTAAGCGTCAATCGTGGCCCGTCAGGAGTTGATAGCCACGGTTGGGAGCGATGGTGGGCGTTGCATTCGTTGCACGTTTTCCTGAAATTCAATTCGTCGCCCATAGTCGCACTATGAGGTCAGACACCGGAGATGGAGTCTTATAATGACATGAAGGGATTATAAGGAGGAACATGCCCATTCTCGCTGGGATATTACTTGCTTCTATTTATGCTTTATTGTTACTGCTTATTAATTGTAGTTAATGCAAGTCGAAGCACATTCCGATTTTTTTTAAATTCTGCAAATGTACTTTCTTATATATGTATAAAAACCCGGAAGCGTGAATCGTACTTGTTCCCTCTTTACCTTCACTGAGTATCGTTTATACTCACCCCTCGTTATTTTAATTCTTACTTCAGGTCGACAGGTGGCGTTGTCACCTCTCATGTCGGTTGGCAACAGCAGGTCGTGAGTATTGGTCTTCGTGTCCTTTGTTAATTGTCGGTAGTGTCCAACAACAGTCTGTCTTTTATTATTTGAACCGAATTCTAGATAGATTGGATATATTGATGAATTCTGGAGATTCGATATTGATGAATATTCGTTGATTGACTAGTTAAATATATAATTGCTATTGATTTATGTTAATTGATGCCCTGTGTGGCTTTGAATATTTAATTGATATGTATATGTTAAACTTCCGCACTCTGTTATTTTTGTTGGTTGTTGTTGTTGGACTAGGTACGTTGTTGCCGGTATAGATTGAGTGCTTGCCGTTCGCCGGGATGGATTTTTAAATAGGGTACATCTACTTCGTTTGGGAGTTCGTCTCAGTGCGGATGTGGTGTCCTTTCTCCTCCTACGGAAAGGGGCGCTACATACGTCGTAGAAGGCGACGAAGAAAACATTAAACCACACCCTACCACAGTACTGAATGGTATAAATATTACAATTGTCATATCATACATGCATTATTACTTGTTTATTGCGCTTATCATTATCTTATCTGAGCATGCGATTGTTGAGCTGTGAATCCTTGTTTGTTGAGAGGTCCCGACAGACCTCAAACTACTGCCCATGCTGGTATTGTCCTGTCGTTTACTTGATCGAGATCTATTTTATTGAATGGTAAAGTCTCAACTGAAAGGATATAAAGCTGTTTAGAAATGGAGCGACTCTTTGAATATTAAACCGAAGTGGGTGTTTAAAAGAGAAAGTTATTCAGAAATTTGAAGCGATAAGAGATTTTCATTCGTAAGTAAGATCGATCATTTAAGAGTGGAAGCGAGGAATTCGTATTGCTATACCCATTTCATGTTCCCAGTGCTACAACTCGGTTATGTTTGGAATGAAGAATCAAACGAATTTCAACTATTGATAATTAAGCTGGAGGTAGATTGTTTGAATTAAAGAATACTTAGAAACGAAGTTTAGCATCATGGATGCAAATGCTTCAAGAGATAAGCACCGAAGGAACGTTTAGAGAGTTCGAGAAAAAGATGCGCAATGAAACTCTAAGACATTTTATACCATTCATCCCAGCGAGAGTAAAATGTATTGGAGTCTAAAAGAAATTCTTGGGATAAGTGGTTCGAAGGGAATTGAAGCCAACTATACCAGGAGATGTTTGACTTATAGAAGATCAGAGTTCAGAACCAGGCGTACTTTGAATTTTCAGACCAATTAGCACAACCAGTCTTTTTCAATCGAATTCATATACGACAATCGTTTTCAAGCTTCGATCGAAACAATACCGTGTAACATTGTGTATGGCAGCAAGAGTTGGAACAAAAAAAGGGTCTGCATACTTGGTGATTATTCATTCTTATAAAGGTTCGTGACATTCTCTACGCTTTTAGCCTTGAAAATATTATCGAAACGATCCTGAGGTTCTTTTAGTAGAAGAAGTTGAGTTAGAGACGAACTTGAATTTCATTTTTCAACCCATGAAGATTTAGATCATAAATTCCAAGTGTCACACAAACATCAGATTTTTGTTGTAAAAGTTCTTTAGAAGAACCAGGAATGTGAAGAGATTTCTTTGGAAACCGAGGAGAAGATGAAGAAGTTTCACCCAGAGTTGTTTGCCTCGAACAAATAGAATCTGAGGACAGATTCTCATAAGGGGGAGAAATTGTAACGCCCCGACTTTTCGTGACAAGCTTGGAAGATCTCGAACTTCTCATTTTTTTATTTCTCGTTCCCATTCTTGACTTACGTGATTTAATTAATTTGTTTAATTTAAATTGATATTTGTGTTAATTGTGATTAATTTGCCTAATGTATGCCTAATTGATATTTTAAATTTTCCTGAATACTTTGAATTATGTGAATCCCGAATTATTTGATATGTGGCGAATTTATGTCTAGGTATAAATGTGTTTAGGTACTTTTATTAAATTGTGACACGTATATCTTTATCCCTAAATACCATTCTTAATTAAGAGATTTACTCATATAAAATAAATATATTATTTGATTGAATCAATTAAATTTTTATTTATTAGGATACTTCATATTAGATAGTAGTTTGGTAAATACTTTAATAATCATATTATGTGTGCATTTACCGACATCAATTAAAACAAAGAAAATAAATGAAATAAGGAAATAAGAAAAGAAGATAATGAGTTTGCTGGAGCTAGTGATCAAATTACGTAGATTTCCGCACCACACTTTCTAATATACTCTACACACTATATGAACAATAGTCATCAATAGAGATAAGAAAACTTCAGCTTCACTTTTCTTTTCGGAACTGCACATCACTGCAAACAGGTAAAACTCTACCCTGTGCTTCTTTCATCTCATTTAATTACCATAGAATCTAATCATTCCATTATTTTAACTGGTCGTGGACATAACTATTATGCTTGCTTGAATGTAATATCTAGTTGTATTTATTTATAGCTACAGTAAATATGATTTACTTCACATGGTAGTGGGTTGATGAATTTATCTCCTAGCTTTTGAAAATATTTGCTACTTAAAATTAGGAAGTTAATTGCGAAGAAAAAGAAGTGATTAATATACATATAAGTGCACTTTCATAATTCCATTAATTGATAATTAGTAATTCATGTTTTTCTTTAAGAGCTTAGTCACGGAATGACATTTTAAATGACATGGATGGATTCTTAATTCTTGTGGCTGGTGGTTAACATATAAACTATTCTAGGAAGGCACGTATGTATATGCATTCAGTAGAGATGGATTCTTTTCATATTCATACTTATATTTCCTTTTCATCGTTTTGCAGGACGATATTAAGATGATGAAGAGCATGGGTATTGATGCATACAGATTCTCGATTTCATGGACAAGAGTAATTCCTGGTAAGAATATATATATATAGATAACAAAGAAAAATATTATATATTATCTAATTAATTAATTAATTGTTTCTTGTATATTAACTACTATAGGTGGAAAAATAAACCTCGGTATCAACAGAGAAGGGATCGACTACAATAATGATCTTATCAACACTTGCCTTGTTAATGGTTCGACTCAAACTCTCTCTCTATATATATATATATGTATGATTAATTAATTAATTTGTTTATATAGTTAAATAATTTAAATTACTATAATTAGTTGATGTACATTGATATTATCATATGACGACATTAATATATTGCAGGCCTTCAGCCCTACGTCACTCTCTTTCATTGGGATCTTCCCTACACACTGGCAAAGGAGTATGGTGGTTTCTTGAGCAAAGACATAGTGTACGTAACTCATTCATTTTTCCTATATCGGAATTTGATCTGTATCACGAATTGGTTTCTTCTTCATTTCGATGTGAAAACAGGAATGATTTTCGTGATTTTGCGGATTTGTGTTTCTGGGAATTCGGCGATAGGATGAAACATTGGACCACATTCAATGAGCCATGGTCATACTGTGACTTGGGATATGTTGCATGTACTTTTCCACCTGGGGTTTATTACATACCTGAAGAAACTACAGGTAATGTTGCTGCCAGCGCACTCTGCTATATTGAACACGGCCAAATTGCATTTTTGATCCTATAACTATCCGATAGTAGTATTATTAGTCTTAAGATTTTTCATTTTGCAATTTTAGTCCTGTAATTTCCAAAATATTACAATTTTAGTCCTGTGCTCGCTGGATTCCCAATTCCTTGCCGGATAATGTAGGACTAAAATTACAATTAACATTTTGGAAATTATAGGACTAAAATTGTAATATTTTGGAAATTATAGGACTAAAATGGCAATATTTTGAAAATTACAAGACTAAAATTGAGAAATAAAAAACCTTAGGACTAACAATGCTATGTTTGGATATTTACAGGACCAAAAACACAATTAGGCCTATTGAACACCACAGACCATTTGAGCAACCTCAGATTTAATACATACATACCCCCTCCTGTCAAGGTATTGCCCGCAAGAAGTGATCCTTTAGAAAAAAAATCTGCTGAGAAAAGATCATCTGGGGATACCTCTGGTAAACCATACATGGACGATTTCCAAAAACAAGTATTTATTGCAGCAAAAAACATGTGTCTTGCTCATTCAGCGGCAGTTGGGTTATACAGGAGAAAATATAAGGTATGATATTCATTCTTTAGATCATCAAGGACATAATAAATAATTAGGAAAAATTGAAAGAATTGTTCAATCCATGGAGCCGGTTGTTTATCATTTTCAAATTTTATCCTGTACGTAACTTTTATGTTTTTGCTATTTTCGTCCTATAAGAAAATGAGCGACGAGAATGAAACCCGATAATGTCAAACTTACGGAACACATGAAACATGCAATTTAACCTATGGAATTTAAAATGTAATCCTTATTCACGATCATTTTCTTTTTATAATAAGAATGAACTTTTTAAATTATAGGCTCATCAAAAAGGCGAGATAGGGATAACACTTGTTACCTTCTGGTTTGAGCCTATAAGTGATTCACAAGAAGATAAAGATGCAGCAAGAAGAGCATATGATTCCATGTTCGGATGGTAATTAAGCATATATAATATCCAAATTAATTGCAATATATTCTAATTCTAAAGTTTGTAATGATGATGTTTAATTGATTAATTTAGGTTTTTGGAGCCAGTATTAAAGGGTTCTTGGCCAAAAAATATGCAGTGGTATATGCCCGATGAAGCAGAATTTTCCGAGCAAGAATCCAAAATGCTAATAAAAAACAAGATGGACTTTTTAGGTGTTAACTATTACTCAGCAAGATATGTGAAAAACAATCCCCCAGTTTATATCAAATAAATTAGAAGGATCTAAATGTAAAATTTCTCACCGCTGCCATCATCGCTAGAGCCACCACCTAGGTGGTCGACACCATATGCCACGATGATTCTCTCGTCGAGCCCGTCATATCCCCCAAGTCCGTTTTCCCATTTGACAACCACACCGGATATAATTTCAGGTCAAATATTCGTAAATCCACCTCAAAATCTAAATACTGAGATATGAAATTAACGAAGATCCGACGATTGGATTTCCAAAAAGAGACCTAGATGTAATTTTTCAAATATGTTTTATTTAAATGATATATGTGTTAATTGTAATTAAATTATCTAATCACTAATGTATGCCTAATTGATATTTTAAATTTTTCCTGACATTTTAAAATTTCTTGAACTTTATGTTATTTGATACGTGGCGAGATTTATGTTTACGTGTATAAATGTCTAGGTGATTTTATTAAATTTTGACAGTATATCTCTATCCCTAAAAATTAATAAGAACTAAAAATATTCTGAATGTAATTTAATGATTTTACACGAAATTATTGAGAATTTTATTCAACACATTATAACTTAGTATATAATTTTCTAATTTGCTAACCCATAATATAATTATAACTAATCAATATACATATATTTAACTACTTTATATTTCCTAAGCCACGTACGTATACATGTGGTTAAGTCAATTATCAGTAGTAACACATTTATCAGATTAACAAATATATATGTTGTAGGATATAATAATATTCTGAAAGGTTTATTATATGTTTGAATTAAAGTCGTCTATAATATTTGTCTTCTTCCAATAATTTATTGCTAACTTAAAGTTTCGAATTAACCATACAATGTGGTGGGGGCTTGGTGTGTACGTGCATGGGTTGGGAGGAGTAATTAAATATGGTCCCCTCTCTGTCCGTTCTCCTCATCACTCATGCACGTTTTTCTTATCTCTTTTGCAGACCATAAAAAAAACAAATTTATGGAGAATATGCTTCCATTATTGGGGGGTCTTTTGGTAATATCCAAAATGGCCGGTGAGATACACAGTACTAGTGGCAATGTACGTAATAATAATTTAAACGTTGGCAATGGTAGCTTTCACGTGTTTTTTATATGTATGCCAAAATTCAAATTCCAGTACTCTCACATTAATTATTCACGTGTTTGAATATGAGTCTGCATTTTTTGGATTTAGGGTTTCGAGATATTACTCTATTAAATATATAAATATATATATATATATATATATATATATATATATTATCTTTATTTACTTATAGCTTATTAATTAATATATAATATAATAATATTAAGCTCTTGAGTACCTATAATTCTTTGATTTATAAAATAAAATTTAATAAGTTTTCAAAAGGTAATTAAGTAACTGTGAAAATGAAAGTATTTATTGGATGTGCAAAAAAT
Source organism: Verbena officinalis (assembly GCA_958496215.1). NCBI lineage: Eukaryota > Viridiplantae > Streptophyta > Magnoliopsida > Lamiales > Verbenaceae > Verbena > Verbena officinalis. The sequence goes on from OY292388.1 coordinate 5,719,470, forward strand.
GTCCGCAATGTGCGATTTATAAATCAATCAACGATTGGAATAACAACGACTTTAATAGATTATTTTTAAATATTCAATTAGATGATAAAAATTTTAATTTTTATGAAATTGATTAAAGATTTACTTTCGAGATGTTGAGAAGAGCATACAATATGGACCTAATTTCTCATATGATACGATGCCATTTTTCGGTGGAATTTTCGGCAGCTAAGATGGAAAAGTACTAAATTCACATAGTTCATGAGGCAAACTGTAAAAAAATAAGTTTAGATAATAAAATTAAAAAATCGCCATAGTTGAAATGAAAAAAAATTATTAACCCTATATTTAAAGTTTTCTAGAATATTTGTACGTCTTCTTCCAATTTATTGCTAACTTAAAGTTTCGAAGTAACTATACAAATGTGGGGGCTTCTTGGCTCGGTCGATTTTCTTAATTTTAATTATAGGACACGTGTTAAAATCTTAAATGTCTTCTCCACTAGGGAAAACCCTAGCATCAAATGGACCGCTCCGTGGATAGTTGGAAAGAGTAATTAAATATGGTCCCCTCTGTCCGTTCTCCTCATCACTCATGCATGTTTTTCTTATCTCTTTTGCAGACCATAAATTTATGGACAATATGCTTCTCCATCATGGGGGGTCTTTCGGTAATATCCAAAATGGTGAGTATTAACTTTTGTAATACTACAAAACGCAAATTTTAAACTTAATTAAACTTACAACGAATTAATACAAAGTGTGGTAATCTGTAATATTAAAAATAATAGACATCAATTCACAAACTAATATAATAGAGCAAATTCATCCTCGAAAGACAGATTGAAAAATCTTGTAAGCTAATCCTTTTAACTTACAAACTACCATCAGCACCACCAGAATTAGACCACCAAAAAGAAGCTGATTTGTATTATTTATTTTTTTTAACTGAAGTGGATTAATGATATATGTGGCATCCAAATCATTAATTTTTGGTCGGAAAATTGTAAAATACACCATGTCATATTTTCCGGCGGGTCAAAGTCAATTCAGGTAAAACTTGTCCTTAAATTGCCAATTTTTAAAATGATCTACAGGACTATAATTCCAACATTTACAAATTAGTGTACCATTTTTCACACTAATGCAAACCTACGGGATGAAAAATGCGATTTTCCCTTTGCCTAATTTTAAGATTAACCCATCTTTTGTTAGAAGTGTTGTATACAAATACGGATACGGAAACGGCGATACAAACACAGTAACACGGAAAAATAAAGAGACATAATTTAAATTAGTTTATTGGTGGATGGCCATGAAAACGACATATATATATATTCGATCTCTGATTGCCAGCTTATATATATGTACGTATGTGCGATGCGGTCCCAGTTTTGAGGAAAAGAAGCAAAAACGACTTTGTTCACCTACGTAGAATTAATTACTAATTTCCCAAGTGCTTTCTTAATATGTTGAAGATCATACATTCTTTCTAGCATTAAATTTTAATAACATATCTAAAGCTCTAAACTCCAAATAAGAAAGATGTTAATCCAGTACTAATTAATTGTATTTGAATAATTAATTTTTAAAAACAATTTAAAAGTGAAATACATATAAAATATATATATGAATGCATAGAATCTTATCTTTGCTTTTGCACTATAATTGCAAAAAGTAAAAGCTTCAATATATATTATTAGTTAATTAACCTAATTGTGTCGCGCGTATGAGTTACTCACCATGCATGCAAGCAAAGAAGACAAGCCCCCTTGAGCTAGCACCTATAAATAGAGGATGTAATTCTTCATTTTATTCAAGCCATTATCCATATACAAATCTATCCTCCATAGAGCAACTAATTATTAATAGTCAATATATACAATGACTACTATTGCAAAAGTGGCAGCTGAAGCACAACGAGAAGCTGAAGAACTAGCAATAGCTGCAGCACAAGAAAAAGCAAAAGTAAGAGCAAAAGATCGAGTTCCAGCACGAGACGTTGACACTAAGTACAGCGGAATCACTCGTAACGATTTTCCTGAGGGTTTTGTTTTTGGAACTGGTACTGCTGCTTACCAGGTCTGTACGCAATGTTCATAGATTATTTATCAAGCTCAATATAAATCATTTTGTGTATTAATTAATTAATATATGATGCTTTGTTTTTAATTTATTCATTATCAGGTTGAAGGTGCTGCTGCTATTGGTGGTAGAGGCATTAGCGTCTGGGATGAATTCACCATGGATTCTCCTGGTATCTCTTTCTACATAACTTTTTGTATATAAAGTACATCATATCGAAAAATTAAACTTGGTTATTAATTAGTTAATGCAATGAACGTTGACAGGCAGAATTACCGATGGAAACAATGGAAATATAGCTCTTGATACCTATCACAGATATAAGGTATTTATCATTTCATTTGTTACAAATTAAAATCGGAAATTAAACTCATCGGTCTTTTCATATTCATACTTATTTTTAATTTTGGTTTTGAATATTGTCTTGCAGGAAGATATTAAGATGATGAAGAGCATGGGCTTTGATGCATACAGATTCTCGATTTCATGGGCAAGAGTAATTCCTGGTAAGAATATATATATATATAGATAACAAAGAAAAATATTATATATTATCTAGTTAATTAATTAATTTTTCTTGTATATTAATTACTATAGGTGGAAAAATAAGCCTCGGTGTCAACAGAGAAGGGATCGACTACTATAATGATCTTATCAACACTTGCCTTGCTAATGGTTCGACTCATATATATATTATTAATTAATTAGTTTGTTTATATAGTTAAATATTTTAAATTACTTAAGTTGAAGTTCATTTATATTATATCTCATGCATGCAGGCCTTCAACCCTATGTCACTCTCTTCCACTGGGATCTTCCCTACACACTGGAAAAGGAGTATGGTGGTTTCTTGAGCAACCGTATAGTGTACGTAACTCCTTCACTTTTCCTCTATATATGATTTATATTGGAATTTGATCGATATCACGAATTGGTTTCTTCTTCATTTCAATGTGGAAACAGGGATGATTTCCGTGATTATGCGGATTTGTGTTTCTGGGAATTCGGCGATAGGGTGAAACATTGGACCACATTGAATGAGCCATGGTCATACTGTGAGTTGGGATATGTTGCATGTACTTTTCCACCTGGTAAAAAGATTTATTACGTGAATGAAGAATCTCAACCTGATATTGCTGCCGTGCGCTCTGCTATAATATCGGACACTGCAAACAGTTTGAGCAACCTCAGATTTAATACATTTATACCCCCTCCTCCTACTATATTACCCGAAAGCAGTCTTCCCTTAGAGAAAAGATCATCTGGGGATACCTCTGGTAAACCGTACATGTCCGATTTCCAAAAACAAGTATTTATTGCAGCAAAATATATGTGTCTTGCTCATTCAGCGGCAGTTGGGTTATACAGGACAAAATATAAGGTATGATATTCATTCTTTAGATCATCAAGGACACAATAACTAATTTGAAAAAATTGCAAGAATTGTTCGATCCATGCAGTCTGTTGTTTATTGTACGTTTTCAAATTTTATCTCGTACGTAACTTTTAAGTTTTGCAAATTTCGTCCTATTAGAAAATGAGCGAATGACGGCGTTCATTAACAGAGAAGAGGTTCAGGGTCAAGTTCTTCTGACGGGGATGAAACCCAATAATGTCAAAGTTACAGGACACATGAACCGTGCAATTTAACCTATCGAATTTTAAATTTAATCCTTATAGATCATTTTCTTTTTATAATATGTATGAACTTTTTAAATCATAGGCTCAGCAAAAAGGCGAGATAGGGATAACACTTGTTACCACCTGGTTTGAGCCTTTAAGTGATTCACAAGCAGATAAAGATGCAGCGAGAAGAGCATTTGATTCCATGTTCGCATGGTAATTAAGCATATATAATATTTATCATTTTTTGTACATATATCCAAATTAATTCAATTTAAATTGCAATTAATGATGATGTTTAATTGATTAATTTAGGTTTTTGGAGCCTGTATTAAAGGGTTCTTGGCCAAAAACTATGCAGTGGTATATGCCCGATGAAGCAGAATTTTCCGAGCAAGAATCCAAAATGCTGATAAAAAATAAGATAGACTTTTTAGGTGTTAACTATTACTCAGCCAGATATGTGACTCCCCGAACCGATACTCCTAATCCCTATGAACATCCTTTCCTCAAATATCAGAATATGACTCTTCACGGTAAATTCGATCTTGACAACCTTTTAAGCTTTTCTTCAAATAGATAAACTTTGTATATATTAATGATGCGTTATTTTTTTTTTAATTTCCAACAGAGTATAGGGATGGCGTGCCTATTGGTCCAGTGGTAAGATTTGATATATATATATATATATATATATATATATATATATATATATATATATATATATATATATAAACTAATTATTCATATTTGTTCATATATCAATCATCACATATATATTTTGTCCTCGTCTGATATACATTTAGCCCGGCGTAGCATGGATTCGCATAGTCCCGTGGGGAATTAAGAGCCTCTTGAACAAAATAAATGAGTTGTACAACAATGCCGAATACAATGTCCCTTCTGTATACATCACTGAAAATGGATGGGGTGAAATAGGTGATCACAAACTTACTCCACGTGACGTTCTTCCCGACACAACGAGAGTGAAATATCATAGAGATCATCTTGGGAATATAATGGATGTAATCAAGTAAGATCTTTAAGCAAATCATTTTCTAAATATATAAACTAATTTTTTGTTGAATATCATTATCAAAATTATCTTTTTAACAGCGAGGGCAAATCAGCAGAGAAGAAGTTGGATATAAAAGGTTACTTTGCATGGTCATTGGCTGATAATTTCGAATGGACTGATGGATACACTGTTAGATTCGGGCTCATGTATATCGATTATGTGAATCATCTCAAAAGATACCCGAAACATTCAGCCCTATGGTTCTCTCAGTTTCTAGCCGGAAAGGTTGATGAAGAGATCCAGACAATTGTAGCAGGACCATGGGGTGGGACTGGTGGTAATGCATGGGACGATGGGTCCTACAATGGAGTTCGAGCAATAGAGCTTTCGTACAGGGATGTGATTGGCTCCTTCAGTGTGGTTTATGATTTGAATGGTAAACCTTTTGAAGGGCCAAAACGTCCTGGTACACATTCCTTCACAACTGTAAAGGTTAGCACGTAGTTTCTTTATTACATTTTCTTCTTCATTTTTATTTTTAGCTAATTATATATACATTAAAAGAAGAGAAATATATAACAATGGCTTTATATATGCATGACTCCAGATTGAGTTACAATTCCCAGAAGAGTATATAGTGAGTGTGAATGGATTCTATTCTCCTGTGTCTTGGCTTGCTACAAAGACTCCGGTCATACGGTCACTAACATTCAAAACCAACAAGAGAACTTTTGGACCATATGGCAGAGAGGAAGGCACTCCTTTTAGTTATCCACTGGAGAATGGCTTAATTGTTGGTTTCAATGGACGTACTGGCGAACTCCTTGATGCCATTGGCTTTCACTTGGCACTTTAAGATCATGAGCATATAATATATTTATAAATAAAATGACATCTAGGATGTCTTAGCTTATTTAAATAAAACTCAAATTTGGCTAATGGTATAATGGTAATCGTTGTTAGTTCTAATACTGACAACTATTGCCATGATATATTTACATAAGGAATGATTTGAGGTGGTGTGTTTGTGATGTCTAAATTGAGCTTCCTGTGTAAAGCTGATTAGTGTATGCATATAATAAAGCTGACGAATTCAGTGATGTGATGTTTGAACTAAGCTCTGTATACAGAGCTAATCAAATGAAATTACCACTATCCAAGCTATATTTTTTATCTTTTTTATCTGGTATCATCACTATATCCGAGCATGTGTGATGGTGCTCATGTGTGATCCAAAGCTATGTGCTCTCTGAAAATCAGCTTTCAAAATATCTTATACAATTTTTATTTAAAAAACATGCTTAAATATAGGATTTAAAAGTCATTTTATTTTTTTAAAATTTCGGCAATATAACAGCTGCATTTTAATAAAATCCAATTAAAAACCTGCATGAAAACCAATCCAATGTTCGAAGAACAATTTTATATACCTGTGTATATGTACCTGAGAGAGAGAGAGAGAGTTGAAATGAATTGTAGGTAGTGTTTGCAAACTCTAACAAAAAAAGTACTTTTTTTTTGAGAACTTTGGAAGTGTTCGGAAAACCAACTTCTGCTTATTTAAACAAAAATAACCTAAAAGCTGGAAGCATCTAAAAGACCAACTTTTAGCTTTAGCTTCTAGGTTATTGTCGTAAATAAGTGGAAGTTTATTTAGAGTAAGAAAACTGCTTTTGAACCTTTTCTTCCAAACACTCAACAACTTTAGCTTCCACTTTAACTTCTCCAAAAGTAAAACCTCTTGCAACCACCCACAAAATTTTATTACCAGAGCTAGGAGGTGGGATAGAATTTCAAGCTTATTCACCTCACCATCAACTCAAAAACATCCCACCTAATATTACGAATCTCTATGTCTTTATCATCGCTCTCCTGCAATGCATTCAACCAACTTTTCAGAAAGAACAAAACCAATTAAGAAAGAAAGGAAGAACACAATATTAGGTATGAAACCAGAGAAAATTGAAACAATTATATGCTTACCCGAGAACCACCATCAAACATAGCCCGGAAAGCATCAGAAAACAAATTCTATGTGCATAGAACTGCTTTCCTGGCGATGAAAACAAAAAATGATATGCTATTATTGACAAGAATATTTCTCATAATGAACATAGAGAAATCATCCAAGCTAAAAAGTTTTCCACCTTCAACAAAAAATGTCACATCAGATAATCAAGGATTATTTACATACTGCCAACCCAAATACACCTGCAGCAGAAATACAAGATCTTGTTAATATTGTAATCTTGTTAACCGCTTTACGAATTACTTAGTTGAATTATGAGCCTCGTCTCTTATTTTATTGTTCAATAGAGTTAAAGTTGCTAAAACGGGCTTATAAGTCAACTGGGCTAGCTTTTAAATATCGGCTCGAATTATGTGCTTAAATGGTTGCAAGAAGGATCCGTTCGTCGACGTTTAATGTTTTAAAATGAGCTGAGCTAACGTGTTAGCATTTTCTTGTGAAATCCTTAATTTCTTTAATTATTTTCTTAAAACGTGTAGCATTTCCAGCCCTTTTGGTTTTAACTATCAAATGACAAACGGTAGTCCACTATTATATTATAGCTTCTCACTGAGTATCTTTTCTACTCATCCTCTCGTTTTAATTCTTGCTTCAGGTGTTGTCAGACAGAAAGGTGGCAGTGTCACTTTAATAGTTGGTTGGCGGCAGCAGATCTAGATGTGTTTCGTGTCTGTCTTGGTTAGTCGGTGTCCATCAACAGTCTTGTTTTATTGATGTCGATTTCTTGTTTACTGCTTCTGTTATAGTTGAAAGAATTGAAGATATGTGGTTTGTTTAACCATAATAGTTGGTAAAATATTAATGTAGTGGAGCCAGGTGTGGCGTCTGTATATCTAAGCTGAGTTTATATTTTGGATTGCCTAGCTTTTGGCCTTTTGATATGAATATTATTTAATTACTTCTGCTTTCTCTCTGTTAACTGCTGTCATTGTTGGATGTACTGCTGTTGTTGCCATTTATTTGATCGAGTGAGCGCCGTTCGCTGGGATGGATTCTCGAGTGGGGCGTCCCGCCATGCTTGGGAGTCTATTTAAGTGCAGGTGCGGTGCTCTTCTTCCCATCCTTGGAGAGGGGCGCTACAGATTTAATAATTTAATTTATTTCATATGCAGAGAAACGAATTTGGAATTAAAAATATTTTCAGCTAATCATGACGAAAAAAAAGTAGGAAGAGCCATCAAAGTTCCTATAATGGATATTGTAGTTCCCCGGCTCTACAGTCGCCGAACCTAAATGGACATTCAAGCGTTGACTAACGTTATCGTCCAATAATACATCCCGGCCAACGGCTCTAGCCAAAACACTAGGCAACAGTGATTCTCAAAAGACGACATCCACAAAATCATGAAACTGTAGCAGAAGCATTTAAATAAACATAACCATATAATATAAATGTCGTCCATGGGCCAAGCAATAATCAACAATCCTAATATCTCCAACTATGCCTCATTAGGGCCGAATATAAATAGAATTCAATAACATCATTGGTATATCAGAACAGTAATAAAGGTCCTAAGTAATATCCTCAAACTAAGAGTACGAATAACAACAACCCTAGATAACTCAAAATGTAAAAGAGCCTATCTAGACACACTGTTGCCATTCCGACATGTGAAGCATGTCAGCCTCTCATAAACTGAAGCAAGAACTAAAATATGAGGGTGAGTTCAAAATAACTCAGTGAGTGAATGATACATATATACAGAGCAAGTTTGAGTTACAATTCCGATTTAAGATGAAAGTAATAGACTGATATAAGTTCAAATATCCTGTTTGTAATTCGACTTGATATGAAAGCAATAAACAGTTAATAATGAACAATAAATATCCCGGTGAGAGCGGGCCTATCACTCCTTATAACTCCCAACCATATAAAAATACTCCAGCACCGTGCCAAGTCAAGGAGCAACCCGAGACCCGACTATAGAATAAAATTTGAGGAAAACGTGCGACAAATGCAATGCTCACCATCGCTCCGGCTCATGCCATACTCCGACAAACCCTCGACGAATCTTAATTTTGAAGAATCATACATCGGGAGTCACCCTAAACGCTCGTCTCCATGTTTCCTCTCCGATACAACCTCCGAGCCCCACCAGAAGAATAGAAAGATCACAGTTTTGCTCGCTTTTCAAAAGAACCTAATCCACTATGTTTTTGGTGGCCAAAAAAGCCTTGTGGCAAGTTGGGTGACGATCAAGGTTACACACATAAGTGTCGTACGCTTCGGGAGAGTCGTATCGTTCATGCACCTAATACTACTAGAAAATATGTTGTTTGCAACCGCGGTTGCAATCAAATATGGCTAATTCTGGTTGCAAAATCGTTTTAGCAACCGACTTAGCAACCAAAAAATTTGGTTGCTAAAACCCCGGTTGCTAAATTTGGCAACTATTTTTGCAACCAAAATTTTGGCAACAGAGTTTGCAACTAAACAGCAGTTGCCCAAAACAGAGGACGTGTCATGTCATTTGGCAACCGAAAAGTCGGTTGCAATTTTTGGTAAGCTTTGACAATTATTGCAACCATCATTCGGCTGCAAATTTGGTGAATTTTTGCAACTAAAATGCCAGTTGCAATTTGAATATTTTTTTGCAACCATTTTTCAGTTGCAAATTTCATTCATTTTCCAATTATTTTTCCGACTGCAAATTTCAGTTATTATTCTTTTGCAACTGAATTTTGGTTGCAAAGAGAATGATATTATTAAATTTTTTTAATATCTTTTGCAACCAAGCAACGGTTGCAATAAAATTTTCAACACAAAATTTATTATATTTTTTATAAAATTGGTTGCAAAACCAGTTGCAATTCACAAATTCTGAATTTTACAATATAACCTACAATACCAATCAAATCAAAGGAACCAAATACGAAAAATAATAAACCAACCACTTTAAATTAAATCAATCCCGCAATCATTTCAAATGTAACAAATCCTGAATACATATTCATAATTCTTCAACAACAAGACCATTTCCAATAGAACCAAAATCCTAAACATGTACAAAGAGAGTGCATGAATGACTAACTATTACAAAACTCCTTTTAGTCGTTGGTCACTGGAAACGTTGACATTATCCTCCATATTGAACATAAAATCATGAAGATTTGAGAATATCATAGCAAGTCATGATTTAACTGAAAATGCCATAGCAGACAGTGTACTATACTAGATACCCACACCAAAGTTGAAGCCACAAAAGCAATAAGCACTTACTAGTTTAATTTTCACAAAATCCAAATGTTTTGACATATCAATGTTGATCTCATAGTTTCCACTTCTTGAGCTCATTCTTGACTTTCTTGGACACCTCAGAACTTGGTGCATTGTACTTCAAAGCAACCTAGAAAGCAGATAAGGCCTCTGCACAACAAGCAATGAAAATTAATATCTGATACATGATTTGTTAAACTGCCTAAGCGAAATTATAAAATAACATACATGTTTATATTGCTCCATTGCCTCTAAAACACATTGTTTCCTGAAACAACCTTCCTCTACCCACGTGATCGAATTCCAAGGAACAACCTTGCTCCACCCATGCAAATACAAAGTCTAAGGAAATTTTAATCATCCAAGTGATCGAATAAGACATACTCTTTTAGTTTCTCAATACGAACAACCTTCCTCTACCCACCACAAAGTTGCAACACTCAAATCGCATAGGAAAAACAATTAAATACAAAATTTATGTGGTCCTTTAAATTTGCAACTTTTTGACAGAGATGCCAAGTATGCCTGAACCTGTAAATGATCCAAGTAGAGCAAAGAATTGGACATGATTGATCATTTGCATCAGATGAATTAAACTGATTAATAATTGCAGAATCTATTATAAAAGACATACCATCGTGCTGGATTCCATCTCAGAATCATAGGGATGATCAAATGGATTGAAAGACTTAAGATTAGTTGCAGATGAATGTAAGCCAACCTACAACAAGAATAAACTATCCATCAGAAACCAAGTAGATTAATCAAAATAGAAGAGTGCCATGAGCTTACTATCAAGACAACGCCTTTCTACTATGTTTTCTCTTCGATGGGTTACAATCAGACTGTGAAAGAACCAAAAAAGCACAACAGAAAAGCCATAAGAGGCAGAGTCCCAATCATATCGAGAGCTGAACGCTGCGTAGCATCATCTTCAACCAACCTCGTGATCTGCCCTCGGGGTTGAAACACGTGGAACTCACCCATATAGAAAGTGGTCCGGGAATATTCAACTCTACAAATGCTGAAAATCTGCAAGAGGGCCTTGAAATATAACCAAACAAGCTCATATAACTTTAAAAGTTCTGCAACTAAAGTGACTTCTGTTTTTTAAGGTCTTATTCAAACGAATTCTACGAGATTCTTTTACATTTTTCTCAACACTTTTGCTGTTAAAACTAAACAGGAGATGTCATACTATAAAGAAAGGCTAAATAAGTTACAAATAAAGATAAATGTGCCGCTTTCCTTAGAGAAACTGCAAACTAAGGACCTAAACAGTAAACACTAAACCTTCAACAGGATGCTGGATGATTCGGCTATTTAGATGCCCTAATTGCAGATAAGTTCATCTCAATTTCTCAATTAACCCTAAACCCTTTTACATTTTTTAATTGATAAAGAAGTGTCAACATACAAACATATGAAAGTACAAGAGAGAGTCAGAGAGAAACTTACAAGTTAGAGCAGCGGCAGTGGCGGAACGGCGGTGGTGTTATGGCAGAGGCATAGTAACAACTTACAGCACCGGTGAGGCGGCGGCGGTGAAGGGGCTCCGAAGCAGCGACAACCTCTGAAATAGAAGAGGTATGAAAGAGAGAAAGAGAGAGAGAGAGGAAGAGAGAAAGCGAGAGACTTACCTCGCAGCGATGACGGCGACACCGGCAACGAGAAGAAATCTGCAGCCTTTCTGAGGAGATTTTGGAAGGTGAAGCGGGAGGTGAATACGGATGAAAGTAAAATTATTTTTACTTGGGAAGTGAAGAAAGAGTTGGGAAATTTTAGTGGAAAAAAGGTTTTGCCCAAAAAAATTGAAAAAAAATAGTTGGAAATTTTGGTGGGAAATCGAAAATTTTGCAACTGTAATTGCAGCCGAATTTCAGTTGCTTTATTATTATTTTTTTGTGATTTTCTAAAATTGCAACTGAAATTTGATTGCAAATTAAATCAAAAATTAATTATATAATGATAGATTATTTATATATAATCGTAGATATATAATTTATAATTCCAATTCCAATTGCATGGTTAGAGTTGGGACATTGAAATTAGTTTCTTAGACCCTTTGCTTGACATTGAAGCCTAGTATAAAACTCGATACCAAGGCATACAAAATCAGGCATTCTCAATCCTCTACTCAAAACAACCAATTCAATTAGTGAAATATCTCGATGTTTATAGTCAAACAAAGTTACTTAATATTATCAAGTCTCGTGATTACCTCAATTTACTCAAAAAGTGATCAAAAGTGAGTTAGGTTGTCGAACTTAATGTATAAGAGGACTAGTTGGATTCTTCCTTCTCGGTGATCACAAGCTAGCTAGAAAAGAGAGGAAAGAAAGAAGAAAAAGAAAAAGAAAGAACCGTGGAAGAAGACGAAGAAGGGACGGAAGAAAAAGAAATGGGTTTGGGCAAGACCCAATATAGAAAACTCAAATAAAATTTGGGTGTTACAACCTTCCTCTCTTAAAAGAATTTCATCCTCAAAACTTAAAAATAAATTATCTCAAGGGATTAAACAACAAATTAAACTGAACGGTGTGACAGTAAAATTGCCGACTCAAGAATAGCTTGAATCTCATGGGCAGGAAAAATTTGAAAGACCAAGGAAAAAGGGAAATCTTGATTAAAATGATATTGTCACTCATTCAAATGAATAACTCAGTTTAATTAAGTTAATAATACATTGAACATATTAATTAATAATAATTATTATGAGATGAGTAAATCTATAAATAACCCTCGAAATGGAATTTGTGAAGCCCAAAAAAAAAAGGTCAGCACTGACATCAGCAATGACCTCAGCGCTTAAGTCAGCAACAATGCTTCAGAAGCTGCCGAACTGTTGCTGAGAAGCTGTTGTCCAGCTTTTGAGCTCCCCCGACCTGCAAAATCCAGAAAACAAGGTTTAGGACGAGCAAAATATGATATTTACAAGTATTAATAATGAGTCTAGCCAACCACATTACAGTGATCATTCCCAAAATTGAAAAAACACCCGAGAATTTGGCATTCGCCACACTTACACGCACAACCGAATGGGAACATCAACTAACTCACTTTCAACTGAACGAACACGATGGGCAGCACGCGAAGCATCAATCATCGTACGACGGCGCCAGCGATCAGCTCCCCGTCGCCTACTAAAAAGACTTGAAATCTGACATCCACAGCAGAGAGCAGCTTTGCAACACTCCAATTGGCCAGGGAAAAAAAGGGACTAATACATTGAGCTGAACCAATGTTCAGCTCCAAAGAACGTGGCAAATCAAGCCTTTTAACTTTTTAAAAATCAAATTCAAGCTCATTTTTTAAAAATATGCATTATCTAACTTCTGAACTTTTTCCATACTCTCAAAAACCTGCAAGTTTAGCTTTTACATTTTGTAAACTAAAACAAGAGCTCATTTAAAGAAACTTGACTTGTATACCTTTGAGTTTATTCTTTATATTACGTAACCTACAACGGAAGCTCAATCTTCTGACTTTTTCAAACTTAAACACAAACTCATTCGTTACAACCCAGCTCTTCTGATATCTGCACCTTTTTCAACTCACAAAATCAAGCTTTATTTTGAAAAGTTCGGCAAATTAAACTCTTAAAATTTCGAAGCTCAAACTCAAGTATCTTCTTAAAAGAGAAGAAAAAGGATTCTTAAACTCAAGCTCTATCATTACAACCTAACTCTTATAATTTGGACCTTTTTTCCCCCCAAAATCAAGCTTAATTTTCAATAGGTTGGTAAAATGAGCTCTCAAAAGTTCCCAACCCCAAGCTCAAGCCTCTATTCACACTTAAACCCTTTCAGTACAACCCAACTCTTCTAACTTTTGCACCCTTTCTCACTCTCAAAATCAAGCTTTATTTTGAAAAGTCTGGCAAATTAAGCTCTCAAAATTTTCCAAACTCAAACTCAAGTACTTCTTAAAAGAAAAGGTAAAGGATTCTCAAGCTCTTGCTCATTAAAATTATTGTACTGCCTAGATTTTCAATTTTTTTTTTCTACTTACAAGCATAGGAGATATTTTGTTAGATTTACGAAATTATTTGAAACCTCAGGGGGTTTTCTGCAATTTATGAAAACAGAGGGGTATTTTCTAATTATGGAAAATCATATATGTAATTTCCCTAAATTATTTCACTTGTTCGATGCAGAAATTAACGTGATGGAACATAGACCACCCATTATTGCAGCAGCAGCAGTTCTAGCGGCTTCTGATTATCAGTTAACTAAACATGTAATGGAGATTAAGATTAATGCAGTCCCATCATGGGGGTCCATAGAAAAAGTGAGTTCCCTAGCTTATAATGGTTTTTTGAGGTATCAGGGACAAAATATAATATGTTAGTAATAATTCCATATTTTGGTATCAGAACTCACCTTTTCAATGGCACATTCACATAGATGCTTTAGACCTTCTAATAGGTATCGATCAGCAGCCATCAGAAGATACCGTGCTATAACTGAGTTGACAACTTGACATCAACTGATCCTGTGTATATGTACCTGAGACAGAGAGAGAGAGTTGAAATGAATTGTAGGTAGTGTTTGAAAACTCTAACAAAAAAAAGTACTTTTCTTCTTTTTTGAGAACTTTGGAAGTGTTCGGAAAACCAACTTCTGCTTATTTAAACAAAAATAACCTAAAAGCTGGAAGCATCTAAAAGACCAACTTTTAGCTTTAGCTTCTAGGTTATTGTCGTAAATAAGTGGAAGTTTATTTAGAGTAAGAAAACTGCTTTTGAACCTTTTCTTCCAAACACTCAACAACCTTAGCTTCCACTTTAACTTCTCCAAAAGTAAAACCTCTTGCAACCACCCACAAAATTTTATTACCAGAGCTAGGAGGTGGGATAGAATTTCAAGCTTATTCACCTCACCATCAACTCAAAAACATCCCACCTAATATTACGAATCTCTATGTCTTTATCATCGCTCTCCTGCAATGCATTCAACCAACTTTTCAGAAAGAACAAAACCAATTAAGAAAGAAAGGAAGAACACAATATTAGGTATGAAACCAGAGAAAATTGAAACAATTATATGCTTACCCGAGAACCACCATCAAACATAGCCCGGAAAGCATCAGAAAACAAATTCTATGTGCATAGAACTGCTTTCCTGGCGATGAAAACAAAAAATGATATGCTACTATTGACAAGAATATTTCTCATAATGAACATAGAGAAATCATCCAAGCTAAAAAGTTTTCCACCTTCAACAAAAAATGTCACATCAGATAATCAAGGATTATTTACATACTGCTAACCCAAATACACCTGCAGCAGAAATACAAGATCAGTTAATGAGCACAAATGATTTGACTAACTAAACCAAATTACAAAAAAAAATATTCACATGATTTATTGTAGTAGTAGGAGCTGCATCCTTGGAAGAGAGTGAGGTAGCGTTATTAGGTAACCTGCATAAAGCAGAACTCTCTATTTGTTGCTTCGAGTAAGCAGATTCCAGAATTTCTAGAAGCAGCAAAAGTCCTGCAAGAGCATATTGCAGAAAGTCTAAAATGCATCTTCTCACAACATTGACATTAAGAAATGGATTTGAAAAAAGGTATATACCATTTTTATCAAGGGTCATGTGGAGAACAAAGATGAGTTAGAGCCAAAGCCACTCTCTTTTGAACAGTTTTCTCCCCCATACGCATCATATACAATAAGTTGCTTAGTACCTGTCCATAATAAATGCTTAATCAAGTTTAAGATCCACATTTTAAAGTTTTATAATTTTGTAAATTTAATATTTTACTAAACCTGACTCACCTGTCCATGGATCTTATCCTTGAGTCTTTTAAGAGTGTTGGCTACACAAAACCTTGTAGGCTGCAGTAAAATGATTCTGAGAAGATACATCACTTATTAATTAGTTATTTACTTGATTAACCCAATAAGTTGCAAATTACCTTCCAAGACCCTACCCTCTCAACATTTGTAACATTTTTTCCCATTTCTCAACCACTTGCAAAATTAATTGCTTGTATTACATAAATTAGAACCAAATCTCATTTAAAAAGGAATAGCATCCTAATAATTGAGACAAGCAGGCCTCCCTACTCAGCATGGACTAAAAAATTAAAAAAGAAAAAACCAAGCCAAGCCTATGAAGTTTCCAACACCAAATTCCAACCCACTTGGCATCATCAAACACGCTCTAGGACTGTTTTTCTCAAGCAAAACCAGACTTAAGTCTACAAATTCTAACAAGTCAAGCTAAATTGGGAATCCTATCGATAAAGAAGAGGCATAAGCATCGCCTCTCGATCCAATCCGTCTTCCCTGGGGCGATATCGATCCAATCCGTCTTCCCTGGGGCGATCCTCCCGGTGAACTGACCGTACCCCAAACCGACACAGGTGAACAAGTAGAGTATACTAGGGCACTTTCTATATATCTGTCTCCATCCAATCAGTCCATACTCTAGAGAATCAGGCTCGGCAAAAACGAGACTAGGATAAATCTTTGAAAGAACTGATTAATCGGACGAGAATAAAGATAGAGTCCCATTCTACATGTCAATACCGGCAAGAATGAAATTTATTGTAAGAGGAAAATCCGTCGACTTTAAAAATCGTGGGCTTCGAAATGTGGTATTTCGTTAGTGATCTTTTCAGGGCCTTAGCTTGTCAAAGAGTCAGATATCAAACTCATCCTTGCAGACTACATCAAGCTTTCATCACACAAATGCACACGCAGCAACTTATAAGTAATATATTATATAAATAGGTTATAAATTGTATCACACCGATTATATAAATGACTAATTATAAGCTATATTATATTATTTAATTGACTTATGAGTGTCTCATAAGCAAATTATGATGTGTAATTACTATATATATATATATATATATATATATAGATATATATATACTGTATGACTTATAAGCTCTATCATATCATTCAAGTGACTTATGAGTCTTATTATATCATCTAAATCACTCATAATATAAGTTAATTATAAAATTTAAGGGCGAATTATATATGGGTCCCTGACGTTTGTCATATTTATATTTAGATCTACTTAAATTTATGTATTATATCTAGGTCCCTGGACTGGTCTATATTTGATCAAATTTAATATAAAACGTGGGTGTCTAGATGTAAGTGACACTCAGGATCGTTTTATCTAACTTATATTGTATACATTTAGGTCCCACCACCGACTTAGAAGCGAATGTTGACCAATTTAGGGATCTAAATGTAAAAATATTGATCAATTTAAATACTTAATTATATATAATAAATGCATTTAAAATGACCTAAATATAAGGGACCTAAATACAATTCGCCCTAACATCTAATGACTCATATATATTATACATTATAGATGACTTATAAAATTATTACATTATGTAATTAACAACATAATCAATTAATAAACTATATAGTTGAATATCACTTAGACGATACATATATTTGCAATTACTTTTATTACCTAGCAACCGATAATCGGTTGCAATTTTCTATCATAAAAAAAATTAGATTTTTTATTATTTTAATCATGCTTTTGCAACCGACATTCGGTTGCAATTTGCAATTACGAAAAAAAAAAACAATTTTTTTTTATTATTTTATTGTAAAGGAATTTAAATAGTAAAAAATTATAATTAAATTTTATTATCATATTGCAACCCTTATTTCGGTTCCAAATCCGGTTGCAAACTTAGGAATTTTTTGAATAGAATTTTGCAACAACTTGTCGGTTGCAAAATATTCTATAATGATTTTGCAACCGATGTAAAAAACAATTTTTTTTATTATTTTAATCATGCTTTTGCAACCGACATTCGGTTGCAATATAATTTTTGGTAATTTTGCAACTGACGATTTGGTTGTAAAGGAATTTGAATAATAAAAAATTATAATTAAATTTTATTATCATATTGCAACCCATGTTTTGGTTCCAAATCCGGTTGCAAACTTAAGAATTTTTTTAATTGAATTTTGCAACAACTTGTCGGTTGCAAAATATTTTCTAATGATTTTGCAACCGATGTATCGGTTGCGATTTGGTTGCAACATTATGAATAATTTTTAGAGAGTTTAGCAACTATTATTGCAACCAAAATTTGGTTGCAAAAGTAAAAAGAATTCAACAGACATTCGCTACCGATGGTGCAACCGAATTGCGGTTGCAAAATTAAAATTTTGACTTTTTAGATTTTGGTTGTAATTTCACTATTTTAGCAACCATTATTGTCGGTTGCAAAAATTGTGGTTGCAAACGAGCTGTTTTCTAGTAGTGAAAGTATCACAAAAACAAAACGTTTCTTGCCTTGAAATAAAAGCATTTGGTGTTGATACAGATATAGATTTGATATTAAAAGATTTGATCGAAACTATAAGAATATCCTTCGAAATATTTAATAAGATTTAAGAAGGTATAAAAGATTAATGCATATATACGTAAGGGAAGGGTAGCATTTGATTTCACAATTATATCAACACAAGCCCAGTTTTAAATCGTTAGAAACCCACACCTGGATCACCAAAAGATTATGCGAACTAGCTACGGGCTCACTAACCCTCCTCCTCGGACTAATCTGTAATACACAGGACATAACGGTCAAAACGAGACTCTAAAAATATGAAAAATGCAATAAAAGACGAACGACTAAACAAAAAGTTTCACAATCATACATGCAAGGAAGGTATCACATAAGTTTTGGGTCAATTGGACCTCGTATGCAATAGATAGAAAATTTGTTGAAATTTTCGAATGCACTATTCACAGTCACAAACATGCGATAAATTCATAAATCATATAATTCGTATCTAATTCATAATTATAGAATACATTAGCGAATAAAGAATTCGAAAAAACAAGCCTCGAGTAGGGCCACAGTGCAAAATGCGTTGTTCCTAACATAAGGTTTGCTTCGAGATTGGCTGAAAAACTATATTTTTTTTCTAAGTGTGATATCCAAATGGGGTACTGCACGGAGTACAGGCCGTGTGGCTAACTCAGAATTGGCACGCATGGCCTTACCATACGCCGTGTGAGTAGGTCATGTGCACCCATACGGGATACCACACTCGTGCCGTATGCCGTGTGGTTCTTAACATTGCAGCAGAACATTTGCGCTAAAATGCAACAACAGAAAAACCAACAAAAATCATCCTAGCCAAAAATCTACTAATCCAAACATGATGAAATTCACAACATAGATCAAACATATCGAGAGCTACATGTACGTCCAAGAATCACACGAAATAAGCAAAAAACGAGAGAGATATTGACATAAGCCCTAACATGCTTATTATTCAACCAAATCACTGAAAATCAACAAAAATGAAATGAAAATGGGTGAAACTTGGTATCTACCTAAAGAGCATATTGTGGGGAGCATGTAGGTTTTCACGCATCGGACTTTGGTCGAGAAACGAGCTCGTGGAATCGATTTGAAGTTCAAATGCCAAACCCTCTTTTGTTTCTCTCTGGGTTGATTTTTACGCAGTAATAAAAGTGAAAAAGAAAAAAATCTTTTAATATCTAATGTGTTTTAAGACGAAGGGGCAAAACAATTATTTTGAAATTCACTAGAAAGGGCTAATTCTTAAATATGGTAATATTATAGTCAAATCGAAGCTAATCACATAAGGAATTATAAAACGCAAGTTAAACACTCATACGACATCGTTTACAAAATTCCTAAAACACATATTCAAATAATACAAAAAATCGAGGTAAAGGTGAATAATTATGCAAAAGACTTACTTATATAAAGCTCGATTAATATTCGGGTCATCACAGATATACTTTTTATAATATTCAAGATATAATATTTAATTTTTAAATTATTGATTTTCATGTAAAAATTTGTATACATAAAATATTCTGAACATTTTATTATTATAATTCGTAAATCAAAGATAAATATTTTTCTCTTTTCAAACATTTAATCATTTGTAAGAGCTTAGGACTACTAAAAATTGATGTATTAAACTATTGGCCAAAACAAATATTTATAAGACTATACGTCTTAATTTTAAATTTAATTAGTGTTAATTACCTACTTAGTGGGGACACCTTTTTCTAACCTACTGTGTTAATCGTGTGGTTAGATATGAGTTGTATAAACCAAAACTTACAGATTCTTTTAGAATATATATAGTTTTATAAATATAAAAGATTATAATTAAATAAATTATTAGATAAGTATAGGTTTTAATTAAGTAGAATTCTCGGATAAATCTCATAAAGTGAATCTTATTCTTATTAAATTACTCAATAATTATGGATTCTTAGTATTATTAAAATACTTTATTATTTATATACTTATAGATTTACATATTTGTACAATTATTTAATAAAAATATGTGTTGGAAAAGGGTATTTTAGTCATCACAAGAAAAATGACAAACTTACTCGTACTTTTATAATAGATAATATAATATAATACATAGAGATAGATATTTAAAATGAATTTTTTAAATCACAAGTTCGCCAGCAAGGCAATATATAATATAGGGCTAACACTTGTTACCGCCCGGTTTGAACCCATAAAGTGAGGATCCCAAAGATAAAGAAGCTGCAAGAAGAGCACTTGATTTCTATGTGGGGATGGTAAGCATAATATTCATATATCATTTTTATTATACATTATGGTTAGATTTTCACAATCATTAAATTAATTGCAGTACTGATCTAAAGTTCTAATGATCATGACGTTTAACTTGTAGGTTCTTAGAGCCTGTATTAAAGGGTTGTTGGCCAGAAACTATGGAAGAATATATGCTCATTGAAGCAGAATGTCTCCCTGAAGAATCCAAAATGCTCCAAGAAAACAAGATTGAATATTTAGGGTATAAATTATTGTTCAGCCAGATATGCACAAAACATTGATCACAAAAAGAATAACTATGATCATCGCCATCAGCATTCTTTTATCACATATCAGTATTGTGCTACTCTTACCAATATGGTGTGGCTCAGTTGGTAACACGGATTGTGTTTTTGGGAAGAGCCTCAGGTTTAATCCCCACTAAACACATTTGTTGGGAGGGGTGAAGAGCATTAACTATGACTAAGCCATAAACTGGATTAAGGACCCTCAATGTAGGATTACCCGAACCGATAATTTACACCAAAAAAAATTATTGTGCTACTCTTGGTACACTCTTAAAAACATGCATGTTTGGTTATGCTTCTTTAATTTATAAATTAATGATGCATTCTTTTATTTTATTTTTCTTTTTTGTTCTAACAGAGGAAAAGAATGGCGTGCCTATTGGTCCGGCGATAAGGTTTAATTTATTTTCGCAGGCATTTACCATTGATTCTGTTATTTTTGGGCTATAATATTATTTTCTTTAATATATTAACTAATTATTCATGTTTGTGGTCTGATCATATATATATATACATTTAGCCCGGCGTAGCGTAGATTAATAGCATAGTCCCGTGGGGAATTAAGAGTCTTGAACGAAATAAATAAGTTGTACAAAATTAATTCCGATTACAATGTCCCTGCGATATACATCACTGAAAATGATACTAATTAATTTTAATTAATTAATTGTTGCTATACAATTAATTAAATTCTCCATATTAATCAGTTTGGGTTTTTAAGTTTAATTGGGTTAATATATACTTAATTAATATATAATAACTTATCATATTTATTATATATTTTACTGTGGATATATAGGCTGGGGTGAACTAAATAATTAATCAGAAGCGTATTGCTTGTCAAGTTGCTGCCGACACAACGAGGGTGGGATATCATCAAGATCATCTTAGAAGTATAATGGATGCAATCAAGTAAGATCTTCAAGGCAATTAACTTCTCAATATATAAAAACTCCTATTTTTTAAGATTTCATAGCAAACTATCTATTATAAATATTAATAAATTATTATTATTATTATTATTATTATTATTATTATTATTATTATTATTATTATATATCTTAATTTTTTATAGGGAGATAGGGGATAAGTTGGATATAAAAGATTATTTTGCATGGTTATTGGCTGATAATTTTGAATAGCTTGACTTGACAAATTATAAAAAGTTACTTTGCATGGTTATAGCTAGCTTGATAGGGTATAAGTTGGATATAAAAGGTTACTATAGCTTCCTTAATTAGGCACAGGTTAAGTTTGTTCTATGGAGGTTCAATTTATGAGGTATTTTTTTAAATGTCTAATATGGAGGCTCTCTATTTTCCTTAATGTGGGACAAGTTATGAAACACATAAATGGACAAGACGACACATACATGATACGACACGACACGGACACACTGATACAGATTTTTTTCAATATTTTATACTAAATTAGAAATGTTCGACACGGATATCCGACAACACCAATATCGGATATATGACACGACACAACGAGATGAGATTTTTAGAAGTATCAGAAAATAATCAACGTATTCCGTGAGACACCTACCATCACAACTCGTAAAATTGAATTCGAACCGGTTGGTAATAAGTCCAAAATGACTAAGCTACATGATCATTTATGCAAATTTTCCAGTGAAATTATAATTAAGTGAAGAAGATGCCCTGTTCCTTTCGTACAAATAAATTTTCAGATTGGCATGCATCCAAACTTAAAATTAAGGAATTGCAATTAAATATGATTATGATTGACGTATATACGAGCAACCCTTGAACCAATTGCTTTACCTATCTTTGGTAGCTTGTTATAATTAGGTCTGGACCATCTAATCACTTCATTTATTTCTACCACAAATTTAGAAAATTTGATCGGGAAATATGTGTTTATATGTTTTAGAGAAAATTATATTGGGGTTTTTGACGTTTGTTATATTTGTATTTAGGTCCCTCTATTTTCATTTTTTATATCCTACTCCCTTGACAGATCAATCGTTAGTCATTTTCGTTAATTTTTTTTTTCTACCGTTGTGGTCGTTTCATCGAGACGGTGAATTTGGACTATAAATTTGTCTGATTCTTTGAAGAAATGAGAAAGTTACAAGCTTAAGAAATTTTTCTTCAATTGTATATATAGTCCAAATTTCCCGTTTCTTCATCGAATCAAATAAATTTATATTCCAAATTTATCGTCTCAATGAGAAGAACACAACGGTACCAAGAAATTAACGGATCTGACTAATGGTTGACCGGTCAAGGATTAGGATGTAAAAAACGAAACTAGTGGGACCAAGATGTAAATATGGAAAATATTAGGGACTCCAACGTAATTTGTCCTATGTTTTATATGCCCTAATGTGTTGAGAAAAATTATACCTAGGACCCTATTTTTTGGGCTAATTACATCTAGGTCCAGCAGAATCATTTTATTATAAATAGGTCTACGATTTGGTTGACCGTTAGTCAAACATAACATTTCTATTAAAAGAAATTATGAAAGGACTGCATTATCCTTTTGGGATGTATTGTAAAATTGTCAAACTATAAGGATCTAAATGTAAAATTTCTCACCGCTGCCATCATCGCCAGAGCCACCACCTAGGTGGTCGACACCATATGCCACGATGATTCTCTAGTCGAGCCCGTCATATCCCCCAAGTCCGTTTTCCCATTTGACAACCACACCGGATATAATTTCAGGTCAAATATTCGTAAATCCACCTCAAAATCTAAATACTGAGATATGAAATTAACGAAAATCCGACGGTTGGATTTCCAATCTGACTTCACCACTAGCTTACCCATGACCTGTAGATTGAAAATATCATACAGCTTGACCTTGTCCGTCGTCGTAGAGTGGTGCGCCACCACTCCGGCGCCACGCCACCTTCGTCTCGTTTCTCCGCGGTTGGTATGAACTAGGGGTCGCCGCCACCACCGTTATCTTCGTCTCGTCGAGAGCTTCAAGATCCTTATGGTCTCCGCCCTAGTCGCTGGCCGAAATACGTTGGAGAACTCCCACCACTGCTATGGTTGCGAGGCTCCTAGTGTCGTCGTTACTGAGTTCTAGGCGTCGGCACCACCACCATTAGGTTTGTTGTGAGGAGGGTTTCCATCCCATGTAATTTCAGCACAAAACTCCAATCGAAAGGCAATCGTCGCTGCTTCTCCTCCGTCGTCACTTCTTCGCAAGGAATTTTTTGTTTAGTTCTTTATAGTTTGATAATTTTACAATGCAGTCCAAAAGGGTAATGCAATCCTTACATAATTTTTTTTTCTTTTTTTTTAATTTTTAATAAAAATATTAAGTTTGACTAACGGTCAATAATTTCGTGAACCTATTTGTAATAAAATGATTATCTTGGACCTATATATAATTAGCCCAAAAAGAGACCTAGATGTAATTTTTCAAATATGTTTTATTTAAATGATATATGTGTTAATTGTAATTAAATTATCTAATCACTAATGTATGCCTAATTGATATTTTAAATTTTTCCTGACATTTTAAAATTTCTTGAACTTTATGTTATTTGATACGTGGCGAGATTTATGTTTACGTGTATAAATGTCTAGGTGATTTTATTAAATTTTGACAGTATATCTCTATCCCTAAAAATTAATAAGAACTAAAAATATTCTGAATGTAATTTAATGATTTTACACGAAATTATTGAGAATTTTATTCAACACATTATAACTTAGTATATAATTTTCTAATTTGCTAACCCATAATATAATTATAACTAATCAATATACATATATTTAACTACTTTATATTTCCTAAGCCACGTACGTATACATGTGGTTAAGTCAATTATCAGTAGTAACACATTTATCAGATTAACAAATATATATGTTGTAGGATATAATAATATTCTGAAAGGTTTATTATATGTTTGAATTAAAGTCGTCTATAATATTTGTCTTCTTCCAATAATTTATTGCTAACTTAAAGTTTCGAATTAACCATACAATGTGGTGGGGGCTTGGTGTGTACGTGCATGGGTTGGGAGGAGTAATTAAATATGGTCCCCTCTCTGTCCGTTCTCCTCATCACTCATGCACGTTTTTCTTATCTCTTTTGCAGACCATAAAAAAAACAAATTTATGGAGAATATGCTTCCATTATTGGGGGGTCTTTTGGTAATATCCAAAATGGCCGGTGAGATACACAGTACTAGTGGCAATGTACGTAATAATAATTTAAACGTTGGCAATGGTAGCTTTCACGTGTTTTTTATATGTATGCCAAAATTCAAATTCCAGTACTCTCACATTAATTATTCACGTGTTTGAATATGAGTCTGCATTTTTTGGATTTAGGGTTTCGAGATATTACTCTATTAAATATATAAATATATATATATATATATATATATATATATATATATATTATCTTTATTTACTTATAGCTTATTAATTAATATATAATATAATAATATTAAGCTCTTGAGTACCTATAATTCTTTGATTTATAAAATAAAATTTAATAAGTTTTCAAAAGGTAATTAAGTAACTGTGAAAATGAAAGTATTTATTGGATGTGCAAAAAATGTCCGCAATGTGCGATTTATAAATCAATCAACGATTGGAATAACAACGACTTTAATAGATTATTTTTAAATATTCAATTAGATGATAAAAATTTTAATTTTTATGAAATTGATTAAAGATTTACTTTCGAGATGTTGAGAAGAGCATACAATATGGACCTAATTTCTCATATGATACGATGCCATTTTTCGGTGGAATTTTCGGCAGCTAAGATGGAAAAGTACTAAATTCACATAGTTCATGAGGCAAACTGTAAAAAAATAAGTTTAGATAATAAAATTAAAAAATCGCCATAGTTGAAATGAAAAAAAATTATTAACCCTATATTTAAAGTTTTCTAGAATATTTGTACGTCTTCTTCCAATTTATTGCTAACTTAAAGTTTCGAAGTAACTATACAAATGTGGGGGCTTCTTGGCTCGGTCGATTTTCTTAATTTTAATTATAGGACACGTGTTAAAATCTTAAATGTCTTCTCCACTAGGGAAAACCCTAGCATCAAATGGACCGCTCCGTGGATAGTTGGAAAGAGTAATTAAATATGGTCCCCTCTGTCCGTTCTCCTCATCACTCATGCATGTTTTTCTTATCTCTTTTGCAGACCATAAATTTATGGACAATATGCTTCTCCATCATGGGGGGTCTTTCGGTAATATCCAAAATGGTGAGTATTAACTTTTGTAATACTACAAAACGCAAATTTTAAACTTAATTAAACTTACAACGAATTAATACAAAGTGTGGTAATCTGTAATATTAAAAATAATAGACATCAATTCACAAACTAATATAATAGAGCAAATTCATCCTCGAAAGACAGATTGAAAAATCTTGTAAGCTAATCCTTTTAACTTACAAACTACCATCAGCACCACCAGAATTAGACCACCAAAAAGAAGCTGATTTGTATTATTTATTTTTTTTAACTGAAGTGGATTAATGATATATGTGGCATCCAAATCATTAATTTTTGGTCGGAAAATTGTAAAATACACCATGTCATATTTTCCGGCGGGTCAAAGTCAATTCAGGTAAAACTTGTCCTTAAATTGCCAATTTTTAAAATGATCTACAGGACTATAATTCCAACATTTACAAATTAGTGTACCATTTTTCACACTAATGCAAACCTACGGGATGAAAAATGCGATTTTCCCTTTGCCTAATTTTAAGATTAACCCATCTTTTGTTAGAAGTGTTGTATACAAATACGGATACGGAAACGGCGATACAAACACAGTAACACGGAAAAATAAAGAGACATAATTTAAATTAGTTTATTGGTGGATGGCCATGAAAACGACATATATATATATTCGATCTCTGATTGCCAGCTTATATATATGTACGTATGTGCGATGCGGTCCCAGTTTTGAGGAAAAGAAGCAAAAACGACTTTGTTCACCTACGTAGAATTAATTACTAATTTCCCAAGTGCTTTCTTAATATGTTGAAGATCATACATTCTTTCTAGCATTAAATTTTAATAACATATCTAAAGCTCTAAACTCCAAATAAGAAAGATGTTAATCCAGTACTAATTAATTGTATTTGAATAATTAATTTTTAAAAACAATTTAAAAGTGAAATACATATAAAATATATATATGAATGCATAGAATCTTATCTTTGCTTTTGCACTATAATTGCAAAAAGTAAAAGCTTCAATATATATTATTAGTTAATTAACCTAATTGTGTCGCGCGTATGAGTTACTCACCATGCATGCAAGCAAAGAAGACAAGCCCCCTTGAGCTAGCACCTATAAATAGAGGATGTAATTCTTCATTTTATTCAAGCCATTATCCATATACAAATCTATCCTCCATAGAGCAACTAATTATTAATAGTCAATATATACAATGACTACTATTGCAAAAGTGGCAGCTGAAGCACAACGAGAAGCTGAAGAACTAGCAATAGCTGCAGCACAAGAAAAAGCAAAAGTAAGAGCAAAAGATCGAGTTCCAGCACGAGACGTTGACACTAAGTACAGCGGAATCACTCGTAACGATTTTCCTGAGGGTTTTGTTTTTGGAACTGGTACTGCTGCTTACCAGGTCTGTACGCAATGTTCATAGATTATTTATCAAGCTCAATATAAATCATTTTGTGTATTAATTAATTAATATATGATGCTTTGTTTTTAATTTATTCATTATCAGGTTGAAGGTGCTGCTGCTATTGGTGGTAGAGGCATTAGCGTCTGGGATGAATTCACCATGGATTCTCCTGGTATCTCTTTCTACATAACTTTTTGTATATAAAGTACATCATATCGAAAAATTAAACTTGGTTATTAATTAGTTAATGCAATGAACGTTGACAGGCAGAATTACCGATGGAAACAATGGAAATATAGCTCTTGATACCTATCACAGATATAAGGTATTTATCATTTCATTTGTTACAAATTAAAATCGGAAATTAAACTCATCGGTCTTTTCATATTCATACTTATTTTTAATTTTGGTTTTGAATATTGTCTTGCAGGAAGATATTAAGATGATGAAGAGCATGGGCTTTGATGCATACAGATTCTCGATTTCATGGGCAAGAGTAATTCCTGGTAAGAATATATATATATATAGATAACAAAGAAAAATATTATATATTATCTAGTTAATTAATTAATTTTTCTTGTATATTAATTACTATAGGTGGAAAAATAAGCCTCGGTGTCAACAGAGAAGGGATCGACTACTATAATGATCTTATCAACACTTGCCTTGCTAATGGTTCGACTCATATATATATTATTAATTAATTAGTTTGTTTATATAGTTAAATATTTTAAATTACTTAAGTTGAAGTTCATTTATATTATATCTCATGCATGCAGGCCTTCAACCCTATGTCACTCTCTTCCACTGGGATCTTCCCTACACACTGGAAAAGGAGTATGGTGGTTTCTTGAGCAACCGTATAGTGTACGTAACTCCTTCACTTTTCCTCTATATATGATTTATATTGGAATTTGATCGATATCACGAATTGGTTTCTTCTTCATTTCAATGTGGAAACAGGGATGATTTCCGTGATTATGCGGATTTGTGTTTCTGGGAATTCGGCGATAGGGTGAAACATTGGACCACATTGAATGAGCCATGGTCATACTGTGAGTTGGGATATGTTGCATGTACTTTTCCACCTGGTAAAAAGATTTATTACGTGAATGAAGAATCTCAACCTGATATTGCTGCCGTGCGCTCTGCTATAATATCGGACACTGCAAACAGTTTGAGCAACCTCAGATTTAATACATTTATACCCCCTCCTCCTACTATATTACCCGAAAGCAGTCTTCCCTTAGAGAAAAGATCATCTGGGGATACCTCTGGTAAACCGTACATGTCCGATTTCCAAAAACAAGTATTTATTGCAGCAAAATATATGTGTCTTGCTCATTCAGCGGCAGTTGGGTTATACAGGACAAAATATAAGGTATGATATTCATTCTTTAGATCATCAAGGACACAATAACTAATTTGAAAAAATTGCAAGAATTGTTCGATCCATGCAGTCTGTTGTTTATTGTACGTTTTCAAATTTTATCTCGTACGTAACTTTTAAGTTTTGCAAATTTCGTCCTATTAGAAAATGAGCGAATGACGGCGTTCATTAACAGAGAAGAGGTTCAGGGTCAAGTTCTTCTGACGGGGATGAAACCCAATAATGTCAAAGTTACAGGACACATGAACCGTGCAATTTAACCTATCGAATTTTAAATTTAATCCTTATAGATCATTTTCTTTTTATAATATGTATGAACTTTTTAAATCATAGGCTCAGCAAAAAGGCGAGATAGGGATAACACTTGTTACCACCTGGTTTGAGCCTTTAAGTGATTCACAAGCAGATAAAGATGCAGCGAGAAGAGCATTTGATTCCATGTTCGCATGGTAATTAAGCATATATAATATTTATCATTTTTTGTACATATATCCAAATTAATTCAATTTAAATTGCAATTAATGATGATGTTTAATTGATTAATTTAGGTTTTTGGAGCCTGTATTAAAGGGTTCTTGGCCAAAAACTATGCAGTGGTATATGCCCGATGAAGCAGAATTTTCCGAGCAAGAATCCAAAATGCTGATAAAAAATAAGATAGACTTTTTAGGTGTTAACTATTACTCAGCCAGATATGTGACTCCCCGAACCGATACTCCTAATCCCTATGAACATCCTTTCCTCAAATATCAGAATATGACTCTTCACGGTAAATTCGATCTTGACAACCTTTTAAGCTTTTCTTCAAATAGATAAACTTTGTATATATTAATGATGCGTTATTTTTTTTTTAATTTCCAACAGAGTATAGGGATGGCGTGCCTATTGGTCCAGTGGTAAGATTTGATATATATATATATATATATATATATATATATATATATATATATATATATATATATATATATAAACTAATTATTCATATTTGTTCATATATCAATCATCACATATATATTTTGTCCTCGTCTGATATACATTTAGCCCGGCGTAGCATGGATTCGCATAGTCCCGTGGGGAATTAAGAGCCTCTTGAACAAAATAAATGAGTTGTACAACAATGCCGAATACAATGTCCCTTCTGTATACATCACTGAAAATGGATGGGGTGAAATAGGTGATCACAAACTTACTCCACGTGACGTTCTTCCCGACACAACGAGAGTGAAATATCATAGAGATCATCTTGGGAATATAATGGATGTAATCAAGTAAGATCTTTAAGCAAATCATTTTCTAAATATATAAACTAATTTTTTGTTGAATATCATTATCAAAATTATCTTTTTAACAGCGAGGGCAAATCAGCAGAGAAGAAGTTGGATATAAAAGGTTACTTTGCATGGTCATTGGCTGATAATTTCGAATGGACTGATGGATACACTGTTAGATTCGGGCTCATGTATATCGATTATGTGAATCATCTCAAAAGATACCCGAAACATTCAGCCCTATGGTTCTCTCAGTTTCTAGCCGGAAAGGTTGATGAAGAGATCCAGACAATTGTAGCAGGACCATGGGGTGGGACTGGTGGTAATGCATGGGACGATGGGTCCTACAATGGAGTTCGAGCAATAGAGCTTTCGTACAGGGATGTGATTGGCTCCTTCAGTGTGGTTTATGATTTGAATGGTAAACCTTTTGAAGGGCCAAAACGTCCTGGTACACATTCCTTCACAACTGTAAAGGTTAGCACGTAGTTTCTTTATTACATTTTCTTCTTCATTTTTATTTTTAGCTAATTATATATACATTAAAAGAAGAGAAATATATAACAATGGCTTTATATATGCATGACTCCAGATTGAGTTACAATTCCCAGAAGAGTATATAGTGAGTGTGAATGGATTCTATTCTCCTGTGTCTTGGCTTGCTACAAAGACTCCGGTCATACGGTCACTAACATTCAAAACCAACAAGAGAACTTTTGGACCATATGGCAGAGAGGAAGGCACTCCTTTTAGTTATCCACTGGAGAATGGCTTAATTGTTGGTTTCAATGGACGTACTGGCGAACTCCTTGATGCCATTGGCTTTCACTTGGCACTTTAAGATCATGAGCATATAATATATTTATAAATAAAATGACATCTAGGATGTCTTAGCTTATTTAAATAAAACTCAAATTTGGCTAATGGTATAATGGTAATCGTTGTTAGTTCTAATACTGACAACTATTGCCATGATATATTTACATAAGGAATGATTTGAGGTGGTGTGTTTGTGATGTCTAAATTGAGCTTCCTGTGTAAAGCTGATTAGTGTATGCATATAATAAAGCTGACGAATTCAGTGATGTGATGTTTGAACTAAGCTCTGTATACAGAGCTAATCAAATGAAATTACCACTATCCAAGCTATATTTTTTATCTTTTTTATCTGGTATCATCACTATATCCGAGCATGTGTGATGGTGCTCATGTGTGATCCAAAGCTATGTGCTCTCTGAAAATCAGCTTTCAAAATATCTTATACAATTTTTATTTAAAAAACATGCTTAAATATAGGATTTAAAAGTCATTTTATTTTTTTAAAATTTCGGCAATATAACAGCTGCATTTTAATAAAATCCAATTAAAAACCTGCATGAAAACCAATCCAATGTTCGAAGAACAATTTTATATACCTGTGTATATGTACCTGAGAGAGAGAGAGAGAGTTGAAATGAATTGTAGGTAGTGTTTGCAAACTCTAACAAAAAAAGTACTTTTTTTTTGAGAACTTTGGATGTGTTCGGAAAACCAACTTCTGCTTATTTAAACAAAAATAACCTAAAAGCTGGAAGCATCTAAAAGACCAACTTTTAGCTTTAGCTTCTAGGTTATTGTCGTAAATAAGTGGAAGTTTATTTAGAGTAAGAAAACTGCTTTTGAACCTTTTCTTCCAAACACTCAACAACCTTAGCTTCCACTTTAACTTCTCCAAAAGTAAAACCTCTTGCAACCACCCACAAAGTTTTATTACCAGAGCTAGGAGGTGGGATAGAATTTCAAGCTTATTCACCTCACCATCAACTCAAAAACATCCCACCTAATATTACGAATCTCTATGTCTTTATCATCGCTCTCCTGCAATGCATTCAACCAACTTTTCAGAAAGAACAAAACCAATTAAGAAAGAAAGGAAGAACACAATATTAGGTATGAAACCAGAGAAAATTGAAACAATTATATGCTTACCCGAGAACCACCATCAAACATAGCCCGGAAAGCATCAGAAAACAAATTCTATGTGCATAGAACTGCTTTCCTGGCGATGAAAACAAAAAATGATATGCTATTATTGACAAGAATATTTCTCATAATGAACATAGAGAAATCATCCAAGCTAAAAAGTTTTCCACCTTCAACAAAAAATGTCACATCAGATAATCAAGGATTATTTACATACTGCCAACCCAAATACACCTGCAGCAGAAATACAAGATCTTGTTAATATTGTAATCTTGTTAACCGCTTTACGAATTACTTAGTTGAATTATGAGCCTCGTCTCTTATTTTATTGTTCAATAGAGTTAAAGTTGCTAAAACGGGCTTATAAGTCAACTGGGCTAGCTTTTAAATATCGGCTCGAATTATGTGCTTAAATGGTTGCAAGAAGGATCCGTTCGTCGACGTTTAATGTTTTAAAATGAGCTGAGCTAACGTGTTAGCATTTTCTTGTGAAATCCTTAATTTCTTTAATTATTTTCTTAAAACGTGTAGCATTTCCAGCCCTTTTGGTTTTAACTATCAAATGACAAACGGTAGTCCACTATTATATTATAGCTTCTCACTGAGTATCTTTTCTACTCATCCTCTCGTTTTAATTCTTGCTTCAGGTGTTGTCAGACAGAAAGGTGGCAGTGTCACTTTAATAGTTGGTTGGCGGCAGCAGATCTAGATGTGTTTCGTGTCTGTCTTGGTTAGTCGGTGTCCATCAACAGTCTTGTTTTATTGATGTCGATTTCTTGTTTACTGCTTCTGTTATAGTTGAAAGAATTGAAGATATGTGGTTTGTTTAACCATAATAGTTGGTAAAATATTAATGTAGTGGAGCCAGGTGTGGCGTCTGTATATCTAAGCTGAGTTTATATTTTGGATTGCCTAGCTTTTGGCCTTTTGATATGAATATTATTTAATTACTTCTGCTTTCTCTCTGTTAACTGCTGTCATTGTTGGATGTACTGCTGTTGTTGCCATTTATTTGATCGAGTGAGCGCCGTTCGCTGGGATGGATTCTCGAGTGGGGCGTCCCGCCATGCTTGGGAGTATATTTAAGTGCAGGTGCGGTGCTCTTCTTCCCATCCTTGGAGAGGGGCGCTACAGATTTAATAATTTAATTTATTTCATATGCAGAGAAACGAATTTGGAATTAAAAATATTTTCAGCTAATCATGACGAAAAAAAAGTAGGAAGAGCCATCAAAGTTCCTATAATGGATATTGTAGTTCCCCGGCTCTACAGTCGCAGAACCTAAATGGACATTCAAGCGTTGACTAACGTTATCGTCCAATAATACATCCCGGCCAACGGCTCTAGCCAAAACACTAGGCAACAGTGATTCTCAAAAGACGACATCCACAAAATCATGAAACTGTAGCAGAAGCATTTAAATAAACATAACCATATAATATAAATGTCGTCCATGGGCCAAGCAATAATCAACAATCCTAATATCTCCAACTATGCCTCATTAGGGCCGAATATAAATAGAATTCAATAACATCATTGGTATATCAGAACAGTAATAAAGGTCCTAAGTAATATCCTCAAACTAAGAGTACGAATAACAACAACCCTAGATAACTCAAAATGTAAAAGAGCCTATCTAGACACACTGTTGCCATTCCGACATGTGAAGCATGTCAGCCTCTCATAAACTGAAGCAAGAACTAAAATATGAGGGTGAGTTCAAAATAACTCAGTGAGTGAATGATACATATATACAGAGCAAGTTTGAGTTACAATTCCGATTTAAGATGAAAGTAATAGACTGATATAAGGTCAAATATCCTGTTTGTAATTCGACTTGATATGAAAGCAATAAACAGTTAATAATGAACAATAAATATCCCGGTGAGAGCGGGCCTATCACTCCTTATAACTCCCAACCATATAAAAATACTCCAGCACCGTGCCAAGTCAAGGAGCAACCCGAGACCCGACTATAGAATAAAATTTGAGGAAAACGTGCGACAAATGCAATGCTCACCATCGCTCCGGCTCATGCCATACTCCGACAAACCCTCGACGAATCTTAATTTTGAAGAATCATACATCGGGAGTCACCCTAAACGCTCGTCTCCATGTTTCCTCTCCGATACAACCTCCGAGCCCCACCAGAAGAATAGAAAGATCACAGTTTTGCTCGCTTTTCAAAAGAACCTAATCCACTATGTTTTTGGTGGCCAAAAAAGCCTTGTGGCAAGTTGGGTGACGATCAAGGTTACACACATAAGTGTCGTACGCTTCGGGAGAGTCGTATCGTTCATGCACCTAATACTACTAGAAAATATGTTGTTTGCAACCGCGGTTGCAATCAAATATGGCTAATTCTGGTTGCAAAATCGTTTTAGCAACCGACTTAGCAACCAAAAAATTTGGTTGCTAAAACCCCGGTTGCTAAATTTGGCAACTATTTTTGCAACCAAAATTTTGGCAACAGAGTTTGCAACTAAACAGCAGTTGCCCAAAACAGAGGACGTGTCATGTCATTTGGCAACCGAAAAGTCGGTTGCAATTTTTGGTAAGCTTTGACAATTATTGCAACCATCATTCGGCTGCAAATTTGGTGAATTTTTGCAACTAAAATGCCAGTTGCAATTTGAATATTTTTTTGCAACCATTTTTCAGTTGCAAATTTCATTCATTTTCCAATTATTTTTCCGACTGCAAATTTCAGTTATTATTCTTTTGCAACTGAATTTTGGTTGCAAAGAGAATGATATTATTAAATTTTTTTAATATCTTTTGCAACCAAGCAACGGTTGCAATAAAATTTTCAACACAAAATTTATTATATTTTTTATAAAATTGGTTGCAAAACCAGTTGCAATTCACAAATTCTGAATTTTACAATATAACCTACAATACCAATCAAATCAAAGGAACCAAATACGAAAAATAATAAACCAACCACTTTAAATTAAATCAATCCCGCAATCATTTCAAATGTAACAAATCCTGAATACATATTCATAATTCTTCAACAACAAGACCATTTCCAATAGAACCAAAATCCTAAACATGTACAAAGAGAGTGCATGAATGACTAACTATTACAAAACTCCTTTTAGTCGTTGGTCACTGGAAACGTTGACATTATCCTCCATATTGAACATAAAATCATGAAGATTTGAGAATATCATAGCAAGTCATGATTTAACTGAAAATGCCATAGCAGACAGTGTACTATACTAGATACCCACACCAAAGTTGAAGCCACAAAAGCAATAAGCACTTACTAGTTTAATTTTCACAAAATCCAAATGTTTTGACATATCAATGTTGATCTCATAGTTTCCACTTCTTGAGCTCATTCTTGACTTTCTTGGACACCTCAGAACTTGGTGCATTGTACTTCAAAGCAACCTAGAAAGCAGATAAGGCCTCTGCACAACAAGCAATGAAAATTAATATCTGATACATGATTTGTTAAACTGCCTAAGCGAAATTATAAAATAACATACATGTTTATATTGCTCCATTGCCTCTAAAACACATTGTTTCCTGAAACAACCTTCCTCTACCCACGTGATCGAATTCCAAGGAACAACCTTGCTCCACCCATGCAAATACAAAGTCTAAGGAAATTTTAATCATCCAAGTGATCGAATAAGACATACTCTTTTAGTTTCTCAATACGAACAACCTTCCTCTACCCACCACAAAGTTGCAACACTAAAATCGCATAGGAAAAACAATTAAATACAAAATTTATGTGGTCCTTTAAATTTGCAACTTTTTGACAGAGATGCCAAGTATGCCTGAACCTGTAAATGATCCAAGTAGAGCAAAGAATTGGACATGATTGATCATTTGCATCAGATGAATTAAACTGATTAATAATTGCAGAATCTATTATAAAAGACATACCATCGTGCTGGATTCCATCTCAGAATCATAGGGATGATCAAATGGATTGAAAGACTTAAGATTAGTTGCAGATGAATGTAAGCCAACCTACAACAAGAATAAACTATCCATCAGAAACCAAGTAGATTAATCAAAATAGAAGAGTGCCATGAGCTTACTATCAAGACAACGCCTTTCTACTATGTTTCTCTTCGATGGGTTACAATCAGACTGTGAAAGAACCAAAAAAGCACAACAGAAAAGCCATAAGAGGCAGAGTCCCAATCATATCGAGAGCTGAACGCTGCGTAGCATCATCTTCAACCAACCTCGTGATCTGCCCTCGGGGTTGAAACACGTGGAACTCACCCATATAGAAAGTGGTCCGGGAATATTCAACTCTACAAATGCTGAAAATCTGCAAGAGGGCCTTGAAATATAACCAAACAAGCTCATATAACTTTAAAAGTTCTGCAACTAAAGTGACTTCTGTTTTTTAAGGTCTTATTCAAACGAATTCTACGAGATTCTTTTACATTTTTCTCAACACTTTTGCTGTTAAAACTAAACAGGAGATGTCATACTATAAAGAAAGGCTAAATAAGTTACAAATAAAGATAAATGTGCCGCTTTCCTTAGAGAAACTGCAAACTAAGGACCTAAACAGTAAACACTAAACCTTCAACAGGATGCTGGATGATTCGGCTATTTAGATGCCCTAATTGCAGATAAGTTCATCTCAATTTCTCAATTAACCCTAAACCCTTTTACATTTTTTAATTGATAAAGAAGTGTCAACATACAAACATATGAAAGTACAAGAGAGAGTCAGAGAGAAACTTACAAGTTAGAGCAGCGGCAGTGGCGGAACGGCGGTGGTGTTATGGCAGAGGCATAGTAACAACTTACAGCACCGGTGAGGCGGCGGCGGTGAAGGGGCTCCGAAGCAGCGACAACCTCTGAAATAGAAGAGGTATGAAAGAGAGAAAGAGAGAGAGAGAGGAAGAGAGAAAGCGAGAGACTTACCTCGCAGCGATGACGGCGACACCGGCAACGAGAAGAAATCTGCAGCCTTTCTGAGGAGATTTTGGAAGGTGAAGCGGGAGGTGAATACGGATGAAAGTAAAATTATTTTTACTTGGGAAGTGAAGAAAGAGTTGGGAAATTTTAGTGGAAAAAAGGTTTTGCCCAAAAAAATTGAAAAAAAATAGTTGGAAATTTTGGTGGGAAATCGAAAATTTTGCAACTGTAATTGCAGCCGAATTTCAGTTGCTTTATTATTATTTTTTTGTGATTTTCTAAAATTGCAACTGAAATTTGATTGCAAATTAAATCAAAAATTAATTATATAATGATAGATTATTTATATATAATCGTAGATATATAATTTATAATTCCAATTCCAATTGCATGGTTAGAGTTGGGACATTGAAATTAGTTTCTTAGACCCTTTGCTTGACATTGAAGCCTAGTATAAAACTCGATACCAAGGCATACAAAATCAGGCATTCTCAATCCTCTACTCAAAACAACCAATTCAATTAGTGAAATATCTCGATGTGTATAGTCAAACAAAGTTACTTAATATTATCAAGTCTCGTGATTACCTCAATTTACTCAAAAAGTGATCAAAAGTGAGTTAGGTTGTCGAACTTAATGTATAAGAGGACTAGTTGGATTCTTCCTTCTCGGTGATCACAAGCTAGCTAGAAAAGAGAGGAAAGAAAGAAGAAAAAGAAAAAGAAAGAACCGTGGAAGAAGACGAAGAAGGGACGGAAGAAAAAGAAATGGGTTTGGGCAAGACCCAATATAGAAAACTCAAATAAAATTTGGGTGTTACAACCTTCCTCTCTTAAAAGAATTTCATCCTCAAAACTTAAAAATAAATTATCTCAAGGGATTAAACAACAAATTAAACTGAACGGTGTGACAGTAAAATTGCCGACTCAAGAATAGCTTGAATCTCATGGGCAGGAAAAATTTGAAAGACCAAGGAAAAAGGGAAATCTTGATTAAAATGATATTGTCACTCATTCAAATGAATAACTCAGTTTAATTAAGTTAATAATACATTGAACATATTAATTAATAATAATTATTATGAGATGAGTAAATCTATAAATAACCCTCGAAATGGAATTTGTGAAGCCCAAAAAAAAAAGGTCAGCACTGACATCAGCAATGACCTCAGCGCTTAAGTCAGCAACAATGCTTCAGAAGCTGCCGAACTGTTGCTGAGAAGCTGTTGTCCAGCTTTTGAGCTCCCCCGACCTGCAAAATCCAGAAAACAAGGTTTAGGACGAGCAAAATATGATATTTACAAGTATTAATAATGAGTCTAGCCAACCACATTACAGTGATCATTCCCAAAATTGAAAAAACACCCGAGAATTTGGCATTCGCCACACTTACACGCACAACCGAATGGGAACATCAACTAACTCACTTTCAACTGAACGAACACGATGGGCAGCACGCGAAGCATCAATCATCGTACGACGGCGCCAGCGATCAGCTCCCCGTCGCCTACTAAAAAGACTTGAAATCTGACATCCACAGCAGAGAGCAGCTTTGCAACACTCCAATTGGCCAGGGAAAAAAAGGGACTAATACATTGAGCTGAACCAATGTTCAGCTCCAAAGAACGTGGCAAATCAAGCCTTTTAACTTTTTAAAAATCAAATTCAAGCTCATTTTTTAAAAATATGCATTATCTAACTTCTGAACTTTTTCCATACTCTCAAAAACCTGCAAGTTTAGCTTTTACATTTTGTAAACTAAAACAAGAGCTCATTTAAAGAAACTTGACTTGTATACCTTTGAGTTTATTCTTTATATTACGTAACCTACAACGGAAGCTCAATCTTCTGACTTTTTCAAACTTAAACACAAACTCATTCGTTACAACCCAGCTCTTCTGATATCTGCACCTTTTTCAACTCACAAAATCAAGCTTTATTTTGAAAAGTTCGGCAAATTAAACTCTTAAAATTTCGAAGCTCAAACTCAAGTATCTTCTTAAAAGAGAAGAAAAAGGATTCTTAAACTCAAGCTCTATCATTACAACCTAACTCTTATAATTTGGACCTTTTTTCCCCCCAAAATCAAGCTTAATTTTCAATAGGTTGGTAAAATGAGCTCTCAAAAGTTCCCAACCCCAAGCTCAAGCCTCTATTCACACTTAAACCCTTTCAGTACAACCCAACTCTTCTAACTTTTGCACCCTTTCTCACTCTCAAAATCAAGCTTTATTTTGAAAAGTCTGGCAAATTAAGCTCTCAAAATTTTCCAAACTCAAACTCAAGTACTTCTTAAAAGAAAAGGTAAAGGATTCTCAAGCTCTTGCTCATTAAAATTATTGTACTGCCTAGATTTTCAATTTTTTTTTTCTACTTACAAGCATAGGAGATATTTTGTTAGATTTACGAAATTATTTGAAACCTCAGGGGGTTTTCTGCAATTTATGAAAACAGAGGGGTATTTTCTAATTATGGAAAATCATATATGTAATTTCCCTAAATTATTTCACTTGTTCGATGCAGAAATTAACGTGATGGAACATAGACCACCCATTATTGCAGCAGCAGCAGTTCTAGCGGCTTCTGATTATCAGTTAACTAAACATGTAATGGAGATTAAGATTAATGCAGTCCCATCATGGGGGTCCATAGAAAAAGTGAGTTCCCTAGCTTATAATGGTTTTTTGAGGTATCAGGGACAAAATATAATATGTTAGTAATAATTCCATATTTTGGTATCAGAACTCACCTTTTCAATGGCACATTCACATAGATGCTTTAGACCTTCTAATAGGTATCGATCAGCAGCCATCAGAAGATACCGTGCTATAACTGAGTTGACAACTTGACATCAACTGATCCTGTGTATATGTACCTGAGACAGAGAGAGAGAGTTGAAATGAATTGTAGGTAGTGTTTGAAAACTCTAACAAAAAAAAGTACTTTTCTTCTTTTTTGAGAACTTTGGAAGTGTTCGGAAAACCAACTTCTGCTTATTTAAACAAAAATAACCTAAAAGCTGGA
Source organism: Verbena officinalis (assembly GCA_958496215.1). NCBI lineage: Eukaryota > Viridiplantae > Streptophyta > Magnoliopsida > Lamiales > Verbenaceae > Verbena > Verbena officinalis. The sequence continues at coordinate 5,759,452 of OY292388.1, forward strand.
AGCATCTAAAAGACCAACTTTTAGCTTTAGCTTCTAGGTTATTGTCGTAAATAAGTGGAAGTTTATTTAGAGTAAGAAAACTGCTTTTGAACCTTTTCTTCCAAACACTCAACAACCTTAGCTTCCACTTTAACTTCTCCAAAAGTAAAACCTCTTGCAACCACCCACAAAATTTTATTACCAGAGCTAGGAGGTGGGATAGAATTTCAAGCTTATTCACCTCACCATCAACTCAAAAACATCCCACCTAATATTACGAATCTCTATGTCTTTATCATCGCTCTCCTGCAATGCATTCAACCAACTTTTCAGAAAGAACAAAACCAATTAAGAAAGAAAGGAAGAACACAATATTAGGTATGAAACCAGAGAAAATTGAAACAATTATATGCTTACCCGAGAACCACCATCAAACATAGCCCGGAAAGCATCAGAAAACAAATTCTATGTGCATAGAACTGCTTTCCTGGCGATGAAAACAAAAAATGATATGCTACTATTGACAAGAATATTTCTCATAATGAACATAGAGAAATCATCCAAGCTAAAAAGTTTTCCACCTTCAACAAAAAATGTCACATCAGATAATCAAGGATTATTTACATACTGCTAACCCAAATACACCTGCAGCAGAAATACAAGATCAGTTAATGAGCACAAATGATTTGACTAACTAAACCAAATTACAAAAAAAAATATTCACATGATTTATTGTAGTAGTAGGAGCTGCATCCTTGGAAGAGAGTGAGGTAGCGTTATTAGGTAACCTGCATAAAGCAGAACTCTCTATTTGTTGCTTCGAGTAAGCAGATTCCAGAATTTCTAGAAGCAGCAAAAGTCCTGCAAGAGCATATTGCAGAAAGTCTAAAATGCATCTTCTCACAACATTGACATTAAGAAATGGATTTGAAAAAAGGTATATACCATTTTTATCAAGGGTCATGTGGAGAACAAAGATGAGTTAGAGCCAAAGCCACTCTCTTTTGAACAGTTTTCTCCCCCATACGCATCATATACAATAAGTTGCTTAGTACCTGTCCATAATAAATGCTTAATCAAGTTTAAGATCCACATTTTAAAGTTTTATAATTTTGTAAATTTAATATTTTACTAAACCTGACTCACCTGTCCATGGATCTTATCCTTGAGTCTTTTAAGAGTGTTGGCTACACAAAACCTTGTAGGCTGCAGTAAAATGATTCTGAGAAGATACATCACTTATTAATTAGTTATTTACTTGATTAACCCAATAAGTTGCAAATTACCTTCCAAGACCCTACCCTCTCAACATTTGTAACATTTTTTCCCATTTCTCAACCACTTGCAAAATTAATTGCTTGTATTACATAAATTAGAACCAAATCTCATTTAAAAAGGAATAGCATCCTAATAATTGAGACAAGCAGGCCTCCCTACTCAGCATGGACTAAAAAATTAAAAAAGAAAAAACCAAGCCAAGCCTATGAAGTTTCCAACACCAAATTCCAACCCACTTGGCATCATCAAACACGCTCTAGGACTGTTTTTCTCAAGCAAAACCAGACTTAAGTCTACAAATTCTAACAAGTCAAGCTAAATTGGGAATCCTATCGATAAAGAAGAGGCATAAGCATCGCCTCTCGATCCAATCCGTCTTCCCTGGGGCGATATCGATCCAATCCGTCTTCCCTGGGGCGATCCTCCCGGTGAACTGACCGTACCCCAAACCGACACAGGTGAACAAGTAGAGTATACTAGGGCACTTTCTATATATCTGTCTCCATCCAATCAGTCCATACTCTAGAGAATCAGGCTCGGCAAAAACGAGACTAGGATAAATCTTTGAAAGAACTGATTAATCGGACGAGAATAAAGATAGAGTCCCATTCTACATGTCAATACCGGCAAGAATGAAATTTATTGTAAGAGGAAAATCCGTCGACTTTAAAAATCGTGGGCTTCGAAATGTGGTATTTCGTTAGTGATCTTTTCAGGGCCTTAGCTTGTCAAAGAGTCAGATATCAAACTCATCCTTGCAGACTACATCAAGCTTTCATCACACAAATGCACACGCAGCAACTTATAAGTAATATATTATATAAATAGGTTATAAATTGTATCACACCGATTATATAAATGACTAATTATAAGCTATATTATATTATTTAATTGACTTATGAGTGTCTCATAAGCAAATTATGATGTGTAATTACTATATATATATATATATATATATATATAGATATATATATACTGTATGACTTATAAGCTCTATCATATCATTCAAGTGACTTATGAGTCTTATTATATCATCTAAATCACTCATAATATAAGTTAATTATAAAATTTAAGGGCGAATTATATATGGGTCCCTGACGTTTGTCATATTTATATTTAGATCTACTTAAATTTATGTATTATATCTAGGTCCCTGGACTGGTCTATATTTGATCAAATTTAATATAAAACGTGGGTGTCTAGATGTAAGTGACACTCAGGATCGTTTTATCTAACTTATATTGTATACATTTAGGTCCCACCACCGACTTAGAAGCGAATGTTGACCAATTTAGGGATCTAAATGTAAAAATATTGATCAATTTAAATACTTAATTATATATAATAAATGCATTTAAAATGACCTAAATATAAGGGACCTAAATACAATTCGCCCTAACATCTAATGACTCATATATATTATACATTATAGATGACTTATAAAATTATTACATTATGTAATTAACAACATAATCAATTAATAAACTATATAGTTGAATATCACTTAGACGATACATATATTTGCAATTACTTTTATTACCTAGCAACCGATAATCGGTTGCAATTTTCTATCATAAAAAAAATTAGATTTTTTATTATTTTAATCATGCTTTTGCAACCGACATTCGGTTGCAATTTGCAATTACGAAAAAAAAAAACAATTTTTTTTTATTATTTTATTGTAAAGGAATTTAAATAGTAAAAAATTATAATTAAATTTTATTATCATATTGCAACCCTTATTTCGGTTCCAAATCCGGTTGCAAACTTAGGAATTTTTTGAATAGAATTTTGCAACAACTTGTCGGTTGCAAAATATTCTATAATGATTTTGCAACCGATGTAAAAAACAATTTTTTTTATTATTTTAATCATGCTTTTGCAACCGACATTCGGTTGCAATATAATTTTTGGTAATTTTGCAACTGACGATTTGGTTGTAAAGGAATTTGAATAATAAAAAATTATAATTAAATTTTATTATCATATTGCAACCCATGTTTTGGTTCCAAATCCGGTTGCAAACTTAAGAATTTTTTTAATTGAATTTTGCAACAACTTGTCGGTTGCAAAATATTTTCTAATGATTTTGCAACCGATGTATCGGTTGCGATTTGGTTGCAACATTATGAATAATTTTTAGAGAGTTTAGCAACTATTATTGCAACCAAAATTTGGTTGCAAAAGTAAAAAGAATTCAACAGACATTCGCTACCGATGGTGCAACCGAATTGCGGTTGCAAAATTAAAATTTTGACTTTTTAGATTTTGGTTGTAATTTCACTATTTTAGCAACCATTATTGTCGGTTGCAAAAATTGTGGTTGCAAACGAGCTGTTTTCTAGTAGTGAAAGTATCACAAAAACAAAACGTTTCTTGCCTTGAAATAAAAGCATTTGGTGTTGATACAGATATAGATTTGATATTAAAAGATTTGATCGAAACTATAAGAATATCCTTCGAAATATTTAATAAGATTTAAGAAGGTATAAAAGATTAATGCATATATACGTAAGGGAAGGGTAGCATTTGATTTCACAATTATATCAACACAAGCCCAGTTTTAAATCGTTAGAAACCCACACCTGGATCACCAAAAGATTATGCGAACTAGCTACGGGCTCACTAACCCTCCTCCTCGGACTAATCTGTAATACACAGGACATAACGGTCAAAACGAGACTCTAAAAATATGAAAAATGCAATAAAAGACGAACGACTAAACAAAAAGTTTCACAATCATACATGCAAGGAAGGTATCACATAAGTTTTGGGTCAATTGGACCTCGTATGCAATAGATAGAAAATTTGTTGAAATTTTCGAATGCACTATTCACAGTCACAAACATGCGATAAATTCATAAATCATATAATTCGTATCTAATTCATAATTATAGAATACATTAGCGAATAAAGAATTCGAAAAAACAAGCCTCGAGTAGGGCCACAGTGCAAAATGCGTTGTTCCTAACATAAGGTTTGCTTCGAGATTGGCTGAAAAACTATATTTTTTTTCTAAGTGTGATATCCAAATGGGGTACTGCACGGAGTACAGGCCGTGTGGCTAACTCAGAATTGGCACGCATGGCCTTACCATACGCCGTGTGAGTAGGTCATGTGCACCCATACGGGATACCACACTCGTGCCGTATGCCGTGTGGTTCTTAACATTGCAGCAGAACATTTGCGCTAAAATGCAACAACAGAAAAACCAACAAAAATCATCCTAGCCAAAAATCTACTAATCCAAACATGATGAAATTCACAACATAGATCAAACATATCGAGAGCTACATGTACGTCCAAGAATCACACGAAATAAGCAAAAAACGAGAGAGATATTGACATAAGCCCTAACATGCTTATTATTCAACCAAATCACTGAAAATCAACAAAAATGAAATGAAAATGGGTGAAACTTGGTATCTACCTAAAGAGCATATTGTGGGGAGCATGTAGGTTTTCACGCATCGGACTTTGGTCGAGAAACGAGCTCGTGGAATCGATTTGAAGTTCAAATGCCAAACCCTCTTTTGTTTCTCTCTGGGTTGATTTTTACGCAGTAATAAAAGTGAAAAAGAAAAAAATCTTTTAATATCTAATGTGTTTTAAGACGAAGGGGCAAAACAATTATTTTGAAATTCACTAGAAAGGGCTAATTCTTAAATATGGTAATATTATAGTCAAATCGAAGCTAATCACATAAGGAATTATAAAACGCAAGTTAAACACTCATACGACATCGTTTACAAAATTCCTAAAACACATATTCAAATAATACAAAAAATCGAGGTAAAGGTGAATAATTATGCAAAAGACTTACTTATATAAAGCTCGATTAATATTCGGGTCATCACAGATATACTTTTTATAATATTCAAGATATAATATTTAATTTTTAAATTATTGATTTTCATGTAAAAATTTGTATACATAAAATATTCTGAACATTTTATTATTATAATTCGTAAATCAAAGATAAATATTTTTCTCTTTTCAAACATTTAATCATTTGTAAGAGCTTAGGACTACTAAAAATTGATGTATTAAACTATTGGCCAAAACAAATATTTATAAGACTATACGTCTTAATTTTAAATTTAATTAGTGTTAATTACCTACTTAGTGGGGACACCTTTTTCTAACCTACTGTGTTAATCGTGTGGTTAGATATGAGTTGTATAAACCAAAACTTACAGATTCTTTTAGAATATATATAGTTTTATAAATATAAAAGATTATAATTAAATAAATTATTAGATAAGTATAGGTTTTAATTAAGTAGAATTCTCGGATAAATCTCATAAAGTGAATCTTATTCTTATTAAATTACTCAATAATTATGGATTCTTAGTATTATTAAAATACTTTATTATTTATATACTTATAGATTTACATATTTGTACAATTATTTAATAAAAATATGTGTTGGAAAAGAGTATTTTAGTCATCACAAGAAAAATGACAAACTTACTCGTACTTTTATAATAGATAATATAATATAATACATAGAGATAGATATTTAAAATGAATTTTTTAAATCACAAGTTCGCCAGCAAGGCAATATATAATATAGGGCTAACACTTGTTACCGCCCGGTTTGAACCCATAAAGTGAGGATCCCAAAGATAAAGAAGCTGCAAGAAGAGCACTTGATTTCTATGTGGGGATGGTAAGCATAATATTCATATATCATTTTTATTATACATTATGGTTAGATTTTCACAATCATTAAATTAATTGCAGTACTGATCTAAAGTTCTAATGATCATGACGTTTAACTTGTAGGTTCTTAGAGCCTGTATTAAAGGGTTGTTGGCCAGAAACTATGGAAGAATATATGCTCATTGAAGCAGAATGTCTCCCTGAAGAATCCAAAATGCTCCAAGAAAACAAGATTGAATATTTAGGGTATAAATTATTGTTCAGCCAGATATGCACAAAACATTGATCACAAAAAGAATAACTATGATCATCGCCATCAGCATTCTTTTATCACATATCAGTATTGTGCTACTCTTACCAATATGGTGTGGCTCAGTTGGTAACACGGATTGTGTTTTTGGGAAGAGCCTCAGGTTTAATCCCCACTAAACACATTTGTTGGGAGGGGTGAAGAGCATTAACTATGACTAAGCCATAAACTGGATTAAGGACCCTCAATGTAGGATTACCCGAACCGATAATTTACACCAAAAAAAATTATTGTGCTACTCTTGGTACACTCTTAAAAACATGCATGTTTGGTTATGCTTCTTTAATTTATAAATTAATGATGCATTCTTTTATTTTATTTTTCTTTTTTGTTCTAACAGAGGAAAAGAATGGCGTGCCTATTGGTCCGGCGATAAGGTTTAATTTATTTTCGCAGGCATTTACCATTGATTCTGTTATTTTTGGGCTATAATATTATTTTCTTTAATATATTAACTAATTATTCATGTTTGTGGTCTGATCATATATATATATACATTTAGCCCGGCGTAGCGTAGATTAATAGCATAGTCCCGTGGGGAATTAAGAGTCTTGAACGAAATAAATAAGTTGTACAAAATTAATTCCGATTACAATGTCCCTGCGATATACATCACTGAAAATGATACTAATTAATTTTAATTAATTAATTGTTGCTATACAATTAATTAAATTCTCCATATTAATCAGTTTGGGTTTTTAAGTTTAATTGGGTTAATATATACTTAATTAATATATAATAACTTATCATATTTATTATATATTTTACTGTGGATATATAGGCTGGGGTGAACTAAATAATTAATCAGAAGCGTATTGCTTGTCAAGTTGCTGCCGACACAACGAGGGTGGGATATCATCAAGATCATCTTAGAAGTATAATGGATGCAATCAAGTAAGATCTTCAAGGCAATTAACTTCTCAATATATAAAAACTCCTATTTTTTAAGATTTCATAGCAAACTATCTATTATAAATATTAATAAATTATTATTATTATTATTATTATTATTATTATTATTATTATTATTATTATTATATATCTTAATTTTTTATAGGGAGATAGGGGATAAGTTGGATATAAAAGATTATTTTGCATGGTTATTGGCTGATAATTTTGAATAGCTTGACTTGACAAATTATAAAAAGTTACTTTGCATGGTTATAGCTAGCTTGATAGGGTATAAGTTGGATATAAAAGGTTACTATAGCTTCCTTAATTAGGCACAGGTTAAGTTTGTTCTATGGAGGTTCAATTTATGAGGTATTTTTTTAAATGTCTAATATGGAGGCTCTCTATTTTCCTTAATGTGGGACAAGTTATGAAACACATAAATGGACAAGACGACACATACATGATACGACACGACACGGACACACTGATACAGATTTTTTTCAATATTTTATACTAAATTAGAAATGTTCGACACGGATATCCGACAACACCAATATCGGATATATGACACGACACAACGAGATGAGATTTTTAGAAGTATCAGAAAATAATCAACGTATTCCGTGAGACACCTACCATCACAACTCGTAAAATTGAATTCGAACCGGTTGGTAATAAGTCCAAAATGACTAAGCTACATGATCATTTATGCAAATTTTCCAGTGAAATTATAATTAAGTGAAGAAGATGCCCTGTTCCTTTCGTACAAATAAATTTTCAGATTGGCATGCATCCAAACTTAAAATTAAGGAATTGCAATTAAATATGATTATGATTGACGTATATACGAGCAACCCTTGAACCAATTGCTTTACCTATCTTTGGTAGCTTGTTATAATTAGGTCTGGACCATCTAATCACTTCATTTATTTCTACCACAAATTTAGAAAATTTGATCGGGAAATATGTGTTTATATGTTTTAGAGAAAATTATATTGGGGTTTTTGACGTTTGTTATATTTGTATTTAGGTCCCTCTATTTTCATTTTTTATATCCTACTCCCTTGACAGATCAATCGTTAGTCATTTTCGTTAATTTTTTTTTTCTACCGTTGTGGTCGTTTCATCGAGACGGTGAATTTGGACTATAAATTTGTCTGATTCTTTGAAGAAATGAGAAAGTTACAAGCTTAAGAAATTTTTCTTCAATTGTATATATAGTCCAAATTTCCCGTTTCTTCATCGAATCAAATAAATTTATATTCCAAATTTATCGTCTCAATGAGAAGAACACAACGGTACCAAGAAATTAACGGATCTGACTAATGGTTGACCGGTCAAGGATTAGGATGTAAAAAACGAAACTAGTGGGACCAAGATGTAAATATGGAAAATATTAGGGACTCCAACGTAATTTGTCCTATGTTTTATATGCCCTAATGTGTTGAGAAAAATTATACCTAGGACCCTATTTTTTGGGCTAATTACATCTAGGTCCAGCAGAATCATTTTATTATAAATAGGTCTACGATTTGGTTGACCGTTAGTCAAACATAACATTTCTATTAAAAGAAATTATGAAAGGACTGCATTATCCTTTTGGGATGTATTGTAAAATTGTCAAACTATAAGGATCTAAATGTAAAATTTCTCACCGCTGCCATCATCGCCAGAGCCACCACCTAGGTGGTCGACACCATATGCCACGATGATTCTCTAGTCGAGCCCGTCATATCCCCCAAGTCCGTTTTCCCATTTGACAACCACACCGGATATAATTTCAGGTCAAATATTCGTAAATCCACCTCAAAATCTAAATACTGAGATATGAAATTAACGAAAATCCGACGGTTGGATTTCCAATCTGACTTCACCACTAGCTTACCCATGACCTGTAGATTGAAAATATCATACAGCTTGACCTTGTCCGTCGTCGTAGAGTGGTGCGCCACCACTCCGGCGCCACGCCACCTTCGTCTCGTTTCTCCGCGGTTGGTATGAACTAGGGGTCGCCGCCACCACCGTTATCTTCGTCTCGTCGAGAGCTTCAAGATCCTTATGGTCTCCGCCCTAGTCGCTGGCCGAAATACGTTGGAGAACTCCCACCACTGCTATGGTTGCGAGGCTCCTAGTGTCGTCGTTACTGAGTTCTAGGCGTCGGCACCACCACCATTAGGTTTGTTGTGAGGAGGGTTTCCATCCCATGTAATTTCAGCACAAAACTCCAATCGAAAGGCAATCGTCGCTGCTTCTCCTCCGTCGTCACTTCTTCGCAAGGAATTTTTTGTTTAGTTCTTTATAGTTTGATAATTTTACAATGCAGTCCAAAAGGGTAATGCAATCCTTACATAATTTTTTTTTCTTTTTTTTTAATTTTTAATAAAAATATTAAGTTTGACTAACGGTCAATAATTTCGTGAACCTATTTGTAATAAAATGATTATCTTGGACCTATATATAATTAGCCCAAAAAGAGACCTAGATGTAATTTTTCAAATATGTTTTATTTAAATGATATATGTGTTAATTGTAATTAAATTATCTAATCACTAATGTATGCCTAATTGATATTTTAAATTTTTCCTGACATTTTAAAATTTCTTGAACTTTATGTTATTTGATACGTGGCGAGATTTATGTTTACGTGTATAAATGTCTAGGTGATTTTATTAAATTTTGACAGTATATCTCTATCCCTAAAAATTAATAAGAACTAAAAATATTCTGAATGTAATTTAATGATTTTACACGAAATTATTGAGAATTTTATTCAACACATTATAACTTAGTATATAATTTTCTAATTTGCTAACCCATAATATAATTATAACTAATCAATATACATATATTTAACTACTTTATATTTCCTAAGCCACGTACGTATACATGTGGTTAAGTCAATTATCAGTAGTAACACATTTATCAGATTAACAAATATATATGTTGTAGGATATAATAATATTCTGAAAGGTTTATTATATGTTTGAATTAAAGTCGTCTATAATATTTGTCTTCTTCCAATAATTTATTGCTAACTTAAAGTTTCGAATTAACCATACAATGTGGTGGGGGCTTGGTGTGTACGTGCATGGGTTGGGAGGAGTAATTAAATATGGTCCCCTCTCTGTCCGTTCTCCTCATCACTCATGCACGTTTTTCTTATCTCTTTTGCAGACCATAAAAAAAACAAATTTATGGAGAATATGCTTCCATTATTGGGGGGTCTTTTGGTAATATCCAAAATGGCCGGTGAGATACACAGTACTAGTGGCAATGTACGTAATAATAATTTAAACGTTGGCAATGGTAGCTTTCACGTGTTTTTTATATGTATGCCAAAATTCAAATTCCAGTACTCTCACATTAATTATTCACGTGTTTGAATATGAGTCTGCATTTTTTGGATTTAGGGTTTCGAGATATTACTCTATTAAATATATAAATATATATATATATATATATATATATATATATATTATCTTTATTTACTTATAGCTTATTAATTAATATATAATATAATAATATTAAGCTCTTGAGTACCTATAATTCTTTGATTTATAAAATAAAATTTAATAAGTTTTCAAAAGGTAATTAAGTAACTGTGAAAATGAAAGTATTTATTGGATGTGCAAAAAATGTCCGCAATGTGCGATTTATAAATCAATCAACGATTGGAATAACAACGACTTTAATAGATTATTTTTAAATATTCAATTAGATGATAAAAATTTTAATTTTTATGAAATTGATTAAAGATTTACTTTCGAGATGTTGAGAAGAGCATACAATATGGACCTAATTTCTCATATGATACGATGCCATTTTTCGGTGGAATTTTCGGCAGCTAAGATGGAAAAGTACTAAATTCACATAGTTCATGAGGCAAACTGTAAAAAAATAAGTTTAGATAATAAAATTAAAAAATCGCCATAGTTGAAATGAAAAAAAATTATTAACCCTATATTTAAAGTTTTCTAGAATATTTGTACGTCTTCTTCCAATTTATTGCTAACTTAAAGTTTCGAAGTAACTATACAAATGTGGGGGCTTCTTGGCTCGGTCGATTTTCTTAATTTTAATTATAGGACACGTGTTAAAATCTTAAATGTCTTCTCCACTAGGGAAAACCCTAGCATCAAATGGACCGCTCCGTGGATAGTTGGAAAGAGTAATTAAATATGGTCCCCTCTGTCCGTTCTCCTCATCACTCATGCATGTTTTTCTTATCTCTTTTGCAGACCATAAATTTATGGACAATATGCTTCTCCATCATGGGGGGTCTTTCGGTAATATCCAAAATGGTGAGTATTAACTTTTGTAATACTACAAAACGCAAATTTTAAACTTAATTAAACTTACAACGAATTAATACAAAGTGTGGTAATCTGTAATATTAAAAATAATAGACATCAATTCACAAACTAATATAATAGAGCAAATTCATCCTCGAAAGACAGATTGAAAAATCTTGTAAGCTAATCCTTTTAACTTACAAACTACCATCAGCACCACCAGAATTAGACCACCAAAAAGAAGCTGATTTGTATTATTTATTTTTTTTAACTGAAGTGGATTAATGATATATGTGGCATCCAAATCATTAATTTTTGGTCGGAAAATTGTAAAATACACCATGTCATATTTTCCGGCGGGTCAAAGTCAATTCAGGTAAAACTTGTCCTTAAATTGCCAATTTTTAAAATGATCTACAGGACTATAATTCCAACATTTACAAATTAGTGTACCATTTTTCACACTAATGCAAACCTACGGGATGAAAAATGCGATTTTCCCTTTGCCTAATTTTAAGATTAACCCATCTTTTGTTAGAAGTGTTGTATACAAATACGGATACGGAAACGGCGATACAAACACAGTAACACGGAAAAATAAAGAGACATAATTTAAATTAGTTTATTGGTGGATGGCCATGAAAACGACATATATATATATTCGATCTCTGATTGCCAGCTTATATATATGTACGTATGTGCGATGCGGTCCCAGTTTTGAGGAAAAGAAGCAAAAACGACTTTGTTCACCTACGTAGAATTAATTACTAATTTCCCAAGTGCTTTCTTAATATGTTGAAGATCATACATTCTTTCTAGCATTAAATTTTAATAACATATCTAAAGCTCTAAACTCCAAATAAGAAAGATGTTAATCCAGTACTAATTAATTGTATTTGAATAATTAATTTTTAAAAACAATTTAAAAGTGAAATACATATAAAATATATATATGAATGCATAGAATCTTATCTTTGCTTTTGCACTATAATTGCAAAAAGTAAAAGCTTCAATATATATTATTAGTTAATTAACCTAATTGTGTCGCGCGTATGAGTTACTCACCATGCATGCAAGCAAAGAAGACAAGCCCCCTTGAGCTAGCACCTATAAATAGAGGATGTAATTCTTCATTTTATTCAAGCCATTATCCATATACAAATCTATCCTCCATAGAGCAACTAATTATTAATAGTCAATATATACAATGACTACTATTGCAAAAGTGGCAGCTGAAGCACAACGAGAAGCTGAAGAACTAGCAATAGCTGCAGCACAAGAAAAAGCAAAAGTAAGAGCAAAAGATCGAGTTCCAGCACGAGACGTTGACACTAAGTACAGCGGAATCACTCGTAACGATTTTCCTGAGGGTTTTGTTTTTGGAACTGGTACTGCTGCTTACCAGGTCTGTACGCAATGTTCATAGATTATTTATCAAGCTCAATATAAATCATTTTGTGTATTAATTAATTAATATATGATGCTTTGTTTTTAATTTATTCATTATCAGGTTGAAGGTGCTGCTGCTATTGGTGGTAGAGGCATTAGCGTCTGGGATGAATTCACCATGGATTCTCCTGGTATCTCTTTCTACATAACTTTTTGTATATAAAGTACATCATATCGAAAAATTAAACTTGGTTATTAATTAGTTAATGCAATGAACGTTGACAGGCAGAATTACCGATGGAAACAATGGAAATATAGCTCTTGATACCTATCACAGATATAAGGTATTTATCATTTCATTTGTTACAAATTAAAATCGGAAATTAAACTCATCGGTCTTTTCATATTCATACTTATTTTTAATTTTGGTTTTGAATATTGTCTTGCAGGAAGATATTAAGATGATGAAGAGCATGGGCTTTGATGCATACAGATTCTCGATTTCATGGGCAAGAGTAATTCCTGGTAAGAATATATATATATATAGATAACAAAGAAAAATATTATATATTATCTAGTTAATTAATTAATTTTTCTTGTATATTAATTACTATAGGTGGAAAAATAAGCCTCGGTGTCAACAGAGAAGGGATCGACTACTATAATGATCTTATCAACACTTGCCTTGCTAATGGTTCGACTCATATATATATTATTAATTAATTAGTTTGTTTATATAGTTAAATATTTTAAATTACTTAAGTTGAAGTTCATTTATATTATATCTCATGCATGCAGGCCTTCAACCCTATGTCACTCTCTTCCACTGGGATCTTCCCTACACACTGGAAAAGGAGTATGGTGGTTTCTTGAGCAACCGTATAGTGTACGTAACTCCTTCACTTTTCCTCTATATATGATTTATATTGGAATTTGATCGATATCACGAATTGGTTTCTTCTTCATTTCAATGTGGAAACAGGGATGATTTCCGTGATTATGCGGATTTGTGTTTCTGGGAATTCGGCGATAGGGTGAAACATTGGACCACATTGAATGAGCCATGGTCATACTGTGAGTTGGGATATGTTGCATGTACTTTTCCACCTGGTAAAAAGATTTATTACGTGAATGAAGAATCTCAACCTGATATTGCTGCCGTGCGCTCTGCTATAATATCGGACACTGCAAACAGTTTGAGCAACCTCAGATTTAATACATTTATACCCCCTCCTCCTACTATATTACCCGAAAGCAGTCTTCCCTTAGAGAAAAGATCATCTGGGGATACCTCTGGTAAACCGTACATGTCCGATTTCCAAAAACAAGTATTTATTGCAGCAAAATATATGTGTCTTGCTCATTCAGCGGCAGTTGGGTTATACAGGACAAAATATAAGGTATGATATTCATTCTTTAGATCATCAAGGACACAATAACTAATTTGAAAAAATTGCAAGAATTGTTCGATCCATGCAGTCTGTTGTTTATTGTACGTTTTCAAATTTTATCTCGTACGTAACTTTTAAGTTTTGCAAATTTCGTCCTATTAGAAAATGAGCGAATGACGGCGTTCATTAACAGAGAAGAGGTTCAGGGTCAAGTTCTTCTGACGGGGATGAAACCCAATAATGTCAAAGTTACAGGACACATGAACCGTGCAATTTAACCTATCGAATTTTAAATTTAATCCTTATAGATCATTTTCTTTTTATAATATGTATGAACTTTTTAAATCATAGGCTCAGCAAAAAGGCGAGATAGGGATAACACTTGTTACCACCTGGTTTGAGCCTTTAAGTGATTCACAAGCAGATAAAGATGCAGCGAGAAGAGCATTTGATTCCATGTTCGCATGGTAATTAAGCATATATAATATTTATCATTTTTTGTACATATATCCAAATTAATTCAATTTAAATTGCAATTAATGATGATGTTTAATTGATTAATTTAGGTTTTTGGAGCCTGTATTAAAGGGTTCTTGGCCAAAAACTATGCAGTGGTATATGCCCGATGAAGCAGAATTTTCCGAGCAAGAATCCAAAATGCTGATAAAAAATAAGATAGACTTTTTAGGTGTTAACTATTACTCAGCCAGATATGTGACTCCCCGAACCGATACTCCTAATCCCTATGAACATCCTTTCCTCAAATATCAGAATATGACTCTTCACGGTAAATTCGATCTTGACAACCTTTTAAGCTTTTCTTCAAATAGATAAACTTTGTATATATTAATGATGCGTTATTTTTTTTTTAATTTCCAACAGAGTATAGGGATGGCGTGCCTATTGGTCCAGTGGTAAGATTTGATATATATATATATATATATATATATATATATATATATATATATATATATATAAACTAATTATTCATATTTGTTCATATATCAATCATCACATATATATTTTGTCCTCGTCTGATATACATTTAGCCCGGCGTAGCATGGATTCGCATAGTCCCGTGGGGAATTAAGAGCCTCTTGAACAAAATAAATGAGTTGTACAACAATGCCGAATACAATGTCCCTTCTGTATACATCACTGAAAATGGATGGGGTGAAATAGGTGATCACAAACTTACTCCACGTGACGTTCTTCCCGACACAACGAGAGTGAAATATCATAGAGATCATCTTGGGAATATAATGGATGTAATCAAGTAAGATCTTTAAGCAAATCATTTTCTAAATATATAAACTAATTTTTTGTTGAATATCATTATCAAAATTATCTTTTTAACAGCGAGGGCAAATCAGCAGAGAAGAAGTTGGATATAAAAGGTTACTTTGCATGGTCATTGGCTGATAATTTCGAATGGACTGATGGATACACTGTTAGATTCGGGCTCATGTATATCGATTATGTGAATCATCTCAAAAGATACCCGAAACATTCAGCCCTATGGTTCTCTCAGTTTCTAGCCGGAAAGGTTGATGAAGAGATCCAGACAATTGTAGCAGGACCATGGGGTGGGACTGGTGGTAATGCATGGGACGATGGGTCCTACAATGGAGTTCGAGCAATAGAGCTTTCGTACAGGGATGTGATTGGCTCCTTCAGTGTGGTTTATGATTTGAATGGTAAACCTTTTGAAGGGCCAAAACGTCCTGGTACACATTCCTTCACAACTGTAAAGGTTAGCACGTAGTTTCTTTATTACATTTTCTTCTTCATTTTTATTTTTAGCTAATTATATATACATTAAAAGAAGAGAAATATATAACAATGGCTTTATATATGCATGACTCCAGATTGAGTTACAATTCCCAGAAGAGTATATAGTGAGTGTGAATGGATTCTATTCTCCTGTGTCTTGGCTTGCTACAAAGACTCCGGTCATACGGTCACTAACATTCAAAACCAACAAGAGAACTTTTGGACCATATGGCAGAGAGGAAGGCACTCCTTTTAGTTATCCACTGGAGAATGGCTTAATTGTTGGTTTCAATGGACGTACTGGCGAACTCCTTGATGCCATTGGCTTTCACTTGGCACTTTAAGATCATGAGCATATAATATATTTATAAATAAAATGACATCTAGGATGTCTTAGCTTATTTAAATAAAACTCAAATTTGGCTAATGGTATAATGGTAATCGTTGTTAGTTCTAATACTGACAACTATTGCCATGATATATTTACATAAGGAATGATTTGAGGTGGTGTGTTTGTGATGTCTAAATTGAGCTTCCTGTGTAAAGCTGATTAGTGTATGCATATAATAAAGCTGACGAATTCAGTGATGTGATGTTTGAACTAAGCTCTGTATACAGAGCTAATCAAATGAAATTACCACTATCCAAGCTATATTTTTTATCTTTTTTATCTGGTATCATCACTATATCCGAGCATGTGTGATGGTGCTCATGTGTGATCCAAAGCTATGTGCTCTCTGAAAATCAGCTTTCAAAATATCTTATACAATTTTTATTTAAAAAACATGCTTAAATATAGGATTTAAAAGTCATTTTATTTTTTTAAAATTTCGGCAATATAACAGCTGCATTTTAATAAAATCCAATTAAAAACCTGCATGAAAACCAATCCAATGTTCGAAGAACAATTTTATATACCTGTGTATATGTACCTGAGAGAGAGAGAGAGAGTTGAAATGAATTGTAGGTAGTGTTTGCAAACTCTAACAAAAAAAGTACTTTTTTTTTGAGAACTTTGGAAGTGTTCGGAAAACCAACTTCTGCTTATTTAAACAAAAATAACCTAAAAGCTGGAAGCATCTAAAAGACCAACTTTTAGCTTTAGCTTCTAGGTTATTGTCGTAAATAAGTGGAAGTTTATTTAGAGTAAGAAAACTGCTTTTGAACCTTTTCTTCCAAACACTCAACAACCTTAGCTTCCACTTTAACTTCTCCAAAAGTAAAACCTCTTGCAACCACCCACAAAGTTTTATTACCAGAGCTAGGAGGTGGGATAGAATTTCAAGCTTATTCACCTCACCATCAACTCAAAAACATCCCACCTAATATTACGAATCTCTATGTCTTTATCATCGCTCTCCTGCAATGCATTCAACCAACTTTTCAGAAAGAACAAAACCAATTAAGAAAGAAAGGAAGAACACAATATTAGGTATGAAACCAGAGAAAATTGAAACAATTATATGCTTACCCGAGAACCACCATCAAACATAGCCCGGAAAGCATCAGAAAACAAATTCTATGTGCATAGAACTGCTTTCCTGGCGATGAAAACAAAAAATGATATGCTATTATTGACAAGAATATTTCTCATAATGAACATAGAGAAATCATCCAAGCTAAAAAGTTTTCCACCTTCAACAAAAAATGTCACATCAGATAATCAAGGATTATTTACATACTGCCAACCCAAATACACCTGCAGCAGAAATACAAGATCTTGTTAATATTGTAATCTTGTTAACCGCTTTACGAATTACTTAGTTGAATTATGAGCCTCGTCTCTTATTTTATTGTTCAATAGAGTTAAAGTTGCTAAAACGGGCTTATAAGTCAACTGGGCTAGCTTTTAAATATCGGCTCGAATTATGTGCTTAAATGGTTGCAAGAAGGATCCGTTCGTCGACGTTTAATGTTTTAAAATGAGCTGAGCTAACGTGTTAGCATTTTCTTGTGAAATCCTTAATTTCTTTAATTATTTTCTTAAAACGTGTAGCATTTCCAGCCCTTTTGGTTTTAACTATCAAATGACAAACGGTAGTCCACTATTATATTATAGCTTCTCACTGAGTATCTTTTCTACTCATCCTCTCGTTTTAATTCTTGCTTCAGGTGTTGTCAGACAGAAAGGTGGCAGTGTCACTTTAATAGTTGGTTGGCGGCAGCAGATCTAGATGTGTTTCGTGTCTGTCTTGGTTAGTCGGTGTCCATCAACAGTCTTGTTTTATTGATGTCGATTTCTTGTTTACTGCTTCTGTTATAGTTGAAAGAATTGAAGATATGTGGTTTGTTTAACCATAATAGTTGGTAAAATATTAATGTAGTGGAGCCAGGTGTGGCGTCTGTATATCTAAGCTGAGTTTATATTTTGGATTGCCTAGCTTTTGGCCTTTTGATATGAATATTATTTAATTACTTCTGCTTTCTCTCTGTTAACTGCTGTCATTGTTGGATGTACTGCTGTTGTTGCCATTTATTTGATCGAGTGAGCGCCGTTCGCTGGGATGGATTCTCGAGTGGGGCGTCCCGCCATGCTTGGGAGTATATTTAAGTGCAGGTGCGGTGCTCTTCTTCCCATCCTTGGAGAGGGGCGCTACAGATTTAATAATTTAATTTATTTCATATGCAGAGAAACGAATTTGGAATTAAAAATATTTTCAGCTAATCATGACGAAAAAAAAGTAGGAAGAGCCATCAAAGTTCCTATAATGGATATTGTAGTTCCCCGGCTCTACAGTCGCAGAACCTAAATGGACATTCAAGCGTTGACTAACGTTATCGTCCAATAATACATCCCGGCCAACGGCTCTAGCCAAAACACTAGGCAACAGTGATTCTCAAAAGACGACATCCACAAAATCATGAAACTGTAGCAGAAGCATTTAAATAAACATAACCATATAATATAAATGTCGTCCATGGGCCAAGCAATAATCAACAATCCTAATATCTCCAACTATGCCTCATTAGGGCCGAATATAAATAGAATTCAATAACATCATTGGTATATCAGAACAGTAATAAAGGTCCTAAGTAATATCCTCAAACTAAGAGTACGAATAACAACAACCCTAGATAACTCAAAATGTAAAAGAGCCTATCTAGACACACTGTTGCCATTCCGACATGTGAAGCATGTCAGCCTCTCATAAACTGAAGCAAGAACTAAAATATGAGGGTGAGTTCAAAATAACTCAGTGAGTGAATGATACATATATACAGAGCAAGTTTGAGTTACAATTCCGATTTAAGATGAAAGTAATAGACTGATATAAGGTCAAATATCCTGTTTGTAATTCGACTTGATATGAAAGCAATAAACAGTTAATAATGAACAATAAATATCCCGGTGAGAGCGGGCCTATCACTCCTTATAACTCCCAACCATATAAAAATACTCCAGCACCGTGCCAAGTCAAGGAGCAACCCGAGACCCGACTATAGAATAAAATTTGAGGAAAACGTGCGACAAATGCAATGCTCACCATCGCTCCGGCTCATGCCATACTCCGACAAACCCTCGACGAATCTTAATTTTGAAGAATCATACATCGGGAGTCACCCTAAACGCTCGTCTCCATGTTTCCTCTCCGATACAACCTCCGAGCCCCACCAGAAGAATAGAAAGATCACAGTTTTGCTCGCTTTTCAAAAGAACCTAATCCACTATGTTTTTGGTGGCCAAAAAAGCCTTGTGGCAAGTTGGGTGACGATCAAGGTTACACACATAAGTGTCGTACGCTTCGGGAGAGTCGTATCGTTCATGCACCTAATACTACTAGAAAATATGTTGTTTGCAACCGCGGTTGCAATCAAATATGGCTAATTCTGGTTGCAAAATCGTTTTAGCAACCGACTTAGCAACCAAAAAATTTGGTTGCTAAAACCCCGGTTGCTAAATTTGGCAACTATTTTTGCAACCAAAATTTTGGCAACAGAGTTTGCAACTAAACAGCAGTTGCCCAAAACAGAGGACGTGTCATGTCATTTGGCAACCGAAAAGTCGGTTGCAATTTTTGGTAAGCTTTGACAATTATTGCAACCATCATTCGGCTGCAAATTTGGTGAATTTTTGCAACTAAAATGCCAGTTGCAATTTGAATATTTTTTTGCAACCATTTTTCAGTTGCAAATTTCATTCATTTTCCAATTATTTTTCCGACTGCAAATTTCAGTTATTATTCTTTTGCAACTGAATTTTGGTTGCAAAGAGAATGATATTATTAAATTTTTTTAATATCTTTTGCAACCAAGCAACGGTTGCAATAAAATTTTCAACACAAAATTTATTATATTTTTTATAAAATTGGTTGCAAAACCAGTTGCAATTCACAAATTCTGAATTTTACAATATAACCTACAATACCAATCAAATCAAAGGAACCAAATACGAAAAATAATAAACCAACCACTTTAAATTAAATCAATCCCGCAATCATTTCAAATGTAACAAATCCTGAATACATATTCATAATTCTTCAACAACAAGACCATTTCCAATAGAACCAAAATCCTAAACATGTACAAAGAGAGTGCATGAATGACTAACTATTACAAAACTCCTTTTAGTCGTTGGTCACTGGAAACGTTGACATTATCCTCCATATTGAACATAAAATCATGAAGATTTGAGAATATCATAGCAAGTCATGATTTAACTGAAAATGCCATAGCAGACAGTGTACTATACTAGATACCCACACCAAAGTTGAAGCCACAAAAGCAATAAGCACTTACTAGTTTAATTTTCACAAAATCCAAATGTTTTGACATATCAATGTTGATCTCATAGTTTCCACTTCTTGAGCTCATTCTTGACTTTCTTGGACACCTCAGAACTTGGTGCATTGTACTTCAAAGCAACCTAGAAAGCAGATAAGGCCTCTGCACAACAAGCAATGAAAATTAATATCTGATACATGATTTGTTAAACTGCCTAAGCGAAATTATAAAATAACATACATGTTTATATTGCTCCATTGCCTCTAAAACACATTGTTTCCTGAAACAACCTTCCTCTACCCACGTGATCGAATTCCAAGGAACAACCTTGCTCCACCCATGCAAATACAAAGTCTAAGGAAATTTTAATCATCCAAGTGATCGAATAAGACATACTCTTTTAGTTTCTCAATACGAACAACCTTCCTCTACCCACCACAAAGTTGCAACACTAAAATCGCATAGGAAAAACAATTAAATACAAAATTTATGTGGTCCTTTAAATTTGCAACTTTTTGACAGAGATGCCAAGTATGCCTGAACCTGTAAATGATCCAAGTAGAGCAAAGAATTGGACATGATTGATCATTTGCATCAGATGAATTAAACTGATTAATAATTGCAGAATCTATTATAAAAGACATACCATCGTGCTGGATTCCATCTCAGAATCATAGGGATGATCAAATGGATTGAAAGACTTAAGATTAGTTGCAGATGAATGTAAGCCAACCTACAACAAGAATAAACTATCCATCAGAAACCAAGTAGATTAATCAAAATAGAAGAGTGCCATGAGCTTACTATCAAGACAACGCCTTTCTACTATGTTTCTCTTCGATGGGTTACAATCAGACTGTGAAAGAACCAAAAAAGCACAACAGAAAAGCCATAAGAGGCAGAGTCCCAATCATATCGAGAGCTGAACGCTGCGTAGCATCATCTTCAACCAACCTCGTGATCTGCCCTCGGGGTTGAAACACGTGGAACTCACCCATATAGAAAGTGGTCCGGGAATATTCAACTCTACAAATGCTGAAAATCTGCAAGAGGGCCTTGAAATATAACCAAACAAGCTCATATAACTTTAAAAGTTCTGCAACTAAAGTGACTTCTGTTTTTTAAGGTCTTATTCAAACGAATTCTACGAGATTCTTTTACATTTTTCTCAACACTTTTGCTGTTAAAACTAAACAGGAGATGTCATACTATAAAGAAAGGCTAAATAAGTTACAAATAAAGATAAATGTGCCGCTTTCCTTAGAGAAACTGCAAACTAAGGACCTAAACAGTAAACACTAAACCTTCAACAGGATGCTGGATGATTCGGCTATTTAGATGCCCTAATTGCAGATAAGTTCATCTCAATTTCTCAATTAACCCTAAACCCTTTTACATTTTTTAATTGATAAAGAAGTGTCAACATACAAACATATGAAAGTACAAGAGAGAGTCAGAGAGAAACTTACAAGTTAGAGCAGCGGCAGTGGCGGAACGGCGGTGGTGTTATGGCAGAGGCATAGTAACAACTTACAGCACCGGTGAGGCGGCGGCGGTGAAGGGGCTCCGAAGCAGCGACAACCTCTGAAATAGAAGAGGTATGAAAGAGAGAAAGAGAGAGAGAGAGGAAGAGAGAAAGCGAGAGACTTACCTCGCAGCGATGACGGCGACACCGGCAACGAGAAGAAATCTGCAGCCTTTCTGAGGAGATTTTGGAAGGTGAAGCGGGAGGTGAATACGGATGAAAGTAAAATTATTTTTACTTGGGAAGTGAAGAAAGAGTTGGGAAATTTTAGTGGAAAAAAGGTTTTGCCCAAAAAAATTGAAAAAAAATAGTTGGAAATTTTGGTGGGAAATCGAAAATTTTGCAACTGTAATTGCAGCCGAATTTCAGTTGCTTTATTATTATTTTTTTGTGATTTTCTAAAATTGCAACTGAAATTTGATTGCAAATTAAATCAAAAATTAATTATATAATGATAGATTATTTATATATAATCGTAGATATATAATTTATAATTCCAATTCCAATTGCATGGTTAGAGTTGGGACATTGAAATTAGTTTCTTAGACCCTTTGCTTGACATTGAAGCCTAGTATAAAACTCGATACCAAGGCATACAAAATCAGGCATTCTCAATCCTCTACTCAAAACAACCAATTCAATTAGTGAAATATCTCGATGTTTATAGTCAAACAAAGTTACTTAATATTATCAAGTCTCGTGATTACCTCAATTTACTCAAAAAGTGATCAAAAGTGAGTTAGGTTGTCGAACTTAATGTATAAGAGGACTAGTTGGATTCTTCCTTCTCGGTGATCACAAGCTAGCTAGAAAAGAGAGGAAAGAAAGAAGAAAAAGAAAAAGAAAGAACCGTGGAAGAAGACGAAGAAGGGACGGAAGAAAAAGAAATGGGTTTGGGCAAGACCCAATATAGAAAACTCAAATAAAATTTGGGTGTTACAACCTTCCTCTCTTAAAAGAATTTCATCCTCAAAACTTAAAAATAAATTATCTCAAGGGATTAAACAACAAATTAAACTGAACGGTGTGACAGTAAAATTGCCGACTCAAGAATAGCTTGAATCTCATGGGCAGGAAAAATTTGAAAGACCAAGGAAAAAGGGAAATCTTGATTAAAATGATATTGTCACTCATTCAAATGAATAACTCAGTTTAATTAAGTTAATAATACATTGAACATATTAAT
Organism: Verbena officinalis; assembly: GCA_958496215.1. Taxonomy (NCBI): domain Eukaryota; kingdom Viridiplantae; phylum Streptophyta; class Magnoliopsida; order Lamiales; family Verbenaceae; genus Verbena; species Verbena officinalis. Next base: position 5,782,856 of record OY292388.1, read on the forward strand.
TAATAATAATTATTATGAGATGAGTAAATCTATAAATAACCCTCGAAATGGAATTTGTGAAGCCCAAAAAAAAAAGGTCAGCACTGACATCAGCAATGACCTCAGCGCTTAAGTCAGCAACAATGCTTCAGAAGCTGCCGAACTGTTGCTGAGAAGCTGTTGTCCAGCTTTTGAGCTCCCCCGACCTGCAAAATCCAGAAAACAAGGTTTAGGACGAGCAAAATATGATATTTACAAGTATTAATAATGAGTCTAGCCAACCACATTACAGTGATCATTCCCAAAATTGAAAAAACACCCGAGAATTTGGCATTCGCCACACTTACACGCACAACCGAATGGGAACATCAACTAACTCACTTTCAACTGAACGAACACGATGGGCAGCACGCGAAGCATCAATCATCGTACGACGGCGCCAGCGATCAGCTCCCCGTCGCCTACTAAAAAGACTTGAAATCTGACATCCACAGCAGAGAGCAGCTTTGCAACACTCCAATTGGCCAGGGAAAAAAAGGGACTAATACATTGAGCTGAACCAATGTTCAGCTCCAAAGAACGTGGCAAATCAAGCCTTTTAACTTTTTAAAAATCAAATTCAAGCTCATTTTTTAAAAATATGCATTATCTAACTTCTGAACTTTTTCCATACTCTCAAAAACCTGCAAGTTTAGCTTTTACATTTTGTAAACTAAAACAAGAGCTCATTTAAAGAAACTTGACTTGTATACCTTTGAGTTTATTCTTTATATTACGTAACCTACAACGGAAGCTCAATCTTCTGACTTTTTCAAACTTAAACACAAACTCATTCGTTACAACCCAGCTCTTCTGATATCTGCACCTTTTTCAACTCACAAAATCAAGCTTTATTTTGAAAAGTTCGGCAAATTAAACTCTTAAAATTTCGAAGCTCAAACTCAAGTATCTTCTTAAAAGAGAAGAAAAAGGATTCTTAAACTCAAGCTCTATCATTACAACCTAACTCTTATAATTTGGACCTTTTTTCCCCCCAAAATCAAGCTTAATTTTCAATAGGTTGGTAAAATGAGCTCTCAAAAGTTCCCAACCCCAAGCTCAAGCCTCTATTCACACTTAAACCCTTTCAGTACAACCCAACTCTTCTAACTTTTGCACCCTTTCTCACTCTCAAAATCAAGCTTTATTTTGAAAAGTCTGGCAAATTAAGCTCTCAAAATTTTCCAAACTCAAACTCAAGTACTTCTTAAAAGAAAAGGTAAAGGATTCTCAAGCTCTTGCTCATTAAAATTATTGTACTGCCTAGATTTTCAATTTTTTTTTTCTACTTACAAGCATAGGAGATATTTTGTTAGATTTACGAAATTATTTGAAACCTCAGGGGGTTTTCTGCAATTTATGAAAACAGAGGGGTATTTTCTAATTATGGAAAATCATATATGTAATTTCCCTAAATTATTTCACTTGTTCGATGCAGAAATTAACGTGATGGAACATAGACCACCCATTATTGCAGCAGCAGCAGTTCTAGCGGCTTCTGATTATCAGTTAACTAAACATGTAATGGAGATTAAGATTAATGCAGTCCCATCATGGGGGTCCATAGAAAAAGTGAGTTCCCTAGCTTATAATGGTTTTTTGAGGTATCAGGGACAAAATATAATATGTTAGTAATAATTCCATATTTTGGTATCAGAACTCACCTTTTCAATGGCACATTCACATAGATGCTTTAGACCTTCTAATAGGTATCGATCAGCAGCCATCAGAAGATACCGTGCTATAACTGAGTTGACAACTTGACATCAACTGATCCTGTGTATATGTACCTGAGACAGAGAGAGAGAGTTGAAATGAATTGTAGGTAGTGTTTGAAAACTCTAACAAAAAAAAGTACTTTTCTTCTTTTTTGAGAACTTTGGAAGTGTTCGGAAAACCAACTTCTGCTTATTTAAACAAAAATAACCTAAAAGCTGGAAGCATCTAAAAGACCAACTTTTAGCTTTAGCTTCTAGGTTATTGTCGTAAATAAGTGGAAGTTTATTTAGAGTAAGAAAACTGCTTTTGAACCTTTTCTTCCAAACACTCAACAACCTTAGCTTCCACTTTAACTTCTCCAAAAGTAAAACCTCTTGCAACCACCCACAAAATTTTATTACCAGAGCTAGGAGGTGGGATAGAATTTCAAGCTTATTCACCTCACCATCAACTCAAAAACATCCCACCTAATATTACGAATCTCTATGTCTTTATCATCGCTCTCCTGCAATGCATTCAACCAACTTTTCAGAAAGAACAAAACCAATTAAGAAAGAAAGGAAGAACACAATATTAGGTATGAAACCAGAGAAAATTGAAACAATTATATGCTTACCCGAGAACCACCATCAAACATAGCCCGGAAAGCATCAGAAAACAAATTCTATGTGCATAGAACTGCTTTCCTGGCGATGAAAACAAAAAATGATATGCTACTATTGACAAGAATATTTCTCATAATGAACATAGAGAAATCATCCAAGCTAAAAAGTTTTCCACCTTCAACAAAAAATGTCACATCAGATAATCAAGGATTATTTACATACTGCTAACCCAAATACACCTGCAGCAGAAATACAAGATCAGTTAATGAGCACAAATGATTTGACTAACTAAACCAAATTACAAAAAAAAATATTCACATGATTTATTGTAGTAGTAGGAGCTGCATCCTTGGAAGAGAGTGAGGTAGCGTTATTAGGTAACCTGCATAAAGCAGAACTCTCTATTTGTTGCTTCGAGTAAGCAGATTCCAGAATTTCTAGAAGCAGCAAAAGTCCTGCAAGAGCATATTGCAGAAAGTCTAAAATGCATCTTCTCACAACATTGACATTAAGAAATGGATTTGAAAAAAGGTATATACCATTTTTATCAAGGGTCATGTGGAGAACAAAGATGAGTTAGAGCCAAAGCCACTCTCTTTTGAACAGTTTTCTCCCCCATACGCATCATATACAATAAGTTGCTTAGTACCTGTCCATAATAAATGCTTAATCAAGTTTAAGATCCACATTTTAAAGTTTTATAATTTTGTAAATTTAATATTTTACTAAACCTGACTCACCTGTCCATGGATCTTATCCTTGAGTCTTTTAAGAGTGTTGGCTACACAAAACCTTGTAGGCTGCAGTAAAATGATTCTGAGAAGATACATCACTTATTAATTAGTTATTTACTTGATTAACCCAATAAGTTGCAAATTACCTTCCAAGACCCTACCCTCTCAACATTTGTAACATTTTTTCCCATTTCTCAACCACTTGCAAAATTAATTGCTTGTATTACATAAATTAGAACCAAATCTCATTTAAAAAGGAATAGCATCCTAATAATTGAGACAAGCAGGCCTCCCTACTCAGCATGGACTAAAAAATTAAAAAAGAAAAAACCAAGCCAAGCCTATGAAGTTTCCAACACCAAATTCCAACCCACTTGGCATCATCAAACACGCTCTAGGACTGTTTTTCTCAAGCAAAACCAGACTTAAGTCTACAAATTCTAACAAGTCAAGCTAAATTGGGAATCCTATCGATAAAGAAGAGGCATAAGCATCGCCTCTCGATCCAATCCGTCTTCCCTGGGGCGATATCGATCCAATCCGTCTTCCCTGGGGCGATCCTCCCGGTGAACTGACCGTACCCCAAACCGACACAGGTGAACAAGTAGAGTATACTAGGGCACTTTCTATATATCTGTCTCCATCCAATCAGTCCATACTCTAGAGAATCAGGCTCGGCAAAAACGAGACTAGGATAAATCTTTGAAAGAACTGATTAATCGGACGAGAATAAAGATAGAGTCCCATTCTACATGTCAATACCGGCAAGAATGAAATTTATTGTAAGAGGAAAATCCGTCGACTTTAAAAATCGTGGGCTTCGAAATGTGGTATTTCGTTAGTGATCTTTTCAGGGCCTTAGCTTGTCAAAGAGTCAGATATCAAACTCATCCTTGCAGACTACATCAAGCTTTCATCACACAAATGCACACGCAGCAACTTATAAGTAATATATTATATAAATAGGTTATAAATTGTATCACACCGATTATATAAATGACTAATTATAAGCTATATTATATTATTTAATTGACTTATGAGTGTCTCATAAGCAAATTATGATGTGTAAGTACTATATATATATATATATATATATATATATATATATATATATATATATACTGTATGACTTATAAGCTCTATCATATCATTCAAGTGACTTATGAGTCTTATTATATCATCTAAATCACTCATAATATAAGTTAATTATAAAATTTAAGGGCGAATTATATATGGGTCCCTGACGTTTGTCATATTTATATTTAGATCTACTTAAATTTATGTATTATATCTAGGTCCCTGGACTGGTCTATATTTGATCAAATTTAATATAAAACGTGGGTGTCTAGATGTAAGTGACACTCAGGATCGTTTTATCTAACTTATATTGTATACATTTAGGTCCCACCACCGACTTAGAAGCGAATGTTGACCAATTTAGGGATCTAAATGTAAAAATATTGATCAATTTAAATACTTAATTATATATAATAAATGCATTTAAAATGACCTAAATATAAGGGACCTAAATACAATTCGCCCTAACATCTAATGACTCATATATATTATACATTATAGATGACTTATAAAATTATTACATTATGTAATTAACAACATAATCAATTAATAAACTATATAGTTGAATATCACTTAGACGATACATATATTTGCAATTACTTTTATTACCTAGCAACCGATAATCGGTTGCAATTTTCTATCATAAAAAAAATTAGATTTTTTATTATTTTAATCATGCTTTTGCAACCGACATTCGGTTGCAATTTGCAATTACGAAAAAAAAAACAATTTTTTTTTATTATTTTAATCATGCTTTTGCAACCGACATTCGGTTGCAATATAATTTTTGATAATTTTGCAACTGACGATTCTGTTGTAAAGGAATTTAAATAGTAAAAAATTATAATTAAATTTTATTATCATATTGCAACCCTTATTTCGGTTCCAAATCCGGTTGCAAACTTAGGAATTTTTTGAATAGAATTTTGCAACAACTTGTCGGTTGCAAAATATTCTATAATGATTTTGCAACCGATGTAAAAAACAATTTTTTTTATTATTTTAATCATGCTTTTGCAACCGACATTCGGTTGCAATATAATTTTTGGTAATTTTGCAACTGACGATTTGGTTGTAAAGGAATTTGAATAATAAAAAATTATAATTAAATTTTATTATCATATTGCAACCCATGTTTTGGTTCCAAATCCGGTTGCAAACTTAAGAATTTTTTTAATTGAATTTTGCAACAACTTGTCGGTTGCAAAATATTTTCTAATGATTTTGCAACCGATGTATCGGTTGCGATTTGGTTGCAACATTATGAATAATTTTTAGAGAGTTTAGCAACTATTATTGCAACCAAAATTTGGTTGCAAAAGTAAAAAGAATTCAACAGACATTCGCTACCGATGGTGCAACCGAATTGCGGTTGCAAAATTAAAATTTTGACTTTTTAGATTTTGGTTGTAATTTCACTATTTTAGCAACCATTATTGTCGGTTGCAAAAATTGTGGTTGCAAACGAGCTGTTTTCTAGTAGTGAAAGTATCACAAAAACAAAACGTTTCTTGCCTTGAAATAAAAGCATTTGGTGTTGATACAGATATAGATTTGATATTAAAAGATTTGATCGAAACTATAAGAATATCCTTCGAAATATTTAATAAGATTTAAGAAGGTATAAAAGATTAATGCATATATACGTAAGGGAAGGGTAGCATTTGATTTCACAATTATATCAATACAAGCCCAGTTTTAAATCGTTAGAAACCCACACCTGGATCACCAAAAGATTATGCGAACTAGCTACGGGCTCACTAACCCTCCTCCTCGGACTAATCTGTAATACACAGGACATAACGGTCAAAACGAGACTCTAAAAATATGAAAAATGCAATAAAAGACGAACGACTAAACAAAAAGTTTCACAATCATACATGCAAGGAAGGTATCACATAAGTTTTGGGTCAATTGGACCTCGTATGCAATAGATAGAAAATTTGTTGAAATTTTCGAATGCACTATTCACAGTCACAAACATGCGATAAATTCATAAATCATATAATTCGTATCTAATTCATAATTATAGAATACATTAGCGAATAAAGAATTCGAAAAAACAAGCCTCGAGTAGGGCCACAGTGCAAAATGCGTTGTTCCTAACATAAGGTTTGCTTCGAGATTGGCTGAAAAACTATATTTTTTTTCTAAGTGTGATATCCAAATGGGGTACTGCACGGAGTACAGGCCGTGTGGCTAACTCAGAATTGGCACGCATGGCCTTACCATACGCCGTGTGAGTAGGTCATGTGCACCCATACGGGATACCACACTCGTGCCGTATGCCGTGTGGTTCTTAACATTGCAGCAGAACATTTGCGCTAAAATGCAACAACAGAAAAACCAACAAAAATCATCCTAGCCAAAAATCTACTAATCCAAACATGATGAAATTCACAACATAGATCAAACATATCGAGAGCTACATGTACGTCCAAGAATCACACGAAATAAGCAAAAAACGAGAGAGATATTGACATAAGCCCTAACATGCTTATTATTCAACCAAATCACTGAAAATCAACAAAAATGAAATGAAAATGGGTGAAACTTGGTATCTACCTAAAGAGCATATTGTGGGGAGCATGTAGGTTTTCACGCATCGGACTTTGGTCGAGAAACGAGCTCGTGGAATCGATTTGAAGTTCAAATGCCAAACCCTCTTTTGTTTCTCTCTGGGTTGATTTTTACGCAGTAATAAAAGTGAAAAAGAAAAAAATCTTTTAATATCTAATGTGTTTTAAGACGAAGGGGCAAAACAATTATTTTGAAATTCACTAGAAAGGGCTAATTCTTAAATATGGTAATATTATAGTCAAATCGAAGCTAATCACATAAGGAATTATAAAACGCAAGTTAAACACTCATACAACATCGTTTACAAAAATTCTTAAAACACATAATTCAAATAATACAAAAAATCGAGGTAAAGGTGAATAATTATGCAAAAGACTTACTTATATAAAGCTCGATTAATATTCGGGTCATCACAGATATACTTTTTATAATATTCAAGATATAATATTTAATTTTTAAATTATTGATTTTCATGTAAAATTTGTATACATAAAATATTCTGAACATTTGTATACTTTTTATTATTAAAATTTGATTTTCAAAGATAAATATTTTTCTCTTTTCAAACATTTAATCATTTGTAAGAGCTTAGGACTACTAAAAATTGATGTCTTAAACTATTGGCCAAAACAAATATTTATAAGACTATACGTCTTAATTTTAAATTTAATTAGTGTTAATTACCTACTTAGTGGGGACACCTTTTTCTAACCTACTGTGCTAATCGTGTGGTTAGATATGAGTTGTACAAACCAAAACTTACAGATTCTTTTAGAATATATATAGTTTTATATATATAAAAGATTATAATTAAATAAATTATTAGATAAGTATAGGTTTTAATTAAGTAGAATTCTCGATAAATCTCATAAAGTGAATCTTATTCTTATTAAATTACTCAATAATTATGGATTCTTAGTATTATTAAAAGACTTTATTATTTATATACTTATAGATTTAAGTATTTGTACAATTATTTAATAAAAATATGTGTTAGGAAAAGAGTATCTTAGTCATCACAAGAAAAGTGACAAACTTACTCGTACTTTTATAATAAATAATATAATATAATACATAGACATAGATATTTAAAATGAATTTTTTAAATCACAAGTTCGCCAGCAAAGCAAGATAAAATATAGGGCTAACACTTGTTACCACCCGGTTTGAACCCATAAAGTGAGGATCCAAAAGATAAAGAAGCTGCAAGAAGAGCACTTGATTTCTATGTGGGGATGGTAAGCATAATATTCATATATCATTTTTATTATACATTATGGTTAGATTTTCACAATCATTAAATTAATTGCAGAACTGATCTAAAGTTCTAATGATCATGACGTTTAACTTGTAGGTTTTTTGAGCCTGTATTAAAGGGTTGTTGGCCAGAAACTATGGAAGAATATATGCTCATTGAAGCAGAATGTCTCCCTGAAGAATCCAAAATGCTCCAAGAAAACAAGATTGAATATTTGGGGTATAAATTATTATTCAGCCAGATATGCACAAAACATTGATCACAAAAAGAATAACTATGACCATCGCCATCAGCATTCTTTTATCACATATCAGTATTGTGCTACTCTTACCAACATGGTGTGGCTCAGTTGGTAACACGGATTGTGTTTGTGGGAAGAGCCTCAGGTTCGATTCCCACTAAACACATTTGTTGGGAGGGGTGAAGAGCCTTAACTATGACTAAGCCATAAACTAGATTAAGGGCCCTCAATGTAGGATTACCCGAACCGGTAATTTACACCAAAAAAAATTATTGTGCTACTCTTGGTACACTCTTAAAAACATGCATGTTTGGTTATGCTTCTTTAATTTATAAATTAATGATGCATTTTTTTATTTTATTTTTCTTTTTTGTTCTAACAGAGGAAAAGAATGGCGTGCCTATTGGTCCAGCGATAAGGTTTAATTTATTTTCGCAGGCATTTACCATTGATTTTGTTATTTTTGGGATATAATATTATTTTCTTTAATATATTAACTAATTATTCATGTTTGTCGTCTGATCATATATATATATATATATATATATATATATATATTTAGCCCGGCGTAGCGTGGATTAATAGCGTAGTCCCGTGGGGAATTAAGAGTCTTGAACGAAATAAATAAGTTGTACAACATTAATTCCGATTACAATGTTCCTGCCATATACATCACTGAAAATGGTACTAATTAATTTTAATTAATTAATTGTTGCTATACAATTAATTAAATTCTCCATATTAATCAGTTTGGATTTTTAAGTTTAATTGGGTTAATATATACTTAATTAATATATAATAACTTATCATATTTATTATATATTTTACTGTGGATATATAGGCTGGGGTGAACTAAATAATTAATAGAAGCGTACTGCTTGTCAAGTTGCCACCGACACAACGAGGGTGGGATATCATCAAGATCATCTTGGAAATATAATGGATGCAATCAAGTAAGATCTTCAAGCCAATTAACTTCTAAATATATATAAACTCCTATTTTTTAAGATTTCATAGCAAACTATCTATTATAAATATTAATAAATTATTATTATTATTATTATTATTATTATTATTATTGTTATTATTATTATATATCTTAATTTTTTATAGGGAGATAGGGGATAAGTTGGATATAAAAGATTATTTGCATGCTTATTGGCTGATAATTTTGAATAGGTTGACTTAACAAATTATAAAAAGTTACTTTGCATGGTTATAGCTAGCTTGATAGGGTATAAGTTGGATATAAAAGGTTACTATAGCTTCCTTAATTAGGCACAGGTTAAGTTTGTTCTATGGAGGTTCAATTTATGAGGTATTTTTTTAAATGTCAAATATGGAGGCTCTCTATTTTCCTTAATGTGGTACAAGTTACGAAACACATAAATGGACAAGACGACACATACATGATACGATACGACACGGACACACTGATACAGATTTTTTCCAATATTTTATACTAAATCAGAAATGTTCGATACGGATGTCCGACGACACCAATATCGGATATATGACATGACACAACGAGATGAGATTAGAAGTATCAGAAAATAATCAACGTATTCGGTGAGCCACCTACCATCACAACTCGTAAAATTGAATTCGAACCGGTTGGTAATAAGTCCAAAATGACTAAGCTACATGATCATTTATGCAAATTTTCCAGTGAAATTATAATTAAGTGAAGAAGATGCCCTGTTCCTCTCGTACAAGTAAATTTTCAGATTGGCATGCATCCAAACTTAAAATTAAGGAATTGCAATTAATGTATGATTATGATTGACGTATATACGAGCAACCCTTGAACCAATTGCTTTATCTATCTTTGGTAGCTTGTTATGATTAGGTCTGGACCATCTAATCAATTCATTCATTTCTACCGCAAATGTCATTGTTATACAATGTGGGGGCTTGGTGTACGTGTACGTAGTTGCCTAGTTGGGTTAAATATGGTCCCCTCTGTCCGTTGTCCTCATCACTCATGCATGTTTGTCTTGTGTCTTTTGCAGAGATCATAAAAGCAAAAATTTATGGACAATATAATTAATATGCTTTCATTATGGGGGTGATCTTTTGGTAATATCCAAAATGGTGAGATATACAGTACTAGTGGGTAGTGGCCATGTATTAATATTAATTTAAGCGTTGGCAATGGTAGACAATCAGCTTTCACGTGTTTTTATATATATACTATTTGATATTTGAAGATTAACAAAATCTGATATGTCGTAGATTACGAACGAAATATAGTCAAAGTCTGAAACTCTGAATTAATTAACTATTCTATATTAGTATCATGCATTTAATAAGGCACACTTTTGATTATCAATTAACGCCCTAGATTTTTGAACCGAAAGAGCCGCTAACAATTCAAGTTTAGAAAAGTCGATCAGGAAATATGTGTTTATATGTTTTAGAAAATTATATTGGGGTTTTTGACGTTTGTTATATTTGTATTTAGGTCTCTCTACTTTCATTTTTTATATCCTAGTCCCTTGACAGATCAATCGTTAGTCATCTTCGTTAATCTTTTTTGTACCGTTGTGTTCGTTTAATCGAGACGGTGAATTTGGACTATAAATTTGTCTAATTCTTTGAAGAAATGAGAAAGTTACAAGCTTAAGAAATTTTCCTTCAATTGTATATATAGTCCAAATTTCCCGTTTCTTCATCGAATCAAATAAATTTATATTCCAAATTTATCGTCTCAATGAGAAGAACACAACGGTACCAAGAAATTAACGGATCTGGCTAATGGTTGACCGGTCAAGGATTAGGATGTAAAAAATGAAAATAGAGGGACCTAGATATAAATATGGAAAATATTAGGGACTCCAACGTAATTTGTCCTATGTTTTATATGCCCTAATGTGTTGAGAAAAATTATACCTAGGACCCTATTTTTTGGGCTAATTACATCTAGGTCCAGCAGAATCATTTTATTATAAATAGGTCCACGATTTGGTTGATCGTTAGTCAAACATAACATTTCTATTAAAAGAAATTATGAAAGGACTGCATTATCCTTTTGGCATGTATTGTAAAATTGTCAAACTATAAGGATCTAAATGTAAAATTTCTCACCGCTGCCATCATCACCGGAGCCACCACCTAGATGGTCGACACCAATATGCCACGATGATTCTCTCGTCGAGCCCGTCATATCCCCCAAGTCCGTTTTCCCATTTGACAACGACACCGGATATAATTTCAGGTCAAATATTCGTAAATCCACCTCAAAATCTAAATACTGAGATATGGAATTAACGAAGATCCGACAGTTGGATTTCCAATCTGACTTCACCACCAGCTTACCCATGACCTGTAGATTGAAAATATCATACAGCTTGACCTTGTCCGTCGTCGTAGAGTGGTGCGCCACCACTCCGGCGCCACGCCACCTTCGTCTAGTTTCTCCGCGGTTGGTATGAACTAGGGGTCGCCACCACCACCGTTATCTTCGTCCCATCGAGAGCTTCCAGATCCTTATGGTCTCCACCCTCGTCGTTGGCCGAAATACGTCGGAGAACTCCTACCGCTGCTATGGTTGTGAGGCTCCTAGTGCCGTCGTTACTGAGTTCTAGGCGTCAGCACCACCACCATTAGGTTTGTTGTGAGGAGGGCTTCCATCCCATGTAATTTCAGCACAAGACTCCAATCGAAAGGCCGTCGTCGCTGCTTCTCCTCCGTCGTGACTTCTTCGCAAGGAATTTTTTGTTTAGTTCTTTATAGTTTGATAATTTTACAATGCAGTCCAAAAGGGTAATGCAATCCTTACATAATTTTTTTTCTTTATTTTTTAATTTTTAATAAAAATATTAAGTTTGACTAACGGTCAATGATTTCGTGAACCTATTTGTAATAAAATTGTTATCCTGAACCTATATATAATTAGCCCAAAAAGAGACCTAGATGTAATTTTTCCAATGCGTTTTATTTAAATGATATATGTGTTAATTGTAATTAAATTATCTAATCACTAATGTATGCCTAATTGATATTTTAAGTTTTTCCTGACATTTTAAAATTTCTTGAACTTTATGTTATTTGATACGTGGCGAGATTTATGTTTACGTGTATAAATATCTAGGTGATTTTATTAAATTTTGACAGTATATCTCTATCCCTAAAAATTAATAAGAACTAAAAATATTCCAAAATGGCCGGTGAGATACACAGTACTAGTGGCAATGTACGTAGTAATAATTTAAACGTTGGCAATGGTAGCTTTCACGTGTTTTTTATATGTATGCCAAAATTCAAATTCCAGTACTCTCACATTAATTATTGAATGTCACATCATGAATATGAGTCTGCATTTTTTGTTCGTAATAATATTGGTATGATTCATTGGACGCCAACTCGGTTGATTTTGGATTTAGGGTTTGGAGATATTACTGTATTTATTATATATATATATATATATATATATATATATATATATTATCTTTATTCACTTATAGCTTATTAATTAATATATAACATAATAATATTAAGTTCTTGAGTACCTATAATTCTTTGATTTATAAAATAAAATTTAATAAGTTTTCAAAAGGTAATTAAGTAACTGTGAAGAATGAAAGTATTTATTGGATGTGCAAAAAAAGGTCCGCAATGTGCGATTTATAAATCAATCAACGATTGGAATAACAACGACTTTAATAGATTATTTTTAAATATTCAATGGATGATAAAAAATTTAATTTTTATGAAATTGATTGAGGGTTTACTTTCGAGATTTTAAGAAGAGCATACAATATGGACCTAATTTCTCATATGATACGATGCAATTTTTCGGTGGAATTTCTGGCAGCTAAGATGGCAAAGTACTAAATTCACATAGTTCATGAGGTAAACTGTAAAAAATTAAGTTTAGATGGTAAAATTAAAAAATCGCGATAGTTGAAATGTAAAACAATTATTATCCATATAGTTAAAGTTTTCTAGAATATTTGTACGTCTTCTTCCAATTTATTGCTAACTTAAAGTTTCGAAGTAACTATACAAATGTGGGGGCTTCTTGGCTCGGTCGATTTTTCTAATTTTAATCATAAAATACGTATCAAAATCTTAAATATGTTTTTTACTAGGGAAAATTCTAGCATCAAATGCACCGCTCGATGGATAGTTGGGAAGAGTAATTAAATATGGTCCCCTCTGTCAGTTCTCCTCATCACTCATGCATGTTTTTCTTATCTCTTTGTCAGACAATAATTAAAGCAAATTTATGGAGAATATGCTTCCATTATTGGGGGGTCTTTTGGTAATATCGAAAATGGCCGGTGAGATACACCTAGTGGCCATCTAATAATAATTTAAGCGTTGGCAATGGTAGCTTTCACGTGTTTTTTATATGTATGCCAAAATTCAAATTCCAGTACTCTCACATTAATTATTGAATGTCACATCATGAATATGAGTCTGCATTTTTTGTTCGTAATAATATTGGTATGATTGGAGGCCAACTCGGTTAATTTTGGATTTAGGGTTTGGAGATATTACTGTATTAAATAATACAGTAATATCTCCAAACCCTAAATCCAAAATTAACCGAGTTGGCCTCCAATCATACCAATATTATTACGAACAAAAAATGATATATATATATATATATATATATATATATATATATATATATATATATATATATATATCTTTATTCACTTATAGCTTATTAATTAATATATAACATAATAATATTAAGCTCTTGAGTACCTTTAATTCTTTGATTTATTTAATAAGTTTTCAAAAGGTAATTAAGTAACTGTGAAGAATGAAAGTATTTATTGGATGTGCAAAAAATATCCGCAATGTGCGATTTATAAATCAATCAACGATTGGAATAACGAAGACTTTAATAGATTATTTTTAAATATTCAATTAGATGATAAAAAATTTAATTTTTATGAAATTGATTGAGGATTTACTTTCAAGATGTTGAGAAGAGCATACAATGTGGACCTAATTTCTCATATGACATGATGCCATTTTTCGGCAGAATTTTCGGCAGTTAAGATGACAAAGTACTAAATTCACAGTACTAAATTAAATTATTGGTGGATGGCCATGAAAACGACATATATATATATATATATATATATATATATATATATATATATATATATATATATATATATATTCGATCTCTGATTGCCAGCTTATATATATGTACGTATGTGCGATGCGGTCCCAGTTTTGAGGAAAAGAAGCAAAAACGACTTTGTTCACCTACGTAGAATTAATTACTAATTTCCCAAGTGCTTTCTTAATATGTTGAAGATCATACATTCTTTCTAGCATTAAATTTTAATAACATATCTAAAGCTCTAAACTCCAAATAAGAAAGATGTTAATCCAGTACTAATTAATTGTATTTGAATAATTAATTTTTAAAAACAATTTAAAAGTGAAATACATATAAAATATATATATGAATGCATAGAATCTTATCTTTGCTTTTGCACTATAATTGCAAAAAGTAAAAGCTTCAATATATATTATTAGTTAATTAACCTAATTGTGTCGCGCGTATGAGTTACTCACCATGCATGCAAGCAAAGAAGACAAGCCCCCTTGAGCTAGCACCTATAAATAGAGGATGTAATTCTTCATTTTATTCAAGCCATTATCCATATACAAATCTATCCTCCATAGAGCAACTAATTATTAATAGTCAATATATACAATGACTACTATTGCAAAAGTGGCAGCTGAAGCACAACGAGAAGCTGAAGAACTAGCAATAGCTGCAGCACAAGAAAAAGCAAAAGTAAGAGCAAAAGATCGAGTTCCAGCACGAGACGTTGACACTAAGTACAGCGGAATCACTCGTAACGATTTTCCTGAGGGTTTTGTTTTTGGAACTGGTACTGCTGCTTACCAGGTCTGTACGCAATGTTCATAGATTATTTATCAAGCTCAATATAAATCATTTTGTGTATTAATTAATTAATATATGATGCTTTGTTTTTAATTTATTCATTATCAGGTTGAAGGTGCTGCTGCTATTGGTGGTAGAGGCATTAGCGTCTGGGATGAATTCACCATGGATTCTCCTGGTATCTCTTTCTACATAACTTTTTGTATATAAAGTACATCATATCGAAAAATTAAACTTGGTTATTAATTAGTTAATGCAATGAACGTTGACAGGCAGAATTACCGATGGAAACAATGGAAATATAGCTCTTGATACCTATCACAGATATAAGGTATTTATCATTTCATTTGTTACAAATTAAAATCGGAAATTAAACTCATCGGTCTTTTCATATTCATACTTATTTTTAATTTTGGTTTTGAATATTGTCTTGCAGGAAGATATTAAGATGATGAAGAGCATGGGCTTTGATGCATACAGATTCTCGATTTCATGGGCAAGAGTAATTCCTGGTAAGAATATATATATATATAGATAACAAAGAAAAATATTATATATTATCTAGTTAATTAATTAATTTTTCTTGTATATTAATTACTATAGGTGGAAAAATAAGCCTCGGTGTCAACAGAGAAGGGATCGACTACTATAATGATCTTATCAACACTTGCCTTGCTAATGGTTCGACTCATATATATATTATTAATTAATTAGTTTGTTTATATAGTTAAATATTTTAAATTACTTAAGTTGAAGTTCATTTATATTATATCTCATGCATGCAGGCCTTGAACCCTATGTCACTCTCTTCCACTGGGATCTTCCCTACACACTGGAAAAGGAGTATGGTGGTTTCTTGAGCAACCGTATAGTGTACGTAACTCCTTCACTTTTCCTCTATATATGATTTATATTGGAATTTGATCGATATCACGAATTGGTTTCTTCTTCATTTCAATGTGAAAACAGGGATGATTTCCGTGATTATGCGGATTTGTGTTTCTGGGAATTCGGCGATAGGGTGAAACATTGGACCACATTGAATGAGCCATGGTCATACTGTGAGTTGGGATATGTTGCAGGTACTTTTCCACCTGGTAAAAAGATTTATTACGTGAATGAAGATTCGCAACCTGATATTGCTGCCGTGCGCTCTGCTATAATATCGGACACTGCAAACAGTTTGAGCAACCTCAGATTTAATACCTTTATACCCCCTCCTCCTACTATATTACCCGAAAGCAGTCTTCCCAAAGAGAAAAGATCATCTGGGGATACCTCTGGTAAACCGTACATGTCCGATTTCCAAAAACAAGTATTTATTGCAGCAAAATATATGTGTCTTGCTCATTCAGCGGCAGTTGGGTTATACAGGACAAAATATAAGGTATGATATTCATTCTTTAGATCATCAAGGACACAATAACTAATTTGAAAAAATTGCAAGAATTGTTCGATCCATGCAGTCTGTTGTTTATTGTACGTTTTCAAATTTTATCTCGTACGTAACTTTTAAGTTTTGCAAATTTCGTCCTATTAGAAAATGAGCGAATGACGGCGTTCATTAACAGAGAAGAGGTTCAGGGTCAAGTTCTTCTGACGGGGATGAAACCCAATAATGTCAAAGTTACAGGACACATGAACCGTGCAATTTAACCTATCGAATTTTAAATTTAATCCTTATAGATCATTTTCTTTTTATAATATGTATGAACTTTTTAAATCATAGGCTCAGCAAAAAGGCGAGATAGGGATAACACTTGTTACCACCTGGTTTGAGCCTTTAAGTGATTCACAAGCAGATAAAGATGCAGCGAGAAGAGCATTTGATTCCATGTTCGCATGGTAATTAAGCATATATAATATTTATCATTTTTTGTACATATATCCAAATTAATTCAATTTAAATTGCAATTAATGATGATGTTTAATTGATTAATTTAGGTTTTTGGAGCCTGTATTAAAGGGTTCTTGGCCAAAAACTATGCAGTGGTATATGCCCGATGAAGCAGAATTTTCCGAGCAAGAATCCAAAATGCTGATAAAAAATAAGATAGACTTTTTAGGTGTTAACTATTACTCAGCCAGATATGTGGCTCCCCGAACCGATACTCCTAATCCCTATGAACATCCTTTCCTCAAATATCAGAATATGACTCTTCACGGTAAATTCGATCTTGACAACCTTTTAAGCTTTTCTTCAAATAGATAAACTTTGTATATATTAATGATGCATTATTTTTTTTTTAATTTCCAACAGAGTATAGGGATGGCGTGCCTATTGGTCCAGTGGTAAGATTTGATATATATATATATATATATATATATATATATAAACTAATTATTCATATTTGTTCATATATCAATCATCACATATATATTTTGTCCTCGTCTGATATACATTTAGCCCGGCGTAGCATGGATTCGCATAGTCCCGTGGGGAATTAAGAGCCTCTTGAACAAAATAAATGAGTTGTACAACAATGCCGAATACAATGTCCCTTCTGTATACATCACTGAAAATGGATGGGGTGAAATAGGTGATCACAAACTTACTCCACGTGACGTTCTTCCCGACACAACGAGAGTGAAATATCATAGAGATCATCTTGGGAATATAATGGATGTAATCAAGTAAGATCTTTAAGCAAATTAATTTCTAAATATATAAACTAATTTTTTGTTGAATATCATTATCAAAATTATCTTTTTAACAGCGAGGGCAAATCAGCAGAGAAGAAGTTGGATATAAAAGGTTACTTTGCATGGTCATTGGCTGATAATTTTGAATGGACTGATGGATACACCGTGAGATTCGGTCTCATGTATATCGATTACGTTAATCATCTCAAAAGATACCCAAAACATTCAGCCCTATGGTTCTCTCAGTTTCTAGCCGGACAGGTTCAAAAGTCCTATGAGGAGGAGGATGATAAAGAGAACCAAGTCTAGAAAAGAATACCTGTGTGATGTGGAAGACTTGATCGTGTCTTCTTATATTGAAATCTTGAACTTGGTTTGATTTCTTGATTTATGTATGATGTAAGTATGTGCTCTGTTTGTTTATGAAATGTACGTCTGGTTTGAGTTTGAATAAGTGGTGGAGCTATATATATCGGAATTTAATGCTCACCAATATTGTATTTGTCTTTCTTTAAGTTGTAATGTGATTGCTAATCAATAAAAGTCTTCCCTTATCACTAAAAGATTGTTGTAGAACATCACTTGCACCTTTTCGATAGTATAAGGATCGATGATTAGGTTGTTAAACTACAAGTCCTGATATTTTTCAATCTATGTATCTATGTATCTATCTATGTATATTATAAAAGTACGAGTAGTTTGTCACTTTTCTTGTGATGACTAAAATACCCCTTTAATAATACATATTCTTATTAAAAAATATACAAATAGGTAAATCTATAATTATATAAATAATAAACTAAATCTAATAATGCTAGGACTCTATAGTTAAGTAGTCTAATAGGAATAGGATTCACATGACTTATTTGAGAGTCCTACTTGATTAATAAAAATTATTTTTATGATATACACTAAAAACAAGAACTTATTTCTATAATCTAAATATTCAAAACAAGCTATTTAGTATAGTTAAAAAAAATGTATATTACTTAAACTATGTAATAAGATTATACATATGAACATCCGCCTATATTTTCAATAAATATTAGCTAAATAATAATTATGTAATTTTATTTTAATTCTAAATAAATACGTAATTAAGTAAAAATAACTTTGCTTATCTTATTAATTAGATAAGAAATAAAATTCTATTTTGTCTTATACTACAACCTAAAAGATATTAAAAATACACTCAGTTGAAAAAGAAAATACTAAATATTTAGTAATATGGTAAGAAAAAAAAGTGTATTACTTAATCTTTATATAGAGGTTTGTTTATTGCGATGTACTTATTGAAATTAGATTGTACTTTAAAATAAAGTGTGTGATTTTATTATATATATATATATTTGTTCTATAATATATTATTAAATTTAAAGATTTGGTAATTTATCTTTTTATATTTGAACATCTATATATATATATATATATATATATATATATATATATATATATATATATATATATTATATTTGTTCTATAATTTATTTTTTTGGATCAAATTTTTTTATTATTTATCCCATGATGTTGGGACTTTAAAATGAATAAGCAAGAAGATAGTGGAAAAACAAAAAATAGTAAAATATAAAAAAACATAGAAGATAATCAGAAAATTAAAACGGGAGAAAAAATAATAAAAAATTAAAGAATAAATAAATAAGAAAAAAGTGGCAAGTAATATTAAACTTTATTATTCTAAGATCTTCTCATTTATTAACTAATAATATAGATACGTTAAAATCCACATTATTGAATATAAATACATATAGTTTTATAAAGTTATGCTCATTAGAATTAATGTACATGTGAAATACATTTGCTAAAATAATCAATTACTTAAATTTATTTTAATAGAGTAGGTGAAAAGGTAAGGGTATACAAGAGATAGGAGAAAAGAGAAGGATAAGTTAAGAAAGTAAGTGGAGAAACCTTATAATGAAAATAACTAGATATATAAGAGTAAAAAGACAACAAAAATTTGATAGTCCAAAAACGTTTAGTAAACATATACTTTTAGGTTTTAGTGTATTGAACTTAAATGAGTGTATATTGAGTTTTACTTTATAATATTGAGGAATAATGATTTTTTTCCATCCGAACTATGGTGATTTTTGCATTTTACCATCTAAACTTATTTTTTCGGCAGTTTGCCTCCTAAAATACTCAAATTTAGCACTTTGTCATCTCAGAGTCGGATATTCCACTGGAATATTGCATCATGTCATATGAGAAACATAAATCCATATTATATTGTTCTCCCCAACGTCTCGAAAATAAACTCTCAATCGATTTCTGAAAACTTGGAGTTCTTATCACCCAATTTAATATTTAAAAATAATCTATCAAAGTCGTTGTTATTCTAATTTGGTGATAAAATTCCAAATTATTTGAAATTGATTAAGGGTTTATTTTTGAGACATTAAGGGGAGCAATATACCATGGACATATGCTCTCATACGATACAATGCAATTTTCGGTGGAATTTCTGGTGGCTGAGATAGCAAAATGCTAAATTCATGTAGTTCAGGAGGCAAACTGCATAAAAAATAAATTTAGATGATAAAGTGCAAAAATCATTATAATTAGGATGAGAAAAGATCTTTAGTGGTGCAACTTATTAATATCTAACAAGTTCATATTTATTTAGTGGTGAATCTTTCTTTTATAAATTCTTTAATTTTTTATTCTATTGTAATATACTTGCTTTAATAAATTAATAAAAAATAAAATTAAAATTAAAAAATGTGAAATGTATCCCAATTAATGATTTAAAAAGTATAAATGATTAAACCTGAATTACTTAGTAATTTTTTGGAAACTGAAATTTTAAATTCTGATAAATATAATTTGACTAAATGCTATAGTTGGTTCCTAAACTTTCAATTTTGTGGCACATTAGTTTCTCATATTTCAAACATGACACATAAATCCACAATGGTACTAATATGTAGCACTTTGATCCATCAATCAACTTTCAGGCAAGTTTTGGCTGAAATTTTCACTCACGTAACTTTGACATATATTTTTTAAAAGCAGAAAAATTTATTCTAAATTATAATTTTTTTTATAAAAATAGCAAAAATCATATTTAAAACACCAAAAGAACCAAGTATGCATATTGGTTCTTTTTTTACCTATCATTTTGAACAGATATTTTAACCCTTAAAACTGCATGTTGAAGTTTCATGAGTGAAAATTTCGGCCAAAATTTGCTCAAAATTTTACCGAGGGACCAAAGTGCTACATATTAGTGAAATTCGAGATCTATGTGCTACGTCTGAAACATGAGAAGCTAATGTGATATATACAAAGTTGAAACTTTAAGGACCAATTATAACATGTCACATATACTTTCAAAAGGTATAAAAATTTAGATACTTTTGTCAAATATTTAAAACATGCATCGCTATATGTTTGAATGTTAAATAAAAATTACAAGTTTTCATACATTGTTAAATAATAAAGATATTCAACTAACAAGTAAATAATTACCTTTAAAAATTAAAAAGTATAATATGTATGCAAATTTATTTAGTTACTTAGAACCTCAATGAAGATTTTTTTTTTGGTGCAAAGAACCTCAATCAAGATGTAAAATAGATTATCAGCTAAAATATATAAGATAAACATTTAAATATGATAAATAGTACTTACACAAAATTACATATATTTTCTCTTACATGTTTATAAATTTTATAAAAATATATGCAAAAGTAATATTCTAAATATAAAATAAATAATTATTCTTCACGCGCAACGTGTGTGCTTTTTACTAGTATGGTAAAGTGTACGAAAAATAGTTTAAATAACAAACTTAAAAAATGCTGATAGTTTGAAGGGGAAAAAAATCAATATCCCTATTTATTTATTGAGGAAAATTGCAAAATCGGGACACTTTTTACCATCGAGTTGCATTTTTGGAACAAAATACTGAAATTCGCATAAATGTCCTGTAACTTTATGTTTTGTAGCAATTTTGGGACTCCGGCGGATTTAATTTCAAATTTTGTCCGGAATACCGCTTATGTCAATCACATGATGGTCGGGAAATGGTTTTCTAATTTTATTTTACACATAATAATTTTTTGTTAAATTTTCTGATTTAAGTAATAATATTTTGTTAAGTTTTCTGATTTAATTTAAAAGATAGCTTAAATGAATACCAAATTCACATAAAATTGTGTGATTAATTGGGAGAACACCAAGACCATAAAGTCAACCGTAATGGAAGACTGCAAACGAATAATTTGGGTGGACCGTGGACTCCCAAGTCTTCAGACGCGCCAAACAGCCACTAATATTGTCTGCCACCGGCCCACCATGTCGAAATTTTACTGCATGTTCTAATCTTTTCAAAAGAGATTTACAATTTTCTTTCAAGAATATTAAGATAAAACCAGCCTTTTTTTTAAGTAATTCTCCAATTTTGTTTTAATATTTCTACAATTTTCTGTTCTCGACTCTATTTTGGTTATACATACTATATCATCATAATTATTACTTATGAGTACGAAACTATTTTCCGAAATAAGAGGGATTAATAGAATAACACTAATAAGTAAACTTCCTAACCAAAAAAAAAAAAAAACTAATAAGTAAACTTCCCTATTGACCAGTGGAAGTTGTAGACTAACAATGGAAGTGGTAGTGCTCTGTTTCATGTGGAAGTGGTAGTGCTCTGTTTTTCTTGTAGAAAAAAAAAAGTGGAAGTGGTAGACTAACAATGCAAGACAAGATTGAAAAAGACTTGGGCGACAGTCATCATTTTAGTGGGCACATATTACATATACATCCCTTATTGCTTACTTATAGTAATCCCTGCAATTATCATCTTAATCTGAGTTTTGTTCTACCTCATCTTTTTGGTGGTCTTTGTTGCCCCTGCTGCTTCCGCCGATGTTATCTCCTCCAGATAGTTTAGCCTTTCTCCGGCGACGACCCATAATTTGCCATGCCTCCTTAAAAAACATGGGAATGTTAAAGGGCACATATTACATATACATCCCTTATTGCTTACTTATAGTAATCCCTGCAATTATCATCTTAATCTTTAGAATTATCATCTTAACCAATATTACTTCTCAAAATTCTGAAATCAAACAAACATGCCCATGGCAAGACCAAATTGCAGCTTTCAGCTTTTCGCAACCCTAATTGTGCAATATTACCTCATGATCACTTTTTGTTTCGCGACCCACTTCAAGAATATCACCACAGATCAATCATCTCTTCTCGTTTTAAAATCCCACATCATGAATTTTGACCATCATGATATCTTGGCCAATAATTGGTCCATGACAAGTTCAGTTTGTGACTGGATTGGAGTTACTTGCAGTTCTCGTCACAAAAGGGTGATTGCACTCAATATTTCTAACATGAAACTCACATGGAATATCCCTCCACATATAGGAAATCTCTCATTTCTTGTTTATCTCGACATGAGCACAAATTATTTTCATGGCAAATTACCAAATGAACTTTCTAGATTACACAGATTAAGGGTCTTGTCACTTTACTCCAACAATTTTACTGGTTCTATACCGTCTAAAATTTTCAACATGTTTTCATTGAGAAAAATTAATCTTTCGTACAATGAGTTATCTGGAAATATTATTATTTCCAGTAATTTAACTGATCATCATCTTTCTAATCTTAGATATCTTAACATGTCACGGAATCACTTCTCTGGACCAGTTTGTTCCAATTTTCACAACTTCAGATTCTGGCTTTATCATATAATGAGTTTAGTGGAGCCATACCCAGTGAGATTGGGAACTTAAAGATGATTACGACTTTATATCTTGGTGTCAACAATTTCCATGGTATAACTATTATTTATATCCTAGAATTTTGTTGAAGTGTTTGATGATTAATTTACTTGTTATTATACAGTTACAGATGAGCAACTGTGAATTGTTAAATTGATTTGACAGGTCCAATTCCACAGGAAATACAGCAGTGCTCAGCTCTTCAATTTCTGGAGTTGTCATATAACAAAATTGATGGATTCATTCCTAGAGAGATTGGGAATTTATCTATGCTTAATGTGTTGGATCTTGGAGTAAACAACTTCATAGGTATGCCAAACCTCTCAATAATAGAAAGGGTGAATTATATCTGTTATTCTAAAGTTAGGTAAGTGAGTTGAAATTTATGTATTATAAAAAGTATGAGCAGTTTGTCACTATTTTGTGAGGACTAAAATACCCTTTTAATAACACATATTTTTATTAAAAAAACGTACAAATAGGTAAATCTATAATTATATAAATAATAATAATTAATTAATTAATAATACTAGAATTCTAATAGGAATAGAATTCTAGAAATTTTAATAAATAATAATAATAAACTAAACAATAATAATAAATTAATTAATAATACTAGAATTCTAATAGGGATAGGATTCTAGAAATTTTAAATAAAGAATTCTTATCATATATATATATATATATATATCAATTATTAAAGTTTCCTAAAAATAATGCTATTACGTAGACTAATAAAACAATAGCATAGAATTTGTTATTTAAAATGATTTGGAAAAATCTTGCCGACCTTTAAAGTAATAAATTGTAAATAGCATTACAAATTGTTTCTTTTCACCAAAAAAAAAAATTAGAAATTGTTTCCACCAAAACAATAAGGTCTCTAATAACACAATTAGAGATTCAATATAAAAACTAAAAGTGATATCTGTATATCTAGCTATTTATATATTATTATTAATAATTATATAGTATATTATTAATTTATATTTTATTATTATTATAACCAAGAGTTTCTGATTTATTTTTATATGAGTATATTTTTATTATTTTATTTGATGAGAATTATATTTTGAAAGTAAAGATGAGAGAATAGTTAGAAGAAAGAAGAAACAAAAGGTAAAATATAATAACATATTGAAATTAGTTTGGAAGAATAAAAAGGGGAGAAAAGATAATAAATAAAAATTTAGAGAATAAATAAATAAGAAAAAAATGGTTAGCATATCAAAGTTGGGTACAATAAGGTCTTCAATTTTTTTAAAAATGAATTGGTTAAAAAGGACCGTAGAATTAAAGAGGACCCCAACTCGTATATTAATAAACACATGCATAAAGGGAAGTAAATAAAATAAATCAGCAAAACAAACGCAAAAGCAACAAGAGTCCTCATCTGAACATGAAAGAAATTGCAAAAGTGGAAAGAATTGACAATGGAATTCTTCATGGTCTTCAATTTTATTAACTAATATGATACTTTTATTATTGAATTTAATATTTTTATGAAGTCTTGCTAAATAGAGTTAATATGCATGTTAAGTTGGTTTGATAAAACTATATCGAGAATTACTTAAATTTTAATAGATTAGGTGAAAGATAATTGTATATAAAAGAGAGAAAATCATATAAGAACAAGTTAAGAAAGTAAGTGGCGGGATAAAAAAGAAAATAAAATAAGTAAAAGGAAAAAATAAAGATAAGAATTAGGTAGAGTAAATGTAGCGCCCCGAAATCAATGCAGAAATTGATTCAGGAGCCTCACACGGGCTGCTGCACCTTGTGCACAGGGTCGTGTGGGGCAGGAGCGCACGGGCTACCGCACCACATGCATGAGGCCGTGTGGTCCTCCTGACCTTGTCCAACATCGGCATAACACACAGAAAAGTAAGGGTTTATAATCTAACCTCCAAGTACAACCAACATGGGTTAACCCTCTTTTGGCAAGTGCTTCCTAGGCCAAACTTTAGGTGTGTTCGGTAGGGGCGAAGGTTATACCCGCGCGTTCAACGGGCGTCCAAGCAGGGAGGGTTCTTCTCTCCGCGCCCGGGGGCCGTGACAGTAAAAATATATAAAAAATTGATAATCCAAAATCACAAGTAGAATTTAGAGGGAGAGAGACAGAGAGGGTACATAAAGTTATGAAAAACAGGAAGGAGAGAGAGGAGAGTGATAAAAAGATTTAAGAGAGTCAAGAGAGAAAACGTGTTGAAGGAGAAAAATAAAATTAAATTTGTGTGTAATAGAGGTGGATGAGTAGAGAATGAAAGAGGAGGGTGGATGTGAAATGACTAGGTTTTGGAGTGAATTTCACTTCGAATTAAATTTCAAATACAGCGAACTTAATTATGGATTTTTGTAATTTACAAATACATTTGCAAGAGTAACGATC
Source organism: Verbena officinalis (assembly GCA_958496215.1). NCBI lineage: Eukaryota > Viridiplantae > Streptophyta > Magnoliopsida > Lamiales > Verbenaceae > Verbena > Verbena officinalis. Next base: position 5,808,771 of record OY292388.1, read on the forward strand.
AATTAAAAAATAAATAATTAATTATTCTATACGCGCAACGCGCGTGCTTTTTACTAGTATATTATAAAAGTATGAGTTTCTTTGGGTGATTTAAGTTTGTCACTTTTCTTGTGATGACTGAAATGTCCCTTTAACAATGTATATTCTTATTAAATAACCGTACAAATATATAAATTTATAATTATATAAATAATAAAGTAATTTAATAATACTAGGATTCTATAATTGAGTGATTAAGTAGGAATAGGATTTATTGGATCATTTGACAGTCCTACTTGATTCAAATCTTCTTATATTGTACTAATTATAATAATTACATATATGCTACCAATATAAATTAAATAAAATTTCTATACCTTTTTTTTTTAAATCTCTATAGCTTTAATATCATTATATCAATCGTGAAAAATAGAATTTCTATACCTTTTTTTTAAAATCTCTATACCTTTAGTATCATTATATCAATCATGAAAAATAATTTATGATTTATAATTGGTAACATATATGTAATTATTATAATATATGAAAAAAATACCACGTACAAAATTATTTTCTTCATTTACAGAAAATAATAATAGATTAACATACGATAAATATACATATTAAAATCAAATTATACAGTTAAATAGAAAGTATATATAGAAGAATATATTAAAAATGCTAGGGGTACTTTTTGATAGTGTATTTAAGCTCACTTATAGGAGTTTTAAATTACGTAAATTTGTTTGATAGAATTTATTAATTAGTAATACGGGCCTTCTAATTTGAAGTGTGGTACACTTATCTACATAGATTGAGTGATATTGTGAAATTTAACGGTTGTGGACTAATTTTTATTTTTTTTACATTATTTTGTTTCTCTCTCCATTTTTCCGTCCACGTTTTTTTTTCTTTCATTTTCTTTTCTCTCTCCCATTTTTTTTAAAAGCAATGCATGTCAAAAACATGTATAAGAATCTCAAGAATTTCTCTTTAGTGACTTTAAATTAGTGTTTGGTTCAAGTTACTCAACTAACTTAAGTTAGTCAAATTATAGAATTTTAAAATATCGAATGTCAATCTACGTACCCTATCAAAAGAGCCCTAAGGGTATATATAGAAGAGAGAGAAAAATCAAAAAAGAAAAATGATGAGATCGACTTTTTGAAAGAAAAAACGTACATAAAGAAGAACTACTGCCTAAAATTACAAGTTAGACTAACATCATAAATTTTGAACTACATCCATATATATGTATTGAGTTCTACTTATTAAAGTTAATATATGTTAATCTAATGTTTAGTATTTTATTTTTATGTGGCTATATTTATTTTTTTATTTTTTTTAGAACCGACGAGCGTCGTGGAGTTTTTATCAGGTCTATACCTTCTTTTATTCCGCCAAAAAAAAAACAATCCAAACAATACAATACGAAGCCATGAACATAGTTAAACTTAAAAACTAAATAATAGAAGAAATATTGAAATGTTAAGAGGATAAGATTGTAAATGGGGCATGATAGAGATACAAAATTAAGAAAGTAAAAATAATAAATATAACTTTAATAAATAATTTTCTGATAGTGAAAATTTTATGTTAACCTAAAAGTAGTTACGGATTTACTTAGAAGTCTGCAGGTAAATATATATATTTGAAATTTATAGTATTAAACTTAAATATAGGTATATATATGTTTATTGAGACATACATGCCTACTAAAAGTAACATTATATATTAAAGGAAAATCTATAAAAAAAAATTCCACATAAATATATATAATTTATTTTTTTAATATATCATGAAAAATAAGAAAAGTTGGTTATTATTTTTTATAAAATAATATATTTTTATGATTTTATTTAATGAGTGTGAGACTTTGAAAGTAAAGAGGAGATAAAAAAGAAAGTAAACTATAAAATACATTAAAGATAGTCATGAAAAATTAAAAGGGAGAGCAAAGATAATAGATAAAAATTTACAGAAAAGAACAAATAAATAGAAACAATTGGTAAATAATATTAAAGTTTGTTACTTTAAGGTCTTATGCTTGTTTAATTAACTCATATATATATATATATACTTTAGAATCAATCTTATGGAACTTAAAACAATATCGCTCATTAGAGTTAATGTGCATGTGTTAGATTTTATTTTTTTTGGCTAAAAGTAGGCCATGGCCATATCTAAAATTCCTAAAGATACAAATGAAAAACCTCTCACAAAGACAGTGAAAGATGTTACACGAGACTCTCTTGATAGTATAGATCCATAACTCAGAAGGAGAGGGAGCGCGCACTTTGTGCGATCTGGGTCGTTCATCCCCAAAAGGGGATACGTACTCATCAGAATCAACTTGGGTCGTCCATCTAAAAAACACGTGTTCATCAGAGAATCCTGAAGAATTTCTGGACCATTCATTTCTTAGGCATGTACTCATCAGATTAGGCTCCTTTCTCTCAGCATAAATATCGTTCTGGCCATGGAAAAGCTCGCAAGTCATGCTGTTGTAAGAATTGGCAAACTTCAATGAGCAAAATTCTGTCAAATACCATATGTAACTTTCAGCAAAAGCCACGACATTATGTACCATATCATCCGTCAAATTCCTTGAGTAAAAGCTAGCCGAAGCCACGACATTTTGTAACATTCTATCCGTCAATTCCTTTCGGAACAAACTGGCCAAATAATGCATTTCTGCGTTCTTTAATACCTTATAATACACTTTTTTAAGCCACCCCCTTATAAGATACCATATGTCGGCAGAAGCTTCCCAACATCTATCAAAATAACAAATCACGTTAGATATGCATTGAGGAAGAATTAGCCAAATCCATACCTGATATTGTAGATTCATCATTTCTCCACCACATGAAACGGATATGCATTCAAGACTCCTGCTTCCGTACGTTCACAATCTGAAAAGCAAACATTCCCACAATAATTAGTAAATTAATTAATAAATCAAAGAATTTCATGTTTATATCTAATATAAAGCACACCAATTTTATCCAGTCTAATAATGCCTTTAAACTTTCCGTCAATTCCTTCAGGGCCAAAATTACCAAACTTCCCATCACACCCTATATTCGCAAGAAGATCAGCGGCCTGGAGTCCATCGAACTTGGATGTTTTTTGAGAGCCGTCGAATTTTTCCCAAGAGATGTTGATTACCCCAATATGTGTAGTCTTCTGTTTTAACAAGATGAAGCACGACTTGAGAGTCGATTTCCATCCAAACCTTTGTATATCCTTTGTCTAACGCCATCTGGAGGGCCTCATAAACTCCCCACAATTCTGCATATGTATTCGTTTGCTTGCCAATAAACCTGAAAAAACCAAAAATGATTTTCCCTTGATTATCTCGAGCAATGCCGCCAGCTCCCGAGTCCCCCGGATTGCCTCTCGACGCCCAACCGTATTTATTTTAATCCAATCCCTGCCCGGTTTTATCCATCTAACAGCTATAAGTTGCTGCTTATTAATAAATTGCGTACGGATTCCAAGATTGTGAGCTGCATCAATATTAGATTTCCAATTAATGCCTCTGAGTAAGTTACTCTGCCACAAATGATATAAATACTGCCATGTGCAGATAACTTTGCTCACAACCACCTTTGTTCCTTGCGTATCTCGATTCGTTCAAGCCTTCCAAAGAAACCAAATTATGAGAATCGGAGTAATCGTCCTAATATGGATCCTTCCCAAGCCTCTCGCCGATTTGAACCAGAAATTGATCATCGTGAAATGGTTTTCTGTGTTAGGAAGCTTAATGCCGAGCAGGTCTCCAAAGAAATTCCAGATTCTTCGAGCCTTAAAACTATTTAAGAAGACATGCTCCAAGCTCTCTTCGTGAAAACAACATTGACTTTGTGAAGCCATAACAATTCCTTTATCCTTCATCCTTGTATCAACGGAAATCCATTTGTTAAAACATCTCCACATAAAAATAGAAATACTAGGCATGATGAGAGGGTTGCATATAATTTCCATGGCCGGATTAATCTCGCGTCGATTTCTGTTTTCATTCCAAGCAAATTTGAGTGAAAACTTCCCATTGGAGGAAAGTTTCCAAAGCATTTTATCATGAGTGCCGGTGATGGGGATTTCCTCCACCATTTCAGCTATGATCGGCGGGAGGACCTCCAGAAGTTTGGAGAGATTCCAGCTTTTGTTATTCAAGAAATCCCGAACGCAGCTATGGTTCGAGTTAGGCAGCAGCGCTCCAAGAGGAACATCTCCATTCCATTTGTCGTGCCAAAAGGATATATCTCCGTTTCCGATAGCCCAAAAAATATTTTCTTCGGCCTCTTCTCTAATCTTCATCATACGCTTCCATATAGGAGAAGCTCGCTGATTATGAACCAAGGAAGAATGATCCTTTTTGACATATTTTTCATGAAGAAATTTCGACCAAAGGGAGTCTTTTTGTCGGAAATGCCACCATAATTTAAGAGAAAAACTATGGACAATATCTTTGATTCTGCGAATTCTCAATCCTCCTTCGTTAGTAGGAAAACATAGCTCGCTCCATTTGCACCAATGAGTGCGTTTAGTGCCCCCCGACGACCCCCAAAAGAAAGAGTTTAGAACTGATTCTATTTTCTTGATCACGGTTTTAGGGGGCTTGAATAAGGTAGATAGGCATTGCAGCAAGAACGCTCTTTATAAGCTGTAGCCGACCACCGTAAGATAAGAGTTTGCGTTGCCATCCTGATAGTTTTGCTCGAATCTTACAAAGAAGCCCATTGAAAAGGAATACTTTTTTCTTGCCGACAAAGATGGGGCAGCCGAGATAAGTGAGCGGGAGCTCACTTTGGCTAAAACCTGTTCTCTCTCTGATTTTATTTCGCTTGCCAGGAGAGCATTGTTTCGAGACCACAAAAACACTTTTCGGACCACTGACCAACTGTCCCGACACCGCTTTATATCTTAACAAAAGCTCTTTGATACGTCTAATACCAGCAATGTTAGCGTTGCAGAAAATAATAAGGTCATCGGCATATGCAAGGTGAGATACCATTGTCGCCTCCATATTATATCGTAAAGATGGATGCTTCCCATATAGGCAATCGAGACCTTTGGATAACCATTCTGCCGCCAGGATGAAGAGAGCCAAAAGGGGGTCCCCTTGTCTTAAGCCCCTCGTCGAAGCAAAATATCCAGCTCCCTGCCCATTAACGAGGACCGATAAGTGACAATGTTCCATTCAATTACGAATCAAAGAGATCCATTGAGGCGAGAATCCCAGTTTTTCCATCACGGCAATTAGAAATGGCCAATGGACCCTATCGTATGCCTTTGCCATGTCAATTTTCATGATTGCTCAATTACCCCTCATTTTATCATTAATCGAGAAAGCAAGTTCTTGAGCCAATAGAATGTTATCCGAAATAGCACGCCCCGGGAGGAATCCGGATTGAGCTGGAGATATCAAGCCGTTAAGAATAGGAGCTAGACGGATAGCAAGGATTTTCGTAATGATCTTATTGGAGATGTTACAAAGGCTTATGGGCCTAAAGTCTTTCCATTCCTCCCGATTTTTAACTTTTGGAATTAAGACCAAACTAGTGCTAGTGAAACCCTTCGGCATAGGAACACCCTTGAAAAATTCCTTTGTAGCTTCAACCACATCATTTCCCACGACCTCCCAACATTTTTGGTAAAATAGTGCAGAAAACCCATCCGGATCTGCCATTGATTCCGCATTGATATTAAAAACAGCATTTTTAACTTCATCTGCGGTCGGGGGCTGCATAGGTTGACTGATGTCTCTGTTGAGATGCATTTTTCAAGGTGCTGAAAATCTGCATTACTCGATGTAACATGTTCACGAGTTAACAGCGCTTAAAAGAAATTAGTAGCAGATACCTTGATTTCCTTTTTATCTTCAATGAGCCGATCCTTGTCTTTAATAGAGTGGATGATATTTCGGGCCCTTTTTTCTTTAACAATACCATGGAAATATTTGGTATTGTTCTCACCCTCCGAGATCCATTTGCATGCCGATCTTTGTTTCCGAAAATCCTCCTCCATCCAGAGAACACGGTGTAAGTTTGCACTTACCTCATTCATTTTAGAAATATTTTCAGCAGTAGCATTGTTTTCGAAATCCTTTTCAGCAGCAGCAACTTCCTTCTCAGCCTCGCCCACTTTATCAAATATGTTTCCAAAGGTTTCCTTATTCCATCCCTTCAAACAATTCTTGAGGTGGATCAGTTTGTTTTGGAGACGTCTCATGCCTATTGAGGACTCCTCTATTTCCCAATTGTCTCGGACGACATCTAGAAACGAGTGATGTCGGAGCCACATATGCTGAAAGCGGAAACTAGACGGCTCAGAGGTCCATTCCCGCCCACGGGTAAGGAGCATCCGGCAGTGATCAGAAGAGTATCGAGGAAGATGTTCTACCTTGCTTCGGTTAATGACATCAAGCCAACCGGCTGAAACAAGAATTCTATCTAATCTCTTGCGTTTGATGCCTTTGTTCCATGTGAATTTATAACCAGAGATTTCATGATCCATAAGGCCACAACCTTTGATGCAACGGTTAAAGTCCTCCATCTCTCATATCATAGGGGTTTTAATGTTCTGACATTCCTCCACAGCTCGTGTGACGTTGAAATCCCCCCTACCAACCAAGGATCGGGTGTTGCCAGGGCTTGTAGAACGTCCCATAAAACCTGTCGGGATGCTCGAGTGTGCCTCGCATAAACAAAAGTGCATAAGAGTTTGAAAGGAATGCTAAAGTGAGAGATTCTAACATGCAAACATTGTTCGTGATCTAAGATTAATTCCACCAAAGAATCCAGACACCAAATATGGTTAGTTTTATTGCTAACATAATTGGCGTAACCCAAATCTCTACACAAAACATCAATATTCATAGAAGATTTTGGCTCGATAATGACAAGAATATTAATGTTATATTTACGCTTAAATCGTTTAAGGTACCTCGTTTTATTGCTATCCCCGAGGCCTCGGATATTCCAGATTAGACAATTAAGCATGATTAACCGACGAGGGGATTATAGCCAGCTCCGCTTTACAACGAGTCACCATTTGCGTTGGTTCTATTGTGCGTTTCTTATAACTCCTCTTCCTCTTGGAGAATTCTTGATCAGAATAATAAGTAGCTGCCTCAACAGAGAGTTTAGCTTCTTCAAAAATCGTTAGTGCTCCCCTGTTATCCTCTGACGTCGGGATGTTGTCGTGATTTTCTGTTAGAACTTCTTGTATATCCACATTATCTTTTGACTTTGGGTCCCGTTCCAGGAAATCTTCTGCCACGGGGTCAGCGAAACGGATAATTGCTAACCTCTCTGTTTGGATATCACCAGTTTGTTCCTCTGTTGAATCTATGGTTTTGAAAGCTCTTTTGACCCATGCTTTCGTAGATTCCTTAGCTTTCTTATTCTTAACAACTTCCATTGGCTTCGACCATTCACGTCGGTAATTTCTGATGGTAAATCCGCTTCCAGAGGATCTGTAGTTCCATTCTCGGTAGTGGTTTCCATCACATTTTCGGTGTTTTGTTTCTCCTGAGCACTCTGGTCAATGTATTCCTCATCTGATATCTGATTGTCATCTGTTTCATGCTCCCCCTCATCCGATAAGGCATTGAAATTGTTGCTTGTGGCTACCTCTTAAGTCGATCTCTTCAAAATTTTCACATTTTCTTGGACAAGGTGTTTGTTATGGTCTCGCTGTTTATTGTCCTTCTTTCTTCGTCCATTGACAGCTACCCATTTATTCTCCAAATTTTGTTTCCTTTGGGTTAGGGTTAATATCAAGAGTTTTGTGGTAGCCCGAAACCGGGCCGAGTTGAAACGGTGAGGTTTGAACGAAACGCGTACGAATTTTCCGAGTCGAATCAGAGAAATTTGTTATAAGTAATTGTTTACGTGTCAATGTGGTAGTTTTATATGTTAAAATATTTTAAATACCATTAGAAGTTGGTATTTGAATTTGTTTGCCCTAATTTGACATAATCGCGGAAATACCGACCGGATAACCCTAATGGGCTAATTTCGGACTTAAATGCTCTTGTATGACATTTAGGACCTTGAAAAAAGTTAATAAGTGATTAGAATTAATTTAGGCTTCATTTTCGCAAAAATCGAAATTTCCACACCGGAAGCCGTTTTTCGCCCGTTTCGACTCATTTTTTGCGGAGAAAAGAAAATGGGCCAAATTTATAGTCGAAATGCTCGTAATTTAATTTCCTAATTAATGGTATGATTAGATTTCTCAAACTCCCTTATCTCGATTACCAAATACCTGATTTTCCGTCAATTGACTAAACGCCAAAAGGTCGTTTTCACCATTTAATTAATGGTCAAACCTTGTCTCATGTGCAACAAAACCAGCCAAAAACCTGCACATTGCAGCCCCAAATCAGCTGAAAATTTGATCTTTTGGTTGGGTGCCCACAAGTTTAAATTATTTCCATATAATCCCTAAGATATTTTCTCTAAGGACTATATGCAAATAGTGAAAGTTCTACCTCTATATATACACCATCACCCCCTCTCATTTTTCTTGCTCATTCACAACTCTCTTCTCTCAATCACACACTCTCTCACTCTCGGCCATTAGGGCTCTTAGTTGCTAGGTTGCTTGTTTAATTATTTTCCATGTTTTCTTGATTATATGTTCATAATACATATTAGTCAACAAAACTAGTAGGGAAAATCATAGCTCTTCTTCCTAGCTAAGCCTAATATCTTCAAGGGTAAGTCTTCTACTTCCTTTTGTTTTGATTTCATATTTATTTACGTTTTAGTTGAGCTTTTATTTATTGTTTATGCAAGATATGTTGTTATATATGTGTTTGATGGGATTTTGAGTTTGAGGAAGCCATTAAAAATACTTTTAAGCTAGATAAAAATCTGATAATTTTTGAAGAGCTCCTCCACTGTGTTAGAAAAGGTTTTCTGGAGTTTTTAAAGCAATAAAATCATTTTTAACTATTTTTATAAATTTTCCAAGAAATCCCGTAAGGCAGATTTTCACTGAAAATCTGTCGACACAGGATTCAAACTCGTTTTTCTCCTTCGTATCTTAATCTTTTCGATCAATTCAAAAGGCTTACATGTTATACTTTCAAAGTGGTTTTTAAAATGGTATGGCTCACCTCCAAAATCCCAGTATTCTGTCCTCTACGAATTTTTTAATTTGAGGCTGGAAAACTGAGAATCCTTGAATGTTTGAATATGTGCTTGTTTGTTGATGATTTAGTGTTTAATGTTGTTATTTGATGAAATGATGATGATATATGAGTTGATCTCCTTACTTTGAGTTATTTTTAGTGTAAAAATATGTGTGAAATGATGCGCTAGTGTGTGTAGGATTTTAATGTGTGTTCTTGGTGTTCTTGAAGAACATGAAGAACACTTTGAAGGTGTAAAAGTTTTTCAAATAAAATCCATTTCATCCAAAATTATTTTTATAACTCCTCAAAAGTTGTTTTTGAAATATTTTCTTAAAAATAAATATTTATTAAAATTGATATTACTAATCTTCTATGATTAGTAATAATTAAACTCTTTTAACTAAACCTTGATTAATTAAAATTTATTAATGATAGATTAAACTTGATTAATTATTATTTAATTAATTAATTAATTATTAATTAATTAGTGATTAATCTAATTAATCATTGATTAATTATAATTAATTAATTCTTAATTAAATTAATTAAGTTTTAATTAAGCAAGATTAATTGATTAATTAAACTTGATTAATTAATTAATATTCTTTTCAAAATCCGAATTAGTTAATTAAAATTAATTTCTTAAATTAATTTCAATTATTTAATTAATTTTCAAAAATTATTTTCTAAGTTAATTAATTGAAATTAATTATCCAATTAATTTTAATTAGTTAACTACTTATTTAAAAATTATTTTCCAAAGTTAATTAATTGAAATTAATTAACCAATGATTATTTAAATAATTTTTGGATCAAATACTTATTTATTTAATTAAATAATAATTAGTTAATACCTAATTAATTTTTATTAATTAGGGTTTGATCCTTAATTAATTGAAGTTAATTTATTAATTAAATATTATTTAATTATGAGTGCTTAATTATTGTTTGATTGCGATTACTTGTTTAATTAATTGCAATCCTTTATTATTAATTGAGATTAATTATCCTTATTAGTTACAATTTTTTAATTGTTCGATTAAATACTTACTCGTTTATAGAAGCATGAGTCTTACTATATGAACTTATATGTCAACATTATGCTTACATGAAATGATACATGATTGATTTAAATGATACAATATTTGGCTTGATTGGTATTATTTGAATAGTGAAGATCGTAAGATCAACCCTTATAGGCTTCGCCTTAGATGTTTCCTTAGGATACTACCAAGTGCTCATGTGTGAGATTTGATTTAGATGTTACTTTGTCTTAAGCATTTAGAGTTGTTTCTAAATGTAGGGAGAGCATCTCGAGTCCGACCAATCGATACTTAGACTTATTTTCAGTACTTCAGTGCCAGGTGAGGCTTTTAACCTTCATTTGCTGGATCATGAACTATATATCTAAATATCAGTAAAACTTACCCCTGCACATTTATAGCCGATTGTGCTTTTCAATTACCCCTGCAATATTCCACTTCTCTATCCTGTTTTACCTGCTTTCAATTGTTTGTTGTATATGACGGTATTTGGTAATCGTTTAGTAAAACATTTACAAAATGTTTTCTAAAAATATTTCCTTACATTACCTTACTTTCCAAAAGTGCTTTTACTACCTAAACGATTTCCGAATCAACGTAGCGTCTCTAGGTAATGAGAGTTCCTACCACTGATGGTCTCTCTTACCATATCTTTAGGTATTGGGAGTTTCTACCACTATTGGTCTCCCTTACCATCCCCGTACACAAGTAACTGTTGATTGAGAGAGTGAAGGGGCCCAAGGAGGTTCGAGAACGATTGTCTGCCGGTGATGACCAACAGCAATACGTATCTCGGATTATCCAACAACGTGAGATGTCTAGTATCCAGAGGAGGTTCTGGGTACAGCTACTCATAAAAGGGATAGACGTATCTCTCTTGACGAACTATGGCTTTGCAACCCATCAAACAACGTGTTGTGGTAGATCTGTTTCATTGATTATCAACTTGACTTTTGGAGATATAAGGATGGAGATAAGGGTCTTCCACTTAGGTCTAGTACCTGACATACATTCAGTCTTTACCAGACCTTACTTAAATAGTTCAATTAATGAGTCTGTCGCCAAACCGTCTTTCTGGCACCCGACGGCAATCGTATCCTATCTGGTTTTGAAGAATAAGAGCGAATGCTTCCCATCATTCGACTCTAAACTTCCAGACACCTGATACGTACAACTCTTTCAGTCAAAACCGGATTCGCATGTTTTCGAAAATTATAACTGTATTCCCCCTATTCCCCTTTTATCGAGTCATTTTCAAATCATGCGAGCCGATCTTTCTTCCAAACGGAGTCGTTAGGATTTATTGTTTTTAACGTCTACACATTACACACCTCACTTAGTCGCCAAAGACTAACGTCCTCTTTCTTTCTGTGCATGATCTCAGGTGGCAGGCTCCGATCTAGCGACATTTCTCGGAAGCAATAGGATGTCATTAGGTTAACTCCCGAGTGTCTGACTTAGAAGGATTCCTTTTCCTTTAAGACTTATTGTTGTGGCTTTGCCACACATCACACCCATCTATAGATTAGTTTTGTTGTATTGCCCATGTTTCATGTTAGTTGTTTCATAGCTTAGAAAGGTTTTTGAAAACCTGTATTTTTCACTGCGCTTGACTTAGAAGTTTTAGTGTCTTGTCCTGTACGTCCTTCCGTTCGCTCTGGAACATCCGAGTGTGATCCACTCCTGCGGTTCAGAGTGCGGATGTGGTGCGCTCCCCCTTCAGTCCGCGCCGGCTCAGCTCGAATCCAGTTCGGGTCGGGGAGGAGGGCGTCACAAGTTTCACTTCGGATGGTAATTGGCTCCTCCCTTTGGCTGGAGTTAGGTTCAGTAGTGTCTTGCTATCATTATCTCCACCCTTACGGCAATCACTAGTTTTATGAAAAAAAATCTTGCACTTGTTACAGTAGTCCGGGATCTTGCCGTAACGGACTTGACTTCAATGAATTTTGTATCCACCATGACGAACACAGATTTCGGCAAAGGTTTGGACACATCTAATTTCACACAAATTCTCGGGTTTAGGGTATTGTTTTCTTGTGTTATCGCCTCATCAAACCTGATACCTGATAGGGTTACCCACTGCGGCCGCGGCAATATACAAACCTTGTTTTTTCACATATTGCGGGGGAATCCAGGGAAAGAAATCCATACAGGATCAATGGAAGATTCCACGTTCGGTTTAAAATTTGGTGTCCACTTCAGAATCCGCATTGGGAAGTCCTTGAAATACCATGTGTCTTTTAGGAAAAGACGATCATAGTCTTCTTTATGATTGCAACGTATAAGCACATGTGATCTGTTCAATAAACTCAATTTTACATCTTTATGGAACGCCATTTGTTTAAAACAAAAATCAAGTTGGCCTATAGTCGGATATCCTCTCGTGAATTTTCCGACCAACGCATATTGAAAATCAGTGCAAAGTACTTCTTGTTCCTCTTTCGAGAACACAATCGCCGGTCTGCCCTTATATTCAGATATGTGCCCTAGCGGTTTAAAAGTGTCAAGATCAAAGCTTTTGAGTCGGGATATCTCATCTGGCATCATAAAATCTGGATGTTTTTTGGCCACCGCCGTGGCATAGATGACCCTTTTAGAAGGGTCTGGAGGCTTGTTGATCACCAGCACTGGAGTATTGGTGTCCATGTTGGTGGAACCCTAGCGGCAACCTTTTTTCTTCGTATATTTAGTGTATATGTTAAGTTTGTTTGTTAAAATGATATTAATAATAACTTAAAATTTATTTTAGTAGACTAAGTGAAAATGTAAATGTATATAAGACAGAGGAAAACATAAAAAAATAAGTTAAGAAAATAAGAGGAAAAAAATAATGATAAGAATTAGATAGAGTAAAGAGACAAATAAAACTAATAATTCAAAATCACAAAAAAATTAAAGTTAGATACTCTATAGGTTTAGTGTTTACTGTAATCAACTTAAACTAATATTTATTGAGTATTACATTGTAAACTTAATTTTGATTGATATAACAATTTATACATTTTAGTAAATATTTGAAACATGTATCATTACATTTCAAAATTAAATAAAAATTAAACATGTTCCCAGTCATTGTTAAGTAATAAAAATATTCAATCAATGAATAAAATAATTAACTTAAATTTTGTTAAAAAATATAATAAAATGTATAAAAATCTAATTATATAGCTAGAACATCGATCAAGATGTTAAATAGGCTAACAATTAAAATATATATAATTATATTTAAACATGATAAATATACAAAAAATTACTTATATTTTATTTTATATATTAATAATTTTTATAAATATGCTTGCAAAAATAAAATAAATGATTATTTTAAAATTAAAGCACAAAACGCGTGCTTTTTTAGCAAAAATAATATTTTAAAAAATAAATATAAATAATTATACTATACTCACGTAGCGCGTGCTTTTTACTAGTTAATCAAAATATCACACTTGTACTTTTTAGAAGTTTTATAATTACAAAAATCACTCAATTTTTAATGTTTCGTTAAGGTTCCATCAAAATTAATTAAATTGATGTTTCGTTAAGGTTCCATCAAAATTAATTTCAATGGAATATTCCTAACAATACTCTAAAAGTTACTTTTTTAATTGTGAAACTTGTGTGGAATGTACGCTTATTATTTTGAATAAGAGATTAATCACAACTTGTAGTTAATGAGCAAACTTTATTGGGTATCAATGTAATTAATCCGAGATGTAAAAGCAAAGCTTGTGATGTCACAGTGCTAATTGCTAATTGATGATGCCATGATACAATATACAATATAAATTGAAATAGGAAATTTTTAAATTTAATACTAACCCAACTTATAGTGGGTTGGTGAAATCTTGTACATTAGTCCACTTTTATATTCTAATTAATCTAAAAAAAAAAAGGTTTCCTAGCTTCCTTTCCTGCCACATGTATAGTAAGATCATATATGTCACCAACCTTGGAATTTACGATTCTTTTAAATTTTAATGAACCTATATATTTAGCAGAAAAAAACAAAAGAAAAATGGAGAAACAAGAAGTCGGTGGATTTTGGGTGTTCAAGAAATTTTGAGAAATAGAAACAGTACTGAGGGATTTTGGTCGACAAAATGTAAGTATGAAAAGTTTAAAATTATCTACAGATTTAAGACAAAAATAATTTCATTTTCAATTCCGTCTATAAATCTGTCTATAATTGATTATAATTTTTTTTTTATTTATATTTTGAAACTTGTAGACGGATTTAAAATTTTGTCTCGGATCCGACTCTATTTTATCTATATTATAGCCAGATTCTTTTCTGTCTGAAAAATTCCTGTCTCTATAAATATATTTTCTTGTAGTGGGAAAAGGAAAAAGTGTTTGTTGATATTAATGAATATATATCTTAATCGTTAAAACACTCAATCATAATCGACATTGTTCCTGTTAATAAAATAATTACTTATGTGACCTACCATAATTTAGCCTAATCGTATTTGATGAGTCATCACTAGCGAGAAGTATGTATTTTATCGATATTTTGGTGGTCAATTTCGGATGATTCTGAGTTAGTTTAGTATATATTTGTGCTTGATTAGTGTAAATTGTCACTTTAGAGTAAGTGCAAAAGGAAGAAAAAATGAGACATTTTTGGATATAATGTGGAATTCTGGAGCTATATGTTCCCACACAGGAATTCTGACAAAACACATCATTTTAAAGATCAGAAACTCAGAAAAATTTGATGATCGAGGCTATGTTCAAACACAATCGTCTGAGTTCGAACACAGTAGAAGCGCATGACATGAGAATTCTGAATTGATTGAACTTTCCTTTCTTGCAAATTTTATATTTTGTTGGAGACTTTTACTTGGAGATATAAAAGGCTTGAAGTTGGACGAAATTCACTCTACTTTTACGCCCTAATAGAGATTCTGGAGAGACAACCGACCAGAGACACGCAAGTCATAGGAATTACATCAAGCCAAGAAGATTGAAAACTCGTCTCCATTGAGTTTCTTCCTTTCTTTCTTAGTTTTATTTCTTTTTTTTTTTCTAACTAAAACCGATACGAGCGTATCGTAGGGTTATAAAGGAGGACCCCACCTCATATATAGCAACGAAAATCAGACCCAATCAACAAAGCGTGAAGCCAGAAACATGGCTAAAGATAAGCTAGTGTCCCAACGCGCGCAACTGCATCCTAGAGCTACCAATGTTTAAAGAAAAAAACCAAGAAAAGAAAAAAGGTTCGTACGCGCCATCAATAATGCGAAAAGCAAATAACCTATCTAAGAGATTACAAATGGGCCGCAAACAATAAGGCCAAAATTTTCCCATGCAAGCATGCATATGATCAGCGACGCAACTCCAACGTATCTCCAGCACTTGATAAGAGCTAAGGCATAACTCGTGCTAAGCTTGATCCATTTGGAACAAGTCTTGACGCCCAGCAGCCAGCACTTCAACACCTCCATGCAAAATGAGTGACATGTTGAATGTGGTAATTAAGCTTGAGATCATGGGTCAAGTGAAGAGTTGTTGGAGAATAAATATAATTAAAAGTGTGTTTTAATTATATGTTAGTGGAGTAGTGGTGTAGTGGTGAAGCCAAAAGTCATTTGGCATTAATCTAGGTTTATTGTGGTATTTATTTTATGTCTTTACATTTGTCTAGAGATTAGTATATATAGATGATATGCTATTTGTTTTGAAAAAAGAGAGTACAACAAGTTGAAAGAAAGAAGAGTTGAGTTGTTAAAAGTATTTTTGAGTTTATAGAAGTGTTGATTTTGAGTAGAGAAAAAATATTGTGAGTATCCTCCTCTCCACTTCCTCCTCTTCCTAAAGTACTCGTCTTCATATTCTTACATTTTTTCCACCACGTTTTCGCAACAAAGTGGCATCCGAGCCACGTCAAAATGGCAACGATGAGTGCTATCCCTTTTCCCAAACTTACAAAAGAAAATTATGAAAGATCGAGCATCCAAATGAAGACATTCCTTGGTGGACAAGGAGTTTGGGAAAATGCCGAAAAAGAATATGTAGAACCAGAAAATCTAGCAGGTGCTAGTAATGCAGTTAAACAAACTGCACGAGAAACAAAAATGAGAGAACAAAAGGCTCTCTCGTTCATCCAACTCGCCGTGGATGATAATATTTTTGAGAAAATTGCACAAGCCGACACCGCAAAAAAGGCTTGGGATACTCTTGCTAAAACTTTCAAAGGTATTAACAAAGTGAAGAAAGTGAGGTTGCAGGCTCTTCGAGGAGAATTTGAGTCATTGCAAATGAAGGAATCTGAAGCTGTTTTTGACTACATGTCAAGAATACTTTCAATTGTAAATCAACTTGAAAGTAATGGCGAAAAGATGGAAGACACTCGAGTTATAAGGAAGATACTTCGATCTCTAAATCAGAGGTTCGATCATATCGCCGTGGCCATAGAAGAGTCCAACGACCTGGAGACTATGAAAGTCGACGAGCTACTCGGAAAATTGCAAGTATACGAGGAGAAAATGAGAAAGAGAGCCAAAGAGCCAATCAAACAAGCTCTTCAGGCAAAGATGCATATCGGTGAGAAAAGAGACGATGCCGATGGAAGCAGCCGTCAACGTGGACGTGGCCGCGGTCGAGGTGCCCAGAATTTCAATCAAAGTGAAGAAACTAAGGACGATTCTCGACCAACACAAGGTCGATTTCAATGACGAGGAGGCCAACCGAGGTGGCAAAGCAGAAAAGATGTTGAGTGCTACAATTGTCATCAATTTGGACACTATGCCTATGAGTGTCAAAATGAAACAAATGATGGCAAGGAGAAAAGTCACTTCGCTGAAGAACAAAAAGTTAATGGTGACGCCCTCTTGTTAGCCCACAAACAACAAGACGGAGGAAATGAGAGCACTTGGTATCTCGATATTGGTGCTAGCAATCACATGTGTGGACACAAACACATGTTTGTAGAGATGGACAACTCAGTGGCCGGTGATATCTCTTTTGGAGACTCGTCAAAAATACAAATTAAAGGACGAGGTAATATTCTTATTCGTTTAAAGAACGGAGATCACCAATTTATCTCGAACGTATACTATGTTCCCGGGATAAAGGCAAATATTCTGAGTATGGGACAATTGTTGGAGAAAGGATACGATATCCACATGAAAGATAGAAATCTCTATCTTCGAGACGAGGAAGGCAGCCTCATATCTCGTGTGCCAATGACGAGCAACCGAATGTTCTTGATGAATATCAAGAATGATGTGGCAAGATGCTTGAAAGCATGTACTGAAGACAAATCTTGGTTATGGCATTTGAGGCTCGGACATCTTAATTTTGGAGGCCTAAAGTTGATGTCAATGAAGAGAATGGTTAATGGACTCCCTTCCATAGACCACCCCGAACAATTGTGTGAGGATTGTCTTGTTGGAAAACAACATCGTCAGAGTTTCCCGAAGGAGTCAGAAACAAGGGCAAATGAGTCGTTGGAGTTGGTCCACACCGATGTGTGTGGCCCTATCAATCCAAACTCGTTGAGAAAGAGCAAGTACTTTATCTTATTCATTGATGATTACAGCAAGAAGACGTAGGTGTACTTCCTCAAGGACAAATCCGAAGCATTCTCAGCCTTTAAAAAATTCAAGGCAATGGTGGAGAAGCAAAGTGGCTATCAAATTAAGTCACTTCGATCAGATCGAGGAGGAGAGTTTACCTCGACGGAGTTCAAGAAATTATGTGATAAAAATGGGATTCGACGTCCCATGACCAATCCGTACTCACCCCAACAGAATGGAGTAGAAGAAAGAAAGAATCGATCCATTTTAAATATGGCTCGAAGCATGTTGAAAAGTAAAGATTTGCCCAAAGAGTTGTGGGCAGAAGCTGTGGAGTGTGTCGTGTACCTGTCAAATCGAAGCCCAACAAGAAGTGTGTGGAATCAAACTCCACAAGAAGCATGGAGTGGATACAAGCCTAGTGTATCCCATTTGAAAGTTTTTGGAAGCATTGCACATATGCATGTTCCCGATCAACAAAGGAGCAAGCTCGATGACAAAAGTGAAAGGTACATTTTTATTGGATATGATCAACATTCTAAAGGTTACCGGTTGTATGATCCTGTCAACAACAGAATCAAAGTGAGTCGTGATGTTCACTTTGATGAAAAGAGTTCGTGGGATTGGAGTTCTGATGAACAAGAACAGTATAATTTCTATCATGTCGAGATGGAGTCGGATCGAGGTGAAAACGAAAAAGAGTTAGAGGAGCCAGTCACCCCGACACCACAATCACCAACTAGTCCAACCTCGTCAGAATCCGATTCTAGCATTAGTCCTCAAGGAAAGAGACCCTTGATCGATATATTTGAACAAATGAACGAAAACAATACTTTATTTTGTTTATTTGCAGATACAGAGCCAATTGACTTCGATGAGGCATCGAGAAGTCAAAAATGGAGAAAAGCCATGAATGAGGAGATTGATGCCATCAAAAGAAATGATACGTGGGAATTAACCACGTTGCCAGCAGGATACAAGCCCATTGGAGTGAAATGGGTTTACAAAATCAAAAGAAATTCACAAGGTGAATTTGAGCGCTACAAGGCGAGACTTGTAGTGAAAGGTTACAAGCAACGGGCTGGAATTGACTATAATGAAGTCTTCGCCCCAGTTGCAAGATTGGAGACAATCAGACTTTTGATTTCGATGGCAGCACAAAACAAATGAAAAATTCATCAAATGGACGTAAAGTCCGCTTTCTTGAATGGTTACCTTGAAGAGGAGGTGTACATCGAACAGCCGGAGGGTTATATTGTTCGAGGTCAAACAAACAAGGTGTTGAAATTAAGGAAAGCATTGTATGGTTTGAAGCAGGCCCCGAGAGCATGGAATAGTCGGATAGAGCATGGGATTTGAAAAATGCCCTCACGAACATGCTCTTTATGTAAAGAAAGAAAAAGAAAACATATTGCTAATATGTTTATATGTTGATGATTTGATCTTTACAGGTAACAATATGCAAATGTTACAGAATTTCAATAAAGAAATGTCCAAGGAGTTCGAGATGACTGACATTGGCCTAATGTCATATCACCTTGGAATTGAGGTGAAACAAAGAGAAGATGGAATTTTCATCTCTCAAGAAGGCTATGCAAAAGAGGTGTTAAAGAAATTCAAGATGGAGGATTGCAAGGCAATCAACACCCCAATTGAAGTTGGAGAAAAGCTGTCAAGTTTTACCGGTGGAGAACGAGTTGACTCCACATTGTTCAAAAGTTTAATTGGGAGTCTGAGGTACTTGACGTGTACGAGGCCGGATATTCTTTATGCCGTTGGGATGGTTAGTCGATACATGGAGAACCCAACAATTTATCATTTTAATGTGGCAAAGAGGATACTTCGATACCTCAAAGGTATGATCAATTTTGGTTTATTTTATCCTACTACTAATAAGGGAAATTAGTGGGATATTGTGACAGCGATTGGGCAGGAGATATTGATGATCGTAAAAGCACTAGTAGATTTGTGTTTTTCTATGGAAAAACCGCTTTTACTTGGTCATCGAAGAAGCAGCCAATAGTGACATTGTCAACATGTGAAGCTGAGTATGTGGTTGCAACATCAAGTGTTTGTCATGCATTATGGCTAAGTAATTTGCTTAACGAGATGAACATTAAGCAAACTGAACCAACGGTGATTTATGTCGATAACAAGACAGCAATTTCATTGGCAAAAAATCCCGTATTTCATGATCGGAGTAAGCATATTGATACTCGATTTCATTTCATTCGGGAGAGTATCGCAAAGAAACAAGTTCAAGTGAAGTATGTGAAAACCGGAAATCAAATTGCAGATATTTTCACGAAGCCCCTCAAACGTGAAGTTTTTGAGAAGTTGAGGAGTCTACTTGGCATGATGGAGTCAAGCTTAGGAGGGCGTGTTGAATGTGGTAATTAAGCTTGAGATCATGGGTCAAGTGAAGAGTTGCTAGAGAATAAATATAATTAAAAGTGTGTTTTAATTATATGTTAGTGGAATAGTGGTGTAGTGGTGAAGCCAAAAGTCATTTGGCATTAATCTAGTTTTATTGTGGTATTTATTTTATGTCTTTACATTTGTCTAGAGATTATTATATATAGATGCTATGTTGTTTTTTTTAAAAAGAGAGTACAACAAGTTGAAAGAAAGAAGAGTTGAGTTGTTAAAAGTATTTTTGAGTTTATAGAAGTGTTGATTTTGAGTAGAGAAAAAATATTGTGAGTGTCCTCCTCTCCACTTCCTCCTCTTCCTAAAGTACTCGTCTTCATATTCTTACATTTTTCCCACCACGTTTTCGCAACATGCCATTGGTCAAATAAGTTGTTTAAAAT
The DNA here is from genome assembly GCA_958496215.1 of Verbena officinalis. Lineage (NCBI taxonomy): Eukaryota > Viridiplantae > Streptophyta > Magnoliopsida > Lamiales > Verbenaceae > Verbena > Verbena officinalis. Next base: position 5,829,277 of record OY292388.1, read on the forward strand.
CCCGCATAAGACAAATGTTAGTAAACCCGCAACAGATGAGCTGATATCCCCTAAAATTTGTGGCTCTATCATATAAGAGTGAGGGGAACTGTATCGATTCGCTCGTTTTTTACCACTCAGACCTCTCAAGGTACGTAATGTAATACACGTGCTCACCAAACCCTCGTTCTCTGAACCTGCAAACGGGGCGGTACCAGAAAAAAATTCTTGAGGGGGCGGAAGATTAAAAAAAAATTTTGAGGGGGCGGAATGAAAATTTATGTGTAAATAATTTCATAAAAAATAATTATTACATATAAATTTTATTTTTTTTAAATCATTGCCCCCCACAGGTATACATGGTACCGCCCCTGCCTGCAAAAAAAGAAAGTTAGTCCCGCATCATATGAGCTTAATTCCTCTAAGATCTAGGTCTCTAGAAAATTATAGTGAGGGGTTAAAAGTGTTTGGATGCTCTCGTTTTTTCCCTCCTCTCTAAAGATCCTCACCAAGTCCACTCCCTGACAAAAGGTGAGTTGTTCGAGCAAAGCCCCAACAGTCCCACCCAACCGTCAATTGCCTCGCTTGATCAGTAAGATGTATATCATGCATTTGCAACATAGAACTTCTTACTTTTCCTACGAACATATGGGAGTCCCCAAGCATCGAGCGTAATTATACCTTTTAGTTCTCCTTCAATCTCACTTGGTTCCAGAATCCGATGATCTTGTGTAACACACGCCATATTAGCAAGATAGTCGGCTGCTGTATTGGCTTCCCAAAAAATATGAGTGACACAAACTCCTGCTGTTGCATCAATAGTTGGATATGCATCAGCACACGCTGTTTGTCCCAAGAAGTATTCCAGTGACTTAAAATAAGTTCCACAGTGATTTTGGAGTCAGATTCAATCCAGATGCGTCTAAAACCTCTCGAAAATGCTAGTTCGAGCCCTTCGTATATTGCCCAAAGCTCCGCAAAGTTCCCCGAACCTCCCTTAGCAACACCATCCGAATTAACTTTAATCCAGTCAAGATGTGGTTTTGCGCCACTTTACGAAGTTCCGAGAACAGGACTTGTGGATGCTAATGTTGATACCAAGTGAATTGTTTGCACCAATATTGCCCTTCCAGTCAATGCCCCTAATATTACCACTTCGTTTCAGCAGGAAAATAAAACTAATAATTTTGTGAATAATGGAGCTGGCCGAAAATTTAGCTCCTTCAAATTTAGTTTTATTTTGACCCTCCCAAGTATACCAGACAGTTAAGATAGGGATAATTGTTCTAATATGAGTCTTACTTTGGTCTTGAATCAAATAGAACCAGTGGCTCATCATTATCTCAATTCGTTCAGTTCTCGGCAACGAAAGCTGAAGGATTTGTGCAAAGTATTCCCACACAAGGCTGACTTTCCTGTTAGACAGGAATAAATGGGAGATGGATTCCTCACTTTTACAGCATTGGCACTTCGATGGGAAGGAGAAGCCCTTCAACTTCATTCTAATGTCCACAGGGACCCATCCCTTAAATAAATGCCAACAAAATATAGACATGTGACTCAGTATAATGTTGCTCCATATTCTGCCATATAAACCGCTCGCCTCGCATTTGCATCTTATCCAATTCCATGCCGATTTCGTGGTGAAATTTCCGTCTGACTCAAGCTTCCATATAGGCAGACCAAGATACCAAGTCCTTCTGAGGCAATTCATCGAACAAGGACCTTGCAGTTGCCATATCTCCAGTCTTTGCATACCCATCGATCAATGTAGTAAATGAGACCTCATTTCTTAGAGGCATTGCATCAAACACATCTCTCGCGCTCTTCAAATCACCAAACTTCACTAGCCCCTTAATCATCGCATTCCATGTCGCCTCATTCCTCTTGGGCATTTCATCAAACAAGCATCTAGCGCCAGCCATATCACCATAACGTAGGTACCCCACCATCATAGCCGTCCAGGAAACCTCATTCCTTACACACATTCCATCAAACACCTTACGCGCGGACCCAATCTCCTCGCACTTCCCATAAAAGTCAATCAAGCTAGACCCCACAAACAAATCCCCCTCAGTGCCACACCTCACCGCCACACCATGAATAATCCTTCCCTCCCTCAAAGCCAAAACATTAGTACAAGCCTTAAGTAGAGAAGGAAAAGTATACTTATCGGGAACCACATTCGACCCCCATCTCGTCCTATTAAAAAGCGAGAAACAATCACTGAGACAAAAATTCTCGCAGTGGGCCTTCATTAAAATGTTCTAGAGGTAAGTATTTGGGCACGTAACACAATTAAAAATGCTGGTGGGATACGAAAGATTAGTGGGTTCAACTTTGGTGCAAATGGAAATTAATTCAGCAATCAAGGAACGGTTCTGCTCATAGCCTCTGCGAATAATGTAGGCGTGCACTTTGTGGATATCCGAAATAGTTCTGCAAGCTCCCAAAAGATGTAATATTGCTTGAGATGAATGCTTAATGACTGGCGAGAAGAGCATCGGAGATGGTATTCTGCAGTAGAAAAATTAAGAAATGGATAGGAGGAAGTTCTAAAAGCAGCCTGAACGGAAGTTTATTGGAGCAAATGAAGTAGATCAGCTTTCGCCGCCGTGGCTGACTCAAGCTTTTTGTTCGCAGTAGCAGCAGTACCCGGAGAAAAAATGGAAAACCCGCAACCCATGTGCTCGAACAACGAAAAATATATTATGAAATTCCTGAAACATCGATGGGCATTTGGTCTAGTGGTATCATGTGCTCGAAAAGTGGTATGATTGCCCATCGATGGGCATTTGGTCAAGTTGTAATAAGTGCATAAGTGAAGTAGTCAAATGGGAAAGAGAAGAAAAGGTCGCATCTAGATAGTAGAAAGTAATACCTGCATAAGGGAATGGTGCATTTGCAGACTGCTGATAATATGTGTCCGTCCATCAATTTCAGTAGGATCTGCTCAATCGCTTGCATTTGTTCTTCCAAAGTACCAGTTACTGTCACTAATCTATCATGCAAAATGTTAGTTCAAAATTTCTGTCTTCTGTAGATCCTTGCAAGCACATGAAGAGTTGTGGGCATACAACCAGTATGGTTTCTGGTCTAGAACTCTAACAGATCAATTGAACACATTGAAAAATTCTCAGTCAAGCAATGTAGTATGTTAAAAGATCTTTCAATACACGCAATTATTTGTCATTCACGGGGCAATAAACTTAAGAGCATCAAAATTTTCTGCAACCTTATACCAGAGCAGCAGAAAGCAGGTTCACCTTATGATTGCTCCACCTTTTCCAATTATTCCACCACATGAGCTATTGGGCACAACCAGTCTAATTTTCGATTCTGGGTCAACTTCACCTCCATCCTCGACATAAAACTGACCCAAGTAAACCGGAAAAAAAAAGAAGGTCATTCTCCTTATTAACAAATCCAAATGCTTTTCGTTAAAAATGTTTTGAAGTCATTTGTTTACCTCATCCAACAATTTAGAGAGAATGAGATCAATGGCCTTTACAATCTCATCAACTGTTCCAGAGACCATGCCAAACAAAGGGAATAGAAGGCTATCATGCCAGATCTCAGATTACTAAACATGGATGATACTGGTATCGCCACTGCTGTTAAAATACATATGTTATTTCCTGATAAAGCACTTCAGAAACCTATCTGATACAAAGATAACGTATATGAACAACTGATGAATAAGAAGAAGCAGTTCTAACAAATTAAACTTGTGATTTTTCAGGATTATAAATATTTGCTGTCAACTGAAATATAGATAACTTCAAAGGCAAATGCCATAATAAACCAGTATATCCTAAACTGAGTGTTTGTCATAAATTTCAAATCCTCAGCAATATAATGAACGTGCCTTGACATGTATAAAATTTTCAAACTAAATAAACCAAATGGTAAGTGGTAACTATAATAGCTTTTTCTAGTGTACTATGTCAACTGTGAATTAACTTTTTAAAGCATTTATTTCCCACTAGTTTGTTGTTGACTTATATTCTCATGAATTGTTTTTTTCAACCTAATATCTTTTAACAGAATTAGAACTTAGAAGAGAATAAAACTAACTAATTAGTCATTTATTATGTATATATGACTATGACCACCTCTAATCCTAATAACCACTATGTATTCAACAACATGACGGACAAAATTAAATAGTCTTAATGAGCAAATTAGGCAACAGCACAATTTCCTCCTAAAGTTCCAAAATTGTACGGGTGTTTTTTACAATGAACTGGTAAATTAAATAGAAAAAATGAATTTAAATGAAATGACACAATTCAACTTGCACGCGTCTGGTTCCATGTCCCAATTTTATATACTGTAAATTTAAAATATTAATTAAGACAAATTTAAAGTATAAATTAAAAAATTACATTTTGAATAATAAATTACTGATCTCAAGAGTTGTAGAAAAAACTTACTCGTTGACCAATGTAAATTATGGTAAGATTAAACTCTCTTTCGTATGACCATCACATGATCTAGAGTCATTACTTTCATGTCAGTATTACAGTCAATAACTCATGATGTATTAAATAGAATAAGATGTTATGTTCCTAATCATGATTAATACAGTTAATAATCTTACATTTTAGTTTTCAAAGCTTCCAATTGAATTATTGCAGTCCATTGACTTTTTGTCTCTACTTTTCATGATGAAACCCTAAAATTAATTTCACAAAAGTTAATTTTCTCACTCTATAATCAAACTTTGAAATACGAATTTGCGATTTGTGGCAACTGTTATTTCAATTATGTTATTACCACCCATTATTTCACTAAATTAAAGTTACTTATATATTCTCTAAACAACACCTTACTCGACAGACTTATCACTTATGAAAAAACTTATACTTCGAATTGTAAAAATTATTTTCCCATTTTAATATTCGTAATATAACTATATATTTATGTTAAATGTAACATAATAAAATAAATTAATCGAACTCGACCAATTAAATTTAGATTATTTCCCTTTTTTTGGGTGTAAATTTAGATTATTTCCTAAATCTATAAATGTCGTTAAGCTCAACTCGTAATATATTTAACGAGCGAGAAAACATAATATATGATTTCGTCATGCTTAATCCGAACCGTGGATTGCCATCTAATATGAACGGCTGAGCTTCACAATCCGATCCGCGACATCCCACCAATCAAATCAAACTAGAAATTTATTCCAAAAGGCGGCCATACGCATTAATCACAACCGTCCATAGTGGTTTCTTCCAATCGACGGATCGGACGCACGATCCGCGTGGAGAGAAACCCACCAATCACATATCATCCCTAACCGATATATAAGATATCCCACCCCTCCTCCTCAAGCAATCATTCGAAAATCACCAACACAGAAAGCTAATTCTAAATTCGATCAAATTTCAAATTCAATGGCACCAAAGGCGGAGAAGAAGCCAGCGGAGAAGAAACCCGCCGCTGAGAAATCTCCTGTGGCAGAGAAGGCACCCGCTGAGAAGAAGCCAAAGGCCGGGAAGAAGCTCCCGAAGGAAGGCGCCGCCGCTGCCGGAGATAAGAAGAAGAAGAGGACGAAGAAGAGCGTTGAGACCTACAAGATCTACATCTTCAAGGTTCTCAAACAAGTCCATCCCGATATCGGAATCTCGAGCAAGGCCATGGGTATAATGAACAGTTTCATCAACGACATCTTCGAGAAGATGGCACAGGAGGCTTCGCGGCTTGCACGTTACAACAAAAAGCCTACAATTACATCTCGGGAGATCCAAACCGCCGTGAGATTGGTGTTGCCCGGCGAGCTTGCTAAGCACGCCGTTTCAGAAGGAACTAAGGCGGTTACCAAATTCACCAGCTCTTGAAGAGATTCTGTCGATTAATGTAGTTTTTTTTGTGGGGTTTGATTAGATTTATGTAGGGTTGATGCCAGATTTTTCTCTTGAAATTATCAGTGTAAACAGATTTTTTGGACTAGGTGAATATAAATTCCTGTTAAATTTCTTAAATTGGTGTGTTGTTTAAATTTTTCCTAGAGAATTGTAAGTACTTATAAATTTACATAAAATTTGATGCATTTTTAAATGCGGGATTTCAAAACAAAATTCTAATAATATTGACTTTTTGCCACTCAACCATCCAAAGTATTAAATTTTTTGGTGCCCACTTGAAAGTATATTTATTGTATAAGTCACCATTTAAATTATGTTTCATTTCGTAACCGGTTATCTAAGATTATTTGATTCTTTCGGATCAAATTAAGTCATTAGTCATTACACATACTTGGCAATTTCGATGATCGTTTCAATGACGTATCTATCTATACTATTATATATTTGGCATCAGTCTTTGACCACAATTATATTGATTTTGACCGAATATTAATTTTTGATAATTGAAAATATATGTATTTGCTCAAAATATATATTTTACTACTTGATGTGTTATACTTGATTGTTTTAAGTAATTCTTATTAAATTACCTTTATAAAAAATTATTATATGCCAAATAAATAGATGTAGCACAATATAAATATATATCTATTATCAAAAATAATTTGTTGATAATACCGTGCGTAGCACGGGTTGTATACTAGTAATGACTTAATTGGCTGAAATTAGATTTTAATTTTTAGGTGGTAAGTTGAAAAATGAACATAATTTAGATAGTGATAAAAAAAAATGAACTTAATATTCTTTCTTTTCGCACACCACCACCCCAGCCCCCCCAAAAAAAAAAAAAAAAAAAACTTTAGATGGTAAAATCTGTAAGAACATGGGTCGAAGCTGTGTCTTGGAGATAAAGGATGGATATGATAGCCAAGAGAATTTCAGGTCTAACATCATTGATTTCCCATCATTTAGGCACCACATTTGAAACAAAATATGGAAGTTTCTCACAGTTCAACTCAACAAAGCACTTTTCGACAATAATGAAAGTCTAAATTATGAGGCTAACGAAAAAATTTACGGTCCTCTCCAGCAATTTTTACTTCTTCCCGCTAGATTGGAATTTCAGATCTTGAAGATTTAGCAAAAGCTCGTCAGAGTTCAAGTATACCTTGTTGTTTGAAGCTGCAAGTATCTGTGCAATATCCTTAGATGCTTCAATTCTACGTAGTGTAAGAAACGCCTCGTTGTTGGCTATAGCTTGACCGATAAGCTGAGCACTCTTAGCTTCTCCCTGGTGGCAAAATGGCAACGTATTGGATTTCAGTGAGTTTAAATTACACTAAAGATCCCTCTTGTTTACAGAATTACCCCATACATAAGTATGTACACATACTCTTACGTACCAATCCATGCCTTTCCTCAATAATAGGGAATAAGGTAAAAATGCAACATTAGTCCCATAATTTTCACATTTCCGTCCACTTCCATGTCACCTTTTCAATTTAGTCCCCAGCAGTAAGCTTGATATTTGGAAACTTTGGAGGGAAATTGATAAATCACCGGAAAAGTATAAGCCACAAAACATGCCATGTGTTTTTTTTGGATGAATTTTTCAATTTCTGTCGACTATCAGACCAAAATTGTTTGTTTTTTAAACTTATAGGATTCAACAGGACGGAAGGTCCGAAAATGTTGAAGTTATAGGATCAATCTTGCAATTTTGCCTAGATAATAATATTTATGGAGTCGAATTACATCTACTACCCCTAAAGTTACGTGAAATTACAAATCGATCTCGCTAGTTTGAAAATTTACCATATACTCCCTAATGTTTTCAATAAATGTGTAAATGTATGAAAATACCTCCACTTAGGGTTTTCACTGGGTGTATTTTCGGGGATATATTTGAAAGATTTACACATTTGTTGAAATTTCAGGGACTATATAATAATTTCTCAAACTAAAGGGATCAATTTGTTAATACACCAAACTTTGAGGTAGTCAGATATAATTTGCGTTATGTATTAGACACAATTTACCTGTGCTCTAATAATAGCACTTCTTTTGTCTTGCTCAGCCTTTTCAACCACAAACTTGGCCCTCTCAGCCTCTTGTGCAGCCACCTGTTTAGCTTCAATTGCAGCTGTGAATTCCCTTCCAAAGGTCAGGGTCGTAATCGACACATCATCCAGTGCTATGTTGAAGAAGGCGGCTCTCTCTGTCAATATTTTTCGTATTTCCCTACTCACATTCTAAAACGATGTGTTTTTGGTTAGAACTAATTCCATTGCATTTCATTGAATTTCAGCAATGTGATGAGCATTACCTCTCTCTGGGTGATAAGTTGACTAGCATTGTACTGTGCTACCACAGCTTTCAGAGTCTCGTGAATAATTGAAGGCAAAACTCTCTCATTGTAATTTTCACCAAGGGTTCTATAAATAGTCGGTAACTGGTCTGGCACAGGACGAGTCAGAACCCGAAGACCAATTTTTACCTGCAACAGTGAAATAATTAGGAGATGTTTGCAAACTCTATTGCTTTTGGAGAAGGTAAAAAGAGAAGCTAAAGTTGTAAAGAAGTGGAGCAGTGAGTGCTTGGGAAAAAAAGTGTAAAGCACAAAAAAGTAGTTCAATGTTCCGAAGAAAAGGCTAGAAGCAATTTTACTATTCTCAAGAAAATTTCACTTATTTACCGAAATAACCTAGAAGCTAGAAACAGAAGCCAAATGTAGGTCTTTAGGTTCAAGTTTCTAGCTTATTTCTGCTAAAGATTAAGTGGAAGTTGGGAGTGATTGGAAACAAAGAAGTGCTGAAAGAAAAGCCAAAAGCAGAAAAGTGCTTATTTTAGAGTTTGCGAACATTACCTTAGTCTACAACACTGGAAAAAAAAGAGAGTATATATCTACCAAATACACAGAATATTTCCTAAAGAGAAGCCAGATGCGTACGGAAAGAGGAAAAGGTGTGAAAGGCTGGCAATAAAGAATTTGAAAACATCATGTTTTAAAACATGGGAAGGAAGAATCTAAAGCAAAAGGGATAGAAAATCCAATAGAGATGGAAGTTCACCGTGAGGAAAATAAAAGTTTAACAGCCATGTCCACACCTATAGATAGCTCAAAATACAAACCATATTGATAAATTGTATCACATATTCACTTCTTGGTTTAGCACATGTGGAAGTAAGACATCCATGACAGTTATATGAAACGCCTCTCATCCCTCCAAAAATAGGAAAATGCAAAAGAAAAGAAAAGAAAATTCTTCCTTAACAAGAAAAAAGAGCAAGAAAATTAGTATTTTCCCAATACCGGGATCCTGGAGGAGCATATGGATCATATTATCAACTAGCATGTTTGGCACATAAGAAAGAAGATTTCACATTCTATCCCAACCAAAAACAGCAATAACCGCTCCTAATACACGAGAGAGGGAGATTGAGAGCACTCTACTCAACAAAAAATAGACAAACCAAGCTCCCATTATGCGCGCGCGAGAGAGAGAGAGAGAGAGAGAGGTAGGTTTACCATCTGAAGGTCACGACTGCCTGAAGTGCTCTCCACAAGATGGGGACGTGCCCTAACATCATAAATAGTCGGCCTCTCGAACCATGGGATCATAAAATGTGTTCCTTCAGGATATACCTGCACATTGAGTATACATGACAACTTATCAACACACCTTGAAAAGTACGTTGAAACGTAGATACACACTTGATGTCAATTGAGGAACACTAAAATTGACACTAGATAAACCATACGCCATACAATAACATCTAAGAAAAGCAGAAACTCAGATTATCAAATACGTACATCATAAATCAAGAATCAACAACATATGGGAAAGATGAGTTTAAATAAATACCAACTCCAGTTTTATAGATTAAGGCAAGACAAAAACCTTATCCTTGACCCCTACAATACGGTTGAAAACGATGGCACGATGACCTCCATCAACATTGTAGAGACTGTTACCGAGTCCATATATTCCGAGCCCAGCAACAAACCCAAGCTTGATTAAGGCAGAGGCAGCACCACCACCAGGCATCTTAGGAACCTTAACATTGTTCATATTCATCTTCTAAGACACTGAACATAAGCAAATCACAAAGTAATTGGATCAAATATTCAAATATCCATTAAAAAAATACATTTACTGAATTAAACATTGAATCTCAACAGCTGACCATTACACAAAACATTCCGATTCCCAGTTCAACAAAAATATAATAATTGGCAGAAAATAATGAATGTACAGTTAATATGCATATCATCGAGCATCCCATAAAACATGAAAAAACACAGAAGATGTGAAAAGATATGAAGCCATCTTCCTTCTTCCAGCAAATCATAAAATGTAAGAAATTCAAGCAACAATTTCCGGAATAAGATTGAATGAAGTTGTGAACTATTACAGGCTAATTAAACTGCTAACGCAAATTGCAGAAACAATTCAACTACGAGCACTATTTCTTCCTCAAATCAATACGAGGTTCAATTAAAAACAATTGACGTCTCTGAAGTGTTAAAGTAAGACGACAAAAATATACTGCACAAAGAGAAGAGAAAATAGAGGCGAATCCACATGCCTTGATTGGGAAGAAATAGTGTACGAAGCCTTGATTGGGAAGAAACAGTTGACGAAGTGAGAGAAGAACAGCACAAAGGGGAGGGTTTTAGCGATACTGTAGAGAAGGTTTTATTTTATAGTTAATTACACTCTGGCCCCTGTTTTATCATCAATTACAAAAGCGTTCTTAAGTTTATTATTATATAACTTTGGCCTCTCTTTAAAATTGGTAGGTTTTGTTACTTTGTAGGGTTAATTACACTCTGACCCCTCTCGTTAAACGCATAAAATGAAGTGTTAATTATGAATACCCCAAACTCTGGTCTAATTACTCAAAATATCCTCAAATCTTTTGAATTATCAAAAACTTCTTGTTTTTGACAAATATTTATAATTTAGTTAATTATATTTTGCTATCCAAACTATTAATATTTTTACATTTTACTACCTCACTATATATTGTCACGATAGCTACCTAAAATATTTAGTAAATTGCAGTTTATTACCTATAGTTGAGGTAGTAAAATAAAAAAATATTAATAGAAAATTATGACCACATAAAAAAAGTCCATGCAAGTTCGATTTTACCCCTTATTTAATGTGCATGTTTTTGTGAGATGTCTATATTTCCCTTTCAAATCTATTTGCAATATTGGAAAACATAGTGAGTGAAATTTGCAAAAGAGTCTTGTAATTTATTTACTCCTAAAGAAAATTGTAATGTTTATATATTATGCCGTTTTTCTAAATATTGTTTAATTGAATTATATCTTGATTTTACAGTTTTTCCAAAAGTTAGCTTAAGAGGGAAGATTGTCAATAACAATTATATATAAATCACTACATCTTTGAAAGATGTTTTGATGTGGGTTAGTTTAACACTCAGCTGCAAAATTTGATCAAAAGTATGCCTGGTTTCGTACTTTCGGGAGAATGAGGAAGATAGAATTTGGGGTGGGACTAGCAATGGCAAGTTTAGTAGCAAATCATCCTACGAGGCATTTAGAGAGAAAGATTTCTTGGTTTCAAACAAGAAGTAGAAGTGGATCTGGAACTGAAACTGGTATACTCACTGCCCCTAAAAGCCTATTCACGTGAATCTGCCATCATAACAAACACTTTGAGTCTTGACGAATGCCTTAAGAGCAGATCGTAACTTAAAGTGACACAGACATTTGAAATTAGACTGGAATTGATGACTTCGAAGAGCAAATTTAGCTCATTGTTTAATTGAAATTCTGAAATTTGGAGAAGAAGTTGAAAGTTACCCATGATTTTAATTGTGTGTTAATTCCACATATATAAATTAGCTACAAGGAGACATGTTCAGGAAAGTCATCATATATTAATCCGCACAGCGAAAATCAACAGACCCATTTACACAATCAAGTAGAAGAGATCCTACGAACCCTAAAATCTGAAACACTTAACAGCAAAGAAAATTGTTTAATTCAGCGAAAAGAGAAAGAAATAGCCATAGGAAATTAATTCCTCAAGAGCTAGTGAACTTGGTAACGGCTTTAGTCCCTTCAGAAACAGCGTTCTTAGCCAACTCACCGGGCAACACCAGTCTCACGGCGGTTTGAATCTCGCGAGAAGTGATAGTCAGCTTCTTGTTGTAGCCAGCCAGCTTCGAAGCCTCCTGCGCCATTTTCTCGAAGATGTCGTTGATGAAGCTGTTCAGATGCCCATGGCCTTGCTCGAGATTCCGATGTCTGGGTGGACTTGTTTCAGCACTTTGAAGATGTAGATCTTGTAGGTCTCTACACTCTTCTTCGTCCTCTTTTTCTTCTTGTCTCTGGCGGCGGCAGCGGCTTCTTTAGGGAGCTTCTTCCCAGCCTTGGGCTTCTTCTCTGCCGCCAGCCTTGGGCTTCTTCTCTGCCGGAGCTTTCTTTGCTGCCGGGGCCTTCTCGGCGGCGGGCTTCTTCTCTGTTTTGGGCGCCATTTGATCTTCAATTTGGGGAGAATATATAAAATTGGATGAAAATACAAGTAATGTGTGAGCTTAATGTTTCATGGTGGAGTTTATATAGAAACTTTAGATGGCATTTGATTGGTTGTTTTCGGGTGTAACGGATCAAGCTCTCAAACCGTAGATGAGATGATAGTTAAACGGTTCGGATTGTACGCGAACATGTGGGGCTCTTGAAATTTTTTGAACTAGCGCCAACGGGGAAACGAAGTCACTTTTGGTGTAAAGGCTAAAATTTGTATTCAAAAATCAAAACAATAGCACCCAAGAAAATAAAAGGGATAAAAAAAACAAAAAATTATATATATTATATATTTCCAAATAAAAAATATAATACACTTTTCCACACGATAAAATAGAGTTAATTATTTTGACTTTTACAATCAACAAATTCGATAATTTTTGTAAGTTTATGGTTATTAATTTTTATATTATCAATGTCAAATCAAACTCTTAGACGAAAAAGAAGAAAAAATAAATTATTTGTGTTTACCTTCTGTGAAAGTTCCTAACTCTAAATTACATCCCAAAATTTAATATTTTTGGATATAAACAAATTCGAAAAATGTACTAATGTTAATCTTTTTAGTGGTATTTACGTATTTCATCATACGACAGACATATTTAATTTCTACAGGATCAGCCTAAAGGTGCTACCTACTATATCAAACTACTTTTCAAGAAATCAAACAGATGAATAACTATAAAACAAAAAACGTCTCTTTAGAGAGCGCTTCTTCCTGGCACTTCCATCCTCCTAAAAATTCTTTCTCCCCTTCCTCTCCACTGCTCTTTTCTGCTTAACTGAAACACGAAAAAAAGAAAAAATAAATAATTTTAGGAAACAGAGCAAAACTTTGGAAGAAAATATCAGCTAAAACTTAGCATTACAATTTACACATTTACAACCAGATCTTATTTGCTACCATAAGTACCTGTCAGAATTCATTTTTCCTTTCTCTGCATCAATGTTTCCAAATTTAAATGAAATGTTAACTAAAAATCCACCATATAGAGTAGAAGATGTGAGACAGAACAACTCTTCCGTCTTTATATGTGCATATATTTTCATCTCAGATGAGCAAGGCGACAAATCATATCCAACCACGAATCTAGACCACCAGCAGCTGGAAAAGCTGGGCAGTTCAAATGGGCTAAAGGATCTGCCATACTCTTTCCTCATCAAGTCCAAATGCATACGTAAAACACATAGGGGGGGGGGGGGGGGGGGGGGGGGCGGATCACATCTACTACCCATAAAGTCTTAGCTAATTACAGTTTAGTCTCTTTGTTTTCAGAAATTACAAAACATGCCTGACATTGTTATTCCCTGAAATAGGATGGTTATTTGCATTTATTTGCTTCATGCTGTATAGTTTCAGGGATTTGTGAAATGTCAGGGAGTATTTTGTAATTTCTGAAAACAGAGGAAATAGAAGCTCTGAAATAGTAATTTCTGAAAACAGAGTATTAATGGTTTGAACTTATATAGTCACCTTCTTTTGCAGCAGTATCAGGAGTGGAAATAGTAGCTCTCAGGGACAGATCCAGGAATTTTAGGAGGAGCGAGATTAAAATATGTACATAGAATAAAAATTTGATAAGTTGGGGGGGTAAAGTTATTTTGGATAAATGAGGGCGCAAACATAATTTTCAAAATTTTGTAAATAAACCCAGAATTTTCAAAAAATTTAAGGGTAGTGGCTTCGTCACTGAATGCTCCATACCTGTCAAAAATGAAAATGCTTATTAGTTTTCTGCATATGGTGCTAGGACAACACAATTTTCAGGATTTCTATATTTGAGAATCAATTTTTAGAGTTTACAAACACTACCGTCTACCAATATTGCTATACGAGATTTTCAGATCACAACACTTCAAATATAGAAGCATATAATTAGTTATGTACTCATTCCCAGCTCAACCGAGCAAATATGTTTATACTTCAAAAGTTTTCTTTCATGATTCACTGAGCCCTAAATGCCAGCACTTTGAGCATTAAAAGAAAGCTAGCGCATATAATCGTCCTCTAAATTACAAAGATTTCCAAAACTAGTTGGATAATAACAGCATTTTCAGTTCATTTGATATGAAGTAATTGCAGAGTTTAAGCCTTTTGGTAAACACTAATAACTTAAACAATGAACTTCGATGAGGGCATATATATCCCGAAAGAGAATAATCATATGCTAGAACTCAAGAAAATAGACATAAGAGACCATGCAACCTTGATGAGAAAATCTCACAAAATGCAATAAAGCCTGAATAACACCACCAAAATAACACAGGAAAAAAAAGATTCATGCAATAAAGCTCACCCGATTCTCTGAGGCAAATTAGATGATCAGAAACACTTGGCTTCAAACCATGATCATCAGCGGTGATCTTAATGTTCATATCAAGCATGTGATTATGTATCAACAAAAACTTGCAGCAAAATTCAAGAAGATTACGGATCATGCTGGAGCATTTGATTCTACATAACTGAAACCAGGTATTTTCCTAACTCCTCTCTCACTCATTCTCTTCCTCAAATGGGACACTTTCAACCATCTACCAATTTCTGCATAGATGTTTGACAGAAGTACAAAATTACAACCATTCTGAGGCTCAAGCTCAAAAAGCTTCCTCGCTGCAACCTCACCTAAATCAGCATCACAATTCAGTACACATGCCCCAAGAAGAGCTCCCCAAGCACCAGCATGTGACGCCACAGGCATAGACTGTATAAGCTCAAAAGCAGCTTTCAGCTTTCCAGATTTACCAAGAAGGTCAACCATACATGCATAATGATCAGGAGATGGAATTATGGAGTATTTATCAATCATTAACTTAAAAAAACGATATCCATCATCAAGAAGACCGGAATGACTACATGTGTTCAAGATGACTGTGAATGCCACGTCATCAGGCCTTATCCCTGCATCTATCATCCTATCAAAAAAGAGAACAGCTTGATCGCCACGCCCGTGGATGCATAACCCCTGCATCATTGAACAATATGAAATCAGATCATGTTTAGGCATTTGCTCGAATAGTAAAGTTGCTCTCTCCATATTCCCACACTTTGCATTCATATCAATTAGAGCTGCAGCAACATGAGGACGTGTGAGGTCAAAGGATCTGGTATTTTTCATATACGATTCAATCCATTCTGCAAGTTCCAAGGATCCCAACTGAGAACATGCAGACATCAAACTCACCAGAGTGAATTCATCCGGTTTCACATTCATAGCCCACATTTCACTAAAAGCTCTCACAGCCTCACCAGGCTTCCCGTTCTGCACATACCCCGACATCAACGCAGACCAAGATACCAAGTCCTTCTGAGGCAATTCATCGAACAAGGACCTTGCAGTTGCCATATCTCCAGTCTTTGCATACCCATCGATCAATGTAGTAAATGAGACCTCATTTCTTAGAGGCATTGCATCAAACACATCTCTCGCGCTCTTCAAATCACCAAACTTCACTAGCCCCTTAATCATCGCATTCCATGTCGCCACATTCCTCTTGGGCATTTCATCAAACAAGCATCTAGCGCCAGCCAGATCACCATAACGTAGGTACCCCACCATCATAGCCGTCCAGGAAACCTCATTCCTTACAGACATTCCATCAAACACCTTACGCGCGGACCCAATCTCCTCGCACTTCCCATAAAAGTCAATCAAGCTAGACCCCACAAACAAATCCCCCCCAGTGCCACACCTCACCGCCACACCATGAATACTCCTTCCCTCCCTCAAAGCCAAAACATTAGTACAAGCCTTAAGTAGAGAAGGAAAAGTATACTTATCGGGAACCACATTCGACCCCCTTCTCATCCTATTAAAAAGCGAGAAACAATCACTTAGACAAAAATTCTCGCAGTGGGCCTTCATTAAAATGTTCCAGAGGTAAGTATTTGGGCACGTAACACAATTAAAAATGCTGGTGGGATACGAAAGATTAGTGGGTTCAACTTTGGTGCAAATGGAAATTAATTCAGCAATCAAGGAACGGTTCTGCTCATAGCCTCTGCGAATAATGTAGGCATGCACTTTGTGGATATCCGAAATAGTTCCGCAAGCTCCCAAAAGATGTAATATTGCTTGAGATGAATGCTTAATGACTGGCGAGAAGAGCATCGGAGATGGTACTCCGCAGTAGAAAAATTAAGAAATGGATAGGAGGAAGTTCTAAAAGCAGCCTGAACGGAAGTTTATTGGAGCAAATGAAGTAGATCAGCTTTCGCAGCCGTGGCTGACTCAAGCTTTTTGTTCGCAGTAGCAGCAGTACCCGGAGAAAAAATGGAAAACCCGCAACCCATGTGCTCGAACAAAGAAAAATATATTATGAAATTCCAACATCGATGGGCATTTTACAACTTCAGCTTATCTACTTTTCTCCAGACATTCCCAACTTTTACAACTCCAGCATTTTACAACTTCAGCTTCTTCAAAAGTAGAAGTTTCTGCAAACTCAATTATTATTCTGACTGTAACTTAATTATTATTTCAAGAACTCAATTGTTACCTGCTGCAAATTGCTGCTACTATTGCTAGATCACCAGCTCTTTCTGTCATGCTGACACCACTAACAACATTAAGAAAGATATCCTACACAAATAAGAAAACAGGAAATTAGAAAATACAATCAAAACAGGCTCTGAATATATTAAACCCGGAAAAACTGAACAACAAGAAAACCAACAATTATTTGAATCTTTATTGGTATTTGTCATCAGAATTTTCAGTATAATTTCAGATTCTTCTATGAATTGAAGATGGAAAAAAACGATTACATTTTCGAAAGAAAACCAAAATGCAATTATGAGCAGAACATTCTACACCAGAATCAAAGATGCAGGTAAGCAAATATAGAAGCTGAAGCCGAGAATCAGTATTAAGTTCTTACATTGTCTTGTAGCTTAAGGCCAGCTTGCTTTATAATATAACCTGCATAAAGAGCATTTGGTGAGATTATTTGCATATTTCTCTAAAAATAATCTAATTGTGAGCTATTTGAGAACTTAATATAAGATATATTGCAAAATAGGGCAATCAACTGTAAAGCATCATCTCAAGGGCTTTAGATTTAGTTTCTAAAGTTAAAATCAACATACCAAATAAGCTGAATCACCGAGTAGAAACATGTGAATTAACATAATGAGAAAAATAATTCACAGACATGCTTATCTACAAGTGAATTAAAGTAGGAAAAGGTCTCCACACAAGCATTGTTGCAGAATTTCTCCTGCAAATTAATATATATATATATATATATATATATACGTTTAATGTATATATGCGAACTGGGCTATGTTGAAAACGGGATAATAATTGCAATTGTCCACTGTGAGTACTGTGTGGTTTAAACACACACAGAGAGAGAGAGAATGTGTATGCGTATACACATTCAAAATGCTTGTGTGGAGAGATTGAAAACCTTTCTCAGTTAGAAGTTGATGTTCTTTGGCACACACTTTCTATATCTTTTATACCTGCTATACCCACCAAGTTCTGAAACAAGGCACAAGACCCACAATTGAGAAATTCATACACACTCCAAATCAATTCATAGAACAAAACCCACAATCAGTTGAATTCAGAGCCCACATCCTCAAAAACCCATTACAGAGAAGAAAAAATAAAATTTGCGGACTAAATGATCAAAAGAGGGGAAGATGGGGCATCTAAACAAAGAGGAAGAAGTAACACACACAAAAATTAGAGAGCAGCATCTACGAAAATGCAAAATGATGCAACAAACACAACAAAAAATTAAACAAGGTCTTTGAGAGGGATGTGCAAACTGCTTTTGGGGAAGGAGCTTCTACAGCGCGGCGCGACGGGAGAGTCCTTTAACTCCGTTTTTCGTAATCTCAAATTCCTAAACTACTTTCTCATTAAGAATCATAAACCACAATCAAAAACTTGGAAAAGGAAAAATAACAAAGATATCATTCGGATCTGGTGGATTAAAACTCTTTCCTTCAATTTACAATGAAAAAAAAATCAGATCTATTACCTAGTCACCGTGAAGAAGCGGTTGCTATGGGCGGCGAATAATGGTGGAGATGGCGAGCGGAAGATGGACAGAAGATACCAGCTTCCCTGGGAGATGGTGGCGTGGGCGGAGTGCGACGCGAGAGTTAGGGCTTTGCTTTAGTTTCTGCCTGTTCTTCTTAGGGGTGCCGCGAAGTGTTTTTGCTTCTGCCCTGTTTTTTTGGATAGCATAGGAAGATTTAATTCAAATAAAGAAAAAAAAATTTTTTTTTTTAGTGTTGAAAGAAAAAAAAAATGCTATTAGTATTTTAATTCAAATAACATGTAGTTTTTATTACATAAGAATCGGAAATATAAATAGATAATGAGTACAATTATATAAAATTTAAAGTTAAAAATTAGAGCTTTTCATTTTAGTGATACAAATTCTGAGGGAAATCCGAGGTAATTCCGAATTCCCTCGTAAATCTCTCGAAAATTGCTAAAAATTGTTAAAAAAATAATAATATCATCTCTTTGTTTTTTAATTAAACTAAATATTATTTTTGATTATTAATAAATAAAATAGGAGATGATGATTGAACAATAACATATATAGCTTGAATTCAAGTTAAAAATTAGGAACAATGACATTCAAGTATATTTGAAATACTTATATAATATATATAATTACACATGTATATATTTGATCATAATCACTTGAATTTAATTGATTTGAAATTCTCAAGTTATGAAGATATTTTTTAAAATGATTAATAATATATTTGAAATAGATCGAATCTATTTCATAAGAAAAATATAGCTTTTAATTTTAGTGAATTAATTAACTTAAATTCCGAGGGAAATCCGAGGGAATACAAATTTTCTGAGGGATTTTGAATTTCCCTCGGAATTCCCTCGAAAATTGCTAAAAATTGTTTAAAAAAAATAATAATATCATCTCTTTGTTTTTTAATTAAAATAAATGTTATTTTTGATTATTAATAAATAAAATAGGAAATAATGATTGAACAATAACATATATAGCTTGAATTCAAGTTAAAAATTAGGAACAATGACATTCAAGTATATTTGAAATACTTATATAATGAATATCATTACGCATGTATATATTTAATCATAATCACTTGAATTTAATTGATTTGAAATTCTCAAGTTATATAGATATTTTTTTAAATGATTAATAATATATTTGAAATAGATCGAACCTATTTCATAAGAAAAATATATCTTTCAATTTTAGTGAATTAATTAACTTAAATTCTGAGGAAAATCCAAGAGAATTTCGAGGGAATACAAATTTTTCGAGGAATTTCCGAGAGAATTTCGAATTTCCCTCGGAAATCCCTCGAAAATTGCTTAAATATAAGATTAATAAATTATTTTTTTAAAATAACAATTTACGATGGAATATTTCTCTCGGAAATTATTATTTTAAAAGAAATATTTTAAATTTTATTTTTCCGAGGGATATTTCCCTCGGAAATCCACCGGAATACATTTATATAAACAAAAATTTTTTTTTCAATTTCCCTCGAATTTTCCTCGGAAATTATTAGTTTTAGATTTAATAAATAATTTTTATTTTCCGAGGGATTTTTCCCTCGGAAAATTTAGCGCTTACTAATGGCGGTACGTTTTCCGTGGGAAAATTTCCTCGGAAATATATTTGAGAACATCCCTCGGAAATTTTCGAGGGAAAAAGTCCCTCGAAAATCCCTTAATTTTCCGAGGGATTTCCAAGGGAAATTTTTCCTCGGAAATTGCCTATTTTCTTGTAGTGATTTTTCTTGAAATTCCATACAAGAGTATCCGACCTGTTAGTTTGAGGAAGAGGTATATCCAAGATCTGTGTTGCTTCTCGTTGTGGGAAGTGATTAGTGATGAAATCCGAGTTCCAATTCAGCCCCCCAGGAGATAGCAATTCGTTGACCATGGAGATCTGATCAGCAAAGACAGGTTGTAAGCATGTTATGCGACAATTCAGTGCACAAGTTCAGCTACTTATAATCTATATATATAAATATATGGATTAATTGCATTTAGACCCCTTTCAGGATATCAAAATTACAGCTTGACCCCCAAAATTAAGTGCGAAATTTTGGACGGAAAATAGATTTCTGGTGAGAGGTGGATGTAAATTGTCAAATTTTAAGAATTACTGGATGTAATATCCTAATTTCGTATTTAGTGTCCCTAAAACCCAAGTTTTTGAAAGTTGGTAGATGTATTATTTATTTTTCCATTATATAATTCAGAAACCTTGATGATATCCACGCTTATATGTGGATAGCTTCAATAAATTCTATTTTGCCATGTAATTAAAATTATTAATTATTTTTATATTTATCCAAAGGAATAAAATATTTTGTATAGATATGCTAGTTACAGATCTAATTCAAAAAATTATGATTTATATTTTCTTTGTCTGCATATAGGAGTCCTACAATATCTTTACAAATAATTTGATTTTTAACTATATTAAAATAAATTTTAAAAATAATTAAGTATAAAAATAAAATCACCAAAAGATAAATATAAAAGAAATATGATAATATCGTTCAAATTAAAATAAATAATTTTAAAATTTTACAGCAAATTGGAAATGGTTTTTTTTAATTAAATAAACTCTAAAAAATCTATATATTAATAACTTAGTAAACCATAAAATAAAAATTTATTTTATTAATAAATTAACACTCGTGCCTTGGTCCAAGATTTTAACTAGTATTTTATTAATTCTATGAGACCTACCAAAAATAGAAAATGGACGGCGACAAGTTCTAGAAAAGGAAAACTTAGAAAGGCGGATCTATACTTAGTTCCGATTGTAAATGACTAATATTAGTCATATTTTAAAATGAGAACAAATGTTACAATCTGCGAATTTCTTAGAAATATCATATCTCTTAATTTTATAAGAGATCCTACTAACTAAATAAAGTTTCTCACTCTTTCTCTTGCAAAATTTGGTAGTTAGTTTTTTTCCTTAAATATAGGATTTGTAGTATAATTATTTTTTAATAATTCACCATCTCATTTACGCTAAATTCACAATTCTGATGAACATAATTTATAATTAACTCATACAAAATTTATTATGCATCTAATTCATCCAGTCCAATTATATTTTTTTAATCTATATATAATAATTCAGAACCCTTGAAGCTATCCACCTAAACGTACACGTGGATGACCTCAATGAATTTTATTTTGGCATGTAAGTAAACTTATTAATTATTTTCATATTTATCAAAAAGAATGAAAGATTTTGTATAGATATGTTAGTTACAGATCTAATTCAAATTAAATTATTATTTATATGTTTATTATCTATATATAAGAGTCCTACAATATCATTGTAAATAAATTAATTTTAAATTATATTAAACAAATTTTAAAAATAATTAAGTATAAAAATAAAATCATCAAAGATAAATATAAAAGAAACACGATAATATCGTTCAAATTAAAATAAATAATTTTAGAATTTTAAAGCAAACTGATTTCTAAAAATAAAAAATTAATTAAATAAAAAAATATTTTATTAATAAATTACACCCGTACCTTGGCACAGGATTTTAATTAGTGATACAATTAAATTATCTTATTGCTTTCTGTCGTCCAATTAGTTGATATTATTATTATTATTGTTGACTAATTAAATAGGTATAGCTAACTAAGCTTGATGGGTATATTATAATATTTTTAAATATATCATTTACATTTATTTCAAAAAATATAAAATTTCTAGATAAAAATTAGCAAGCATTACTAAATGGTAGGTGTCGAATCCACCAAAAATAATAAATTTATATTCCAATTTACCTAAAAACACAAAAATTGCGTATAATGGTATAAAGGGAGGGTCGAACCACAGAAATTGGGTGAGTTTATTTTCTTTTCAAAAATCAGGAAACTAAATAAAAGCAATTAAAAAAAAGGAGGTTTTGAATTTGGTTTAATAAACTAAATCTAGAAATAACTAAAACAATTAAAAGTAAACAAGGATGTTTTTTGGGATTTTTTCGATTTATCAACTAACAACTAATTCAACTAAAAAAAAAATCAAATAGTGAAAATAAATAAAGATAAGTCAAATAGGAAAAACAACTAGTTGGGATATTCTCAACTCTTGTCCTAATTATCGATCACAGATTCAAAGATAATATCTAAGTTATTTAGATAGATTAACTATAGCAATCAACTACCTCTGATCACCTCGTCTCTTCTTAAGTATAGTCTAACCCAGTATAGTCTAATCAAAGCACTACCTAAAGTTGTCCCCTAATCAATAAAGATCCCTCAATATACTCCTCTAAGAATTTAGTTATTGACAGGATTAAAATAAAGAGACATTAACCCTAACCCGACTAATCAAAACACTGCTTCGTCTAAGTTAGATCGTAGTTCCCTTAGCACAGTCAAGTATATTTCATAAATACTCTAGTACTAATTGTCACAAATATCATGAATGTCAAATAACTCCTTCAACAACATAAATGACTGTATATGAATTACTCAATATAATCAACTCACAAAATCGAAAATATAAAATATCAATTAATATAAAGAACATACGAATATCATGAACTGGAATAATAAAACGTTTATCAAATATCCCAACTAAAAATTAAATTAACTACTCATAATAATAAAACAAGATAACCTGGAGGGAAGATCCCCGCCATCTGCCTCAAAGTCTCAAATTCTCGTCGTCTTCAGCTATCGCCCCCAAGTTCCGTCAAGATGGAGTCTGTTGTGTCGCCGAAATATGCCAAGTAATGAACAAGATGATGTGTATCGCAAAAGTGCCAAAGTTATGAATTAATGTTGCGTGATGACCAAGCAGATATTGTGTGCAAGTTTAATTGCTTCATGGGCTCAAAGTCAACTTTGCTTCTCAATTTCATCTCGGCGTGGGCCTCCAATCAATCAACTTTTGGGCTTCTTAATAAGTCGTCAGGCCCAATTAATTAGAATCAATAATGCTCTTAAGTATGTCAATTGGGCCCCACGATTGTACAATCTTTTGGTGCAATTTTGAGGAACAAATCCAAGTATCTCTCACGTTCAATCCATGCACCCATGCAAATCTGACATTCTCTAATAATTTACGTGCATTACCATATTTCAGATAATTAAGAACATTTCATCCAGCCTCAGATTAGCTTATGCGTGTGCACGTTCAAGCTTTTCGTTCAATCCAAGATGCTAAATCCACGTTTTTAGGCAACTTTGCAAGAACTTCACAATTCTTACACTAAATCAACAAAAGCAATTCAAACTCCAAGAATTAAACATGAACAAAGAGAAAACGAGGGCAATTCGACTATAAAAATAGGAAGAATAAACGAGTTATCACTAAAGTATATGTAATGTGTACTAGACGTTCCATATAAATGGTACGAGTATTATTCCTGTAAATTCAAAATGTTTACAGAAGTGAAAGTATATTTTGAATTTTGCATAGCATTCATGAAATTATATGATTATTATAATTATTATTATGAATATTTTTTACGTTCATCTTAAATGAATTATGTTGTTTATTAAATATACTAATTGTGCATCTTACAATACTATATTTTATGATATTTATTATTATAAAATATAATATTAATCTAGATATTGGTGTGTAATTTTTTCAATTTAGTATAATAAAACAAGGGAAATAAATTATCATACATTACATAGAATACCGGATATTATTATTAGTGGACTATTTAGCTAAAAGATGTAATAAATATGATTGATTATATAGTTATATGAAATTTTGTTTAATATGATAAATATATAATATTTTCACTTTATCTGAATAATAGATAATAAGTCATATAAAAATAAGTGGTTCTGATTAGATCTATTGTATCTAATGGCTAAAATTAAAAGAAACTAATATCAGTCACCTACCATAATAAATAATGGTAAAATTTCCCAAATTGGAATCCCATATGCTTTTGCTTTTCCCTAGAATTTCCCAACTTGGAATCCCATATGCTCTTGCTTTTCCCTACATCATAGCTACAAGTCATTATAATAAAATTGGATATGATGAGTCATGAGATCATGCATGTTACTTAGGGATATAAAATTAATGAAGGCATTATATTAATAAATCACATTTTAATTATATCAAGTTTTCTTTATTATGGATGTATTGAATGTGCTCATTTTATTAGTAATATAAACTTCTAAACCCACCTTTACACGAAATTATCTATATATGTAGCTATCATGCACTTATCACGATATGATCTTTTCTTGTCTACCAAGGATTTAATTATTTAAAGCACTTTGAGAATCTAATTTTTCTTAATTCTTTAGTAGAACTTATCCATCAATTCTATCTAGTTACTATAAACTTAAAAAAAAAAAAAGAAACAAAAAAGAGTTGATTGCAATATGCCTTCATTTAATTTTATGTCCGGCCCAAAGTAAAATGTTTTAATTATAGACTGAATAAGAGTCGATTTTTGCATGCATGGTACTAAAAAATGTTGTAGCTAGACCGTCTAATTTATTCATAAAAAAAAATTAATGAAAAATTTATACTAAATATATTCCTAATTATATTTTTTTTATCAGGTGCTAAATATATTCCTAATTAATTAATTAATTTTCTATGAATTTTCATATAATTATATGATCAAAGTTTATTGGCGCTAGCTCAATGGCTTGTAGGGAAAAGGAAAAATATATGAGATTCTAAGTTTGAATTCCTTTTCTCTAGAACTTATCGCATAAACTCCTTTTACTGTACATTTTTTGGTAGATCTTAAAATTAATAAATTGGTGTCGGAAATGTATCAATATTTTTTCTCCTCTTAATTATAAGTACTAATGAATAATATTATTGTAATTCTAATTAATTCTACTTGGCCGGGAGCCATAATCTAGCCAACTGCACACAAGAAATTAGCTACGTCATAACACTAGAAGTGTATGAAGAAAATTAATAACTTAGTTCAAAATCTATCAGCTTACGGACACGGATACGGTGATACAATATTTTTTTTAATATTTTATATTAGAGAAGTGATTGATACGAGTATCAGATATGACATGACAATGATAATGTAAGATATAACGATTTTGGAAGTATCTGTGCCTCGTATATAATTTAATTTCTAATAAGTATTAGCTTATAAGTTGAATTGTTACATCTTTCGAAAAAGAGAGAGGCATAATTTAGATTTATTGGTGGAGGGCCATGAAAAACGACATCGATCTCTTGCTTGATTGTATATATGTATGTGATGCTGTCCTAGTTTTGAGGAAAAGAAGCAACAACAAGAAGGAACAAAGGATATATATTAAAGGAAAAGTAAAAGTTAAAGAAGGAGAAAGAATATATATGTACTATTGATGAACAAAAATAGCAAAATTAAGGAAATTAAATAAGGTAAAAGAAAATGTCTATAGCTAAATAAGTCATCTCTAAGATAAGTCCAAATACAATTTTATTTTCTACACATATAGGTGTGCAAAAATACATTTTCCAGGCTAGCCCTACGTAGAAGCTAATTCCTCAAGTGATTGCATAAATGTTGAAGAATGAAGATCATACATTCTTTCTAGCATTTACAAGCTCTAATTAATAACATATCTACAAGCTCTAAACTCTAAATTATAAGCTGTTCTAGACTTCTTTTTTTGAAGGCAAGACCCCTCAAAAGAGGGGGAAATATATTAACTTAAATTAGCAGTAACAAAGTCACGAACAGAAGGGGGAGCATCACCTACAATTACGCAAGCCAAAGTTACATTTCTAGCTAAAGCGTGAGTTACTCTATTAGCATCACATCGAACGAAAGAAAGCTTAACCTCAACAAAGCTACGGACAGTAATACGACTATCCGAAACTAAATTACCCAAGGGAGACAGATCCTCCGAATCTTTCTGGAGCTTTTGGATCAAAGACAAGCAATCACCTTCAAATTCCACCTTAGACAATGCGAGATCCCGAACAAGTTTTACCGTAACCAAACATGCCAACGTCTCTGCCAACTCAGGCTCGCAGGATCCTGGACCTCTAGCCGAACTCCATCCCACCACCATGCCCGTCTAATCACGTCCAACTGCCCCAAAGCCAATCTCTCGAGCCTCCGAAAAAACCGCAGCATCGAAAGCTGTTCTAGACTTCTAGTTCAATTTTTATTAAATTTGAATAATTAATTTTTAAAAACAATTTAAAAGTGAAATACATAAATTAAAACAAAAAAAATAAAAAAATAAATAAATAAATATATATATATATATATATATGAATGCATAGAGGACAAATTGCATTTTTAGTCCTGTAACTGAGCATTTATCGCATTCTAGGTCCTAAAGTATTTTATTTTGCAATTTAAGTCCCATATATTCGTAAAATGTAGCAATTTTAGTCCTCATTTTGCGATTTAAGTCCCGGATATCATAAATTCTAGCGAAAACTAAGGGACTTAAATTGCAAAACAAGGACTAAAATTACTACATTTTAAAATATAAGAAACTTAAATTGCAAAACAAAATATCTTAGGACCTAGAATTCAATAAGTGCATAATTATGGGACTAAAAATGCATTTTGGCCAAGAATCTTAATTGTCTTTGCTTTTGCACTTTGCAAAAAGTAAAAGCTTCAATATTATATTATTAGTTAAGCTGTCGTATGAGTTACTCACCATGCATGCAAGCGAGGAAAATCATGACAAGCCCTTGAGCACCTATAAATAGAGGATGTAATTCTTCATTTTATTCAAGCCATTATCCATATACAAATTGAACCCTCCCATATATAGAGCAACTAATTAATAGCAATACGAATGAGTACTGCAGAGATGGCAGCTGAAGCCCAAGCAAAAGCTGAAGCACTAGCAAAAGCTGCAGCACAAGCAAAAGCAAAAGATGAAGTTCCAGCACGAGAGGTTGACACTAAGTACAGCGGAATCAATCGTAATAATTTCCCTAAGGGTTTTGTTTTCGGAACTGGTACTGCTGCTTACCAGGTACGTCTGTAATGGTTCATGGATTATTTATCAAGCTCAATATATATAAGTTATATAGATCATTTTGTGTATTATTTAATTACTTAATTAATTAATGCATGATGCTTTGTTTTTGTTCATCAGGTTGAAGGTGCTGCTGCTGTTGGTGGTAGAGGCATTAGCGTCTGGGATGAATTCACCTTGAATTCTCCTGGTATTATATTTCTTTCTACATAATTTTTGTATATAAAGTACATCATATCGAAAAATTAATTAATTAATGCAATGAACGTTGACAGGCAGAATTGCTGATGGAAACAATGGAAATATAGCTCTTGATACCTATCACAGATATAAGGTATTTTTCTCTCTATACTAATTTAAACATAATTTCTCTCAATCGGTCTTTTCATATTCATACTTATATTTAATTTTGCTCTTTTGATCGTCTTGCAGGACGATATTAAGATGATGAAGAGCATGGGTTTTGATGCATACAGATTCTCGATTTCATGGATAAGAGTAATTCCTGGTAAGAATATATATATATAGATAACAAAGAAAAATATTATATATTATCTAATTAATTAATTAATTGTTTCTTGTATATTAATTACTATAGGTGGAAAAATAAACCTCGGTATCAACAGAGAAGGGATCGACTACTATAATGATCTTATCAACACTTGCCTTGTTAATGGTTCGACTCAAACTCTCTATATATATATGTATGATTAATTAATTAATTTGTTTATATAGTTAAATAATTTAAATTACTATAATTAGTTGACGTACATTGATATTATCATATGACGACATTAATATATTGCAGGCCTTCAGCCATACGTCACTCTTTTTCATTGGGATCTTCCCTACACACTGGCAAAGGAGTATGGTGGTTTCTTGAGCAAAGACATAGTGTACGTAACTCATTTATTTTTCCTATATCGGAATTTGATCTGTATCACGAATTGGCTTCTTCTTCATTTCAATGTGAAAACAGGAATGATTTCCGTGATTTTGCGGATTTGTGTTTCTGGGAATTCGGCGATAGGGTGAAACATTGGACCACATTCAATGAGCCATGGTCATACTGTGACTTGGGATATGTTGCATGTACTTTTCCACCTGGGGTTTATTACATACCTGAAGAAACTACAGGTGATGTTGTTGCCGAGCACTCTGCTATATTGAACACGGCCAAATTGCATTTTTGATCCTATAACTATCCGATAGTAGCATTATTAGTCCTAAGATTTTTTATTTTGCAATTTTAGTCCTGTAATTTCCAAAATATTACAATTTTAGTCCTGTGCTCGCTGGATTCCCAATTCCTTGCCGGATAATGTAGGACTAAAATTACAATTAACATTTTGGAAATTATAGGACTAAAATTGCAATATTTTGGAAATTATAGGACTAAAATGGCAATATTTTGAAAATTACAAGACTAAAATTGAAAAATAAAAAACCTTAGGACTAACAATGCTATGTTTGGATATTTACAGGACCAAAAACACAATTAGGCCTATTGAACACCACAGACCATTTGAGCAACCTCAGATTTAATACATACATACCCCCTCCTGTCAAGGTGTTGCCCGCAAGAAGTGATCCTTTAGAAAAAAAATCTGCTGAGAAAAGATCATCTGGGGATACCTCTGGTAAACCGTACATGGACGATTTCCAAAAACAAGTATTTATTGCAGCAAAAAACATGTGTCTTGCTCATTCAGCGGCAGTTGGGTTATACAGGAGAAAATATAAGGTATGATATTCATTCTCTAGATCATCAAGGACGCAATAAGTAATTAGAAAAAATGGCAAGAATTGCTCGATTCATGTAGTCATTGTTTATCGTTTTCAAATTTACAAACGTGCAATTTAACCTATCGAATTTTAAATTTTAATCCTTATTGATCATTTTTTTATAATATGTATGAACTTTTTAAATCATAGGCTCATCAAAATGGTGAGATAGGGATAACACTTGTTACCACCTGGTTTGAGCCTTTAAGTAAGTCACAAGAAGATAAAGATGCAGCCAGAAGAGCATTCGATTCCATGTTCGGATGGTAATGAAACATAATATTTATCATTTTTATACATATATCCAGATTAATTAATTGAAATATTCTAATTCTAAAGTTTGTAATGATGATGTTTAATTGATTAATTTAGGTTTTTGGAGCCTGTATTAAAGGGTTCTTGGCCAAAAACTATGCAATGGTATATGCCCGATGAAGCAGAATTTTCCGAGAAAGAATCCATAATGCTGATAAAAAACAAGATGGACTTTTTAGGTGTTAACTATTACTCAGCCAGATATGTGAAAAACAATCCCGATCCTAATCCCCATCAACATCCTTACATCAAATATCAGTACATGACTCTTCTCGGTAAGCTTGATAGATCGATCTTGACAACTTTGTAAACAACATGCATGAGAAATTAACTTTGTATGGATTAATGATGCATTCCTTTTTTCCCAACAGAGAAAAAGCATGGCGTGCCTATTGGTCCAGCGGTAAGATTTTGCTTTCGCAAATATCTAATATATATTAACTAATTATATATTCATAATTGTTCATCAATCATCACTTATATATTTTGTCCTCTGATATGCATTTAGCCCGGCGTAAAATGGATTCGCATAGTCCCGTGGGGAATCAAGAGCCTCTTGAACAAAATAAATGAATTGTACAATAATTCCGAATACAATGTCCCTCCGGTATACATCACTGAAAATGGTATGTTGATATACAAATTATTAAATTCTCCATTTAAATGAGTTTGAATTTAATAGTCAACTTGGGTTATATATATATTAATTAATAATATTAACTTACTGTGCATGGATAGGCTGGGGTGACCTAAGTGATCACAAACTTACTGCCAGTGAAGTTGCTCCCGACACAACAAGGGTGAAATATCATAGAGATCATCTTGGAAATATATTGGATGTAATCAAGTAAGATCCATAAGCAAATTAATTTCTAAATATATATAAACTAATTTTTAGTTGAATATCATTATTGAAATTACTTTTTTAACAGGGCGGGCGAGTCAATGGAGAAGAAGTTGGATATAAAAGGTTACTTTGCCTGGTCATTGGCTGATAATTTTGAATGGACTGATGGATACACTGTTAGATTCGGGCTCATGTATATCGACTACGTGAATCATCTCAAAAGATATCCGAAACATTCAGCCCTATGGTTCTCTCAGTTTCTAGCCGGAAAGGTTCAAAAGTCCTTTGAGGAAGAGAATGATGAAGAGACCCAAGTCTAGAAAAAATATCTGTGTGCTACAGTGGAAGACTTGATCGACGATGTGTGTGTGTTTGGCTTTATTTCAATTCTTGATTTACGTATTGTGTGTCAACTTCAAAGTGTGTGTTCTGTTTGTTTATGAATAATGTACTGTACTGTGTGAAGTACTGTTATTGTCTAGTTTGAGTTTGAACAAGCAAAGTGGTGGAGCTATATATATCGGAATTACTGCTCACCAATATTGCATTTGTCTCTTTAAGTTGTAATGTGATTGCCAATCAATAAATGTCTTCCCTTATGATTAAAAGATTGTTGTAGAACTTCTCTGGAGTCGTTAAACTACAAAAATATATAAGGGTTTAGAACATCTCTTTAGCCAAAATACTACACTTACATACATTTTATAAGAATTTTATAATTACAAAAAATATCTATTTTAGGGTTTCGTTAGGATTCTATTAACATTTTAACGGATATAATAAAAATTCCTTTGACAAATTATATTTTTGTACTTTTCTAAACTTTAATATATGTTTAAATAATTAGTTCATTCTGCCTGTGTAGTTCTCCTTTAAGAACAAAAGTGTGATATAATATGATGCTAAGCTCTGATTGAAAAAAATGCAAAATCGAGATACTAACTCCACCCCACAAGTATTTTCAGGATATCAAGATATGCACTGGTTTATTCAGGATGATTGAACAAAAAAATTAGTAATTTCATCCGGCCATCGGAACCCTAATACTGCCTGATAAACCGCACGTGCCTCGCGCGTGCCGATTGAAACTGCCTGTTGGATGACATGTCATGCATTCAGTTCCAGCTGGCGACCATGTAATCTACACGTTTAAGAAATAGGCTACACCTGGAAACCCAAAAAAAAAAAAAATTTAAATCGATTCAGTTCTCACACTGTCACACATGCTTGATTGTTGTCTCCGCTCTGTAATCACACTAAATTCCCAATCCCTCTGCATAATTACCGCCGTAAAACCACCGTCAGAGCAGCGGAGCCTTCGCCGTCTGCCGTATCCAGACTGTTAAACCTCCACACATTTTCAAATATCTAAACAGTTACTAAGAGAAAGAATAAAAGTTTGTCATAAAGGCGGTAAGGGTACTAATCGCCACAGTACACCAAGCTCCAAATTTTCAACTACTTTGATTTTCATTGCTTTATTTCTCTTTCTACTTTATCAGACCAAATCCTATCCCCAAAACCCATTCACATAATTCTCCCATTTTTTTAAAGTTTGATTCACATTTTTAATTGTTTTTTGAACCATTCTCCTCCGATTTGGTCCGTCCCATTTTCTGAAAAAAATTATCTCAGAAATAACTTCAAATTTAAATCAATTAATGAAAGAAATAAAAAAGAAGAAGGAGGTAAAATCTTCCAGAAGCAGCATCGATTCAGTTCTCACACATGCGTGATTGTTGTGGTGGTGGGATTGTGTGAGCGGGGAGGTGGGTTTGGTGGCGACAGATCTGATTTTTGGAGGGGTGGCTTTGGCGGTGATGGTGGTGGCGGATCTGGTTTGTAGGGGTAAGGAGGGGTGGTGGCGGTGGGGGTGACCTTGGAGGCGCGATGGTGGTTTCCCGAGTTGGCAGGTATGGTGGTGGGGATGGGCTTGGTGATGTTGGTGGTCAAAAGTGGTGAATTGAATTTGTCAATTTTCACTTTATTTTTTATGGAAACATTTTTCACTTTTTAAAAAATAAAATTGGTTCTTGATTTACACACATGGACGGGTGGTATTGCCATGTCAATTAAAATGACGGAAAAATGATTTTCAAGTTGCACGTGGTATTCACGTGGGCAAAAACGGCACCGTTTTTTTATTCCTGTGGCCGGTTTTATGAAATTGCTAATTTTTTTGTTATATTATCCCTAGAAAACTAACGCACATTTTTATATCCCGAAAATATTTGTGGGGTGGAATTGATATCCTGATTTTGCATTTTTTTCCCGCTCTGATGTAATATATAGAAGCTGCTGCTGTTGTGGCTGTGTACGCTAGCTGATCATTCCAATTTGGCTAAAAAAAATACCCCATATAGTTTCAACAACCACAGATGTAATAAATGTATATCTCCTCCTATGGACTCGTCCATAAAGATCAATAAAGTCTCAGAAATAATGTCTGACAAAAGTATTGGGATCATATCTGTGAAAAAGAAAATATGTGTCTTGCTCATGCAGCAGCAGTTGGCTTATACAACAGAAAATTGAGCAACAGCAGTTGGGTTATACAACAGAAAATATAAGGTCAATTCGATTTAAATATAAAGAATCTAATATAAATTTAATCCTAATTCTCGGTCTTTTTTTTTATACTAGTAAAAACCACGCGCATTGCGCACATGAAGAATAATTTTTTCTTTTATTTTTTAAAATATTACTTTTGTAAATATATTTATAAAATTTATGAACATATGAAAGAAAATAAAGATAATTACAGATATTGACAATGCATGATACGTTTTGCACATGACACTATTATCTTTAAAATCGTTTCTTTAGCCTCTAATCGTGGTTATCTTTAGTACTTAACCCCTTTCATCTTTTGATCTAATTTTCGATAGAATATTGCCAAATATTCCGTCCAAACCTTTGCACTTATCCCCCTTTTACTCCCTACTTGAATTGATTTCTGATGGAATATTCTCGAATATAGTCCGTCCTAATTGCACTTAACCTCCTTTCGCTGATCCCTTAAGCTAATTTCTGAAGGATCATTTCCGAATTTCATGTCCAAATTTTGTCACATGCTTTAGTTAGATGTGTTATTTGTAGGGATTATCCATTTTGGAGATTTAATAAACAATGAAGGGTATCATTTCCCTTGCTCTTTTTTTGGTGAATATCATTTCCCTCACTCACTTTAACATTTCACAGGGTTAAAGTTTACCAAATTTTATTGCAATTGCACATCTCTTCTATCCTTTCATTCAATATTTCTTTGCCTCAAATGCGCAGTTATGGTTCTTATTTGGGGTTGATATATAACAATCAGTTTTTGTTGTTTGGCATGCAAATGAACTAAGACTTATTTACCCTTTATTGTATTATTAAAGATCTCAATTATCCCTTCAAATACGATCTTATAGTACCTAACTTTAATTTGACCTCAAATTTAAAATGCCAAAAATATCCATTAATTTATATTTGTTATTTCTATTTTATTTTGATCTCTATTATGTCTCATTTTATACTCTTATCCTATTATCATTTAATTTCGATATTTTCTTCTATTTTTTAATTTATTTAATTTATTATTTATGGGCGAGTTACATAGGGGTCCCCACATATTGTCATATTTACATATAGGTCCCTCTTGTTTGGTTTTTACATTCTAGTCCCTTGACCGGTCAACTGTTAGTTAGTTCCGTTAATTTTCTGGTACCGTTGTGTTCATGACATCGAGACGATGAATTTGGACTATAAATTTGTCTGATTCGATGAAGAAGAAGAAGAAGTTGGATATAAAAGGTTACTTGCATGGTCATTGGCTGATAATTTAGAATGGATTGATGGATACACTGTGAGATTTGGTCTCATGTATATCGATTATATGAATCATCCCAAAAGATACCCGAAACAATCAACCCTATGGTTTTCTTAGTTTCTCGTCGGACAGGTTCAAAAGTCCTTTGAGGAAGAGGATGATGAAGAGAACCAAGTCTAGAAAAAAATATATGTGTGCTATGGAACACTTGATCAATGTGTGTGTTTGGTTTGATTTCTTGATTTATGTATTGTGTTAACTGTCAAGTGTTTGTTCTGTTTGTTTATGAATAATGTAATGTACTATGTGAAGTATTGTTACTGTCTAGTTTGAGTTTGAACAAGCAAAGTAGAGCTTTGTCAGAAATTACTGCCCACCAATATTGTATTTGTCTTTCTTTAAGTTGTAATATGATTGCTAAACATTAAACAATAAAAGTCTTCACTTGTGATTAAAAGATTGTTGTAGAACATCACTTGCACCTTTTCGATAGTATAAGATCGATGATTAGGTTGTTAAACTTCAAGTCGTGACACTTTTTTAGTTAAAATATCACACTTAATTATACTTCTTAGAAGTTTTATGATTACAAAAAAACCCTTAATTTTTAATGTTTCTTTAATTAAGGTTCCATCAAAATCAATTTCAACGGCCGGAATATTTCTAGCTAACAGTTATCTACAAATTGGGTACTTTTTGTAATTGTGAAACTTGTGTGGAATGTACGCGTATTATTTTGACTAAGAGAGTAATCACAACTTGTAGTAAATTAGCAAACTCCATTGGGTATAAATGTAATTAATATGGGATATAAAAGCATCTCAACCACCCTTTTTGGGATTTGGGTGTGCAAATCTTGTGATATTTGAGGGAAAATTACAAAAAAAGGATGCCAACTCCACCCAAGTAGCATTATGAGCATACCAGCTTTGGTCATGACAAAAATATCCAAATAAGTAAAAAAAAATTAATATTTTAAAGATTCCCGTCACCAGAACTAAAAAAGTGGCGGGAAAACCACACGTGTATGTCACTGTATGATAGGATTAATTATTTTTACATCCTTAATAAAATTCATTAATTATAATTTTTACATATATTTTAAAACATATTACAATCTTACCCCATAAAATGAAACATTAAAAAATTGGAAAAACATAAACAAATATTTAAGATTTAACATTTAAGTATAGAAATTTTTTCTGTAATAATTAAAATACAAGAAAAGAGGTTTTTCCTCATTTTAATTTCTTTTTTCGTCACTCTCTTTTCTTTCTCAGTCCTATTGATTCCCAACAGCCACCGTTACGAAAGAAGGAGTCCCCGAGTTGGATTAGTTCTCCACCACTACCCAAGCCTCGCCGCCTCATGCATCACCACTTAACCGCCTGAACCACTCCTACAACCACCACTCTGGTCTAAACACACACTCAACTAGATCTCAAACTAGAACACAAACACACACTCAACACGTCAGATCTGAACACAAAAAAGCACACTTGATCCGGCAGTGGAAACCACTCGAACAGCAACAAGTACGTGACAGAATTTCTATGAACCCGATTTGCTTTGGGTTCGAGAGAAATGGGGTAAATGAAAACTAATGGAATTTAATTATGTCCAACTTTTTTTCAGGCGATTCCATCATTTTCTGGGAATTTCAACAAGCATGTGTTTTAGCTCATTATGCCTTTTAGTATCAGATTAGATTTATCTTTTTTGTAAAATCTTTTTGCACATCCATGCCTCTCGTCTCTCTAGGATAAGATTTACTGAGAAGATTGAGGTTTTCTTAACATCTTTATTAATTTATAGTGATAATTACATTGAAAAGATTGCATAACTTGTAAGCTTTTAGAAAGTTTATTGGCGGAGGTAAAAGAAAGTCTACTAATCGTTAATCCCCGATTTGATCGAGCTTATGAAGAAGAAGAAACCGAGCTTATTATGATAATTAAATATTTAATGATACTTCTCTCTAATAGTTCGAGCTTTTAGATGAGATGGTCATTTAACATGCTATATCAGAGCCTTTTTGGATCATTCCTTCTAGATCAAAGACCTCGGAGACCTCAAATTCTTTCTTGGTCTTGAAATCGCCAGAAGTTCGAAGGGTATTTGCCTCTCCCAACGCAAATATACCCTTGAAATTCTTTCAGACACTGGTTTTCTGGCTTCGAAACCGACCTCTAGTCCCATGGATACTTCCCTCAAACTCAGCAAATTCGAAGGGAGTCCTTTACCGGATATTTTCCAATACCGTCGTCTTGTTGGTCACCTGCTTTACCTTGGCACCACTCACCTGGACATCTCCTTTGATGTGGGACAATTGGGCCAGTTCCTCTCGGCTCCAACCTATTTCCATGCATGCAAGCCGCCAATCGTGTGCTTCGCTATATAAAAATCAGCCCTCGGGTGTGGTCTCTTCTTTGCTTGGGACTCTAGCATCCACCTCAAAGCCTTCAGCGATTCCGACTGGACCGGTAATTGTATTGAATCTCGTCACTCCACCATTGGTTTTGCATTTTTCGGCCGTTCCTTGATCAGGTGGAAGTCCAAGAAATAAACCATTGCCTCTAGGTCCTCGTCTGAAGCCGAATACCGTTCCCTCACATCCACAACTTGTGAAATCCATTGGCTGACATATCTTCTTCGTGGCTTTCCTCCCAGCAAGCCGATCACAATTTTTTGTGACAACCAATTCATTGTCTACATTGGCACTAATCCAACCTATCACAAAAGCACAAACACATTGAATTGGATTGTCGCATAGTCCGCGAAAAACTTCATGCTGGCATCATACATCTTCAGCCTGTTCCTTCCGCTCACCAATTGGCTGACATCTACACCAAGCCGCTGCCTTCATTTCCTTTTAGTTATAACTATTGTGTCCAAGCTGGAAATGAAAAACATTCACTTTCCAGCTTGTGGGAGGGTATTAACCGAATATCCACATTGATATTATAATTATTATTATTATTTTTTTTAATTGAAACCGATGCGAGCTCATCGTAAGATTTTTAACGAGGACCTCACCCTCTTATATAAAAACGACCCAGTCCCAGCCAACAAAGAAAGAAGCCAAGTACATAGCCAAAGACAAGCCATGAACCCGGGAACAGAGCAAACTATTACAAGTGTTAGCAAAAAGGAAAAAAGCTAACAAAAAAATGAGGAACAGCGTTCCTAACATGAGAAGAGCTAAACCTATGAAAGCTGTACCAAACCAGCATATTATTGGGATGCAGAGGAACCCTAATGTTATCTACATGCTTGAACAAATTAATCTTCAAACCCACCAAGTGGCAATTCCAGTATTCCTTTCTATCAGCAACGAAGCAATAAAACATCCAATGAGTCCAACTCTTCCAACCACGAAAGGAGTAATCACAGATAGCAATCCAGTTAAAAGTTTGTCCATTATTGTGCCAAAGATCAAACTTGTGAACATTATATATCAATGTGTGCTTTTTGTTGGCCAAATCATGCAAACTCCTAAGCACACGAAATATTGTAAGGTTACAACTGAAGTAATAAACATCCCTGCACAAGACAAAAGTTAGTAGACCCGCAACAATTGAGCAATCATCCCCTGGGATCGGTGTCTCTACAAAATATAAGTAGGGGTAAGTATATCGGATCGCTCTTTTGTTACCACTCAAACCTCTCCTGGTGCGTAATTTCACACTCACTTTCAAAACGAGCATTCCATATACTATGTACCTGCATAAAATAAAGATTAGTAATCCCGCATCATATGAGCAATTCTCCTATAATATCTGAGGCTCTATGATTTTAAGAGATGGGTAATTGATGTGAATCCCTCTTTTTTTGTATAATTCGAAATTAGCAAAATGGGTAAATACAGTCATCCTCACAACATTGCTATTCCAAAGAAAAGTGAAGCCCTTCAATTTCATAGTGCACACTGATTTACGCCTAAAACGCTGTAAATTGCCAAGAAACCCAGGAGACTTAATGTAATCATATTCGCTAACAATGATAATCAACCTCTTGGGCTGATCATAGATCAGATTGGCCATATGACAAGCCACGTGCCTCTCAAAGAATCTGCAAACATAAATGATCTCATGCAAACCAATCACAAGGTTAGTATGTCCAAGATCATCAGAAAACTCAAATAACCACATTATGGGAAGATTTTGATCTAATGTAAGGAATTCCATATAATCCAACCTGATAATACCTATGAGCTCTCCCATGTTAACATTAGTCTCGAAGATTTTCCCCGACTTCGTGTCACAAGCAATGTTAGCCAAATAATCCGCCGCTTTATTCGCTTCCCTATAGATACGAGTCACCTTGACCTCCACTTTCGAGCAAAGAAGACGAATTTTGCTAAGGATATGATGTTTATCCCATGACGTCTGTTTGGGGCTCTTTATAAGATTAACCGTAATCATAGAGTCAGTTTTCATCCAAATTCGAGGGAAACTTCTCGAAATTGCTAAAATGACACCTTCATAAAATGCCTAAAGTTCAGCATAGTTGTTGGTCTTATTCCCAAGCAACCTATAGAATCCAAAGATCATACGACATTTAGCATCTCTAGCCAAACCTCCAGCACTAGCCAGGTTCGAAGACGCACGAGCCGTCCCATCCGAATTGATCTTGATTCAATATTGGTTCGGATTAATCCACTTAACAAGCATTATAGATGTGTGCCTCTGGATCTTCATAGTAAAACAAATACACCAGCCATATTCATGGATCCAGTCCATTCAATAGCTTTGAAGGCCTTTGTTTTCACTAGATTATAGATGTATTGGATCACTTTATACACAATGATGCAAGCTGAAAATTTGACACCATTATGTTTAGCTTTGTTTCTACTATCCCACGTGTACCACATAATCAAAAGGGGGATAAGATTTTTGATATGATTAACAAATTGTGTGTCATGGGAAAACATCCAATAAGCCATCATTGTTTCAACATTCTCCGTATTTGGCAGACTGAGATTAGTTGTGTGTGCGAAGAATTCCCACATCCTTCGCACCTTCTCACTTTGAAGAAACACATGTGGGATCGTTCCTCTTATCTGCAACATTGGCATTTAGAGACTAAAGTCCCGCCTTTCTGCTTCGGCCGGGAATCAACCGAGATAAATCCTTTAAGGATTCTCCAAGAAAAGATAGATATACTTGGTGTAATGGCTCGGTTCCAAATTCTTCCAAAAATAGGAGTAACTTCACGTTTCTCTCGAATAGCTTCCCAAGCCGACTTGGTCGAGAATTTACCATCTTGTTCAAGATTCCAAATGGTAGTGTCCACGTTCCCTTCGATTGGGATTTCACAAATCATCTCAGCAATTTGATATGGAACTTGACATAAGAGCTTCTCCATGTCCCACTCACCATCTGTCTAGAGATCTTTGACAGGTAAATTGTTAACACAATTTGGAAGTGGCTCCCCAGGAGAGTTGTCCCCACTCCATTTATCATGCCAAAATGAAAGTTCGCCAATACCAATTTTCCAATAGATGTGTTTTTCAGCTTCCTCTCGAATGTGGATCATTCTTTGCCAAACATGAGAAGGCCTTGTGTGATTTGCAACTAACGGATGTTGGTTGCTCGCATATGTATCATGCAAATAACAAGCCCACAGCGAGTTTCTTTTTCTAATTTTCCACCACAATTTGAATGAGAAGCTCGTGATAACATCCTTAAGTCTTCGGTTTCCCAATCCTCCTTCGTCACACGGCTAGCATGTATTTTTCCATTCACACCAGTGGATTTTTCTCGAAGCTTCACGAGGCCCCCAAAAGAATTTATTCAAAATCAGCTCAATCTTTTTGATTATAGACTTAGGAGGCTCAAGAACTTGAATTAAGTAAATAGGGAGGGAAGCTAACACACTCTTTACCAAAGTCAATCTCCCTCCAAACGAAAGAGTGTGATGCTCCCAAACTTTCAGTCTGTCACGAAATTTATCGAGCAAAGAGTTGAAAAGCTCAATCTTTTTTCTACCCGAGTAGAGAGGACAACCTAAATACTTGATTGGGAATTCGGTTTGAATGAAGCCTGAAATGTCAGCAATTTTTCTACTTTGTCGGGCTGAACATTTGGAAGATACAACAAATGAGCTTTTCCTTCAACTAATAAGCTGGCCGGATGCTCTCTCCTAATCCTCAAGCATATTAACAACTTTTTTAATAGCCAAGATGTTCCCACTACAAAAACTCATCATGTCGTCAGCGTAAGCCAGATGAGAAATCATAACTTCGCCTTTTGTTCGAACTTGATGGAAGGATTGAGGCGGAACAAGTCATCGATGCCTCTAGCAATCCATTCGGCAGCTAGAATAAATAAAGCCGGGGATAGTGGGTCGCTTTGACGGAGACCACGTGTAGACTTGAAAAAATCAGTGCCTTGTCCATTAATTAAAATAGAGAAGCGACAGTTGTTCACACAATGCTTAACCATGAGCCTCCATTTGCTTTCAAATCCTAATTTTCCTAACATATTGGCAAGAAAATTCCAATTCACTTTGTCGTAAGCCTTTTCCATATTGAGTTTGATGATCGGTCGATGTCCCCTAGCTTTATTATTGATGGTATGCGCTAGTTCCTGAGCAAGCAAGATAGTGTCCCCAATAGCACGACCTGGCAAGAAACCAGATTGAGAAGAAGATATGATATCATTGAGCACCGGCCCCAATCTTAAAGCTAAAATTTTGGTGATGATCTTATTTGTAACATTACACAGGCTGATAGGTCTGAATTCCTTCCAGGAGCTCGGATTATCAATCTTCGGTATAAGCACTAAAGTCATGCAAGTGAAACCTTGAGGCATGGGAACTCCGGCATAAAATTCCCGAACCGCATCAAAAAGGTCATCAGTAATGATGGTCCAGCACTTCTGAAGAAATATAGCCGAATAACCATCCGGCCCTGCAGTCGAATTACCATCCAAGCTGAATACATCCTCTTTAATTTCCTCGATGCGTGGCTCAATTTCCAAACCTTAACCTGATCTTGGGATATGCACGGCTGAATATGAGTCGAGAGCTGCTCAAATTTAGAAATGGGTTCGGCCTTGAGAAGGTTTTCGAAGAAGTCCATTGCCGATTGCTTGATCAAGTTTTCGTCCTCCAGCTCAATATCTTCAACTTTAATTTTATGAGTCCTATTCTGAACACGTTTTTGTTTGACGGGATTGTGGAAATATTTGGTATTCCGTTCACCCTCATCAATCCATTTAGATGCCGATTTTTGTCTCCAAAATATTTCGTCGCTGCCGAGCTCATGATTCAACCTAGCTATTGCTTCATTCAATTTGATGAGATTAGTTTCTGAGTTAGATTCATTAAAAACCTTTTGTGCCTGTTGCATGGAATGCTCCGCCTCCTTAACCCTATTAAAAATATTACCAAATGTGTCCCTGTTCCAGGTTTTCAGCATCAATTTTAAACGTTGCAGTTTATTCAACAATCTCCTCATTCCCATAGAGGCTTCGTGCTCCTGCCAGTTATCTTGGATAGCCACTAAAAACTTGTGATGTCGAAGCCACATTTGTTGGAACCTAAATGGAGAGGCACTTCTGCTCCATTCCTTGCCGAAAGAAACAAGCATCGGTGATAAGTGGTTATTTCTTCTTATATTTTGAGTCAAATTGTGCTTAAATACTCTTGTATTGACTTTATATTTTGGGAATTGAATTGTTTTTTGTGTTTTCTTGTAGATGTTTGTGCTTTGGAATAATTGGGCTTAAAAGATATAAGTTTAGCAGGAATTTCGAAGTGGGCTTTACAGGAGTTTTGGATGTGATCATGGGCTGGACTCACGTTGAGGCTAATCTGGAAGAATTTAATGGAAATAATTATTTTTCTTTTTGCATGAGGATTATAGATTGAAAAGGAATCCAATCAAACTAGGATTCTCTTAGCAGGTGTACATAATTAGGAGTAATTCTCACCAAAAGATTTGACCAATCAAGAAGGAGACTTGGAGAAGGAGTTGATCGAAGATATATATATCAATTATTCATCATTAATTGGGGATTAACCTCACTTTGGGGGATACTCCATATATCATAATTCACACTGCAAATATTTAGCAGGTGTTTAATTGGTTTTAATCCTACTTTGTTAATTGATCTT
This sequence comes from Verbena officinalis, assembly GCA_958496215.1. Classification (NCBI taxonomy): domain Eukaryota; kingdom Viridiplantae; phylum Streptophyta; class Magnoliopsida; order Lamiales; family Verbenaceae; genus Verbena; species Verbena officinalis. Next base: position 5,871,539 of record OY292388.1, read on the forward strand.
TATTTAGTTGTTTTCTTTGTTAATTGCTTTTTGTTAGTTTAGATTATTTAGTGGTAGTATAGATCTTACAATCAAAAGTTACTTTTACTTGGTTATTCGTAAGAAAATATTTTCCAACCAATCCCTGTGTTCGACCTTATTTACTACTATTTACAATTTTGTTTATACGATACATAGGAAAATCTATTAATTATTTTTGGTGGATTCGACACTCATCAATCGGATAATGGTCCGAGGTAAATTTCGCTAAGTTTTCCACCCTACTATTAGGGAATGCTTCGGTCCACCCTGTTGAGATCATGATTCGATCAAGTTTTTTGTGTTTTAACCCTTTGTGCCAAGTAAGTTTCGGCCCCATATGTGTGTGATCAGTAATATTGCAGTCCTCAACACAGTTGCAAAAATCCTCAATTTCATTAGTACTGATGATTCTCTTACAACCAATAGCTTCCTCTGCTTTGAGTGTGACATTAAAGTCTCCTCCAATTGAGTACCCAAAGGTTTGTCAGATTTATATTTAGATCCCTCTAAATTCATTTATTACATATAAGTCCCTAGATGTGTTTCATTTATTACATATTAATTCCTATGTAATGAATGAAACACATCTAGAGACTAATATGTAATAAATGAAACCATAGGAATCAAAATATAAATATAGCAAACCTCAGGGACCCCTATATAACTTGCCCTAATTTCTAAATATTTTAGGAAATCAAAAGTAATTTCGATCATGACATAAATAACCAAGAAAGTTTATTTTGTTTGTACTAGTATAATAATTAATAGCCACCTCTTTTATTTTTACTAGTAAAACGCACGCGCGTTGCGCGTATAAAATAATTATTTATTTATTTTTTAATTTATCGTTACTCTTGCAAATGTATTTGTAAATTACAAAAATCCATAATTAAGTTCGCTGTATTTGAAATTTAATTCGGAGTGAAATTCACTCCAAAACCTAGTCATTTCACATCCACCCTCCTCTTTCATTCTCTACTCATCCACCTCTATCACACACAAATTTTATTTTATTTTTCTCATTCAACACGTTTTCTCTCTTGTCTCTCTTGAATTTTTTTATCACTCTCCTCTCTCTCCTTCTTGTTTTTCATCACTTTATGTACTCTCTCTCTCTCTCTCTCTCTCTGAATTCTACTTGTGATTTTGGATTATCAATCTTTTATATATTTTTACTGTCACGGCCCCCGGGCGCGGAGAGGAGGACCCTCCCTGCTTGGACGCCCGTTGAACGCGCGGGTATAACCTTCGCCCCCATCGAGCACAACCATAAAGTTTGGCCTAGGAAGCACTTGCCAAAAGAGGGTTAACCTATGTTGGTTGTACTTGGAGGTTGGATTATAAACCCTTACTTTTCTGTGTGTTATTTCGATGTGGGACAAGGTCAGGAGGACCACACGGCCTGACGCACGTGGTGTGGTAGCCCGTGCACTCCTGCCCCACACGACCCTGCGCACAAGGTGTAGCAGCCCGTGTGAGGCTCCTGAATCAATTTCTACGTTGATTTCGGGGCGCTACATTTACTCTACCTAATTCTTATCTTTATTTTTTCCTTTTACTTATTTTATTTTCTTTTTTATTCCACCACTTACTTTCTTAACTTATTCTTATATGATTTTCTCTCTTTTATATACAATTATCTTTCACCTAATCTATTAAAATTTAAGTAATTCTCGATATAGTTTTAGCAAACCAACTTAACATTCATATTAACTATATTTAGCAAGACTTCATAAAAATATATGTATTTAAATTCAATAATAAAAGTATCATATTAGTTAATAAAATTGAAGACCATGAACAATTCCATTGTCAACTCTTTCTACTTTTGCAACTTCTTTCATGTTCAGATGAGGACTCTTGTTGCTTTTGCGTTTGTTTTGCTGATGTATTTTATTTACTTCCCTTTATGCATGTGTTTATTAATATACGAGTTGGGGTCCTCTTTAATTCTTCGGTCCTTTTTGACCAATTCATTTTTAAAAAAATTGAAGACCTTATTGTACCCAACTTTAATATGCTAACCATTTTTTTCTTTTTTATTTATTCTCTAAATTTTTATTTATTATCTTTTCTCCCCTTTTTATTCTTCCGAACTAATTTCAATATGTTATTATATTTTACCTTTTGTTTCTTCTTTCTTCTAACTCTTCTCTCATCTTTACTTTCAAAATATAATTCTCATCAAATAAAATAATAAAAATATACTCATATAAAAATAAATCACAAACTCTTGGTTATAATAATAATAAAATATAAATTAATAATATACTATATAATTATTAATAATAATATATAAATAGCTAGATATAAAGATATCACTTTTATTTTTTATATTGAATCTCTAATTGTGTTATTAGAGACCTTATTGTTACAATATTCTAGCCAAAAAAACTATTAATTATTATAAATGTATTGAATTACTTTATCGCCTTTTCACATAACTTTACTACAATTTTTTATTTGTAGAATTATTATATAATGAAATTATTATTATTTTATATACATCTGTTTGTATTGTGTATTAGGTCTTTTATTAATTATTAAATAGAGTTTTTTTAGTTTATAGAATAATAATTACTATTATTTTATTTTTTAGATGTAATAAAATATTTCAGTTGCATACATTTTTTTAAAGGCTGAATATACATAAAATAAAATATAAATAAATATAATAAGTGCTATAACAATATTAAATTAATAGAATCCTTATTATAAAAGACTTCGGTATGTCTTTTATGTCGTTTAGATATAGTATTAGATATATTATGACATTATTTCTAATTTAAAAAAAGAATTTTATTTTTACTTAACTAAATATTTTTTCAAAATTAATACATAATTACATAATTATTCTTTAGATGATGATTATTGAAAATATTATTCCAAAGTTTATCTTAGACGATTATAAGTTTCCAGCTGAAATTCGAAAACTATACATACTTTTATAATAAAAAAATAAAATAAATAAAAAATATAGATATATAATATGTGTTATTATGGTTTTATATTAATCAAATCAGATTAGGATTTAATAAAATCTTTTTTTACTTTTATCTCCTTTATATATATCAACTTATTTATTTGTTCATTTTTTCATAGAATATCATGTTTTTATCTTTTTGCCCGAGGTATTGTATGATATATAACAGTAAATGATTGGAAAAGAAAATAATGGAAACAATTTATAAATTTTTTTTTTGGTGAAAAGAAATAATTTCTAATGCTATTTACAATTTATTACTTTAAAGGTCGGCAAGATTTTTCCAAATCATTTTAAATAACAAATTCAATGCTATTATTTTATTAGTCTACGTAATAGCATTATTTTTAGGAAACTTTAATAATTGATATATATATATGATAAGAATTCTTTATTTAAAATTTCTAGAATCCTATCCCTATTAGAATTCTAGTATTATTAATTAATTTATTATTATTATTTAGTTTATTATTATTATTTATTAAAATTTCTTGAATCCTATTCCTATTAGAATTCTAGTATTATTAATTAATTTATTATTATTATTTATTAGAATAACAACGACTTTGATAGATTATTTTTAAATATTAAATTGGGTGATAAGAACTCCAAGTTTTCAGAAATCGATTGAGAGTTTATTTTCGAGACGTTGGGGAGGACAATATAATATGGACTTATGTTTCTCATATGACATGATGCAATATTCCAGTGGAATATCGGACTTTGAGATGACAAAGTGCTAAATTCGAGTATTTTAGGAGGCAAATTGCCGAAAAAATAAGTTTAGATGGTAAAATGCAAAAATCACCATAGTTCGGATGGAAAAAAATCATTATCCCTTAATATTATAAAGTAAAACTCAATATACACTCATTTAAGTTCAGTACACTAAAACCTAAAAGTATATGTTTACTAAACGTTTTTGGACTATCAAATTTTTGTTGTCTTTTTACTCTTATATATCTAGTTCTTATCATTATAAGGTTTCTCCACTTACTTTCTTAACTTGTCCTTCTCTTTTCTCTTATCTCTTGTATACCCTTACCTTTTCATCTACTCTATTAAAATAAATTTAAGTAATTGATTATTTTAGCAAATGTACTTCACATGTACATTAATTCTAATGAGCGTAACTTTATAAAACTATATGTATTTATATTCAATAATGTGGATTTTAACGTATCTATATTATTAGTTAATAAATGAGAAGATCTTAGAATAATAAAGTTTAATATTACTTGCCACTTTTTTCTTATTTATTTATTCTTTAATTTTTTATTATTTTTTCTCCCGTTTTAATTTTCTGATTATCTTCTATGTTTTTTTATATTTTACTATTTTTTGTTTTTCCTCTATCTTCTTTCTTATTCATTTTAAAGTCCTAACATCATGGGATAAATAATAAAAAATTTCGATCCAAAAAAAATAGATTATAGAACAAATATAATATATATATATATATATATATATATATATATATATATATATATATATATATATATATATATATATATATATAAATCACACACTTTATTTTAAAGTACAATCTAATTTCAATAAGTACATCGCGATAAACAAACCTCTATATAAAGATTAAGTAATACACTTTCTTTTTTAACATATTACTAAATATTTAGTATTTTCTTTTTCAACTGAGTGTATATTTAATATCTCTTAGGTTGTAGTATAAGACAAAATAGAATTTTATTTCTTATCTAATTAATAAGATAAGCAAAGTTATTTTTACTTAATTAAGTATTTTTTTAGAATTAAAATAAAATTACATAATTATTATTTAGCTAATGTTTATTGAAAATATAGGCGGATGTTCATATGTATAATCTTATTACATAGTTTAAGTAATATACTTTTTTTTTAACTATACTAAATAGCTTTTTTTGAATATTTAGATTATAGAAATAATTTCTTGTTTTTAGTGTATATCATAAAAATAATTTTTATTAATCAAGTAGGACTCTCAAATAAGTCATGTGAATCCTATTCCTATTAGACTACTTAACTATAGAGTCCTAGCATTATAAGATTTAATTTATTATTTATATAATGATAGATTTACCTATTTGTACATTTTTTAATAAAAATATGTATTATTAAAGGGGTATTTTAGTTATCACAAGAAAGTGACAAACTACTCGTACTTTTATAATATACATAGGAAAGAAATATACGGGTATTACAGGTTATATAATCATAAGAGACATGGTTTCGGTTCTTATAGGATGACCAAAAAGGAGGCACTGGACACATTTTTGAAATCTAACTCATTCTTCAATGTGGGTTGTTTTCTCAGGAAGGTCCAGTAAATTTTTTGGTATATACAAATTTCTCAAGGGCAGATTTATAATGATCATAATTGGTTAAGCTTTACGTGAGCGTTTGGGAGAAGCAGTTGATGGAATATATTAAGATGAATGCTAACCTGGAGCATTTTGGAAGGAACTCTTGTGCATGGATCAACTCTAGTATTGGCAACGGGAAGGGTATCAATTATCTTGGCCACAAAAGCAACACTTAGGACTGATTCTTTCTGCTATATATGAGTTGAATAGCATTAGTTTGGCTAGCTTTTTGAATCTGATAGTTTATAAGACTAGTCTTTTTTATAGGAATTTAGTTCTTAGAATGTATTTTATTAACTTTTGAGTGTAATTCTTTCGATTCTTTTATATATAAGGGGATTCCTGTGAAAACCTCTCAAGGCTTCCCGGTTCTCATTAAAAGAAAAAAAGCCAAATTAAAATGCCTTACATATGTGTGTGGAATTATTTGATGTTTATGTTTTATTTATTTTTTGTCCATATAATAATAATAATAATAATAATAATAATGTCACAAGTGGAGGTGGTTTTATCTCACAACTTTCGGGAAGCAAATAGTGCTGCTGATCTCCTCGCTAATTATGCTTGCGATACCAGGTCGAGCGGCGTTCTGGGACAGCAAGAATATGTGGGAAAGCTTCGGGGAATTGTTAGGATGGATGTTGTTGGATTGCCTTACTTTCGTAAATGTTAATGCCTCACGTTATTTGGTTTTACAATTTTGCATGGTTTGCAGGTGTGGAACGTCGTGCATGCAGGAGCTTTGAAGCATTCAAATGCCATGACGGTTTGATCTTTATGTTTGCATGGCATATTCTTTTGATCATACTTGGATTAATTAGTGTTTGGATGCTTCTCAGGTATCATCGGGCGAATAAGGAAACGTTGGGGCGACGGGCTTTAGCCAGAATTAACTATAAGAATTTGACGGTTTATTGTGTACACATTATCATGGCTTCGACTAGCTATAACTTTTGGAAATTGACGGAGATACTTGTGCAAAGGTTCAGACACAGGAACCGGCCTACATCTATTTGGAGCCTTTGGGGGTGCTTTACTGATCGTGATCGCATCAACATTGTGGCCAACGCTGATTATGAGAAGATTGTGGTTGGTCATTATCATTATGTTTTTATCAGACCCCGCTTGGCGAGTGCGAAACTCGTGTCCAAAATTTGGACGGTCTGCATGTATTCTTTAGTTGATGCTTTCAAGCTCATTAGTAGTAACTTACTATACTTATGGATGTATTTTCAGACTTCCCGATTTGAGCCTTATAATACGAGGGGGGTCATTTCAACCCTACGGTCAGTTGACTGGTTCGAGTTAAAAAAAAGAAATTAATTGTTTGGTAGACTTTAGTTACGGAATATAATAATAGTTGAATGAACTATTGCATGTTTGACCCCATAATTCTTTTTCTTTCTATTTTTTTTTAATTCTATAAAACATAAAAAAAAAATCATATATTTGCAATGAATTGAGATAATTATTTGAAAATAATTGAGATTTGAAGGGTGAAAATTTATATCTTGGAATTGGAGTTAAGTAAAGATCATATCCTAAATTATATAATGGGGGGAAAATAATATAACTAAACACAATTCATTACTTATGTACAAGGGTATTTTTGTAATACTCTGGACAATTTCTGTACATTTAACAGTTCCTGGCCTTATTACAATTATGTATATAATTAATTATGAGATTTGCAATATCTTTGAGTGGACGTCAAAATGAGTAGGGTTTGTGGGGACAACCTTATTTTGAAATAGTCCATTGGGCAGTTATGATGATGATTATGAGTATTGATATATCATCATAATTCATAAGAGATAATGACAGGGTGGGTGCCGGATCTGATAGTTTGGATTCGGATATCCGAAATTTCAGATAATATTTTTTGATATCTGAATCTGATACGAAAATATCAAATATTCGGAATTATCGGATATTCGTTCGGATCGGATTCGGATTCAGATTATCTAACAATTTTTCAATATTTTTTTAATTTAATTTTCCAGCCTAATTTATTACCTCTTAGCCCAATTGAAAAATATGTTACGGCCTATTTATAATGTACCCTATTATAATATAAAATTGTAGTGTACTAAAATTGCAATTTTATTTTCTAAAATTGATAATTGTTTAATAGCTATTAGAGTATTAGTTAAATCTTTGATTCTCTAGTCCACTTAAATGTCTGCATTGCTCTAATGCACGGACACTTCGAAATCCTGTCTAGTGCAGTGTCGGATACGGATACGGCTTCGACACGGCTTTGACATATGTCCGACACGGCAAAACTGTGTCTAAAAATATGACAAGGTATCAGACACAGCTTAGGGAGTATCTGACACGGCTAAGACACGGCTGAGGAAAGTGTCCGACACAACGGAGTAAATTTTATAATTTTTTAAAATTTTTTGAGCTTTTTTGAATTTTTTAAAAACTCCCTCCCCCTTCTCTCTCTCTCTCTCCCTCTCTCTCTCTCTCTCTCCTCGCTCTCATCAGTCATCAGCAACTGTATTCTTCTTCTCCCTTTATTTTTTCTTTTTCTTTTTTATATTTTTCTTTTGATTTTTGCTATTCAAATTCAATAAATAATTGATGGGAAATTCAACTCAGCATAGTGCTTTTATTCCTTTGTTCTAAATGTTGAATAATTGTATATATATATTTTATATTGCATAAATTAGTTAATAATAAATATATATATATATATATATATATATATATATATATATATATATATATTTAATATAGCCGTGTCGTATCCTAAATTTTTGAAAAAATTCATGTAGCCGTGACCGTGTCGTGTCGTGTCGTATCCGTGTCGCCATGTCCACTAGAAAAGACCCCAGCATCAACCTAATTTTCTAATATATATCATTTCGATGAGCTACAGAAAAATTTATATATTTTTAAAAATCCTTTATAAATTTTCTTTTAAAAACTATTACATATCACTATCTCTATTTTATTAATACCTATTTTATTCACCTAATTTTTTTATATGCAAAATATGATTATATTACATATTATCATCTCATATAAAAACATGTATATATAGAGGTAGTATTTAAAATTCGGATCCTCTCAATGAATTAATGATTGTGTATATTTGTATTATATTTAACCGTATTAAATGTCAGAAGATGGACCCAATAAAATATGGGATGATTAATAGCAAATTTATAGAAAACGGCAATTGCGTGTTTGCTAATTAGATAAGGAAGAAAGGAATATGTTTTTATAATAGTTCTTTACATTTAGTCCCCAGAACTCTTTTTTAATCTCAATATTCATGAATTTGTGGTTTTTCGGCATCAAACATTTCGAAAATGGTAATTTTTTTGAGATACCGGACTAATTTGCCAGTAAAAAAATTGGTGTCCCAAAAATACAAATTGGTCGAGTTCGTATCTTTTTTTCGCATTTCTCCCAATACTTCACCATTCATGGTAAGTACTAGCCCACTCAAATTGAGGGTGACTATCAATTAAACAAGATATAAAGTAAAATTGTGGCTGAAAATATTCAATTTTTTATCTTTTTGATGTCTTGAAAATAATACAAAAATTTAAAAGTACAGCAAAACCCACTTTTCCATCGTATGGGTTTTTTGGAAGTGGAATTGGTAATACTTGAAGAACATTATGTGTTAAAAAAATTTAAAAAAATTATTGGAGACTTCGAACGAAATTTTTTTAGTCCTTGTTTTGCAATTTAAGTCGCTAAGTTGTCGCTGTAATTTACAATATGCGGAACTTAAATTGTAAAACGAAATACCTTAAAACCTAGAATGCGATAAGTGCATAGTTACGGGACTAACAATGCATTTTGGCCTGTTTTTACTAGTCTCTTATAAATACGTGTGAACTTCCTCTTATAGTACCTTATTTTAACCAAATTCCGCCAATATAAATCTTTTTTCGTGATGGGGAGCACCCCATTTGGATTGGCAATTTCTTTTAGTATATATATAGACTCTCATTTGATTAAAGAAAGAAGAACCTTATTAATCCCGAAACATGTCGTTTTGTTAACATCATGAATACTTTGCTGAATTTACGAATCACATATATATTATATTGTTTTAATAATAATAATAATATGTTGTACAGTACGTGTAGCGTGCAATTCATGCAATTATACGGCGTGGCCTTTCTATAATCACTTGTTTATTATAATCATGCAATTTTTGCCAAATTGTTTTAATTTATTCTGGTCTATAGTATACTAATCTATCACAAAGTACTTTTTCAAACATTTAGATATACTTAATTATTTCATCGTGTTTACATAATTGCACGGACGATATGTCTTGTTCACACTTCAAATAATAAAAATAAAAATTCTAAAATACTGAAAATAAAATCTTGTAACTAATACTCAGGTTATTGATTTCAAATTTAGTAAAAGTACTTAATTGTATTTAATTGAGTAATTAATTTTTAAAAACAATTTAAAAGAGAAACACAAAATATAAGCATGCATAGAATCTTAATTGTCTTTGCTTTTGCACTTTGCAAAAAGTAAAAGCTTCAATATATTATTAGTTAATCTTGTGTCGTATGAGTTACTCACCATGCATGCAAGCGAGGAAGATCACAAGCCCCCTTGAGCTAGCACCCATAAATAGATGATGTAAATTCTTCATTTTATTCAAGCCATTATCCATATACAAATTGAACCCTCCCATATATAGAGCAACTAATTAATAGCAATACGAATGAGTACTGCAGAGATGGCAGCTGAAGCCCAAGCAAAAGCTGAAGCACTTGCAAAAGCTGCAGCACAAGCAAAAGAGATGGCAGCTGAAGCCCAAGCAAAAGCTGAAGCACTAGCAAAAGCTGCAGCACAAGCAAAAGCAGACGAAGTTCCAGCACGAGTGGTTGACACTAAGTACAGCCGAATCACTCGTAACGATTTCCCTACGGGTTTTGTTTTCGGAGCTGGTACTGCTGCTTACCAGGTCTGTACTGTACGCAATGTTCATGGATTTATCAAGCTCAATATAGATCATTTTGTGTATTATTTAATTAATTAATTAATTAATGTATGATGCTTTGTTTTTTTATCTCATGATCGATCAGGTTGAAGGTGCTGCTGCTGTTGGTGGAAGAGGCATTAGCGTCTGGGATGTTTTCACCATGAATTCTCCTGGTCTCATCTCTCTTTCTCTACATATATTACTTAAGTTTTTATCTGTTATTTAACCTTGGTTATTAATTAATGCAACGAGCAGTCAATTTTTTTTTTTTTTTTAAATTCAATCATTGTCTTTGCAAGGAGTCGAACCTCAAACCTCCATATCCAGAGTAATAATTGGTGGTCACGGGGTCAAATCCCAATAGACATTTAACATTCAATTCTTGTATCTTTACAGGCAGAATTGCTGATGGAAACAACGGAAATACAGCTCTTGATATGTATAACAAATATAAGGTATATTTTATTTCTCTCTATATATATATATTTAAAACTTTAAGCATCATTAATTTCATTTGTTACAAATTAAAATCGGTAAACTTATCGGTCTTCTCGTATTCATACTTATATTTAATTTTGCTCTTTTGATCGTCTTGCAGGAAGATATTAAGATGATGAAGAGCATGGGTTTTGATGCATACAGATTCTCGATTTCATGGCCAAGAGTAATTCCTGGTATATAAGAATATATATAGATAACAAATTAAGAAAAATGTTATATGGACTAATTGCATTTTTAGTCCTGTAACTATCCATTTTTCCGGTTTTTTGGTCCTAAGGTTTTTGAATTTGCAAATATAGTCCTATATGTTCTAAATCAAGCAAATTTAGTCCTATATGTTCTAAAATCAAGTAATTTTGGTTCTCGACTTGTCAGAACCCTAGTTGGTCGCCTGAATGTGGAGAACCAAAATTGCTTGATTTTAGAAAATATATGACTAGATTTGCTTGATTTAGAACATATAAGACTAAATTTACAAATTCAAAAATCTTAGGACCAAAAACCGAAAAAGTGAATAGTTACATGACTAAAAATATATTTTGGCGAATGTTATACATATATATATATATATATATATATATATATATATATATATGATTGGCTAAATATGCATGTATAGCTATATAAATAGATAATTAATTAGTTAGTTAATTGTTCTTGTATACTAATTACTAGGTGGAAAAATAAACCTCGGTGTCAACAGAGAAGGGGTTGACTACTATAATGATCTTATCAACACTTGCCTTGTTAATGGTTTGACTCCAAATCCTATATATATATATATATATATATATATATATATATATATATATATATATATATATATATATAATTTCTTTAGTTAATTATTTAAATTACTATAATTAGTTGACCGTACGTTCATATTATAATTATTTGACATGGATGCAGGCCTTCAGCCCTATGTCACTCTCTTTCACTGGGATCTTCCCTACACACTGGAAAAGGAATATGGTGGTTTCTTGAGCAAAGACATAGTGTACGTAACTCATTCACTTTTCCTTTATCATCTAAATCACGAATTGATTTCTCCTTAATTTCGATGTCAAATTAAATTACAGGTATGATTTCCGTGATTTTGCGGATTTCTGTTTCTGGGAATTTGGCGATAGGGTGAAACATTGGACCACATTCAATGAGCCATGGACATACTGTAATTTGGGATATGTTGAATGTACTTTTCCACCTGGTAAAAAGACTTATTACGTGTATGAAAATTCTCAAGATGCTTTTGATGCCGCGCGCTCTGCTTATGCATTTGACACCACAAACAATTCGAACAAGCTCAGATTTAATAAATATATACCCCCTCCTCCTACTTTCTTGCTCGCAAGCCATGCTGACAAAAAAGCTGGGGATACCTCTAGTAAACCGGACATGAACGATTTCCAAAAACAAGTGTTTATTACAGGCAAAAACTTGTGTCTTGCTCATTCAGAGGCAGTTGGGTTATACAGGAGAAAATATAAGGTATGATATTTATTCTTTAGATCAAGAACACAATATATACCTAATTACATTAGGAAAAAATTGCAAGAATTGTTCCATACAGCCTATTGTTTATCATTTTCAAATTTTATCCCATAGGTAACTTTTATGTTTTTGCAATTTTCGTCCTATTTTATTACAAGATAAAAATGAGCATCGAAAATGAGACCGGAAAATTTCAAAGTGACGGAATATATGAAACCTGCATTTTAACCTATTCAATTTTAAATTTAATCCTTATTGATCATTTTCTTGTTATAATATATATGAACATTTTAAATTATGCATAGACTCAACAAAAAGGCGACATAGGCATAACACTTGTTACCACCTGGTTTGAGCCTATAAGTGATTCACAAGAAGATAAAGATGCAGCGAGAAGAGCACATGATTCCATGTTTGGATGGTAATTAAGCATATATAATATTTATCATTTTTATACATATATATTCCAATTTTAAAGTTTGTAATGATGATGCATGTTTAATTGATTAATTTAGGTTTTTGGAGCCTGTAATAAAGGGTTCTTGGCCAAAAAATATGCAATGGTATATGCCCGATGAAGCAGAATTTTCCGAAGACGAATCCAAAATGCTGATAAAAAACAAGATGGACTTTTTAGGTGTTAACTATTATTCAGCCAGATATGTAAAAAACAATCCCCCAGTTGTTCCCGATCCTCATCCCTATCAACATCCTTACGTCAAATATCAGTATTGTACTATTCTCGGTAAGCTTAATCAATCTGATTGACAACCTTGTAAACAACATGAATGAGAAATTAATGTATTTTATACTTCTTTCTTCAAATAAATAAACTTTGTATATATAAAGTAATGATGCATTATTTTTTTTCCAACAGAGGAAAAGGATGGCGTGCCTATTGGTCCAGCGGTAAGATTTTGCTTTCGCAAATATCTAATATATATATTAACTAATTATATATTCATATTTGTTCATCAATCATCACTTATATATTTTGTCCTCTGATATGCATTTAGCCCGGCGTAGCATGGATTCGCATAGTCCCGTGGGGAATCAAGAGCCTCTTGCACAAAATAAATGAGTTGTACAATAATTCTGAATACAATGTCCCTTCGGTATACATCACTGAAAATGGTATATATATATATATACTTTCAGTTGCGTTGTTGATATACAAATTATTAAATCCCCCATTTAAATGAGTTTGAATTTAATAGTAAGCTTGGGTTATTTTAATTAATAATAACTTAATATTTGTTGTATTTACTATGCATGCATGGATATGATAGGTTGGGGTGACCTAAGTGATCACACACTTACTGCCAGTGAAGTTGCTCCCGACACAACGAGGGTGCAGTATCATAGAGATCATCTTGGGAATATATTGGATGTAATCAAGTAAGAACTTTAAGCAAATTAATATATATAACTTATTACTTTGCTGAAAAATTATTATATTTTTTATGTACAGCGTGACAGGGGTTACGAAGTTGGATATAAAGGGTTACTTTGCATGGTCGTTGGCTGATAATTTTGAATGGACTGATGGATACACTGTCAGATTCGGACTCATGTATATCGACTATGTGAATCATCTCAAAAGATACCCAAAATCTTCAGCCAAATGGTTCTCTAAGTTTCTCGCCGGAGAGGTTCAGAAGCCCTATGATATAGATGATGAAGAGATCTAACGAATATCGATAAGAAATTGTGAGATGTGGAAGACTTGATCGATCGTGTGTTCTTATATTGAGATCTTTTGAATTTGGCTTGATTTCTTGATTATATGTATTGTGTCAAGATTCGAGTGTGTGCTATGTTTGTTTATGAAGTGTGCTGTCTGGATTGAGTTTGAATAAATGGTGGAGCTAGCTATGTCGAAAATTAATGCTCACCAATATTGTATTTGCGCTTTTTAAGTTTGTAATGTGTGATTGCTAATCAATAAAAGTGTAACGCCCCGCTATTTTTCTGAGGTATGTTTCGGTGCGTTAGCCGAATTATTTGTGAATTATGTGAATATTTTTGAGTTATGTGATTATTTGCAATTTATGTGGTGATTTGGGAGAATTTTAATAATTGTGGTTATTTGAGATTTTAAATCTCGTATTGTTATCGAGGGCTTAATTTGGGTCATTTTGACCGTAATATCGATTAATTTCGATAAGTCGACCTTTTAGCCCGAAATAGCGATTTTCTGTATTCTCGGACTGGCTCGAGTTCGAACCGATATATCTTTTCTCCATTTTTGACTTTTACGGTTCTCTCTCTCTTCTCTCACTTCTCACTTCTCTTCATCACCATCTACAATCTTCTTTTTTTTTTTATTTCATCACCCACACGAGAGCAACAACCAATTTTCACAACTCCTCCAACTTCAAGTTTCAAGCTTCTACTTCTCAACTTTAGCTTATTAAGTGATCAAGGAAGAATTGTCAACTTATAGCTTTTCCATTGAAGCTCTCTTCTTCCTCCTTTTTGCTATTTCTCTTCTTTGAGGTAAGTTGCCCATCTTTGCATTTCTTGGACTTTTGTTGGTTTATTAGTTGATGAGATGATGGAATATGACTTGATGAATGATTATTAAGCTCCTTGAAGCATGATTGAACTCATATCCATCAAAACTCCATTAACACTATTTGAAGCTTAAATGGGTTTATTTGTAATATTAATTCCATGGCTCCAAATGCTTGTTTTTTTTAGGTTTTCATGCTATATAGTGATATTGAGCATTTAGGTTGAGTTTTGTGATGTTTGGGAAAAAAAAAAATGAATTTTTGGGCATTTTTGAGGAAGACGATGAACAGTACCCGAACCTCATTTTTTCCAATTCTTTCACCACTAAAAATCCTAAAATATTAAACTAAGATATTCTGAAAGTTTCGTGGTGATCGGACATGTTCGGGAAGTGAATAGTGTTCGGGGGTAGTTTTCGTAATTTTTCAAACGTTTGATTTTTTATCCCTCAAGCTTCTATATCACTCGTATGCCTTCTATGCTTAATATCACTTGTATCTGAACTTGTTTAAGTGCCTTTATGTTTGATTTCATCCTTTTTAAGCGTGTTTTATATTCTTTTTTTTAAAAAGCCGTTCGTCTTATTTGGTTGGGTTGTCGAGTCGTATCTTACCTCGAGGCCCTGTGTATTACAGGTGGGACCCAAGGGGCTAGGACCTAGTTCGTCGAACCTCCGTTTTGCTCTTTTGAAGCCTACAGGTGAGGATTTAAATTTTTTTAACTAAAGTATGGACAAATATTTGAAAAAATATTATCCCTTTTGTATTTCAATTATATGATTTGTCAATATTTGAATAAAAGGGTTTCTTATCAAAATGATATATGTATATTTTGATCAAATGGTTTAAAAATAGAGACAAGAGAACTCCTTTGATTTTAAAGTAACTTTTGGTCATGAATCTCGTTCGTATGCTCCGTGTCTACTCGGCCACGTGACGAGAAACTAAGACGGTTACATACCTTGTCTCGAAAGACCCTTTGTGGTCAACTGAAATATTTGAAAAGCGAGTTGAATATTACACTTAGCCCTTTGAGGACGCTTTTGGGGAAATTTGGGCCCGGATTATATAATAGGTGGAGACCCGGAGACGTGCGTCTAGGGTGAAGCCCATTGTATAGTCCAGATTATATATAGATGGAGACCTAGTGACGATCATCTAATATATAATCAAAGGGTATTATTCATTGCTAGTCGGAGGCAGTCTAGCTTGGGTAATACTTACACTGGTGCTATTAATCGGTTATGGTGAAATCTCGGGTTGCTCCTTGAGAAGCCAAACGGTGTGTGGGATTTATTATGATTTTGAAATGATTTTTGGAGTTATAAGGAGATGGCCCGTTCTCGCCGGGAATTAAATGTCTTAATAAAAAAAAAATGTTATATTTTTAAGTTGATTCACAAAGCTTTGATGAATTGTAAAGAGAACGTATCGCCATTAGATTCGTTTCTATCAACCAAAGCGTGGATTAATCAAGTTTTAATATTACATATATTCCCTACCTCACTGAGTTCGTTTAACTCACTCCTCTTTTGGTTCATGCTTCAGGTTTAGAAGTTCAACATCTCATTGTCGTCTCTGGCATCAGTGGTCGTAGGCTTTCCGAGTCGTCTTTGTCGGTCTTTGTAGTTATTTTTGTTAGATCGACGTTTTCATGACTTGAACTATATGTTAACTTTCATGTCGATGTATATTTGTTGAAGCATGTTAAAATTCTCCCTGTGAGGGATTTCAAATGATGATATTGTTTTGAGCCTTTGATGGGCATTGTTCATACTTATGTCCCTCTTGCTATCATTTTGCTTCCGTATGTGGTTATTGTTGTTGTTTTGTTGTTGGGGAAACACTGTTGCCAGGTTATGGAATCCCGTTGTCCGGGGCGGGTTTTCGAGTGGAGGTCCTTAACCGTCACTCGGGGTCTCGTTCCGGTCCGGGGGTTGTGATGTAGGGGCGGCACAACTTAAAGTGGTATCAGAGCCAGGTTTGGTACTTAGGGTCTGACGTCGTGTCGAGTCTGTCTAAGTTGAACGGCTTTAGGACAATGTGCACTTTTACATGCTTATGTTGTGTGACTTGTGATAACATGATTATACGGCTAACGACACATGCATTTTGTTTAGTGTCTTAAAACAGGAACAATGCAGCGTGATCGTGGTAGACCGAGAAGACAAGCACCTCCTCCTCCTCCCCCACAAGATAACAATGCTCCTCCGGCTCCTCCGCTTGAGCAGGTACCGCCGGCACAGCCTAATCCATTCAACCCGACAGCATTTCTGGAAACTATGCAACAGGTTTTCCGACAGGGTTTAGCTCCGGCTCAGCCAACCGCGGTTCAGAGGAGACAGATAGAAGCCAAAGATTTTGATCGGTTTCTTAGCTTAAGTCCTCCTCGTTTTGAGGGAGCCCCCGATGATTTAAAGGCTATGTTTCGAGTAATTGGGTGTGAGGATGCTAAAAAGGTCGAGTATGCAGTATTTTTTTTAAAAGGTCCAGCCAGAGATTGGTGGAGGCTAACTGAGGTAAAGTGGCAGGTAGAGCGCACCGAGCCGACTTGGGCTAATTTTCTTCTGGCCTTCCGAAATAAATACATTTCGTTAGTTGTCCAAGATCGAAGAGAGGCGGAATTTCGAGCCGTGAAGCAAGATAATCGTACAGTCGATCAGTATGAAGCAATATTTACCCGTCTGATTGTCTATTGCCCCTCAATGCTCACTGATGAAAGACGACGAGTGAACCAATTCGTTCAGGGGTTGACTGAGGAGATCCGACGCCCTTTTGGGAGCTAATCTTCCCACATATGAGATTGCGGTTACCAAGGCTTTGGAAATTGAGTCCCAACTACAGCAAATCAACAGGGACACTGAATCGAAGGCTATAGCTCCTGCGCCCCGGAAATTCAAGAAATATTTCCCTCCGTCTGGCTCTTCGTCCTCCAGCAAGAAGCAAAAGTTCGCGGGTCCTAAGCCAGCCGAACCACAAGAAAGGTGTTCGTTCTGCAATAAACCACATCACACGGAGGCGACATGTTGGAATAAATTAGGTATTTGTGTCCGTTGTGGGGGTAAGGACCATCAGATTGAGAACTGCCCGAAAGGAAGATTTCTACCGTTTCAGAGAGGGCCCCAAAACATAGGAAAAGGAAAGGTGGTAGCTCGGGCTTATGCGATGCAGGGGGATGGGGGAGAGACCGATCCGAATGCCGTTGTACAAGGTACATTACATTTGTATGACATGCCCATTACTGTGTTATATGACTCGGGTGCGACACATTCTTTTATTGTGCCTGAAATTGTTGCTAAACTGCCTCTATCTGCTGAGTGTTTACCGTACTTGCTTGAGGTCAGTTCCCCGTTGGGAATTTCTTATTTGTGTAACCGAGTCTTCAAGGACTGTCCTTTGAGGATAGGCGAACGCGATTACCCTGCTGATCTCATTGAGTTACCGATGTGTCATTATGGGATAATTTTGGGAATTGATTGGTTGTATCGTCATCAAGCTTATATTGACTGTTTCGGGAAAAAGATCTCTCTGGGAGCTGATAGCGAAATTTTGGGCAAAAGGTTTGACAAGATTCCTCGAGTCTTATGTTAAAGCCGCCCGAATGTTTCGTAAGAGATCTCCGGCCTTTGTTGCTTATCTACTAAACCGTCCGAAAGAGCAAGTTAAGCTTGAGGATGTGTCGGTAGTTGGAGATTTTCCCGACGTGTTTCCCGAGAGTTTGAATTCTTTGCCTCCGGAAAGGGAAATTGAGTTTGTGATTGATTTAGCTCCGGGCGCGGAACCGTATTCGAGGACTCCTTACCGTATGGCTCCAGCAGAGTTGAAAGAATTGAAGATCCAGTTAGAAGGATTGTTGGAGAGTGGCTTCATTCGACCTAGTACATCGCCGTGGGGTGCACCGGTTCTTTTTGTGAAGAAGAAGGGTGGTACTTTGAGGATGTGTATTGACTACCGCGAGTTGAATCGAATGACGGTAAAAAACAAGTATCCTCTACCCCATATAGAAGAGTTATTTGATATCTTGCAAGGTTCGAAGGTATACTCTAAGCTTGATCTCCGACAAGGGTACTACCAGTTGAGGATTTGAGAGTCGGATATTCCGAAGACAGGCTTTAACACTCGTTATGGGCACTTTGAGTTCATGGTGATGCCTTTTGGGTTAACGAATGCCCCAGCTGCTTTCATGGATTTGATGCACCGTACCTTCCGGCCGTATCTTGATAAGTTCGTGGTGATCTTTATCGACGACATCCTGGTTTTCTCAAAGACTAAGGAAGAACATGCTGAGCATCTTCGCATCGTGCTAAGAACTCTTCGAGAGCATCAGCTGTATGCCAAGTTCAGCAAATGCGAATTTTGGATCGATAAACTTACCTTCCTTGGTCACGTGATATCAAGGGATGGTATTGAAGTAGATCCTTCTAAGATCGAAGCTGTTATGAAGTGGGAACAGCCGAAGATGCCGACAGAGGTAAGAAGTTTCCTAGGGTTGGCCGGTTACTACAGGCGTTTTGTTCAAGATTTCTCCCAGATAGCTGCGCCGCTCACCCACTGACTCGCAAAGACGTGCCTTTTCAGTGGGACGACAAATGCGAGGTGAGTTTTCAGGAGCTAAGGAAACGATTGACGACCGCTCCAGTTCTTACACTGCCCGAAGGTTCTGAAGGATTCATGGTCTACACTGATGCGTCGAAGGAAGGATTGGGATGTGTTCTTATGCAGAATGGAAAAGTGATTGCCTATGCTTCTCAGAAGTTGAAGGATGCTGAAAAGAACTACCCTATCCACGAACTTGAGCTAGCCGCTATCATTTTTTCCTTGGGAAAGTGGCGACACTACTTATACGGCATAACGTTTGACATTTTCACTGACCACCAGAGCTTGAAATATTTGCATACGCAGAAAGAGCTCAACCGAAGACAACGTCGGTGGATGGAATTCCTCGAGGATTATGATTGCCGTATTCAGTACCATCCGGGCAAGGCCAACGTGGTAGCAGACGCCTTGAGTAGGCAAGCGAAGGCAGCTAGCTTGGAAGGAACCTCCACCGGTTTAACATCAACGGCAGGGAGATATCATCTGGTTTCGCAGCCGAGGATTGCAAATCTCTCTGTTAGACCGGATTTGGTTTAGAGACTCAGGAACAAACAAAGTACTGACGAGTAGATTCAGAGACAAATTGTCAGGATGCAGAATGATCCGAGCTCCTCATTTGCTTTTGACGACATGGGTCTTTTCCGCTTTAAGAATCGTATTTGTGTACCTAAGATTCTGAAGATTGAAATCATGGATGAGGCACACAAGTCCGCATATGCTGTCCATCCGGGAGGCAATAAAATGTATCGAGACCTCAAGACGCAGTATTGGTGGCACGGGATGAAAAGAGAGGTTGCCGATTTTGTGAAACGGTGTTTGACTTGCCAGCAGGTTAAAGTCGAGCATCAACAACCAGGTGGAACTCTACAACCGCTTCCTATCCCAGATTGGAAGTGGGAGGAAATTGCAATGGATTTCATGTCCGGGTTACCGAGAGTTCGAGGTGGTTTCGATACAATTTGGGTAATTGTGGATCGCTTGACGAAATCTGCTCATTTCATCCCCATTAGAAAGACGACTAATGTCAAGAAGCTCGCAGCATTGTATATTGAGCTGATTGTGAAGCTACATGGAGTTCCGGTGAGTATTGTATCTGATCGAGATCCCAAGTTCACTTCTCGACTGTGGCAAGAGATTCATAAGAATTTGGGTACGAATCTGAAGTTCAGTACTGCAGCTCACCCACAAACCGATGGTCAGTCTGAGAGAACCATCAAGATTTTAGGCGATATGTTACGAGCTTGTGCTCTCGACTTTTCCACGAGTTGGGACAAGCAATTGCCGCTCATTGAATTCGCCTATAACAACAGTTATCAAGCAACGATCGGGATGCCTCCGTATGAAGCTTTATATGGTCGTAAGTGCCGATCCCCTCTTTATTGGGAATTAGAAGATTGGCGAAGGACTAAAGACGGAGTTGAACGAGCTCTTCCTTTGAAGACGATCCAAGAAACTCTTGATAAGATTGCAATCATCCGGCAGAGGATGAAAGCTGCCCAGGATCGACAGAAGAGCTACGCCGATAAGAGACGCCGGGATTGGGAATTTGAAGAAGGAGACAAAGTGTTTCTTAAAGCAACGTTGAGGAAAGGATTCGCTAGAGTGGGAAAAGGTGGAAAACTCAGTCCGAGATATTTGGGTCCTTACGAGATTCTTGAACGGATTGGGAAGACCACTTACCACCTGAATTTGCCCTCAACTTTGACCGGGATTCACAATGTTTTCCATGTTTCACAACTCCGGAAAAATTATCCCGACGAGTCTCACGTTCTTCGAGATGAAGAAGTCCAAGTGGAGCCCGACTTGACAATAGAGTTGAAGCCCGTTGAGATTCAAGATCGTAAATTCAAGCAACTTCGTAATCGGCAAATTCCTTTGGTTCGTGTGTTGTGGAGGAACCGAACCACCGAGCAAGTAACTTGGGAGACGGAAGAGAAGATGCGAACTCACTACCCCGAGTTATTTTCCGAGTCGAATTAGAATCTGGGGACCAGATTCTTTGAACGGGGGGATATTGTAACGCCCCGCTATTTTTCTGAGGTAAGTTTCGGTGCGTTAGCCGAATTATTTATGAATTATGTGAATATTTTTGAGTTATGTGATTATTTGCAATTTATGTGGTGATTTGGGAGAATTTTAATAATTGTGGTTATTTGAGATTTTAAATCTCGTATTGTTATCGAGGGCTAAATTTGGGTCATTTTGACTGTAATATAGATTAATTTCGATAAGTAGACCTTTTAGCCCGAAATAGCGATTTTCTGTATTCTCGGACTGGCTCGAGTTCGAGCCGGTATATCTTTTCTCCCTTTTTGACTTTTACGGTTCTCTCTCTCTTCTCTCACTTCTCACTTCTCTTTATCACCATCTACAATCTTCTTCTTTTTTTCTTTCATCACCCACACGAGAGCAACAACCAATTTTCACAACTCCTCCAACTTCAAGTTTCAAGCTTCTACTTCTCAACTTTGGCTTATTAAGTGATCAAGGAAGAATTGTCAACTTATAGCTTTTCCATTGAAGCTCTCTTCTTCCTGCTTTTTGCTATTTCTCTTCTTTGAGGTAAGTTGCCCATCTTTGCATTTCTTGGACTTTTGTTGGTTTATTAGTTGATGAGATGATGGAATATGACTTGATGAATGATTATTAAGCTCCTTGAAGCATGATTGAACTCATATCCATCAAAACTCCATTAACACTATTTGAAGCTTAAATGGGTTTGTTTGTAATATTGATTCCATGGCTCCAAATGCTTGTTTTTTTTAGGTTTTCATGCTATATGGTGATATTGAGCATTTAGGTTGAGTTTTGTGAAGTTTGGGAAAAAAAAAAATGAATTTTTGGGCATTTTTGAGGAAGACGATGAACAGTACCCGAACCTCATTTTTTCTAATTCTTTCACCACTAAAAATCCTAAAATATTAAAACTAAGATATTCTGAAAGTTTCGTGGTGATCGGACATGTTCGGGACGTGAATAGTGTTCGGGGGTAGTTTTAGTAATTTTTCAAACGTTTGATTTTTTATCCCTCAAGCTTCTATATCACTCGTATGCCTTCTATGCTTAATATCACTTGTATTTGAACTTGTTTAAGTGCCTTTATGTTTGATTTCATCCTTTTTAAGCGTGTTTTATATTCTTTTTTTTTAAAAGCCGTTCGTCTTATTTGGTTGGGTTGTCGAGTCGTATCTTACCTCGAGGCCCTGTGTATTACAGGTGGGACCCAAGGGGCTAGGACCTAGTTCGTCGAACCTCCGTTTTGCTCTTTTGAAGCCTACAGGTGAGGATTTAAATTTTTTTAACTGAAGTATGGACAAATATTTGAAAAAATATTATCCCTTTTGTATTTCAATTATATGATTTGTCAATATTTGAATAAAAGGGTTTCTTATCAAAATGATATATGTATATTTTGATCAAATGGTTTAAAAATAGAGACAAGAGAACTCCTTTGATTTTAAAGTAACTTTTGGTCATGAATCTCGTTCGTATGCTCCGTGTCTACTCGGCCACGTGACGAGAAACTAAGACGGTTACATACCTTGTCTCGAAAGACCCTTTGTGGTCAACTGAAATATTTCAAAAGCGAGTTGAATATTACACTTAGCCCATTGAGGACGCTTTTGGGGAAATTTGGGCCTGGATTATATAATAGGTGGAGACCCGGAGACGTGCGTCTGGGGTGAAGCCCATTGTATAGTCCAGATTATATATAGATGGAGACCCAGTGACGATCATCTAATATATAATCAAAGGGTATTATTCATTGCTAGTCGGAGGCAGTCTAGCTTGGGTAATACTTACACTGGTGCTATTAATCGGTTATGGTGAAATATCGGGTTGCTCCTTGATAAGCCAAACGGTGTGTGGGATTTATTATGATTTTGAAATGATTTTTGGAGTTATAAGGAGATGGCCCGTTCTCGCCGGGAATTAAATGTCTTACAAAAAAAAATGTTATATTTTTAAGTTGATTCACAAAGCTTTGATGAATTGTAAAGAGAACGTATCGCCATTAGATTCATTTCTATCAACCAAAGCGTGGATTAATCAAGTTCTAATATTACATATATTCCCTACCTCACTGTGTTCGTTTAACTCACTCCTCTTTTGGTTCATGCTTCAGGTTTAGAAGTTCGACATCTCATTGTCGACTCTGGCAGCAGTGGTCGTAGGCTTTCCGAGTCGTCTTTGTCGGTCTTTGTAGTTATTTTTGTTAGATCGACGTTTTCATGACTTGAACTATATGTTAACTTTCATGTCGATGTATATTTGTTGAAGCATGTTAAAATTCTCCCTGTGAGGGATTTCAAATGATGATATTGTTTTGAGCTTTTGATGGGCATTGTTCATACTTATGTCCCTCTTGCTATCATTTTGCTTCCGTATGTGGTTATTGTTGTTGTTTTGTTGTTGGGGAAACACTGTTGCCAGGTTATGAAATCCCGTTGTCCGGGGCGGGTTTTCGAGTGGAGGTCCTTAACCGTCACTCGGGGTCTCGTTCCGGTCCGGGGATTGTGATGTAGGGACGTCACAAAAAGTCTTCCCATATGATGAAAAGATTGTTGTAGAACATCTCTCGCACCTTTTCAATGATACAAGGGTCCATGATAAGGTTGTTACGAGTTGTAATATTTTCAGTCAAAATACTACACTTACATACATTCCACAAGAATTTTATAATTATAAAAAATATCAAATTTTAGGATTTCAATAGAATTTTATCAAAATTTTAATGAAATATTTTTAACAGAACCTTAAATTTTGATATGTTTTATAATTTTAGGATATACATGTATTATTTTGACTAAAGAATCACTTGTAGTTAATTAGCAAATTCTATTTGGAAAATGTGTAATTAACCCAAAATATAAAAACATCTCAACCACCCCTTTCTGAATTTGGAGGCGTGGAAAGCTTGTGATGTAACTATGCTTGCTAATGGATGTCATGCATGGTACCATAAATTGAAATAGAAAATTCTTAAATTTAATACTAACCCAACATATAGTGGGTTGGTGAAATTTTGTACATTAGTCCACTTTGGTATCCTAATTAATCTGAAAAAATAATGTCTCCTTCCTTTCCTGCCACATTTATAGTAATCTTTTAATGAACCTATTAAACAGAAAAAAAAAACAAAACAAAACAAAAAACAAAAGGAAAAAAGAATACAGAATGGAGAAACAACAAATCTCCTCACCAAAAAAAGATAATGATTTTTTCCTATCCGAATTATAACGATTTTTACATTTTATCATCTAAACTTTTTTTTCTCACAGTTTGTCTTCTGAACTACATAAATTTTTGCAATTTGCCATATCCGACAGAAATATAGCACCAAAAAATTGCATCGTGTCATATAAGAAACATAGGTGCACGTTGTATTAAGCGAGGAAGAAGTAGAACACGAAATATTGCACTATCTAGAAGAAGAAACGCTAACGAGAAGCTTTTGATTGAGATACCTGAGGAGGTTAACCGAATTGTGGGAGTAAACAGTCAGTTTGCCATCACTGAGGCTGGTTGTTTGACAAGAAGATTTGCACCTCTCCAAGTGACTAAATGGGCCAAAATTGATGAGGATAAAAAGCAAGCTTTGCTACGGGATTTCAAAGTATGCATGTTTTGTTGGTTAAATTTGTATCTATAATTTTTATTGGTGTTACTTATCACATTCATGAATAATGATTTTAATTGTTTACGGCATGTTTGTAGGGTTCCTTCAATTCTGGAGAAAGTCTGCGTTGCGATGATGTAATATTTTCCCAAATGAAGACACATTATAGAAACTATTGCCACAGGCTTTATAAAAACTTTTTCCAAAAAGGAATCAGTCCAGAACATGTAGATCCAGAAGATTGGGAATATCTTTGCAATTATTTTGCTACAGAGGAATTTCAGGTATTTTTCAAAAAGTTTTAGTCCCTAAATATATATAAATAACGTATGTGGTATCTCTTTGACTTTGTTGAAGAGACTTAGCCGGCGCAACAAAGAAAATCGAGCTGTGCAAGACACACAACACATTAACGGTGCAAAATCTTTTGCTCGAACTTGCCGAGAGAGAGGGTAAGTACTAGTAAATATGTTTTCGAAGCTCAAATAAAAAAGAATAATTATATATTTGTTTTGATTTGTAGGAAGAGAAGAAAGGTGATATTGTGGGTCCAATTGAATTGTACAAATTAACTCGATATAAAGTACATTAGGAAGGGGCGGCTGAAGAAGGGAGTTGGGTTAGTGAAACTGCAAAAGAAAATTACGTAAGTTCTCTTTTTATTTTCAGTAATTAGATTAATTATTTTTGTTGGATTATGTTCAAAATACCCGCGTTTTTTTCCGTCATATTTGTAGTAATAATTAATATTAATTGCTGATGGTATATATAAGCTGAGTTCA
The DNA here is from genome assembly GCA_958496215.1 of Verbena officinalis. Taxonomy (NCBI): domain Eukaryota; kingdom Viridiplantae; phylum Streptophyta; class Magnoliopsida; order Lamiales; family Verbenaceae; genus Verbena; species Verbena officinalis. The sequence continues at coordinate 5,897,384 of OY292388.1, forward strand.
TTGAAATAATTATTAATTTTAGATGCAAATGCAATGAGTTTTCGGTTATCACTCTTTATCATGGAAGGAAAATATTATCTGCCTTTACATAGAATTCAGACACAGTTTACATTTTTGGTATTGCTTAAAGGTATTTTTTCCTATTATCACAAACATATGTAAAGCTTTTAGCTTTTTAGATTGTTGTTGAGTTTACCTCATTTTTTCAGAAGTAGTAAGATTAGATTCTGTGAACTGCTTGTCATTTAGCAGGTATTCCAGAAATGATTATGAAGAATATCTTATCTTTCCATTATATTAATATGGCTTTAATATTATTTTTTTTGGCTTCATAGGAAAAAATGGTGAAGCTTCTTCATGAAAAACAATTAGCCGGTGAAAATGAAGTGGATGAGGAGCAAATTTGTGTTGAAGTTTTAGGATACAAATCTGGTTATATACGTGGTAGAGAGGCCGGACCAAAACCTAATAGGTCATCACGAAAAAGTTATCGGGAAGAGCTAGATAAAACAAACAGAAATCTTATTGAACGAGCTACGAAAGCTGAGCAACAAGCTCAAGAGTTCTCTGAGAAGCTGGAAAATCAAAGTGCTGTGATTGAAGAGATGAAAGAAGGTTTATTTGCCACCCAAATGGCAATGAAAGAAAGTCAAAAGTGTACATCCGAGTTGATGGCATTTTTTGAGCAGTTTCATTATCAGAAAAGTCAATTCCCATCTACTTCACCCAGGTATAGAGCACACTGATTCCTTTTTTAAATTCATAAAATTTTTTATGTATTAAACATATATTTTATGCATCTAGGTTCCCAATGAAGCTAGCTCATAGTCAACAAAGCATCCACACATCCACACATGGATTTTCTGCACAAAAGATCCAAAGCTCTAGCAATGAATTTGATGTGTTCGTTCCTCTTCTCTCAGTCTTACTACTTTATTATCAATTTTCCAGATTTATTTTCTTCTTCTGATTTTGTGTGTATCTAACTACTATCATTTTTATTTGCTTTTGTTTTAGTTATAAAAATGAACCTGGGCTAAGAGAATTGCTTCGAGAGGTGGGTAAATGTTAGGTGTTGGTAACTACAATTGGACTTTTCAGCTATTTTGTAATTTCATTTTAAGGTCAATTTCCATGTAATAGAAATTAGCATATCAAGACAATGTAGTTTTTAGTATACTAAGAACAGTTTAATGATGAATGATAATCATGGCTTTAGTATATGTTTTTTGTTAATAATATGTGATATTGATCTAATTTTAGTTTATTTGTGCTATTGATAATATTATAGAGGATTGACTACAGGGATTGCCAATAATATCCCGAACCTACGAATGTGGGATTGAGGCAAGAATTGAAGCACGAATAGAAATGAAACATGAAAGGAAATGTGGCAATAAGAATTCTTGTCACCAAATGTATTGCTTTGTGGTGGCAAGATGATTCTTGTCAACAAATATAATGTGTTTGGTGACAAGAATTTTATGTTTGGTGACAAGAAATATAGGTTTTGGTGATAATATAAGTTATCACCATTTAGAGTGAATTGGTCACAAGAGCAATATTGCCACTAATATTCTATGTATATTATAAAAGTATGAGTAGTTTGTTACTTTTATGTGAAGAGTAAAATATCCCTTTAATGACACATATTCTTATTAAAAAACGTACAAATATGTAAATCTATAATTATATAAATAATAATAATAAATTATTTAATAATACTAGAATTCTAATAGGAATAAGATTCTAGAAATTTTAATAAATAATAATAATAAATTAAATAATAATAATAAATTAATTAATAATACTAGAATTCTAATAGGGATAGGATTCTAGAAATTTTAAATAAAGAATTCTTATTATATATATATATATATATATATATATATATATATATATATATATCAATTATTAAAGTTTCCTAAAAATAATACTATTACGTAGACTAATAAAATAATAGCATTGAATTTGTTATTTCAAATGATTTGGAAAAATCTTGCCTACCTTTAAAGTAATAAATTGTAAATAGCATTAGAAATTGTTTCTTTTCACCAAAAAAAAAAAAAAATAGAAATTATTTCCATTATTTTCTTTTCCAATCATTTACTGTTATATATCATATAATACCTAGGGCAAAAATATAAAAACATGATATTCTATGAAAAAACGAACAAATAAATAAGTTGATATATATAAAGGAGATAAAAGTAAATAAATTTTTTAATTAAATCCTAATCTGATTTGATTAATATAAAACCATAATAACACATATTATATATCTATATTTATTATTTATTTATTTTATTTTTTTATTATAAAAGTATGTATAGTTTTCGAATTTCATCTTGAAACTTATTAATCGTCTAAGATAAACCTTGGAATAATATTTTCAATAATCATCATGTAAAGAATAATTATGTAATTCTGTATAATTTTGAAAAAATATTTAGTTAAGTAAAAGTAAAATTCTTTTTTAAATTAGAAATAATGCCATAATATATCTAATACTATATCTAAAAGATATAAAAGACATACCAAAGTCTTTTATAATAAGGATTCTTTCAATTTAATATTGTTATAGTACTTATTATATTTATTTATATTTTATTTTATGTATATTCGGTCTTTAAAAAAATGTATGCAACTGAAATATTTTATTACATCCAAAAAAATAAAATAATAGTAATTATTATTCTATAAACTTAAAAAACTCTATTTAATAATTAATAAAAGACCTAATACACAATACAAACAGATGTATATAATATAATAATAATTTAATTATATAATAAAGTTCTACAAATAAAAAATTGTAGTAAAGTTATGTGAAAAGGCGATAAAGTAATTCAATAAAATTATTAGAATTAATATATTTATAATAATTAATAGTGTTTTTATAAGTTAGAAGAAAGAAGAAACAAAAGGTAAAATATAATAACATATTGAAATTAGTTCGGAAGAATAAAAAGGGGAGAAAAGATAATAAATAAAAATTTAGAGAATAAATAAATAAGAAACAAAATAGTTAGCATATTAAAGTTGGGTACAATAAGGTCTTCAATATTTTAAAAAATGAACTGGTTGAATTAAATACATATATTTTTATGAAGTCTTGCTAAATAGAGTTAATATGCATGTTAAGTTGGTTTGCTAAAATTATATCGAGAATTACTTAAATTTTAATAGATTAGGTGAAAGATAATTGTATATAAAAGAGAGAAAATCATATAAGAACAAGTTAAGAAAGTAAGTGGGGGAATAAAAAAGAAAATAAAATAAGTAAAAAGAAAAAATAAAGATAAGAATTAGGTAGAGTAAATGTAGCACCCCGAAATCAATGCAGAAATTGATTCAGTAGCCTCACATGGGCTGCTGCACCTTGTGCGCAGGGTCGTGTGGGGCAGGAGCGCACGGGCTACCGCACCACGTGCGTGAGGCCGTGTGGTCCTCCTGACCTTGTCCCACATCGGAATAACATACAGAAAAGTAAGGGTTTATAATCTAACCTCAAAGTACAACCAACATGGGTTAACCCTCTTTAGGCCAGTGGTTCATAGGCTAAACTTTAGGATTGTGCTCTGTGGGGGCGAAGGTTATACCCGCGCGTTCAACGGGCGTCCAAGCAGGGAGGGTTCTCTCCGCGTCCGGGGCCGTGACAGTAAAAGTATATAAAAAATTGATAATCCAAAATCACAAGTAGAATTCAGAGAGAGAGAGAGAGAGAGAGTACATAAAGTGATGAAAAACAGAAAGGAGAGAGAGGAGAGTGATTAAAAAATTCAAGAGAGTCAAGAGAGAAAACGTGTTGAAGGAGAAAAATTAAATTAAATTTGTGTGTGATAGAGGTGGATGGGTATAGAATTAAAGAGGAGGGTGGATGTGAAATGACTAGATTTTGTAGTGAATTTCACTCCGAATTAAATTTCAAATACAGCGAACTTAATTATGGATTTTTGTAATTTACAAATACATTTGCAAGAGTAACGATAAATTAAAAAATAAATAAATAATTATTCTATACGCGCAACGCGCGTGTTTTATATATACTGCACCATTTTTACCACTCAACTCCCCGGCACGTAATGCACACACCCTCACAGCCACTCCATCTGCGAACCGAACAAGACCACAAGCAGACCTAAAATCTGAGGCTCTATATTTCAGTGAGGGCCATTTACTGATCACTCTTATTTTAATCTCATCCTCATTGGAATGTAATGCACACAACCTTACCAACACTCATAGTATAACTCCAGAGATCAGAAATTTGCATAAGGAAAAAGGAACCAAATTAAAACTACATCAGGTGATTAAAGCTCTCTTAATAAATAAAGAATTTAAAAAAAAAATGGCAATCTTCCGTTATCTTTTATTTTTGATTAATCAATCTGCCAACTCAAACTTCTCAACCTTGGAATTCAAATCTCCATAAACCAATCCCTGCAACAATTCATGAATAATATGTCTCCTTCCCTTGTCCGAAATTGATATACTTATTTATATTCTTTATATGATTTTTAGATATAATGAAATCTTTTATATAAAAAATATACGCATCTAATATATACTTTATTATAATCAACTCTAAAAATAAATGGTCTCTTTGAGGTAAACTGTGTAAAAATTCAAAAAATATTTCGATCAAAAATCAATTATTATAGTCCACTTTTCACTTATGGACTATTTTTTAGTGAAAAAGAGGTTAACTAAATTACTGGAACAAATGGCATCTCATGTTTACGTACATAATTATTTAGTTTAATAATAAAACATTCATGAGAAAATAATTATAGACATCTTAACTTAATAAACCTATATTATTTTTATTATATTTTATTATTGTATTATAATAGTATATGTATCTTATAAAAATACAAATGACTTTCGAATATCTTACAAACTTTTTTAAAGCACTAAGTAACCTTTCATTAATACATTTAATAATTATTATCTAATGAATAATTATGTAATTTTATATTAATTCTAAAAATTAGTTAATTAAGTAGAAATAATGTTAATACGAATTAGTAATTATAATGAAAACAACAAATTAAATTATCTGATGGTATCATATATTTTGTTCTTGGTCCACCAAAGTAAAAAGTCCTAATCCGACTAAGAATCTAATCCGAAAATAAAGATAAACTTCTATTAAACAAATGAGTCTGATTCCTACTAGGATTTGGACTACGAATATGCTTATATAAAATGTACAACTCTCAGTATTCAAGACACATTAAAAATAACTTAAAATTATACATCTAAATTATTGAAGAGAGAAAAAATAATGTGTGTGTTAATGTAATGTTTGGTGTTTTATCTTTATGTGAATATATATTTGTAGTACTTTAATATATTATAAATAAATGGAAAATAAAAAAAATTAAATTAATTAAAATAGAAAGTAGAAGAAAACATTAAAATAATAAAGGGTAAAAATATAAAAGGAGACATAACAGAGATTCAAAAGAAAATAAAAATAATAAATAATTTTTTTGACATTTTAAATTTCAAGTGAAACTATAGCGGGCGCCCCAAATGGGTAACGCACGCCCCGCACCGAGTCTCAATCCGAAGCCGAAAAGGAAATCCGACCCTAAACTGAAACCCGGCGACCAGCAAACTCATTTACTCAATCACTAGGTGGGGCTTTTTGTAAAAACAACTGACGACAACAATGCGGAAGCGGAAGCAACAACAAACAAAACGAATTCTACAAAAGGGAAATTAAAGCAATAAACCAATTGCGCAAATAGTTAAAGCCCACCAAGGCTAGCGGAATTCACTCACAGAAGCTTAAACGGGTTCAACATTAAATAATCCCGAACGTTAATTACATAATTTTTCCATACAATCATCATAACATGGATAGCTAAGAAGTCATAATAAAATTGACTAAATACAAGATGAATGTACTACCGCAAAACCAGACTCGACAATGCCAACCTAGTAACCACCTGAAACAGATAAGGGTTAAAGCAGAGAGGGTTAGTCAAAAGACTAAGTGAGGGGGAAAACGGGAGTACATACATAATAGCATACAGGAATAAATCACCATTTTAATTTAAAGAAAAACAAACGTAAAAGAAGGGTTTTCATAAACATTCGGTGATTTATCATAACATAACATAACGAGACATATCATATTGCTCGGCGAGTCGAGCCCTCAACTCCTCATATCAAAACATACCTGAAAACTTACCAACCGTATTCCTCCCATATAGCAGAAGGACCGCTAAATCCAAACTGCTCAGGATATAGGCATAGCTTGTGTCTCATTTGACACGAAGTCAACCGCCGCAGGAGCAGAAAGGTTGCCGCTCTGGCCTAACCCGTGCTCCCGGTACATATGGAGCAAGCCATCAAATTCCACCGTAGACCCGCTGTCTATCCGGCTTCATCCGATCGCCATACTCTGGGGCCCACATAACATAACGGACACACATATCATATCTTGCATTTCATAACTATCATTTTCCTATTAGAATAGGAATCAAGACGTTTCAGGGAGGGCCAAAAGGGTCGTTCGAGACAGGCGGTGTAACGGCAGGAAACATAACCGGGTATTCCATCATCAGGGGGGGGGGGGGGGGAGAAATCCGCCCTAACGACTTCACTCAACAAGAAGGTTTCCAAACCCAAAATTACATTTAAATCAAAACATAGTTCGCTTGTCTCTTTTTGAAAACCTTTCGAAATCATATACTTAGTACATTTTGATATCAAATTCGTTGTTTTTAAACCTCATAAAAGTAATAAGCATAATGTATTTACTAAGTATAGTAATACGGGATGAAAACATAAACTACACATGCGAGGCTTATTTAGTGAGGCTTAATAGTACATATCTACATAATACGGGATAACAACAGAAACCTCACCTGGCGACAACCAAAAGAAAGCCCAAAACGGAAGCGAACAACCTAATCCACGAGAGTGGAACCTGCAACTGAAAAACGACATAACCACGTCAGACTTACAACGACGCACGGCTCATACCAAAGCATAGAAACACGTAAAAGCACATCAAACGATCAAATACGGCATTTAGGTTCAAATTAGAAATAAATGAAGCAATTCTCGAATTCAGATAGGCAAACGAAGTTCAAATGCAACTAGATTTCATGAACATGCTTAATACATAATAAGGAAGCATGCATTCAAGTTTCGGAGGAAACGGACATCTTATGCAAAAGTTGGGAAATTCATCGGAAACATCGAACACACTATTCACAATCCCGAACATGCAATAAATTCATAAATCATGCAATTCAAATTCATATCATAGATAAAGAATACACGAGCGAAGAAAAAATTTAGAAAAGACGAGTCCCGGAGGGACCTATAGTGCAAAATGCACTGAAACATACAGAAGGCTCAGGCTGCAAAACAGCTCCACACGGCCTCATGCTCACGGGCTCAAGGTCGTGTGCACCGGCAGTGCACAACAAAACTTCATGCACGGTCTCCTGCACGGCCGTGTGAGAGACCGTGCACCCTCACACGGGCTCGTCACACCCCGTGTGCAGAGCCCGTGCACGTCAAGAAACAGCAGAACACTTCGTAGAACAGAAAAACCACGCGATTCAAACCAAAAATACACATTTAATCCACAAAGCGTTAATCACTCATGCTAATTTTCATATATGATTATCCACAACATCTAGGCTACGTATAGAAACAATAATCACGAAAAACCATCTATAATCTCATTCAAAATCATATAAAACCTAACATATTCAACTATATACAAAAATCCAAAAATCAAAGTAAATAAGGCATTAATCGAGAAAGACGTGTCGCAGCCCCGGGCGCGGAGAGGAGAACCCTCACGACGGCACCCGTTGGACGCGCGGGTATAAGCTTCACCACCACTGAGCACAACCCTAAAGTTTGGCTTGAAACCACTTGCCAAAAGGTGATGCACCACATGGTAGTTGTGCTTGGAAGATCACTTATAAACCCTTCACATTACTTATGTTTTTCCTAAGTGGGACAAATGCCCACATGGTACATATTTCTCAAGTTTGGGGTGTTACATTCACCCCTCCTTGAGAGCGTAATGTCCTCATTACGCCGTGACATAGGATCGTGGCTTCCCGCCAGTGGAGAAGCTTCCCACAACACGCCGAGCGGAGCCCCTTTAGCGGTGACTCACGACTCATGTCATGTGTGGAACATGCATTCCCATAGCTGACGGTTGGCTCTGATACCATTTGTCGCAGCCCCGGGCGCGGAGAGGAGAACCCTCATGACGGCACCCGTTGGACGCGCGGGTATAAGCTTCACCACCACTGAGCACAACCCTAAAGTTTGGCTTGAAACCACTTGCCAAAAGGTGATGCACCACATGGTAGTTGTGCTTGGAAGATCACTTATAAACCCTTCACATTACTTATGTTTTTCCTATGTGGGACAAATGCCCACATGGTACATATTTTTCAAGTTTGGGGTGTTACAAGACGTGAGAAGCTTACTTGTAGATAAGGTCGAGAGGAGTTCGTAGGATTTCACGGCTCGGAATTCGGTCGAGAAACGGAGTCGGGACGATCGATTGAACTCCTTCTTCTTCCTTCCTTTTCTTTTCTTTCTTCTCTTCTTTTCTCCTCTGTTGTTTCGCATGAATGGGTGGAGAGAGAGAGAAGTGAGACCTAAGTCAAAAGTTGACTTGGTCGAAGAAACGAAGAGGCATTTTCGTAATTTTACAAAAATAGTTCAAAAAGACAAGTTATCTAAATAATACATAATTACAGTCAAAATTCATAAAATTAAACGCACATTGACATATCATGGTTTAAAAATCAAAATTCACTAATTCGTGAAAATGTTATAAAATCACATAATAATTAACAAAGTAAATCATGAACCGCGTAAGAAAATCGGTTCGGGTTCCCGGTTCATAACTCGAATCTTCAGGACGTTACAGAGAAACTAATGTTAGTTAGTAGATGTCTCATAAGTAAATATATTTTAGAAATTTATCCTATTGAACTCATATATATATATATATATATATATATACTTATTAAAGTTAGATTGCATGTTAAATAAGGTTTGTAGCCTTTTTTTTCTATATGAATATGTATTTTTTGTTCTTTAATATATTATTAAAAATAATAAATTTGTGACTTATTTATTTTTCTGAGTGAAGGTGAGACTTTGACATTAAGTAAAGAGGTGAGAAGACATAGGAGAAAGAAGAAAAAAGAAAGAAAAATATAAAAATACATTGTCTCAATCAAGATATAAAATGGGATAGAATTTAAAGTATATAAGAAATTGTATTTAAACATGGTAAATAATCCTCACACAATTTTTTTTCATATGTTCGTAAATTTTATAAATATATTTATAAATATTGATAGTTTAAATAGGAATTGTATTTAAACATGATAAATAGTCCTCGCAAGAAATTATTTATTTTTACTTTCATATGTTCGTAAATTTTATAAATATATTTACAAAAATAATAGTTTAAAAAATAAAATGAATAACTATTCTTAACGCGCAACGCGCCTGCTTTTTAATAGTAATAGTAAAAGTGACAATGTTCTTTTGTTGTCAATAAAGAGAATTGGTGACATAGGTAGGGTGATAATCTTGTGACAACAATATGTTGTCATTAAATATAATTAGCGACAATATTAGGATATTTAGTGACAATTAGCATTGCCACTCATAATAAAATTTGTTGTAGTACGTTCGGATTCGGATTCGGATTATCTAACAATTTTTCAATATTTTTTTAATTTAATTTTCCAGCCTAATTTATTACCTCTTAGCCCAATTGAAAAATATGTTACGGCCTATTTATAATGTACACAATTATAATATAAAATTGTAGTGTACTAAAATTGCAATTTTATTTTCTAAAATTGATAATTGTTTAATAGCTATTAGAGTATTAGTTAAATCTTTGATTCTCTAGTCCACTTAAATGTGTGCATGGACACTTCTAATGCACGGATACTTCGAAATCTTGTCCTGCGCAGTGTCGGATACGGATACGGATTCGACAAGGCTCTGACACGTGTCCGACACGGCAAAATTGTGTTTGAAATAAAAAGAAAAAAGAAAAAAAATAGGACACGATATCAGACACAACTTGGGGAGTATCGGACACGGCTGAGGAAAGTGTCCAATACAACGGGGTAAATTTTATAATTTTTTAAAAATTTTTGAGCTTTTTTGAATTTTTTAAAAACTCCACCCCCCCCCTTTCTCTCTCTCTCCTCTCTCTCTCTCTGCTCTCATTAGTCATCGGCAACTGTATTCTTCTTCTCCCTTTATTTTTTCTTTTTGTTTTTTGTATTTTTCTTTTGATTTTTGCTATTCAAGTTCAATCAATAATTGAATGAAAAATTCAACTCAGCATATTGCTTTTATTCCTTTGTTTTAAATGTTGAATAATTGTATATATATTTTATATATTGCATAAATTAGTGAATAATAAATGTATATATATATATATATATATTTAATATAGCCGTGTCGTATCCTAAATTTTTGAAAAAAACTCGTGTAACCATGACTGTGTTGTGTCGTATCCGTGTCGCCATGTCCACTAAAAAAGACCCTAACATCAACCTAATTTTCTAATATATATCATTTCAATGAGCTACAGAACAATTTATATTTTTTTAAAAATCCTTTATAAATTTTCTTTTAAAAACTATTACATATCACTATCTCTATTTTATTAATACCTATTTTATTCACCTAATTTTTTTATATACAAAATATGATTATATTATTACATATTACCATCTCATATAAAAACATGTATATATAGAGATAGTATTTAAAATTCGGATCCTCTCAATGTAATAATGATTGTGTATATTTATATTATATTTAACCGTATTAAATGTCAGAAGATGGACCCAATAAAATATGGGATGATTAATAGCAAATTTATAGAAAACGGCAATTGCGTGTTTGCTAATTAGATAAGGAAGAAAGGAATATGTTTTTATAATAGTTCTTTACATTTAGTCCCCAGAACTCTTTTTTAATCTCAATATTCATGAATTTGTGGTTTTTCGCCATCAAACATTTCGAAAATGGTAATTTTTTTGAGATACCGGACTAATTTGCCAGTAAAAAAATTGGTGTCCCAAAAATACAAATTGGTCGAGTTGGTATCTTTTTTTCGCATTTCTCCCAATACTTCACCATTCATGGTAAGTACTAGCCCACTCAAATTGAGGGTGACTATCAATTAAACAAGATATAAAGTAAAATTGTGGCTGAAAATATTCAATTTTTTATCTTTTTGATGTCTTGAAAATAATACAAAAATTTAAAAGTACAGCAAAACCCACTTTTCTATCGTATGGGTTTTTTGGAAGTGGAATTGGTAATACTTGAAGAACATTATGTGTTGAAAAAATTTAAAAATATTATTGGAGACTTCGAACAAAATTTTTTTAGTCCTTGTTTTGCATTTTAAATCGCTAAGTTGTCGCTGAAATTTACAATATGCGGAACTTAAATTGTAAAACAAAATACTTTAAAACTTAGAATGCGATAAGTGCATAGTTACGGGACTAACAATGCATTTTGGCCTGTTTTTACTAGTCTCTTATAAATACGTGTGAACTTCCTCTTATAGTACCTTATTTTAACCAAAGTCCCCCAATATAAAATTTTTTTTCGTGATGGGGAGCACCCCATTTGGATTGGCAATTTCTTTTAGTATATATATAGACTCTCATTTGATTAAAGAAAGAAGAACCTTATTAATCCCGAAACATGTCGTTTTGTTAACATCATGAATAGTTTGCTGAATTTACGAATCACATATATATTGTATTTTTTTATCGTGCATGGCTTTGAAATTAGTAATTATGTGTAATGTGATATATATAATTCTGAAAACCTTAGAAAAGTGAAGCATATATAATTAGAAAATCTATGTTTATTAGGAAACATAAGTATGTTGAGACTTGAGATCACATACAAGTTGGTTGCATAATAATAATATAATATGTTGTACAGTACGTGTAGCGTGCAATTCATGCAATTATACGGCGTGGCCTTTCTATAATCAGTTGTTTATTATAATCATGCAATTTTTGCCAAATTGTTTTAATTGCACGACGATATGTCTTGTTCACACTTCAAATAATAAAAATAAAAATTCAAAAATACTGAAAATAAAATCTTGTAACTAATACTCAGGTTATTGATTTCAAATTTAGTAAAAGTACTTAATTGTATTTAATTGAGTAATTAATTTTTAAAAACAATTTAAAAGAGAAACACAAAATATAAGCATGCATAGAATCTTAATTGTCTTTGCTTTTGCACTTTGCAAAAAGTAAAAGCTTCAATATATTATTAGTTAAGCACTTAAGCTTGTGTCGTATGAGTTACTCACCATGCATGCAAGCGAGGAAGATCACAAGCCCCCTTGAGCTAGCACCCATAAATAGATGATGTAAATTCTTCATTTTATTCAAGCCATTATCCATATACAAATTGAACCCTCCCATATATAGAGCAACTAATTAATAGCAATACGAATGAGTACTGCAGAGATGGCAGCTGAAGCCCAAGCAAAAGCTAAAGCACTAGCAAAAGCAGACGTTCAAGTTCCAGCACGAGTGGTAATTGACACTAAGTACAGCGGAATCACTCGTAACGATTTCCCTGAGGGTTTTGTTTTCGGAGCTGGTACCGCTGCTTACCAGGTCTGTACTGTACGCAATGTTCATGGATTTATCAAGCTCAATATAGATCATTTTGTGTATTATTTAATTAATTAATTAATGTATGATGCTTTGTTTTTGATCTCATGATCGATCAGGTTGAAGGTGCTGCTGCTGTTGGTGGAAGAGGCATTAGCATCTGGGATGTTTTCACCATGAATTCTCCTGGTCTCATCTCTCTTTCTCTACATATATTACTTAATTTTTTATATATTATTTAACCTTGGTTATTAATTAATGCAACGAGCAGTCAATTTTTTATTTTTTTTTTAAATTCGATCCTTGTTTTTGCAAGAAGTCGAACCTCAAACCTCCATGTCTGGTGGTCACTGGGTCAAATCCCAATAGTTTAACATTCAATTCTTGTATCTTTACAGACAGAATTGCTGATGGAAACAACGGAAATACAGCTCTTGATATGTATAACAAATATAAGGTAGATCTTATTTCTCTCTATATATATATTTTTAAAACTTTAAGCATCATTAATTCCATTTGTTACAAATTAAAATCGGTAAACTTATCGGTCTTCTCGTATTCATACTTATATTCAATTTTGCTCTTTTGATCGTCTTGCAGGAAGATATTAAGATGATGAAGAGCATGGGTTTTGATGCATACAGATTCTCGATTTCATGGCCAAGAGTAATTCCTGGTAAGAATATACATATAGATAACAAAGAAAAATATTATATATTATCTAATTAATTAATTAATTAATTGTTTCTTGTATATTAATTACTATAGGTGGAAAAATAAGCCTCGGTGTCAACAGAGAAGGGATCGACTACTATAATGATCTTATCAACACTTGCCTTGTTAATGGTTTGATTCCAAATCATATATATCTATATATATATATATATATATATATATATATATATATATAACTTCTTTAGTTAATTATTTATATATATATATTAATTAATAATTTGTTTAGTTAATGATTTAAATTACTATAATTAGTTGACCGTACGTGCATATTATAATTATATCACATGCATGCAGGCCTTCAGCCCTATGTCACTCTCTTTCACTGGGATCTTCCCTACACACTCGAAAAGGAATATGGTGGTTTCTTGAGCAAAGACATAGTGTACATAACTCATTCACTTTTCTTTTATCATCTATATCGGAATTTGGTCTACATCACGAATTGATTTCTCCTTAAATTTCGATGTCAAATTAAATTACAGGGATGATTTCCGTGATTTTGCGGATTTCTGTTTCTGGGAATTTGGCGATAGAGTGAAACATTGGACCACATTCAATGAGCCATGGACATACTGTAATTTGGGATATGTTCACTGTACTTTTCCACCTGGTAAAAAGATTTATTATGTGAATGACAAATCTGAAGGAGCTGCTGCTGCCGCGCGCGCTGCTTATATATTTGACACCACAAACAATTTGAACAACCTCAGATTTCATAAATATATACCCCCTCCTCCTACTTTCTTGCTCGCAAGCCCTGCTGACAAAAGAGTTGAGGATACCTCTAGTAAACCGGACATGTCCGATTACCAAAAACAAGTGTTTATTGCAGGCAAAAACTTGTGTCTTGCTCATTCAGAGGTAGTTGGGTTATACAAGAGAAAATATAAGGTATGATATTTATTCTTTAGATCAAGAACACAATACCTAATTAAATTAGGAAAAAATTGCAAGAATTGTTCCATACAGCCCATTGTTTATTATTTTCAAATTTTATCCCATAGGTAACTTTTAGGTTTTTGCAATTTTCGTCCTATTTTATTACAAGATAAAAATGAGCAACGAAAATGAGACCGGAAAATTTCAAAGTGACGGAATATATGAAACCTGCATTTTAACCTATTCAATTTTAAATTTAACCCTTATTGATCATTTTCTTTTTATAATATATATGATCTTTTTAAATTATGCATAGACACATCAAAAAGGCGAGATAGGTATAACACTTGTTACCTTCTGGTTTGAGCCTATAAGTGATTCAGAAGAAGATAAAAAAGCAGCGAGAAGAGCATTTGATTCCATGTTCGCATGGTAATTAAGCATATATAATATTTATCATTTTTTATACATATATCCAAATTAATTCAATTTAAATTGCAATTAATTTATATATATATATATATATATATATATTATAATTCTAAAGTTCGTAATGATGATGTTTAATTGATTAATTTAGGGTTTTGGAGCCTCTATTAAAGGGTTCTTGGCCAGAAAATATGCAGTGGTATATGCCCGATGAAGCAGAATTTTCCGAACAAGAATCCAAAATGCTGATAAAAAACAAGATGGACTTTTTAGGTGTTAACTATTACTCAGCCAGATATGTGAAAAACAATCAACCAGTTATTCCCGATCCTAATCCCAATCAACATCCTTACATCAAATATCAGTTCATGACTCTTCTCGGTAAGCTCGATTGATCGATCTTGACAACCTTGTAAACAACATGCATGAGAAATTAATGTATTTTATACTTCTTTCTTCAAATAAATAAACTTTGTATATATATAAATTAATGATGCATTATTTTTTTTCCAATAGAGGAAAAGGATGGCGTGCCTATTGGTCCAGCGGTAAGATTTTGCTTTCGCAAATATCTAATATATATAGTAACTAATTATATATTCATATTTGTTCATCAATCATCACTTATATATTTTGTCCTCTGATATGCATTTAGCCCGGGGTAGCATGGATTCGCATAGTCCCGTGGGGAATCAAGAGCCTCTTGAACAAAATAAATGAATTGTACAATAATTCCGAATACAATGTCCCTCCGGTATACATCACTGAAAATGGTATGTTGATATACAAATTATTAAATTCTCCATTTAAATGAGTTTGAATTTAATTGACAACTTGGGTTATATATATATTAATTAATAATATTAACTTACTGTGCATGGATAGGCTGGGGTGACCTAAGTGATCACAAACTTACTGCCAGTGAAGTTGCTCCCGACACAACAAGGTTGAAATATCATAGAGATCATCTTGGAAATATATTGGATGTAATCAAGTAAGATCTTTAAGCAAATTAATTTCTAAATATATATAAACTAATTTTTAGTTGAATATCGTTATCGAAATTATTTTTTTAACAGGGCGGGTGAGTCAATGGAGAAGAAGTTGGATATAAAAGGTTACTTTGCCTGGTCATGGGCTGATAATTTTGAATGGACTGATGGATACACTGTTAGATTCGGGCTCATGTATATCGACTATGTGAATCATCTCAAAAGATACCCGAAACATTCAGCCATATGGTTCTCTCAGTTTCTAGCCGGAAAGGTTGATGAAGAGATCCTGACAATTGTAGCAGGACCATGGGGTGGGACTGGTGGTAATGCATGGGACGATGGGTCCTACAATGGAGTTCGAGCAATAGAGCTTTCATACAAGGATGTGATTGGCTCCTTCAGTGTGGTTTATGATTTGAATGGTAAACCTTTTGAAGGGCCAAAACATCCTTGTACATATTCCTTCACAACTGTAAAGGTTAGCACGTAGTTTCTTTATTACATTTTCTTCTTCATTTTTATTTTTAGCTAATTATATATACATTAAAAGAAGAGAAATATATAACAATGGCTTTATGTATGCATGACTCCAGATTGAGTTACAATTCCCAGAAGAGTATATAGTGAGTGTGAATGGATTCTATTCTCCTGTGTCTTGGCTTGCTACAAAGACTCCGGTCATACGGTCACTAACATTCAAAACCAACAAGAGAACTTTTGGACCATATGGAACAGAGGAAGGCACTCCTTTTAGTTATCCACTGGAGAATGGCTTAATTGTTGGTTTCAATGGACATACTGGCGAACTCCTTGATTCCATTGGCTTTTACTTGGCACTTTAAGATCATGAGCATATAATATATTTATAAATAAAATGACATCTAGGATGTCTTAGCTTATTTAAATAAAACTCAAATTTGGCTAAGGGTATAATGGTAATCGTTGTTAGTTCTAATACTGACAACTCACATGATATATTTACATAAGGTTCAGAAGTCCTTTGAGGAAGAGGATGATGAAGAGACCCAAGTCTAGAAAAAATATCTGTGTGCTGTAGTGGAAGACTTGATCGATGATGTGTGTATGTTTGGCTTGATTTCAATTCTTGATTTACGTATTGTGTGTCAACTTCAAAGTGTGTGTTCTGTTTGTTTATGAATAATGTACTGTACTGTGTGAAGTACTGTTACTGTCTAGTTTGAGTTCGAACAAGCAAAGTGGTGGAGCTATATATCGAAATTACTGCTCACTAATTTTGCATTTGTCTCTTTAAGTTGTAATGTGATTGCTAATCAATAAAAGTCTTCCCTTATGATTAAAATATTATTGTAGAATATCTCTGGCGTCATTAAACAACAAAAAACATAAGTGGTCTACTTTGATAATATCTCTACAATAAATTCATATATTAAAAAGATAATTATTTATGTATTTTTATTTTATAATATTGAAAATGAAGAGATAATTATTAATTAAGTGATTTTATTTGATGTTTTCTCTATTTAAAAATTCAAGAGATAATTATCAAAAGACATCTGATTGAAGTGCAACTCCCTTTCCCAACTCCTATATAAATGGGTCATGGGTAGTTCATACAACACACTACATTATATATGATGCATTCCTTTTTTCCCAACAGAGAAAAAGCATGGCGTGCCTATTGGTCTAGGGGTAAGATTTTGCTTTCACAAATATCTAATATATATATTAACTAATTATATATTCATATTTGTTCATCAATCATCACTTATATATTTTGTCCTCTGATATGCATTTAGCCCGGGGTAGCATGGATTCGCATAGTTCCGTGGGGAATCAAGAGCCTCTTGAACAAGATAAATGAGTTGTACAACAATTCTGAATACAATGTCCCTCCTGCATATATCACTGAAAATGGTATAATATACTTCCAGTTGCATTGTTGATATACAAATTATTAAATCCTCCATTTAAATGAGTTTGAATTTAATAGTAAGCTTGGGTTATTTTAATTAATAATAACTTAATATTTGTTGTATTTACTATGCATGCATGGATATGACAGGCTGGGGTGACCTAAGTGATCACACACTTACTGCCAATGAAGTTGCTCCCGACACAACGAGGGTGCAGTATCATATAGATCATCTTGGGAATATATTGGATGTAATCAAGTAAGAACTTTAAGCAAATTAATATATATAACTTATTACTTTGCTGAAAAATTATTATATTTTTTATGTATAGCGTGACAAGGTTTACGAAGTTGGATATAAAGGGTTACTTTGCATGGTCGTTGGTTGATAATTTTGAATGGATTGATGGATACACTGTCAGATTCGGACTCATGTATATCGACTATATGAATCATCTCAAAAGATACCCAAAATATTCAGCCATATGGTTCTCTCAGTTTATCGCTGGACAGGTTCACAAGTCCTTTGATCAGGATGATGAAGAGATCTAACGGATATCTAGAAGAAATTGTGAGATGTGGAAGACTTGATCGATCGTGTGCTCTTATATTGAGATCTTTTGGATTTGGTTTGATTTCTTGATTATATGTATTGTGTCAAGACTCGAGTGTGTGTTATGTTTGTTTATGAAGTGTGCTGTCTGGTTTGAGTTTGAATAAATGGTGGAGCTAGCTATGTCGAAAATTAATGCTCACCAATATTGTATTTGCGCTTTTTAAGTTTGTAATGTGTGATTGCTAATCAATAAAAGTCTTCCCATATGATGAAAAGATTGTTGTAAAACATCTCTCGCACCTTTTCAATGATACAAGGTGATGCGTGTAAAATTACGCCTCAATAGATTCTCAACTATATCTCTCTCGAGTTTCTGCAGTATTCTTCGATGTCCCTAATTCATGAAGATTCAAGACTTTATATAGAGAAGGATAGCTCTAATCCCTCTAGGGTAGGTTAAAACTCTTTTTCTCTCCTAGAGCTCCTTCTTTAACTAGGACTCCAATTAGATTACTAGTAGAGCTCTATGAGAAAAGAACCTCTAACTTATTGATATTGGGCTAACCTCAACAATAAAGTCTTCACGAGCTACCAGCCCATTAAAACCTTCTAGGCCGAGCCCAAAAAATGCAATTCATCATCCTAAACTCACACAACCCAAATCCATTGCGGCCCATTGGACCGGGCTCAAAATATGATATACATCACTACTCCCTCTATTCTCTTGAATTCAAAGAATTTAAGGGAATAAATATTACTTGGGGAGCCATAATTGCATGATTAAGATAATCCTTAAAGTCATACCCATAAACTTAACCATTTACGCTTTAAATAAACGAACTTTATTTCAAAATAATGATCTTGATTATTACCAGAAAAATACGAGATTCCATAATTTATAAAGTTATGCATATATAATATAATAAGACTTGGCTCATCACATGCAAGCACGAGCAGTAGTTTGGACTCATCAATTGTGGACGGATTACGTGCCTTCAGCTCGCTCACTTGAATATCGCATCTCTTTCAATTTGAACCGAGCATCATTATGAAATACAATTTTTCCGAGCTGGTCAAACATTTAATTCCGAGCTAAAATCAATCCGTAATCAAGCTAAAATATATTCCACTCCGAGCTAAATTCAATTCATTCCGAGCTAACATACATTTCAGCCCGTGCCAGAACATACATTATTCCGAGCTATACCCTGCAAAGTTTTTGGGATTAGCTCGGCTTAACAGAGCTGAAATATATTTTGTTCCGAGCTATATCCTGGAAAATTTTTGGGTTATAGCTCGGCACTATTTCCCTTTCCGAGCTACACCCCACAAAGTTTTGTGGGTTTAGCTCGGCGTATCGAACTAAAGTACTTTTATTTCGGAGTTCATAACCTACAAAATTGTAGGTCTAGCTCAGCATATTGGGCTAAGATAAAAAATAAAAAAAAACTAAATTCTTTAATCCATTTATGCATGAATTGCGCAAGCCACTTGTATGAATTATCACATGCTTCACTGAACATGAAATGCCCTTTATTACCATCAACGTAACGTGTCCAAATTTTTGACCGAGCAAGCACCTATCCTGTTGTTGATGAGCTAGACCCTGCAAACTTTTGGGTCTAGCTCGTCCATCCGAGCTCAACTATTTTTTAGAAAAAAGTATATTTTCTAAACTTATAAAATTATATTTTCTAAACATTAACTCACCATATACATGCACGAGCTATCATAGAACTTAAAAAAGCATGCATAACTTACACGACTTCCAACTCATGCACAACCTATACAAGCTCCATCTCATTCCCGTTCTTACGGGCTCCGAGCCTCATCATGATGCCTAAGTGATGAGCTAGATCCTGCAAAGTTTTTTAGGTTTAGCTCGTCCCTCCGAGCTGACCATAAGTTTAGTTCCGAGCTAAAATAAATTTCAGTCCGAGCTACACCCTACAAAGTTTTTTGAAATGTAGCTCGGATTGCCGAGCTGAAATATATTTTGTTCCGAGCTATACCCTACAAAGTTTTTGGGATTTAGCTCGGCTTACCGAGCTGAAATATGTTTTGTCCCGAGCTATACCCTACAAAGTTTTTTGGGGTTTAGCTCGGCTTATACCATCCCTAATTTCATGTGCTTTGCAATATTCCAAGCTGATCAAACATTTCTTTCTGAGCTACATTATAATTTAATAAATTAGCTCGATTTTTCCGAGCAAGAGCTTAACATTTTGAGGCTTCTTGTGTCTTTGCAAAGGTAGTACCTAATCCGAACTTTGCCTTCATACAGACTTGGAAACTAACTTGGTCTAGTCGAGCTTAAACCTATTAATTTTTGAAAAGCCGAATCTTCTTCAACCGAGCTAGGTTATTAAGTACAAGCTACATCATTTAAGCTTTCGTTTCTGAGGTCAGAACCTGCACAATATTTAGCCAAACGGAGTTGCATGACTAGCGCGAGCTATAACCCATGACGGTATGGTTCACTTGCAAAATCTTTTGTTTGCGTATTTTTGCAAGTTATTTTTGTTTCCGTTGTTGCTTACTTGAGGGATATTCTATATTCCTTATACTCCCCCCAAGTAACTTGTAAACATTGAGGTTTGTCGATTTAAGTTCCAAAGACCGCCGTTTTAAGGTCTGGAGACCGTCGATTTAAGGTCCAAGGACCGCCGATTTAAGGTCTGGAGACCATCGATTTAAGGTCCAAGGACCGTCGATTTAAGGTCCGGAGACCCGCCGATTTAAGGTCCGGAGACCGTCGATTTAAGGTATGAGGACTGCCGATTTAAGGTCCGGAGACTGTCGATTTAAGGTCCGAGGACTGCCGATTTAAGGTCCGGAGACCGTCGATTTTAAGGTCCGAGGACCGCCGATTTAAGGTTTGGAGACCATTGATTTAAGGTCCGAGGACCGTCGATTTAAGGTATGATGACTGCCGATTTGAGGTCTGAGGACCGCCGATTTAAGGTCTGGAGACCCGCCGATTTAAGGTCTGGAGACCATCGATTTAAGGTCCGAGGATCGTCGATTTAAGGTCCGAGGACCGTCGATTTAAGTCCGGAGACCAGCCAATTTAAGGTCCGAGGACAGTCGATTTAAGGTCCGGAGACCGTCGAGCCCGAAGGCTTTTCAAGCAAAAATCATGGAAGCATAGGCTTAATGTATTTAAAAAATCGAACTTCCTTAAATATTCCAGGCACTCTCAGTGGATAAGTACCTTCTTATTTGAAACATAAGACAATACTGAAAAACAAACTACTTGTTCAGGAATGTAAATCAAATAACAACTACTAATTCTAGAAAACATAAATCCTACTTTTAGATAGTATGAATTGATCCTATAGCCTAACCTCACTAGAATGTTCCATGCTCGGGGAAACTCTGTGCGATTTTCATGTTTGTCAATGAATAACTCCACGAATATGGGGTGGTTCCTCTACTTGGGCCATCTCTTCCACCCTGGGAACTACGGCTCGTTGCTCGTCTTGCTCTCTTCCTCTATCTGGACCTTTTCCAGCGTTCTTGGGAGGAAGCTGCACGAGGAACTCACTAATCTGGCCTTCTCGCGATAACTTCTCCACCTCATCCTTGAGATGCCCACACTTGTTTGTCGCATGTCCATAATCATTGTGATATTCGCAAAACAGAGGGTCCTTAGGTCTCCTTGGCATATCTGCTCGGGTCCTCGGCCACTTGAAACCATCTCGTGCTCGTGTTCTTGGCAACATTTCTTCTAGAGACTCCTTCAACTCATTGTATTCATTATAACGAGCATATTGTCGCAATGTATCGTCTTCTCATTTCCTTTTCTGGGGATTTAGTTCATTCCTTCTCTGCCCTTGTTCTCGTGTGTTACCCCTACTGTTTACCTCATTCACCGTTCCTCTCTTTGCTATCAAAACCTCCTCCAAATTTATGTATTTTCCAGCTCGTTTCAAGAGCTTATCAAAGTTGTCCTCTGGTTCCAAAGCAAGAGATTGGAACAATTCTCAATTCTGTAGTCCGTGCGTGAAGGCACTAGCCTTTAATTCTTGCGATGCCGAAAGGACGTCCAATACTTCTCTCTTGAAACGTTGAACATATCCCTTCAAGGTCTCTCATTTACCTTGCGTGATCTGAAACAAGCTGATGACATTCTTCTGGTTTTGCATGCTATTTGCAAACTGGTTGGTGAAAAACCTGCACAACTCATCAAAATTATTAATTTAATTGGGCGGCAACATAGAAAACCACTTACGAGCTGGACCTTTGAAGGTCGTGGCTAGCACGCGACACTTGATATTATCACTCAGACGGTGTAACATTGTTATATTTTCGAATTTGCTTAGGTGCTCCATTGGATCCCCTGTTCCATAGTAATTTGCCATGTTCAACGGACGATAATTGTACAGTAGATCCTCTTCCAAGATTTCTTCCACGAAGGCGCTTCCCCTTCTCTCGATGACTGGAGGTTGCATGCTTTTCTTAAGATCCTCCACCATCTTGTTCAAGTTTTGAATCTGGTCTCTCACGTTCGGATCCTCCCTCCTATTGAGTGCCTCTCTATCGCGGTCGCTCCTTGACGTGTCCTACTCCTCGTAGTAATATTCATGATTATCTTTCGACCTCTGAATCCTACGCTGCTCAGAGCAACGATCCTCGCGATTTCCTCTGGGATTTCGTCGCGTGCTGCCATCTTCAGTTCGCTCCTCCGGTGGTGGAGGATTTCTGTTTGCCCTTCTAGCGTCTATCTGCTCCACCAAATCAATGATCTGATCCAACGAAACACCCTGGGGCAATCGCAGGTCTGGAACTTCTCCCATAAACTGTCGTCGACGCTGAACCTCGGGTGTCACCAGATCAACATGTTCTTCTTGAATCTCCTCATTCACCTCCCTTGCGTTGCGATTTCCTGCCATGTTGGATGCAAAAAACCTCAGACCACCTTATGACTTTTTAATTCAACCTCGGTTCCCACAAACGGCGCCAATTGATGCTTGTAAAATTACGCCTCAATAGATTCTCAACTATATCTATCTCGAGTTTCTGCAGTGTTTTTCGATGTCCCTGATTCATGAAGATTCAAAGCCTTTATATAGAGAAGGTTAGCTCTAATCCCTCTAGGGTTAGAACTTTTTTTCTCTCCTAGAGCTCCTTTTTTAAATAGGACTCCAATTAGATTACTACTAGAGCTCTATGAGAAAAGAACCTCTAACTTACTGATATCGGGCTAACCTCAACAATAAAGTCTTCACGAGCTACCAGCCCATTAAACCTTCTAGGCCGAGCCCAAAAAATACAATTCATCATCCTAAACTCACGCGACCCAAATCCATCGCGGCCCATTGGACCGGGCTCAAAATATGATATACCATCACAAGGGTCCATGATCAGGTTGTTACGAGTTGTGATATTTTCAGTCAAAATACTACACTTACATGCATTCCACAAGAATTTTATCTATGTATCTATGTATATTATAAAGTACGAGTTGTTTGTCACTTTTCTTGTGATGACTAAAATGCCCTTAAAAATATATAAAATAATACAAATATATAAAATCTATAATTATATAATAGTAATAATAGTACTAGGATTCTACAGTTGAGTAATCTAATAGGAATAGGATTTACTTGAGAATCCTACTTGAATAATGAGAATTATATCTATGATATAAATATACAATAAAAACTAAATATATTAATTATAATAATCAATTTAAATGTATTAGGATTCAAATTTATTTACTATATTGAAATTTAGTTATAAGTTATTAAAATTGCTTATAAAATTTAATATGACGAGATTTATAACCACAATTCAAATGCAGTTACATAACATGAATAATAAATATTAATATAATTTTTCATCTAACGTGATCCTCTTGATCAATTAAATTGATATTTTTATGAGATTTCTCAACCTTCTTCAATTATGTTACTATTTTTCATCAGAAATTAAATTGTTTTAAACGTTTACTAGTTTTTAACCCCGGCGTTGCATCGAAAAATTAATTTATAATTATAAATTTAATATATTAATATTAATTATAATTTATATATTAATAACTTAAATATATATTACAAATTTAACAGAGATTTTTTATAAATTAATATATATATATTCCCTGCATTGCATGGAAAAATCTATTTATAAAATATATATTATTAAATAAATTGAATCATATTTTCTTATATAATTATTAACAATACATATAAATAATTAACTCGTAATTTGAAACATACACAAAAATTATTCTTTTTATAAAATGATTATGAACTATATATATGAAAAACTCATTTTAAATATATAAAAATAGTAATATGATATAATTTTGTATTTGTAATAGAGGAAATATATATATATATATATATATATATATATATATATATATATTTACAATCACGCACACAATCGATATAAAAATATTAAAATAATAATTAAAATATGAAAAACCTTTAATAATAGACCATATAAATAATTATTGGAATCTCTTGTATACTTGATATTATTTCTTTGTTGAATAATTTGTTATTATTTCAATATTAATTAACAATAATATTCATTTCAGAAATTTACTTTATATTATGGCAATATTAATATTTATATATAATAACTTAATAAATTTATTCACATTGAAATGAAATATAATTTTTCCACCGCAAAATGAAAATGAAACACGAGTATTTAGAGATATTTCTAAAAAAAATAACTATTTATTTATTTTATAATATTAAGGTAATAATAAATTTAATTAAACTTACATTTTAAAAAACATACGTAATTATGTGACCTCACAAATAATTAAAACAAATTTTGAAAATATAATTGCCTGATACATAATAAGAATACAAAATAAAAAAAATAGTAATTATAGAATTAAATAATCTTTTACCCAAATATTATTAATATTTTGTAAAGGGTAATTCTTCTATACTATGCTTTCATGTACAAATTGAATATTATACCTAAATTATAAATAGTTTTAAGCTCCTCTTTAATCATATATATATATATATATATATATATATATATATATATATATATATATATAAAGTAAAGTTCATAATCATTAGTAAAGCTTATTAAAATTTACCTAAAATTATTTCTTGAATGGATTTTTCAATAGCAATATTATATAAAGTAGTTATATAATTCTATAATTAAATAGGAGTTACAATTTTTTTAATATAAACCAATATATGTAATGTCAATTAAATATATATGTAAGTTACAAAAATAATAATTAATGAACTGAATTATAGAAATAATCTACATGACAAAATAGACTAATTCTAACTAATCCATCTCATTAACACATAAGTATATTTCCTAAAATATCTCACTAATTCATTCTCATATATCAATCCCCATATGTCAGTACACAATAATTAAGGTTATGACCAAAAATTGTATACTAATTTATGACTTTATTTGTGTATTCATCATCATATTTTTTTCTCGAACACCCAGACTAATCATTCTAGTTTAAAATTGGTGATAAAATCCAACCATTTAAAATTTATTATAAAAAAGTAATTATTAAAATTGGTGATAAAATGCAACAATTAAATACATGACTTTTAGATGTTATTAAATGAATATTATAAAAGAAAAAGTAATTATTAAAATTGATGATAAAATGCAATAATTAATTGAATTGATTTAATATTTTTTTTTGTAACAAATTAAATGAGTACAAAATAAATAGGAAAAAGAGTTACAAATATTTACATTTATTAGTTAATTTTTTATTTAATTTTATGCACATTAATTGTTGCTAAACTCATATAGAGAAATAAGCTGACATGGACAAAAGGATTAATATCAACTTGTCCATGTCATTGACACTTAAACATATTTCCTAAAATAGTTGACTCATTCATTTATATATATATATATATATATATATATATATATATATATATGAATAGGCATGTAAAACATTTAAATTTGGATTTCTTCTAATAATTAGTTGTTATCAATAATTACCTCAAATTTCATCAATGTTTTTTATCGAAACGACAAGCACTGTGGGATCTTAGCAAGGATCTCCCGTATCTTATAACCAAAACATCCAAAAGCCAACAAAGTTCCAAATCAACCACCAAAATATGGCCGATTCAAAGTTATAAAAATTAGATAAATAAAGCCTAAGCAAAATACATTGAATAAGAAAATTATAACAAAAGAAGTGCATCATATTACAATGATTCTTCTGATGGCTACTCCAAATGCTGCTCCAACTGTCAAGGCCAAAGTAATATCCAAGCAATATGTTCTAGAACTTAATATTGATCAATCCAAAGAGATGTCCATGTCGTAATGTTGATGACTAAAGTTAACGGATCTCCAAGAATTGTTGTCAGAAAATTGATTTATCCGATTGCCGAGGGCCTTCCCGAGGAGCTCAACAAGGTCTTGAGAACCATTGTGAGTAAGGGTGGGCGTTTGGATTCGGATATCCAATATTTGATCCGATCCGATCCGATTTTATTCTATTGGATAGTATCCGTACTCTAATTTCGAATTTCGAATCAGATATCGGATATCCGAATAAAATTTCGAATCGGATTTCAGATAGTATGATATCCGAAATTTTTAAAAGCATTATATATTTTTTATTTAATTTTATTTTTTTAATAATTATATATAACTACTAAATACTTTGTTCAAAATTCTCAAACTTTTTTCAGTATTTTCCTATAACAAAGTAGTTTTCCTATATTATTTCTTCACAGTTAATTTGAAATTACAAATTAACAGCAGCACCAATCAAATCAAATATACATAAATAATTATTTAATCATTGGGATTTGAAGTAATGACAACCAGATATTACTCTCAATGTGGAGGTCTGGGGTTCGACTCCTTACAATGACAATAATGGAATTTTAACAAAAAAAAATCAAATTTCCTTATCTTTAGTATTGATATATGATTATTTATTATATAAATTAAATACATTATCACGGATCCAAAGAAATAGGATGTCAAATGGTCAATTAATGATATACAACATACTGTATTATCTATCCTTACAAAAACCATACTCAAATATGTTTTTTAATTATTTATTAAATTTTTTTGGAATATTCGGATAATCCGAATCCGATCCGAACGGATATCCTATAATTTCGAATACCCAATTTTTTTGGATCAGATTTGGATAGAAAAAAATACAATCCGAAATCCGAATTATACAAAATCTGACTATCCGATTTGACGCTCATCCCTAATTGTGAGCACCAAAATTGTACCCCGTGCTTCCAAAGCTGCAGAAATTATCTGAAATATTAAATTGAATCATCCCTGTAAGGCCCGCTATTTTCCCAGGTACGTTTCGGTGCGTTAACCGAATTACTTGTGAATATGTGATTTAATTGTGAATTATGTGATTTATGTAGCGATTTTTGGTGAATTTTATTAATTGTGATTATTTGGGATTTTAATCTCGTATTGTTATCGAGGGCTAAATTTGGGTCATTTTGACTGTAATATTGATTAATTTCGATAAGTCGACCTTTTAGCCCGAAATAACAATTTTCTGTATTTTCGGACTGGCTCGAGTTTGAGCCGGTATTTTATTTCTCCTTTTGACT
Source organism: Verbena officinalis (assembly GCA_958496215.1). Lineage (NCBI taxonomy): Eukaryota > Viridiplantae > Streptophyta > Magnoliopsida > Lamiales > Verbenaceae > Verbena > Verbena officinalis. The sequence goes on from OY292388.1 coordinate 5,925,145, forward strand.
TTTACGCCACCTTTTTCTCCATTCTCTCTCTTTTCTTACTTTTCAATTTCTACAACATTATCTCCTCCATCTTCAACACATACAGAGACCCACGAAGCAAAAACCCTTGATCATCAAATTCACAATCATTAAGCTTCAAGTTCCCTAATTAGCACCTAATTCTCGTGATGTCAAGGGAAGAAGGATCTTCATCAAAGTTTCTTCATTAAAGTCACCATTTTTTTCTCCTTTCACCATTTTCTTTGTTGAGGTAAGTTTGTATAACTTTGCATTTCTTGAATTCTAGTTGGTTATTAGTTGATGTGAAAATGATATATGACTTGATGAATGATTATTGAGCTTCTTGAAGCATGAATTAACTTAGAACTTCATTTTCCTCCATTAACATTATTTGAAGCTTAAATGGGTTTATTTGTAATATTGATTCCATGGCTCCAAATGCTTGTTTTTTTTTAGGTTTTCATGCTATATGGTAATATTGAGCATTTAGGTTGAGTTTTGTGAAGTTTGGGGTTGAAAAAAAAAAAAAAAAAATGAATGTTTGGGCATTTTTGAGGAAGACGATGAACAGTACCCGAACCTCATTTTTCGCAATTCTTTCACCACTAAAAATCCTAAAATATTAAAACTAAGATATTCTGAAAGTTTCGTGGTGATCGGACATGTTCGAGACGTGAATAGTGTTCAGGGGTAGTTTTCGTAATTTTTCAAACGTTTGATTTTTATCCCTCAAGCTTCTATATCACTCGTATGCCTTCTATGCTTAATATCACTTGTATTTGAACTTGTTTAAGTGCCTTTATGTTTGATTTCATCCTTTTTTAAGCGTGTTCTATATTCTTTTTAAAGCCGTTCGTCTTATTTGGTTGGTTTGTCGAGTCGTGTCTTACCTCGAGGCCCTGTGTATTACAGGTGGGACCCAAGGGGCTAGGACCTAGTTCTTAGAGCCTCCGTTTTTCTCTTTTGAAGCCTACAGGTGAGGATTTAAATGTTTTTAACTGAAGTATGGACAAATATTTGAAAAATATTATCCCTTTTGTATTTCAATTATATGATTTGTCAATATTTGAATAAAAGGGTTTCATATCAAAATGGTATATGTATATTTTGATCAAATGGTTTAAAAATAGAGACAAGAGAACTCCTTTGACTTTAAAGTAACTTTTGGTCATGAATCTCGTTCGTATGCTCCGAGTCTACTCGGCCACGTGACGAGAAACTAAGACGGTTACGTTACATACCTTGTCTCGAAAGACCCTTTGTGGTCAATTGAAATATTTCAAAAGCGAGTTGAATATTACACTTAACCCCTTGAGGACGCTTTTGGGGGAAATTGGGCCCGGATTATATAGTAGGTGGAGACCCGGAGACGTGCGTCTAGGGTGAAGCCCATTGTCTAGGCCAGATTATATATAGATGGAGACCCAGTGACGATCATCTAATATATAATCAAAGGGTATTATTCATTGCTAGTCGGAGGCAGTCTAGCTTGGGTAATACTTACACCGGTGCTATTAATCGATTATGGTGAAATCTCGGGTTGCTCCTTGATAAGTCAAACGGTGTGTGGGATTTTATTATGATTTTGAAATGATTTTTGGATTTATAAGGAGATGGCCCGTTCTCGCCGGGAATTAAATGTCTTATAAAAAAAATATATTTTATTTTTAAGTTTGATTCACAAAGCTTTGATGAATTGTAAAGAGAACGTATCGCCATTAGATTCATTTCTATCAACCAAAGCGTGGATTAAACAAGTTTTAATATTACATATATTCCCCTCCTCACTGAGTTCGATTAACTCACTCCTCTTTTGGTTCATGCTTCAGGTTTAGAAGTTCGACATCTCATTGTCGACTCTGGCAGCAGTGGTCGTAGGCTTTCCGAGTCGTCTTTGTCGGTCTTTGTAGTTATTTTTGTTAGATCGATGTTTTCATGACTTGAACTATACGTTAACTTTCATGTCGATGTATATTTGATGAAGCATGCTAAAATTGCCCCTGTGAGGGATTTCGAATGATGATATTGTTTTGAGCCTTTCATGGGCATTGTTCATAATTATGTCCCTCTTGCTATCATTTTACTTTCGCATGTGGTTATTGTTGTTGCTTTGTTGTTGGGGAAACACCATTGCCAGGTTATGGAATCCCGTTGTCCGGGGCGAGTTTTCGAGTGGAGGTCCTTAACCGTCACTCGGGGTCTCATTCCGGTCCGGGGGTTGTGAAGTAGGGGCATCACAATCCCGAAGAGACCAATAAATTGGTGTCTAATAGTGAATTTAGTACCTCCAAAGTTGCTATTGTTTTCAATATGAAAACAAGTCGAAATAGTATTAAAGTTAGCAACGATCCTATACCACTCAAATAATAAAGTTAGAACCGCAACAATGAGTTGACATCCCTTAGATTCCGAGGCTCTAAATATAGTGCAAGGTTTGTACGTGTTTAGGGTTCTCACAACACTGAAAAAACACACTATCTAATTTAAATATATATTCTTTTAGCCTGAAATTATTCTTACACCATTTAATTTAATATAAAACTAAATTTGTGCTTTTATGCATGTATATTATAATATCAATAAATCTAGGATTAAAAAATAAAGGAATCCAAAATATAATTATATAAACAATAAATTAATTTAATAATACTATTATTCAAATTTATTTACTATAATGAAATTTAATAGCCCAACTTATTTTTGATATATAAAGTACTCAAATTACTTATACAATTTAATAGCAATGATATTCATAACCATAATTCAATTAGTTTCATAGTATGAATATTAAAATATTAATATAATTTTTCATCTAATGTGATATATCCTCTTCAATTATATACGAATAATTTTATGTGATTTAAGTTTAACAATTTTTTTGAGATGACTAAAATATTCTTAAGGATTAAAGTTTATTTAAAAATATATCATAATTTAGATAGTTTTGTCAGATATATAAAGCAACATATATCACTAAAATTTAAAAGATAAATTTTTTTACATGTTCTTAATCATTGTTTAATAATAAAAATATTCAATATATGAATCAAATAATTAACTAATAAAAGTTTAAAAAGAAAAATAGAAAGTATAAAAATTTACTCATTTAACTTTTACCACAACCAATCTCTAAAAATAGATAATAATTATTTTCAACATAATAAATAATCCTTATACAAAATTAATTTTTTTTCCTTTCACGTGTTTATAAATTTCAAAAGTATATTTATATAATTAATATTTTAAAAAATAAGATAAATAATTGTGCTTTACGCGCAAAGCGTGTGCTTTTTACTAGTATTATAAAAGTATAAGTAGTTTGTCAATTTTTTGTGAGGACTAAAATACCCCTTTAATAACACATATTCTTATTAAAAAAAACGTACAAATAGGTAAATCTATAATTATAAAAATAATAATAATAATAAATTAATTAATAATACTAGAATTCTAATAGGGATAGCTGGATAGGATTCTAGAAATTTTAAATAAAGAATTCTTATCATATATATATATATATATATATCAATTATTAAAGTTTCCTAAAAATAATGCTATTATGTAGACTAATAAAATAATAGCATTGAAATTGTTATTTAAAATGATTTGGAAAAATCTTGCCGACTTTTAAAGTAATAAATGGTAAATAGCATTAGAAATTGTTTCCTTTAACCAAAAAAAAAATTAGAAATTCTTTCCATTATTTTTTTTTCCAATCATTTACTGTTATATATCATATAATACCTAGCACAAAAAGATAAAAACATGATATTCTATGAAAAAACGAACAAATAAATAAGTTGATATATATAAAGGAGATAAAAGTAAATAAAAATTTTAATTAAATCCTAATTTGATTTCATTAATATAATACCATAATAACACATATTATATATCTATATTTATTATTTTTTTATTTTATTTTTTTATTATAAAAGTACGCATAGTTGTCGAATTTCAGCTTGAAACTTACTAATCATCTAAGATAAGCCTTGGAAAAATATTTTCAATAATCATCATCTAAAGAATAATTATGTAATTCTGTATTAATTTTGAAAAAATATTTAGTTAAGTAAAAATAAAATTCTTTTTTTAATTAGAAATAATGTCATAATATATCTAATACTATATCTAAAGGACATAAAAGACATATCAAAGTCTTTTATAATAAGGATTCTTTTAATTTAATATTGTTATAGTACCTATTATATTTATTTATATTTATTTTATGTATATTCAGTCTTTAAAAAAATGTATGCAACTGAAATATTTTATTACATCTAAAAAAATAAAATAATAGTAATTATTATTCTATAAACTAAAAAAACTCTATTTAATAATTAATGAAAGACCTAATAATACACAATACAAACAGATGTATAAAAAATAATAATAATTTAATTCTATAATAAAATTCTACAAATAAAAAATTGTAGTAAAGTTATGTGAAAAGGCGACAAAGTAATTCAATAAAATTATTAGAATTAATACATTTATAATAATTAATAGTTTTTTTAGCTAGAATATTCTAACAATAAGGTCTCTAATAACACAATTAGAGATTCAATATAAAAAATAAAAGTGATATCTGCATATCTAGCTATTTATATATTATTATTAATAATTATATAGTATATTATTAATTTATATTTTATTATTATTATAACCAAGAGTTTGTGATTTATTTTTATATGAGTATATTTTTATTATTTTATTTGATGAGAATTATATTTTGAAAGTAAAGATGAGAGAAGAGTTAGAAGAAAGAAGAAACAAAAGGTAAAATATAATAACATATTGAAATTAGTTCGGAAGAATAAAAAGGAGAGAAAAGATAATAAATAAAAATTTAGAGAATAAATAAATACGAAAAAAATGGTTAGCATATTAAAGTTGGGTATAATAAGTTCTTCAATTTTTTTTTTAAAATGAACTGGTCGAAAAAGACCGTAGAATTAAAGAGGGCCCCAACTCGTATATTAATAAACACATACATAAAGGGAAGTAAATAAAATACATCAGCAAAACAAACGCAAAAGCAACAAGAGTCCTCATCTAAACATGAAAGAAGTTGCAAAAGTGGAAAGAATAGACAATGAAATTCTTCATGGTCTTCAATTTTATTAACTAATATGATACTTTTATTATTGAATTTAAATACATATATTTTTATGAAGTCTTGCTAAATAGAGTTAATATGCATGTTAAGTTGGTTTGCTAAAACTATATCGAGAATTACTTAAATTTTAATAGATTAGGTGAAAGATAATTGTATATAAAAGAGATAAAATCATATAAGAACAAGTTAAGAAAGTAAGTGGGGGAATAAAAAAGAAAATAAAATAAGTAAAAGGAAAAAATAAAGATAAGAATTAGGTAGAGTAAATGTAGCGCCCCGAAATCAACACGGAAATTGATTCAGGAGCCTCACACGGGCTGCTGCACCTTGTGCGCAGGGTCGTGTGGGGCAGGAGCACACGGGCTACCTCACCACGTGCGTGAGGCCGTGTGGTCCTCCTGACCTTGTCCCACAACGAAATAAAACGCAGAAAAGTAAGGGTTTATAATCTAACCTCCAAGTACAACCAACGTGGGTTAACCCTCTTTTGGCAAGTGCTTCCTATGCCAAACTTTAGGGTTGTGCTCGGTGGGGACGAAGGTTATGCCCGTGCGTTCAACGAGCGTCCAAGCAGGGAGGGTTCTCCTCTCCGCGCCCGGGGGCCGTGACTGTAAAAGTATATAAAAAATTGATAATCCAAAATTACAAGTAGAATTGAGAGAAAGAGACAGAGACAGAGAGTACATAAAGTGATGAAAACTAGGAAGGAGAGAGAAGAGGGATAAAAAAATTCAAGAGAGTCAAGAGAGAAAACGTGTTGAAGGAGAAAAATAAAATTAAATTTGTGTGTGATAGAGGTGGATGAGTAGAGAATGAAAGAGGAGGGTGGATGTGAAATGACTAGGTTTTGGAGTGAATTTCACTCCGAATTAAATTTCAAATACAGCGAACTTAATTATGGATTTTTGTAATTTACAAATACATTTGCAAGAGTAACGATAAATTAAAAAATAAATAAATAATTATTCTATAAGCGTGTGTGTGCTTTTTACAAGTAATTATAAAAAAATATCAAATTTCAGGATTGCGTTAGGATTTTATCAAAATTTTAACGAAATATTTTTAACAAAACCATAAAATTTTGATATGTTTTATAATTGGATATACATGTATTACTTTGACTAAGAGGATCACTGTAGTTAATTCCCAAATTTTATTGGGAAAATGTGTAATTAACCCAAAATAGAAAAACATCTCAACCACCCCTTTCTGAATTTGGAGGCGTGCAAAGCTTGTGATGTCACTATGCTTGCTAATTGATGTCATGCATGGTACCATAAATTGAAATAGAAAATTCTTAAATTTAATACTTACCCAACATATAGTGGGTTGGTGAAATTTTGTACATTAGTCCACTTTGGTATCCTAATTAATCTGAAAAAATAATGTCTCCTTCCTTTCCTGCCACATTTATAGTAATCTTTTAATGAACCTATTAAACAGAAAAAAAAAACAAAAAGAAAACAAAAGGAAAAAAGAATACAGAATGGAGAAACAACAAATCTCATCACCAAAAATAAAAAATAAAAAATAAAAACACAACAAATCCGGAAAAGGTTGCACCAAATAAAAAATCGGGAAAAGGAAAAAGGGTGGGAATTGACATTTGTCCCTATAGGAAACCACTAGTATTAATTATTGTTTTAAAGTTTTTTTCTACTTTAATTTATGCAAAAGTATAAATTTTCACAACCAAGGCCCAAAAAATTCTAACATCAATTCATAGTGATAAAAGCAAGGATAATTATACTTACACTCATTAACAAATATATATAGTAAGAGATTTTGATTATTGAAAATTACAGACAGACCTCATAATTCTAACATAAATTTAAAAATTTAATATTAAAGTTATGAAATATTATTTTACCCTTAATGACTATTAACTTAAAAAAGAGCACAATTATATTTACACCTCCTCGATGGAGGAGTAGATATAGACAGCTATACGCCCTCAACTTAGAAATTATTTTGCTAGCATAATTACACTGACACTAACGGAATGATCTAAGCGTTAGACGGAGCTATAATTGATTGGCGGTCTATGTAATTTCTAATATTCGAAGAGATGCTGTTGTATTTACCCCTAAGCCGAGGGGTGTAAATATAATTATTCCTTAAATCAATGGTTTATGGCAGGGATGGCAATTTCGCGGATCCGGATCCGAACCGAATCGGATTCGGGAGGAATCGATAAGGAACCGGATCCGTCAGGATTCATCGGTTCCCGTTCCGGAACCGGATCCGCCAAGATCCATCGGTTCTGGTTCCGGAACCGGATCCGTTGGATCCGCGGGATCCATTGGATCCGTTTTTTGGAACCATTTTGGAACCGAATTAATTTTTTTTCTTTTGTTTTGTTTTTTTTAAATTATCTCAGAAACCTATTTATGAACTCATTTTCACAAAATTAAATTTGAACCTATCGCTCCTATATTTTTGAACCCTAAATTTGACATACTCAAACTCATAAGACCCGTTTTATTTACTAGAATCGAACCTAGACCCGCTAAAATGCTAATATATTTGTGTTATAGAAATATTCTGCAAAACACATTTTTTTTTTTTTAACTGGAACCGGTCAAATGCCCGTAGGGTTAAAGAGGACCACTCCTCGTAATATAAAGCTCAAATCGGGAATCCCGAGAAGTACATCAATAATGTCAGAAATATACAAAGTAAGAGCTTGAAAGCAACAACTAAAATATTTACAAAGACCGTCCTATCGAAGGACATAAGTTTCGCACTCGCCAAGCTTGGTCTGATGCTAAATAAGGCAGGAGAGCCAGCAACATTCTTAACATAATCAATGGTGGCTTCAACATTGTTGCTCTCACGGTCATAAACGCCCTAAGACAAGTGATTATTGCCCGATTCCAGTGCATGGCAGTCTGTACAAATGTATCCATCAAGTACATCAAGTGAAGGCTGGCCAAGGCCCCTCCATAATCTGCAGTCCTGGCGCTACCCCTTATTTCTGCAAACAGAAAAGAGCCAAATAAGACCATCAATTCTATAAAGAAAAAATGATGCAATACCAAACCATTTGATGGCCGATCCACTTCCAATTGCCACGGCAACACAGTGCACTATCCGCCATATTATGCTCCTGCTTATCCATCCGTACACCAGCCCTTTCAAAACAAGGATGGAGCTGATACTTCAATTGATAAATTCCACTATTGTAGCCCATATCCAAGTTGACCACCGCCGAGTCACCTGTAGCATCACAAAAACCAAAATTGAAGTCAGAATTTGGTCCAGTTAGATAAGTTTAGATTTAACCCGGAAGTAAGGAAGCCCCGTTGCATCCACACGCATAATGCCATGGAGGTCTCTAGGGCAATTATTCTCGGTGATAATGCCGGCACTTTTAGAGTCACAGGCTAAATTGGCAAGGTAGTCGGCTGCTCCATTTGCCTCCCTGTAGACATGAGAAAATTTAACACTAGCAAGGTTAATAAATAAACGAATTTTACTTAGCACATGTTGTTTATCCCAAGCAGTTATCGTTTTACTATTCACCAAATCCAATGTTAGCTGTGAATCAGACTCAATCCAAATGTATTGGAATCCTCTTTGTATCGCAAGATCTAAGCCTTCGTAAATCGCCCACAGTTCCGAATAAATATTCGATTGCATTCCCAAGCAGCGATAGAAGCCAAACACCATTCTCCCAGCCTTATCACGGGCAATGCCTCCAGCACGGGCCACCTCGGGTTTGCCCCGAGAGGCGCCGTCCGTGTTGATCTTTATCCAGGAAGTCTCCGGGGGAATCCATCGAACCTGAATAACCTTGCTTTGTCTAACGAGTTGTTTTTGTACTCCAAACCCAATGGCCGACGCCAAATTCCCCCGCCAGAACGAACCTCCAACCATTCCCCCTCGCTCAATAGTTCGGATGTAGTCAATGACCTTATACACAATGTTACTAGCTAGAAAGCGAACACCATCGTATTTAGCTTTGTTCCTGCATTCCCACGCAAACCAGGTAATAAGAAGTGGGAGAACCGTTCGTATATGGTTCTTCGGCTGGCCTTCCAAAGAAAAAAACCAATGACCAAGCATAATGTCAATCCGTTCCGTGTTAGGAAGTTTAACATTCAGCATCTTCGCAAAGAATTCCCACACCTTCCTAATTTTCGTACTCTTGAAGAAACACATGAGACACAGACTCCTCGTGAGAGCAACACAAACATTTAGAGGCAAGGCTGATATTCTTTTGCTGCATGCGGCTTTCGACCGAAATCCATCCTTTCAAAAGTCGCCAGTTGAAAATAGATATGATGGCGTGACCCATTTACTCCATAATCTGTCATACAGCGGCATGATATCACGGTGTGTGCGTATACTTTCCCATGCAGATTTGGTGGTGAATTTACCACTTGAATCAAGCTTCCAGATCGGTTCATCCTTAGTATTATCAAAAGGGATAGCCAAGATCATGTCAGCAATGATACTTGGGACCGCCGAGCAAAGCTTCTCATAATCCCATGCACTATCTCTCCAGAATGAGCTCACCGTATCATTGTTAGCTCTAAGAGGGAACAACATCATTGTTAGCTCTAAGAGGGAACAACTCAGCGAGTGATTGCTCTCCTGACCACCTGTCGTACCAGAATGAGATGTTACCGTTTCCAAGCTTCCAAAAAAGATTTGGCTCGATCAGCTCCCTGACATTTTCAATGCGTTGCCAAATGTGGGACTTCTTGCTGGGATTTGCAATGCTTGGGTGAGAGTTAATCACGTACTTGCCATGCACAAAGTTAGCCCATAGTGACTCTTTTTTCCTGAATTTCCACAGAGTTTCAACGAGAAGCTCTTAATGGTATCTTTCAGCCTTCTATTGCCAAGACCCCCCTCATCCGGTGGCCGGCACGTTTCCGCCCATGTGCACCAGTGGATTTTCCGTGACTCCCCCAAAGAGTTCCAAAGTAGCTTGTTGAAGATTTTTTCAATCTTTTCCACAATGCTTTTCGGTGGTTCAATAGCCTGAACTGTATACAGAGGAATAGCCGACAGGACGCTTTTCACAAGGGTTAGCCGACCGCCGTACGATATTCGAGCACGAGTCCAGCCTCTTAATTTCTCACGGACTTTACTCACCAGAGAGTCAAACAAAGCAACCTTTTTTCTGCCAGCATACAGAGGACAACCAAGGTATGTAATAGGTAAGAAAGATCGTTTGAATCCAGTACAGCTAGCAATACGAAATGCCTGTCAAGGAGAGCTGTGGCGAGACAAAATATATGAGCTTTTAGTTTTATTAACCTTTTGTCCTGAAACCCTCTCATATTCGTCTAATATCTCATCGTACTCTTGACAGCCGATAAATTCCCTCTGCTGAAAATCATCGTATCGTCCGCGTATGCCAGATGAGATATTACCACCGTACTTCTCGAGTGATACCTGATGGTCGGTTTGTTTGCATGCAAGCAATCCATTTTGCGCGAAAACCATTCGGCAGCCAGAATAAAAAGAGCTGGGGAAAGCGGGTCCCCTTGTCATAGACCCCTCGACGATTTGAAGAATCCTGATCCCTGACCATTGATTAACACGGAAAACCAGCAATTTCCAACACAATGATTAATCAATTGAATCCAGTGCTCAGAAAAACCCAGGCAAGTAAGCATTTTCTCCAGAAATTTCCAATTCACACAATCGTATGCTTTTTCCATATCAAGTTTAAAGACAACCTTGTTACCTCGAATTTTCTCGTTAATGGTACCAACGAGCTCCTGAGCCAACAGAATATTGTCAGAGATTTCTCTTCCCGGAAGAAACCCCGACTGAGACGGCGATATGACCTTATGTAGAACCCGAGCAACCCTACTAGCTAGAAGCTTAGACATAATCTTATTCGTTGTGTTGCAGGGACTGATCGGCCTGAATTCCTTCCAAGCTCTCGGATTGTCCACCTTAGGAATAAGGACAATTGAGGTGCAGGTAAATGCTTTCGGCGTTGGCATATCTGCAAAGAACTCCTTAACCGCTTCCATCAAATCATTCTTTACAATTTCCCAGCAAAGTTTATAAAACAAAGCCGAGTATCCATCCGGCCCTGCAACCGATTCAGAGCTAATAGAGAATACCACTTCCTTAATCTCTTCCATTGTCGGTTGTTTACAAAGATCCCGTGAGTCCTCTGCAGTAAGGTTCGGCCGAATGTATGAAGCAGGCCCTCATCCAAGTTCACGTCCGTTGCAGTAAGCAATTCCTCAAAAAATTCAGCCCCGGAGCTCTGAATGCCTTCCTGATCGGAGATCTCGATACCGTTGACTTCCATTTTATGGATTTTTCTCTTTACACGTTTTTGTTTCACCAAGTTGTGGAACAGCTTCGTATTTCTGTCCCCATCAGCAATCCATTTGCAAGCTGCCTTCTGTTTCCAGAATTCTTCTTCGTTAGATAGTGCAAAATTGAGCTCAGCAGTTGCACGATTGACTCCCATCAAGGTATCTTGCGAGATGTCTTCTAGAAATTCCCGATTAGCCTGAGCAAGTTTCTTTTCCGCCTCCTCTAGCCTTCTGAACACATTTTCAAACACAGCAATGTTCCATGTTTTCAGACACTCTTTCAGCCTTTTGAGTTTATTTTGCAATTTGCGCATTCCCATGGAGCTGTCTTCCTGTATCCAATTTTGCTCAATGGTATTAAGAAAGTCGCGGTGTTTAATCCACATATGTTGGAATCTGAAGGGAGACGCCTTTCTAACCCAGTCACTACGAAATGAAACCAACAATGGGACGTGATCCGATTGTACTTTCGGCAAGTGCTCCACAAAGCTATTCGTGAATCGGTCAAGCCATCCTTGAGAGATCATGATTCGATCCAGCCTTTTCCTTTTCAGCCCCTTGTACCAAGTGAATTCCGAGCCTTGAAATACATGGCCTAAAAGTCCACAATCATCAATACAGTTATTGAAATCCTCGATTTCACGACGCTGGATACTCGAGTAGCCCACCGCTTCCTCAGTACACTTGATCACGTTGAAATCCCCGCCGACAATCCACGGCTCAGAGGTAGCAACACTCCGTAAGGCCTCCCATAGAGGCTCTCGAGCAACTCTAGAGTGTCTACCATAAACAAAGCTTCCTTGAACCGTATTGTCCCATTCCGGATTCGTTATGTGAACATGCAATAATTGAGATTGGTTAATAGTCATATTTATTGTAGTGTTAACATCAGTAAAGCACCAAATGTGACTGGAGATATTAGAGATTACCTGGTCGAATCCTAATTCCCGTCTCATGTCCTTCTTGTCTACCTTTCCCATTGGTTCCAGAATCACCAAAATATTCAGATGATGTTTCCTGATAAGGTGTTTCCAGTAAAGCCTCTTCTGCTTCTTGCCCAACCCACGGATATTCCAAATTAAAAAGCTAACCATGAGATAATCAATTTTTTATTTTTCGTCCAGTCCCCTTTGTCATATTAGATGCTTGGAGGGATCCTTTCTTTTTCCTAGCACGAGTATGTCGTGTTCTCTTCATCTCAGAATCGGTTAAGTACTTGTTGGCAGTACTCGCGATACGAGCTTCATCCATGAAATTGTCATAGCTCTCTGCCAAGATCTCTGATACATAGCTTGCGTCCGGTCAGGAGCTCGAGTCAATTTATGTTCCTCCTTTTCTCTTTGTGATCTCGGTAGAATCCATTTCCCCGGCTCCATCTTCAAGCGCCTCAAACGGAGAATCCTCCTTTCCTTGTATTTGAGAATCATAGAGCTGAATTTCCTTAAAGAATTGAGCAATGACTGCTCCGTCCGTGACCTCCTCATCTCTGTTATTTTCTCGATTTCTGAGACCAGATTGTGGGGGGGTGACTGTTAGTGCCAGGGGGTTGGTTGTAAGGCCTGATGTTTCTCCTCTTCAGTAATCGGAGTGGAGACGTCCGATTCTATCAATCCCGCTGCCTTCAGATTCTCCTGAACTTCCATATTCTCCTGAATATCCTCGCCCCCGTATACTTCGCCCTCTTCCCCTTCCTAGTCGACTCTGTCTTCCTCGTCGGCATCCTCCTCTTCATCCTCTTTCCCGTCTTCCTCGGCTTCATCTGATGTCTCTTCGTTTGGAGTCTCATTCCATTTTTGTGGGTTTATCTCCGCACTTGCCTGCACGATTTGCTCAGGATCCTTACTCGACCCATCGGCATTAACTAAGGCTATAAACATATTATTCGCCTTGTTTGCTAAGTTGTCCGAAGTTGAGTCTTTAGTGTTTGCAGTTGGTGCTTGATCTTTCCGTAAAATATTGACTTTCCCATATTGAAGATCTTGGTCCTTGCGCTGACCCACAGTTTCCACATTCCTTTTGTTCTTCCGGTGATTGACAGTAACCCAATCCTCTGAGTCCTTTTTGTTCTTTCCTTTAGCATTGGGATTCATATTCTGTTTAGTTCTGTCAGGTCTGCTATCATTGTTCTCATTCTCAGTTGCAACGAAATCTGTCTCCTCAATTTCCATGCCATCTTGATCAAGCTTAGGCATTCGACAGTTTTGCGCTTTATGGTAGAGATGTTTACAACGTTGGTAATAGTCCGGCACATTACTGTAAAGGATTTCTTGTTCAAGCCATTCGCCTTTGATTCTAACCCAAAAATATTTCTTTAATGGCGCTGCTACATCCAGTTCTACACAAATTCGAGGAGATGCAGTGTTATCTCCCTCAGCTGTGGCTTCATCCGACTGAATCGGCGTGCCGACTGCAGAAGCAATTGTCCATAAGATCTCCTTTTCGATAGTCTGCGATTGTAGTCTCGGGAAGGAGATCCAAATTGGCACAATTGAGGATTCGATCATCGGATTGAAAAGTGGAGTCCATTTTAGAATCCTCATCGGGTAATCCCGGAAGTACCATTCGTCCTTAGAGAAGATTCTCACGTAGTCATCCTTATGATTGCACCAAATCAGTACGTGGGTTCTGTTCAGTAGGGTTATCTTAACCGGTTTATTAAAGTTCATCAACTCAAAGCTGCGCTTAAGGTATGCCATGGAGGGATAACCCTGCGAGAATTTCCCGATCAGAGCTAGGTCAAACTTTGCGCACATCTTTTCTTCTTCCTCCGGCGTGAAGATAACGGCCGGCATTCCTTTGTATTCTGTAACTTTTCCAACCGGTGTGAACGTTGACAGATCAAAAGTCTTCAATCGAGCCAGTTCGTCCGGCATCATGAAATCCTGAGAATTTGTATTCGCTGCAGAGACGTAGGAGCGTGGCGGTTTGGATTGAATGACGACAGCAGGGTTGCCGTCATGAAGAGCGTTTTCCGACGTCGTGTTCGGCGGTGGTTGCGCCCTGGCACGGAGGCCATGAAGCCCTAGATTGAAGATCGCTAGAGAGAAAAAGCTATATTTTATTGATGTAATTCTATTTCCAATTTGCCAGGTTCTGTTTGCAAAACACATTTTTCTCAAAGGTTTTCTTTTTTTTTTTTTTTTCAAAAATTGCAGCTGATTAATAATTACGATAAAAAAAATCAGTTTATTTAAAACTATCTCTGTACTTATAGGTATTAGCAATTGGTTACTTTGTCAGTTGAATAAACTGATACTTTTAAATACCAATTGTTGATTAGCAACAACTGCTAAACTTGATCTCTGTACAATTGCTAAAATTAGTTGTCCAGAATATCAACAACTGGAACCAAAAAATCTAATAATAAATTTGAGGTGCGATTAATAATTTCGTTTTATTAATGTAAATATCAATTACAAAAATTTCATGTTACGTCCCAAAGTGATATTTCCGTTAATTAACTAACGGTCAACACGCGTGACTTGCATGTGGCCGTTAATTTTATAGCATTAACGGGAATCTCACTTTGGGACATAAAGTGACAAATTTTCATACATTTTATGAGACATAAAGTGAGATTTTTCGTACTTTGAGACGTAAAATTAGATTTTTCGTACTTTACGGGATGTAAAGTGAGATTTCTGTAATGTGTGGGACTAAAAACGAAATATAAATAATTTCTTTAGTTAAACGGTTCCAAGCGGTTCCAAATAGATACACATTAAACGGTTCCAAACGGTTCTAGATGGATCCACAGCTAGAACCGGATCCGTAATGGATCCAATAATCAGTTCCAGGAACTGAATCTGGAATCGATGGAACCGGATCCGCACGGATCCATCGGGTCGGTTCCGGTTCCGGTTCCGGATCCAGCAGGAACCGGATCCATTGCCATCCCTACTTTATGATATCCAAACAACGATTAAATGCCAAAACATGTCTTAAAAATTAACCCAAAAAACCTAATTAAAAAGTCTGGAATTGACAGTTTCACTTTCACACCATTATATCACTTCTACTAAAATAAAATAAAAGATCTTGAAACTATAGGGTGTACGATATATATTCCTTCAACAACAACAACAAAAAAAAAAAAAAGTATAGATTGAGACTTTAGTGGACATTCCACTAGAAACAGGTGACAGTAATGATTGAACAAATAAACATAGTTTGAATAAATTCTTCCTTTCCCACTACATATTTCCATCCTCTTTTTATACATGGAAAAAAACACAACTCCACCACCCCCCAATTAAAAAAAAACCCCTTCTTTTATCGTCACCATGAACTCGAAATTCTCAATCTTCTTGTTATCAGTGTTAATCCTATTCGGTTTATCAAGGTCTGATAATACCAAGGACAAAGAAGAATGTACAGAGTCATTGGTGGGATTAGCAACATGTCTGCCTTATGTTAGCGGGACTGCAAAATCTCCCACACCGGATTGCTGCAGTGGCCTGAAACAAGTGCTCAAAACCAAGAAAAAGTGTCTCTGTGTTGTGATTAAAGACAGAAATGATCCGGATTTAGGGCTCAATATTAATGTCACGCTTGCTGTGGGTCTTCCTACTGTTTGTAATGCACCGGCTAATATTTCCCAGTGCCCTGGTAAGTCAGAATAGTGGAATCTTTCAAATTCGTGGGGGTAAATTGTAACATTTCTCAAACTTTGGGTTGTTGGGAGTAATATTGGAAACTCATGGGTATGAGTTGTAATATTTTTCAAGAATGATATACAAATTTTTTTTTTTTTTTGGGTCGGCAATGATATACAAGTTGTATGCACAATACTTAATTAATCCTAGGAAATAATATTAATACTGCCAATTTTATATGTATAGATATATACTTATATTTCTTTTTATAATTACTTTATTAATTAAACTTTCTTTTTTCTTTATTTTTAATATTATTTGATATTATTAAAATTTTTTGTGAGAACCTCGAACTAAGATTTTGAAAACTGTACATGGATTTTTTTACAGAATTAAAACTGTCAAGGGATTTAGTTCTTAACCAGTCATGGAGGCAAGCCCTAAAAATGCCTAGAACATGGCAACAGAGTGGACGAATCCAGACTTCGGTGTTAAACTTAATCCCTGCCTATTTTAATTCAAACCATCCCAGAAATCAAAATTTTAATTCCTGGTACTCCTTTTTTTTAAATTAACTATGCTATCAGATCTTAGCATCATGATATTATTCAAGACAAAGGAATTAGCCGGCCATATAGGCGGCGATTAAAAGAATATAATTATTACAACAAAATAAAAATAAAAATTAAACAATGAATATTTACTTTAGAGCACACCAGAATGAGAAGCCTAAAATTTAAAAACTTGAATACTTTTACAATGGAGAGAATTTTACAAAGAAGTCTAAAAACTGAAAACTTGAACCCACCTGATCAGCTAAGAAAACCTCTATATATAGAGAGAGGGAAAGCATCGGGAAAACAAAAAATGATAAAAACTAAACAACAAAACAATAATACTTTTTACATTGCTTTATTAAAGCAAAAACTTTATTAAAGCAGAAACTTTATTAAAGCAGAAATTTTTTACAATAAAGATTCCCTAATCTATAATTGAGATTGGTAGGGACTTCAGAACTTTAATTGTCCATTTTTTCCTTGCCTTTTTGGGAATTGGAACCCTGTATTTGTTTTGTTATTGATTGTTCAATATTTTTAATGATATTCTCAATTGAAATATCTGCTTCATCAGCATATGGATCTTGTGATTCCCTAGGATTGCAAAACTCCTAGCCATCATGAGATAATGTGGCCATTGAAATATCTGACTGGTATTCAGTACCAAAATTCTTGATTAAATCTTTTTTAACTTCTTCCATATAGGAAGCGATTAACTCTTTATTTGACATGTGTCCTTTCTGCAAATTTAATTTCCCGAATAAATGTTGAAACGGGCTGGGAGAATCTCTTTGTTGTTTCAACCTAATTTGTTCCTTGTATTGAAGGATATTATCCTGGATATTCTCAATAGTCTCCTGTCCTTCAAGGACCCCATGCTCATTTTTTCTAAGCCTTTTTTTTGCAGAATTTTGTATAGAATACTCTTTTGATACAGGGTACATTCTGTTGGGCATAACCCATTTCAAGTTCTCATCTCCAAATCCATGGGATTCTGAATTCAATAAAAAAAGTGTAAGAAGGGCATTCCTTCAATCCACTTATTATTATGCTCAGCATCTATTAATGTTGGTGAAATTTTTACCCATTCAGCATAACGACTCTTATAACGCTCAGGTAAAATTTCTACAATGGGACCAAAAGATAGCCACTTGGGATGTCCTTTTTATAAATATTTGGACATATTTTAAGGAACCAGGAATGTTCCTTCATAGTATTTTCATAGAGGAAAGCTTTATTAAATGCCTCCACATAATCCCAATAATTAAATTTAATTTGGATTTTATGGTCAGGACGGTAATATTCCCTTTCCCCAAGGGTGCTTATTCCCCAATCTTCTGCAGATATAATCTGCTTAATAATTATCTTACTAAAGCTATAAACTTGGGTCTGTTTTCCTGCATAAAAATGTGAGAATTCGCAGGAACCAGTAGCTTTGAGAATACTCTCGTAATGAACACGCTGTTTATATGACCCAGCAGTAAATAATGATGTATTAAGATATCTATTCATCAGGTGCCATATTTCACCTTTCCAACGAAAATCTTTATCTTCTAAGAGTAATATTACCTCTTTGTAATTATTCTGCTCATAAGGCAGGTCATCAGACTCAGTTTCATCTTCAATAACCACATTGGCATATGAAGGGCTGCTTTTACTGATATTACCTTGCTTAGCTTTAAATTCCATGAATTCCTTAAATAAAAGTTCATCTCCTTCTCTCAAAGTATTACTTGAAGAGGATGATGTAATATTAGCAATGTTTTCGGCTATTAGCCTTTGGCTCCCAATTTGGGCTATTGTCCTTCCATCTCTTCCTTTATAAGGTAAAGCTCCTCTGCCACGGTGACTCATCCTGAAAATAGAACAATTAAGCTACCCTTTTTAATTCCTTCATATCTTCTCTCACTATTTGAGCAAGATTAGGATACCTTTGAGGACCATTATTTATCACATAAAGAAGGGATTCATTATTCTCAATGATTTGTTTGAGATATTTCTCTTGTTGTATTAATTTGGGAATTCCACTTAATCTCGCATAACTGTAGGGAGAAATTTTGTTATGAGTTTTTAGAATTCTGAAATCGTTTGGTCCTCGTAAAGGAAAATCAGAAACATCACGATAATTTCACCAATTGTAGGGGGTGATATCTGGACTATTATCCACCTGCCATCCCATTCTTTGAAGGATGTTGTCTTTGTCCATATAAACAATCATTCAATAAGAAAGCATTATGGTTAAACATCTTTGATCGAAATCATTCATTCTTGTAAATACTCTCTGGTTAAAAAATCAGGGAGATTATTATCAGTTCCTTTTTTATAAATTATTTCAAAATCAAAAGGGGCTAATTGAGCCTGCCATCTGGCAAACATCTGTTTAGAAATATCATGCTTAAAATATTTTTTAAACATATATTTAGCTGCTTGACAATTAGTTTTAATAAAAAATTTCTGATTATATAAATCATCTTGAAATTTTAAAACACATTTAAGAATAGCAAGAATTTCTTTTGCTATAGTAGCATAATTCTTCTGGCTATTATTCCATTTTCCTAAATGAAATCCTAAACCGTGGATTGAGGGTCGTACTCAGGCAGTTCAAAAGATAAAAAGTAGGGTTAGTAATTTACCTTGTTTTATGCTTGCAAACCCAAATTGGAAAAAAATCATAGAAATTGATGCATCAGAGATAGGTTATGGTGGAATACTTAAACAAGAATCCCCTATTAACAAACAAGAATATCCTATTAGATTTAATTCAGGAAAATGGAATAATAGTCATAAGAATTATGCTACTATAGCAAAAGAAATTCTTGCTATTCTTAAATGTGTTTTAAAATTTCAAGATGATTTATATAATCAGAAATTTATTATTAAAATTGATTGTCAAGCAGCTAAATATATGTTTAAAAAATATTTTAAGCATGATGTTTCTAAAACGATGTTTGCCAAATGGCAGGCTCAATTTGCCCCTTTTAATTTTGAAATAATTTATAAAAAAGGAACTAATAATAATATCCCTGATTTTTTAACCAGAGAGTATTTACAAAAATGAATTATTTCGATCAAAAATGGTTAACCAGAATGCTTTCTTATGGAATGACTGTTTATATGGATAGAGACAACATCCTTCAAAGAATGGGATGACAGGTGGATAATGATCCGGATATCACCCCTACAATTGATGGAGTTATCGTGATATTTTTTATCCTCCATTACGAGAACCAAACGATTTCAAAATTCGGAAAACTCAGAACAAAATTTCTCCTTACATTTATGCGAGATTAAGTGAAATTCCCAGATTAATACAACAAGAGAATATCTCAAACAAATCATTGAGATTAATGAATCCTTTCTTTATGTGATAAATAATGGTCCTCAAAGATATCCTAATCTTGCTAAAATAGTGAGAGAAGATAGGAAGGAATTAAAAAAGGTCAAATCTCGAATTAAAGAGCTAATAGCTTAATTGTTCTATTTTCAAGATGAGGCACCGTGACAGAGGAACTTTCCATATAAAGGAAGAGATGGAAGGACAGTAGCCCAAATTCGGAACCAAAGGCTGATAACCGAAAACATTGCTAATATTATATCATCATTTTCAAGTAATACTTTGAGAGAAGGAGATGAACTTTTATTTAAGAAATTCATGGAATTTAAAGCTAAGCAAGGTAATACCAGTCAAAGCAGCCCTTCATATGCCAATGTGGTTATTGAAGATGAAACTGAGTCTGATGACCTGCCTTATGAGCAGAATAATTACAAAGAGGTAATATTACTCTTAGAAGATAAAGATCTTCGTTGGAAAGGTGAAATATGACACCTAATGAATAGATATCTTAATACAACATTATTTACTGTTGGGTCATATAAACAGCGTGTTCATTACGAGAGTATTCTCAAAGCTACTGGTTCCTGCGAATTCTCACATTTTTATGCAGGAAAACAGACCCAAGCTTATAGCTTTAGTAAGATAATTATTAAGTAGATTATATCTGCAGAAGATTGGGGAATAAGCACCCTTGAGGAAAGAAAATATTACCGTCCTGACCAGAAAATCCAAATTAAATTTAATTATTGGGATTATGTGGAGGCATTTAATAAAGCTTTCCTCTATGAAAATACTGCGCAGGAACATTTCTGGTTCTTCAAAATATGTCCAAATGTTTATAAAAAGGACATCTAAAATTGGTTATAGCAATGGTGGCTATCTTTTGGCCCCACTGTAAAAAATTTACCTGAGCCTTATAAGGGTCTTTATGCTGAATGGGTAAAAATTTCACCAACATTAATAAATATTGAGAATAATAATAAGTGGATTGAAAGAATACCCTTCTTACACTTTTTTATTGAATTCGAAATCCCATGGATTTGCAGAAGGAAATATGAAATGGGTTATACCCAACAGAATGTACTCTGTATCAAAAAGGTATTCTATACAAAATTCTGGAAAAGAATGCTCAGAAAAAATGAGCATGGGGTCCTTGAAGGACAGGAGACTATTGAGAATATTCAGGATAATATCCTTTAATACAATGAACAAATTAGGTTGAAATAGCAAAGAGAATCTCCTAGCCCGTTTCAACATTTATTCAGGAAATTAAATTTCCAGAAAGGACACATGTTGAATAAAGAGTTAATCGCTTCTTATATGAAAGAAATTAATAAAGATTTAATCAAGAATTTTGGTACTGAATACCAGTCAGATATTTCAATGGCCACAACATCTCATGATGACGAGGAGTTTTGCAATCCTTAAGAATTACAGGATCCATATGCTGATGAAGCAGATATCTCAATTGAAAATATTATTGAAAATATTGAACAATCAATAACGGAACAAATACAAGGTTCCAATTCCGAAAAAGGCAAGGAAAAACTGAACAATTAAAGTTCTAAAGTCCCTACCAATCTCAATTATGGATTAGGGAATCTTTACTTAGTCAAAAGTTTCTACTTTAATAAAGCAATGTAAAAATTATTATTGTTTTGTCGTTTAGTTTTTATCATTTTTGTTTCCCTGATGCTTTCCCTCTCTATATATAGAGGTTTTCTTAGCTGATTAGGTGGGTTCAAGTTTTCAGTTTTTAGACTTCTTTGTAAAATTCTCTCCATTGTAAAAGTATTCAAGTTTTTAAATTTCAAGCTTCTCATTCTGATGTGATCTAAAGTAGTCTTCATTGTTCCATTTTTATTCTTATTTTGTTTTAATAATTATATTCTTTTAATCGCCGTCTATATGGCCGGCTAATTCCTTTGTGTTGAATAATATCATGGTGCTAAGATATAATAGCATGGTTAATTAAAAAAAAAGAGTACCAGGAATTAAAATTTTAATTTCTGGGATGATTTTGAATTAAAATAGGCAGAGATTAGGTTTAACACCGAAGTCTGGATTCGCCCACTTTGTTGCCATGTTCTATGCATTTTTAGGGCTTGCCTCCATGACTGGTTAAGAACTAAATCCCTTGACAGTTTTAATTATGTAAAAAGATCCATGTACAGTTTTCAAAATCTTAGTTCGTAGTTCTCACAAAAATTTTAATAATATCAAATAATATTAAAGAAGATCCTGTAAAGAGAATAATATCATGGTGTTAAGATCTGATAGCATGGTTAATTAAAAAAAACAGAGTACCAGGAATTAAAATTTTAATTTCTGGGATTGATTGAATTAAAACAAGCAGGGATTAGGTTTAACACCAAAGTCTGGATTCGCCCACTCTATTGCCATGTTCTAGGCATTTTTAGGGCTTACATGCATGACTGGTTAAGAACTAAATTCCTTGACAATTTAAATTTTGTAAAAAGATTTATGTACAGTTTTCAAAATCTTAGGTTGTGTTCTCACAAAAATTTTAATAATATCAAATAATATTGAAATAATCCTGTAAAGATGGAAAGTTAATTAATTAACTTGGTAATTGTGAATTGTGATACTGCAGCTCTCCTCAACTTGCCTCCCAATTCCCCAGATGCTCAGGTTTTCTATCAAATTGGGCCGCGTTCCAGCAATACCACTGCTACCAGCCCAATTGCAGGAGGCCCAACTACCAATGGTATAGATATATCTACACTTGTCTTTGGCAAGAAAGAATAAAATAGGGATAATTACACTTACACCTCCTCGATTTAGGGATAAATGCAGTAATACCTCTCCATTATCAAAAATTATAGATAGATCCTCTAACCCTAACGAAAACCTAAAAAACTTAATGAAAAATTATAAAATGATTAAATTACCCATAACATTTTTGTCATAGTGTTGGTTATACATAAATGATCGAAGTGATTAATTTGTTATCCGGTTAATAAAACGTTAGCATTTACTTGGAAACAAGAAAATGACTTACGGCAGGACCAAAGTGCTAGACAGAGCCATAGTAGAGAGGGTCTTGCTATATTTTTCTCTAAGTCGAGAGATGTAAATGTAATTATACCTAAAGTATTTTTTCTTGTTAGATATATAAACCATTTTTATTGGAATAACTTGACATTGATAACTCACAATTTTTAAACAGGGGATCCAAATACCAAAAGTGCCCCTGCCAGAGCCAATACTCTTGGAACCACTTCTCAGCAGAACAGTGGTGGTTTTGGCAAAGAGAAGAAATGGCTTGGATATGAAGTGCTGATGAGTGGAATAGTTCTATTTTGGAGTTTGATCATGTAATATTTGCAAAACTTTTCCTTTGAAAATTGAGTGAAAGCTTTGTTGGAAGTATATCATTTTTATACATTTTACATTAATTACATAGTTATTATCTTTTCACTTGTACTTTAAATTTTAAATAATTACAAATAACTCTTTTTTTTTTTAAAATGTGTACAATTCAATCATATTACAATCCAATAAAGCTTATGTACAATTCAATCAATTACAAATATGTTAAATAACTCATCATATATGGAGGATTACATACCAAAAAATTATACACCAAACTACCACCGAAGACCAACACATTTCTATACAAAAGACTAATACCCACAGCCGTGGAACTCGAATTCATAACCTCAAAGTTATGGAACCTCCTCTTTGCTGCTGGGCCAAGGATTTATCGGCGTTACAAATAACTCCTTAAATTTGATCGAATTACATAAACACACGTTAAAAGTCCTAAAATTTAGATCATTCATGTAAACAAAGTAACAAACAAATCATAAATAATACATGTTAGACATTTATATAATGAGCTTTCAAAAAAAAAAAACGACATTTAAATAATGAATCATTTACTAAATCAGAGCATATCATATTTTCAAACAAACGAGCTCTAAGTATATTTGCCTATTAAATGAGGTAAAAGAAAAACTAATTTTGGACTTAGGTCATTCAATATTTTTTTAGCTTTTCTATATGTTACTTTTTAAAAAAAAAAAATATATATATATATATATATGTTACTTTTTTATTATTTTTTTTTTAAAAGGGAAATATCATTTGTAACATCTGGACGAAAATTAAATAAAAATAGCAGATCGACAAATTTTGATCGTCTCTCTCCCTTCTTCCTCGGTTCCACCATCTCCTCTCCGTTTTCGCGAGCTTTCTCTCTCTCTCTCTATCTCTATCTATCTTTTTCTCTCTCTACATACGCATACCATTTACAGTGCTCCCTAAAGGGTTAAGGATTATCTTCCCAAGTCACGAGTTTTTGAGCTGTTGGCCACACCGTCGTGTTTTGAGGATTGCGGATCTGATAGAAACCAGAAATTAAATCAAGATGAGCGCGGATCTGTTAGCTACGACCACACATGGGAATCTGGACGAGCAGATTGCCCAGCTCATGCAGTGCAAACCCTTGTCTGAGCCCGAGGTTTGTGCCCTTCCTTTTTTTTTGTTATTTAGTTTCTTAGGTTTGATATTCCTCTGTGGTATATGTTTACAGATCTGTTCGATATGGTGATTTTGTTGTCTAAATTTGTACGTTTTAGGTAGTTCATTTCTTCATTTCCTATTCTCCCGTACTATTAGATTGATTGTTCGCAGCTAGGATTTGATGTATCATTCTTGGTTTTCTTTTTCTTTTTTCTTTTTATCCCTTTTCTCACTTCTTTGCGGAATCATTGCCATTTTCTTGGAGGAATTCCTGAAAATTTGCTGATTTGGAAGCTTGAGAGAATAGAAATGAATATTCTCTGTTCGTTATAGGAGGTGGGAATTGAAAGAAGTTTCCTCATAAAATTTGGTATGCCATTTTGTGGGGAACAGAGGAGTGAGATTTGGACGAGTGTATGAGTAACCTTCGGGATGTGGTATGCCATTTCTCGCAAGATTCTGTTAATTCTGAATACAGAATCTTGCGAGAAAAAGACAATGACAGAGAGAGACAGAGGATGAGGGATGGAGGCAAAACAACATTTTTTGAAATGCGTCATATGGTTACCCTTTCTTGAAAGGAATCTTGCATTTGGTACTTTCTAAGTATTTAAGCCCATCGGTTGAAAATTTAATATTGTTACTCGTTTATGTGCATGATGTCCACTGTAATTGTGTTGATTGCCTTGGATATGAAGCTACCTCATAAGAACAATCTATTCATAAGATGTTCTTTTGAGACTGCATGATACTAGTTCTTGATTAATATAAAATTTAAACAGATCAAGTTCATCAATATTTGTAGCTAGTGGGGACTGATTGTGATAGTTATAGTAGGTTGCAAAGAGTAGAACCTCCACTGGTTAATTGTAATCTCTCTCCTATGTTTAATGGTCATTATTTCAGTCCAACATCACGAGAAAATCGATATATTATAGCTCTTTGGCCATTTGTCTATGATGTAAGTATTATGTAACCGAATGGCTCAAACCATGTAATCCCTCTGTTCTTATTTTCTTCTCATTTTTACTATACTTTATGATCTTAACATGGTAAAATTGTGCATCATAAGACATCCAATTTGAGATTGTTGAAGCTTTTCCAGTTTTAGTTCGATTGCATATGAAATAACAGAAAATACATTTGTTAAATTCGCCTATCTAAAAGGTTTTGAAAAGCATCAACATAATCTGGGAATTGAACAAGAGTTGTCATTTTGAGGTATCTTTCTTAATTCATATGGGTCGCAACCCTGTTAGAAATTGTAAATAGAATGCTAATATGGATTATGCGGGTAGCCAATTTATAAGAAGCTGATTGGGATACTTCTAGTTATATTTTGTTGGTTGGTGGATTTTCTGGAAATAAGAATATCCTCATGAGGCTGTTGGGTTTTGTCACATGCTTTAGATTATATTTTCATCCAAACTTCAAATCGTTTTCCCTTTGGATCATTTGGGTGCAAGAGTAGAATATATTTTCATCCAAATTTCTGCTTATTAATTGTAGGCTGTAGCTTAATTTAATTATTCAAGAGTGATATGGTGATTTTAGCAGATGTATTCTACATGTGGTTCTATACATGTTTTTCTCTTTCCTTCTTCAAACTTTAGCATGTCATTTCGTTACCTATTCTTTGAAACCAAATATGTTATTAAGAGTGAGGGTTTGTTATTTTTCATATGTAGGTTCGAACATTATGTGACAAGGCTAAGGAAATTCTAATGCAAGAAAGCAATGTCCAGGTATCAATTTTAGTATCTTTCTGTTCAGTTTTAGTAATTTGGTTTCTTGCAAAGTATGAAAGCTAGGTTGAAACACAATTTACAATCTTTCTGTGTATTTTATAATATTAACCATTCAATGAAAACTAACTTGCCTGAAACATGCTATATGCACTCTCTGGGTATTCTGTACAATATCAATTTATCAACCATCAAATAGATGCAAACTATGTTTTTGGCTGCCCTATTCTCCCTGAAGATTTGTCAAAATTGAGTTGAGCTGAAGTTTTATGCTTAATTGGCAGGGTTAGTTATGATTAATTAGCTCAGGTGATGTTTTTGTAATTCAGTTTTCGTGGCTATATGGTTCTGGATTTACGGAGGAAAATCTAAGGGAGCAAGTTGAAATGTTGGCATAATTGGATGTGCTTTGTACACCTCGGACAAGGCCTCACAAGCCACTACCAAACATATTGAAAGGAAACTTGATTACAAGACCTTTTTGGTGCTTGTGGCATCTTACGAATAGATACATGTTTACTTCTTTTGAACCCACTTTCTTCAGATAACAGTAAGGTTGAACATATAAATGAAGCTGACTGCCACCATTGTTTTGCTTTTTTCCTTTCGATTTTTATATCCTTTAACCTTTTAGGCCATACTTAAAAAATCTCTCCTGGAGAAAATTTACCAGTTAGTTAAATATAGTTTCTGTCTTAGCTCCCAGTATTTGAGTGTTTATATAAATATATTGTTGTGAGTGTGACCTTTGGAAATATTCTTTCTGCTGTGTACGTAGAAATATTTCCTTAGTTTAATTTTAACATGCTCATATTATTATCCACCCCCTCTACTTTGTGCTCGTGCAGGGTTCCGTCCTGCATTCAGGCCTAATTTGAGTTCTAATACTTGGGTTTTCATTTTCTTAGGGTAATAATGTTGATGAGAATATTTGTTGGATCCTTGACTTCTTTTTTTTCTCTGTGCAGCCAGTAAAAAGTCCTGTGACGATATGTGGTGATATTCATGGCCAATTTCACGACCTTGCTGAACTTTTCCGAATTGGAGGAAAGGTATTATTAGTGACTGACATTCATGAGCTTTGTATTTTGTATTGTTTTAAGCTAGGCGAAGTGGATCTTTGAGAGCAGTCAAGAATTGGACTTGGGGATGAACTTTGTCATGTCATTTTGTATAAGGTCAAAATTGAGTAGAAATTTATATCGTCAATAGTGGGCTCTTAGTTAATAATCCACAGGCCTTCTTTAAAAACATATGCTTCCTTGTACCCTTCAAGCCTGCGTTTATGATGTTTTACTAGACTACTGTTGGTTATCTTTCATCTACCTACAAGGAGGTTTAATTCCATAGAGTGATCCTGTTTATGTCTCAATTCACAATACATGAAAACAATAGTTAGTGTAATCTTGATTTTTCTTCTGCTTTGTCGATATCTAATATTTCCCCTTTTTCTTGTTGGCAGTGTCCTGACACAAACTATCTATTTATGGGAGATTATGTGGATCGTGGTTACTATTCAGTTGAAACTGTTAGTGTAAGTTCATAAAACTATTATTGAGTTTGAAACTATCAATTTCTTACTTGTGTAATTCAGATCAGAAATGGTATGGCTGCTAATGCCTGTTTCCATGTTTTACGTGCTATTTGTAATTCCCTCCATTTTTGTTCTCCCGCTCTTGGGGAAGCGGAAGGGAGGGGGCAGAGAAAGTTGATGTTTTTCATTAAATATCTGTCAGAAATATGATAATATAGGCTTCTCTTGTTACCTTAATTTATTTCATTGAAAAACAGTTGTTAATGGTAGATGAATATGTATTTTTCTTGCAGCTTTTAGTAGCTCTGAAAGTGCGGTATCCTCAACGTATCACGATTCTTAGAGGAAATCATGAAAGTAGACAGGTATTGATCCTTAGACTGCAGCTTGTTTTGGGCTTTGATTTAAACCTTACTTTATTGGGCCATATTCCTAATTCTATTCCATCAGAAAACAAATTCACTTCAAATTTTAAATTTTCTGTAAAATAAAACTGTAGTGACATACATCTGAAAACACACACCCAAAATAGACATCTGCTGCAACATGCTTATTGAATGAATCCTTAACAAATCATTTGTTGTTATATAGGTTTACTCCTGTTTGCCAATTTTTTGTTGGGTTCTCTGCATTATTCTTGTACTGAACAATATTGTTCTTATTTTCAGATCACACAAGTCTATGGATTTTATGACGAATGTCTGCGGAAGTAAGTTTCTCTGTGCTCTCCTGGAACCTTTTTCTAATTAGGTTTAACGTTTTGCATCATTTTCTTCGATTCTTTTATCAAAAAAATGTTGAATGAATTTGACTGGTGAAGAAATGAAACACATTGTTCTTATAATTTTGGATTTAGTCATGCATCGTAAATATTCAAGGATGCGGATATATATAGGCTTGATATTCACAGAGGCTCTTCTGAATTTGAGATTGTTTGATGATCATGTTAATCTGTGCATCAAAAAATTTCCTACGGCTAAACAGGAACATTACATGTTAGAGAAGCAAGGAATCTTGAGTAATTAGAAGTTAAATCTGATTTTATGTTCTTTAAACATAATGGTAGTTTGAAACTGTTGATAAGTCATCTCCTTGTACATATGATCTAAAGAATGTACATTACTTGCATTATTTTTCTGAAAATATTCGATTATATACTTTCCTATTGTGTTTCTCATCTTCAAATTTCCGGAAAAAACTATACTCTTCACTTTGTTTTAAATGCTAATGAAAGTCCCAATCTGATTGTAGGTATGGAAATGCTAATGTTTGGAAGATATTCACTGATCTGTTTGACTATTTCCCTCTGACTGCTTTGGTTAGTAAAACTTGCTTTCTCATGCAGTTTCTTGATGTCATACATTATTAAAAATATTTTTTATTCTTGATGTTCGGTCCTCCAATTATATATATATATATATATATATATATATATATATATATATATGATGCATTGATCAGTTTTTGGACGTGTACTTAATTGCTAACTGACATACATTTTTTTTTATGATATGATTATGTTGGATTAGGTTGAATCAGAAATCTTTTGTCTGCATGGTGGATTGTCTCCATCAATTGAAACCCTTGATAATATAAGAAACTTTGATCGTGTCCAAGAAGTTCCACATGAAGGCCCAATGTGTGATCTGTTGTGGTCTGATCCAGATGATCGTTGCGGTTGGGGAATATCCCCTCGTGGTGCTGGTTACACTTTTGGTCAGGTATTTTTTTTTATTTTTTTTTCCGTTTTCTGAGGTTTTTGTTTCCATTTTAAGCAGATCAATTAACTTTCCTACTTATATACCACAGGACATATCGGAGCAATTCAACCACACAAACAATTTAAAGCTAATTGCTAGGGCTCATCAGCTGGTTATGGAGGGATATAACTGGGCACATGTACATATCATATTCTTTTTAACTTTTAGGCAATGAATTTTTATTTTAACGGAAATGAGTTCTTAATTGAATTTGACCTCTACTTTCAGGAACAAAAGGTTGTCACTATATTTAGTGCACCGAATTATTGTTATCGCTGTGGAAATATGGCTTCCATCTTGGAAGTTGATGATTGCAGAGAGCATACATTTATCCAGGTATGTTCTCTCTCTCTCTATTTTTTTTGTCTCTTGTGAATATGCCTGATTATCTTTCTCTGCATTTTTTGTGCAGTTTGAGCCAGCTCCGAGGAGGGGGGAACCTGATGTGACGCGAAGGACGCCGGATTATTTCTTGTAGAGCTGAGACTAATGGTCAGTTTCAAATGCTTTACGACATGCCCTTTCTTCAGATTTGAGCTTCAAGTTGAAGATTGCAAGTGCGAAAAGGCATGTTAAATAGATAAGGTCCCATTGGCTACATTATATTCTAACCTACTACTTTAGGGTCCCTAGAAGTGGGAAGTTTGGGTTAGTGATGATGCTTCTGTGTATCATGTCCTATAGTTTTTTTGATATTATGTCTTTTTTTTATCCTCTTTTCTTTTTCCTATCTTTCATTTAGTAATTGATTTTTTTGTTTGTGTTTCTTTTTTCCGTCTCGATCACTGCCACTTTGGTGGACAGGTTTTCTGTAGAAGTAATGAATACTTTCTGTTAGTTGCTTCATCTTGTTTTAATCCTCTCAATCTTAATGTGATGATGCTGTATTGCTGTTCTTGAGAGCCTAGTTTATGTGTAATTGATTATTTGTGATTCGGAGTGATATTGACTAAACTTTCCCTTAATTTCGTTGGCTCCGTCTTCTGTTAGTGATAAAGCTGTATCAAGGATTGTGTTGGGGTTGCAAAATTAATTGGGTCGAGTTGAGCATGATATTGATCTGAGATTGATAAGGCCCTGATTCTAACCCTGAAAAAAATGTGATTCATTACCAAGAAAATAGTTGAATTAACGAAAAAGGATAATTACATTTACACTCTCTCGACTTAAGGGTAAATACAGTTAGGCTTCCTGTACTATTGGAAATTATAGAGATATCCTTTCGACTATGGCTCTATCTACTGTTAGTCATTTTCTTATTTCCATGTAGATTCTAATGTCCTATTAAATTGAAAAAAAATTTACTTACTTTGCTCATTTCATGTATAGCAAACACTATAACAAAAATGTTATGGATAATTTAGTCATTTCATAACTTTTCGTTAAGTTTTTAAGGTTTTTGTTAGGGTTAGAGGATCTATCTGTAATTTTAAATAGTACAGGGGGTCTAGCTGTATTTACTCCTAAGTCGAGGGGATGTAAGTGTAATTATCCCTAAAGAAAACCATTTCATCTTTCATTTCCGAGGATAAAATGTAGCGTTTATGTTTATGTAATATGGATACGGATATGATTTTGAGTTTTGATAATTTACACTAGAAAAATGTATGATTTGAGTGTCAGATACAAAACATGATAGGTTTTTAAAAGTATCTGTGAATTATAGTTTAGTCATTCGGGCTTTATAAAAATTACTTTGCCCGCCAACCAAACTTTGGGACAGAGTTCAAGAAAATGTGAAAATCTGGGAGTCACTGGGACTTGGACCTGAGGATTTATATTATTATATTATATACTTACCTCAAGACTTATATTATAGCATAAATTTATTAATATCAATTTACTTATCAAAATTAACAAATAAACACTTTTCAAAATACAAAAAGTACAAAAGATGGGTCCCCATTCCACGCTCTAAATCCAAGCAACTTAGTGATTTTGGGAAAATTCATGAAATCGGGATCAAGAAAAGTTTTTTGTACTTATTTTCTACTAAAGTGTAAATAAAGAGTGCCCACTGCTCCCAGCTAATTTACTAATATGAGATGAGAAAGACAAATTTTGGCCAAAATTTATTACTATAAAGAGATAGATACATCAAATATCAGTATCACCGTTCAACCAATGTGGTGTGGCTTACTTGGCAACACAGGTTGAGTTTGTGGAAATAGTTTCAGATTCAATCCCCACTAAACACACTCCCTAAGAGGAGTGAAGAGTCTTAACTGTGACTAAGTCTCGAACTGGATTAAGGGCCCTCATTATAGTTTTTTTCGAACTGGTGATTAACACCAAAGAAAAAAAAACTATCACCGTTCATTTTTATTACATAAAAAAATTCAAGTGCCACAATCCGTCACTAAATTTGATTCATTGTGCCACTATACTGTATACATTTGTATTTACCAAAAAAAAATAGTATTAATGCATAAATTCCTAATTTCCACATAAGAAAACATCACGCACCCTTTCGTTTTCTTCTGAAAATTGCATTCTAGCCCCCAAATAATGTATATATTCCACATCTAACATATAAGTTTCTCATTAATATGTTAAATGAGTTTCACTTGTGCTTAATAAGTTTCAAAGATGGTGCATGTTTCCTCCATGTTCCAAAAACATAGGATTCTTGCTTTACCTTGATCAGATGGCTCAAAAATCCTGCATAACTTTTGACAATTTTTTTCAACTTCATCCCATCATATCCATCTTGATCAGGTGGTCTAACAACCATATCTTGCTGCTTTTCTTCTTCTCTAAAATGTTGTGCTAATGAACATCTTCCTTCAATAAGCTGCTTCAACTGTACTCTTTTCTCATTGCTGATAAACTCATGATCTTTATCCTCAAAACTAATTTCTTGTTGATCTTTTTGGAGATTTACAGGCTTTCTTGTTCTTCGTGACATCGCGATGTTGTAACGGGGATTCGTCGTTTTGCCTTGGCTTCCCATTTTTCAAAAGATTGTATAGAAAATAATTAGGGTTAATATGTGATGGGGTGAAGGGTGTAAAATTTGATCATGTATAAAAAAGATTAGCAAATGAGCTAGCTAGGATTGAAGCTTTGAGTGATCTTAAGCATATGGTAATGTTCATTTTTAAGAGATTTTGTTTAATTGAATTTAATTATGAGGTGAAATGTCATTTTATTTTTTGGTTGGTCTTTTCCAATCTAAGGAAAACAAAATTGATAAACCAACGCCTTTAAGTAAGGAAATTACTATGTTGAGGGTGAGAAGCTAATGTTGTATAACATATACTTATTTTTTTTTTTAATTTCCATGTACTATATGGTTTTTTCTTTTGTGATATTTCTATTTAATCTAACATTGATGTGTCTAAAGAACTGAAAATTTTACCTACCTCTTGGTGGTAGGTAAGTTTCTCATAATTTGAGAATTAGTAGAGACAAAAACTAATTTGGGATTCATACATATTCAGGTAGCAATTGTATTTCTTTTCCATTTTCTATTAAAATCTTTTAACTTAAAACAAGATGTATAATATATTCCTGTTCAGTTAATTATTATCATTATTATTATTTAATAATGAATGAGCTTGTGATTTGTGGTCGATCCATTTACATTTTACAGAGTCCCTGACAAACACATCAATTGAGGAAGCAATCTTAATTTCTTGACCCATGTTGAGATTCCTTTTGTTTTGTCATAAGTTGTGATTCCCTTCTCTCACATTGCCAGTATTGATAAGGGATATTTTCAATCGTACATATGTCACGATCTTAAGGATCTAAAAATTATGTGGGTCGGGGTCGAGCATCCCCATGACCCGTCAGGATTGGGATTGAGCAGTCCCGTGACCCGTTAGGGTCGGGGTCGAGCATTCCCATGACCCGTCAGGGTTGGGGTCGAGTAGATCTATGATCAGGGGTCCTTAAATCCTGTCAAATCATGGGCAGTCCCACCAAAGCTGCCAGAGCATTAAATGCACACCTCAAATGTGTACTTGTGTGTGTTTTGGTGGTTCTATAAATACCCCTTGCATTTGTAGTGAGATGTAAACAATCTTAAGTCTCTTGAGCCCATATTTTCTCTCTCTAAAAGTCTTTCAGTCTAGTTTACTGACTTGAGCGTCGGAGGTGCAATACCGGAGATACCCTTCTCCGGCCAAGTAACCCCCTGTTCGTGTGTTTTCAGGTCGAGGTCATTCCCAACTCTACAAATTCAACTGACGAGCTCGAAGACGCGATCGACCCGATCCCACAAAATATCAACCTCATCAAGTATGAAAACTCTAATTTCTATCTGCATTCTCTATTCATTTTTTCTTTTTATCATAACATGAGACCTCTACGCATTCAATCTATTTATTATTAAACTAAACATCAATGCAAATATATAAATTTTTATAAATTAATGCCAATACAAAGTAGTTTATAAAACACATAAACTTCTAAAAATACTATCATATCGTATCATGTCTAGCATCCGTTAGATATTTTTCTAGTGTACAATATTAAAAAAAAATCGTATCTGTATGCTTGTTTTATGGCCTATAGCACACGGATTTGGTAAAATGAGGTTCCTTATGTAACTCTAGTTTGACTAAGTGCTAGTCTGCTAGATCATATTGTTAGTTGGCTCAAGTACCTATGATATTGCAACTATATATTTTTGGTTTCAACTAATATGGAGGTGATTTAGGTCAATTAGTTGTGAATGGTTAAAACTACTGGAATAATTTGTTGATATTATTAGGACAATCATAGATGATTCGTGTGTTACATATATTTAGTAAGCAATAGTATCATAATTACGTGTATAAAAAAGGGAATTAGGTGTACTTAAATCAATTAGGAATTGACTGTTATTACTTATTAGTACTAAATCCAAATTTAGCAAAATTTTAAAGATTTAAGCATTTCTAAATCGCTTTTGGTTGAGAGTTGAGACCTTGGAAATGGAGGTAATTAAATAGTCCATATTCGTTTCCTTTCGGTCATTCTATTATTATATTTTTTAAATATATTTTCCCTCAAATCACTCAATTCTGAATTGACTATTAAAATATAAAGCTCTCTTATTAAAAGAGAAGTTATTAGTGAAACTTAAATACAAAATCTGACTAAATTAATATAGCATGAAATTGCTAAACTAAGTTACCCAAATTATATATTTTTTCCTATCTACAAGTGAATTGGGTAGGAATGTAGATATAACCTCTACATGTTACTAAGTTCCAAAAAAAAGAAAAGAAAACCCCTACATGTTACTATGAGAGCAAGAAAAGAGTAGTTTCTAAGAACTACTTTTTAAGGGGTAGATTGAGATCTTACACCTTGTCATTGGTTTGGACCACCGGACCTGTTTTGGTATGCTACATGTAGATTCGGACTATTAAACTTTAGCTAGTATAGGGAGATGAGACATTCTTTTAAGTAAAAGTCTAGGGTTTAACTTCTCGTGTGCATAAAATAATTCGGTTGAAAATGTCATCTTTAATTGGATTTCTATAGTAGTCGAACCCGAAAAAATTGGATGAAAAACCTAAAAAAAATAGAGTTGGACTTATAGATATTTGATTATTTTTAGTGAAAATTTCACTTTATGTTCTATAAAATATTATTATTTTATTTTTAGTTTCATACATTATGAGAATATCACTTAACGTCCCATAAAGTATAAAAAATCTCACTTTACTTCCAAAGTTCGTTTTCTATCAATGATCTAACAGTCAATTCACTTCTTGTTGCAGTCATAATAACGAAAATCTCACTTTACGTCTCATAAAGTGCAAAAAATTCCAATTAATAGAAAAATTAATTTTGAAACGTATATTGAGATTTTTTGTATTTTATGAATGAGATTTTTTTATGTATAAGACGAAAAATGAATAACAAATACTTTATGGGATAATGGAACATAAAGTGAGATCTTTCTATATTTTTAAAAGAAAAGTATAAATAATCAAATGGAAAAATATCACTTTTGGTCCCAAGTTTTAATAAGTTTTTCACATTAAGTCCCATAATTTACGAGTCTGACACATTGAGGATAGACATTTGCAAAAAAAATTACAATGTTGGGACTTTGGCCCCCCTGACGTCAAAAAATAATAGAATCAGTCAAAATTACACTGTTATAATAAAAATGTGTTAGTTTGGAGGGAATTTTTAGCGCAATTTCTTTGATTTGGAGGGAATTAATGACCATTTCCTAGTTGGACTTTATTGTAATATTGCAAGATTTTGTTATTTTGATGCCTGTACTTGAATCTGTATTCCCTAACTAGGAAATGACGCCATTAATTTCCTCCAAATCAGAGAAATGGCATCAAAAATTCCCCCCAAAATAACACATTTTTATTATAACAGTGTAATTTTGACTGATTCCGTTATTTTTTAACGGCAAGGGGGCCAAATTCCCAACATTATAATTTTTTTGCAAATGCATATTCTCAATGTGTCAGACCCGTAAATTACGAGACTCAATTTGAAAATCTTATTAAAAGGAGTAGAAGTGATATTTTCCCTAATCAAATAATAAATTGGGAAAAATCCCACCAAAACATAAGGGCAATATTGTCAGCACAGCAATAGAGCTATGAACACTTCAGAGTTCAGCCTGTATATATATAAAGCTTAGAAAATCTTGTCCATATACACTTTGTCTTACTCGGTGGATAAACCTCGTCACCTGCGCCCATTGTCCTCGCCTGCAACTCACTGTCACCCCCCTCGTAACCACATCCCATCTCGACACGTGTTCCAATGTCACATCTCCGAGGCACTTTTTGAGATTCGCCCCCATGCCCCTACCCTACCCTACCCCACCCTCCGGTGGGCAACTGCCCTTTTCAGTTTTCAGACATTGCTTTCTCTTCTCTTCTATGGCGTTGAAATGAGCTTCTTGCAGGAAAATAGAATGTGGATTCATTTATTATTATCGAACATTTATTTCTAATGCGCACTTTGAAAAATTATGGCTTCTCTTACACCTGGGATACTCCAAAAGCTATTGCAAAATGCTGGTAATAAAGATTTCAAGGTCGCCGGCGAACACCGCTCTGCACTTTTACAGGCATGTATTTTTCACACACACGGATATATCTAGAAATATGTAATGTATGGGAGATATATTTGCAGCATTCTTGAAGATTTCAGAACTCAGTTTTTCTCCTTCTTTTCGTTTCTCCTTTCTGGGCTTCTGAGATTTTAGGGAAAAAGTTCGCTCTTTTAACAATTTTAAGAGTATTTATGTTGTTTTTTCCTTAAGAAAATGACATTTCTTTTTATGCTCTCTTACTCTCGTTAGCATTTTCTAGCAATGTTACTATTCTGTAATTATTTTTTCTTTCTAAGAATGATAAATTTATCTTTGTACTTCAGGTTAAGAATATTTATTAGTATTTTTACTTTTTCTTGTTTTTTTTTTTTTAACTTTTTCCATTGTCAAAAGGCATTTTTCTTGGTCTAACAAGAAAATCTTTATCCTAAATGTGGAATATACTGTTATGTTCATCTGGGCTTCTGTAATATTGACAAAAGAATCATTCTTTAACCATCTTCATATAATTTCTAGCAATTTTATCATTCATTTTTATTTAATTTTTCCTTCTGAGGATGATAATGTATGTTTTTACCTTAGGTTATTAGTATTGTACCTTCTCTAGGAGACGATCCATGGAAAAGCAGGGGTTATTTCTTAAGGGTTTCAGATTCACTTCACTCAGCCTACGTATCAGTATCAGATGAAGATGTCGAGTTGATACTGAGTGACAAGGTCCAACTCGGGCAATTCTTCCACGTGACTCGGCTCGATTCGGGCTCCCCTGTTCCGGTGCTTCGCGGCATAAAACCGATTGCTAAGAGACGGCCCTGTGTGGGAGATCCAAAGGATTTGATTTCAAGTGAATTTTTAAATGTCAAGAAAGTTGAAAATAAGGTGAAATCAAAGGGAAAGTTAAGAAATGAAGAGGGAAATATCAGACGGCTATCTTTTAGTAATGGAAAAGTTGGAGGAGGATCGGATGGTAGACGATTGAGCTTGGATTCGGCCCGAAAAGGATGGGATCAGAGCCCGCTATGCAATAATGATGCTAAAGGGGTATCAAACTCTAAGTTGAAAGATAATGCTCCAAGAAAAGATTCTGTAAGTTTATTTTTAAAATTTGAGTGATTTCCCATTTATACAAAATGAATAGTATGCAATTCCTGAATTACATTATCCTCCCCATATTATTTGTAATTATAAATTCTGCTCTTTTTAGTTTGAAACTTATGTATACTTCTTTCCACAGGTTGAAATTTGATCAAAACTGACGGAATTTTTTAAGAAACTCAAAAAATGATGTCAATATGTGCGAGACATTGGGAAAGTTTTATTGTTAACCTAAATACATGGAACTATATTTGATGACATAAGGGTAAGATACATATAAAATATAATGAACATATGTATAATTTTGGAAGAAAGAAGGGGGTTTGTGTAATTTCATATATATTCATGGGAAGGTACTGTAATTATTTTATGAAGTTTATCTTGATTGCTAATTTCTATTTTGGTCTATATTTAGTGACCTGACATAAAAGTGATAGTAAGATACAGATAGGTTATTTCGAAGTAAAGATGAGGCTTTGTGTAATTTCATATAAGTTCATGGGAGGATACTGTAATTATTTCTTGAACTTTATCTTGATTGTACATTTCTATGCTCCATAATTGCAGGTTGTCATTAAAAAGGCCATCCCTATGGATTCACCAAAGAGCTCAACTTCAAGCATTTTATCATCACCTCTTCAAAGCAAGAACGTTATCGTCTCCCCAAAACTTCTGATCAAGCCAGTAAAAAGTATCAAATCACCAGAAGACGATAAGTTCCCTATTGATTTCAAGAAGGTCGCTATTATGAGTTCCCAAAAACGGCCTCATCAACTAAAAATCTCATGTGATGCTCTTCCTTCCTCCATTTGTGACCTTGGAAAGGTATATCACAGACACACACTCAGTATGTGAATTTTTTACTCTTCAAATGCAATTGTTGCTAATCTTTTAGGATGTTTTTTTCATGGTTTCTAATGTTAGGACGTTACGAACTATAGAAATGTCGCATTTGCCTCTGCCGTTCGTGCATTAGAAGAAGCATCTATATCTGAAGATGTTATATGTTGCATGAGGTATTTGGTTCTCTTTATTTCGGTTAAAAAAGGAGCTCCATTTTTTCTACTCAATGACGGGCTCGTTCAAAAGTTTAAGCTGTTAGTGAAAGATGTTAATGGAAATGTTTGCAAACACTAAAAAGGGCATTTCTGTGCTCGACTTAAAAAAAACTGAATTGTTTTGCTGCTTTTGCTTAAAATAAGCTAGAAGCATCAATTTTCTAGCTTCAAGGTTCTTTTTTTCCCTATAAATTAAGAAGGGCTTTGGCACTTTCTTCTCCAAACACTTCCAACTTTTACTATTCGGATTCTTTCTAACTTCTGTTACAACTTTTCAAGTTCTCCAAAAGCAGAACCATTTTTTTTTTGTCAGGCCTTACATGTCAGTCTTTTATACAGCATGTTCTCGGAATTATGCGAGTTACACCAGAAAAACACTTCAGGTCCGTTAGTAGAGCAATTTCTAAACATTCATGAGAGAATCAAGAAAGCCTCTATGGCCATAATCACCCTGATAAACACAACAACATCTGACAGTGACAATTGTAGTTCTCAAGGATCAGAATCAGAAATTTCCTTCACTCCCACAACCAATAAGAACGCTTCATTATGGGTTCAAGCCGCAATCCAAACTGACCTCTCCAAATTTTCTCTATACTCAAAAGGAGCTCAAAAGGGCCCCACAAACGGCGGCAAATCCCACTATCTTGTACTGGAAAACACCCCAGAAAAAACCAACA
This sequence comes from Verbena officinalis, assembly GCA_958496215.1. Lineage (NCBI taxonomy): Eukaryota > Viridiplantae > Streptophyta > Magnoliopsida > Lamiales > Verbenaceae > Verbena > Verbena officinalis. Next base: position 5,964,433 of record OY292388.1, read on the forward strand.
TAGAAAACCAATCGCCTAAAACCAAGCAAAAAAAGCCCACAAGCTCGAGTACTAAACCTCGTTCAAGAATCAATCTTTCCACCACAAAAGGAACGGATGGTGGATCAAAATTGAAGAATGTAGCTAGTTTAGCTAGAAAGCTGCTCTCGTTTTCACGGGCTTGGTTCTTGGATTATCTAGAAGATTCTTTAAAGAATGGATTTGGATTGAAAAGGGATGATGATTCAAAGGTTGCTGTTCTTCTTGGACAGCTTAAAAGGGTGAATCTTTGGTTGGATGATGCGTTTGAAGGCGACGAGGTTGATGAGAGGATTGAGAGATTGAGAAAGAAGTTGTATCGTTTTTTGCTTGATCATGTTGATTCTGCAGTTTCTAACAGGTAGATCTTTAATGGTTTTAATATATAGAGCTAATCTTAGATGATGTAGGGTTAACCTGTTTGTAAACTGAATTAGTTTTTAGTTAGAAATCATGAAATTTTTTCAGGTTATGCTTTTTGGATCAATATTCCATGACATTCAAATGTGCTAATTCTTACAACTCTTTTAACTTAGTGGGATTTAAGAAACAGAAAAGGTATATAGATTCTTCCTCGAACTCAAAGAACAGGAAAGATATTTTTGTAAACACCTCTCTCTCTCCCCAAAATCAAGAACGGAATACTTTATTATGGGTCGAAAACAGCAATTTTCCTTGTAAGTAAGAATTGGCTTATACTATGTCTATTTGCATCTTTACATGGAAAAGAAGTAGCCAAAGGGCTTGAAATGTATCAACTAAGGTTTATTGTCGGTAAAATTAATGTACAAATGTTGTTTGACAAAACAGAGGTTGTATGAAAATCAATGAGTTAAGAAATAGGCAGAAGCTGAGTTCTGGTTTGTGTTGTCTGTTGATACATGTGGTGCAGCGGCAGAAATTTTAGGATTGGAAGCAAACTTGACAGAGGATTTCTTTGCTTTGCATGATTTCATATGTGCATGCAAATTTTCTGGCTTGAATGGTTTCCCACATTGCCTGTAATTGAATTTAGATTTAAATATTTTTCAAGTCAAATCAATTAAATAATGTCGAAATAAACATTTTTGTTTAATTTATTATATGAGGATACAATGAGTTTTCATTTTGTTGAAAAATTGGGTAATTAATTATTTAGAAACACTAAGCTGTTCGTTGTATCTAATAGTTGGTTAAAAGGAAATAAAAAATAAAAGGGATAATTACACTTACGCCCCCTCGATTTAGAGGTAAATACAGCAATATTCCTTGTACTATTGGAAATTACTGAGACACCCTCTTGACTATGGCTCTGTCTAACACTTAGGTCCTGTCATTAGTCATTTTCTTGTTTCCGAGTAGATGCTAACAATTTATTAACTAGAGAACCACTTAATCACTTCGCTAATTTAATGTATAACAAATACTATAACAAATATATTATGAGTAATTTAGTCATTTTATAATTTTTCGTTAAGTTTTTTAGGTTTTTGTTAGGGTAAGAGGATCTATCTGTAATTTCCAATAGTATAGGGGGTCTTACTGTATTTACCCCTAAGTTAAGGGGGTGTAATTGTAATTATCCCAAAATAAAAATAAATGAATAACTCCATTAGTAATCAACTTACGAGCAGTTGGGCCTAATGAGTGTCTTGCGAGCTGCAGAAGGCATCCTTTGCTCTCTGAACTGACCATTTTTATTTGCTGAATCACTTGTTTTGCTGCCAAATTTCAACATTTACAATAAACTTTTAAAATTTTGAAATACTGGGTCAATTACAAATAACCCCCTGAGGTTTGAGTTGTTTACGGAAAACACCCTCAGATTTTCATAAACAGCACAGATCTCAGGGGTTTTTTTAGTAATTATTCCTACTTTATATAACTTGTGAGAGTATAATATGCTCTATTTACAAAGAGAGTAATGAAAAATTACCTTTTACTCCATTGATTTTGTGTACCCACAAACATATTCTGAGGCTTAATCTCCCTTTTGCATATGGCTGCTGATTGAACATTTTTCTCATTGCTTGAACACATATTCATTATAGCTCTATTCTTCTTCTTCTTCTTATTAGTCATCACCACAGCTGAATCATTAGTATCCACACCTCCACAAGTGATCAAATTCTTAAACAATGCACCATTTGCACAGCTCCTACTCTTAGTAAAATGAGTCTTGTAATAATCTGATGAGCTCATGTTATTTTTCGAAGCTGGTGGTGTACTAACAACCTTTTTATCATTAATCTCGACTTTCTTGTTCTTCTTGTTCAAGTCTAATGTGGGACGAAAAGGCGGCGGATTTGTTTGCTTGATTATTTTGGCTGAATTGTTGGTGTAAATTTCGTCATTCTTGCTTGGATTAATTATGTCATCTGTCAATGTTGACGTTTCTGAGCTAAAAACTGTGGATGATTCTTCGATTTGGGATGAAGGGCTCTGATTTTCTAACTCTTTGGATGAAGTTTCATGGTGATCTCTTGCTGGTTCTTGGAGATTTTGCTGGGGAGTTTTTTTCTCATTAGAGTATGAGAATTCTATTAAGTCATTGCCAAAAAAGAAAAAGGTAAGAAGGTTAAAATGGAAATGTACCATAAAATTTAGAGAGATTTAGATATATGATTCCTCAGGTTTAGTGTAATTATAAACTAAATTATACATACACCAATTTTCAGAAACTTGGGTTTTAGGGACACCAAATACAAAATTAGAATATTACATCGGCCAATAATTCTTAAAATCTGGCAATTTACACCACCTATCACTAGAAAATCTATTTTCCGTCCAATTTTTCGCATGTGACTCGCACGTGATCAATTTTCCGGCCAACTTAAGTACAGTTGGCTGCCACATGGATAATTAAACCCACCTCTTGGTCTCTTCTTCTTGTGGTTGTCAGGTTCATTGGGCTCCTTGAGGTGGATTTAATTATCTATGTGGCAGCCAACTGTACTTAAGTTGGCCGGAAAATTGATCACGTTCGAGTCACGTTTGAAAATTTGGACGGAAAATAGATTTTTCGGCGAGAAGTGGATGTAAATTGCCAGATTTTAAGGATTGTTGGATGTAATATCCTAATTTTGTATTTGGTGTTCCTAAAAAACAAATTTCTGAAAGTTGGTAGATGTATAATTTATTTTTCCCAAAATTAATTTATCTTGTTTCAGATGTTTTGTTACTCATGTAAAACCTCCATCTTAGTTTGATTATATTCTCACAATAGAAAGAGTTTTGTCTCCTGCAGTCTAATGGTCTAAGACTCGATGAATTTATAAATTTACATGAATAATGAAACTTTATAATTTTTGAATAAAAATGGTAAATTTGTAATTATACTAAAATTTTGGGAGATGTAAATTGTTATTACCTATGTTGTTAATGATGGTGGATGAAATCTCGGATCCTTTGAGTACATATTCATTGTCTGAGATTGGAGTAATGAGGTCATCATCAACCAAGTCTTGCCATACATAACCTGTCCTATATCTCCTGCATAAAATAAATACATAAATTAAAGCAAATAAAGAAGAGATTTATTTAACTTTGGTGATATTCAAATAATAAAAAAAAAATTAATCAAAACTTTGATCATATTAAGGGATAGTTTTTTCTTCTTTTTCTAGCTTATGATGTTTTTTGTTGGAACGAAGAGATTTTTGAAGTAAAGAAACATTGCTCTTTAATGAAATTAATTAAAATTAAGAAAAAATTACACTTAGACCAAAAGGAGTTTGTTAAATTACAACTCGTGATTCTCTTAGTCAAACAATTATAGTTACACCCCACACAAAATTAAATAATTACAAAATACACCCAAGCATTAGGGATTCCATTAGGGTTCCGTTATGTAGTGGATGACATCATCAAAAATGAATAGTAAATACCGAAAATACCCTTATTTTTTTATATCATGGATTGCTCCTAAATTTCACTTAGGTGTTATTTATAATTTTATAAACTCTTTTGGGGTCTAAGTGTAATTTTTAAAATAAAAAAGGGAATATTCCGTTAATTAACAACGGAACCCTAATGTTTGGATGTATTTTGTAATTATTCAATTTCCTGCGGGGTGTGACTGTAATTATTTGACTAAGAGAATCACGGGTTATAGTTTAGCAAACTCCTTTAGGAACTAAGTGTAATTTTTCCTAAAATTAAATCTTAATGTAATTAAATTATGTTTTCCGTAAATTAACTAATGTACAGACCTCTTGTACGACCAAGCAAATGATTCTGGCATTTCTTTTCCTCGCAATTCTCCTAACCACCTCTTCACATCTACATCATAAAAATATAACAATACATACATTTAATAATAGAAAAACATAAGGGGTCAATTACACAAAAGTCCATGAGGTTTGTGCCATTTGCAGTCTTCCAATCTTATACTTACTCCCTGAGAAGGGTATTTATAAGATTTTTCAGAGATTATTATACATTTTTATGGTTTAAGGGAGTGTGGAAAAAAACCGCGCAATCGAACACCATTTGTTGAGAGATGATGGACTCGGATGAGATGAGGTTGTTCGTTGTAAGCCTTTCTACTGAGAAAATAGACTATATGAAGTCGCCTAACTTCTGCACCACATTGTGCCTCCATTAATCTTCTGCTCAAACAAAATATTTATATTTCTTTCTACTCTTTACACAGAAATTAATTTATAATAAAGAGTAAAAATGAAGAAAATCAAAACAAAAACAATATAAAACGAGTGAGACTTGAGAGATATATGCTTATATCTGTAACTGTAAAGTACTGATATCATATAAGTTTTATCGGGATATATAGTACTTTAGTGATTTTCACCAATTTTTAAATGTTGCTAGTAATTTCCTTTTATGGGTAGTTAATATTTCATAATTACACTTTACTCTCCCCGTGTTATACGAAATCTAATTTGATTCATGATGAAAAATAAAGATGCACAAAAAAACCACTTTCAATAAGAAGCAATTGTTTACTCTCTAGCTATGAAACACAGTTATATACACGACAATACGGACACAGCGACACGTTTTTTTTTTTTTTTTTTTTTTTTTTTGATATTATATACTAGAGAAGTGTCCGATACAGTGTCAGACACGACCATGGTTCGCTGTTGCGGCGCGATCGCAACTGTCGCGGAACGGGAACGGTAGGCACTGGTCCACTGGTCCGGTGTGGAACGGGTACGTACCCATAGCGGCCGCTCCGGCGAGAAATCGGCCGCTATCGCGGCAACGGAACGGCATCTCGGAACAGCGCGGTAAGAAAATATAATTTTTTGCATTCTTTTTTTACTGGGCTGTCTACTGGGCGAACAACAAGTTGTGAAATAGGTTCAAAAGATAAAAGACGAAAGCTTATAGCAATCGTAGAAGCTACATAGCCGAGTTTCTCACGAGGGTCGATTCTGGAAGAGAGTAGAAGCAAAGCTGCAACATACTATGGAATTGCAGCAAGGAAGAAAACAATGATAAACCTTCACGAAAGAAACAGGGTAACTCTGAATAAGATACTAACTAATTAACCTATCAGGAATAAACAATTGTCGGGATATATGCAACTTTTTGAAAAAATAAAGTTGAATCAGTTGACCAACATTAAGAGGGTGTCTGTGTAAGACAGAAAATCTTCCTTTTTACTTATTTTCTATAATTATCTTTAAATATTGGCATGTAATTCTTTTGGGTTTTTCCTTTTCTTTTGCCTATAGACCAGAGATTGAAATAACACTACTCTTGAATCTAAGAAAGGGATCTAAAAAGAGATTTTAATGCAAAAAACCATCACAAATCTCTATGTCGTGACAAAATTTTGTGAAGTTATTTATAGAAATCTAAATTTATCAAATTCATACTAAGTATTAACTAACATAAGTATTAATTGATAAATATATAAGTTCTAATACTTGAGGAATTTTTCTAAGAGTTTTCGTGGCTTAGCCGCGATTTTGCCGCGACCGTTCCGCGACGTTGCAATGGAACTGGAATGGTGACTTCCGTTCCGCACTCCGCGACCACAACTATGATCCATGGACACGACACGACATAGTAGAATTAGAATTTTTAGAAGTGTTTGTTATCATATATAGCTCTCTAGCTAACCTTTTAACTGTGCGTTGGTTTTGGAAATTACTTCTGTCTTCCATTGACTCCTGTACTGCATAAACTTCCACCGGATATATATATAGAGACTCAGAATTTATGTTGCAAATTCACCATTTAAGTTGTTCAATTCTCATATTTTTGTACCTATATACCTGAAAATGATCAGATAAAGTTGAGTTAGTTTTCAAATATAGAGACGGAAAAAGAGAGGCCATCGATATTAATCTAATTTATTCTCCCTTGAAGACATCGTCCTAGCTAGTTGTAAGCTTACAAATTTATTAAATAAGATTTCTAATCATGAGAAAATACAAAAACAAGAATGTAATATTACAGCAAAACAACATAAAAAAGGACAATTTGTAGCCATGTATAACTAAATTAACTCATGAGAGAATGTTCTTACATTTGATTGTAATGATTAGTTTTTCTTGATAGATCTCCAAACATCTCAAATATTTATTGATAATTAACCAAGTTGTGCATTTATACAGAGAACGAAATAAAAGAAGAAGTCGTTATGGTTTCAGTTACCTTGGAAATCTCATACGATGTCGAAATCAATTTATAAATTACAGAAAACCCCAAAAGCAAGCGTGGCGTTTCAGCTGCAACTCCAGAGCAATATTACGAATATTATATATATACATACAAAATACGAGTCATACGTACTCATACGTACATGAAGCCTAGCTAACAAATCCATATTGATGTTGTTTAGAAAATGTGGGTATGATTATGAACATATATACCATCTACCTTAACCATAATTTTGGTTTTTATACGACTATATATAATTGGTTTGGTTGTAAAATAATAATTAATACTTTATAGGATAATTAATTATAAAATAGTTGATAATAATGTAGCAACAGGCTAACAGCTATATATAGAAAATAATAATTAGGAATAGTGGGAAGATGATCGGACGTTATTGGTGCCAATTTTAATTTATTCACGACTTATAATAGTAAAATATTGTTAAACAATTATTTATAAAAAAAGAAGAAATAATTGTTAAATAACCGTTTGAAAACGAGGGTTTGGACTTCTTGGAGTGAATTTTTTTTGGATATTAGAAGCTCCACCCACAAAATCCCTTTTCTTAATATATCTACTGTTTTTTTTTTTGGAGTTAATTATCGGTTCGGAAAATTCTACATTGAGGACCCTTAATCCGATTTGAGTCTTAGTCAAAGTTAAGACTCTTCATCCCTTCCAGCGAGTGTGTTTACTGGGGATCGAACCTGAGTTCTTCCCACAAACATAAAATGTGTTAAGTTCAATTAAAAAGAGAAAAGAAAGAATATGAAAAAGAATTTTTTTTAGTATATAATTATTGTTTAGATTTGTAAATAACCATTATTGTTTGGAAAAAAAAATCTCTATATGATTGAATATTAGAAGATTTCTGAAGATGATTTGAGTATTATCTTTGTTTTTAATAAATAAATAACTCACAAGTTTGGTTACCAAACATGTTTAGAAAGAGTCCAAAAGTGGATTATCTACATTTAACGTGCCAAATTATCAATTTCTGAAAATAGTATCACGGCAGCCAAAGAAGTAAATGACCTAGATCACATAATCCTTCTACCAGCCTCAATGCTCTCGTATTCAGTTCTTCACACTGGCAATTTAGTGCATATTCCTCGCTTTAAGACGACTTAAGATTTCTTAATTCTCCGCATTGACAATTTAACTCTTATAACTATTTTTGTATTTAGCTTTAAAAGAGTTTAATGCATAATTTAATTGTTTATTCTGATATATGTTTATTGTAAAACTATAAAATGGCAAAACTAAATTAGTTTTTTAAAGAATTGAGTTTTCGTATATGATTCAAACAATAATTTAAAATTATTAATAGAATAATTCAAGTGTAGTGATTAATAAAATTAGTTCATCTACACTGTTTCTTAAAAATATTTCATATTGAATATAAAATAAATTTACATTAAAAATAATTATTTTAAATTATTTTTTTATTAGACGCTTTAAGCACACTCGCACTCAATTTATTTTTATTTTTTGCGCACTCGCGCATTCGCATCCGCCCACGCACTCGCACCTGCACCCCCCTTATGTGACTTAGGAAACGACAACACAAAGAAAATTTGCTAAAACAAAGGGAAATCGTGCGAGAGGAGTTCAGCAACTTGGAGTAACACGCTTCTTAAGGAAAACTACGATTCTTCAAGGAAGATAGCCTTAGACTTTGGTTAGTCAAATTTATACTAATCACAAATCAGAAAGTTAAACTACATATCATATATTAACGAGCCCATGAAAATCAAAACAAGAAAAGCCCAATAACTTGGGCTACTATCCTGGGCTTCACAATAGGTCCAAACATAATGTAGGCCCATGTTGCTTGATTAAAAAACTTCGTTTTTTGTTTTTTTTTTCACTCATACTAATTAATTTGAACAAATTGTAAAATCAAAAAGTATATTAAGACTAATTATAATACTATTTCAAACAACAATCGAGGTATAGGAGCTGTGTAAATGCAGAACATTTAATTTCCTTGATTAATACAAGGGCAATTACTCTCTGAAATTAAGGTAGTTGTTTCTCGCATTATCTTTGTGTTTTTTATCGATCAGAATTAAATTATAGTTGGAAAGTTTCAACGTGTGCAGAAAATATGGTTTGAATAAATTAAATTAGTATGAGATTCGTATGACAACTAAGCGCCCATGGCCTAATGGATAAGGCGTCTGACTTCTAATCAGGCGATTGTGGGTTCGAGTCCCACTGGGCGTGAATTTTTTTGCTTCCAATAAGAAATTTACTCCACAGCATGAATATTTTAGCCATTTTTTAATTCATTCAAACATGATTTACTTACCATGAAAAATGATTTTTTCATCATTTACGATTTTTAAAGTAATACTTAAAAAAAAATAACACTAATGACAGAGACATTTGACGATATGAAATATTTTTTTCATCATTAAAGAGTTTATAATGTACTTTTTTTTTTTGGGAAAAAATCTTATATGATTAAAATGTAAAAAGTTAAATCAGTTAATCACACGTGAGCATCTCACACTCTGTAAGATTTCTAATAATTTTTCATGATTTTTGAATTAATTTTGATGGCAAAGAGAAAGGAATCGTCAGCAATTGAAGAAAAGCAAATTCAAATGAAATATTATTTTAATTTAGAAATAATTAATTTTACCATTAGTGATATGGCATTATTATTTCATCCACGTGGCATGATTTTAGTGATCGAAAGCCACATGACTTGGGTAAAAAAATCTTTCCAATTGGCCGGTCAAATACCCTTGTGGTCGATACCTCCAATCGTAAGGTCAAAATCCCCAGTAGCGATAATGCCCCAGTCGATAGTCGAGTCGTAAAGTACCCGACCATGACCATGAGGTTAATTCTCGATCAGGGCATTGGATTGAAAGACTTCCGCTTTTAGCCCACACTCTCGACAGGCCAGGCATGGAAATTAGAACTTATTGCGTCACATCCCATAGGCATGTGCTATTTACGGCCGCATTAAATGCAATTTATACCTACGATAGGATAGATATGCACAACTATAAATACCCCACATTTATTATAGTTGGTAAGCTCTTAATTACTCTGATCGCACTCCTTCTCTCTCTAAAACCCTTTTCAGTTCATTCGTACTGACTTGAGCATCGGAGGTGCTACGCCGGAGACAACATTCTCCGACCAAGTAATTCTTTTTGCGTTTATTTCAAGTCGAAGTCGTTTCCATCTATAAATTCAACTGCACGTTCGGACCCCACGATCAATCTAGGCTGCTTACCAAAATCCGAACTCATCAATTAGGAAAAATAAATAAAAAACCATTTCTGAAAAAATAACAGATATTTACACCCAATCCATTCCAATCATAACTCCAATGGACAAAGCCCATAAACCCCCAAAAATGGGTAATATATCTCACCTCTCCATCCTCTCCACAGTTGTCTTCTTATCCACCATTCCTCAATTCTCAGCCACACGATCCCATCCGATCAATGTCTGGCCTAAGCCCACCATTTTCCACTGGACGCGCCCACAGGCGATCCTTCTCTCTCCGAAATTCACCATCTCCAGCCCCTGCCACGCCCACATCCGTCCCGCCGTCCGCCTCTACCTCCGCCAGATCCTCAACGAGCACAACCGCCCACTCATCACCCCAAACCTCAACCTCACGTCATCTCCGCCGCTCAGAACCCTAACCATCACCATCTCAGACGCTGCCGCTCCTCTCACTCACGGAGTCAACGAGTCGTACACCCTCGCCGTTCCATGCGACGGAAACGCCGCAGTGTTGACTGCCGAAACCGCATGGGGTGCGATGCGCGGCCTGGAGACGTTCTCGCAGCTGGTCTACTCGACGCCGCCGAGAGTGGCTTGTGGACTGTATATTTCCGATGCGCCGCTGTTTATGCACCGGGGGGTCTTGCTGGACACATCGAGGAACTATTACGAATTGGAGGATCTGCTGAGGCTGATTAGGGCGATGAGTATGAATAAGCTGAACGTGTTCCATTGGCATATAACGGACTCGCACTCGTTCCCTCTGGTGGTGCCGTCGGAACCGGAGCTGGCGGCGAAAGGGGCGTACGGCGAGGAGATGAGTTACACGGCGGCGGATGTGAAGAAGGTAGTGGAATATGGAATGGAGCACGGGGTTAGAGTTGTGCCGGAAATTGATATGCCTGGTGAGTACACTTCCCTAGCGCGTGTGTTTTTTTTCTCAGCTTTAATTGGGTATGTGAAAGTGTTTATTGGGATCAAACACAAATGGGTAAATCTGTTTCAGATTCCTTGCAGAGTAGGTTTGAATTTATAAATGGATTACTGGTTGTATACTGAAGAAGCTCGCATGATCTTCGGTAAAGTTACATTAAGTGTAATTAACAAATTGAAAGTTGAATATACATGTATTATAGAGTGACAAATCTGGAGTTTTGATCAGTTGAGTGCTGTAACTTAATTGTAGTGAACAAAAAGTGGCAAACGGGAGGTTGTGTTTTTGTCTCTGCCTATGGAAGTTGGGGAATTTTTTACTCATTTAAGTGAAAACAACTTTTTACTTTTCACTTTTTTAAGGATTCCATAACTTTCTTGTTTCTCTTGGATGGATGAAACCTTTACAGAAAAAATCTTTTTAAGAATTTTTATGCAACACCCTAAAGATGGTCATCTTGTCCTTTTCTATGTGCAGAGCAAAAATTATACATACTTTCCCAGTGAGTTGACTTCTTAGTTCTTGTAATATGTCTTTTAACAATCATCACATAATTGGGACCTTAGTCAAACCTCAAAAGCTATCGGCATAGTAATATGTGAAATATAGTTTGATCACCTTCCGATTTTATATCTCATCTTTAATGTGTTTCCTTTTCTTTTATACTCTGGATTTGCATGACACAAACTAAATAGTTGTGATCAAGTTTGAGTTGTAATTTTGCTTCCATGGCTTTAAATTTTGTCTGCACTTTTAATTTTTCAGAAGCCAGTCTTTTAGCTTTTCTTTACTTCATGTCCTCTATATATATACAAGGTATGCTTTAAGAAACTTATGTCATGAGAGGCAATAAAAATATTATACACCATTTGCAGCACATACAGGATCATGGGCGGAAGCTTATCCCGACATCGTCACCTGTGCCAACAAATTCTGGTGGCCTGCAGAATCCGACTGGGCTGACAGGTTTGCAGCCGAGCCCGGAACGGGCCAACTGAACCCCTTAAACCCTAAAACCTATAAAGTAGTAAAAAACATCATCCAAGATATTGTCACCTTGTTCCCTGATCAATTCTACCATGCAGGAGCCGATGAAATCACACCAAACTGCTGGAAAATCGACCCTTCTATCCAAAAGTTCCTCTCTAAGAACAAAACCCTAAGTCATATCCTCGAAATCTTCATAAATTCTACTTTACCCTACATTTCATCCCTAAATCGCACGGTTATCTACTGGGAAGACATTCTATTAGATGATGAAATCAGGGTTTCTCCCTCTTCACTTCCTCGAGAAAATACAATCCTCCAATCTTGGAACAACGGACCAGAAAATATTAAAAAAATCGTTGAATTAGGTTACCGGGTGATTGTTTCGTCGGCAGATTATTATTATTTGGATTGTGGGCATGGCGGATTTGTGGGAAATGATAGTCGGTACGATCTTTTGCCCGGTTCCGACCAAGGCAATGGTGGTTCGTGGTGCGCGCCTTTTAAGACATGGCAAACTATTTATAACTATGATGTTACTTACGGATTGAATGAAGATGAAGCTAAGATGGTTTTGGGTGGTGAGGTGGCATTGTGGTCGGAGCAAGCTGATCGGACAGTGATGGATGCTCGGATTTGGCCTAGGGGTTCGGCTATGGCGGAGGCGTTGTGGTCGGGAAATAGGGACGACATGGGGAAGAAGAGATGTGGTGAGGCAACAGATAGGTTGAATGAGTGGAGATATCGGATGGTGAGGAGGGGGATCGGGGCTGAGCCGATACAACCTTTGTGGTGTGTGAGGAATCCAGGTATGTGCAACACTGTTCATCTTTGAGGGAAGGATTTGGTAGTGTAATTTAACCTAATTGTAAATTATTGGATGAGAATATAGTGTGATGTAATAAACTAAATAAAATGAAGTGCAGTGATTATATGTTAGATGAGGGTTTGGAGGGAAAAAAGAACAAGAAAATGAGATGTTTGTGCTTTTGTTTGACACGTTGAAATTAGATAGGGTCTCCTTTGTTTTGTGCTAATAGCACTTCATAGCTTTGTATTAGAAATAGTTGAGCTGAGTTTTGGGTACATTTTTTAGGTTCGGGCTCGAGTTTCTTTAACCTTGGATTTTCGCTTGATGGATCTCGAATTCAGCTCAAAAAACGAAAGAATATTAGTATATTTCTTAGATTAAAATCTTGAGTTATTGGCCGTAGACATACAACAATAACACCATGTGATTGTACAATAATAATCTTAATTAAACATATTAAAATACGGAAAATAAGGAGATAATTATTAAATAAGAATTCAACTAAGGAAAGGATTTCTAATCCTAATTGAATTAGAGCTACGATGAATGCCTATATAAAGGGTTTAAACTCTCATAATCAAACATTCTCGAAATTATCACTAGAAATAAACATCGAAATCGTAGAAGCGTAATTTGAGACATCGAAATCGTAGAAGCGTAATTTGAGACGCATCACTGTGACTCTGTGTTCAGATTTCGTGGAAGGAGAAATGTTAAGGAAGCCAACTAGGACAACACCTGCACCAAACAAGCAGAAGCCCATTAATCCCTATGACACACTCAAACAAGAGATAATTTGTCACATTTTATGAAATTTTAATTTCTTGCTTAAAATAATGAAATTTAAAAAAAGTTAATACATACTATGGTGTATAGGTGGGAATTCTGTCGGGTGTATACAAACATTTCCCACCAAAAAATCATAAAGGAAAAGAAAAATACAAAGAAAAATCGAAGGTTAACATTTTTTTCACTTAATAAGAATTTTCCAATACTTTCTTGGTCGTTTTCCCAAGAATTCAATAATGCAACACATTACACACTATTTGCTACTTTGTCAAGAGTGGCAAGGAACTGACTCTCGTCCAACAGCTGTATAGTTTATGGAATACAACATAAACACAAGTCTCTCAATACTCGGTTTCTTACTCAATAAACAAATCATTTTTTAATGCATATAGGTAAGATATTCATTTCAAGTTAAAACATATTGTTACAGGATTTTTTTCTAACATTTTATATTAGCAAAGTGTCTGACACGACATGATACTGCAGAATAAAATTTTTAGAAATGTTTGTACATCATAGATTGCAACATTTCTTTGGATTACCGCCGAAAGAAAAGAAAAAGAGTTAGATTTCATTACATCAAAAATTGATCAAATTATCAATGTGGATTGTGGAGTAGGTTTATGTTAATTGCTGCAAGTTAACCATCACGCTGCATTAGCTTAAGGTTATAAATTATGATCTTCCTTTCTGTCCTCAAGGACTAAGGAGTGCACACAAATTTGACTTTAGTATCATTTCACTGTATTGACAAAGAAAATTAGTATCCCAACAAAACTTATACCAATTTATATATTAAATAATAGCGATTAAGTTGTTGTCGAGTTAATAAAACGTTAGAATCTACTTGAAAATAAAAAAATGACTAACGGTGTTAGGCAGGACCTAAGTGTTGGATAGAGTCTTGAATGCACAAACATGGCAAATTTTTTTCCGTGCAGTGTCCGACACGTGTCAGGACACGCATGTCAGGACACGGATACGGGTCCGACACTGCTCCGACACGTGTCGGACAAGGCAAAAAGTATCCGAAAATTAAAAAAAATAAAAAATTCGGGCACGCCGAGGACAAGGCTGAGACACGAAAAGGACACAGCAAATTCAATTTTTTTTATATTTTTTCAATTTTAAGGATCTTAAATTAATATTTTCTATCATTTTCATTTGTTTCTCACAATATTATAATCCACAAATAATATTAATGTTCGTTTAACATAATAATTAATTTTGCTAATAATTGTACTACATTGTGATAGTTTATTTTTCAATTATGAATGTTTGTACAAATATTATTTATGAATATGTATATTTTTTACTAAAATTTATATTAGTCAATCGTGTCAGAGCCGTGTCGTGTCCTAAAATTTTTGAAAAATCCGTGTCGCCGTGTCCATGTCGTGTCGTATCTGTGTCCCCGTGTCCGTGTCCGTGCAACATAGGATAGAGTCATAGTCAAGGGAGTGTCTCTGTAATTTCCAATAGTACAAGAGATCTTGCTGTATTTACCCCTAAGTCGAGGGAGTGTAATTGTAATTATCCCTAAATAATAATGGAAAATTTTTGTTTTGTAATCGAAAACAGTAGAGGATTCGAGACTTCCTAGCTAAAATTGTCAAATTATTGTGAAACTTTTACAAGCTCACTCATTATATGTCATATTAGAGAATTTGTATAGTACTTAGTAAAAGGATTACACTTTGGTCTAATTCATTAAAATTATGATGGGTTAATCATTATTGATTTTTTTTTGTGGGTAGAATTTAATCATTATTGATTGATATGTAATGATACATTTTATAAAAATGAAATATTCACAAAAATGATTTTATTGCCACTAAATTGTTACTATAACATGAATTCTCTTATATATTTTTTCAACTTAAATCACTTATTTTAGTTAATACTAATTCATACCAAGAGAAAATATAAGTTATTTCATTTGGCAATTAATGTTACTATACTATTTAATGAGTGAATAAGGGTAATTTCTTTCCACCAAAAAAAAAAATAATAATAAGGGTAATTTCACTTCATGTTTAATTCTAAATCACCAAGAAAAAATTATTTGGATAAATTTGATTAATTTTAATTTTTATGTCTTCATTTAAACTTTATGTTAATTAATATTATTATATCTCTAATAGTGTGCACAAGAGTACCAATTTTTCAAACACAAAGAATTCATCTTTCTTGCACTCAATCACATAACATTATTTTAAACAAATTCTCCCAAAAATTTCCCTCTTCCAACAAACCTCATCAAGCCTATAAAACCCACAAATAAACTCAAATACATTACCATCTCAACATCATTATTCTCCTTTCTTCAAACTCCTTCAACTTCAATTCAATGGCGCCATCTACTTCAAGCCCAGCAATTCGCTTTCTAGCAGCAGCCATAATCCTATTTCTCATAATTTCTCCTGCTGCTGCGATTACATGCAGCGACGTGATAAGGGACTTGAAACCATGCCTTGATTATCTCAAGAACGGGAGTGGAAAGCCGCCGGCACCTTGCTGCGCTGGAGCGTCAAGTCTGGCATCAACCGCCACAACCACGGCGGACAAGCAGACCGTTTGCGGCTGCCTGAAGAATGCTTCGAAGAACATTAATGCGAAGCCTGAGCTTGCTAAATCTCTGCCAGGGAACTGTGGGATCTCATTGTCGTTTGAAGTTTCGCCCAGTGTTGATTGCTCCAAGTAATGATTATATATATTTACATATACTTTTTATTAGATATCTTCTTTAGGGATAATTACCCAAAGCCCGGAGGTTTTCTTAAAAATCCGAAACACCATCCAAACCTGCAAACTTTACAAATATCCCCTAAAACCTTACAAATACCCCCTCTCAGGGAGGTATTTGTAAGATTTTGACGTTTTGATGGTGTTTCGGATTTTTTAGCAAACCTCAGGGGTTCTATGTAATTGATCCTATTCTTTATGATTTCTGGATTTGGAGTTGCGCTATGGTATTAAGAGATTTTATTTCTGAGTTTTCGCTGAAGTATAGAAAATAATTTTATTTAGTGGGGGGTTACTGGTAATGTTTTTAAAAGTTCTTTCCTTTTGAGAAATTAAAGTAAAACGAAGATAATAATAAAAAGCTAGATGTACGTAAAAGTTGAGTTTTTGGAAATTTCGAAATTAAAAAAAAAATGACATAATCATTTATACCCCTCGACTTAGGGGTAAATACAGCTAGACCCCCTGTACTATTGGAAATTACAGATAGATCTTCTAACCCTAACGGAAACCTTAAAAACTTAACGAAAAGTTGTGAAATGACTAAATTATCCATAACATTTTTGTTATAGTGTTTGCTATACATGAAATGAGCGAAGTGAGTAAGTTATTGTCGAGTTAATAGAACGTTAGAATCTACATGGAAATAAGAAAATGACTAACGGCAGGACTTAAGTGTTAGATAGAGCCATAGTCGAGGGGGTGTCTCTGTAATTTCCAATAGTACAGGGGGTCTAGCTGTATTTACCCTTAAGTCAAGGGGGTGTAAGTGTAATTATCCCTATATATAAACTAACTTTTGTATTTTGTTTTTTGCAGGATCAATTAAGCTGACAGAAAATAAGGATGTGGTTGTATTTTCTGCACTGGATCCATTAACTGCAGGAAATACGAATAATATATATATATATATATATAATTAATCTCGGATATTTTCCTGTCCTGAGTTTGTAGTTTTGAAATTTTCATGTCATCTCGAGTTTCTTCTACATGTGGTATTAATCTTATGTTAAATAAAAATGTATTTTCTCGTCTGGTGAGAAAGTACATATGTAATTCAGCAAGTACTTTAGATGTTCTTGTGTATTATTTTTGCTGGTTAAGTACTATTGTTATTTATGGAAAATAATTTCTTGAGGCTTCTTGAAATGTCATTATCACCACCACATATGGACTTGATTAACAACATAATTAATTTGTAATATTATTCGGTTCAACTCCGAAGGTTTACGGCTTTTCCAATTTCACTATTGGAACTTTACAAATACCCCCGTAAAACATAAAAATATATACGTAATACCCCTGAAAAACCTTACTGTA
Organism: Verbena officinalis; assembly: GCA_958496215.1. Classification (NCBI taxonomy): domain Eukaryota; kingdom Viridiplantae; phylum Streptophyta; class Magnoliopsida; order Lamiales; family Verbenaceae; genus Verbena; species Verbena officinalis. Next base: position 5,981,904 of record OY292388.1, read on the forward strand.
AAGGGACTTCATCTACATATATATATATATAAACCCTAACATAGCAGCTATAAGAGTTTTACAAGAGGAAAAACCACATGCACCGAATCCACAATTCTAAATCTAGTTATAAAGATATCTTTTTTTCTTTTCTCTCTCAATGTTATATTAAGGGCATTTATGGTTCCTACCAGGTCCTCCAAAGTAGAAATAATTACCCCATTCATCACTTCTCCCAACCTTAACATCATAGCAGTTTGCCTGTTCAGTAAAAGTGGCAATATTTGTGGGAGGCCTTAGATTGTTATATCCATCCACAATTTGTATATTTCTCATGTAACTTGACTTGCTAAATCCCTCTCTTGGAAAATGGCCACTGCCCATTTGTGTCGTCGTATGCTGACCGTTGGATTGAGAGTTGATCACTTCTCCTCCCCATTCAATCATTGAAGCACTATCCGATAAATACGAAAATAAATATGCTGGCCAATATCCCACAACATGGTTGTTCCCAAATTGCATCCACCAGTTTCCTTCTTTGGGATCCTATACAAGTTTACTTTTTATTACATTTTTATTGTTATGAAATTATTCGAACAAGATCTGAAAATAGTTATGATTGTTTGTTATTTTGTTAGGATATATTAATTACAGGCAGTTCCACTGTGATGAGAAAATGTTTAAGGGGTCGAAGTGTAATGTAACAAACTTTAGGGGAGGTTCATGTAATTAATTTGTACAAATTTCAAGATAATTTCGTGTATCTTCTCAGTGAGGGGGGTATGTATAATATTTCAAACAAGAGTCCGTGCAGTTTATAGTAGTAAACTTACCTTCCAGATTAGTATACTGATATCATATTGAGGACTGTGATAGCGGGATACAGGGAAGATACTCGCCCCCATTGCTATGTCGTTGCTGATTTGAATAAAGCCTGAGCACAGCATGTTGTAGCAACCTGTTGCTTGATATGCATCATTCTGACAGTTTTTAAAAACCATTTTTCAATAAAGTTGCAACTTTTTAGATGAGGAGAAAATGGCAAAAATCTATTTGGAAATGACAACTTACAGTCCAATAGGTAAATAATCTTGCATTGTGATCTCCATACAAATCTGGGCTAACCTGTTTCCATTGCAAATTTTATAATTCCATAGGATTTTCAATGCTAATCAATTAAATTTTCATGATATTACGTACGTATATTTATTTGTATTTTTATTTGTACCTGCCAGCCTGCCTCAATGCTGTTGAGATCAGAGGCAAAATAGCCTCCGAGTATCCAGAGTTGGGACAGGCTAAATTCATTTGGATGTTGGATTTTCGGATCCCACACATTTATGGTTGCTTTTGCTCCGTAGTATTGCTCTCCATCAACGTACGCTATGGCATGCTAAAGAAACCCAAATAGAAAGAAAAAAACACCACAAACGGAAAAAAAAACTCCGTTAGAGGTTAATTTTGTCACATTTATGTTTCACATGAATGAATTGCATTTTACCCGTAAAAAACACGGTCTTAATGCAGATTATGAGTACCTGATGTCCATTCTGGTTGATAAGATCAGGTTCAATATCAGCAGATTTTGGTACAGCCATACTTTTATGCTTCTTTTTCCCATATTTGGTAATAGAACTTGCTCTTAGCAAATCCTGTTTCTTAGTTCTTCTAATAGGAATTGTCCCCTCTGGACATCTACCATTCATGTGCCACATTTGAGTAATTGGCTTTGGATCTTCGTTATTGTTGGAAAGTATTTTGCTGTCACTAAAAAGATCTTCTGGATGATAACTAGGCCTCATCTGCAGTAATTAACACTAAAGTATATATAGTGAAATAAGAAATATTACATCAACACCCCTTATAAGATTACGATATTACAGTTGGTTCCCACAAGTTTTAAAAACGAATACACTCTTAAAATTTAAAAATTACACAAACCATCTTTGGGAGTCTGAAAAACATAACAGGGGTGGTTTATGTAATTTTGTAAACTATCAGGGGGTAGTTTGTAATTTTTCAAACTTGTGGAATCAAGCTTAACATGGAAATCTCCAAAGGGTGTAAATGCATTCAAGTATTAAAATACAATTAAATAGTAGTAAATGTTGTAATATTAACCTGAATGGTGTGGTTCTTGAGGAGAGGATGCTCAAAAGCTGGTTGTTGAGATATATGAACGCAGTCTATGATATCACCATCTGGGCTCTACTTTTTCCACATAATAAGATCAAACTCGTTTAACTTGGATATACACACACACAGAAAAAAAAGAAACGGAAACTAAATTAAGTACCTTGATGGACTTAAGAGCAGGCTTGTTCAAACGTCTCAAGTGCTTCTTAACTTCAAGATTCCGGTGAGACGTTCCACGTAACGGGGCCATAAACAAGAAGATGAAGCAAAGCAAGACTTTAATCATCTTCATATTCAGAAAGTACTGCAGCTACTAAAATGGGATTAGTTAATTCCAAACTCTAATATAATCAGCTTTTCTGATAGGAATATCACGGTTGTTTTGATTTTGAATACTTGATAATCTAGCTTATCCTGAGAGCCATTTTTCGATTATTTTAATGATAGCAAGGGGGTAAGCACTTTAATTTGCAGCTTAAACAAATTAAAAGGAGCTTTATGAAAATTCAAGAAAAGTTGGGTGGCTTTATTGAAGGACATGGGACATGCAGCCATGGCAATGGGCCGTCGTTTGTTTCCACTTTGTTAGTTGCTCAACAGTTGCCATTTTTGTCGTTTCAGTTGCACTGTTATTGTTGTTGTTGCTGTGATTTATTCAATGTAATAACATTAATGAAAGTGAAATCGTCCCTAGCTATTAATCAGTGGGATATTCTTAGTTCTATGGTCAGTGTAAAATATTGAACTGTTAAAATTTTTTGTGAATTATATTTACTACCCCTTAAGTTGGATGAAATTACAAATTAATCATTTTAGTTTGAAAATTTACTGCATAATCTGATCCCTGATGTTGTCGATAAATATGTAAATTTTCCAAATATATCCCACTTAGGGTTTCAGCTGCAGGGGTATTTTTGAAAGATTTACATACTTATTGAAATGTAAGGACTATACGGTAATTTCATGAAGTCTTCCTCAAATTAGAGCTATCAGCATAGTGTAAATTACAATGCCAACCAAACTTCTTGTACTAGATCCCCATCTAGGATAATTACAAAAAAAAAAAAAAAAAAAATTCCGAAAACTTCTTGAAATCTTGAAACATTACAAAATAGTACCCCTGGTCAGCCAAAACCTTATAAATACTCCCATGAGAAGCGTTAAGTATACGATTATAAGATTTCAGAATGTCCTTTATAAAGGTCGTAAACTTCGGAATTTTTCGTAACTGGCCTATCCATCTAGAGACAGATACAATAAATGTTGCTTGTTGCATTACTTAAAAATAGACAGATATCAGTGGATGAATATTATTTTTTCAGTCACAACATGCATAGCATACCCCATATACAGATTTAAGACATAGCCCCTCACATCAAATAATTTATGGATCAGCTTGAATTTGATCCCCATAATCGAATATTAATTGGCCCACAAATTAATATCATGTAAAATTACCTAAATTTTGACCAATATTTTATTTCAGAATTTGTTACCTAAATCTAAATTTGAAAGTTGTAGTCGACTTTTAGATCAGGAGTAAGACTTCTTTGGTTGTGTGGTCCTGAATCCTGATGCTCTTTTACCCTAATCTCTGATTTGATAATTATGAGCGAATCACTTGTCTTACTTTTTTGCTAGTGGAACTATATTAGAAATAATTAAAAAAATATTTTGTAACTGTTAATTAGTAATCAATTATCAATCATCAAACTGCTTGTAATGACAAGTTAAATTCGAGTAAAAATCATGGTTCGCAAATTTTTATTTCTTGATCTCGAACTCGAGTTTGCCCAAATCTAATCTGGAGTTTGCATGTTGAGAATTTGAAATTTATGAGATTCTAGTTTTTCTTGGTTCGTCCGGCTCGAATTCAAGCTCGACTCCATTCGTTTACATCCCTAACAAATCAAAACTACTAGCAATTCACTAATCAATGATTAAAAACTAATCCCTAATTGTTATACTCAATCAACAACTTTAGGATTTCAGCTAATATACAAGTTGATTTAGGTTCAATTGTGGGTTAATCCTTCTTCTACTATATAAAAGAAAAAGTAATTTCACACATAATAACGTAACAAATGCCGATCGACTCCTCCCACTTTAACAGAATTTGTCACCATCTAACAAAAGGCAAGCTAGTTTACCATAATAATTTGGATTTGAATTCAAAATTTAAGGTAACAATTAATTACTAATGATAAAGAATATAAAGCATGCTTGACTTAGTTTAAGACTTTTCTTGCAGTTGTCAATGAGTTGTCAAATGATCCCACCATTACACAATATTCTAACATAAAGTAACATTTTATAAAGTGGTCCATCATTACATATCTCTAAGGATACCATATGCTAACTCTTGTTGGTAAAAATAGCCAAAATAAATAGTAATTAGATCGAAGCTTGCAAGCACATGATAGATCTTTTGTTAATTTTTAAAATATATGAAAATAATTGCACAAACCTTCTGATTTTGCTTAAAAATCATCGAAAACTTGAAACCTGAAAAATACAGCCTTTAAAACAGAAAAATATATACTGTATACATAATACTTCTGAAAAACTTTATAAATATACCCTTCAGGTGATAAATGTAAAATTGCAAGGTTCTGATGGTGAAATTGTAATTGTAAAAGACGAATTTTGTGTAATCTGAACCAATAATATACTAATGAGTCGCTTGCAATTTTCGAATTCAACACTTTCTGAAATTGGGCTTAGTTATTACATAATTGGGCTTAGTGTTCTTAATGGGCTTTGTATTAAAGTGTTCATTTTTAGTTATTACACATGAAAGCCCGATATTATTAAATTAATCTTCCAGAAAATGCAGTGTTTTCTGGGAGCATTACACGGTGAGCAGTGAATCACAGCTCTTTCTATCGTCTCTCCGGATAAGAAAGATAAACCAAAATCAAAACACTCCACTCCCTATCGAACTCTCAAAAGCCACCACCATGTCAGTCTCCTCCGTCTCCGCCACCATCCCCACCGTCAAACCTTTCTCTTCCGCCACCACCTCCACCTCGACCTCCCTCTCCCTCTCCTCCTCCTTCCTCCTCCGTCTCCCCATCAAGCGTCTCTCCGCTCTTTCCCTCAATGCTACCTCCTCCAAACCCCCCGTTGTCTCCGCCTCAATGGAGGCCGGAATCGGCGTCATGGCCACGAAACTAGGGATGATGTCGTACTTCGATTCCACCGGCGCCGTCATCCCCGTCACCGTGGTAGGATTCCGTGAGGGCAACATTGTCACACAAATCAAAACGGAGGCCACCGACGGGTACGATGCGGTTCAGGTCGGGTACCGGCGAGTCAGAGATAGGAAATTGACGAAACCGGAAATGGGGCACTTGGAAAAATCGGGGATTATTCCCCTGCGGCACCTGCAGGAGTTTAGGCTGCAATCGGTTGAGGGATTTGAGCCGAATCAACGGCTATCTGTGGAGGAGCTGTTTAATGAAGGAGATTTGGTAGACGTTGCTGGAATTACAATCGGAAAGGGGTTTCAAGGTATGGGTTTTAGTTCTTTTTATTGAATTTTTTGCTGTTTTATGCCTATGCTATTGGTTTGAATTTCTCCGAAACTTAAGTAGGTGCATTGATGTTATGCTTCATGCTTGTGTTTATGTGTTGCTAAGTTAGATAAAGATGCCCATGTTTGGTTTGAATTACTCCGAAAATAGCTCTTTTTGGTTGTTGAATTGTTGAATTTGAGAAAATGTGGGTGATTGCTGCAGAATTCAAGATTAATAGGCTTTTTGGTTTGGGTTCAATTACGAACACATGAAATTTATGCCTTTTATCAAAAAACACCTGGAAATCTTATACCCTACAAATAACCTATGAGGTTTGCAAAGCTCAAGATAAATTTTGTAATATTCTAAACTTTTATGTAGACGGTGTAAAAAGTCAGGGGTACTCGCAATATTTCAAAATTTTCAAAGTGTTTTCCAAAAAAAGACCTAAACTCAGGGGAATTTTCATAACCATCCCCCCTTTTTACTTGAGATGAAAATTTTGCCATTCAAGAAAACAAGAAACTAAGTTTATCGGGTGAGTGTCTTGTTTCTGTAATTTCTCAGGCCTTGGGATATGTTTGCGTAATTAAGCTAAGGCTATGTGAGTGTAATTATCCCTTGAATTAAAGCTGATTATTATGTTCGACTAGGTGGTATTAAGAGATATAACTTCAAGAGAGGTCTTATGACTCACGGTTCCAAGAGTCACAGACAGCTTGGATCCATTGGAGCCGGTACGACTCCTGGTCGCGTCTACAAGGGCAAGAAAATGCCCGGGAGAATGGGAGGAACTAAGACTAAGATAAGAAAGCTCAAGATTATCAAGATTGACAATGAACTCAATGTTGTCATGATCAAAGGGGCTCTGCCTGGTAAGCCTGGAAATCTCCTTCGCATTACTCCGGCAAAGATTGTCGGTAAAAACATACCCAAGAATTAGTTTCCGTTGTGTAGGTTTTACTCTGGGTTTTTTGTGATTCTATGTAATTTGTGTTAATTAGTGGGATTTCCATTCATATACCTTGAATGAGCATAGCTTCTTATTGTTGCACTTAATGGGATAATAACTTGTTTCACAACAGACTATAGAAGCCCTCGTGTAATGATGAAGAGTTGATCAATTTTTGATAAATATGTTGAGCAGAAATCTTCCGATTTACACAGCTATTGAAACGCTAGGAATCGTACTGTAATTTCTCCAATTAGAGGAACCACTTTGTAATTTCACCCAACTTTAGGGATAGTAGATGTAAATCACCCGATAGAACTTCTATTTGCTTATCTCAACCACTCATCCATCGTAGGCGCGTGTTGGGTGAGCACAAAATGCAACACAGAGTATAACTTAAATATATGCATCAAAGATATCACAATATATTTCTAACTATGGATCTGCAACCCCTGTGGCATAAATTTCATTTTAATATAACACGAAAGACCCCAGCTGTTATACTTCAATTGAAAAAATAAGCAGCGTGACAAATTGGGGTTAAAATGTTCGTGAGATGCGGGTTCTGGTAATAACTCAATAATACTTGGAAGGTAAATCGATAGATAAACTGAATAAACGAGCATACCAGTTCTACATTCCTATGGATACTTTTGCTACATGGACTGCATCTGCTACGAGAAGTAACAACACTATACATACGCGAATACAAAATGCTGCTGCTATCAGTCTGTCACGTTGGGCTGTATCGTAAATGTTTCTCATAAAAGTCTATCAGCTGCAGATGATTGAAAATAATTATTAAGATATTTATCGGAAAATCATCATCGTAGGTATTTCAACTGTTAAAACTTTATTATGAAAATAGTTAAAAATACTAAGGATGAAACACTTACTAGAAGTGGATTGTTAGCTTTCAAAAATTTGTTATCCACTATAACTTTGGTTCCATCAGACCTGCAGCCAATATGAAATTCGTTACAATATGACATATAAGTATTTATGAGCCAATTATTATGAAACCTATGAACATGGCAAAATCATGAATATGCTAAAACTACTCTAAACAAAAGATTAGAAGGAATGTGAGATGAAACTTGGTAAATATATAACCGAAGATAAGGATATTTTGTTAATACAAAAAATTATGGAACCTTAACTTTTACTAGCATGTACAAGATTGTGACACTCTCATCATGGATATGAACGGCCGCGTGATGAAAACTTAGGTGCCTTGGTCGTTCTATGTGTCTTGAATTTTTAAGACTGGTCTTAAATTAGATAGGTGACAGCCTATTAATAGTCAGGATCTACATTACTTTTAAATGGAGAGAGGAGAACCACATAACCAAGGATATGAAAAGCATTGATTACTGTTAAATTTAATTACAATGACTATTTTATATTATTCATCAAATTCTGGTACATTATTAACCATTGCTGCAACCTATCGTAGTAAGGTTTGCGCTCACAAGGTCAAAACACAATTAAACTTCGAAACAAATAAACCACATATTGGATTTGAAATTTAGGATTATTTCCGGAAGAATGGTTAGTCTTATCTTTACATTGTTCTAGATATTGTTGATAAAAAAATATATTTCACCCGGAAATATTAATCTTGTATATAGAGAAACAACAACTAAAGGCCATCTGTGAAATATACCTAGGGCATGAACTTAATACATTCTATTGTGCGACAATACAAGAGCAAAATGAAGTGTGCGTTGCATGCAGAACTCTATTCTACCATAAGTCCATAATAAATAAATAAATAAAAACCCAAAGCGGAGATAAATATTCATCATTTTCATCGGTCCAGCTTGACCAAACACAGAGTCTGGACAGAAGGTGGAGAAATAAGACACTAGGTATTAGAATTTAGAAGTTCTCTTCTAGAAGTTAAAAAAAATGGCATGACAACATTATTAAAAGTGAGAGTTGCATTTTCGAGGAAAGTACAATATAGGAAAGAAAAAAAATATTTGGGGGCATAAAAAGAAAGGAACAACAATTTGAAGGGTAAACATCATAATAAGACAAGCTGCCAAAACAGAGTTGTAAACCAAGGACAGAGTTAGGCTGACTCTTAAACTTAGAGGTTTGCTAGCTGGAATTTATCTTATACTATTGTTTGGATACGCAACAATTTGCACAAACCAGATAATATTAGAATGCACATAAGTACAAAGTCTACATATCCGTGAAAATGATAATGACAGTCACACCCAGAAGATCACATACTGATGCATGTATCTTAAGATAGCATCAAATGGCTGTTTTCACTGGGATGGCTTCTTCTTTCTACCAAAAGTTATCTATCTTCCGAACACAGTTTGTGTCTTTATGAATTATTTCTTCCAGGTGGTCCAATTAAGAAGACCATAAAACCAAGTTCCATCTTCCCACAACCTATGCCCAGTATGGCAGTTTTTCTGTTCAATAAAAAATATGTCTTCCAAACTGATAGACTACAAACTGTAACTCAAGCTAGAACTTCAGGTTCACACATAGTCACAAAAAATACACACAAATGTATAATAAATTAGAGAAAATGAAGTGAGAGCATTGGTATTGAATACGAACCTCACAGCCTCAAAGGCTACTAAGACTTCTTGGATGTTGTTTGATATGGAAGCTTTATAGCTTATAGGCTTGATAATTTGTGTAATAGTGCACATGCTTTTGGAATCCGCATACTTATTCTTGCCATTCGTGTTGTTCCCAACAAAACCCGAATGTTGAACACTTGCAGGTACAAGAGAAGAACATGGTTGAACTCCATTTGGTGCATCATCTGTTGAGCATGAAGCTGGATCTTTCTTGAACCTCTTAACAGAACCTGATTTCCTCTTTTTAGCTCCAGTACAGCGACCTAATTGGGCGGGATCCACTCCATCAGTCTTTCTTAATCCATTGGCAGAGGACTCTCCACCTGTCAGTTGACTTTCTTGTGGTGCTATAGCAAGTCTTTGAGCATCTTCTGTGCTGCTGACCATCATTGCTCCTTTTAATTCACAGAGCTTCAAATCCAACTCACTTTGCTCCTTTTCTTCTTCCCTTGTAACAGAAACTGTTCTTGAACCATTCTCATTTACCCTCTTGGAGGTTTCGATACTGCTTGTCCCATTTACATTATTAGTATTATAAGTATCCCCGCTTTCATTTGCAGAGCTCATTTCATTTAGCCTGGGAAATGATATAGGCTCGTCTGCAATCCTGATCATATGTGAGGGCACGTTGTAAGTCGCAGCAGCAGGGGATCGCTGCTGCTGTGGCTGCTGATGTTGTTTTTTCTTGGGTTGAACATGAGTCACACTAGTCTTGCGTTTCCTTTTGCGTGTTGATCTACTTTTCCCAGTTTTCATGCTTCAAGTCCAACAACACCACAAGAATCCAAAAACCAAAAAGTTGGAAACAGAAAAAACATGAGCCAACACTCACAAAGGACATAATTAAAATCCTAATCCTTTGATTCACAAATACACTAGCCACTATAAAGGATAAAACATACTGACAGACAAGAGAAGCAGAAATAGAAACCTTTCTTCAAATGCATCAATAATATCCGAACATTGCACCAGATTCTCCACTGGCTCCCAAGTATTCGCAGCCTCCGACCAGCCTCGCCTTTGCAAAAACACCGAGTACACTAATCAGCAGGAAAATCATATCCAGCTTGTTTAAACTCAAATCAATCTACCTCATTTTCTTTCCAACACACATGAAATTTTTTGCTTAAGGTATTATCCAGGTTCTAGATTACTCACCATTTGATCAGATACTGCACTTGACCCTTTTGTTTTGCCGCATTCCAAATAATTCCCCAATTACGAAATCAAGGGCAAATAAGCTTCAGTAAAATCCTCAATATGCAAAAATCCTCTTAAAATTTCTTCCGAGAAAAGAGGAAAAGATAAAAATTATCATACCTTCCTTACGCGCTTTCTGCGTACGGCTTCAATCTCATAGTATCCATCAGCAAGCTTGGGCCTCCCTCCCTCACCTTCTACCGCAGCCTCTAAAATCTGTACGTTTTCCAGCTGGTCGTAGTCCTTATTATCAGGTTCAGAATCCTCTTCTTCTTCTCCTTCTTCCTCCTCAAAAGCCTCTTCTGCAGTTTCAAATCTGTCAGTCTCGTCTGGATTTTTGCGCCGCTCATCCCCAACCACTTCGCCGCCGTCACTGACGGAGTGTACCGCAGTTGGTTCAGAAGGCGGAGGTGCGTATGGGTGTACGGATTCAGTGTTGGTACTTCTCTTTTTCCCTCCTTTCATTCTCTCTCTCTACAATGTTAGTTTCTCTCTCTAGAGTACCTTGATGACTGGTACTAACTCAGGGTTACAGGCTTTTTCAATTTTTGAAATTTGGGCCCTTTTAAATTATATTTAAGGAGAGATCCAGATTTAAACACCGTTTTGATATGTTTTAATATATAAAAAACTCTTTAAATGTAATTTAATTGTTCATTGAACTATTGAAAAATTAAACAAATAAAGAAAATTTAACTTTTGGAATATTATATTTCAAATATTTATTATTATAATGATTTTATAGTTAGAATATATATTTTGTAGATAAAAAAAAAAGAGCACTAAATCTGAAGCTAATTATATAGATTAAATTTTTTTTTATTTGAAGCTAATTATATAGATTTAATTTGATTTTTTTATAGAATATAAATTTAATAACATGAAATCGTATATATATATATATATATATATGAAAATGAGTTAGTGGAATGTTTTAGGAAATATGTTTATGTGGCAATGAAGTGGATTAGTTAGAATTGATCCATTTTGTCATGTAGATTATTTTTATAATTAATTTCATTAATTATTGTTTTTATAATTTACATATGTACTTATTGACATTCCATATTTTTGGTTATATTAAAAATTTGTAACTCCCATTTAATTATAGAACTATATAACTAATTTATAAAATATTAAAATTTATTTTTTTAAATAATTTTAAATAAATTTTAATAAGGTTTAGAGTTATTTATACTGCATTGAATATTCGTTAATAAAAATAAAGATAAAATAATGTATTCCACAAATCCATTAAAAAAATTATATTTAATATTTTAATTCTTATCAAATATTTTTGATATAGTGGATTCAATTTTTTTTTGGTGCATACACAGTGGATTCAAATGAAATTTATCTGACTAAAATAAGGAAAAAAAAATTTACAATATAAGTTTAATTAAATTTTATTATTATATTAATAATATAAAATAAATAAATAATTTATTTTTTTGGGAAAAAAACAAATACACGTATCTCATGTTCATTTTGCTGTGGCAAAGTTACATTTTATTTCAATGTAAATAGAAATATTAATATTTTTATAATATAAAAGAAATTTCAATAAAGAAATGAATATTATCATTAATTAATAATGAAATAATAACAAATCATTTAACAAAAAAGATAATACCAAGTATAATAATTAGCTCTTTTTTCGACCAAAAAAATAAAGAGATTTCAATCAATATTTATATGGTCTATTATTAAGTATTTTTTGTATTATAATTGTTATTTTAATATTTATATAACATTCATGATAGTCCTTCTATATATATATATATAAACATATATTCTCTTTATTACAAATACAAAATCAGTCATTCATCATAAAAAAATCATACTACTATTTTTATACATTTAAAATGAGTTTTTTATATACATAATTCCTAATTATTTTATAAAATGAATTACTTTGGTGTGTGCTCTTCAAAAAATTATTATATGTAAAATAAAATCAAAAAATCACTTCCCAACCATCAGTTATTGATACAAGCTGTATTCCGGACAAAAATTGAAATTAAATCCGCCGGAATCCCAAAATTGCTACAAAACACAAAATTAGAGAGCATTTACTCAAATTGCAAATCTTGTGTCCCAAAAATACAACTCAATGATAAAAAGTGCCCGATTTTACAATTTTCCCATAGAATTATGCACTACCATATTTTATAAATTTACATTGTAGTAAGTATAAATGTGTATGCATAGCATTTTCTTCATCTTGTACTATTCATAACAACATGAAATTTAAAATAAACATGAATAGAAGGATATCGTTTTTATTTTTTATTGCTCTTTTTTTTTCTTTCTAAATCTCTACATATTCAATGTCAACTACTCAAATCCGATGCCATTGCAATGTGACTCAATGACTATTAGATATTTACTCTAGTATTAAGGTTTGGGTTCGATTCCTTGCAATAACAAGGGCCGAATTGTATGTGGGTTTAAAAAAAAACTACTCAAACTGAGATCTCCAGTTACCTCTAATAACATGGGCAGCAACTCAAACCCGATACCTCTAGACTCTAGTTAAGTTAGCATAACACGTTTCGAAAGACTCGAACTCGAAACTTCTAGTTAAGCTAGTATAACACGTTTTCAAAGACTCGAACTCAAAACTTTTAGTTAAGCTAATATAAAATCCAACCGTTAATCTACACTTCTTGCAGTGGGAAATAGTTTTTCTAATTGTTATGAGGCATTGAGTAAAGGGCAAGTTTACTTTAAATGACCACCTTCTCAAAAAATTTAGGATAGCCATCCACTTTTTTCAATGGTCATATTAGGTGCCCAATCTAAGTTTCAATTTTAACTTTGTTACCCATTTTTGTGTAAAATATCCGAAATATCCTTATTTGTCCAAGAATTACAAGGGTATGCCATTATCTTTCACATGGGCACCGGAATAATTTTCCGGCAGGCAATTTTCTCGAAGTGAATGTGCTCGCTCGATAAGAAAAATTCAACCGTTGTACTTGGAAATCGATGGGTAGGTTGTTCCGTAGCAGTCGTTCCTTTGCGAGCTTGTTTTTTACCCTGGCGACAGTGGTTGAAATATCTGGTCCTGGTTCCACGGAAAACTAATAGGGAGATTGGTGGCGTCTGGGTCATCTTGTATGGTGGCGTTTGGTATGTTACAGGACTCGTGCGGCGTTTAAGGATGGCGATTGCCTATGGATGGCTGCGACGTCCGAATTGGGGAAGAAACGGTCCAGTAAAATTGCTTAACCTAGCTTTTGTTCTACTACAACAAGATTCAAGTTTGGGTCCACAAACACCACATATTATACAACAAATATTTTACTTACATTCTACAGAAACGTACTGTAATTCAAACTTCGAATTCCACACACTTGCAAAATCATACTTCATATTGACATATAAATTCGGCAAAAATGACATTCGAATTGGGGAAGAAACTGTCCAGGAAAATTGCATAACCTAATTAAGAACACTCAGACATGCATCTTTCTGACAATTTAAAGCCACCTTTCGCTTTTCTCTTTGCCCCATACTACTAAGAGCAGCCACCGTCTGGTTCTCTTCGAAGTCTTCTTTTGCCTATCCACCAACAATGAATATGGAAGAAGAGTTTAATAGGATTTTGGGACAACCTATTCCGAGGCTTAGTGACCCATATATCGAGAGCTTATTCGCTAGTATTGTCAAGAGCTACTGCAAAAGAACTAGTGTCCATAGGAAGGAATTGCAGCAAGTCGCGGTACGCGAGTTGAGGGACATAATGGGTAAGCAGATGAGAACCAGGTACAAGAGAAAACATATCAAATGGAAGTTGATCCAACTCCGCCACCAGTTCGCCTCCTTCAGGAGATATATTAATAGGGATTGGATTTCCTAAGTTATAATAGGGTTGTTGTTTCAGATAGGTATTGGAATTCTCTGGTCAATTGTCAGGTATATTGCATGAACATCCTCCTTGTCTTTAAGAACTATCGGATTTATCTTGTTAATTTTGTTTGTTTCACTGCAATAGGAGTCAGCCTAGGAAAGGGAGTTTCGTACCCGTGGCTGTGCCAATTACTTGGAACTGAGGTTCATTTTCAAATTTTCTGGGTTTCACATTTTCCCAGAGGAACCACACCAAAATGCTAGCGTGGAAATCCCATCAAAACTTGGTGATTCGGAGGACTTCGTCTGCTGGAGGTTATCTGACAATGATAATTTTGTTGAGGACGAGGATTATGATTTGTCATCTGGTGGTGAAGATGATACTGATGATGAAGCGGATGTTTAGGAGTAGTACTAGTCTTTTATTTCTTTTTTCTTTTTTTTTGTGTGTGTGTGTTCTGTGCGTGAGGTCCTGTGGGCTGTGGGTTAGAACCTCATTTTTGTAACCTTTTTGCGGACGTATAATTGTATATGATCTCTAATGTTTAAGATGTGTATCAAACTAACTGATTTGCGTAATTTCAAACGAAGAGATGCCCAACATATGAAAAATAAAATGAAGAACGGATGTCGGAACTCGTGGAACTAAATTATCATTTGCGGAGTTTATTTTGACACCTGCGTATTTCTTATTAGGACTTGCATACGGAGACTATTTCCCAATACATGAAAAATAAAAGGAAAAACGGATTTCGGAACTCGTGGAACTAAATTATCATTTGCGGAGTTTATTTTGACACCTGCGTAATTTCTTATTAGGACTTGCACACGGAGACTATTTCCGAGTACATGAAAAATAAAAGGAAGAACGGATGTCGGAACTCGTGGAACTAAATTATCATTTGTGGAGTTTATTTTGACACCTGCGGTAATTGCTTATTAGGACTTGCACACGGAGACTATTTCCCAATACATGAATAATAAAATGAAGAACGGATGTCGGAACTCGTGGAACTAAATTATCATTTGCGGAGTTTATTTTGACACCTGCGTAATTGCTTATTAGAACTTACACACAGAGACTATTTCCCAATACATGAAAAATAAAAGGAAAAACGGATATCGGAACTCGTGGAACTAAATTATCATTTGCAGAGTTTATTTTGACACCTGCGTAATTTCTTATTAGGACTTGCACACGGAAACTATTTCCCAATAAGTACACGAAGGTCAATTGCATCCTTTTAGGTATTGTATTCCTTATTTCTTCAATGAAACATGATTAGTAAAAAATTCCACGAAGATACAAGTATGGTAATGAATAGTTTATCAAGTTTGTATGTCCATGTTTGATGTTAGTGTTACTTTACAAGTTTGTTGTTAGTGTTACTTTACTTGTGGAAATACAACTACAATGGATTGATAAGTTTGTTATAAGTTTACAATGGAAATACAACTAAAATTATATTAGTAGATTAATTAAGTTTATTAAGTTTACCAATCCATTGTAGTTATATTTTCCACAAGTAACAAACTTGTAAAATAACACTAACATCAAACTTGGACATACAAACTTAATAAACTATTCATTACCATACCTGTATCTTCATTACCATACTGCACATATCACTTTTAAAAGATGATTTCCCTAAGGTTAACCTTTCAAATGGATTTAAATATGTACAGTTACGCAGATTTCATAATCAGCCACACATATCATATGAATTTACGACAGGTTCTAAAATCCATCCATCATTTTATATTTCAGGTAGGCCAAAAATACCCTTCAAGTTTGTAATCAATATGTACAGTTACCAATGATGCACGGACACGGATACAGCGACACGGACACGACATGACACGGACACGTCGATACGAAATTTTTTAAAGTTTTAGGACACGACACGGCTCCGACACAGCTATATTATATATATATATATATATATATATATATATTTCTTTAAGATTTCTTTAAAAGATATAAGATTTCTTTAAGAGATACTTAACAATTTTATATAACAACGTAGGCCCATTTAAATAATCAACTTTTAAGCAACCCACTTACATTCTTATTGGAGGCCCATTATTTAAGCTATTTAGGGTTTCATTTAAATCATATGGCTGCGCAGCAGCGCAGCTACAGAAGAACAGAAAAGAAAATCTTTCTTCTGAACGACCACTTCTTCTTCCGTCAGTAGCTGCCCAGATTCGAAGCGGCAGATTTGCCACCTTCAACGTCCCTCGCCGCCCAGATCCGACGCCTTTCCGGCATATTCGCCACCCTCAAAGTTGTGTCTCAACAAGGCTACCAAAAAAGTTATAAAAATTACAAAATATACCCCGCTGTGTCCAATCTGTGTGGGACACTCCCTCCAGCCGTGTCCGACACGGTGTCCAATTTTATTTTATTTTAATTTCGACACGTTTTAGGCATGTCGGACACGTGTCGGAGCTGTGTCCGAGATGTGTTCGTGTCCGACACTACACAGGACCATTTTTTGAAGTGTCCGTGCATTAGAGACAGTTACGCAGACTTCATAATCTGCCACACATATCATATGAATTTACGACAGGTTCTAAAATCCATCCATCATGTTATATTTCAGGTAGGACAAAAATACCCTTCGAGTTTGTAATCAATATGTACAGTTACGTAGACTTCATAATCAGCCACACATATCATATGAATTTACGAGAGGTTCTAAAACCCATCCATCATTTTATATTTCAGGTAGGACAAAAATACCCTTCGAGTTTGTAATCAATATTTTACAGTTACGCAGACTTCATAATCAGCCACACATATCATATGAATTTACGACAGGTTCTAAAATCCATCTATCATTTTATATTTCAGGTAGGACAAAAATACCCTTCGAGTTTGTAATCAATATTTATAGTTACGCAAACTTTATAATCAGCCACACATATCATATGAATTTACAACAGGTTCTAAAATCCATCCATCATTTTATATTTCAGGTAGGCAAAAAATACCCTCCAAGTTTGTAATCAATATGTATAGTAATATAAGTATTGTCCCATCAAAGTCCCCTCACCTTACCGTGCTTCCGATAAAGCCTGCAATATATTTGATTTCCAATGCAAATATAATAAATATTTTAATACTATTTTAATTAGAATTTGCACTTTTACGACCGCTTCAATATAAATGCTGCCTGAATTGATATCATTTTCTACCCGACCCCACAACTCGTTGAATTCTTCTCCCATATGACTATCAATCTATCACTATAACCCTAGTTAGTAGTTACCCATTAGAATTCTTCTTCTCCGCATAAAAATACATCTACTCCCCTCCCCTCAAATAACTCCATTCTATATATTTCGAACAATATTATATAATCAAGTTGAAACCCAGAATTCGATCTGGGAAATGGATATTTCGAATGTTTTGCTTTATCATGCAAGGTTTCAATACCAAGTGTACAAAAACAGAGCCAGATAGACCGAAGATGTTTTCTTCTTCAAACGGAAGGTAAAAAGATCTCTGTTAAATCTTTCTTTGTACCATGCACTTTATTTTTTTGTTACTGAAATCTACCTCCTTTTCGTTCCAGTATCTTGCGGGTTTGGAGCACGTTTCTCTACACATGTCCGACGTCCTCCAATAGACTTGAATAGAATTTAACAACTGCAGTTGCGCATCTGTGAATGCATCATGTAGTTTTTTTTGTATTCTTGAGTAAGAAAAAAAAGAAAACTACAGGATGCAGTCATAGATGCAGCAGTTCTATCCAAGTTTATTAGGAGGTTTGGAACACGTTTCTCTGTACATGAATGGGTCGAGGAAGTCACATATACAGATCTTTGAACTCTTTAACTCCCAAAACCTACTGAAGTGGGGAAATGAGGAACCCATAAAAGATAGCATTCAACGTCTTTCTACTGGAGCAAGAACCGGAGCTAGATATACTAGTAATTACGAGGACACCAGATTCCTTAGCTGGGATGACTTGTAATTTACTGTTTTCTTCTTATTCCAACAATATTCAAGGAAGCCCTGTTAGTTGGAACTAGTATGTTGCGCTGATGTATAAAATTATCGAACTGGAACTTATAATGAAGAGCTAATTTCCAAATTAGCATATTCGTCTTATATTGTTTAAACATTAAATTTGTGAAATTGTCGAATTGAAATCCATAATGCGGATCTGAGTAACAAGTATGTGTAATTTTAGACAACTTACAATATGAGTGCCATAAATTGTCATATCAGTGCCACAAAATCGTATCACGAACAGGCCATTCAAGTGCATCATCTCGTCTCAAAATTACGCAGATCCCTTTGTTAGATACGCATTCGTAAGTATTGTTAGACAACTTACAATATCAGTGCCACAAAACCGTATCACAAAATTATGCAAATCCATTTGTTAGATACCCATTCGATAGTATTGTTATACAACTTACAATATCAATCCCACAAATTGGTCCCATAAATATACCATTTTTACTTTTTAATTGCATAATCTCGTCTCAAAATTACACAGATCCATTTGTTAGATACGCAATGTTAGTATTTTGAGACAACTTACAATATCAGTGATACCAATTGGCATCACAAATAGGCCAATTTTGCCATCTGTACATTTACGGCGACTTCATAATTAGGTTTACATATCATATTTATTATTATTATTATTTAATCAAATCCATTCAACAGTGGGTTCATATACAAATAAAAAGGTTAACCAATTGTACTTGTCCAAAACAGAACTTAAAATAAGTTAAATTTCAACTAAAACAGAGTACTTGCAGACACTAATTGGAATCCTGGTCCGAGAACCGTTCGTAGTCGCTATCCTGGTCTGACTCTGCATCCTGATCTGCCCTATGTCCTCAGCACCAAACCCATCACCTGGCCTTTCAGGAATTGATTGCCACCCAACAGTAAACGTCTTATCATGAAGCAATGCTGCCTTGGCAGAGATGAAGATGAACTTTAGCCAGTCGTAGTGCTCACACCCGTAGATACGAAAGTTTCTCTACTCATTCGGCTCTTGAACAAATCCCTGCTTTATATGAGACGGAAGTTTAAAAATATATATATAAATACGATCTTAGTAATAAAAAATTTTAAGGGGGTAGTATTTGTAATTTACCTGGTGGTAAGGGATTTGACCCCAATATTGTTGGCCAGTAGCAACCTCGTTGTTGTCTTCCGTATAGGCAATGCCATCCTTAGCAATGAACCGTCTGAAAGCTGCGAACTTCGCCCTCACCTGCATAACTTTCCAAACAATCTCGTCTGTAGAATACTCCTTCCTCATCCTCTTGTTCATCTGTCTTCTCAACTCTATCATGACAGTCCAGTACTCAGTTTGGAGATGGATATGGTTTCTTCGTGCCAAGCTTTTCAGAGTCCTTATGAGAAGACGCTCAACGTGCCCAACAATGTCTAGAATTACGGCGTTCACTGTCGCCTCGTAACGTACCTATGATGCCATTCTTCAGTAGAAAAGGGCGTGATTAGGATGATAAGTATGGAGGAATAGTGGGTGAATTATATTAGTAATATTAAACAGGTAGTTATAGACGATTATTAGGGGTCATGAACTATTTCTATGTAACGGTTACGGTTCAATCCCAATGGTTCAGTGCCACAAAGTCGTATGATAAACATGCCATTTTTACCCTTCAAGGGCATCTTCTCGTCTGAAATTATGCAGATTTCTTTGTTAGATACGCATTATTCAATATTGTTAGACAACATACAATATCAGTGCCACAAATTCGTATCATCAATGGCATCATCTGGTCTCAAAATTACGCAGATCCCTTACGCATTCATTAGTATTGTTAGACAACTTACAAAATATCAGTGCCACAAAATCCTATCATAAACAGGCCATTTTTACCCTTCAAGGGCATCTTCACGTCTAAAATTATGCAGGTCCCTTAGTTAGATACGCATTCGTAATTAATATTAGACAACTTATAATATAAGTGCCGCAATTTTGTATCATCAACATTCCATTTTACCCGTCAATGGCATCATCTTCTCTCAAAATTTCGCAGATCCCTTTGTTAGATACGCATTCATTAGTATTGTTAGACAACATACAATATCAGTGCCACAAAATTGTATGATAAACAGGCCATTTTATATTCAAGGGCATCTTCTCGTTTGAAATTACGCAGATTCCTTGGTTAGATACGCATTCTTCAGTATTATTAGACAACTTACTGTTGGAGTTATGCCATGAAAGCCGAACTGTTTAAGGCATTTCCCATAAAACTCCAGAGTAGAACAATCAAGTGAACCATGATAGAAAGACGCTAGTAGTCATCCAATACTACTTTGGCCAAATTCATCATATTGCATTTATAAGTAGTTGCATATTATTTATTCTTGTGTATGGATGAAACCCCAAGATCACAGTAAGCTAAGGGACTTAGTTTCACCATTTGATGGGGGCCATGAAATAAGTACCCAACGGTGTGATATAAAACACTCCAAGTCGAATAGTTTAAAAGGCACAGGGGATGTCGATCAGACTCGCTCGAGACTTACTCATATGACACAGCTTTATGAAAGTGTGTCCCATTTCATGACATTAGTGTTTTGACACTACTGTGCATATGAGGGTGCTTAATGGAGATTAAGTTCACTGAGGATCCCGCCGGGAATGCCTAAATGAGTTAAGGCTCATATAGAGTATTAGAGATTAGGAGGATTTACCTAGCCATGATCGTGTCTAACTAATCCTTAGACTTGAGACTCCATGGTTGCCTTGTGTATGACCGGGGCATACTTTGGTGTACCGCTGAAACCCTCGAGTTTCACATAAGCTGTACATTGGGTATGTTCGAGTCATGCATGGAGGCTGTGAGGGTCAATATAGAATCTGTCACTTGTTGCAAGAACAAGAAGAATTCATATGAGTTCTATTGTAGTACATTCCACCGTCAAATCCTTGCAAGGTATGGTTGGTTTCAACTAGGAAAGAGTTCCTAGAGTATGAGATCAAATGGAATTACTATAGGAATATCATTCATAGCATTGAAGACTACTGGGGTTCCATTTCCCATACCCTAGGTCTCAATCGGAAATTGGATGATAGAAGGATCGTATCTCACGGAGATCATGAGGCTGAAAGGTAAGCACCACTTCATCGAAGGATGGGTGGCCATGGACACATTGCTAGACGTCATCTATGGTCTGTAGAAACGAGTTTGTGAGGTCAAATGGGTTTTGACTCACAAACCTTCTTTGAATTGAAAGGGGTTCAATTAAAAGATATGATTGTGACATTTAGAATGTGTTCTACTGTAGTCCTATTGGTGAACCTGAGGGGTCACACAATGACTTCCAAAGGCAAATGAGATTATCTAATCAATATGGATTGATGGATTGAATTAATTGGTTTAATTCAAAATTGACGTAGTTAATTAATAATTAATTAACTTTGGAGAATTTAATTAAGAGTAATTAAATGATTTAATTGGATTAAATCAAATTGAGAAAGAAAATATTAATTTAGGAATTAATATCAAATTGGGCTTGAATTTTATTTGAAATGAAATAAAGCCCAAAAGGTTAATTGAAAGGATTTAATTGAATTAAATCAAACTGAGAACGAAAATATTAATTTGGGAATTAATATTAAGTTGGGCTTGAACTTTATTTGGAATAAAATAAAGCCCAAATATGGAATAAAAGATTAATCCAATTCTAATTAGGAGTAATTAGAAAATTGGAATTTGATAATTTAATCTAGTATTAAATTTAATGAGCCTTTTCAAATCCTAGTCGCAATTGAAGGTGATGGCCGAAAATCCAAGTCCTTCATGGGCTTGGAATTTTCGGCCCTTTAAGGGTTTTATAAATAAGCCTTGGATTAGTCCTTTAAGTAAAAGAAAGAATCATAAGAATTCATTCTCAGAATAACACAAACAGAAAAGCCCGAATTTTCTGTTTTCTCTCATCTCTCTCTCACGCCACTTTCTCTCTCTCCCTAAGAGAATTGGCTTCTCTTCACTTCATAGATTAAGTCTTACTCTCTAAGACTTAATCAAAAGATAATCAATCGTTCTTCGTTTCCTAGCAGGAATTAAGAGATACGAGTTTGCTTGCGAGAAGCCGTGGACTATTTTCAGAGGGTTTTGGTTGAAAATCGAAACCTTGGTGAATCTTGAAGCCTGCGCTGTTGCAGGAGTGGCCAGAGGCTTTGGAAAGCCTTCGTTCCTTATCTACTACAAAAGGAGTGCGTAAAGGTGAACTCCTTCATAATATATAAACGTTTCAAGTCACTTATTCATTGGATGAAGATTCACTGTAACTCCCCGGGACTAAAATTTTTGAAATCTATTACTTCCGCTGTGCCCGGGGGTGCGTGAATCCCAATACTTACAATATCAGTACCATAAAATCCTATCATAAACAGGTCATTTTTACCCTTCAAGGGCATCTCTCGACTCAAAATTACGCAGATCTCTTTGTTAGATACACATTCTTTAAACAAAATATTGTGTAGATAAAACGTTAACCAATACCACAAAACTTGAAGTTAAAACAACAAAACGAATATAAGGTTCCACAAACAAACTATTGGAAAATAAATTCGGAAAATATTAATACAACAACGAGTAATTATTATTCTACGAAAACAAAGACTTAATTACACAAAACGGAATTCAAATTCCTCCAGAACTAGAGCTAATCAGTAATCAATATTAACCTCATGTCGATAATAGACGTCTCCAGAAGCCTAAACAGTTCCATCATTTTGTTAACATCATTATCGGTGAGCAAACTAACCCATATCCCCAACTTCTGGGGAATCCTGAACTGTAAGGCGTGGGTTTCGGTTGAGAATTGAGGCCATTTTTCACTGACAAGCTCGAATAACTCAGAGATCTTCATTCCCTCCCTTAATGCTAATACATTCATTATTTCGTTGAATTCGACACAATCGATTAGCTTGGCGGCACGTCGAGTACCAGTAGGAGGCCTTGGAGCAGTAGTAGTAGCAGTAGTTTCCATTTAATCGCCCTGAAAATGCAAAGTCCCGACGTATTTAAGGTCTCAGTCGTCGGCGGCGCCGCCGCTGTCGTACAGTTTTGTGTTTAGGTCTTGAAATGAAAAGCGAGGCTAAATGAATTTGGGGGTTGGAGGGTATGAAACTTAAGGGCATATCCGTATTTTCACAAAATGGGTAGCAAAGTTAAAATTAAAACTTAGATTGGGCACCTAAGATGACCATTGAAAAAAGTTGGTAGGTATCCTAAATTTTTTGAGAACTTAGTCATTTAAAGGCAAATTTCCGTTGAGTAAATAGTTTATTAATAAATCTTTTGTTTATGAGAGGGTTAAAATTGTTATATTCATCGCAAATAAGGTGTAAACTGTAAATTGGAATTTCCCCTATATCATCAACTTATTACAGAGTTACCTTCATTTGTAGCAGCGGTGGCGACCGGTGGCGCTTGACAAAATTCGAACTCCAATGGGCTGCATTTCGTGCGCCATACCCAGGCTTCTCCGCCCAGCCACATCCGTATTGCCACCGTTAAAATTATCCATTCATACTTTCCGCCGCCGTATAGTTACGGCGCCGGCGGCGGTTAATCCTACTTTATCTTTATCAGAAAGAGAAGAAATAAGAAGCCCACAACTCGTCGCTTGGGAATACGCCGACCTCAATCTTTCTGACAAGTTCTGCGAGGTTTGATCAACTGGTCTAGTATTAGAGTGGGCGAAACATTTATTTTCTGATGAATCCTCAATTGGTCTATTTTTTTCTTTACCTTAGAACTTTATCTTTTAATTTGGACGGGTATTGCAGGAGGTGGGGCATGTTAGAATCCGGCAGCATGTTAATCCTCTCCGGTCCTCTCTCATGGTAAGTTGGTTTGTTCTTATGCCCTTTTGTATAAGCAGACTTCGAATGCACACTATATGTGTGTGAACACTCCAGAATAGGATATCGTGCTTGTTTTTAGACAGTCTATTAAAGATTAGAGGAAATCCCCGGAGTCAAAAAGATTTGGCAATTCTATTCTTATGTCTAGGGTCCTGTCGAAGTGCCAGATTGGAGTGCTGTGTACAAAGATGCTACATTACCGCTTATGGTGGATATTGGTACTGGTAAGAGCTTATTTACTTGCATTTGACATCTGAATTGCTGTTTCGTTTTGCTTGTTCTATAAACAGTAGGAGATATGTGATGTTTTTGCTCTGACTTGGTTGCATACTTCTTTTTTTGTGCTGGTTGAATACTTATCATGTTATAGCACTTGCTGATGGAAGTATGGGAAGCATACTTGTTTTTTTCACCTTTACCTCTGTATTTTTATTCGGACAATGGACGTTGCAATTCTACAGTCATCTGAAATATCAAATATTCCAGGCAGTGGCAGATTTCTCCTGTGGCTTGCCAAAAGAAACCCTGATTCCAGGAATTATTTGGGTTTGGAGATACGTCCAAAAGTATGCCACAAGTTCCTTGGTCGTGTTCAAATCAGAAATTTCTTACATGAACCGGATTTTTAGCCCCACATGTGCACGAAATGATCCAAATTCTTTCCCATCTTGTATATTAACATTCTTTTCCAAATCAATTGAAAATGTGGCAAACGGCGTTCATCTAAGAATTTCTATTTCTTGGACCTTTAACAAACTAGAACTCAATTCTGTAATTGAATTTTAATTTTCTTTTGCAGTTAGTCACACGTGCTCAATATTGGGTAAATGAGCTGGCACTGAAGAACATGTAAGGACTCAAAACTCTAATCGATCTTGCTTTGTCAAGTCAATTGGAATTGGGGTTAATGTATTTGTGAATGCAGACATTTTGTTTTTGCCAATGCATCGGTCGCCTTCAAACAACTTGTATCAACATATCCTGGTCCCTTGATCTTAGTATCTATATTGGTGAGTGTTTTTTTTCTGTCATAAAATCTCTGTAAGAGAATACATATTTACTGTTGTCACTAGCTACATGTTCTTAGTTAGACCAGAACACAGTTACTCGTTTATACAGTGTCCAGATCCTCATTTCAAGAAAAAGCATCACAAACGAAGGGTAGTGCAGAAGCCTCTGGTTGAGTCAATTGTAGATGGCTTAGCTTTTGATGGACAGGTATGGTAGTACATGACCTCTTTAGTTTTTTAACAGGATGGGCAAAATAGTCAATTTGGTTTCCAATTTTTCAGTCTTCATTTTTGTTTTATTTTTTAATTTTAAGTTCATGGCTAAAATTTTCATTTAGTTTCTTCTGCTAGTTTTTTTGACTTTTCCTTCTTCTGCTAGTTCTTTAACATCTATTGGTAAACAAGGGTTTCTTCTTGTACCAAAAAAAACAAAAAACAAGGGTTTCTTCTGCTAGTTCTTTAACATCTATTGGTCAACGACGGGATATAAACAAATTTAAAAGTAAGAGGGTTTATTTTGTAATGTGGCCAAACTAGGAGGAAAATAGTTGTAATAAAATCAGGAAAAGATTGTAAGATACAATTATGCCTTCTCTATTGGTTTTGCACTTCCTTTAAATGGCAATGTTTTAGCAGATATTCATACAATCTGATGTCCTGGAAGTGGCACTTGACATGAGGGACTATTTTGATGCTGAGTCGGATAAACTCGTACATATTGACAGTATTAACCCTGATATGCTTTGTGACAATGAGGGGTGGTTGTTGAATAATCCTATGCAAATAAGGTCTGAAAGAGAGATCCATGCAGAGTTTGAAGGTGCCAGAATTTACAGAAGGGTGTATCAGAAAAAGTGGTAATGTCTTTTTCTTGATTTTCGAAATTTAAACAAAACTGGAAAATTTATCAATGAACTTGGATCCTTGCATGCACGAACTATTTAAAAAGATTAGTAGAACTTGACTTGTAACATTATCTAATAATGTGTAATAATCAACACAAGGGAGGTATGTGTAAATTTCAAACTAAGATGGGATATCTTGAAACTGTTATAGTTATATCCTATAGGGGAGGGAGTTGTAACTGTTGCTTCTTTTTTGTGTCTTTGCAGACTGAATTATACCTCATGTTATGGGATCAGAATGCAGCGTCTCGAATCTGCTGTTTTCCATCTGATTTAATCATGGCCGTATAAATCTTAGTCTGATTCTGAGATACGACTATCTGATGATTTCATGAACCATTCTTGGCATGTATGGTCACACAAGTTGAGAGAACAGGTGTTTGATTGTCCAATAAATTCAAACCACATCAGTGCAACTGCAATCAGCTATAATTCCCTGTGGTTGTGCGCTTTGGACCGTCAGCTGGGGGACTGCTCGCTCGATGTATCGTTTCTTGATCATGGATTAACAGTACTATCTTGTTAAATTGCAAATTAGCCAATTATGGTCTAATACTCTAATGTATTTCGCGATATTGGTATGTGATTCTTTCTATTAAAGTTCCAAATGTCAATTTTATAATTAATACAATTGAAATTAAAGGATAAAAAACATTTAGGCCCCATCATCTCTACAATTGAAATTAATGCATTTAGGAGCAATTCCTCTAGGCTTATAGGTTACTATCCCTTGGGACTTTTTTTTACCAGTTAGAAATCGAAATTTGGATTTATTTGTTCCAAAATCGACCATCGATCGATCCCCTTTTGATTTGGAAGTATTGACTATATTCCTAATTCTGAGAGCTTCATGGTACACTTACCAAGTGACATGTCAGATCCAGGACATCCCGTTGGATTGACTGGGATGATATTTTCTCATTCCAAATTTGTAAAATCAAAATTTTGATCAAATCACACATCGCAGTATACTAGGCCGCCTTCTAATTCTTTAAGAAGTTTATCTGAAAAATTCGTAATATAACTGGAAAGACAGTTTTAAATATTAGTCGACCACATAAATTCCACCCAATCAAGTATATGTATGTTATGAAGGTATCATCAAAAGCCCGATTGAAGTATCAAAACTTGCCGCTAGATTCAGCTCTGCTACTGCTGAAGCCTTGATCTACCCGACCAGCCGCCTGCACAGGCCTGTCCCGAATCGCTGGATCCGTCCGTCTTCGGGCTGGGTAAAATTAAATTTTGATGCTGCTATCTTTAAAGACGATGAAGAGATTGGTCTTGGATTAATTGCTAGAGATTCAGCTGGCTCGGTCTGTGGCTGGGAAATGGCGAGAATCAAAGGCCCGAATGACCCCGAACTCGCAGAAACTAAAGCTTGCATATCGGCTCTCAAACTCGCCCGAGATCTTGGCTGGAGCAAAATTGTCTTCGAAGGTGACTGCAATAATCTTATTGATAAACTTTGTAGTGGGAAGCTTGATTTCTCTTATTTAGGAAATCTCATTGAGGATATTAGACATGATTCTAGGAGCTTTGAATGTGCTAAATTCTCATTTGTTCGACATGATGCTAACGTGGTAGCTCACACTCTTGCTAAGAATGTGGCCTCGACCAGCGTAGTCGGTTTGGAGCATGTTCCAACTTTTATTTTCGATCTTGTAACCTCTGACTTGGTTAATAAATGAATCCCCTTGCGGGGCTTTGGTTAAAAAAAAAAAATAAATAAATAAATAAATGTACGTTATGTGTTTTTATATCAATAAATACATTACTGCTTATAATCCGGATAAGCATCCATTTATTTTTTTGTTGGTTTACCAAATCTTTCGAGTCACCATCGCTGTATTATATTTATTTATTTATAACAAATTTTTGTAATTACTTTCGATCGATATCAGCCGCCGCCATTGAATTTATTGCTCAACTCCATGCATGTTCTTCAAACAGTACTTCTATATATATTAATGTTTTTTTTTTATGATATATATATGTGTGTTAATTTTTCTTGTATCATAGTTGTAATATGTTCAATTTCAACAACTACCATGAAAATTATGAAATGGATGTAAGCAGAGAGGTGGTAAGAATTACACATCACAAATTATACGATAACTGTAAAACACTCACCATATAATTATATTGATATAGCCGAATCCGGTCGGCGGGTCTGATCCGACCTAGAATTACCCTTGATAAGGAGAGGTTGTACGAATTAAACAACACAAATCATACAATAACTGTAAAACACTCACCATATATATAATTGAGATAATTACACTTACACCTCCTCGATTTAGGGGTAAATACAGCTAGATCCCTTGTACTATTGGAAATTACAGATAGATCCTTTAACTCTAACAGAAACCTTAAAAACTTAACAAAAAGTTGTGAAATGACTAAATTATCCATAACATTTTTGTTATAGTGTTTGCTATATATGAAATGAGCGAAGTGAGTAAGTTATTGTCGAGTTAATAAAACGTTAGAATCTACATGGAAATAAGAAAATGACTAACGGCAAGACTTAAGTGTTAGATAGAGTCATAATCGAGGGGGTGTCTCTGTAATTTCTAATAGTATAGGGGGTCTAGCTGTATTTACCCTTAAGTCGAGTGAGTATAAGTGTAATTATTCCTATATAATTATACTGATATAGCCGAATCCGGTCGCCGGGTCTGGTCCGGTCCCACCTAGAATTACCGTTGATAAGGAGCAAGTATAGTGAGAGAGTACTAGACATTGATTAATAAGGTTGTCGTCCAAATCATGTAGGACCAATTCAAGTAGCCTATGGTTGGGATTTTCAAGCATTAAATAAGAGCCCCACAAATTAGCTCAGCAGTGTGTTTCATATTCATTTCTATACCAGCTGCCACATTTTAATGAGGACTACTGTACTTATACTTTCCTCTTAGGAAACTTCGGGAAACCAGTCGCAGTGTTTTCAGAAACCATGTTTCGTAAGGAATTGACTCGTATATATTATTGTATCATTTTTGGTTTTCTATCCGCTTTTTTTCTTGATCTAAGTATTACGTAAGTTTAATTGTAGTTGATCCTTTCGATCTAATTACTCTATGCACGAACTAAGATTCGAACTCCAAAAACATATATTCGGTACATGTGCATGTGTGTGGCTCTTGTAGAATGTTTTCTTAGTCAAAAGGGTATGTTTTTCGGTCAAATTATTCTTAATTACATAAATTATATATCAAAAAATTAACTTCAACTGCAATTTACTTATATATCAGCTTTGGTTAATGGGAATTTTAATGAGCAAGATCGCATCGTATCAGAATAATAATATCATAACATCAATTCTATTAGTACTATATAACGTGGTCCACACAATTTATTGTTTCCACATTAAGTTTTAGAATAATTAATTGGAATAAGAGGGTGTTTGGGTTTTTTTTTTTTTTTGAAATTAAGAGGGTGTTTGGCTATATATGCTTGTTTTTAAAAACTTATAAGTTTGTTTTATAAAATATTTTGAAACTTAATTATAAAATAATAGGTTTTATTTTTTATATACAAGTCTAAAAGTATTTGAATGAATACATCATAAACTTAATTATAATTAAGTGACGGATTATTACTAATTAATTCTACATTTGTCCCTCGAAATAATACGTTCTTCCACTTATTTATGGGTATTTCTTTATTTTATTTTATTAATTTGCAAGATGATAATCTTGAATTTGAACGCAAATCTTACTTCACATCGAAGACAAGCTTGTAAGGCGATGTCAATTTATTTGACAAAATGCTGGCCTATTTATAGGTGCTGTGCTGAAAATTGATGGCTCAAAATTTTTGTTTTCTTTTTTCTTTTCTTAAAAAAAAAAAAAAGTTTTCTTCCTCATTACACGCTTGTATTTCATTAATGTAATATTTTACGTATATAAATTGTCTTAAATTAATAATATGTGTTAATTATATTTGGATCCCAATAGTATTTGTTAAGCTACAAGTTGTGATCATTTTAATCAAAATATTACACTTACATTCGATAAGAGTTTCACAATTACGGAAAATACCAAATTCTTTGTTAGGATTTCGTTAAAAAATTTAACGGGATATTCCTAAATTTAATGAAGTATTTACAATTTATATTTAGTAGCACTGTGGCACACGGATGTATTATGAGTCTATGACTTACATATACTGAAACAAAAATTAGATCCGGTCCGTCGATTTGGGGATTGGTCGAAAAGCGGCAGGCATGTGGTGTTTGGCGTCAAAGTCGTTCATTTGGGACCCAAACCCCCAAATTCGCCGCTAATTCACATGCACATGACCTGTCAATCCATCAATTCTCTATTTTTGTTTTCTTTTTTAAATCCAATTCTCAATTTTATCTTCACTAGGATTTCTTTTCTTTTCTAATTTGTTCACCAAACAAACATTTTAGTATAACATTTATTTAAGTATATAATAAAGCTCAGAAATCGAGAAAGAAGACTCTAGCTCCAATCACTTATCCATATTCTTATCAATATAAAAGCATTAATATAAAAATCTAGAAATATAATTTTTTTTTCTTCGAAGAAAGTTAGTGTTTAGGATTTAGGGTTTAGGGTTTATCGAATTGACTTATTTGACAATTTTATGAGAGGCTTCACAACTACAAAAGTGGACAAAGGACAGGTCAAATGGAAGAAACCGGGGGACAGGTTTTTCAAGATGAACCGGATGGGAGCTTGAAGTTAGACGGGAGTAGTGCTGCAGCAGGGGGGATTCTTAGGGACTCTGAGGGAATTTGGCTCCACGGCTTCTCGATGAATCTAGGAGCTTGCTCTATCACTCAAGCGGAGCTTTTGGGGCTTAGAGAAGGAATGCGTCTCGCCTGGGAACGGAGAGTGGAAAAGATTATTTTTAAGGTCGATTCCCAGGTTATTATTAAACTCATTCAGGATGCTAACAACGACTTCCACCCGATGGGGGCCATCATTGATGACTGTAGGGCGCTGCTTCGTAACCCTTGGCAGGCCACGATCCAGCATACTTTCTGGGAAGGCAACTCGTGTGCCAACCTTCTGGCTAAAAAAGGACATGACCTGACTTCTCCGATCATGCACTGGAATACTCCGCCCGAGGAGCTGGTCTATGAGATTGCTTTAGATATTTCTTCGTTCTGTTTTCTTTTCTGTTTCCTTGTAACAAAAAAAAAAAAAGTTGAAATAATAGACACTTCTAAAAACCTTATCATATTCTGTAGTTTGTTATTCGATATCATATTCGATATCTGTGTAAGATACTTTTCTAATATAAAATATGAAAAATAATTTTAGTTTTGCCATGTTTGTACCGTGTTGTCGTATATCCTTGTTTGATAGCCAATTAGTGAAGTTCAAAAATGCTTCTTCATCCTCAAATTCGTGCACAACTTTCCACCACTTCTCACTACCCATGCTCAGTCAAGTCTTGATTTTAATGTATTATTATGTTTATGGTGTGAGTCATAAAAGAGCAAAAAGTTAAAATGCAAAGCCAAAAAGGACATTTTTTTGGTTGGCCATTTGCAGCCTACATTTCTTCTTCTTCTTTTTCTTTTTCAAGTAAGTTAGGCCCCATATGGTTGCCTCATTTATAAATCATCAAAAATCCAATCAGTTGCTTCCATTTTTAAGATTTTACTACAAAACAAAAAAATTGCCACTCACATCATTTTTTTTTTCTTACTGTGCCACCTAGCTACCTATCATTTGTCAATACAAACCAATCAAATGGGGCAAATTATAAAAACTAAAAAGTAAAATCTTGCAGGTTCCACTAGTTGGAAGTGGTGGGGTTGGGGGTGGATATATATACCATATAAAAACAAGAACACATTTAGTAACATATACTCCAATTTTTCATTAATAAATATCCAACTTTCCATTAGCTTGTGACCAATTTTTTTATTCAAATATGAAGTATAATACTAAGTGAGAGTAAGTTATCTAAAAAGATTCCTTATCTTTTTTTTTTCCTACTTAGTATATCCATAATTCACTACAATGACTAATCTTCTCGCTAAATTGTAGTTCAATTACAGGTACCTCAAAGGGTAGAACAGCTGACCAAGAGATTTAAAGTTGTCCCATACTAAAACTAGGATTCAACCTCCAACATTTGGTTTAGGATGGATAAATCCCTTCCACCCAACGACACCCTCCTAATTAAAGATTTGTTATATATTACGATATAAATCTTAGGAAATTAAGATGCAGTTGTCATGAATTTAGTTATAACTCTTACAACCAAAGTTACCCGAAGATGAGGGTGCATTAGTTTTTAATTGGAGACTACTTTGGTTTTTGAAAAATATTAGTGATTTTTGGTGGTAACGGAGTAGAATCTAGATTGTGGAGCACTAGTAGTTGTTGAGATTAAAAATTATATGATATTTTCAACATATATAAGATGGTCCGTAGCTACCAAATATTTTTTTTGTCAACTATGTGAATCTTTTGGCCGTTCAAATTGGCCCAATTTTGTCTTATAATGTTGCACGAATCTTCAATATTTCAATTATTCAAAACATAGATTCTTCAAATATTTCTTTGTTTTCACCATTCTTAGAGGGGAAGATGGTTTGAAATTTTGGGTTAGAAGTGTTTTTTTCAGTTCAAAAATGAATTAAGTTGTAGTTTCTTAAATTAAGATAAAAAAAATTATTGCAGGAAGTCTCATGTTTATCATATATTTATTCTGTCTTATGACTAGATAAATAGGAAAAAACTAATTAATAATAACCTTAAACATTATACTCGTGTGAAGCATGATTTTGGTAGTCCTATGAAGATTGATAGAAGGATAAGAGGGTCCAGTCTGGCAAGTGCGAAACTTGTGTCCATTGATTGGACTGCCGGTTATAGTTGCATGGTGTACTGTAACGTTATTGTGTTCACTAATATTTGCTTTCTTTATGCACGATTAGATTCAGGAGATGAGTATGCCATATTGCTGATATACTTTGTAAACTTCCCTATTTATTTATATAGAAGAGGGTCTCTTTTAAGCCACCGTCTGCTTAACGGTTCTTGGAAAAAAAAAAAAACCTTAAACTGATCTGTAAAGTATATATTACAGAATCTCTTAGGCATGGAGACACTTTCATAATGCAATAATTGGATTAGAGTTGTATAACTATGATTGGGCAAATTATTACATGGTTTTAATTTCTTAATTATTCCGTACTCAAAAACAAATTAAATTAATGATTGCAATTTTTATTCAAGGGTTTGGTCAACTCTGATTGGCTTTTTCATTCCATGTTTTTAAGTTTCACATTGCATTTACTTATATTAAAAAATATTTAATTAGTTGAAATATAGTAATATGTTTGAAAATAGGGATAATTATACTTATAGCCCTGTACTTAGAAGTAAATACAACAATACTTCATCAACTATTAAAAATTACAGAGACACACTCTCAACTATGATTCTGTCTAACACTTAGGCTATGCTCTTAGGATTAGAGCATATGTCAGCAAAAAAATTTCGAAGTCCATGAAGTGTAGGTGTAATTATCTCATTCTTAAGTTAACGGTAGTTAAAGTTAAAATGGTAATTGAGCATCTTTTTGTTAAGTTTTTAAGTTTTCATTAGGATTAAAGGGTCTTTTTGTAATTTTTAATAATTAAAGGGATCTAACTGTATTTTTTCAAAGGGGTGTAAGTGTAATTATGCAAAAAAATATCATGAAACATGGAATATTGTTTATTTGTATATCATTAGGCAAATTAAATAAGTAGCCATCAGTATGCTTCATGGCAGACTGGCTTTTCTTCAGAAATCCATATTTTATGACTTGTTGATGTTTTAATCCTAACAAAGGCTATCGAAAAGTTTAAGCTTTTCTCAAAGCTCTTTCTTTTAAATATATAAAAGTTTTCTTCCAAAATACCACTAAGTACGTATAGCTTATCAATTCAATATTATGTTAGCATAACCAGAATTCTTAAGTTCTGAATTCTTTAGAACACAATTTTTCTGAATTCTTTTCTTTTATTATGTTTCTTTTTTTCCTCTCTCCTCTTTCTCTCTCTTCCTATCTAAACTACTCAATAATTTAAATATTTATTTATTTAGTTATAAAAATTACTTTTTAACATGTTACTAGTTTTATAAATATATTAAAAATAATTAATATTATTATAAATAAAAAAATTAATTAGTATTTATAAATTTATGCTATCTAAATATATTTATATATTATGAATACACGAAATATATATACAAGTCGAATAATAATATTTTTACGTTGTACACGCATCAAGTGTGCGATATTTACTAGTTATTATTATCCACTAAATAATATATGAAAAATAATTAGACAGTTTTGGAAATGAAGTCATTTCTGACAAACCCCAAACGATTCGAGTGCAACCCATTGGTTACAGCTGTATCCCATCCTCCTACCTCCCATACATACATACATACATACCATACATGCATATATATTGTACATACATACATTTTTTTTGACATATATTATGCTAAAAAATGTATTTTTTTTTTTCGCTTTTCACTCACATTATACTTACTTAAGGAAATCAATTACAGGGAGTGTTTGCAAACTCTGCTGCTTTTGGAAAAGTTAAAGTTGAAAAGAAGTGTAATAGTAAAAGCTGGGAGTGTTTGGAAAAAAGAAACTAAAAACAGGAAAAAAATCGAGAATCACTTCTAATTTTAATAAAATTACTAATTAAAGATTTATTTTAATTATGAACATAGCTAAAATCTAGAATCAGAATTCAAAAGCATATATTTACCTTCTTTTGGATTCTGACTTATTTCTGCTTAAATTTAGCATGTTGGGAGTATTTAGAATTCCAAAGTGCTAAAAAAATCACTTCTAATAAAAGTGAATTTTTTAGAATTTATAAATACTCTCTACATAATAAATTTAATTAATTTTGTCTTATAATTGACAAATAAAATAATCTACAAAAACTTATTATTCAAATTAAATTTGGTCAAGGCCAACTACTTTTTCAAAATTCTTATTCAGTTCAAACTTATATCGTAAATGATTAATGTGTACATATATCATTACTTATTATAAATTAATTAGATCTTGCATCATTCAATTCTTACAAAATTGGTTATAATCCGATATTTGTGATATGTTTATTTAATTTGTTTTGAAATAGTGATTAAATAAATAATTACTCAATCACGCTCTATCAAAAAATAAATCGTACATAAGTTAGACTTCCATTGAATTTTGCTACACTTTTAAACATTTTATTTTGACCTTTTGAATTATCAAAGACTTAAAAGTCAATAAAATTAGGAATATTATAATATTTTTTGTTAATAATTTATATTTTATATACATAGAGTACATATATTTTCTCTTTTAAAAATACTTATGTTTGAATTAAGGTAATTATATATTTATTAACATATAATAATTTTCCTTTACTTTTTCCGCCAACTTGTTTTTGGCTTTTGCATTTATAAAAGAGTCTCTCTCATCTCTCTCCTTCTCTCTCCTTCTCTCTCTGTGTGTCTCTGTCTCTCTCAGAATATATATATATATATATACGTATACATAGATGATATACATACATACATACATACATAGATGACCTTCATATTCTCGTGATCTGTGTTCATAGTCTGTCTATGATATATTCCTTGGAGGTTGTGTTTGGAGCATTGGTCCTGATATCCTTATTTATCAAAACCCCTTTTTTTGATAATTCGCATTATCTTTCTCGGATCTGCGAAAAAGGGGACCAAAAAGAGAGAACCCATTTGCAGACTCGTATATTTGTGCTGAAAAAATTCAACCTTGTACCATATTATTATTTTTTTCTCAGGAATAATTTGTAGGATAAAAGCCATGAGAATTTTCACATGTTTCCCCAATGAATTCCTGAGAGACGATGTTTACAGCTTTATACGCGGCCTTTTCAACAACAAAATTTAGCAAAGGTGGGTCCTAATTTGGTTATAATTTTTTATTTTGAAATTCCTTTTTTTAGTGCATGGTGAATTTTGAAGAATTATAATGTGTTTAATTTTCTGGATTTTGAGGGAATTGCGTTTGTTTTGCTTTATGTGTTGAAATTGTTGAGAAATTTGTGTTCTGAGGTCGTTCTCTGGATTGCATGTAACTTACTGTTCATCTATTCTCCGTTACCTTTGCTTTTAATGGAGAAAATTTTGATACTTGAAAGTTAATAATGTTTATTTAATGAAGAAACTTGAGATAGTTTTAATGGGCTTCTGTTTATTTCATCATAATTGGAGCGAGAAGGTAAAACAACCGCAAAGGAAAGTTACTACTGCAATTCATGAGTTGCTTGTATAAAAATGATGTTGGGGGATGTTTTCCTAATTTTTTATTCGTTTCTATGAAATTTGTAAACTACTTTTTAAACAAACGGAAAAAAAAAAAAAAGCTCTGTAGATGTCAATTGGACGTCAGATATATGGACAAGCTGAGTTTGCTATGTTAATTACGCCTGGTTTTTTGAGAGCTGGAAAATGTTCATTCTGCTATATTGCAGATAAATTTGAGTTGTTTTGCATCTGGGGTAAGAAATAATTTCATCTAAGAAATGAAAAAAAAAAAAGGCATTATTTTGCATTTTTTCTGTAATTCTTCTTCGTAGTTGATCAAGGAGAATGAAGAGCCATCTATCCGGGATTGCACAATTAAGTTAATTTCGGGTTTGGCTGGCAAAGTTTCCTTTTCATGAAGCATTATTTTGTTGCTTTAATGCCAGTTCGACATGATCATATTTTTCTTGCAGTGTTTAATGCTAAAGGATGATATTCTCTGAAATAAGAAGTTCGTCCTCTGTCATTGGAAATTAATAATTCTTGTTTTCTTCAAGTTTCTTTAAATGGCTCGAATTTTCTTAAACTCCATCTATTCAATAGGCTTTGAGAGGATTTCTTGTTACTTTTCTTTTCTTGTTTTCTCTGATATTCCATATGTATATATAATTTGTTAAGCATTTGTTCTATGAAGGAAATAAGTAAGCATTGATGCATTGGGTTGTGTTTACCTTTTCTTTATCGGATTCTTACCTCTTATATCCTTCTGTAGTCGGGGATGAGATTCGGATCAATTTAGTGAATTCTCAAATGCCGAAAATGGCTGATCGGGAAAATAAAGGATAAAACACATCAACATATTTATATCCTCATCAGATATTTAATATCTCTAACAATTCCTCATTTGCTAATGTGACAGATCTTTAAAAGCTCAAGCCAGCAAAACAAAAATAGAAAAATCCATCTTCCAGCAAATGGAGAACGATTTCTGACAGAAAAAAAAAAATGGATCCACAAGCTTTTATTAGATTATCAATCGGTTCTCTGGGACTGAGACTTCCTGGTTCACCTCTCACATCAGAAAAATCTAATATTCAAGCAATTTCTTCACCATGTGTGTGCGAAATACGTCTTCGTGGCTTCCCAATGCAGACAACATCAGTCCCATATATACCCTCATCCGAATCAAACCCAAATTCTCCCACAATTGCCTCAAGCTTTTATCTTGAAGAATCCCACTTGAAATCTTTGTTAGCTCCTGGATGTTTTTATGCGTCTAATTCTTCTTTGGAAATAGTGGTTTTTACTGGGAGGAAAGGGACCCACTGTGGTGTGGGCAACAAAAGGCAGCAAATTGGCACGTTTAAATTGGACGTGGGGCCCGAATGGGGAGAAGGAAAACCCATTATTCTTTTCAATGGATGGATTGGAATTGGGAAAAATAGGCAGGATAGTGGAAAACCGGGAGCAGAGCTTCATTTGAGAGTGAAATTGGATCCTGATCCAAGATTTGTGTTTCAGTTTGAAGATGAGACTAAGTTAAGTCCACAAATTGTTCAGCTCCGAGGCTCGAGAAAGCAGCCCATTTTCAGCTGCAAGTTTAGCCGAGACAGGTGAGAGATAATTTCTTGCTCCCTTTTGCATTTTGGAGTCACTTTACCTGTCCAATCCTTTGTAATTATGTGTAATTACATGAACTTCCTCTTTTGGATCTAAAATTAGTTTTAATTTGATAGAAACTGGCAAAATTTTATCAAATTGATACATGTGAGATCAAGTTGGGAAGTTTGTAA
This sequence comes from Verbena officinalis, assembly GCA_958496215.1. Lineage (NCBI taxonomy): Eukaryota > Viridiplantae > Streptophyta > Magnoliopsida > Lamiales > Verbenaceae > Verbena > Verbena officinalis. Next base: position 6,020,046 of record OY292388.1, read on the forward strand.
TTTGAATGATGCTACCGGTCAACTGACATAGTTAAGTTACAAGGGAGGTATGTGTAATTTCAAAGCAAAAAAGGAAAATTTGTTTAATAGCATATAGTTACAGGAAGGTGCTGTAACAATCTGTTCTTCTTTCTTTAGCTAATTTTCCTCAGCTATGCCACTAGGGTCATGTAAAAACTATCTCTAGTCTTTTTAAGTAAATCAACAAAATTAATCTTCCAGTTAGCTTTTATTTTTTTTGTCTACTTTCCTCTCTCCTCTCCCACTATTTACTTTTCTTTCTTCTATCCTATCTCCACTATTCAATATCTTTCAACTATCTTATGTTCCTTTCCACTCACTCATCATTCATTTAATTAATAAATAATGAAACTTCAAATTCATTTAGAAAAGTCTAATAAATATCTACATTTTACATTATAAAAATTTGTATAACTACAGAATTAAATTATATGTATTCGATGCATTGCACACGCCATGGTTGTGTCTGGACATTAGTTTTTTAACGAATATCTCACATCAAATACACATTTACAGAGTCTCCCAAGGTGAATCCACCTTCTGGTCAGCGAGCGCCGACAGCTCGACCCAAGAAAACGAAAGACGAGAACGAAAAGGATGGAAAGTCAAGATCCACGACCTCTCCGGCTCGGCCGTTGCAGCCGCCTTCATAACAACTCCGTTTGTCCCGTCGACGGGTTGTGATTGGGTCGCAAAATCCAATCCTGGAGCCTGGCTCATAGTCCGTCCCGACCCGTGCCGGCCCGAGAGCTGGCAGCCGTGGGGCAAGCTCGAGGCGTGGCGGGAACGGGGTGGGGTCCGCGACAGCGTATGCTGCCGTTTCCACCTCTTGTCGGACGGGCAAGAAGGAGGAGAATTCTTGATGTCCGAAATACTCATTAATGCTGAGAAAGGCGGAGAATTTTTCATTGATACTGATAGACAGTTTGTGGGCCCAGCTTTGCCGACGAGCCCACATAGTAGTGGGGACTTTTCCGGGCTGAGCCCGGTGTCGGGTGGGTTTGTGATGAGCTGTCGGGTGGCAGGAGAAGGGAAGTGTAGTAAGCCACTGGTGCAGTTAGCTATTAGGCACGTGACGTGTGTGGAGGATGCGGCGATGTTTATGGCTCTTGCAGGTGCGGTTGATCTTAGTATCGAGGCGTGTAGGCCGTTTAGGAGGAGGATTAGGAGGGGGAATAGGCATTCTTGGTGATGGGATGTGTTTTTTGTGTGTGTATTCTGAGGTAGGGTTTGTTCTTGCCATTGTTGTAACAATTGACTGACATTTTGTACAGATGAATTTGAGTTGGGTTTTCCATATGGGTTACTTCTGATTATTGTCCCATCATAATCTTGTTTTCTCTCCTAACAATTTTGAAATACAACAGAATCCTAACAATCATTGGCTTGGGATAATTTTTGTAATTTTCAAGATTTGAGGGTGTTTTTCCTAACATGGCCAAACTCTTGGGAGGTTTTTCTAAAATTAAGTTTATATTTGACTTCATATTCTGGCAAAAAGTGTCATCCCAAAAGAAGTGTAAATTCTGATTTATAATTTATGAAAGTACCTTTTTTCCTCAAAAAAAAAAAAAAAAAAAAAAAGTGTCATCCCAACAATAATCTGTGGAGGTGTCACCGAAAATATCTCGGGTGACACTCTTTGGCCGAAACTAAATCAGATTAGTTGCAGTAACTCAGAAATCTCAGATTATTCGACCAAAAAAAATAATCTCAGATGACAATCAATAAAATCAAACATTACGAGGTAAAGACAAAGTTAAAAATACAAATACTTCCACAAGATAAAAAGAAATTTCCCCCTTTTTTATCTTGGGCAAAGATATAAAGTATGTCCTGTTGCTGAGTTGGCATAATTCTAACAATTAAGCCATATCAATATCAAAGCTGATAAGCCTAAATTCTTCCCATTCGTAATTTACACAATATGCACTTTAAAAATAGGGTCCATTACGAATACCTAACAGGTGTATGTCCATCTACGAAAAATACTCTAAAATCTTGAAGCGTTATGAAAAAATACCCCCTCAAATTAACTAAAATCGTTGACAATTGATCAATCATTAACTCAGGGTAGTTTTTGTAATTTTCAAGGTTTGAGAGTATTTTTTGTATTATGGTCAAACCTCAGGGGGTTTTTTGTAATTATTCCTAAAGGATATTCCACCTAGCTCCCATCATTATCTCATATGGAAAATAAAATCCTTGCATAGAATGATAGAACTAAAGGGGGACATATATTACAACCCACTACAGTACAATGATACATCAAAATCTTACATTTTACGTAGTTTACACATGTCAACCTACACAACACTTACTAGTGTTTGCGCTCCCATTTTCCTTCACGCCTGCTGCCATCCCGTTGTTCTCTCCTCTCCATGATCTGCCTAGATTTGGTACCACCCCTCGATCCGTGCCTCTGACCAGATCCAAAATTACCAGACTGCCCCTCAACCATATCTGGATCCCCGACACTACCTGTCTCACCTCCATCAAAACTCTCTTCATAACTGCTCCCACAATCATCTGATCTTTCCCGGGATTGCAGAATTGTTGGAAGTTGGCCTGAAAACGAGCCTGAGCCTCTCCCAGATAACATAACTTGAGTTGTTGCCGCAGTATCCGGTGGTAGACTTCGAGTGCTTGTTCTTAAGCTCACTTCATTACCATCCCTGCCGTTTTCTCTCTCACGATACCTATCTCGACCTCTGTTGGTAAAAAGAGAGAAATAATTACTAGAAAGATAAGAAATGCCACTTAAATGAGATTGAGTCGGTAATCAATGATCAACAACACTAGGAAACACTAAAAAGCATGGGAGTCTAGGCCAAAAGTAGTAGTAAGAATAAATAAAATACGTCTTTCTAGTTATGGTCGTATAATTTCAAATCTTGTTCCCCTGCAAAAACTAGAGTCATTGTCCACTAAGTCATCTTTCTTTTTTAAATGATGTATCTATTCCGATGATTTAAACTACAAATTACAATTTCTAGGTCTTCCTCAAAGGTGTTCTTTAAATCAAACTTATACAAGTGAACCAACTACAATGAACTATACACATGATGCTAATAGAGCTCTGTTTTATTAACTTTCCATGATACTAAAGGCAATATTTCATTCAATTATAGCAAATCCACAGCTAGAACAAAGTTCCACATTTAAATTTGACGATGCAATTCAGATAGCACGAAAGACTCACCTACTATTATGACTGGAGGCTGAAAATTCTCGTCTTGATGGTCTGACCCCAGATTCCACTTGCTCGAGTTCCCGCAAAAGATCTCTCTACATAAAAAAAAATGCACTTCTATTAGTTAATAAGGCAAGAGATCAAGAATAGATAAACTCTGAATACATATCCTTTTGAGACAAACGCAGAGAGGAACACATTGAAATCTTGGATTAAGAAAGAAAAATGAACAAATAAAAGACATTGTTTGGGTAAAAATAAGTAAAGAACTGCAAGTATGATTGAATGCAAAAAATGAAAATGCAAACTGTCGACAGCGACACTGAGAATTTAAAAGGAAGCGTTTCTATTTGAACTGAACTTTGTTAAATAATATAAGTGACCGTCAAGGTGCTTTAAATAAACAATTTTACTATAATAGGTCTTGCCTGGGCTTGCTTTTCTTTCTCCATATCAAGATTGTGCCTCAACTCTCTAGTTTTTGCTTGTTCAAGCTCCAGTAACTGCTGTCTCTCAAGCTCCTTTTCTACTTCATTTGTTCTCTCTCTAATACACCAAATAGCAAGACTTTCATACACAGAGCATAAATACATATTATAGGTAGATCAGTTGATCCACGACAAAAAATATGGCCACCTATCAAGTTTCTGAATCATTTCTGCTTCTCTTAAAGCTGCTTCCTCTAAAAGTTGCTGCCGAGCACGTTTCACAAGAAGCTTTTGTTGCCTGCGAGCTACTATCTCTTCCCTGAGTTTAGCCTTTTCTCTGATGAAAAAAAGGGCATAAATCTAGAGTACATTAAAAAAAAAGGGCATACTTTTAAGAGAAGTAATCGACAAGGAATTCTTAAAACCGAAAACTAGAGTACATTGATGACATTCAGAAAAAGGGCTCAATGAATTGAAAATCTTACGAAGACGATTTTTCACATGTAAGTATTTTGATTGTGAAAAGGCTGAATGCGTATATTATTAATGAAGAGAAAACACAATATATAGAGTTACACCTCAAAGTAAATAAGGAAAGCTAATAACCCACACAATCAATCTATACCTTCTAATCTGCTAATCACCCTCATAGTCTCCTAACATAATATTCTCACATAGATAAATAGCGGAGATCTTACAGGGTTCTAATTCCATCTTTGATTTGCTGCAATCGGTTATCATCCTTTGTATACGCTGCATGAACAAACACAAATCTAAGTACATCAAAGTAAGTGAGTTCAGAGAGGAACTAGTTGGCAATAAACTATCACAGGTGATAAAGTGCTCCTTATCTAATAGTCATATAAAAGAATAATCTTTACTTCACTTCAAAAAATAGTTGATATTCATAAGCCCATTTTCATTGTGGAAAAAAGCCATATCAAGGTGAGGTAGTATTACTGGACAAAAATGGTAACTGACAGCAATCTTGGAAATCAAAAGATGAATCTGATAGCGGATGCTCTTTCTGTAGAAGTTCCATTTCCATTTCAGCTTCTTCTAATTCCTACAAGATATACAAGAAATTATAACTTGATTGAGAAGATTAAGGTAAAAGTCACTATTAGGGTGTAAAGAAAGACCATCATCTTTTCTTCAGCTTTCTTTGAGAAGAAATCAAAGTATGATCTAGCAGAGGTTAAATTACCAATGACCTGGAAACAAATAAAAGAGAGATGAAGGGATGTCACGGAGCAATACGAAGGCAAAAACAAGTGAACTTTAGCTTCATCATGGAATGAAAATATTTGTTTCTTTCTGTAACAGTTGTCCATAAGAGACACTAAAATCAATCTGAAGAACATAACATTAACATACTTAGGATACCAGGCAGACCCTATATCTTTAATGGAACATCCGACATTATCGCGCACACTTAAATATTGAACTTTTGGCATCTGCTTTCACAAACTGGCATATTCACTCAAAAAGAAACAAATACACAAGCACTACAAGGTTCACAATAAAGCAACTCCAAGCATATAGAGAACAACCAGAAGTCAGGAAAAAGAAAACGAATAACAGCATTACCTGAAGAATGGATTCTCGTGTAGTCCCAAAATCGAGGATTTGCTCCTCTGGAGAACTTGAAGAAAGTACTTCCTTTAAAATCTACATCCGTAGTAAATGAGTGAAAAATAAGATAAATTGAAAATCGACATCGATATACCAACAATTAGAAATATTAGAGGTTCATATATGAAGATTATAGCATATTGGATTCCATCTATCATCTCAAATTATCTGCCATATTTGATTTGAAACTGCTTATCTGACTGGCATACCTGTTTAGCCTGTTCTCCACCGTTTTTAAGACTGCATAGTGCTTCACAAGCTTTTTTCTCAAGGGTGGTGCAATACCTATCTGTAAAAATAATAAAAAGGAGAAAAGTGGAGTACTCTTAAGATATAAAATCTGACAAGTAACACTAACATAATTGTTTTTCTGGCAGCAAAGTGCAAAATTACCGTTTCCAGACATTCCAAAAGTTTCAATATTCCTCCAAATAGTTTCCGGTATCAGTGAAATATCATCGGGTGGAGAATAAAGGCACACACTGGCAATGAGCGCTAAAGAGAATTGTGTCAGTGGGCCATAACATGTTGGTTGTGCAAGAGTAGTCAGACACTGAAGAATACTATCAGCTGCTGCAAGAAATGACTTCAATTTACTCCTATCAGCAAACGGAATGAAGCTGATAAGAAGTGCTGTTGCATGGGTTCGTAGGAGCAATGATGTGTCGGATGAAGCTACCAAGGTCACGTGATCCCAGGTAGCAGAAACCAAAGGAGACAAAATTGGCTCAGAGGCAGAATTAATCAAATCTGATGAAGTTATCATATCTTCAGTAGTTGAATACAGGAGTAACTTTCCACCATCAACATCTTGACCAACAAGTCTTCCCAAATGCTTTAGAGCAATATATCTTTGTTCAGGTTCAGCATGGCCAAGAATGTTATGGAACAGATCAACCAAAGGAACTTCATTTTGACAGATGTTATGAATGCCTCTTGCCAGTAACAATGATATCATCTTATCAGTCTGTAATCTCCAGGAGATATTTGGTGCACTGTTAGAAAAGTTCTTAAGTGCCAAGCATATGTTGCCAATAACATTATCCAAACGAAAATACTGCGGCAGCCCAAGAAGTGCATCAAGTATTACAGATGCAACCTCCCAACAATGTTTGTTCTGAAGCCCTAAAATCATTTCAGCAAGTCCTCCAAGACTGGTCCTCCAAAAATCTGGGAAGTCGCCAGAAAGCTTGTCGGGAAGGAGATTCTCTGCTTCTGAAGAAGCAAATGACTTTTCCGCAGCCAAGCATAAGCACCTTGTGTAGGTGAAACATTCAGCACATGTGAGAGAGAGTTTCTTGGATAACTTAGGATGCAGTTTCCAGCATTGTTCTAACGTGTGCAAGAGTTTTGACATGAGGGCCTCTAGGTCTTTGGAAAAATTCTGTACTTCTTCCAAATTCAATTGACAAACCTTTTGACTGACATGGGCGACTGGATTGTTGATGTCTAGATGATGCTTATCTGACACCTCTGTAGGAGAGGAAGGGTTGCATATATCATTAAGAAACTGAGTGGACGATTTCGAACATTCTTCAATAGTACATATGTTAGCATCTGAATGAGGGGAAATTTTAAGTGGAACGATACCCCAGGCTCGGGAAGTAGCATTCAGTAGGAACCTACAATTTTCCATGAGAACTTGATATGCACATATATAATCGTGAAAGGAATTTGTCCCCTCAAATGAAGCAAACTCAGCCCATAGTATAGTGGATTGCAATAGTTCTGTTTTCCTTTGGAAGGACAAATCACCAAAAATGGTAGCTAAAACATGTATGGTCAGTGCCTGGCCTTTTCCTTTTCGCACAGACATGCTTTTATTTTCATCACCAAATTTGATATTGCTAAAGAGCTCACCAAAGCATAAAGATTCAAAATTATTACAAGAATCATCTGCTGCTAATGGAGTTTCTTCATCAGACACCTTACTCAGGGAATATGCTATGATAGGCTTTAACAAACACAGTACGGAATCAAGAAATGCCACATCACAGTATGAACTTTGGCATAGGGACACAAGTACTTGCACCACTTTAGGTATTTCTGGAATCATTGCTTCCATGTGCTGCACTATAATAGCTTCAAGTACATACAGAATGACGGCTTTTGCATTCTTAGCAACAAAACCTTTAAAACAATCAGGATTTTGTCCAAATAAGCTTTGGGCATTCTCACTACGAACAAATGGCCACGAGCACAAATCAGAAAACCAACACATCAGATCGGCCAGAGTAGAGGACGACAGAAATTTTAATTGCAAACCAACTGCTTCCAATATAGTTTCACCAAAAGCTACAAATTCCTTCTTCAAATTAGGAAAGAATTTACTGACGTCAGGATATAAAGCATGAAGAGATTGCAATCCATCTTGACGACCAAGACTTTTGCTTCCGTCCTCAGTATTAAGATCCCTAGGAACACTCATATCTCCAATCCGCTTGCCCATGTCTTTCTGCTCAATGATGTTATCTACTAGAGACAGATCATCTGAAAAAATAGATAACAGATGTGTTAATTGTGGCAAATCAGAAACAAGGAAGAGCCGCTCTTTCAGAAATTGCTTTGCATTGCGTGCAACAGCCATCCAACCAAGATATCTAACAATTGGGAAATTGGAAGAAGAAAAGGCAGGCACTTTCTGGAGCCAAACCGAAGGAGGAACCAAATTTGAGAACCGGAAACCATTCCTAACATTGATTGAAAGTACAGATCTTTCATCACAACCACTTGAAGCAATGATCAATCTATGGAGAAGAATCCAGCAGCGTTGCACTGTATGCTGCTTTAAATAGTTTAAGTGTGTATTTCCTTCCTTAAGTTGGTAATAAGAAGATCTCAACTGAATGCTGAACGATTCAGAAAAGTTCAATATTACATCAACCACATGCTCTGGGGCACAGAACAGTTTAGTTGCTGAATGCAAAAGAAATAGAAGACACCACATCAGAATCTCATGCCTGGGATCTTGGTCCCCATGTGAATTTCTTCGCAGACGATGTACCAAAAAGTTGCATAGAAGTGCTTGATTCTGACGAACCAAGGTAACAGCATCTGCAGAAAGAATATCTTGCTCAGACAAATTTACAACATCCTCATCCCTTTGAACATACAATTCAGAGATCTCCTCCTCTGATGCCACTTTTTGATATTTCCTGTCCAACTCAGCTGCCTCTATTAGGATCTCAAGAACAACTCTATCCCTTTTCCTTTCAATATCAGCCACAAGTTTCAATTCGTTGTCTTTCTGTCTGAAAATCCCCTTGATTTCTGCAGGTCCATAGTTGTTGCTGGAACTTTTGGGGTGAATTTTGCTTACATCAGGTGACATATCCTTGGAAGACATCATAAAGCAGGGATTAATGTGACATTCTGCAGCCAGAAGCAAAGCATCAATGGCCACATCATGACTCTCACGAGTACTCTCCGACTGGGAGTTCAAGTTCAGAGCCAAACGCTTGAATTCAGATGCCCTCAGCTCACAATCTCGATAATTCATAAGTTGTGAATAATCAGCCAGCAGATTATGCAATTCAATAGAAGAATCTAATACAACATCACTGGAAAGCTGGTTGATTAATTTTTTCTGATTCACGTTGTTAACATCTAAATTGAGATTCAAACGGTTTGAATCTGAAATCTTTATGTCTGTGCTGGAAGGAATGTGAAGAAGAGAGACTTTATTTAGTTCTGGTGGAGCAAAGAGAAGACTGGCATCATCAGAAACATCAATTTTACCATTAATGTCAATAGCATCAGCCTTCACATCAGCAGTTTCTTGGTTATTTGATCTTGAAGAGGCTACTCCATTACGAAATGGAGGTAGAGCAGCTGAAGATTGTGGCTCTACTGTCTGAGAAGAAGAAAACTTCTGCTGATCTATATCAAGAGGTAGCTGCATTTGAGCATCCAAAACAGAAAGAAGCACCCTGCATATAAAGCACTTCAATGTGTTATTAATGCCACATTTAAGGAAAAATAAGAAGAATTAATGCATCAGGATGGCTGCTCAGAAACAAACTGCACCAAGGTAACTGGAAACTGTAGTACAATTCACACATAATCGTCCAGCCTTTAGGAAGGGAACATTGAGATGAAACTTTCATTATTAATAAATAAATAATAAAGAACAACTACTTCGGTTTATTTTTATTTTTTCCCTAAAATTGAAAAGGAAGTAAGAATTCGAGCTCAAATGTAATTCTTATATTACCTAGGAGCAACTGAACCATGCCTCCATTCAGCCTCCAATGACGGAAGCACAGCAGACTTTCTTATGGCAGTGCGAATCACATTGAGTGCTATAGCACAATTTTGTTCCTGGTTTTCATGGAACATGGGAGATACATTTCCAAAGGCTATCATGCCCTTAATGGGGGTTAAGGAAGGATCCAAATAAGGGTCTAGCATCTCCACCAAGAAAAGTATTTGGTGCTTAGCATCCTGAAACACATCAAGCAAGCAAAATAGTTGAAGCAGAGATGCAAATTTTTCTTAGAGCAAAAGATGAAGATAACATTAGGAGTAAACTCAACATGTGGTCTTGAACCGCAGCACAACCTTATATTTTGCCATTATATCATCCATGTTCCCAGATAGCGCTATGACAACGTATTTTAGTGCAGCACATGCACGGGAGAATGAGGAACGAGCACCCTGCCAAATAAATGATACAGGTGGAACAAGTTAGATTAAATTGAAAGCAAAAGCCATAATTTCAACTCATGGCCATGTCAAACAGACCACTTATAAGACTGCTAGAGCCTCATCTTGAAGGACAAAATGCAGTCAACGCTAAAGGGACAATTATTTCACCCTGATTCATACTGTAAATTGTCCCACACACATCCCCAAAAATGTGAACTCGCTACTGCTAAGTAGGAAACATCCAGCAGACACCAAAAGCAACTAAAGTATAATAGGTATTCTACTTTGGTTCACTTCAACAAGCTACAAATGGGGCAAGCAATCACGCAGAACACTTCGTGCATGAACTGGCATCAATATTCAATAATCATTGATAGAACAGTATCCTAATTCAAGTTTCATCTGATGGAAAATAGCAAAGGAGCACATGTTGGCTCACGTTTTTGTGCTTACACTTGTGCTCTGGTTGGAATATACAGCAATAACATGGCAACAGCTCTGGTTGGACATACAGCAATAACATGGCTCGCTCTTGATTACCTCTCCCCAGCCAATCAAGAGCAAGTGAGTACAGAAAGAGGAGTTCAAATTTGATCTATAAAGGAAGAAAGAAAGGGAAGCTAGCTCCAGCTCCTTTACATGCTTTACCCCGCCTCAGGTTCGTTCTCCTATCCAATGCCTTATCCTTACGTGCGACCTCTCTAAGCCTATTCCACTTAACTAAAAGTCACCAAACCCATCCTGATAGTGGATTGAAACTGATCTTCCCTCGTCCCTTTGTTAGCTCTTTGGTATTCCAGTAAAACTAACAAATTTGATAATAAAATAAATGCGAAAGAACAGTAGGTACAACAGCTTTTAGTTTTCCACTAAAACAAATGCAAAAGAGCAGTAGGTCTCGTGCAACATCAGAAGCATATTGAGTCAAGTTCCAAAGAGGTAATCAAACAAACTAGAAGGAAAACCTCCACGGGAGAAACTATAATCCAAGAAATAGTATGCTGTGAAGCCATAGGACATACCTGAATTACACCTAAAAGGTCCTCCAATAGCTCCACAGTCAAGTCCACCTTCAATACAGAGAATAAAATTGCAAGGCATAAGAAAGGGTGCACCAGAAGAAGCCCAACTCTATGTAGCACATTCTTTCCATGATAACTAACCTTTGCAATTACTTGAGCTATCCATGGTGCTAACACACCAGAGCACAGATCAATAAGAATACATGACGCCTTAGCCTGCAAGGTTCAGATTAATACAGATTGTTTGTAAATTCAGTCATTTAACATCAAAATTCCACCTGGAAATAGATTTAAGCACTACAAAAGAAGAAATTCTCCTTTTCCCTCTCCTAAAATGGTTGAGTCCCCTTCACTATCATTACATAAAGATATAATTTTATTAGATCCATGTTTTTTTTTGACCAACCTGCCAAAGGTATGAAGCCAATTTTGAGTCACATGAAGGTAAATTTACAATGCTAAACCTTGGACTTCAGCACAAAGACCTAGTAAACATTGACCTTATCATCAGAAAATAAATGAAAAAGAGAAAAACAATAATCATGGACTGATTGTTATATTCAGTTTAAGTTCACCAGATGAAACACAATTAAGTGAACTACAGCACTTTGAGAAGGCTAAGGAGTCAAGCAAGTAGACAACAATCGGCACTCAGCAAACACGATTTTCTAAGCTTATTGTGCCCACCGACACACCAAGCATCATATATAACTATAAAGATAAAAAAAATAGGCATTCAGTTTCATTCACGGAGATAGTACAATAAAGATTTCTTAAGTTAATACTTCTTAAAAGCGTTATGGGACGGGAGGGAGAAAAGAGATGATACAACAGAATGTGCACAGTATGTATGAATTAAACACAAAAGATATCACTCTAGGGTCAAAACAAAGGGAGGCAGCAGTAACCAACATGCGATGGCGAGAATGATGCTAAATAGCCAGCACAAGCATGAAGTAAAGGCCGGTAAATCACTGAAGATGATGTTGCCACAATCTGCAATTAAATTACCAAGGTCAAACTACTATCGAATTAGAGACAATATATAGCAAGAAATCATACAGGCCACATTAATACCTGAGACAGTGCATTTTGCACAAATGGTTGTTTCCAAAGTGTGAAGTTGTCATCAATTTGGTTGGGACTGCTGACATTAGGACGAAGTGCTATAGCAGCCCAAAAGAGACAGAAGTGTTAACGAAAGTTATTACTTTTAAAATATACTTCTATATCAAAGTATATGCTAATATCTATTGTTTACTATTTTATACTCAAGTTCGTTTTACTTTGTTTTCGAACAGGTCTAAAATGATTCCTTTTTGGTGTTTGACACAGAAAATATGTTTGGAGTAGCTGTCCCTAAAAGTTGAATAATGTTGGAAATATGTTTGGTTTATTTTTAGATATAGTTAAAATTGGATTCCAGTGCCCAGTTCATTTGGAGCTTATTTGAGGTTACCAGTGTATTGTAATTTGTATAAGAGGAAATATTGTGTTATAACAAGGAACATCTCTCTCTTGACATGGATCAATAACCATCTAAAAGAACAGGAATCCTGGAAAAGCTTCTCCAACAAAAAAAAGATGGATTCTAAGAAAGATTATGCAAAATGCAGAAATTTGATAATAAAATACCAGTTATTACTTTTTAAGAAAGATGCGAAAAATGCTGCTTGACATTTGTTAGTACGAAAAACTATATTAGTATAAAACAATGGCAGAATCACAATGTTTAAAGTTTGGTTACACTGTAACAAACTTGGTATTTTAGCCTGCTTTGCTATGTTTTTAAGGAAATGTTAGTTCAGCAGGCACTAAGTCCAAATTGCAAAGTGGTAATAGCATAAAACCTGGAAGCAACGCTTGAATTAATGGTAATGCTAACCAAAACTCAGAATTATTCTCAGCCAGCTTGCTGCAGTGCAAAGGCTGAAAAAAGAATGAGCCATGGTGAATATACATAGTAATGTGCAAAACATCAGTAAAGCAAGTTTAACAACAATGCGCCAGCTTGCATGTAACAAACCTGGGAAGCAGAAGCATAAAGAATATGCATTATTCCTTCTTCAACAGTCGCAGAATCCAAGACATTAAGGTATGAGGGATCCCAAAAATCATTTGGTATTTGAAACTCCTCTCCCAACAAGTTTGAATAATCAGGTAAAGAAATTGGATTGCGAGGATCAGATTTAGGAGTCTCGTTGGCTACAGAAGATGTAGCATCAGAAGCTAGAGTGGATACTTCTTGAATTGCCACAGGCTCACTGAGCTTCATAAGAATTCTTGATACCTATAATGTCATGAGTCTTAGATAAGAAACTAGATGGCAGAAGTAAATATTCAATCATATTATTTTGATACTGCTTTTTTTCCAATAACTAGTCAGAGAATATAAAAACCAGAAAGTAGATAAGGAAATAGGGAGCATGTCTCACCATCCTACACACATTCCCAAGGTTAGAATCTCTATAAGCCTTTCTGAGAAGTAGAAAGATTACGTCAGGGCGGAACACCAAGTGCATTGATATAGGTAAGAAAGAGGATGATGTGTTACGGGATCTCCTTGGCTGAGCATGGCAAAAGCATGTAAGCATTAGCCATTAATCATAGATAAGTTTATGTCAAAAATCTTGAACTTTAAAATTGGAGATCCTATAGAGTCAGGGCAGAGAGTTAAATACATAACCTTTCTATTTAATACAACCAATTCTACTATAAGAAACTAGAGGTAAAATTGAAGAATGTTTCTTCCTTCTTTCCACATATACATTGCTTGAAAATTTTGATGCAATCAAACTAGAAATACATATACATTGAACGTGCAAAGGAAACTATTGCTAGGAGAGGAAATAAATCGAACCATGTAGATTAACTAAAATAATGAGCAGACGTTCTCTTTCGCATTATCGTTCACCATAACATCAACTTAAATTGTGGTAGTACCTCAAAGTTTGAGGAAACCAGTAAAGCTGTTGAGGATGGACTGCTCTTAGAAGCTTCATAATCAGAAGTGTTGAGAGCCAACCTTGCTGTTTCTCTGTCGTCTCAGAAAATATACTTGTATGAGAATATTTTCTATTAGATGGTTCAATGCTGGATGAAATAATATGTTTACACAAAATTAATGATCTAACTATGTGGCACATTCACACGACTTTAAGATGACAACTACCATAAGGCTAAAACATTATTTGCAATTGAATCTCAAATTCAATCTGTAAAATATTTCTCCATCTGAAACTCTATCAGCTCCTTTGTCCGCAAATGAAGTTAGATTATTGATGCAATAAACAAATACATGACTTTTCAGCACATGCCCACTCAATAGCTATATCTATTATCTAAATTCTTAACACACCAACTCAACTCTGCAGACAAATAAATGCCACCAATTTAAACCTACTGCTGAAGCAGTTTTCACTAACTATAGGCAAAAACACAAGTTATGCACCCTAAAATTCTACAAATATCAGTAGTTGGAACATTACTACGCGAAACAGAAGCATGTTGAAGAGAGCTTCATGGAGAATTATGCAACTGTGATTCAGGGTTCACGTACCTTTCGCTTACGATATGAAGGATGGGATAAAATGGACCAGCAAGCATAGCCAGAAAACGCATAGTAGGTTCTGCAGCTTCTGTAAAGCTATTAAGATCAGCCTGTGCAAAAGTAATCCACATTCACAATAGAACTTCAGTTGCTTGTATAGTGTAAAACAGAACTTCATTTTCTCAGATAAAGTTGATCACAAATCTGATACCTCAATGTGGGGAAGAAACCTGGCCAACCGTCTTGTCACATCTTGAAGCAACTACAAACGAACAGTTAGAAAAATAATACAACACAAGCAGCTAAAACATATAAGCTTCTAATTACAAAATCATGATTAACTCTACTATATGTTAGTTATGGTGTAGATAGCTCACCTGATGATGCATATCTACAGCATCTTGTTTGTGTGATATTATGTGTGGTAGCAAGTAGTTCACAACAGGTTGAAACTCCGGCACTAAACCCGGAACTGGAATCCCAGTCAGCTGCATCAAATAATATAGAACAAAATGATTGGGATAACAAGAAAGCCAATCACAATACGCAGCCATATATTTCACAGAAATTGCCATGCATTGGAAAAATGCATCCATAGATATGGCCAGTAAGCTAAATGAACAAGCAAATTTATATATGTATAACGTATAAGAAAACTAAACTATGAGAGAATCTCCAAATCAAGCTAATAGTCAAAAGCAATCTAGTACAAAAAAAGTCCATATAGAACAAGAAATAAACCTAGAAATATAAGTCAGATGTAAGCAGCATAACGATGCTGTCACCTAGAAACAAGAGTTGCAGTACAAATTGCAATTCATACCTGAATAAAAAATAAAGCAATTGGGTTTCCACGCATACAAGATATCCTCACATACTGGCAAGGGGTGTAGTTCATTGGGTAGATCATGTCACGCCGAGGTGCCTCACAGCGGGGACGAACTTTAGCAAATGTCTCTGGCTGTCAGAGAAGTATGTAAAGATAGTAATACAGAAACTGAGATATAAAACATCATACTGCTAAGTGTAAAAAAAAAGCCAATCATATCCATATTAGGTAATTGCAAAAGTGGTGAAAGCTTTACCACAAGTCACGAGGAAAGAAATGTAGAATGAAGAAAATACTAGAGATTTTAAGATGGCAGACGTGGAATTTGTAATAAGAACTGCAAGGCTAAATATGTAAAAATCAACATTTAAAGCACTGCCATATATTTAGAATAAGGGGGGAAAATCCTGCCTATTGACATTCCCCAAGCAGATCCACTGAATGAGTTCTTTTCAAATGTCCCCCAGCAACTAAAACAAACATCACCTTCTTTTCTATACCATATGCTTATATATAATAAAGAGAAATGTGAACTTCCAATAATAGGAAATCCAACCTAAGAATGTGCATGATATGTCCTCTTGTTGTAGTCACTAAACTACAGACACTCAACGTAGCAGAAATATAAACATAACCCAATCGGTAAGGAGATATATACTTCTTATGCTCGATGTAGTTATCAACACTCATGTTTCACAAACCTTATAACGTAATCCAACTGAAATTTCCCATTCCAGCACGGACTTATTGTATATCCTTATGTGTGAAAGCAGACATGGTTCCTACAACGAGGTAATAAAGAAAGAGTTAGATCACAGCTGTATTACAGTGTATATACTGTTCAAATCCATAAGGAAGGCAAAACAAAGTGATCAGTTTATATCCATCAGCCTCTTTCCTGAATTTACCACTAAAATGAACTCCAAAATGGATAACCAATACACTTAATCTCCCTTCCCAATTACCCTTGTGTGCCATTCAGCATTTTAGCTTCCTCAGAAAAAGAATCTAACTTTTCAAACTTACATTGCACTTTATATGCTATCCAACCCTGCTATAACTCTTGTAAATTTTTGGTATTATTATTTGACTGCTTAGCTAAATGAAAGCATTATGAGAGATCATTCTTGCAAGTATATGGATTTAGAAAATTACAATATACTTGTACTATGCTCATACTAAAGCCAGCGACAGGTGAATCCAACTTTGACAGTTACAACATAATACTTCTCCCAAGTCACACTCAATGATAAAGCCCTCATATCACCAAATCAAGTTCAACCACACGTACAGACTAACACACAGAAGTACTCGAGAAGTCATTTAGGTATAAAACAACTGCAGCAACAAGGAAAGAGAAACGCCCTGCAAACTGATAATGGCACATAGAATATGATAGATATATTTATAGCTAAAACCAACCAAATTTGCCACGTAAATTTACCAAGTAGAAAGATCATTCGAGGCCAATAATCTACTAGTTATACTAAAGAGTTCATTGAAGCTTCTTTTTTCAAGCCACAAGGACAACAAGCTCAGTCTATGGTAAGTATCAGTTTGCAGAATCAACAGAGCTTAAACCTTTGATTTACTCATGATCAGTCCATATGCAATGCTATCTATATTTCCCACTGTAGTAAAACTACTGATGCATCACCTTACTAAGTTTTAAAAAAAAAACTTAAGAAAAAAGGAATCTATCCTGTTCAAAACCAATTGGAATTCCAATCTCCATGCCACTCCCGTTCATCAAAAATGAAGCCAGAAGGGAACAATAGGCATCTTTGGAAACTCAAACCAAGTGATAAGTTATGCAACGCAAAGACAAAGATAAAGCAGTAACTTTCCAACTTCCCATTGTACCAAAAAAACAAATTATAATCCCATTGTCCACTCTTTTTAGCAAGTTTATTGTTCTTTCTCTCACTTTACCATTGTCCATTTATGTTCAAGCTCTAGCTTTCTTTCTCTCACTTAACCATCGGAAATTTTTCACTAGGATATTCTAGGTGGGCATCAAATGTTATCTTGTTTTTCAAGTGAGAATTGCCAACGGTTTCGGATGCCAATTGGGTCAAACAATTTTCATCCTCCCCAGGCAATCCACCTACACCATTTTATGTGAATGATGAGGGACCAATCTAGTATATGCATCCAGCACAAGATAACATGGATCTTCATCTCCATAAATTACGCCATTGTCCACCTCTCTTTTTTCTTTTTGTGTTTTGACAAGTTCACTGTTCCTTTCTTTCATCATAGCCTCTTTCTGAGTTCTAGCTCTAGCTTTCTTTGAAGTTTCTCTTATTCCAAGTTTGACTTGAGTTCTAAAATTCATATTTCTCACGCAAAACCAAACCAATTCCAATTGAACTAATCGTAGTCAATTAATTTCACAACAAAAACTCAGAAAATATTAATTTCAACAGCTGAACCCACAAAATATTAAAAATAGAACAGTGTGTATTAATCCCTTGTACGTACGTCGAGCTCGAGTAAGATCCATTCTTTGGTGTTTGTCCCGGTAGACCAGTGGTTGCGGAGGTCTGTGTCGAGCACATGAGCGGCCTTCTGCGCAGGAGATTCCCTCGACATGGCCTTCACTTTGTAAGCCAATGGCTTCACTCTTGGCTCCAACTCGACCTCCATCTCTGTCTCTCTCTGTCTCTGTCTCTCTCTCTCTCTGTATGTGAATGTATAGCAATCTACCCTTCTCGCGTCACTGCGATTTCAGTGGGAGTTTTGCAGTGAATAGAATTCTGAGAGGCATCCCCTTCAGTTTTGAGAATCCCAGGAGAACTTGGATATGACACAAGACAAGGAAATACTTTAGAAATTTATAGGTTAGTATCTATATTTAAGGTAATTACACTTTAACCCTAAATTACTACAAAGTAAGGTTTTTTTTTTTTTTTTTAACACTTAAATTTCCAAGGCACTTTTCCAACAATAATGGCACCAAAATATAATTTAAAAAATAAATAAATTCCACCAATAACATTTTAAGGTAATTTTAATTTTTAACCATGATTTCGTTTCTATAGTTGTCCATATTTTCCCCCTCTTTCCCGTTTCAACGCAAAATAGATGTGAAGTACATTTTCTTTCCATTTCTATTGCAAGAAGATAAATGGAGTAGTTTTTAATTCCATTACTATTGCAATAAGATAAATGGAGTAGTTTTAAAGTGGGATGAGAGTCTTTGCAAAGTTTAAATAAAATCAAAGTGAATTTTTTCAATATTTTGGATATAAAACACTCCTAACTTCTTCTACATTTAAATAGAAATAAGTCAGAATCCAAAAGCACATAAAAGACATGCTTTTAGATTTTGATTTTAGATATTTTTATAATTAAAATAAAACTTTAATTAGTAGATTTATTAAAATTAGACGTGATTCTTAGTTTTTTTTCCAAATATTCAACTACTTTTTTATCTTACTACTGCATTTTTTTTTTAACTTTAGCTTTAGCTTTAACTTTTCCAAAAATAATAAAGTTTGCAAACACCCTCGATATATCGTATAAAATTGTGAAAATTCATACATATATATATTCTTTAAAATTATTATAAAATATATATTTATACTGATCATTTAAAACTTAGAAATTAGTAAATTCCTGATAGTTAAGAAAGAGTCATTCATAATTATAGAAAATAATAGGATAGTGATGAAAATTTCCCTAATTATTAAACTCTTAACATGAAAAACAGATTAAGGGCCGTTAAACCAATAAGAAAGAGTTTGTTCAAATTTCCACTCCAACCATTCTCCTCATTCTTTTCCCTCTTTCTATAGCACCATATATATATGATCCCTTCGAAACTCGCACTAGAATAAAACCTTCAAACAACATAGATTCCAATTCAAAATAACCCTTCAAAATTTCCTGATTGTGTGTGTCTCTGCGTTGCCCAGACACACAATAATGACAGGGGAATCGAGAAAATGGATCGTATTGGTGGCTACAACCTGGATTCAAGCATTTACAGGGACGAATTTGGATTTCTCGTCTTACTCGACGGATCTGAAAAGTGTTTTGGGCATATCGCAGGTGCAGCTGAACTATATATCGGTGGCTTCGGATATGGGCAAGGCATTTGGGTGGTGTTCCGGTGTTTCTCTCATGTATTTTCCGATATGGATTGTTATGTTTGTTGCTGCTTTTATGGGTCTCGTTGGTTATGGCCTTCAATGGCTTCTCATTCAGGAAATTATCACTTTGCCTTATTTTCTGGTATGTTTTTAATTACTCTCCCGGCCCTCTCTAAAATTCTGTTTATCAGATGAATTAATTATTCAAGTTGTGCATCTGTGTCGAGGTTATTGCATTCAGATTTTCAATTTCGGCGTGTAAATCGTTTCATTTCCAATGTTCTTCATGCGCTGCCTCCATTAATTTTCTTCATAGCAGCTCTAATATGTTCAATTTTAGTATAATATATTGAATTTTCGGTAAAGAACAAAAAAAAGAATATACATGGAGCAAGACGTTTGAGATCAATTTCTTGGGTGCAAACTGTTTAGATTACGTCTTAATTCTCTTCTTCTTCCTATTTTCCGGAATGAGTTGCAACTTGCAACCACCGAAAAAACAAGCATCATTGTAACCAAAAAAAGAAAAAGTAAAAAAATATACATGCTTCGCGATTAATTGATGGCCGTATTCATTTCTAGTTTATTTTACGTATTTTTTTTTCTTTTTTTGCTATAAATAATGGTTATTAAGAAGAGTTCATAGTTTACTCCATCCTACGATGTAAGTTGCCTAACGTAAGCTTCTCAATTTACATAAAAAGGACAAAAACTTAAATAGCATAGATAATTCTTCACTCTTCTAATCACCAAGAACATTACATCAATATTTACAAGATCGACTCGACCCCATTTCCCCAATAAAATAAAAAATGCAATAAAATTCACTTTTTTATAAGTTTTGGGACCAATCTGACTAGTGGGAGCTGCTGCATATTGTGTTCTTCTTTTTCTTTGTTATTGTTTATATATTGATGTTCGTTAAGGGTAGGTGAGCTATCAAAATGTAAATATTCACCAACCAAAGTGCACTAACTTCACATAATTCAGATATTTAATGACCCTTTTATATAAATAATCTATTGCAACGTTACTCACAACCGGTTTCTGGCTCTATTAATATGTTATTGGTGTACCAAATAAACTATTTCTAGTGGGGTTTGGTTTATGCTTCAAGAACTAGCATTGTCAAATCTGAATAGTTTTAGTTAGATAGGCTTTGCCATAAATAAATAAATGAGTGGGTTTGGCAATGTTAGTCCATTATGTGAAGCAAAAGAGGTAGAATATCCTTTATGTGTCACCTTTCAACCAATATTTGGTACGGATGTGTATACTTTGATAAATTAATCCCAATCAATAATCTAGTATTTATCAAATACTTAGTTAGATAGATGCATATTTAATGTATCCAATTTGCTTGTGTTAGTTTATCGACTATACTGAGTACTGAAATTATATGCATTCGTGGCGCATTGATTCCCTATTAGAGTTACCATTTGGAAAATCAACATATTAGTAAAATTTTTTACTACCAATTTCCAAACAGAAATAACATTCTCTTTTAATTTATGCATGCAGGTACTTGTGCTATCTCTGCTAT
The DNA here is from genome assembly GCA_958496215.1 of Verbena officinalis. Classification (NCBI taxonomy): domain Eukaryota; kingdom Viridiplantae; phylum Streptophyta; class Magnoliopsida; order Lamiales; family Verbenaceae; genus Verbena; species Verbena officinalis. The sequence goes on from OY292388.1 coordinate 6,041,011, forward strand.
CAGGTTGCAGCATTTGCTGGTTTAACACAGTCTGTTATGTTCTCTGCATAAGAAACTTCACAACAAACAGAGGCTTAGCTCTCTCCCTCAGCATAAGCTTCAACGGCGTCAGCGCATCACTCTACAACCTCATAGCTAACTCCATTAATCCCAACGACAATAAGTTATATCTTCTCCTAAATGCCCTTATCCCTCTCATCACATCACTCGTTTCACTTCCACCAATCATCTACCAATCCTCTCCGTCCGATGCCACAGAGGAACAAAACCCCGCCAACTTCGTCTTCCTAACTCTACTATCCATTATTACAGGATTATACCTCCTTGTCCTAAATTCAATATCATCAAATGCTTATATTGCTCGTCTCGTTTTATCAGGAGCTATGTTTTTGTTGGTAGTTCCTTTAGTTATGCCCTGGATTGTCTCTATGTGGGGATGGGCCCACAAAGTTGCAAGTTTTAGTTTTGATGAACTTGAGGTTCATCAGGAGCTGATGGAAAGAACTGAGAGTGATGGATTTGATGATTTCCTGGAGAACGAGGATTTTAATCTGGGAGATGAACACTCGACTAGGATGCTCGTTCGCCAGTGGGATTTCTGGCTTTACTATGTTGCGTATTTTTGCGGTGGAACATTGGGATTGGTATATAGTAACAATCTTGGCCAAATATGTGAATCATTAGGTTATCGCTCTGATATTAGCTCGCTGGTTTCTCTTTATTCTGCATGCTCGTTCTTCGGTCGCTTGCTTTCTACGGCGCCGGACTTCATACGAGGGTACGTGTTAAAAATATTAAACCATCTAAAGTTCACATAAAAAAACCATAAAAAATTCCACTTATTTGTCCCAAACAACAAAATAATCTCAGAAAATACATGTAAAATTTTTGCATGTGGTTTGTTGGGCAGTAATTTCCATCAAAAAAGAAATTACTCAAGGTAACCAAAAATTATTTGCAACCTGAAATATGCCACTTTTTAGACTAAGCCACTTAAACTTTTTTTCATCGCGTATTGCCACCTAAGGTTCACCAAAGTTATTCGTTTACCAAAGTTATTCTGTTGCTGCCGCAATGCACATTTCCGGTGAAATATTCCCCTAAGTATTAAATATATAGTATCTTTTATATCTAACACCTTCAACTGTACAGCTAACCATTCAAATTTCAAGTATAAAATCAATGACTTTTGAAACAATGCAGAAAGATGCACCAAGCACGAACCGGATGGCTTGCCTGGGCTCTAATTCCAACTCCATTCGCGTTCCTTCTGCTCGTATTATCAGACACGAAGGTGACACTAATGACTGCCACTGCGGGGATTGGATTAAGCTCAGGTTTCGTATTTTCAGCAGCAGTGTCAATAACATCAGAGCTATTTGGGCCTAACAGAGCTGGAGTCAATCACAACATTCTCATTACAAACATCCCACTCGGCTCGCTACTCTACAGCCTTCTTGCAGCTGTAGTATATGAAGCAAACATAGGAAACTCAAACAACGTTGTATCAAATGATGGATCGAAGGTTTGCTTAGGCAGGGATTGCTATCATGAAACTTTTGTGTGGTGGTTGTGTATTTCTTTGATAGGTCTAGCATCTAGTTCGTTGCTATTTGTTAGAACTAACGGTACTTATATCCGGTTAGATAAGAGAAAACATAGAACTCAAAGTACTTCATTGAAATCGTTTTCTTCTTCTAATGGGAATTGAATGTTTTGTGTTTGTCAGAAGTTGTTACTAGATTGTAATTGAATGAAGCAGGATAACGAAAGCATCAAAATCAACTTGGAATTGAATACAAATACAATAGAATACCATTGGGACAACGTTTCATCCAAATCAATTGGAGATATTCCAAAACAAACTAGCGTCATAATTAAAATATGTCAAAAGCTAGAAGATTCGGTTGGTAAGACACCAGGTGATTCAGTCTTGACTAGATTCATAATTCTAGTTTATGATATATCTGCAGTTCAGTTTTGGTGAACTCATTTGGCTCAAGTGTATTAAATATTTTTTAGCTTTTATCTTTACATGTTGGGTTCAAATGTTGTAGGATGTTGCTATCGTGGAACTCGTATTATGGTTCAATGATATTTATTTGATTGAACCATAATACGAGTTCGACGATAGCAACATCCTACAACACTTGAACCCAACATGTAAAGATAAAAGCTAAAAAGTGTTCGATATAGTCGAGCCAAATAATTTAACCCAAACCAAACTGCAGACATATCATAAACTAGAATTCTGAACCCCGAAAGCTGAATCTAGTCAAGATTAATAGGTTGGTCCGGTGTCGTACCCATGGAATCAACTTTTGCCTGCAATTCGGGTGGCAAATCACCCCTAAGTATATGAACTTTGAATGTGACCTTTGAACTGACTTGGTCCATCAGTTCAAAGACACAAGCATCTCCAATCTTGAGATGATTGTCAGTGACAAATGTGTTCCATTTGTCGAACCTAGGGCGCTTGTGGACTCCAGTGTAAGACACTTCCCAGTTCTTACCACCATGTCTGAGATCCACAGGGACATTGGCACGAGGAAGCATTCTTATTGCGCAGACAGGGAGTAGCTGTAAAAAGTAAATGCATCAAGAAATTGTAAAAAAAAATCGATAATTTTATGGAGCTACTAAAATAACCAAAGTTAATACAACTTTGTAAAACACTTATCTTGTGACGTAGCAAGATTGATCTAGATAACAAGACATGATTCTCAAACTTGGATTTTATGAATTTGTTTAATACAGCCACCAAAAACCACATTATATAATACTGAATACAACATCCAGGTTCCAGAATGATCTAATATTTGAATTCAGTCAATACAATCTAGTCCTGACCAAAGATCATACACATAAACTCAAAGATTAATAGTACATTTACAGAATTGAAATGAAGATATGCATCTATTTTGGTAACTCCGAACCATGATTCAAATGTCTCTTCTGTAAGAGAAAATATTGCAGTATAATATTATTGAACAAGCAGAGAGAATTCATGAGCTAGCGTTCCTAAATCAACTAAAGGCACATAGAGTTAAATATCATAGCAATATTCCAATAGACACTAACCACACAGAAAATATAATCTACTGAATTAGCATCTTCAGACTTCAGAGGCAATACAGCAAACACGAGTTGAACATTAAATCTATAGCAAATAAAAGAACAGAACAGATTGGAACCAAAGCTGGTAGTTTACCAAATCGTGAGTGATATGAGATGCTGATAAAACCACATCAAAAAAATGCTCCCCAGTAAGATAAGGAACGTCGTCATCGTCTTCATATCCAGCTGCTAATTCGGATCTGGATACATCTTCAGCCTTGGGAATTTCTTTATCTTCTGAAGCTTTTCCCGCTGTGCAGACCTGGAAAAAAAATAAAAAATCTCTGTTAATTAACACAAATCGCAGAACACATATATTCACGAATCAATTCATGTACGTCAGTCACACGATCGAGCCAAAATAATCTCATGCAACTTTGAGAAAATTAAACGAACCGCCTTTTTAGCAGCGCCGAACTGAGCTTCTTGTTGTGAAGGAGTTGACATGTTTACAGCTGCTACTGCAATGGTACTCGATCGATTTTAACTCGGAAGTAGGAAACAATATATCGAAGCAAATTAAGGAGCTCAAAAACAAGATTCAAACTCAGTTGCGTGTGAGTCTAGTCTCTTTTAATTTACAGCTGCTACTCCATGATCCATCACATCAAAAGGTAGGGTTTTCATTGATGATGGCTCTGCATTTAGGAATTGGATCAGATGGATTTATGCATTGTTATTCGTTTGAATTGATTTAGGACTACTTGTAGAAAGATTTTCTGGAGAAACTTGTATGTATGTCAGCGACTCGGCAGAAACGTCTTCCATCATATCAGTAATTCAGCATGCAATAATTTCATTTGAAATCCGACCGAAGAAAAAAAAAGAAAGCATTTTCATTTTTAAAGTTTTGTAGTTTTTCAAACTTATTGACTAGTCAATATTATTACATGCAGTTAATTAGGTTGTGTTTGGTCGTTGCAATTTGTCTAAACATAACAAAAACTTTTTTTTTTGTTTTCCAAGAACCCGCCAAACCGAACTTGGAGTTAGAGGACCCCTCATATATTAAAAGCTCAAATAAGAAAATTCAAAAAATATATAAGTAAGGCATAAAAGTTGCCAATACAGAGCTTGAATGCAACAAAAGTGGTAACACACCAATAGACCACCATCCCAACGAAGGACACGAGTTTCGTACTCGTTAAGCTGGGTCTTTTAATCCATCATAGTGTTGTTACACTCCCGCTCGATGCAAAACACCCAAAGGCTCCAATAATGAGATTAAGTTATAAATGGGATTAAGTTGTAAATATTTTTTTCATTTCATTTTTCATAAGATTGTCCATTTTTTTAAAAAGAAAAAATTAGACATCACAAACTGTAAAATCGAATAGAAAATACAATTTAAAATAGAAAGTTAAAAAAATATATGTAAATATTAGAATAAATCTAAAAATTATAATTTTTTGTTTACAAGGTCTCTATAATATAATGACATACGCCCAATCTAATTAATAGTATTACCAAGGTCCACCAATGGTAGTACGAAAATGCTACAAACTCGATCGAGGGTAAAAATAGAATTTTAGGTGAAAATTTTGGGGCAAGATTACTGTAAATGACTATCTTCTCAAAAAATTTTGGATAGCTATCCACTTTTTTCAATGGTCATCTTAGCTGTCTAATTTAAGTTTCAATTTTAACTTTGCTATCCATTTTTGTGAAAATACTGATTTGCCCTTAATTTTCATACCCTCCAATCCCCAAATTCATTTGGCTTCGCTTTTCATTTCAAGACCTAAATACAAAATTGTATGGCAGAGGCGGCGCCGCCGACGACTAAGACCTTAAATACGTTGGGACTTTGCATTTTCAGGGCGATTAAATGGAAACTACTGCTACTCCAAGGCCTCCTACTGGTACTGGACGTGCCGCCAAGCTAATCGGTTGTGTCGAATTCAACGGAATAATGAATGTATTAGCGTTCAGGGAGGGAATGAAGATCTCTGAGTTATTCGAGCTTGTCAGTGAAAAATGGCCTCAATTCTCAACCTAAATCCACGCCTTACAGCTCAGGGTTCCCCAGAAGTCGGGGATATGGGTTAGTTTGCTCACCGATAATGATGTTAACAACATGATGGAACTGTTTAGGCTTCTGGAGACATATATTATCGACATGAGGTTAATACTGATTACTGATTAGCTCTAGTTCTAGAGGAATTTGAAATCCATTTTGTGTAATTAAGTCTTTGTTTTCGCAGAATAATAATTACTCGTTGTTGTAGTCATATTTTCCAAATGTATTTTCCAACAGTTTGTTTGTGGAACCTTATATTCGTTTTGCTGTTTTAACTTCAAGTTTTGTGGTATTGGTTAACGTTTTATCTACACAATATTTTGTTTAATAAATGCGTATCTAACAAAGGGATCTGCGTAATTTTGAGACGAGATGATGCCGTTGAAGGGTAATCTGGCCTGTTGATGATACGAATTTGCGGCACTGATATTGTATGTTGTCTAACAATACTGAAGAATGCGTATCTAACCGAGAAATCTACGTAATTTTAGACGAGAAGATGCCCTTGAATGGTAAAAATGGCCAGTTTATGATACGATTTTGTGGCACTGATATTATAAGTTGTCTAACATTAATTATAAATGCGTATCTACCTAAGGGACCTGCATAATTTCAGACATGAAGATGCCCTTGAAGGGTAAAAATGGCTTGTTTATGATAGGATTTTGTGGCACTGATATTTTATGTTGTCTAACAATACTACTGAATGCGTATCTAACAAGGGAATCTGTGTAATTTTGAGACGAGATGATGTCATTGAAGGGTAAAATGGAATGTTGATGATACAAAATTGCGGCATTGATATTATAAGTTGTCTAACATTAATTACGAATGCGTATCTAAATAAGGGACCTGCTTAATTTTAGACGTGAAGATGCTCTTGAAGGGTAAAAATGGCTTATTTATGATAGGATTTTGTGGCACTGATATTGTATGTTGTCTAACAATACTAATGAATGCGTATCTAACAAAGGGATCTGCATAATTTTGAGACGAGATGATGCCATTGAAGGGTAAAATGGAATGTTGATTATACAAAATTGAGGCATTGATATTATAAGTTGTCTAACATTAATTACGAATGCGTATCTAACTAAGGGACCTGCGTAATTTTAGACGTGAAGATGCCCTTCAAGGGTAAAAATGGCCTGTTTATGATAGGATTTTGTGGCACTGATATTGTAAGTTGTCTAACAATACTAATGAATGCGTATCTAACAAAGGGATCTGCATAATTTTGAGACGAGACGATACGGTGGCAATGATATTGTAAGTTATCTAAAATTATGCATACTTCTTTATCAGATCAACATTCCAGAGTTCAGTTCGACAATTTCTAAATTTTGATGTTAAAACAATACAAGATGAATACGATATTTAGAAATTAGCTCTTCATTATAAGTTATAGTTCGACAAGTTTATACATCAGTACAACATACTAGTTCTCACTCACATATCTTCCTCTAAACATGTTGAAAATGGAAAGATAACAATGAAAAAAAAATATACACGTCATCCCAGCTAAACTCTCTACTGCTAATGAATCCGATGCCCTCGCCATTACTACTATATTCGATTCCAAAGCCCGCTCTGGTGGGAAGACATTGAATCTAATCATTTACGGGTTCCTGCTTCAGTAGGTTGTGCAGGATTAGAGGAACGGTAGACAGCATCATGAATTGGATGCTCTGCATCTGCTACCTGCTCTACCCGTTCATGTCCATAGAAACCTCCTAACAAACTTTGATCCAGGTCAATGAGGTTTTCCTCCTCAGCCTTCAGCTCAGGTTCGGTGAGAGACATGTACAGAGAAATGAGATCCAAACTTGCAAGATACTGGAACTAAAAGGAGGGAGATTTCAGTAAAAAAAAAAAAGCATGATAACGAAGAAAGATTTATCAGAGAAATTTTTACCATCCATTTGAAGAAGAAAATATCATGGGGCGACCTGGCTTTTTACCATCCATTCGAAATCTCCATTTCCTAGATCGAAATCTGGGTTCCAAGTTGAATATATATATTTTTTAATCAATGGTTAGGTGTTGAGTTGATGTGTTTATATAGAGGGAGAAGAAGAATTAATGTGTTCCAATTTAGGCAGCATTTAGTATTGATGCGTCCGTAAAAGTAAAATTTGCATTGGAATTCAAAGATATTACAGGCTTTATCGGAAGCAGAAAGGTGATGGGACTGTGATGGGACAATACTTATACCTAAAAGACATATATTATTTTATTACAAATATAAAATGATGAACGGATTTTAAAACTTGTCGTTAAATAATATTATATATGAACCTAATAATGAAGTCTGCGTAACTGTACAGATGAATATCAACTAGAAAGACATTCTAGTCTATCAGAAATATAAAATATTGAATGAATTTTAAAACTTGTCCTTAAATAATAAGATATGTGAACCTAATTATGAAGTCTGCGTAACTGTACAGATGAATATCAACTAGTAGGGTATTCTGGCCTATCAGAAATATAAAATGTTGAATGTATTTTAAAACTTGTCGTTAAATAATACGATATGTGAACCTAATTATGCTGTCTGCATAATTTTTAGACGAAATTGTGGCATTGAAGGGTAAAAATAGAATATTAAGAATTCGACAAGCAGTAATTTCAGTACAACATTTTATATTTCACAGAGTACAATTATGAAAATATAAAAATTAGATCTTCACTATACGTTTTAGTTCAACAATGTTTTACATCAGTGCAACATACTAATCACTCATACAGTTTTCCCTGAACGAACTAGTTAAATCAAACTAATCACTCATACAGTTCGAGGGTAATCGTGCTTTATACGGTAATTGCACTTAATCTAAGATCAGTGCAACATACTAGTCCTCCAAGTATGTCTTTGCCTAATTATTTGGCAATTTACTTTGGGAGCAATTGGAGGACATTTTATTTGCTAATTCATCAAGCACCATAGACTGGTTGCTAATGAAAAGCATTAATCTGCACAGAAAGAAACGTGTTCCAAAGGGGAGTGTGACCTTTTTGCCCCAAGCTGAGCCGTTCACTCCGTCTGGTCTATGGTCGTTTCGCCCCAAGCATGGGACGTTGACTCCATCTGGTCTGTGGCCGTTTTGCCCCAGGTTGGCCATGAATATTCCAGAATTGCGAGACAGAGGATGTGGAATCTTTAAACATTATATCAACCAAAACACCCATACCACACTCCAAACTTGCAAGACACTGTAACAAAAAAGAGAGAAATTTCCGTTTTAAAAAAAATGAATAATAACGAAAAAAGATTTAACAGATAACTATTTACCTTCCGTTTGAAGTAAAAAACATCATCAGGCGACTTGAAAGTGTTCTTGTCAAAGTGGTATTCAACCTTTGCATGATAAAGCAAAACATTCATGATCTCCATTTTTCAGATCTAATAGTTTCAAAATACAGTTATTGTGTTTATATAGAGGGAGAAGAATGGGTAATTAGGGTATTAAGTGATCCCGACGGTTAAGTTACCGATATGAGTTATTAAAGTAGAATTCAAAGAGTTGTCGTTTATCAATTCACAAACGCTCAATTTAGGCAGCATTGACTATTGAAGCGGCGATAAATGTAAAGTAAAAAGATGCATTTGAATTCAAAGATATTGGCAGTCTTTATTGGAAACAGTAATGTGAGGGGACAGTGATGGAACACTTATTATACCTAAAAAAAAAGCTAAATCCACTAGAAGGGTATTCTGGCCTATACAAATAAGAATGCTACGTTGATTTTAAAAACTATCGAATTGTATTGTGCGATGTGTGTCTAATAATGAGGTCTGCGTAATTATAGAAAGCTAAATCCACTAGAAGGGTATTCTGGCCTATACAAATAAGAATGCTACGTTGATTTTAAAAACTATCGAACTGTATTGTGCGATGTGTGTCTAATAATGAGGTCTGCGTAATTATAGAACGCTAAATCCACTAAAAGGGTATTCTGGCCTATACAAATAAGAATGGTACATTGATTTTAAAAACTATCGAACTTTTTTGTGCGATGTGTGTCTAATAATGTGTTCTACGTAATTATAGAAAGCTAAATCCACTAGAAGGGTATTCTGGCCTATACAAATAATAAATGCTATGTTAATTTTAGAATCTATCGAACTTTACTATGATATGTGGATCTAATAATGAAGTCCGCATAATTGAGTAGAGGGAAATCCCCTTTTGAAGGTTGATATTTTGTATAAGTGCGTAGGTTGTTGACTACATTCGAGGATTATATTTCTTTACATGTTCGATGAAACATCATATGTTCGATTTTATTGTAATATTCTAACTTAAATGATATATTCACAGATTAACTTAATATTAAGATTACTTTACTAATGAATATTACCAATATACAAACATAATAGATGGATTTTACACTTTATTTACTTATGTAAAACTTGAAACCTTATTTTTAACAATTATACAAGTAAAGTCTGTAAATAAAAGTTTATGAGTCGATTGACAAAGAAAAATCTATCCGTTATGATGGTATTTTGATATGATACATAGGAAAAGTAGTAATACCAATAAGTGTGGACAAGTATAATCAATAAGTTAGTTTATTCTAAATCAGCTTATACGTATTGAACATTTTACAACGAAGTTTAATTGAATTTATAGAGTAATATAATACGACGTTCGTCCTTATACAAAAGACAATCCTTTTAAAGTGCATCTCCTCATTTGAGATTACGTAGATCCATTTGTTGGATACACATTTGTTAGTATTGTTAGACAAATTACAATACCAGTGCCACAAATTTGTATTATTACAGGCCATTTTTACCCTTAAAGAACATCTCCTCATTTGAGATTAGGCAGATCCGTTTGTTGGATACACATTTGTTAGTATTGTTAGACAAATTACAATACCAGTGCCACAAATTTGTATTATCTGCAGGCCATTTTTACCCTTAAAGCGCATCTCCTCATTTGAGATTACGTAGATCCGTTTGTTGGATACACATTTGTTAGTATTGTTAGACAAATTACAATACCAGTGCCACAAATTTGTATTATCTATAGGCCATTTTTACCCTTAAAGCGCATCTCCTCATTTGAGATTACGTTTATCAGTTTGTTGGATACACATTTGATAGTATTTTTAGACAAATCACAATAGTAGTGCCACAAATTTGTATTATCTACAGGCCATTTTTACCCTTAAAGCGCATCTCCTCATTTGAGATTACATAGATACCATCATCTTTATGACTTCCATTATGACTTCCATTATCACTTCCATCATCACTACCATCATCTTTATAACATCCATCATCATTATCACTTCCATCAGAAAAGGTCCAGTTGACATACTCTACCTCGTTGTCACTAGTAGCTAATGGGATTTTTTCCCAACCATTCTCTTCAGGTTCTTCAGGGAAAAGGGCAAATTTACTTTTTTTTTTTGAAAATGAATGCCAGATTCGTGTAATGCTCACAGCCAAAGATGCGATACTATCGTTTTTCAGCTGATTCATATTATTGTGAAAAAAAGAGAGACATGAAACTAACAATAGATATGATAATCCATAACGAGAAAGGGAATGGTTCATGCAATATACCACACGAAAGGGCAGAGAATTCCAATAAAATTCTGAAACAGTAACTCGTTTCAATACTATATTATATGACACCCCAGGTCTAGTTATATATTTTCTGAAGGAAGCGAAACGATGGCGGAGTTGGATCAACCTCCATTTGATAAAACATTTCTTGAACTCGGTTCTCATATGCAACAACAATTTCTGCTTTATATCTTTTAGGACCATCGGCAACATCTCGGAAGAGCTGACATCGGCTTCTTTACAATAGCTCTTCAATAGGCTAACGAACAACTTATCAATATCTAGGTGTATAAAACACCAAATGGTTTCTCCCAAAATCCTATTGAACTCTTCATCCATGTTTGTTTGGTGGATGGGCAACCTAAGAGAGGCAGGGGAGACTAAATACATAGAAGGTAGAGTGAGTAAAAATGGCGTAATAGGGTTCTATAGTTGAGACTGCGGGTTTAGTATGGGGAAATGGGAGAATGAAATAGGGTTCAATAAATTGATGGACGGATGCGTGTCCGAATGTCTTATCCAATTTAATGGAGATTCAGTTTGAAAGTTTGTCCTAAAGATCCAATATTTACCTGGTTTAATATTATTTTCTTGGTACAGTTATGTACAATTCCCTACAAGATCTGCAATTATTGATTTATGTTCGACATAGTTTATTATTATAAGTTCATTTATTTATAAAATAGAACTTAAAGTTTGTTTAATCAAACCATTTACTAATAGAATTAGGCAGACGTCTAAAATAGAACGGCATTAACAAATTATTGTTCGACATATGTAAAGATCACAACATTTATCTGGTTTACATATTATTTCCTTCATAAAATTACGTAGAATGTCCTACAAGATCTGCAATTATTGATTTATATTCGACATGTTTTATTATTATAATAATAAGTATATCTTAAAGTACAATGGTTGATACTTGATACTATAAAAATGACTTATATCAATATCTTTTTTCAGCTACTAAACATCGTTTTCACCAGGCGAAAACACCACGTAATCTTTGTCTTCTTCAAATTCACTACCGTTGGAGTTGGACCAAGCGTTAACCTCCTCTTCCACGTCTCTGTCATTCTCTCTTCTTGGGATTAGATCCCAACCATTGAGTAGGGGTTCTTCATTGAAAATGCCACATCTATAACCCAAGAAATTTTTCTTCAACAACTTGTAGCGGGGACATCCACGGACACGAAACTCCAGATGATCGATAGGCTCCGCCTACTATGGTGACAACGACGAACATAATTAATATTTTATGTAATAATAGGGAGTTTTGGTATTATTATGAATATCAGAGGGAGATTTATGTAATATACCTGCGGACTTTGTATAAAATTCCAATAGCCTTGGTCCACGGTCACTCTATTGGTATCTTCATTATAATACACCCCAATTTGATCGATGAATCTTCTAAACCTGGCAAATTTGTAGCGGAGTTGAATCACCTTCCATTTCATATGTTCTTCACTGAAATGAGTTCTCATGCGTTTGTCTATGTCCGCTTTCAGATGACTAGGTGCCAATGTCATAACTTCAGAGAGGTAGACACGGTTTTTTCTAGCGTAACTCTTCAGGACGCTAACAAATAGCCTCTCAGTCTCTGATTCCAAAAGCCTAGCAATAGGTTCCCGCAAAATCCTACTGAACTCATCATCCATTATTTCTTTTCTTGTTTAGTAAGAAAGGACTGAGAATGAGAAAGAGCAAGCTAGCTACAGAGAAGATAAGAATTGTCGTTTGTGTGTTCTCTACAATTACGACGATGAATTTTAATTATAAAAGAGGAGAGGTCGAAGCATTAGCAGCGGCGATATACGAAAGGCAGCAATTCTTTTCGGAGAGTCTGAATATAAGCTTTTGCGCTACATATAAATTTTAACTACATTGTGGAATTTATTTGTCAATATGAAGTATGAGTTTGTGATTTTGCGGAATTTACATATTGCATTACAGTTTGTTTCTGTGGAATGTAAATAACATATTTGTTGTATAATATGTGGTGTTTGTAGACCCAAACCTGAATTTTGTTGTATTAATTATAAAAGTTAGGTTATGCAATTTTCCTGGACCGTTTCTTCCCCAATTCAAACGTTTTTTTTTTTCGTAATTTAAATGTCAATATGAAGTATGAGTTTGTGAGTTTGTGGAATTGACAACTTGAATTAGAGTATGTTTCTGTAGAATGTAAACAAAATATTTGTTGTATAATATGTGGTGTTTGTGGATCCAAACTTGAATTTTGTTGTAGTAAAACAAAAGCTAGGTTAAGCAATTTTACTGGACCATTTCTTCCCCAATTCGGAAGTCGCAGCCGTCCATGGACAATTACCACCGTCAAATGTTGTGCGAGCCCTATAACATACCAAACGCCACCATACAAGATGACCCAGACGCCACCAATCTCCCTCTTAGTTCTCCGTGGAACCAGGGCCAGAAATTTCAACCACTGTCGCCAGGGTAAAAAAACGAGCTCGCGAAGGCACGACTGCTACGGAACAACCTACCCATCGGTTTCCAAGTACAACGGTTGAATTTTTCTCATCGAGCGAGCACATTCTCTTTGAGAAAATTGCCCGCCGGAAAATTATTCCAGTGCCCATGTGAAAGATAATGGCATACTCTTGTAATTCTTGGAAAAATAAGGATATTTCGGACATTTTACACAAAAATGGATAGCAAAGTTAAAATTGAAACTTAAATTGGGTACCTAAGATGACCATTGAAAAAAGTGGGTAGCTATCCTAAATTTTTTGAGAAGATGGTCATTTAAAGGCAAATTTTGGAAAATTTTGTTGTTGATCGAGCATTTGTAATATTTTGATTGAGAGTGGTTAGTTTATAATTTCATTTACTCCGAGGGTTCCATGGTAATTTACCCTAAAAAAATTTTAATCCTATATTTGCACTTTCACCTCTATGTTTCATTGAAACTTATTTTTTTATAAAATTATAAATAATAGATTTAAGTTTTAGTTGACTAAGGTTTGTTTGGTATGATAAAAATCTCTATTAAATCCTTGAGAAGATAAAATTTCAATCTTAAAAAAATCCAAATGTATTGATTGTGGATTTCGTTGATAGTATTAAACCGTATTGAAATCCTTTTCTTCTTCTAATGGAAGTGTTCCTTTTCTTTTTCATGAGAAGTTGTTAGTACTTAGTAGATTTTAATTGGGCGAATTACCCAATCCTGTGGGGTAAATGTAAGATTTTTCAAGAGGTATTTGCAAAGTTTCAAGATTTTTTTTGTATTTTTAGGAAAGTATTCATAAGATTTCAAGGTTATAGTAGCATTTTGGATTTTTTAGGTAACCTCAAGAGTTCTTCGTAATTTTTTCCTTTTTAATTTAAAGAAGCAAGATTGCGAGTTCCATCGACCGATTTGAATTATAGAAAACGTTAAAAAACTATGTAAAAAACGCATAAATTTTTGCTGACATACCCAATTGAATGTTATAAAAGAATTTCAATAAGTGCTTTTGAACTTTTTTTCTCCACTAGTTTAAGAATGTATGCTTTTGCATTTTTTTTAAAGCAGAAAAACAGGTCAAAGTTAAAAACTTCTCATATTTAACTTTGATTTAGGTGTTTCTTCAAACTTTGAACAACTTTTGCCCAGATTCTGTTTCCAAACTCTTCCAACGTATAAAATCAAGCACTTCACAACAGTAAAATACCAAACAAGTACCCCGATACCATTGAACCATAAAAAGAGATAAACGATAAATAACATCTTATAAGACTTGCACCGAACATGAGAGAAGAAAAGCCTCAGGTGTGGCTCAGTTGGCAACACCGGCTGAATTTGTGGAAAGAATCTCAGGTTCGACCCCCCACTAAACACATCTGTTGGGAGGGGTGAAGAGCCTTAACTGTGATTAAGCTCCGAACTGGATTAAGGGCCCTCAATGTAGGATTACCCGAACCGGTAATTTACACCAAAAAAATGAGAGAAGAAAAGCGTAAAAGAGTCATAATACACTTAAGCAAAGATTACACGAAAACTAACTGCAGAAATATCATAAACTTGAACTCTTGAATCCCATAGCTGAATCTAGTCAATACTTATGGCTTTGTCTGATGTCTTGCCAAGGGAATCAAGCAATTCTGGAGGCAAATCACACCTGAGGATATGAACTTTGAATGTAAGCTTTGAATTGCTTTGATCCATCTGTTCAAAGACGCAAGCATCACCAATCTTGAGATGATTTTCGGTGACAAATGTTTTCCATCTGTTGTCGAATCCAGGGCGCTTGGAGCTTCCATTATAAGACATATCCCAGTTCTTACCGCCATGTCTAAGAACCACAGGGACAATGGCACGAGGAAGCTTTCCCACAATGCTCACAGGGAGGTACTACAAAACAAGTGCATACAATTAGAGAATGAATAATTTTGTGGAACTACATAATAACTGAAGTCAATACTCATTTACCACATTGTTAATATATATAGATCTTAACAAGAAAATGACTCCCAAAATTACTTAGGCAGAATACATCCACCGTTTACTTTAATTTCCTCTTTTTCCACAAGCGAAAGAAGGTTATATTATTGAAGAAAACAATACTCAAACACCGAAAGACCTGGCAATATATTTAAATGATCAGTCTATAAAATCCAGTAATGACCAAAGATCATAGATATATATAAATCCGATAATAGAACTACAAGGAAAAAACCTATTTCGATCGATATGCATCTATCTTGGTAACTTTTAAATGTGATTCAAATGCATGCTTCTGTTGTAAGAGAAGACATTTTAGAAAATTATTGAATAACTGGAGAGAATAAAACTATATATACAAGTGGCTCGATCAACTAAAGACGTAAAGTTTAAATATCAAATATTGTAAAACATATTCATTCTTCACTACCCAGAAAATATGATCTACTGAACTTGTGTCTTGTACCATAGACAAACAAACAACAAATTGCATTTTCTTCAGACTTCAGAGGCAATACAACAAACATGAGCTGAGCATCATCTCTATTGCAAATAAAATACAACAGAATTTACCATGTTGGGGTAGGCGACATGTGATGCTTGTAAAATCACATCAAAAAATGGGTTCCCATCAGTAATATAATGAGCGTCATCCTCTTCAGATTCAGCTGCTTCTGATGTGTATACATATCGACCCTGTGGAATTTCTTTTTCCACTGAAGCTTTCTCCATTGTGCACACCTGGAATACCGAAAATCATCTATATTCGTTAGTTAATCGAGTTCAAGTATATTAATTCTCGATCGCCAGAACCAAAAATCCAAATTATGCAATAATTTTTCTCCAAAGAGAAATTAAATGGTTATACATATTCCTAAATCGTATACAACATTAAGCAAAAACAAACCTCCTTTTTCACAGCTGCGAATACGAATGGAGCGTCGTCCTGTCCGGAAGAACTCCCCATGTTTAGCGCTGCAGATAGAGTTTTCTTTTGACTGGTAAGTGAGAATACTGAAGCAGAAGTATGTAAACGAAGATCCTTTTATGGTTGCGTGAGTTCATTTATCCTCTTGTACAGCTACTAGCCTATGATTCGTCGTCACACCAAAAGGCTGCAGGCTGGGTTTGAAATTGCATCAGAATCTGCATTTGGGAACTTGTTCAGATGATTTTGAGCTACTTTTGGAAAGATTTTCTGGAGACCATATATATCTTACCAGAAATGTATTCCATTCCATGCTGAAGACCGTAGCAATTATAAAAGCTATATATATGCAGACATATAATTTCATTTGAATTTTGCAACTTTTCTTTTGGTTAAATTATTATAATTTTAGCAAAATGTAATGTACTTTAGTTCAGAAACTTATTGACTTGTCTGTCAATGTTATTGATTATGTCAGGATTGGAATCAGCACAGTGATCAGCCCATTTGAAGTTTTGAACTAAAATTAATTGTTTTTCAAAATATATAGGATTAGTTCCCTCTATAACGTTGGTCAACTTAAATAAACTGCCAGTTTAACCCATTTACTTCACTTGGGCCAAGGCCTGCTGGACAGCGCGAAGCCCGTTTCAAATCCCCTTATAAATGGTGTAAGTAGCCCACTCAAAAATTGTGGTTTGCTTAAACCACTGTACTTGCTCCCAAAAAGCAATTATAATCCGGCTCAATGTCTACTCTTAATTACATCTAATGCCACTCCTGGCAGTTTTATTCCCAAATATTTGCCCCTGTTTTTCCTCCTCCTACCCGAATTTCTTCCATTAATTGACAGCACAATTTCCAGCCTCTTCTTGCTTTTGAGCTTCCAAGGTAGGCATACACTGTCTTCTTCGAACAAGTCTTTCATGCTGTAATTTTTTTTTGTCCACCTCTACTGGTTGAAGCGACAAAAAAAAGAGAGATTATCAAGGTGTCTGTCAGATTTGAGACTATATGGCGTGGGCTAGGTTTTGATATCTGAAATTTATTAACTTTCCTTCTGTCTTCTAATTTTTGTCTTCCGAGATTCTTCTATGAACTAGGGTTTGGTTCTTGTTCAGATTTCCAATTTCAAAACACAACAATTTCCTAAAGCTGATTGAACGAGAGATAGTTAGTTCACAAAAAATAATGGGTATTTTGGATATTGCATTCTAAACCATTTGAAATTGGGGTATGAAGTAAACTTATTGGGTTGTTCAGTCTAAATAAGAGGAGGAAAAACTGTCAAAGTAACCTATAGTTTATGGACCCAAACCACCTAAAATCTCTAACATAAGCAATCGGGTCTTGTGAGTTAAATGTGAAGTATACGCGTCCATATATCATAATAAAATATTAGAATTGCAGTATGTCAAAAAATGAAAGAATAACAAAACTCAACCTCATAGGATAACTTTTGCACTATTTTTTTGAAAAACTTTATTTTTAAATACTATACTTAGAGAATTTGTAATTTCGCCCCTCCTCCAATTTAAAAATTGCCCTTCTATTTTTAAAAAATTGTGATTTTGCCAGCTCTCACTAATAAAAAAGATATTCCATGCATGCAATACTTACACTTTTTATATTTTAACTAGTAAATATCACGCGCTTTGCACGTTTTACATACTAATGCATGAACACGGCAATTTTTGTGTCCGTGCAGTGTCCGGCACGTGCCGGACACGGACGCGGCTCCGACACGTGTCGGACACGGCAAAAAGTGTTCGAAAATTTAAAAAAATTCCGATACGGCAAGGACAAGACACTGTTAGGACACGCGAGGGATACGGCTTGGACACATGAAGGACATGGCTGGGACATGGCAAACTCAATTTTTTTTTCTATTTTTATTTAAAAAGGTCAAAATTTATTTGAGAAAAAATAAAAAATTATAAATGAATGAAATGATATTAAAATAATTTAAATTTATTTTTTTTATCATTTTCAATTGATTATCACAATATTATAATCTACAAATTATAATGTTCTTTCAACATAGTAATCAATTCGTACATTTAAATTTTGCTAATAATTATATTATATTGTGATAAATTTATTTTTTAATTAATGTTTGTACATATAATATATATGAACACTTATATTTTTATTAAAATTTATATTAGTCTTCCGTGTCGTAGCCGTGTCGGATCCTAAAATTTTTAAAAAATCCGTGTCGCCGTATTTGTGTCGTGTCGTGTCCGTATCCCCGTGTCCGTGTACATGCAACATAGGTTTTACAAATATATTTATAAAATTTATAACATGATCAAAGAAAAAATAAATAATATTGTGTAAAAACTATTTATCATATTTAAATATAATTAGTATATCTTTTAATGGTGGTTTGTTTTACATTTTGATTGAGGTTCTAGCTAAATAAATAGATATTTATACATTTATTTTACTAAGTACTTAGCTTTTTATTAATTGATTGAATATTTTTATTATTTAACAATGACTGAGAACATCTAATTTTTATTTGACTTTGAAATGTCGTGATACATAATATTTTGAATAGTTTACAAAATTATATAAATAGTTATATATTTTAAGATTAATTTTATCATAATTAGAATTTTGATTATTCAAAAATTCTAGTATCCTAACAGTCACAAAATAATTTATTTAATTATTTAAACTCTTTAAGTTATTAATTTTGGATATATTTCACCCTTTTTTTTGAAGCATGTATGCTATAATTTAAAAATATTTATAGTATTTATAAATAAGAATCTGTACTAAAATAAATTTGAAATTGATATATATTAAGTTAGAAAAGAAACTTAACACACGCATTAAGTTTACAAAGAAACAACCAATAAATATTCATTTAAGTACAATACACTAAACACAATATATATATACACTAAGTTATAAACTATCAAACCTCTAGAGTTTGTTGGAATCGCATACCAGGTACATGCGAAATTTAAAATTTTTTTGTACCAGGATTAAAAACGAATCCTCAGTAAGTTTATGAATCCGTTTAACGATGTTTTCACAAAACTAAAGTGATTAGATTAATCACCTTTTAGCACGCCTGTTGTAATAGGGATATGAAGTTCTCAGGAACTTGGATCCACAATCCGATAGCTAATTGTAAACTCCTTTCTTGAAGCCCTCTGAGGTTGAATCCACGAACTAGCTTTTCCACACCACTATCAGATTTGACTAGTAAACAACTCTGACAATTAAGAACTAAAACTTTTAAGAGTAAAAGAATGTTCTTGAATTTCTTACTAACTGAGAAATACAAGAATTAGAGAAAGAGAGAAAGACAGAACTTCGTCCTACCTTGAGAATCAGAGATCTGAATTGTGTGTATTGAATGAACTGAGCACTGTCCTATTTATAGAGACAGGACAGGAGGACGAAATTCTGTACCCTAGGTACTGAAATTTTTAAGCATGTTCAGGTTTGGCCCAGTACATTAATTACTAGATCAGACTTTATTAATTAATTTCTTTCAGGCTTTAATTAATATAGCACAGTTCAAAACTCTATTGAGCTTTGATATGTATTTAATTATTGCAGACTTAAGTAAACTTAAGTCCAGCTTAATTAAATACCCAGTAGATAATATACTCAAAATAAAATCAATTTTTTCTTTAAGTTAAACCAATTAACTTATTTCATTCTTAATTAATTATTTCTCTCTTACTTTAAATTAAATTAAATAACATTTAATTCAATATTAATGTCTTTACATTAATCATTAGTTCTAAGGTTTTGAAAAATCAATTCATTGTGTGATCCCTCAGGTTCACCAAAATGAATAGTAGCTAGCATTAAATTATTTGACTCATCAAATTACTTTCATTACCATAATGATGTTAAGCCAGACATTAGATAAGTACTAGCTCCATCTTCAGTCTATCTAGCCATTGGTGAAAGCACATTTATTAAATGAACCTTTAACGGTCAACGACTTTATGCGAGATACAATCTCTCTATCTAATAATTCCCGATAAGGTTTAAGGTATGGGATTAAGAAACTTTATATGACCTTTATCAAATGTGTCTGTCTAGAAGTAAATGTCAGGCGATTCTAAACTCAATGAGAACTTATCCTTAGTCTGAATCTTTAGTACTTCGGCCGAAGATTCCTTTAACATTTATTATATCTAGATCTCATAGGAATTCACTCACTATAATCTTAGAGTAGATGGATCCTTTCTTGGCATCCATTTACCTCCATACTTATTCAATAATCACTGACATGAGCTTATGATCTTTTGTAAATTGTTATCATAAAGAAAAGACCATATCAAATGATTATCTCCTAAATATGAGATACAACGAATCCTCAAATCCAGGGATTAGTTAGTCACGTTGTCAACCTAGACTGTACTCAATTATTTAGAGGTTATAGCCTCTCCCATTGAGTACTTAACAGCTACTCAGTGTGAGTATAAGTGTTCTGACTAACACTCATTTACTTGAAACACAGTATAGTTCTGTAGTCACACTGCAAGTCTTTAAATCGAGTTCATTTGATGGATGCTCCCACTTGTCCTTTTATGAACTCATTTGACTTAGAGTTTATACTTTTGAATGATACTCTGATCACATGTTTCAATTGACTAACCTAAGTCAATGTGATATAGTTAAAATAATTCAGGAGCTTCTTTAGTTTCATTAATATGAGCAATAACATAAAGAAACTAAATGCTCTAAATGAAATAAAGAAGATTTGCCTCAAGATATAAAATATCTCCTTTATTATTAAATCAAAGACTGTCTATTACATAGAGATAACCAAATTACAATTGGCTGCAAGACACTATCCCCTTCAGAGTTAACTATAACTTTTATATCACTTGTGTTTTTAAACTATTAAAAAATTTATGTTCCTTTACTCGATCTAATTTTCATCTTACTTTGATCATAAATTGTTCTTCTTTATATTCCTCTCTTTTTTTCATTTTCATCTATAGTACTAAACTAAATTTTAAGTACCCGTGGGCCCGTTGGATGCGAGTATAAGCTTTAAACCCATTGAATGCAACCTGAAATTGGGCCTAAACCACCGCCCAAAAAGGATATCCATTGGTTACACTTGAATTCTTACTTATAAATTCATTCCTTAATTTCTTTCAATTTCCCGATGTGAGATAAGGGACACTACAAATTGCTATAGTTATTATTATTGTTGTCGTCATCTGTGAATGGAGACAAAAATTATTGTGTCTTTTTATTTAATTTATTTGTTAATTATTACAGTTTTGAGAAGACTTGCAAGTAATTAACAATAAAAATATATGTTTTAACCTAAATAATAATAATAATTAGTTCATTTAATTTATAAGTTATAGCTAGTTTTTGGTCGAATATGTTATAGCTATGGTACATCAAAGCACATAATATGTTTATCTTTGTAATATATTTTTATAGACCCCACTTTTACCGTTTTAAGGTCATCAAGATTTTTATATTTTATATTTATGATAAATTAAAATTATAGGATAAATAAACTTATAGATAAACACAAGTTTTAACCAAATAAGACTCTCAAATAAATTTTATAAAGCTATCATATTCCTATTAAGTTACCCATCTATAGAGTCATAGTATAGTTAAATCAAATTATTATTATAAACTTATAGATTTATATATTTGTAATAATTATTTAATAAAAAAATATGTGTTATTAAAGGGGTATTTTAGTTATCACATGAAAAGTGACAAAACTTAAATCACCGAAAAAATCCGTAGTTTGAAATATAATAAATACATAAATAATATAATATATATATATATATATAGATACATAGATTAATCTCGATCGCTCCTCATTAAATTTTTTGCTTCGTATTTGCCAGTCATGCTAATTAATCTAATGCAATTGTACATAAATCTGATTTTTTCTAAGTCCTAGCTAGTCTCCTAGCGTCATCATTACCAAACCATCAAAATATTTAGCCATTAATTATATGTTTTATCAAGCAAAACATAACGTTTAATTACCAAGTGATAGTACTAAAACAAATATCCCAAACTTTGTTTTCTTACAATTCTCCATAGCCAGTCCCAGAAACCAAAAGAATTGCTGGCTGCACTTAATTGAAACTTAAGCTGAAAATCATGGCAGCTTATGCAGCTCTAGTTACACTTATGAATCTTATAGAGCAGATTCAAAATCATCCTCACCCTCCAATTTCTCTTCGCCAAATACATGTTGAATCCCTCAATGAGAAGATTGTGTCCTTGCAAGATTTTCTTAAAGCTTATAATACCTGCGATGGTGACCAAGAAGTGGATCGCTTGCGGAGTCGAATTCCAGACGCAGCTTATGCAGTAGAGGATGTGATTGAATCCCATATAGTTGATCAAATTAAAGGGGAAAAGGTTTTTCCCGTTCACTTCTATGGAGATCTCCAGAAAGTGATCAAAAATATGGATTTCATCGAAAAAGAGGTGATGGAGATTAAAGGCAAATGGGATCACGAGATCAGCTGCAAAGATTTATTACAAGACCAGTTGTTTCATCAGAATCTCATTCAACTGAGAAGAACACCATGGTTGGTTCTGATGACTTTGTATATGAAGTCCTGGATAAGCATATTGGACAACAATCTCATCGCCAAATCATCTCAATCTCCGGAATGGGCGGTATTGGTAAGACCACACTTGCTAGAAATATTTTTGGAAAATCACTTGTGAAGCAACGGTTTGATGTTCTTGCGTGGGTTACAATTTCTCAAGAATACAATTTTCGAGAAATTCTCTTGCCAATTCTTCTCTGTCTAAAAAACCAAGGGTACAAGGAAAGTTTGAATCAAAAGAGTGAACACGATTTAGGCTTACAATTGCACCAAAGTTTAATAGGCCGAAGGTATTTGATTATTATGGATGATATGTGGGGTGTCGAGGTATGGAATAAGGTGAAGTTCTACTTGCCAGACAATAATAACGGAAGTAGAATAGTTATGACCACCCGGATGTCAAAACTAGCTCGGGATTTAGATGGCACAGTTGGTTTGGAGATGAGTTTTCTAGATGAGGATGAAAGTTGGAATCTTTTTCATAAAACTGTGTTGGGAAAACAGGGTTGTCCAGATGAATTGGAGCAAATTGGAAAAAGAATTGCAGGAAATTGCAAAGGACTTCCTTTGTCTATTGTCGTGATTGGAGGACTTCTAGCGAAATCCAATCAAACGCAGAGTATTGGGAATACATTGCCGAAAATCAGAATTCAATTGTGAATTTACACGACAATGAAAGATGCTTGAAAATTTTATACACAAGTTATAACCAATTGCCAATTCATCTAAAGTCCTGTTTTCTTTATATGGGATCCTTTCATGAAGATGAAGAAATCCAAATCTCCTTACTCATCAAACAATGGGTTGCTGAAGGGTTTCTAAAACCAAGGAAGACCAAGGACTTGGAAGAGATTGCTGAAGAATACTTAACAGATCTTATTGAGAGAAATCTCATATTGGTTAAAACTAATGAGTGGAGCGAAAAACCATTCTCCTGCAAGATCCACGACCTCTTAAGAGACCTATGCCTAAGAGAAGCTCATAAAGAGAAGTTTATTTATGTCCCAAGCCACCATGAGCTTAACATTATGCCACAGGACATAAGTACCCAACGCCGCATTGCTATTTTTGAAAGCACGTCCAATGAAGAATATTACCGTCAAGTCCTCCATAATTTGGAATCTGCGTCACTTGCTCGTTCTCTTATATGCCACATTGAGGCCGGAGCTTTGTCATCACTTGGTTTTAGATTGTTGAGAGTATTGAAAGCAGTATGTTCTTCCAATAGATCATATGATTCATATCTCGTAGAGGATACTATTCAACTGATCAACTTACGGTACCTTGATGTGCCAGGTTTCTATGATACAAATTATAGTGTTTTTCCCTCAATCCACCTCTTTTGGAACCTACAAACATTAATCATTACGAACGTGCCTATAGACATTATTTCACTATCTGAATTTTGGATGATGCGTCAACTTAGGCATGTCCAGGTTGACAAACTCTATCTCCCCAATGCTAGCAGTGACCAGATGGACAAGCAAGGGAACTTTGTTATGGAGAACCTACAAACGCTCGCAACAGTATCTGATTTTAGACTTAGTGAAGAGGTGGGTAAGAGTATTCCCAATGTCAAAGATCTGAAAATACAGTATTTGGATTATGAGAGATTTGAGTTGGCATCGTATTATTGTCTCAACAATCATGATCGTCTACATAAACTTGAATGCCTTGAATGCTCCTTTGGGCCACTTATTTGTCGAAATCCGTACTATTTCGAGAATAACACGAGCTTCCCGAATTCGCTCAAGAAATTGTATTTACGCCACTGCAGCATCGATTGGGAGGAGATAAATATAAAAATAGGTTCATTACCCTTTCTTCAAAGTCTGGCATTGGTATTATTGACCTTCACAAATTCAAAGTGGAAAACAGTTGAAGGGCAATTCACTAGCCTAAAGTACCTGATGATTTACTCTTGTTCTAATCTGGAAAGCTGGACGAGCGAGAGCACACATTTTCCACTCCTTGAATTCCTTCACATTTCTGGATTAGAAGCGTTGATGGAAATCCCTTCAGATATCGGAGAAATACCAACACTTAAATCAATTCAACTGGATTTTTGTAGTGATTCTGCTGTCATTTCTGCTAAGAGGATAGCAGATGATCAAGAGGAAATTGGGAACGAAGACCTCCAAGTTCGAGTTACACTCCATAGCCGGAGTGAACAAAAGGAGTTGGTGTCAAGTCGCAACTTTCACGTTGAAGTTCTGTAAATCTGCCAGGATTGATATCAATATTGATTTTCGCTTCGATTTGTAATTATTATTTCCGCTGCTTCCGTTGAAGTTTTGTAAATCTGCTTCCGTTGAAATTGTACACGAAAAACACTTATAACTCCTTAATATATTTCAAACAGAGCGGCCTGGGGCTTCTAAGTTCTAAAATTCACTATTAGAACCAGGACAACAATATCAAAACTGAGCTTTTCACTACGATATGAAACAAATTTAATGAAAAATACACATATAAATTATGTTTGAAGGCTATATGACAGTAGAATATATTTTCCCCTCTGTTCTTGAATCTTGATGCATGTTTCTATGCATTAATAAAAGGTGACAATTACAAAAATACATAACGAAACCTTAAAAATTATGAAAAACACCCTGAGATTTGACAAAGTATAACGAAAAACACCATCAAACCAACGAAAATAGTTGACTCGGGGTGTTTTATGTAATTTTTAAGGTTTCGAGATAATTTTTGTATACAGCGTAAATCTTAAGGGGTTCTTTGTAAGTATTCCTAAACGTTATGCAAATATAAAATGTGGTATAATCTTGACCGTTGAGTGCATGCAAGAATTTCTCAGTTGCATATAGGATCCCAACCCTCAAAATTATGCTACATATTGCATATACATATTTTTTTTGTCAATACATACAAAACATAGCAAAATGTTGACCACTGAATGCAAATGTAGGACCTAACACCCTGTCCATACAAATAGTTGTAACAGATGATACCATTCCAATTGACAGGATATTATCACCTATTTCACAAAAAAAACATAAAGCTGATCGAGGCAAACAACAACAAAATATGCTTCAGCAAAGTTCCAATACTATTTTGCAATCTAAATTGCAATGTCCATTGAAAAAAGATGTGCAACATTTAGAAATAACAAAAATCCCCAACATCTCAAGATAACAAGTGATACAAAACATTACAATCCCTACTAAAAAACCAACACAATATCCAGAAAAAAAAGAAAAAAGAAACCTTCTAATCCTTCTTTTCACCCTCTTCAATCTTCTTTGGTTTCTTAGCTGTCGCCTGCGAATACAAGAAAGTCCCAAAAATAGCAATGGCTGAACCGAGTGCGTTCAACGGCCTAACGGGATTTCTGAAAACCAAAACGGTAGCAATAATAACCACAACTCTCTTCATCGTATTCCCAACAGAAAATGTAAGTGGACTAATATCATCAAGAGCTTCATAAGAAGATTGATTGTAAAGATGATAGAATATCCCAGAAAGCATCACCCATATATAAAAAGTTGAAGGCTTTCCAATTGTGGCAATAGCTTTATGATACCCTGCAACCCATTGAGACCCTTCGACGAATACGGCTACTGGTAATAAGTACACGAGCGAAATTATACTAATCCAACCGTATAAATTAAGCCCGTTAACTTCTTTGAAGCTCTGCAAGCTTTTCTTGGAGTAAATATTTCTAAGCACAAATCCCACATTGCTAATCATAGCACCCCATAAGCCTCCCAAATTAAAGGAAACTTCAGTAACAGCAGCTAATGAGCAACCAAACACAATTGGTAGGATTGATAGCCATACTTTTAGAGGATATACATCACCAAGAAAAGATGAAAACAGGACTGAGAAAACGGGTTCTGCAGATTTTATGACATGGGTGAAGGAAACGGCGACTTTGGAGAATGAAACGCATGCTGAAATGTGGCCTATGGTGTGGAAAAGCGCTGGTCCGAGAAGTGCGATTATGAATGATTTGTCTATTTTTGGGCATGGCTGAAGCTTCAAGGACCATAGAGCAAACATCCAAACAGACCCAACAAATAATTGAAACGATGCGAGAAACCATGGGTACGGGAAGATGTTAAGCGCCTTTTTATTGTAAATATTGAAAACTATGTTTTGGAAATACCAGAGGCCGAATACAACGGCTAGTTTCAGATTTTTGCTTGGCTTTGCGGCTTCTTCTTCGATCGAACCATCTTGGCTGGATTCTTCTGAGGCTGCCCTGAGCTTAAATCCAAAAGGGTTTCCAGATTTTGTACCAAAATGGGATCTTGATTTGAAGATCTGGCAAATGGGCTGCTCAGATGAAGGGTTTCTGAATGCAAGAGAGGAAGAAGGGGTATTTCTGTAATTTTGACACCTGTTCACCAGGTTTGGAATGGGGTATTTATTGCTGGATTTGGAGAAAGTGATGTTTGAGGATGGAAGAAGGTTTAAAGATAGCATCTTTTTTCTTCAATGGAAAAAGCAGAAATTTGGGGAAGTTTGTAATTTAGAACTCGTTCTTCCGCAGACTTGTGAATCAGGGTTAGAACATGAGAATAACAAAAGATTAATACGGCTACCAACTAGTCAGCAGGAGGTCTTGGTTCTTGCAGAGTATTTTATTCTATTTTTTGTGTGGAAAAAAGTGATTTTTTTGAATCCTTTAGTTAAGGATCTTCTGCTGAAATAATATTTAAAACCCAACACAACACACGTGTCTCGAGAAAAAAATGGTGAAGGAATACAGAAAAAAACAAACGGACCAGATATTGATTCCAATTTTTCATTAAACTATTATTTATTTATCTGGGTTTTAATTGATTAATATATTCATTTCGCATTTGGATCGTATCGAATCATTCAAATGCAAATTCTTTCCATAGTTGACAGAATGACAATTACTTTTTCATAAATTCGAAATCAAGATTTTTGTTAAGTTAGTAAAAACATCGAAGCCCTAATGTGTATTTTTCATGGTTCGATATATATTTTTGTCCATTTAATAATGAGTATCATTTAGTATTCTTTATGATTAAGTGGCCTTAATCAGCGGCAGTTGTAAGTTATTTCCCTTTTTAAAATAAGAAAATATTTGTTTATGGTGGTAGGTGGAAAGCTAGAAATGGACTCAAGATCCACAAATTAGGTGGAAATGGTACCGTTAAGGAGTTTTTGGCCGAGTGATAAGAAGGAGACCCCATGATCTCGAGTTATTGATTCAATATAATTAAATTGTACCCATTTAAAAAAAGAAAAGAGAGGTTGAAATGATATAGTTTAGCATTTATTAAAAAAACAAAGGATGTGTTACATAAGATACTTAAAAAGAAAATAAAGATAGGGACAAATATCAAAATACAATCTAAATTAAACCATAGGACTAAATTGAGCTATTTCGTGAAGCTGGCATGAAAGTTTCAAATAGTCTATAGTTGGAGACCAAAAATCAATGTTTTCAAAAGCGGACCGGAGGTCGAATTGGTAGCCTTACTGATCACCGGTTCGATCGGTTTAACCAGCGGTTCAACCGGTATGACGTCATAATATATATATATATATATATATATATATATATATATATATATATATATATATAATTTTTATAAACGGAAATTTGCCTTTAAATGACTAAGTTTTCAAAAAATTTAGGATAGCTACCCACTTTTTCAATGGTCATCTTAGGTGCCCAATCTAAGTTTCAATTTTAACTTTGCTACCCATTTTTGTGTAAAATGTCCGAAATATCCATATTTTTCCAAAAATTATAAGGGTACGCCACTATCTTTCATTTCCCTCCCAAAAATTTCTATTATCACCGGCTCCTCAACTTCTGGCGACCACTACCCCAACTGCTCCACACGACGCCACGCACTCCTGTCGACAAGAAACACTCGAAAAAACAATCAATGACGCCATTGCAGAAACCCAGTACCAGCATTTCAAGTTTTCTCTCTCAGGTTTTAGCTAAGCTCCGAAATCGCATCTTTATCACTCTTTCTCCTTCCGGTGGGCTTACCCCGTGTCTCCGTGAAGAACAGTTTGATATTCAGGTATTTTATCATCTATTATTTCCTATTCTCGGGGTTCCATTGATTTTACACAGCAACCCAATATTTCAATTCCGTATCCTAGGGTTTTTGTTAAACCTTTTTTCCTCTTCTTTTTATATGCAGAGATGGACCGATCAAAGAAAAGGGAACCTAAACGAAAGTTCGAAATTCAAGCTCGATGCAGCATGCAACACTTCGCAGATCAGATAGATTATTTATCACAACATATTTTGCCAGCCCAACAGGAACGGGTATGCAGGACCCCTTTCGGTCGATTTTGGCTGACGCTCAAAGTTCCAAGCTGTGTTGTTCGAGTATAGTACCTTTTGGATAGGTACGATTGTGTCACAAACGAGTTTAAGTTTGGTAACCAAACCCTCAAGCTCGAAAAGGATGAGTTCTGCATTGTCATAGGACTACACTCGAAGGGTCATCATGTCATCGTGGACTCTAACGCTGCATCAGAAACAACCCTTAAATATTTTACGAGTAAGGTTACGGTTAAGGGTAAAGAAACATTAAGACTCCTTCCAGTCCAGAGAGTTGAAATTGTGAAGATACTAAAGCGATTGGTTGGAAGGACCGATGATGAAGGTGTAGATGACTTTGTTAGAATGTTTATTTTGTTAGTTTTTAACTATTTGTTGTTCCCAGCCAGCACCAGAAACCTGGCAAGAGTTGATATGTTGGAAACAATTGGGGAATTTGCATGGGGTGATGCCTCTTATAGGTTCTTGATCGAAGGGATCAATAAACACAAGAAGGGCATGGAATTTCTTGATGGTTGCACTATAGGACTGTTGGTAAGCAATGATATTTTGAGACTCTTCGTGATGCTTGGTTTTTAATAGAATTTGTATTTAATTTGATTGCCTTTTCTGAATGACAGGCTTGGTTTTACGAACATGTCTCGAAGTATGGGGTGTCAACCTCACATCATTTATTCCCGCGCATGTTCAATTGGATGGGATCTAAACTTCCTATTGTCAGGGAGAAGGCCCACAAGGCTTTGGATTCCATCGCCAAGTATGAGGTAGTACAGAATTCATATATAATCGTGTGGAAGTAATGCCTTTACTTAAAGAACTAAATTCTAAATCTATGTAACAAATCCTAAAGAATTCTCTGTTCCTCAAATGAGGAGTAAAAATGCATCACTAAAAGCTCAACTCGCGTAACTATAAAATGAATATGTTAAACAATAAGAAAATATGCCTAGGGGATGAATATGTTAAACAATAAAATGCATCACTAAAAGCACAACTCGCATAACTATAAAATGAATATGTTAAACAATAAGAAAATATGCCTAGGGGATGCTCTGTTCCTCAAATAAAGGGTAAGAATGCATCACTAAAGGTTCAACTCGTGTAACTATAAAATGATAATGTTAAACTCGATGAAAATATGCCTAAATTAAGTATGATATGTTCCTCAGATGATGGTTAAACATGCATCACTAAAAGTTCCATTCGCGTAACTATAAAATAAAAATGTTAAAGTCGATGAAAATATACATAAAGTATGATATGTTCCTCAGATGAGGGGTAAAAATGCATCACTAAAAGTTCAATTCGAGTAATTGAAAGTTAATTTCTTTGTTTTCGATAGATATATCCGATTGTAGCGGCAGATGTGAGGGAAGAAAGACTGTTGAATGTTACTGTCTCTGCCGACTATCATAATGAAAAGAAGGAGACCACAACGATATCTAGGGGAGAGTTGTTGGATATTTCTGTGGGATTGATGGTTAGTGATGAGAATCAGATTCCATTGGTACTGGGAGATGGTAAGGATGTGGAGAAGGATGATGATGACGAAGAGGAGGAGGACATGGATGAAGATAGCGATGATGACTCTGTTTCTGATTCCTCTAGGAGGATGGAAATAAGAAAGAAGCAAAGGAACGACAATGTCGTTGTAGTGGATAACGTGGCGGGGAGCACACTGATGGAACCTGAAAAGACGACTATGAATATAGTTCTGTTCTATTCTAAGATGGATGATGAGGCAGAGGAGGGTCCATTGATGGAGGAGGTGTGGAAAAATTGTGCGCAATCCGACGTAGTTGGGCAAAGCTCTGAACTTGAGGATTCGAATGCGTGGGAGGAGGAGGGGCTCCCGACAACAAATGCTGGCAGCATACCTGAGCAAGGGGACCAAGTGATGCATAAGATGGCGTTAGAGGAGGACAGAGAGATATTGGTGGAGGTGTCGAACAAGGATGAGGGGTTCCCGACAACAAATGATGGCATACCTGGGTTATGTGATCAAAGGGCCAATGAGACGGCGTCGGAGGCGGTTGGGCAACGCTCTGAACTTGGGGATGGGACGGCGTTGGAGGCGGAGGGGGTCCCGACAACAAATGTTATCGTACCTGAGCAAGGGGAGGATGAGGAGGAGTCCAGGGCGGTTGTTTCCCCATCAGTTTCATATCCAGGTCGTGACGAGTCAGATCATGAGCATCACACCGAGGTGGATAAATTTTTGTCTTAGAAAATATCGGCAAAAAGTTTTGTCCTGAAAAAGCATTCTAACTATGAAATGCATACTTTGAAATTGAAACTGCGTAATTATATTTAAAATTTATATTTTTTGTCAGTGTAAATTTTGAATTAGCTGTCTATTTTAGGCAACAACACTGTTTATGAGAATGGAGAAACAGATGGCTCCAATATTGCTGCGGAACATATCCATGACCTCTTAAATGGTCAGATGATGGATGAAAATGTCATTCAGCATTACTTCAGGATATTAAAAAAAATGGAGAACACAGAGCCGTCGCAAAGTGCATCTCCCTTCCTCGCTCTCTCAATTATCAAGAAACTCAAGGAAGAGTATCCTAAATGCTGGGGTAAGCCAGAATGACGCATTAATCAAAACCAGCTCGAGAAATTTATTGAAGCTGTAGCCGAAGACGCGGACGAGTCCTGTTTCATGATTCCGCTGAATGAATTGACCCAGATCAGTGACAAATGGAAGAGGTTTTTTATATTTCCAATTCACAGTGGAGATCATTAGCATGTGGTGGTGTTTGAAAAGTGATTATGGGTCATGTGATGCCAAAATTTTAACAAATTTCCTGCGTATGTACTGGATTAGGAATAAGGAATTTCCAACGACTGATCTCGCGAATGCAAAACTAGATCCAGTACAATGTCGGAAACAAGACGATGGGACTAACGACTGTGGAGCTCGTCTGTGCTACTATGCCGAGAGCATTCTGCGCAACTCCCCTGAGTGGGACACCTGTGTACTTGATTGGTCAATTCCCCGTTGGAGGGTATATTTGGCCTACCAATTTTTTTCCAGGGCTGGTTTATGATGATTCGTTAAATATGTGGTACAGGGTTTCAGAAATTCTAACAATTTTTATTTTATTGATGTTATTATCAATTTTTGTCCAGGGTGTACTTGCCCTCTTACTATTATTATTGGTTTGTTGGGTTCTCGTGTAGTTGTAAACGAGGGAAACCGAAGCACTGATTTTACAACTTATCAAACTTTTTTACAATATGTGTGTCTAGTACTGAAGTTTGCGTGATTTCAATCAGCTAAATCAACTCGAAGGGTATTTTGGCCTATCGGAAATACAAAATGCTGCATTGATTTTACAACTTATCGAACTTTTTTCTCATATGTGTGTCTAGTACTGAAGTCTTCGTTTCAATCAGCTAAATCAACCCCAAGGGTATTATGGCCTGTCGGAAATATAAAATGGTGCACTGATTTAACAACTTATCGAACATTTTTTTGATATGTGTGACTAGTACTGAAGTATGCGTAATTTCAATCAGCTAAATCAACTCGAAAGGTATTGTGGCCTATCGGAAATAAAAAATGATGCACTGATTTTACAACTTATCGAACTTTTATATGATATGTGTGTCTAGTACTAAAGTCTGCTATCTTTGAGAATTCCAATGCATTCTTTACTTTTACAGCCGCTTCAATAGTCAATGATGCCTTGAATTGAGTGGTTGGGAATTGATACACGACAAGTCGACAACTATTAGACCTTAGTAACCCCTATCACTTAGAACCCTAATTACCAATTATTCTCCCTCTATATAAACACCCACAATGTTCTTAACTGAAATTTAAGATAGCTATCAGTTGTTCCCTTCTTTTTTTTTTTTTTTAAACTGAAATCTGTCTCTCTTTCTTGTTCCAGTGTTCCCAAGTTTGGAGTGTGGTATACTTGTATGGGTGTTTTGGTGTCCAACTCATCTTGGGGCAAAAAAGGCCACTCTCCCATTTGGAGCACGTTTCCTCTGTACACACCCCTTAAAATCGGCACAATGGATGAGAGATCGGATACTATCGTGTCCGAAGTTTGGGGGATCAACCTCAATTCTTGTATTTCCACGTTGGATATGAGATGGGAATTTCCCGTATCGGAAATACAAATGCATCAACAGAAAAATCAAAAAAGTTGATGTATGAGGAAGAAACAGAAATGTTGACGTATGAGTGACTAGTATGCTGTACTGATGTAAAACATTGTTGAACTGAAATGAAGATTTTTTTAATTGCGTAGTTGCACTCTGTTTAATATAAAATGTTGTACTACTATTTTTGCTTGTAGAATTTTTGGTTTCGTTGTGGATGTAATTATGAAATCTGCATAATTGGTGTCATAAGCAGTCCATTTTTACCCTTCCATGGCATTAATTCGTCTCAAAAGTTTGCAGATCTCTTTGTTAGATACGCATTCATTAGTATTGTTAGACAACTTGCAATATCAGTTCCACAAAAAACTTGTATCATAAGTAGTCCATTTTTACCCTTCCATGGCATCAACTCGTCTCAAAATTACGCAGATCCCTTTGTTGGATACGCATTCATTAATATTGTTATACAACTTGCAATATTAGTTCCACAAAAAATGGTATCATAAGCAGTCCATTTTTACCCTTCTATGGCATCAACTCGTCTCAAAATTATGCAGATCCCTTTGTTGGATACGCATTCGTTAATATTGTTATACAACTTGCAATATCAGTTCTACAAAAAATGGTATCATAAGCAGTCCATTTTTACCTTTCCATGGCATCAACTCGTCTCAAAATTACGCAGATCCCTTTGTTGGATACGCATTCGTTAATATTGTTATACAATTTGCAATATCAATTCCACAAAAAATGGTATCATAAGCAGTCCAGTTTTACCTTCCATGGCATAAACTCGTCTCAAAATTACGCAGATCCCTTTGTTGGATACGCATTCATTAGTATTGTTAGACAACTTGCAATATCAGTTCCACAAAAATTGGTATAATTAGCAGTCCATTTTCCTAGCACTAATTACTTAGACTCCGGAACTAGCTCACTAATTGAATCATATGTTCGACATTTTCTTAACATAAGTGCTTCATTTTCCGCAGTTTCCCATTAATTATCAAATTATCACGAGAACCAAATTATCCATACATTGGCCATAGCAATCCAAATTATCAAATATAGCAATACAAACAATAATAATAGTAATCAATCAAATAGGTATAGCAATACAATTCCTCAGATCAACCAAATACCCCCAACTATTTTACACCCCGTCTTGAATTTTAATGGGAATACGGTCCAGACGAGCTTGGTCGAGGCGATGACCTGCATTTTCTGTGCTTCCTGCCATTCAAAAACCATTACATTTCCCGGTCAGAACACACAATAAACTACAAAAACCAAATGACGCACAATTAGCTTCAAAACTTATCCTACTATTATTACTATATTGGTTCCGAATAGGAACGTTTATTGTGACCGCGCTTTTTACATCTACCACACGCAAGAGGTCTTTTGATAACTTGGGAATGAAGTCTATTAACCCGTCTACAACTAGGTTGCACTGAAACAACCGGGGGTAACACTTGGGGATCCTAATTAATAACGTGTGGAGGTGCGTCATTCATGTCGGTGTTGGGTATCGGGTTTATTGGGCGTATATATGCCTCTCTAAGGCTTGAAGTACGGTAATATGGATCACAATAGTCATAAACATTAAGTTTTTGGGTTAAAATGCACGCACAAGCATGCGGGCATGGGATTCTGTACATTTGAAAATACTGACAAGAACATGTACGATCTCTCATATTAACCCGGACGTTAATTTTCCCCTGAAAGACTTCAAATACTTATCCGTTGGATATATGCACGGGCATTTTCCGACCGACTTTGACGTTTACAGCCAGCTTGTCCTCAACGGCTGGACACAATACTGTCGTTACCTTTTCACTCTCTATCCGTCTGTCATTAAAATGTTTCATGAGCTGTGATCGAATCTTGTCGACCATGCCAACCACAGGAAGCGATCTCGCTAATTTCACCCAATTGTTCCATGACTCAGCAAGATTGTTGTTCATTTCCCTATACCGTCTACCGGGGAACATTACATTAGCCCAGCATGCCGGGTCAGCATTCAAAAGTCAACGCATAACGGCAATTCCGTTCGGAGAATCTCAATACACTTACGGAACTCGCTGAAATGAACAGCATATGCAACATTTTTCAGAATACCAATCCAATATTGTTTGCATCTTTTGGGATAGTGTTTCGAGAGAACCTACATTTATAAGAGAAACGTAATAATTTAGCAAGTATTATGTGGAATGTTAGTGCAGATATGTGGAATAGTTTCGGAAACATGTGGAATCAAATGGAAAAATACTGGATAATTATGCATAATCGTGAAACTATTAAGCGATTTTTTGTATTGATTCTGCAGAATGTAATAATTATTCCTGACTACCTATGTCTTGAAGTTGTCCAGTAAATGTCGGAGACAATAGGCATGATGGCTCCCAGGAAATACCAACGGTACGGCACAGAGTAGTCCCGCGTGCCGGTCAGAAAAAAATGTGTATTGAGTCCATTGTTGCTCACAAGATCCTGTAAGTGCATATTTCAGCTTGTGACAGAACCATTCCCAATTATCACTATTCTCAGCACCGACCACTGCATATGCTATCGTGTACATCTGACTATTTGCTTCGTTAGCTATGGCAGCGAGCAATGCACCTTTGAACTTGTTTTTGATAAACGTGGCATCCAAAAAAATCATTTTTCGACATCCATTGAGAAAATCGGTGATACATGCACTAAAGGCGATAAACAACTTTTGGAATCTTTTAGTTGCATGGTCAACCTCGAATTCTGCAATGCTTCCTGGATTGGTTCAAATCAATGCATCACAGTACCATCTGATTCGGTCGTATGAACCAAAATCAGACCCGTGGATATCGCGGACGGCTATTTCCTTCCCAAGCCAAGCCGAGTGGTATGAAATTTTACAACCGTATTCTAACTCAAAATCTTTCTCAATGTCGCATGGTTTTGTTTTTGGTTGGTATTTTACTTTTTCTACCACTAAATCTGCAACGAAATTTGCATCGGCTTTGGGATGTCCTTTTGACCTCAAACTATCTTCGCCGCAAGAGTGATGTAACTGAGGCATGCTCCTAGTGGCGAAAACTGAACCCCTTTTATTGACTGAGGCGTAAAACTTCCAGCCACACCATCGGGTCTTACGAACAGCATGTATCTTTCGAGTATTATTTTTTTGAATCGAAAATCGTGATTGATTGCGATATGGTAGTATTTTAGATGACACCTGCAGTCATTTTCATCCACGAATTCTTGTTTTACCCCGTGGATGCATTGACTCCAGACTTTGACACAGCTGGTTTGAAGGGCTCGGGATTGACGTATCGATGATGCCACTCCCTCGTCCGCTTCAAACCTTCATAGATCAGACAAAATAGAGTAAGAATTATGGTTTGAAGGAGATTCAATTATGTAGACTCAATGCTTAGTTAGGCATTTTAGGTTTTTAGAGCATCATAGGCAGCGCGCAACAGTTCTGCTCTGAACATGTCTTAACTTGCATTTTAAGGATTCAATTATGCAGAATCAAAAGTTAGTTACACATATTAGGTTTTTAGAGCGTTGATAGGCATCGAGCAACAATTCTGCTCTGAACACGTCTCAACTTGCATTTTAAGGTTTAAATTATGCATAATCAAAAATGAGCTACACATATTAGGTTTTTAGAGCATTGATAGGCAGCGCGCAACAATTCTGCCCTGAACACAGGTCAACTCTCATTTTAAGGATTCAATAACGTAGACTCAAAAGTTAGATACACATTTTAGGTTCTTAGCATTGATAGGCAACTCGCAACATCAATTCTGCTCTGAGCGCGGGTCAACTTGCATTTCAAGGTTTCAATTATGCAGACTCAAAGATAGGTACACATTTTAATTATGGTTTGAATGCAGAATATATTCCATTTTCAAGATTTCAGTTTCAGAAAATAAAGTACGCAGTCTATGGTTTTAGTTCGGAATTTAACAAAATCGATGTAAGATAACAAAGTGAGGGCTGATGCAATACCTGCAAGGATAAGAATGCACATCAGTCAATAGTAGTCTCATATCGATGATTACAACATTACACAACCTAATGACATCGATCATGTTCTTGAGATCTTGATCGTTAAACAGAGTGACCCACATTCCTTTCATATTTTTGGTCGTGTACTGAAGTTGGTGAGTAGCTATCGTGAATTCAGGCCATTTTTCAATGAGAAGATCCAATATACCACTTAATGTCATTCCCTCTGTAAATGATATTATATTCAGTTTTCCATTGAACCTAACACTAGCAATTAGCCTGGAAATGGCAATTTTATCGTTTTTCTCTGTCGCCGCAGCCCGCAGGTTGTGAAAACGGAGGGAAAGGAGAGAGAGAGAGAATGCAGATGAATTAGGTTTGGAGGGTATGAAACTTATGGGCAAATTGGTATTTTCACAAAATGGGTAGCAAAGTTAAAATTGAAACTTAGATTGGGCACCTAAGATGACCATTGAAAAAAGTGGGTAGCTTTTGTTGAGAAGGTGGTCATTTAAAGTAAATTTTCCCTTTTGTAAATACATAATGTAATATAACTTTATAACTTATTTTAAGTACAAGGAAAAAAATATAACTTCTTTCATGTTGTATAGAGTTTACAAACACTTAAAATTATAAGAAAAAAGAGTAGAACTGTATGAGTAATAATATCTCACGTGAAAGTCTATACAAGTCTTTGGAAAATTAAATGTATATAAAAAATTTGAGTTTGAAAGTAGTAAATAAGTATAATAGCTCAACTGGTAAGCTTTTTTTCTAACATTTTAATAGATCCCGAGTTCAAATCCTAATTTCAACTCTTTTTTACTTTTTTCTACCAATAAAAATAAATTGAAAATAGCAAACCGGCGGTCCGGTCCGGGTTTCTGATCCGGTTTTGACGGTTCACTCCAGTTTCAGTTCCTACTGGTTCTATGGGGTCTTCCGGACCGGACCAAGCTCTGGTCACCGGTTGAACCGGTCGAACCGACCGGTCTGATCCAGTTTTCAAAACACTGCAAAAATGTAACTAACAAATACCCGACTTTTGAAAATTGCAAATTGTGTTGCAAAAGGCTAAAATTGACAAATTTTCCGTTGTGGGACCAAAATCACAATAAGGTATGATCTTTTAGGATAAAAAATCATGAAAATTCTATTTTTGGTCCCGTTTGATTGGGACGAGGTTAAATTTAGTCCCATTATATTCAAAAATTCAAATATAGTCCCATAAGATTCAAAAAGTTGTCAGTTTTAGTCCTTCTGTTAGTTTTTGGACGGAAAATTGCACACGCGGCCGTTACCATGTTATTTTTTAATATTATTAATATAATAATAAAATTTAATTAAACTTATATTATAAAATTTTCTTCCTTATTTTAGTCAGATAAATTTTCATTTGAATCCACTATGTCAAAAATATTTGATAGGAATTAAAATATTAAATATAATTTTTAATAGATTTATGGAATATATTATTTTATCTTTATTTTTATTAACGAATATTCAATGCAATATGGATAACTCTAAAGTTTATTAAAATTTATTTAAAATTATTTTAAAAATAAATAAATTTTAATATTTTATAAATTAGTTATATAGTTCTATAATTAAGTGGGAGTTACAGATTTCTAATATAAACAAAAATATGGAATGTCAATAAATACATATGTAAGTTATAAAAATAATAATTAAGGAAATTAATTATAGAATAATCTACATGGCAAAATGGATCAATTCTAACTAATCCACTTCATTGCCACATAAACATATTTCCTAAAACATTCCACCAACTCATTTTCATATATATATATATATATATATATATATATATAAAAGTTCATTTTGCCATGTAAATTATTTCTATAAATAAGTTCATTAATTATTATTTTTGTAACTTACATATATATTTAATTGACATTCCATATATTTATTTATATTAAAAATTTTGTAACTCCTATTATGCATAAAAAAAATCTTAACTTTTACTGATAAATTCTATGTTATTTTAAATTCAGGGGACAATAGCCACCCAACTTTATGGGGTGGTATCGGCCCCGTGTGATTTCTTCAATCGAAAAAGTTTTATTTAACTGAGTTTTATTCTTAATATGTAATTTTTTTGAAGTTAGAAATTTTCTTTTTTTATAAACTTAAGTTCAAAAAATTCTAATTTTCTAAATTGATGGATAAATTGCAAAATTTCCCTAAATTAATTTTAGTAATTTAGTGTAATAGTGAAAACTGAAAAGTTGTTGATAATAACTATTTTATATAATATTGATATTAAAAATTTCAATCAAGAAATAATTTTAAGTAAATTTTAATAAGCTTTACTAATCATTATGGACTTTATATGTATGTGCTAAAAAATATACATATGATTGAAGAGGAGCTTAAACTATTTATAATTTAAATATAATAATTCAATTTGTACATGAAAGCATAGTATAGAAGAATTACTATTCAACAAATATTAACAATATTTGGGTAAAATATTATTTAGTTATATAATTAATACTTTTTTTATTTTGTATTCTTTTTATCTATCATGTAATTATTTTTCCAAAATTTCTTTTCATTATTTGTGGGGGTCACATAATTACATACATTTTTTAAAATATATGTTTGATTAAATTTTATTATTATCTTAATATTATAAAATAATAAAATAGTTGATTTTTTTTAGGAAAAACTCTAAATACATGTGTTTCATTTTCATTCTGTGGTGAAAAAATTATATTTTATTTCAATGTGAATAAATTGGTTAAGTTATTATATTTAAATATTAGTATTTTCATAATATAAAGAAAATTTCAATAATAAAATGAATATTATTATTACTTAATAATGAAATAATAATAAATTATTCAACAAAAAAATAATATCAAGCACGCAATAGTGCACCTACACGCCT
Source organism: Verbena officinalis (assembly GCA_958496215.1). NCBI lineage: Eukaryota > Viridiplantae > Streptophyta > Magnoliopsida > Lamiales > Verbenaceae > Verbena > Verbena officinalis. The sequence continues at coordinate 6,081,048 of OY292388.1, forward strand.
GCATCGCCGTTGTTTTTCGACTGGAAGGCCGAGAGCTAACTATCGAGACTTTGGACTATCCAGACACATACTTCGTGAAATGGTTCATGCATGTTTGTTGCCAGGAGCAACAAGATCAAGTTGGTAAGGATTAACCTTTCATTGCATTTCTATGGTCCATGATCATAAAGGGCCTCTTTACCATTCTGTATAAATGTACAAGAGATTCCAATCATTATTATATGGTCTCTTATAAATATTTTTTTATATTTTAATTATAATTTTAATATTTTTGTATTGATTGTGTGCATGAGTTTAAAAAAATAATATATATATATATATATATATATATATATATATATATAGATATAGATATAAAATAAGTTTTTCCTATATATAGTTCAGGATTATTTTATAAAAAGAATTATTTTAGTGTACGTTCCAAATTATGAATTATTTAATTATTTATATATTTTATTAATTATAAATAAATTTTCCCGTGCAACGCATGGGATAAATACTAGTATGCAGAGAAAGTTGATAATGGAGGTCAAATTAATGGATTGTATACCCTAAAAATTGAAATGGGAATTGGCTTACTATCCTTTAAGGACGACATACGTTTCTTCCTTAAAGGATACTAATCTTATTTGTTAATCTTGAAATATCAAGTTGAAAAACTTAAAATTATGTTACTGATAACATATAGTTTCGTTTACATTTTCAATGTGTTTGCTACCAACTTCAAGATCCTTAGCTGTAAACTGACAAACTGTTAATTGTTATTTAACAAATTCTAATTTATTAATATTTTCCTCTAGGTGAGTGCACTTGGCAATGTCAACAATGCAATAATCTGGAAATGCTTCCAAGATGAATCAAATATTCTGAAGTACTTCTAATCATCCCGTGAAGAATCGATGTAACATTGAGTTGAACGATTTCCTCGGATTAGTATCTCGTCTTTTATTTTTAGAGCTGAATTCATGGCGGATGTACTGCAATCGACCACCTCTAACATTTCAAGAGCCGAGCAATCTGCAAATACCGAAGGGATATGTCGCAGTTTGTAACAGTGCCTAACAATTAGGCACTTCAAGATGGGGAAGTTGGACCCTGTGATGCTAGAGGAGAATGTCCAGTTCTCAAAATCCATGTCTTCCAACGATAGGTGGGTGAGCTTGGGAAATTCATTTTGCTTCACTTCCCACTCGGGGCCTTGGAAGGCATACCTTAGCAATTTGAGAAATTCAAGGTTCGGCAATGCAGCAATCCCTCTCATATATTCCCATGGAAATCCACACCCACTCAAAGTTAAGAATTTAAGTAAAGAAGGAAAAGCCGGAACTGAAAAAGGACGAACTTGTGGCCCAATATCAGGATACATAACAACACATTTAAAGATAAAAAGCTTATCTAGAATGTCAAGATTACTAAAGAAACCTAATGATTCATCTTCCTCTGGTGGTGATTGAATTTGAACTTCTAATAACAAAATGTTTTTGATTCTTTCAAGAATAGTTCGAGTACAGCTGCGAGCACTCACATCTAAAAGTAAACGAAGATTTTCTAGGTGAAGATTAGAACCAAAAGGAGGCTCAGGTAGGTCATTTCCTTCAACCTGTAGATGAAGCAGATCTTTCAAATTCCAAATCTCTATAGGTAGATATGACGGAACTCCGTAGCACTTCAAATTGAGATACTGTGAAACAATCAAGACCTGAAGCTTTCGGAAATTGTGCACCATCGCTGGCAATTGTCCGTTATAGCTAAAAGCAAGGTACTTCAATTGAACTAACTTGAGAAATTCAGGTGGGAAAGTGTAGAAGCCAATTTTGAGAGCATCCAGTACCTCAAGCAGCTTGAAATCTTCTGGCCAGGCTTGTATTCGGTATTGAGGTTCTGGACCAAAATAAATAAGACTTCGAGCAGATGAATTCGAGTTACACTCAGACAAATCTTTGATGAAACGGTGGATGTTCTGTTGAATGCACAACCTGCGTTGTTGATTATATGAAGTGTCACCCCGTAGAAAACCATAATCAATTGTATCCTTACTTATTACAAGGAAGAACTTCTCCGTTTTAGCTTTTCTCACCAGAAAATCATGAAAGACTTCCTCAGATATTTTAAGACATGCAAACAAGAGTTCTCTATCATTTAGTAATATAACAAGGAAACCTCGGAAAAGAATTTCTTCATAACAATTCATTGCAACAGAGAAAAAGTTATAATTTGTACCCTCTTCCACAAATCCTTCAACAGCAAATAGGACCAGGAGCTTCAACAAAGGGATGGCATAATTGTATGGGAAAATTGCCATATAGAGAAGGCATACTCTTAATTGTGGAGGCAAGTGGTCGTAAGTGAGAGATACTAGTGCTTCTAAGAGGTCATCGTAACTCGCACATGTATCTATTGAAGACAATACTATCTCCCAGTACTCTGTAAGTGGGTTGGCACAAGAGAGTAGTTTTCCAACAATGAGAACTGCATGAGGAAGTCCTCTGCAACTTTGGACAATATCCTTTGCAATAACAAGAAGATGTGCAGGGCATGATTCACCATCAAAGACTATCTCCTCAAGCAGAGCCATGGTATCGTCATCACTTAGACGACTCAATAGATGAGGGTGACGAGATGGTGCTACATCCACATTCCTAGTTGTTAGCAGGATTCGACTTCCATTACTATAATTTGGGAATAACTCTTTAAAATCATTCCAGGCTGCAACGTCGCGTATATCATCTAATAAAATGAGATATCTTTTATGCTTCAAAGAATTGTAAATATGCTTCTCCAATTGCTCATTTGTCTTCTGATGGATTTCATTGCTCCAACTATGTAGATATTCAACACCTGGTTCATTTATCTCTTTACGGTTTTCAGAGCTCGACTTTTTTAGGGATGCTAGAAGATTTAGCAATTTATCGTGTTTGTCGTATTTAAGAGATACCTTAACCCAACAAATAGCATCAAAGTGTTCATTAATCAACAAATCCTGGAGAAGACAATGTGCGAGAGTAGACTTACCCATTCCAGCAATCCCAACTATTGGGACAACTTGGAGCCCATCAGATCCCTTCATCAGTCGATCCTTGAGTTCATTTATGTCTTTATCGCGTCCAACCACTGGATACCTCTTTAGGCAGTTAATCTCATCTGAACTTCTCCATACCGAGGCGCTTATTTTTCGGTCCAAAATCTGATGATTGAACTCCTCCATTGTCATTTCAGCAATTGACTTAACTTTTTGTATTACTCTCTCCAGGTCTCCACAGAAGCTCTTGTTGCCTCTTTCTACTTCTGATGGAGAAAGGAAGTGAGTTGACGAGAAGTCATGGGAGTCGAGCATGTCTTGAGCTTCATAAATTGCATCTCTGATGTGGATTTCAAATTCTCTTTTGACCTCTCTGTTATCCACAAGAAAAAGTTTCAAAGAACCAACACCTTCAAGGAGCTCTGCGATTTGTGGGTGTGGGTCATTAGGATTGATGTTGAGTTTGGATAGAGTATTCAAAAGAGAAACCACAGCACCATAAGCAGCCATATGATCTCCGATCTCTCTCTCTCTCTGATGTCTCTCCTCACACAAACAACAACAAAAATATATATAGTTGAGCTTATTCTCTTAATTTCTGAATGGTTATTATACGACAAACAATCAACTGAAGAACAACCACATTAAACTCAAGAGAAATGAGAATAGAACAAGCAACGAGTCTGCAAGTGTCGATAACAAGTAAATGTGAAAGGGAAAAGTCAAAAGATTCCAGTATAGTAATAAAACCATTAAGTCACATCGATCATTTAATTGTCGCATTAAACTAATCTTATTTGTTAATCTTGAAACATCAAGTTGATAAGCTGAAAATATTTTATACATATGTCACCAACTTTCAAGAACAGTTGTTGTATAATGACAAAATGTTAATTGTTAGGTTACTAAGTTCTAATATTTGTTGTGGATTCTTGGCTCAGTAGCTAGAGGGAAAACTCATATAGGAAGAGTTAGAATTGCAGTATAATTGATTTAATAGTATTTAATAATCTAATTATGATTGATCTAATTAATAGATATGCATGCTTTAATTGTTGAGTCATTATTTTTTAAAAAATAATTAATTTGTTATGATATAGTCGTAGTCTTGTTTTGTTTTGTCGAGTGTGTTTATTTCTGTGAAGTATTGTGTGTGGTATGTGCGTGAGTATAAGTGTTCGTGTTCGCGTGAGTCCCATTAATCAAACTCAAACCATGTCCCACTGTGTCGATCATTGTTATCAGATAACTGCCCAACAAATTCTCTGCCGGATATGTCTAGAGCGGCTTCAACCTGAACGAAAATCAAATTGAAGATCGAAACCCTCTCAGAGAAATTTAATAATTGCTTTCTATAAAACTTAATTTCATCAAGCAATTGAAGAACCCAAACAAATTTCGAGACGAGCGGCAAAACCCATCTCCTAGAAAAGCACAAAATATATATAATGCGTAACTTGGCTGAACACTATTTCAAATTGGTTACCGGGTTTTCAGTCGCCTCGAACTTGGATTCGTTCCTCGAACTCATTTTTGCCAAGCCCTTAATTTATTTTAAGCTCTTTCGAAGAAAGCACAGTGTTAAGGTGACGTTACACAAAAAGGCTCTCTGCGGATTTTTATGAACTTGGAGATTTGTTTGCTGCTGACACAATGTTTGGCAAACATTAAGTTTGAGAGGCTTTGAGCTTCGGCTTTTCTTTCCGTTTTTTCTTAGTTTGGTTTTAGGATTTGGGTTTTGGATTGGGAGAATGTTTTGCAGAGGGATTCAAGTAAGTAATTTATTATTAATATGATTTTTTATAGGGTTAACAATAATTGTTTTATCAGAACTGTTACGATTTTTAGTAATTTATCATCTAAATGTCTTTATAGTATTTTTAAATTAGCTAGAAAAAATCACGCACTACGTGCGTATAGCATAATTATTATATTTATTTTTGCAAGCATATTTATAAAAATTATGAATATATGAAATAAAATATAAGTAATTTTTTGTATATTTATCATGTTTAAATATAATTATATATATTTTAATTGTTAGCACATTTAATATCTTGACAGAAGTTCTAACTATATAGGTAGATTTTTATATATATTTTTATATTTTTTAAAAATTTGAAGTTAATTATTTTGTTCATTGATTGTATATTTTTATTACTTAATAATGACTGGGAACATGTTTAATTTTTATTTAATTTTGATAGGTAATGATACATGTTTCAAATATTACTAAAATGTGTAAATTGTTATATCTATCAAAATTAAGTTTACAAAGTAACAATACTCAATAAATATTGGTTTAAGTTGAATATAGTAAACACTAAACCTATAGAGTAACTAACTTTAATTTTTATGTGATTTTGGATTATCAGTTTTAATTGTCTCTTTACTCTATCTAATTCTTATCATTATTTTTTTCTCTCTTATTTTCTTAACTTGTTTTTTTATGTTTTCCTCCGTCTTATATACATTTACATTTTTACCTAGTCTATTAAAATAAATTTTAAGTTATTATTAATATCATTTTAACAAACCAACTTTTTTATTTTTTTTCGAAGAACCGGTATGAGCGCATCGTAGGGCTTTTAACGAGAATCCCATCTCATATATAAATTAAAACCCAAATCCCAGTCAACAAACACAAGAAGCCAAAATCATAGCAAGAGCTAATCCCTACATCCGACATAAAACCTGTTAAACCATGGGCAGAATCCTAAAGTACCACCAATGATCCAGCAAAACCACCAATGATGCTTGTAATCAACATTTCTGGACCAATAATAGTGCCACTGCATGTGATCATTCAACTCCAAAACTTAACAAATCTCCTAGACCAACTTAAGCCGGAGATCAGCTCATTAGTCTCTCTAAAATACCAAAGTTTGTACTGCCAATTAGACTTTCGAAAAAGCCTTTTGTAATTATCCAGAAGCGCCCACATATTCCCACAAATCCATATCATATGATAGCATGGGTAATGATCCATTAGAATATTCAAATTGCTCGCATCCTCTAATTTTTGAGTATCTACGTCATTTTGAGTGAGGGTAAGTGTTTGACGAGATGTGGGAGTCAATCATGTCTTGAGCTTCATAAATTGCATCTCTGATGTGGATTTCAACTTCTCTTTTAACCTCTAATAATGAATTAATGCATATTCAAGGAAAGTAAAAAAAAAAAGAAAAAAAAAGGACTATCCTAATTTTTTGTGCAAGGAAAACTATCTTAATTTTAAGTAGGAAATAAATGATAAACCGCATAATTTTAGGCTAAATAGAAATTTAAAACGTAATCCTATTACATATTACTCCAATTCAAACTTCAAAACTGTTATTTCAATTTGCAATTTAGGAAACACGTTTAAATACACTAAATTTCCAACTAATATGAATTTAATGATACAGACCAATGAGGTATCTTTATTTTAATTAAAAAAAACTCAAAAAAATCACAAACTAGTATTTAGATCAAAATCGAACAATTAAGTCATGAGACCGCTCTCAAATATAATATAATATAGATAGATAATTAAATTTAGAGCCTACTTTTCAGTTTTCAGGTTCATCTGTGATTTAAACGATTTTACAATAACATAAACACGAGTCTTCCTTTTTATCTTCTCAACTATTAACAACTTCAATTTGAAAATAAAACAAAATTCAACTGTAGGAAGAGAATTTCAAAATTGTGGCACACTCCTCCACTCCTCCTTCACTCTCTGTAAACTTGTGAAAAATAAAACCACAAGCCCCAATCAATTTCTGAATTGGATTGCGGATCAATCGGGATCGAGTATTGTAGGATGGCAGCGAAGCAAATGGAGGAAGTTCAGAAGAAATTAACTGTGTTGAATTACCCTAGAGCAAATGCACCTGCCCAGTCTCTCCTCTTTGCCGGCATGGAACGCTACGCCCTTCTTGAATGGCTCTTCTTCAAGTATATACACTATTTATGTGCGTTATACTTGAATATAGTTTGGTATCAACTTTCTGATTCTTTGGGTTTTTATTTGCTGAATTGTGCAGATTATTGGGTGATAAATCCCCATTTTCACAGCAGAATCTACAAGGTGATGCTGTGGATCGAGACGAAGAAACCTCTAGGATACAGTGTAATGTCCTTTTTTTGAACTTTTCAGAACACTATGGTGTGATTTTACTTCAAATGGGGTTTAGCAAGTTTGTCATGATCAGTATTTAGGATCCTCCTCCTCCTCCTCTTTTTTTTTTTTTTTTTTTTTTTTTTTGTTGTTTTGTTTCATGGAGTATGAATTGATGAAATTATTTGCGAAGTTGACTTTGTGCTGCGATCATCTGCTAATTTTAGAGGATATTTTGATTGGATTTCTCGACATAAATACATGAATTAATCGCGAAGCATCTTCCTCTGTGTTTCCTGAATTGTTGCAGATTTGGCAGAGATTGCGAAGTTTCTGGGTATTACCACTACTATAGACACTGAAGCCATCCAAGTAAGTTTAGTTTGTGTTCAGTCGATTTTTTAGCCTTCATTGTCTCCAATTTTATAATTATGTCACATATCTTGCTCAAATCTTGCATGACTTATGTTGATGCTCAATGCGGGAACTCCCCCAATCAAGTTTGCTGTTTTATATTTAGTCTTGAGGAAACAATCTAGAAATTAAAAGTCCACCATTTTGTTGATCCAACCTATGCATGTAGATTTTGTTGGCAAATAGGCATTCATATTTCTCCCCAACATTCCCTATCATGAGCATGCTAAGTACACGTATTTCTTGTTGGTGATGCATGATGTAACTTGCCATTTAGGGGCGAGGGAGTTATGAAGATCGTACAGAAATGCTACGTCTTATTGTAGATCTCGTGGAGGCAAGCATATATGCTGATAATCCTGAGTGGAGGTGGATATTTCTACCTTTATTCCGTCTCAGTGACAAGTGTATTATAAATTTTATTGTCTCTTTAAATTTAAACATGATACTAATTTTAGTCACTTTTTCTTTTTCCAGTGTAGATGAGCAAGTTGCTAAAGACATACAACTAATAGATGCGATAGCTGAGAGACAAGCTCAAATATTTTCTGAAGAATGCAAGTTGTTTCCTGCAGATGTGCAGATCCAATCTATATATCCATTGTAAGACTTAATTCTTATTCAGATTGTTGGTCTCATTGCAAGGCAGTAACTGCTTTGAACTTCACTTTCAGAGTCTTGGACTCTGGGCCTCATTACTAGCGTCTTTGAATTCCATTATACCTATAATGTATGGATGCCCTCATTCTTTAAACTAGCATAATCTTACAAAATGTTATCTGGCTTAATTGTCTTTCTAACTAACATAATCTTGCAGAATGTTATATGTTTTAATTGTCTGGCTACCTAGCATAGTCTACAAAATGTCAACTATTCAACTTGGTTTATATGACAGTAGCAGCCATATGTGTTCTTTTATTATAGGTGTTCTTTTAGAGATAAAGAACATGGAGGTCCTTTGTTTATATTATTCTTTTTCCTGTGTGGTTGTGGTGCTTTACTTCTTGTAGTTAAGATTTCTGATTATGCAAACTGTTGTCCGTTATTATTATGGCTGCTTTATAAGCTTATTTGTGTAGTTTATCAGATTGTTGTTGGCTTCCAAAACTAAGTTGGTTGGTTTTCCAATTATTTAGATGTTGTTACTTCTCGATTCCATATCATAGTATGAGTAAAATTGGTCTAATTTTGTACCAAAAATAATAAAAAATTGGTCTAATTTGTTTGCCGAACTGTTCAAAGTGAGAATGTTTGTGTCTCCTTTAGAAGATGCATCTATTTGCAGAAATCGTTTTATTATTATATGTCTTTAATTCTTTAGCAGATATAGTGGACTTTCTAATTCCCTTAATCAAAGTTTACTTGTAGGCCAGATATATCTGATTTGGAGAAACAGCTTTCAGATCAATCAAACAGACTTCTGAACCTTCAAGAGATGGTTGATGATCTAGCTTCAAAGGTTCTTGTCAAGCTTTCATCACTGCCTTCTATATAATATAACTTCACCTGATTATGGTATTAACATCATCTTTTGTATGCTTTAATGTGAATGAGTGCTATTGATCATCATAATATCACCTTCTGTAGCATCCCTATAATCCCGATGAAGATTACATGGAGATTGAAGCCAAGCTAAGGGCACATCTGGAATCCTTTCTTGAAACAGCAAGATCTTTTAATACAATATACACCAAGGTTTGCTTTCAGTTAATGATCTCAGGCTGCATTGTGTAGCTTAGCTTGTACGCCTGTTGCAATAATTTCCTCTAATTTCTATTCTCCCAAAGTTAATAAGTAATAACCTTTGGAAATGATCACGTGCATTTCAATTGTCTGTATCCTTACTTTAAAATTATTGGAAAAGCCGGAGATAAACAAACTTACTTTTGGAATTTCAAGATGTTAGCTGACTTTGAATTTCCTTTCTATAAGAAATTTATACATTTATAGAGAAGAGTGTCTTGAGGCTGGTATAAAGGTAGCCTAGAATTTCAAAGGTGTTGGCTGGCTTATTTTTCAAGATTGCCCTGGTAAATTATCAAATGAAGTTAAATCTCAATTTAGCTTGATAACAAAATTTAACTATCAAGTCGTATGTTCCTTGGGTCAGCTCTAAGGATGTACACTGCCACACTCTTGTACTCCTATCCTAAGTTTGATCTATTTATTATCTTAACAACAATTCAGATATGGAATCTTTTTCTTGTCACAGTTGACTATATTCATAACATTAGGGCCATAAATAAATATTGAATGTAAATTTAATCATAGGGGTCAATTTGTACTATTACTCTTACTAACAATGCATATCGAAGTATATGCTGTTTGTAGATGTTCTTGCTGAATTATTAGCTCTGTATAGGAAATACGTCCCTGGACACATATGATGGAGGTCCCACAACTCCATGGTTTTGGACCAGCTGCAAACAGATTGTTGGAGGCATATAAAATGCTTTTGAAGGTACCTCAATTCTGCTTCCCGTCCGTTGAATAAATAAATTGTTAGTCATTATTGAGAATGCTATCGAACTAATGAAGTTTTAACTAGAGTTGGACAGTTGTTGAATTTCAAGTGTTTTATGATAGAGGAGAGAAGATTCCTTTGATTCAGTCAGGGAAACCACGGCCAGAACTTTTCAGATAGTTAACTAAAAAATATGGAATATGTTATTGAATGTTTTTTGGTAATTAGAACTTAGATGTATGATGAACAACTTTAAGCCATTTCTTTCTCTTTCTCTGTTGCAGTTTTTAGGAAACTTGAAGAACCTTCGTGATTCTCACGCAGCAGTAGCGGCTGGGTCTTCTGAAACAATTGCAGGCGAGCCATCTTCAGTTATGAGAATAATTTCAGAGTGTGAAACAGCACTGACATTCTTGAACCGTGATTTGGGAATTCTTTCTGCTTCTATTGCTCGTGAAAAGGGCGAGGAGGCGTCTTTGTAGTTACACGTTGTCATGACTCAAAACTGACGGAAGAAACACTTCTTTTCATATATAATGGAGTGGGGTCGACATTTCTATTGTGCATTTCATTCTTTAGTTACTTCAGAAGATTGTGTTGTGATGTATCATTAAATTTCTTGTCGGTTTTTGGACAGCTGATTTATTCAGTAATTCAAATATGCTGCAACATTGACTATGGCTAGTGAAGTGAAACCCTTTTTTAATGCTTTGATTTGTCACTTTTAAAAGATACGAAAAGGGTGTTACCTGTATTTAGTACTTTGATCTGCACTTATCTGTATTATATATATGTATATCTATAATCTCCCGTTGTAGATCTTTTGCAGGTGCTGTATTTATTGTAAACCTATGGCAGTTTTCGTTTCAGCTTGTATAACTATCTTCATCTTAACACCTTCTGTTTTCCTTTTTTACATTTTCTCTTACAGAAACCGATGGTTTCGGCACTGACCTTACCTACAGAGACTCTACAGCAAAATACTTTGACCTTACCAACAAAGCCATACAACGCTAGCTCCAAGAATCGTGCTCGTTATTTTGCTTTCAGGTCACTTCACTCAACTCAGCTTATGCCTTCCGATGGAGATTATCTGATGAAACTATCATTTGGGACACCAACCTTTCAGATCAATGGCATTGTTGATACAGCCAGCACTCTTACATGGATTCAATGCGCCTCATGTACCAATTGTTTTCCTCAGAAACAGCCTCTCTTCACACCCGAGAAATCTCCAACTTACAAAATGGTGCCAGGTAAATCAAAACTCTGCAAATCTGTGGGAGGAAGTTCTTCTATTCGAGGAGACAACATATGTAGATATTCTTTGACTTACGTGGACAGGTCGTATTCTCATGGAGTTCTTGTAGGGTGGTAAATGTAAGGTTTTTCAGGGTCGTATTTGTAAGGTTTCAAGATTTTTTTGTATTTTCAAGAGAGTATTGTAAGGTTTCAAGGCTACCGTGACCTCATGGTAGGCCTGTTAATGGGTGGTCAATTACCCACCCAAGACCTATATCCAAGTTATCCCAACATACCCATGCTCAGGTTACGTACTTTAATTATTATACTCTCGTATTGATCTAAACTATATGAGATACAAAATTATTTTTTATTCTCTAAAATTTTATTATTATCACCCTATATCATATATTTTTATTAATAGAATTAAAGTTTTCATTACCAAATATCTATGACACAAAAAATTTCATTATAGCTAAATAAATGAAGTGGTGATAAATTTATAACAAATTATACAAATAAATTTAATTATAAATTAAATATAATTATTTATTTACTATATTATATTTATTTATATAATATTTTTTATAAATCTTATTGAAGTTGGTAAAAATAAGGAATATATGTGTGTAAGACAAAACATGTTAGAGAAAGAGGGCGAGAGGCAATTTGGGCTTCGAAATCCAGCTTTAATTGAGCCACATTGTTTTTCTCAGGTTAGTTATAATCATATTTATGGGTATAGCAGTGCTTGCGGTCTTTATTTGGTTTGTAGGATCAATTGCAAGAGGATTGGTGTAAGGAGGTGCTTTGGTTCTATGGATTTAATCTTGGCCAATAGTATCTTATGTTACGGGTTTAACTGTATAAGATGTTGTGGCTTTAGCTAATAGTAATTTTTGGTATTTGACGGAGAATCATGTATAAGTTGCCATGATCTTAAACCGGTATATGATAAACCTTAGGGCGTTTGGCGCTGACCATGAATGCAAGTATGCAATAATCCTATGGTAGAAGAGAATGATGATTCTTCAAGCAACCATAGTTTTCCTTATTTTTAGATTAAAAGGCCCAGCTGGGCGGGTACGAAACTCGCGTCCTTTTATTGGACGGCCTATTTGTGTAATTTATTTTTTGTTGCATTCGAGCTCTTTGACATACTTTGTGACTGATATATTTTTTGGACTTTTCAATTTGAACTTAATTAATACGAGATAAGGTTCTCTTAACCCTATGATCGATTGACCGATTCTTAATTAAGAAGAAAATATTAGAGAAAGAGGGAGAGAGGTAGAGAGAGAGACGTGTCAGTTGAAAGATGAAACTTTGACGTGAACTTGTGCATTAGCCATTAGGCATTCACCATCGGGTATTAGTTGGGAATTGGGTATTAATTGGATCCAGACCCAGACCCAATAAAATAATTTTATTAGGTCTGGGTCTGGACCTAAGTAACAAGTATGGGCATAGGTCTCTGGGTCGGGTAAATACTCGCCCATTGACAAGTCTATCTCAAGGTATTTGTCGTAATTTTTTTTTTTTAATTTGAAGAAGCAAGAAAGCAGCTCATGATTAACTAAAGACCTAGGCGAACTTGGGTTTTATTCGTTGTTCTATTTGTTAATTAAAGAGCTCATAAACCAAGATGTACTAACATGTACATTTTTCTTTGAGTGTGACTTTCAACAATGCATATATATAAAACATACTAAAGATAATTAAGTATTCTAAAAGATTGATGATTTATTTATAGTGTAGATGCATTAATGTGCATGGACAAACATTTAACAATTCAAAGACTTAGGCTAATTTTCAAAACGTGACATGCTTCTTATTATTATTATTATTATTATTATTATTATTATTATTATTATTATTATTTTGGTAATTATGCTTAAGTGGTCTCATATTCTATTTTGTTTTGTTTTTGGTTGAAGGTCTCGTATTGATACTACTTAAAACAACAATTGCACGATTCTTGATATTTTTAATAAATTAAAAATGTTACATAATCTGAAAGTTTGCTTAATATATGAGATCTAAGTTACATTTATACAAAAGTTCCTCGGTCACTGGTGCGAAGTCACGATCTAAAGTTAGGGGTGTACTATAAAATATTCAGGGAGTCACATAATGAGAAATATACTATATATTACGTAATAATTTCAGAAAGAGAAAAAAACAAATTTACCTCCTGAACTTTAACGATTTTTACAGTTTGCCTCATCAATTTTTTTATTGTTACTAAATGCCTCCTAATCTTCACGGGAATTACAGAATGCCTCCTACGATGTAAATCTGGCAGAATATTCAACTTTTATTCTCTCACGTGACTTACACGTGATTTTTTGGGGCTTTTTTGTCATTTCCATCCCCAACCCACCCAAATCTATTGACCCGCCCCTAACCCGCCCCGAAAATCCACGGCATACCACCGCATCCTCTCCGAACTCGTCACCCAGGAAATCAATCACGTAATCCTCATCTTGCGTTATCGAATGCATGCACGATTGATTCAGTACTGGTTTATCTCCATTCACCAAATCCCTAAATCGTCCCTTAATCCACTCCCCACATGTATTTATGAGCACGGGCAGCGCCGCCCACGTTCGATCCTCAGGCTCACAGGCGCGGTCGGCATGCACCGTGATTTTGATCAGTCTTGGGAACTCCAACGACGGTGTTCCGTAGATGTATGGCTCGCCGTAGCTCACGAATGTAGGGAACCCGCTCTATCGTGAATTTACCTCCGTACCCTTCTTTGATCTTCCAGTAATGAACTGTGGTCTCCAATCGCTGAATTGGAAGAACTAAGACTCTAACATAAGCAATCAATTTTCTGGTCCAAGTTCCCGCTGTGATTACGCATTTTCTGCCCCTGTAAATTTTACTGTTAGCAACAAAGTTTAGGGTTAAGTTTAGATGTGAGCGGGTTAGGGGCGGGTCAACATATTTGGGCGGATCGGGGATGAAAATAATGAAAAAGCCCCTAAAAAAATCAGGTGTAAGTCACATGAGAGAATAAAAATAGAAAATTCCGCCGGATTTACGTTGGAGAAGGCATTCTGTAATTTTCGTGAAGATTAGGAGGCATTTAATGACAAAAAAAAATTGAGAAGACAAACTGTAAAAATAGTTAAAGTTCCGAAGGTAAATTTTTTTTTTCCCTTTCAGAAAATATACTACATAAATAAAATAACTTTAAAGTTATATGTGCATACTTGCATGTAGCTCGGACATTTATAGTAACCATTTATAGATCTGTTGTCTAATTAACCAGTCTAGATATTTCAGGCATTTTTATGATTCATACGTCATTTGCCGCCTCATGTTTAACTATATTTATTAATCCAGTTAAATGTAATTAGGTGCACATTCAACTGGAATAATAAATATAGTTAAATGTGCACCGAACTCGATAATTAGGCATTTGCTAGTGACGATGAGTTACACTAGTAATTAAATATTACAGTGTACCACAAGACTAACGTGTTCATGGATGGATCATTCACATTTTAATTTCGGATTCACTAAATCGAATATATATATATATATATGAATCCTTTCAATCGAATTCAAAGAAACGTCAATAATTTGTAAATAGTTACACTCACATATTTTCAGATTTGGCCTAGTAATCACTCAAAACGAACACTGAAGTTTGGAATGTTACAAGAAACATATATAGTACTATGTCCAAGAATTCTAAATTTCAGGACATCCATTTGAATCCCGATTTTGGGGCATAATGTGAAAGTATTTTTTATCATTGAGGTTCTCAATCGGTGATTAGAGAATTTGCCAAAATTTGAAGTATATTTACATAATTAAGGCCTAATTGCATTTTTTGGTCATGTAACTATCCGAAAATAGCATTATTAGTCCTAAGGTTATTTATTTGTGATTTTAGTCATATAATTTCCAAAATATTGCAATTTTAGTCCTGTAATTTCTAAAATATTATAATTTTAGGCCTGCATTATCCGGCAAGGAATTGGAATCCGGCGAGCATATGACTAAAATTGCAACATTTTGGAAATTAGAGAACTACAATTGCAAAATGAAAAACTTTAGGACTAATAATGCTACTTTCGGATAGTTAAAGGATAAAAATGCAATTTGGCCGTAAATGTAATTATACCTAATTATAGAAGTATCACTAACAATAATACTTTAATGATCAGATTTTATCACTAAGTAACACTTAGAACAAACATTATCCTTAAGATTAATAAAATCTAACATATTATAGTTTTCAAAGTTATTTTGTATAATATTGAAGTTTGGAAAAATCTTTTAGGGTGAATTACATTGGGGTCCCTGACGTTTACCATATTTATATCTAGGTCTTTCTAGTTTCATTTTTTACATCCTAGTCTCTCGTCAGTTCGGTTAATTTTCTAGTACCGTTGTGTTCGTCTCATTGAGAGGATGAATTTGGACTATAAATTTGTCTGATTTGGTGAGAAACGACAAAGTTACAAGCTTAAGAAATTTTCCTTCAATTGTGTGTATAGTTCAAATTTCCCGTTTTTTCACCAAATCAAACAAAATTATAGTCCAAATTCATGGTCTCGATGAGGCGAACACAACAGTACAAGAAAATTAACGGAACTAACTAACGATTGATCGGTCAAGAAACTAGGATATAAAAACCGAAATTAGAGAGATTTAAATATAAATATGAAAAAACTCAGGAATGAAGCAAATCTTTTATCTACAAAATGTGGAAGTTCAATGAATTACAAGTCGTAGGAACAGTAAGTTATTAGTTGTAAGCTGTGTGAGCACAAACTCCTATTGTTCAATTCATTAAATGCTGTTACCTCAAACTAGTGAAAAACATTATTTCGATCTTCTAAATTAAGCCTAATGTTTCGACTTTACATTAGATTGAGGTCGACGAAATTAGTTATTGAAAATGCCCTTTAATTCGGTGACAGTGAAAAGACCTTAGATATGGAAAAAAAAAAAAAAAAAAAACACTATATTTTAATAGAGAGACTAAACTGTAATAATTAGTTTAAATATCAAGGTTAGTAGATGTAATTCGCCCTAGCTAATTAAAAATTAATCAGCATAATATTTTGGACTTCTTGAACGAGCAATTGATCATGTGCCATCAATACACAATTATATAATTTGGTATGTTATTAATGCTAGTGAAGAACCAAATATTTTCCTTTTCCTTTTTCTGTTATTGCTAAATTAGTATGATATTTTAATATTGATTTCATATGCTTTAAATTAATTGAGATAATTGAAGGTCGTCTTAAAAATTGTTGGGATTTGAAATTAATTATAGGGCAAATTACATTTTGCATCCCTCAATTATATTTCATGTCGCATTTATCTCCTTGAACAATAGAATGTAACAAATTCTTCCTCAATAAAATATTTAGACTATATTATTCTTACATTTATAGACATATATATTTAAGTATTCTACTTTAAATTTAACTAAAAATATGTTCCTAGCTACCAAAATATTTTGAAATAAATATATGAAAAGACATAACCTAATACTAGATATTAAAATAGCGTACATGTGATTATATTATATATTAAATATGAATTAAATTAATTTAGAGAATCTTTATTTAGTTTTGATGTAGAAAAATTAAAATAATTGGTAGCTTAAGGAATATATTTATATTTTAGTTGTAAAAATAAATTAGTATAACAATAATACACTTAAAGTTTGAACATAGAAAAAATTATAGTGATTCAAATTAAAGATAGTAATTTATATCTACTATTTTAGACGAAGTTTAACGATTGTAATTTAAAAAAAGAAATATTTTTTATTATTTTGAGTTTAATTTAACATGTTCTTTTAATCCAAACCTAATATGTTTAACTAAATTTTTGGATAGGAGTAAATAAATATATATTTTTTCTTTTTTGGTTCTAAAATAAATATATGTTTGGCGTAGCTTGAAAAAATAATATATAACTCACCTTAATTAACATATTCATCTTTATTTAGAAAGTTAATAATAAAAGGTCACTAACTTAGTCTAAATCTAATTTAAATTATCTTTTCACATCCATGTTATTTAACTTTGAATATTGAACCATTAATAATTAATTTTATATATTTAAATTAAAAAAATAATAATTTAGGTTTATTTAAAGTACAAATTAAAAAAGTACATGGTAAATAGTAAATATGAATATCTATTTTTTTTTATTTTTTTTTATGGAACCGATGCGAGTGCATCGTAGAGTTTTTAACGAGGACCCCACCTCATATATAAAGACGGAGAAACGTCCCAATCAACAAAACATGAAGGCAAGAACATGGCAAGAGATAGGCCATGGTTCGGCACAAAATAATCCTATAAACTCTAGTGTCCAAAATATGAATATCTATTTCTATAAGCCTAAGGGCAATTTGGTCTAAATATTTTATTGAGGAGGGTATTTGTTACATTTCATAGTTTAAGGGGTTAAATGCGACGAGAAGTATAGTTCAAGGTGCAAAGTGTAATTTTCCATTTATTATATTATGGATGGAATTAAAATTATATCTTGGAAAATAAAATAAATCATATAATAAGGAAAATAATATAATAAAAACACAATTATTTAAGTACAGGGGCATTTTCGTAAGTAGATAATTTCAATTTAAACAGTCCCATTTTCAAAATTTAAACTTTTTTATTTTTTTTTACAATTCAATCAATTACAAGCACGCTGAATAACTCATCCTATACGCAGAAATACATGCTAAGAAACTACACAACAAACTATCACTAAAAACCAATACTTCTACATAGAAGACTAATGCACATAGTCGTGAAACTCGAACCCATGACCTCAAAGTCATGAGACCTACTCCTTGTTGCTCGTCCAAGGATCCTGGCCAAAATTTAAACTAGAAATTGATGAACTACGCTTTATCACATATTACTGTTGAATTTATTAGTACCTATAAGATCGAGTTGTCAGAGTTACATTTCACTACCCATTTTTTCGGCTCGAAATTTATTTCAGGTATCAATGGAAATGAATATGTTGGAAAAAGCCTAATTAAACTAAACTTTTATATATAAAAATTCAGTGAAAATAAGTTTTAACCCAACATTCAAAGAATTGTTCTCTAAATTTTCCTCCTACTAAAATTGCCCAATAGTACCTTTTATATATATTGTAGTTTAAAATATTTTCTTTTAAATACTTTCAATTGATTAACATAATGGATGATTTTAATATATTTATTTTTTAACCATTAAGATATATAATTATTATGAAGTTATGAACCATATGTATTTCCCCAAAAGCTTAAGATATATATAAGTTATAATTAATGACGTACAGAATTTAAATTTTTTAAGAAATGGTAACGTAAAGAAAGATTGAAAAATTGCTAATAATTTTTTTTTCTGCATTTAAGTTAGTATACACAAACAAATTAACTAGTTTCAATTACATAAAAGAAAAATAATAATAAAGAACTTAAGGCAACTATCTTAAATAAATAAGGTAAAAAATGGTGACTCATGATTTATACAAAAGTGGTTTTCGGCCCTGCAATAAAGAGAAAAATACGTTCTTAAATTAGTACTAATTTTAGTATTATATTTTCTTAAATTGGGAAACAAATCTTTTAACTGAAAAGGAAATGGGGACATATATTTTCAAATCCGATAAATAAGGAAAGAAAACATATTTTTTGGGATTGTATTCGTAAATTAAAGTACCCTTTCTATCCACATATTCATTATCATGATATTTAATTATATTTACCAACATTAATTGTACACACATAACTATATATATTTGTACAGGTGTATTTATTGTTCACAGTGTATTTTTTTAATTTATACTTTAGATTTTACTTAATCAATATTTTCAATTCACAATATATAAAATTAATTAATAGTTAAATATTCAAAATAAAATAATATGGATGAAATGACTAATTAAATTAGATTCATATTAAGTAATGACTTTGTTATTCTTAACTTTCTATACAAATATGAAAATGTTAACTAATTTGAGTTATATATTTTTTTAAACTAAATCAAACATATATTTATTTATCTTTATAAGAATATTTAGTTAAACATCTTAGATTTGAAATTTAAATAAAAAGAACATGTCAAATTAAAATCAAAATAACAATAAAAAAGTATTTCTTCTTTAAAATCTACAACCGGTAAACTTCTTCACCAAAATATAAATTCCTTAAGCTACCAATTATTTTTTCTACATCAAAACTAAACAAAGATTCTTTAAATTAATTTAATTAATATTTAATCTATAACATAATCACATGCTATTTTAATATTAAGTATTAGGTTATGTTTTTCTATATATTTATTGAAAACTATTTTGGTAGAAACATGACCAAATTGCATTTTTGATTCTGTAATTATCCGAAAGTAGCATTATTAGTCATAACGTTTTTCATTTTGCAATTTTAGTCCTGTAATTTCCAAAATGTTGTAATTTTAGTCATGTGCTAGCTGGATTCCCAATTCCTTGCCGGATAATGCAGGACTAAAATTGCAACATTTTAGAAATTACAGAACTAAAATTATAATATTTTGGCAATTACAGGACTACAATCGCAAAATAAAAAACCTTAGGACTAATAATGTTATTTTCGGATAGTTATAGGACCAAAAATGCAATTAGGCCTATAAACATATTTGTAGTTAAATTTAATGTAGAATTCTTGAATATATAAATGATATAAATATATATATATATACAAATCTAATGGTCATACGTACATTCTAATTATTTTATTGAAGAGGTATTTGTTACATTTCACATATAATTCAAGAGGATAAATGAGACGAAAATATAATTCTGAGGGTGTAAAGTGTAATATGCCCACCTTAATGGTAGCTGATCATAAGACCACTATTCTATCTTCAAAAATAGTGTTTTTTAGAAATTAAACAACACCGCGATAGTATTAGTATCTCACACATTTAAACATAATTAATGTGTTTAATATATATATATATATCAAAGCAAAGGAGCAAATTAAATTTACAAAAATTAAAATTCCTCTCAAAATACAAAATTTCTATCTTGATACGTAACACAAATTACAAACAACCCCCAATAGGTTGAGAACCAGAAAACTATGAACACCAAATACATGAAAAATGCATGTAGAAAAAGCTAGCAATAGCAACCCCCTTTCCCCTTCCTTCCAACCCCCACTTCCCCAACTTTGCCTATTTAAACAAACTTCTCTTCTCCTCATTTTCCCACAAAATCCAACAATCTCAAACAAAGAGATATCAACAATGGCAGCTGATCATCAAAGTAGTTTCAAACCCAGCAAAAAAACCCATTTTCTTTCCTCCCTAAAACTCAAAATCTACTCAAAATACTGCTACCATTACCTGATCTCCCATGCAATATACATCTTCATCATCCCTGCGATTTTCTCCACCGGGATCCATCTGCTGTTACAGCGGGACACCTTAATCAACTACGCCAAGCACCATCTCCAGCACAATCGTCTCACGGTTACTGCAATTTTCTCCGTGATTTCCGTTTTAATGGCGACGATTTATTTCCTCTCTCTAATCCTCCGCCCCCGGAAAATCTACTTACTCGATTTCGCCTGCTACAAGCACGACCCGTCCTACCTCATCCCCAGAGAGACGATTTACGACAAGATGAAGGGCCTGCTTATCCCGGAAAACGTCGCGTTCTGCAAAAAGGTGATGGAGAAATCCGGTGTGAGCGAGAGAGTGTATGTTTACGGGATGGATGATTTCCCGCCGAAATCGGCGTTCGGGTGCGCGCGTGAGGAGGCGGAGACTGTTGTCGCGGGGGCGGTGGATGATCTGCTGGAGAAAACTGGTGTGGATCCGCGTGATATCGGGGTGGTGATTGTGAACATCTCTACGTTCAGTCCGGTGCCGTCGCTTTCCGCCATGATTGTGAACAGATACAAGCTTAGAGAAGATGTGCTGAGCTATCATCTGGGCGGCATGGGATGCAGTGCTGGAATGATTGCTGTAGACCTCGCCAAACGGCTTCTGCAGGTTTTGTTCCCTACACTTAAATATCTTTCTATATTTAATTGATCAGATTTATTTATTTTTGGTTTTATATTACGTATCAATACATAAAAAAAAAAAAAAAAAAAGTAGCTGTTGGGAAACTTGAAACTCAAAACCTCTAGTCAAATTAACACAACGATAAACCGTTAAATTATTTCACTTTGAGGTAAATTTATGGACCTGTATGTAAAATTGTTGACCAATTTCGAAAATATAGGAATCTATATATAAATAACGTATCTAACTAAATCTAAATATAAATATGATATTCATCTGGGACCCAAATATAATTTTTTTTTTAATTACTATTAGCTAGTCATAATTTATATATATCACTCCATGATATAGTTTGGTGGTTCAATCTTATAATAATTGAATTTAAATTTGAGGTATAGTTTCCTTAAATAGGAAGAGTTTTGTACTTCTTTGTTTTTTTTTGGGTCAGCTTTGTACTTTTATAGTTAAGCTGAACTCTAACTTGAAATCTATTTATATAAACTATAATAATAAATAGATTTTTCATGTTGTAAGTAACAAATTTTTTACATCTATCATGTGATCAATCCATAATTTAGGGAAATTAATCAATTATAAGATAACTAACAACTAAAATAGTAGTTGAGTCTAGTTAAATCTGGAAAAATTAATTATTAAAATTTAATCCAATAACCATTAGATATTACTCTCACCGGAAGTATTCAAAATAAAGAAGTTATTTGTGAAAACTAATTAATTTTCATGACTAAAATGCTCGCTCATATGCAGGGTCGACGCAATACCTATGCCCTAATCATGAGTGTCGAAAGCCCAACCTCCAGCTACTACGTCGGCGACGACAAATCAAAGCTTATGTCCAACTGCCTCTTCCGAATGGGCGGAGCCGCCGTCCTCCTCTCCAACCGCCCCTCGGACCGCCGCCGCTCCAAGTACCAACTCAAACACACTCTTCGCACCCATCTCGGCGCCGACGACCGGGCATACAAATGCGTAGTCCAACAACCAGACAAGGACGGAATACTCGGCATGTCGATATCAAAGGACCTCATGTCCGCCGCCGGCGACGCCCTCAAAACAAACATCTCCCGCCTCGGCCCGCTGGTCCTCCCGATCTCGGAGCAGCTCATATTCCTCGCCGTATTAATCGCGAGAAAAGTGTTGAAAACGAAGATCACCATAAGCCCTTACGTTCCGGATTTCAAGCTCGCCTTCGAGCATTTCTGCATCCACGCCGGCGGCAAAGCGGTGCTGGATGCGGTGGAGAGGAATCTGAACCTGACGGAGTGGCAGATGGAGCCGTCGCGTATGACGTTTTACAGGTACAGTAATACTTCGAGTAGTTCGCTGTGGTATGAGCTTGCTTATATGGAGGCAAAAGGGCGGATCAGAAAAGGAGACCGCGTTTGGCAAATTGGATTTGGATCTGGGTTTAAATGTGGGAGTTCGGTTTGGAGAGCATTAAGGACTATTGATCCTGCCAAACAGGATAATCCATGGGTCGATGTGATAGATCAGTATCCTGTTCGGGTCACCATTTGAAACTAGCTACTTAATTTTAGAAATGTCTGGTTTTATATTTTTAAGTAGTTCTCGGATGACATTTTTTATTCCAAAATTATATTTCATATCTTGTATTCCATATAGTGAAATTGTGCTGCGTAAATCATATTACATTTGGCGCAATCTCATTATATAAAATACAAGATGAAATACCATTTTAGAATAGAAAATTCCCTCCGAATAATCCTGCCACCTTAATTGTGATAGTATTGACTATTGAGCATGTGTGTTGTATTAATTGTATCGCGTATTTTCCATATTTTCTCAATGAAAATCTTACCGTTAATTTCTTGTTAGATAGTTTTGATGATATCGTAATTATACGCTAATTTTATACGAACTAAAGACAAATTTCACGAAATCGTTAACTTTTGACATTGAATATTAACTGCCCACGTGTCCAAAAGTATGGGAGATGTTCCAAATTTTATTTTTCATTTTTTACATGAGTTTACGCTCCACTAATTATATTTGAGGTATCGTATAATTATAATTATAAAGAAATTCTGAAATTAGATTTTTTTTGAAAATATTTTATAATCTTGAAACGGCTTAAATCTCGAGAAATTTTCCTTGACCGGCCAAATAATATGCAAGATGAAATATAATGTTAAATTGGATCATAAGAACTTTCTATAATTGATCCTTTAAGTATTTGGTGGGTCCAATCTTACATTTGTTGGTTTGTTTGTAATAAAGTCTGAACTCTAAAGTAGCACGTTGATATTTACTGTATTAGAGGCGGGTGTATAATTCGAATCCACACCAAACTCATAGAAGAATTTAATAAAATATCACTGTATTAGAGGCGAGTATATAAGCCAGGGTCCACACCAGACTCACAGAAGAATTACTCCATTGAGATGTAAGCAGCTATCCGTATTAAAGTACTGTGTTGATTTCGGCTTTCAAGTTGAACAAAGAAAACTCTTGCTTTTTTCACAATATAGACTTGTTTCCATTAATATTAATTTAAGCGGTGGTCAGGGTCTCATTCAATGAATCACAATTCACAACCATATCTACTATCTACTATCCACTATATATGTTGCATTGATTGATCAAAGTGGTAATCTCTGTTATGAATTGCAACGCTACAAAGGGTGGGATGCTACTATAGGTGGGACAAAGAGGTTTAGTGGGATGGGTTACATTCTCGCCCCTCCGATCTACGCTTTTTCGTAGGTGTGTTAGTCTCTGTTGCTAGACTTTCGCTCCTTTAAAGTAGATTCATGAATGTGGGGTGTAGGTCTTTCAAGACGCATGTACGTCTCATATATGGAGCACTAATACCTAAGTTTTGATACCAAATGTAATAGGGTCGATTCATCTCTTAAAAATCAATTGTTAAGGGGAAGATAACCCACCACTATAAGTTAATACAAGTCACGACCAACGTGAGATGAGCTACATATACCATATGCTACACATGATATAATGCAGTTTTGACCCCACAACATGTAAAATTGTATTTTTATCCAATAATTACGTACCTTTTCAATTTTTATTCCAGTAAATATCCACTTTTAACACATTCAAACCTCTCACTTGTGATTTTTAATACATTTGACCCAATTTCACATGTTTGGTCCTAAATTACCGAATTGGGTTTTGGGATATTTTAACGCATCTGGTCATTTCGGCGAATTGGCCACTGCACTTATATGGAATTATATATGTAATTACTAATTAGATTCAAATAAGATTGAGAAATCCATCATTAGAACGTGTTTACTTTTGCTTAAAGGCCAGTTAACTGTTAAAAATAACAAAACTAACCTGTTTACTTAACTCCCCAGGCGACCCGGGTTAAAGGGGAGAACCCGTAAGTTATCGGGCGATTGGCAGATAAGTCCCCGCGCTGATTTTGCTCCGTTTCATCAACAATTTGTTACTGTAGCTAGATCTGCTTAATTCTTGCCCTCATCGAGCTATCGAATTTACGGAGATTGCCACTGCTTTTTGCTCGAACTAATTTTCGTCCGACTACTTTCCCCCCTGTTTTTCGCCCAATTTTCGGTTTCCTCTCCACATTTTTCTTCATCAAAAGTTTCCCGCTACCTTACTCAATATAAGCTGAAATGGAAATTTTCGGTTGTAGTTGCATCCATTATCTGCTCCTATCAACTGTGATTCCTCTCTCTATTTCCGTTGCTTAATTACTCACAGTAACGGAACCCTAACCTGAAATTTCTTTCTTTTTGCAGGTGATATATGCAAACCACGATCTCAAATTTGTTGAAATTCAAAGAAGAGAGGCAGCACCTGCGTTCATGCCCTAGAGAAATCGTCACCTCAAATTGGGAGAAAAGATACCTGTAGAATGAAAGGAAATCCAACCCACAAGAATTCAATTACAATTTTTGAATTTTGAAATTTGAAATAACACGGAGAAGTAAACAACAAACCCACAATTTTTGGAGAAATTAGATCGGTAAGTAAACAGAACAAAATTGACGGTATAAGAAATTAGTATGCCGTTTAAGTTAACGGCTCGCGCTATCAAAATTTAAGTAAACACGTTCTTATATTTTACAACATCGTAATGTTGTCTTTTTAAATTAATATAATAATATAAATATTTTTAACTACTTCAAGCATCAACTCACTTTTGAAACCATCTTTGTTTTTCTTCTATTTATCGAAATTTTAGCAATATTTATTGAATTTAAAAATTTGGACATATGTTAGTCAAATTGTCTTGTAGGCCATTCATCGGCAAGAATTTAAGTATCACTTTCTCCTTACTCCGTTGCTTAAGCGTTGAAACAAACCCTCTGTTCCATAGGAATTCGAAAATCACAAGTTATTTCAAGAAACGCGATGTAAGAAGTGCTCGCAAATTGTTCGACGAAATGCCCCACAAAAATGTAGTTACATGGAACTGCATGATTTCGGGATACATTAAGAATCGGATGATTCGTGAGGCTCGGGAACTCTTTGATAGGATGCCCCTTAAGAATGTAGTTTCATGGACCTCGATGTTAAGTGGGTATGCAAGGAACGGAAGGTTGGAAGAGGCGAGAGTATTGTTTGATTTAGTGGAAAAGAAGAATGTGGCATGCTGGAATTCTATGATTTCGGGATATGTGAGCTGTGGCAGGATTGAGGAAGGTAGAGCCCTGTTTGATGCAATGCCGGTGAAGAATGATGTTTCCTGGGCAACGATGATTGAAGGATATTTTAGGTACGGGGCTGTGAAAGAAGCCGAGAGTTTGTTTAGTGAAGTTTCATGTAGAAGTGTTTTGATTTGTAATGCTATGTTGTCTGGATATGTTGAAACAAGAGAAATTAACAAGTCATATGATCTGTTTATGAAAATGGCTAACCGTGACGTGGTTTCTTGGACTTGTATGATCAAGTGTTTTACGAGAGCAGGGGAGGTGGACAATGCCAGGAGCTTGTTTGATGAAATGCCAGGGAAGGACTCAGTTGCTTGGACGGTGATGATTAAGGGTTATTTGGATCACAGAAAAATCGAATTGGCTCGTGAATTATTTGATAAAATGCCCCACAAGGATATTGTTGCATGGAACTCAATGCTCACTGGTCTTGTTCATAATGGAAAATTAGAAGATGCTAGTGATCTATTTACAAGAATGCCAGAGAGGAATCAAGTTTCTTGGAATCTAATACTATGGGCATATCTTCAGCAAGATGATATTACCACTGCTCGCGATTTTTTCGAGAGGATGCCTATCAAGGATGAGACTTCATGGAACACTCTAATATCTGGGTATCAAACTGAAGAGGCAGTCCTTTTGTATGTTCAAATGTTGTCTGATGGATTTAGGCCCGATCAGGGTACCTTAACCACTGTTATATCTTTATGTGGTAACCTTGCAGTACAAGATTGGGGAAAATCAATGCACACTTTTGTTGTCAAGATGGGTTATGAAAATGATAGCATGGTGATGAGTTCATTGATATCCATGTATTCTAGATGTGGGATAATGGATGATGCCTCTCTAGTATTTAAAACAATGCATAATCATGATACTGCAGCATGGAATGCCATGATGGTGGCTCAAGCACATCATTCTTCTGCTAAGGCAGCCCTCGATCTTTTCCATTGTATGACTCATGCTGGATTTCAACCTGATAATATCACTTTCTTAGTTCTTTTGACTGCCTGTGCTCATTCTGGACTAGTAAGTGAAGGTTTGGAATATTTTAAGTTAATGCAGAAGTGGAATCTCACTCCAAAGCCAGAACATCATGCATGCATGATTGATCTCCTTGGTAGATCAGGTTTGCTTTCTGAAGCTTTTGAATTACTCAAGCAATTGCCTTCGGATCTTCCAGCGTATGCTTGGGAAACATTGCTTAGTGCCTGCAACATACATGGAAGATATGAATTAAGTGATTTAGTAGCAGAAAAAATATTAGGCTGTCAGCCATGTAATGTTGGGATGTGTGTGCTTCAATCCAATTTATATTCTGGACGTGGTATGTGGAAGGATGCTGCCAATATCAGAGAAAAACTAAAAGGAAACAAATTAAAGAAAGAACTGGGATGTAGCTGGATTGATATAAATGGAAGTGTTTCTTGCTTCTCATATAATGATAAGTCTCATAAGCTGACCAATGACATATACAAAGAGTTAGACGGGCTTTCTCTACTTGTTGAGGAGGTTGGCGTGCAAATGCATTGAGGCTTCGTTTCAATTTCTTGTCATTTGTCGATTAATTATAATTTGCTGTATTCTCAGAGTTTCAGAAGTTGACATTATTCTATATTAAAGTCTGTAGGATGTTGGACGGCAAGATTTTTGCTGGCCAATGTCTGGGAGAAAGGGAAGATGATGATCTTGAAGCGATCTCTTCTAGTGAATGAAAAGGTGACTGGTGAAGCAGGCACATCTCTGTATATTTTCCGGGAATAGTTTTAATTTAGACGGCTGGAACTTTACATGTTTCTTGAAAATGAAGAGGTAAAAGCTGATTGACTTATGAAATCATTATTAATGACCATACATTTTTCTGTTTATAATATCACTGGTTGTAATCTAATTTTAGCATGAAAAGCTTAGATGGGATCTCATAGTGCTCTGCTTTAATTAGACATTATTGAGAAGTCTAATACACTTTTTTCCATATATATAATACTACTACACATAGTTGAGAAATTATATAAGCATCTTAAGAAAGATCGTTATAACAGTAGCTTCAGATCATTCAGTTGTTTAAGGGGATCTGAGCTGAATTTGACAGTAGAAATTTGATCACTGAAAAAGCCAGAGCAAGATTGCTATCTCTGAAGTAGATGTTTAATTTGGAGCTACATTTTGAGTCATTAAATATCTTCTTTTTTTCATGCTAGCAAAATATATATAGATACTGTTTTTTCGTGTTGGCTCAGTTTCAGCTTATACTTCTAACTATTATCAGGAAGTATACCAAGAAAAATGGTAGATTCGCCGCAGCTTATCACTTGATGTGAAAAGGAAAAAGAAAAAGACGAAAATGTAATTCTTATTCCCTATCTAAAATGGATGTGTATGTTGCAACTTGAAAAGTATGAGGATTCTACTTTCTAGTACTGCTTTTAGGTGAGTTTCCAAGTCATCACAAGACCTTTAGTGGATTAGTAATGAGTCAGAGAAAGAAACTATTTGATTTGTTTTAGTTTCGATAACATCATGGGTATACCGTAATGCCCAAAAAGGAGGTGAGAGTAGTTTGAGGAGGAACAATTAATTATTGAGTGTTGAAAAGTTGCATACAAAGTTGTTCACAAGAAATAAGAAACTTTTCCAAGTGGCTTCTAATTATTGAAGATTTTTGTCTTGGCATATTCTTAGACCACAGTTTTCTTTGTTCCATTCTAAACATTATTTCTTTTGTTTCTGGCAGGGTTTTTTGCCATGCAGGATTCAGGACATTCTCTATGTGGGCTCAACTTTGCTTTTTCCAAAAAGTAGATCTTAACCAATTATGCCGGCCCTCAGTTGGCCAACTCAGAATCTCTTTGGCAAACAACAGGAGGTAAAAGTTGTTGATTTTCTTTATTTATGTGGTCCGTTAGAGTACACGATTTTTCATGCTTTTGGCTGATGTTAAAAGCTATTCCCAATAGTAACATATCTTCTATATTCCATGTATATATATAACTGTTAGTTCATTAAAATTTACAAATGACCACCCATTGGCGTAGCTAACAGTTTGAGCTTTGTTAACTTAACCACATGTCTCGAGTTCAAGTCCCTGAGACCGCAACTGTCATTGATAGGGAGAGCCTTACACCTAAGTATTGTGTTCTACTACTATAAACAAGTAGGGAAAACCAAGTCTACAGAAGAATTAATAGAAAAGAAAGAGCAATTTGCTACCGATAGATAGCTTGCAATAAAGTAAGATAAGAGTAAACGAAATTGGGAAAGTTAAAACTTAATCTAAGTAAAAGAGAACTGGACATCATCCTTTCCTATTATTCAAGATTAAATCATTCTTATCCTCTTAAGAATTAATCTTTCTCCAACATTTTTGCAGAAATTGGAGATTTCAATCAGAATTCAACTCTTATTCCGGAAAGCTCATCCTCGGCAATACATGCACCGAAATAACTTCCATTTCCTGAGGAGGATCCAAGATCCAAACCCTGAACGGCCTTTCCAAAACATCCACCACAACAATCTTCCTCCCACCAGCTGAAACAGCACACACTTTTCCCTTCCTAGCTGATATATGCTCAGCTCCTTTCAGATTCTCACAAGGCCCAATCATCTCTCGCCACTTATCACTATCATCATCGTACTTGCTGAGGGCACCACTTTCTTGATCCACAACATACATGGTATCATCATCCACAGTTGCGGGCCCATTCCATCCCGCCACCATTCCCTTAGGCATCTCTTTCCACTGATCCATCCCAACGTCGTAAACCGCTCCTTCTTTTACCGATTTGCCCTTCACGTTCACCATGCAAAGCTTACCTTTATACCCAACCGCCTCAATAGCTTCTCTACTAAACCTTCCGTCTCTGAATGAGGCCTTCCTTTCCCATTCCCATTCGGTTTCCTTCTTTTTCATGTTCCACTTCTCAAGAGACCTCGCCACATCACCATTGTATTGTGGGCCCACACCACTAGCCACGTAAACCGAATCATTTACCGACCCTGTCGCACACCACCGCCTCGGAGTGGGTAGGGTCGGTCCAAAGCTCCATTCTGTGGATACTGGGTTGAATACTAACGGGCGGGTCAGTGCCGGTAGAAAGTTGTGGGTATTGGCTGAGATTAGGACTAAACGGGCCAAAGCTGTTATGGATTGTATGGGGAAAATTCTTGATATGAAAGACGGGTGTCGGCATAGAAGAGGGAGAAGGGGGTCGGATGGGGGGTTTGGGAGGGGTATCCATTTTGATGAAAACGGGTCGAAGGATAAGAACCCGCCTGAGTGGGATAATTGGTTATGACTGAGTGAGGATGGGTTTGAGCAAATGGGGCTGAGGAGAGCATAAATAGAGGAAAATGGAGGGAAATTGGGAGAATAGATTAGACGACGCCATGATTTGCAGACATTGTAGAGAAGGGAAGGTTGGAGACGTGAAAGACAAAGGTGGGCTAGATGGTTTGGTAAACCGGGTAGTAAAACCTGCTCAATTTGCTGGTTTTCGATGTGCTTATGAATGTTATCTTCTTTTTTGCGGCGTTTTGATGCAGCCATTGGTGTGGACTTGTTTTTTGTTTTTTCTTTTTTGGTTTCCCACTTGGTTCTTTTCGGGTCCGGAACCGCAGAGGCCCAATTGGTGTGGTTTTTTGAGTATGTGGTGATCTTGGAGCTCCCAAGATTATATAAGAGTGATTTTCTGACAGGTACGTACTTAGTTTTTTACTTGCTTGTTAAGCTGTACTACTTTGAATATGTTCATGTGCAAAGTGGAGTAGGTTGTGCATGATCTCATGCAAGCGTGGAAAATATGGCTAGAGTATGTAGGACAAAGGTTAAACTTTGAAATTTGTTGGGAAAGTGCTTTCTGGTGATGCCACTAATTTTAAGTTATAATTTATAAATACAGTCGAATATCCACTTTTTCTCTTTCTTATCAGCATGGCAATAAATGCATGAATCAGCTTCATCGTTGTACCAAAGGTAGAAACTAGAAACTACTAAAAGTTTGATTTCTTGAATCTGATACGACGTGGACATAAAGGCGAAGTTTGAAGTATATGGGGGAGAATAGCTATTGAAGTGAAATTTAACCAATATTATAATATAATTATCGAAATCTTATCCTTTTTATTTGATTGGTGGGGTGTCTAAATTTCTGCAACATGATGCACATACAGATAATATTTGACCTGTTGGGTGCAAAATTTCATACCCCTCCTTAACTTCAGGAGCTGTGAAATAAATCTTGATGCTTGGTTTTCGGCCACCCAGGACGTCATATATTTTGTGTATCATGCTAATTGCTAAATATACCTCGTTTGCTGTCTGTCATACTAACTCAACTTTTGACATTTAATGAAGCAAATAATTAAGAAAGATTTTTCCACATTTAATATATATATATATATAGCTGTTAAATTTATTTTATTTTCCGGAAAAATAGATATTGTGATGTCACTGAATTCAGACACGTTTACAAATTATGTTTTCATTATCTGATGTAATGTTGCATAGAAATATTCAATTTTACGAGCAATTCAACTTTATGCGTTTCACCGCCTAAATAAATTGCATTTTTTTTTTTGGTAGAAAAATAAATTGCATTATATTATATGGTTTATTTGATGACCACGTATAAAGATTTAAAGAGGGAATCTCTTGGCGCTGTCACCCTCACAGGTGATCTTTGTTGATTCCTAGCTAAAATCTGAATCTATATTGAAAAAGAATACTAATGAGGGTGTTTTTTAGTAAGGGGTCGGGATTGTTCATGTGTCTAAGTTTGTCAGTTGAATTTGTAGAGAGGGGAAAGACTTTGACTTGAAACACACGAATACAGGGGTTACTTGACCGGAGAGGGTTGTCTCCGGCGTAGCACCTCCGACGCTCAAATTAGTACGAGTGAACTGAAAAGGCTTTCAAGTAAGAAGAATGCGCTCGAAGCAGTTAAGAACACTTACCAACTACAATAAATGCTGAGGGTATTTATAGGGTGAGTTGACATGCACTAAGTACATCTCAGTGTGCGTGCATTTAATGTAACGATCAGGGCGCATTCCCTTAATAGAATGTTTCTGTCAAATCGGTACTATTTGAGGTATAATTTACAGATCTGATGCATTTGAAGCCTCTGCATTAGGTGCGGATTTGTCGAATGGGACGTAAGGGTCTTAGACCTGACTCGAGGTCGTTTAAAGGGGACACTCAGCTTATTGAGACGCCTGATAGTAAAGGGGAAGGGCTTTGCGCATGAGCCCGAACCCAAGCGCAGAGAAAAAGGAGTCGTGGGTACCGACCACGACCTGGCCATTTTCCTGGGTGTGGATTTTGACCTCATGGTCGGGATATCGACCCCGAGTGAGAATAACGTTATGGTCGGATGAACTTTGACCAGCTCCACGTATACTTATGACCGCTAGGATCGTGACACGTGGAGGCGGGGATTTATCCCACATCAAATACTTTGTTATATCATTGTATAATCTTTATTGAACAATTAGGACGTTTTGGATATTATGTTTCATTTTGTATTCCATAACCAAAAGAAATAGAGGATCTTAATTCAAGGGTAAAATTATGGAAACTATTGTTTTACTTCGCTTGTGCCTACAATATTAGGTTTTCCTACTATTATTTCTTCCGTGAGCTTAACTTTAGTTTAATTTGTATGGTCTATAGGAGTGTAGGACCGGTCGTTCATTCGGTCCAAACCAAACGGAATCAAAGTTCCATTGACCAAAAACTTCGATTTTGTGTTTTGAGAAACCGAAATCAAACCGATCCCACTTCGGTTCGATTCGGTTATAACTGAACTTTTTCGATTCTATTTCGACCGAAAACTGAAAAACCGAATTGGAGAAGTCATTTTAGGCTTGGTTTGAATTCTTGTTTCAGTTTGAGTGTACGAGTAATTTACATTTTGTAACTGATAAAGCCAAGTTATGAAGGGTATTTTAAATACTAAAAAAAATATATGTAACTTTTACCGTGTCCGTATCCGTGTACCGCAATTCACAACTTGCTATGTAATTGCTCAATCTTCCCGAATATATTTTTTTAGACAAGTAAAGATCAAACATAAGTAATGATCGAATAGTTAAAGAAAAGAAATTAGACAAAAGATGAATAAAAAATCTTAAGATCATCACTTTATTTATAAAGAACTTAACCTGTTCAACAATGTCTCCTGTCCTCCACCACCTTATTAACAGACTTCTACTAATCAATACAAATCATCTCTATTTTCTGGACAAATATTGGGCGGATATTCACATAATTTATTGAGGAAAAACAAAATTAATATCAAAGAATGGGAAAAAAAAAATGATTACCCAATTAATCAAATTAGATAGAATATCTCAATGGGGTATACGATTCAATGGAGGCGATGGTTAATTTTTTCTGCTTGCCGCCCGGTAATTGTCCGCCATTGTTCTGCACGACGGAGATGGTGAGAGCGGTGGTCCCGACGGTAGTCTGACAGCCGCAGATCTGGCGTCGATGGAGGCGGCAGCAGGATCTGATGCAGGAGTAGATACAGGTTAAAAACAAGAAGATGAAAGTGGAGGTGATGAGGATGACGGCGCTGATCGGAAACCAGGGCTGAGCGTAGTGGGGAAAGAAGTAGTAGAAGAAGAGAAGTACTCCGCCGATGACGGAGCAGAGACAGAAAAGAGAACAGATCGAAGGTACTAATGAATCATCTTTATCTCTTAATCTTTCTCTTTCTCTCTCTTCGTCATCTTCCATTGATTTTTTCTTCCCGGTCTCCGCTCTCCTCCTCACCCCCCTCTCTCTCTCATCTGCCTCAATTCTGTAACACACCAGTTTTGGTTTCTCTCTGTATCTATAGGTTTGTTTGTATGTAGAATGAGTTATTACATTGGGGCCCTTGATTTTTCACCTAATTACAAATAGTGGATTTTTATTTTGGAAATGATTATTTAAGTCCTCAAAGTTTGAGTATTTTTGGCTGAATCGGTTAGACCCACTTTTGTAATTTAGAAACATTTTAAAACAACTTTTTTTCAAAAACAATTGTATTTTTTCAACTTACTAATTATATATTAAAAAAAAAAGAGATTTCTAACCCCCCAAAAAAATATTTTATATGTTTTGAAGGAATATTTTATTTTTGGTTCTATAAAGAATAAATTAATGTTTTAAATATATTATTATTATCTTAATAAATAAGAATAACATTTATATTTCATATGTGATTATGGTTATAATAACTATTATAAAATATAAATACATAGTAATTCCATCTACACTGTATATAAAAATATGGGTACCAAGTATAATTAACTAATTGAAAGCAATGTAAATTTTTTCGTCTCTCAACTCAACTGGAAATAAAATTTAGAAGATAAAGTGAAATTTCAAAATTTATAGGATATAGTATGAAAAATTCGTAATAAGTGGACCGAATATGAAATTAATATTTTTTGTGGAAACAAAAGTTAGATTTCCATAATGCCCAATTTAAATGAAAATTGTAAAAATGAGACACTTGTTAACACCGAATTGACTTTTTGGGATATAAGAACTGAAATTTACATAAATGTTCTGTAATTTTATTTTCTGTAGCAATTTCGGGACTTTGGATGATTTAATTTCAATTTTACTGACCATCACGTGATTGACATACGCGGTAATTCAGGGTAAAAATTAAAATTAAATCTTTGAAGTTTCGAAACTGATACAGAAAATAAAATTATAGGGTATTTATATAAATTTTTTATTCTTGTATTTCGAAAAGTCAATTAAGTGATAACAAGTGTTCCTTTTCCTCCCATATAAAGTATTGAATCGCATTTCATGATTTTAGGGACTTGAAACTTGAAAGAATTAGGGTGTAGTGAGAGGTTTCCGCTCTTCCCAATTCCATCTAACCCTTCTTTCTTCTCCTGTTCCCTCCCTGTTCTCTTTCTTTCTTATCAATTCCTCTGAAGTGTCGATTAAATTCCTGCAAAATTGACTCAATTGAGGGTTTATTGTTCTTTAGTTGGTTAATTTCTTCGTCATATCAAGTAGGGTATATAACAGTAGGGTATATAACAGGCGGGTAGCTTTTCGACGATCTGTTCCGGTTATTCGGGTCCATTTTTCAGCGTTCCGGCCGGGCAACTATGTATTATATAGTTTCTGATCATACCCTTGAAGCAATCCTTTTGCTCGGACGTCCCTATTTCTAAAACTTTTATCCCGTTCCGTAAATCTTCTCTTCGTGTTTGTGCCATACATGTTCATATTTTTACTTGAAATGCTCGAAAATAAATACATTTGCTGATTTCTTTTCTGTATTCGTTGCTGATATTTATTTGTTTATATATTGTTTTAGATAATGGGCGAGCTTTACTTCGATGAGATAATCAATGTCGTCAAGATCGATAACCAAGTCGTATTCGACAAAGGTAAAATGAAAAATTTATCATCTTTGGCATTCCCTTTGAATAGTTCTTATTACCGCTACCTAGAGATTTTATTGTTGTTAGAATAATTTATCTATGAATTCATTTAAACAAATTCCAAACCACCAAGTTCATATCTCAAATAGTACTGACACTGAAAAGAGATTGCTCTTAAGCTAATCGTTTTTGTCGATGATGATGTTTCAGTTTCGCGAATTAATGCAAAAAGTGAAGACAATGATTCTTATTTGGAGTTAGATGTCCACTCCGAGCTATATCCTATGCTTCCCGGTGATAAATATAGGATGTTGATTTCACCCACTCTAAATTATATGGATGGGGTAACCTTCTTTTTAATCAAAATTGTAAATTATACAATTTTTAGTGAGATAGTCATCTTGCATTTACATAGATTTGGTTAAACGGAAAGAGCTGAAGTTCTGCAGTTGAGGATCATGGATAATGTTTTACTTGAGACTAGGTTCAGTTTATGATTGTTGTTTTCGGATTGCAGGAAAAACAAATATCGCTGGCAGACAAATTCGAGTATGTTATGCATGGTCTTCTGTATAAAATGACAGATGATAGTGAAGATTCTAAAGTGTATGTACATAAAACCTCTTTCATTAATGAAATGTCTTTGGCTTCATTCATTTTAATTAATTTTTTACTTTTATAATTAGGGCGGTATATATTTCATTTGGAGGACTTCAGCTCAAGATAAAAGGTAGTCCCAAGATGCAGAAGTTTAAAGTCGATCAAAGGTTGTTTCTTCTGCTCAGGATGTGAGGATGATGTGATATGAAGTTCCTGGAGTGGAGCAGCATTTTATCATTTTATGTTGTTTAGATGAGGTTTAGAATGGCTACGTTTGTTTAGAATGTTTGGATGCCTGTAGTTGAAGGTTAAGCAAAAATTAAGGAGACTGGATTCTGCTGGAAACTTGTGAATTTTGTGTTAAATGTTTTTCTATGTGAAGTAATTGCATTAATGAATACCTAATTGAGTTTGACTTGCCTGGTTTATTTTTTTTGGGATAATTACACAGACACTCTAGATGTTTGCTTAAAATCCGAAAACCATCGAAATTTGGAAGTCTTGCAAATACCCTTTTGATACATAAAAATTTATGTATAATACCTTATGAAAAATCTTACAAATATCTCCTTCAGGGGATAAGTGTAATGTTGAAAAGTTCTGATGATTGAAATTGGTTAAAATAACTAAATAAGAAATCCAAAGGAAAGGAAGAAAAAATTGAAAGAGAAAGAACAGAACTATAGTTAATATTACTATGCAGAGTGGAAATGTGGTAAATTATAGAACATTGTATTGGTTAATCTACTTTTTTTCTTTTCAAATCTCAGGATCATGATATAACTAAAGTTGTTCTAAAAAGTGAAAATCTAGTGATTAATAGAACATTGTATTGGTTAATTTGTTAATTTACATTCCAAAGTGGTTTCAAAATTACTCCGAAATCTAGCTACCAAATTATTGTAACCAATATTATTAAACATTAGTAGATAAACTTTAGTCCAAAACTTCTTAATAAATGAATCAAATTACAAAAACATTACACAAAAATACAACTGGGTAATCCATAGCATCAAAAGTGATTTCAATTTGAAATAAAAGTAGAAAGGTTTATAGTTGAAAATTGCAATTATCGTCCAGTAGGATATACCCATTCTTAGAAGTGGTATATATAGTTTCATTTTCTGCAAATGTAGGCCAATTTTCACCTGCGCTGACTTTGACTCCGGTCCGGCGAACACGTGGCGATGACTCGTAGGCCATGTAAGCGCCACGTATTAAGTAAGCCAAAAAAAAAATTACAAATAATCAAACAAAATTGGAGGGAACATATTAACGTAAATAAAAGAAATTCAAAAATGTTGAAAAAAATAATTAAAAATCCTTTTTTCCCTAATTAAAGACACCCAATTTTGGCCGCATGAACCCTAATAAAAAAAAACTATCGTTCTGCGACATTTGAAAATCCAGAAGAAAGCACCAAGAACATGTCTCAAGCACCGATCAATGACCATTGTAGGTGTGGGTTACGAGTCGTGGAATGCACATCCTGGACTGATGATAATCCAGGCCCCGATTTGTTTGTTGCCCGTATTCGAGGGTTAGTGTCTTTTTAATTATTCAGTTGTGTTTACAGAATAAATTAATGTTTTCGGTGTTGCTTTTTAACTGTAGAATGGTGGATGTCGTGTGTTTGCTTGGACTGACCCCCCAATCTATGCTAGGGCTAGAATGTTAATACCCGGTTTACTGCGCAAGTTTAATAATTCCCAAGCAGAGAATGTGAAACTGAAGAAAGAAAACAATAGGCTGGTCCGTTCTATGCAAATGACGTGGATTTTAATTGTTGTGTTGTTGATGGCGCAAGCACTGTATTTTTGTGGATTGGGAGCAGTTGAGAAAGATGGTGGTTTGTTGGCGGTTAAGAAGATGCTACCTTGAGCCTTGACCAGAATATCCAGCCTAGTAATGCCATCTATTATCTGTATTTTTTATGGTTTTTAGCTACTAGTAAGTGTATTGTAGTTAGGCCTTTGAATCCTTGTTAAGTTTAAGGTTGTAAGAGCTGTTTTTGTGAAACATCTATTTGTTGTATTTGAATTCTATTTAAATTAAGTTTTTATGAATCATATGGATCCTTCTTTGCACTCGTTGCTCTAATTGCTGCTTTCCTGATTATGTATGATAACTTCAATGTGTTTTGTTGGTTTGACTGTGGGAATACAAATTGACAACAATGTTGGATAGTAATTCAGCTTTACTGTGGCAACAGAAATTAACAGCAATTTTGCAAGTTATGAAGAAATGTAGAAACAATTTAGAGAGCTTTTGGGAGCTGGAAAGTACTTTTTCAAGAAATCATGGTTGAAACCAATATTTACATGACTTTTGCAACCAAGATTACAGTACTTTTACAGAAATTTTCAGGAGCATTTTAGCCAATATTTTCAGTACTTTTGCATTCTTGAGAGAACTTTTGGGAACAATATATATAAACTATAACCTGTCACTTTCTGCATATCAATAGAACTAAACTAACAGGCATATGCACAGACATTGCATGAAAGGACCTATCATTCAAATTGCATCAAAGTAACTAAAATGTTTGTTACAAACCCATACTATGATGTCAATAAATGAAAGACAGCAACTTAAGTATCTATGCTTAGTCAGAACCCAAAAGCCAAAAAGCTGACCAATAATCAGAAGAACAGGACAACAATTTGTTCAATAATTACATATTCAATTGTTTCGAATTCCAGAAAAAAGAAACTCTCATTCCAAACTTCACTTTTTGTTAACACTAGACTGAGTTGGCATTTCTTGATCACCATCCAAAGACGACAACTTCAAGAATTTCTGTAGCGCCCCGCTCTACAGCCCCCGAACCTGCACGGATTCCCAAGCCGAATACAGTGCCTCAACCCGAGAACCCATGCAAGCTAACGGGTCAATCCCGACACTTGGCAACAGTGAATCCCCAAAATAAAGCATTTAAATAGATCAGAGAATATATATAGCGGAAGCATTTAAATCCATATTAACAAAAATTGCCACTCCGGGGCCAATACATTAACAACAGCCCACTCAGGGCAACATCATTTAAATAACAATATTGGGGAACAATATAATATAATCAATCCAGGTTGACAAGAATAATGAACGAGATCAAAAGACAACTAATGAGACTCGGCAAAACCAAAAAGCCTATCTGACACTGTTGCCCATCCGACACGTAAGACATGTCGGTCTCTCTCAAACCTGAGGCAAGAACAAATTAAAAGAGGGTGAGTCAAAGTACTCAGTGAAGATGTGAGAACAAGTCGAGTCATGCTTCCGGGTATTTATAGAAAATACATATGCGATAATGAAGAAACCGGAATATGCTTCGACTTGGATATACAATTAAGAATTAAAATCAATAACACTATAAAGCAGTAAATACGATCCCAGCGAGAATGGGCCTGTTCCTCCTTATATCTCCACGGTGCATGTATAAATACTCCATCGCCGGTGTCAAGCTAAGGAGCAACCCGAAGCTCAACCATAATGAATTTTAGGAAAATGTGCAACGAATGCAACACCCACCATCGCTCCCAACCGTGGCTATCATCTCCTGACAGGCCACGATTGACGCTTAGTTTTGGGAGAAGCACCTCGGATTACACCCTAACGCCCGTCCCCAGATGTAACCTTCGGATACCTTCCTGGGCCCAACTTGAAAATAGTCATGTATTTGCTCGCTTTAAAATAACCCATTTGAATGCCAACCGACACTCTGAGCAAGGGTGACGACAAAGGATTAAATCCTAAGTCAAACCGTCACGTAAAATAAATAGTTTTCTTGCCCTTTTGAAAACAAATCAATTTGGTTTACTTATGTATAATTTTGATATTAAATGATTTGAGGATAAAACATAAAAATATAAACTCGAAATATATAATATATTAATAAGGGATTAGGGGGTTCGCAATTGTATATATATATGTTCAAGCCCAGTTAAAAGTTTAAATCCTCACCTTGAATCAAAAAGAGAAAGCCTAGCTGCTAGACTCACTGGTCTCCCACGACGGACTGATCTGGAGACAAGACAAGACCTAGACAAATCAATAACGACTACAACAACAATAAAAGCGCAAATAAGCAATTATTTGACGAACGGCTAACCAAACATGTTTCCAATCATGCATATGTCAATTATAATATGTAAAGAAGCTATCATGTAAATTTCACGCAATTCCGACAAGTTGTAAAAAATACACATAATTAGAATTACACTATTCATAGCCCGAACGAGGGCGAAATTAAATAAACATTCCAAAATATAAATCTACAAATTAAAAGGGTTCTATAGGTGAAAACGGTGTAATTTTTGGAGTCCGTATGCAAAAAGTCAACCAAAAATGGTGACCCGAAGACTCAATTGCCGAGAGCAAAGTTTGAAAAGGCTGGAAAAATTCACTAAGTGTTTCACACGGCCTAGTGCACGGTCTTGAACACGGTGTCAAGACCGTGCACGCACACACGGCCAAACACACGGGATAGGTGCACGGGCTCAAGCCCGTGCAAGCAAATATAGCTGCACACGGGCTCCTGCACGGTCTTGCGCAAGACCGTGCGTTAGCCCGTGTGGTTCAACTGAACCCAGCAGAAACTTACGGGTTTTCAAATTTTCGAGCCAAAATTCCACAAAAATCATATTTTTAACGCAAATCAACACTCATAATTTATAACAATCAATAATCAACATCTAATTCACATATACATCCAATAAAATCACGAATTGACCAAGAAACGGGCTCGATCTAAGCAATTATCCTAAAAGTCCCGAAATAACCAAATATTCTCAAAACCTCGAAAAATCGTAAAAGAAATTGGGGAAATTGGTACCTATAGAAAGGTATCGATGAACTGATCGTTTAAAAACGATTGGTGCGAGATTCCACGGAGATTCGAGCTCGGCACGATCGATTAGGGATTCGGGAGAAATATCTCTTTTCTTCTTCTTCTCTCTCTCTCTCTCTCTCTCAATAAAAATAATGAAATGAATTTCGACACTTATCAAATATCTTCGAAATACCGAAAAATACGAAGGGTTATTTTAGTAATTTTAGAAAATCCAATTAAATACGCGTCGATCACATATAACGATTAAATATTTAATAAACGCAATATAGACACGTAATTTAAATACGCAAACAATATTATCACATTGGTCATTTACGACATAATATATTATAATTCACATATAATCGAGAATTTAGAGATTAAGAAAGATAATTAACGCGTAAAAATTACTCACAGTAATTCTCAGATTTCTGGGTCGTTATAATACCTCCCCCTTATGAGAATCTGGTCCCCAGATTCCATCTTCATCAGAAAAGCTCGGGATAAGCTTCCCTCATCTTAGCCTCCGTCTCCCAAGTAGACTGCTCGGTCGAACGGTTCCTCCAGAGAACTCTCACTAATGAAATCTGCTTGTGGCGAAGCTGCTGAACCTTACGATCCTGAATCTGAACCGGTTTCATCTCAATAGTCAAATCCGGCTCAAGCTGAACTCCGTCATCCTGGAGAATATGGGACTCGTCGGGGAAGTACTTGCGAAGCTGTGAGACATGGAAGACATTGTGGATCCCGGTAAGATAAGGTGGTAGGTCCAGACGATATGCGGTATTCCCGATCCGCTCGGTGATCTCAAATGGACCTAAATATCTCGGAGTAAGCTTCCCACCTCTACCGATCCTCGTGAATCCCTTCCTCGGGGAGGCCTTGAGAAAAACTCGGTC
The DNA here is from genome assembly GCA_958496215.1 of Verbena officinalis. NCBI lineage: Eukaryota > Viridiplantae > Streptophyta > Magnoliopsida > Lamiales > Verbenaceae > Verbena > Verbena officinalis. The sequence goes on from OY292388.1 coordinate 6,122,737, forward strand.
TCCCACTTCGAACTCCAAATGTCGACGCCTCTTGTCGGCGTAGCTCTTCTGGCGATCTTGAGCTGCTTTCATTCTTTGCCGAATGAGTTGAACCTTATCAATTGCTTCCTGAATGTGATCCGGTGGAGTAGCCCTCTCATGGCCATTAGCTGACCATTTCCAATCCTCCAATTCCCAATAAATTGGAGATCTGCACTTCCTCCCATAAAGAGCCTCATACGGTGGCATTCCAATCGAGGCTTGATAACTGTTGTTGTAAGCGAACTCGACCAAGGGCAAGTGTGAAATCCAACTCGTATGAAAATCGAGCGCACATGCCCGTAACATATCATTTAGAAACCTGATCGTCCGCTCGGATTGTCCATCAGTCTGAGGATGTGCTGCAGAGCTAAACTTTAGGGTCGTTCCCAAGTTCTTATGAAGTTCTTGCCACAACTGAGCTGTGAACTTAGGATCCCTGTCAGAAACGATACTTTCCGGAACACCATGAAGCCTAATAATTTCTTTCTGATACAATTCTGCGAGCTGTTTAACCTTTGCTGTTTTTCGAACTGGTAGAAAATGCGCTGACTTGGTCAATCGATCAACGATGACCCAAATACTATCGAAACCTCCACGAACGGCAGGCAATCCAGTCACGAAGTCCATAGTGATCTCCTGCCACTTGGAAGTGGGTACAGGAAGCGGCTGAAGAGTTCCTCCAGGCCTTTGATGCTCGGCCTTGACTCTCTGACATGTTAGACAATGTTTCACATAAGTAGCCACGTCCCTTTTCATACCATTCCACCAATACTGGGTTCTGAGATCACGATACATCTTGTTGCCTCCTGGGTGAACAGCATAAGCAGACTTGTGTGCCTCGTCGAGAATTCCACGCTTCAGGTTCGTAGGAACACAAACTCGGATCCCAAAGCGAAGCAATCCGGTACCATCGATCCTGAATTTGGTGTTAGGATCATTCAGCATTCTAGCTTTGATCTTCTGAATACTGGCATCTGAATCTTGCTCGTCTCGAAGTTGTTGGACTAAATCGGGTTGGACTGAAAGGTTGGCAAGACGAGGATACGATTCAAATCGAGTCCTTCTGTCCTCTAAAGAGGTATCTGAAGATGTCCCCTCTAGGTGTGCCACGTGAGCCCTTCGGCTCAATGCATCGGCGACTACGTTCGCCTTCCCAGGGTGATACTGAATGCGGCAGTCATAATCTTCCAAGAATTCCATCCACCGTCTCTGTCTCCTGTTGAGATCCTTCTGAGTGAACAAATACTTTAAACTCTGGTGGTCAGTAAAGATGTCAAAAGTGACACCATACAAATAATGACGCCATTTGCCCAAGGCAAATATCACCGCTGCAAGTTCCAAGTCGTGAATGGGATAGTTCTTTTCGGCATCTTTTAACTTTTTAGAAGCATAAGCAACGACTTTCCCATTTTGCATCAACACGCACCCTAAACCTTCCTTGGACGCGTCCGTATAAACCGCGTATTCCTCGTGTCCGTCTGGAAGAACAAGTATAGGTGCAGTGGTCAATCTCTTCTTCAACTCCTTGAAACTGGCCTCACACTTGTCGTCCCACTGAAAGGACACATCTTTACAAGTTAACTTCGTGAGTGGGGCTGCTAGTGTAGAGAAATCCTTAACGAATCGCCTGTAATATCCAGCCAATCCAAGGAAACTCCTAACTTCTGTTGGCGTCTTAGGTTGACTCCAACTCGTCACTGCCTCAATCTTTGATGGATCCACAGCAATCCCATTCCCGGAGATGATGTGACCAAGGAATGAAACCTCGTTGATCCAAAATTCGCACTTGCTGAACTTGGCATATAGACTATGCTCTCGAAGCGTCTGTAGAATAATGCGAAGATGCTAGGCATGATCCTCGACTGTCTTGGAGAAAACCAGAATGTCGTCGATGAAGATAACCACAAACTTGTCGAGGTAAGGTCGGAAAATCCTGTGCATCATATCCATGAAAGCTGCAGGGGCATTCGTCAAACCAAACGGCATCACAACAAACTCGAAGTGGCCGTACCGAGTGTTAAACCCGGTCTTAGGTATATCCTGCTCTCGGATACGAAGCTGATAATATCCCTGACGAAGATCCAACTTCGAATATACCTTTGAGCCCTGCAATAAGTCGAATAACTCCTCTATGTGGGGTAGAGGGTATTTGTTCTTCACTGTCATCCGGTTCAACTCCCGGTAGTCGATGCACATTCTCAGCGTACCATCCTTCTTTTTTACAAACAAAACCGGGGCACCCCAAGGAGAGATGCTCGGTCTTATGTAACCATTCTCAAGCAACTCTTCCAGTTGCATCTTCAGTTCCTTCAACTCGGCTGGAGCCATCCTATACGGAGTCTTCGAATAAGGCTCCGATCCCGGGGCAAGATCGACTACGAACTCAATGTCCCGATCAGGGGGTAGAGAGTTCAAACTCTCGGGAAAGACATCAGGGAAGTCCTTAATCACTTCCGTATTCTCGAGCTTCCCTTGTTCCTTCGGTCGGTTAAGTAAATAAGCGACGAAGGCCTGAGCTCCCTCTCGGATCAAACGAGAAGCCTCAACGAAAGAAATCTTCGGTGCCAGAACTGACTCCTCAAGACTACCCTTCACAATTGTTGCCTCGGTCCCAATCTGAATAGTCTTCCTGAAACAATCCACACTGACTCTATGCTGATAAAGCCAGTCCATTCCCAGAATAATCCCGTAGCGCTGCAGTGGTAACTCGATCAAATCTGCGGGATAAACACGATCTCCTATCTTCAAAGGACAACCCTTGAAGATTCTATCCGTAACGTAAGAAGTCCCCAAAGGAGAACTGACTCGATACAAATAAGGCAGACTCTCCACGGGCATGCACAACTTAGCAGCAATATCAAGCGCAATAAACGAGTGTGTAGCACCCGGATCATATAATGCAGTAATAGGGATGTCATGAATATGCAGGGTACCTCCAATAACATCATGCGAATCGGGCTCAAGCTCCTCTCCTCCCAGTGCGAAGACTCTGGGCTGAACTCTCGGCTGACCGGCAGCCTGAATCGCCTTCAGTGGCGTGGCAAGAGTTCTCTTGTTCGGACAAGAGTCTATCAGGTGATCAGAAGATGCACAAATCAAATACTGTCCCAATCGCCTCCGGCAGGAATCGGCGGTGTGGTTCGGTCTGTGGCAGTAGGAACAAGTGATCGGTGCAACGGCAGTAATAGGAGCCCTATCAATATACCTGGGCCTCTTATCGCCCATAGAAGATCCAGAGCCAGCAGTGAAAGGCCTCTTGCCCTTCTGAGAAAAACCCTTAGGGGCAGCAGCAACAGGAACAGGAGCTCTACGACGAAGCTCTCGAAGATCGGACTCGATAGCCATAGCCCGTGTAACGGCCTCCTCATAAGTACGGAGGTCACTGCCTACCAACTCGGCCCTGATCTCGTCGCGAAGGCCCTCCTTGAACTTCCTGGCCATCCTCCTATCGTCGTCTGCTATATGAGGAGCATAGACGATCAGTCTGGTAAAGTTGGCCTCATACTGGCCCACAGTCGTACCTCCCTGAGTGAGGTTCATAAACTCCCTCTCTCGCTGATCACGGACGATCTCGGGCACATACTTCGCCCGGAACTCATGCAAAAACCTTCCCTAAGTGCGTGGGGTCTGTGCCGTAGTCCAACGCCTCTCAACTAGGCGCTACCAATCGAGGGCGGGACCCCTCATCAGAAATACAGAGAGCTCGATCCTCTGCAAATCCTCAATATCTAGAGCTCTGAACTTCTGCTCCAGCTCGGAAATCCAGGCCTCTGCCTTAATGTCGTCCGGCTCACCCTCGAAGACCGTAGGGCGATAGGACATAAATCGATCCATGGCTCGGGCAGTAACATCCCGATGATTCGGTGGTGGTGGCTGTGGTGGCTGTTGCTCCTGCTGAGCCTGCTGTATAATCAGTCTAACAGCATCATAGAAGGCATTAGGCGGTGGAAATCCCTCTGGTGGTGGAGGCGGTTCCTGTCGGCCTCGAGGTCTAACCATTGTGCCTGCAAAGATAAGCTGAAATGCATGTGGGTTAATGATATGACCAATTAATCAAGTAACAATAACATTTAAAAGCGCAAGTAAAGGAATAACACGAAACCTATAAATATAGCCGTACGACTTAGACACGACACTCTAGACAACAGAACCTAGGGAACCTATGGCTCTGATACCACTCCGGACTGTAGCGCCCCGCTCTACAGCCCCCGAACCTGCACGGATTCCCAAGCCGAATACAGTGCCTCAACCCGAGAACCCATGCAAGCTAACGGGTCAATCCCGACACTTGGCAACAGTGAATCCCCAAAATAAAGCATTTAAATAGATCAGAGAATATATATAGCGGAAGCATTTAAATCCATATTAACAAAAATTGCCACTCCGGGGCCAATACATTAACAACAGCCCACTCAGGGCAACATCATTTAAATAACAATATTGGGGAACAATATAATATAATCAATCCAGGTTGACAAGAATAATGAACGAGATCAAAAGACAACTAATGAGACTCGGCAAAACCAAAAAGCCTATCTGACACTGTTGCCCATCCGACACGTAAGACATGTCGGTCTCTCTCAAACCTGAGGCAAGAACAAATTAAAAGAGGGTGAGTCAAAGTACTCAGTGAAGATGTGAGAACAAGTCGAGTCATGCTTCCGGGTATTTATAGAAAATACATATGCGATAATGAAGAAACCGGAATATGCTTCGACTTGGATATACAATTAAGAATTAAAATCAATAACACTATAAAGCAGTAAATACGATCCCAGCGAGAATGGGCCTGTTCCTCCTTATATCTCCACGGTGCATGTATAAATACTCCATCGCCGGTGTCAAGCTAAGGAGCAACCCGAAGCTCAACCATAATGAATTTTAGGAAAATGTGCAACGAATGCAACACCCACCATCGCTCCCAACCGTGGCTATCATCTCCTGACAGGCCACGATTGATGCTTAGTTTTGGGAGAAGCACCTCGGATTACACCCTGAACGCCCGTCCCCAGATGTAACCTTCGGATACCTTCCCGGGCCCAACTTGAAAATAGTCATGTATTTGCTCGCTTTAAAATAACCCATTTGAATGCCAACCGACACTCTGAGCAAGGGTGACGACAAAGGATTAAATCCTAAGTCAAACCGTCACGTAAAATAAATAGTTTTCTTGCCCTTTTGAAAACAAATCAATTTGGTTTACTTATGTATAATTTTGATATTAAATGATTTGAGGATAAAACATAAAAATATAAACTCGAAATATATAATATATTAATAAGGGATTAGGGGGTTCGCAATTGTATATATATATGTTCAAGCCCAGTTAAAAGTTTAAATCCTCACCTGGAATCAAAAAGAGAAAGCCTAGCTGCTAGACTCACTGGTCTCCCACGACGGACTGATCTGGAGACAAGACAAGACCTAGACAAATCAATAACGACTACAACAACAATAAAAGCGCAAATAAGCAATTATTGGACGAACGGCTAACCAAACATGTTTCCAATCATGCATATGTCAATTATAATATGTAAAGAAGCTATCATGTAAATTTCACGCAATTCCGACAAGTTGTAAAAAATACACATAATTAGAATTACACTATTCATAGCCCGAACGAGGGCGAAATTAAATAAACATTCCAAAATATAAATCTACAAATTAAAAGGGTTCTATAGGTGAAAACGGTGTAATTTTTGGAGTCCGTATGCAAAAAGTCAACCAAAAATGGTGACCCGAAGACTCAATTGCCGAGAGCAAAGTTTGAAAAGGCTGGAAAAATTCACTAAGTGTTTCACACGGCCTAGTGCACGGTCTTGAACATGGTGTCAAGACCGTGCACGCACACACGGCCAAACACACGGGATAGGTGCACGGGCTCAAGCCCGTGCAAGCAAATATAGCTGCACACGGGCTCCTGCACGGTCTTGCGCAAGACCGTGCGTTAGCCCGTGTGGTTCAACTGAACCCAGCAGAAACTTACGGGTTTTCAAATTTTCGAGCCAAAATTCCACAAAAATCATATTTTTAACGCAAATCAACACTCATAATTTATAACAATCAATAATCAACATCTAATTCACATATACATCCAATAAAATCACGAATTGACCAAGAAACGGGCTCGATCTAAGCAATTATCCTAAAAGTCCCGAAATAACCAAATATTCTCAAAACCTCGAAAAATCGTAAAAGAAATTGGGGAAATTGGTACCTATAGAAAGGTATCGATGAACTGATCGTTTAAAAACGATTGGTGCGAGATTCCACGGAGATTCGAGCTCGGCACGATCGATTAGGGATTCGGGAGAAATATCTCTTTTCTTCTTCTTCTCTCTCTCTCTCTCTCTCTCAATAAAAATAATGAAATGAATTTCGACACTTATCAAATATCTTCGAAATACCGAAAAATACGAAGGGTTATTTTAGTAATTTTAGAAAATCCAATTAAATACGCGTCGATCACATATAACGATTAAATATTTAATAAACGCAATATAGACACGTAATTTAAATACGCAAACAATATTATCACATTGGTCATTTACGACATAATATATTATAATTCACATATAATCGAGAATTTAGAGATTAAGAAAGATAATTAACGCGTAAAAATTACTCACAGTAATTCTCAGATTTCTGGGTCGTTATAATACCTCCCCCTTATGAGAATCTGGTCCCCAGATTCCATCTTCATCAGAAAAGCTCGGGATAAGCTTCCCTCATCTTAGCCTCCGTCTCCCAAGTAGACTGCTCGGTCGAACGGTTCCTCCAGAGAACTCTCACTAATGAAATCTGCTTGTGGCGAAGCTGCTGAACCTTACGATCCTGAATCTGAACCGGTTTCATCTCAATAGTCAAATCCGGCTCAAGCTGAACTCCGTCATCCTGGAGAATATGGGACTCGTCGGGGAAGTACTTGCGAAGCTGTGAGACATGGAAGACATTGTGGATCCCGGTAAGATAAGGTGGTAGGTCCAGACGATATGCGGTATTCCCGATCCGCTCGGTGATCTCAAATGGACCTAAATATCTCGGAGTAAGCTTCCCACCTCTACCGATCCTCGTGAATCCCTTCCTCGGGGAGGCCTTGAGAAAAACTCGGTCTCCCACTTCGAACTCCAAATGTCGACGCCTCTTGTCGGCGTAGCTCTTCTGGCGATCTTGAGCTGCTTTCATTCTTTGCCGAATGAGTTGAACCTTATCAATTGCTTCCTGAATGTGATCCGGTGGAGTAGCCCTCTCATGGCCATTAGCTGACCATTTCCAATCCTCCAATTCCCAATAAATTGGAGATCTGCACTTCCTCCCATAAAGAGCCTCATACGGTGGCATTCCAATCGAGGCTTGATAACTGTTGTTGTAAGCGAACTCGACCAAGGGCAAGTGTGAAATCCAACTCGTATGAAAATCGAGCGCACATGCCCGTAACATATCATTTAGAAACCTGATCGTCCGCTCGGATTGTCCATCAGTCTGAGGATGTGCTGCAGAGCTAAACTTTAGGGTCGTTCCCAAGTTCTTATGAAGTTCTTGCCACAACTGAGCTGTGAACTTAGGATCCCTGTCAGAAACGATACTTTCCGGAACACCATGAAGCCTAATAATTTCTTTCTGATACAATTCTGCGAGCTGTTTAACCTTTGCTGTTTTTCGAACTGGTAGAAAATGCGCTGACTTGGTCAATCGATCAACGATGACCCAAATACTATCGAAACCTCCACGAACGGCAGGCAATCCAGTCACGAAGTCCATAGTGATCTCCTGCCACTTGGAAGTGGGTACAGGAAGCGGCTGAAGAGTTCCTCCAGGCCTTTGATGCTCGGCCTTGACTCTCTGACATGTTAGACAATGTTTCACATAAGTAGCCACGTCCCTTTTCATACCATTCCACCAATACTGGGTTCTGAGATCACGATACATCTTGTTGCCTCCTGGGTGAACAGCATAAGCAGACTTGTGTGCCTCGTCGAGAATTCCACGCTTCAGGTTCGTAGGAACACAAACTCGGATCCCAAAGCGAAGCAATCCGGTACCATCGATCCTGAATTTGGTGTTAGGATCATTCAGCATTCTAGCTTTGATCTTCTGAATACTGGCATCTGAATCTTGCTCGTCTCGAAGTTGTTGGACTAAATCGGGTTGGACTGAAAGGTTGGCAAGACGAGGATACGATTCAAATCGAGTCCTTCTGTCCTCTAAAGAGGTATCTGAAGATGTCCCCTCTAGGTGTGCCACGTGAGCCCTTCGGCTCAATGCATCGGCGACTACGTTCGCCTTCCCAGGGTGATACTGAATGCGGCAGTCATAATCTTCCAAGAATTCCATCCACCGTCTCTGTCTCCTGTTGAGATCCTTCTGAGTGAACAAATACTTTAAACTCTGGTGGTCAGTAAAGATGTCAAAAGTGACACCATACAAATAATGACGCCATTTGCCCAAGGCAAATATCACCGCTGCAAGTTCCAAGTCGTGAATGGGATAGTTCTTTTCGGCATCTTTTAACTTTTTAGAAGCATAAGCAACGACTTTCCCATTTTGCATCAACACGCACCCTAAACCTTCCTTGGACGCGTCCGTATAAACCGCGTATTCCTCGTGTCCGTCTGGAAGAACAAGTATAGGTGCAGTGGTCAATCTCTTCTTCAACTCCTTGAAACTGGCCTCACACTTGTCGTCCCACTGAAAGGACACATCTTTACAAGTTAACTTCGTGAGTGGGGCTGCTAGTGTAGAGAAATCCTTAACGAATCGCCTGTAATATCCAGCCAATCCAAGGAAACTCCTAACTTCTGTTGGCGTCTTAGGTTGACTCCAACTCGTCACTGCCTCAATCTTTGATGGATCCACAGCAATCCCATTCCCGGAGATGATGTGACCAAGGAATGAAACCTCGTTGATCCAAAATTCGCACTTGCTGAACTTGGCATATAGACTATGCTCTCGAAGCGTCTGTAGAATAATGCGAAGATGCTAGGCATGATCCTCGAATGTCTTGGAGAAAACCAGAATGTCGTCGATGAAGATAACCACAAACTTGTCGAGGTAAGGTCGGAAAATCCTGTGCATCATATCCATGAAAGCTGCAGGGGCATTCGTCAAACCAAACGGCATCACAACAAACTCGAAGTGGCCGTACCGAGTGTTAAACCCGGTCTTAGGTATATCCTGCTCTCGGATACGAAGCTGATAATATCCCTGACGAAGATCCAACTTCGAATATACCTTTGAGCCCTGCAATAAGTCGAATAACTCCTCTATGTGGGGTAGAGGGTATTTGTTCTTCACTGTCATCCGGTTCAACTCCCGGTAGTCGATGCACATTCTCAGCGTACCATCCTTCTTTTTTACAAACAAAACCGGGGCACCCCAAGGAGAGATGCTCGGTCTTATGTAACCATTCTCAAGCAACTCTTCCAGTTGCATCTTCAGTTCCTTCAACTCGGCTGGAGCCATCCTATACGGAGTCTTCGAATAAGGCTCCGATCCCGGGGCAAGATCGACTACGAACTCAATGTCCCGATCAGGGGGTAGAGAGTTCAAACTCTCGGGAAAGACATCAGGGAAGTCCTTAATCACTTCCGTATTCTCGAGCTTCCTTTGTTCCTTCGGTCGGTTAAGTAAATAAGCGACGAAGGCCTGAGCTCCCTCTCGGATCAAACGAGAAGCCTCAACGAAAGAAATCTTCGGTGCCAGAACTGACTCCTCAAGACTACCCTTCACAATTGTTGCCTCGGTCCCAATCTGAATAGTCTTCCTGAAACAATCCACACTGACTCTATGCTGATAAAGCCAGTCCATTCCCAGAATAATCCCGTAGCGCTGCAGTGGTAACTCGATCAAATCTGCGGGATCGAAAAATCGTAAAAGAAATTGGGGAAATTGGTACCTATAGAAAGGTATCGATGAACTGATCGTTTAAAAACGATTGGTGCGAGATTCCACAGAGATTCGAGCTCGGCACGATCGATTAGGGATTCGGGAGAAATATCTCTTTTCTTCTTCTTCTCTCTCTCTCTCTCTCTCAATAAAAATAATGAAATGAATTTCGACACTTATCAAATATCTTCGAAATACCGAAAAATACGAAGGGTTATTTTAGTAATTTTAGAAAATCCAATTAAATACGCGTCGATCACATATAACGATTAAATATTTAATAAACGCAATATAGACACGTAATTTAAATACGCAAACAATATTATCACATTGGTCATTTACGACATAATATATTATAATTCACATATAATCGAGAATTTAGAGATTAAGAAAGATAATTAACGCGTAAAAATTACTCACAGTAATTCTCAGATTTCTGGGTCGTTACAATTTCTTTCCTCTTACAACAACCTCTTTCTTCTTTTTTATTCTCTCACTTGATTAGACATGACACTAGAAAAAGCAGCACCAGACATTATAGGTGGAACTCGGAGGTTCAGTCTGCTATGTACTCTCACATAAGGTCCTCTCTTAGCATCTGGCAAAGACTCTTGAATTTGTTCCCACATTGTTGGCCCTAGTACCATGTCTAGGTCAGATTGTAGGAGAGGGTTCACAAATGGTGGAATATCCAAATCCTCTGATTCATCTTCTTGATTTTCCGCTGTTTCAAATATTGGAGGTAAGACTGCAAGTTTTGTGGTCCCAGAAGTTCCCCCAATCTCAACATCAACTAGCCCAGAACCAAGAGTCTATGTAATACAAAGAAGAACCATGTTATGAAATTAAAGATAAATTACCAGAAACAAACAAAAAATTGATGAAAACAATAATAATTATTTTAAACTAAATTTCATACACTGCTCATTGGGACTGATGTAGTGGTCCCTTGTTGGCCACCATCATGTGGGAGCAAGTTCTTAGTGACCTGCTTTAAACCATAAAACAAAAGAAATGAAGTTAAAGTGTGCACACAATAAAGTAAGTTTGGAAAAATGTTGCACTTTGAATATATTAATAACTTTACCCTAGCCCTAGTTTGTCTTGGCTCCTCAGTAGACTCATGAACTGCTACATTTGTAAGTCCAGGAGTAGTACACCTTCTTTTATTGTGCCTGGCTCCACCACAAATAGTGCAATGTACTTTAAAATGATCAACATTAGCTGGTGATAGTTCTCTGAATTCTTCAGTCACAGAATCATCAATATTGTTGTCAAACAGATCATCATCAGCTTCAGAGAAGGAATCATCATCGGATCCATATGATTCACCCTCAGAGGAAGAGTCTAGGACCATATTACTAATAGTGTCTTTACTGTCCATCCGGCTTTCTGGTGTTTTTTTCTTCTGGACCTTCAGGGCTGCTCAAACCCAAGCCAGTATCAGTGACACTTTCATCAACAAAATCAACAAAGACCTCATCATCATCATCAGTTGATTCTTGCTCAACTATATAGTCCTCATCATCAGAAGTGTCCTCTATTGCACCAACTGACATCTCAATAGCTCTACAAACTGCTTCAACTTCATCATCAAAAGCATTTGAAAGTTGAGTTGCTGATTTAATATAAAATGCCTCAATGTATATATGCAACTCATTAGTTGTACCAACATAGTCTTTGCAAATGTCAACCAGGTCTTCATCACTAAAAATGAGCTTGAAAGCACCTTGTCTCAGTATGTGAAACCTCCTCTCTAAGTCCATTCCTATTGTAGTTTCAACCATCTTATCTAGATCTAACAAACTGACTACTTTGCCATTAACAAAATCAACTTTCATCACATGGCCACCACTGTACGAGGCATTAAAGGATGCTATATTACTGAAATGCCCCCCATAGTGAAAGCAAATTGAAATATTTGGACTATCTGGAGTTGTAATGAAAAAAAAAATATTTATTAAATAACATATAACTAAAAGAAGACAAAAACCGTGAAAGTTGCAGGTAAAGGGAATCTAATGCAGTATTCAATGTTCAATAAACAACACACATGACAAAGGGGACCATCTATCTTTATTACTCCCACCCACACACTAACGCCCACAACTGTACAAGCATGAAGCAAAACAAGTTCATTATTTAAACGAAGCTGCCATACATTCTTTCCCCACATAAAAACTCGAATATCCAGCTCTTAAACTCAATTCTTACACCTTCATAGTTTTTTTGCAGCAGAAACAATAAAAATACGCAAATATTAGACTCAAATGAGGTTAAGAACTTACGATACTGAGGTGGGGGTAAATCCATATCTTTCTTTCTCCTTTTCAAAACCATCTTCCTTTCAATTATGTCTTCTGATTTTCGCCCAAATTTTAGGGTTTTTAGTTTCGGTTCTTCAGGTGAAAAAATAGAAGAAAAAACTTAACAAATCTTGTCTTAATTTTTTTGTTTGTGCAAGAGTGTGTATTTTGATGAATAATTTGGCACAAACGTCGAGAAAATGTGACAATCACGTGCGCAGTTTCCCTCCAATTTTGTTTGATTATTTGTAAAAAAAATTTTTTTTTTTTTTGGCTTACTTAATACGTGGCGCTGACATGGCCTACGAGTCATCGCCACGTGTTCGTCGGACCGGAGTCAAAGTCAACGCAGGTGAAAATTGGCCTACATTTGCAGAAAATGAAAATATATGTACCACTTCCAAGAATGGGTATATCCTACTGGACGATAATTGCAATTTTCCCTAATATATATATATATATATATATATATATATATATATATATATGGTGTAAATTACCGGTCGGGTAATCCTACATTGAGGGCCCTTAATCCAGCTCGGGACTTAGTCACAGTTAAGGCTCTTCACCCCTCCCAACAAATGTGTTTAATATAAATATATCACTACTAATTTTGTAGCAGGTTATAACTCAAATTAGCTAACGAACTAATAAGTTGAATTTATCAGTAACTTTCAATTCTATGAGACATGAAAATAATGGCAGTATACTATATTATCATCTAACACTTAACTTTTGTATTTTTTTATTTATTTTTTTGTTATAGATTAGGATAGTTACCGCCGACTCCAATAATTAGTCTCCACTGAATTGTAGGCACCTCAAATGGTGAAATAACTGATCAGCACCTCAAAGGGTGAGATAACTGATCAAGAAATTTAAGACTGCTCGATATATACCCAAAGTCAGGATTCGAACCCTAATATTTAGTTAAGAATGTATGAATCTCTTCCACTCAATCACACAATCTCTGTTTTAATTCAATTTTATACCTAATTGTTTCCTACAAGTAGTGCAACCTCTGCAACTGCCCTGATATTTAGCAGTTTTTATTGATTGATATTTGATTGGGTGCACGTAATCAAATTTTGTTTGTTGAAGAAAGACAGAAGCAAAGGAGCTAGGGAGGCACACAACTATTTTGTTCCCTAAAAAGAGTCGATCTTGATGCCTGCAAAACTTAATTTTTTGGATAATTATATAGATATAGATACTCTTCCCAAAACCATTAAAATTTGGCCCAATAGCCACCAGATATTACTCCCAATGTGATAGTCTAGGATTCGAATCCTTGCAATGACAAGGGTCGAATTGTGTGCGTAGATCATTAGAGAATTAACCCAATTTATTCTAACAATATACTCCCAAAAATAGGGAGATTTTCATTTCAGTTTTACAATTAATCGTTCTTTTATTTTGATTTAGGGATTACGAATTTTAGTTTCATATTTTTCATTTCTCCTATATTTTATCTTTGTCACTTTTGCAATTTTTGTCTTATTTTGGCTCGATTAATCCCTAATTCTTGCCGGAGTAATAATAATCACCACATTGCCAGTGAGATAGATATTCAATCACAAAACTTATTATCAATGGAGGATTATCTTTGAGAAAAAAGAGGAATACGAAACAAAAAAAAAAAAAAAATGTAGTGTGTGATATATATACTAATACGCAACGTTTTAGTATTTGTTCTAACGAAATGTTTATCCAAAACTTGAGTTTTCTTGCCTTGTCTTGCTGCTCAACTTTCCAACTGCAAAATCCTGGATATATGGAGGGAATTAAAAAACTCTATTTAATAACATATAAATATATTTTTATATACACGATACATATTTGAGTTGGGCCAACTCGACTTTATTATACAATTATTAAAATCTAAAGAATATAATCTGATATTTTCTGTTGCTCAAACAGTGATCGAAAAATAAAATTCTAACCCGAGGAACAAAGTTAATTCAGACTAATTTTCCAACTATGACTGATGATTTCTGTTTTTGGTAATGGATCTTGATCGTTCACGCAGTCGAGCTCAACAGTTGAATTTGTAATCGGGGATCGACTTCGACATAAAACACACGAACACAGGGGTTACTTGGTCGGAGAAGATTGTCTCCGGCGTAGCACTTCCGACGCTCAAGTCAGTATTAGTGAAAAAGGTGATATTAAGAGAGTGCAGTCAGAGCGATATTGAAAGCTTACCAACCATAATAAATGCTGGGGGTATTTATAATATTGGCTAACACGCACTAAGTACACCTCCTAGGGTGTGCATTTAATGCGTCGGTTGAAGGGCATTTAATGCCCGACCAGAAGGTCTGCAACATTCCTTAAAAGGAATGTCCTCTGTCATATCCGTCCAGTCCAAGGTACGGAGAGCAGGTGCGGCGCAATTAATGCGGCCGCATACAAATGAAGGTGACCCTCTCAAATGGGACGTGGTCGAGTACGACCCACTCGTTTCGGTTACTTGAGGGTGTAGACCTCCTCGCGTAGCGATCTGGTGCCTTTCCCTGTCATAAGGATTGCACGGTCTTGGTCGGAGCCCTACGCTCGACCTTCCGACTGTGCCATAACCGGGCCTGCAGTCGATTGTCTGACCGGGGCATTCTTGCTACAGCTAGTCTCGACCTTACGGTCGATTTGGTCGACCGCTAGGGTTTTTGACCATTCAATGGGTGGACTCTGATTGGGCCCACGTGTTTGTTGACTCGCTATGATCGTACCACGTGGACCGACCGAAATATCCCTTATCAATGACAGACTTTAATTTCCTTAAATTAGACTAATTATGAAGAGATTACATTAATTTGTTTTTGAAATATGAATATAGATCATTTGCCTATACTTTTACTTCAAGGTTCATACTTGGGTAAATAGTCAACAACCATCAGCTGGGAAGCATGTTCAGCATTTCTCAACCTCTACAAATGAAATAAAATTTCACTGGAATTGTGATATGATCTTATTCCACTACTGATCATTCATATGTTTGATGTGAAACTATATATAATGTCTCAATATTAATGATATTAATTAGTAATAATTTTAAAACAAAGATGCAATAATTGATTATCTCCATAATTTAGAGAGATCATATATATAATATGAGAAGTTTCATCACTTTTAATTTGCATTGTGACAACAATATTGTTATTTTTTTTTTTTTTAAAAAAATTTGAACCGGAACGCGCTGTAGAATTTTAGCAAGGACCCACCTTATATCATAAAACAAACCATACAAAAAATACACGAAAGTCCAGATCAACCACCAAACGATACATGAATCTTACCAAACAAAAAGCCAAAAATACCCTAAAACATTATACAATTGGAAGAAACAATAAAAAACATGAGACTTTCCGAAGAGCTCATCCTTCTTAAAATAATTAAGAGGAAATTTTATATCAAACAAATTGTGATTTAGATTAAGATATAGTGAAGATGGGCAAGAACTTAGGGATAAAGTTTATTGATCTTCACACCAGCTTTACATGAGTTAATTTTATATTTTTTAATTGCATTAATTTAGTCTGCCTACTCCTAAGTAAGAAAATAATTATATTATATTAATATTATAAGGCAATTAAGGTTATGGTCGTTATAGTACTTGAGTTAGTTAGGAGGATCGGATTGCATGGAGGGAATAATTACTGGTTAATTTCTTACTGGGCCCACACCACACTCTAATTCCAATATATTTTGGCTTAATTTTCAAAGAGATTCATAACATAAAATTTACTAAAACACCCTTATCTCTATTACAAAAATTTATAAATATTAGGGATCCCTGAAGTTTGCTATATTTATATTTAGATCACTCTAGTTTCATTTATTACATCTAAGTCCCTAGATGTGTTTCATTTATCACATATTAATCCAACTAATATGTGATAAATGAAACACATCTAGGGACTTAGATGTAATAAATGAAACTAGAGTGATCTAAATATAAACATAGCAAACTTCAGGGTACTCAGATGTAATTAGTTCTATTAAATATTTTAATATATATATATATATATATATAGTTTATGATAATAAAAAGTAATTTCAAAATTAGTGGGTAGACAAAGAGAAAACAAGAGAGGAAGATGAGAGACAAAATGAGAAAACAATTTTTAAAAAATTCATTCACAGGCACTTATAAAAATCATTTCCTTTCGTGTTTTGTAGTATTCGATATCGTATTCGGTACCTGTATCGGACAATTCTTTATCCAACACAAAATATTATAAAATGTTTGTGCTATCATGTTCATATCGCTATTGTATCAGTATCAATATTTACTTCTTGTATCACATCTCATAAATACATAAAGAAAATAAAAAGCATCAACTTGGAAAGGGAAAGCAAAAGAATAATCGATCGGTCATTGCAAGCAAATCATTCAGAGAAAGTGAAAAAACAGAAGATCAAGAGTGGGCCCCATCCCTTGAGATTCTCAGTATAACAAATTTTCCCTTATGGGAAACAAAAACCAAAAAGAAATTAAAGTTTGCCACTCTAACAAAATAAATATATATATATATATATATACATATATATATATATATCTTCAGTTCTTCTTCAGTCCCCTCCTAACCCACACCATAACCAACCAACAAACTCTCAATTTCTTCATTTTTCTTCCCCCCACGCCACTATTCTTTCTGCTACTCCAAAAAGTTTCAATCTTTCAACTTTTCATCCATGGAGTTAGTTACGTTCTTCCTAGTTGATCATTGATCACAATTATAATAGTTTTTAAAGAATATTCTTTTGTAGTTAATTTTTGCATGATGAACATATATAGTTTGTTGAATAGTACCCATAAAGTATAAACAAAGATCAAATAATTTCCGGAAAATTAAGGTTAGGGTTTTTCTTGCTGCAGACTGTCGTAGTTTTCAATTATGATGAATTGTTGTACTTGTACCGTACTCTGTTTTTCACAGTTTTTTGTTTCTGTCTTGAAGGTACAAGAGATTTGGACAAAAGGGCCTACAATATAGCAGACAAAGGAACAGTTCATAGCCCAGAAAGAAAAAACAAAGAAAAGATGTATGAAGAAAGTGCTGGTTTTGATCAGAGCAGTAATAATTTGCATGTAGAAGATGGTTTCTCACAATCCCACAACAATAATCGGAGTAATTTTTCAATGGATGAAAGCTCTTACAACCCTCAAATCCCCATTTCCCAACAGGAAATCGAGCTCCAACACCAACTAAATATAGAAATGGAGCAGTGTTACAACAACAACAATGGCGGAGAAATTCATGAAATCGTGCATGATATGGGTAGTTTTAACAACAGCCAGAGTGTTAATAATCATTATAATCACCAACCCCAAAATAATCATCCTTCCCATGATTACAGTATCCAAAATGGTTCGATTCTCGATCAAATCCCATACCCAACAACGCCTGATTTGTTAAACATGTTTCCTTTGCCTCGATGTTCATCGAATATTACATTTTCAAACACATCCCATAAATCATCTCCTAGCTTTTTAGCATCTCTTGGGCTTTTGGATCTGAATCCTCCGGCGGTGGCGGTTGGTGACGGAGCCGCCGCCGTTTATGACCCTTTGTTGCCTTTGAATCTCCCCCCACAGCCGCCATTGTTGAGGGAGCTGTTCCATTCTTTGCCAAATGGGGGTTACACACTTGGGCCAAGAAATGGATCTTTGTTTGATGACAGAGAACATGTGAATGGAGGGTTGTATCAGAATGGTGGTGCGAGTTCTTATGATAATGGGGTTTTTGAATTTACTTCTGGAGAAATTGATTGCATTGCTAAAAATAGAGAAGGGAAAGATACTAAGCATTTTGCCACTGAGCGGCATAGAAGAGTTCTTCTGAATGTTAAGTATGAAGCTTTGAGGAAACTGGTTCCAAGTCCTAGTAAGGTAATGATTATTTGCTATATATATGTGAATTTCCTCACATATCTTACTAACGAATTGAATTTTTCCCTTTTTGTTAAAATAAAATCAAGAATGATAGGGCCTCAGTGGTGGGAGATGCAATCAACTACATCAATGAACTGAAGAGGACAGTGGCTGAGTTAAAAGTTCTTGTGGAGAAGAAGAGATGTGCTAAAGAAAGGCTGAAAAGGCCTAAGACAGAAGATGATGAATCAAGGTCTATTGATAATCCTTACAATGATTCAACAATGAGGAGCTCATGGCTTCATAGGAAATCGAAAAACACTGAGGTTGATGTAAGAATCATCGATGATGAAGTTACGGTGAAGCTCGTTCAACAGAAGAGAATCAATTGTCTACTCTTTGTATCAAAGGTTCTTGATGAGCTTCAGCTTGATCTCCACCATGTTGCTGGAGGACTCATTGGAGATTATTATAGCTTCTTGTTCAACTCCAAGGTGATCATCAAACTATATGTTTTTTCTCCTAATTATTCATGAAACAAGAAATTTTTTCTTAATTTCATCTTGTTGATCAGTTAAGATAATAGGGTCAGTTGTTAGTTCCCCTCAAGTTTATATAGAGCCTTTTATATATGTTTCTTGAAATTCCCAAAATTATAAAAATCACTTTTTAACAATTGGTTGTATCGAAAAATTCATTCTTGTGCCCAAAATTTATTTTGCAATTAATGTGTTAAAATATATATGCTTGGACTAGTTTGGGATACCCTTGGATTTGGGTTCAAATTAATGATCTAAATTCATTTATTATTTCATGATGGTGCAGATTTGTGAAGGTTCAATTGTGTATGCAAGTGCAGTAGCCAACAAGCTGATTGAAGTAGTGGATAAACAGTATGCAGCCTTCCCACCAACTAATAGCTATTAGGTATGTAATTGAAAATCCCCTTCAATTCAATTAATTTGTATATATATACTATATATATAGTCTTCTTGAAAATATTGCAAAAGTTTTGGTTAGAGAAATTACCAGAAAAGATAACACATATTACTTTAATGCCTGAAGTTGGAATATAATTAGAGGTTAGTAATTATTACATTCTATATCAAAACTAGTTTGTGTCTGATTCTTGACAAAAAGACTGGTAAAGACAAAAGTAATATAAGTAGTAAGTTTCAGTTTCACAGAAATAGTAAGAAATAAAAGTGGCTGAGTCAAACTTTTGGACAAAATTTTCTTGATATGGGCATGCACTAGTACATATACACTCTTGCCTGCCTGCAGAAGCCTAAAAACTAGCATGGGGTTATACTAGGTCTTGCTAGAAACATGAATTATTATTTATATATATGTATTTAAAAAAAAAAAAAAATTAAATTCACCCCCTTTGATGCTTTTTATCTCCTAATTTATATCTTTTTCCTTTACATTGATTCACACTTATCAAAGTTATGAAATTGTATTATTTGTTCATGTTTTGCAGAATAGTGGAGGCCCTTTGCTCCTACATATCCAGAAGCCTGACATAGATACAAAGTGTGTATTGAAGTCCTAATGTAGTTTATCCCCCTTTTATTTAGGACTATGTAATAACAATCGGTATGGACACAGAGATTGGATATTAATTGTTGCAGAAATATACTTTAATTTGCAGATTTGGGGAATGTTTTTGAGTTGTAATGCAAACAATCCTATTAGGAATATTCATATGGCATATTTTCTACGATTTCTTGAAGCATTATACGCAGATAATATTTAATTTTATTACTTCTATCTAAAAAATATTGAACTTTCCATCCATTAAATAATGGGATAATTACACAGCCCCTGAGATTTGCTTTAAAATCCAAAAATCTATCGAAATCTTAAAACCTTACAAATACCCACCCTGGTCAACTGAAACCTTACAATTACCTCTTAAAACATAAAAATGTATACATAATACGCTTGGAAAACCTTACAAATACCCCCCTCAGGGATGTAACATTGCAATTTGCAAGTTTTCGATGATGAAATTGTAATAATGCACAAATCTTGGGGGATTTTGTGTAAATGTCCCTATGTAATTTGAGGAGTAAAGTGACCCTTTTCATTAATCTTTAGATTAGATGGCACAACTCAAACAATATCTCCAATCCCTTCTAAAACTCCTTCCAAAAGTGAGCTTTAGCACAAAGACTTAACAAGTATTACTTATATTGTTCCTTTCAGACACACCAATCTATATATCAATGAACTATTCAACAGTAGTAACCTCTATGTCTCGTACAAATTGACACCAAATCTCATGTTTATTCCTCATAGTTAATTCCTAAAAAAATTATACCACAAAAAAATCCGACATTTTCTTCACATCTTATCAGACACACCATAATACAAGATTTTGTTGAATCCTAAGTTCTCCGAAGCTGAGTCCCATGATCCCACGTTAAATATCAGCCACTGATATCGCCAGATCATATTTCCCTCCAATCCAACGTACCTCATTCGAGTAAGCCTGTCCAGTCAACTCACTTGACGGGTAAATACCTGGTCAAACAAATTCACAGAGTATATATCAAAGGACAAACAATGAGCTGATTTTATTACAAATTACAATATACACCCTATGAAGTTTGTTAAATAACAAGGGGCATCCATTGGATAAAAAAGTTAGGAATCCAATCCAGGGGTAATTTACATGTCTGTAGTTTTAAAGCAAGAGGTCTACGCAGTTCTGATATTTCAGAGGGGGCCTGATGTAATTAACTCCTGAGAAGATATAATTATCAACTAAAAAGTTGCATGTAAAAAAATCCAGTTTGTCAAAATAAAAAAAACTTGATGAATCAGGTATTAGAAGAATAGCAATGGATAAACCATATCCATGGGTTTCGATAATTAGAATCACAAGAAGACTTATAAAATTTAGACAAACACCATTTATATGCATTAATATACAATGATGCAGATAAATAAATATTTTACAAAATTGGTGGTAAGCTATCTAACCTTTGACAATCTTGTAAGAGCAATTCTATTGAACAGCCAAGCGCTGAAGGTGATCTAAGAAGACCTCAAAGCTGACATCATCGGTGAAGATGATGTCACCTCCAGGAGCATTTGGAGCATCTGAATTGTAAGTAGCTGAAGGATTCAATTTTGCTAGTAGGAAACGAGCCTGCACATTTTTCATGCCATCGTTATCATATTACTTCAAAATATACAGCTAATGTAATTGGCTTGAATCTCATTTCAATATTTAGCATAAAACAAACAATTAGTTTATGATAAAGAGAATTAAAGACCTGTGAACCGTGCTGATCACATATTACAAGGCGAGGTACTGGAAATCTCTCTTTTATTATGGAATCTGCATCATCACGCGGAGCTTGTAACAAGTGAGCAAAGGCCTACAACAACAGAATCTTGCTTCAAAACTTGGTTACGAGAAGTTAATAGTTGAATTTCCAACAGGTCACATCCAGAATAAAAATTTGACATATTTTACAGATAAAAGAAGCACTGTCACCAACATTTCAGGAGTTCCCGATTTAGAGGGTGTTTGGCTAAGCTTATTTTAAAGAGATTATAAGCTCTCACATCTCACATTTTAAAAACAAGACCTCAAAAGGGCTTGGATAAAATAAGACCATGAGTTTATAAGATGTTAGTAATGGCTATTTTGCAACTAGTATAATAAAAAAGAAGGAAAATGTTTCAATATCTCAAAAAAATTTCCAATTTATCTTAAAAGGAAAAGGAAGGAAAATGTTTCAAGATCTTAAAAAATTTCCAACTTATCTTAAAAGGAGCTTTATAAGCTCCTAATATTTTATTTTAAGAGCTTATAAGCTTCTTTCATAAAAAATTTACCAAACATTTCGCAACATTTTATAAGCTCTTAAACAGCTTATATAGGCTCAGCCGAACACCTCTTAGTCAAAATTCACAATACATGTAAACAAACAGATGCTACTGTCACTGAGCAACAGAAAATCACCTGATGCTCAGGCAGTTCATGATATCCAGCTTTTCGCCACTGAGCAATGGTTGATCCATGAAATACAACAACAGTGAAATACGAATCCAAAAGGAGGATCTTATCAGCAGCAATCGAAGCCACATCAAGAAGAGCTGGTTCTGGTCCAGAATGGAATGAGTAGGAGATCAATGAAGGTTGAATCATCACAACTGAATTAGCAACATTTTCTCTGTTTAAAATCATTCTAAAGTATGCTGTCTCATCTGGGCTGTTGTTGAAGACCTGATTATAAAGGATAAGAATAAGTCAAGATTTAAGCTCAAGAAAACAACATTGCATATAACTCATCAGTATTAGATGCAATTGCTTCTTTCAAGTTTCATGCATAGACTAACATCACCCCACTTTTTTCCTAGTACTTCTACACTTCTATATAATGATCTTCTTTTTACTCAATTGTGAGATGTGTAAGGAAATTTCACATCTTTATATACCTGGACGAATTGTGAACGCCGCAAATTGAACATGAACTGGGGAAATATTGATAGTCTTGGGGATAAACTAAATGAAGATGGGCTGTCCTTCTGAAATTCTCCAAACCGCGAACATATATGTATCAAAGATTTATCCAGCCACCTTATAGGATCAAATTCAGCCTGCAAAAAATGCCAATTTTAAAATAATAAAATGTTATAGTACTAGAACAAAGTAAATCAAGCAGGTATTGAAAAATAAAGGAGGTTATCATAATTGCGACTATTTTTGCTGCCTAACATAATTGATGGGTATTGAGGATACAGCTATCAGCAATGTTTGAGCTGGTAGGTCACTGGTAACCCTGCTTCAATATAACTTTAGAGTACTAAATCTTTGGATATGTATTAGAAGAGCAAATTAACTTTATTTAAGTCATACTCTAATTAATTTTAAATAATATTTGTGGCAGAAAATGGTAATCAAAGTCCATACAATTGCACTCACACTCATATTGTTGCCAACTTGCAGGGCTTAATAAACAATTTGAAAACCAACTTCATTACAGGTTGCCTTATGCTTCAAGTACTTTTCTAGAATTATATGAATAAGCTTTTTTAACATCACAACCTAGAAAAGATGAAGTACACAACCTCAGTTTCCATTTTGAAAGAAACTTGGCGTGCCATTACTACAGCAGCTGCTTCTTGGTCAAACCCAGATATTAGGTCCTGCAGAATATAATATAAGTTAATATATGTCTGTATATGTATATATATATATATATATATATATATTCTATGCAGCAGTCCATAAAGAAAACAATAGGAAGGTCAAAATAGCTCCTTAAATAAGAGGGAATATTGGAGATGCTTTATAGTTTCTACAGTAGAGCTACAAGGACAATTTTTTACAAACAACTACATAATACCATTCATTTCAGTAAAACGAACTAGTTCATTTCCATTTCAACTTAAGGGAACAAATAGTTTTTCCTGCCTGGTTCTTGGGATGAATTTGTCCATACTTTGACTAAGAATGGAAGAAGGAAAAAAAAGGTTGAAAGTAGGAAAAACTTTAACAAACAGCTAATGGAACTTGGATCAAATGCAACTTTCTGCAGCTTACTTTTCTAACACTAGCAAGTAGCTAACCTCGTGTCTATCCAATGACGGAGCCAAAGGGGGGTCGGCCCCCTTAATTTTTTTTCACCCTTTATATTTTGTTTAGAAATTTTCATAATTCATTACTTTTGCACACAAATTTTAAATAATTTGTAATTTTGCACCCCCCCCACCCCCAAAATGATGAAAAAAAAAATTCAGGTTCAATCTCGCCCTCCCCTCCCCCCCAATCAATTTCCTGGCTCCGTCCCTGTGTCTATCCTAAAGGCTTTGGTTGGCATGAGTTGTGTAAACTTCTCCTACTCATAAAATAATTTTCTCGGGGGAATATAAAAATAGCTGCACTAGAGGTACCACAATACAAAAGTTCTTTGAACAATAACAAGAAAAGATAAGGACAAGAAAAGGATGCTTACCTCTTTGACTCCAGGCCCAGCAACCCATCTTCTTGAGAGGGTAGTTGCACGGAGTCTCATTTGCCCATTGCCGTGCTGATAACTGGAGAATAACATTTCTGAAAAGGTTAGAATCACTTGCTGACATTAATGGAAGACCAAACTGGCTGCTTGCTCATATTTATCGAGAAATAATAAGTTCAGATGCCTACTACGTCAGAAACTGGAAATAGAACTGATTATTTGCTGCTTGAGCAAGAATATCTGTGTTCTCTTTCTTGCCAACATCAAATATTATACACAAGGAGGTAGTTTTGTCAAGGCCACACAACTTCCATGCAGTGGTGTTGCCTTGCCCAATAACAGTTTCAGAGCACAAAGGGCCTTTCTGCACAGAGCTACAAATTGTTAAAATCAGATGTAGACTGTATAAGATCCTTCAAAGGCAAAGGTCATACCTTATCAAGTGATGCACAAGGGCCAATAATCCCCTGAATTTTGAGATCCTTTGAGCAGGAGATCTCAAATATACCACTGCACAACGTAAATAACTTAGTTGGGACTTCTAAATAATCTGAAAATGAAATCTAGAGAAGCATCTGGCAATTTGAGACTGCAAAATTCATATTAATATGAGAGCTTAAGGTTGCAAATTTCAAGGGTCAGAAAATTTCTTGCAACAAAAGCCGTAGAACTAAGCACAGTATGCAACCAATTTCAGTTGGAGACTGTACTGCAAGAAGAAAACAAAGTCCCTCCAAACCTTACTTTGATGAAAGTCCTAGATCATGATCCCCAGATTGAAAAACACGTCTTAAAGAATCCTTGAAAACTGAATGGCCAAAACTTTCAGCAAGGACAACAAAACCACCAGTTTTTTCAACTGCTACTTTAAGCTCAGCAACTCCAACCTGGTAAGTAAATGTGTCAAAAAAGAATGCAGATTTCTCATTACCACATTGACAACCAGAGAGGCTATCTAGGCTAGCAAACCACTCAAGCCTGTAAAGCTTGATTTCGAGCTTATGTACGGGAGCTCATGAGCTTCTAGTTGTTTCAAAGAAAAAAAATATGTCAAAATTTCACACTGAGACATTTTTGTTAAAAGATTTGCTGGTTCCATGTAAACATGTTTGATGATGAAATACTACTTACTACTATGTAACACAAATATGTTTTCCAGCAACTTCATACATGAATGATGTGCTCCTTCAGATCAACTCGCTTCTACTGTCTTGCAAATTTAAAAAGACTGCTAAATAGTGTTGGTAGTGGAGAAAATTACGTGATGCAAACTAAGACACATCCAAGTTCAACCTCAAGTTATTGAGCAAGAGATTACATTTTATTTAAAAGGAAAAAAGGAGTTGCAAAATATCTAAAGAAATCACACTTGCTTAACTTGCACTAACAGTTTTAAAGATGTAATCCATCCTTGCTCCATCAAAATTCATAGATCATACGTAAGTAAATTGTTCAAAATTTGATAAGAATAAGCAGCCATAAATGAATAATACATATTAGAACAATCCAATAGAACATATTCTTCATTTCTTAAAACGATTATCAGATGTTTAATGAAGTCATAATCTTAAGTCATATAATTCGTGATGCTCTGACTAACATAATATATATACAATAAATGCCAACTGACTTATGCATGGACCATCATGTAGTTGTTTATTCATTTGCCCCTCAGCATCCCTTCTGTATGTACTCAAGTTCTTTTGGAAGAGAAAATGCATGGATGGGAGCAAGAACCATATTTCAAATCAAGTACATCTTTCTCACTCTTAAATTATGCTAGAATACTTGAACCCTTATGGATTCTGAATTTTCATACCGCTCAACTAATCTCTTCATCATATATTGCTGAAAACAACCACCCAAAAACAGAACCTTTTTAACCAAAAAGTTGAACAATGCTGTTCAGAAAATAATTGAACACGAAAATACATACTTTTTCTTATCTCATGCAATCTAAAGGTGGTCAATACCTGATCAAGTGCACAGGCAAAAACATCGAGCACATGCCCCTGATGAACAAGTTGTTTTGAGAGTGCTTCATAAAACTTCACAGCTTTGTTATAGTGAGGAGCAGAATCTTTGTCCAGGTCCTTGTGAGAACGTATAGGTTCAGACAGACTTTTAGACACAATCTGCACAGAAAATTATTTCAGAAACATAGCATACAATTATACATACGAAAATGTGAGAAAATAAGTATTGCTTCCCATTTAATAACAAATAACCAGTTATAACAAGAGCGCCACAAGAAACATTTTCTGTTAGTGGGTTAAGAGCTTTTATATAGTAAATTCTCCAGCTAACAAGATCTTTATGTATTATTCCAATCTAGAGTTTGGTAGCAAAAACTCTTGTAACACCTTTCCCCTGATTATATGACTTTGTTGTCATTATTGTACAGAGCACAGTCAGCCAAAGTCTTTACTTGATACAATCGTCGAAGAGCTTAAATAGCAAGAGGTTATTAACAAAATGTAAACTGCTTATTATTTCCAAAAAAACAAAATGCAAACTGCAAATAGCCTTTATTTTACCAAATACATATCTTAGGAATACCCCATTCTGAAACTAATTAAAGAACAGGAAAGACGACTTACTGCTCCTGGCCCTTCTGTTGAGGGTCCACCTAAAAATGCCATAATTCTAGCCCCAGAACCAGGAACGCACACTCCCAACAAATGCGCAGCCAAACTCAACGCTGCACCAGTACACCTAGCCGACCTTTGATCTGAAGGCACTGGCCAAGGATCTTTCTGAAGCTCCTCTAAAATCTTGTAAATAAGGGGAGAGATGGAAAGCAAAATGTCATAAGTTGAAGACGCCATTCATCAACTAATCAAGATAAATATTAAAAAGAAAAAGACCAAACTGGAAAGTTGAAAGGGAAACAAAGTACAGATGATACACCACAATGACAATTCACCAAGCAAAAAATACACCAGTGATGAATATGTAGCAACATCATACTACAGAACCATACCGAATTAAGAGCGAACTCACAATCGGACGCAGGCAACAAGAACCTGGCAATGCTCTCCTGAGACAATCCGTCTCTCGCTCCCGCTATGACACCTGTAGTTGGCCTTGGCCTTTTTGCAAAGAAGCCCATCTGCTCCAACAACTGATCCTTAGTTACCTCCTTTGTCCCCTTGAACACATGAACCTTTGGAATCTGACCAAAACCCAGCTCATGAACATGCACATATGTCCCAAATGTAATCAACCCAATCAAACAATTTTCAGGCACCATTCCCAACACCTGTATCACAGAAAATAGTCAATTGGACGAATATGCATGGTCCAGAAAGTCCAAAATAACATTGAAAGTGAAGAATGTTGATGCATTATACTGTCTGGTGAGGCAAAGATGACAATTGCTAGATTTTGTTAGTTGCATTGATTAAACGAATATTTTAAGCATATAATTAGTTGGCCTTCTTTAAGGAAGCAGTGAACTTGAAATTCTATTACTACAATAACCCTCCAAAACAAGTTTCCATTAATCCGTAATTTGACTAAACCCTGTCTTGATCTGTTTATAATAGCGCCATGATCAGAAAATTTGAGCTACGGCTCATGTAAACAGAAAAACTGACTCTCTATTAGTGATCACTTCAATTATCTGTGACGTTTATCTAACCACATTATGTAATCGAAAAATCAGGTTCAAATACTCAGCAACGAGTAGCAGCCATTTTGAGTATCAAATTTCAAGAATCACTAGCAAACCTGCAGCAAGGCGGACTTCAAGTACCCTAACTCCTCCTCAATAGCGCAAGTATCCACCACAAACAAAAACACGTTACTACTGCCAGGTTGTGCCTTCTCATTTGGAGCACTAGTGTCGTATTCAATAGTAGTATACTGGGGGAAGAGCTCCGCGGGTAAATTTTGTTCCGAAATCGACTGGTAATGCGGCGGGAAGTGATTGCGCTGGAGGCAGAAGCTGCAGATCCATATCTTGTTGACGGAGGAGAAGTCGACGATCGAGAATGGATTGATCACGGATCGGCAATTGCGACAGCGTAGTGGCGAATAAGGAAGAAGTGGCGTGGCATCGGGTAGGGGTTTTAGTGGGGTGTACACGGCGGAGATCGGGATGGCGCAGTTCGCTGCATCTGCTTTGGAGCCGGGGAGGACGTTCCACGGCATGCGCACGGAGTCTTGTGACTCCAGGTCGAGAAATTCTGTCATTTCGCGGTGGCGCGTCGGTGGAGCTGGGATGTCAACGGCGGCGGTGCGGTGGCCGGCAGTTTTGCCTTTATTAAACAACGACTGGAAACCGGAAAACTTTGGAAACTAATTTCAGTAACTCTTTATAACTAATTTTATAAAATAAATCTCCCTTTGGTTGTGGGTAGGCCCATGTACTATTTGGGCCGCAAGTAAATTTATAGTGGACCAAGAGCTTGTATTTTCGAGGTCCGTCATTTTGTAAAGCCAATAATTATTTTCAAACAGTAAAATTAGCACATTCAATGTGTGTATATAATAAATCTAAAATATAAATTCAAAAAAGATATGAAATTTAAATAATATTAAATTATAAATATTATTTAATAAATTTTATGATGTCATTAATTTGTTTTATGAATATGGTGCATGGGTTCTACCGTGGAAGATCTACCACGTATCACGAGGGAGTTCTTCACGCTCTAATTTTTTCTCGGTGTACGGTAATACTAAAATTACCTTGCTATTTGTTTTCATAAATCTTATTTACGCATACTGTTATTCTATCTGTATTATTATTGATTTCAAATTCCGTTTGTAATACTTGTATAAATTAGAGTCGACTCTGCTAATTTTTATATTCCTCTTACAAAATAAAATATTTGAGAAATATTTTTATCCCGGTGGCAAAATTTTTGAAGAGCACCAGTTTATACCGCCACTCTGGCGAAATTTTTCCAACATTTCATACATTGTTAAATAATAAAAATATTCAATTAATGAATCAAAAAATTAAAAAGTATAATATAATGTATCAAAATTTGTTTACGTTGTTCAATGGGATTACAGAGAAAAATCCAGTTTCTTGGAGTGTCATGGTTGGTGGTTATGCTAAGGATCTGAAGGAATGCAGCGGACTTGCAATTTGCAAATGGGTATAGTTTTGCATGGTGTAGTACGCATAAGAATGGTTTTCATTCGTGTTGCTTTGTCGCTGCAGCTCTGGTGGATATGTATGCGAAAAGTAAGGATATTAGGGACGCAGCCCAACTGTTTGATGAAATGCCAAAGAGGGATCTTGATCTTGTTACTTGGACTGTGATGATTTGGGGCGTGTGAACTTAGGTTTATTCGACCCCGAATTGCACTAGGTGCTCTCATAATCTGACACGTGGCAATATACATATAATAATATTTTTTCTCTCTCTTTCAGTCCTAATTAAATTAATTTCATTATTCTTTCTTAACACCAAATTTAACTCTAAAATATATATTATTTTACTAAAAACTATATAAAATAAAACATCAAGTATTACAAAATAAATTATATATTTCTACAGAAATGTAATATTAAAGGAAATAATAATTTTTTTCCATTACTACAACACTTCTTCAGAATAATTATTGATACCCTTTAATTATTTTAGTATTTTTTACATTCATATAAACAATATATATTTTATATATTTATCTAATATTATTTTTATAATATTAATAATAAAAAATAATATACTAATTTGCTTGTAATTAACAAAAATGGCGTGTAAAATTATAATATGTGAAAAATAGTAGGGAAAGGAAATAGCAATAAACAATAAAATATTATGTAAGATTTATAAATAATATAATAGTGCAAGGTTACACGTGTCAACATCTGGGGCACCTGGTGCAATTGCACCAGGTGCGGGTCGAATAAACCGTAAACTTATGAAAAGAAAAATAAAAGAATGAGATTTAAATAATCGAATAAGTATGTAAAAACTTGAAAACATCAAATATTCCATTTCAATGTTTTTAAGGCTAAAATTAGAAAATCAATTTTTATTTTGAGTTAACAAACACTCTCTAATATATATATTCTTTATTTAGGATCTTCCCGAAAACAAAAAATTGTACAAATCATTTGATCTTTTTTTTTTTTGGGTCTCAATTGCTGAGATTCAATTACAAGTGACCTTTCCAATCTAACTTTATTTAAAGATCTAATACTTCATCTATCTTCTCCCTAAACCAACTGAATTTATTGCTATAGCATTCATTTCTCTTTTTGCATCTATGATCTAAACAAACAAGATAAGATACGGACTAAGACGCAATAATTTATCTCAAATCTTAATAATAATTAAATAAATTTACATAATTGAATAAAAAATTGTCAAAAAAACAAATATATGGGTCTATTCCAATTAACAGCTTATCCTTGTTGTGGGGGAGCTTGTGGTTTGGAAATTCTAATTCATTTTGTAGCACCAATCAGGGCACGATTTCATGAAGAAAGAAATATGTATTTTGTCAATAATTAGCAACGCGGTAGTCAGACCAACACGCACATATACAGCGACAATATAAATTGTAAACACGTTAATATTTAACCCAGTTTTTTCCGAACTCGAGATTGTCGAGATTCAATTAGGAGCTATCCTTACAAGTTTATGTATAATTTAGAATTTGAACCTTAAGGCTTGATTTACTTTCTCCGTAATTAGTACGCGGCGGCTAATATTATGACAGTTTAAGATCCTTGATAACCTTGTTTACTATCACCTTAACTTCTTGTTTACATAAAAACTGCTTTTTTGGCTTTTTATTTAAACCAACGGATGTGACAAACTGGGCTGTTTAAAAATAGGCATAGCATACTAAAGTGGATAACGCCACAAGGATAGTTTTTTTTTTTTAAACACACGCACACAATTCAATCTTTGTCATTGTAATGAATCGAATTCATACATCCATACTGAAGTAATATTTAGTGGTCGTTGGGCTAAACCCCAATGTGACACGCATTGTTTACTACAGAAGAAAGCTATCATGTGCACGGAAAATTAGGCCAGATTAGTTATCCATCTTCACGACACCTGTTACACCTTGAACAAACATCCGCTCTCGGCAAAACCACGATCCTTGCGAAGAGAATTTGTCATCAAACTTCTATGCCTACAAAGCCAAATGAAAAATCTGATTTTTGGGGGGCATTTCCATTTCCAAATCCACCGCGAATCCTCATTAACACCATCCGAACGAGGCATCAGAGCCTCATACACCGTTTTGCACGAGAATTTACCATTTCGAGTGCTTCCCCAAATACGAAAATCTGGTGCATTTCTATGATCAGGCAAAGGCAGGCTGGAAATCTGATCTTTAGGCCATTGAGGAAGGACAAGCGAGAGGGAATCCAAATCCCAAGTACCATCAGGCCCCAAAACTTGTGCAACTGTGAGACCTTCATCCACAAGTTCTTATTCATGACCAAGGAGCTCCACAATCGGTTTTTCAAGACATTTATCATACTGAAAAGAAATGTTGTTGCCATCACCAACACGCCATTTAATTTGGTCCCCAACTTCATGGAAGCTCCTAAAGATACCCTTCCAAAGCCGAGAAGCCGAGTTATCCGGTTTATGATCAAGGATATTATCTCCCTTGAGATACTTTGCTTGGAACAAACGATACCACAGTGTGTTCTCATTTTGAAAGACTCTCCATCCCGCCTTTGCCATCAGAGCAATGTTAGACTTTTTCGCCTCCCTGATGCCAAAGCCCCCATCTCGTTTACTCTTAATGACTTTATTCCAACCGACGAGATGCACCTTCTTTTTATCCACATCCGAGTACCAAAGAAACTTCCGATTCAATTGATCTAACTTCTCAAAAACGTAGGAAGGGAACCAAGTGGTTTGCATAGCATAAATAGGAATAGCCGACGTCACCGCTTGAATGAGAGTCGTTCTCCCGGCCAAATTAAAATTGTTAGCCTTCCACGTAGAGAGTTTGTTATGGACTTTATCAATAATTTCCACAAAATCTCTACGAGATTGTCTCCCTATGACCAAATTTGACCCCAGATACTTGCCAAGATGAGTTGTTCTATCAATGCCAAGAATAGAAGAAATGTCTCTTTGTAATTGGACATTGGCATTGGGCGAATGAAGAAACTTAAGACTTAGAAAGATTAATTCTTAGTCCCGACGCCTCACAAAACACATCAAGGGTTTCACGAATTAACTCCGCGCTCGAAGTAGAGCTCTTGGAGAAGAGAATAATATCATCGGCGAAAAGCAAATGAGAGAGAAGAGAGCCACCTCGGCAGGAGAAGTGGCTTCCATCTTCTTCTTTCGACCGCTTCGAGGATACTATACGTTAAGCGCTCCATGCAAAGGATGAAAAGGTAGGGAGATAAAGGATTACCCTGTCTAATGCCACAACGGGGGTGAATAGGATCGAGTGCTTCGCCATTCCAAAGGATGCTCGGTTTAACAATCTTGACGACACTCATAATAATGTCAACCAAGCTCGATGGGAATTTAAAGAAATTGAGAGTTTCTTGGAGAAAATTCTATCTCACTTTGTCATACGCCTTCTGGAGATCAATCTTAATAACCATCCCACCTGTCTTACTCTTGGAACGATCGATAGAATGAAGTACTTCTTGAAGGACCATGATATTATCTTGGGTTCCCCGACCGGGGAGGGAGCTACTTTGCAAAGGGCTAACAAGCTTGTTGATAAAAGGCTTGAGCCGGAAGACAATGAGCATAGTAATAATCTTAAAAAGCACATTACAAAGCACAATTGGCCTCAACTTTTTAACATTAGTAGGATTCTTGACTTTAGGAATAAGAGCAATATAAGACAGGCCCAAATCACTAGGAATTCGACCTTGGTGAAAGCAATTCTTAACGAATACACACACCGAAGGGCCAACAATATCCCAATAAAATTGGTAGAAGAAGGCTTGACATCTGTCGGGGCCCGAGGCCTTTTTAGGACTCAAACTCAACTACTCTATGAATTTCAGGCTCTATTTACTGCGTGATTTAACTCTATATAACTAGCAGAAATAAGACACCATGTTTGTTTACTATGTGGTTTCTGGTACCCACATTAATACCTCAAACCCGGGATTAATCCAGTTGTAAACTACCAAGCAATGCCTTAGCTAAGAACGCCAAAATGCAATTCTTAGCTAATATTGATTACTGTAGCCGTAATTTTCTTTCTTATCCGCCATTACTTTACAGCTTATTTACAAGCTATTGCCACTGGTGATCCCATTTCTTCCCTCTCAATTTTTTCGCCCAAATTATTTTCGGCAAAATTTATGCGAAAATCTCCCTCTAGAAATTGAAATGATTTTGTGGTATTTTCGTGGTTTATCACACCCCAATCTCCAAACATTCTTCATTTCTCAAAACCTAAGCTCTTTTCGCACCAGCAATTTCAAGTGAGACTCTGAAAAATAAAACTTACCTTATTCCAAATTCAGAGCTATCAGAGATTGTACAAGTGAAATATTGATGAGTAAATATTATGAGCAGAGAGCAGAATGACGGGCATGTTATATATAGAAGAATGGATCTCCAATTTTAGGAAAGACGTTGGAGAAGAGAGCAGAGTAACAGCAACTTGAAGGTTAATATTTCTCAAAATCAAATTTCAAAATTAGGAATTAAGACTGAGCAGTAAACAAGGGGCAATTTATTGACTAGTTTAGCGCAAATATCGAGGAATTTGTAAACATGTTTAAGGCATAGTTATCTATTCAATTTAACTGTCGTTATTTAAGCTACCTTTTACTAATTTTTTAAAAAGTAAACACAGCCTCAGTATCCGAGATCTCCCCATTTAAACTAGCCATTATTTTTTTTTTGACAATCAATACTTTTATATCAATCAAGGTAAATCAGATACAAAAGCAGAGTACACGTTTTCGGGAATATCGAGTTCCCCTTCTTGAAGATGAGTGGCAGTCCTAGCTAATCTATGAGCTAACAAGTTTGCTTCCCTACGAACAAATGAAATTCTAACCAAATGAACAAGAGCAAGCAAAACTCTAATATCTTGAACAAGGATACCATACTCAAAAAGATCTTCTTCAGCTGACCCCAGTTTATCTAACAAAGCTTTGCAATCTCCCTCCAAGATGATCAGTTCCCATCCACGCCTCAAGATCAATTCGGTGACAACTTTTGCTGCATAGTTTCGGCCAATTCAGGTGAGGGAGACCCCGGGCCGCGACGCGAGCTCCAGGTCACACAGTTCCCGTATGAATCTCTAGCACAAATGCCCCAGCCATATTCATTTGTCTCTTGGAAAATGGCACCATCAAAGTTAATTTTTATGATGCCGATAGATTGGGGGGGGGGGGGGGACCACCGAACTTGTGGCTGGTGAGGGGCTCGTCGGGCTTTGGTGAGGACTCCTGCAAGAAAGGACGCACAAAAGTTCTTCGCAAAGCACATGACCTCGATCGGAGTTGGAACCTCGTCTTCCATGGCTCATTTATTGCGATGCCACCAAATCGACCAAAGGGTGGTTAGGAAGAGAGCACTCTCATCACTGTCAAGATTTTTTCACACTCTCCTCACCCACTCTTCAACTTCTTCATAGTGAAAAATCAGGTGACGCCAAGGGAGGGAGGATAATGTCCAAATTTGACGAGCAAAATCGCATTCGAAGAAAAGATACCGTCTATCTTCCATGGTACAATCACAAAAATAGCATAAAACATCAACCTCGCAGTGACGACTTCTCAAATTTGGGAGAGTTGGGATTGCATTTTTACGAAGTTTCCAAATAAACACTTTAACTTTTGGGGCAACACGGGCCTTTCATATGAATTTCCAATCAGTCGGACTAAAGCTTCCAGCCTCAGCGTCTTCGGGAGGGTCGAATTTCGCCACTTGATATGCACTTTTTACTGAAAATCTCCCGTTCTTTTTAAAATGCCAGACAAGTCGGTCTTGATTGTGGGGGCTGCCAATTGGGATTTTGTTTATAATTTTCCTTGGTCTTGGGTGATTGACTGAAAGGTGACAGGCCTTGGAAGCCATCGGTCAATCCAAATGTGAATATTCTTGCCGTTACCCACCCTCCAACGGGAACCTGCTTCAGTGACTTCCTTTGCGGAAAGTAAGCTTCTCCAAGTGAGCGAGGGCCTATATCCAATTTTAGCATCAAGGAAGTTCACCCGTTTGAAATACCGAGCCTTAAGCATCCGACTTAATAGACTTCCGGGGTTCGTGATGATCCTCCAACATTGTTTCGCTAATAGAGCAAGATTGAAAGCTTTTAAGTCTCGAAAGCCCAAGCCGCCTTCTTGATTTGATTTGCAAAGAGTTTTCCATTTTGCCCAATGAATCTTGTTGCTTTGTCCGCTATTCCACCAAAAGGCTCTGATCATTTGTTCAATGTCATTCATAAGAGTGTCCGGGAGTTTGAAGCAGCTCATGGCATATGACGGAATTGCCTGTAAGACTGCTTTTATAAGGACTTCTTTCCCGGCTTGTGATAACGTTTTCTCTGACCACCCTTTAATTTTATTCTAAATGCGATCTCGAATGTTCTGGAAAACCTCGCTTTTCTTTGCTCCAACCACAGTGGGAAGCCCTAGGCCTTATCGTGCTTGCTCACGTGTTGAACCCCAAGAAGGTGAAGGATTCGCTCTTTGTTGTCCTCTTCCACATTTGGGCTGAAAACGATCGAGGATTTCTGGTAGTTAACTTCCTGACCCGACACTTTTTCATATTTGAGAAGGGCTTCCCTAATGCCCTCTGTTGCATTGTCATCGGCTTGGGCAAAGATCATGGTGTTATCTGCAAAGAGAAGATGAGAAACAGTTGGAGCTTGCTGACAGATTGCCACTCCCTGGATCCGATTAAAGCAGTCCAGCAACCTGCTAAAAACCTCTACACAGATAAGAAACAAATAAGGCGAGAATGGGTCTCCTTGTCCGAGTCCTCTCCTGGGGGATACATTGCCAAAACTCGAACCATTAAGCACAAAAGCATATTTACCCGAGGTGACACACAACATAATAAGGTTAACAAAATGGGTTTCAAATCCTAACCTCAAAAGCACTCTTTCCAAGAAAATCCATTCCACTCAGTCATAAGCTTTATTCATATCAAGTTTTAAAGCAAAATGGCATGTTTTACCCTTTTTCTTATGCTTTATGTAGTGGTTTATTTCAAATGCAACAAGCACATTATCCGTAATAAGTCTGTTAAGCACGAATGTACTTTGAGATTGAGAGATAATAGAGTTCATAACAGGTTTCAGACGATTGGCAACGGTCTTAGAAGCAAGCTTATACATAAGCGTACACAAACTAATAGGATAGATTGTGATGGGATTTAGGGAATCAAAACTACGTGTGTGAAGTGCATAGATTGTGATGATTGGCCATGATTAAGGAATCTAATAACACACTTAACGACATCATTTCGGACATGAGGCCAAAAACGCTGGAAAAATAACGGAGGCATACCATCCGGACCGGGTGCTTTGAGTGGAAACATTTGTGAGAGGGCTTTATCAATCTCGTTTGCGTTGAAAGGTTCCCTCAGTCTGCCATTCTCCTCTACCGATACCCGTGAATTCAAACAGCCCAGCACTCCTTCAACCTTTTCCAGAGTGGGATCCCGTGAGGTAAAGATGTTCGAAAAATATCTCTCCACAACTCCAGGATGCTTTCTTCGGAAGTGCACCACTTTTTATTTTCATCCAACAGCTTTTTGATGGTATTTTTCTCATGTCGACTATTGGCCTGAGAGTGGAAATACGAAGTATTATGGTTGCCTTCCTTGAGCCAATGAGCTTTGGCCCTTTGCTGCCACTTCCGCTCCTCCCTTGCATACCACTCATCAATCTCCTCCGCGAGTTTACGTTCTTTTTCCTTGGATTGTTCGGTAATCAGCCCCTGTCGAAGCTTAATAATTTGTTCCTCGAGCTCTTTCATACGTTTCTCAGGGTCTTTGAAAGTTGCTTTGCTCCAGCGGATAAGCCCAATTTTGCATTGCTCGATTTTTGCCCATGCCGTGTCCTCCTCCGCCAAAAAAGGTCCTCCTATCCATTCGTCTTCCACAAGTTGGGCACACTCGTCGTGTCTAAGCCACATGGCCTCGAATTTGAAGTCACGTGTCCTCTTCTCACGCTTTGCCCGCTTATTCTTCTTTAGTATTGTGAGGATTGGGCAGTGGTCTGAAGTGACTGCCGTGAGATGAGACTTGGAAATCAGGGAATTTATAGATCTATGACGGGTTTGCCACACTTGTGTCGAGACGACTCCGTATAGTGTCAGAGAATTTGTCCCCTGACCTAAAACTCAAGAAAATAAGCTCGAACCAAATCAATGCTTCAGAATCGGCGGAGGCTGCCGGGCAGCCCCGCCGAACATTATGAGTCTTTTAGCTTGGAACTGTCGGGGATCCCGAACAGTTCAAGAATTGGGAGACATCATCGACTCCCACAACCCGGACTTAGTATTTATCTCCGAGACTAAGAGTAAAAAAAGAAGAGTAGAATTCCTCAAGACAAAATTCAACATGAACGGTATTGGTGCGGATGCTACTGGTCAGAGTGATACCAACAGTGATACCAGTAGCATCCGCACCAATACCGTTCATGTTGAATTTTGTCTTGAGGAATTCTACTCTTCTTTTTTTACTCTTAGTCTCGGAGATAAAGACTAAGTCCGGGTTGTGGGAGTCGATGATGTCTCCCAATTCTTGAACTGTTCGGGATCCCCGACAGTTCCAAGCTAAAAGACTCATAATGTCCGGCGGGGCTGCCCGGCAGCCTCCGCCGATTCTGAAGCATTGATTTGGTTCGAGCTTATTTTCTTGAGTTTTAGGTCAGGGGACAAATTCTCCAAATCTTCTCGACGCTTGCGTTTTTCAGTATAGGAGATTGAGCTGGCAGCAATAACTCGTGGTAGAGGGGAATTGATGTTGTAGGATTTGGTGTTGAGACGGGTATTTCGCTAGGTTGAGTTTGTGTGGGTTTGTTTTGGTTTGGTCAGGCGGACAGGTGGAAAGGTGAGGGTGGGGGAATACTCTAGAGGAACATTAACAAGACGAAGTTTCCCGGAGATGTCACTTAGAGGTGTACGATCAATTGCTAGCTTTCCTTTGATAAGGTTAGGGTTAGAATGGTGTGTAGGAGTATCAATGTGGGTATGGGAGCTGGCGTGTGGTTGATTCTCTTTTCCAATGGCATGGGTTGAGGCGGAGATGGGCGTAGTGTCAGCGGGCGGGAAGACGGTGGGTGGGTTGCTGGTGGGTGGTGGGGCAATCTGAACGGTGTGTCGGGGCTGGGAGTTAATTGTGGGGAAAGTGACATCATCAAGATCAATTGGGGCTGAGAGATAAAGGGTGGACCTTTGTAGACTGGGTAGGGAAGCAACCCATTGTGGACTAGCGGCTGGGTTGGGCCTGGACTGATGCGTTTTGGATTTAGTGATGGGCACAGAGGTTGTTAAGGGCTCAATGTGTGGATGGGCTTCCTTATGCGGTGTTGTGGGCCAAGGAGATGGGCCTATGTTGTGATAAAGAGAGGGTAGATTCAGAGATCGAGATACATATTGCGTATCGCAGAAAATCTTCATTCCAGACGAGGAGGCTATATCCAGAGAGGACATTTTGGGCAAGAGAGAGTTGAGCATTTTGTGTGCGCGAAGCTCGAGGTTGTAAATTCACATAAGGGGAAATGAGAGTCCTTGCTTAGTGTAGGTGTGATGGTAAGTTGACTTGATTTGTGCAAAGTCATCTGATGGGAGATTTGGTATGGAAAGGAATTTGCAGCTTTCTCTTGGGGCGGAATTGTGTCAGCTTGGACAATGTTCAGAAAGGGAAGGTATGGTTCTTCTGAGGGCCGAGGCGTAGGTGAGGTAGGGGCATGTTGGTGAGGTGGTTTTTTGGGGTTTGTGAAACTAGGGTTTCGTGGGTGGGCTGCACCGCTGGAGGGCTTGCTCTTCCACCCTGACTGGGCGGAGCAAGCGGCGGCGCGGAGCCAAGGACCGAAAGGATAATCAAGGGCGGGGTCAGCAAAGCCATCCTCACACTGTTTAGGGCAAAACTTGGCTTGGTGGGAGCATATTCCACAAATATAGCAGAAGGTGGGTAGTTTTTCATATTGAAAAGTTATGAGAAGCTCTTCCTCCCCTGAAGCATTCCTGATCTTCATGGCTCTTTTGAGAGGTTTGGTCATATCTAGTCCAACTCGAATTCTTAGGGCGGATGAGAAGGCGTATCCATCTTTTCCATTGATATCAGCTTCTCGAAATATGCGAAGCTTATCACCGATGAATCTCTCCATCATTGAGGTTCTCCGGCTGAGGGGGAGGCCCTTGACAAGAATATGAGAATCACAGATATTGAGCTCCGTGAGCTGAGGATCATCGTTGTTGTCAATAGCCTTAAGAATGATGAGATTTTTGTCGAAAACCCAGGGGCAGCCATTAATCACCCTTCTCCGGTCAATCTCATGAAAGAAAATCACCAGAAATCTTCCTTCCTCCAGTTGTCTAATCTCCATGCCCTTGATGGTTGTTATGGCTGCCTACATAGTTTGCCGGAAGTTGTCGAATTTTGGGGCTCGACTGCATAAGATTCTGCCCACCACCCAATAGTGTTTTTTGTTTTAAGAATTTCTCCAGGTTTCACCGAGGGCCACCCACCCTTCCTCTTCTTCCTCTGTGAGGGAAAGGGCTTTGTGGATCCATTCAGTTTCATCCTCCATGGTAGAAGAGGTACTGGACTGAGTGAACAAATCACGAGTAGCGACAGAGGGTGAATCCCAGAAATTAGACAACCGATCTCTGCAAAGACAAGAGCGACAGGAAAACAAGGGTGAGATATATAGGACACAAAACTACACTAGCAGAGCTATTAGGGACTAAAACCAAAGAAAATAAATGAACTTAAGAGTAAATGCCACTGATTGAGTAACAGCCGATGACTGGATATAGGGTGATTCGTGTTGGAGTGCTTGAACTATAGCATTAATGGATGTGGGAAGAACTGTGAATTTAATGTAGGGGACTCTCATGCGAGAGGATTGAAAGCTCTCATGCGAGAGGAATATAGTAACTAACTAGCCACCATTTGATCAGTGAGAAAGCATTGAAATTGGCTACTGGAAAGAGGTGATAAAAGAAGGCTTGACATCCGTCAGGGCCCGGGGCCTTGTTAGGACTCAAACTCTTAACTACTATATGAATTTCAGTATCTGAGATCTCCACCATTGAAACTAGCTTGTTGATAAAAGGCATTGAAACTTGTTTACTATTGGGGCTTATGTAAAAACTCAAAATTGTCGGCGCTATGTAATCAATGAACAGTTAAAATTTGCACCTATGTGGCATGATAAAAGCCGGGTATGGAGGATTATTTCGGGTCGCGGACCATGGATAGTAAACAAGAAATTTCGCTTATTTTGGGCCTTAACATGGGGTTAAATTGGATAGTAAACGGTGCCTAAATGTCTAAGTAAACCAAGCCTAAATCAATTGAAATCACTACGGATTTTATTTTTTTTAAAAAAAATACAAGCCTCGTACAATTTTATTTCTATGATAAATCATACTACACCCCTATCTATGTTACAAAACAATCAAAACTAAAATAATAAAGCTTGTACTTGTAATTATTACTATATACCAACTCCCCAAACCAAAGAATTAAATTAAAGAATCCCAAAAAAAAATTTAAAAAATTTGTTATACTATATGTATGAGATTAATAGTATATATATATCACACATCCTCTTGGCTTCCATAACTTCGAGCATTCGTAACCGGACTTCTTCTCTTGAACCGCCTGTGGTGGTGTTTCTCATCAAATTTCAGCCGCCCCGTCTCCTTAAACCGCCGTCTCTCCACTGGATCAAGCACACATTCCGGTGGTGGAACCGGATACCTTACAGTGTCATAGCAATACGAGTAATAAATGTACTTTTCTCTAAATCTTTTCATGGCCATCTTTTGTTTAGGGGTTGTGGTGGCAAAATCAGCATTGGCAAGTTGATCATCTCTTTCGGCACAGTCGGGGCCCACGATCTCCTGTAGGGGGTCCGTGGGGCATCCGTGGAGGACGAGATCGGTAAACTCCGCCACGAAAGGGGCGTATTTGTAATTCGCTTTATATTTGCCGCCGGAAGTAGCCCAATCCGAGGCGTCCCAAATGGTGGCGTATAATGACATTGGTTTTGATGGGAAATCAGCTCCCATCGCGTCGTTTCTTACTATCTCCCGAATTGGAACATCGTCGATGTAAAATCTGCAAATGATTGATAAAAAACAAAGAAATTAGACTTTCAAAATCATTAATATTATGATACAACTACAACTTTCAATTGGGTTCAATCCTTAGGGGTTCAAAGTGTAATTTTCCCTAATCTTTTGAAGATTTGGTATCCGCCTACCAGAAGACATCATATGACTTTATAGTAACCAGCTAATTATGCTAATTCTTGACAATGACAACATATGTTTTTCCTTGTTATTCACGCACTTATACCTAAATTTTCATTGGCAGTAAGACTTTTTTATGATTCATATCCCAACTTTATAATCAACTTGGTGCCCATGCATGTGACTCATTATCAGTATTTGACTATTTTCCTTGATTTTCCCCAAGGCTTTTTTTCTCCATACATGTGAAATATTGTTGAAAACTATGGCTGCAAAATCTTATTTATTGAAAAAGGTCAGATTTTTCACACTTTGGCATATAAATACATACATATAAGAAAATGGGCAGTTGCAGAAAATGAAAAATAAAACAAGACAAATAATAAAATAAAACTTACATAATATTCTTGGTGGTCCATAGTATGCTGTAACGGTGGAACTCTTTAGAAGGATCAAACCAAAGATAGTATCTTTCTTCTCTTCCTCTATTTGTGCTGCCATTTCCATACATATTTGTCTGGAATCTCCATGCCTTTCCTCTTATGTTTCCCAGAAACTCGAAATCTAATTCGTCGTGTGTCTTCTGAAATATATCTCCATTCGTTGTCTATATGTAATAAGATCATATGTCAGGATTATATGTTTGTGATTTTAAGGAAAATTAAAGGGGCCTTGAATTTTGTATTTTCATAATTAATTACTTACGTAAAACGCGACGACAATGCCCGCAGTGTACTCTGATGGCAGCTTGATTTTGGCACTGAAGAAGCCATGGTTATAGAGGTCTGAGGATTTGAATCCTGAGCCTGTGTGAAAGTAATTAAAAAAGTATATACAATTGATTAGATATGTATAAGATAAGCAAAAAGTACTCCTAAAATTCAAATAAAAAACCATTTTCTGCTATAAGGGATGTGCCTAGCTCCATCTATATATGCATGATCATAATCATAATCATCATCCAAGAAAAAGATATGCATGTACCATGCATGATCTAAATACTTGCCTGTGTATTGATTGAGATGAAGTTGAACAGATTGATCATCATTGGAGGAGATGATGTTTGATTCACCAAATAGAGGGCTGAAGCCTTCTGTGAAAGGGATTGTGGATATGTTGAAAGTTGCAGCAACACATAAGACATGAACAAGAACAAGAAGAAGAAGAATATTTTGGGACTTATACATATTTCCTTGTAGTATATAGTAGTAATATGGTATTAATTTCTACAACTCTCTCTTGGTTTTTTTGTTTTCTTGATGAATCTTTGTACTATTGTAGTCTAGAAAGTAGAGAAAGTGTTGGCTTTTATGTCTGATATATGTAGTCAGAGAGAGAGAGAGAGAGAGGAAATATGATAATCAATAATTTAATTAGTGGACATAAAGAAAGTGAAGTTGCCATCAAGGGCATTTGTGGGAAAATCAAAAGATAAAGGGATTACGTTGAAAAATTTTGGTCTCAATTGCCAACTTTCTTAGTTCGACTGAGATTATTAAAACTAAAATTTTTATTCTAATGAAAATTTTGGTTCCATTTACCAACTTTTTGGTGTTTGGCTGCAATTAGTATAAGTAAATTATATATGTTTGTTATATGATTTACTAACTCAAATCACAATTGATTTTCGTTAATTAAGGAAGCTTATAGAACATACAACAAAAAAGGGTGGGCCTTTTTGGACACACGTTTTTGACAGACACGGTAAGGAAAAAAACGCGTTTTTCACTGTCCAAATAGCTTTTTCATACTTCTTGAAGATGTTTTATACAAGAAATGACAAAACCTTAGTCATTTTAATTATATATGACTACAACAATAACAACTTTTATACAACTTATATTAGCTTCTAGAAAATTAATACTTTTTGCTTTTGTGTAATAACTTTGCTTAGCTTTCAAGATTGTCGCTCTTGGATTGGACAAAAGGAGAGAGGGCAAAGCAATTAGTCATTGAATGAATGACTTTTAAAAACAACAATCAACTAATAGTTGGAAAGCCAAACATAAAGAGATGCCTTTCTCCCAATAAAAATATGTCAATAAAAATATGTCGTGTAGTGTTCGATATCGTATCGGACACCCGTATCGGACATTTTTCTAGTGTAAAATGTTAAAGAAATATGTATCATCGTATTCATATTGTGTCATGTCCGTATCGCCGTATTTCATAGGTCTTGCCCTTACCCTACCCAACCCAACCCCACCCACCCCACCCTAACCACCTCATGGGTTTGGCCATCTAAACCCATAATTAATGTACTTATTCAAATTAAATTATTGGTAAGATGATTTTTAGTAAATTAAATAATGATGACTTATTGAATAAGTTTATAATTACCTTATATATATGTTGTTTTATCAATTATCATATAATTACTAAGAAACACCATCTGTCCATGTGGCTTGACTATCACTACATGCAACTTGCTAGAATATTTGGTATTTTTTTTAATAAAATAAATTCCTTTTTATATAATTGACCAAAAATTGCTGATTGTGGCTAAGGACCTCAGAAACAATTATTCTTTTTTTTCATCTTTTCAATGATTATAATTTATAATTAACCCAAATATAAATTCAAGGACAGTTGTACATGAGTTGCCATAGTATTGATGTCTTGTTTTATTCATCATAATATATATATATGTTTGTCTTGCTATATGATCGTGACAAATTAATATATGGAAATCCAAGTTATAAGATCAGTCATGGTGGTCGAATAGTCCCAAATTTACTTCAATTCAATTCGATTCTAGATCAAACTTTTTGTATTTATATGGATACAACACGATACGGATACGGCAAAACACATCTTTATCAATATTTTGCACATATAAATGAGTGGCTTATAGAAAAGGCAAGTTGGATGCAATGTCGTTATACCAAATTAACAACTATTCCATGTATGTGTATAAAAAGCAAGATACCATAAGTTATAATTGAAAATGATTGATTATTTTCTGTACATAGTTTAATTGAATCTATGTTGCACGG
This sequence comes from Verbena officinalis, assembly GCA_958496215.1. Taxonomy (NCBI): domain Eukaryota; kingdom Viridiplantae; phylum Streptophyta; class Magnoliopsida; order Lamiales; family Verbenaceae; genus Verbena; species Verbena officinalis. Next base: position 6,167,169 of record OY292388.1, read on the forward strand.
ACACGATAGCACACAGAGACACGGATACAATACGATACGGATATGGCGACATGAATTTTTTAAAAATTTTAGGACACGACATGGCTCCGATACGGCTGACTAATATAAATTTTAATAAAAATATAAGTGTTCATATATAATATATGTATAAACATTAATTAAAAAATAAATTTATCATAATATAATATAATTATTAGCAAAATTTAAATGTACAAATTAATTATTATGTTAAAAGAACATTATAATTTGTAGATTATAATATTGTGAGAATCAATTGAAAATGATGAAAAAATAAATTTAACTGTTTCATTCATTTATAATTTTTTATTTTTTCTCAAATAAATTTTGACCCTTTTAAATAAAAAAAAATAGAAAAAGATAAAAAAAATTGAGTTTGCCGTGTCCTTCCCTTGTCCCAGTCGTGTCCTAGCCATGTTCTCACCGTGTCGGATTTTTTTTTTTTTTTTTTTAAATTTTAGGACACTTTTTGCCATATCCGACACGTGTCGGGGGCGTGTCCTAGCCGTGTCCGACACATATCGGACACTACAAGGACATCAAAACTGCCGTTTCCGTGCATTAGTGAATCGAACCATGTTAAAATTCTCCACCATTAATTCGATTTAATAATAATAATTTATATTATGACTTCTCCTTTGTTGGATTTCTCTGGAGATAATGTGTAGTTTTTTCCGCCGTTTTGAGGAAATATATGTGGGCAGGGCTTCGGAGTTTTCCTCTATAGGGAATATTATCATTTTATTTAGGGACCACTAAGGAAGTGATGCCAGAACAGCACATTATGTGTCATTCTCCGTTTAGGCTGCTCAAGAGTCGAGTCACCCGACTTATGAAATTGGGATAGGAACACGGACACAATACGCCCGACAATATAGATTTTTTAATATTTTATGCCAAAGAAATTATCAATACGATACAACATAACTGGATTAGATTTTTAGAGATGTCTCAAAACACCACACAAGACAAAAAAAAAAAAAAAAAAAGGAAAAATTAAATTATACATCCACCAACTTTTAAAAGTTTGGATTTTATGGACACGAATTATAAAAGTAGGATATTACATCCAGAACTATTAAAAAAATTACAATTTTCATCCACCTCTTGCCGGAAAATTGAATTTCCGACTTAATTTGTGCACGTGACCCACACGTGAAACATTTTCCGACCAAATTATAGTGGTAGCTGCCATGTATTAAAATATTAAATTGAAAAAAATGTCAGCGTAAGTTGGCATTTTTAATCTATATGGCAGATGAGGTTGATTTTTTTATCTACATGGCATTCAACCGTACTAAATTTGGCCGGAAAATATTTCACGTTCCTATCACGTGTACAAATTAGGTCGGAAACTCAATTTTTCGGCAAGAGATCAATATAAATTGCCAAATTTTCAGAAATTTTGGATGAAAAATCCCAATTTTATAACTGGTATCCCTAAAATCCAAATTTTTAAAAATTGGTGGATATATAATTCAATTTTCCCAAAAAAATAAAATAAAGGACAAGAACAACACAACAAAGGTAAATACGCAACGTCTAGATTTTTGCTTTGTTTCTTCCTATTATTTATTATTTGGGGATTAATATTAAATACTTAACGTCGGCAAAGGAGCGTTTCCCCCCTTCTTTTTCTTATATGTATCCAAAACTCGCCTTGGATTGGGACTGAAGCTGGAAAGCACCTGGAAAAACATCTTTCTATTTCTACATAATAACAACTATTAAATTCGAAATACATGTCAACTTCACCGAAAACTCAAAACCCATTAGAACGAATTGATGATTACACACCACTACTTGAGCCCATGAAAAATGATTTCACCCTTCATGCTTCTCAAGTTGTTCTTTCTTGATGAGTGGAGTATAGAGTGGAGATGAAACTTTCATTATTGCTATATATATAATATCATCAAGCCGCGTAATTCAGTAGTTCCCAATATACTAACATAGTAAACCTCGTCGCCTTCTAATGCCTAAACACAAACACGAAAATACAGAAACAGCACGACACAAGTTTTTTTCAATATTTACTAGGGAGAATTTCATTTTTCGTCCCTGAATTATTGGTCATTTTCATATTTTATTCTTACAAGTCCAGAACTATCACATTGTGTCCCTGGGTTTTTAAAATTTATCAATCTTTGTCCTTCCATCAGTCAACTCGTTAGTTAACTGACGGAAGTTGGTCTGGCGCCTATTTTTCCAGCCCCCACCTCCCTTTTTGTCAATAAAACCCTAAATTCACGCCCTAAACCTCATTGAAAGAGAGGTTTCCATTATTTTCTCAAAATGCACAAAAATGAGCTTAAATTGCCAATCTTCCTATATTAGCGGTTCTAACTTCACATCAAACGAGGCTGGAAAGAAGGAATTTTGTGGTTGTGGCTATGTGGTTGAGTCAAATGTGAATGTAGAATGTAGGAAGATTGGCCATTTGAGCTCATTTTTGTGGATTTTGGAAAAATAATAGAAACTTCTCTTTCAATTTAGGTTTAGGGCATGAATTTAGGATTTTATTGACAAGAATGAAGGTTGGAGGTTGGAGAAATAGGCGTCAAACCAACTTCCATCAGTCTATTAACGAGTTGACTGACGGAAGGACAAAAATTGATAAATTTTGAAAACTCAGAGACATAATGTAATAGTTTTAAACTTGTAGGGACAAATCAGAAAATGACCAATAATTTAGGGATGGAAAATAACATTCTCCCTTTTTACTACAACAAAGATGTCGAACACCGACACGATATAAAACATTACTTGTTAATTTTTTTAGGAATGTTCATGCATCATAAACTATCATCAATACAAGGAGTTACGCACTTTAGTAGTTCCATTCGACTGGCAGAATAAATGCAGTTTAAAACCGATAATTTTTTTATACATATACATCTATGTATATAATACATTGTTGCTCAACTTTAGGTGCCGAAAGTTAGTATAAAAATGATGTTGGTCCTATCAAGAAATGGTCAGATTAAGCGGGCCCCATCACATAAACGCTCCTAATAACAAAAGAATCCTTAGTATTTTCTATCCAATAATGTTTCTTCCATTTACTTGTTTAATATGTACGTGCATGAAAATGGGGGCCTAGCTAGGGATAAGAATTAAGAATATTATATGTATGTTTTTTTACCTGTCTTCCATGAGAGTATGGGCCCGATATAACCTACCCAGCAACCGACCACATCCTAGCAGAGCCACCATATTTTGCTTGCAAGTTAAGGTTTATCTAATACCTACTAGCGCAGGGAATATTATAAGTATGATATGGATTGTTTTGTTGAATAAAAGAGCTTAAGAATACAAAAAAAAAAAAAAACTGCTATAATGCTGTGGCTATTGCTTTCTTTACACACAAATAGAAAACACAAGAACAGACTGATTCTAGCATCAGTAGCGTAACCAGGACTCTAAGATCGATCAGTAATGAAGGAAACATGACATGAAACTCATCCGAATACGAACAAAAAATTAATTAATTCCAAACTTACCTCTCAATGAAAAATTGGGTTGGCATTCACAAGAGAAAAGCTCGATATAGCTAATTCCAAGCTCAACCACATAAGTTAGTCAACGTCGAGCTCCTTTTTTTTTTTTTTCTGATAATTATTCAATGTTAAGCTCAATACAGTACACATGGTCATCTCTGCAACCCACAAAAATCCTGCCCCCAATCATAACAGGTGAAGAGAAAATGTCACCTTCTAGGCTAAATCGAGCAATTTCCTGTACCATATTTTGGTTTGAATCTCCAGTAGAACTTGAGTCGACTCTAAGCACATAAATACTACCGGAACTATCACAGACACAGATTAACCTGAAAAGGATTACAAAAAAAAATAAAAAAAAAATAGAAGAAATTTATCAATAGAAGAAGGGCGAAGTACCCTGAGACCTTGAAACCTTACATTTACAGCCCTGCCGGGGGGTGGGGGGTGGGGTGTAAATGTAAGGTTTTTCAGGGGGTATTTGTAAGGTTTCAAGATTACAATGTTGTTTTGGATTTTTTAGGTTACCTCAGGGGGTCTTTAGTAATTTTCCCATAGAAGAACAATGAAGTACGAATTAAATTACCTGTGGGATGAATTGGAGGAATTAGATATCAATTGGGTGTTCTCGTCGACATAAGCAGATGAAGTAATTGGATGTCCAACTGCATGCTTCCAGATTAGATTACCTGTTTCCTGTTAGTAAATACAAATTATGATTCATCCAATCTACATTTTTTGAACTGAAAGCACTTCTTTATAAATAAATTGCATTAAATTGATAACAAGAACTGGGTGGTTTGAAGATTGGTAGCTAGGAAGCTGGCAGGCCCTTTTATTATTTTTAAAGATTTTACTTTAGATAACGTTATCTAAAGCTCCAATTGTATAAATAATTAAAATATGTTTGAACTTCTAATCTTATTTCATCAGTTGAGTGTTTCTTCATTTCTCTCAAACAAGTAAAAGAGCACCAAGAAGAAAAATATAGTGCCGTCTTAAATACATTTCTGAAAGGCAATCTCACCATTTCAAAGGAATATATATTTCCATCTCTGGAGCATATGAGTACCTGCATGAGATTTAAGTCCACTAAAATCAAATTTATGTAATCTGATGCAAAAATCGCATCACGAAAATAAGAGTCCTACTTAATCTCTTTTTGATGAAAGAACATAACCTGAGAAGGTAATGCTTGAGATATGCAAGGTCCAGCAAAGATTGGCCCACCAGTTCTCACCTGTTAAAAAACGAGGAAAATAGAATGAAAAGTGGGAAGTTAAGTAAAAGCCGACAATAAACACCAAAAAACTAATATGCACAATTTAAATGGCATGGTCTAAAATTTGCCACAAGTGATTCATGCCTTCCAGACGATGGAGCCAAAGGTACTGAGTGCAATAACATTCCCATCCACCAAGCAACAAATGACTGCAAATCCATGAATACCAAAACCATATCAAACACCGAAAAATGCAAAGGGCATGTATAATGCACAACTGCAAAATCACAGATGACAGATGAGTATAAGCATACATGATGGTTCTGAATGCAATTTACAAGTTTCCAAGCAGAGGGAGGCACATAAATATGCTTTTACTATTATCCTTTTGAAGATATTACAAATTGAAGTTCTGCCCAGTGTAGAACATAATAAGATTGTGCTTCCAGTTTATAAAAAGAGAATACCGGAAAAGCTGCTAAATTCTAGAAATTCCACAAAACCCTATCAAAAACAAACTAAGCATTGGGTAGATCAGTAAAGAGATAAATAAGAACCAGATACAAGTTAAATGTGATACATACTATTTCCGTCAGAAAAATTTATTGATAGAGAGCCAAAAACTGGTGCTCCTACATCTTGCTTCCATAACTTTTCAAAGGGAAGATCCTACATGAACATATAAATCACATATCAGGACAAGCTATAGCTATTAGATATGCCTGAGGAAAGTGACATGAGAGTTTTTCGTGGAACAACATGTTGGAATAGTATGTCTACTATGCTGTCAAGGTCACTTAGTTTAAGCTTTCTTATACTATAGTTGTCGGTATAGTGGTTCTCTTATATCTATAATGTTACTATTGATCTAGAATTGCATATAAGAGTAGATCCGCCTAGATTTATATAGTTCAGTTGCGATAAAATTACTTAGGAAAATTTTTGTCTACCATTAACACGATAAATTTATTTTCAAAATATTTAATCCCATTTCTCTGGAATGTTTCCAACAAAACACAGATACAAAATAAGTTCCAAGGATGAGAACAAAACCTTGATTTCCAAAGCTGTAACAAGACCGCTGGTGGATGCCACATAGAGTTTTTCTTGCATCTGAAAAACCAAAAGAAGGATTACAATATTGAAAAGAAAGTACTAAATGAGAAGGATGAAAGATCATTGGAAGCTGTAAAAGATAAGTGGTATTTCATCACACATATTTATATAAATAACTTGCAAACTTATCAAAGTAGATTCTATCACAGATCTTTAAGTCAATTAAAAGTCGAGAGACAACCTCTTGCTGCATCAATGAAAGCAGCCAGAAAACACAAGTGAGACATATATGCGAACAATACTTTGCTAAACCCACCTCGTCAATTGCAGGTGAACCAAAAATACTTCCACCACATGGAAGTTTATAAATACAGCCGTAATTCTCGTAATCAAGAGCATATAGATTGTGATCATAAGATCCACACCTGCAAAAAGTGTCCAACAACAAAGGAAAGAGTTTAAAGAAAACTGATATAGAGAATGTTCAGAATACTTTGTTAGATGTCCATTTCGAATTGCTAAATAAAGCCTAGGCAAGATCTATAGAATAACTGAGTTTCTCTGTTCAATGCCCGCGTGAATAGGATCAAACTTATTCTCCATCAGAATTAAACATAAATATAACCTAAATGAATATCAGAATTTGAACACATGACCAGAACTAACAATGAGAAATGCATGAAATCTCAACAAAGACTTCAGCAAATTTGGAGAAATTATCAACTTCTAGCGTAACATCTATATTAAGGTGGATGTTTAGAGAAGAAAGAAAATTACCAAACCAAATGTCTTGATTTGTCCACCATCGGTTGTGATTTTACCTTCAAAAGTAAAACCATTCGAAAAGTTTGAGCAATTTTAATATCGAATAGAAAATCAAGAAAAACTTAAAATTGATGGTCTCAATCTAGCAATAATTGCTGGAAGTGAATAGGCATGTAGTACATTAGAAATCAAGATTGCCGACAATGTAGTTCATCTCGTCCACAATTGACCAAATTAAGATTGGGATCGGGATAATATTAATTAATATCCTAACAAGATTTCAACAGTAAACAGGCTAACATGTAAAGGCTTCTGTTGGACACACTGTCTTGTATCTATACGGCTACACCTTGGGGGGCATGGATACATATATATCTGAAAGGACAAAACCTAGCAAAGCTTTCAAGCAATAGTGAGTAACTCAAACAAGTTAGGATAGCATTAATGAAAGAAACCCATTACTTCATGGTTGCTATCATCCTGGCCTCTGGGATTTCTAAAATACCCTCACATATATAAACAAAATCTAAAACAGTTATGCAAGATATAGAGTCCATTATATTGCATATCGTACCTCGCCATTAGTTTGAAAACTCCAGCAGATACTGCCATTTGCAAAGTGAAGGAAATAAATATTCCCCTGGTAACATCCAACTACTACCTACAAAAACTCATGTCAACTGGGGAAATTTTTCAGAAGGAAAAAACTATTATGTCAGTCAAAGTATCTATCACGAGATCCAACCTGAGAAAAGTCATCAAGAATAGCCGCTGAGCACTCTATCCTTCCTTCTAATTTGGTCTCCCATTGAACAATTCCACTACAAAAGTTGAAATACTGAAAGTTCAAACTTAACGATTCTTCAAGAAGAAAACCTCTATGATGATGATCAATTAATGACAACATAAAAACAACGAATGCAATTCAACCAGATTGGCATATTATACTGACAACAGACAATATAATGGGAAACCACTTAAATGCACTCTCTCCTCTGCAAATTAACATCATAAAAACAATAATAATCAATGTCAACTGTCCTGCCAAGTGTCAACTCCAAATGGAGTTAGCAGCAGATAAAAGTGAAATCGATATGAAAACGGGCAAAGGAAACTTTTAAGAATTGATGGAGACCAATGGAATTAACACTCATATGATTCCCAAGACACTCAACTGAACCTATATTAATTTTAATTTCACGCACTCGTTCTAAACTTATATCATCCAGTGAACAATATTTCAGATGTTTAATCCCATATAAAATTACATATATAAATTAGATAAAATGATTTCCCTAAAAGCAAATATTGATACATCATAAACTATTTTTTCTTCATTACTCCGGCAAGATTATCAGAGCCAGCATTTGCTGCCATAATTCAACTGTGTATCACACTTATAACATCACTTTCATATTCCAGTTTACGAAACATCAACTGAATAAAAGATCTATTTATGCAATGATTTTAAGATGCTGAAAGATTCTCAATTCGAAGCCTGTAATACCTTTTGCCATCTATACATACAAATTTGTGCGAGTGAGAACCGATGAACAGATAGACTTCACTTCCTTTAAGAACTAAAAGTGGTGATGCATCAACACAAGAATCCATGTCAACTTTCCAATGTTTCCGCATAAATCCTTTTCTATCTCTTGGCATAATATTGACTGTATCAAATGAATAATTGCCCTCACATTGCCCTCCATGAAAACTTTTGTTGCATCTACTGAGCGAACATTCTTTGTGTACAGCAGTAGGATCCCATAAACTATTTCTAAGACTTTGGTCATCTGAAGAACCTGTTTGGGTATTTGACCCAATCTTTAATCTTTTGGCAGGATTAAAACTATCCTTGTTGCTATCAGCCCCACCTAACCTTCCTGGAGACTTGCTTCCACGAGAACTGGGTCTTCTCAAAGTCATTCCCAGAATAGCATCAGTTTCAACAGAAGAATTGGATGACAAAAGGGCCATTTGAAGCTTCAGTGGAGTCGGATAAGCGTAAAGCAACTTCATATGGATTCCCAACTTGAAAGAAACATAGGCTGCAGATATGGAACTACCACCCATTACAAAGAAATTATCATCCACAGAAACCTTCTCAACCATAAGGGCGTCAGAAAATACCTGAGCAATCAAAACCAAGAAAGATTTCTCTTAGACAAGGTGTAGTGGAGCAAAATTAACTTTTTAGCACACCATATTGACACGTGGAGCAGAAGATGTATAATCACAAAACAGTGGAACAAGTGTAGGAACTGACAAAACACCAGTAAGCAAGAAGTATGAGCAGGTACACAGAAATTTTGCATGTAAGTAATTTAATAAATATTGGAATGAATTTCAACTATGCAAGGAGAAAAATGTGCTGTGTTCAGCCATCTAATAATGCCTAACTTATGTCAGAGGGAACTTATATATTCCAGTTTTTGTCCATTTTGAAATTTCCCGTTCAAAGCACAGCTTTTGAAGACTGAAGAAACAAAAGAGTTATCCCGGAGGAAGGTCTGAAATTGAATAGTCTCCCAAACTCCGACCCTGTGAGGTTGACTGAGTCATTAGATTTAGGAAAGTTACACTTCACAGGGATCTCAAAAGAAAACAAAAAAGTTACATCTGAAGTGCACCGAGAGTATATTAACTTTATTTTTTTATAACTAGGTTTTAAGAGCAGTGATCGATTTACTGCACTTCTGTAACACACATCAGCCATAAATTGCTCGGAGATGAAAAAGACGGCGACCATTAGGGGATCAGTTTATGAATTACTATTTGACTACACAAGTCTGAAGCTTCCAGAAGTTCAGCTGATTGGTTGCTTGCAATAAGAATCCAATCAATAAACTGATGTTCCTCTTGTTGTTCTAGAAAAAAGAGGTCGCCGTTTCTTTTGAATCGAAAGAGAGGGAAAAAAAACATGTTATCTATATTAAAACATTGAACAAGAAAAATAGTAGCGACACTGATCAATCATACGTTGATTACCATGAAGAGGAACCTGAGTTTTTCTTTCATTAGTTTTTCTATTTTGTAATTGTGATATTCACAGGGTGATCAAGGACTTGAAATGATAGCGCTACGCCTTATATTTGAAAAACAGAAGCACAACACCTTGGTATTGAGTCTAGTTGTAACACCATATGTGAGTATCAAAGGATCTCATATAAACTTGATTTGGTAACATGTGTGTGCAAGCATGCGTTAGCTAAAACCAAAAAAGAGTGAGTATAAGAATGGTTACAGAAAGCGTGTTTAAAATTTCATGAGGGTTGCATGGAGAACCTTTTCAATGACTTGAATGAGGTGATCCTGAGGAATTGCTTTAATATTAATCCTGGCATGTTGGTCCGGAGGTGTTGAAGCAGCTAAAGAAAGGTAATCAACTTTCCCAGAAGAAGTCAAAGGTAATGATCTGGTGAACAAGATCCGACTTGGAATCATCATCTGAGGAAGCTTGCTAACAGCCCAATGTTTTAGAGAAGATTTCAATTGTTCATGATCTTCAACCATTTTTCCTGTCACCAAATGAGCTTCAAGAAGTAAGATTTCTCCATCTACCTCACGGGATAAAACTGCAGCATCAACTACATCAGGGTGATCTCTAAATGCATTCTCAATCTCCTCAAGCGCAATACGCTGCCCATTAACCTTTAACATACGATCCTTTCTTCCAAGAAAAACCAAATCACCACTTGGAAGCTTTCTGGCAAAATCACCAGTTTTAAAATAATGCTGAAATCTGCATCCATTACCAGGACAACTCACATCATGCGCTGGACACAACTCCCCATCTGTTAATGGCATGAGATAAGGATAGTGGAAGTAACCTGCTGCAATGCATAGTCCACCCACATATATCTCCCCTTGATATGGTGCATCTTCCCCAACAAGCACTACATCACAGTTTGAGATAGGCATGCCAATCGGGATGCTGCTTAGTACCTCATTTTCCAGAATCAGTGGCAGTCTCTTGCAATCAAAGTATGTGCAATCACCTGTCACCTTAATATAAACATGTTTCACGTGAGTATTCAACACTACATCTCAACATAATGAAGCATATAAGACACAATCCATCACTCCACGTCAGTACTATCAGAGACTTGTATCCTGTAACCTAGCATAAGAAATGAATGGCACGATAAATTGTATCGAGATTCGGAATTTCCAATCTTTCCCAATTAGAAATTATATTATTAGTCATTATAGGACCTTTTCAAACCAACAGCTTGAACGATGTAAGAGTTTTGAGATCTAACCTCTGTGCTCCCATACAAATTCAAAATCGAAGTCTGGGGTAGTAACTTCAGAAGCATCTTGCACAAGGAGAGTGGTAAAACTTCACCACTTAGCACTAATAACTGCAGAGAATCTTGAATCTTTATTGAAGGTGGACTTTGCAGAGCAGGAAGGATTGCCCTAATCAAAGAGGGCACAGCAACAAGCCTGCTAATGGAGTATTGCTGAAAGAAAAAAGTAAGAACACATAGATAAAATCGCAATGACTATTTGAAAAGAGAAATTCATTGCATAATAATGATACATCTCATATTTGAAAACAAAGGGTTGATACAGTGACTTTCCACCTCAAATAACGCATCTTATAAACTCAACCATGGCAAACCAGAAAAGTACTGATCCTGCCACTACTACTTTTCGTAAGTGTCAACAAGATATTATTGGATCCATTCAGTATCCTATTGTACATAAATAATGACGGTTGACTTAGTTCCCACACAAAGCAGAAAATAACACTTAAGAATCATCTTATAATTCATTCCTCAGTCATGTACCTGTAGAAAATCTACGACATAAAACATATTTTCTTTTAGCTGATTGAAAGGAGGTATCACCAACGTACTAGTAGTAAGTATTGCTCCAAGAAACTCTTGCAGGTGATCAATGAAGCTTATAGGTGTTTTGAAAAGCACAAGATCTCCGTCATGTAGAGGATACATTTCTTGCATCCATAAAAATCTGTTAAGAAGACCTACAATGAGGGGTGGGGTTTGCTTGCATAAGAACAGAGATGACAATGAAGAAAATAAACTGCTGAATTATTGGAAGCTGTTAAGATCAAAATTTGTAGAAGCCTTGGTTCCAAAATACATTTTCATGCTTAATGGTAAGAAACAGTCATGAAAGCTCACCAATCTCAGTGCCACATACACCTTTAGGCTTTCCTCTAGATCCCGATGTGTACATCAAGTAACAAAATGATCTCAAGCTTTCAATTTCACAAGGCCAACCTAATAGCAAAGGATGAGATTGCTCTTTGGTGTTTTCACGCACAGAAATAGGTAAGACAGGACAAACTCCATCATCAATAAGCCATTGTAACGTATCAAGCCTGTGGCGAAAACTTTCCTCAGTTGACGATTTGACCCCAATGACTACATCAGCTTTTGAAGATAATAGCAGTGATAATATCCTCGCATTTGGCCATGTGGGATCTAAAGGCATGAATGCTTCCCCACATCTTAAAACAGACAGGACGGCCACAATATATTCGACAGATGGCTGCATATATATTGCCACAACTCTGGGAGTGTGTGTGTTCTTAAACTTAGCTGACTGTCGTACACTTTGACTTGGATATTGCATAGATTCAGAAACATGAACGAACTTTTCACTAGAAATGTCTGCTACATATTCAAATAAAATTCAGCATCCCGAAATAAAACAATAAAAGTCAAGAGTAAAACACGAAATCTATACAACTACATGTTTCAACAGTAACGCAAAATATTATTATTAATTAACAGGCTCAAAGTACGCATCTGCTTAGCAATCTCAACTCTCAACCTTCAAAACTGTGATACGACTAGCTCTTTGTGTTGCTCAAGCTTAGTTGGGTTCCGAGTATTGTTCCATCCATTTAGCTGAAAGGTATTTTGATTACAGGTAGTAGATGCTGCTTAGTATTTCAGCCAACAATTATACAGAAAGGATTACAGAAATTATGCTTGATGTTTAGTTCTACCAGTAAGGAGCTAAGTGACAGTGTCAAAGGAACCAATTTCACAAGTCATGTACTCAGAAAAAAAATAACTTGCATCTGCTATAAACAATTACTGTTACTTGTGTCTTCCCATAGCATCTCTATTTTTCTAATATGTTTCCGTTTCCGATTTACTTTAATGCAACAAAATAATGTTTCAATCCCGATATCTGCCCCAAATTCATGAAATAGTTTAAGCATTTCAACTTTTAGGAGCCTGGTATGGAGAATTCTCTTCTTCCAATCATTAAAGTCTAAAGAAGTAAATAACAATTTTAACCGAATAAGTTTCAAATTAGTGAAGATAACACTTTACCGGATTATTGCAGCAACCAAATGTAACCTAAGAGTAACCCAACCAAATTTTATTTCGGGAGATTCCTACCTGACCGCTTTTTAATCAGAAATGGATCATCACCACCGTCAATAAAGTGCCTGAGTCGAGAACTAAGATTCTCAACGGCGATTAGAATATCGGAGAAAGTGAAGCACTTGTCACCATCATATACCGGGGGTCGTGAAGACGACGACGCCGCAGAGGCAAACTCAACACTATCTCCATCCGGTGGTCTGTGGGCGGCGCAATCACCGGTGTTTCGCGCAAAGCCAGTGGCGTGTATGACGGCGATTTTAGCGGGGAATTTAGAGGCAGCTTTGTAGAACTCGTGCGATATGCAGCAAGCCGACAGCTTGTGCTCCGCCGCTTCGCCGGCAGCCATAGGCTTGAGGAGCTTTCGCCGGGCTTCGAGTAGCCGAAGTGGAGAATAGTGAACTTCTGGAGACAAACTATTAGCTTAAGTATGTTTAATTTTGGGGAAAATTCCACTTTTGGTCCCTAAACTATACACGTTTTCCACTTTTGGTCCCTCAAGTATTTGACTCGTCAAGAACAGTCCCTAAACTACACATTTTTCATTTGAGTTGGTCCCGACGTTAACTCGTCCGTCCAAAACTAACGGACTTGTGCACGTGAGGGGCACATGTTTGTTTGGAGGGAAATTTGGCGCCCTTTTACCTTTCTTCTTTAACCGAGCTTATTAAATGGCGCCCCTTCGCCATTTTTTTAATTTCTTGTTCACAAAATCTCTGCAAAAGTCCTACGAAATCCTAATAACATGAGTGGAAGGTCTGGCCGCGCTCCGCTAGCAGAAGTGATAGAGACTCAAATTTTTATAATTCTACTAATGAGACGAGGACCTGCAACTGCGGGATTGAAATTCATCTTCAGACTTCTGGGTCTGTGGCAAACCCAGGGAGGAGGTATTGGGCATGCCCATTTTATGGGGTAAGTCCTGTTTTTTTAGATGTTTGATTTTAATGCAGATTTTTGGTTAATTTTCTTTTTTTTCCAAGGAGCAAGATACTGTGGTGTTTTCATTTGGAAGGATCCAGCATTTTGCCAAAGGTCTAAAGAAGTTATCTTGCGCCTGAAAGTGGAGAAAAAAATTTGGAGGATGAGTTGAGAGAATATGTGGTTAGAGAAGTGAAGCTGGAGAGTGAAGTCATGCAATTGAAGACAAAGTTAAGTGCATTGCAAACTAAGAAAGAAGCTCCAGTTGAAGTTGTCAAAAGTGAAATCTCTAAAAATTATAATAGTCTAGGTTTTGCATGGGTGTTAGTATTATGTGTATTTTCATTTGTTATTGGTGTAATTGTCAATTAAAATTGTTTGTAATGCAGTTCTTTAAATGGATCATTTTCTCTGTTGTTGACCATTAATTCCAACATGTAAATGATAAAAATGCTCCACTAATTAATCTTGATCAAATTCATCACTTATGCGTGCATTATCAGTTCAAATACCTAATAATTGACAAAATACACCATACTTCCAACTATATCAATTAATTGACAAAAGACCATGAATGCATCACTAATCAAAAGGTGCAGAAGTTCATACATTACTCCATTACGACAAGGTTCAAATAACAACAACAAAAATACCAAAGTGCAAAATAAATCTGAAAATAGTCTGAAAGTGAAGTACCAACACATTCAACATAAGTCTGACTAGCATTCAAAATAACAAAACAACATATCATCTAGATTCTATTTTTTTCCTCCTTTTGATCCATTCCCTTTTGAACACTCTGTTTTATCCTTTGTTGCCTGCACAAAAGACTTCTTCAAATTTGACACAGTAATGTAATTTGTTCCTCCTTTTACAATGACAGGGGTGGTAACACTTGAGTTTTGACTCACCTGCAATTTAAATCTAGATTAGATATGTTTGACTTAACATTTGATTAATAAAGGACAATGAGTTCATTCAAGGCTTACATTGACAGTCCTCACGGAGTTTGATGATCCTCCAATATTGATTCCAACACTCTTCCTCTTCACCTGGTTTAGAAAATGAGAGTATATCAATATCACTAAAATTGAATAAAATGAAATGACAATTTAATTATTCTTACAGGTAACTTTTCTTTTCATTTTCTTGAAATTGTTGGTTTTCTCACAGTTGGTGCTTTAGAGTTGACTTTAACACCACGTGAAGAAGTCTTTGGGGCACTTGAAGCTGACTGTGCCACTCCACCACTGCTACCACTTTTCTTTGATTCGTATGTTCTGGTATTGTGCCCAGGTTGTTCACATGACTTACATTTGATTACTGTATTGAACTTTCTTGCTTTTGTCTAATTTGGTGCAGGAGGTTCATCAGCTTGTCTCCTTCTTAATTTTTTGGGTCTTCCAGGTTTGGTATCATACACATGTATAAATGCATTATCAAGTTCCTTATTGTCTCCAACATTGTGATAATTGGCTTATCACTGGCACTATGTATAAATGCATTAAAGCTTTCACACATATTGTTCAATAGTATGTCACACTTAGGGAATACCATGAAATGTGACCTTGACCATTCATTTGGAGACTTCTTGACCAGCCAATTATAAGCATCTTCATCAAGATCTCTCAATGCTCCATTTTTGCTTGAAACACCTCAATTGTGGTAGCCCTAGCAGCTGCCCATAGAGCATTCTTGATTGCAACTCTAGTATATCCATCCTTCTTCATATTGCTGTGTAAATGTCTTACACAAAACCTATTTTCAGTCTCTGAAAACACTCTCTCAAATGCCTCTATAAATCCTTTCTGTTTATCACTCATGAAAGTCCACTCATGTTGATTTTCAATTTGCAAATCCTCACCTAAATACTCCAAAAACCATATCCAAGAGTCTTTGTTCTCATTTTCCACCACTGCATATGCAATTGGAAATGTGTTATTGCTTGAATCAACCCCAACAGCAGCAAAGAGTTGCCCACCTTGAGGTCCTTTGAGAAAACAACCATCAAGACCAACAACTTTTCTACATGCTTTGACTCCTTGCTTGCAAGCTTCTAAACAAATGTAGAGTCTTTAAAAAGTGGGTTGTCCTCTCTCATCCGTCGTATCAGTCAATTTTAAAATGACAGTTGAACCTGGATTGCTTCTAAGAAGCTCTGCACAATAGTCTCTCATCCTTGCAAATTGATCAATCAAGTTCCCTTGAATCATTTCAAGGGCTCTTTTTTTGGCTCGATATGCTTGTTGTGATGAAATTGATGCTTTGAGTTTTGTACAGACCTCTTCTCTAAAGACACCAACATCAAGATTTGGATTACTCTTGAACTTCTTCACAAAAGTCTTCCTAATCCATCCAGATTTCAGACTGTTGTTATTAAAGGTCCAAGGACATCTAGAGTGTTCAGGATTATAACTTTTAATCTGTCATGCCTTATCCCTCCGCATAGGTGACACCAACACTCCTCACTTACAATCCTTCTTCTTACATTTGGCCCTCAGCCTTTGCAAGTCATTTTTTGCAAATTTAAATTGTATACCCCTTCTTAGACAATGTGTTTCAATAGCCTGCTTAGCCTCTTTTTTATTAGAAAAAATAAGATTGAGCACCAGGTTAGGATTCTTTCCATCTGTTTTAGGGTTGATACTTAGGGAATTTTAGCCCTGTTTCTTCATCTGAGTCCACTAAGCTTTCTAATTCATCACTATCCCCTGGATCTTCTTCTCCCTCATTTTGCAACCTATCATACATCTCTCTGCTCACAAATTCATCATCAACAACACACTTACCTTTGTCATTAAGCCCACTAAACTCAACATTCAGATCCACAGATCTTTCATATATTGCATCATCATCAGTCATCTCATATTCACTATCATGAAAACTAGAATTAACTGAATCACAATCACTTTCATCCTCAGAATCTTCATCAACACCCTGTTCTACATTGTCTTCAACATTAACATTCTCATATTCAGCCTCATTGACATTAACATTCTCATTTTCATTATCATTGACATTAACACCATCTGCCTCATTTTCCAAAATAATATCATCAAAACAAGAATAATCATACTGAGAGTACATGTTCTGGGTTTCAGTCACTGAAGTTTGAGTTTCAGAGTTCTTTTTTTGCAAATCCTTATGGATGACATAAATCTCAACCACCCTATTCCTTGGTAAGTTTCTTATGATATCAAAGATTTCCTTATCTGAGTTTAGACATCTAGAAGACATTGCTAAGCTATGACCAAACTTATACCAGAATTTAACAACCTCCTTTTCATAGCCCAATTCTTCAACATAACTTAGCAATTCTATTTCACCCATGTCGTCAACATCCACGTAATCAAAGTAGGTAATCTTACCACCAGTGTAATGCCTAAAGGAGACTCTATCATTTCACCCCCATGGTACAACATCACTGTAAACTTGGAATCTCCATCATAATCTGCAAAATATTACAAAAATAAACCTAATTTCAGTACAATATCTCAAAAAATCGAAGCAAAAAACAGAACATTTCATCATACAAAAAAACCTTGCTAAAATCCCCATAAATCTAACAAAAACAAGTCAAGAGGATGTAACTTACAATAATGTGGAATGTCCATTGGATTTTTCCTTCGAGACATGGTCGATTTTCCTCAATTTGTCTTCAAGTTGCGTCTAGGGTTTGGAATCGCTTCGCTTCTTACTCTCTCAATTTGAGGATAACTTATGTTTAGGATTGGGCGTAAATTGGGTCTTATAACTGAATTACAATTTAATAGACACGTGCCCCTCACGTGCACAAGTCCGTTAGTTTTGGACGGACGAGTTAACGTCGGGACCAACTCAGATGAAAAATGTGTGGTTTAGGAACTGTTCTTGACGAGTCAAATACTTGAGGGACCAAAAGTGGAAAATGTGTATAGTTTAGGGACCAAAAGTGGAATTTTCCCTTTAATTTTGACTCATTTCAACTATTTTTAAACTCTTATGAAGTAAATTTCTGATTTCAAAAAATAAAAATCTTTATCAATATTTCTGTTTAATTATTGTTAAGAACATTATTATTGTAAACATCAAATAAATCAAATATTTATATTGTTAAGAAAATAATTATTTCAAACGTTATATAAATTTAGATTATAATATATAGTACAATGGTATTCGACTTTTAATTGTGCAATATTAACTCAATAATTTTATCTCCTTTTGAGATATGTGATTTAAGAAAAATGGCTGCTATATTAATTATGTTAATTGGACAAAATCTAAATATTTTTAAATCCTTGTACCGAAATTCCATGCATGATTGAAGTCAATAATGAGCATTTTAATTAAAAAATAATAAATGACGAGACTAAAACTTGAAAATATTTAGGTATAGAATGAATCCAAAATGTCTAAGGGGTGTTTGCAAACTTTAAAAAATCATTTCAGTGATTTTTTTCAGTGATTTATATTCCAGACACTTTTAATTTCTGCTAAATTTAAGCAGAAATAAACCAGAATCAAGAAGCACCTAAAGACATGCTTTTGGATTCCGATAGGTATTTTTATAATTAAAATAAAACTTTAAGTAGTAGTTTTTATTAAAATTAGAAGTGATTCTCAGCTTTTTTTTCCAAATATTCAACTGCTTTTTCTCCGTGCTTCTATCTTTTTTTTTTCAAACACTTCCTGCTTTTACTATTGCACTTTTTTTAAACTTTAACTTCTACTTTAATTTTTCCAGAAGCACTAGAGTTTGCAAACACTCCCTTAATACAAAACAAAACTTGCAATTTAGCTTTTATTTATTTCCTTTTCTCTTTTCTTTTCCTGAAAAATAAAATTACTGGTTTAATAAGAATCTTTTACTTTTTTCAGTATAATAATAATAATTTAATGATATTGTTACCTCATGATAACTTTCTTGATATACCATTTGATTTGAAGTTTGAACAAATGGATTCAATGAGAAATTACTATCTTTATGAATGAATTAACTAGATTAGAAAGGGTCGTCCCAAAATAGATTTACATAATATTTCGAGTTCGGAAAAAAGCGGATGGAAAAAAAGTTAGAATTAGGACACTAGAGTCTAGAAAAATGGAGACAATGTTGTCATTGGTTATCCCTTATTCCACAGAATCAGTCCAACGTAGGAAGAATAAACAAGAAAAATCAAAAATCACTTCAATAGTTTCCTCTCTATTGCTAAAAATATTGACAATTTACAACAGCAAAGACAAAAGTCTTCACAAAAGTTTGTATAATTCAATTGACAGGAGAAAAGAAAAATTCTTAACCTTTCGTCACGGGATTCTGCCGGTGGAAACAGACCTCCTCATTGCAAACCTATTACATAAATTACCAATACCACCCCTCGAAGATCCATCATTTCCTTCAATCTTCAAAACCTCAGAGATCAAGAAATGGGGGCCAATCGTAAAAGCACCCAAAGAAACCGATCTTCTGAACAACCTCTTAACACTTTCCTCGTCATGATCATGAATACGAATACGATCATCCTCCTCATTATGATCATCATCAATATCATTCACCGCCAAAACCAAATCAGCATTACTAGCATCCAAATCAACGGCTATGGAGGAGTCTTGAGCCGGGGCCGGGGCCGGAACTGGGCCCACGCCGGCCCGACACAACGGGCAGTTCGAGTGGGATTTGAGCCACGTGTCAATACAGGGCAAGTGAAAAGCATGGCTGCATTTAGGCAAAAGTCTCAGAGATTCATTCTCCTGGAACTCGCTGAGGCAAACAGCACATTCGGTGCCTTCGATCAGTCCGTCTCCTCTCACGTACTTACAGAACGGGATCGTTTCGATGACGGCCTCGTCGAGTCCGGTGGACCCCACCTGCCATTGATCGTGATTGGCTGTAGTACTTTCATGATCGTGATGATTGTTGATTTCTTCATTTTCTGAATTTCGATTTCTTGCTGTTCTTCGTCTGCAGAATCTCGTGACGATTGTGTAGTAGCTTACGAGGAGGAAGGCGCTGGCTAAGACGCCGATGATGGCGATGATGAGAGGGCTGAAAGGGGTGGAGTCATCTTCGCCGGACGGCGGAGGAGGAGGGAAGATGAAGTAGCAGAACTGTGGGCAGTATATGCTGCAGATTTGTAATGAACAGTCTTTGAAGTTGTCGTATGGTGACCATGGATTTGGATTTCCAACAGAGCCCATATTCGAGAAATGTGGATTTGATATTAAATTATCTGGTCATTTCATGAAGATTAGATTTTCAAGAGAGTTTTTAAATTTTTTTTTTTTTTTTGGGTTTTGGAGGGATGAAGAGAAATTTTGTGGGGGTTGAGAAGAGTGTAAGCTAATTAAGAGGACTTGAAATGGAAGTGAAGTAAAATATAAGTTGAAAGTTGAAGTTGATATGCACTTCTTTTATCCAAAGAGATATTTCTTCAAAATATAATTGAGAAAAGGATTTTAATGGATCATGGATGTATCAAAGTGGCAATGTACCAAGTTATGATGAAAATGAGACGAGCCGAGTTGAATTTCGGTATTTTTTATTTGAATTCAAGCCCAACGACTTAAGAGAATTAGGATTCCACTTTGGCTTAAATTTTTGTTTAAGAGAAAATGTAAGAATTCATGAAATTTTGAATAATAGCATCATTAAAATTTAAAAATTACAATTAATAATTGGGGAGTAATCACTTCCTTCAACTACACTATGGTCCTCATCAATTTTTCAGTTTTACAATTTACTCCCATTAATTACAAAACGGTCCTCATCTACTTTTTTTTCATGGCTCAACTTTTAAGTTTTTTCTATTTATTAAAATATTAAATAGGAGATGACTTGTTTACCAAAGAAATAAAGTCGGCTGGGCTTGTCAAGGAAAATGCTCACTCAATTTTAAAGTACAGTCCTAAGTTAGTTGAAAAATGTGGATTTGTGGACTAGAGTACACCACATTTAAAGAAGTCCCTTAAAAAATTATCAAAAAAATCAAAAAACAAAAAGAAAACAAAAAGTAAGCCCCTTGAAAACAAAAGTGGGTTGCCACCCCATCACAGAAAGTAACTAAAAAAGATAAAGGAAAAGATTTTTTTTTTTCTTTTACTATATTTTTCGAGTTCAAATTGAGTCGAACTACAAAAGTATAAATTTCTCGATAGACAACTGCATTTTCAAAAATTCAAACTCAAATTTGTTATTTAAATTTATATAGTCTTCTTTATCAATGACAACTGAACTAGAATTTAAACTTAAGACTTTTATTAAATTAATATAATTCCAAAACTATTGAATTATAATATTTAGTGGTAAGAAAAGGACCTTACTTAAAGAAAAGAATGCTTATCTCTTCAACTTATGTTATATAATTATATGTTCATTAGTAGGTCTAGAGTCTACATCGATGACCATTATTTTTATTTTCTTTTTGAGCAATCCTTTTTTGTTTCCTTTTAAAATAAAATCTTGTTTTTAGTCAAAACAATTGGTCGGTTTAGATGAGAATAGATAATACATAAGCTCACACGAAAACTTTTAAACTATCAATTCATTTATTTTGTTTTCGCCAAGTTTGTTACACCTTCCAAAAATTGACAACGCCACTGTAATTAAAAAAAAGGTATGCTTATACTTCACTTAAAGTAGTTATAAAATTAAAAAAAAGGGTGATGGGTGTATTTCTTTAATTGCATTTTTATAAACACAAAATCTGATTTTTATTATTCTTAGCTTGTAAAAATTAGAAAGAAAAAAAAAATTAAAAATCGTGGTAAAGAAAGATTTTGACCTTGTCAATGAGACTCCAAATCATGTTGAGTTTTTTATCGATAGACTGCAGCCTGAAGGAGACGAAGTGCTTCTAGTGTCTAGGTATAGCCAGAATCCGATGAAAGTTTTGAATGAATAATGAAACTTTTAAGAGTATTTTATATTTTTTTAAACTAAGTAAGACAAATTTATACCTGCTCATTCATATGCCAAAATGGGAAAAATTTAACACTTGATAAAATAATAAAATTTCACATGCTATATATATAGTATTTGATTTTATAAAAAAAAAAAATTGATCTGTACAATTACACTGTCACAACAAACCATAAAAAAAAAAAAAAAAAATGGGCTATACTTTACCTAATTATTCTGTATACGTAGTTCAACAAGTAATGAAGAATGGCTATAAACAGTTGAAGAAAATGTATCATGCTTTACTCTTCTTCTTTTCATCAGAGGCCTGTTTCAATGGGGAAAAAAACGAATTAATTTCTTCTCTAAGTTGCATAATGAAATTTTATTTTATTTTAGTAAGTTCTTAATGCTCTGTTGCTGACACAAACAAGTAACAACAGGTGCAAAATGTTAAACAGAAGTAAATGTTAAGGGTGGTTTCTGTAATTAGCATAGTTAAGAGGAGTTTTCTGGAAATAGGTTTAACTGATGTAAAAGGTACATCATGCAACAGCTATATGCCCAAAGAAAATACCTTACTCTGGAAAAGTCTGAAGGTCAGCACAAGTGTATCTCTCATTCTACATGGAAAAATACAAAATAGCATCATATTAGCTCTTCAATTGTTTCTTTTTAAATTTATTTTATTGGTTTTTTATTAAGTCATTTTTCTCAATAGTTCGAGAAAAAAATAGGGTTATACCTCATGTCGTTATTACCCGTGGTAAAGGGATATGATGAGCCGTTCGAACATGTTAAAACAAACTGTCCAGTGAGGCCACTTGGGATTTTGATCTGCAATTATAAATGACAAATAGAACATTATATAATTTTCGGATCTCTGTCATAAATAAGAGTGACGGAGAAATTACGCAAGAAAAAATTCCAATTATGCAGCTTCATACATCTAAATAAAAATGAGAGATAGAAATAGTAATTTTCATGCAATCATGCCTTTATGATGAATTTACTGAGTTTTACTTGGACAAAAGAAGAATTAACATACCAACAAGTCTTTCGAATATTTCTCCGAAAAGGCGGCATCATTTCTCCGCTCGACATTAACGTTAAAGCCCGTCCGTCTCAAAAATAGAGTTGCTGGCTCCCAGTTGTCAGAGTAATCTAACTGACAAAAGTATATAATGTTTTATTAGAAAAGTATAACTTATAAATAAGCAGATAATTTGTAATTGGAAGTAGATTTATATTAATAAATGCAGCCATTGTGAAATGTCAAGCTAAATAATTTGGATGAGATAATTGTTTGAAAGGAGAACTATATATATACCCCCCGAGATTTGGCATAATTACAAATAACCCCCTATTGCTCCAGAAACTATGAAAACCCCCTTTGGGTTTGTGACTGACCATGAAAATTGTAGTTTTCTGAGAACACCCTTTTGACCAATTTCGATAAACTCATACACAGTAACATTTGTAAAATAGAATTTGAAACCCTAGAAAGATGGCCAACATTAATAGAGAACATATAGCAGACAAAATTTCATATGCAATAAGAATTTAATAACATACAAGAATTAGGACGTTGAATGTTGCCAGGCCTTGAGAAATATAGGTATCGATCTCCTCTTGCATTTCTTCGTCTGCAATTTATAATTTATTTTACCACTCAACATAAGAAACACATGTAAAGCAGAAGAATATCCAATAGGTAGCTCTAAAAGTACAACTTCCAAAAGATATCCCCGCTTACAGTAACTTAAATATTTAAAAAGTAATAATAAATAAATGAATTGAAAAGCAAATTGCACTCACCACATGTTATCTTGCTGTTATCATTGGCAAAGATTCTGACAATATCACCCTGAAAATTGCAAGTTAGTGTTCAAATTGAAAATATGGCATTGGCATATGCATTTACAAAAAATTGTATTTCTTTTTTCCATTTTATTTACATATTTGTCAGCTATTCTCGTAAAATATGAGATATCATTCAATAGGTTACCTGTCTGCCTTGTTCATCCATAGGTATACACTCAACAGCAATAAGTTTATCAACATCATCAGCTGTCACTACATAATCAGGATTCGTAGCTCCTAGAGTGAAGAGAGAGAAACAGACATTATGAAATAACAATACATCAATGGAGATCCACAACAGAAACTAAAATTTGTTTTCATATTTACCTTCAATGTACTGTCTTGTGCCATCTGGATAATGACGAACCCACTTAGATGGAAAAGAAAAGATTTAACATATTTTTCAGTGTATAAAATTTAAAACCATTTAAGTATTTAAACATATGACTCAGATACCTGAAACATGCAGAGAGATGTTCCACGAACGGGAAATCCACATCCCAACAGTTTGCATCCTGGTCTAGCATCCCCTATTATTTGAAATCCTTCTATTCCAGGAACCTCTTCTGAAAGAAAAATAACTCTAATATGTTCAAAAAAAAGAAAAAAAAAACATTTTACTCTACCATAAGATATTATCCAAATTACCTTCTGAACTGAAAGACCCAACACTAGCCTGCATTTGTTGATGAGAAAATTGATCAGCAGCCCTTTGCTCAGATCTTGAATAGAACCCGTTTCTGCCAAGCATATTATCAGCAACATTTCTGAAATTTCAATCTGTCAGCATGAATGAATTTCCTAATATTAAAGAGTTAAATAGATAAGATTCTCTTTCTATGAGCTTTGATACAATATATTTGATTGACCTTCAGTATAATTAGCTACAAAATTTATAGAACGGATAAGTGGTTACATATTAGACTAATGAGCTATTTCAGCATTTTTTCTCACTCATTTATGTAACCACACTAAATAACGAACTTCCAACAACCAAATTAACGTTTGTTGCAAAAAGTTTTTTGGCGGGGGACATTAACTACAACAACAACATTTTATTTGAAAATCTGATGTTTCTGAATAAGCAATAATGACTTTTATCCCCAGAATACAGATATGTTGGAACATATCTTTACTCCTACAAGGAAATTTAATAATTGTAATCCTCTCTTTCACAAATTACTTTTAGACAATCATGTGCCAGCATTCTCACTTTTTCACCTATTCGTTGAATTATTTGCAAGTCAAGAACTACATCTCCACCTCCAAATTATGAAGTTTATTAACTTATATAATACCAACTTCTTACTCTCTAATTTCTATTACACCCGCTTAAGTAACTCAACTTAAATAAACTTCAACATTAACAAGCTCGATAAGTGACTATACTAACATATATAATTAAGTACATGAAAAAGGATAGACGCGGTAAACCATGACGGACAAGATTAAATCATTCATAACAGCAGCAAAAAAGTAGCAATCCAACCTATCAATGTCAGGCCTTCCAAGACTCTCATTATTGGGTAAATGGCTCATATCACTATTCTGCATTAAGCTTTGAGGTCGTTTAGGATCATTATCATGCACATATCTTGACACATCATATGCTGGATCCAAATGTTTCCCACTTTTGTGATGGCTATTGATAGAAAATCCATCTACACCCTGAAGAAAGAAAGGTCATTTAATGATGATATCTTTATCTATTTGAAGCAGTAATTACATTTTCACAAAACCCTCCCTTGTAACTATATATAGTTACACAAATATCCCTTATTGTTTCCATGTTACACATACCTCCTTGTAACATATTTCCACCTTATGATTACCCCCTTCTGTCGATTATTACACACCATTAAATGGTGCTGTAATTCAAATTTGGGATAAGAACATTTTGCCATTTCAACTTCACACTCTTTATACATTACCACCTCTAAACAATTTTTAATAGAAGTTTTGCCTAAGAAAACACGTAACAATTTTGCATATATTTCTGGGTTTATTCTGTTGCACTGAAACAAAATATGAATAATTTTTAAATTTTTTAGGTGAATGGAAACCAAAAAGAGACATGAGGAGACGGGGTGGCAATGTGTAACAATTTACATTGTCCTGGAGCTAATGTGAAAAAAAATTAACGTTCGGTTGGTAAAGTGCAAAAACAGTCATAGTTCAAATAGTTGAAGGTTCATAGCTTTGAAATTTAGTAAATTTTCATGAAAGCAACTAAACTCACAAGAAATGGGCTATATAATAGCAACATGAGCTTAAACTAAATTGGCAATATGAAACAAAAAAAAATTCAGAGAGTACCATATAATTGTCAGGCACTTGGCTAGGCATGGAGTTGTAAATACGAATATCCTTATCAGCAAAACCATCTCTCGGATTATTTCCAATCATGGAATTCATATCTGCAAGTCTGGCCTGCATACAAATGACATTTCCATATAGGTTTCAGTTAAGTGTTAATTTTCTCTTTTCATCACTGTGGTCCTTTATGCTTTAACCCCCACAAACTGACAAAATATATACACTAATCAATAGTAAGCTACCATCGAGTTTGAACGCTCATAGAACGTGAATAACAGATGAAATATCATGAAAGTCTGCTTCTCAACCAAAAATTCATTTTTTTAATTAATATCTTTTTCGACAGAAACTAAAGTAATGGAAAGGAGGTGTTGAAATGATAAAATGATGATGCAAGCTTACATGTGAAGTTCTTATCTTGAACTGCAATTGATCATGTAAGTGCTGCAAAAATATCGAATAGCATGAGCCGGAATTTGCAAAGTAAAGCTAATTTACTAAAAATAATTTACGCTACATAATTTAGTATTGGAATATTATTCTTTGCTAAAAACTCGTACCTTTATTCTGTTGGATAGAGCAGAAGCATTTGTAACATGAGGCAAAGCACCATATTCAGCCAATATCTCTAGCATAGAAGACGTAAATATGTGTTTCTCGTCCTCCGCAACCTGGATTCCACATGAATGTTTACATAGCCAATCCACATAATTATTACCTGGTCAATTATTATTAAATTTATATTATAAATTAATTTACTGAGAAATGTATTAAATACCTATATTTTTGTGCATATCTGAAATATGAATTGTTAATAAATTATTATTTTGGCATGAGTTGATTAGCTTTTACAAATTCTACTATGAACAAATTAAAACATTTAGCAAAAATACTAAATATGAATATACAATCTATTGAAATTGATAATTTCATGCCAAACATAGTCGTCACCTTTAATTCATTAAGCAAGTTTACATTGACTTCAAGATCACCTTTCCTGCGTGCCAACTCATTTGATGCTGAAGTTATAACTTCATTTTGCTTTTCATCCAGAGCCTACAAAATGCCAAAAATAAATAAAAAAACTAAAATAAGAAAAGGAAGAACAAAAGGGAGTTTTATGACAAAGAGAGTAAAAAAATACACTAACCAACCGTAATTCAGCAAACTTCCTCTCAAGTGCGTATTTCTCATTCAACAGTTGTGATTCCTATAACAATTTATAAGGGTTCATAAAATCTTGCAAAATAGAAACA
Source organism: Verbena officinalis (assembly GCA_958496215.1). Classification (NCBI taxonomy): domain Eukaryota; kingdom Viridiplantae; phylum Streptophyta; class Magnoliopsida; order Lamiales; family Verbenaceae; genus Verbena; species Verbena officinalis. The sequence goes on from OY292388.1 coordinate 6,194,336, forward strand.
GATAGAATGTGCAGTAAATTAACTAAAAGCATTAGATATCTTACTTTAAGACCTGCAAGAGCAATTTGTTCCCTAAGAGACATAATTTCTTTCTCTTGATCTCTAGCACGTGAATATAGTTCCTGAAAAGCATACCATTACACACGCACACGCACACACACACACATACATATATATTTTAAATCATAATAGCTGATATTCTAACAAATTTCAATTACCATGGTTTCTTGGTCCTGAGAGTAGATAAGATCCTCGTTTCCCTTCACATTCTTAGATAAAGAAGTATTTCCTAAGTTGTGTCTGTGAAAAAATGATTATTCACTTCAAGTTATAAAGCACAAATACGCGCGCGCACACACACACACACATATAAATATATATTAATTACCTGTTTGCAAAATCCAAGCTTTGACCCTGAATTTGAACTGCCTTCTGGCCATTCAAAGAATTATCAACAGACGACATTACTTCTTGTATTGAGTTTCTCAAGAGGCAAGGGCATAAAAGTCAGCAAATTGGCATTCCACTATAAAGAAGATCATCCATTTGAACTCAATCCCTCAATCCTTCTTATGAGACGTTCAAGATGAGCCTGAATATTGGCCTACAACTGAATCACAATTAGTTGTGTTATTGGACCTCAAATAAGAAATTTAAGCTACATTTCCTATACAACTTATTTTATGCAATGAGGAAAAAGCAGTAGCTTGATAAAAGTAACGGAACAAAGCTGCTAAAACTTCAAATAATTAAACTATGTACTATATACACAGCTGCAGTGATATAGTGAGAAGGGGATCAAATTTTTGTTAACATTTTATCGTCTTACATGAAAAACATCTAAGGAAAGGGACACGCAGACAAGAACGGGCGAAAAAAGATAACAGAGAATCACCAAAGAGTTTTAATTTATCCAACAATACAAATGCTCCACAACACAAAAAGATCCATGAAATGGGTAATACATTGACCAAAGAGAAAACCTCCAGAGTAAAACTACTTCGGTGGCAAAACTAACAAGAAGAAACCCCACATACATGAAGTTTTTGCTATGATGAAATGCCTGAAGTAAATAAATTAGCAACGAAACACAGTTAATAAAACTAAGAAAAATAGAAGAAACATGAAAAAAAATGAAAAATTCGATATACACTAAAGTTAGCGAGAATCAACCTTCACTCAATTTGAGTGACGATTTCAACAAATAAATAAATTGAAGATGAGCCACAAAAAATGTCAAAAAGTAAACGCTGAAACGAAGATTGAACTATCGATTGGAAAAACTCGATCGAACCCAGGAATAAGTGAAAATTCAATTAATCATGAATTTATGCACTCATGAACTCAGCAAGAAAAATCAGAACGAAAACGTGATTTACAGAAATCAATATATTCTAACCAGAAAATAAGAAATTCAGGAGGAATAATTAGAGGATTCTTGTACCTCGGTTATCCTACTGAGATTTGTGATTGAAAAACAGAATGATTCACATCCACATTGAAATCAAAGAAAGAGAGTGTGCGTGGAATGTGAGAGAAGTTGGAGAGAGGGCAATGAATTCGAGTATTTACGACGTTGGCATCTGAAAAGTCAAATGTTAGAAGTCGTTCGAGTTTTTATATTCCTATGTATATTTTTATTTTCTAAATATATGCAGTGTTTATTTTTAGTAATAAATAAATTAATAATTGAAGTAAATGAAACAGCTTAGAGATTCCAATTTTTTGACCTTATAAAAATAAAGTTGAGAGAATTTATTTATGAAAATAACCTTAAAGTTTGCCTTTTTTATATATAAAATAATGTTATTATTTATCAAAATTGTCTGTTTTTTTCAAATCTTCAGCGACTTAAAGTAAGTTGAAGTCTCAAAAAGTAGTAGAGTGTACAAATATATCTAAATGTCTTGAATTTGAGTTTTTTGAATCACAATTTTTATCGATAGAAACAATCTTATACTTTAAGAGACCGTTTATTTTTGGATTAAACTATAGTTAACTCACGAAAATAACAAGAACAGCTTGTTTACTTGCCAATGTTGCTTACCCGACTTAACACAGCTGACCCGCGAGATTTCCCCAAAAAGGGCCACTGTTCATGCGCTAAATAGCAACACCGAAATGCTGTTGTTATTTAACAATGGCTATTGTAGCAGAATTTGTTGATCCTTTCACCCCAAAGTTGGGTGAATTTACGGCCCATTGCCATCATTGGCTCCAAATTTTCCCTCCTAAAATAATTTTCACTGTGAAAAAAAAAATTTCCCTCTTTATTTTTCCCGCTGGAGTTTTGTCCATATACTCCCATTCATTAGCAATATTTCACTTTCGTTGAAGGCAATTGCAGAAAATCTGGTTAGGGTTTTGGTTTTTGCTCTCTTTTCCGTAATTTATTTCGAAAATAAATTATCATGCTCTAATCGTTAGCTTTCTTGATCCAATCTTCTATCACAGGTACTTGTTTTGATCTTGAATTGAAGGAGGAGTAGTCACTGGAGCCATTGTTTGTTTGTCAGGTATGTTTTTTGTTTTACTTTTTACTTATCTTTTTCCTTTGTTGAAGACTTAAACTGATATTGGCCAAAAAATTTTCCTTAACTGATCAGTTGTATAATAATGTGTGTGAATGAATCATATTTCTGTATCGTTGTTGTGTTAGAAAGACTGTGAAAATCATGGCTAGGGACGACAGTGTAGTAATCATTCAGGTTCTTCAAAACATTTTGTAGCGCCCCCTGAAAAAGGAACACCACATCTGCACCGAAGCGAACTCCGGAGCTTTGGCGAGGGGCCTCAACTCAAAAACCCACTCCGGTGAACAGCAAGCAAGCAATAACTACCGGCAACATCAACGACATCCCAACAACAACCACAACAATACAGAGTACTGTGGAAGCGATTTAAAAGGAAAATAAATAAATTCCATAAAAACCTACGAGGCTAACATGATATCAATTAAACATTTGCAGTTCAAAATACAAAAGGGGTCATAAACACGTAGTACCATCCATGGCTCAACTAGCTTATCCTGTCAATCCTAGATATCTTCAACTATCCCACATCAGGGGCACATAAAGTACGTAAATTAAATAAAGCAATAAATGGTACGAAAGGTAGATGAATACAATAAACAAGACTCGACGGCTGTTGGGACCACTGACAAGACGAACCAGACTACAAGACTGAGTCTATCTAGACCTGCTGATGCCGACTGACAAGATAGGTGACGTCGCCACCTGTCTACCTGAAGCAAGAACCAAAATAGAAGGGGTGAGTATAAAGGATACTCAGTAAGGGGGGTTTTGATCACAGTTCGTCATTTATCTTTTAAAACCAAAAGTAGTGAATGTTGCTCATTTTGAGAAAGAATATAAATAACAATATAAGTTGTAAAATGACACAAAGCAACACTCAGGTTCAGCTTACTTTGAAAACACTAAAAAGGTGACGACCGGATCCTTTAACATCATTTGCCCATAATGTCAAGCTGATCAATTGAACGAATATTAGTTCAGTCACGAGGCCATTACAAGTTCGAAGGGAATGATATAAACAAGTTGGGAAATGATAAGTAAACACAGCTCGTAATTCAACTAGGTAGTTTGAACAATAAATGAGGCTTAAGTTGGGCAAGTTCGAGTCACGCTTCCGGGTTTTATATATATATAGGGAATTACATATGCTAAATGAAGAAAATCGGAATGTGATTCGACTTATAACGAAAGCCGTAAATCAATTAGATAAGCAAGTAATGCAATAATGTGTCCCAGTGAGAACGGACCCTCTCCTTATAACTCTCAATCATGAAAAACATGCAAGTATGTAGTCAAGTACTCCACCACCAAAAGTCATGATCCAGTCAGAATTTTATGGAAACGCGTGTTAACAACGTCACCCTAATCAGAATTTTTTAGGAAGCGCGTAGCCTACAACGCTACCCTCGCACTAACTCAGGCTAGCCAACCTCCTGGCCGACTTAAGCGAATACGGATTGGAGTATACATCGGGATTTGCCCTAGACGCTAGTCTCCAGGCTCACCTCCTGTATACTCCAGGCCCCAAGTTATGATTCAGTACATGGCTCGCTTTTGAAATCAATATTTTGGGTGGCCAAAAGGGTCATTCGAAAATAGGGAATCAGGATGTGGGAGGCCAAATGGGCCATTCGAGACAAGGTTATATTTGCGAGGTCGAGAGACCAAGGTTCGCATTTAAAAACAAATGGGTTTTCCTTGCCTCTAGTTGAAAATGTTTGTAAGATATTATACATATAGATTTTGCTATTAAAAGGTTTGACTAAGCACATAAGGAAATAGTAAAGGCAGTACAACAAGCAATAAGAAAGGCGGGATAGTAAGTTATTTTGCAAACCTAAGTAATTATGTCCTTGCCCCAATTGAAAGCAGTTTAAACCCTTGCCTGGCTCAACATGACAGAATGAAAGCAAGCGGTAGTCAAGTTTCTCCCTCGTTGGTCCCACCTGTAATACACAATGCCTAGAGGATGAAAACGAGACCGACAATACTAAAAGCAAGACACGAGACAATAGATGACGCACGGCAATTCAAATAGAACTTCAATCAGGCTACAGGTGCAATATGGAAAGCCAAGTAATTAAACATATAAAGACACACAATTATGGAACAACAATTAAGGAAATATTAATTTAATTCTAAATAACGAAAGAAACATTAAAATTAAATATTAAAGACATGCTAAAATGCAATTAGGGCACGTAGGCATGCTTAAAATAATATAAGAACACTCTCACGCGAAAACGGGATCAAACGGATAACTAACGGGAAAAGTGGAAAAAATTCCTAAATGAAAAAGGTGTCAATTGACGGTCAAATAAATCCGAAAAATTGCAAACTATGCAAATTACTAAATCTCGAATCATAAGGAAGCTATAGGTATTGATTTTAGGGGTTCGTATGTGAAAGTCAACATTTTATATAAGTGGGGTTGACTCAATTCTCGAAGTGAAAGAGAAAGGAAAGTTGGAAAATCCACTATGGCATGTGCACCGGCCAACGTACGGTCTTGAACACGCTGTCAAGACCGTGCAGGTGCACATGGCCCTACGCACCGGGAACGCGCACGGGCGCAAGCCGGTGCAGGCCAAAAGGGGGTGCGCACGGGCCAATGCACGGTCTTGCACGAGCCCGTGCAGATCATTTGGGTGCAGAAAGCAGCAGGTCGCAAAGCTCTCACGCGCACAACAACATATAAACTCATAGATCTCCTAATTTACTCCATAAAACATGCTAATTTTCACATATAAGCATATATATCACATTAGCTATACATAGGTCCAAGAATCACGTAAAACGATCAAGTAAATCTTCCTAAACACAAAAATCCTAAAACTATAAAATTCTATCTAAACCCATGAAAATCGCAACAAGGAATGGACGGATTGAAATGGGGTGAAAGGATTACTGGTAGAGGACGAAGCAAGGATCGTTTGGGTTTTCACGGCTCGTCGATCAGGCGAGAAACGGGCTCGGTAGGTCGATTCTTCTCTTCTCTCTTCTTTCTCATTTTCTCCTTCTCTCTCGGTTCTTCCTTCTCTCTCTATTCTCTTTCTTTCTTTCTCAAATAATATGGGTATATGTGGAAATAAGGAATATAAGAGGGGTATGTATGAAAAAGGGATATTAATTAAGGTCGGGGTAAAATAGGGAATTTTGGATAAAAGGCGGGTTCATGGATAAAACTTGTCGTGAATTTAAATATTTCCACGAAAAGCCTTCGGCACGAATAAAATATAATTCTGGAATAAATCTGAAATTTCGGATCGTTACACATTCTCTTAGGAATGATGATAGGCTCATTACTGTTGTTGGAGATTTTTAAGCACAAGCGTAGAAGCATCGGAGATGATGGTAGTTATAGCATAATAGATAAAATCCCAGAACAAATAGGTTATATGACTAGCCTTACAAACACCACAACCCTAAATCAGTTGAGGTTGGGAAGAGATTCATTTGCTAAACTGTGTGTACTGCTGAAACAAATGGGAGGTTTAACTGACATAAGGGGTTGCCCTGTGGAAGACCAAGTGGCAATGTTCTTAGTAATCCTTGGTCACCATAAAAAGAACAGAGTTTTTTTTTTGGGACTTCAAAAGGTCAGCCAGAACAGTGCACATCCATTTCCACAGAGTCCTTCAAGTTGTGCTGAAACTCTATCCCATTCTGATAGCTAATCCATAGCCTGTCCAAGCTAATTCAACTGATGATAAGTGGAAATGGTTTGAGGTATGTGTTGCTTCTGTAAACATATAAATTGAACTTTCACAAATTCATAAGACCACATTAATTGATTATCAAATCATTCTGTTTTGTAGGGTTCTTTGGGTGCTCTTGATGGCACCTATATTGAAGTAACTGTGTCTGATAAAGATAAACCTAGGTATAGGTCCAGAAAGGGTAAACCTGCAGTAAATGTGTTGGGAGTGTGTGATCGTAACATGAACTTCATTTATGTTTTAACTGGTTGGGAAGGATCTGCCCATGATGGAAGAGTGCTTCGTGATGCCATAGAGAGACCAAATGGTTTCAAGGTACCCATAGGTATGGCAAGTAATGTCTTTTTTATGGTTTCTTTATGTTCTCAAACAATAGTGTTAATTGCATTTTGACATTTAATTGTATCTAAAGTAATAACTTTTCAGGTAATTATTATCTATGTGATGCTGGCTACACCAATGGAGATGGATTTCTAGCACCATACAGAGGTGTTAGGTATCACCTTAAGGAATGGGGACTTGGAAATCTAAGGCCTCAGAACCCTAAGGAGCTCTATAATATGAGGCATTCAAAGGCTCGTAATTATATTGAAAGAGCATTTGGAATTTTGAAAGCTAGATGGGCCATATTGAGAAGTCAAAACTTTTACAAGATTAACACTCAGAATGGTATTATCCTTGCATGTTGTCTGCTTCACAACTACTGTAGGATGGAAATGACCATTGATCCCATTGAGGTTGAGCTGAGGAATCAAGTCTTCGATGATGAATATGTGCCTGTGCAACATGTGCCTCATGTTCAGACTTCCCTAGAATGGACTAATTTTAGAGACACGCTTGCAAATGGAATGTTCAACCAATATAGACACTAGTTCAAGTGTTGTTGTGAAAATTTCCTATTTGCGACTTATTTTATGCTATGTTTGATCTGAACATGATATGTCATTTTGTAGTATTGTGATGGATATTTGTTATGTTTTGTTGCTGAAGACATGATATTCCTAATTAATAACCTCTCGTGTTGTCTGATTCCTTTTTCACATCTAATTATCTCTCTCTCAATATATGATAATCTCTTTTGCTTTCATTGTGTTGTTAAATTATGAAGAAAGTTGTTAGAATTTCTTGTGTTGTTTCATTTCTTCTTCTTGTTAATATTGAGCAGGTTGCAAAGATGGAATTTAACTGCTCTCAATTTGGAGGTGACTCACAACAAAACAAGAAAACTGTTTAACACTAGGAGGTCTTGGTCTGATTATGAAGAAAGATGTCTAATTCAGGCATTCAAGGAATTATTGCAGGCTGGATGGAAGTCTGAAAATGGATTTAAGAATGGATTCCTTGTCCAACTTGAGCTTAAGATGAAAACACTTATCCCAGGGACAGACATAAAGGGTACCCCTCATATCAACTCTAAATACAACACTTCGGAAAAAGATTTTCAAGGAGATATGGGCTTGTTTAAATAATAGTGGTTTTAACTGGAATTCAGCCATTCAATAAGTTGTAGCTCCTTCTTCTGTATGAGACGATATGATAAAAGTATACCATAACTTTTACAACTATTCTGTAACGGTTATCATGTCAAAAATATGTATTTATTAAATAATACTAATTGAGTGCATAATTTGGCTTGGTCAGGCCCACCCAAGCAACAAGGATGTGAGGGACAAGAGATTCCCACACTACTTCATGTGGGAAGAAATGTTTGGCACAAATACAGCATGCGGTGTTGCTTCTAAAGATATCTTGGGAAACCAAAGGAAGCCAGCTGTAACACAAGATCCTATCAATTTGGATGATGATGCTGAGGATGGCCAAGAAGTTCCAGAGAATGCGAATCAAGAAGCTGGTAATCACACTGAGAATAACAAGCGCAGAGCCACAAATCCACCAGCTGCTGAAGGAAAGAAAAAGAAGAAGTCTGAACATATTGAACAACTCACTGAATGTTTGACTGGCTGCTGGGACAAAGCTACAGCAGCTATAAATAAGTTTGCAGAAAAAATGGGCCATGACAAAGATGAAGCTGAGGGAAGAAAGATGTTGTCTGTCCTAGTTGCTGAACTCCCTCTTGTACTTACTAGGGCTCAAAAGTTGAAGGCATGTCTAGCAATTGTCCATGACAAGGAAACTCTTGACATGTTTTTTGGATTTGATGAGGAAGAAAGGTGCGATGTTGTAAAATGGTCTATTGATGGCACTTTGAAGACACAAATATGACCCGGAAGTAATTAGTGCACTTGATACATTTGGATGACTCTTTTGTAATTATATATGTGTATATGCTGGATGCATTTGGATGACTCTTTTGTAATTACAGTCAATATGCTCCAAACAATGACCCTTATGGTAGAAATGGTACTTTTGCATAGGATGATATTAGTAATTAGTGTTAATCTGTTTCACATTTGTATTATGACAGCACTGGGACAAATTAAAAATAGAATTCCAGTTGTGGATTGTAATACATACTTTTGAACAGTTGTTTATAATGGAACTTGTATTATTTAATAGTGTTAAATTTTTTTTCTTTGTGAAGATTTAATGCTGCATACACTTTGGCAGATTTGAATATAATTTGACTATTCAGCAGGTTAAAACAGTCCACAAGCAGAGGACAACTTTGACAGGTCCCACAATTTCTTGGTAGGTGCTTACACTTTATTACTGTTATAAATAATGCTGTAACACCACATCAATGCTATAAATCTTTTTTCTTTCATATTTTATCTTCCTACAGCATAAGAGAAGCCAGGATGCATAATTCAAGTGGAGTTGAAGATCTGCAGTTTTACATTGGTCGTTTCAAGCAAGAAACAACCTTCTACAGAGATGGATGGTCACAGGAGAAGGAATTGAGGCTGTTGGGGTTGTTGTTGCAGCTGAGGGATGAAGGCTTGGACTTAAGTAGATCTAGTTGTGACAGAACTATAAGTAAAAAGGTTTAGGTACAACTAAATGAAATTTTTAGCATGATTGAGAACCATACTTGGTGGTTGAGAAAAATTCATTTCCTGAAAATAAGATTTAAGAAGTTTAGGGAGGTTCTGATGTACTCTGGGGTTAATTGGAATGAGAACACTAATGTGTGCAGTGCCCCTGATATCACAAGGGAGCATATTATCAATCAGGTCTGATGATTTCTTAGTAGCACATTATTTAAGTTTTTGATTATTTTTATGAAACTGCCTGTGTTGTTGTTAGATGAAGAAAAGATTTTACAGATCTATGTATTATCAAATTAAATGTAAGGCATCCTGAGTATCTTAGCTACTACAATGTCGGAGAGAAACATTATCACATTATGAGTCAGTTGTTCATGCCAGGAGTTGCAAATAATGGGACATGAGTGGATAATATGTCAAGCAACTTGGGTAACTGAAGTCAATTTTATTATTTGTTGTTATTTATGTTGTTATTTGCTGTTATCTTGTGCTTTTATATTTAAGTAAACTCTGTTGCTAATTGTTCAATAAACACAGCTCTCAGTCTACGCATCTGCTTCATAAGTTTCCCCATAATAAAATTGACAAGTGCTGCTAGACATAATACAACAGATAGCATCTATTACAATGTCCAACTTGATTGAAAATAAAAGACAAACACAGTCTAGCTACAGAAACCTAGAAGCACCTATTCTTCATCTGAATCTGAGAATACCAATGGATCAACATAAGAGGTGGATGGCTCTGTTCCAAACATAGGGAATTTTTTCTTTCTAATATTTCATGTAGGTCATCATACTCTAGGAGTCCCTCATCGCGAAATTTGGTCTCTTCCAGAGTTTCCTGTTTTATTTATTTATTTTATTTTTTTGTGTTTTTTAATCATAGATATTTGAAATATGAATTGGATAAATAATAATGCAGTCAGATGAGGATAAGTAAAGGAAACTTACCCTTCCAATGTGGTTCATGATATAGATGGAATCCACTTCTATTGTGTTGTGATCTCTTAGAAAGTGCACCGCAGGCTTCTTTGTGAATCTTCTGAAAGTAACGTAAATCTTCCTCATTTCCATAATTTTCAGCTTGTTTTTGCGTGCAGAGACAGCAATTCCTTGGTATATCCTCAACTCTCTGGAAATATCAAAACAGAAAGTGTGAGCATCTGTCTCATCTGTTGCCTCTTTCTCAATTAAACTTTCTAGCAATTTTTCTGTGACAAGATGTTGTAGGCATTTAGAGCAAGGAAACTCATTTCTAACAGGAGGCCTACTCGCTCCATCTGCCCCATTACCACCATTGACCCCTACATTGGCCATTTGCAATTCCGCTCCTTCAAACTTATTACTGTTATTTTTATTAGCTTATAGAAAGAAAGATGATTGTTTCCTTTTACAATGTGAGATTTTGATATATATAGAGATAAAGAGAACTACAACACTTTTTCATATATAGATATCAATGGCTATGCTGAAAATCAGGTACACGAATATCCATAAATGTTGACTGTTTTTAAGTTACCAGAATATTACAAAAACACCCTTCATTCAAGGCAATTAGATCATCCTATCCAAAAGTAACTTCAGAACAATAAGCCAAATCAGCTTCCTAATATTCCTAATTACAAAAGACTAAAACACAATTAACAGTTATCAATCTAACACCAGCCTCACTCATCAAACTCATTTGCGTAGTCTGAATCATCATCACTGTCATGATCGTCATCACCCGAAAAGATAAAGTCATTATATATATCATCACTAGCTCTCGGTGGGATCTTATTCCACCTCAGATCTTCTGGCTCATCAACAAGCAAATGAAAATGGTTTAACACAAAGATTATCTTCAGATTCTTGTAATGCGGGCATCCTGAAGCTCGGAAAATCCTGTGTTGGGCTGGCTACTGATATAAAAAAACGTAACAATAGGGTAAATATTTTTTGGATACTACTATGTAATATTGGTGATGTTAATAGGGGAGGCTTTTGTAATAAACATCAAATAAATGATCATCTTGTAACAAGAAAAAAATAAAGATAGAAAAGTGATTAACAAACCACTCCATTAGGTAACTTAGCAAAATATTCTGGAGAAACAACAACTTCATTATTAGCCTCGTTGTAAGCCACAGATGCCCGATCAATGAAGCGTCTGAACATCACAAAATGACGCCGGAGCTGCATTATTTTCCATAGAACATGATCATCCCAATACCTCTTCCTCATCCTCTTACTCATATCTTTTGTTAACTGATAAATGATATTATAAGCCACATTCTCTTCTTCAACTTTGTATTTTTTCGCTTAACTCTTTAGCGCACTCACAAAGAGCCTTTCAATGTCTCCTGTAAACTATGGAATTGGCTCCGTAATCACCCTATTATATCTAGCAAGACGACCATTCTCCCCAGCCATCTCTTCTTAATCTAGCTTTTTCTTTCTTAACAATTTGTTTTCGTTTATGGCGATTATGAAGAGTTTTTTTTTTAATGACTATTACACATATTTAGTGATGATAGCCGCTAGATTTTTTTATATATATAAACATGTTTAAGGGTTGGTTCAACATTTCTACATTAAATTGTCATAAATTAGGGTATTGATAGAGCCTTCATTAAATAAATGAGAGAAGATATCATAAATCCTTTATTTTCCCACACGCAATAGAATTGGCAGCTTCAATGCCTATTCTGCTTTTTATACTACCAAGGTAATAAGCAAAGAAAAACGCCAATAATTTGGATTCTCTATGGATTTCTTACACAATACTGTTTTATCATTTCAGATGAGAATCCAAGAGGCAGCAAGATTGTGAAGGCTGTGGTATGGTCATCTCACACTTTATGTCAAAACACCTCTATTCAATGCTTGGTTCTGTTCTTTTCACATAGCTGCATTTTCAGAGTTTAACTATTTACCCGTGATATATTTATTTTTCCACTTTTGTTTTGATGTGAACTCCTTTATTATGCTGTTATTATTTATCTTGAGTATAATAAAGTAAAGTATAATATATATATATATATATATATATATATATAGATATATATATATATATTGGTAAACATATATAGAAAATTTCTACTCTTACAAATTTCTTATCATTCTAACTAATCCATAGAAAATGGTTAAGGAGAGCAGTCAATTCTACAATTACTTGTGGACACAATGGCGCGATGATCTCTTAATCCGTCATCTTGATTTCCACTCTTATTATGACAAACAACGTTACACAGCAGAGTCCACAAAAATATTTGAAACAATATTGGCATTTAACCATGATTTCTGTCGCCATGGTATTACAGTTGCTGAAATAGGAGATCGTTTTCACAAGCTACAAAAAAGGTATGAGACATGGAGTTCAATAGTTCAGAGAGATGGTGTGGCTTATATTGGGAAACAAATTCAGTGAGTGCCTCAGAAGAGACATGGAACAACATATACAAGGTACAAAACTTGTGAATTGTGAATATGTTTTATCATAATGACTATGTTCTCTTAATGTCTCGAGATCTTATCCTAATTGTTATTAATGATAAACTAGGAGTATGAGCTGGGATACTTATGTAACAACTATGAGAACGAGCACATGTGGCCAGAACTATGTGGGATATTTGGTCCAGACTCTGTTAGGATTGCTAGAAATGCTTTGATTACTCCATACCCTGAGAGTAAACTCAAATGGAAAAGGGAAATAGTTCCAGATTCTGGTTAGGAGTAAAATCAATTCTTCAATTTGTTATTATACTTGTTTTAATACAATTAAAAAGATCTAATCTTGATATGTGCAGAGGATGAGGAAGAGTGGCTAGACCCTGGTGTTGATTTAGATGGAGAGAGCAAGACTTTTGCAGTTCCTTCATGCAATGCAAACTACAGAGTCCCTAAAGGCCACATAATCCTCTATCCTAGTGATTGTATCATGAACCCACTAGAATTGCAGAGGGGGAATTCATCCACATCTCATGCTAATGTCAAAGTTAAAAAAGTGAAATCTAAACGGTTTCTTCATTTTTAGGAAACAGTAAGCTAGATCATGGAAGAACTCTATCAGCTGCCAGCTTATTATAGTATGCTTATCAATGTTCTATATTTCAGTATCTGCATTTTCCTTTTCCTATTTTAATTTCTATGTCTAATTAACTCTTGTCTATGTAATCCTAGATCATATTATCTGTTTTTCAGAAGTAATGGATATATTCACCATCTATAATATGATGAAAGTATGATTCCATTTATGGGATATAACCCATATGCATAAAAACAATCATATTTATCACCCATAGGAGGTTCGAATTATATATATTTTATTAATAGAGACAAAATACAACTGATCCACATAGTTTTCAATTACAGATCAGTTGCTAATTCCTAGCTACAGCTACAACTACCAGAATAATTAAAATGGACAATGTGAATAGAAAGGAACCACAAAAGCAACAACAATGCCCAGTTCTATCAGTTTGAACAATTACATCCACCCCCTATAATGTCTTTTTAGAATTGCATTAGCTCCCAAATTCATTGTAGAGGCTGTTGTGGGTACCTGGTTAGTGGGTAGAACTGAGCCAGAAGATCCATCTTCTTGGCTATTGATGCAAGACTCAGGTTCTGATGTTTTGGTCTCTACTGGCATTCTTCATCCAAGCCACCTGATGATAGCTGACTCTCTTCCACATTTTCATCGGCATCTGTAATGTTCTCATGGAGATTCCTATATTTTTCTGAGAACAACTCTTTTGCCCAGACTCTGCTACAAGTAGGAATCTCTAAAGGACAGATATAATGTTTCCCCCGCTCTATCCTCTTAACCAACCCACATTCGCAAGGAACTATATTGTAGCGGGCGCCCCAAACGGGTAACGCACGCCCCGCACCGTGGTCCAACCCGAAACCGAAATGGAATCCGACCCGAACCGAAACCCGGCGAACAACACACATTTACTCAATCACTAGGCGGGGATTTCAAAAACGAAAGAAAATGACAGAGGTGCGGAAGCGAAAATAAACCAAACAATAAAACATAATAATTGCACAAGTATTAAAGCCCACCAAGGCCAACGAAATTCAATTACATAATTAATAAACGGGTTCGATACAATATCCCGACAATGTACAATAACGGGTTCAACATATAAATCCTGAATACTAATTAAATAAAATCCTAGCATCATGAAACATAATTAATAGCCAAACGGGAAAAGAGTTATACATGAGCAAAATAAATGCAACTCTACGACGACGACTACGACGACGAAAATTTCGCCTAGTATCCTGAAACCAATACAGGGTGAAACAGAGGGGGTTAGTCAGATGACTAAGTGAGGAGGGAATAATAATGTATATTATAAAACGGAAGTAAATCACCAATTTTAAACTTAAAAGAAATCAACATAAACGAAAGGTTTTCGTAAACGGGTGGTGATTTAGAATAAAACATAACTTATCATATGACTCGGCGAGTCGAGCCCTTAACTCCAATTTCCAAACTTAAAAACGGGAAACCGCCCTTATTCCTCCAATGTAGACGGACCGCTAAATCCGAACTACGCATAACATACAGTATAATCTCAGGTACTCAAAGGGCTGCCACTCCGGCCTCACCCCGAGCTCCCAAAGGTGGAGGGAACCATAGGATTTCCGCCGTAGGCCCGATGCCTACCAACTTCGTCCTAACATCCTGACTCCGGGCCCAAACATACATACATACAGTTCATAACTCGTTTTTCAAATCATTTCGGGTTGGCCAAAAGACCGTTCGAGACATGTCATATGCGAGGCCGAAGGCCAAAGTTCGCCTTAGAAATTAAAGAGGTTTTACATGTCTCTTTTGCAAACGTTTGAAAGAATATACGTAGTACTTTTCATATCAAAACCTTTTCGATAAATCGAATGAACATAATAGGCATAATTATTTACTAAGTATATATATGGAGACGGTGTGAAAACAAAACGTAAACATGGCTTATATGGGGAGGGGCTTATTTATATATATACATAATAGTACTGGAATCAGAAACGGAAAGCCTCACCTGTTGGCTTTACAAAAAGAATAGCTAAAAGCAAGACAGGATGCGCTACTCTACGGGAGTATCGTCTGCAAAATACAAAGACACAACCAAATAAGACCAACGACGACTCACGGCTTATACGAAAGCATTAAAACACATAGAAGCACGTTAAACAGTCATTCATAACACTTAGGTTCACATTCTATCAAAGTACTTAAATTCAATAAGCAAATCAAATTAGAATGCGATAAAAGTTCATAATCATGCATAAAAGGTAATAAGGAAGCATGCATTCAAGTTTCAAATAAACGGACACCATTTGAAAAATAGCCTAAGATGCCTAAACGAAAAACACGGAACGGGGCCCGAACGAAGTCGAAAAAATTCAAACTTCCTAAAATATGTATTTCATGATTTATAGGACCTATAGGTGAAATCGGATCTCAAATCGGAGGTCAAACGAAGAAAGTCAACTTTTAAAAGTGCCCGTTGACTCCCATTGCTGAGAGCAACATTCTGAAAATGGAGAAATTTTGGGTAAGGCATACACACGGTCTCGGGGACGGGCGGACGCACGGGCTTGAACTCGTGCTCAAGCCGGTGCAAGCACTTTGCACTGGCGTGCGCACGGGCATGTGCACGGCCGTGCACAAGACCGTGCGCAGGCATAAGATGGACGCACGGTCTTGGCGCATGGTCTCAAGACCGTGCGCAAGGCCGTGCGGATTCTCAGAACAGCAGAAATTTGCAGAAAAGAAAACTCGCGGGAATGAGTCAAAATTCGATATTTACCCAATCAATCATGCAAATCTCACGTTAAGACTTACATATAACGATATACAACATCTAATCTACCTATAAAACCAAGAACCACGTAAATCCGTCCATAGAATCATTCAAAATCAACATTTAACCTAAATGTGCAACTATTCACAAAAACTAGAAAAATGAAGCAATGGAGGCATTAATCGCGAAAGGTGTGAGAAGCTTACTCGTAGAAGAGATCGTGAGGAGTTCGTAGGCGTAAACGGTTCGAAAATCCGTCGAGAAACGAGTCCGGCACGATCGATTGAAGCTTCCTTCTTCCCTTTCTCTTTTTCTTTCTTTTCTCCTTCTTTTTCTTTTGAGGTTGAGCGTGAATGAGGTGAGAGAGAGAGATGAGAGACTTAAGTCAAAATTTGACTTGGGTTGAAAATCGAAAGGGCATTTTCGTAATTTACAAAATAAGTTCAAAAACTCATGTTGTCCGAATGATACATAATTACAGTCAAAATTCATATAATTCAACGCACATTGACAATTCGTAATTTAATTATTGAAATTCATTCATTTACGAAATTATTCTAAAATCTCATAATAAATATCAAATAAAATAATAAATTGCGCAAATACTCGATTCGGACATATTGGATTATAATTCGGATTTTCGGGGCGTTACAATCACCCAAATGCTATCGTAGCCACCTCTAACTTTAGGCAAACCAGACACGAAGTCCCTGGCAATACCCTCCCAATTCCATGCAGGAATCGGTAGTGGCTCATGCAAACCTCCCGGTCTTTGATGTTCAACTTTAACTTGCTGACAAGCTGAGCATCTCTTGACGTAATCAGCTACGTCTCTCTTCATACCTCTCCACCAGAATAATTCTTTTAGATCCCGATACATCTTACTCCCACCTGGATGAACTGTGTAAGGTGTGTTGTGAGCCTCATCGAGAATCTCTTTCCTCAGACTCTCCAGAACACAAACTCGGGACTTGTAACGGAGAATTCCTGTGTCGTCCACACCAAACTGAGTCTCAGAATCAGCTGCGATGTGAACTATCTGTCTCTGAGTCCCCTCATTAGTAGCCTGAACATCTCGAATCTTTCGACCCAACTCTGACTGGATCGATATGCTGTGAACATGGGCCTGGGAACTGATGTGAACTCCCTCTAACTTAGCCTCTAGCTGGGCTATGCTTGCCTTCCGGCTCAGTGCATCGGCTACAACATTCGCCTTTCCGGGATGGTACTGAATCTTGCAATCGTAGTCCTCAAATAACTCCATCCAACGGCGCTGTCGTTTGTTCAATTCCTTCTGAGTAAACAAATACTGAAGGCTCTTATGATCTGTGAAGATGTCGAACGTGATGCCGTAGAGGTAATGACGCCATTTCAATAATGCAAATACCACGGCGGATAGCTCAAGGTCGTGAGTGGGATAGTTCTCTTCAGCTGGCTTTAGCTTCCTCGATGCATAAGCTATAACTTTCCCATTCTGCATTAACACACAACCTAATCCTTCGTGTGACGCATCTGCATACACGACAAATCTTTCAGAACCCTCGGGCAGGGTCAATACTGGGGCTGTGGTCAATCTCTTCTTGAGCTATTGAAAGCTGGTTTCACATTTGGCCGACCACTCAAACTTAGCTTCTTTCTTCGTCAATGCTGTTAACGGGCCTGCAAGTTTAGAGAAATCCTTGACGAAACGTCTGTAGTATCCTGCTAAACCCAAGAAACTACAGATCTCTGTAGGAGTCTTAGGTCTCTCCCAATCCAGAACTGTCTCAATCTTCGATGGATCTACCTCGACTCCCGTTCCGGATATGACATGACCTAGGAAGGTTACTCGGTCAATCCAGAATTCGCATTTGCTGAACTTAGCGAACAACTGGTGCTCTCTCAAAGCTTGGAGCACAATCCCGAGGTGTTCAGCGTGTTCTTCTTCGGACTTTGAGAACACTAAGATGTCGTCGATGAAAATAACGACGAACATGTCAAGGTACGGACGGAAAATTCTGTGCATCATGTCCATAAAAGCTGCTGGAGCGTTCGTGAGTCCAAACGGCATGACCACAAACTCGAAATGTCCGTATCGGGTGTTGAAAGCTGTCTTCGGAATATCTTCTGATCGGATACGGAGCTGGTAATATCCTTGTCTGAGGTCGAGCTTGGAATAAACCCTCGATCCTTGTAGCAAGTCGAATAGTTCCTCGATATGCGGTAGAGGATACTTGTTCTTCACTGTCATCCTGTTCAATTCTCGGTAATTGATACACATGCGAAGTGTACCATCCTTCTTATTCACGAACAAGACTGGAGCACCCCAAGGTGAGGCACTCGGTCGGATATATCCAATAGAAAGAAGTTCATCGAGTTGGTTCTTCAATTCTTTCAACTCGGCAGGAGCCATTCGGTACGGCGACTTCGAATAGGACTCGGCTCCCGGAAGTAGATCAATCACGAACTCTATATCCCGATCCGGTGGCAAGAATTCCAAATTCTCGGGAAACACGTCGATGAATTCATTGATCACGGACGTTTCTTCAATCTTCGTCTGGTCCTTCTTGCGGTTGAGAAGGTAAGCTATAAAGCACGTCGCTTCTTCTTTCTGAACGAGCTTCTTGGCTTCCATCATTGAGATATACGGACCTTCTCCTGATCGGAAACCGTTAACCTCATTAGAACCCAGAATAACCTTCTTCTCAAAACAATCAACCTTCGCCCGATGCTCGTACAACCAATTCATTCCGAGAATAACCCCATATTTCTTCATCGGTAACTTAATCAAATCTGCCGGGTATTCGATACCCTCGATGATGATCGGACAACGCTTAAGTGCTCGGTTCGCAATAACCTTCGAATCCAACGGCGAACCAACCACTAATACATAATCAAGCAAGGAAACAGACGCATGCACAGATAAGGAAACAACAGGCGCAATAAACGAGTGTGAAGCACCCGAGTCGTACAATGCATGTATGGGGATGCCATTTATATATATAGTACCTTCCACCACGTCGGTCGGATCTGCAACAGCATCCTCTGCATCGCCTTCCAAGGCATAAACACGGGCATAGGCCTGAGGCTGAGTGGCTCCCTGCTGTACCGGTCTCCTCTTCGGGCATACATCTATCCGATGATCGGCGCTACCACATCCGTAGCAAAGACCATTCTTTCTCCAACACTTGGCCTCTAAGTGCGGGCCCTGACAAAATCCACATACAAGTCGTGGATGTCCTTGAGGTCGGGGAGGAGCAGGATGAACGGGGGTCTTGAACGGCTTCTTCCCAGAAGAAGACCCAGACGGAACAAATGGCCTCTTCGAACCAGACGGGAAACTCTTAGCGGCTGCGGGGGCAGGTGCAGAAGTCGATCTCATCTGTCGGAGATCGGACTCTATAGATAGTGCCGTCTCAACTGCGTCGGTATAGTACTGGAGTCTGTTCCTGAGCATATGCATACGAATCTCATTCGACAATCCCTCAATGAACTGTCGAGTCTTCCTCTGTTCGTCGTCAACCATATACGAGCAGTGAATAATAAGTCTGGAGAAATGAGCCTCGTACTGGTCAACGGATGAGGTACCCTGCTTGAGAGCCAGGAACTCTCGCTCACATCGCTGTCGGACCACCAACGGAATATACTTGGCCCGAAACTCAACCAAGAACTGATCCCAAGTTGGGACCACATGCTCTCGCTGCCATCGCTGCTCTATACGGGCCCACCAGTCATGTGCAGCTCCTGTTATCTGATACACTGCTAATTCGACCCTCTTAGGGTCCGGACATTCCATTACTCTGAACCTCTTCTCCATTGCCGCTATCCAAGATTCGGCAATAACATCGTCCGGTGCACCCTCGAACTGCGGAGGGTGGAGTTTAAGGAACCTGCTCATCTTGGTCTCGGGGGCAGGTGGTGGCGTTGCTCTGTTGGTATTAACCATAAACTGCCCTAAGGCTTCCATAAGCTGTGCTGGTGTCGGAACACCTGGAGGCGGACCTGGCGGTTCACGGCGAGGAGGCATTCTTCAAAATTCAAAACCAAACATGCATGATGATAAGTGATTATGAAAAGCCGTAACACGTAGAGAAGTTAAATTCACATAATCACGTTGTCACAATCACATAACCCTAAGCCGTACGACCTAAACTGACACAACAATTCAGAGCCTAGGCCATTGGACCAAAGAAGCTTTGATACCAACTGTAGCGGGCGCCCCAAACGGGTAACGCACGCCCCGCACCGTGGTCCGACCCGGAACCGAAATGGAATCCGACCCGAACTGAAACCCGGCGAACGGCACACATTTACTCAATCACTAGGCGGGGATTTCAAAAACGAAAGAAAATGACAGAGGTGCGAAAGCGAAAATAAACCAAACAATAAAACATAATAATTGCACAAGTATTAAAGCCCACCAAGGCCAACGAAATTCAATTACATAATTAATAAACGGGTTCGATACAATATCCCGACAATGTACAATAACGGGTTCAACATATAAATCCCGAATACTAATTAAATAAAATCCTAGCATCATGAAACATAATTAATAGCCAAACGGGAAAAGAGTTATACATGAGCAAAATAAATGCAACTCTACGACGACGACTACGACGACGAAGATCCCGCCTAGTATCCTGAAACCAATACAGGGTGAAACAGAGGGGGTTAGTCAGACGACTAAGTGAGGAGGGAATAATAATGTATATTATAAAACGGAAGTAAATCACCAATTTTAAACTTAAAAGAAATCAACATAAACGAAAGGTTTTCGTAAACGGGTGGTGATTTAGAATAAAACATAACTTATCATATGACTTGGCGAGTCGAGCCCTTAACTCCAATTTCCAAACTTAAAAACGGGAAACCACCCTTATTCCTCCAATGTAGACGGACCGCTAAATCCGAACTACGCATAACATACAGTATAATCTCAGGTACTCAAAGGGCTGCCACTACGGCCTCACCCCGAGCTCCCAAAGGTGGAGGGAACCATGGGATTTCCGCCGTAGGCCCGATGCCTACCAACTTTGTCCTATCATCCTGACTCCGGGCCCAAACATACATACATATAGTTCATAACTCGCTTTTCAAATCATTTCGGGTTGGCCAAAAGACCGTTCGAGACATGTCATATGCGAGGCCGAAGGCCAAAGTTCGCCTGAGAAATTAAAGAGGTTTTACATATCTCTTTTGCAAACGTTTGAAAGAATATACGTAGTACTTTTTCATATCAAAACCTTTTCGATAAATCGAATGAACATAATAGGCATAATTATTTACTAAGTATATATATGGAGACGGTGTGAAAACAAAATGTAAACATGGCTTATATCGGGAGGGGCTTATTTATATATATACATAATAGTACTAGAATCAGAAACGGAAAGCCTCACATGTTGGCTTTACAAAAAGAGTAGCTAAAAGCAAGACCGGATGCGCTACTCCACGGGAGTATCGTCTGCAAAATACAAAGACACAACCAAATAAGACCAACGACGACGCACGACTTATACGAAAGCATTAAAACACATAGAAGCACGTTAAACAGTCATTCATAACACTTAGGTTCACATTCTATCAAAGTACTTAAATTTAATAAGCAAATCAAATTAGAATGCGATAAAAGTTCATAATCATGCATAAAAGGTAATAAGGAAGCATGCATTCAAGTTTCGAATAAACGGACAACATTTGAAAAATAGCCTAAGATGCCTAAACAAAAAACACGAAGAACGGGGCCCGAACGAAGTCGGAAAAATTCAAACTTCCTAAAATATGTATTTCATGATTTATAGGACCTATAGGTGAAATCGGATCTCAAATCGGAGGTCAAACGAAGAAAGTCAACTTTTAAAAGTGCCCGTTGACTCCCATTGCCGAGAGCAACATTCTGAAAAGGGAGAAATTTTGGCTAAGGCATACACACGGTCTCGGGGACGGGCGGACGCACGGGCTTGAACTCGTGCTCAAGCCGGTGCAAGCACTTTGCACTGGCGTGCGCACGGGCGTGTGCACGGCCGTGCACAAGACCGTGCACAGGCATAAGATGGACGCACGGTCTTGGCGCATGGTCTCAAGACCGTGCGCAAGGCCGTGCGGATTCTCAGAACAGCAGAAATTTGCAGAAAAGAAAACTCGCGGGAATGAGTCAAAATTCGATATTTACCCAATCAATCATGCAAATCTCACGTTAAGACTTACATATAACGATATACAACATCTAATCTACCTATAAAACCAAGAACCACGTAAATCCGTCCATAGAATCATTCAAAATCAACATTTAACCTAAATGTGCAACTATTCACAAAAACTAGAAAAATGAAGCAATGGAGGCATTAATCGCGAAAGGTGTGAGAAGCTTACTCGTAGAAGAGATCGTGAGGAGTTCGTAGGCGTAAACGGTTCGAAAATCCGTCGAGAAACGAGTCCGGCACGATCGATTGAAGCTTCCTCCTTCCCTTTCTCTTTTTCTTTCTTTTCTCCTTCTTTTTCTTTTGAGGTTGAGCGTGAATGAGGTGAGAGAGAGAGAGATGAGAGACTTAAGTCAAAATTTGACTTGGGTTGAAAATCGAAAGGGTATTTTCGTAATTTACAAAATAAGTTCAAAAACTCATGTTGTCCGAATGATACATAATTACAGTCAAAATTCATATAATTCAACGCACATTGACAATTCGTAATTTAATTATTGAAATTCATTCATTTACGAAATTATTCTAAAATCTCATAATAAATATCAAATAAAATAATAAATTGCGCAAATACTCGATTCGGACATACTGGATTATAATTCGGATTTTCGGGGCGTTACATATATACTCTTTATGAGTCTGCATCAAACAATTTCGAATACAAAAATTAACAAAAACTTCTTTATTTTTCATCGACCCCAAATTAGGACTAACCATGTAAGAAATAGTATAATTAATCGACAGCAAGAGGATGAGAATACAAACCATGAATCATGAAACATATACGGATTCGTGCATGAAAGCTGATTTCTTGAATTCGCCTACAGTGTCGCTCTAGCCCAACGCAAAGGATAGAAGTTACCGAAGAAGAAACCCTAGCGGCGCAATATGACGCGAATAGAAGGAAAAACATAAATGAGTGTGCTTAGGGTTGATTTTCGGGTCAAGGGTAATTTCAAAATTTGAATTTTGAAAATTTGGACATAATAGCCTCACAAAGTAAGCAGGACCATCATAAGACTATAAATTGTGAGAACTAAAGTAAACACGAAAAAGTAGTGGATAATAGATTAATAATGTGCCATATGCTAAGCTCATCCCGCTTAAAATCTTCTAAAGTAAACGGTCTCTAAGTTTGATCTTCAATAAAAATTAAACTTATGTAATTGTAAGAGTTAGATGATCTAGATTTGGGCCATTCATCATTGTTATAATAATTACAAATCTAAACATTTAGAATTAGTAGGTTATTCAAAATTATTCCATCCATTTCTAGTAACAATTTGAATAACTATAATTACTTTATTGGGGATTTTCATTTATTTTTTTTTGTCAGAAAAAAGAACTTCATAAAACTTAGGAAATGCTGGCTAATGCAGCTTGATTACAAGACAAATAAAAGGGGCTGACTAACTCAGCCTGATAACAGTCGAACACATCTGAAGGAGGTTCAACATACAAAGCAAAATCAACAAAAATAGAAAGACCAAGTTTTGGCCATGGAGTCAGCACATTCATTTTTGTTTCTTCGGATGTGACAAAGCTTTGCTTCCCAAGGGAGCCTAAGCATCCTTCGACATTCTCGAATGATAGCACCTAAAGGATGAAAGTTCACATAATTTGTGAGAATGAAGTTAGCAACAACTTCCGAATCAACTTCAAATTCTACTATTTGAAGACGCCTCTCCCAAGCGAGTTTCATACCCTAATGAAGCCCAAGTAATTCGGCAATAGTAATGGAATTCTGACCCAGATGCATTGAGAAATCAGTAATCTACATTCTCGAATCATCTCTGATAATGCCCCCAACTGTTGCAAGTTTTGTGGAGGAAAAAACACTACCATCCGTATTCACCTTAAACCAGCCCTGCTGGGGAAGTTTTCAGCCATCAGAAACTGGATTGACCAAGCCAGAGCTTTGCTGATCTGCGAAAATGTTAGTCATATCTAAGGCAAGATCTTTGATTTTGTTGACAATACACCTAATAGGCAACTTGACATCATCAAAAGACCACCTATTCCTTGTAGTTCAAAGAATCCAAAAAGTAGCAAGAAACATGACGAACCAGGGGCAACGAGGAGCTATGATATTCCGAAAAAAAAAATTTTGAGGTTAGTTTCAAACCAAAACTCCTCATTAACATTGTTGAATTCACTAAATTCAGTAGGCATAACAATAAGATCCCAAACCTTGGTAGCAACTTCACACTTCCAAAGAATATGGAGATCATCTTCACGCTCCCTTTGCACCAAGTGCATAAGTCGTTCTCAGCAAAGCCCCTATCCTTGCGGAGAGAGTTCGTTATTAAGCTTTTGTGTTTGCAAAGCCAAATGAAAATTTTGAACTTCAGTGGGCACTTAATACTCCAGATCCATCGCCAATCAGCTTGCTCTGCATTAGAAATTGGCATTAAAGCTTGATAAGCTGAATTGCACGTGAATTTGCCATGAGGAGTAGCTCCCCAAATATGTTTATCCGGACTGTTTTTATGCAGCGACAGTGGAAGATTAACAATCTTGTTAATCACAGGCTGCGGTAAAGCATTGGAGAGAGTAGAAAGACTCCAATTTTCATGGGAATCGAATGCATAAGCAACAAAGGAATATCATCCGAGGGGGGAGCAGCATGTCACAAATTGGCTTATCAAGCCATTGATCATACCAAAAAGAAATATCTTCTCCATTGCCAATCTGCCACTTGACTTGATCACCAACTTCTTGGAAACTCTTGGAGATGCCCTTCCAAAGCCGTGAGGCTGATGGGTTAGGGGTGTGATCCAAGATGCTCCCTCCTTTGAGATATTTAGCTTGAAAAACTTGACTCCAAAAGGAATTATTATTTTGCAAAATTCTCCTACCCCTTTTTGCCAACATAGCAATATTATTTTTCGCGCCTCCCAAATGACAAGTCCCCCATCTTTCTTGGATTTAATCACTTTATCTCACCCAACAAGATGGACTTTTCTCTTGTTGATATCCGAAGACCATAAGAAGTTGCGATTAAGTTGGTCCAATCTATTACAAACATGCGAGGGGAGCCACGTAGAGTGCATGTGTAAATAGGGATTGATGTCGTAACTGCTTGGATCAAGGTCGTCCTTCCGGCTAAATTGAGAGTATTAGCCTTCCAAGTAGAGAGCCTAGTTTGAATCTTATTAATAATCTCATCAAACTCTCTACGATTCCTCCTTCCAACAAGCATATTAACACCAAGATATTTCCCAAAATTAGGAGTCCGACCAATTCCTAAAGTAGCTGAAATATCTCTATAAAGTTGTGAATTGGTCATAGGTGCAAAATAGATTTTTGATTTAGCTAGGTTGATCCGCATGCCAGAAGCTTCACAAAACGCATCAAGACAGTCCCGAATCGTCCCAGCTCCGGAAATTGAATACTTCGAAAAGAGAATAATATCATCGGCGAATAATATATGAGAGAGGAGAGGGCCTTGACGACAAGACGAAAGTGGATTCCATTCTCTACGATCAACCGCTTCAAGGATCGAATACGTCAAATGCTCCATGCAAAGGACAAATAGATAAGGTGATAGAGGATCACCTTGTCTAAGTCCGCACCAAGGTTGGATGGGTTCAAGAGCCTCGCCATTCCACAAGATGCTATGCTTAACGCTTTTAACGGCACTCATGATAACCGCCCTAAGACTAGCTGGGAATTGGAAGAATTCGAGAGTTTCATGAAGGAAGTCCCAACGAATCTTGTCATACGCCTTTTCGAGATCAATTTTGATAATCATTCCTCTGGTTTTGCTTTCAGATCCACTAATGGTATGAGGCACCTCTTGAGGAACCATGATGTTATCTTGGATACCACGGTTGAGTAGGAAGCTACTTTGGAACGGGCTAATAATCTTGTTGATAAATGGTTTGAATCGAGAAACCACAAGTTAGTAACCATCTTGAAGAGAATATTACGAAGCGCGATCGGCCTCAACTTTTTAACACAAGTCGGATTATTCACATTAGGGATAAGGGCGATGTAGGAGATGCCCAAGTCGCGTGGTATTTCCTGATTATGAAAGCAATCCTTCAGGAAATCACAAATCGACTTACCCGCAATTGACCAATCAAATTGGTAAAAATAGGCTTGACACCCATCCGGCTCGGAGCTTTATTCGGGCTCAAACTTTTAACAACTTTATGAATTTCATTGCTGGAAATATCCAAATTTAAATTAGTGACTATAGTATTCGAGAGATTGACTTGGAGACAGCTCCGAGGGAGTTTTGCAGCTTCTGGATTAATCACATCTCCCTAAAATAATGTTTCAAAATAATTCCTCACATGTGCCTGAATAATTAGCCTATCCGTCACCCACGAGCCATCAATTTTAATCGTACTGATTTTGTTCTTCCGACGTCTATAAAGAATTGAAACGTGGAAGAAGCGAGTGTTTCATATTTGAGATAATTGACAGGGGATTTAGGATTTTCATATTCTAAAACGCAAAGAAAAAAATAAAATCTAACAAAAACTTACCCTTGTTTAACCTTGTTAGTGTTTTTGACTTTTGAATTATTAGTGGAAAATGAAAATTCATATTATTGGGTTAGATAATTAATCGCTTTCATATTAAAAAACTCCAAAGAAAATCGCGAAAAAGTGAGTCAATAAGCGTGGTTTACGACGGTTGTTAATTGACTCCTTAAACGGTGACAAATAGCTCGTTAGCGTGTTTTTGGATTCATAATGTTCTTTCTTTCCGTCTTCTCTGGTTTCCTGCTGCCTGTTTGTCTAGATTAGACTAAACAGCAGACAAAGATGGCGTAATGGACGAAATCCTTTGGTAGAATAAGAATAGTACTCGAAACAAATCAAATGTCGCAGAATCAGCTGCAGAGTGGCAGTGGTAGTATTCCGGTGAACGAGGTGTACTGGACTCTGGTCGCCAAGGCCGACAAAAAGTTCTCTAAGATCCGCGATTTGCCCTACTATCAACGAACTAGGTAAACCTCCGCAATTGCCGCGATAAGTCCAATTTTTGTCTCTATCGCCTTCTTTACGTTATAATTTACTATTTCTTTGCGGAACTGTAGTTTCTTCGTTTTTTAGGATTTCACTGGACTTGCCCATTTTTTCTGGATGGCAATATATGCACTGAATTTTGCTGGATAAGTTTGATCACATGAATGATCAAAATTTTCCCTGTACATTCATATGATTTTCTAGAGTTTGTGACAATTTCAGTTCTTAAGCTATTTTTGTTTTTTTATTAATTGTGTAAGAATCTCATTCCATTTGCGACAATTAGCTATGGACTGAAACTGACTACAGAATATAGAGTATGGGTTATTATCATTTCTGTGAGTTGAGGGTGTGAGAAGACCGGATAAAGGTATACTACTATACTGATTATTTTTGAATCAATATGTAAGGTTGGTTGATATGCTATACTGCTAAATTAAATCCCTTTCTATTGTTAAATATTGATTACTAATCTGCATGAACGTCAATCTTTCCCTTTTTTTCTTTTTTGCTTAAGAAGATGAACCTGAATTTTTTTCCTAATGATATTCCAGATATGATACGTACTTCTATAAAGTATTTAAAGTCTATACTCAACTTTGGAAGTTTCAACAAGAGAATCGGCAGAAGTTGGTGGATGCCGGGCTAAAGAGATGGGAGATTGGGGAGATTGCTTCCCGTATTGGGCAGCTTTATTTTGGACAGTATATGAGGACTAGTCAGGCCAGCTATTTATCAGAATCTTACATATTCTACGAGGCAATCTTGACGAGGGAGTATTTCAAGGAAGGATTGCATCAGGATGTGAATCTAGCCAGCAAGCAGTTGAGATTCCTTGCTCGGTTTCTGACACTCTGTTTGGTGTTAAACCGCCGAGAAATGGTTTATCAGCTGGTGAATCATCTCAAAATGTTGCTTGATGAGTGCAAAAGGACATTCCAGGTCATTTCTCATCAGCATACTCAAAATACTACATAACCTTTTGTGGGATATTGGGCTGGAATGCAGATTTCGATTAGAATCTAATCAGAGAAGTGTGATACCATTGTTGCACATATATGTGTATATATAAACATTAGAATATAGCATGTATTTCCTCATGTTGCAAGACGTCTGTTATAATTACAACTGGCTCAGTGATCTCGTCATTGTTAGCGAAACTGCAGACAATGCTACATTAGATGTGATTAATCAGATTGCAAACGTTAAGATTTGTCTTTCAAGTTTGACCAAGCATATCAGGAACATGCTGTTCCTATTTTTTTCTCGGGATGAAGGTGTCTACTTTGTGATTTATTAATCTGACAGCATATTTAGTATTTGCTGGTTAGGACAAGCAAATAGCTTGTTGGTGAGCATCCACACCTGCACCCGTGAACAGTGTGGCATGGGTTCAAGTCTCATTCCGGGTAGTTAGGGAGCCAACAACAATATTCTTTTTGAAAAATGGAGGAAAACATTAGTATTTGCTGGTTTATTTTGTACAAGTCCATGTGATTAATTGTTGTAACTTGGCAAGAGAAACTTGAATCTCTATAGTGTTGTTGTATTCTTGTGTATTGAGTTCCTTGTGATCCTTGCACGGTATGTCCTAACTATCTCATGGCAGCTTCACTGAATCTTAGCTATATGCATGCGTCAAAAGTCTGCTTCATGCTTTGGATATAGGGAACAGCCTATTTTTTCTTTGGTGAATCTGTTGCTCTGTCGTGCAAAAATTATATACTCAGATATATTAACTGGACATTTTCTGAAGACAGAAGCACCTGGTTCACTTTTCAATATTGTTAACATGCTTTCCATCTAGTATCAATGACTATAAATAGTTGAATTACGTGTATCTGTCTTGTTCCAGGAAACTGACTTCAAAGAATGGAAGCTCGTGATTCAGGAGATAGTTAAATTCCTCAAAGCTGACACAGCATTTATGAATATCAGGCCTTTGAGATATAGTGTTGTATTGGATCTGCACCCAGATAGTCTCCCACATGTGATGGATGCAAATAGAAAGCTAAGACTAAGAGATGCTTTATTGTGCAGCTACCATCCGAACGAGGTTTGCACTTTTTGATCTTTATTGTGCTGACAGAGAAAATATATGAGTGGTTTATTTCAATTTTTTTTCCTTAAAACATTTCATGCTTGCTGAATAGTGATATTTAGTGTAGACTCAAGAACCTACAGATCTAATATGCTTCTCTTTGTTGCTGATCAGGTCAAGTTTTCAGAACTCACCCTCGACACTTTTAGGATGCTACAAAATTTGGAGTGGGAACCTAGTGGTTCATTTTACCAGGCAAGCATGCCTCCTTCAAGTGGAACTGGATCTGGTTCCAGTCAAAATGGGGCTTCAGGATCTAGTCGTGTTAACCAGGATATAACTGATCCAACTTTGCCACCTAACCCAAGGAAAGCCATCTTATTTCGACCATCCGTACCCCATTTCATGGCAGTGAGTATTCACCATCAAGAGTTTTTTGTAATAATCTCATTTTCTATGGCAACTAAAAAACTGTATCAGAAACTAAGTGAATTGGAACGTGAATTTGTTGAGTGATCTTGCGGATAATCAATATCTGAGCCCTTATCATATTACGTTCTGCTAAAGTAGAGAAAAACCGCACCCTTAGGTGTTCACTACGAAATTGAGGTTCATTTAAAGTTGTACGAGGCTGATGCTTGTTTCTATGAAGAAAAAAGTTACCATTCAGGATATACTAATCTTCCTGCTAGTGACATAGTCCCTGAATTCAAGTTTCATATTATAAATCCACTATGGGGTGTAAGTCTTTCAACTAATGTGATCTTACATGTTTATTAGGTCTTAGGGACAGTTTGCGAGGAGCTTCCTTCTGATGGAATTCTCTTTATATATATTTCAGCTTCAGGTAATGAAACTTATGCTCATGATATTCCTTCGGTCAAAAATGATTAAACATAATTTATGTGCAGGAAGCAGTGCTGGAAGTTCTATTGGTTATACTGAAAACATCGTCAGGGGCTTCCAATTTCACTCCATCAACTCTGACACCAGCTCCATTAATCCCAGTACCACTGCATGTGACAGTGTAGATCATTCGGGTTATACTTCTGATTGCTTGCATATTGGACCTCATGGACATGGAGGTAATAAAGGAGTGGTTTTATGTTATGCAGTTCTCGTCATTGATTATGTATTTGATTTTACATGACATCATGTTTTCATCTTCCGTATGTGTAGTATTAGAACTATGCTGCTGTAATGAAACAAGTGGGCAGTTTAGGAGCACATAATCAAGTTAGCACTTGTTGCCACTGCAAGTGATTCTGCTACATGTGATGGATACACAGAGATTTTTATTTCTATTAAGTACAAATTTCTGAAATACATGATGCGAAATTGAAAACTTGTTGCTATAAAATTGAAAAGTTACTATATTTGTGCTTCTGCGGTTCTCAAAACTGGTGAGAGGTGGATGGGTGGTATTATAAAGAAATCATTGCTGTTGGCTGTTTCAGTATCTTCTTTGAAAGAGTTATGCAGGGAACTTCAAAGTGATCTGAAATTGGCTTGACTTCCTTTTTCTTCAGTACAATGTCTGACACTGATATGTTGAAGCTTTTTATATTATTCTTTAAGGATGCTTGAGTGATCAACCTATAGAAGTGTTTTTCTCCTGATCTGAAAGAGGCTAAGCTCGCATTGTCTTTCTAACCATCAAATTCAGTATTACTGACCTTGTACCAGGAAGAGCGACTTCTATTTTCCTTGTTCTGGATTTTATTTCTTTTGAGTTCTACTTATGTAAATGATGTGATACTGAGTGATATTCACTTTATGTTTCAGGTATGAACTGCATATATCCCTCTGATTTATTGCCCTTCACAAGAAGGCCCCTTTTCTTAGTCATTGACAGTGAGAATAGTAAAGCATTCAAGGTAATTTTTACTATCATCAGTCTTTTCTCATGGAATCACTGGTTTTGTATATTTGACAGCATTGCATCTATGTTTATCAGTTGATGTTATGGGACTAAGAAACATCACACAAATGTCATGCTTTTTTCAAATTAAAAGAGCACAGGCTTCGAAGTTGTGAACGTCAGTTAATATAGCTTTTTCCCTAAAGTTGCCAATTAGGTGGCATATGTAATTTTTTTTTTCCAACACTTCAGTTCTACAAAAGATAACTTTATATACTTGGAACTTCCAAAATATCTTATACCTCAATTGATTCATCGTCCCTAGTCAATTGAGGAAATATCTCATCTAGGGTTTTCCCATATATTTTGGTGGTAATGCTGCATTTCACTATTCCGAACTATCAGTTACTTGAAAATGTCCCCTTGAATTTTGAAAGAATGTTATTATTCTTCACCAAATGGACAAAATGAAAAAAGAAGAAAAGTGAAATAAAGCATGAAATAAGGATATATTTTATATGAGTTTTAACAGGCATGACTCTTTAACAGGCCATGAGCGGGGCAGAAAAAGGCGAACCTGCTGCTGTTCTTCTTTCTCCAGCCACATCATTACCTTTCCCTGCTCTAGAATCCTCTCGTCAACCTTGTGGAAGCTTATTCACCTCTTTTCTTACAGCTCCTTTGCAGTCATTTCTTCTCTTACTTGGTTTTAGTGGTTCTGATGTTGACAAGGTATGATTGTAGCTGCTCCTGCTTGTTCGCTGAACAGTTCTGTTAATCTGTCGTATCTTTAAGGTTCGTTCTTTGGTTTTCAGGACCTGTACAGCAAAGCTGAGAATCTGCTCCAGTCCTCCTTAGATAACTTGGGGTTGTTGTTGGCTGCAGCTGACAACCTCGACCCTGTCTGGGCTCAAATTTTAACTGATCCGTTCTTGAGGCGACTCCTTCTAAGGTAATTAATTTTTTTTTTTTTGGTATGATTTACCGGTTCGGGTAATCCTACATTGATGGCCCTTAATCCAGTTCGGGGTGGTAATTAATTTTATTGCTAATACAGTTGTACGGAATGTGTAAACTCTGGATCCATTAAAAAATTTGCATAATATTGTCTCATAAGCTTTTATGGCACACATCATAATGTTTCCTTCCTAGCTCATCTTTGTTTGAGTTTTGAATTTTCAATATTCTCAGCCCTCATTAAACATAATTTTTGTTGGCTTTGACGAGGTATAGGGGGTGTTTGCAAAAGCTTCTGCTTTTAGAGAAGCTAAAGTTGTAAAAGTTAGGTGTTAGAAGAGAACATGTACAAAACACTTCTACATAATAGAAACTGAAACTAGAAGCTGAAAAAGCATCTCTAAAGGTGCTTCCAGCTTATTTTAACCAGAAACAGAATCACAAAACAGTAGATTTCTGCTTTTCTTAAGTTCAAAGTTGAAAAACACTTTTTCTAAAGCTTGCTTATACTCCCATAATATGGGGATAGAATGCGTATCAGTTTGAGTTTAATCAATTCATGTTGCACTAATACTTGGTAACATGTGATCACTAAGTATGACATTTCTTTGGGCAATTGCAGATTTGTATTCTGCCAGGCTGTATTATCGCTACATTCTCCATCTTTCAACAAGATAGAATTCCAACCTGAATGCATGCCTTGTCTACCAGAAGACGTGTCACCAATGAGCTCCACATGCCAAACAATTGTCTTGCAACTCGCCAAAATGTTTGGAGTAACAAACAGGTTCCTATTCTCAGAAGACCAAACTGTGCTATCTGATGATTGAAATGCCCAAAGAATTCAAATCTCGTGCTCCTGCAATTCATTCTGACAATAGCTTATAATGTGAGTTTCTTGGTTTCTCTCTGGCTCATTTTCCTTGTAGTGTTTAACGTTGTCCTGGTGTCATTTCTTGGTCATCTATGACCGTTGATCTGTATTTGCATCTATCTGATGAAATTTGGGTTTTTTGGGGGGTGGTGGGTGAGGATGGGGTGAGGTGGTTGGTACCAGCAAGTGTTGTAGAATGGAGATTTAACCTGTGGTGGAAGAGAACGGTGTGATGCTTGTCACATTTAAAAAGAAACATGTAATGGATGATATAGTGATATCCCAACCTGTTGCTTGATGTATTCATTACTTTCAGTTTCATACATAAATATCATTTTTAGATAGGGCATTTGGGTCCTAGTGTCCTACATATGTAACCCAGCAATCATAAAGAGAACCAAAAAGAAAAGGTTTTTGGCCATCCAATTCCAAACTATTCGTGGTTTTACTGTTAGAATACCGTGACTTTTGTGGTGAGTTAGACTCAAACACCTTAACTAACATGGTATCAGAGCAGACTATCCTCCAAGTTTCACTCTTCAAGTTGATCCCCGATTGTTCGGGCCTGGGCGTGAGGGACGAGTGTTAATCACCCCACATTGGATAATTACCTATTACTACCTTATTATGCTCGGGCAATCCTCATCTCATTAGCTAGTTTTTGTGGTGTGTTAGGCCTAAACACCTTAACTAACATTTATTCTTTTGAATTATTCTTCTTGACAAATGAACATTCTAAGAGTGGTTGTGACTCATCTATCCTTAACCAAACGTATGGGTTCGAATGTTGACTTTGTGTATGGAGCAGCTTTAAAACTCCTGTCCAGCTATCCCACTCTTTGAGGTGCCTAAAATTGGTTAGTTATTGTTATCAATAGTGGATGTCCTAGTCTAGATAAAAAAAGAAAAACTTATTTTCTTTCTTAATCGGGTCACTTTTTAGTTTTTAGTAGTTTTGAGCACCGGAACAAAAAGGTCATGTACCTTGCACATGTTTTACTTAAGGATGTTGTAGCCTTCTAAAATAACTCACTCACTTTTTCAAATTAGACATAATTAACTCAGTGAAAATCTGAAGAGTGAGTTATAAGCGCAAAATTGTTCTCATTAATTGTTTTTGCTGAAATTTCAAAGCGCATCTACTGATTCGCATACATAAAATAGACATGAATTGCCACGCGCAAATTAATCACATTTTCTTTATTTATTATAACTATTATAAAAGTGTAACGGATTCTTGAAATTCTTAAACCATCTGAAATATTCCAATAATTGTATCATTATTGAGTGTAATTATGTAAATAAAATAAATTACTTTTTTTAGTAAAAGAATATAAATTAGATTTTTTTTGGTCGGAAAAGAAACAAAAGAAAAATTAGTCAGGGCTCAAATCTGTCCGAATACAATCAACCGCCTCCGGAGGCGGGTTAGTCCAGAACATAATAGACTCCTCAAGACTATGTCCCATCTTAGCTAGAACATCCGCACAAACATTTCTTCCTCTTCTAATGTGTTGGAGCTTGCAATCCCAAGGAAGATGGAGAAACCGTCTACAATCTTGAATGATTCGACCAAGGGGGTGTGAGACCACGTCTGCTTTTTCTATGAGTTTGACCACCACTTCGGAATCAGTTTCAAAAACAACCCTACGAAGTCTCCATTCCCAAGCAATGGTCATGCCTTGTCTAAGTCCAAGTAATTCAGCGACAGCGATAGTAGTGTCATCAAGTCTCATAGAAAAACCCACCAGCCACAATCCCATATCATCTCGTATCACCCCTCCGGCAGCAGCTGAATGAGAATTCTCAAAGACACTTCCATCCGTATTAATCTTGTGCCACCCGGGGTCCGGTGGCAGCCACCGCAAAAAACTCGGAGCAACAGCCTTTGTTAAGTTCTTACATGGGAAGTTCTTCCAGATATCATACGCCAAGTTCTTCACTTTGTTAATGATACCATGATAATTAGTATCCACTCCTTCCATGCAAAGCTTGTTCCGTGAGTTCCACAAAACCCACAAGGTTGAAATGAAAATGATAAACCAAGGGCATTGAGGTGTAATAATGTTACCCTGCGAAGAATGAAGTTGCAAATCAAACCAATTCTCTTCACTACGGCTCAAAAATTCCAAGAAATCCGTTGGTTTTATAATGAATTCCCAAACTTTTCGTGCAATCGGGCAGTCCCTCATAATATGGATTTCATCATCTCTCTCGAAATTGCACCTAGTACAACTCGCCGACGAAGCAAAGTTTCTATCGAATTTTAGAGCAATACACATAAGATGTCTATGATGACACAACCAAACCAAGGGTTTAAGTTTTTGAGGGCAACTTAACTTCCAAATCCAGCTCTATCGTCTGCCGTCGGATTTCTCTAAATTACTTGTTGGCCTTCCGAATCACTTGGAGGAAATTGTTAGAGGGATCCCTCTACCCAATGATAAAGATGAGAGGGATGATCAAACATGGGGGGCTACTGATAATGGTTAATTCTCATGTAGCTCGGCCTATAATTCTCTTCGTGGCGAATATGAATATAAATTAGATGACATAACACGTAATGACTCCTAACAATAATATTAGTTAAGGACATTATCTATGTAGATTAATAGTATGCTACTAAAATAATTTTTAAATGAGATAGTTCTCTAGAATTATATTAGTAGATCAAACTATAGAATAAAGAGTAAAGATTTTTGCATTGCCATTGCAGAGGCGAAACCAATGGTACTCGCATGAATGAAAAATATTAACAAATTAGAATTTGTATTTTTTAAATATTTATAAACCAATCCATTATTTCCGAGAAATCAATACATTATTTAATAGTAGCATTTTATTAAATATTTCTTGTTAAAAAGACTTTCAGAATATTATATCTTCAAAATTTAACACTGATATGAATTATTTAATTAATAATTAATTAATAATTTTTCTATAGAAATAAAAAATATAATCTTTCGACTGTATGTTATATACTAAATACAAAATTTACAATAATTTCATAAAATACTAATTTCATAAGTTTTTTAAATATAAATTTCAAAATTCTCAATTTTTTGAATTAATAGTATTTATTATTTTTTTTGTTAGAATTAGATTTTCAAAATGAGTAGTGAAAGACATATTAAACTTAGGGGTATTTTGGTCAGTTAAGGGCAAAAAGTTTCAGAAAAAACTAATCTCACTCGCAGGTTGAGCGTGTATTGCGCGTAGGGTTTTTGGTGCTCATTTTATTTCAACACCAGGTTTTCTATTTTTGTAACACAGGTTTTTTTTTACCATTTTCATTTAACATAGGAATTTTGGGACAATAGGAATTTTGGGACAATTAACTCAGGAGACATATGTATAAATCAATCCATAATGGTACATTTAAATGATCGATGTCATGAACTAATTGTTTTATTACTATATATCCTGGAATCTTTTGACTTTTCCCTTCACATTTACTTGTAACATAGAATTAATTCAAATTTAAAACAAGCAGACTCGTTGCTTGTCTCTATCTTCATTTCTCTTCTATAATTAATATTTTTCTTGTTCTTTGTGTGAGGAGAGAGAGAGAGAGATCAGAGATATGGCTGCTTATGGTGCTGCGGTTTCTCTTTTGAATACTCTATCCAAACTCAACATCAATCCTAATGACCCACACCCACAAATCGCAGAGCTCCTTGAAGGTGTTGGTTCTTTGAAACGTTTTCTTGTGGATAACAGAGAGGTCAAAAGAGAATTTGAAATCCACATCAGAGATGCAATTTATGAAGCTCAAGACATGCTCGACTCCCATGACTTCTCGTCAACTCACTTCCTTTCTCCATCAGAAGTAGAAAGAGGCAACAAGAGCTTCTGTGGAGACCTGGAGAGAGTAATACAAAAAATTAAGTCAATTGCTGAAATGACAATGGAG
Organism: Verbena officinalis; assembly: GCA_958496215.1. Classification (NCBI taxonomy): domain Eukaryota; kingdom Viridiplantae; phylum Streptophyta; class Magnoliopsida; order Lamiales; family Verbenaceae; genus Verbena; species Verbena officinalis. Next base: position 6,231,143 of record OY292388.1, read on the forward strand.
GAGTTCAATCATCAGATTTTGGACCGAAAAATAAGCGCCTCGGTATGGAGAAGTTCAGATGAGATTAACTGCCTAAAGAGGTATCCAGTGGTTGGACGCGATAAAGACATAAATGAACTCAAGGATCGACTGATGAAGGGATCTGATGGGCTCGAAGTAGTCGAAATAGTTGGGATTGCTGGAATGGGTAAGTCTACTGTCGCTTATTGTCTTCTCCAGGATTTGTTGATTAATGAACACTTTGATGCTATTTGTTGGGTTAAGGTATCTCTTAAATACGACAAACACGATAAATTGTTAAATCTTCTAGCATCCCTAAAAAAGTCGAGCTCTAAAACCCGTGAAGAGATAAATGAACCCGGTTTTGAATATCGACATAGTTGGAGCAATGAAATCCATCAGAAGACAAATGAGCAATTGGAGAAGCATATCTACAATTCTTTGAAGCATAAAAGATATCTCATTTTATTAGATGATATACGCGACGTTGCAGCCTGGAATGATTTTAAAGAGTTATTCCCAAATTATAGTAATGGAAGTCGAATCCTGCTAACAACTAGGAATGTGGATGTAGCACCATCTCGTCACCCTCATCTATTGAGTCGTCTAAGTGATGACGATACCATGACTCTGCTTGAGGAGATAGTCTTTGGTGGTGAATCGTGCCCTGCACATCTTCTTGTTATTGCAAAGGATATTGTCCAAAGTTGCAGAGGACTTCCTCATGCAGTTCTCATTGTTGGAAAACTACTCTCTTGTGCCAACCCACTTACAGAGTACTGGGAGATAGTATTGTCTTCAATAGATACATGTGCGAGTTACGATGACCTCTTAGAAGCACTAGTATCTCTCACTTACGACCACTTGCCTCCACAATTAAGAGTATGCCTTCTCTATATGGCAATTTTCCCATACAATTATGCCATCCCTTTGTTGAAGCTCGTGCTCCTATTTACTGTTGAAGGATTTGTGGAAGAGGGTACAAATTATTCTAACTTTTTATCTGTTGCAGAGAATTGTTATGAAGAACTTATTTTCCGAGGTTTCCTTGTTGTATTACTAAATGATAGAGAACGCTTGTTTGTATGTTTTAAAATATCTGAGGAAGTCTTTCATGATTTTCTTGTGAGAAAAGCTAAAACGGAGAAGTTCTTCCTTGTAATAAGTAAGGATACAATTGATTATGGTTTCCTACAGGGTGACACTTCATATAATGAACAGCGCAGGTTGTGCATTCAACAGAACATTCACCGTTTCATCAAAGATTTGTCTGAGTGTAACTTGAATTCATCTGCTCGTAGTCTTATTTATTTTGGTCCAGAACCTCAATACCGAATACAAGCCTGGCCAGAAGATTTCAAGCTGCTTGAGGTACTGGATGCTCTCAAAATTGGCTTCTACACTTTCCCACCTGAATTTCTCAAGTTAGTTCAATTGAAGTACCTTGCTTTTAGCTATAACGGACAATTGCCAGCGATGGTGCACAATTTCCGAAAGCTTCAGGTCTTGATTGTTTCACAGTATCTCAATTCGAAATGCTACGGAGTTCCATCATATCTACCTATAGAGATTTGGAATTTGAAAGATTTGACTCATCTACAGGTTGAAGGAAATGACCTACCTGAGCCTCCTTTTGATTCTAATCTTCACCTAGAAAATCTTCATTTTCTTTTCGATGTGAGTGCTCGCACCTGTACTCGAACTATTCTTGAAAGAACTAAAAACATTTGGGTATTAGAAGTTCAAATTCAATCACCACCAGAGGAAGATGAATCATTAGGTTTCTTTAGTTATCTTGACATTCTAAATAAGCTTGTTACCTTTAAATGTGTTGTTATGTATCCTGATATTGGGCCACAAGTTCGTCCTTTTTCAGTTCCGGCTTTTCCTTCTTTACTTAAATTCTTAACTTTGAGTGGGTGTGGATTTCCTTGGGAATATATGAGAGGGATTGCTGCATTGCCGAACCTTGAATTTCTCAAATTGCAAAGGTATGCCTTCCAAGGCCCTGAGTGGGAAGTGAAGCAAAATGAATTTCCCGAGCTCACCCACCTATCGTTGGAAGACATGGATTTTGAGAACTGGACATTCTCCTCTAGCATCACAGGGTCCAACTTCCCCATCTTGAAGTGCCTAATTGTTAGGCACTGTTACAAACTGCGACATATCCCTTCGGTATTTGCAGATTGCTCGGCTCTTGAAATGTTAGAGGTGGTCGATTGCAGTACATCCGCCATGAATTCAGCTCTAAAAATAAAAGAGGAGATGCTAATCCGAGGAAATCGTTCAACTCAATGTCACATCGATTCTTCACGGGATGATTAGAAGTACTTCAGAATCTTTGATTCATCTTGGAAGCATTTCCAGATTTTAAGGTAACTTGCGTTTCCAGATTTTATGATTAATTACTTAAGTGGGGTTTCAGTTATCAATTTATCTCTAATAGATAAGATGTTTACACATTTATGATCTTAATATATTAGCTTAATTTTCTATAACTATGAAGTTTTATTTACAAAATGTATCACCTTAACATATATTGCTGAAACTATTGCAGCAATTAATGTTTGCTTCAGAAATGGCAGCGAAACGTGGATGACATAGTGTGGTCCTGAAAGGAAATTCATTTCAAGAAAGGGACTCTGATCTCCCTTATTTTATGTTTTCATGTTTTATGTTGTAAACTTTGATGTTCTAGTTTGAAAAGAAAATCGTGTTTCCTTTAAAATAAATGTGGTTTCATGTTCTATGTTTAAACTTTGATATTCTAGTTTGAATAATAAATCGTGTTTTAAATCAGATGGCAGTCTAGGATTATATGTTCTAAATTAGTATATCTATATAGCGTAAGATTATTGCATTGTTGACATTGCCAAGTGCACTCACCTCTTACGGTGACCTCTTAGAAGCACTAGTACCTCAACAATTAAAAGTGTGCCTTCTCTATATGGCAATTTTCCCGTACGGTTACGCTATCCCTGCGTTGAAGCTCGTGATCCAATAGGCTGTAGAAGGAATTCTGGAAGAGGGTGCAAACTATTCAGACTCCTTAGGTGTTGCATGGGATTGTTTTAACATATCTGAGGAAGTCTTTCATGATTTTTTTGTGAGAAAAGCTAAAGAGGAGAATTTCTTCCTGGAAATAAATAAGGATACAATTAATTACACCTTTTTACAGCGAGACACTTCATATAATCAGCAGCGCAGATTGTCCATTCAACAGAACATCCACCATTTCATCAAAGATATGTCTGAGTGTAACTTGAAATATTTATCTGCGCGTAGTCTTTATTATTGTGGTCCAGAACCTCAATAGCGAATGAGAGGGAAAAATGCAAAATCGGGATACCAACTCCACATACTAGCAATTTTGGGATATCAACATGTGCATTGGTAATTTCGGGACGAAATAACCAAAAAACTAGCATTTTCATGATTCCGGCGATCGGAAAGGCTAAACGACGTCGTTTTTTATCATGTGTAATTCACGTGATTTCGCGAAACCATTTCCATACATTTATCGCTGACATGGCAAAACCACCATCGACACCTATGTATATTTGCTGCCATGTGTAATTAAATTTTTTTTTTAATATTTTTACATGTAAAATAAAAAGGAGGGAAAATTCCCTCCGAAATAATGATATACAATTTTTAATTAAATAAAAAATTTTAAAAAAAATGAAAATTCGTAAATCGATTTTATTTCTCAAACTCTACCTGAAATTGGAAACCCTAGACCCATTTCTTCTGCCCGACTCGTAAGCTCAGCCATGAATTCTCACTCATCTTCAAGCTTCCAGCCGACTAAGAAGAAGGTTAAGCAATACTTGGAAGTGAAGTTTCCTCAAATCCCGAACTGTAAATGCGAGTGGTTAGCTTCAATTAGGGTTGTAGCGGACGTGAAGAGGGATAGTTACGGAATGTTGTACTACTACTGCCCTAGACTTGGTAAACCTTGTGGCTTTTTCCGGTGGGCTATTCCTGATAGAGCGACGTTGGAGATGCGTCAAGGCCTGGGCTCCGACAGTCCGTCTGTTGAAGATGATGTGGTCAGTGGAGATGAAGTTTTCTCTAGGTTGTCATCCCCGAGTAGAATTGATGATGAATCAGCAGCTGGTATGAAGAACTTACCTTGGTTTATTTGGGCAGCATTATTGGTTGTTGTTATTCTCTTAAAGCTTTGATAGTTGCAGTAGGTTATGGTTCTTGCTGTTGATTTAGGAGGATTTATGAATATGATCTTGTTTAATTACTACTTATCTAGTTTTTTGTCTGCACTATGCTCTTGTATTTTGTACCGATGAAGCAATGATAGATTGTCTAGGATCTTAATGTTGATGTCAATGAATTATTTATAAATATTGTTATGATGTCTTGCTAGTTGCAACTTAGTTTAGTTATTAACAATTAACCGAAAACACTTGTAGGATTAGTAGATAGTATTTGATATTACGGAGCACATTCATGAGTTAATGATTAACTGAATAATAATGTGATTAAGACAGAATGATTAACACCCTAGAAAATAAGTAAATGATTAAGACAGTGATCTGATGTAGAACATTAAACAACCTAAATGATTTTAAGGGAAATTGCAGCCTGGCATATAGTGTAATATGCCTTGATGGAATTTAAGTAAATAGGATAACATTCTTGTAATGTGTGGGAATCATTTAGAAGTCAATGACCCTTTTGGCATGTGGGTTGTATACTGAATCATCCAAGTTTGGTGATTCTCCCACAGGCAGGGTTGGTGATTCAATGTAGCTTCCATTCCAATTGCTTGCCCCCTCACCATCTGCAGCAGCTCTCATTGCTTTCATTAGTTCATATCCAGGGTATGAGCATAGTTGATCCTTGGACCATTTTGGAGATTCTGAATCCTCTACCTCAGCCTTTGGCTAATTTCCATATATGTCTTCCCATGTCTGGTCTATGCTAAATACTCCATGTTCCTTGAAGTGTTTCCAGCTTGCTTGTTCCTTTTCTGTAAAAATTAAGTAAGTTAAATTTTTTAGTAGATTATATAAATTACAAGCATATCCCTGATATGAAATTAAATGATTCAAGATGGAAGTAAGTTGATTTAATAAAATGTCATTGCTTGCCATAATCCCCTTCAACAAGTTGCAACTCATTTTTTCCATTTTTCCATGGTGTGATCAAGCTTCTGCGATAGCTTCTGACACTTGAAGGCCCAAATATACCTTGTAACTCATCCCACATATGCTCATTCCCATCTTTTAGATATGTATTAGCCAGTGGATAGTCCTATAGATAAGTAAGAAGAATTGGTTCATTCCTATAAAATTCATTGAATTGTTAAATAAAAAGTTTAATAAAATGAAGATCTGAAATTTCTAAATATCACCTTGCATATTGATTCCCACACTTCTGGTCCAGCCTGCACTTGGTTTGTGGACTTGTTGTATTCAACTCCTTCATAATTTATTATTGAATTCCAAGTGTTATACCTCTCCTCTAAGAGTTTGAGTCTTTTTTGTATATATTCAATTCTGAGGTTGATCTTGTGTAAAGAGCCCATCTGCTTTGCCACCTGATCTAAGTGCCACAAGTCATTGATTGTTAGTGGCTTGTTGTAGCAGCAAGCTTGCAAGTCTAGATGCCTTATCAGACTCTCATCATATTCCACAGTCCACCTAGCATTGTAAATGGAGCTGCCTGAGTGAACCATGATCTCAACTCTGAATTAATTATTTACTCACTGAATTATATCTCCTAAATCTTAGTTGGTGATTCTGAAATGAAGTGATATTTATTTATAGGCCATATATCTTGAACTTCTTTTATTTTCATTTAATATTTTATTGATATAATACAAAAGTATTTCCAGAAAAAAGAAATTATTTTGTGATATATCATGTCCTAGAAGTGCTTTTGTACAATCATGGCTACAGATTTCATTGAGATTCCTTCCAAATCTTACTGTATTTAGCTTTGAAATATGTATATATACTATAGTTGATATGACTTACCACTGAAAGACCACTAAATCCAGGCGTGATATCTTTATCTTGTGCCCACCCAAAAAAAGATTCTAGCTTATATCTGTCCTTTCCTCATTGAATAAAGTTGCAGCAGGTTGATTTATGTAAAGTGGTGTGTATAAAGGCAAATAATATATAGCTGGAAAGCATGCACCAATACATAGACCCTGGCGTGTACCTTTTTTCCTGTACAAGAATCACAACCGCTGGAATTCATGCGAATTATGTATTGGGAATTATTCACCAAAGCATTGGAATGGTAATAAAGATGGTGGAAGAGGATAGGTCAAATTTCATTGAATCGATGAATGGTTCAAAAACAGCCTGCAGCATATTTAACTTAATTAATTTATTCATCAATAAAATAATTAACCTAATCTCCTATTTAAGTGCCATTATCTCAAACCGCTTCCTATTATCTTCTTATTAATAAGTAGAAAACAACAGTTAGGGTGAAAACCGAAGAAATTTTTTTTTATCAAGAAATGGTAGGAGACGAATGACGTGCTGCTCGATACGCTAGGATCATGAACGAGAGAATCCCCGAGTTTAGAGAGACGTCGAGAGGCTGTTCGTAAGTGTCTTGAAAAGTTTTTGCAAGCATCACGAAGTCGAAGATGAAGCTATTATGGATAGGGTTGTGTACGAATTTACCAAAAACATGAGCAAGCGGATGAGAAGGCGGTATTGGGACAATTATGTTTTTTGGAAAATCATGCAACTCAGAGACCGATTTGTGTCTTTTCGCTACTTCATTAATCAGGCTAGGGTTTTTTTATAATGAAGATACTAATGTGGTTGAAATAGCGCCCGATTACTTTGAACATCTCCCTAACCGCAATGTATGTAGATGAACTCTACTTTTTCTTTCTAACATTTTTGCTTGTTAATTAATATTATTAATTTGATCTGCCTATCCAATGAATTTTTTTGAATATACAGGAGACTGTTTTACACTACAATTTTCATCGAAACGGTTGTGCCTACTACAACAGTATGAAATACATCTTCGTCACATGGAAGGCGCATCTCTTAATTGACGAACCTATAGAGCATCATTCAGGAGCAATCCCTTGGCGTGAGGGAGATCATCTTCCCATTGTTAATCCTTTATGGGAAGTTGAAGATTATAACAGCGATGACGACTCCGACTATGCAGTGTAGTTTGACGATTAATAAGGCTACTTAATATTTCTTAGTTTTCAATTGTATTATATTACGCTAATGAATAGGGCATATATTATATTATGCCCTTAATTATTCTATTTCATGTTTCTTGATCTTACAGTACAATGTTTCACTGGAATAAGGCATAAATTACCTGAAAATGGGGTATTTGTTATAATATGATATTATAACGTGGTTAATACTTTCTCACATGATATGATATCCACAAACAATATTAATTTACAATAAACAGAGAAATGATATTATAGGAAAATATTCGAAATACAAGATATTGGAGTTACATGATGCAACTGACCCAAATTCATAGATATTGGAGTTACAATAACTTTATATCCCTAGGGTTGTGATTATTTAACCCCAAAGCTCTTCCATCTTGTTATAATATTTTTCACCACGAGAATAATAGGCCAAGAATTATGGATTTTCCTGCCAAGCGTATGAGGTATTACAATCATTATAACTATAAAAATTATATTATATACAGTTAAATATAGAGTTAATAAATAAACCAACATAAAAATATGAAAAAAAAGAAATAATATTTACCTGATCTGCCATGTGTTCCCAAACAACATCTGGTGCTGAGCAAACATTTGTATTCGGATCTCATTTTAGTGGTTTGTACCTCAACACATTCTTAAAACGATTATTTCTTTCCATTACAAATTTCACTTTCCTTTCCCAAAAAGCATTTTTTTCGTCAATATTTAGAATTGGATTCAGTTGCAAGACCAACAGATTAGCAACAGTTCTTAGTGTACCTGGATTCTTAACATCATATCCCTGGATCTTCAATTCCTTAAGTTTCTCGAGCAGTATGGCTTCTTGTTCATAGCTCCAACCATTTTTGAAGAACAACCTTTCTTGGCTAAATCTTTCTACATAGGCAGGCAGAGTCTCGTGAATGGAGGAAGCAGACATTTTTTTAAGATAGCTTTGAATCTATGGGTTGTGAATGTGAAATCGTCCGATTTATAAGTTAAATGTTGTATGAGAAAAGTAATAAATTATAGGTCTGACTACTTTTTAGTAACTTACCTAGTTGCCTTTCCCAAAAGCTGTTTATGTAATTAATTGTAAGACATAGATTTTGTTCCAGTTAATGAGTAAGAATAATAGATTAAAGACCATATAATTTTCTGATTTGTCTGCATTGCCGTAGAAATAGGAAACTGGACTTAAACACATAACAACATTAGAAGCATAATTCAGTCTGAATTAAACATTACATGAAATGTAATTCAAAATAGAAAAATTGATAATTTAAAAATAAAACAGAACACGTTGATACTAGATTAGCTTGTTCTATCACAAATCATGCTAATTATCTCCAGTCATAGTGCTCTCACATTCTTCGTCACTTCCACTGTCATCAGAGGAGGCATAGCCATCGTTTTCATTGTCAGATTCACGTCAAGGGATGTTTTCAAATTTTGTGTCCTCATCCTCATGAAGAAAATTAGTAGCCTCGTGGGTAATGAAAATGTACTTATACAACTTAAAATTAGGCAAGCCACCCAGTCTGAATGATTGATTCTGGAGTGATTCCTAAGACATATTCAAAGAAATAACTTTCATATTCTCTATACGATGTAATAATGTTATAAAAAATAGGGGTGTATTTGTAATATAAATAAGGGAAAAAAACTTACATTTTCGTTAACCTTTTCTCTATAATATTCTGGGTTGTAGGACACAAGATTGAGACATTTGTTGTAGTGAATATTTGGATTAGCCAAAAAATGTCTAAACTGCACGAATCGCAAACGGAGATGCATGAGTTTGATCATATATTATTCGTCTTCATGGGGTTTTACAAATTTGCTTCATAGCTTCTCTTTCAGATATTTGGGAGCACCATATAGTTCTTGCAGTTTTTGCACATCGTGTGTATCACAGGAATCACACATGCGAGTGAGAAACTCCTTATCCATTGAAGCGTCGTAGAGGGACATTTTTTGGTAAATTAGGGTGGCGGAGTGAAGAACAAGGGTTGTGGATAGGGTTGTTTTTTTTTTTTTTTGGGTGAGCACTTGCACTAAATATATGAGGTTAAATAATGTTTCGGGTACTCCCATGGCCATGAAGTCTGTAATAAATTCATCTACCCAACTACCCAACTACTCATCGTCCGAAAATGCTTTAACTCCATTCAAATTCATAACATTTTCAGTCAATGTAGTACATTGATGTGTTCTGACTAATAATTCAGCAAATTAAACAAGGTTCTCCAGAATTCACAAACTCCATAACTACTTCATGCTTAAATCATAATAACATGTTCAATTATAAAACATTAACTATCCTGCCAACAACAAAGAACACCTGTACATTGATTGATCCTGAATACAAAATATTCAAGTGGATCAAATACAAAAAAATGTACAGGGACCTACAGAAGCAGTACAATTGCTTTTCCAATTCAACAGTAATAACCTACAATAGATATATATTGTTCAAAAGCATCCATCTAAATCAGCAAACCTTTAGAAAGATGGAAACTGATCACCCCTATCATCATTTCCAGACAAATCCATGAACTTCTTCCCATTGTCCACAAATATGGATTTTTCAAATGGAGGACCACTTATGCTTTGCTGAGACTGGACCAGAACCTCGGGGTCAAGGAACGTGGGAGGATTTCTGAACTTTATAGCAGCTCTTTTAGCAACAACCTTAAATTTCTTGTTAGCATGTTTCTTGTCCTTCATTTCGGATGTTTTCTTCATCTTCCCAGTCTTCAAATGCCTCATTATGTCCTCCCTATGAAGTAGTGGTACTTGTCTTGCTGGACTCATTTGTGGATTCCCCTTTCTCAATTGTTCATGCATAGAAGGTCCTTGCAAATGTGGCTCTTGTTAATATGTGAAGTTAGAAGTTGTCTGGGACACTGGATATTCTTCTGGAATCTCAGTTTCTTGTGTCATGCCCACCTCAATAGGTGGCATCAAAACATTCTCCTCAACATTATCATCCTAAACCAGTTTATGCAAATTTTTTCAGTAATTCAAGTTTAAGGCTTGCAAAATTAACAAATCAACAGCCTCATCATCAGCCTGTACAATGTTGTCATCACTCATCTCTTCATTATTAGGATTTCCACTATTGAAAGACTGCCCAACTTCAGACTATGTACCATGGGAAAAAAAGTCAAAATTTATGAGAATAACACATATATATGAAAACAGTAATACAAATAGATAATCAGAGCAAATAAGATAAACAAATTTCTGAGTGAGTGTGGGAGGATATCTTACAAATAACCTCTTCTTGTTTGTCCTCCTTTTATCACCAAAAATAGGACAATTTGTGACCTTGTGACCTTCTTCACGACAGAATGAACAATGTATTGTCTCCTGGAATCTCCTGAGTTTATGAGGCTGTTTACCTTTGGCCTTCTTCTTCCCCTTAGAAGCTGTTTCCATTGGGCCCCTTTTTCTTAGTTTAGCAGGTCTACCCATTTTCTTCCCAAACATTGGTGGAATGGAGGAATGTACAAAGTCTGGCTCCAAGTTGAATTCCTAGAAATAGGCATGACAATACCTTTGGAATTACAATAAATACACATAATCAATGTAATATAAGATTGTATTAATATACTGACTAAATAATGTTATAATGTGGGAGACTAGACTATACCTGCATATGTATCCTTGTAAGTTTGAGCAAGGTAGCAGTCCTCCACAAAGTCATGATGATCCATTTTTTGATCAAATATAGCACTCAAACCATGCTTACAGGGAATTCCTGTAAGCTGCCAAGTCCTACAAGAGCAGCTCCTCACATCTATCCCAACTGCATACACATCGCCTACAATGTCAAGGGATCTAACTTGAAAGTTGAATCTTGATGACTTTGTCACTCTGAACCTACTAACTTTCTTACCACGCCTCTCTAATATCTTCTCAATCTTGGGACATATAGGACCTGTGCAAAATAAAATTAATTAAAAATATGAAAACCAAAACAAATTATCATTAAAAGACTGATATTGATCATTTTAATAAATGTTTTGGAAGAAAAATAAACTTCACCTCTGAACTTAGCTGCAGTCTCTCTGCAAGTTCTCATCATCACCATCAAATACTCCCTCAACATCTCTAGCATGGTCAATATTGGCTTATCTCTGGCTGGGAGTATTGCACTATTAAAGGATTCACATTGATTGTTCAAGAGAATATCACATCTTGGGGCTTCAGAAAAATGAGACTTGCTCCACTCGGTTGGGTGTTTGTCATGAAACCAATTAAAAGCAGCCTCATCATGTTCCTTCAATTCTTGCATTTTCAATCTAAACTCCCCACAAGTGGTGGCCCTTGCAGCATCCTAAACATAGTCTTTCAAGATTTGAGTTTTGTAGCCAGCCCTTGCAAAATTCTCCATCATGTGCCTCACACAATGCCTGTGATCAACCCCAGGGAAAACTTCAGGGAGGGCATATATCAAGCCCTTTTGCTTGTCAGACATCCAAGTCACATCTGTAGGATTCTTTATCTCCAAGTCAGTTTTAAGAATAGAGAAAAACCAATCCCAATTCTCTTTCGTTTCTGAACCGACAACAGCATATGCAATAGGGAAGTTTTTGTTGTTTGGATCTATTCCAAAAACTGATAGGAGGACTCTACCATGGGGCCCTGTGAGATGACATCCATCTACCCCAATTATTGGTCTGCAACACTTGAAACCCCTCTTCATTGCAGCAAAACAGATATAAAAATTTGAAAATCTATTAACACCTTCAACCATCTCACTGCCTACAATTACAATTGAACCTGGGTTAGATCTTCTTAGTTCTTCTGCGTAATCTCACAGTTTTGTGTACTGAGAGTCAGGGTCACCTTGGACTCTTTCAATTGCTAATTTCTTGGCCCTGATAGCCTAATCCATAGTCACATTCACATTCAACTCATTCTCGACATCCTCCTTCCATCCCTTCACATTCCTCTTCGGGTCAGATTTAAACAAATTAAGATATTTTGCAGCCAACCATTTTGTGCTCATATTTCTCATATGCCAAGTCTCCACACATCTATGTCTTGCAATGTATTCCCTAAGCACCCATGTTTTTCCATCATCCATCTTTATACAGTTCATTTTAAAAGGACATCCAACACCATCACATCTGACATACACTTTCTTACTGTCACTCTTCATGAAACTCAATGACCTTCTGTTGTTAATTGCAAATGAATCCATAGCTTTCTTGAAAAGGTCCTTTGTAGAAAAAATTAGACATAATTCAAAGCTGGGATTGAATACATGTGCAGGATTAAAGACAGGGAGATTGACATTAACACCAACATCATTCTCATCATCAGATATCTTTCTTAAGTTAAGTTCATCATCCTCACTGCCCACAACATCACTTCCTAAGTCAATAGAATCACTTTCACTATCAGATACTACTACACCATTGTCAGAAACTCTCTCTCTCCACATTTGTTTCTTTAGGTACCTTAGGAGTTTTTTGATCAGCCCCACCAACATTAGTCTGCTCAACATTTGGATTCTCAGTCTCTTGGAAATCAACATTTCTATCAAAAAAGTGGTCATCAATAAGATTCAGGAACTCTTCTTCTTCCATGTATTCTTTGAGGTCATCCACACCAACATTTAGATCTTCAGTTTCAAAATCACTTGCTGCAACAACAGGTGCATGACAATCTTCAGGGTAATTCTTATCAATGGCTGGGTCTAGAAACTCTGGTTTCATCAGTGTTATTCTCCACATTATGTTCATGCTCAGGTAGAGTAACACCAACAATTTCTGAAGTTGGTTTTGATGGGTAGATGCATCAGGAATATCAGTTGAATCCACATTCTTAACAGAATCAGAGGAAATCACACCCAAATCTTTGGATTCACTTTTCTTCTTTGATTTCATAACTGATGAAGAAGAGGGGTCGGTCGTATTCACATCACTTGAACCCTCAACAACATTATTTTTCTTAATGGACTTGTCTTCCTTGACAATAGAAGGAACACACTTATCAGTTCTAGTTGCCACATTGTTCTTCGGAGGATAAACTGTATGTTTAGAACTAATCAAATCACTTTTTTGGGGTGATTTTATTAACTTTCCTCCAAAAAATGTAGTCATCCCTACTGTGTTATCAAAACCAGGAATACAGTATTTGAAAACCATGTTCACGCCCTTCACAAATACACTTGATCTCAAATTGGAATGATTTATGATTGAAAATTTCTTTTTCTCATCCATACCAGTGGTCTTTGTCTTAGAAATTTTATCACTTTCAGGCTGTGTAATAAAATCATCAGAAAATCATACTTTCTTTTTTGTCTTTTCAGGGATTTTTTTAACCGCCTTTTTCCCCTTGTTCATAGCAGAATAATGTGGTGGACAATTGGCAAAATCATCGTCACTTCCAGGGTGATCCCTATAGTAAGCCTCCACCCACTCCTCAGAGTCATCAACAAGGTATTGGCTTTTCAAACCATCCTCAAGATCATCAGAGCTTATATAGTCAGCTATCTCATCACAATCAACAGAATTATCAACAGACTTATCCAAATTGGCCACTTTCTTTTGGTCAGATAAAACAATATCCTTGCCTCTGCTACCCTTGCCTTTCCCACCCTTGCAGACATCCCTTGGATCACTACTCCCACTTCTCTTGCTTTTACCATCCTTGGGGTCTACAAAAATATGGAACTCCTCCCTTTCTCTACTATATTTCTGAGCAAATTCCCTTAGCTCTTTCACACTGGAAATTAACTTGAAGGCTTCCTCAGTATAGATATCGTAAAATGGAGATCTACCATCCCCTATCAGCTTGCTCACCCAGCTATTTAATTCAGCAAAGTTAATTTTTTTTGGAGTCAACATAGTCCAGCTTGGAAACCTTTCCTCCAACGAACCTATCTTTAGGCCAATGGACGAATTTACCATTGTAATGAATGGCAACAGTGACACACCAACCATCTGGATCTGTTAGCATTAAAGACAACGAACAACCATTATTTAGTATTAGGTTTTACAGTAAAGCGAGATAATAGTAAAACATAACTTGGGAACACAAAACAAGCTTTAATAGATAATGGGGGGGACCAATGGAGAATATTCTCAGTCAAGTTGACCTACACAATGTAACGGCACGTCCTCAAATACGGTGTGACGCGACATCCCGCACCAAGTCACATCCCATAACGAGAACAGAGGTCCGGCTACGGACCGTAACCTGGCGAACGGCAACACATGTACTAGGCGGATATTTTAAAAGCGACAACAACAAATGCGGAAGCGAAGAACAATAACAAATAAAACCTATCCAACTCAGGGAGCTAGTAAACAATAAATTCAAAAACGTAGTTATAAAGCCCACTGAGGCCAGCGAAAACAATAATCATAAATAACGAGCCATCAATGCCAAAATATAATTCTATATCTTTAACTGAGTTCTCAAATGAATATAGGTGGCAGTATAAAATAAGACTACAAGGCTAGAGAATGCAGAACTCAACTATGACTCGACTTCCGCCTAGTAATCAAAACCTGAAACAAAATATGGGAAGCAACGGGGGTTAGTCAAAGCGACTAAGTGAGGGGGCTATAATACATATATATTAATGAAAGCATAATAAAGATTCACCATTTTTAAATGAGAAGAAAGCAACCAAAAATAAAGGTTTTGAATAATTTGGTGAATCGAATAATGTTTGCAACTACACAATACTCTGTGCATGGGTTAAATCCAACACACATTCGGATGAGGACAAGTCTAAGCGACAAGATCCCATCCGGCACAGGTACTCAAAAGGGTTGCCACTCCGGCCCACCCCGACCTCTCCGCATATTTGAAGATTAGGGGCACTGAGATCCACCGTAGACTCACCGTCTATCCGGTTTCACTCTGAACCCTAATGTCCGGGCCCAATAATATAACTGTGGCACAAAGGCCAAGATAGTACTCGCATTTTTGAAAGGTTTGTATGGTCAAAGGGACCGATTTATAAATCTAAGTTTTACCTCTTTTCGAGCTAAAGGGCTCTCGAGGAGTTATTATATAATAATTTTGATATCAAAACATTTTCCTCGAACTCATCAAGATAATACAGTTTTCAAGTAGTTACTACGTGTAATATAAGGGCCAAATTGCATTTTTGATCCTGTAACTATCCGAAAGAAGCATTATTAGTCCTAAGGTTTTTCATTTTGCAATTTTAGTCTTGTAATTTCCAAACTGTTGCAATTTTAGTCCTGTGCTTGGCGGATTCCCAATTCTTTGCCGGATAATGTAGGACTAAAATTGCAATATTTTAGAAATTACAGTACTAAAATCGCAAAATAAAAAACCTTAGGACTAATAATGCTATTTTCGGATAGTTACAGGGCCAAAAATACAATTAGGCCTAATATAAGTTGGGGAAGAAAGCATTAAAAGCATAAAAAGAAGGCTTCGGGTTTATATTGAATATCTATATATAGATAAGGAAACCGAACTCGGAAAAGAAACCCCACCTGGACTATGAGACAAAAGGATAAGAGACGAGGACCAAGTCACTCCTCGGGAGTAGCACCACCTGAATCCAAATAGGACACGACCACATAAGACAACGACCAAGACGCACAGCTGTAACAAAGCATTTAAACATGTAGGAATGTTCACAATTGAGCAACAAGGTCCAAATACGCATATACAATCATAATCTCATTAAGCATGAAAGGAATAATGAAGTTTAAATTAATAAACATGCTTAGATACAATTAGAGTTCACATTGTAACAAAACATAGAAATTCAATAAGTAAATAAAGTTAGAATGCGATAAAAGCTCATAATCGTGCATAAAAGATGATAAGGAAGCATGCATTTAAGTCTTGAAAGAAGCGGACAACATTTAGAAAATATTACAAAAACACCCCCTGAACACTATTCAAAAATCCGAACATGTCCAAAAAATATAAATTCAACATTTTCCATGGTTTAAGAAGGTTTTAAGACCAATGGAAGCGAAAGAATCGAGAAAAAATGAGGTACGGGATGAGTTGGCCCAATAATGGACCATTAGTCAATTCCACACCCTCAGGGTGTGGAGGCACCACGGCCGTGGTCCTTCTACTAGACCACCACGGCCTGAACTGCAAAACAGGCCATGGTCTTGCCACGGCCGTGGCGAGTCGTCTTCTCCAGCGGGAAAAACTGCTCTAAACCCTAAAATTTGGATTTTAACCCAAATTTCACCACTAATCAAGCCAAAACACATAGAAATGATCTACTAACATCAAAAGGAACATATTTGGAGAATTTTACAAAGTTTCGGAAAGAAACGAGCAACCCCACAAAATTACCAAAAACCCATAAAACTCCATTAATGGAAAAGCTTGAGAAACGAACAAAAGCTTGAACGTAATCCATGGAAATTGAACAATATCACTTAGGGAACATCAAGCAACAATCACATTGCAATTAAACTCAAGTAATAAGCAATAAAATTGAAAAACTTACAAAGTTAGAAAACTTTAGAGAAGGAGAGGTGGAGGAGAATCCGTGGGATGGATTGACGTGTGTTCGGAGTATGTTGTTCTCGATGCCGAGGGGAACAAGTCTTGTGAAGGTTGAATCTCGATCCGATGTCCGGATGTGGAGCTAGGTTTTTTGAGTTGTGGTGAGAGAGAAAGAGAAGTGTAGAGAGAGAGAGGGTTTAACGTGAAAATGAGGGAGAAGAAGAAGAGAGGGGGCTTTTGAAAAAATCTGATTTTTGCTCTGAAAACCCGAAAAGGGGTAAAATTGTAATTTCGTAAAACTTAGCCAAACATGCACGATCTTGGAATACACTAATATTACAGTCAAAATTCATCATTTAAAGCGCACATTTACATAGAATAGTTCAAATAGAACAATTTGCACGTTTATAAAAATTCATAATAAAATATAATAATTAATCACATAATTTCGAGAAGTTAGGAAAGAAGTGAGAACGAAGGTGCGAAGCTTACCGAACTCATCTTGAAAAGTCGGGGTGTTACACACACTTACACCAACCAAACCATATTAACAAAAACCCCAAAATACGACAAATGAGTTTTCTTTATAAAAAAAAAGACTTGTACAAAATCGAAGAAGAAGAAGCTAACAGAGACTGTAAAAACTTAAGCTTTACAAAGAAACTTACGGTAAGATGGAGGAGGTAGGTTTATATTTCTCTGAGCTGGAGGGAGAACCATGGCCGTCTCCTACAGCCAAGCCTTGATTTGCGATGAACAAATGGTGAAACCTTCTGCGTCCTCAGCTTCTTCAAACTTTCAGAAAATGGTAAGTAAGATTGCGTCGTCTACCACCTCTTTCCTTTTTACAAAACCCAAATTTCAAACTCAGTAATTTTTCAAATGTCCGAATTTATCAGAGAACTGGGTTTATTTTGTTCAAATTTTATTTTCTATTTTTTTTAAATAACAACTTTGCCACGTGTATCTGCATTTCCTACATGTCATGCTTGCGTGGTGTCCAACAGAGAATGAATAGATGACATAGAATAGAAAGGTGGTTTCCGGTATCACGTGACATGCGTGTGCGGTTTACAGGGTTGTTTAGCCTTTCCGATCGCCGGAATAATAAAAATGCTAGTTTTTTGGTTATTTCGTCCCAGAATTACCAGTGCAGATGTTGATATCCCGAAATTGCTAGTATGGTGGAGTTGGTATCCCAATTTTGCATTTTTCCCCCGAATGAGGGCATGGTTAAAAGATTTCAAGCTGCTTGAGGTAATCGATGCTCTGAAAATTGGCTATTACACTTTTCCGCCTGAATTTCTCAAGTTATTTCAGTTGAAGTACCTTGCTTTCAGCTATAATGGGCAACTCCCAGCAATGATACACAATTTCCGAAACCTTCAGGTCTTGATTGTTTCACAGCATCTCAATTTGAAATGCTACCGAGTTCCATCCTATCTACCTGTAGAGATTTGGAATTTGATGGATCTGATGCTTCTACAAGTCGCAGGAAGTGACCTACCTGAGCCTCCTTCTGGTACTAACCTTCACCTAGAAAAACTTGTTCTCTTTTAGATGTGAGTACTCGCAGCTGTACTCGAATCATTCTTGAAAGAATTAGAAACATTAGGATATTAGAAGTTCAAATTCAATCATCAGCAGAGGATGATTCATTGAGTTTCTTTAGTTATTTTGACATTCTAAATGAGCTCGATAAGTTTAAATGTGTTGTTATGTATCCTGATATTGGGGAACAAGTTCCTCCTTTTTAAAAATAATTAGGACGCGACACAACTCCGACATGGAAATATAATATATTTCATAGATATATTTATAGCAATTAATATATGCAAAATATAAGCTGATGAGTATTTTTGTAAGGGTTAATATATGCAAAATATAAGTTTAATATATGTAATCAGGACTCCCAATCTACCTCAACTGATCATCTTCTTCATCTTCTTGGTTGCTGCTGTTGCGAGAGGGAGTTAACAAAAAAAGGAGGAGAAATCACCTGCTGTCGCGAGAGGGAGTGAGCAGAGAATGGGTCGGGACTGAGATTAGGTTCTTTAATTTCTTCTTTTTATCAATTTTGCCCCAGATTCTTTAAAAATATCAAAACATATCAAATAGAACTTTCAAAAATTATAAAATATATTCCCGCAGTGTCCGATCCGTGTCGGATACTCCACCAGCCGTGTCCGACACTGTGTCCTTATTTAATTTTTTTTTAATTTCAGACACATTTTTGGCGTGTCGGACAAGTTTGTCACTTTTCTTGTGATGACTAAAATACCCTTTTAGCAAATCATATATAAATATGTAAATCTATAATTATATAGATAATAAACTGATTTAATAGTACTAGGATTCTATATTTGAAGTCCTACTTGATTAAAACCTCTTATTTATCTAATAATTCTGATTTTTTAATTGATAATAAAATATATAGCCGAATAGAATTTATGCTACAAATTCTTTTACATGCTCTGTTACCTACTTTCCCATGCCTATGCATATATAATTATATAAATAATAATTTGATGTAATTATAATACTAGAATTCTATAGATGAGTAATTTAATAGGAATATGATAGCTCTATAAAATTTATTATAGAGTTCTACTTGGTTACAACCAATATTTATCTTTAAATCTATTTATCACACAATTCTAATTTTTCATAAATATAGAAATTAAAAATCTAGCCGACCATAGAATAGTAAAAAAAAAATTGAAAATCAGAGAGAAATTTGAGTTTGTCGACCAAATAAATTACAAAGAAATATAAATATATTAAATATATTACAAACATATTTAAATTGTGAAAACATGAAGAAAAATATAGTAGAATTAAATAATAACACACCAAAATAAAAGTTTAACCAAAATTAATTATTATAAAGAAAGATATTTTATTAAATAGTATAGATAGTACATATGACAAATAAGAAATTAAGATAACAATAATTAATAAGATAATAACATTTATTATTTACTAGTTTGTGTAATATATAAAATATATATACAATTACTCAACATTTAAAACAAAGGAATAAAATCAATATGTTGAGTTGAATTTTCCATTAATTATTAATTGAAATTGAATAGCAAAAAGCAAAAGAAAAATACGAAAAAAAAATAAGGGAAAAGAAGAATACATTAGAGAGAGAGAGAAAGAGAAATAGAAAAAGAAGGAGGAGGGAGGGAGTTTATAAAAAAATTTAAAAATTTATAAAATTTACCCTGTCGTGTCGGATACTTTCCTCAGTCATATTCTAGCCGTGTTGAATATTCCTCCAGCCGTGTCTAATACCATGTCCTAATTTTATTTTATTTTTTATTTCGGACACGGTTTTGCCGTGTCGGACACGTGTCGGAGCCGTGTCCGTGTCCGACACGTGTCCGACATTGCACGAAACAAAATTTGAAAGTATCTGTGCATTAGAGGCCACTGCTTACCGAAGTTTCCATTCAAAGTAACTAACACTTCTCCGTCCGACCTTAAATTGGTTTTCCTATTTAATATATAACAATTTCACATTTACTTTAGTATTAATTCTTATTTGTAAATACTATAAATATTTTTGAATTATAGTATACATTATATTATTAAAAAAATAGTAAAATGTATCCAAATAAATAACTTAAAAAGTATAGATAATTTAAAATGAATTATTTTGTAACCTTTCGGATACTAAAACTTTGAAACTATTATGTCTATTCTGATAAAATGAATTTCCAAATATATAAATATTTAGATACTTTTGTCGAATATTTAAAATATTATATATCACTAAATTTCAAAGTCAAATAAAAATTACATGTTCTGAGTTAGTGTTAAATGATAAAAATATTCAATTAATGAATTAAAAAATAACTAAGAGAAATAAATGTATAAAAATTTATTTTTTTAGCTAGAACCACAATCAAGATGTAAAATGAATTAACAATTAAAAGATATACTAATTATATTTAAAGAAGATAAATTGTTCTTACACAAAAATTCTGTATCTTTTCTTTCATGTTATAAATTTTATATAAATATATTTGCAAAATAATACTTTCAAAAAATAATGTAAATAATTATTCTATACACGTGTCTGATATTGCACGGGCTAATTTTTCGAGTGTCCGTGCATTAGAGACTGCAGGTAAATATATATATTTGAAATTTATAGTATTAAACTTAAATATATATATATATATATATATATATATATTGAGACATACATGCTGCTAAAGTTACATTATATATTAAAGGAAAATCTATAAAAAAATTCAACATAAATATATAATTTATCTTTTTAATATATCACGAAAAATAAGAATTTGGTTATTATTTTTTTATAAATAATATACTTTTATGATTTTATTTGATGAATGTGAGACTTTGAAAGTAAAGAGGAGAGAATAAAGAAGAAAAAAAAGAAAATAAAATATAAAAACACATTAAAGATAGTCATGAAAAATTCAAAGAGAGAGCAAAGAGAATAGATAAAAATTTACAGAAAAGAACAAATAAATAGAAACATTTGACAAATAATATTAAAGTTTGTTATTTTAAGATCTTCTGCTATATATATATATATAATATAATTAACTTTATGGAACTTAAAACAATATATATTGCTCATTAGAGTTAATGTGCATGTGCATGTGTTAGAGTATTGTTGCGTGGGCTAAGGGGCAGAAATCGAAAATGCGGATGGGCATGAGAGCAAGTGAGGGAGTGATGATATGAGATTAAAAAACGAGAGAATCCAAACACTTACCCTCACTCAAAATGATGTAGACATTCAGAAATTAGAGGATGCGAGCAACTCGAATATTCGAATTGATCATTACCCATGCTATCATATGATATGGATTTGTGGGAATATGTGGGCGCTTCTGGATAATATATTACATAAGGCTTTTTCGAAAGTCTAATTGGCAGTACAAACTTTGGTATTTTAGAGAGACTAATGAGCTGATCTCGGGCTTAAGTTGGTCTCGGAGATGTGTTAAGTTTTGGAGTTGAATGATCACATGCAGTGGCACTATTATTGGTCCGGAAATGTTGATTACAAGCATCATTGGTGGTTTTGCTGGATCATGGACTGGCGCAAGAGTTTTTTAAAGAAGTTCCTGTACTTTAGATTCTGCCCATGGATACTTTCAGCCTAAACATTTTAGCTGTTTCTTCGAAGAACAATGCGTACTATTTCATCAGGCAAATTCCCAAACCGCCTCACATCACCACTTTTATCAGATCATCTCCGCTCCGCCTCAGCATTCGCCGCCGATTAAGTTCAGCCGTGGCAAATTTGTGGAAGTCGCCAGCGACCAGGAAGGCTTCATTGGGTCGTACTACGAGAACCGTGATTACAGATTTGGTGCGCAGCGAGTATATCATCAAGTACCATAATCTGATTAAGGACGATTTCTCCGTGCCACTGAGGGAAGTTGCCGCCAGCGCCGAGGTATGCCCAAAGCCTCCGGAAATAATCAGGGATTGGGTTCGGATTGAACAACGTCGTTTTTTTTTGTTTCATTTTTTGCTCTAATATTCCATGACTAATTTTCCATTAAACCTAGGGCATCTTCACTAATTTTGTTTACCCAATAGATATCTGGATCAGTGTTTCATTTTCTTATTGTTCTAATACATTAATTGATCGCTCTATTTTTGTTAATCGTTCATTTGTGTACATACCTGCAATTTTATTCTACTGTGATGAATTATAAAAATGATAGTTCTCCGTTCAGAACAAGGCATCTGATATTTGCAGTAATTTTTGTGCTTGCTTGCTAACTTTGCTGGTTGATTGACCACGGTGCTCTTATTTTTTGGTACTCCACAAGATCCTGAGTTGCTTTCACGGTTCTGAAAAAAAATGACGAATAATGTATATTTTACTTCTATTTTCTATGTATTTCGACTTTTATTCTAATGCATTGGTGGAGTTAGCTGAGTGATATTTGGGTACTGTAATGAGTATTTCTTTATTTATATATGATCTTATGTTTGTACTATATTGGCATTTTATTTTCATGTGATTGTTGAATGGGTATGCATTCTTATTCCAAATATTGAAGAATTGATTCAGTATAGTTTGGATTTAGCATAGGGAGCATTATGGTTTTGATTTGCATGAATAAAAACTTGTGGGCATCTTATTTATGGTAATATTAGTGAGTCTTTTTCCCTGTTAATTTGCTTGTTTAGATTTCGAGAGCTTTTATGAGGTGCTCCATCTCAATGATATTAAACTTATATGGTACAAATCTTGTTTTAATGTTTGTTGATAGATTATGGACCGTCTTAAGAGTAATGTTGAAGCACAACATGTTTTAGAGACAATGCGAATCAAGAGCTGGAACTCCAAAAGCACAGCCCTCAAAGTCTTCAGATGACAAGAGAAAAAGAAAAGGCTAATAGAAATGACGAGTTATTGGTTGAAGCTATTACTTCTTTCTGTACAAATACCTCAGCTTCAATTGATAAAGTAGCCTGCAGGATTGGCTTTTAAATTGATGCATCAAAGAGATGCTGAGATTTCTTTGATGCCATTGGTCTCCTCCCTATGAACATAACTGATGAAGAACACATGTTTGTGTATTGCAAACTTGTAAAGGACAAAGAAGTTATGGACTTATGTTTTTTATGTTATTTTGTGTATTTTAATTGTTGTTGAATATATGTTGGTAGGGATATGATAAACGTGGTTACAATTGGCGAAGTTTATTTAAATTTTATTTCAAGGAATTTGCGTGTAATTTTAATCCATATAAGGGAGGTGTCTGTAATTCAAGAGAGATAAGGATAAAAAGACATTATACTAAAATTTTCAGCTGTAAACAAGCTAATTTGCTAATAACTTCTGATAATATTAGGGAAATCAAAACTTGCATTACAAGATTAAATAATAATCGTCAGTTGTCGATTTGAAAGTGCCCTAATTCAGTGCAGATAGCCAGATATGGTGCTGACTGCTGAGGGAGAGGAAACGGGAGAATGAGATAAAATGGATTAGTAAAAGAGGTATTTAAAAGGGTAAATCAATGAGGGCATTGAGTTAATTTTGCTAAAATAGCCCATAACATGGGATGGAAGTAAATGAGTGATGCATTTAGGAAAAGGTCAAATTCAAAAACACATTACATGTAAACGAAGGTTATTAGATGAAACTATTTTACAAAACATGAATTATAACACGAAATTTCCTTACATGCAATAACACTTAGGGGAACAGTAAACGAGCCCTCAATGCATGTGTTTGGCTTAGCTTTAGACATGTTTATGACTTCTCAATTTTTTGGTTGGAAAGATTGTGTGCAACTGAGTTGTTCCAATTATTAATTTAACTATAAATGTTCTTTTATAAATTAATGTTTAAATTCAAATTGCTCAAAATATTAATTTAAACGTTACAGTCCACTTCATAATCATAACATACATATTAATTTTCCTATAAAAGCATGTTTTCTAAACATGCGATCAATTAGCTATTTATTGGTGAAAGTTAATTTTAAATCAGGGATATTATTTGATTAAAATAGTTTTATGTAGATTATAATATATTTTTATTTATTAGATTTGGGAGAAAAATATACGACGGATACCTGCCCAATTTGAGACGACAAAGAAAACCCAATATTTGGATGCAACAACGTCATAGACCAATTTGAATTCTCAATCAAGGTTTAATTTATGAATTTATGATCAAATTTCATCACTTAGTAGAAGGATGTGTTCAGTTGAAAGAGACATGGCGTACCTCATCTGCAACAATGTATCATCTATTAAAAATGACAATCTGAAGTCATTTAATACTCAGTTGATGCCACTCACTAGAAATATTTCAAAACTATGAGAGCTCGTGACCAAAATGCCACAAGTGGAATATGCCATGAGTCCCCACGACAACAACATTCAATCGATAACCAAAATACACAAAATGAGGAATCGGCGTCGAAGTTACACGTTGATTACTCTTCACCATTATGTGATTCTATAGTTACACCTCCCAAAGTGCTTTCGGCACGAATGCTCAATATTGAAGACTTAATAAAACCAAATGAAAACTATGTGGTGAAACTTCAAAATCCAATACCAATAAAATAACAGATATACATGTGAATTCTCATATATAATCTTCTTATTTTACTATGGACTATAAAATTATTGAATTTCTATATTTTTTCATTAACACTCATGATTGTGGCTTATATAGTTTTATGAATTATATTTTTGAATTTTTTTTATTTAAGACATTATTATTATTGGATTTTGATATCAATATTTACACATTATCAATGCGTATTTATTGTATTATTTCGTGCATTTTTTAGGCATACACTATTATTTCAATTTTTTTTAATATTATTTATTTTTTAATTAAATAAATAAAAATATACCCAACAAAGTACAAAACACTGAAAAAATCACTTGCAAAGATTAATTTAACTACAATTAAATTAATGATAATCACTTTGATGTACGTACATATAGATGTTATAATTAATGTATGATAAAAAATTTAGATATTATAATTAACTATAATTTTGATTAAACAAATAGTATTATCTTTTCGTTTTTGCAGCAACTGAAAATTTTGCAACAACTGAAAATTTTGTTTTTGCCAAAAAACTCAAATCACCTCCTTATCCTTTTCCTTTTAGTTTATCTTCCCTCCAAAGGTAAATCCTAACCCATTTGCAAACCTCCCAACAATTGTGCTAGTTATCAGATTGCTGCATAGAGTTCTGATCACTGCTGTAAAAGTAGTAGGATTGATTTGGGCCTAATGGTTGTTATAAAATAGTTGAACACTTTGCCAAGAATAGAATGTTTCGAGAAATGTATTTCAACTGAATGGCTAAAGTACGAGTTTCTAGTGTTTTCATGATTTGAAGTGTTGCAGCTCTTATTTTCTTACTTCTCATTCAGAATATATGTTACAATGGTTGACCCTTTTGTTCTTCGATCTTATTTTCAGGAGCTGATATACGAAATGTGTGCAATGAGGCTGGGATGTATGCTATTCGAGCCAGGAGGAAAACCGTGACAGAGAAAGACTTCCTTGATGCTGTCAACAAAGTCATAAAGGGATATCAAAAGTTTAGTGCTACTCCCAAATATATGGTCTACAATTGATTTATGCTCTTTCTTGAATTTCAGTTTCTTGTAATATGGCCCGAGCCACGGAGACTTTTGGATGAGGATTACTTGTTTCCTGCTATGTGCGACAGAAATTTTCAGTTTGTAGCTTCAACACTGTACTTAGTTTCAACTTTGTTTGTATCTACATTTATTCCAATCCAAAAAATACTTTCTGCAATCTCGAGTGTTTGATTTATTCAGTGTTAACTTGCAAGTTCTGCTTTCAAATTGATTGATTGATTGGTCGAAATAAATTTGCTTTTGTCTTGCTGTATGAGTTCAAATTGATACTTAAGCAACTGGTATAAACAAGTCGATACTCAAAATTGTGGTGATTCCAATGTAGTTCGCCAAAAGGAAAAAAAAAAAACACAAAAACAAGATGAGAAACAGCAATATAATTGTGTCAAAGTGAAAGGCATCATTGGATAGGATATATGATCTAACAGTGAATAATTTTTTTGAACATGAACGTATATATACAATTTTTCTTTACGAAGGAGACTGTAAACTTTCAGTTCTTTTAGCATATAATTTTTTTCCATTTTATGTACGCTGCAACTTTCAGCTTTTGAAAAAAAGCTAAAAAGCACTGAAAATATGTTTAACCAAATATGCACCATTGTAGATTCTAAAAATCTGCTATATTAAAACATGTTGCAGCCATACTCAACTTTTTCGAAAAGTTGAAAGTCTGCTATATAAAAAATAATAAACCCAACATGTTGCAGCTTTCAGCTTTTTTCAAAAGCTCAAAAGCTGCTATAACAATATTGGGGCTGCTTTTCAAATTGAGTGAAGCATAAACTTTGCTTCTCATCTTTATTACAACAAACTAAGCATTATAACTCTAGCTCGTGGGCTTACAAACAACTATATATCAAAATTATTGATAAAATTTTTCAAAGCACATGACACTCATCCATAAACATATTTTTCCAAAACGGAAATCAATAACCAAAAGCATCAAAGTTTAAAATGCCAACATCAAAGCATCATCAAGTTCCAAAATCAAAGTTCTCACCAATACAGTCCTGACAAAATATGTGTACATACTAAACAAAAAAAGTGCACAGTCTAAGAACAATTCCGAAACATAGAAAAAATCACTTTAAAACATAGTCAACCTTCTACCTATTATAGACACTAAAAAATATGAAATTGCATATATAGCTATTATTTCTTTGTGCCAACTTTATGCTTTTCTCCTTTTTGGGCATGTGGTATTTTTATGACCAGGTTGCCTGAAAAAGACATAAAATTTAAGCAAATTAGTAGATGATTTAATCCAGAAAAAATTAGATCATAGTAAATAAATAATTCAAATTTGTTGTGCTAGCCCGCACAGACTACATTTTTCAAGCTTTGACCGGGGTGCACCTCTAAATGGAATTCTTTTAGGATCACGTACATGAGAGGTTGATGGAACTTTGTGCAGCTTCTTACTAGACAATTCCTCGTCATTGTTTGTATTAGCACTAATTCCAGTATTCATTGACACATCTTCCTTTGCAGAATCTGCGGCAAGACGTAATCACTTGCTTATTGGGTTTTTCTTGTTTTCATTAAATTATGAGTTTGGTCTCACGGAATGTACGCAGATTCTACTTTTTTTTTTTTTTTTGCCTTCATCGTCTATGACCTAGATCCAAGCATCCAACTCAAATGTATCCTATTTTGACCCTACTTGTCTAGACGTAAAGGAACTGATTTCGTTTTAAACTCAACTCAATTGGAACCGGATCAGAACTCTGTTCATTTTTAACTAACTCAACTAAAGTCGCTTTTCTCTTTTCATTCTACATTTCATCAGTTTCACCAAAATAAAATAAAGAAACCAACAAATAACAACTCAGTCATCCAATACATCCATGAACAATACGAATATGAACAAAACCAATTGCAAAGTAGGAAGAAACTACAACCATAAAACACACTTAAATTAGATAATATGCACAATCTCAGTAGGATTCAACTTCAAGAATCAGAGTGTATTCAACAGTAGAGATTGAAGAAATGGCATGCTTAATACAAACGAATAGGTATGGCATAGTTAGGAACTGAATCACAAATGACAATTACTTGTAATGAGAATCCAACTTTCTTTAAAACAAACTGATTTTAGCTTTGCCAAAACAGAGGATCGTGGACAACGAACTAGATAGAGAAACAATGAATGGTCTCCTTACAACATTAAACCTCTAAAATCAACAATTAAATCTGAAACGAGAGTATCTAAGTATTAGTAGGGTAAACAAGATAGATGAATATAATTTTTAATTTTCGAAAGCACAAATGACAAAACCTAATACTCCGACATTTGGGAAGAACTGAATACTAGTAGCAATATCTTCAACAAAGAATCAAACAACGAAGAGGAGAAATATGGAGAATTAGTTAAATCATGTCATTCCAAGTAAAAGTCACGAAGTTTAGAAAAATAACTCACCGGAATAGCCTCAAAACCACTCAACCACCAACTTGTCGTGTCTGGCTGCAAACTTCGCCGTTCCGCCAACTCCGACCACTTTCTCCTTCGATTGAGGGTAACAAAGTTATCAACCCACATCCCAAAACACTCCAAGCAAGTGACCCAGCTTCCAAGTACTCCAAATTCAAAGGTAATTCCCGCAGATAACTGTTGGATTTGGGTAAATTACTTGCCGACGAGTAAGAGCCGCCGTGAGGAGGAGGGCGGTAATTTATTGCGGCAGAGTTAGAACAAAGAGAAGCTCCGATATAACGGTGGATAGTTAATTTGTAAGGGGTTTAGATTTGTTGGTATTATGATTAAGTAATAATTATAATTTTATAATTTTAAAAATTAATATATTCTAACCATGGTTAAGTTAATAATAATTTTATTTAAACAATAAATTATAAAAAATAAAAAATAATTGGACGGATTATATATTTTAAATCTAACGATCATAATTATAGGTGACTAATCACCTACAATTGGAACTAATCCTAGAATTGCCCCAGTTAGTTACTCTATAGATTTAGTGTTTACTATATTCAACTGAAACCAATATTTATTGAGTACTGTTACTTTGTAAACTTAATTTTGATAGATATAACAATTTACACATTTGAGTAAATATTTGAAACATGTATCATTACATATCCAGTGGCGGAGGCAGAAAATAAGTTTAGTGGGGTCACTCCTTTACAAGCAAAAACTCTACTTAAAAAACTCCATAATAATATTTTACAATTGTCCACGACGATTTCCCATAGCTTGAAAACGTCTCATGATGGTCTCATTAGATATAGTATCAAATACATCTTTCTCTATGTATATAATCAAACAATCATTCATCCATGCATTTCCCATTCGATTCCTCAATCGATTTTTAACATATTTCATAGCTGAAAATGCCCTTTCCACGGTTGCAGTAGCAACTGGCAAGGTTAATGCCAGTTTCAGAAGTAAATAAACAAGTGGATAAACTGTGTTTCTCTTTGTCTCTATTAATTTTCGAGCAAGGCAACTGATTCCTTTCAATCCTGAAAATTCCCCACTTGATCTCATATCCACAATGTAGTTCTCAAGTTGCATACCAAGTGTCAATATATCAATATTAGAGAAATCTGATGGGTAAAACTTGGCCAACTCTATAAGACTTTCTTTATCAAATGAAGAAAAAGAATTATCGGGATTCAAGCAAGCTATAGATGTAAGCAATTGCGAATTCACCTCTGTGAAACGGTTGTTCATCTCTTGAAGTTGCATGTCAATAACTTGATTAAATATTTCTACTCGAAAATGATGCTCATTGGTTATTTGTTGAGCTTTGTGCCTGACTCTTCCTCGAACTTTGAAATTATCATCCATGTTTGGAATAAAAATATCATGAACATTGCAAAACATTAAGATTCAGCTAACAAAGAATCCCATCCTTCATCTCTCATATTTTGCAACCTTATCTTGCATACTTTAACTTGCTTCATTGCATTGACAATATCTTGATCTTTTTTCTGCAAAAGTATTGACAAATCATTTGTGATCCCCAAAATATTCTTCATCAAATATAAACTGAATGCAAACTCAAATGATTGCAAATAATCCATCAAGATATGTGCTTCAACTCTTTTATCTGGAACCAACCCGTCTTCCTCAATTGTTTCAAGTACATCAACCACGGTTGAATACATATCCATCAAATTCAAAATGGATCCATAATGTGACCCCCATCGTGTATCACCAGCCTTTTTGAGACTAGTTTCTTAGTTCAGTCCACGTCCACTTGGAAATTCACCATTATCCAATGCCTGAGCTAGTTTGGCAGATTGTGTCTCACGAACAAGATCTTGACGTTTGCAAGAAGCTCCGACCACAGTAATTATATTAGATATTAAGCTGAAGAACAAAGCAATATCAACATAATTTTTTGCAACAGCTACGAGAGTCAACTGAAGCTGATGAGCAAAACAATGAATATAATATGCCGCTTGATTTTCTCTCATAATTAAACTCTTAAGGCCATTGAATTCACCTCGCATATTACTCGCGCCATCATAACCTTGTCTTCGTACTCTAGACAAACTTAGATCATACTTCAAAAGTAAGTTCTCTATGGATGTTTTAAGTGACAAGGCTGTTGTTTCTGTAACATGAACAATTCCAAGAAATCTCTCCAAAATAAATCCCCTATTATCAACATAACGCAAAGCAAGGGCCATTTGTTCTTTACCGGATACATCTCGCGATTCATCCACCAATATTGAAAAAACATTATCACCAAGATCAGCCATGATAGCATTAGTGGTCTCAACTGCAGCGGCATTCACAATTTCCTTCTGAATGTCAGGCGATGTCAATTTGAGATTTTTCTTAATTCTTCCAACAACAACTTCATTAATGGCCTCATTGTGTTTAGCAAGAAAGTTCAAGAGTTCTATGAAATTTCCCTTATTGCTCGAATCTTCGGACTCATCATGACCACGAAAAGCTAAACCTTGACGCAATAAAAACCTGATGCAATCTATTGATGCTAGTAATTTGATACGATACTCTTTTTTGAGTTCATCACTTTGTTTCAAAAAAGCAAAATTAATGTGTTGGTTCCTATTCATCAAATCAAGACACTTTTTCAAAGCTTGACTGTGGACACTATTACAGTCACCAACATGAGTATCAAGTCTGTCTCTTTTATTCCAAGTTGTAAAACCAGTAGAAACAAAAGCATCTCCCCCAGCTTGTTTTCCAACATCAGACTTAAACAAGTAACAAGGTAGACAAAATACTGCATCTTCACTAATATTGTATTCTAACCAATTACCATATAGATCAAACCATTTAGGATTGAAACGACGCAAGCGACCACCAATATTTCTTTGAGGAAAATCATGTTTACGGGGTTGACAAGGACCTTTCACCAGATATGCCCTTCTTATGTCATCTCGTTCATTTGCTTTATATTCTAATATCTTTTTCCGTAATCCAGGATCTGCCTGAAGCTTACTAGATTCGAACTGACTCTTCTTAAAAAATTGATCAACATCAGAAGAAGATTGTCCAATAGAGCTTGACGGTGTTGCTTCTTTTGACACTTTCGGTTTTTTGATAAGAAATTTTTCCATCGTTTATCTGTTTATATAAATCAACAAATATCAAATATATACTCTAAAAAATTAAAAAAAAAACAAGAGAAGAAAAATATATAACAAATACCTCTTTGTGTGTGCGTTTTCCTGTTTTTTCCAGGCGAGGGGTTGGCACCTGTAAGCTGCCAGGCGAGGCGTCGTCCAAAAGGCGGGTAGAGGCAAGCGACTTTCTCACTTTTTTCCTGGGCGAGGCGGTGAAAGGGTTAAATTAATGGGCTGACTTTTAATTATAAATTAATACTCAAATAAAAAAATAACACAGCAGCAACAGTAAGAACATTTTAATTGGGCCTTTTGTATATTAATTCTAAACTTAAATTAAAAAGGAACCATAAATCTTTGTGTAATTGGGCCTCTCTTTTAGATGAGATTATTTTTCAATATTGGACCCCATTATAATAGAATTTTTAAATTAATTGAGTGGGGTCCAAAAGAACTAAAACTCCATGTAATTATATTTTTTACCATACAAATATATATACTAATAGGAGTTTTTTGATTGGTGAGTGGGGTCATTGGACCCCACACCACACTATGTCCCTCCGCCCATGTACATATCAAAATTAAATAAAAATTAAACATGTTCCTAGTCATTGTTAAGTAATAAAAAGATATAACAATTTACACATTTGAGTAAATATTTGAAACATGTATCATTACATATCAAAATTAAATAAAGATTAAACATATTCCTAGTCATTGTTAAGTAATAAAAATATCCAATCAATGAACAAAATAATTAACTTCAAACTTTTAGAAAATATAAAAATATATATAAAAATCTACCTATATAGTTAGAACTTCGATCAAGATGTTAAATGGGCTAACAATTAAAACATATATAATTATATTTAAACGTGATAAATATACAAAAAATTACTTATATTTTATTTCATATATTCATAATTTTTATAAATATGCTTGCAAAAATAAATATGATAATTATGCTATAAGAGCTTAACGCGTGCTTGTTACTAGTTTATTTAAAAATATTACAAAGTCATTTAGATGATAAATTGCTAAAAATCGTCGGATAAAAGAATTATTGTTAACCCTATAAAAAATCATATTAATAATAAATTACTTACTTGAATCCCTCTGCAAAACATTCTCCCAATCCAAAACCCAAATCCTAAAACCAAACTAAGAAAAAAGGAAAGAAAAGCCGAAACTCAAAGCCTCTCAAACTTAATGTTTGCCAAACATTGTGTCAGCAGCAAACAAATCTCCAAGTTCATAAAAATCCGCAGAGAGCCTTTTTGTGTAACGTCACCTTAACACTGTGCTTTCTTCGAAAGAGCTTAAAATAAATTAAGGGCTTGGCAAAAATGAGTTCAAGGAACGAATCCAAGTTCGAGGCGACTGAAAACCCGGTAACCAATTTGAAATAGTGTTCAGCCAAGTTACGCATTATCAATTATCCTTTGTGCTTTTCTAGGAGATGGGTTTTGCCGCTCGTGTCGAAATTTGTTTGGTTCTTCAATTGCTTGATGAAATTAAGTTTTATAGAAAGCAATTATTAAATTTCTCTGAGAGGGTTTCGATCTTCAATTTGATTTTCGTTCAGGTTGAAGCCGCTCTAGACATATCCGGCAGAGAATTTGTTGGGCAGTTAGCTGATAACAATGATCGACACAGTGGGACATGGTTTGAGTTTGATTAATGGGACTCTTGTATATTAGAAATATTCTGTTATTAGTTCTAAGTTGGGTGGATAAAGCTGTTTCCTTTCTTTCTCATTCAGTTATTTGTAAAATTGCAATTATTTATGAGGTCTAGAAAATTTTATATGAGCATAAATGTGGGAGACAAACCTCTTTTGTTTGAGAGGGAAACATGATTGAACTTTCCAATTTTTCATGAGCATTAAGATTTATATGTTGATATTATCTTTTTTTTTTTTTTTTTTTTTTCTGAATATAATCTTGATATTTATCTTAGTTAATGAAAAGCTGACTTGCCTCTCCTGTGTTTTACCGCAGCTTGCTTTGTACAGAAGATGAAAAACTTATAATTGATAGCATAAGCTCAACAAATAAGCTGCTGAAGAAGAGATCATGCTCTAGCTTTCATTATGTTAAAATGATTGAGGAGTTTCAACATTATATTGATATGGTTAGTAATTAGTATCTATTTTCTGTACTTGCTCTGACAGTAAAATGGAGATATTTTTATTTGATTAATTGAGTTAATCTTGTCGAATTTATATGAGCTGAAAGCTATTTTTTGACTTATAACAATCTCTAGTTGTAGTGAACTTCGACATTGTTTTTGGAAAGTAAATTACATCTAACACCCCCTGGCATTTGATGTGTAAAACATCGATTTGAGGGGGTCTAGATGTAATTTACCCTTATTTATAATTCTCTTATTTCTAGCTGTATGTGAATTTTCAAGCTGAACCAAATGTGGGATTGCAGGTAAAAGAAATTGTGAGACCAGGTTGTTCTTCAGAAATGCTGAATGTGGCTTTGAGCTCAATGTCTGCCCTCGTAGAGACACTCGAGTTTATATCTTCAAAACAGTATAGACACGCCTCTCTTTGAGAAAAACGAGCCGCGAGAAGGAAGCTTTGCAAGAAAAGAAATTCTCTAAAATCGTGAGTTTATGGTAACTTCCATTGCTATTTCTTTCGAATGTTTCTATGATACTGCTGTGTAAGGGGGTGGAGGGGTCTGGATGGGGCAGTCATGCTTCTCAAGTCTATGTAGAGTTGTATTTCATAAATTCATATGTATTAACATTGTTCACAAACTTCTAAAATAATGAAATATGTTCTTCTTTTTCAAAAGAATTTATTCTCGCCCCTGCAAATAAATAAAAGTAATAATTACGAAAATCCCCCTGAGGTTTGCGTCGTTTACGAAAAACACCCTAACATCTTGAAAATTACAAAAAATACCCTGAATCTGGGATTTTCCATTAGTTTTAGAGTGTTTTTGGTAATGAAGATATTGAATAGCTGTTAAACAAGAGTTTAGAATAATATTGTTGGAACTTTGACCAGATGTCCATGAGACCAAGTTTTTTTTATCAAACATACACACCGTCAAAACTAAAGATTGATCACAACAATTTAAAACTAAACTCAACAAACAAATCCAGATCAACTTTAAGTAGACCTCCTATACGATACCCAAATAGATAGACATCCAACTTAAATTGGCATAGATTAACAAACCTAAAACACAAAAAAGAAAAAAAAAAAAAAATCCACAAGAAGAACACGAACACTTATACTCACGCACATACCACACACAGTACTTCACAGAAATAAACACACTCGTAACCAAAAAACTAAAATAACAAAACAAGACTACAATTATATCGTAACAAATTAATTATTTAAAAAAAAATTATGACTCAACAATTAAAGCATGCATATCTATTAATTAGATCAATCATAATTAGATTATTAAATACTATTAAATCAATTATACTGCAATACTAACTCTTCCTATATGAGTTTTCCCTCTAGCTACTGAGCCAAGAATCCACAACAAAAATTAGAACTTAGTAACCTAACAATTAACATTTTGTCATTATACAACAACTGTTCTTGAAAGTTGGTGACATATGTATAAAATATTTTCAGCTTATCAACTTGATGTTTCAAGATTAACAAATAAGATTAGTTTAATGTGACAATTAAATGATCGATGTGACTTAATGGTTTTATTACTATACTGGAATCTTTTGACTTTTCCCTTTCACATTTACTTGTTATCATTACTTGCAGACTCGTTGCTTGTTCTATTCTCATTTCTCTTGATTTTAATGTGGTTGTTCTTCAGTTGATTGTTTGTCGTATAATAACCATTCAGAAATTAAGAGAATAAACTCAACTATATATATTTTTGTTGTTGTTTGTGTGAGGAGAGACATCAGAGAGAGAGAGATCGGAGATCATATGGCTGCTTATGGTGCTGTGGTTTCTCTTTTGAATACTCTATCCAAATTCAACATCAATCCTAATGACCCACACCCACAAATCGCAGAGCTCCTTGAAGGTGTTGGTTCTTTGAAACGTTTTCTTGTGGATAACAGAGAGGTCAAAAGAGAATTTGAAATCCACATCAGAGATGCAATATATGAAGCTCAAGACATGCTCGACTCCCACATCTCGTCAACTCTCTTCCTTTCTCCATCAGAAGCTGAAATTTGCAACAAGAGCTTCTATGGAGACCTGGAGAGAGTAATGCAAAATATTAAATCGATTGCTGAAATGACAATGGAGGAGTTCAATCATCAGATTTTGGACCGAAAAATAAGCGCCTCGGTATGGAGAAGTTCAGATGAGATTAACTGCCTAAAGAGGTATCCAGTGGTTGGACGCGATAAAGACATAAATGAACTCAAGGATCGACTGATGAAGGGATCTGATGGGCTCGAAGTAGTCGAAATAGTTGGGATTGCTGGAATGGGTAAGTCTACTGTCGCTTATTGTCTTCTCCAGGATTTGTTGATTAATGAACACTTTGATGCTATTTGTTGGGTTAAGGTATCTCTTAAATACGACAAACATGATAAATTGTTAAATCTTCTAGCATCCCTAAAAATGTCGAGCTCTAAAACCCGTGAAGAGATAAATGAACCAGGTGTTGAATATCTACATAGTTGGAGCAATGAAATCCATCAGAAGACAAATGAGCAATTGGAGAAGCATATCTACAATTCTTTGAAGCATAAAAGATATCTCATTTTATTAGATGATATACGCGACGTTGCAGCCTGGAATGATTTTAAAGAGTTATTCCCAAATTATAGTAATGGAAGTCGAATCCTGCTAACAACTAGGAATGTGGATGTAGCACCATCTCGTCACCCTCATCTATTGAGTCGTCTAAGTGATGACGATACCATGGCTCTGCTTGAGAAGATAGTCTTTGATGGTGAATCGTGCCCTGCAAATCTTCTTGTTATTGCAAAGGATATTGTCCAAAGTTGCAGAGGACTTCCTCATGCAGTTCTCATTGTTGGAAAACTACTCGCTTGGGCCAACCCACTTACAGAGTACTGGGAGATAGTATTGTCTTCAATAGATACATGTGCGAGTTACGATGACCTCTTAGAAGAACTAGTATCTCTCACTTACGACCACTTGCCTCCACAATTAAGAGTATGCCTTCTCTATATGGCAATTTTCCCATACAATTATGCCGTCCCTTTGTTGAAGCTCATGGACCTATTTGCTGTTGAAGGATTTGTGGAAGAGAGTACAAATTATTCTAACTTTTTATTTGTTGCAGTGAATTGTCTTAATGAAATTAGTCGACGAGGTTTCCTTGTTGTATTATTAAATGATAGAGAACACTTGTTTGCATGTCTTAAAATATCTGAGGAAGTCTTTCATGATTTTCTGGTGAGAAAAGCTAGAGTGGAGAAGTTCTTCCTTGTAATAAGTAAGGATACAATTGATTATGGTTTCCTACAGGGTGACAGTTCATATAATCAACAACGCAGGTTGTGCATTCAACAGAACATCCACCGTTTCATCAAAGATTTGTCTGAGTGTAACTTGAATTCATCTGCTCGTAGTCTTATTTATTTTGGTCCAGAACCTCAATACCGAATACAAGCCTGGCCAGAAGATTTTAAGTTGCTCGAGGTACTGGATGCTCTCAAAATTGGCTTCTACACTTTCCCACCTGAATTTCTCAAGTTAGTTCAGTTGAAGTACCTTGCTTTCAGCTATAATAGACAACTCCCAGAAGCAGTGCACAATTTCCGAAAGCTTCAGGTCTTGATTGTTTCACAGTATCTCAATTTGAAGTGCTACGGAGTTCCGTCATATCTACCTATAGAGATTTGGAATTTGAAAGATCTGCTTCATCTACAGGTTGAAGGAAATGACCTACCTGAGCCTCCTTTTGGTTCTAATCTTCACCTAGAAAATCTTCGTTTTCTTTTCGATGTGAGTGCTCGCAGCTGTACTCGAACTATTCTTGAAAGAATCAAAAACATTTCGGTATTAGAAGTTCAAATTCAATCACCACCAGAGGAAGATGAATCATTAGGTTTCTTTAGTTATCTTGACATTCTAAATAAGCTTGTTACCTTTAAATGTGTTGTTATGTATCCTGATATTGGGCCACAAGTTCGTCCTTTCTCAGTTCCGGCTTTTCCTTCTGGACTTCTATTCTTAACTTTGAGTGGGTGTGGATTTCCATGGGAATATATGAGAGGGATTGCTGCATTGCCAAAGCTTGAATTTCTCAAATTGCAAAGGTATGCCTTCCAAGGCCCCGAGTGGGAAGTGAAGCAAAATGAATTTCCCAAGCTCACCCACCTATCGTTGGAAGACATGGATTTTGGGAACTGGACATTCTCCTCTAGCATCACAGGGTCCAGCTTCCCTATCCTGCGGTGTCTATTTGTTGGGCACTGTTACAAACTGCGACATATCCCTTCGGTATTTGCAGATTGCTTGACTCTTAAAATGCTAGAGGTGGTCGATTGCAGTACATCCGCCATGAATTCAGCTCTAAAAATAAAAGAGGAGATACTAATCGGAGGAAATCGTTCAACTCAATGTCACATCGATTCTTCACGGGATGATTAGAAGTACTTCAGAATCTTTGATACATCTTGGAAGCATTTCCAGATTTTAAGGTAACTTGCGTTTCCAGATTTTATGATTAATTACTTATGTGGGGTTTCAGTTATCAATTTATCTCTAATAGATAAGATGTTTACACATTATATTATATATCACATTTCCGATCATGGACATCTGCTTTGTAGTGATATACCGGCCAGTTGTGTTTGGTCTTGCTTTGTAATGGGACGATTAGAAATTCCAGAACCTCTGGATCATCTTGGAAGTATTTTCAGTTTTTTAAGGTAAATTACTTGCATCACTCTATTCAAATTTAACATAAATTTTGATAAATTAAATTGATTTATACTTGTATATTACTAAACTAAATTAAAATATATAGTTACTATTAATATCGATTAAATGACATAGCACACAGCTAGCTGACTCTATTGCATATTACTGAAATAATTTTTAAATCAGATGGCAGTCTATGATTATATGTTCTATATAGCGTAAGATTATTGCATTGTTGACATTGCCAAGTGCACTCACCTAAAGGAAAATATTAATAAATTAGAATTTGTTAAATAACAATTAACAGTTTGTCATTTTACAGCTAAGGATCTTGAAGTTGGTAGCAAACATATTGAAAATGTAAACGAAACTATATGTTGTCAGTAACATAATTTTAAGTTTTTACAGCGAGACACTTCATATAATCAGCAGCGCAGATTGTCCATTCAACAGAACATCCACCATTTCATCAAAGATATGTCTGAGTGTAACTTGAAATATTCATCTGCGCGTAGTCTTTATTATTGTGGTCCAGAACCTCAATACCGAATGAGAGGGAAAAATGCAAAATCGGGATACCAACTCCACTATACTAGCAATTTCGGGATATCAACATGTGCACTGGTAATTCCGGGACGAAATAACCAAAAAACTAGCATTTTCATGATTCCGGCGATCGGAAAGGCTAAACAACGTCGTTTTTTATCACATGTAATTCACGTGATTTCGCGAAACCATTTCCATACATTTATCGCTGACATGGCAAAACCACCATCGACACCTATGTATATTTGCTGCCATGTGTAATTAATTTTTTTTTTTAATATTTTTACATGTAAAATAAAAAGGAGGGAAAATTCCCTCTGAAATAATGATATACAATTTTTAATTAAATAAAAAATTAAAAAAAAATGAAAATTCGTAAATCGATTTTATTTCTCAAACTCTACCTGAAATTGGAAACCCTAGACCCATTTCTTCTGCCCGACTCTTAAGCTCAGCCATGAATTCTCACTCATCTTCAAGCTTCCAGCCGACTAAAAAGAAGGTTAAGCTATACTTGGAAGTGAAGTTTCCTCAAACCCCGAACTGTAAATGCGAGTGGTTAGCTTCGATTAGGGTTGTAGCGGACGTGAAGAGGGATAGCTACGGAATGTTGTACTACTGCTACCTTAGACCTGGTAAACCTTGTGGCTTTTTCCGGTGGGCTATTCCTGATAGAGCGACGTTGGAGATGCGTCAAGGCCTGGGCTCCAACAGTTCGTCTGTTGAAGATGATGTGGTCAGTGGAGATGAAGTTTTCTCTAGGTTGTCATCCCCCAGTAGACTTGATGATGAATCAGCAGCTGGTATGAAGAACTTACCTTGGTTTATTTGCGCGGCATTATTGGTTGTTGTTATTCTCTTAAAGCTTTGATAGTTGTAGTAGGTTATGTCCCTTGCTGTTGATTTAGGAGGATTTATGAATATGATCTTGTTTAATTACTACTTATCTAGCTTTTTGTCTACACTATGCTCTTGTATTTTGTACTGATGAAGCAATGATAGATTGTCTAGGATCTTAATGTTGATGTCAATGAATTGTTTATAAATATAGTTATGATGTCTTGCTAGTTGCAACTTAGTTTAGTTATTAACAATTAACCGAAAACACTTGTAGGATGATAGTATTTGATATTACGGAGCACATTCATGAGTTAATGATTAACTGAATAATAATGTGATTAAGACAGAATGATTAACACCCTAGAAAATAAGTAAATGATTAAGACAGTAATCTGATGTAGAACATTAAACAACCTAAATGATTTTAAGGGAAATTGCAGCCTGGCATATAGTGTAATATGCCTTGATGGAATTTAAGTAAATAGGATAACATTCTTGTAATGTGTGGGAATCATTTAGAAGTTAAGGACCCTTTTGGCATGTGGGTTGTATACTGGATCATCCAAGTTTGGTGATTCTCCCACAGGTAGGGTTAGTGATTCAATGTAGCTTCCATTCCTATTGCTTGCCCCCTCACCATCTACAGCAACTCTCATTGCTTTCATTAGTTCATATCCAGGGTATGAGCATAGTTGACCTTTGGGCCATTTTGGAGATTCTGAACCCTCTACCTCAGCCTTTGGCCAATTTTCATATATGTCTTCCCATGTCTGGTCTATGCTAAATACTCCATGTTCCTTGAAGTTTTTCCAGCTTGCTTGTTCCTTTTCTGTAAAAATTAAGTAAGTTAAATATTTTTAGTAGATTATATAAATTACAAGCATATCCCTGATATGAAATTAAATGATTCAAGATGGAAGTAAGTTGATTTAATAAAATGTCACTGCTTGCCATAATCCCCTTCAACAAGTTGCAACTCATTTTTTCCATTTGTGATCAAGCTTCTGCGATAGCTTCTGACACTTGAAGGCCCAAATATGCCTTGTAACTCATCCCACATATGCTCATTCCCATCTTTTAGATATGTATTAGCCAGTGGATAGTCCTATAGATAAGTAAGAAGAATTGGTTCATTCCTATAAAATTCATTGAATTGTTAAATAAAAAGTATAATAAAATGAAGATCTGAAATTTCTAAATATCACCTTGCATATTGATTCCCACACTTCTGGTCCAGCCTGCACTTGGTTTGTGGACTTGTTGTATTCAACTCCTTCATAATTTATGATTGAATTACAAGTGTTATACCTCTCCTCTAAGAATTTGAGTCTTTTTTGTATATATTCAATTCTGAGGTTGATCTTGTGTAAAGAGCCCATCTGCTTTGCCACCTGATCCAAGTGCCACAAGTCATTGATTGTTAGTGGCTTGTTGTAGCAGCAAGCTTGCAAGTCTAGATGCCTTATCAGACTCTCATCATATTCCACAGTCCACCTAGCATTGTAAATGGAGATGCCTGAGTGAACCATGATCACAACTCTGAATTAATTATTTACTCACTGGATTATATCTCCTAAATCTTAGTTGGTGATTTTGAAATGAAGTGATATTTATTTATAGGCCATATATCTTGAACTTCTTTTATTTTCATTTAATATTTTATTGATATAATACAAAAGTTTTTCCAGAAAAAAGAAATTATTTTGTGATATATCATGTCCTAGAAGTGCTTTTGTACAATCATGGCAACATATTTCATTGAGATTCCTTCCAAATCTTATTGTATTTAGCTTTGAAATATGTATATATACTATAGTTGATATGACTTACCACTGAAAGACCACTAAATCCAGGCGTGATATCTTTATCTTGTGCCCCCCCAAAAAAAGATTCTAGCTTATATCTGTCCTTTCCTCATTGAATAAAGTTGCAGCAGGTTGATTTATGTAAAGTGGTATGTATAAAGGCAAATAATATATAGCTGGAAAGCATGCACCAATACATAGACCCTGGCGTGTACCTTTTTTCCTGTACAAGAATCACAACCGCTGGAATTCATGCGAATTATGTATTGGGAATTATTAACCAAAGAATTGGAATGGTAATAAAGCTGGTGGAAGAGGATAGGTCAAATTTCACTGAATCGATGAATGGTTCAAAAACATTCTGCAGCATATTTAACTTAATTAATTTATTCATTAATAAAATAATAAACCTAATCTCCTATTTAAGTGCCATTATCTCAAACCGCTTCCTATTATCTTCTTATTAATAAGTAGAAAACAACAGTTAGGGTGAAAACCGAAGAATTTTTTTTTATCAAGAAATGGCAGGAGACGAAGGACGTGCTGCTTGATACGCTAGGATCATGAACAAGAGAATCCCCGAGTTTAGAGATGACGTCGAGAGGTTGTTCGTAAGTGTCTTGAAAAGTTTTTGCAAGCATCACGAAGTCGAAGATGAAGCTGTTATGGATAGGGTTGTGTACGAATTTACCAAAAACATGAGCAAGCGGATGAGAAAGCGGTATTGGGACTGTAGCGTCCCCTGAAGAAGGACCGCCACATCCGCACCGAAGCGAACTCCCGAGCTTCAGCGAGGAGCCTCAACTCAAAAATCCACTCCGGCAAACGCACTCAAGCAATAACCATCGGCAACAGCGACAACCATCCCAACAACAATCAAAACAATACAGAGATATGCGGAAGCAATTTAAAAGATAATCAAATAAATCCATAAACGCCTACGAGACTAACATAATATCAATTAAACATGTGCAATTCGAAATACAACAGAATAACAACACGTAGTGCCATCCATAGCTCAATTAGTCTATCTTGTACAATCCTAGATATCGTCAACTATCCCACATCAGGGGCACATAAGTACATAAAGTAAATAAATACAATAAACAAGACTCGACGGTTGTTGGGACCATTAACAAGACAAACCAAAAAGACTGAGCCTATCTAGACCTGCTGATGCCGACTGACAAGATAGGTGACGTCGCCACCTGTCTACCTGAAGCAAGAACCAAAATAGCAGGGGTGAGTATAAAGGATACTCAATAAGGGGATTTTGATCACAGTTCGTCATTTATCTTTTAAAACTAAAAGTGGTGAGTGTTGCCCGTTTTGAGAAAGAAGATAAATAACGAAATACAAGTTGTAAAACAATAACACAAGGCAACACTCGGTTCGGCTTGCTTGGAAAACACGAAAGGGTTGACGAACTGGATCCTTTAAAAACATTTGCACGTAATGTCAAGCTGATAAGTTGAAAGGGGTATTAGTAGAGTCACGAGGCCGTTACAAGTTCGAAAGGCATAATTCAATAAGTTAGAAACGATAAATAAATACGGCTCGTAATTCAACTAATTAATTGAATAATAAAGGAGGCTTAGGGTAGCAAGTACGAGTCACGCTTCCGGGTTTTATATATATAGGGAAATACATATGATAAATAAAGAAA
Organism: Verbena officinalis; assembly: GCA_958496215.1. Taxonomy (NCBI): domain Eukaryota; kingdom Viridiplantae; phylum Streptophyta; class Magnoliopsida; order Lamiales; family Verbenaceae; genus Verbena; species Verbena officinalis. The sequence goes on from OY292388.1 coordinate 6,274,240, forward strand.
CCGGAATGTGCTTTGACTTGTAACGAAAGCCGTAAAATAATTAGACAAGCAATAAATGTAATAAATCATGCAATAATGTGTCCCGGTGAGAACGGGCCCTCTCCTTATAACTCCCAATTGAAAATCATGCAAGCATATAGTCAAGTACTCCACCACCAACAATTGGTACCATCAGAATTTAAGGACACGCGATTAACACCACCGTATCAGAATTTAAGGAGATGCGATTAGCACCACCGTACAAAATGTAAGGAGACGCGGTTAGCACCACCGTTCGCATCAACTTAGGCTAGCCAACCTCCTAGCCGGCCCAAGTTAACACGCTAGAAGTATACATCGGGATTTGCCCTAAACGCTCGTCCCCAGGCTCACCTCCTGTATACTCCGGGGCCAAATCATTAATCAATCTATGGCTCGCTTTTGAAATCAATGATAGTTTGGGTGGCCAAAAGGCCATTTGAAAGTAGGAAATCGAGCTGTGGGAGGCCAAATGGGCCATTTGAGACAAGGTTATAATTGCGAGGTCCAGAGACCAAAGTTCGCATTTAAAACAAATGGGTTTTCCTTGCCTCTAGTTGAAAGTATTTAAAAAATTTTGGTTTGCTATCAAAACGGTTTAACTAAGCAGATAGAGAAATAGTAAAGGCAATACAACAAGTAATAAGAAAGCGGGATAGTGGTTTATTTCGCAAACCTAAGTAACTATGTTCTTACTCCAGTTGAAAACAATTTAAAACCTTTACCTGGCTCAACACGACAGTATGAAAGCAAGCGGTAGTCAAGTTTCTCCCTCGTTGGTCCCATCTGTAATACACATGGCCTAGAGGATGAAAAGAAGACAGACAATACTAAAAGCAAGACACAAGACAACAGATGACGCACGACAATTCATATAAACTCCACTTATGCTACAGGTGCAATATGGAAAGTCAGATAATTAAACATGTAAGGATATATAAAATAGGGAACAACATTTAAAGAAGTATTAATGCAATTATAATTAATGGGAGAACATTAGAAATTAAATATCAAAGACATGCTAAAACGCAATTAAGGCACGTAGGCATGCTTAAAATAATATAAGGACACTCTCTCGCGAATATGGGATCAAACGGATAAGGAACGGGAAAGGTGGGATAAAATCCCTAAACGAGAAAGGTGTCAATTGACGGTCAAATAGGGTCGGATAAATTGTAAATTATGAAGAATATCAAATCCCGAGGCTCGAGAAAGCTATAGGTGAAATCGGATTGATATTCGGAGGTCGTATGTGAAAAGTCAACATTTAAATGAGTAAGGTTGACCCACTTCCCAAAGTGCAAGAAAGGAAAAGGCTAGAAAATCCACTAAGTAGGTTGCACCGGCCAACGCACGGGCTTGGCAAGCCGGTGCAAGCACAAATAAAGGTGCACGGCCTTACGCACGGTCTTGAGCACGGTGCCAAGACCGTGCAGGTGCAAACAGGCCTGCGCACGGGTCTGTGCAAGGGCTCAAGCCCGTGCAGGTTGAAAAGGGCTGCGCACGGGCTCCTGCACGGTATTGATCAAGACCGTGCATTCGCCCGTGTGGATCTACTGAGCAGCAGACTCAGCAGATCGCGAAACCTCACACGTGAAAATCAACATATAAATTCATACATCTCCTAAATTCATACACGTGAGCTTGAATTTTCTGTTAATAAAGTTTTTCTTAGCGCTAAACTCTCTTCTCTGTTTCTGCGTTTCTCTTTTGTTCTTCTGCGCTTTTGCATAGTTTATCATGGTATCCAGAGCATCTACGCTCCTGGACTGATTTGCTCGATCTTTGATTCTCTGCTTCTAAGATCGATCTGTTCTTTCATTATTCTCATATTGAGAATCTGTACAATTTTGATTTGTTCATCAGATCTCTGTTTACCCAAATCTTACCCTAAAATCGTCGATTTCTGCAATCGAACACTGCTATCATGTCTACCGAAGGAAACGATTCTAAGATTCTCGTCACCGCTGCTGTGAACGAAACTGTAGTTATCCACAAAGATGATTCGCCGTCAATGCATCTGATTTCTGTTATTCTGGATGAGACGAACTACACCACATGGCGCCGATCTATGAAACTCGCTCTTCAAGCGAAGAAGAAAATTGGATACGTCAATGGAACGATCAAGAAACCTAAAGAAACCTCCAAAGAATATGAAGATTGGCTACAGGCCGATAGCTTGGTACGTATTTGGATCTTGAATTCCATATCTAAAAATTTGATTGAAGGATCTATGTATGGCAAGACTGCCACCAAACTTTGGGTAGATCTAGATTCCATGTATGGTCGAAAGAACGGACCACAGTTATACCACGTCAAAAGAGCACTCTGCTCCATTAGACAAGGAAATCAGACTCTCTCTGGCCACTACACCAAACTAAAATCACTTTGGGATGAGCTGATGTCTCTATATGATATACTGTGTTGCATAACTGGATCAGAATACAGAGTATCCAAATTCCTAATGAATATGCTTTTTGAAGACATGCTCTTCCAATTTCTGATGGGATTACACGAGTCTTATGACAATGCTAGATCTCAATTACTCATGATAGATCCTATACCTGACGCTACTAAGGCTTACTCTATGATCCTCACTCTTGAAAGCCAAAGATAGCAGTGTGCAAAAAAACTAAAAACTGAAAATCGAACTGAAAACCAACCGAATCGAACCGAAACCGACCGAACCGATTGATCTACCGGTTCGGTTTCGGTTCAAATATATTCCAGGTTTGGTTTTTTAGTTTTTTTGGTTCAAAACCGACGGTTAACCGAACCAAACCGGAACACCGGAATTATATAATCCGTCCGGTTTTCGGTTCGGTTAACCGGTTAAGAACCGAACCGATTCAAAAAAAAAAAACTAAACTAAATATATAGATGAGATTTCAATTTACAAACCTAGCGGCGCATTTCTTTTGCAAACCCTAAACCTACCCAGCGGCGCTCACCCCCCACCCTAATCTCTCTCCAATCTCCACTAACCTTGGAAGTTAATAAAATGGAGGCTAAAGGCTACACACAACATGGCACAGTTGATCGCCGCGGGCAACTGGTGCTCATCCATAAACCATAGAAGAAGGATTTCAAGAAGCAGATTTGACAATTCAAAATCTTTGAAAAGTTCGTACTTTGTACTCACCTTCTTGGATCTCTCTCTCTCTCTCTCTCTCTCTCTCTCTCTCATATGCGCAACTGGGTTTTGCAGCCACGGCAGTGTCTCCATCTTCGTGCCTGCTATTTCCAGATCTGAGCCTCACCTTTTCTATATCTGCAGTCCTTTATATTTATTAAGTTTCCATCTGTTCATTTTAATCTTTTTACTCGAATAAAAAAGTTAGCTGTTTTTCATTTTTTTTAATAATAAAAAAAAATTCGGTTATAACCGGAACCGAACCGAACTTGTAACGACCCGAATATTTAATTATATTATTAATATTTACGCGAATTCTTTCTTGTCTAATTTCTCGATCTATCCAATTGGATTAATTAATCTTGTGGAAAAGATTGATTTAACCTATCTTCTAAATAGCCTCGATTACTTAAATTACATAAATGCCCTTAAAAACCTAAATGACCATTTTACCCTTCTGAGATATTTTCCGAAATATCAACCTATCTCTCTCATTCTCTCATTTCAAAGAAGAAAGAAAGAAGAAAGAAGAAAGAAAGGAGAAAGAAGGAGAAGAAAGGAGAAAGATCTTCCCGACGCCCTACCGAGCTCGTTTCTCGCCCGATCGACGAGCCGTGAAAACCCGAACGACCCTCATTACATTATCTACCGGTAATCCTTTTACCCCGTTTCATTCCGTTCGTTAATTCTTGAGTTTTTTTCGTGATTTATATATAGAATTTTATATATTAGGATTTTAGTGTTTAGGAAGAATTACTTGACCATTTTACGTGATTCTCGTGTCTATATGTAGCTTATATGATATATATGATTATATGTGAAAATTAGGATGTTTTATGGTGTAGATTAGGAGATATATGAATTTATATTTTGATTTTCGCGTATGAGGTTCGCGATCTGCTGAGTCTGCTGCTCAGTAGATCCACACGGGCGAACGCACGGTCTTGAGCAAGACCGTGCAAGAGCCCGTGCGCTTCACTTTTCAGCCTGCACGGGCTTGAGCCCGTGCACAGGCCCGTGCGCATGGCCGTTTGCACCTGCACGGTCTTGGCACCGTGCTCAAGACCGTGCGGGAGGCCGTGCAACCCCTTTTGTGCTTGCACCGGCTTGCCAAGCCCGTGCGTAAGCCCGTGCGTTGGCCGGTGCAACATACTTAGTGTATTTTCCAGCCTTTTCCTTTCTTGCACTTCGGGAATTGGTCAACCCCACTCATTTAAATGTTGACTTTTCTCATACGACCTCCGAATATCAATCCGATTTCACTTATAGCTTCCTCGAGCCTTGGGATTTGATATTCTTCATAATTTACAATTTACCCGACCCTAATTGACCGTCAATTGACACCTTTGCTTGTTTAGGGATTTTATCCCATCTTTCCCGTTTCTTGTCCGATTAATCCTGTATTCGCGAGAGAACGTCCTTATATTATTTTAAGCATGTCTACGTGCCCTAATTGCGTTTAAGCATGCCTTTAGTATTTATTATTTACGTTCTTTCATTATTTAACATTTCATTAATATTCTTTAATTGTCGTACCGTAATTTATATGTTTAATTGATTTACTTTCCACATTGCACCTGTAGCATGAGTGATGTCTATGTGAATTGCCGTGCGTCGTCTGTTGTCTTGTGTCTTGCTTTTAGTATTGTCGGTCTTGTTTTCATCCTCTAGGCCCTGTGTATTACAGGTGGGTCCAACGAGGGAGAAACCTGACTACCGCTTGCTTTCATACTGTCTTGTCGAGCCAGGTAAGGGTTTTAAATTGTTTTCAACTGGAGTAAGAACATAGTTTATTTAGGCTTCGAAATAACTTATTCCCCGCCTTTTCTTATTGCTTGTTGTACTGTCTTTAATATTCCTTACATGCTTAGTCAAACCGTTTGGATAGCAAACCAAAATGATTTGAAATGCTTCCAACTAGAGACAAGTAACTTATTTGTTTTAAAAAGTAACTATTTGATCTCTGAGGCACTTATAAGTAACGTCGTTAGGGACATCCGTCAGTATGCTCCCGAAGCGTACGACGCTTATGAGTATTTCCTAGATCGTTACATCAACTTGTCTCAAAAGCACCTTTTGCCATTCATACTTAACTACTTGCATCATATTTTCGAACGGCCCTTTTGGCCGCTTTAACTATCATTGATTTCAAAAGCGAGCCATAGCCTGTTTTATGACTTGGGCCCGGAGTATACAAGAGGTGAGCCTGGGGACGTGCGTCTAGGGCAAATCCCGATGTATACTTCTAGCGTGTTAACTTGGGCCGGCTAGGAGGTTGGCTAGCCTAAGTTGATGCGAACGGTGGTGCTAATCGCGTCTCCTTAAACCCTGTACGGTGGTGCTGATCGCGTCTCCTTAAATCCTGATGGTGGTGCTAATCGCGTCTCCTTAAACCCTGTTTATGAATCTTGGTGATGGAGTACTTGCTTGCATGTTTTTCAATGGGGAGTGATAAGGAGAGGGCCCGTTCTCGCCGGGACACATTACTGCATGATTTATTGCATTTATTGCTTGTCTAATTGTTTTATGGCTTTCGTGACAAGTCGAAGCACATTCCGGTTTTCTTCAATTATCATATGTACTTCCCTATATATATATAAAACCCGGAAGTGTGACTCGTACTTGCTACCCTAAGTCCCCTTTATTACCCAACTAATATTCTTTCAATCGGCTTGATATTTCGTGCAAATGTTTTAAAGGATCCGGTTCGTCAACCTTTTGTGTTTTCAAATAAGCCAAACCCGAGTGTTGCTTTGTGTCATTTTACAACTTATATTTCGTATTCTTTCTCAAAACGGGCAACACTCACCACTTTTAGTTTTAAAAAGATAAATGACGAACTGTGACCAAAACCCCCTTACTGAGTATCCTTTATACTCACCCCTGCTATTTTGGTTCTTGCTTCAGGTAGACAGGTGGCGACGTCACCTATCTTGTCAGTCGGCATCAGCAGGTCTAGATAGGCTCAGTCTTTCTGGTTTGTCTTGTCAGTGGTCCCAACAACAGTCGAGTCTTGTTTATTGTATTTATTTACTTTATGTACTTATGTGCCCCTGCTGTGGGATAGTTGAAGATATCTAGGATTGCATAGGGAAGACTAGTTGAGCCATGGATGGCACTACGTGTTGTTATTATGTTATATTTCGATTTGCACATGTTTAATTGACTTTTATGGAATTCGTCTTGTTATTTAAATCGCTTCCGCTTTTCTCTGCTCTTCTCTGGTTGTTGTTGGGAGGTCGTTGCTGTTGCCGAAGGTTCTTGCTTGAGTGCCGTTCGCCGGAGTGGGTTTTTGGGTTGAGGCCCCTCGCCGAAGCTCGGGAATCTGTTTCGGTGCGGATGTGGCGGTCCTTCTTCAGGGGGCGCTACAGTCAGTGGTATCAGAGCCTAGGTTCCCAAAAGGAACCGAAGCTTTGTAATCGCGTCCTGTCTTGTCTCTTGTGTCTGCCCGTTTCGTGTCAATGAGACTTAGAGTTTCCAGTCACAGGTGCTTGAGAACTCCTTAGTATTGAAATTGTGATTGATCTTCTCTTGGAATGGCCAACCAACCGTTTGATCTCTTACAATTGTAGTACTGAGTTGGGATCGAATGCAAGTGGATGTGGAACTCGAGGTAGCGTCTGTCTTGTCTTGTCGTCTTGTCGTGTTCTGCTTGGGTCTTGTCGTGTCTAGGTCGTACGGCTATAGGATCGAGTTTTTCTTGTTCTGTGATTTGTTTCATGCTTAACTTGTCTACATGCTATCCGAATCATATATGTATGCTTTGATTAAATTTTTATATGCCTTACGTGACCATTCCATTAACCGAACATGCATCTTTTTCCTAGTTTATTGAGCGCAGGTACATAATGCCTCATCGAAGACCCCCTACCGCTCCCTTATCTCCGAATTCGATTGCAAGGGAGTTAGTGACAGCGATGAGACAGATTGCTGAGCAAGTGCATCAAGAGAGACAACGACAACAGCAGCATATACCTGCGAGACAAACCGAGGGTCAATCCCTGGATAGATTTCTGCACTACAACCCACCTTGCTTCGTGGGTGAACCAGATGACCTTAAAGCCGAGGCTTGGATAGCCGATCTGGAGCGAATCTTTCGAGTAATACACTGCGGTGACCCCGAGAGGGTCGAGTATGCCATCTTTCTCATGAGAGGACCAGCTGAGGATTGGTGGCGTTACATAGAACAGAGATGGATCGCTGAGAGAATTCCGTACACTTGGTCACGGTTCCTATCCGACTTCCGAGAGAAGTACGTGCCGCAGGTGGTACGTGACAGCCGAGAAAGAGAGTTCATGTCCCTCACCCAAGGAGCTCTCCCTGTTGCACAATACGAGGCACTTTTCAGCCGCCTCATCGTCTATGCTCCTCACATTGCATCTGACGATCGAAGAAGAGCGCGAAAGTTCATCGAGGGACTTCAGCCGGAGATCTTGGAAAGATTAGTAGGATTGGACATTCGAGTTTATCACGAGGCAGTTAACAGAGCTATGAGAGTGGAGTCCGATCTTCAAGAGTTGAGACGAGGTATTCCTCACATGAAAGGATCCTTTTTCAACGAGAAGGCAAGAAGAGAACCAGCCGGACCGAGCACTTCTCCGACATCGAGACCACACTACGAGATGCCAAAACCTACCGAACCTGAAGTGAACGAGGACCCCATTCCCTGCGAATATTGTGGGAAGACAAATCACGAGACTGCAAGGTGTAGGAGGAAACTGGGACGTTGCCTCAGATGTGGGAGTAGCAAGCATCGAGTTCAAGACTGCCCCGACTCAAGCAACCCTAGGGGAAGAAAAAGGGGATCCCGACCATGATACCGACTCGCAGAGGTACATTGCATTATTATAGCATTCATTCATAATATTTTGTTTCGAATGGTAATTGCTTTAAATATGTGTTAAGTGTTTTATAGAATTTACGTGCTTTAACTACTTTCAAAATTCACACTTGCACTGATTGAATGATTAGATGCTAAGATTTATGTGACCTCTGTGTGGATAGCGTGGAATTCGATAAATTCGTTATACGCTATTAGAGAGTGCTAAGGACAAGGAGTTCTTGGCCGACTAGGATCGATTCTGTTGCGAATACGTTATGCGGTTTTGGATGGCACCGACGTTGACAAATCGAGTCTGAAGAAGCATACTTCTAAAGGTATGTCTGAAGATGAATCAACTAGTGAAGAGGATAATGAATTATCTGACGATGATGATTATATGGGAGATAAGCCGACATCGGCTTCTGATGATGACGACTCTGATGTTTCGTATGAAGTCGAGCGAAGAAATGATGAAAATGATGGTTTAATGGAAGGCGGAGAGGAGAAATCATCAAATACCCTTGAAGATGAGAAAACACTCTGTAGAAAGAATAAGAAAGAGTGTGATCTTGAAGAGACAGATTGTGAGAAAGACGAGGAGTACAATAGGAGAAATGATGATGGCGTTACTTCCTGTAAAAGGAACTCTAATCAAGAAACAGGAGAAGGATGTGACAATTGTCATTGAGGATACGAAGAGTACAAGAATCAGTCGGAAGAACGAAATAGATAATGACAGTGATGAAGGACCTTACATTGGGATTTTCTTCTTCGGCGTTAGCCTCGTTTAGGGTTTTTGTAATTCTGTCTTTCGCTTGACTTTGAATTTTATGTGGAATGTTATTTGCATTTAAATATTTTGTTATGCATGATGTTTTATAATGTATTTTAATTGCTCCTAAATGTTCGTTTTTAATTCGCGTTATTAGAGCTCTTAGATTATGCTCCCCTTAACTAACCCCGAAGTCCGGAGGAGAATCTGAGGACAGATTCTTTTGAAGAGGGGAGTATTGTAACGACCCGAATATTTAATTATATTATTAATATTTACGCGAATTCTTTCTTGTCTAATTTCTCGATCTATCCAATTGGATTAATTAATCTTGTGGAAAAGATTGATTTAACCTATCTTCTAAATAGCCTCGATTACTTAAATTACATAAATGCCCTTAAAAACCTAAATGACCATTTTACCCTTCTGAGATATTTTCCTAAATATCAACCTATCTCTCTCATTCTCTCATTTCAAAGAAGAAAGAAAGAAGAAAGAAGAAAGAAAGGAGAAAGAAGGAGAAGAAAGGAGAAAGATCTTCCCGACGCCCTACCGAGCTCGTTTCTCGCCCGATCGACGAGCCGTGAAAACCCGAACGACCCTCATTACATTATCTACCGGTAATCCTTTTACCCCGTTTCATTCCGTTCGTTAATTCTTGAGTTTTTTTCGTGATTTATATATAGAATTTTATATATTAGGATTTTAGTGTTTAGGAAGAATTACTTGACCATTTTACGTGATTCTCGTGTCTATATGTAGCTTATATGATATATATGATTATATGTGAAAATTAGGATGTTTTATGGTGTAGATTAGGAGATATATGAATTTATATTTTGATTTTCGCGTATGAGGTTCGCGATCTGCTGAGTCTGCTGCTCAGTAGATCCACACGGGCGAACGCACGGTCTTGAGCAAGACCGTGCAAGAGCCCGTGCGCTTCACTTTTCAGCCTGCACGGGCTTGAGCCCGTGCACAGGCCCGTGCGCATGGCCGTTTGCACCTGCACGGTCTTGGCACCGTGCTCAAGACCGTGCGGGAGGCCGTGCAACCCCTTTTGTGCTTGCACCGGCTTGCCAAGCCCGTGCGTAAGCCCGTGCGTTGGCCGGTGCAACATACTTAGTGTATTTTCCAGCCTTTTCCTTTCTTGCACTTCGGGAATTGGTCAACCCCACTCATTTAAATGTTGACTTTTCTCATACGACCTCCGAATATCAATCCGATTTCACTTATAGCTTCCTCGAGCCTTGGGATTTGATATTCTTCATAATTTACAATTTACCCGACCCTAATTGACCGTCAATTGACACCTTTGCTTGTTTAGGGATTTTATCCCATCTTTCCCGTTTCTTGTCCGATTAATCCTGTATTCGCGAGAGAACGTCCTTATATTATTTTAAGCATGTCTACGTGCCCTAATTGCGTTTAAGCATGCCTTTAGTATTTATTATTTACGTTCTTTCATTATTTAACATTTCATTAATATTCTTTAATTGTCGTACCGTAATTTATATGTTTAATTGATTTACTTTCCACATTGCACCTGTAGCATGAGTGATGTCTATGTGAATTGCCGTGCGTCGTCTGTTGTCTTGTGTCTTGCTTTTAGTATTGTCGGTCTTGTTTTCATCCTCTAGGCCCTGTGTATTACAGGTGGGTCCAACGAGGGAGAAACCTGACTACCGCTTGCTTTCATACTGTCTTGTCGAGCCAGGTAAGGGTTTTAAATTGTTTTCAACTGGAGTAAGAACATAGTTTATTTAGGCTTCGAAATAACTTATTCCCTGCCTTTTCTTATTGCTTGTTGTACTGTCTTTAATATTCCTTACATGCTTAGTCAAACCGTTTGGATAGCAAACCAAAATGATTTGAAATGCTTCCAACTAGAGACAAGTAACTTATTTGTTTTAAAAAGTAACTATTTGATCTCTGAGGCACTTATAAGTAACGTCGTTAGGGACATCCGTCAGTATGCTCCCGAAGCGTACGACGCTTATGAGTATTTCCTAGATCGTTACATCAACTTGTCTCAAAAGCACCTTTTGCCATTCATACTTAACTACTTGCATCATATTTTCGAACGGCCCTTTTGGCCGCTTTAACTATCATTGATTTCAAAAGCGAGCCATAGCCTGTTTTATGACTTGGGCCCGGAGTATACAAGAGGTGAGCCTGGGGACGTGCGTCTAGGGCAAATCCCGATGTATACTTCTAGCGTGTTAACTTGGGCCGGCTAGGAGGTTGGCTAGCCTAAGTTGATGCGAACGGTGGTGCTAATCGCGTCTCCTTAAACCCTGTACGGTGGTGCTGATCGCGTCTCCTTAAATCCTGATGGTGGTGCTAATCGCGTCTCCTTAAACCCTGTTTATGAATCTTGGTGATGGAGTACTTGCTTGCATGTTTTTCAATGGGGAGTGATAAGGAGAGGGCCCGTTCTCGCCGGGACACATTACTGCATGATTTATTGCATTTATTGCTTGTCTAATTGTTTTATGGCTTTCGTGACAAGTCGAAGCACATTCCGGTTTTCTTCAATTATCATATGTACTTCCCTATATATATATAAAACCCGGAAGTGTGACTCGTACTTGCTACCCTAAGTCCCCTTTATTACCCAACTAATATTCTTTCAATCGGCTTGATATTTCGTGCAAATGTTTTAAAGGATCCGGTTCGTCAACCTTTTGTGTTTTCAAATAAGCCAAACCCGAGTGTTGCTTTGTGTCATTTTACAACTTATATTTCGTATTCTTTCTCAAAACGGGCAACACTCACCACTTTTAGTTTTAAAAAGATAAATGACGAACTGTGACCAAAACCCCCTTACTGAGTATCCTTTATACTCACCCCTGCTATTTTGGTTCTTGCTTCAGGTAGACAGGTGGCGACGTCACCTATCTTGTCAGTCGGCATCAGCAGGTCTAGATAGGCTCAGTCTTTCTGGTTTGTCTTGTCAGTGGTCCCAACAACAGTCGAGTCTTGTTTATTGTATTTATTTACTTTATGTACTTATGTGCCCCTGCTGTGGGATAGTTGAAGATATCTAGGATTGCATAGGGTAGACTAGTTGAGCCATGGATGGCACTACGTGTTGTTATTATGTTATATTTCGATTTGCACATGTTTAATTGACTTTTATGGAATTCGTCTTGTTATTTAAATCGCTTCCGCTTTTCTCTGCTCTTCTCTGGTTGTTGTTGGGAGGTCGTTGCTGTTGCCGAAGGTTCTTGCTTGAGTGCCGTTCGCCGGAGTGGGTTTTTGGGTTGAGGCCCCTCGCCGAAGCTCGGGAATCCGTTTCGGTGCGGATGTGGCGGTCCTTCTTCAGGGGGCGCTACAGAACTGTTGAGAAGCCGGTTTGGTTTCAGTTCTATATATTCAGAAATAATCGGTTCGGTTAACCGAACCAAATGGCCAGTTTGGTTCGGTTCTGAACCGATGAACAACCCTATCCAAAGAGGTGTCCACGTCGCTTTACAGGATTCGAATGACAATTTGGCAAGGACTGCAAGGAACAATAACTCCAAAAGGCCTGCACCTTCTGGAAGGGGCTATGGCCGAGGCAACTTCAAGAAGGCTGTCAATGAGAAGGATGACAGACACTGTGATGTCTGTAATATGGATCTGTCCAACTTAATACCATATTATTGCTCATTAATGTGTTATGCATTCCCTCATTTAAATATAATATATTATCAGTTAGTAAACTATTAGAAACTGATAATTGTGCCTTTTTGTTCTTCAAATCTTCCTGTGTATTGCAGGACCTGAACTCTAAGGATAACATTGCTTATGGAAAAGTTGTTGGATCTCTATATGTTTTAGATTCTACTAAGAATAAAACATCTCAAACTGTAGCTACTTGTTGTTTAGATGTAAATTCTCTTAGTAGAAGACAATTTAGTACTTTTTCATACAATCCTTTAGTAGCTAATTGTAATGAGACTGATAACAATCATTTTGCCATGTGGCATCATAGACTTGGGCACATTTCCAGTTCTACTTTATAGCACTTGCATTTTCTGAAGGATATTAAAAATAACTTGAATCTTCCCTGTGATACTTGCCAAAAGGGAAAGCAACACAGACTGCCATTTCGTACTAGTTCTATTCACACTTCTAAACCTTTTTATATGATTCACCTTGATTTATGGAGCCCATATAAGTAACCTACTTTTACCAATTGTCACTATTTTCTCACTATTGTTGATGATTTTACTAGGAGTTTATAGACTTTTTTACTGCCTAACAAACACCATACACCTAGCACACTTGAAAGATTTTTCAACCTTATTTTAACTCAATTTGAAAAGAAAGTTAAAGTAGTGAGAAGTGACAATGGAACTGAGTTCCTAAATCAACACTGTGCTAAGATTTTCAGTGAGAGGGGAATGATACATCAAACCTCTTGCTCTTACACACCCCAATAGAATGGGGTGGTAGAAATTAGACATAAAATTGTATTACAGATAGCAAGAGCTTTGATGTATCAATCCAATCTTCCCATACATTTTTGGGGAGATGCTATTTTGACAGCTACTTATATCATTAACAGGCTCCCCACTAGTATTCTCAATTGGAAAAGTCCCTTTGAGTTGCTCTTTAATACTTCTCCTGATTATGCCTCCATGAGATCTTTTGGATGTCTTTGTTATGCAATTGACACCACTCCTCACAAAGACAAAAGTTACTTTTGTATCCAGAGATGTAAAGTTTTATGAGCATATCTTCCCTTTTGTTGTCACTAATACTTTTAGTAAAAACACACATTCTCCTACATTTATCTTTCCTGATAGTACTGAACTCCGTTTCTCTACTTCTATTAACAATATTCATGCTAGTAATACTCTTTCTGCAGAAGCACATGAGCTTATAACACCAACACCACCAACTTCAAACTACATGACATATGGTGTGTCTACTTCTGACCATTCAGAAAATGCTTCTGAATAGGTAGTTGCTTCTCTTAGGGTAAGTACCAGAATTAGACAACCTTCTGTTCTTTTAATGGATTATGTTTGTTATTGTGCTTCTAATTTTACACCTAGTCCTGCTTCTAATGGTTTGGTTGATATTTCTACCTTTCCATATTCTGATTCTTATCTTGCTTTTATGAACAAAATTGCTGCAATACCTGAACCTATATCTTATAAGCAAGCAGTTCAATACCCTCAATGGGTTGATGCTATGAACTCTGAATTAACAGCTCCTGATGTTAACCACACTTGGACCCTTACAACACTTCTCCCTGGGAAGAAAGCTATAGGTTCCACATGGGTGTTCAAAGTTAAATTTAATTCTGATGGATCTATTGAGAGATATAAAGCTAGACAAGTCGCCAAAGGCTTTAATCAAACCTTTGGCATAAACTATTACGATTCTTTCTCTCCCACGGCTAAATTAGTGACAGTCAAGATTTTTCTTTCTGTTGCTACAGCCAAAAATTTCTTTATCCATCAGCTTGACATTAGTAATGCCTTCTTGTATGGCTATCTAGATGAGGAAGTGTATTTGCTTCCTCCTAATGGTTACACTAAAGCTAAACCAAGACAAGTGTGCAAGCTTACTAAGTCTCTATATGGCCTAAAGCAGGCCTCAAGACAATGAAATCTTGAATTTACCATGAAATTGATTTCTTATGGTTTTACCCAGTCTGAGTCAAATCACTGTCTTTTTACTTTATCTACTGATTCTTCCTTTCTTATGCTTGTTGTCTATGTAGATGATGTTCTACTTGCAGGCAACAATGAGTTTGAACTAACTAAGGTCAAGGATTACTTGCATAATACTTTCACTATTAAGGACCTTGGTCCTGCTAGATATTTTCTTGGGGTAGAGATCACTAGATGCCCTGCTGGTATGTTTATCTCTCAACAAAAATACATTAAAGATTTATTGCCTGATACTGGATTTACTCATTGTAAGAAGGTTTCTACACCTTTGCCTGCTGGTATTAAGCTATCTGATGAGGATGGTACTCCTTACTCTGATCCTTCTCAGTATAGAAGATTGGTTGGTAGACCTCTATCTCAATTTGACTTGGCCTGATCTCAGTTATGCAGTTCAGCAACTTAGTCAATATGTGAATTCTCCTACTATTATTCATTGGGAAGCTGCCTTACATGTTTTAAAATACTTGTCTTTTACTTATCATTCTACACTATTTTTCCCTGCACAATCCAATCTTTCTTTGACTGCTTTTTGTGATGCTGATTGGGCATCCTGTGAGTTAACTAGAAAGTCTATTACTGGGTTCTGCATTAAGTTGGGAGATGCTTTGATTTCCTGGAATCCAAGAAACAGCAAACTGTCAGTAAATCTTCTTGTGAATCTGAATATAGGTCTATGTCTGCTACTGTCTGTGAGTTGCTTTGGATTACATATATTCTCAAAGCATTGCATGTTCTTGTCTCTCTTCCTATCCCTTTTTGGTGTGATAATCAGTCTCCCGTCAATATTACTGAGAATCCATTTTCCATGAGAGGACAAAGCATTTGGAAATTGATTGTCATGTTGTCCAGAATAAATATAAAGAGGGCTTTCTCACTCCTCTTCATATTTCCACCATTGATAATGTTGCTGATTTATTCACAAAGTCTCTTGCAGGTCTACGCTTTCGGACTCTACTTTCCAAGCTTGGCTTCCAACTCTGTGAGAATCCACCTTGAGGGGGGCCTTGGAATATATTTTGTACTCCTCATTGTTTTATAGTTAGTTGATGTATTTTCTTATTAGTCAGTGCTTGTCGTTATTAACAGCATTAGTTATTAGTTTTTTTTTTTCTTTTAGCGCTTTTATTATTTGTTTTACGCTTTCTCCTTCAGGGTTGAACTCCCTTGGCTATAAATAGTCTGGCTTGTTCCCAATGGCTCCATGAGCTTTAATTTTCTGTTAAAGAAGTTTTTCTTAGCGTTAAACTCTCTTCTCTGTTTCTGCGCTTCTCTTTTGTTCTTCTGCACTTCTGCATAGTTTATCAGTATCGCTCCATTCAAATTTAATATAAATTGGTAAATTACTAAACTACAAATTATAGTTATTATTAAGTTTTATTTACATAATCTGAATATATTAGCTTAATTTCCTATAAGAATGAAGTTTTATTTACAAAATGTGTCACCTCTAACATTGCTAAAACTATTGCAGCAATGTTTACTTCAGAAATGGTAGTGAAACGTGGATGAAATAGTATGGTTCTGGAAGGAGATTCACTCTTTCATTTCGAGAAAGGGATTTTGATCTCCCTAATTTTATGTTTTCATGTTTTTTTTTTCTTTTTTTAACATAATTCGACCATTATCATTATAAGGAGTCGAATCCTAGATCTCCACATTGAGAGTAATATATGGTGGTTATTATTATTTTATGTTTTCATGTTTTATATATGTTGTAAACTTTGATATTCTAGTTTTTTTTTTTTTGAAGGAAAAACCCCTCAAAGAGGGGCAACTTAATTACTCAAATCAGCCAAAACAAAGTCAGAAGCATAAGAGGGAACATCACCCAAACCAACGTGAGCCGAAGCTGCATTTCTAGCTAAAATGTGAGCTACGCTATTAGCATCACGACGAAGGTAGTGGTCGCTCTTCCCTAGCAGGCGAAGTCAGGACTGGTCCGACACATTCAATTGCATAAAATTTCACAAAGTTGGCAATCTCCAATGGAGTCCGAACAATTCCCTCAAATTTGTGCTTATTACGAGCACCCCACAGAGCCCAAAGGAAGGTCAAAAAACGTCCACAACTCTCTGCATCAAGCTCACCCAGAACAACCTCAAGCCCCACAACAAAATCTTGACGAACAACCTCTACATGTGCCACAGTAAACTCCGAGAGGTCCCAAACAGTTCGAGCAACAGGGCAATCAAATAAATCATGATGCCTATCCTCCTCGACCATGTCGCATGAAGGGCAGCCTCCGGTGACCGAACAATGCCGGCAACGGAGGTGGAAACCGTAGGTAACTCGTCATGAGCCGCCCTCCATGTCATCATGCGAATTTTCAGAGCCGTCTTAAATCGCCAGATATGTGTCCAAAGCCTGCTTGGATTTGGGCCAGGCGGTGGTTCTTGGGCATGCGCAGCCAATTCTTGCACTAACTGATAAGCACTACGGACTAAAAATTGGCCATTCTTTGAAAAATGTCAAATAAATCGGTTCAGCCTCGGGGCTCGCCCAGGGGAATATTCAGAATGGCCTCCGCGTCATCAGGTCCAAAATCCCATTAACCAAGTCAGCATTCCAATTCAATCCATCTTCTGTCAACAACTCCGAAACCCATTGCACTTCCACCGGGTTACCTTCCACCGGCGACGGACGATAAGTGGGCGGCTGGGTGCTGCCAGATATGAATTGCCTCACCCGTACTGACCCGCCACCTCAAACCCGCTTCCACAATAAACCGAGCTTCCCAAAAGATGGCGACCTCCCCAACCGTGCCTCCAGAAAGTCCGAATTCGGAAAGTACCGCGCCTTATAAATCCTACTCAAAAGACTTTGCGGTTGTTGAATAATCCTCCAAGCCTGTTTTAATAGCATAGCAAGATTAAAACGTTTCAATTCTCAAAAGCCCAAGCCACCCGACTTCTTTTTTCTGCACAATTTGTCCCAGGCCATCAAATGTAACTTCTTGTTCCCCCTATTGTGCCACCAAAAATTACAAATAACCGAGTTCAGCTCCTTGAGAATGTAATCCGACAATAGAAAATAGCCCATAGTATACATCGGCATTGCCTGAAGCACAGCTTTCATCAAAATCTCTTTGCCAGTCGTCGAGAGGAACTTTTCGGAATATCCCTGAATTCGTTTCGTTAGATTTTCCCGGAGTGATGTAAAAATCGTCCCACGCGATCTACCAACCACCGACAGAAACCCAAGGTATAAATCAAGATGTTGGATGCTGTGAACACTGAATACAGTTGCCAGCTCACCCTGAACTGGTTCCGTCACATTCACACTAAATGTAATCATAGACTTTTCGAAGTTGACCACTTGACCCGAAACCAAAACCGATTTGATAGATGTCAAGGCGCCCAAAGAAGCTTTACCACAAACCAAGATATCATCCGCAAAGAGTAAGTGAGACACTCAGAGTGCGCCCGGGCACATGGCCACCCCCTCAAGATTGCCGCCAGCCTCCTCAACCTGGAGCAAGCAAGAAAAAACCTCTGCACAGAATAAAACAAATATGGGGACAAAGGATCCCCCTGTCGAAGCCCTCTTTTTAGAGTTAAACAACCAAACTCAGTACCATCCAGCAAAAACGAGTAGGACACAGTAGAAACACACATCATTATAAGTCGAATAAAAGGTGCGGGGAAACCGATCTTACCAAGCACTCTCTCGAGAAACTTCCACTCCACCATGTCATATGTCTTGCTCATATCCAATTTAAGAGTGAAATAACTATCTGTTCTAGAATTCTTACGTTTTATAAAATGATTTAGTTCGAAAGCAATCAGAATGTTATCCGTAATCAAACGATTTGAAATAAAGGACGACTGACTAGAGGATACAATGTGATCTAAAAGGGGTTTGATTCGGTTTGCTAAAACTTTTGAGGCTATCTTATAGATCACATTGCACAGACTAATCGGGCAGAATTGAGCTACGAGCTCAGGATTCCTGCACTTCGGAATCAGCACGATGTGGGTAAAATTAAGTTTTGCATCAAAATTTTCATTGTTCAAAAAATCAAGAACAAAAGAAGTAACGTCCCTGCCCACAATGTGCCAGTATATTTGGAAAAAGAAAGGCGGAAGCCCATCGGGCCCCAGAGATTTTAAAGGATACATCTGATTAATAGCTCGCTTTACCTCATCCGAAGTAAACTCCCGGGAAAGACTCTAATGCATAGACTCAGTAACTCGGTTCTCCATCCCTCGGAGCACAGCCAGCATTTCAGATTCCTCACAGACATCCGTTGAGAATAGATTGGAAAAGTAGTGCTCAATAATCCCTTGTCTCTCCGAATCTTTCGGGCATAGAATCCCCTTTTCGTTTCGAAGAGCATCAATCCGATTAGTTCTCGCTCTTTGAGAAGCCTTGGAATGGAAATTTTTTTTATTTCTATCGCCCTACTGAAGCCATTGAATTTTTGCCCTCTGCTTCGAACGTATCTCCTCCGCCTTAATCAGTTCCCCAAGTTGCGCCTTAACACTGGTCTCCTCAATTGCTATGAACTCATCAACCCAACCCTGGCGAATCTCGATCAGGCGTTGTTCAAGGCACTTAATTCGTCTAGCCTCGTCACCAAACTTATGTTTACTCCACCAGATCAGTCCCACTTTACACTGTTCTGCACTCCGAATGACCAAAGCGGCCAGTTGTCGCGGTATTGCCGATTCCCAATGATCCACCACTACGGTCTCACATTCATCCGACCGCGCCCAAGACGCTTCGAATCGAAAAGGATATTGCTTTCGCTTGATAGGGGAAGGACATGGAGTCGGGATAGTAATTATAGGGCAATGATCCGAGCACGTTGCCGCTAGATGTTGCACCACAGCCGTGGCAAAAAAGATCCCACCACCCACGGGTCGCTACACTCTGATCCAAGCGACATCTAACCAACTCTGGATTAGTCGAATTACACATCCAAGTGAAAGGAAATCCTTCGAAACCAAGATCAATCAGGCCAGCTTTTTGAAGACATTCCCGAAACGCGTTCATCATGGAAAACGGTCGCTCATTTCCCCCATCCGTTTCTTCGTTACTACAAATCTCATTGAAGTCTCCCAACACAAGCCAAGGGGCATCCGATTGTTCAGACAGCCGATCAATAAGTTCCCAAGACAAGCGTCTTCTCTGCCAGTCCGATTCGCCATAGAATACAGTAAAACGCCAAGGAGTGCCATTATCATCAGCAACCAGGACATCTATATGATTGCGCGAAGAACTATGTAACCCGACGGAAAGATCCTTATGCCAGAGCAATGCAAGGCCGCCACTAGAACCAATAGCATCAACTGAAAGACCATCAAAACCAAGTTGCACCTTCAGACGCTCAACGATAGCTGAATTACATCTCGTCTCACATAAGAAGATGATTGAGGGGTTATGATCCCTAATCAGGGATCTAATCACACGAACTCGCCAGGGACCCCTCAAGCCCTGATAGTTCCAGCTGATAGGACTCGTTGGTCTCGGTGGGGCTGCGATCCACCGGCCTCCACTGTTAAAAACATCAATTTATCGGACTCATGCAAAACCGAAACATCAGCTTGTTCGTGACGATTATTCAGTACTTGAAGATCACTAGCTTTTTTCCTGGACAACACCTTCAGATTGCAAATCCTATATTTGCGAATAGGACACGCGACTGGGTCGGGGAGGGAAATATTGAGGGTAAGAGGGTTGTTCTCCATGTCAGGAATGTGAAAGGGAAAGGGTGGGTAATTGTCAGGGGTAGTGGAACAGGATTGTCTAACTCTTCGATGTTTCGTGACTCGAGCTCCGGGATCTTGGACGAGTACGGTTGGCGGTGGTTTCCAATTGGGACGGGGTGATAAGGGAAGTATCAGTTATTTTGGTGATATGGATGGGAGGGTTATTTTGGAGTTGTACCGAAAGAGGGAGTATGGTGTTGAGACTAGGGTTAATGTTTCTTGGACGATTTGTAGTAGATATGGGAGTGACTGTCAGCGGATGGTCGGGAAAGGGTGTGATATCGCTATTAGGGTTAGGGTTAGAGATTGGCGTTTCCAGTGTAGAAGGTTGGATGAGAGGGTTTCTTCCGGCAGGTTGTAGGAGTCAAAGCGTATCATAGGGTCGTCGTCATCAGAGTGATAGAGTTCTTGGTGGTTGAGGGGAGAGGTTTGCGGGTGTTGATGTTGAGTATGGTTAGGGTTCCGGCGGGATGAGGGGTTCAGGGTTTCGGTATGGCGGTTCGAGGTTGGGTGGCTGGACGAGGCAGAGGTTGTAAGCCGGAATATGATCCCGACAACGAGATGGTGAGGAGCGGTGCCAATCGCTGTGATTGCCAGATCCAGAGGACTTCGTTAACTGTTCACCGGATCGATAAAGTTGGTCCGAGCCACTGCCTTGAATACGTCTGTCATTCAACATCCTACCCGGGGTTTCGCGGAGCCAGTCGCCGAACGGAGAATCTTCCTTTGGAACAGTAAAACCCTCGGCATATTTGGCCTTGCAGTTCTTTTCAACGTGATCACATAGCCCACATAGATAGCAAAAGTTCGACAATCTTTCGTAAGTAAACGTAACGAACAATTCTCTGCCGGACGGGCTTCGCAGCTTGATGAATCGAGGCAGTGGTTTAAGCATGTTAATCGAAACTCGCATTTGTATTGTGTCCGGGCGGGTGCGATTAGATCTGTCGAAGTCCGCCTCAACAAATTTTCTAATTTTATTGCCAATAAACTGCGCCATCTCTTTCGTCCTCCGATTGAAGGGAATCCTGTGAGCATGAATGTGAAAGTCACACCAGTCTAAGTTTGTGTCCCTAGGGTCTTCATCCTGTTCGAACGTCTGCATGATTATCGGATTTTTCTCAAAGCTCCATGGAGTGTTCTCAAGCACCCGTTGTCAGTCCAGTCTATGATTGAACGTAAGCAAAAACCGTTCTTCCCCATTTCGTTCCATCTCCATGCCCATGACCACATTGAAAACCCTCAACGTCGTACTAATAAAGTAATCAACTTGCACCGTGCGACGTGTAAAAACTCTACAAACCACCTTATGATCACTGCTGCTATCCGTCGTGCCCCAGGCATCTTCCGGCACATCAAAACCGTCGGCACTGTGTTCATCCAACGAGAGCACTCTTTTCATCCTATCTATCTCGCTGTCTATCTGATCGGAATCTGAAACCGGGATTATTAGCGCCAAAGTAACGAGCAACAGAGTCTCAGCCGGAGCAAACTTCTTCCGAGGTGACGCGAACCTGAAAAAACAGCAAACCCTAAATAAGTAAAAACGTAAGAGAAACAGGAACTATGATAGCGAAAAACTGAGGAGATGCGAGATGGAGAAGAAGGGACGGTGGACGATGGGCGGCAGGCGGGTGGCAGGGGAAGACTCCGTTGATTGTGGGGCAAGAAAAATCAAAGACTCCTAGGAGAGAGAATTAGGGCTCTCATGCGAGAGAAAAATTCTAGTGACATTAAAACCAGTTGAGCTAAATAATTGACATTAAAATTCTAGTTTGAATAATAAATCGTGTTTTTCCCTTAAAATAAAAATGACAACGGCTACATTGTTTGCTGGTGTTATATGTTATTCATAATTGAGGAAGATGAATGCAATAGTTCGTCCTTACTGTTTTTTATACATTGGATGATAATTTATGGGTTTTCATGCAATATTTTTTAGAATTTGAAGTGTTTTTTTATTAGAAAGTAACTGAATGCTTTTCATAACAAACTGGAAAATATAAATAAAACATTGAATTTGCAAGTATAATCTATGTATATTATAAAAGCATGAGTTTCTTCTGATGATTTAAGTTTGTCACTTTTCTTGTGATGACTAAAATACCCTTTAATAATATATATATTTTTAATAATAATAGGATTCTATAATTAAGTAGTTTAATAAAAATAGAATTCACTCAATAAAATTTATTTGAGAGTCCTACTTAAAACCTATGTTTATCTATAATTAAGTTTATTTAGTCAATAATTCTAATTTTCATAAATTAAAAAAAAAAAAAGATCTAGGTGATATCCCCATAGTCCCAAACTGTTGAAATGTTTAGGTTTGTCAAAAAAATTCAAATTCTGCACAAATAGTTCGATTCTTAAGGGGATATATAATTAAGTGATCTTTACCAACAAAAACAAGATATTCCATAAAAAAAAAAAACAAATAAATAATAGATATAAATAATGGACATAATATTAAATAAAAATTTCTAATTAAATTCTATTATAATTTGGTGGACATAAAATCAAATACAAATCCATCCCATTTCAAATCAATGAGGGTCTAGGTTCGATTCCTTGCAATGACAATGGTCAAATTATGTGCGTGTATTTTTTGTTAAAAAAAAATTCAAATCAAATTTCAAATTAAAATACCGAATGTAAGTCTACATACCCTATCAAAAAGGGCGCTAAAGGTATATATACAAAAGAGAGGAAAAACAAAAGAGAAAAATTATGAGATCGAATTTTTGAAAGAAAAAACGTACATAAAGAAGAGCTATGGTCTAAAATTACAAGTTAAACTAACATCATAGATTTTGAAATAAATTCATATATATGTATTGAGTTCTACTTATTAAAGTTAACATATATTTGATATTTTATTTTTATGTGACTATATTTTTTTTATTTTTTTTAGAACCGGCAAGCATCATGGAGTTTTTATCAGGTGTACTCCTCTTTTTATTCTGCCAAAAAAAACCAATCCAAACAATACAATACGAAGTCATGAACATAGTTAAACTTAAAAAGTATAGAAAATAAGAAATATTAAAATGTTAAGAGGAGAAGAGTGTAAATGGGCAGGATAGAGATACAAAATTAAGAAAGTAAAATTAACAAATATAACTTTAATAAATAATTTTTTGACAGTTAAAATTTTAAGTTAATCTAAAAGCAGTTACCAGCTTACTTAGAGGTCTGCAGGCTATGTTGTACGGACACAGACACGGACATGATACGACACGACACGGACATGGCGACACGGATTTTTAAAAATAATTAGGACACGACCCGGCTTCGACATGGAAATATAATATATTTAATAGATATATTTATAGCAATTAATATATGCAAAATATAAGCTGAGGAGTATTTTTGTAAGGGTTAATATATGCAAAATATAAGTTTAATATATGTAATCAGGACTCCCAATCTACCTCAACTGATCATCTTCTTCATCTTCTTGGTTGCTGCTGTTGCGAGAGGGAGTTAACAAAAAAAGGAGGAGAAATCACCTGCTGTCGCGAGAGGGAGTGAGCAGAGAATGGGTCGGGACTGAGATTAGGTTCTTTAATCTCTTCTTTTTATCAATTTTGCCCCAGATTCTTTAAAAATATCAAAACATATCAAATAGAACTTTCAAAAATTATAAAATATATCCCCGCCGTGTCCGATCCGTGTCGGACACTCCACTAGCCGTGTCCGATCCGTGTCGGATACTCCACCAGCCGTGTCCTACACAGTGTCCTTATTTAATTTTTTTTTTTTATTTCAGACACGTTTTTGGCGTGTCGGACACGTGTCGGACAAGTTTGTCACTTTTCTTGTGATGACTAAAATATGTAAACTGATTATATATAAATATTTAAATCTATAATTATATAGATAATAAACTGATTTAATAGTACTAGGATTCTATATTTGAAGTCCTACTTGATTAAAACCTCTTATTTATCTAATAATTCTGATTTTTTATTGATAATAAAATATATAGCCGAATAGAATTTATGCTACAAATTCTTTTACATGCTCTGTTACCTACTTTCCCATGCCTATGCATATATAATTATATAAATAATAATTTGATGTAATTACAATACTAGGATTCTATAGATGAGTAATTTAATAGGAATATGATAGCTCTATAAAATTTATTATAGAGTTCTACTTGGTTACAACCAATATTTATCTTTAAATCTATTTATCACACAATTCTAATTTTTCATAAATATAGAAATTAAAAATCTAGCCGACCATAGAATAGTAAAAAAAAAAATTGAAAATCAGAGAGAAATTTGAGTTTGTCGACCAAATAAATTACAAATATATATAAATATATTAAATATATTACAAACATATTTAAATTGTGAAAACATGAAGAAAAATATAGTAAAATTAAATAATAACACACCAAAATAAAAGTTTAACCAAAATTAATTATTATAAAGAAAGATATTTTATTAAATAGTATAGATAGTACATATGACAAATAAGAAATTAAGATAACAATAATTAATAAGATTTGGCGTCCCTTAAGCAATCTCGCTTCCCTTAAGCGATCTGCGAGATCGCTTAAGGCAAGCGAGATCGCTTTTTAACAGTTTCGCCCCCCCAATATGTTAAAAAGCGATCTCGCTTCCCTTAAGCGATCTGCGAGATGAAGAAGAAGAAGAAGTTCTCTCTCTCTTGAAGCATGCAGGAAGCGATGAAGAAGAAGAAAAATTTCTCTTTTTTTTTTTCTCAAGCGACTAAGCGATCGCTCATGGGGGTAGGACTTTTTCTTCTGCGTTTTTGTTTTCTTAATTTCAGTTTAACGCTTTTTTAACTATTTTTTTATTTAATAATAGTATAATTATTATTATTTAAAGATTAATCTAAAAAAAATGAAAAATAAATTGAGGGTTATTTGTTTAAATGGAAACTTGAGGGGTCACTCAAACAAATTTTCTCAATCCCTCCGCAAAACATGGGAGAGTTTATTAAACAACCCATTTAAGTTTCTATTTAATTAAATAACCCTCAAGTTTGGAACTCTTTAATAGATAACCCCTTTTACTAATTAACATGAATAATAATATTAATAACTTATCTAATTAAGAAAAATAGTTTACCCACCTTTAAAAATGTAATTTTAACCCCAAAACTTATAAATACTACAAATCAAACCCAAAAATATTACAAACCCTAATTTCTCATCCCAATTTGACGAATTTTTATCCTCCCTTCTTCACCTTCCTTCATTTTTCTTGCATTTTCTCCACGTAGAAGACATCATTTCAAGGTATTTGACCACTTCTTCTTCTCTTTTGCAAACATTCTTCCAAATACTTCTATATTGAAATCCTACATTATCAAAAGAAGTTTTGTGGTCCAAGATAAAATATATTTAATAACCATATTAAGGAGGATTTCCACAAAAGTTGAACTAGAAAGTTGAAGGTAAGAACTATTTTGTACCCATATCAAATATATATCTAGGTGGGAAGATGGGTAATGAGATTTTGATGATTTTTCGCGAAATTTTTTTTCTGTTCTGCTCGTAAGCGATTTCGCGACCCATAAGCGATATGGGACGCGAGATCGCTTATTAACAGTCCGCACGTTTAGCGCTTTGAAAAAGCGATCTCGCATCCCTTAAGAGATCGCTGAAGGGTCGCGAGATCGCTTATTAATTTAGCGCTAAATTAATAAGCAATCTCGCGACCCTTAAGCGATCTCTGAGATCGCTTAAGGGACGTGAGATCGCTTTTTAACAGATTTCGCATCCAATAAGACCTCTCTTTTAGCAATCACAATAAGCACTTCTAACAAGGATATTTAAGCACTTCTATATACAAAATTACACTATAATTCTTTTTAAATTCAAATTTATAATTTTCTAAGCAATTTACTGATATTCTTTTTTTTTTATAATGCAGATATTTAATTGCATCAATGAAAGCATTTATTGTAGGTGTTGTATATGGCGAGTGGGTGGAGAAAGAAAGTGGTTGTGAGTGGTATGAAAAAGGTAATGTAACTACACCACTTCTTTTGAGTACAGATACTACTTATGAGATGTTTATTGATGAAATTATCAAAAAGAGCGAGCTGAGTTGCTTACCTACTCATGTACATGTGAAGTATATTATAACAAGTGCACCTCCGAACGAAAAAATACATCCTACTGAAATAAAGTCGGATGAAGATCTAATGATGTACAAAAGTGATGTTGGTTGTGGTGGTTGGAGGCCCATTTTAAAAGTCTCTATATCTCATATTGGAGAGGACAATCAATTTGAATTACCAAAAATTTGTTCACCAAACGAGAATACAATATTTGATTTTCATTTCAATGGTGAAGATGAGACTATGGATATAAATGAGAACAATAAATTGGAAGAACTTAATGAAGAACAAAATAAGATTACGGATAAAGATAATAGTCTAACCGATCATCTACTTCTAGAGGATGGTGATGCCGATGAAGAAACTATGTTGAGTCGAGAAATGTTAGAGGGAAAAACAGGAGGTGAAGTTGGAAAAATTACATATCACACATTTGATGACGGATCGGATTTGTATGAAGGATATTTGTTCAATGACAAGATGCACGCGATAAGGAAGATAAAATTTGTTGCTGTGAAAGGAAAATTTGAGTTTGTAACAAAAAAATCTACAAAATCACTAATTGGATGTGCTTTCCCAAATTGCAAGTGGTGGATTCGATGTGTTAAGAACCCCGATTCAAGTAAATTTGTTATTAGAAAATACATTCGTGAGCACATATGTGGTTTGGAACATATTTGAGGTGAACATAGGCAAGCATCGGCTAATGTTATTGGAGAGTTCGTGAATCCTCTATTTGTAAATGGAAAAGGTCCTACATCCAGTGATTTGAAGCATTATGTGAAAACACACTTGGGATGTACTGTGAGTTATTGGAAATGTTGGAAAGGGAGACAATATGCAAAAGATTTTGTGAGAGGAACACCAGAACATGGGTTCGCAGTTTTTGAAGCATATCGTCATATTTTAGAGTTGACAAATCAAGGAACCAAGCAGATTTAGCGGTTGATAAAGAAAATAGATTTCTTTATTTTTTCGTAGCTTTTGGACCGTGCATAAGGGGGTTTGCGTTAACGAGGAAAATTGTAGCCCTTGATGGTTGTTTTTTAAGTGGAAAGTTTGGTGGTACATTGTTTGTTGCCACTGCACAAGACGGTGAGAACCATATATATTCTATTGCATGGGCAGTAGTTGACTCTGAGAATGACAAATCATGGGGGTGGGTTTTGAAATATTTGCAAGATATAGTTCCTGACAGTGATGAGTTATGCATAATATCCGGCAGGACCCAGTCTATAAAGAATTCAATTGCAAAAGTTTACCCCATGGTGCATCATGGGTATTGCATGAGGCACCTCGGAGAGAACTTAAAGACAAAATTCAAGCGTGGTGAAATTATTCGCCCCCTATTATTCGGCAGCCCAAGCTTATACACTTGATGACTTTCATGAGCATTTTTAAAAAAAAATTCATGTATAATATCTAGAACATCAAACCAACATGCTACATAATTTTAGCACGGATCGAAAACAAAGCGGCCGACTATCTTGAGCATGATGTTGGATTCCACCGATGGAGTAGAGCTCATTCTCCTGCAAACAGGTTTAACATTATGACAACCAACATAGCTGAGTCTATTAATGCAAGGATTTTAATAGAAAAAGAATTTCCAATTACCGCTCTTTTTGATGCAATACAAAGAATACTTTCTACGTGGTTTTATGAGCGTCGTATGGAAATGGTTGATTGCACAACGATATTAGTTCCATCCAAAGAAAGCCTATTGCGCAAAAATTTGGAACTTTCCAATGTACTTGTGGCAAGTCCAATTAATGTGCATGAATTCATTGGGCGCGGTCAGGATGTTGTTGTAGATCTTAATAAAAAGGAATGCAGCTGTAGAGTTTTTAATGTTGACAAGATTCCATGTTCTAATGCACTAGCTGCTATTAGAGATAAAAAAACTACCGGATTTCGGTAGGAGAATCTACACATTTTGCTCTCCTACCTATAAAACTAAAAGTTTCTTGCATGCTTATGTAGAAAATATATATCCTACTCCAGCAGAGGAACAATGGGAGGTACCCGAATCAGTGGCAAATATCATTATTTATCCGCCAAAAATAAAGGTATCAAGGGGCAGAAAAAGAGTTAAGAGGATTCCTTCCGCTTGTGAGGGCAACAAAAAGAAAAACATGTGCTCGAAGTGTAAGCAACCGGGTCACAAGAAGCGTACTTGCAACCAACCACCTCTTTCCAAATGACCAAATTTATATTTTCAAATTGTGTACAATTTATATTTTTCAAACGGTGTACAATTTATATTTTCAAATTGTGTACAATTTATATTTTTGGATTGTACTAGTCTACTTTAATTATTTTACACGAATTTCTTCTATTTTAATTTATTAATTTGATTTTTCAAAGCGCATAATTTAGAATCTGTTAAAAAGCGATCTTGCTCCCCTTAAGCGATCTCAGAGATCGCTTTTTCAAAGCGCATAATTTAGAATCTGTTAAAAAGCGATCTCACTCCCCTTAAGCGATCTCAGAGATCGTTTTTTCAAAGCGCATAATTTAGAATCTGTTAAAAAGCGATCTCGCTTCCCTTAAGCGATCTCTGAGATCGCTTAAAGGAAGCGAGATCGCTTTTTAACAACGCATAAATTGCGCACTTTTAATAAGCGATCTCGCGTCTCATAAGCGATCTCTTAGATCGCTTTTAGATCGCTTAAGGGAAGCGAGATCGCTTTTTAACAACGCATAAATTGCGCACTTTTAATAAGCGATCTCGCGTCTCATAAGCGATCTCTTAGATCGCTTTTATACAAAAATCAAATTAATAAATTAAAATAGAAGAAATTCAGATGGTAACGTGTTAATTTCGTGTAGTTCAGATGGTAAAGTGTACGAAATATTAGTTTGGATAGCAAACTCAAAAACGCTGATAGTTTGGATGAGAAAAAATTAATATCGCTTCATTTTTTATGCTTATTTGAGTGAAAACCATTTTCTTAACAATTAGAATGAAATGAGAAAAAATTAGTCACAAATTAAACATTTCATAACAATCATCACTTTCCTAGGCATAAAATTTCAAGTTTTTGGTCATTTTTTAAAATAATAAAGTAATCAATAATATAATAAAATAACTTATTCCCTTCCCATGCATCGGAGAAAAACAATACGAGTTGCATCTTTAAAAAAAGTCAAACCCATAAACCCATAAACTAATACGAAATTATTGCTACAAAGTTAGTTTTTAAGAAAATTTAATTTAAAGTAAATTGTGAAAAGCAGAAAGTTGAAGACATTCGACTAGGTTCTATTTTTAAAAACAATCTCAAACCTCATATATAATTTGATTGACAAAAGTCTTGTTCTACAAAATACAATTCATATAATGTTCCATTAAACCATTAGTTGCAATCTCATAATAAAATATTTCCCAAGTGTGTTTGACAAAATAAAGAAATTGTTCTAACTATTTACACACTACTTTAGTAAATTCATATACTATAATATAGATTAATCCGATAAACTTGATTCATGTTGAATACTCGTGCACTAATTTTGGATTACCATATTTGAGAGAATTTTTACTAAAATAATCTTTAATTCATCTAATTCGTGCTTTTATTTTTCAAATTTTGAGTTTGAGATCCAAAATAATCACGAATTTCTTCTATTTTAATTTATTAATTTGATTTTTGTATAAAAGCGATTTGGCTTGCCTTAAGCGATCTCAGAGATCGCTTTTTAACATATTGGGGGACGAAACTGTTAAAAAGCGATCTTGCTTGCCTTAAGCGATCTCGCACAGATCGCTTAAGGCAAGCGAGATCGCTTTTTAACAGTTTCGGCCCCCCAATATGTTAAAAAGCAATCTCGCTTCCCTTAAGCGATCTACGAGATCGCTTAAGGCAAGCGAGATCGCTTTTTAACAGTTTCGCCCCCCAATATGTTAATAAACGATCTCGCTTCCCTTAAGCGATCTCTGAGATCGCTTAAGGGTCGCGAGATCGCTTATTAACAGATTTCGCATCAAAAATCACAAAAACACACTATATACGAAATATTTAAGCATTTCTATATACATATTACAAAATATACAACGTGTACATATACAAAATACACAAAATATACAAAATATACAACGTGTACATATACAAAATACACAAAATATATAAAATCACACTATTTATTTTTTACATGCACTTCTTCTTGAAAGACCTCTATAGCTAGAGCCTCTCAGAAGTATGGAATCGTGGAGTCGTTAAGTAAATCAATGGGAGTCTTAATCATATGGAATTCCACGAATTTAAGTGCATACATCCCACAATCTCCACTGCAATTTAAAAACAACGAAAGTATAAAACACTATAATTTAGAAAATTAATAAAACAAAAGGATAGTTTAAGGCACTAACCCATGTGAATTTGAGGGTAAGTTGTCAACGAACTCGTATTTCCACCGCCGGTCAAATATTTCCGATTTCAAATGAGAAAACTGGCCAAAAGCCTTTAGTAGCTTCGGAAATAGCACGGACGGTGCCCACATTACCCGATCTAAAGCCTTTTTTCTATAGCAAGTTCTATTGCAATCGAGAAGTTCAATTCTCCCCTCATCAAGAAACCACACAATAGTAATCCAATGCATATCTGCAATATTTAATATACCGTAAACCTTTTGAACTTCATGCCAATTTCGTCCGTTATATGGTCTATTTCCTTCAAAATATTCATCAAATGTATCATTATATGGAGACCCAAGGAGAAGCTTCTCAACTTCTACCATACTCATAGTATGCCCTTGTTTGACGTTTTTCTTCGCTTTTATTTCTGGATTACTTTGCTTCAGTTTCCAAAGGCGTTGAACTTCTCTATCAAGAACTTGCTCAAAATAAGCATCGAGGACTGCACAATGTTGATCATAAAGTTGAGGAAGACGACTTTGTTTATACCTTATGAGAGCTAGTTCTTCCTGCAGGTGCTGCATTAAAAAGTATTACTGATAAGTATATATAAAAGTATTATATAATGTATAAATATATTGAAATATATACATATACTTACAGAATCCTCAAACCAAGCTCCTACATTCAATATCTGATCAAAAAAGTGATGCAAATACTCCCCATGAAAACATTTCGCCCACTTCGACTTGTCTTTTCCATTGTACCAATGGTAAAATGATCTCTTCTTTTCTTCGGAAATAGACATTGAAATATTCAGGGGTTCCACTTTTTTGTCATCAATCTTTGTTTTTTTCTTGGCTCCATCTGCAGTGTATGGAGATGTTAAGTAATGACTTCTTTTTCTTTCTCTTTCTGGTCGTTCTTCAACATTTTGTTGAATGAAGTCATCTTTCTTCTCCAACTCTTCTTTTGTTCGAAGACTCTCAATATCTTTCCTCAACTCTCCCAACTCAACAACCGCAAAATCCACTCTCTTGCTCAACTCTCCCAACCCTTCCACCACAAAATCAACTTTCTGGTTGAACATCTTTTGTTCTTTGATTATGGTGTTCAGTAATTCCACTATTTGAGAATCAGGAGCAGAAGAGGGTGGTGGTGGTGGTGTGCTTTTCAACTCTCCTCCACATTCTGGCGCAGAAGAAGGCAATGCTAGTAGAGTTATGGCGTCTTTAATTCCAAATGCATCCTCATCAGGCGAGACAATTAGATTAGTCAGCTTTGTGACACCTTCCAATGTCTTCTTCAATCGATCAATATTCTCATCCGAAGCATCCTTAAGCTCTTCAAATGATAATATATATTGTTATCTCATTTCACGTTTAGAAGGAATTAAAAATGGATGCACAACCACCTAAAATTAGATTTAGACATATTAGTTAGGCAATAACATAAAAATATTATTGAAACTTACAAGTATCAAAACCATTGTTTGCAATCTAACCTCGTTTAATTTTAGGAGTGATTCAAGCATGTCGTAATCCCATTTTGCAGCTCTCTTCAAATGATATTGTAACATTCTCGGAATTGGCCGTAATGAATCTTTATTTGATAGAATAAGCCCATCTCCGAGTCTTGCAAAAAGGGGAATAGCTTCATACGCCCACACCTAAATGCATGTAAACAAATTATATTATAATTTATAACAACATATAAACGAATCAGGAATGAAAAAAATAACATGAAATTATTATTACCATAAATGCCCATGGAAAGCCTTGGAGGTTGAACTTTTGCTAAGTTTTATTTCCTTGCAACTCCTTATATGCTTTCTTCAAATTTCTAGTTTGGAGTGACTTGAGCGTAAGCTCGAATGACGTCTTACCCCACGGAAAGGAGTTGAAGTAATCAACATCATTCACAATCGAGATTCAAAGAGGTTCAACATTTTTGCTTCCATCCTTGGCCATAAGAACATAGTGTAGGAATAGTACAAGACAAATCTTCAACTTATCTCTTGTACCAAAAGCTTTGTCATTATTAAGCATGTCCTCTAAATCTTTACCCTTAACACCATTTCGTCCTCCTAAAATCTTCTCTAAAAAATCATTTGCGTTCTTTACGACCTTATTTTCGACATCCTTGCTAGGCGTAGGTCCGCAATTAAGGCGGGTGAGAAGGGCAAATTCTTTCATCCCAAAGCATAAAGGCTTATTGTCGACAATAAACCACATCTCCAAGTCCTTCCTACTTTGAATCGGATGGAGCAACAGGTAGTGACAAAGCAACCCCGCAAAGATCCAATCATTTGACAAGTCAATAAAATGACCAAAACAAGTCTTACGAAATAAACCCATAACCTTCGCATTCTGGTGGAGGTACGCTTTTATTTGAACAAATTTAGACCAAGACGATCTCACCGTATAATTTCCCGGAAAATACGCGGACTCGTCTATCACCATGCGTAGGTTAAAGTCGCATAGGTCGATTGACTTCGAATGTTCTGGAATGGAAAGCATGTCCCCGTCCTCCTCATTCTCCTACATATAAAGAAAAAAAAAATGAAGTCTCCATATTTCCACAAATATAGTAACTTTCATTTTCCCCACTTGTGGTTAAAGTCTTGCCAGAATCCATCAAATATAGCTAATCCAAATATTGATTAATGAATTGACACACACACAATGTCATCACTTAAATATGATCAAATTTAGAAATATAATAACATATGTTTATTCATAAATATAAGTGTAAATTATATTAAGTGATCGTTTCATTTCATAAGCGTATAAGAATGCAAGAACAATTTATACCATTTCGACAGCTATTTCTTCTTCATGATGAGGATTCTCCGGATCCTGTTCAGGAAAGAAAATAAATAATTTTAAGCGCAATCTGTTAATAAGCGATCTCGCGTCGCTTAAGCGATCTCAGAGATCGCTTATGGGACGCGAGATCGCTTTTCAAAGCGCTAAGGATGCGAAATCTGTTAAAAAATGATCTCGCTCTCCTTAAGCGATCTCAAAGATCGCTTAAGTGAAGCGAGATCGCTTTTTCAAAGCGCATAATTTAGAAACTGTTAAAAAGCGATCTCGCTCCCCTTAAGCGATCTCAGAGATCGCTTAAGGGAAGCGAGATCGCTTTTTCAAAGCGCATAGTTTAGAAACTATTAATAAGCGATCTCGCTCCCCTTATTTCTAGCTGTATGTGAATTTTCAAGCTGAACCAAATGTGGGATTGCAGGTAAAAGAAATTGTGAGACCAGGTTGTTCTTCAGAAACGCTGAATGTGGCTTTGAGCTCAATGTCTGCCCTCGTAGAGACACTCGATTTTATATCTTCAAAACAGTATAGACACACCTCTCTTTGAGAAAAACGAGCCACGAGAAGGAAGCTTTGCAAGAAAAGAAATTCTCTAAAATCGTGAGTTTATGGTAACTTCCATCGCTATTTCTTTCGACTGTATCTATGATACTGCTGTGCAAGGGGGTGGAGGGGTCTGGAAGGGGCAGTCATGCTTCTCAAGTCTATGTAGAGTTGTATTTCATAAATTCATATGTATTAACATTGTTCACAAACTTCTAAAATAATGAAATTTTTTCTTCTTTTTCAAAAGAATTTATTCGCCCCTGCAAATAAATAAAAGCAATAATTACGAAAATCCCCCTGAAGTTTGCGTCATTTACGAAAAATACCCTAACATATTGAAAATTACAAAAAATACCCTGAATCTGGAATTTTCCATTAGTTTTAGAGTGTTTTTGGTAATGAAGATATTGAATAGCTGTTAAACAAGAGTTTAGAATAATATTGTTGGAACTTTGACCAGATGTCCATGAGACCAAGTTTTTTTATCAAACATACGCACCGTCAAAGCTAAAGATCGATCACAACAATTTAAAACTAAACTCAACAAACAAATCCTGATCAACTTTAAGTAGACCTCCTACACGATACCCAAATAGATAGACATCCAACTTAAATTGGCATAAATTAACAAACCTAAAACACAAAAAAGAAAGAAAAAAAAATTCCACAAGAAGAACACGAACACTTATACTCACGCACATACCACACACAGTACTTCACAGAAATAAACACACTCGTAACCAAAAAAATAAAATAACAAAACAAGACTACGATTATATCATAACAAATTAATTATTTTTAAAAAAATTATGACTCAACAATTAAATCATGCGTATCTATTAATTAGATCAATCATAATTAGATTATTAAATACTATTAAATCAATTATACTGCAATACTAACTCTTCCTATATGAGTTTTCCCTCTAGCTACTGAGCCAAGAATCCACAACAAAAATTAGAACTTAGTAACCTAACAATTAACATTTTGTCATTATACAACAACTGTTCTTAAAAGTTGGTGACATATGTATAAAATATTTTCAGCTTATCAACTTGATGTTTCAAGATTAACAAATAAGATTAGTTTAATGCGACAATTAAGTGATCGATTTGACTTAATGGTTTTATTACTATACTGGAATCTTTTGACTTTTCCCTTTCACATTTACTTGTTATCGTTACTTGCAGACTCGTTGCTTGTTCTATTCTCATTTCTCTTGATTTTAATGTGGTTGTTTTTCAGTTGATTGTTTGTCGTATAATAACCATTCAGAAATTCAGAGAATAAACTCAACTATACATATTTTTGTTGTTGTTTGTGTGAGGAGAGACATCAGATAGAGAGGGATCGGAGATCATATATGGCTGCTTATGGTGCTGTGGTTTCTCTTTTGCATACTCTATCGAAACTCAACAGCAATCCTAATAACCCACACACACAAATCGCAGAGCTCCTTGAAGGTGTTGGTTCTTTGAAACGTTTTCTTGCGGATAACAGAGAGGTCAAAAGAGAATTTGAAATCCACATCAGAGATGCAATTTATGAAGCTCAAGACATGCTCGACTCCCACGACTTCTCGTCAACGCTCTTCTTTTCTCCATCAGAAGCTGAAATTTGCAACAAGAGCTTCTATGGAGACCTGGAGAGAGTAATACAAAATATTAAGTCAATTGCTGAAATGACCATGGAGGAGTTCAATCATCAGATTTCGGACCGAAAAATAAGCGCCTCGGTATGGAGAAGTTCAGATGAGATTGATTGCTTAAAGAGGTATCCAGTGGTTGGACGCGATAAAGACATAAATGAACTCAAGGATCGACTGATGAAGGGATCTGATGGGCTCGAAGTAGTCGAAATAGTTGGGATTGCTGGAATGGGTAAGTCTACTGTCGCTTATTGTCTTCTCCAGGATTTGTTGATTAATGAACACTTTGATGCTATTTGTTGGGTTAAGGTATCTCTTAAATACGACAAACACGATAAATTGCTAAATCTTCTAGCATCCCTAAAAAAGTCGAGCTCTAAAAACCATGAAGAGATAAATGAACCAGGTCTTGAATATCTACATAGTTGGAGCAATGAAATCCATCAGAAGACAAATGAGCAATTGGAGAAGCATATCTACAATTCTTTGAAGCATAAAAGATATCTCATTTTATTAGATGATATACGCGACGTTGCAGCCTGGAATGATTTTAAAGAGTTATTCCCAAATTATAGTAATGGAAGTCGAATCCTGCTAACAACTAGGAATGTGGATGTAGCACCATCTCGTCACCCTCATCTATTGAGTCGTCTAAGTGATGACGATACCATGGCTCTGCTTGAGGAGATAGTCTTTGATGGTGAATCGTGCCCTGCACATCTTCTTGTTATTGCAAAGGATATTGTCCAAAGTTGCAGAGGACTTCCTCATGCAGTTCTCATTGTTGGAAAACTACTCTCTTGTGCCAACCCAGTTACAGAGTACTGGGAGATAGTATTGTCTTCAATAGATACATGTGCGAGTTACGATGACCTCTTAGAAGCACTAGTATCTCTCACTTACGACCACTTGCCTCCACAAGTAAGAGTATGCCTTCTCTATATGGCAATTTTCCCATACAATTATGCCATCCCTTTGTTGAAGCTCCTGGTCCTATTTGCTGTTGAAGGATTTGTGGAAGAGGGTACAAATTATTCTGACTTTTTTTCTGTTGCAGTGAATTGTTATGAAGAAATTCACTTCCGAGGTTTCCTTGTTTTATTACTAAATGATAGAGAACTCTTGTTTGCATGTGTTAAAATATCTGAGGAAGTCTTTCATGATTTTCTTGTGAGAAAAGCTAAAACGGAGAAGTTCTTCCTTGTAATAAGTAAGGATACAATTGATTATGGTTTCCTACAGGGCGACACTTCATATAATCAACAACGCAGGTTGTGCATTCAACAGAACATCCACCGTTTCATCAAAGATTTGTCCGAGTGTAACTTGAATTCATCTGCTCGTAGTCTTATTTATTTTGGTCCAGAACCTCAATACCGAATACAAGCCTGGCCAGAAGATTTTAAGTTGCTCGAGGTACTGGATGCTCTCAAAATTGGCTTCTACACTTTCCCACCTGAATTTCTCAAGTTAGTTCAGTTGAAGTACCTTGCTTTCAGCTATAATAGACAACTCCCAGAAGCAGTGCACAATTTCCGAAAGCTTCAGGTCTTGATTGTTTCACAGTATCTCAATTTGAAGTGCTACGGAGGTCCATCATATCTACCTATAGAGATTTGGAATTTGAAAGATCTGCTTCATCTACAGGTTGAAGGAAATGACCTACCTGAGCCTCCTTTTGGTTCTAATCTTCACCTAGAAAATCTTCGTTTTCTTTTCGATGTGAGTGCTCGCAGCTGTACTCGAACTATTCTTGAAAGAATCAAAAACATTTCGGTATTAGAAGTTCAAATTCAATCACCACCAGAGGAAGATGACTCATTAGGTTTCCTTAGTTATCTTGACATTCTAAATAAGCTTGTTACCTTTAAATGTGTTGTTATGTATCCTGATATTGGGCCACAAGTTCGTCCTTTTTCAGTTCCGGCTTTTCCTTCTGGACTTATATTCTTAACTTTGAGTGGGTGTGGATTTCCTTGGGAATATATGAGAGCGATTGCTGCATTGCCGAACCTTGAATTTCTCAAATTGCAAAGGTATGCCTTCCAAGGCCCCGAGTGGGAAGTGAAGCAAAATGAATTTCCCGAGCTCACCCACCTATCGTTGGAAGACATGGATTTTGAGAACTGGACATTCTCCGTCTTGGAGTCCAACTTCCCCGTCTTGGAGTGCCTAATTGTTAGGCACTGTTACAAACTGCGACATATCCCTTCGGAATTTGCAGATTGCTGGACTATTAAAATGCTACAGGTGGTCGATTGCAGTACATCCGCCATGAATTCAGCTCTAAAAATAAAAAAGGAGATACTAATCCGAGGAAATCGTTCAACTCAATGTCACATCGATTCTTCACTGGATGATTAGAAGTACTTCAGAATCTTTGATTCATCTTGGAAGCATTTCCAGAGTTTAAGGTAACTTGCGTTTCCAGATTTTATGATTAATTACTTAAGTGGGGTTTCAGTTATCAATTTATCTCTAATAGATAAGATGTTTACACATTTCACTCATAAGACAAATAATAACAATATGTATCACTCTATTCAAATTTAATATAAATTGGTAAATTATTAAACTACAAAATATAGTTATTATTAAGTTTTATTTACATAATCTTAATATATTAGCTTAATTTTCTATAACTATGAAGTTTTATTTACAAAATGTATCACCTCTAACAATATATTGCTGAAACTATTGCAGCAATTAATGTTTGCTTCAGAAATGGCAGCGAAACGTGGATGACATAGTTTTATGTTTTCATGTTTTATGTTGTAAACTTTGATATTCTAGTTTGAAAAGAAAATCGTGTTTCGTTTAAAATAAATGTGGTTTCATGTTCTATGTTTAAACTTTGGTATTCTAGTTTGAATAATAAATCGTGTTTATCCCGTAAAATAAAAATGACAACGGCTACATTGTTTGCTAGTGTTATATGTTAGTCATAATTGAGGAGATGAATGCAGTAGTTTGCCTTAGTTTATATCTTGTTGTTTATCTTTGTTAATGAAAATCTCATTTAGAGATTTTTTTTAAAAACTCAAGCCGCTCGAGCTTTTTCCAAAAAATGGCGACTTATCTAAATTTTAAACTTTTCTAATACTCTCCAACTCTGTCCTATTTCAAAAATCTTAGCAAGTACTCAAGCTAATTTTAAACTTAAACTCTTGGCAAACTCAAGCTCAAGCTCTTTTACAAAATCATGGCTTGTCTAGTTTTAAACGTTTAACTCTCGATTAAATGACATAGCACACAGCTAGCTGACTCTATTGCATATTACTGAAATAATTTTTAAATCAGATGGCAGTCTATGATTATATGTTCTATATAGCGTAAGATTATTGCATTGTTGACATTGCCAAGTGCACTCACCTAGAGGAAAATATTAATAAATTAGAATTTGTTAAATAACAATTAACAGTTTGTCATTTTACAGCTAAGGATCTTGAAGTTGGTAGCAAACATATTGAAAATTTAAACGAAATTATATGTTGTCAGTAACATACCTTTCAGTTTTTCAACTTGATATTTTTTGTTTTTAAGATAAACCCCTCAAAGAGGGGAAATAACATTACTCATTCAGATCAGAAGTTAAAAGATCGAGTACAAATGATGGAAAATTTCCAACACTTATAACTCTAGCCGAAGCTGCATTTCTAGCAAGCGCGTGAGCTATTTTATTAGCATCACATCGAACAAATGAGAAATCAAGGCGAACAAAATTCCTAGAAATATTCTTAATATCCTCAATCATATTCCCAATACACAACAAATCTTCAGTTTCACTACTAATTTTTGTGAAAAGATTCTTGCAATCTCCCTGAAAACTTACCTGCTGCCACCCGAAGTCTCTAGCTAGCTTGAGGGCCGAGAGACAAGCTTTAGATTTTGCATATTCAGGGTTGTTGGGTCCCTTAGTCCTTGCCATCTCCCAACCACAGCAGTATCCCAGATGGTCTCTGGCTATGATGCCAATTCCAATTTCTCGAGTTTCTTTGAAAATGGCAGCGTCGAAATTGATTTTGACCCACCCCGGAGAAGGATGAGTCCAACGATTTGGCGCTGGATGGATCACTTTGTTGTCCAGATTCTGATTTGCATCAAGGAATGAGGAGAAAAAATTCGCAAAGTTGGATATGTCATTTGGATTCTTATTAGTGCCTTCTTTCATTCTCTTGTTTCTGTTGTTCCAGATTAACCATAAAGTTGTAAGGAATCTTCCTTGATCAGCAGCT
Source organism: Verbena officinalis (assembly GCA_958496215.1). Classification (NCBI taxonomy): domain Eukaryota; kingdom Viridiplantae; phylum Streptophyta; class Magnoliopsida; order Lamiales; family Verbenaceae; genus Verbena; species Verbena officinalis. The sequence goes on from OY292388.1 coordinate 6,314,078, forward strand.
TCCAGTTCATCCAAGGCCCTGCTCAAACCGTTCAAAAAATCAGACTTTAGTTCCTAAATAAGGTGCTGCGGGAAATTCGATAAATCCCAAACTTGGCGGCTAAATGGGCAATCAACGAGAGCGTGAACTCTGACTTTGAGGTCAGCAAAGCAAAGGGGGCAGCCGCCGGGGGAGTTGCAGTGTCGGTGAGAGAGAGCAGAAGATGTGGGGAGGATGTCGTGTGCCGCTCGCCACGTAAACGATTTAATTTTTTGGGCAGCTTTAGTCTGCCAGGTTTTCTGCCACAGGCTATTGGGTCGGATGTGGGGATTAAGACCTTGTTCCACCGCTGCCAAATCACGTGCTAGATGGTCCGCGCTTCGCACCGAGAAGTTCCCATTTTTGGTGTAGTGCCAAGTAATATTGTCACTTCTGTGGGTGTCGCCGAGAGGAATATCCAGAATGGCTCGAGCATCTTCCGCTTTAAAGGTTGACATTATCAGTTCTTCGTTCCAAGATCGTCCGGAGGGTTCAAGAAGTTGGTTGACTGTGAGAAGGCCTTCAGGAATAATTGTTGATGATGCCGGGTGAAAAGAATGAGGTTTTGGAATCCATCTATCACGCCAAATATTAATATTGTCTCCCGAACCAATTCTCCAACAACATCTGGCTTCTACAATATATCGAGCTTCCCAAATGCTTCTCCAAGTGAATGAGGGAGAACGACCAATCCTTGCACTTAGGAATTCGGAGTGGGGGTTTTCAACTTGATATTTCAAGATTAACAAGTAAGATTAGTGAATGCTAAAATTTAATGATCCATTGTGATCAACGAGTGGTTTTATAATGCCTGGAATCTTTTGACTTTTTCCTCACATTGCAAAGTCCACGATCGGAAGTCATCGAGACTTGCAGGGTTGTTGCTTGTTGCATTTTCATTTCACTTGATATTAATGTACTGGTTGTTCATGATTGTCAATTGTCATACATTAACCCAGAAAGAGAATAAATTCTGCTATATTTTTTGTTGTCCTTTCTGTGAGGAAAGAGATCACAGATATGGTTGCCTATGGTGCTGCAGTTTCTCTCTTCAAAAGAGAAACTGCAGCACCATAGGCAACCATATCCACAAATAGCATTGCTTCTTAAAGGAGTCGATTCCTTGAAACGATTTCTTGCGGATAACAGAGAGGTTAAAAGAGAATTTGAAATCCACATCAGAGATGCAATTTATGAAGCTCAAGACATGATCGACTCCCACATCTCGTCAACTCACTTCCTTTCTCCATCAGAAGTAGAAAGTAGAAATAAGGGCTTCTATGGAGACCTGGAGAGAGATACAAAAAATTACATCAAAGCTGAAATGACGACCAAGGAGTTCAATCATCAGACTTTGGACCGGAAAATAAGCGCATCTGTGTATTTCTGATGAAATTAACTGTACCAAGAGGTATCCAGTGGTGGGACGCGATAAAGACATGAATCAAATCAAGGATCGATTGATGAAGGGATCTGATGGGCTCGAAGTAGTCCCAATAGTTGGGATTGCTGGAATTGGTAAGACTGCTCTTGCTCATTGTCTTCTCGAGGATATGTTGATTAGTGAACACTTTGATGCTGCTGGTTGGGTTAGGATATCTCTTAAGTACAAAAAACATGATAAATTGTTAGAGATTTTAGGATCCATTAAAACGTCGGGCAATGGAATCCGTGGAAGGATGGATGAAGAATTAATTGCGCATCAATATACTTGGAGCGAGGAAAGCCATCAGAAGACGGATGACCAATTGGTGAAGGATATCTACAATTCTTTAAAACATAAGAGGTATATCATTTTATTGGATGATATACGAGATGTTGCAGCCTGAAATGATTTAAAAGAATTATTCCCAAATTATTGTAATGGAAGTCGAATCCTAGTAACAACTAGGAATATGGATGTAACACTAGCTCGTCATCCTCTTCTATTAATGGGTCGTTTGAGTGATGAGGATACCATGGCTCTGCTTGGGAATATAGTCTTTAATGGCGAATTGTGCCATGCACATCTTGCTGTTATTGCAAATGATACTGTCCAAAGTTGCAGAGGATTTCCTCATGCAGTTGTCACTGTTGGAGAACTACTATCTTGTGCTTACCCAATTGCAGAGTACTGGGAGATAGTATTGTGTCCAATTATTGCAAGTGAGAATTATGAAGACCTCTTAGAAGCACTAGTATCTCTCACTTGCAACCACTTGCAATTAAAAGTGTGCCTTCTCTATATGGCAATTTTTCCATACGATTATGCCATCCCTGTGTCAAAGCTCGTGATCCAATCGACTGTAGAGGGATTTCTGGAAGAGGGTACAAACTATTCAGACTCCGTAGGTGTTGCATGGGATTGTTTTAAAGAAATTTGTCGCCGAGTTTTCCTTGTTCTATTAGTAAATGATAGAGAAGACATTTCTGCATCTCTTAAAATATCTAAGGAAGTCTTTCATGATTTTTTTGTGAGAAAATCTAAAGAGGAGAAGTTCTTCCTTGTAATAAATACAGATACAATTAATTACGTTTTTCTACTGGGGGACACTTCATATAATCAGCAGCGCAGATTGTCCATTCAACAGAAAATCTACCATTTCATCAAAGATCTGTCAGAGTGTAACTTGAAATATTCATCTACGCGTAGTCTTTATTATTGTGGTCCAGAACCTCAATACCGAATGAGGGCATGGTCAGAAAATTTCAAGTTGGTCGAGGTACTGGATGCTCTGAAAATTGGCTTCTACACTTTTCCACCTGAATTTCTCAAGTTATTTCTGTTGAAGTACCTTGCTTTCAGCTATAATGGGCAACTCCCAGCAACAATACACAATATTCAAAACCTTCAGGTCTTGATTGTTTCACAGTATGTCAATTTGAAATGCTATGGAATTCCATCATATCTACCTGTAGAGTTTTAGAATTTGAAGGATCTGATTCTTCTACAAGTCGCAGGAAGTGACCTACCTTAGCCTCCTTTTAGTACTAATCTTCACTTAGAAAAACTTGTTTCTCTTTTAGATGTGAGTGCTCGCAGCTGTACTCAAACCATTCTTGAAAGAATCAGAAACATTAGCATATTAGAAGTTCAAATTCAATAACCAGCAGAGGATGATTCATTGAGTTTCTTTAGTTATTTTGACATTCTAACTCAGCTCGGTAACTTTAAATGTGTTGTTATATATCCTGATATTAGGCGACAAGTTCCTCCTTTTTCCTTTCTAGCTTTTCATTCAAGACTTGCACATTTGGCTTTGAGCCGATGCGGATTTCCTTGGGAATATTTGAGGGTAATTGCTGCTGCATTACCCATTCTTGAATTTCTCAAATTGCAAGTATATGCCTTCCAAGGCCCCGAGTGGGAAATGAAGCAAAGTGAATTTCCCAAGCTAAAGTACCTAATGTTGGAAGACATGGATTTCGGGAACTGGACATTCTCCTCTATCACAGGGTCCATACTCCCCTACTTGGGTTGCCCAATTGTTAGGCATTGTTACAAACTGCGAAATATCCCTTCGGTATTTGCGGATTTCTCGAGTCTTGAATGTTAGAGGTGTTTGATTGCAACTCATCCGCTATGAATTCAGCTCTACAAATAAAAAAAGGAGATGCTTAGCTGGGGAAATCGTTCAACTCAATTTTACATCTATTCTTCACGGGATGATTAGAAAGTTCAGAATCTTTAATTGGATCATCTCGAGGGCATTTCCAAAATTTAAGGTAAATTACTTAATGTTCTACAGAATGTTTGTTTTCCCGCTTATCTAAAATGTTATCCCGCTTGGTCACTCACAGAAGAGAACAAACATAAGGAAAGAAAATCTAACACTTCGGCTGCTCTCACTCTCTCCCAAAATCACCACCCGCCCAACGCTCTAACGTTCTGTAATCACTGCCGGCCGATCTGTGGTATGCAAAAAGGTTAACTCTTTTTGGGAGAATCACACATGGGACTTGCCTCGGCTACACTCGGCAGTCCCACCAGAAATTGCGAACATGGTGGCTGAGATCCCTATTGAGCATGGGACGGATCAGATGCTATGGAAATTGGATGCGAACGGCAAATTTTCTGTCAAATCAGCATGGGAACAAATTAGACAGAAACATTTTAGGCTGCTCATTTTTTGAGAAAATTTTGAGCAAACTCGTTAGGCCTAATATTTCGGTTTTCTGCTGGAGGCTCCTTAAGGGATGAATTTCGGTTGACGCCCGTCTTCAGAGAAAGGGCAACCAAATTGTCTCAAAATGTCAATGTTGTAGAGAGGAAGAATCGATTGTGCATGTATTCCTGACAAATCCGAAAATCAAGGAGGTTTGGGAATTCTTTGCTCACCTTTTTCATATTACATTGCCAAACACTGATAGATTGGATATTTTATTATGTTATTGGTTTTTCTCCCTGGATAAGCAAAGTGTTTGTCATGTTCGCTCCGTTATCCCGATCTTGATCACTTGGTTTGCATGGGACATGCGTGACAAATGTAAATACGAGGGAGAGGTTTATCAAGACACTAGGATAGTTTATCATGTGGTTGAGTACATCATTAAGCTTGACAAAAGTGGCCTCATTCAAAGGTCTTTCTGGAAGGGTGATCTTGATGTGGCGCAAGTGTTTGGTCTAACCATCTCGGATAAGAGACGTGAACGGATCATTCTTGTGAAATGGGAGAAGTCGAATACAAATTGGATAAAGATTAATGTTGATGGTGCTGCGAGAGGCAACCCCGGAGTTTCCGGGGCCGGTGGAGTTGCTCGTGATCCTAATGGAAATTTGATTTTCGGATTCCACACCTTTCTAGGGATTAAGTCGAACAATTACACCGAACTGTGGGCGATTTTTGAGTGTTTGCAATTGGCTATCAATTTCGGCTGGCATCGTATTTGGATTGAGACGGATTCCCGCATATCCATGGATCTTATACTCAGTGCGAGGAATACTGTAGCGCCCCGAAATATTCAGCGTGAAAAATGGTTCAGGTATTCCACACGGGCTGCTACACGGCGTGTCGCAAGCCCGTGTGAATGGCGCACGGCCTTCCCTCACGGGGTGTCTCAAGGCCGTGTGCATTGGGGTTTCATCCCACATCGGAAATGAACATGATAATTGAAGGGTTTATAACTAAAATCACCAAGCATAATCACCATATAGTTGCAACCTCTTTTGGCATGTAGTTTAAGCCAAACTTTAGGGTTGTGCTCGGTGGTGATAGAGGTTATACCCGCGCGTCCAACGGGTGCCCAAGTAGGGGGGGTTCTCCTCTCTGTGCTCGGGGGGTCGCGACAGTAGTGGTCCACTTCTTTACCAAATCCAAAGAGAAATATCCTCAATATCTCAAGGCAATGTTAGTCTGTCTCAGTATTATTCGAAATTAAAGAAATTATGGGACGATTTTCAGTGCCTGCTTCCCCTTCCAGAATGCACTTGTGGTGCTTCCACAAAAATGAAGTCAATCTGGTCTACTTTGCACTTAATGCAATTTTTGATGGGGCTGAACCAAGGATATGACGTTATTAGAGATCAACTGCTTGTTATGAAACCAAGACCGGATGTAGAAACTTGCTACTCAATGCTACTACCTGTTGAAAAGGAAAAGGATGTACAACATGTGTTTTCTGAGAATAATGACAGCAATGCTATGATGGTTGGACAAGGAAGAAACAGGCATGGAGACACCAACATCAACAGGAGAACTGGAGGAACGGGGCAGAAATTCATAAAAAGAGTGGATAAGTCTGATATGGTTTGTCCAGAATGTGGCTGGAAGGGACATGGAGCTGACACTTGCTTCAAGATCCATGGGATCCCTGAATGTAGAAACTTCAAGAACAAAGGAAAGGTTTGAAGAGAAACACTGCCAATTTGGTAGAAACAACAAAAGAAGGGAGCAAGAACACTGCAGCTATTACTAGCAATGAGGTCAATACCAAGATACAGGAAATAATCCAACAAGAAGTGATGAAAATTATGAAAGCTAAACAATCTGGAGACAACTTTGCAGGAATGTCCTTCTGTGATGAAGACTTTGCAGGTATACCTTTACACAATCTTGTTTTTCGTACCTTTAATACTATTGAAACAGGAAGCTGGATCATTGATACTGGTGCTTCAAATCACATGTGCAGTGATTTGAAGCAATTTACAAATCCAGTACCTGTTTTGACAAATACATCAGTACATTTACCTGATGGATCTGTCAAAACTGTGCACCACAAAGGAGACCTCAAACTTTCTAAAAATATCATCCTTAAGGATGCTTTACATGTGCCCTCTTTCAAATACAATTTATTATCAGTAAATAAATTGTGTGAGAAAGAGAACATCAAATTTATTTTTCTTTCAAACTCATGTATTTTGCAGGACCTTCACACTGAGAAGGTGCTTGCAAAAGGAAAGGTAGTTGGAAGGTTATATATCTTATCTACCAACTATCTGAAAACTGAAAATATCAATTCTGAACTTTCTGAAAATAGGAATAAAATTTACTTTGAGAAATCTATTGACAAATGTAATCATTCTGTGAAAAACAAAATGAATTTCTCCTTATGGCACAAGAGACTTGGACATGTGTCCACAAATGTTTTGAAACACTTACATTCTGCAGATTATGAGAAAACTGATCATTTTAATTGTGAAATATGTCCATTGGCTAAACAAAATAGAGTTCCTTTTCCTCTTAGCAAAACCTCCACTAAATGTTGTTTTGAACTCATACATGTAGATGTATGGGGTCCCTACAGACAGATTTCACTAACAGGAGCTCATTTCTTTCTTACTATTGTGGATGACTACAGTAGGACCACATGGACTTTTTTAATGAATAATAAGAACCAAGTTAGTTCTATCTTGCTTAAGTTTTATCAAATGGTGAAAAATCAGTTTCAAACAACTATTAAGCAAGTTAGAACCGACAATGGGACTGAGTTTTTGAGTAAAGAATGCCAAGATAACTTTGAAAGACTTGGCATCCTTAACCAAAGAACCACTCCCTATACACCCCAGCAAAATGGGGTGGTTGAGAGAAAACACAGACATCTTTTACAAATTGCAAGAGCCTTGCTCTTTGAAGCCAATTTGCCCATAAATTTCTGGGGAGAGGCAGTGTTGATGAGCACTTATATCATCAACAAACTGCCCACTCCTTTACTTGATTGGAAAACTCCCTATGAAATTTTATATAAGAAATTGCCAGATTACTCAAACTTGAAAACCTTTGGCTGCCTTTGCTTTGCAGCCAATACTTTACCTCACAAATCAAAATTTGATGCAAGGGCTACTAAATGTGTATTTTTGGGATTTTATCCCAACCAAAAGAACTATAAAGTCTATGACCTGGAGGAAGAGAAACTCTTAGCCTCCAGGGATGTAATCTTTCATGAGAATAGCTTCCCTTTAAGACTAACCTTGCAGAAATTCAAGAGACTCCAGCACCATTAGTGGCTGACATCCCAGATTATGAAGATGAGACAGACTTCACTGAAGTCAGTCCTAACAATTCTGCGGAGGATTGCATCAGATCACATGTTCTCAGACGAAGCACAAGAACTAGAATTCAACCAAGACACCTCAATGACTACCATGTTGAAAGAGCTCATGCCACTTCATTTGAGTTCAGTCCTGCACCCCCTAAGGTAAGTGCAGGTAAACCTTATCCTCTCAAAACTTTTCCTTATGTTTGTTCTTCTGTGTTCCATGGTGACTATGTTAGTTTCTTAAGTAAGCTAGATAATGATTCTGAGCCAGTTTCCTATAAACAAGCAAGTGCTAGCAAACATTGGGTAGATGCTATGATCTTAGAATTAAAAGCTCTAGAAGATAACCATACTTGGAATATTACTTATCTACCTAAAGGAAAAAGGGCTATAGGATGTAAATGGGTGTATAAAATAAAAAGATTACCCGATGGATCCATAGAAAGATACAAAGCTAGGCTGGTAGCTAAGGGGTACAATCAAATTGAAGGTGTGGATTATATGGATTGTTTCTCTCCAGTTGCTAAACTAGTGACTGTTAGGATTTTATTTGCACTAGCTACTGTTAAACATTGGAGTGTCCATCAAGTGGATATAAATAATGCTTTTTTGCATGGGAACTTGCATGAAGAGGTTTACATGTTACCTCCTGAAGGTTATGATAAGTGTGAAAAAGGACAGGTCTGTCGTCTTGTCAAATCTTTGTATGGCTTAAAACAAGCATCTAGAGAGTGGAATGCAGAATTTAAGTCCAAACTGATAGTTTTTGGATTTACCCAATCTGAGCATGACCACTGTCTGTTTATTTTCAAGCAACACAATGTTTTTCTGGCTTTGCTTGTTTATGTGGATGATGTGTTGTTGACTGGCAATGATGAGCAAACCATTCTTTCTGTTAAGCAATTCTTACATGAAACATTTACCATTAAGGATTTGGGTTTTGCTAAGTATTTCTTGGGGGTTGAAATTGCAAGATCCTCTGATGGTACATATCTTAATCAGAGAAAATATGTCATTGATATTTTGAAAGATACTGGATTAACTGGGGCTAAACCAGTTTCTACTCCCCTTCCCAGGGGACTGAAACTGTCCATTGAAGACAAAAATCCTCTGGCCCATCTTGAACAATACAGGAGACTTATTGGTAGATTTCTCTACCTTAATATTGCCAGACCTGACATTACTTATGCAGTGCAACAGTTAAGTCAATTTGTGCATAAACCTTGTGCCTCCCATTGGGATGCAGCTCTACATGCCCTAAAATATCTAAAATCCAATCCTTCCTCAGGTTTATTCTTCCCTGCTGATTCTTATCTTAATCTCAGTGCTTATTGTGATGCTGACTGGGCATCTTGCCCTGATTCTAGAAGATCTATCACTGACTATTGTGTTTTTGCAGGCAATTGTCTTATCTCATGCAAATCAAAGAAACAGGTGACTGTTTCCAACTCTAGTGCAGAAGCCGAATACAGATGCATGGTAGCCACTGTTAGAGAGCTTCAGTGGATCTCCTACATCTTCAAAGACTTAGAAATTCCAATCCAGTTGCCAATCCCTTTGGCATGTGACAACCAGGCTGCCCTTTACATTGCTGAAAATCCCGTTTATCATGAACGGACAAAACACTTGGAGATTGATTGCCACGTTGTGCGTCATCAACTCAAAGCAGGCTTTATTTTTCCCAACCATCTTCCCTCCAGGCTTCAGCTCGCAGATATATTTACTAAAATTTTGTCTCCTACGCAGTTTAAATTCTTACTGTCCAAGCTGAGTTTGGTGGATTTACACCAACTTTCAGCTTTAGGAGGGGTTGTAGAAATTATTAATAGATTAGGGGTCATTATGTAATTTTTATTGTTTTATGGTCCTTAGTTTGTTTTATCTCTTACGCCTTTTATAACACGTGTTTTATGCTTACAAGAATATAAGGGTCTCTTGTACTCAAATAAAACAGATTTGATTAATTGCATTCCCATTTTTGTAAACCCTAGATCTATTCTCTCTCGATATACATCATATGTGAATCTTTGATTCTTTACAGAAATCAATATTGTTCGCTCTATTCTCCATATATTCAATATTATGGGAGTTGTTGCATGCACGGTCAAGAAAGGCCCGTAGGCCAGTAAGGATTCGGTTCCAGTTCACGATACTTTGTACAAATTCTGTCAATTCTAATAAGTTAAGGCTGGCCAAGGCCATGTCATTGCATCCAGCACCCCGGTTCTTGTTAACAAGATCGATCTTCCGCCATATTCTGCACAAATAAGAAAAACATTGAGCCATGCAACAAAGATTAGTTTCCAAACTCACCACATGGGTACGTCCAGCAACTCTGCCAATTCTTCTCATCTAATTAATTGCGTGCAGTGTCAATCTCGTCTTATCCCTGCCAAGGTAAATGTGAATAATAATGAGTTGAAATATACTATGAATAATTAACATTCTTATGTCTAAAATACGGCAAACCCAATTTGTCCACTTTAATAATCCCTCTCAACGACTTTGGACAGTTGATGCTATCAAAACAAGTGGATAGGTTAGTGTCACAAGCAATATTAGCAAGTAGATCCGCAGCACTATTCGCTTCCCTGTAAATATGAGATATCCGGACCTCAGCCTGCCCCATTAAGGTGCGAATTTTACTCAAGATATGTTGCCTATCCCAAAAGGTATTTGTCACGACCCCTTGGGCACGGAGAGGAGAACCCCCCTGCTTGGGCACCCGTTGGACGCGCGGGTATAACCTCCATCACCACCGAGCACAACCCTAAAGTTTGGCTTAAACCACATGCCAAAAGAGGTTGCAACCATATGGTGATTATGCTTGGTGATTTTAGTTATAAACCCTTCAATTATCATGTTCATTTCCGATGTGAGATGAAACCCCAATGCACACGGCCTTGAGACACCCCGTGAGGGGAAGCCGTGCGCCATTCACACGGGCTTGCGACACGCCGTGCAGCAGCCCATGTGGAATACCTGAACCATTTTCACGCTGAATATTTCGGGGCGCTACAACTACTTTGTCCAAACATAGTTTCTAATTCCTTCCACAACTGATGAGAAGTAGAACAATACAAGAAGTTATCTACCATATTTTTGTCCATAAAATTGAAGATCCACGCCTTTACCATACAGTCGGCACGGAACCAATCTTCATAGGTTTCAGATTCTTCATCCGGTTTCATACATTTTCCGTTTATAAATCCTAATTTCGCTTTTAGCGCCAAGCGCTACTTTCATAGATCGGCTCCAAGTCAAATAGTTATTTCCATTCAACAAGTTTGACACAAGAGATATACCTGGTGTGTCGGAGCTGTGCAAGAGCAGCGGATTCGTCGCCGAATTTCCAGAACTTCCAGATTTCCCTTCCTTTCCATTTTTGCTTTCTTTTTCGTTGGTCATTGTTGTCGCAGCGGTAACACAGCATAATAGATTTAGGAAGAAGATGAAGATTTTGAGAGTAGATCTCATAGATTTCTGTCGGATCATATGACTGCTCTGGATGCCATGTAAAGAATCAAAGATTCACATATGATGTATATCGAGAGAGAATAGATCTAGGGTTTACAAAAATGGGAATGCAATTAATCAAATTTGTTTTATTTGAGTACAAGAGACCCTTATATTCTTGTAAGTATAAAACACGTGTTATAAAAGGCGTAAGAGATAAAACAAACTGAGGACCATAAAACAATGAAAATTACATAATGACCCCTAATCTATTAATAATTTCTACAATTTCGTTAGATGCTCAAGACCCAGCCGGGCGGGTGCGAAACTCATGCTCATTTATAGAGCGGTTATTTTGAATTTGAGTTACATTGTTGTGTGCAATCTCAGACTTCACGCTTTGGATGATCTTAGCATGTATTTTTCTGATTTTTCGATTTGAGATTCAACATACAAGGGGGGGTCCTCTTAACCCTACGGTTATGACTGGTTCTAGTTCAAAAAAAAAAAAAAAGAGAAACACAACTTCATATAATGTATGCAAAGTTATGTACAAGATCGGATGTTGCTTATGCCTTAGGCATAGTAAGTAGATTTCAATCTAATCCGAGAAATGAACACTAGAATGCAGTTAAATATATTCTGAAGTATCTGAGAAGAACTAAAGATATGTTTCTCGTGTATGGTGGTTTAAGGGAACTGAAAACTAGAAGGATACACTGACTCAAGTTTTTAGTCAGATGTGGATGACATGAAATCTGTCTCTGCATTTATATTTAAATTGAACGGTGGAGCAGTAAGTTGGAAAAGCTCCAAGCATGCAACTACTGCAGATTCGACATGTGAAGCGGAATACATTGTTGCATCAGAGGTAGTGAAAGAAGGTGTGTGGATGAAGAACTTCATCCAATAATTGGAAGTGGTACCTAGCATTGCTAAACCAGTTATCATGTACTGCGATAACACTGGATCCGCGGCACAAGCAAAGGAGCCAAGATCTCATCAGAAATCCAAACACATCTTAAGATGATATCATCTCATACGAGAAATCGTGGAATGAGGAGACGTTGTTGTAGAGCGTGTTACCTCGGAAGAGAATATAGCAGATCCACTAATGAAGCTCCTTAACCAAAGAGTATTTGAAGAACATGTTGGGAATATGGGTCTTAGATACATGGGCAATTTGGCTTTAGGGCAAGTGGGAGATTGAAAGAGATAGTGCCCTGCAGCCAACATTTGTAATAGCTATCTTTTGTTTAGTCAATCTTTGAATTATAATAAACGAGATATATTATATCTCATGGAAAGATTCTTTATTTCATAAATATATTTGTTTTGCTTTTATGTTTTCTAGATATGTAAATAAAGAAGCTCCTGGATTACTATAACCATACTACATTAACTAAAGAGATAGTTAAAAAGAAACATGTGATTAAGGTGTAATTCTAACAAACAAACTGCAAGTCAAATGAGTTCATAAAAGACAAGTGAGAGCGTATCAACTATGAACTCGAATATAGACTTGCACTGTGACTATGTAGAGTACTGAGTTTCTACGTGAGAGAATGTAAGTTCACATTCATACTCACACTGGGTGGCTGCTCGACAGTTGCACTGAGGATTCCAACCATGACACTCAAATGAGAGAGACTATAACTTCAAAATAATTGAGTTAAGTCAAGGTCAGTGATGTGATTAATAGTCCCTAGACTTGAGGATTCTTCTCATCTCATATTCATTAGACAGTCATTTGGTATGTTTATTCTCTCTATGACAACATGCTCAGAAGAGAACATAAGTTTCATGTTGGTGGCTATTCAAGTGGATATGGAGATCAAAGAATGCCAAGAAATGATCCATCTACTCAAAGCTTATAGCGAGTAGAATTCCTATATCGTTCTGAATAGAATGAATGCAAAGAAATCTTCGGCCGAAGTACGAAAAGATTCAAACTAAGTAAAGTGTCTCCTTGAGTTTAAAATCGAATGACACTCATCAATAATAGACATATAAGATAAAGTTAATTAATAAGGTTTCTTAATCCCATGCCTTAGACTTATCAGGAATTGTAAGATGGAGAGATCGTATCTCACATCTAAAGTCATTGATTGAAAAGGTTCATCTCTGAAACGCTTTCACCGTTGGCTAGGTAGAATTTTGAATGTGCTAGTTCGTATCAGAATTCTTCCTATGCGTCATATCATGAATAAGAGTAATTCATGTTATGATAATTGTATGAATAGTATCAAACAAGTTTGAAAAGTGTCATTCAATTAAATGCTAGGTGTTAATCATTCGTGGACCTGAGGGGCCACACAATGAACTGGTCTTCTTGAACCAAGAACAAATGATCAATAGTAGATTGATATTAAATTAATGAAGTAAATTTAATTGAGAAGAAGAAAGAAAAATTTATATATATATATATATATATATATATATATATATATATATATATATATATTGAGAATGAAATAAATAAATGCAGTTAATTTATAAAGATATATAGGTTATCAGTTTATTAATTTGGGTACTTAGTTGATTAGGCTTTTTAATTAATCAGTTAATTAATATAAGCTTGATCCAATTAAATAAACTTAAGTTCAAACAGGCATGGACTGAACAGTTAATTAAAAGCCTGAAAGGATTTAATTAATAAGGCCCAAACACAGCAATTAATAAATTGGACCAGAACTGGACCAAGCCTAGCCCAGATGAAACTGGCGAAAATTCCTGGCCCATCTAGCTCAGGGTTTCGGTCAGTACATGTTTATTTAATAGACAGCTGGCTGATCATTCTCAGTATGTGAAATCTTATTTCCTTCTGAACATAGTTTGAGAATCTGTTCTCTCTTCGTTCTCCTTCTTTCTTCTCTCTTAGTTCTTTTATTTCTTAGAGTAAGAAATTCAAGGACATTCTATACTTACAAAGTATTTTTGTTCTTACGCAATTCAATTGTAGATTTAGCAATAATTGAATTGTTGTTAAAAGAGATTCGGTTCGTGGACTATATTTTCCTCAGAGGGCTTGGAAAAGATCAAGTTTTCGTTTGGCAAATGAGTGGATTCCTAAGTTCTTGAGAACTTCAATCCCTACATCAGCAGGTGTGCTAAAGGTGATATTCTTGATCACTATGTTTTATGAGAAAACATCTTTAATCGGTTATTAAACTTTGGGGGAAATTTCATTTTAGTTTCTTGGCATAAAAAATTTTAAATTCCGCATGTGCCGGGTATACGATTCCAACATTCCGTACTCTCCAAACTTAACTCATCTGCCCCCTCTCTCCTTTCCCACTGTTTCATAACCTGAGCAACGGTGGCGGCAAAGAATGTCGAGAATTGAGAGAGAGAGAGAGCATACAGTGATGGAAAACAGGAAGGAAAGAGAGGAGAGTGATAAAAAAATTCAGGAGAGTGTGATAGAGGTGGATGAGTGGAGAGTGAAATAGGAGGATGAATGTGAAATAACTAGGTTTTGGAGTGAAAGTTGAGTTTCAAATATATCAAACTTAATTATGAATTTTTGTAATTTATAAATATATTTGCAAGAGTAACAATAAATTAAAAAGATAGATAAATAATTATTCTATACGCACAAAGCGCTTTAAATAAATTAATGATATTTGGTGTGGAATAATATAATATAATTGTCATTTTATAAGAATATATATGTACCTCTACAACTTCATAAAATTAATTAGTCCCACTTTTAAACATATATCGTCTTCTTGCATTGTACTGATTATTCATTTAAATTAAAAAAAAATTATACATATATTTCCTTATTTTATTAATTTGCAAAATTGATGCGACTCAGCCATCATACAAATTAAATAGGCTTCATCCAACAGTTAAGACTTTATAAGAAGTTGTATATTATGAAAGAAGTCGGTGAGGTGGCCGTCATGTTGGCTTGGGCTACCACAGGTGAAGTTACGTGAAAATGGTGAAAAAAAAAAAATTGTACAATTTCTGTCATTTTCTCGCACGGGATGTTTTGCATGGATGAAGTTGATATCTTGTCTTCTACTTTTATCACGAAGTGTATACCAATTACAATGGAATTTTTTTTTTTACACAATTCGACCCTTGTCATTGCAAGAAATCGAATCCAGACCCCCACATTAGAGTATCTGGTGGCCATTAGGCCAAAACCTCAATGGTTAAACAATGGAATATTTAAAAACAATATACATTTTTTAAATAAAAAAATAAAAAATTGAAAATCTGAATCAGTTGCTTATATATGGCCGGGGCATCCAGGCCAGCTGCTTCGTTTTTCATCTCTAATCTCTTGTATGATCTTTCAGTTCTTCATGCACATGCAACAACATGACAGGATTTTAGCCAACATAACAGGATTTTAGAGGACTAGCTACCACAAGTAGCTAGCAACAGTATCTAATAGAAACATGCATATCTAGTTAATAAAAATAACAAAGCAAAACCACTAATTAAATAATTTGTATTTTGTGGTTTCTCAATTCTCATACCAAGCTAGTTACCAAAAAGTAAGTAAACAATTTCCCCACTACAAATCTACTTCAACAGTGAACTTTAATTGTCAGTATAATATATCTAGACAAATCAACACTCCAAACTCCTACCAAATATCAATAATTTTACATAATAGATTCATTATTTAATTATAATATATTCACATTCATCTAGACAAAAATCAACACTCCAAATTCGCGTAGGATTCCGATTGAAAGAGTTTGGGCGTGAACCAACATGTAGTTGACCCTGATTGAAAGCCTAAATTGGTGAGTGAAAATTTACGAGTAAAACATTGTTAAAATGAAACTTATAATGAAGAGAGAATTTTTAAATTTGTGTAGTTGTACTCTCTAAAATATAAAATGTTCAACTCTTTTGTTTTTAATAAAACTAAACAATATTATTTATGATTATTAACGAATCAAATAAGAAAAATAAGGATTGAGCTCAAACATATATAGCTTGAATTCAGATTAGAAATCATGAACAATGACACTTAAGTATATATATTACAAGTATATTTGTAATATACTTATACAATACAATGTATCAATATATATACATATATATTTAATCATAATCACTTGAATTTAATTGATTAGAAATTCTCAAGTTATAAAGATATTTTTTTAAAATGATTAATAATATATTTGAAATATATCGAATCTAATTTCTAAGCAAATATAGCTTTTAATTTTAGTGATTTAATTAATTAACTTAAATTCCGAGGAAAATCTGAGGGAATTAATTCCGAGGGATAGTAAAATTTCTGAGGGATTTTTGAGGGAATTTTGACTTTTCCTCGGAAATCTTATAAATGTAAAAAAAAAAAAAAAAAAAGATATCAACTCTTTTGTTTTTAATAAAACTAAACAATATTATTTATGATTATTAATGAATCAAATAAGAAAAATAAGGATTGAGCTCAAACATGTATAGCTTGAATTCAAATTAGAAATCATCTCTAATGCAAGCTATGGACATTTCAAAATTTCGTCTCGGGGAGTGTCGGACACGGACACGGTTCCGACACTGCAAAAACCGTGTCCGAAATTAAAAGAAAAAATAGAACATGGTGACGGACATGGCTGGAGGAGTGTCCGACACGGCTAGGACACGATTGAGGAAAGCGTCCAACACGGCGGGGTAAATTTTATAATTTTCTAAAGTTTTTTGGGCTTTTTTGAATTTTTTATAAACTCCCTGCCTCCCTCCCACCTCTCTCTCTCTCTCTCCAGCAACTATTTTATTCATCTCCCTTTTTTTTTGTTTTGATTTTTGCTATTCAATTTCAATTAATAATTGATGGAAAATTCAACTCAACATATTGATTTTATTCCTTTATTTTAAATATTGAATAATTATATATATATTTTATGTATTGCATAAATTAGAAAATAATATATATATATATATATATATATATATATTATATTTAATATAGCCTTGTCGGAGTCGTGTCGTGTCCTAAATTTTTTAAAAAACGTGTCGCCGTATCCGTGTATGTGCATCATTGGAAATCATGAACAATGACACTTAAGTATATTACAAGTATATTTGTAATATACTTATACAATGCATACAATGTATCATTAATATACATATATATTTAATCATAATCACATGGATTTAATTGATTTGAAATCCTCAAGTTATAATGATATTTTTTTAAACGATTAATAATATATTTGAAATAGATCAAATCAATTTCCTAAGAAAAATATAACTTTTAATTTTAGTGATTTAATTAACTTAAATTCCGAGGGAAATCCGAGGAATTGTAAAATTTCCCTCGGAAATCCCTTAAATAGAAGATTAATAAAGTAGTTTTTAAAAAATAACAATTTCTGAGGGAATATTTCCCTCGACTTTCTCTCAAAAATTATTATTTTTTAAGAAAATAAATAAATTTTATTTTTCCGAGGGATATTTCCCTCAGAAATCAATCGAAATACATTTATATTAACAAAATATTTTTTTTTCAATTTCTGAGGGATATTTCCCTCGGATTTCCCTAAAAAATTATTATTTTTTAAGAAAATAAATAAATTTTTATTTTTTCGAGGGATATTTCACTAGAAAATCTATCGGAATACATTTATGTTAACAAAATAATTTTTTTTTCAATTTCCGAGGGAATATTGTCCTCGGAAATTATTATTTTCAAATTTAATAAATAATTTTTATTTTCCGAGGGATATTTCTCTTGGAAATTCCTCGGAAAATATTGCGCTTACTAATGGCGGTAAAGTTTCCAAGGGATTTCCGAGGGATAATTCCCTCGGAAATGTATTATATCATCATTTATGTATATTCTTTTAATTAATTTATTGTATTTGATAGATTTAGTCTATTAATTTTTTTGTTTTTTTTATCGGAACCGGCCAACAGGACCGTGGGGTTAGAAGAGCCCCCTCCTCAATAAATCAAATCGGGAAGTTCACAAAGTACATCAATAAGGCGGTAAAAACGCCCTCCAAGAGCAAAGCAACAAGCAAAAGGGTCGTCCGAGAAACGGACACGAGTTTCGCACTCGTCAGGCTGGACCCGTTAACCTTCCCGTCACCATTGAAACAATGGATGCAACAGCCACCAGATTTCCACTTCTCAGCAACATTGGCTCTAATAATGTTGCGAAAACGATCCACAAAGTAATTCTTGTGTAACCTAGGCCGGTTCAAGATCATGACATCATGTACAGAAATCACCGTCAATTCCCAAAAGTAAAAGCTAGCAAAAGCCACGAGATTTTACACATTAGCCGTCAAGTACCAGTTAAAGCTATGCAAGCAAACATCAAATATATCTCTGCGCCTCATGTTGCTCCTGCAAAAGGCAAACCAATTATAAGTATCATTATCCAAAAAACAAGAATATATCCAAACCTGCTTGGTGTAGTCCAGCTGTCCTTTCCACCACCTCCCAAAAGAATCATTTCTGCAAGAACCATAAATATCATCAGGAGCAGTAGGAGAGGTGGCATTGAAGTTATAAAAAATCAAAAACCACCGCCATCCACTCTTGCAAAAAGGATTAAAGATCCCAATCGGCCAAATTGGGAAATCCCCATCCCAGTGATTCAGATTATGAGCTAACATATTTGCATCTGAGATAAGGTATTTGGAGCACATCACATCTTAATATTCCTATGATCTCCATTTTCACTTCTTCACCTCCCAGAATCTTACTCTCTTGTCGGGAACATGCAAAATTGGCTAATGAATAAGCGGCACAATTACCTTCCCGCATAATGTGAGTATATTTGAATTCAATATTCTTGAGGCTTCTAATGTGGGATAAAGTATGCAAAAAATCCCAGGCCCCTGTTTTATCACTAAGAACAAGTTCCCGAATAGTAGAAGATTTAGTCTATTATTAATAGTTATAAATTGAAATAACAAAAAAAATTATTTATATGTCAAATTATATTCAATAAATATTTATTTAGTATATTCGTATCGAGTAAACATATTGAGATAAAAATACATTGATTAATTAACGTACAACGGGCATTATTGTTACTAGTAAATGAAAAAGAACTCTTTTCAATTACCAGAAAAAAAAAAAAAAGGAAGAGAAGAAGAAGAAGATCTCTTTCCTCCCACCCAGAAAGAATTTGGCAATGAAGAACGTTGGACACATGAATGCAGGAGATGGTGAAACTAGCTACGCCACCAATTCTGGCTTTCAAATCTCTCTCTCTCTCTCTCTCTATATATATATATATATATATATATATATATATATATATATATATATATCGATAATTGATTTGCTATGTTTGATTCTTGTAGAGAGTTGCGGTATTATCAGCATTGCCAGTTATAGATGAGGCTCTGAAAGAAATGTTTGCTGCTGCTAATGGCTTCCACATGAAAACCTTGAAAATGGTGGACTTGGGTTGTTCTTCAGGGCCCAATACACTTTTTATTATCTCCCACATCATCGATGCAATCGAAGGCCTCTATAATACTAAATCTGTTGACTTGCCTGCGTTCGAGGTTTATTTCAATGATCTTTCGGAGAATGACTTCAACAACCTATTCAAATTGCTGCCAAATTTGAAGAAGAGGAAATGCTTTCTGTATGGTTTGCCGGGTTCTTTCTACGACAGACTAATTCCAAAAGAAACCCTTCATTGTGCTTTTTCTGCCTAAAGTGTTCCCTGGCTCTCTCAGGTAAACATCTTCCAACTTTTTGCTGCATAAATGAATTATATACACATGTAAAGGATAGATATAATTTAGGGAAGATTGCAAAACTAGAACCGCAAGAATTGTGGTGGTGATAATTTGAATATTTAGAATTACAGCTGACATTGTGACAAAATCAGGGCAATCGATTTATTAATTCAAACATAGGATCTTCTGTATGATATATTTTTTGACAGGTTTTTTCTTGCCACTTTCATATTACACAAGGGGCTCCTTGCAAAATACCCCAATAAAGATTTCATTGGTTTTGTAAAAGATGAATAAATTAAGACTAGCAAGGGATTGGAATTAATAAAGTAGGATTTGTTTGTGATCATGACTAACAGATTCCTGAAGGACTGGGGAGCAACAATAAAGAAAACATATGCATGGCAACAATAAGTCCTCCAGATGTATTTGAAGCATATTCAAAGCAATATCAAAGAGATTTCTCCACATTTTTTAAGGTTGAGAGGTAATGAAATTGTTCAAGGTGGGCGAATGGTTTTGGCATTTGCAGGGAGAAGTGTTGAAGATCCTTCATGCAAAGATGATTCTAAATACTTCACTTTGCTTTCAGCAACACTTGTCGACATGGTGGCGGAGGTACACATAATAAATTATAGGGAAAATTACACCTGGCCTTGTCCCCTTTTTTGGGCTAATTACATCTAGGTACAGGAGAATCGTTTTATTACAAATAGATCCACAAAATCGTTGACCGTCAGTCAAACTTAACATTTTTGTTAAAAATTAAAAAAAAAAGAAAAAGAACTTATGAAATGACTGTATTACCCTTATGGACTGCATTGTAAAATTGTCAAACTATAAGAACCTAAACATAAAATTTCTCACCAGAGCCACCACCCAGGTGGTCGACATCTTATACCACGACAATCTTCTTGTCGAGCCCATCATATCCCCAAGTCCGTTTTCCCATTCGACAACCACACCGGATTAATTTCATTTCAAATGTTTGAAAATCCATCTCAAACACTAAATTCTTAGATCTGAAATTAACGAAAATCCGACTATTGGATTTCCGATCCAACTTCACCACCAACTTACTCAAGACGTGTAGATTGGAAATCTCATACGGCTCGACCGTGTCCGTCGTCGAAGAGTGGCGCGCCACTACTCCGCCTCCGCGCCACCTTCGTCGTTTCGTTGCTCCGTCGTCGGTATGAACCAGGGATCGCCACTACCACCGTTATCTTCATGTCGTTGAGAGCTTCAAGACCCTTGTGGTCTTCATCCTCGTCGCTAGCCAAAACGTCGTCGAAGAACTCCCACCGCGGCCACAGTTGCGCGGCTCCTAGCGCAACCGTCACTAAGTTCCAGGGTCGGCACCACCACCGTTAGGTTCGTTGTGAGGAGGGCTTCCATCCTATGTAATCTCAGCCCAAGACTCCGACCGGAAGGCCGTCGTCGCCGCTCCACTGCCGCCGTAACTTCTTCGCGAAGAATTTTACATTTAGGTCCTTATAGTATGACAATTTTAAAATGCAATCCTTTCATAATTTTTTTTCTTTTTTTTTAATTATTAATAAAAATGTAAAGTTTGACTAATAGTCAACGATTTCGTGGACCTATTTGTAATAAAACGATTCTCCTAGACCTAGATGTAATTAGCTCATAAAATGGAGACCCAGATGTAATTTTTCCTAAATTTATAATACGGGCGCGAAATATGATAAATCGCATATTATCGCTTAATAGTTTTCAATATTTGCATTTAACACCCCAGCAAGTTACCAAACAGAATCACCCTCCCTAAATTAGAAAACCTTTAGCACTTCACCTTAAATTGGTGTTTGAAACCTCAGGAGGTGCACTGTAATTTTCAAAAATAGAAGGAGTAATTTGTAATTATGAAAACTCTTAGGTGTATTTTATGTAATTCACCCTAAAAAGGATCACACCTTAGGAATAATTACCAAAAACCACTTAAAGTTGGCCTCGAGCCAAGCTCGAGGGGTTTCCATAATTATCCCTCCTATATATCTAATTACGCCTTATCATTGAACTCTTAGGGGCATGTGAAGATGGATGACTTATACTCATTTAACGTGCCTATGTACACACCGTGTGTTCAAGAAGTGGAGGCACTGATTCAGTACGAAGGGTCCTTCAAGTTGGACAAGCTGCAGACTTCTTGGGCACGTTTAGATGCGCAGCATAACAACAGTACAGATGACGATATGTTTCTTGACAAATATGAAAGGGGAAAATTGGTGGCAAATCGTATCAGAGCCGCAATTGAACCAATCTTGGCTAGCCATTTTGGGAGCTCCATTACTGATCAACTGTTTCGAAGATATGCAGATAAAATTGCAGAGCACCTACCCATAGAGAGATGTCCTTCTTCAATATAGTCATTTCTTTGAGTAGGATATGAAAAAAGTATTAAAATTTGTTAAGAATTACTATCGAATTAGTTCTTATTTTTACTGTTGACAAATTTAATAGTTTCTATGTTTGATGTTTTATTAGATAAATGAATTATTACAACTTATGCAGTTTATCATCTAAACTTTTTTTTTTTTTGATAATTATATTAACACCCCCTCGACTTAGGAGAAAATACAGTAAGACCCCCTCCACTATTGAAAATTATAGAGACAACCCTTGACTATGACTCTGTATAACACTTAGGTTCTGTCGTTAGTAATTTTCTTGTTTCTAAGTAGATGTTAACCTTTTATTAACTGGATAGCAACTTAGTCACTTCGCTCACTTCATGTATAGCAAACACTATAACAAAAATATTATGGCTAATTTAGTCATTTTATAACTTTCCGTTAAGTTTTTTAGGATTTTCTTTAGGGTTAGAGAATCCATCTGTAATTTTTAATAGTTAGGGAGGAGTGTTGCTGTATTTATTCCTAAGTTGAGAAGTATAATTAAGTGTGATTATCTTTTACTCTTACAACTCACCATGCAAACAAAGCAAAAAAAATACAACTTTGGGTTGTCTTGCTTGTCTCAAACTCCCTAGTTAAAAAAATTCTCAATCAATTTAATAAAATCCAGCATCATTGCTGGCCAAATTGAAGTTATAAAAAATATTTTATCATCATAGTCGGTTTTAAATATTTCACCAAATTGAAGTTACTCGTTGCTTTTCTCCTCAAGAATGTCATTTTTCAATCAATACTTCAACAAAAAACACATATTTCATCGGAAATCCTCAATACCCATCATCTCTCGCGGGAGATGGTAAATGAGAGAGAGAGACTATTGATTACCAAACCATCTTTTATTGAATATGCTTGGCTAGCTCTTTCTTTCTTTTTTTTTTTTTAAGAAAACAAGGCTTTTATTAAATCGAAAGAGAGTCCGACAATAAAATAAAACTAGCAAAATCAGGGATATTAGAGTCTCCGAATCTGATGTTAGAGCACTTCGATCAGACAATGGGCTAAATAATTGCCCGAACGACGAACAAATGAAAACTTATAAAAAGGTATCAAGGAAAGAGCTTCTCTAATGTTTCGCACAATATTACCAATCTCGATCTGTCCACCTCCATACTTGCAATTTGGTACAAAAGCACTTCACAATCTCCCTCAATGATGACTCTATCCCACCCTTTTCTCAAAATCATGAAAATGGCCTCACGTGCAGCAGTTGCTTCCGCTGCAATGCCTTCCAACAATCCACGACGCCGTCCCGCGCACCAAGCATACATGCGCCACATTCGTCCCTTGCAACAGCGCCGAATCCATGGATTCCATAATTTTCAGCAAATGTAGAGCCATCAAAATTTACCTTAATCCAATCCTTCTCCGGGGACGCCAAAAAGAACTAGCCGACCGACTCTGTGCCGGGACAACAGGGTCGACCGGGGGCATGAGAGACAAATAATTGGAAGCGAACTCCACGACCTCATGTGGCTCCCAAGACTCCTCCTCCGCCCACTTCTTGTTCCTATTCCACCACATAGACCAAATAATTGTAAGGAACAACGCCCACTCCGACTCCTTCAACACCTCATGAACACGCTTAAACCAAACCTCCATATCACCCTCCCAACTTCCAACAACACTCCAAGGAATGCCCAATAAAGCCCAAACTTGCCATGGCATATCACACCGAAGCAAGAAGTGCCCATCGTCTTCCTCCAATTCACCACAAAAAGTACAGCAACAATCCACTCCAGAATGTCTCTTTCTCAAATTAAATGCCGAGGGATACGTACCTTTACACAATTTCCATCCAAAAAGACGAACCTTTGGTGGAACCTTCGCCCCCCAAAATAAGCTCCAACTTTACGCCTCTGCCGCTGTCCCACGTTCCTCATTCTTCAACCCATTCAAATCAAGTGCAACTTTATAACCACTTTTAACCGAGTACCGTCCATTATTCGTGTACTGCCAAATAAGGACGTCCCGACTAGAAGCAGCTCTCAGCGGGATTTTGAGAATTTCTTGCACATCAATCTGTCCAAACAAGTTCTCCACCAGCCTTTCACTCCAGCCCCCCCCCCCCCCCCCCCAACCCCACCACCACCACCACCACCACCACCACCACAACAAAACGAAGGTCCAAAACCCTTGAAATAGACGTAACCGCCGGTTTCGGCGAGATAATCTTGAAATTTCGGCCTCTCGAACCGATGGATCCTTCCAAATATCAATCTTGCTACCCCTTCCAACTCTCCATCGAACACCAGCCTCAATCACCCTCCGAGCCCCATGAATGCAGCTCCTCCAAGTGAGTGACGGATGACTCCCCAAGTCCGCATTCAGAAAGTCCGTTTCCAGAAAGTAGCGGGCTTTGAGAAAACAAAATTAACTTCTTGTAAGTTGTAAGTTGGAAACCAGTTGTAAGATGTCTTTTTCTACATTAAAATAGCACCTGAGGTTTACTCTATGTAGCCATCACATAGTTCATCGTAAATTCCTATCTGCAATAATCTTCGCCTGTCTTCGAATTACCTAATTTTATGATTTAAAAAGATTCTGGAAAGGAGGACAATGGGAAAAACTATAGCATTTATAAACATGGTGAGACCAAACTTAGTGGAAAATTTAACTGAAACAAAAAAAAGGGGGGCGAATTACATATACTTCCCTATTGTTTGTCGAAATTACAAAAAAAAAAAAAAAAAAGAAAAACCCTTTGGTTTTTGGTTTTTAAAAATAACAAAAAAAAAAAAAAAAGTTCCAAACAATTATATGAATGAACCCCCTAAGGCTCCAAACATACGCTAGATTTTCGTAATTGTACAAAATATTAAATATAGAGGGAGTCATTTGTAATTTCAAGAAACCTCAGAGGTAGTACATGTAATATTCACAATTATCATGAGATCACTACAAAATCTTGTAAGTTTAATTAAGGTCCTGGTTATCTTTTTCAAGTATCTTGTTCGCAATGTCTAAGTAGACTAGAAAGACGCTCTACACCTTAGCAGTTCGACCGAGCTTAATACCGAATTAGCACACCATATTAAGGGGGAAAAAAGTGGAGAAAATCCCATATTCTACCGTTGATTAATAATAGGGATAATTACACTTACACCCCATTGACTTAAGGGTAAATACAGCTAGATCCTCTGTATTATTGGAAATTACAGAGACACCCCCTCGACTATGGTTCTATCTAACACTTAAGTCCTGCCGTTAGTCATTTTCTTATTTTTATGTAGATTCTAACGTTCTATTAACTTAACAATAACTTACTCAGTTCGCTTATTTCATGTATTGCAAACACTATAGCAAAAATGTTAAGAATAATTTAGTCATTTCACAACTTTTCGTTAAAGTTTTAAGGTTTCCATAGGGTTAGTGGATCTATCTGTAATTTCCAATAGTACAGGGGGTCTAGCTGTATTTACCCTTAAGTCGAGAGGGTATAAGTGTAATTATCCCATAATAATAATATCACGAACAACTGTTGCTGGATCACCTCCGGCACAAAATGCTCTGCCTTTGCCCTATTACTAGTAAAAAGCACGCACATTGCGCGTATAGAATAATTATTTATTTATTTTTTAATTTATCGTACTCTTGCAATTTTATTTGTAAATTACAAATATCCATAATTAAGTTCGCTGTATTTGAAATTTAATTCGGAGTGAAGTTCACTCCAAAACCTAGTCATTTCACATTCACCCTCCTCTTTCATTCTCTACTCATCCACCTCTATCACACACAAATTTTATTTTATTTTTCTACTTCAACACGTTTTCTCTCTTGACTCTCTTGAATTTTTTATCACTCTCCTCTCTCTCCTTCCTGTTTTTCATCACTTTATGTACTCTCTCTCTCTCTCTCTCTCAATTCTACTTGTGATTTTGGCTTATCAATTTTTTATATACTTTTACTGTCACGGTCCTCAGGCGCGGAGAGGAGAACCCTTCCTGATTGGACGCCCGTTGAACGCTCGAGTATAACCTTCGCCCCCACCTAGCACAACCCTAAAGTTTGGCCTAGAAAGCACTTGCCAAAAGAGGGTTAACCCATGTTGGTTGTACTTGGAGGTTAGATTATAAACCCTTACTTTTCTGTGTGTTATTCCGATGTGGGACAAGGTCAGGAGGACTACACGGCCTCACGCACGTGGTGAGGTAGCCCATGCGCTCCTGCCCCACACAACCCTACGCACAAGGTGCAACAGCCCATGTGAGGCTCCTGAATCAATTTCTGCGTTGATTTCGGGGAGCTACATTTACTCTACCTAATTCTTATCTTTATTTTTTCCTTTTAATTATTTTATTTTCTTTTTTATTACCCCACTTACTTTCTTAACTTGTTCTTATATGATTTTCTCTCTTTTATATACAATTATCTTTCACCTAATCTATTAAAATTTAAGTAATTCTCGATATAGTTTTAGCAAACCAACTTAACATGCATATTAACTCTATTTAGCAAGACTTCATAAAAATATATGTATTTAAATTCAATAATAAAAGTATCATATTAGTTAATAAAATTGAAGACCATGAAGAATTCCATTGTCAATTCTTTCCACTTTTGCAACTTCTTTCATGTTCAGATGAGGACTCTTGTTGCTTTTGCGTTCGTTTTGCTGATGTATTTTATTTACTTCCCTTTATGCATGTGTTTATTAATATACGAGTTGGGGTCCTCTTTAATTCTACAGTCCTTTTCGACTAGTTCATTTTAAAAAAAATTGAAGACCTTATTGTACCCAACTTTAATATGCTAACCATTTTTTTCTTATTTATTTATTCTCTAAATTTTTATTTATTATCTTTTCTCCCCTTTTTATTCTTCCGAACTAATTTCAATATGTTATTATATTTTACCTTTTGTTTCTTCTTTCTTTTAACTCTTCTCTCATCTTTAATTTCAAAATATAATTATCATCAAATAAAATAATAAAAATATACTCATATAAAAATAAATCACAAACTCTTGGTTATAATAATAATAAAATATAAATTAATAATATACTATATAATTATTAATAATAATATATAAATAGCTAGATATACAGATATCACTTTTATTTTTTATATTGAATCTGTAATTGTGTTATTAGAGACCTTATTGTTACAATATTCTAGCCAAAAAAACTATTAATTATTATAAATGTATTAATTCAAATAATTTTATTGAATTACTATCTCGCCTTTTCACATAACTTTACTACAATTTTTTATTTGTAGAATTTTATTATATAATTAAATTATTATTATTTTATATACATTTGTTTGTATTGTGCATTAGGTCTTTTATTAATTATTAAATAGAGTTTTTTTAGTTTATAGAATAATAATTACTATTATTTTATTTTTTTAGATGTAATAAAATATTTCAGTTGCATACATTTTTTTAAAGACTGAATATACATAAAATAAAATATAAATAAATATAATATGTACTATAACAATATTAAATTAAAAGAATCCTTATTATAAAAGACTTCGGTATGTCTTCTATGTCTTTTAGATATAGTATTACATATATTATGACATTATTTCTAATTTAAAAAAGAATTTTATTTTTACTTAACTAAATATTTTTTCAAAATTAATACAGAACTACATAATTATTCTTTAGATGATGATTATTGAAAATATTATTCCAAGGTTTATCTTAGACGATTAATAAGTTTCAAGCTGAAATTCGAAAACTATACATACTTTTATAATAAAAAAATAAAATAAATAAATAATAAATATAGATATATAATATGTGTTATTATGGTTTTATATTAATCAAATCAGATTAGGATTTAATTAAAAATTTTATTTACTTTATCTCCTTTATACATATCAATTTGTTTGTTTTTTCATAGAATATCAGGTTTTTATCTTTTTGTCCTAGGTATTATATGATATATAACAGTAAATGATTGGAAAAGAAAATAATGGAAATAATTTCTAATTTTATTTTTTTTTTGGTGAAAAGAAACAATTTCTAATGCTATTTACCATTTATTATTTTAAAGGTTGGCAAGATTTTTCCAAATCATTTTAAATAACAAACTCAATGCTATTGTTTTATTAGTCTACGTAATAGCATTATTTTTAGGAAACTTTAATAATTGATATATATATATATATATATATATATATATATATATATATATATATATATATATATATTAAGAATTCTTTATTTAAAATTTCTAGAATCCTATCCTATTAGAATTCTAGTATTATTAATTAATTTATTATTATTATTTATTAAAATCTCTACAATCCTATTCCTATTAGAATTCTAGTATTATTAATTAATTTATTATTATTATTTATATAATTATAGATTTACCTATTTGTTCATTTTTTAATAAGAATATGTGTTATTAAAGGGATATTTTAGTCCTCACAAAAAAGTGACAAACTATTCATACTTTTATAATATACATAGATTAATGGCCAAAACAAACATATATATATTTAACAAAGAAAGAAAGATAGCAGATTAAAAAAAAAAAAGTTCTGTTCACCTTTAGAACTATTAATTTGACAGAAGAATCTTTCTCAGAAGCAAGAAAAAGCTCCAATAAACGAGATCTTGTAATGAGATGAAGAAAGAACTAATGCAAATTGCTAACAATGTGACAGAGCATGCAGCTGATGATTAACAAAATGCATTACCATTGCAGGGGAAAGTGCTTGAGCTTCTTAGGCCTGTTGAGCGTCAGAATTCTCACTAATGATTTCTCTTCCACCAAAACCTAAGATATTTATCAGCAGCTTTTAACATTATTCAAGTATGTTTCTTATTGTTTCTTATCAGCAGCTTTTAATATAATTATATTTTATATATTAAGGTTCAATAAGATCATTATCTGCACAAAGGTTAGTTTTTTTTTTTGAATTTTTCCGAAAATTATAGCTCCTTTTCTTTTTCCGTATATCCAAAAAATCAAAAATCAAGTGAAAAGAGTTCAAAATTTCATTTCAGTACCTGGTATGTTTCCCCAATGTTAGTAGTCATCTTGTACTTTGAGCACCTGTTTGCTTTGATTTGTTTTAGTACAACTTACAGAGATGAATAAATATTTCATTGGTTTTGTAAAAGATGAATTAATAAATTAAGATTAGCAAGTGAGTGAGAATTAATGAATTAGGATTTGTTTGTGACTGACAGATTCCTGAAGGCCTCGGGAGCAACAATAAAGAAAACATATTCATGACAACAACGAGTCCGTTTACTACATAAAACATGAACGTGAAAATTAAATTACACATCCACCAACTTTAAAAAGTTTGGATTTTAGGGATACAAGTTATAAAATTGGAATATTATATTCAGATTTATTTAAAAAGTTGTAATTTCCATCCATCTGTGGCCGGAAAATTGAATTTCCGACTTAATTTGTGCACGTGACCAGCATGTGAAACATTTTCCGGCCAAATTATGTACAGTTGGCTGCCATGCAGACAAACAAAATACCTCATCATGGCCAAATTATGTACAGTTGATTTTTTAATCTACATGGCAACCAGCACCATAATTTGACCGGAAAGTATTTCACGTGCGGATTACGTGCACAAATTAAGTCGAAAATTCAATTTTTCGGCCTCAGGTGGATGGAAATTATAATTTTTTAATAGATTTGGATGTAATATTAGAATTTTATAACTTGTATCCCTAAAATTCAAACTTTTTAAAGTTGGTGGATGTATAATTCAATTTTCCCAACATGAAAACACTTTTATTCTAAGGGAAAACACTATTAATTATTCAAACTATAATATCAAAGTTTACAACACAAAACATGAAAACATAAAAATCAGGGAGATCAGAGTCCGTTTCTTGAAATGAAATAGAGAATCTCCTCCCAGAAACCACACCATGTCATCCACGGATCAGTGCCATTTCTGAAGCAAATATTGCTGCAATAGTTTCAGCATGTTTAGGATAAAAAAATATTTAATAATTTGAATAAAGAGAGAGGTTTGTTAAAAATAATTGCATTGCATTAATTTTATAGTTATAGACATTTATGTAAATAAAACTTAATAATAACTGTATATATTTTGTAGTTTAATAATTTACCAATTTATATTAAATTTGAATAGAGTGATACATATTGTTACTATTTTGTCTTATGAATGAAATATGTAAACATCTTACCGGTTAGTGATAAACTGATATATAATTGAACCCACTTTTAGTAAATATTTACCTTAAAATCTCGAAATGCTTCCAAGATGATCCAATGGTTCTGAACTATTAATCATCCCGTGAAGAGTAGATGAGAAATTGAGTTGAACAATTTTCCCAGTTAATTAGCATCTCCTCTTTTATTTTTAGAGCTGAATTCATGGCGGATGTACTGCAATCGACCACCTCTAACATTTCAAGATCCAAGCAATCTGCAAATACCGAAGGGATATGTCGCAGTGTGTAACAGTGCCTAACAATTAGGGACTCCAAGATGGGGAAGTTGGACCCTGTGATGCTAGAGGAGAATGTCCAGTTCCTTGGAAGGCATACCTTTGCGATTTGAGAAATTCATGGTTCGGCAATGCAGCAATCCCTCTCATATATTCCCAAGGAAATCCACACCCACTCAAAGTTAAGAATTGAAGTGAAGAAGGAAAAGCCGGAACTGAAAAAGGACGAACTTGTGGCCCAATATCAGGATACATAACAACACATTTAAAGGTAATAAGCTTATTTAGAATGTCAAGATAACTAAAGAAACCTAATAATTCATCTTCCTCTGGTGGTGATTGAATTTGAACTTCTAATACCGAAATGTTTTTGATTCTTTCAAGAATAGTTCGAGTACAGCTGCGAGCACTCACATCGAAGAGATAATGAAGATTTTCTAGGTGAAGATTAGAACCAAAAGGAGGCTCAGGTAGGTCATTTCCTTCAACCTGTAGATGAATCAAATCTTTCAAATTCCAAATCTCTATAGGTAGATATGATGGAACTCCGTAGCATTTCGAATTGAGATACTGTGAAACAATCAAGACCTGAAGCTTTAGGAAATTGTGCACTGCTTCTGGGAGTTGTCTATTATAGCTGAAAGCAAGGTACTTCAACTGAACTAACTTGAGAAATTCAGGTGGGAAAGTGTAGAAGCCAATTTTTGAGAGCATCCAGTACCTCTAGCAACTTGAAATCTTCTGGCCAGGCTTGTATTCGGTATTGAGGTTCTGGACCAAAATAAATAAGACTACGAGCAGATGAATCCAAGTTACAGTCAGACAAATCTTTGATGAAGCGCTGGATGTTCTGTTGAATGCACAACCTGCGCTGCTGATCATAGGAAGTGTCTCCCTGTAGAAAAGCATAATTAATTGTATCCTTATTATTACAAGAAAGAACTTATCTTCTTTAGCTTTTCTCACAAGAAAATCATGAAAGACTTCCTCAGATATTTTAAAATATGAATACACATATTCTCTATCATTTACTAATAGAACAAGGAAACCTCGGTGACAAAGTTCCATCAAACACTCCACTGCAACGTCAAAATAGATTGTACCATCTTGGACAAATCCTTCGACAACCATTAGACCCACGAGCTTGAACAAATGGACGGCATAATCATATGGAAAAATTGCCATATAGAGAAGGAATACTTTTAATTGTTGAGGCAAGTGATTGTAAGTGAGAGATACTAGTGCTTCTAAGAGGTCATCATAATTCTCACATGTATTAATTGAAGACAATACAATCTCCCAGTACTCTGCAAATGGGTTGGCACAACAGAGTAGTCTTCCAACAATGACAACTGCATGAGGAAATCCTCTGCAACTCTGGACAGTATCTTTAGCAATGATAGCAAGATGTTCGGGGCACGATTCACCATCAAAGACTGTCTCCTCAAGCAGAGCCATGGTATACTCATCACTCAGACGATCCAATAGATGAGGATGAGAAGCTGGTGTTGCATCCATATTCCTAGTTGTTACCAAGATTCGACTCCCATTACTGTAATTTGGGAATAATTCTTTAAAATCATTCCAGGCTGCAACGTCACGTATATCATCCAATAAAATGAGATATCTTTCATGCTTCAAAAAATGGTAGATATGCTTCTCCAATTGGTCATTTGTCTTCTGATGGATTTCATCGCTCCAACTATACAGAAATTCAGCACTTGTTTTATCTATCACTTCACGGAATCCATGGCTAGACTTTTTCAGGGATGCAAGTAGATTTAACAATTTATCGTGTTTGTCGTATTTAAGAGATACCTTAACCCAGCAAATAGCATCAAAGTGTTCCTTAATCAACATATCCTGGAGAAGATAATGAGCGAGAGCAGTCTTACCCATTCCAGCAATCCCAACTATTGGGACTACTTCGAGACTATCAGATCCCTTCATCAGTCGATCCTTGAGTTCATTGATGTTTTTATCGCGTCCAACCAATGGATACTTCTTTTGACAGTTAATCTTATCTGAACTTCTCCATACCGAGGCGCTTATTTTTCGATCTAAAGTCTGATGATAGAACTCATCAATCGTCATTTCGGCAATCAAGTTAATCAATTGTATTACTCTCTCCAGGTCTCCAAAGAAGCTCTTCTTGCTACTTTCTACTTCTGATGGAGAAAGGAAGTGAGTCAACGAGATGTAGGCGTCGATCATGTCTTGAGCTTTATAAATTGCATCTCTGATTAGGATTTCAAATTCTCTTTTAACCTCTCTGTTATCCATAAGAAATTGTTTCAAGGAACCGACTCCGTCAATGAGCACTGCGATTTGTGGGTGTAGATAATTAGGATCGCTCTTGAGTTTTGATAGAGTCTTCATAAGAGAAACTGCAGCACCATAGGCAGCCATATTTGTGATGTCTCTCCTCACACAAAGGACAACAAGAAATAATATTATTCTATTTCTGTGTTAATGTATGACAGTATATCATGAACAACCAGTACATTAATATCAAGTGAAATGAAAATGCAACAAGTAACCAATCATGGACTTCATAATTAATGTGAGGAATAAGTCAAAAGATTCCAGATATTATAAAACCATATTTTATATTAGTTGATGACATGGATCATCTGAACTAATCTTATTTGTTAATCTTGATACATCAAGTTGAAAAACTGATAGCTATGTTATTGATCAATATATAATTTCGTTTTATTTTAGTAATTTACCAATTGAATATATTTAGTAATTTACCAATTTAATATATTTATGATTTGTCATAATCTCGTAATGCCACGTGTCATAATCCTCTCCACTCATCTCCTCTTCTTTAAACCATTTCTGTATTACCACATTCGGAAATATGCTAAGTGTTCTCCTCGAAGGAAACGTTCGAGGATCCGCCTCTAGAGATCGTCCTCATAGATATCCGCCTCACCAACACCTACCAAGCTCGGGTTCTCAGCTCGACATCCTTGATGCTATTCCGTCTCCATTTAGACAGAAGGTCGGCCTATTCATCGGGAGCCATTCAAGCGCCCACCATCTTCCCACTAGTGTAGTGGCCCTGATCATTCGGGCGGGTATCTTGTCCAGTCATGACAACCTCCCTTGATCAACTGCTCTCCAAACGTGGCAATCTCACCATCAACCACGATCTAGAAATCCCTTACAAATATTAAAAAATACAACTCTGAGAGGTACGCATTAATTACTTACCGAGACTCTGCCAAAATTCCTACGCTTATCTTCATATACAAATTCCCAATTCAACTCAGTGGAGGATCAACGCTGGATTTAACTCTAACTTGGTCTTAACCTAGTGTTTGGCTGTTTTTAGCAGCTTTGAACCCATCTCAATAACCGATCGTTGCTGAATTCAAGTGAATCCCCACCGTCGAGTTCATATTCATTTTTTAGCTACATCAATTTAATTTATCAAAATTTATATTAAATTTGAATAGAGTGATACAAGTAAATTACCTTAAAATCTGAAAATACTTACAAGATGATTATAAAGCAAGACAAAACACAGCTAGGTACTATATCATTAAAAAGCAGATGTCCATGATCGGAAATCTGTTGCATAATAATGAATCAAACAATTATTGTTTAAACATAAATCGATTTTACAGGTTAGTAACATTAATTTAAAGTTGCAAACATTTTGTTAGTAAATTTGAAGAAAAGTCAAGAGATTCCAGGATATTAATACAAACATCATTTAATTGCAGCATTATATTAAACTATATTTTTTTGTCAATATTGAAACATAAGTTGAAAAACTAATAGCTGTGTTCTTGGGGTACAAATACATTTTCGTAATAATTGTCTAGTTATATTAAAAGAAAAAACCTCTTTCTTGGATGCTTGACAGATTGGTCTGAGAGTTCTTGAGAGTTATATAAAGTGTGTCTTTTATGTATATTTCTTATACCACATATTTAATCAATGAAAAGAATGCAATTCTCTGATCAATCTATCTCTAAAAACCGATTGTCAAGTGAGAAAATATAGCTAGTTATTATAAATTAGGACAGATCAAGATTTCTAATCAGTTAAAGTGTGTACGGTTAATCTTTAATTCATTCGGGACAAGTTTTGAAATTGAGTTGGCCAGCTTAACCAGTTTGGTCTGGTCCTAAACTTAAGTAATGGGCCATAATGTGGGAAATAAATTATGGACTTATGGTCAAAGGACTCCAGAATACGAAAGAACTTATACTCTATATTGTGAGCCCAGTTTCAACTTGTGTCTTTTGGGCTTCAGCCCAAGCTTTTTCAACTTTCCAAGTTTTTAAAGTAGGAGCATGTGGTTGGGACTTATCCATCCTTAACTAAGGTTTCGAATTTTGGCTTAGTTTTGGAGCAGTTTTAAACTCTTTGTCCTACCCATTGTTGTCGACAGCAGACTCTTTGCCAGGTGTCATGTTGCGACCCCCGGGCACGGAGAGGAGAATCCCCCCTGTTTGGGCGCCCATTGGGCGCGCACGCATAACCTTCGTCGCCATCATGTACAACCCTAAAGCTTGGCCTGCGAATCAACTGCCAAAAAGGGATTAATCCACTATTTGGTTATACATGGTGATTAGATTATATAGCGTTCATTTCATGTCTGTTATTTCGATGTGGGACAATTTTTCATGTGATCTCACGGTTCATTGTACGGCTCACAGTAAGCTGCTCACGGGAAGCAACTTACTGTGAGATGCACCCTCACGGTTTGCTGCTTCCCGTGCAGCTCACCGTGAGATGCAATTGCTCGTCCAGATGGGGCGCTACATGTCAGATATCAGTTCAGCTCGACGGTGAATGTCTCGATCTAGAACATATAAATTATGAAGTCATTTAATCTAGAAGAACTGACTTTTAGAGACATGAGCAAGTAAATTATACTAATTAAAATTATGTGTTTCTTTGTTCAAATTCAAACTTTTGCTTACTCAAACTAACAAGTTTTTATAAAGCTGTAAGAAAGTTTGAAATTCTATAACAGATACAAATTATGAAGTTTTGGCTGGATTCTTGATCTACTTAATTTGCCAAATAGTACCTTTTGCTCCCTTGAAAAGATATATTATATATGTTCATTGATTTCTTGTTTCTTGGATCTTCGTCTACATTTAATTATAAGTTGAAATTTTAAACAAAGTACAGAAAAAAAAAAAAAAATACAGCCATCCAATGCAAAAGTTTAGCCATGTCTCATATTCAATGGATCAAATGATTGCTAGAATAACCATGCTGAAATCTAGGCATTTTTCGGCACTAATATCGTCTTTATTTATAAATCATAACAATGATTAGAAATGATTAATAAAAAACGTACATGCACCATGTCAAAAACACAATGAATTCTTTATTTTCCGTTAATTTAACTAGTTTTTTATTCCATGCTTTGCATGGAGAAATTAAAAAAAAAATTGAATTCACTATGTCGAAAATATTTTATAGTAATTAAAATATTAAATATAATTTTTTAATGGATTTATGGAATATATTATTTTATTTTTATTTTTATTAATGAATATTCAATGCAATATAGATAACTCTAAAGCTTATTAAAATTTATTTTAAAAAAATAAATTTCAATATTTTATAAATTAGTTATATAGCTCTATAATTAAGTGGGAATTACAAGTTTTTAATATAAACAAAAATATGGAATGTCAATAAGTACATATGTAAATTATAAAAATAATAATTAATGAAATTAATTATAGAAACAATCTACATGGCAAAATGGATCAATTATAACTAATCCACTTCATTACCACATAAACATATTTCCTAAAACATTCTACTAACTCATTTTCATATATATATATATATATATATATATATATATATATATATATATATATATATATATATATATATGATTTCCAAGCTTTACTATTTAATTATTTATTCAATTTATAATAAATAACTTCTCTTTCCCACAAGTGCACTTAATTAGCTTTTTATTAATTAATTATGCTAATGCCCATTAATCTTTAACTTAATAAATATATAATAAGGTTTAGGTAAGGAACATGGTGGGGACCTCGGATTTAAGCAAGTGTATTAGCAGAAATTAAGTGCTTTATTTAGGTCCGTGGACGTGTTCTGATTGGTCGATAGCGACATAGCCGTTGAGATTATCAACGAAAACATTGTAATTAATTAATTAATTAATTATATTATGTAAAGGTTTGCAAGACGACAAGTTATGAACAAGTCATACCACACTTACTTGGGAGGATCAATATGATGACTATTTCATTTTTCTTTTTGGTTTGAAATGTTCTTTTTGGTTATATACTATCAAACATGGATATGAACATGACGACACGGACACGACACGATATAGATACGATAACACCGAGTTTTTTCGATATTTTATATTAGAGAAGTGTCCGACAACAAATACCCGACACGATAACAGATAAGACACGACACACACATATGTTATAATTTTAGGAGTATCCGTGTATCATATGTTATATATATAGAATAATTGTGACATAATTAGGCAATATATATATTTAATATTAATTATAAAATGAAACGTATTGCCATAATAATTATTTTACTTTATCAGATTGAAATATAATTGAATTATATACATTAAAAAAATTTATTAATTAACCATTTTGATATTGCCGCTTAATTTCAACATTATATAGTATATATTTTACTTGTTGTGTATCCTTTATTAAGCTTTTTGTGTGCTCGAAAAATCTTCATATAAACAGTCATAATACTATAGTACAAAAAGTCTTATTATTATAAAATAAAATCAACTAATCAGTGATTAATATTTTATTCCATAAAGTACAATTCCAACAAAGTTTTACAACTACATCATATTATTTTCCTTTCCTTAATTATTCTTGAACTTTTTTTATATGGAGGTATTTAACATTAATTTGATTAACTGATATAAATTTAATTATTGGACTTAGAGAAAAATAATACCATTATTTTAGCAAATGACAAAATGTCTGCTAACCCTATATTCAAAACATTTTTAGTAGAGGAAGCTAGGGCTCTAGTACTTAATTTTTTTTTTTTCCAATTAAAACCGACGCGCGCTGTAGGGTTTTTACAAGGATCCCTTCCTATATATAAAGACCAAAAAGAGTTACAAAGGAAAATTAACCAAAATCTTGCAAAAGCTGTTCCAGAAGCTCTTGCGGTGAAAGCTCAAAAACTCGCAAAGCTAGTACAATCCATAGATGGACAGTCTTCCAAATTAGCTCCCAGTTTAATTCTTGTAATTTTTACTTTTATCGTGAGCAAATATTGTAGCTCACGAATTAGCTAAAAATACAATTTACGTTTTCGTTGATTCCGGAGATATTTCCACTTTTGTAATGACGTATGTAATTACTGATTTGAATTAAATAATTACTATTTTCTTAAAAAAAAAAAGAGAAGTAGCAGTGGTCACCCTTTTTTATTTTTTTACTCTGTTTCTTTTTTGTTAAAACTTTATGTGTCAGAATGGAAGTGCAGTTTCGTGGTGTGGGCTTATCTGTAATTTTTATGACTTTGATGAACCTTTTTTCTAAAAAAAAGTAGAACTCAATTGCATCGTGAAACATAGGTTGTGGTGCCCGGAAATTGTGGGGACTCTGTTTTAAGGTTTTTAGAAGTAAGGTAGATGCAGCTTTAGGCAAAAAGCACACCTACTACCACTGCATCACACCTAGCTACATAGTTTTCCTTTCCTATTTACCATTTCACTCTTAATGATTAATGATCCTTAACTTAAAAAAAGAAATAATTATATTTATATTTCTTCGATTTAGAAGTAAATATAATAACATGATCTCAACTTAAGATGTTCTTTGTTGAGATAAGTTCTAACTTTAACGGTAGAACCTAAGTGTTAAACAAATTTAAAATTGAGGTGATGTCTTTTTAATTTTCACTAGTCGATGAAATATTGTTATTAATCAATAACAAAGTATATATAGCATAGCCTATAAAACACAGGCACAGATTTTTTTTTATATTTTACAATAGAAAAATATTCGATACAACATAACAGAATAAGATTTTTAGAAATATTCGTACATCATATAGCTTAAGTTTAGCTATGATATAAACAAAGTATATTATGTAATAAAATTGTAGCTAAGTTATCTATACTATTATATAATGCACCTTCATTCCTTTGGTGTCTTTGTGCCTTTTTTAAAAAAAAAATATTAATTTCTTTTTCTCTCTCCATGATCTTTCCAATCTCCTATATTTTCTCTCCCACTCTCTTATATTTCACCTTATTTTTCTTCTTTTTTTCTCTCTCTTTATCTCTTCCTTTTTCTAGGTCATTTTTAAATTCAAATTATAAAAATAGGTTTTTAATCTATCATATTTTAAAAGCATATATTAAAAATAATTCAGACATGTATTATAATTTTATATTATTTGAATTTCATCACTTTATAAATTTATTGGACACAGTAAGGAAAAATGGCAGATATTGTTTGAATGAATTCCATTTTGAGAGAGCCCTATCTCTATGAAAGAGAACCCTATCTCAGCAAAAGGTTATATCTATCTGCCCGGTCTGAACGGATTTCTTTAGAACACGTATCTAATGTGTCATATTTAGTAGTGTAAATAAGGTAGCTAGGTGAAGTTGGTGAGTTAATTTTGGAGTCTTGACCTTAGACATTGTTTTAATTATTGGCCACATGGCGGGGACCCAAAATTGCCGCTCTTTCCGGTCAATAAAAGATTTGACCGATTTTAAATGAGCAAAGTGTAGTTTGACTTGCAACCCCTCACGTGACTCACTTTGTAATATGCTCTTATGTTTGTGCGTGCAACTCTGACATATATAAGAAGTGGGTCACGAGGGGTGCCAAAATTCTTTATGTAAACTAAATTTGTTTTCTTATAGTGCGAATTCTTTTAATTTTTTTTAAATAATATTTTTTTATATTATTTGAAATGACAAATATAAGGTGCAAAATTGTAAAAAAAAAAAAAAAAAAGAAAAAGAAAAAGAAATTGTTAACCTTTTACAGAAAGGAATCTAAAATTTCGGGACTATATTGAAATAAACGAAAATAGAAAGACTAATTTGTGATTTCTCAAGATTTTCGGATACCTGAGGGTTGTATTGAATTAACCTTGGTCTAACTCACCCCCAAAAGCTAGCTCAAGAGGAGAGGTTTGTCAATCCATTATATAGTGAACCTCACACCTTTAATTATTTAATGTGGGATGGTTTAACACATCTCGTCACGCCCAGGACCGCAAAATATACGGGACAAATTGAAGCGTGAAATAATTTGCAGGAATATCTGCGAAGAGAGTAAAAGTGAAGAGAAAGGTTGAGAATCGAACCCGCTCTAATTTGACTTACGCTAACTCCATTAATTCAACGTGTTGAACTGCAAACGAATGGAGCATCCTCGACAAAAATTCGAGTTCAAATTTGAGAAATTCGAGCTCGAGTAGATGTGACTGCATTAGGTGTTGACTTTGCTAACAGAGAGTAGATGGCTTTTGGTATTTGATGTCTGTTCCAATTTTGTCCTGAAGATTTTCCTAGGATTAGACATGGAGTCTTGGACAAGGTGACAGATGAGAGAGGGCCTGTTTGGCAATTAGACAAATCTCTACTTTTTACCTTTTTCTTTACTTTCTTGAATTAATTCTTTTTTATTCTAATTAGAGTTTTCTATTATAGTTTATGATTTTAATTACTTGTGGGTTGGTTTATGATTATACTGGTTTTATGAATTTAAGCTGTCAAGAATTTTCAATAATTTCATGTTTTTTATGGCAATTTATAAATATTTAAATATGGTGGAAAAACGGGTCGCCCGTGTGAGCTGACCCGACCTATTTCAAAAAATAGGTAAATGATTTTTTGAAGGGAGTGGTTTCTCCATAATTTTGAATTGGAAAACGACCCAAACCTCCTCCAAACTCCTACATAATCCAAATGGAGGGAGGAGGTTACGATGATCAACAACATTATCCAAAAATCAGTAAAAATTTGTGTAGAAAAATAGAGAAAAAAAGAAAAGGAGTTTTCTCTTTATTTTCACACTAGATAAAATGCAAAACTTGCATTTGGATTGTGAATATTGATTTGGTTCGATTTTCGTAATCAAATCCAGACAAGAAAGTATCGTACATCTGTGATATAGCCACACAAAATCCGTGTTCAAATAAATATTTCGATTTTTTGAATATATGTAAACATGTTAAATATATTCTACAAAATAAAATTATATGAAACGAAATTAAACAGATCGATAGGAAAAAGTATATCCCATATGCCGTGCTGACTGCTGCATACCCTAAAATAAAGCCAGGTTGTCCCCTCACTATGTGATCCCTTAACTTTTGTCAGAAATATATATAAAAATAAAAGATAATTACATTTACACCTCTAAAGAAAAATATAGTAAGATCCTCTCTATTATTAAAAATTATAAAGATATCCTTTCAATTATGATTTTGTCTAGTACTTAGGTCTTACCGTTACTCCATTAGCTAGTCATTTCTTGTTTCCAAGTAGATGCTATTGTTTTTTTTTTAAACTCACGCACATAATTCGACCCTTGTCATTGCAAGGAGTCGAACCCAGGCCTCGACGTTGGGAGTAATATCTGGTGGTCATTGAGCCAAACAACTTAATAATTTCCCCAGATCTAAGGTTTTATTAACTGAATAACAATTTAGTTACTTTGCTCATTTCATATATAACAAATATGTTACGAGTAATTTAGTCATTCTACAATTTTCCGTTAAGTTTTCAAGTTTCCTTTAGAGTTAGAAAATCTATCTGTAATTTCCAATAGTTGAGGGGGTGTTATTGTATTTATTCCTAAATTGAATAATGTAAGTGTGATTATCACTAAAAATAATTAAATACCTAAGTCATCAATTTAATTTGGCATTAAATATTTACTATTCAAGGCTATTCGAGTCAACCATTATTTAAGTTAATACAGAAATAAACTATATAAATAATATTATCTTCTTATTATGCATCTCCATGTATAATAATAATATTTGTGTGTTTGTTGTACAATTATTGATATAAAATTAATTTAATATATACCCTGACAAATAAAAGCATGCATATTATATTTCCGTGAGATCATCAAAGAATATGAACCAATTATAAGTTGTTGAATGTCAACTTATCTCTCTTTTTTTTTTTTTTTTTAATAATCTTGTAGAAATATTGATGATCAGATACGTGGACTATCTCATTTTTATAAATTTATTTTCATTAACTTTTTAAAAGGGCATATTATTGTCATTTTTTTTTTATCAAAATGAAGAATGAAAAAATAATACTTAAATTTGGTCAAGTAACTTTTTTGTTTTAACTTAATTATTAATCACATCATAGATTCCAACCGCTGTATATAAATAATTATCCCACCTTTGTCTAACTATCTATATTTCATTAAATAATATAAAAGGGACATATTAATTATTAAATCACTCATTAAATAACTAATTAAAGACTTAGTTTTATGAAATGGGAAAGAAAAATCTTTGGCTAGATTACTGAAATCAGTATTGTGAGTTTAAAGTATGATCGATCGTGTCCTAATGATGATCATACTTTACAAAAGTGGAATAATTGCACGTCCTCCGATCCTCTTCTATTTAAAGGAAAAAAAAAAAACCATAATGAGCGTGTTTAATTAATCTGATTAATCCATATAGGTTTTCTAAGTACATTTTAAATTTTGTTATTAGTTTAAATTTTAAATTAGCATCCACTAACACTCAGCAATTGAAAATTTATTTTTCTGCAAGCTACTAAATCTTGTCGTCGTCGATTAGCTTGTAAAGTGATCCTTCTGTTTTTACTAAAATATTCATCATAAGTATATGTGGTGAATCGACAATATTTGTCTTGAATTTTTAATATATTAATAATAAACTATATATATGTCACAACTGAATCCATTTTAATCTACTAAGAAATAATTTTTATCACAAGAAGACAGTTGTATCCAAAGTATATGATCCATATCATAAGTTCGGAATTTTGGTGAGGGACGAGGATCGATCTCGATTGCCGATTTAGCAGTTGAATTTATAGAAGTGGATCCGTTTTGACCTGAAATAAGTAAACAAATGGGTTATTTGGCCCGAGAGTGTTGGCTCTGGCGTAACACTTCCGACGCTCAAGTAAGTAAACTTATAGTGTGGGGTATAGAGAGAGATATACTGCGTTCAGAGCTAATAAATGAACTTACCAACCAGTAATTAATGAGGGGGTATTTATAGTGGGGCAAAACGCACACTAAGTACACCCCTCAAGGTGTGCATTTAATACATCGACCGTAGGTTCTACAGAACAACCTTAATCAGGTAAGGTGGTAATCAAAAGAATGTTCAGTTGTAGGTTCAGATGCATTAAATGTCTGACAACTGATGATTTGACGTTTGGATCCGACGTTTGGGGCTCGGCCCAAGTATGGCGGATCGGGGATCGATACGACCTCTGGGATTATTACCCATCCGATCGTACCCCATGGTTTCCAATCGGGGGCATGATCGACCGTCATCCTGGCCTTGGGCTTGGGATGGCCCAAATCGATCGCTGTAGTGATGCCATGTGTCTGACCGAGATTACCCCTTTCCAATATATATATAACTAAATTTCAGTTACTATTTTATATAAATTTCAAGTTTTATTATTTTAAAGTTTTCAAATATATATGTGGTGTGAGGGGTTTCTTTTTTTTTTTCTTTTTTAATATTAAAACGAGGTTCCTTTGTTGCTCTTAGGTTGAGCTGAAATAGACAAAATAATATGTGGTTGGGGAAGGAGAGAAATCTTAATCACACGTTACATAATGTTGTACCCATCATTATTGTCATTACATCTTTTTCCTTGCACACATGAGCCGTATATACAATTTCACTCTTAATTTATTACTTTCTATTAGTAATAGAGGGATATAGATACGATAAAATAAATTTTTTTAGATAT
Organism: Verbena officinalis; assembly: GCA_958496215.1. Lineage (NCBI taxonomy): Eukaryota > Viridiplantae > Streptophyta > Magnoliopsida > Lamiales > Verbenaceae > Verbena > Verbena officinalis. Next base: position 6,357,510 of record OY292388.1, read on the forward strand.
TTATTAATACAGAAGTATTAGACACAAATATCCCACATGATACAATATGTTACAGTACGGTAATTTTTTTAAAAGTATCAGTGAATTAAAGCTTTCAACTTATACATATCTATAATTGTAAGTATAGTCATATTTTAATCAAAAGTAGACGATAGATATAATTAACTTCGGTCTCAAAGATAAGTATGGTCGCATATTATATGGTTTACTTTAAAATTTCTGCTTCTCTCTCTAAACTTCTTACTCTCCAACCTTTCCTTTCTCCCCACTCTATTCTCCTTGTTTTCTATTCGCTCTAGGGTTTGAATTCTTGTGCTTTTAATTTCTTTATCTACTCATATAAAAGATTATCACTCCATTTTTATACTCCTTTTTCTATTTCTTGGATTAAAATTTGATATTTTTTTTTTCTGTTTTCTGTTCCTTTTCTGTTGTTGTGTATGTATGGCTGATTTGGACTTAGGTTCAGCATCCCATTTCATTTCTCACCTCCAAAGACCGCCGGAGTCCGAAGATGAACCCAATCGGAACCATTTTTCCGGCGGCGACAACGAAAACAACACAAGTTCAGGAGGTGGAAGCGACCTGGTGGCGCGGAGGCCACGCGGCCGTCCCGCGGGGTCCAAGAACAAACCCAAGCCGCCGGTGATCATAACGCGAGAGAGCGCGAACACGCTCCGGGCGCACATACTGGAGGTGGGCAGCGGCTGCGATGTCTTCGAGGCAGTAGCCACCTACGCGCGGCGGCGGCAGCGTGGGATTTGCATACTGAGCGGCAGCGGCACGGTGACCAACGTCAGCCTGAGGCAGCCCGCGGCGGCCGGGAGCGTGGTGACCCTCCACGGCCGGTTCGAGATCCTATCGCTGTCGGGTTCGTTTCTACCGCCACCGGCGCCGCCGGGCGCTACAAGCCTGACGGTTTACTTAGGCGGTGGTCAGGGGCAGGTGGTGGGCGGCAATGTTGTCGGTGCGTTGATTGCTACTGGACCGGTTATTATCATAGCAGCGTCGTTTACCAACGTGGCCTACGAAAGGCTGCCGCTTGAGGAGGAGGAAGGGCTTCAGATGCAGCCGCCGCCTTCGGACGGCGGCAACCAATTCTCCGATCCGTCGCTGGGACTTCCTTTCTTGAATTTGCCGCCGAATATGCAAAATGGGCAGCTCCCACTGGACGGTGCATGGGCTGGAAACCCCGGCGCCGGCCGGCAACAATATTAGGGTTTAAAAGGTCAGCTAATTATCATCATCAACATCTTTCTTTTAATTTTCTTCTCCATAAACACAAGCTTAATTTCTCTCATCTTTGTACATTTATTTCAATCATGATATTCTTGTTTTTTGTTTTTTAATTGTGATCTTTGAAATTAATTAGGTTAACTTTAGTAATTTTTCTGATTTGTGATTTGGGAAACATGAGTAATTTTATTAAAGCAAATTGATCCTCTTGTTTCTTTCTGTTTGGTGAAACTAGCTAGCTTTCTGATGAATTAAGAAATTATAATATTGAGGTTCTGACATTCAGATTTTATATTTCGACCATTAATTATTTCTTTAATGCAACTTGCTCATGAGTACTGGCTCTGAATTAACATAAATTAATGGATTTCTCTAGCTATTAGGTAGTATACATAAATATAATTATGGAAAATTAATTAAGTATATATCCCATATATTACATTTACAATTTTTAATGCCACACACATTGATCAACTAAGAGACCTAACTAGAAAAAACCAGCTCACGCGGGTGATTTACGAGTCGGACCATGTAAGTATAAAGCTCTCCCAAGTCTCAACCAATAGCAATTGATCACTAGCATAGTGGCATAATCAAACCACTAATTAAGTTATATATTATTATTTTGTATGTATGTATTGATATACACATCTACCCAGCCGTAATGAGAATTAGAGGGTGTTTGGCTAGGCTTATTTTAAAAAGTTTATAAGCTCTCACATCTATAAGATATTTTAGAGGTTATAAGATGTTAAATCTTATTTTAAGAATAAGATATAGAAGTGTTTGGATAAAAAATAAAATCATGTGCTTATAAGATGTTAGTAATGGCAATTATGTAATTAACATGGTCAAAGTATAGGGGAGTATGTTACCAAACACTTTGCAACATCTTATAAGCTCTTAAACATCTTATAAGATGTTTTAAGGAGCTTATAAGCTTAGCCAAACACCCTCTTAAGTTGTTGATTATTATAACGTTTGAATTAATAAATTATTATTATTAATTGTAGCATGAATAGATTCCCTTTTTTTGTATCCGAATTAAGAAGATCAAGAAACTTTGTGCTATTTAATTTCTTTATTTTTCTTTAGGGTGGGTAATGGCCGTAGAAAGGGATCAGTGAAACAAAACTATGTTTTTTTCTTCGTTTTATTTATAATAAACTTTTTAATTACGGTTTATAATTAATTTATAAGTACTTAAGTATTCTTCTATATCTTAATGGGTCGATAATAATACCAAATTTGTACTCTCAAAATCTCTTCTTAATTAGCCATATAAAATTTCATGCAGGCTCAAGCTGGTAAGACTAATGATCATAAGGGAGATGTGTCAAATATTGTTGATCATTCTTGTCTCTAGCTAGGTATAATATATATATAGTACATATATAAAATTAATGTACTATTAGTTTAATTTGGTACTGTTTTTTATTTTTTCTGTAGTTTAATCTATAATTAGTTAAAGTGTACATGCACTAGCTAGCTTAGCTATTTGCCTAGTTATTTCGTAGTCATTTCTCCAGTACTATCTTGTGAATCAATTTTCGTATTATAGATTGAGATTTGAGAATGTTATTGTAACGGATAATTAGTAAACTAATAAAATCCGTCACAAAGTAATGCAAGTAATACGTCAGTTACTACTTACTATATAATAGAGATATATATGTTTTTTTCATCACGTTTAAGGTCTAAGGACTAACAACATACGACTTTCACTTTTATGGACTTTAACCGGTAAGTTATACTTAGATTTTAATTACATGTGTTATGTAATATTTTGGTGGTTTATTTCATTATACTATCAGTGATTATGCATGCATGACTATGATGTAACGATACTTTTAAAAATCATATTCTATCGTGTTGTGTCATGCTTAAAACTGTATCGTCGGACACTTCTTTAATGCAAAATGTTAAAAATAATCCGTGTCGCTGCATCCATATCCGTATCGTGTCGTGTCCGTGTACAATAGTCATTAAACAAATTAAAGGGACGTTTTTTTTTCTTCTTTTGAAGAACTTGATTACCAGGGATAATGAAAATGCATGCATGTAAAACAGTTTATTTCTCTTCCCTGCCCATTGCAGTGTGTTTAATTAATTAGGTGTTTTTTTCTGAATTATATATATATAAAAATATATATATATTTAGGACCAAAGTAGGTGTATTAATATATAAATTGATGTAGATATTGTTTGAGAAATTATCGTATACTTCCATACATATACTTCAAATCAACACGTAAATATAGATACGCCCGAATTGAAGTGGAAATTGACTCTATGACGGTTTTTGAGCTCATTCGGGGGGATAAAAACGAGGTGCACCCTTTGAGCCTTATTGTCCAGGATTGTAGAAGTCTATTGCAGAAACCATGGGAAGCCCATATTTCTCATATTAAAGGAGATAGTAATCATGCCGCGGATTTTCTTGTATTTTCAACCTATGCATAGATATGAAAACGTATGATACCATATGATACGATACAGACACAATATTATAGATATTTGATACGATATAACACTAGACGGTAAATTTTTTAAAATATCAGTATATTTGGATCAACCTCAACTATCAATTCAAAGTCATATACAAAAAAATATATATAATTCTGAAGTTTCATTTATTCATATAAAATTTGTGAATAATAATAATAAAAGAGAAACTTTAACCAATATTTTCTAGACTTCTAAACAACGTAGAATCTTATACCGATTAACTTTATGCCGAAACAATACAGTACTTTTGTTGATCTGATTACGGCAGAAGCTTTATAAAAATAATAAAACCTCATTTGTATTCATAACTTATACAAGTCATTAAAAGTTAAGAAAATGGTCAATTATATTACACAAAATCCCAAAGCTTTGTGCCTTTTACGATTTCACCATCAGGATCTTGTAACATTACACTTTGGGAATATTATGTAAACATTGTTATGTTTCAAGGGGGTATTTGTAATGTTTCAGTCAACCAGGGGGATATTTGTAATTTGACATTTTTTTTGGATTTTTTAAACAAATCTCGGGGATTTTGTATAATTATACTATAGAAAATCCTATGAAGTTAGAGTTCATACTGCATTGAAGTCAGGGACCTTCACATTAGCCTTTCAAATTTTCAATCAAGAAAGTAGAAAAACAAGTCGAATTAATATGAGCCCCCACAACAATATTATTGAAATTGACATCAATTAATTCTCCAACTACCTATGCCCAAAAAAAGAAACATAAATATTCGAGTTTCTTAGGTTTAAGATTCCACAAATTGGTGAACCACTTGCATCAAATCCTACCAACCAGTTGCCTTCTGAAGTTGTACTAAATTAGAATCTCATGCATGATTGTCTCTATATCTTGTCACATGAACATAAATGTTCTTTAAATTTGTATTTCCATTCTTGGAAAAATTATAATTATGTCCAAAGAAGAGAAGAAAGTTGAAGTTATTACAGCAGTTTACAAATCCTATCTGCATTGTCCACAATGTGCACATGACATTCAAAAGCCTCTCTTGAGAATTCCAGGTTCTTTTTTTTCTTTCTTTCTTAATTTAAATATTGCAAAATATTCAATCTAGCTAGCTCAAGATAATCAATATCGATATATATACTCCAGGAGTTCGTACTGCGGATGTTAAATTCGAAAAGGGTGAGATCACAGTTAAAGGTGCCGTTGATGCCAAGAAGGTTCATGCAAAATTACAGAAATGGAGTAAGAAAAAAGTTGAGTTAATATCTGAAACCAAGGCAAAGGAGGAAGCTGTGAAAAAGGTATATAACAACAAGATTACCAGTGTTCTTTTCAGTCTGATTAATTAATTTTCTGAAATATTACAGAAATGAATTTGTAGTCTGATTAATTATTTGATAGGAAACTATAAAAACAGTTACCATGAAGACTTACTTGCACTGTGATCAATGTGAACGGGAGGCACGTAGGAGGCTGCTAATGCACAAAGGTAATCCTGGCCGGGGCCGTATCGAAAAAGAAATTCGTGGAAATGCGAAATATTGTAATTACAAAATAGTTCCTCTTATTTCATAAATTATAAAAAACCCTTTGAGATTTCATTATTCTTGTAAAATTTGTGAAAACGTGTAAAAAATAGAGGGCTTTGATTGTTGTCAACTAGACTTCAAACTGCATTGACGCTTACACAAATGGACTCCATGAGACAAGACGCTTCCAGTAATGTGAACACAGCCAAAATTCAGTGATGTCTTTCAAGAATAATGAAACTTCAGGGGTGGTTTTGTAATTTTCAAAATAAGAGGGACTAATTTGTAATTAAATGAAGGGTGGTTGATGTGAATCTCCATATAATTCATTATGTATATATAAAAATTGGATTTTACCTCATCCCTAATTGCTTCTGTTCATAAATTGAAGAAGGATTCACAGTTATAGTATTATTGCAGGTATACATAATGTTAAAACAGACATAAAAGCTCAGACTATAACAGTTGAAGGAGTGGTTGGGTCTGAAAAGCTGATACCATACATGAAAAAAAGGGTACATAAATATGCTGAAATTGTTCAAAAGAAAGAAGAAAAGAAAGAAACAGTTAAGGTTGTGGAGAAATCTGGGGAAAAAGTTGTGGAATTTAAGGAGGTTAAGAAAGTAGAGGTAAAAACAAAGGAAAGTGAAGCTCCATATTTCATACATTATGTATATGCACCTCAGTTATTTAGTGATGAAAATCCCAATGCTTGTTCAATTATGTAGGTAGATTCACATCCACTAAGGTTTAGTGTAATTACAAATTAGTCCCTGATCTTGTTTCAGAGATTACAAAAACAACCTTGAAGTTTCATTATTCATGTAAACTTTCGTTGGAGTTTGGCTACGTTCACACCACCAGAAGTATTATCTCATCTCCTGCAGTCCATCTGTATAAGGGTCAATGCAGTTTAAAGTCTCGTTGATGCCGATCATATGTAACTTTCAAGGAGTTCAGTTTGTATTTCTGAAACAAGGACTAAATTGTATAAAGTAAATTTTCCTAATATTTATGTTTTATATATATATTATAAGTTTTTATTTTTTTATTTTTTGTTCAACTTGTAAATGTAATTTAGTACGTTTAGAAAATATTCAATTTTTGTTGGAATTTAAGAAATCCGACCAATGTTCGATCAAATTTATACAAACATGTAGGGAAAACAAATTGCTTCAATCTACTCTTAACATTTATATATATATATATTCTAACATAAATTTTATACACAAGAAATTAGACTTTAAACAAATTAAACTAAACTAACAAAAAATAAGAAAATAAGAATATATTTATATATATATGTATAATAAACACAAACAGCAATTTAAAATAAAAGCAGTATTCCTGCTGTATTTATTCCTGAAAATCACAAAGAAACCGAGTAATTATATATCTACAGAGCCATTTTTGTTACATGGTGGACTTGCTATCGGCGTATTGTGTTTCAGTAGAGCGGACGCTATCGGTGCGGCCATAAGTAGCTGCGTAGGGGTCCGAGATGCCGCCGTTGCGGCTGGCAGCGCCACCGCCGCCAAGTGTTGGATCGCTTGAATATCCAACTGCGCCGTCGCTGGCTGCAGCGAATGTGGGATCGTTTGAATATGCAACTGGCGGCGAGTTGGGATTCCTGCCATAAGAATCCTGCCGTACGTAGCTCATGTGCTCGAAGTCCTGGCGGCCGCTGCGCTGCTTCCGCTCTTGCTCCGCCACCTTGGCGGCGGCTTTGTTGACGTGTAAATCAATTGCAGACTCGGCTTCTTTAGCCATTCTTATCTCACGAGCCACATTGACTCTCGCTTTCGCCAATTCTTTCTCCGCCTGCAACCAAAATCAGAATTTAAAAGTTGGTAATTAGTAAAAATAAATTAATCGTTTTGATTACCTTTTCCTCTTCTTTTGCTTCGTTCTTGACTTTGCGCATTGCTGTCAAATCACTCATCTTTTCCTTGATGGCCTGCATTTTTTGCTTACTTGCCTCTTTCTATACATGAATTGAATTGCATTGAGTTGAGTTTATTTAATGTACTATTTCCAGGAAAAATTAAAAGTGCAAGTTACATGTATTTATAGCCAAATGTTTTGGACGACAAGCGATCCAACTTTTTTCCTGTAAATAGATCTCATTTTCTACATATAATGATGGTTGAAGTCCAGGACAAATCCTAGCCATAAACACTTGCTTTTCTTGAAATGAAGTTGGTTTTGAAATAGTGGACAAAATTGTTTTCTAAATTTTGTTTGAGAGTTCTATTAACTAAAAATAAGGAATGCCGACAAGGGTATAACGGTAATTTGCCAATTAATATTATAGTTGGGCTCGATCCATTAGCAATCTATTAATGACCCACTAGTGACTCCACCCGAAAATCATTATTGATCCATATATTTGCCGATCCATTAAAATTGAACTACTTTGGACATATCATATTTTTTGTTGAACCAAAACCATTAGTTTTGGTTGGATCCACAGGTCCAAAACCATATTGAGGCAATACCGACACCATACAACACAGATAAGGCGACACGGACTTTTTTTTTTTACATTTCCCCCTACAGAAGTATTAATTCAACATCATACCAAAATTGCAAAAAGAAAAAAAAAAGTTTAGATGATAAAGATCAGTGCAAAAATCGTCATAGAATTCGGGTGAGAAATGATATTTATCCCTAAATTGTTTAATAAAGTTTTCTCAAACAACCCATAAATAATTTCCACCTTGATCATTTCAGGACTCAAATTTTACAATTATCAACTTTTAGGCTTTCTTTTTGCACAAAATAGAAATTATTACCTTAACAAACGGCAGGAGTACAATTTTATGGCCAGTGTCTACTTCAGAGTCTACATCCCATAGAAATAACATTACCAACATGAAAATTTACAAATTATAATTTCACACCCCATTTTTCAGTTTATTACATTTCTGCTCCCCAATGACCGCAAACTGCCTCTTTAATTAGCTCCCACGGTATGTAGAAAATGAAAATGGAGAAAGCAGAAGCGGAACATGAAAATGCTCCCATTTCTGGGACTCCCTAACTTCAAACACAATCGAAACGTAAGGGAAAAATCCCTCGGGATTATATTTTCCAGTGTTGAAGCTGACTCTATAAATTCCTGGATTTAAAGCATCAACCATATTCATCAATTGACCACTTCTTCCATCTTTATCTGTAGTTGAAGTACCTTGAATCCTCCAACTGCCTGAATCCGGTTGACCAAACAAGGGACGGGATTGATTTTTATCCCACATTTCCAAATGGACCTCAACACCGCCAGCTGGACAGCCACGGGCTATATCTAGAATATGGGTCGTGATTGGTGGTCGAGTCCTCGTGAAATTTGCAGCTTTTAAATGTCCTCCAATAACACTCACGCGATCTTCTACAGTTCAACAAAGAATATCAGATAAAAGTTTATAATGATGCAAACAATAATTAATCCCAGAAAAGTTAATGAGAAATTCAGTTAAATCGAAAAGGTTTGAAAGTTATGAGATTTTAAATACTTAATGCCTGCCAAGTGTAAGGATTTTGGAAAGCCAAAAATTAGATATGAAGTATTTGATTATAACATCTCAGCTCAAAATCCTTTATAACTTTTTGGGATAAAAACCTTCAACCGTCCATCCAAACTATGAGATTTTTTGCACTTTACCAACTGAACGTTGTTCTTTTACAATTTTACGTATCTTAACTATTTAAACTGTTACATATTACCACCTCATGCCTATTGTCCGTGGAAATATTTGGCCAAAAAACCTCAGAAACTACTCATATTTTGTTCCAAGGCAACAAATAAACCTCCAAACTACATGCAAAATTACTCCATCAAGAATAGGTCAGAGGTGGTAGCGAGTAAACATCATAGAGTTTCAGGAGGAAAAGCGTAAAATAAGTTATAGTTGGTAAAGTGCAAAAGTTATAGTTGGTAAGGAGGAAAAGTTATAGTTGGTAAAGTGCAAAAAGGATCGTAGTTAAGACAGCAAAATATTTTTATCACTAAATTTTAAATCAAGAATCTTTGAGAACAACTTTACAAGGGGCATTTGGGATTTCAAGTGAAGAGAATAATTTCTAAAGAACTTCATTTTCTCCATAATCTGATATTTTAGCATCCAGAAATGGGATGATATGAGAAGAAACTAGGTAAAACAAGAACCAACAGAAACCAAACACTAAAGATGGTAAAAACCAATTTGGCACAGAACCTCCTGCTCTTGTCACGACATCCGTCTTGGTAGCAGTTGTATTTGTTTTAAATAGCTTTGAGAGACGTAATTCAGTTATCTTCATTTGTTCTTGGGCTGCAAGCTCAAACTCAACTATTGGCCTGTTATGATATCGTCTCTGCATAAATATATAAAATTAAAAGCTTAAGTTGTTATAAAGGAGGGAGAAACAAGGGTTTTAGTAACGAAAATGGTATGGAATAAATTCCTGGACTTCAAGTGATAGAACTATGTGTTTTATGTTATGGTCCTATTCATTGTTTTTTTACTTCTCTTCACAAAATCCATGGTCCAGGGGTAGTACAAATATTTAATATCTTCCAAATATTAATTATTATTATTATTGAAACTCGCATTCACAAAAAAGATCAACTCAACAGAAAGAACAATTGAGTTACAAACAGAGCATGGAATACCATAGCACTCAGTAGCTTAATAAGGCCTACAAATTTGCAATTTCCTATTAATTTAATCACCCGTGTTGTGCGGAAATAGGCTAAACTGCAATGACAATAAGCAATTAGCCAACAAAAAGACCAATGACAAAAGTGTGTATATAAGCTCCTAGCGGGACAGAGTAAATCTAGAATTTTCATGATGCTAAACCGGCTTTAGCAGCTATAAAGAAAATTTAGAATGCAAAAGATTTTGAACCATGAACTGCACCATTATTTTTCAGAAACAGAAGCTGTTTTAAAAGATGGCAAGTGCAAGGATGAAATTGAGCAATTCAACTGTTACCTTCAACTCGGCAAGTATCTCTGGGGTGCTTCTTCCTGATGCAAATATGAGAAAGACAAATCCAAACTTCTCTCTGTAACGAGCATTCCAGTCATACAGCTCCTACAAAATCAAGGCAACAAACATCTTTATCTATTAAAAACTCAAAAGAATAATCTAATCCTACGAACTGATTCTGAATGAAGGCTTATAATAACGCACAGTTTTTCAGATTTAGCTTCCAAAAATCGGCAGTACCTGTAGTGTAGAGTCAGTGGCAGTAGCTAAAGCAGTAGACTGCTCTCCCTTACTCCATCTGTTAGAATAAAAGAAACATCCTTTACAACCTCATCAATCATAAACAAAGTAGAGAAAGGAAATCTCAAAATTACAAAATTGAAGTATCAAGGTTTTAACAGTGGTCTTCACCTTAAAATTCATATTATCTCCATAAATCCCCAATTTTGATGACCAACCCTCCAACTTACAAAAAGTTACTAAAGGTTGTTTCTCACTCCACTGCCATTCTCCTTTTGAAGAGTTGGTATATGATACTCACATATTTTGTTACTGTTTTATTTCTGGTTGACTTTAGAATACTTCATGTTTGTGAAAAATTGAACCTTTCTGATCCCATAACCAGTAATATGCACAATTCGTGTAAATGAACAGTAATTTCTTTTATGTATTTAAGAACGATACTCTGTGAAAACACTAAAAGAAACATAACAGATACTAAATGCAATGTGGGGAAGTGCAAAAGCTAGGAAAGAAAATTAAATCGGTGTAATTGCAATTTATCCATAGAAAAACTGTAAGCAATAGTGAAATGATCAAAATCCCCAATCCTAAATGCAGGGACACAGACCCTAAGTATTCAATACCATCTAAATAAAGAAAGAAATAGTGAGAAACTGAACTGAGCACTGGTTTGACTTTTGGTCTGTGAAGGACCTCCACCAATTGCAGGATGAGCAGCAAATGCTTCCAGCCATCCATTCACGTCCACCTATTCAGAAGAACAATTTCATCAAGTCCGCATATACTTATATACGTATATGATATGTGTGTGTGTATATGTAGAGAGAGAGGGAGAGACTTTGTTGAACCAGGTATCTTTAGCAGCATTGAGGGCTTCCTGAAAATTTGAAAAGGGTCCAGAAGACACCATTTCCTGCGCAAATTTGACGCTACCACAGCAAGCAATCCACTCTTTCTCACCCAAAACCACTGACGATTCCATTTCTCCCGCAGTTCCTCTATCTCTCTCTCTCTCTCTCTGGACCCTTTTATAATCTGGGAAAAGGATAACAGTTGGAGATTGCTTTTGAGCGGTGATTCGAGAGATCGCTTCTCAGATTTGACCGATTGGACTCCACAGTCGAACTTGACAGTGATTCGAAGCTGGAGAATACGAAGATTATAACGTGATTTGTGTATCGAAATCTGATTTCTGATTAATGGAGGATTTTTCCTTTTTAAGGTCGAGCCCTCTTTAATTAATTCTATATATTTTTTTATTTTATTAATAAATATTTAATGAATTTAAGAATTCAAAATTCAGCCATTTTGAGTTAATCAATTTAAATATAAGTTCAAATTTTAGACGCTATAGAGGATTTTAGCTAAATTGGTATAAAATTCTTAAGAATCTTTCCATAAGTATTACAGTCAAGGAGATATGGAACATAAATGATTAATTATTGAACTAAATATTTGCTATGTTACCAAATAAGAAATAAGTTTTTTTTTTTTTAAGACAATTTATATTATATGGAAAGTAATCTGTTTATGTTTAGTTTAAAAAATATATATTTAGTTAATTATAAAAACAAATCAAATAAAAAAAGAGCTATTATAGCATTATTATCTACTGTTATAAAATAAGAGAGGGTTTATTTTGCCATATTAAAATATACTAGATTTTTATCCCCTGCCTTATACGGGAAAATTTATTTACAAAATATATATTATTAAATAAATTGAATAATATTTTTATATGATTATTACATCCAAAATTATTAATTTAGAATATACACACAAAAGTAATTCATTTTATAAAATAATCAATTATGTATATAAAAAACTCATTTTAAATATATAAAAATAATAATATGATATTTTTATGACAAATTACTAATTTTGTATTTATAATAGAGAGAATATATATTTATACATACATAGAGAGAGAAAGAATATCATGAATATTATATTTAAATTATAAATAGTTTTAAGCTCCTCTTCAATTATATATATAGTTTTTAACACATAAATATAAAGTTCACAATGATTAATAAAACTTATTAAAATTTACTTTAAATTATTTTTTCACTGAAAATTTCAATATGAATATTATATAAAGTAGTCATATAATTCTATAATTAAATAGGAGTTACAAATTATTTAATATAAATAGATATATGGAATATCAATTAAATATATATTTAAGTTACAAAAACAATAATTAATGAACTTAATTATAGAAACATTCTACATAGCAAAATGTACTAATTCTAACTAATCCATCTCATTAACACATAAGCATATTTCCTAAACTATCTCACTTAATCATTTTCATATATATATATATATATATATATATTTATATGATTGTCTAAATAATAAGTCATAATAAATCGTTTACTTCATTAGGTGGTGAGCTTGTGTTAAGACATGAACCTTATACTAAACTAGACTATGACCATGTTATATTACAACTCTCAAATGTAGTTTCTATTTAACCCACCTATAATATATTAAAGTAAACACTAAACTTTTTTAAATAACAAAAAATTAATATACTCATAACACTATCTAATTAGATTAGTGTAAGTCAAATTAAACCCTCTCTAAATTAAAATGCAGTAGAAAAAGAAGAATAAAATAGAACCAAGTTCAATTTAGTACATAACAAACCAGAAAAAAAAAAAATTGTACGTCATGCAGTGTCAGTTGTACAGTTTCCTGGCAAAACACAAATAATTCTGTCAATACTGTAATCATTTAGATTGTTTTATTCGGTTTTCTTACTACTACAAGACTACAATCCTCTTAACGCGAACCAAGGGAAAGAGGTTCTCATAAGTACCATGGCTTCTACCAATGGCGAAACCGATCAGGTACGCAGAATTTGAAAAAATTTCACTCGATTTGAGTTTAAATTTCTATGTTACCCTGGTAAAATTGAAGTTTAATCTTTTTGGGGAATCTCCTGTTACAGTATCAGGTTGTATTAATAACCTCTGTTTAGTATATAAGATAGGGGTTTTGATTCTATTATATTTGTGCTGATCAGCTAAAGATGCAGTTGTTTTTATGGGATTTTCGATTTATGGTGCGAAATTTTGTGGGCATGTGTCGTTACTTACTTTCATACTTGAAATTCTACGCAATTAATGTTAAGCTGGTAAATATAATAGGTTTTGGTGGAAGAGAAATCATCTGTGAGAATTTTCACGCTCAACAGGTCTAAGCAGCTCAATGCACTGTCGGCCGCAATGGTATGTATTTAGTTAATTATCAGTTGCTCTGTGACGTTGTTAGGAATTTGTAAGAATTGTTTCTTCATCTTATTATAGGTATCTCGTTTACTGGAGCTTTTTCTTGCTTGTGAGGAAGATTCTTCTGTCAAATTAATAATCCTAAAGGTATACAACAAATCCCTTGTTTGCAAGATTGGTCTTTTCGGTTTCCTGTGCCCGATTTCCATATCTTTATCATTTTTTGTTTATATTTGTATTTTCATTTGGTCATTAACGATAGGGTAAAGGGAGAGCCTTTTGTGCTGGAGGTGATGTTGCTGCTGTTGTTCGTGATATTAATCAAGGTACAATATGGCTTTTTAGTCCCCTAATTGTGAATTAGACTTATGAAAATAATCAACTATAACCTTAGCTTTTATAATGAACTGGTAATAAAATGAGGTCTTGCTTTCATTTCATAAAGTCAATATTTGTTTATCCTCTTAAGAATGTGGTTTCGGATCTGTTGTTTTAATGATCTTTTTTGTTAATAATTAAGCGCTCTTGCCTTATGTAAAATGACACTTGATATTTCTGTGAGCATCAGGTAACTGGAATGCAGGTGCAAATTATTTCAGAAAGGAATTTACATTGAACTATGTGATGGCTACATACAGTAAACCCCAGGTGCAAACTTAGAAAAATATACTCGTACTTGTTTTTGTATAATTCCCTTTATTCACGTAGTTGTCATTTGAATAAGTCTCATTGTTTATTTGCAAATACATTAACAGGTTTCAATCCTAAATGGAATTGTCATGGGAGGAGGAGCTGGTGTTTCTGTACATGGCAGATTCCGTATTGCCACAGAAAATTCGGTATATTTCTATTTCTTCCTTGATGATATATATTTGTATATACTATATCAGTGGTTTGGACCTAGATTTGCTTACACTTGGTTGATTGGGTAAAAATGGTCGTTAAAGTATTGAGTTTCTATTCCTTTTGACAGTAATTTTTGTTACATATTGATCAAGCATCCGAGCATGCTCATCCACATCCTAACATTCTTGCAGCTTTTTGCCATGCCTGAAACAGCACTCGGACTTTTCCCAGATATAGGTGCTTCCTACTTTTTGTCGAGACTTCCCGGATTCTTTGGTAATTCATTATATCCTTCTCGATAATTTAAATTTCAGGGTTAATTACACTTAATCCCCTTGAAGTATGGCCTCAATCGAACCAGTACCATGAGGTATGGATAATTACATCTATAGCCCCTGAGGTTTGAACCTATGTTTTTAAATGGATTTTGCTATTTATGAACATATATAAAGGTTATTTCTATTTTATGATTTTTCACTTTTTTTATAAGAAAATTTGTGAGGGGTGAATTAGTAATTTCAGGGTTTTTTATGGATGTTAATGCTAGGGGGGTATACATGAAGATATGCAAAAAACAGGGGGTCTGCCCGTATTTAGGCCCTACCTCAGAGAATCTAGGAATAATTATCCCTAAATTTTATTGTATCTCAAACATCAATCGGTTTGGTTTCCAGTTTCGCCTTCTATTTTACATCTGGGTTGAATTGCATTTTCTTGAAAAGTATTTTCTCTTCTATTGATGGTCTTATTTGGAAAATCTCATCCATCTTCTAAATGGCATTGATTTGTCTAATTTATTGGAAACTGTTCATTTTGGCAGGGGAATATGCTGGTCTGACAGGTGCAAGGTTAGATGGTGCTGAAATGCTTGCATGTGGTTTAGCAACTCACTTTGTTCAATCTGAGGTATAATCCTCTGAAATGATACGGTCTCGTACGTACAATATATACTTTTGTTTCCAACATAATGTCTTGATAGTGCTGAATTTTCTCTTCTTTTTTTTTTTTTAATTATTTCAGATGGTTTTTAGGATATTTTCACTGTATAGAGTAGAGTACCCAGTTTTAAACAACTATGTCACGGGATCTCTAAAGTGTGACATACAGTTCTAAACTGGATTGGCAAAGTATTTGATTATTTTATTGCATGTAATTTACGAGAATTTTTTTGCACATATTTGATTAATTTTCTAAATTTGATATTGTTGAACAGAGATTGCCAGCTTTGGAAGAAGCACTTTTTAGAGCAGATTCTAGTGATCCAACTGTCATCTCGTCTATCATTGGAAAATTCTCGCACATACCAAATTTGAAAAAGAATAGTGCTTACCACAGGTACGATTATTTTTATTCTAGTATAATACAGAGTGTTTTTAACTAGAAAAAAGAAAGTAATTTTATGAATTTCATTAAAATCAACTCTTACACCGTTCTCTGCTACACCTGCACAGATTGGACATCATTAATAAATGCTTTTCCCGAAGAACGGTTGAAGAGATTATAGCAGCCCTTGTAAGATGACCAGTCATATTGGTTTTACTTGGAAACTATTAAATGTTAACATTTTTCCAGATAATTTTTTTTTTCGTTTTTGATTTTCATATTTTTAGGAGACGGAAGCTGCTGACAAGAAAGATGATTGGTTCTCTTCCACAATTCAGTCATTGAGAAAAGCGTCTCCTATGAGTCTTAAAATTTCTCTTAGATCGGTATGAACATAAATCCTCGCTTCATTACTCTACTTATATTGTTTCAAGAGTAGTCAGAAAAAATATATTTTCAGAAATAAGACCAAGAAATCTTGAGAGATTCTAATAAATGATATGTCACATATTGTTGTCCAGATTAGAGAAGGCAGGCTACAAGGAATTGGCAAATGCCTTGTTCGAGAATTCAGAATGGTTTGTCATGTGATGCTCGGAGAAATTAGCAAGGATTTTGTCGAGGTACAATCAGACAAAATAAAATTCAGGATCAATTACAAATAACCCCCTGAGGTTTGCGTTGTTTACGAAAATACCCCAAAACTTTAAATTACGAAAAACATTCTGAGGTTTCAACTTTGTGACGAAAAACACTCTCAAACTAATGGAAAATCCTTGACTCGGGATATTTTTTGTAATTCTCAATGTGTTTTTCGAAAAAAGACCAAACGTCAGGTGTTTTTCATAATTATTCCTAAAACATATCCAACGTATAAGTATATGTGTGTGTTTATTTGTACAAGCCTAAAGCTTAATTCCAAATTCAGGGTTGCAGAGCTATACTCTTTGACAAGGATAGAAATCCAAAGGTGCGTTAAAGCATTTTAAATATCCTTTCAAAACATGATAAACCTTCCTCGAAAGTTTTGTATATCGACTTAGTTTTCTTCTTTGTCTTGATTTTTGCAGTGGAACCCATCCAAGTTAGAGTCGATTAGCGACGAAACGGTTGGTCGTTACTTCTCGAAAATGAATGATGGTGAATGGGAAGATTTGAAACTCCCGGCGAGATCAAACTTACCTGCATATGCCATTGCCAAGCTTTAAATCTTATTTCTTGATGGCTTGTATTTAATGATCTATGAAAGGGATCTCCCTTTCATAGAATGAAAATTTGATTCCTCAAAATAATGTTGTAAGAAATTGCTAGTGCTAGCCAAACATATTCAATAAAGATGGGAAATTTTACAATTTTGGATGTGATCATGAGCATATGTAATTGATTGTTCACCTAAGAAACCAAAGGAGAGGCAGATATGCAATGTCAGTTATAACAGTTAACCAAACAATCATATTAAAATCCATTAGTTAAATTAAACAATATGGTTGAATTGTAATTTTAAGGCCTAATCATTATTTAATTAAATTAATTAATGTTTTCATTTTTCCAAGGATTAGGAAATAAAGGCGGTACATTTTCCAAGTCATCAACCCCTCGAGTGACCAAACCCATAGCCATAAGTCATACTATGCATTTAATTGAAGATTTCAATCTACCTTGTAATATTTTTTTTTATAAATTGTGTCATGTAGTATACGAATTTTGTAATTTGCCATCTCTGATAGAATTTCCAGTGAAATATCTCGTTGGAAAATTGCATCATATCATATGAGAAATATAGGTACACGTTACATTGATATCTCCTCAACATCTCGAAAAAAAGAAAAAAAAACTCTCAATCAATCTCATAAAAATTAGAATTTCATAAATGTTTACAACATTTAATTTAAGCCATTTTGAAAAATAAATAAATAAAGTCTTTCTGTAGATTTATATGCATATATCAGTGGTCAAAACCCCATTATCTCTTATATGCATTCAAAAGAAAATGTTATGAATATATAATTATTATCCTTGAATGCATAAATAAACCCGTAAACTGTAAATACAGAATTTCTTTTTATTTTCTGCGTAAGAATTTTACATAAAGAACAAAAAAAAAAAATGTAATTTATTTCACATTTTACTTTTAATATCTTTTTTTTTAAGTAAACTAAATTGATATCTAACCATTGGGGTTTGACCAAATAACCACCAGATATTACTTCTATTGTGGAGTTCTGGGTTCGATAATAGGAATTCTGAGTTTGATTGCTAGCAATGACAAGAATCGAATTGCACGTGTGAGTTAAAAAAAAAAAAAAAAACTAAATAGATGTCTGACGCATGTATAGAGACTAGAGCTCCTCGGAGAATTTATGATGAGACAAGAGTGTTAATACTCCTATCAAGTGAAAGCGTGTTTCATTAAATCGGTCGGCCAAAGGGTTGGCATGACTTAATCGGTATTTCAATGAGATTTTCAAGAAGAGTGAAAAAAAAAAAAAAAAAAATCTTTCTGAAAATGTTATAGTTACACTTACACAGCGATAAGGATACGATATGATATGAACATGACGATATAATTTTTTATATATATTACACTAAAGAAGCGTCTAATACAGCAAGATAAAATTTGTAGGAATATCTATGCATCATAAGTGATCGTGAGTTCGTAATTAAACCTCCTTCAAATCTATTTTTGGTAAAAAATAAAAAAGGAGAAAAACAAATGGACGTTTTTCATATCGAACTAATAGCTTTTAAAACCCTGTGTTATTTGAAAGTTGCAAATAAAACCCTGTGATATAAAATGTAACAGAGAAAACCCTATGAAAATAAATAAATTGCTCACTGCTCCTTTAGGTCTTATGGTCAACGGTAGGACCTGATTTTACTATTTTGCCCTCTTTTATTCAGCAAATACTCAGACGAAATTTATTCTACCCTCATTACGTTTTGGCGCACTTCTTCCCTCTTGAAAGAGCATTGAAAAACCTAGCTTCATCTTACTGATTTCAGTGAAAAATTGTTACGGAAATCTGACTCCGTTGAAGTCACCGTCGTTTTTTACCTGGATTGAAGACTTGGTTGTGGGTTGTCCCGATTCGTGCTCCTAGAAGATAGAACTCCAGGTAAATGGGTTTATTTGTTTTAAATCCTTGCTTTTTAATTTTTGGTTGCGTTTTGTTGCTATGTAAGTATCACATTGTCTTTTATTTATGGAGCAAGTTGTTGATTTGTGAGATTGTTGTCTTCAACCCTAGTTTTTGAGAAAAAATTATCGTGAACCCTAGTCCAGAAAATAGTGTGTTAATGCCGTAATAGGTAATTGGTCTGTTATCACTAATCTTCAATGGTAGTTTTTTACTTATCCGTGTGTTAATTATTTAATTAGAGAACTTTAATTTAAAAAAAAAAGTGCGTGTTGCAGTTCTTGAAGTTGAACTGTTAATGGTCTGAAGTTCATCTTTTAATTAGTTCTTTTAGGCTGATTTTATGTCCATTTTCCTAATGCATGAATTTGCTTATATTTTTTGAATGTCAGGATGGACGACAAAGTACACAAGTTGCATATGTGGGTGGGTGGTGAATTTGTATATGAAGATGATGGTTCATTGAAGTATGTTGGTGGGGAAGTTCACGATGCTACAATCAACTTTGACTATTTTTCAGAACTTGATATATATAAGTTTTATACAAGAAAGGGTGGGTCTGGAATGATTAGGGAGTTCTACTATTTGATGCCTGGATATGATTTGATACATGGCTTGAAGAAAATAGAAAATGGACAGTCTATTATAGAGATGCAAGAGGATTTTAAATATCACACAAATATTACAATATATTCCATCAAAATTGGGGATGCAGAGGCTGCTTTGACAAGAATGGGAAAGATATTACAATGGATCTAATTGCACAGCAACAAGGGAGTCCTATTTTACTAATCACTGAAGATGGAGAAAATACTAATGATACAGAGCAAGAACCTGAAAGAAGAGGAATTGAGGAGGATACAGAGCAACAACCTGAAAGAAGAGGGATTGAGAAGGATACAGAGCATCAACCTGAGGTTCAAACACATGAAAATGATAAAAACCAAGAAGATGTGTATGTACCTGAGTTTCAGAATCCTCTGGTCACTCAGAACACACCTCAAGTTGAAGATCCAATTCCACCAAACATTCAGGGTGATATTAGGAATGAATTTGAGAATATGTTTGAAGATGGAGTGACTCCTGCTCAATATGAACAACATAATGAAGATGCAGCTGGTAATGAAAATGATGAAGCTGGTAATGAAGCTGACACTGAAGATGCAGGACACTATGAGCACCTATCTGAACTTGAAGAATGTGAAGAGATGGCAGAGGACTCCACCAATGGGATTACAGAGGAGAGGGCTAATTTGAGGAGACAAAGAGAGGCTGGTGATGAAGATCTTGATCATCAGTATACTGAAGTGGAATGGAAGGCATCTGACATTGAAGCAAGTGATGCTGAGGTAGAATCTAATGCTCTAAGTGATTTGTTTGAAGATGTTGAAGGATCAGATGAAGATAATATTTTTGCACAAATAGACAGAAGTACAGAATCAAGAAAGACAAAGTTAGCTGCTATGAGGAGGAAGAAAATTGCACACAGAAGTCAAGTCCTAGAAGAAGAAATGGATGTTGTCAATCCTGAAGTAGATGGTGACAACGGATGGTATTCAGATGCAGATAATGATGAGAATTTTGATGAACCACCTGCATCAGATCATGAAGGGCCACATTTTGCTATATTCAGAGAAGGTGACAGTATTGAAGATCTCAAATTCCATGTTGGATTGAGATTTGATTCTGTGGATATATACAAAGATGTACTGACAGACTGGAGTGTTAGGAAAGACTGGAATGTGAACACAGGTTTTGTTTAAGACATTTGTATCAGAATTTTCAAAACACATGGAAGGGTGAAGAACTAAAACAATTGTTTTGGAGAGCTGCTTCAGCAGCTAACAGAGTTGAATGGAGGGTGCAGATGGAGAAAATCAAAGAAGTTGATCCAAAGATTGAAGAAGACCAAGTCACAGCATACGACTGGCTCATTAATCTTCATCGAGACTGTTGGGCCAGGTCATTTTTCAGAACATCTTGTAAGTCTAATGTATTGGTTAATAATTTATGTGAATCATTCAATAATATGATATTGCCTGCAAGAGACCTTCCTTCTATTAGTATGTTTGAGTGGTATAGGACAAAGTTCATGACTAGACTCAGGACAAAATTTAATGGGATGGATGCATATACTGGTGTTATTTGTCCAAATTTGTTCAGGAAGTTAAACAAACAGTTAGAGTTGGCCAGACATTGTACCCCTTTTTTTTCTGGTGATCATGAGTTTGAAGTACAAGTTCCTGTTGCTGATGATGCATTAGTTGTTAATTGGATGAAAAACATGTGACTGTGGTTTCTTTCAATTAAATGGGTATCCCTGTTGTCATGCTGCACCCTGCATTGATATATTGAGACATGAAATTGAGGATTACATTGACGACTGTTACAAGAAGCTTGCATATTTGGCTGCATACTCCAACATAATTCATGTTGTGGGAGGCAAGCAACGTTATATCCCAACTGGACATGAGCCACTTCTGCCTCCTAAGTATGAGGTGAAAATGGGAAGGCCTAGAAAGCCGAGAAGGAAAGGTGCAAATGAACAACCTACTAGTACAAGAAAGGGTCTTAATCATATTTGTAGTAGGTGTTTTGGCACTAGTCACAATGTTGGGAGCTGCAACAAGACTCCCCATCCAAACTCAAGATTTTACACCGTAAGTTGTTTATTTTACTTCATTATATATTCAAATTAATATATATTCAAGTTTTGTTTTTAATTAATATATAACTTCTTAATTAAATTACAGGTGGGGTTAAATGCAACAGATTCAGGACCTAGAAGACCAGTAAGCCAGGAATTTATTTTGAACTGATGTGTAATATATTTAACATGTAATTAAATGAATATTTACCTTTCTATTTTTTAATTTCTTTCTGAACACATCTCAAGGAGGCCCAAGATGAAGGAGGAGAATGTTCAATCCAACAAGAGCAGTGGCTGCAGCAAGAGGTAGAGCAAGGGCAAGAGGAGCATCATTTTCTGTTGCAAGAGGTAGAGGAACCCCTGTTTCTGCTGCTGTGAGAGGTAGAGGAACACCAAATTCAACTAGAGGAAGAGGAGATGCTGGAAATGGAAGAGGAACAACAAATTCAGCTAGAGGAAGAGGAGATTCTGCAACACCTTTTTCAATTGGGAGATCTGCTGCAACTCCATGCTCCATTGGGAGATCTTCTGCTTCTCAGACAACAAGAGGAACTGCTGTCAATCCAAGCTCAATTGAGAGAGCTTCTGCTTCTCAGCCAGTATTGGGTAGATCTACACATGTACAAGCTGCTGCAACAATTCACAACTCAGCTTCACAACCACCATTTGTGCCTCCAAGAAATAGCTCTACTCAGGCAGGTCCTTCAGCAAATCCTAAAAGAAAGTGGACCAAAAAAACAACAGAGGCTCAAGAGTTTCAAAATGCACAGGGAAGAGCCAAAGGAAGGAGGAACCAAGTCCCATGGAAGCCATAATATCATTGAACGTTTCAGATCTATTTTTTATGGAATTTGTGTGTGAATTGGATAAACAATGTGGTCCTTACTGTTTTTGGTTGTTGTTTATGACTGTTTGACAACTTTTGTCAACTGGGTGGTATGCCCCATGGTTATTGGCATTATTCAATGCCAACTTATATCCCATGGTTTAATTTGCTACTTTCCTATAACAGGGGACCTCCATAGCAAAAATCTCTTTTCATATCTATATATCTTTGCCAAATTAGAAGTCCAAAAATACAATATTGGATCAATTAATATCCAAGAAAATGCAACTTTCCAATTATTGTGTTTTAAACAAAGAATTCCATTTTTTTTTCATGTATAATTGTGTATCATCGTAAATATTATATTACAGATAATATAATGTTCATCTCTTTCTTTCTTCCAACCATTGGGGTTTGACTCAATGGCCACCAGATATTACATTCAATGAAGAGGTTTGGGTTCGACTTCTTACAATGAAGAGGTTTGGGTTCGACTTCTTACAATGACAAGGATCGAATTTTATTAAAAAAAAATCTCTTTCTTTCTTCCTTTAGCAAGAATCACTCCCCAAGCCCACGTAATTCCTCAACTCACTCGGAAAACACGGGTACCGCCGCCAAGCTCCGCCGTGCAACTTCAAGATCTTGACCACCCTACCTTTAGTACTCCCCTCCCCACCAGTACCGCCGCCGCCGACATTCAGCAGCGCCACCAGCTTCTTCACCGCCCCACAAACCAGCATCTCCTCCAAAACCCTCTCCGTCGGGTGAAAACAACTGATCAACCAAAATATCTTCACCCCTGTTCTCGTCGCCAAATTCGAAACACTCAACATTTTCTTTGCCACGGCAGAAATCCCCAATCTGTGCTCGACGAACCCAAATCTCCCATCCGCACACTCACACATTAACTTAATCAAATGCATAATTTTCTCGCACCTCGATCTGTTTGAATCTGGAAGAAGCTCAATCAGCGTGCACATTGCGCCGGCTTCAATGGCTTTTAACCTGGATTTCTTTGAATTTTCCAGGATTTGAATTAGGAGTTTGAGGGCAGATGAACTGATTTTCATGGTTGAGATTTCGTCTGAAATGATCTCCAGGAGGGATTTGAAGAAATCAATGTCTTGATCTTGTGCGAGATAGTTGAATTGATAATCGGATTTCGCCATTTTTTGGAATGTGGAAATTGTGTGGAATCTTGCCTCTGAACTTCCTCTCTGGAGAATTATCGCCATGGATTTTATTACTTCGGGATTGATCAAACACTGCAAGGAAAAGAAAAAAAAAAATTAGTGCATGGCGAAAAAATAAATTATTGATTTTTTGTTAATGAAAACAAACCTGGATTATTTCTTCATCTTCATCTGAAAACTTGACCAGGTGAAGAACTCCTAAAGCCTCCTCACAAGTCCTGAAAGTCGCAAAATCCATGTTTTCACCCAAAATCTGCACCATTATCTTGACAAGCACTTCCACTCCACCTGATTTCTTAAATTCCTCCATCATTTCATCTCCTGATTCGACAATCGACCTTAATTTCCTCAAAGAACTAACCTTAAACGGGCTCAAATCAATCGTGCCAAGAATCGTCGCCAGTTCATCATTTTTAGCCCTGGAATCAAAATCAGACCTCTTCCGATCATCAGCCTGGAAATTATCTTTCCAGGCGACGATCAATCTCTTGAGGGTATGATTTGGAGTCATTTCCAGGTTTTCAATAGCCTGCATTGTAGCTGGACATGTACCTTTCTTGTATATATATAACCATTTCTCAATGTTTTTTCGCTCGTACGTTACGCCTGTAGAGATCGTTACGGGATCTTTCATGAGCTCCATTGAAATGGGACATCGAAAATCTTGAGGAAAATCCATGAAAGATTTGCCTGCGGGTTTGGAGCTGGAGGAGGACGCTTGAGTGGGGATTTTCAGGGGGTTTTATAGAGGATTTGGAGAAATGTGTGGGGTAGATGGGTAAATTTGCAGAGATGTGTGGAAGTTTGAAGAAAGAACAAATCAAAAGTCAGAATGTAAGATGTTTGTAGACATGGTAAGCGACTTGGAAGCCATTGGAAAAAAGTATGATATGTTCTTGAATTTTCTTCTCTTACATGTTGCTGTTTTAGCACTCTCCCCTGGTTTTCATGGTATTTGAAATCTAACCCCTGAGTTTTCTTTTTATGTAGTTTTAGCCAAAATATAGTGCAAAACGAGAAAAGTAGAATTGGGACAGTTTCGTTTTTACTTTTTAGTCATTTGTTTGCCGTTTTGCTCACAAAATTTTGCTAGGATTTCAATGGTTAAAATTAAATTATTATATATATGCATAACTTTAGATGGTGAATAGCACATAACTAAAACAATGTGCCCTTTATGCAAATAAACAAGAAATTGAGGGGCAAAATCATCAATATGACAACATAACGTCCCGCTTGAAGGGGTAAGAGGTTGACTTTAATTAATGTAGTAATTGAACAACTGTAGACTGTAGTTTATATTAGATCTTACGTCTGCGCACGACATGCAAAACGTTCATATTAATATTAAAAATCAATTATTATTTTATAAATTTATAGACATAGATAATTAATCGTGTAACTTCAGAAAGTTACAGATAAATCACGCTGAAGTTAAACTTTTTCGTCTAAAAAATTTACGATTAGGACCATCCAATAAATAATTTCCACTCCAAATTACTGTCAAATAATTAAAAACAAGGGAGAATTACACATGAATCTCCATAAATTATCATATTTATATATAAGTCCCTCTTGTTTCGTTTTTTACATCCTGTTCCCTTGACCGGTTAACCGTTAGTCAGCTCCATTAATTTTACAGTACCGTTGTGTTCGTTTCATCGCTACAACGAATTTGGACTATATTGTCTGATTCGGTGAAGTTACAAGCTTAAGAAATTTTCCTTCAATTGTGTGTATAGTCCAAAATTCTCGTTTCTTCACCAAATCAGACAAATTTATATTTGAAATTCATTGTCTCAAAGAGACGACTACAACGGTGCCTGAAAATTAACGGAACTGACTAACGGTTGACCAGTCAAAGGACTAGGATGTAAAAGAATGAAACAAGAGGGACCAATATGTAAATTTAGCAATATGTTGGGACCCCTATGTAATTTACCCTTAAAAAAATCACCTAAAGTAAAACTTTCTAACTATTGCAACTTTTTTACACGAGAAAGTCTTAACTCCTGCAAATTTTATCTCTAATATGTAATTTTTTTGAAATTAGGAGATGAATTATCCATATATATATGTACATAAAATTACAATTTTATAAAGTTAACATATATATGAAATTGCAAATGTTTCATATAATTAAATATCGTATTTTCTCAACAGTTTTAAATTGAAGCAGTGTTATATTCAAATGTTAGTTTACATAACAACGCCACAAACTGCGATTGTTTCTACGCAATAAGTGGATGACTCTGGAGGCTGTTGAGCTGCCTCATTGACTTTCTCTATGTCAATTTATTTTTAACTTGTTTCGTGAATTAGAAATAAATCTACTTATGTATATAACTTAATTTAAATTTCAAATTAATAAGTTAAAGATCGTCTGACTACCATATTAAGTATTGCTAAATAATAAACATAATTAAAATTGGCTCACGGTGTGTACACCATGTCATCTAAATTCCAATCCTTGACATTTTATAAAAATAATTATTATATGTATTGGACAAAGTATTCGTTTCAGATTGCGCTTAATCCAATAAATCTACACCATGACACTTCTGGCAATAGTTTACTGCCACCTAAGTGGCCAGTGACATATTAGCTGCAATCTATTGGTTTAAGCAAGTTATGACATTTATGAAAGGAATAATTACCGTCAAATCTTGAAAATTATAAGAACACGCCAAGTCAACAAGGGTGTTTTTTGTAATTTTCAAGGTTTCGGAATGTTTTTTCGTAGTAATGCAAACCTCAGGGGTTATTTGTAATTGACCCTTTATGAATAACATGGAAAGAACAATAAATGTGGAGATAGATATATGCAATTCTTGATTTTATTTATTACTTGGAATAGAGTCTAAAGTGTAATGGCCAAGCCTTCCTGTACGGTACAGATTAAGTAACTTCATAGCTACTCTAGAACAATTAGGTGCTTCTGATTCTACAGGAAGATGAAATACCTTCGACAGAAGCTCAAATTCTTCTTCAATTAGTCGTGCTAGATCATCTCCATTTTTCATACAACCGGTAAAAGATGAAACTGCGTCGAAAATTGAACGTCTTACGTTGTTGACAACGAAATCCTGCACGACAATCGTGAAGGTGTAATTTGATGACCAGAATTAAAGTTTTGTGTAGTTGCAGATAGTTAAATGATAAGGCTTTAACTATTTCTGAACTAATATGAAAATTAGTCTATACCTGAGTGTGATCAGTTGGATATTGCCTTTTCTGTTTTTTGTCCATGCCAGAAATATCTTGATTAGTTAACGTTCCTCCATTTCCAATGCGTGTTATCTTTCCCCATTTCTTGTATTCATCACTCGAGCTTAGGATCGAAAGAAAATATCGAGCGAGTTCCATTTCACCAACCACGCTCTCTTTTATTGCACCTGTATCATAGAAGCAAACAATCTGTCAACACATCTGTTTTTATTTTTAGGAGTATTCTCTCTTCATAAGAAAAATAAGGCGACCATACATTACCTGTCAAAGCAAGTTTGGAGCATATCGCGTCATCGATCATATTGGGAGGCAATACACCTGGCGTGTCTAAGACATATATATTTGGATGGCTAGCAATCTGCACTTAAGAAATGCTGCTTCAGTCAATTAAATACTGAAATTCTAAAAGATGCACTTAGTTAATTTTATGTGGTTTTCTATTTGTTTTGTTTGTACTGATTAGGAATAACATCATCCACAGGCAGGATTCAGGAAGGAATAAAAGCCCGAATGATGATACTAAATACCAGTTTATTGCATTCAATTACACTGACCTCCCCTGTATAATTACACAAACATCCCCTCATAGGTTCATAATTACAAATACCCCATTTTATCATCAAAGTTCAATAAAAACTGAAAATATTCATTTTGAAACTTTTTGAATAACTTCATCTACAACACAAGAAAGTTTTGGAGAGTTGACTAAAAATTAATTAAAATTATCATTTAATATGTATAATAATCATCAGAAGGGGGTAACCATGGGGGTATATCTGGATAGAGTTCAATACCTTTAAGCTGCTTATACTTTTTGTCTCTCCTGGCTGTGGACTCACGACGGAATGTTTTAACCTCCCCTTCTCTTCAAAACAATGAAAGTTAAGGATTTATGTAGGGCGCGAGCTTATATTTCATAACGGAAGTAGTAGAAAATAAAATATGAAAGCACATTAGAGTTGAAAACAACGAAACGAATTTGAGTAGCTAATGAAAATTCAAGTGTTAATGGAGTTAATGAAGAAATAAGCACCCGCTGCAGCAATCCTCCCGACTTGATGCAAACAGTTCGCTAATGCAGATTTTCCCACATTAGGAATACCAACAAGCATCAATGTTATGGTATGAACTGAATCATCCTCTTTCTTCAATTCTCTGACTCTGGCTTGTACGAAGGTCAAGAACTGCAAGTTGTTAAATTTAATAACCAAGATAATAAAGATCATAACTTCATACTTTTGTCTTCTGAATACATGTTTAAGAAAATATGAATATGAATTTTAACATCAGTAATAGGGATGGCTTTATTTGAACTAAATATGATCAAACTACAATTTAAATATTAGTGACTGCATTATTATTTGGTTGTGAGTAATTAAAAGATTGCATATTTACCTCCTTGATGTTCTCCCTATTGTGTGAATTTACTCCAAAAGCCTTACATTTCTGTTCCTGAAAATATCTTATCCATTCCTGTGAAATTAGAAGATATGTAAAACAACTTCCAATAGAAACATAAGATGTCGAAATTACAAGGCAATCTATAAATTTTTGAAACGAAAAGCAGAGAAAGGAGATGAACAAATTACCTTTGTTTGGGAGCGATTAGCAAGGTCCATCTTATTCAGCACAATGATGCGCCTCGAGGAAGGCACATATTTTCTCATTTGCAAATATTCCGATGACAAAGGAATCTAAATAGGAAAAATGAGAAGCAAATATCAATTAGCAAGTGAACTATACATCATTCTTTCAACCTCAACTATGTATGGTTTGCTAGGACTCCGTCATTATTTCCATCTCCGAAGTCATGCTGCTAATAACTTTGATTATTTTTACTTTTTATAGTCAGGAAATCACAGAGGCAGTTCCAAAAAAACAGCTCGCGTGCATTAAGGACATGTTGCAAAAACAACACAAATAATCATCATACTCAGTCAGGCATTTCAACAAACATGCTATATCATGCAGCATACTGAAAACATATATGTTGACGAAAATGTACAAGGCCTCTCCAGCAGATTCAGGGAAAGTTCCAATAGCCCGTATCGTGAAATAACAAACAACGCGGCACAAGAACAAGAACTCCGTATTCAGACATTTTAACAAACACGTTACCGTAGACGCAAAGAAAAAATGTAAATTTGATTATTTGCCAATCCAACTGTACCCTGGCATCTCTGACGTCGAGAACAAGATCAACTAACGGGATTCTGTCGGTGATGGCGCGAGCGGCGGCGGCCATGTGAGGAGTGTACCACCATTCTGAGCCTCTGCTTTTCGCCACTTCCTTCACTGCTTTTCCTATCTTTTGAACAAGACTTTCCGTTCCAGCCATTAAAATGCACTTAATGCGTCGCGTGTAAAACTAACTACTTGCTAATCTAGGACACAACATTGCGACTTCAGGAAGAGGAGCAGCAGTTTGCAAGAAAGTTCGCCAAAGCACACGAAAAGCGCACGGTAGTTTTTAGTTGCACTTTACTTGGTGTAAAAGCACTTTCTTTAGTAGAGATTACTCAAATTGAGGAATGAGTTGTTGAAAATACTTTTAAATTCACTTCAAAATCTCTTCAATTTCCTACTTTTTTTGTTGGTGAAAATTATCTTGTGTTCTCATTCCCAACCAAAATTCTGAAGTCATCTTTGTGTATTCAGATATATTGATCCCCTTTCTTGATAATTATTGCTATTGTTTTGTTTAACAAATCTTGGAACTTTGTTTAATATCTTTTTACAAGAATGCAAGCATGGTTTGATACAAGCATGTAGAAACACATACAACACACACAGAGACAATAGTAGGATGCAAACTTTTCACTCATTAATTCCATTGTAAACCAGAAACAAATACAGTATAATCAGAATTTATAGATATCACTACAAAGAAACAGTTCGCCTATAGAGTACTTCTTCATCACTATCATCATCATCTTCCTCTTCTTCTGATACAATATCACTCCCAGGAAGCTCCAATTTCCCTCCCATAGAAAACGAAGGACCACAGGTCTCAGCCTCAATATATTCACCTTTAACTCTCTCTTCAAACCTCTGATCACTACAATTCAAGAACCAACCCAACGAACATCTAATCCCCTTACTCTGTAACTTATTGTATCTCGGTTTGATTCTCGATTCCAAACTATAAGTGAAATATTCAGGAAACTCAACTAGCTCATTAACGGGCCTACCCATTTCACTCTTGAAGAAATAATAGCTATTCTTCATTAACCCGACTTGGAGTGCAACCAATTGAGGACACTTAACTACCATTTTCGCGACATCTTTAGATGAAATGCCTCGTCCCAGAAGGAAATCAACAGGTTTCATAATCACATTCTGGTTGAGAGAAACTATCTGTGGCATTTTCTCAATAACAAGTGCAAATCCATCGGGATCGATCTTGAGCTTCAAGTTGAAAAAGTATTGTTGTGAAGATAATTTAGCCTTCAAAGGCAATCCAAGAATTTGTGGATATTGTGCGATAATAGAAGGGAGAGCTTCTTTTCTAACACCAAAACTCAACAAACAATCAACATTCGGTTTCACGGTTTCTTCAACATTGTATCCGAGAATATATGCTCGTTTCTCGAACATTCTTGCTAAGATCTTCTTTGGCAAGCCAAGTGAAACCAAATAATCCACAAGGGGTTTTATCATTGTCCCAACTCTCATTCCCAAGACATATGGATATTGAGTAATCATTGGGCCGATATCCCTTGGATTAACTCCAATGCTAATTAAGTAAGCAACTGAAGTACTCATTGTTCCTTCAAGCTTAAACCCTAATAATTCAGGATATTTCATCAACACATAGCCAAGATCTTGTTTTTCAACATCAAGCCCACGTAAGAACCTAACAACTGGTGCGAGCTCAACAACAACACTAGCATGCAGGACTTGAGGATAGCTTTTCACAAATTCCCCCATTCTTGCCCTTGGAATCCCAATTTTTTCTAAGTAGCCCAGTACTGGAATGATATTCTTCCGCACACTACAACCTAGCATTAATGGGTATTCATTGATATCATCTACAGTTAACCCTATTTTCTGTAAAAACTCAACTCGCTCGCGCATTACCTCAACAGTGGAGGGCAATTCGAGTTCTTCTAATTCGTCTGGGACTATGCCGATTGATTTCAAGTAGTCACAGATAATGACCCTCGATACGAGCTTCTCCTTGCGGCCTTGGATTACGCCCCATGTTACGGATGGCATTTCGTATTCGGGAAATGGCTTTGCCGAATTGGTTGAATAGGGTCTTTGAAGACATTGGGGTTTAGGGTTTTGCGAGGGTTTAAGGAACGGCACAGAAATTGGGGTTCTGCGGAAAATCGATTTTGATTGTCGGATTTTTCTCAAAAGAACCCTCATTTCAGGTAATTTGGCAGCTAATAATTGATTCCCTTTCGACGAAAGAAGTAATTAAATTTCGGAAAAACAATTTATCGAATAAAGATTTGTGAAATCATAGGTCTTCGCATGAGAAAGAGAAATTCCGGCGGTGGCTGGGGTTCTACAGAGAGAGAGAAGAGAAAAGGGTATGATGATAAATGGGCCTCCGACCCGAATAAGTATATATAAATTTATTTTAAAATTATCATAATTTTTACCATTAAATGTTGGTAATTAGTATTTCTGATTTTAAGCTATTAAAGTATATTTTATATTTATTTTGCACATATATCGATCGAATTTGTTATGAATTACTAATATTTTTAAAGAGTAAGTGATACGTGCAAACATAAAGTTCATTTATATGGTCAAGTCCAGACGGACCACTAAGTGTAAAATTTTCTCTAATAATGTCAATTGCGTACTCAAAACTCCAATACGAGACATTTGATTAAGCTAAAACAGTGCAGTTCTAACGGTTTGCTTGTGTCAAAATCAAGAGCATAACTCTGAGATAGCACATCACATTTTTGCCTCCATTATTATATAAGAACTGCAATGGATCTTCTTATTTCTTATCCCAACTAAGTAAGAAATGGCATCTTCAAGAAACATACAAATCTATGATGATCATTATTCAATTGAGTAAAGAAAATTTGCAAAGTTCTTTCTACATTAGCTTCCTTTTCATCTCTAGCTCGACAAAACACCTACACGTAAGGAGGACTCGAACTCGAACGAAGCAGGCGTCGTATTTTATAACCCAAAAAAAATAAAATAAACTAATGAGCTATTTTATTTCTCCTGTTGTCTATACATGATTTTGAGTAGACACTCTTCTGATTCTTCCTAAGCAGTTGTCCTTCGGCCTCGTATGCGGTAAGTACATCACCGGACTAGTTGGATTATGGTGCTCAAGCCTGCAAATTCAGAAATATACAGCAAATTACAGACAGTTAATTTTAAGAAAAGATCTCTCTTTCTAACAAATCTTAGGGGACATTACATCTACTACCCCTCTTGTCTAAGAAATCACCAAAATCACCCTGACGTTTCAATCTATTATAAAGACTCCATGAACTATACAACATGTCAGGGTGGTTTTTGTAAGTTCTGAAAACAATGTAATTAGTTCAAACTGCAGGGGTTGTAGATGTAATTTCCGTAAACCTTAATAGGTGTCGAAGCATTTTTACTCACTCGTAATTCAAAAGAAAATGGTGAAGAAAGATTGCGATTTCAATCTTGGCAAGATCGTTTCCAGGGCACAATCTGCTTCCACCACCAAAGGGAAGGAAATGTCCCGCTTTCGGGGTGAAATCCTACAGGTGAAATCACACAATTATGAGGTATAATTTTAATCATTATTAGCGTAAATACTCATTTTAATTTTTTATATACCAATGTCTCACAAAATAATATAAAAACTTACATCCCATCTGGAGGGATCAAACTTCTTTGGTTCGGCATATGTTTCAGGGTCGAAGTGAACACTTCTAAACCATACCAAAACTCTCCATCCCTTCGGAATTGTGTAACCTGAAAACAGAAATTGGTTTCGTAAGTTTGTTTCATCTATTAAACTAAAATTAACCCACGAAATTACATGAAATGAAAACTAAATACAGAGACTATATCAAACACGACATACCACAGACATGTGTATCTTTCTTTGCCTCTCTAAAGACCACAAGCGAGAATGTAATTACCCGAAGTGTTTCATCGATTACCTATCAAAATGTTGGTTAGAATAAAAATTTCGGAACGTATGAATGAAATCTGATGAGTGGGTCAAAACAGAGTAATGTGGAAGAATATGAAGATAAGATGGCACATACCTTAGATAGATAATCCATTTGTCGTATTTCTTTAAGCGTCAGCCCTTTTTGATCAGGTGGCCTATTTCTCACAATTTCTTCTTGCTCTGCCTGATTCGTTTATTCATAATTATAATTAGAAAACCAAGCAACAAAACTCTTATAAAATTATTACAGCATTCGCCCCGTATAGCTATATTCATTAACACAAACCTCCCCTCATAGTTTCGAAATTACATATACCTCCCCTGTAACTTATCTCCACTCTCCCTTTTATCAGTTCATTGTTATCCAAATTTCTTATAAATCGTATCAGTTCTGATAAAACTTCAATGTTCTATATTACCAAAAATTAAAATCGTGAGTTCCATATGTACCTTAGCTTTTCTGAAGACATCGGGGTGTTTTTGCAGAAAAAGCGTGGCCCACATAGTGATATGTCCCGAAGATTCATGGCCGGCATTGAGGTACATAACTAGAACATCAATGATTTCTGCATCAATCAATGTTCTACCATTTTCATCCGTAGCATCCAAAAGTGCATCCATCATGTCTTTCTTTGCCTTCAGGGGTTGATTTGTCTTTCTACGTTCCCGTCGCTCAGTTACTATGCCTTGGAGAACAGCCACCAGATTTTTACGCGCCTGAAATGGTAACGAAAACCAATTTGATTACTCAATCATTTCAATATTTGATGAAAAAAATAATAACGAAAATCGTGAAAGTCCTAAAATAGAGCATCATCATGACTAAAAAGCAAAGTAAACGAAGTTTACATCGTGTCAAGATCATCTAGTAGTTGATTTTAAGATCACTAATAATACCTTAAGCGCTGAGTGATAAGCAAATCCTGGAATATTAATGGCCATAGCTCTAACTCCATGATTCAGAGCAGTATATTCCCTCTCCAAGACCTCCATAATGTGCTCGCTCTCCGAGCTTAAGAAAATATACATAATTATCCTGAAAGTAAGCTTTCTGAGCTCAGTTAAGAACTCAATCTGTCCCATTTCAGCCCATTTTTCCAATGCTGCGACAACGTTATCTTCAATATATTTCATGTAAACGGTCAACGCTTCTTGCCCGTTTACGGGGGCAGATGTCAGTTTTCTCAGCCATTTATGTTCATCATCAGAAATGCCGACAAATGAGTTTCTTCCAATAAGATTCATTGTTGAAGAAGGCCAACCAGGTTTGAAAGATTCATCATCCGTCAGAACTTTCCGGCAGCCTTCGGCTGTGGTGACGATTATGCTGGGATTGCCAAACATGTGCACTTTGTATAATCCAGTATGTCCAAATCTGAAAGAAAATTATATTATGGAAAATTGGTATTAATAATATCACATTATAAGTGCTTTTTCGTTTTCTATAGGATTTTAATAGTGTTTGCATTGTCTATTTTTAGCTTTTTTATGCCCAGAAAAGGAAGAGTTAAAAGAACTTGAGAATGGAGTGTTTGAAAAAACTATTGTTTTAGGAGAAGTTAAAGAAGAAATTAAAAGTTGTAAAAAATGTAATAGAGAATTGAGAGTGTTTGATGAAGAAAATCCATGACCTCTTTTATATAACTAAGAAAAAGAATATAGAAGCTGAAAAAAAATACTCCGAAAGCTGCTTTTAGCTTATTTTAACTAAATTTAAGTAAAAGCAGCAAAACTCTTCTTTTTTTGGAGTTTGCAAATACTGCCTAAGTGCTTATGAGCTTTTTACCTCTGGTTTACTTTTTCTAAAATAGAGTTCATACCTCATTTTTAATTGTTTTATTGTTTTTAATTAGGAAGCAAAAGAAAGAAAACTTTTTTCAAAGGCTCGCAACTTTTAAGACAAGCCTTCTTTTTTTAGAAAAAAGAATCTCTATAACTAAGCACTTCAAAAAAGCAAAAGTTTTCAGCAAACAATTCGCTTTTCGTCTTATGCGGCATGTTGAATTGTTAGAATTGCAGGATTCTTCCAAATATCACATAAAACAATTTGAAATAATTAAAAATAAAACCTGAGGTCCCTACAATTTTTGCATTCTAAAAGAGAACATAAAAAGTAAATTAAATGCACAAAGCAAACAACAAAATTTGCAGTTTTTTTTTTAAAAATTTCTTCCTCATATTTAATCTAATTTTCAGGATAACAATTCAAAAAAAGATGCAATTTTCAGTATTATTAAAACGACAAGTTGGGGAAGTAAAGTGGTATTTTCCCTATATATATATATATATATATTTGTAAGCAATCAAGAACTGCCAACATAAGAATTTTTAAATAGAAAAATACAAAATATAAATCTTAAAAAACAGTACAAGAGGCAGAATTGGCTGAAAGATAAGATAGAACATGATGTTGAAATATCACATCAATCAAGGCCTGGGAAAAGACTAATTTTTACACTTGAAAAAATTATCTGATAAAGGAAAAAAAAAACAATATTGGACCTGCAGAAATCATGTTTGTTTGGTACTACAAGATAATGTTTCCTTGGATTAATAATTAATTCCAAAAAGGCTTTTAAAAACAACATACCTATATATTTTAGGTGTAGCTAGCCAGCAAAAATGACAGAACTAAGTTTAAAATCACTTTCAAGTTAATTCTTTTTTTCATTTAACCTACTACTACACACAAGGAAAATGGCATTTATTTATCTCAAAATTGGGATTAAAATTAGGGTTTTAAATTTTCAACAGGATTAGAAATTTATAAATTAGTTTGGCTTAAGAATCTTTAATATTTACATTTTTTTATAATTGTACCAACTAGGGAACTAAATAGGACAGCTAAATATAACTCTCATCTAGTGTTGTAATCATATATATGAAACTCAACTTACTAGAACACCTTAACTTTATCAAATCATTACAAGCTGCCTTTAAAAATGTAATCTTTTTCAATATTTTATCAAGAGAGAGAGAGAGGTGATCAACTGTAAAAGAAAGTAAGTATTCAGGTAAAAAAATGCAATCTTTTTCAATATTTTATCAAGTGAGAGAGAGAGAGAAGAGAGAGATGGAATATCAACTGTAAAAGAAAGCAAGTAAATTTAGGTCAAAATGTAATCTTTTTTCAATATTTTCAGTCAAAACACAGAGAGAGAGAGAGAGGGGGGGGGGGGGGGGGGGGGGGTGGGGGTTGGGGTTTACCTGTCAACAAAGCTGGATATGAAAGATTCAGGTCTACTGGACTTGAAAGCTCTAAGAAAGGACCACATATTACCAATAAATGGCCAACCATAATCACCTGGAGGCAGATCATACTTTCTGTCACCCAACTTCCTCTCACAGTACCAGCAATTCAACCTCCTCAAAAACCACTTCAAACTCAATAAACCTAACAGCCACACCACCAACAGTACCCACCCCATCACAGCTTATAAATAGTTTCCAAGAAATATATATCTCAAAGAACACTTTTTTTATAATTTATTGGTTAATGGGTCAATCCGAGATGAGAAGCAAGAGAAGCCCAGAAATTTTGAAATTTAAATCAGAGGAAACCAGAAAATACACGTCCCTTTCAGAATGCTACGATGGAATTTATAATGGGTAGTCAAGTATGGGATGGATGTGGGATAAATGAAAATGAGGAGCTAGAAAAATACAAAAATAACAAAAGAGATAATTACACTCATCTACCTTAAAGTTTGATCTAATTACGTAAATATATATTGAAGTTTGAAAAATTACAAAAAACTACCCTATCAAAGATTTCTTTTTTTTTTTTTTACGTTTGTTAAGTATTTAGATGCATTTCGCCTTTCGGGGATATTAATTCATTCCATTCCATAAAATATGATTTCAGTTTTACTTTTAATCGAAAAATACGGAACATAATGTAAAAATATTCTTTTTAGTTCAGATTTTTTGACGATTATTCGAGTTTAGAGTATGTTCTTATAATTTTTCAAACTTGGGATGGAAAAGACAGAAACTTGGTGCCTGCCGGCCTAAATTCTACGTGTTTTGTCCTGTATTTCTGGCCTGTAATAAAAAAAACAGTGATCACAAGTTCACAACCACTACAATATGGAGTATCTAATTGATCGAGCTAGTTGCTGCTTCTCTACTTTGGAGACACGTACAGTAAAAAAACCACACAATTTTTCTTGGATGAGAAATATTCACGGATCCCACTAATTAAAACTAGCAGACAATATCAGGTGGAACTTCAAAGATTTTATTTACTTATTTTTAACCGGGTTTTTTTACATGGTATTGATCCGCTTTAAACTGCCTGACCCGTCATTTATCTATCGTTTTGCCCATTATGTTTACTTACTAGCTAATTAGTTAACATTTTCCATAAAACTTTCAACATGAATATTCTTATTCTAAAATCTGATCATATCCGGACAAACTAAACACTTACTCTTAACAAGATATATATCATAATTTTGGACTTGTAGAAAAAAAAAAAAAAAGATCCCATCATTTTTTACATCTGCGATTACATTTTAATTAAAAAAGGTAATTTGCAAGTGGAAGTTGGAAAGCACATGGAGTAGAGGACACACAGAGATATTTCTAAAAATTAATATATAGTAGAGTCTATATAAAAACAGCGAGTTGTTACATAAGCAGTTCATCACTCATAGCACAAGCTAGATTACAAAAGCAGCAAGATTGCAAGAAGAAGATGACAAATATCGCCAAAGAATCTCATTAGTCAGCAGATTGCAACAAATCTGCATGCAGACCAAGACAACATGCAAATTTATATTCAAATTATAAGTCACAGAGAGAGTACTTATGTTAAAAAAAATTACTAACAGTTACATTTACACCCCTCGACAATGACTTCGTCCAACTCTAAGGTCCTGCCGTTAGTCATTTTCTTATTTTCAAGTTGACGCTAACGTTTTATTAACTGGACAACTGCTCAATTCGCTCATTCCAGGTATAGCAAATACTATAACAAAAATGTTATGCGTTATTTAGTCATTAATGTGCAACTTTCTATTAAGTTTTTTAGATTTCTTTTAGGGTTAGGGGGTCTGTCTGTAATTTTCAATAGTCGAGGGATTGT
Organism: Verbena officinalis; assembly: GCA_958496215.1. Taxonomy (NCBI): domain Eukaryota; kingdom Viridiplantae; phylum Streptophyta; class Magnoliopsida; order Lamiales; family Verbenaceae; genus Verbena; species Verbena officinalis. The sequence goes on from OY292388.1 coordinate 6,395,645, forward strand.
TGCTGTATTTACTCCTAAATCAAGGGGATATAAGTGTAATTATCCCTAAAAATTATTCCCCAAGATCGAGGCAAAGCAGACAGTAGAAGAAAACAAAGAGAGATACAAAGTAAAGATGAGAACAGTGTTAATTTGCAGCAAAACAAAAAACAAGTTTTGTCTTGTGCAGAAGCAGAAGCTGAGTATAGTTGTATTAGTTTAATTTCTGGCATAGCTTCTGGGAACTCAAACAGTCGTGATCAAATATAGGTCATGTATTTTCTAATTTGAGACAGTGAAATGTGTCGTCAACGTAGTGATGTATCATCTTGAATTTCAAGAATGTCTACATTCCTATCACTAAAAAAGGATATTTTTGATACACTGGATAGTGAAAATGGGATATTATTGGATAATTATATTAACACCCCCTCAACTTAGTAGAAAATACAGCAAGACCCCCTCAACTATTGGAAATTATAGAAACACCCCTTCGACTATGGTTATGTATAACACTTATAGGTCCTGCCATTAGTCATTTTATTATTTCCAAGTAGATGCCAACATTTTATTAATTGGACAACAACTTAATCACTTCATTCATTTCATATATAGAAAACACTATAACAAATATATTACGAGTAATTTAGTCATTTTACAACTTTTCGTTAATTTTTTTAGGTTTTTGTTAAGGTAAGAGAATTTATATGTAATTTCCAATAGTACAGAGGGTCTTGTTGTATGTACACATAAATTGAGGGGTATAAATATAATTATCCCTATATTATAAGTTACAATATATTTGAATTTGATACATGCACTGTCGAACTCGAAACTAATAATATTTTTTTATTTATAGCATTTAGGGGGCCAGTCGCACAAATTGCAACGGTATGGATAGTTAGTGCACCTACACAACGATTGGGCACTCATTCACAAATATTTTGTTTATATTATTTTATAAATTTTACTTGAAATTAAATATAAAAAAATTACAATTTTGTTGTTCATTTTTTTTTTTTTAAATAAAGATCCCTCAACGAGGGACAATTGCGTTAATTATTCAACTCAAAAAATACAAGATCATGTGCGAAGGTTAGAACATATAATTAACTCAAAAAATACAAGATCATGTGTGAAAGTTAGAACATACCCCAAACATAACGCTAGTCGAAGCTGCAATTTTCGCAAAAGTGGGCAACACGATTTGCCACACGTTTGACAAGTGGGAAACAACAAATAAAGAAATCTACCACAATTCTAAAATATTTTTTTGATCTTTTTTCAACTTTTGCGTTCTCATTCACTCAGTCACACCACAATTTAACTTTTTTAATTATCGATAAATATTTTTTTTTTGGTAAGGATTATGGATAAATATTTACTCATACATAGAATTGCTAAAATAATCACATATCTATATATAATAATTCAAAACTCTTGAGGCTACCTACCTAAGCGTATATGTGGATAGCCTCAATAAATTTTATTTTGCCATGTAATTAAACCTATTAATTATTTTCATATTTATCCAAAAGAATGAAAGATTTTGTATAGATATGTTAGTTACAGATCTAATTCAAATTAAATTATTATTTTTATTTTCATTATCTATATATAAGAGTCCTACAATATCCTTATAAATAAATTAATTTTAAATTAAATTAAATAAATTTTAAAAATAATTAAGTATAAAAATAAAATCATCAACGATAAATATAAAAGAAATACGATACTATCATTCAATTTAAAATAAATAATTTTAAAATTTTACAGCAAACAGATTTCTTAAAATAAAAAATTAATTAAATAAATAAAATACTTTATTAATAAATTAACACCCGTGCCTTGGCACTCGAATTTAACTAGTTATCCAATAATTCACAATTCAATGGGGTATATACGCATACAAGTAGCTGGACGCTTGTTTAGTAGTAAATATTTAAAAAAAAAATTGTTATATCATATTATTTATGTATTACTCGGTCCGTGTCTCACAGGCACATTTGCATGAACATGATAATTTTTTATCCCTGCCGTATCCGAAAATTAAAAAAAAAAGAAAAAATATTTGGACATGCTGGGACACGGCTGAGACAGAAAGGACACTGGAAATTCAATTTTTTTATATATTTTTTTATTTATTTTAAAGGTTATAATTTATTTGAGAAGAAAAGAAAATTTATAATTGAATGAAATAGTGTATTAAATTAACTTAAATCAATTTTTTCTATTATTTTCAATTGTTTCTTACAACATTATAATCCACAAATTATATTAATGTTGGTTTAACATAATAATCAATTTGTACATTTTAATTTTGCTAATAACTGTATTACATTGTGATAGTTTATTTTTCAATTATGAATGCTTGTACAAACATTATATATGAATATTTATATTTGCTTTATTAAAATTTGTATTAGTGAGTCGTATCGGAACCGTTTCGTATCTTAAAATTTTTGAAAAATTTGTGTCGCCGTATCCATGCAACATAATCACACACCCATTTTATGTGGTTTTGGGTAAGTAGATATAAAACATATTGGAATAAAAATTTATATTAGTCAGCCGTATCGGAATCGTATCGTATCTTAAAATTTTGAAAAATCCGTGTCGCCATATCCATGCAATATAGTCACACACCCATTTTATGTGGTTTCGGGTGAGTAAATATAAAACATATTGGAAGAAATACTAAAAGTCCCACAAAATAAATTCTTCCATAACATTATTTTTTCCATTGGATTAAATACATTTTTTCCATTTTTATGGGACTAAATACATTTTTAAAAAAAAATATATCATTTTTTTTTTATTACATAACCTATGCATCGGTGCACTAGATACTTCACCATAGTTCCGACCAAAAAAAATAATACTTCACCATAGTTAAATGTGCAAAACTAAGGTAAATAGCTGTTTCAGAGCATATGAATCATGGGTATTCTTTTTTTTAGAAAAAAAAAAAAGGGCACGCAGTAGGGTTTAGGCTTTTAGCAATAACCCTATATCATAAAATATGGAGATGAAATATTTAAGCATATGAATAGCTGAAATCTATAATGTACAGATATTTCTAAAAATCTTGTTCGATACCGTTTCGGACACTTGTGTGGGACACTTCTCTAGTGTAAAATATCTCTAGTGTAAAATATCGAAAAAAATCCGTATCCTTGTATTTGTGTCGTGTCGTGTCCGTATCGCCGTGTACGTGTTTCATAGGCTGAAATGAAACAAGTTGTGCTTGTATTTATTTGAATAAAGTTGGGTAAAATAAGTGAACTTCAAGAATCAGTTTCAGAATAACCTAAATGCAGCAACAATTATACAGCAGTGACAAAAGAGAAGATAAAACTCAAGCATATATCCAACAACTGTTCCACTAGATTAGAAACAAAGTTTAATTACAATTATTTTCTTTTTAACAAAAAATACAAACACACTGAAGTTTCAACAGACAAAACGTTTATGTTTACAAGATACTATGACATGTGCATGATATTCATAGTATTTTTTACACTTAAATCCATGATGTAAGAACCTAACCATCGAGCTGGCCAGGTGACGGCGGCGTATTTGCTTTCACATCCGGTGATGATGGTGGTGAGTAAGAAATAGAGATCAGCTTTGATCTGTATATGTCTAATCCATCATGATTAATCAGATCATGTTCCACAACTTTCTCTTCATTGTCTGTGTTTTTGGGCGAAATCTCAGCCGTTGGACCGTTGTCGGGTACTCCATAAGATAATGCAATTAGCGACTCCCGAGTCACATCGTCGTTCTGCTCCTTCCCGAGTTCTATCTTATCCATAAAATGATGGTCTATGTTCCTGCAAATATTGAAGTAAAATGGACGACTGAGATTATATGACATTAAGAACAAAGAAATTCAATTCCAGAAAGCCGGAAAGCTATAAATCTTAAGAGCTCATACTCAGATTCAACTCTACGGCAGTCCAACTAAGCAAATTTTGGAAATGAAACAGGATTTGATTGCTGAATATCAGCATGTGTGTATGTGTGTTATACAATTATGTCTTCTTAACCAATGAATTCTATCTGGAATCTAGACAATTAACAAGGTTAAAATAAGATAAACTAAAAACTTCACCACCAGAAACTATCATAAACGCAACTCCAAGACAGAGAGGGAGAGAGATGACCTAATTTAAAATGTTGAAAAAGCTCAAGATAATCCTGATTCGTGACTCATTAATTAAAAATTAAAATGGTCAAAAATGATGAAGAATTTCGTTTTGTGGGGGATGATCATGATGATGATGATCATCATATAGATATAAATCCCAAAAGCTAGAACAAGATCTAAGTCAAACCCAAGTCATAACAATAGCATTTTGACCTTTAAGATTTCAGAAAACCTCGTCACAATATATAAGATATCATAATACATAGAACCTATACAATGGGGGATTATCTTTTCCACCACCCCATCCGCCACAACCACAAAACAGCCAGGTTGTAATAAAAGTAACTTCTCCATAAAACTCCAAGCTTTAGATCATAAACTGTAAATTCGATTTACGAGGTTAAGATAAAACATACTAAAACTTCATAGATCTTACGAATCACCACAGATACTAACACACGCAATTCCAAGGAAAGGTAAACACCGCAGAAATCCTCTTGAACTTTCCAAAAGTATTTAAAAAACAAATTAAGATAAACTGATAAACTCGCCTCATTAAAAAGAGAAACCGATGTGAAAATGATAAGATTATTCAGCTTAATCTTCATAATAATCATCATCATCATCATCAACTCCAAATCCAAGATCAAAATCTAAGTCAACCCAAGTCAACACCACAATTATCCGTACAGAAACATTAAAAAAAAAACAAAAAAAACCAAAAACAGAATGAATCGAAAAGACAATCGGATAAGCAAAAAAGAGGATTAACTAAAAACAAGAAAATTTTACCTGTATGATGGAATTAGGAACCGTGTTGTTCGTGGATTTTGTTGGGGGGTAATAATAATAGGCGGCTGCTGCTATTGGTTGATCGGTGTTGTCGGGAAAACCCAAAGTGGTTGTAAAATGCAGGTCAGGTCAATATTGGCGATTATCACGCGTTTTACCCGTGAAATATAATATATAAATGGATTCTGTCTGACATGGACGATCTTGTCGGACTCTGGATAATTCTAATTTGCAAGCCTCCCACTTAGCTGGCATACGGCCTTTTATTATTGGGCTAAATACAGAAAATGGGCCCGTTGGGCTGAATTTGAAGTCGTTGGGTTCAAAATGGGTTGCTACTTTTATTCCTAGCCCAACCCAATACCAAATTAGGTTGGAGTCTGGACCTGCACCTCATAAGCATTTTGCCACTCATATACCTTACACCACTCGACTCGACTATTGGAAATTATAGATAGAACTCCTAACTCTAACGGGAATAAAAAAACTTAATAGAAAATTAAAAAATTTACTATTTTATTAACGATGTTAACTTAAAAAAAGAGATAATTACACCTATATCCCGTCGACTAAGGGATAAATATAGCAATACGTCCTCGACTTATGTATTCTTTTTGGATGACATAAGCCCTAACCTTAATAACAGGACCTAAGTGTTAGATGGAGCCATAGTTGAAGGGATGTTTCTGTAATTTCTAATATTAAATTAATGAAGTGGTACTGTATTTACCTTAAGTCGTGAGGGTGTTGTTGGGGTGACTGATGCATGATAATATTATAATGTATTTATATGTAGAAAATGCATGATAATATTATAATGTATTTATGTGTAGAAAATGCAAATCTTGTAAGTTCTTATCAAGAAATTTGAACAAATACTCGAATTTCGTTCTAACCACATTACCGTGTACATAATTTTCTGAATTGATATATATTATCCAAATTGGGCACGGTCACCGCCACATTTGATAGTAACACATCATTCTAAAGCTAGAGAAAGTCCATTTCTACTTGAGCCTGAAAAATAATATAATGGATTGGAAGGCATAAGGTCATTTTCATGTGGTTCCAATATTTAAAACTCAACCGTTCTACACTCTTTAAGTTGGTGCCAACTTAATTGGTTTGTTATTGAGCAATAATGTTTCCAAAAAATCCCTAATTCATGCATATTGATGAAAACCGATGTTCCGTATATGAGCCTCCTCAAATCGGAAAAGTGAACGATATGGGTGTTAATATGACATCGGGAAAAAAAAGTGAACGATACAAGTGTTAACATGACATGCCACATTATAGTACGATTTTGACATAGTAAATTTTTTAAAAGTATCCGTATATCATATGTTGGGACTTTATTCTTATGAAAATGTACCAAATAAGATGATCACTGGATTGAAAGTTATAATTTATAACTATAGGTTAGAAGGGATGCTTGCATACTAAAAAGAAAGCCTTTTTCATAAAACTTTTTCAAAACTTTGAGTTTTTATGGACTCTTTTAACTTTTTGTTAAATTTAAATAGATAAAAGTTTAAAACTTGAAACATCAAAAGAGATGCTTATGATTCAACTTCTAATTTTTAAATTATTTATATTAAAGAGTTGGTCAAAATGCTTCTTACCTTTTTTTTTTGGATTTTTTTTTTCACTTAAACTCATTTCAATGTGGGACTAAGGCATTATATCACTAATGCACGGATACGGTAGATTTTGTGTTCGTGCAGTGTCTGACACATGGTGGATACAGATACAGCTCCAACACGGCCCTGACACAGCAAAAAGTATCTGAAAATTAAAAATAAAAAATAAAAAAAATTCCGACACTGATGAGGTAGGTTTTTGGTATATGATCGGGGGTCGATTGTTTGTCCTTGCTCGCCAGTTGAATTTGTAGAGGGGGGAACGACCTCGACCTGAAACACACGAACACAGGGGTTACTTGGCAGGAGAGGGTTGTCTCTGGCATAGCACCTCCGATGCTCAAGTCAGTACGAGTGAACAGAAGGGGTTTATAGAGAGAAAATATGAGCTCAAGAGACTTAAGAATGCTTACCTCTCATTATAAATGCAAGGGGTATTTATAGAACCACCAAAACACACACAAGTATATACTTGAGGTGTGCATTTAATGTTCTGGCGGCTTTGGTGGGACCACCCATGATTTGACAGGAATTGAGGACCCCCCGACCCCAACCCTAACGGGTCATAGGTCTATTCGGTTGGGACCGTACGCTCGACCTCGAGGGCTCCATTCGGTCGGAGCCTTACGCTCGACCTCGAGGGCTCCATTCGGTCAGAGCCTTACGCTCGACCTCGAGAGTTCTTTTCGATCGGAGCCTTACGCTCGACCTTGAGGGCTCCATTCGGTCGGAGCCTTAAGCTCGACCTTGAGGGCTCCATTCGGTCGGAGCCTTACGCTCGACCTCAAGGGATCCATTCTACTGGAATTTACGATCGCCAATCCACAGTTGAGGATGCGACCGTGGTATCTTTGTCATAACGGGTTCTGATCTTACGGTCGTGCCAACGATCTCAAGCATGCTCGACTGAGCTCTGGGTGGACTTTGATTTGCTCCACGTGTACTTTTGACCGCCAGGATCGCGACACGTGGACAGTCGGAATTACCCCTATCAGACACGGCTAGGACACGCGAGGGACACAGCAAACTCAATTTTTTTTATTTTTTTTTCTATTTTTTTATTTAAAATGATCAAAATTTATTTGAGAAAAAATTAAAAATTATAATTGAATGAAACGATGTATTAAATTAATTTAAATTTATTTTTTCGTCATTTTTAATTGATTCTCACAATATTATAATCTATAAATTATAATGTTTTTTTAACATAATAATTAATTTGTACATTTAAATTTTGCTAATAATTATATTATATTGTGATAAATTTATTTTTTAATTAATATTTGTATATATATTATATAAACACTTATATTTTTATTAAAATTTATATTAGTCAGCCGTGTCAGAGCCGTGTCGTGTTTTAAAAATTTTAAAATATCCGTATCGTGTTGTGTCCATATCCCCGTATCTATGTCCGTGTAAGATAGCATTATATCTATCGGTTTCAATAATACAATTATTGTAATCGAGTTTAATTAGGTACATAATTCATATCAAATCATTTTATTATTTCCCACTCTAGTATAGAGACTAGAAATGATTACTAACAAATCAATCAGTTGAAATGCCAATAATATATACAAAATATCACCTTTTCTTTTAGATATATATGTTTATCTTTTTCCCATGCCCTTTTTATCACACACATAAACACACAAAAAGAGACACACAACACACATACACACAGAAAACACAGGTGATGCAAATGTGAAAGTGGAAGCAGATTGACGCACACAAACTACAAAAGCAGTTTTACTGCATAAGTGCAAACTCTCTCTCTTCTGTTCTCTCTCTCTGTCTTCACGTGCCAATCATCGATTTATCATGTGACCACCCCCGTCCCACTCTCTGCCTTTCACTGTTCTAAGTGCTCTAATCATCTTTTCCACACACAGACTGAGTTGCTCTTGCTCCACTATCTTCTCTTCTCTTCTCTTCGATTGACTCGTCAAGATCGAAACTTTACTCTTGTTTCTTCAAACCCATCTCAGTTATTTAACTCGAAAAGTAATTCTTTTTTGTAAAAGAGTATACTTCTATTACATACACTGAGTGCGTGTGAAGTGTGTGAATGTGAGCACACTCAAGATGGGCTGTTTCCAGTCCAAAACTGCTAATGTCCAGTCACCTGACCAAGAACCTTCACACCCCGACTCAAAACCAGATCTGGGTATCTCCATTTTCCCCTTATTTTTTTTCTCTGTTCTTCTTTATTTTTCTGTTTTAATGATGAAATATTAAGTGGGTTCTTGTGCGTGTTTTGATTGATTTTGGGAGTTACTTATGTACTTTCTTTGTCCATCTTTTACCCAATAATCATTGCACATGTAAAAGTTTGTGTGTCTGTAAAGATTGGAGCAAGCATCTTTCGGAGCTTGTTTTTATTCTTTTGGTGATCTGGGTATCACTTTTAGATTTTGTTTTGGACTGTTAAGACGTGATTTTAATAAAATGTGGCTGTGTGAATTTGTGCAAAAAGAATAATCTTTTAGGTGGTTAAAAACTTTAGGGCAATAACTACAAACTTGTTGTACCTTGTGTTTAGTTCTTGAACTTTATTGTAGCTTGTATTTTAGTTTTTCTCATTTTCTTTTTCTTAAATAAATGCCATTTTGATACATCTTGTTGAACTCTATATTGGTCCTCTCTTATTTTCTGGATTTACAGTTTGCATGTTAGGTTTATTCCAGTTTAAGCACAACAATAAATAAATAAACAAAATAAATACATAAACAGGGTGAGGTAGAGAACAGTCATGTTGGAGTATAAGCAACTGAGTGTCTCATTTTCTTTCCGTGAACTTTATCTTTTTTCCCTTTTTCTGGGCCAATTGCAATGTAACTATAGTTATGTGTAGTTACAATGTACACTTGTTCTTCTTAGTTTCAGAATTACAAACAACCCCCTTTGGTCCATGGGTAATCAGTTTCGGTGCAGTGGGTATCATTCGAAGTTGAAAACATTTTATTATTGAACTTAAATAACATCATGCACACATGTTAAAACAATTTTAAAAGTCTACTAAATTTTGGTTGACATCATCACTTAACTATCTGTAATAATTAACAGAAGATAGTAAGTGGAAATAAGTTACAAAAAGGGTATATGTAATTTTAAACCAAGAGTTGAGAACAGCGTAATTTATTTCAGGGGAGACATTATAACTGTCGTTTTTCTTTTGTTTCATTTGTTTTTTTTTGAAATTGATGATTTGAATACTTATATAGCAAACGGGGAGCAACTGGATCAAGATCAAGTGCCTGCATTCAAGGAATTTGGACTTGCAGAACTTCGTGCTGCAACAAATGGTTTTAGCAGCGAACTTATAGTTTCAGAGAGTGGAGAAAAAGCTCCTAATGTTGTCTATAGAGGTAAGCTGAGGAGCAACAGGCTTGTTGCCATTAAGCGCTTCTCGAAGCAGTCATGGCCTGATCCTCAGCAGTTTGCGGTGAGCTTTTTCTTTCTGATATGGTGATTCTGATTTTATTCTTTATATATTTTGCTGACATTTGATTGAAAAATTTAGGGTCAACTACACTGACCCTTGTAAGTATGTCTAATTACTCAAACTTCCCATCCAAGTCCAAAGTTACAAACCCCCTACCCCACTTTTGATCATGGATATTCAATAAAAAGTCGAGTAATTTATTTAGAAACTTGGAAAGATATCTATATATTACATGCAAGAACAATTTGAAAAGTTCACTAAGTTTGAATTATAACATTAGTTAACTATGTGATAAACAATAGAAGGGGGTAACTGTAAAGTGAAAGTATTTAGAAAGGAAGTAATGTGTAAATGTGACCAAGAGGGGGTATTTGTGTAATTGTATATAATTGCAGGGGAGGGTGCTCTAATTTTTGTAAAACTTTAATTAAGCAGAACTTTCTTGTATTTAGTATTTCATACCGACTTTCTGCTGTGGAACAGTGGAAGTAGGAAGTCCTTTTTCAACTCTTGAAATTGTTAGTATTGACAGCATTCTTGAGTTGGTTTTGATTTATTTTGATTTTGACTTGAAAATGTTTCAAACGCTTTCTTGATGAGAGAAACATTTTGCAGGCTGAAGCTGCTGGAGTTGGCAAGGTTAGACATAAGAGATTGGTGAACTTAATTGGATGTTGTGCCGAAGGAGACGAACGTTTATTAGTTGCTGAGTATATGCCCAATGATACACTGTCAAAGCACCTCTTTCACTGTAAGCTTATTTCTTCTCACCTGAGCAATATATAATTATATGTATATTTGTTTTTGTCCTTTTTCCGGGTTTTGAAGGGAGTACGTGTCCTTTTGATGTAGGGGATAAACAGCCTCTGCCATGGGAAATGCGTGTGAGAGTAGCATGCAACATAGCACAAGCTCTCGAACACTGTAATGTTGAAAACCGTAAAATCTATCATGACTTGAATGCTTACAGAGTTCTTTTTGATGAGGTATTCATGATTGACATTTTTTCTTTCTTTTTCTTTTTCTTTTTGTTTAAATGTTATGGATTGGTTTTGGTGCATTATACAGGATGCTGACCCTAGGTTATCTAGTTTTGGCTTGATGAAAAATAGTAGGGATGGCAAGAGTTACAGCACCAATTTAGCATACACTCCACCTGAGTTTTTAAGAACAGGTAATTTCATGTTGAGGCTACTTAAGTTTTTTGCTACTTGTAAAATTTATCTAAAGACACCCGTTTTATTATATTTTCTTTTCCATTTCTGAATGTTCTGTTCTGAACGAAAGGAAAACAAAAAAAAAAGGGAAAAAGGAAAAGAAAGAAAAATGTTGATTAATTTGCTACTTTGTCAATCCTAATATATGTTATTGCCTTCAATATATTGAGTAATATTTCTTTATTTGAATCTATTGAAAACAGTGGTCAACTTGTATATCGTTTTAAATTCTATGTTTTTCTTTTTTGTCTTTGATGGCATTGACTTTTTACATGTACTTTGCCTTCTGTTTTGTTGCTGCTTTTCATCCAGTAGCCAACTTTTCTACCATAAGTGATGACTTGGTAAATTACCAGAGATCTTGATGAACTGAGAAACTATTCCTAAATAATGACACAATTCTTTTTTCTTTTTTTTTTTTTCCATTTTTCCTCACCTTTTCAGGCAGGGTAATTCCAGAGAGTGTGGTGTACAGTTATGGAACTGTTCTTCTGGACCTTTTGAGTGGAAAGCATATCCCCCCAAGTCATGTACAGTGCAGTTTCCATCTTACATTATGATATTTTTGCACACGGGTATCATTTTTCAATTATGTACATTTATTTAATCGGTTTCTTGAAATGTTGATGCCTCCAGGCTCTGGATTTGATAAGAGGAAAAAATGTTCTATTGCTGATGGATTCATCTTTGGAAGGACAATATGCTAATGAAGATGCTACTGCATTGGTTGAACTCGCCTCAAAGTGCCTCCAGTATGAGGCCAGAGATCGACCTGATGTCAAGTTTCTTATTACTGCAGTAGAACCACTTCAAAAGCAGAAGGAGGTGATATTTCCTATTTTTGTCAATAACAACCTCTTTTGCAGTAATTACAGCAGCCTCCCCTGCAACTATAAAAACATCACAAACATCCCTTCTACCTTATGATTAGTCTCCCATCTGTTTGATTCTGCATTTAGTTAAATGATGTTGCATTTCGAAAAATTTAGTTAAGTTTCTCAAACTGTTCTTTGTGTGCATGGATGATGTTATTCGAGTCTTTTAATATTTCTTTTTCCAAATTTAATTTTAGTTTTGATGTTATTATTCTAGGTTGCATCTCATGTGCTGATGGGTTTGACTAAAACCCCTGTGGTTCTACCCACTACTATGCTTTCTCCTCTTGGAAAGGCGTGTGTGAGGATGGATCTTACTGCAGTACACGACATCATGCTCAAAACGGGTTATAGAGACGAAGAGGGTGCGGAAAATGAGGTGAGAAATTTTCCACTTAATTTTTTTTTCTCGTTTTGATGACTTTTCCCACTTTACTTTGATAATGAATAATTATTGCAATTCAATCTTCTGTTTCTTGTTAAGACATGCTTTTCAAGCTTTTAGCCCATCTTTCAATTTATATAGTGCAAATTGAAAATTTTAGATTGACTTTGTGTTGCAATTGGTGAAGCTTTCTTTCCAAGAATGGACACAGCAAGTTCAAGATATGCTAAATACGAAGAAATTTGGAGATATTGCCTTTAGAGACAAGGATTTCAAGGGTGCTATTGACTACTATTCAAAGGTACATGCTGTGTTATGGTCTCGTTTACAATCTCAAGTTATTTGCTAGTGTTTCGAAAATCAACTTATGCTTAATTAATATAAACAGCAACAAGGCAGAAGCTAGAAGCATCCAAACACAAACTTTTAGTTTCAGCTTCTAGGTTATTTTCGTAACTAAATTGAAGTTTGTGTAGAGTAGTACCACTGTTATTTTGAACTTTTCACTTTTGTCTTTGTTAATTCGCCCAGCTTTTTACAAGTTTATCTTCTACTTTGGCTTTTCCAAAAACAAAAGTTTTTGCACCCCCCCCCCCCCCCCCCCCCCCCCACTAAATATTCTTGTTTCGCGAACCATATCAAGCTAAAAATTTATTTTTGCTTTTCAAATTGCTTGTCTAAATTGATATTTCTTAATAATGCAGCTAGTATCAATGATGTCGGTTCCATCTGGTACCGTATTTGTGAGACGGGCTCTCTCATATTTGATGATAGGCCAACCCGAGCTAGCTCTGAGGGACGCGATGCAGGCCCAGGTTTGCCTACCCGAGTGGCCATTGGCGTTCTACATGCAGGCTCTTGCTCTTTCGAAGCTGGGAATGGAGACCGATGCTCAAGATATGCTCAACGACGGAGCCTCGTTCGAAGCTAAGAAGCAAAACAGTTGGCGCAACTAAAAAATTATATTTTTATTAGAAAATCCTAGTTGGAAATACTGTGAAATTTGGGTGAGGTGAGAGTAACTTGTGGTTTGTATCTTTTATTGTCTTGTAGGTTAATATAGCTTCATACAAAAATGAGAAATGTATAAAAATTCACCTTTTTAGGCCAATTTGTGAGTGGGCTTGTCTCTAGACTCTCTTTTTTTTTGTTTTTGTTTGTGTTAGACTTCTCTAATACAAAATGTTGAAAAAATTCTGTGTTGCCGTTGCCGTGTCTGTATCGCCGGGCTAAAATTTTGAGTAAGCCAACAATGGAAATGAGCTATAAAAATTAGTGTGTAGAAGGGAGTGAAAACAGTTAGGCAGAAATCAACTTGTGGTGCCACAAGAATCCATTTGTTTTAAATAGATTGTAGCAACTTGATTTGTACCAAGTTGGGCATTAGGTTCACCAAATTGCATGTAAATATAGAGTCCATTTTTATTATACATACATTCTAGTTTTAAGTCTACACAAATCATTAAATTTTTCTTGATTACCCGGTACTTTTTTGAACAGTATTTGATAATTATTTATTGTTGTTCAATTCAATTCAATTCAGTATAGTTATTGTTGCCCTTTTTCGTTAAAAATTAAAAAAAAAAATTCAATTCAATATTGAGTTTCAAATTATAAATTCACGTACAAAATACAAATATTTGAACAATGCGGAGTAGGGTTCCGATTCGAATTGAAAGATTCTTGACTCCATCCAAATTCCACCCACAAATTCAATTTTCTTTCATGTACATTATTGCGTGATCATATGTTTATAAAATTAAATTAAAAAAAAATAAATTCAATAGCATGTTTGTCATATCTCAAATATAGCAACCCCTTTGCTATGAAACACGAACACGACACGGATACAAGGACACTAATTTTTTTCGATATTTTATACTAGAAAAGTGTCCGACACAGGTATTTGATACGGTATTAGAAACAACATGACACGACATGATAAAATTTTTAGGAGTATCCGTACATCATAGCCCGTTTGTATACATAAAATGACGCAAAAATTAACTTTCGGTAAACTAGTAGAGAAAATATTATAAGTGCATGCTCCACAATCATATATATATTATAAATAAATATGCACACATTTAATTTATAATATATATTATAAACAAATATGCACACATTTTATTTATATATAATTAATTAATTATTGATTGATGTATATCAAAATCATGTTAAAAAATATAAATTAAATCAATCTAGTGTCGCCAATGCAATCAGCTTAATTAATATCATATCCTATTCTGCCAGAGAAATTAATCCTAGCTAGCTAATTATATATTTATTTGCTTCACGTATAATCTATAAAACACAAATACGGATGCGGATACGATAACATGGATTTATTTTTGATATTTTATACTAGAGAAGTGTTCGACACGAGTGTCCAACATGATATTGGACAAGACAAGACACATGCAAGATAAGATTTTTAGAAGTGTCCGTGCATCATAGCGTATAATAAGCCAATGCATGAATTGGTTCATATTAAATATATACCTAATCTTTTTACAATTAGAATTCAATGATCTACTATCTTAATAAATATGCACATTTAATTATTTCTATTAAGTGGTGTCATCATATTATTAGTACTTCTTAATTATTTAAAAAAAGTTTGGTAATTATTTAAAAATTTAATTCCAATCACTCTTAATTAATTTGCCGGCCCCTAAAGTTATATATATTTGATTTCAATATTAATGAATTGTAGCCTTTCTCCTGAGCCACTGAGCTCTAATTTTTAGCCACTATATATACACCACTGTTTCTATCCTTCTCTTAAGCTAATAATTTGTTCCATTAAAATAATACGAAAATTAAGGGGAGAAAAAGCAAAAAAATAAATATTACTTTACTCAGATTAATTTGTGGCCTTCAAGAGATTCATCAAATCCCTTACAAGAGGGATTAGCTTGCTCAACTACCATACGCTCCGTCTTCTAATCGATCGGTCAGTAATCACATGATTGATACTAATTCCTAATTACTTAATTCTAATTAATCCAAATTAATAATAAGCTATTAAAATATTAGTTTTATTGCTTAATTAGTTTAACTGTTTTTTTTTTATTACTATTATTATATATGTATGGATGGCAACAGTATGCATGCATGCGCGGTAAAAAAAAAAAAAAATTCGAAAAATCATCCAAATTTGAAAATCTTACAAATATTGTCTTGAAAATATAAAAATGTAATTGAAACCTTACAAATACGCCCTGAAAAACCTTACAAATACCCTCTCTTAGGAAAATATTTGTAAGGTTTTTAACTTTGGATGGTGTTTCTTGATGTGGATTGGAGATCTGGCGGCCTTTGCATCCCTAGATATAACGGTGATGGGAAGAATAACGGGTCAAGCTAGCCTGACGAGTGCGAAACTCGAATCTTTTCTTTGGACGACCCATTCTAGCTTTGAGAGATTATACTCTAGATTATTCTTTGTTGTTGTATTGTTTTTTGCTTTGAGTTCTGAGGGCATTTTTACCGCCTTATTGATGTACTTTGTGAACTTCCCGACTTGATTTATTCATTTGTCCGGTTCTTGATTAAAAAAAAAAAAAGTTTAGATAATGTTTTTGATTTTTTAGCAAACCTAATCGGTTCTATATAATTGAGAAACAATTTTTTTATTTTCTTTTAAAAAACAACAATGCTTGCTTCATTTTATGTTTCCTCTTACAAGTTACAACATACACAAAGGTGACGTGGAGATACTGTAGCGCGCCCCCTGGGCAATTGTGGTTCGTGCATCGAATAAGTAAGAGAAAAATGAATGGTTTATAAGCTAGAATTCAAGTTTAGGTAATGAATATTTTTTTGTGCAGTAGTTTAGATTTACTTTTAAGTTATATTCAGTGGATTCGAAGTTTATGGCTCGTGTCTAACGGATCCCGAAGTCTGGACCGTGACAGATATAATACCAAAATCTTACAAAAACAAAGCCAATTTCAGATAATTTACGGAATTTTAAGTGTCAATAATTAATATATATGACAAAAAAGATCATCATCACAATTAGAGATTATTAGTACACCGTATACTAATTAATAATATTTATGTTCCTAAGTAAACAGGATATATCAATTAGTTAAATATGGAGGAGAAGAATAATGACAGATTCTACGAAAATTGCACCACCCTTGATGGAACTGTAGATCGCCGTGGAAGGCCTGCAATTCGAGCAAGAACTGGATCGTGGTTTTCTGGTATTTTGTTACTAGGTAATTAATTAATTAATTAATTAAGCCAAATTAAAAATTTCTTAGTAGAACAATATTAGAGAAAATATATCCAAATAACCCGATTTATGTTTACTTTTCCACCTTAATTTTAATATTATATATACTTTCTAATTAATTACTTACTAAGCTGGTTATAAGGTTTCAAAATATTTTTTGTAAATGGCGTAAATCAGTAGCGGAGCTAGAAATTTGCCTCAGGGGGTGAGACAAGACTTAATACTAAAATTACTTTTTGTGAATAAAACCAAGTTGAATAGGAAAAATTTAATATTAACAAATTTATTATTTTAAGTACACGGGTTCAAATCTTTTTGTTACAAAAATACTCTAAAGTTATACATACATATGGAAAAACTTCTTTTTATTTTGATGAATAAATCGAACTTAAGCTTATAATTTTGAGAATGAATATAATTCTCTAATATTTCCTAAAATTCTAATTATATTTACCCTCATCTATGTATTTTATAGTTTTTTCAGGGGGCCAATCAAAGAAAATAGAATTAAAATTTTACAAATGTATATATTCATATATACAATTCGTATATGGAGGATTAAAAAATTTGAGGGGGTCAAATGTACCCCGTCATTACTACATGGCTCCGGTGCCAGTGGCGTAAATTTCACGGGGATTTTTGTAGCTATCACTATTTTAATTTTATCCTTAAAAAGATTGAAAATTACTAACACATGGTTTATATTTTATTTTATTTTAATTTAAAATTATTGTGTTTTCAGTGAATCAAGGTCTTGTGTCACTTGCATTTTGGGGGGTATACGTGAATCTGGTATTGTTCCTGACGAGAGTAATGGGCCAAAACAATTCTAATGCAGCAAATAATGTTAGCAAATGGACAGGCACAGTATACATATTCTCCCTCTCGGGTGCTTTCTTGAGTGACTCCTACTGGGGACGATACAAAACTTGTGCCATATTTCAACTCATCTTCGTCATCGTAAGTATACAGTAACCACTAACCCCCGATAAACTGGAACTTTATAAATACCTGCTTTGAAACATGAAATTGTATACATAATACTTCCTGAAAAACCTTACAAAAATCCCCCTCAGGGGGGATAAGTGTAAGGTTATAAGATTCTGATGGTGAAATTACAAAAAGGGCGAACGTCAGGGGGTGTTTGTGTAATTAATTGACCCAAGTAGATATTATTAACTGTAAATATAATGTATATGCATGTTAACAGGGATTGGTATCACTATCTCTATCATCATACTTGTTCCTAGTCAAGCCCATGGGCTGTGGAGATGAGGAAATTACTTGCAGCCCCCATTCCTCCGCCGAAATCGGGCTATTTTACGTGTCGATTTACATAATCGCCTTTGGCTTTGGAGGTTACCAACCCACTATTGCAACCTTTGGAGCAGACCAGTTTGATGAGGAACATCCTAAGGAAAGCCACTCAAAGTTGGCCTTTTTCAGTTATTTCTACTTAGCACTAAACATTGGATCTTTATTTTCAAACACGATATTAGGGTATTTTGAGAATAAGGGCATGTGGACATTGGGTTTTGGGGTTTCTACTGTCTCTGCTATGGCTGCATTGGTTTTGTTTCTTGCTGGGACACCAAGATATCGACATTTTATACCAAAAGAAAACCCTTTTTCAAGGTTTTGTCAAGTGATCGTTGCTGCATTTAGAAAATGGAATGTTAAGTCTTCATCAAATGGTGAGGATTTGTATGTTAAGCAAGAAAATGATGTTGCGGATAATGGGGCTAGAAGAATTCTCCACACTGATGGATTCAAGTAAGTTTAATAATCATCATGGGATAATTACACTTACACCCCCTCGACTTAGGGGTAAATACAGCAAGACCCCCTGTACTATTGGAAATTACAAATAGATCATCTAATTCTAGCGAAAATCTTAAAAACTTAACGAAAAGTTATAAACTGACTAAATTATCCATAACATTTTTATTATAATGTTTGCTATACATGAAATGAGCGAATCGATTAAGTTGTTGTCGAGTTAATAAAACGCTAGAAATTACTTGGAAATAAAAAAATAACTAACGACAGGACCTAAGTGTTAGATAGAACTATAGTCGAGGGGGTGTCTCTGTAATTTCCAATAGTACAGGGGGTCTTGCTGTATTCACCCCTAAGTCGAGGGGGTGTAAGTGTAATTATCCCTAATCATTTTGCACAATATTAATCTGTTCATGATCCATCACAAGTACCCTGTTAATTCAAATTTAAACAACTCATTGATTAAGGAGCTATATATACACAGATTCCTGGACAAAGCAGCAATCAAAACACACAAAGACTACCACACCGCAGAAGCAGAAACCAACAACCCATGGCGATTATGCTCCGTCACACAAGTCGAAGAAGTGAAATGCATACTAGGCCTGCTACCAATCTGGTTCTGCACAATCATCTTCTCCGTCGTCTACACCCAAATGTCTTCCCTCTTCGTTGAGCAAGGCGCCGCCATGGAAACAACAATCGGCGGCAGCGGATTCGAGATTCCTCCGGCGAGCATGTCCGCCTTCGAGATTGTGAGCGCCGCCGCTTTTGTTCTCATCCACCGCCGCATCATTGACCCGATTGTCTTCAGGATCCGGCCAAAGTCCGGCGGGCTGACGGAACTCGAACGGATGGGCATTTCACTCATTATCGCTGTCATGTCGATGGGCTCTGCCGGTGCCGTCGAGCATTTCAGGCTGAAACAGGCGGTGAAAAGCTCCAGCAACCTGAGCATATTCTGGCAGGTGAGCAAATTTAGTTTTACATCATAATTATCATCAACACAATTGATCAAGATATATAATTCGTCAATATTCACGTACGTTGATCATCTCCTGGCAGGTTCCCCAATACGTCTTCGTGGGTGCATCAGAGATTTACATGCTTGTCGGGCAGCTGGAGTTCTTCAACGGGCAGGCGCCGGACGGGTTAAAGAGCTTCGGAAGTGCACTCAGCATGACCTCAATCTCGTTGGGAAACTACGCAAGCAGCTTGATCCTGACATTAGTGACCGAGATTACGAGCTCCGATGGTAAACCGGGTTGGATTTCGAGGAAACTCAATAAGGGTCATTTGGACTGGTTTTTCTATCTTTTGGCGGCGCTGACGGCGGTGGATTTGGTGGTTTATGTTGTCTGTGCTAAGTGTTACAAGTATACGAGGTTTGAGGAGAGAACAAAGATTAAGGATAACGATGTGGGATTATAGGTATACAGATCCATGAAAATATGATCATAGTGCGAGAATTTGATCAGATGTGATAATTGGTTCCGATCCTAGATATATGGTTATTACTCATTAGGAATTGAGTGCATGCGTTGCATACGAGTATTTTAAAAGTTTTGTAATGTTTATTTAGAAATTAATTTCCATAGTTTAAGAAATTATCATTTAATTCTTACCGAAAATTCTAGTCCGAACCCGGCTCGGACAAACTAACCAATAAAATCTTGCCACTTGGAAATTCAATATTTTAATAAAACTTAAGTACTTAATATGACTAAATTACCAAACCATGGTTAGGAGTTAATATTCTTACTCTCCAAATTAACTTGTTTTGAGGAAATTTTAAATCAAAATATCATGTCTACAAGATTTGGTAGATCTGTACATACTCGGTAGAATTCAAATCAGAATATCTTTACAAAATTTGCTCTCACCTGCCTCTACTTTCTCTATGTTTCTTTGAAGAATAGAGCTAAAGAAAACTACCCAAAAATATGTCAAATTGGAGAAAATATACTAAATTTTAAAATATCCCAGATGTAACCCTAATATATTTTCTCTTACAAGATTTTTTCAATGATATTGTCTAATTGCAAATATACATATTTTATATACCAAAATGTAGGGTATTCAAAAGTAATTTACCATCTTATTTTGATCTTAATATGTTAATATAACAAATTTCTTCCACTTATTCTTAATGTAAGGACTGTGCTAGAAATAATTAAAATAATTAAAATCATATGTAAATTTGATTTTTCATATTCAAATTTAAATTATTGAATAAACTATATATATATATATATTATTTTATATTTTGGGTTCCCAATTTGATATTACTTATTTAGGTTTGTCCTATGGTTATGATGTAAGGATACTGCTAAAAATCTTATCTTGTCATGTTGTGTCGTGTCCGTGTTTCATAAGCTATGAGCAATGAGCGTATGTCCAACAAAAAGTATAGAACTATTCATGGGGACAATTTGAGAAGCCCATAAACCAGAGGGTCTCAATTGAAAATTCCGTAAGAAACATTTATTCAGCACGCCCACCGGAGACCGCAGGAAGCACCATAAGAGATGGCGGTGAGACAGCGAGCGGTGGCGGCGCTGCCTACCCTGATGCGAGCTTTGAGGAAAGATGCCCCGCCTAAGCACCATACGGCGTTGCCTT
Source organism: Verbena officinalis (assembly GCA_958496215.1). Classification (NCBI taxonomy): domain Eukaryota; kingdom Viridiplantae; phylum Streptophyta; class Magnoliopsida; order Lamiales; family Verbenaceae; genus Verbena; species Verbena officinalis. The sequence goes on from OY292388.1 coordinate 6,416,784, forward strand.
CGCTGAGAAGAGCTTTCTCTCTCTACGATCAGATCAATCTCATCGATGATGTACCCGAAGACCAGCTCCGCTTTCAAGAGTATGAACTCTCCTCTCACCAATTCCGTATCTTTATGCAGCTTTCAATAATTTATCTTTGATTTTATTTTCGTGGAGTTATTTCTTCCATTAAGTTATTCATCCTATGTACTTAACCTTTTCTGTTTGAATTTGTGATTTTTTGTTATATTTTGTGTGTTTGCGCATTTGGGGAAACAATAGTTTCGCCTCTATTTTGTAATTTAGTCCCGGTGGGACAAATTTTGCAAGGATAGCAATTTCAGTCTCGCCATTAAGCCAAAAAATGCCAGAGAAGACCTTCAATTTAAAGAATGGAGTAGAATAGTCATTAAACTCAGTCATATCTTCTACATATGTTGGAGTATAGCCTTCAGATTAGCTTTTTCGCCTATCTTATGTGGATATGTTGGTGTTGTTGCATTAGTTCTGCATTATATTCGTAAATACCCTGAACCCAGTACATGTTATCAATTAACTACAATTAGGTACATTAATCAAACCTTAATACATTCATATTTTGTGTTATAGACTTGAGTGAAATGGAGAATGAAGAGCTTGTTGATCTTTCTCTTTGTCCTAACTTGATAAAGATGGCGATCTTCCATGTGAAATTACTTGATTAAGTGAAAACTTCATGGGCTTTGAACAAGAATCAATATATGGATTCTATAGTACCATTAAGTATGGACTTTTTTTTGGTTTAAATTCGTGTATGTTCAGGAGTTTATATGAGTAGGGCTTTAAATGTTTGCCAAGTCATTTGTCCAATTTCTCTTTGGTTTTTGGCAGGTTTGATGATACTGGTTTCAAAGTAAATGGAGTAACGTATGAAGGCAGCTTACTCTGTGTAGGAAATTTGCTAATGTCTTGGGCTCCAAAGAAATTCTCAGACATCACAGTTGAGAGGTATATGAGTATTCCACATAACAATGGAGTTCCTAAGTTTATCAATTTTCTTGTTTGTAACAAAAGGAGCAAGCTCAATATCAACTCTTTGCAGCTTTCACTTTTCTGTTGTTGATTCCAAATTATGATTAAACATCTGAAGAATACAATTGTTTGAGAGGATTCTTTATTTGGGCTTCGATCTTTGCTCAATTTGTCTTAAGAGCTTTCCTGTAGTCAGGTTTGGTCAGGAATTAGGATATAGAAAGCAATTCTTCCATTGGAGTATTTTGGAGGTCTGAAATCATTACATCAATGAGATTATTTTTCAGATACATTTTGTCAAGATGTAGGATCATCACAAACTGTCTTTTAGCAGATGTTATAGATTGTTTAAAGCTGGAAAATAATCTTCTCAGATAATTGTTACATGATAATTGACTCTGTGTCTAGTTCTGAACACTGAACCTAAGTTTCTGTGACCATTACATTTAATCATGGAACTATACAGAAGTGTATTGGTACAAAATTCCTCACGAGCTATGTTGATAAACATTTATCTTTTAGAATGATTTCTATGTCAATCCTGATGTAATTTTTGATGATTTTCTGCAGCTTATCTATATTTAAGACTGTGAGGCCAATACCAGGTGAGAACTCCAATTAAAAAAATTGCATGTAGCTCTCTATAGTCTATACTATTTCCTTCACTTTCAGATTTTTGTGTTAATTGCGACAATCCGGCTTCTGTTGATGACAGAGATTTTGATTATTGGGTGTGGAAGGTACATTCAGCCAGTAAATCCTGAAATTCGTAATTTTGTTCGTTCTACTGGCATGAAATTAGAAGCAGTTGACACAGTAAGCTCTCTCTCTCTCTCTCAATTGTATATGTTGCTCGACTTATGGTGAAAATTTTAAATTTGATCATAAAAGATTCACGGTTCTTTGGTGTATACCATTAACCAAAGCTCGATCTTGGCACAAGCCTCTCCTCTTTATGCGTTTCATCATAAATGTCAATTTTATGAGCTGTGATGGTGCAGAGAAATGCTTCGTCAACTTACAACATATTGAATGAAGAAGGCAGGATAGTTGCAGCAGCTCTAATTCCTTATGGAGCTACTACTTGAAAAGCCTCATCTTGTACATTTTCTTATCTTCTTGACTATAGTTTTCACAAGGTTTTGTGTATTCGTAGTCGGCTGAAATACTTAATTTTGTTCGACTCCGTGATAAAATTGCATGGTTTTATGCGTATCATATGTATTGGAGACTCTTGAGTTTACATCAAATTGAGTTCTGAGTTCCCCCTCCAAATGCATTACCGTTAACTAAAAGGAAGGGGGGTATCTGTAATTTTAAAAATAAAAGGATATCTGTGTATATTCTAAATCAAACCACAACCCCAAGGAAGATTTCTGTAATTATATCGAAAATGTATTTACAAAGAAAGACAAAGGTGAAGTTGATGACAAATTTCATTTCCCACCAGTTTGATTCTTAAGGATAGTGTAAGTATGATCATCCTTGTACATGAATCTGAATCCCATTCTACCCCTGTATTCTCCAGTACCCATACACCGGTTACAGTAACCAAGACCGCTTCCACGACATGTTCGACACCTGCGTCAGTTCATCAACAACATTCAACAAGATGATCTATACGTTAGGACAATCTTCCTAGTTTAATCATCATAAATCATAATATTCAAAACTTACCATTTCGGCCACTCTCCTTTTGGAAGCATCGTCGATTCAACGTGATTTGTCCTTCCTGTATAAGTAAAAACACAGAAACCAATATAGTGTGGGCTTGTGGCTCAGTTAGCAATACATGCTGAGTTTGTGGAAAGAGTATCAGGTTCGATCCCCACTTAACACATTTGTTGGAAGGAGTGAATAGCCTTAACCGTGAAAAAAAAGGTAAATACACAGAAGAAACTGAAACTCCGAACTGGATTAAGGGCATGTAGGATTACCGAACCAGTAAATCACACAAAAAAAAAAGGTAAATACACAAGAAACTGAATAAGAGAGAGAGAGAGAGACCTCTTCCATCGCAGTATTCACAAGCAATTCTACCACTTCCTCTACAGACAACACAAGGAGGATCTGGCTTTGCAATTGTTTCTTTCCGAACATTTGACTGCAACAAAGTCACTAAAATCAAATACAAAACTCTTCCATCACAAAAGGCAAAATCACGTTGCTTGTCTAATTGCCAAAAAATTTCAAATAAGTAGCCTCAGTTTGAAATTACTCTGCTTTTCCGTCGATTTCCCCAATTTTAATCAATAGAATGATTGAGAAAATTGAAGAAACACATACCTCAGTTCTGACAACCCAAGAAGGCTTTGAGATTGTGATTAATGGCCAGGTTGCCACCGGTGGATTCCGATTCTCTGGAACACCATTTCCGGTACTCTCTACTTTCAATCGGACGGTTGTTAGTGAACTCGTTGCTCTCACCACCACCGCCATTATCTATCTGCTACTCTCAAGCTTATCGAGCCTGCTGCTATTTTGAAAATAAAAATCGCGACCAATCACCTCAAAAACACTTTTTACTGTTATTTATACTTTCTCATTAGCAATTTTGAAAATTTTCTGACGTCATCTAAGTTAAAAAGGTGGGGAAAATTGCAAAATCATGATACTTTTTACCACCGAGCATTTTTTGGACACAAGATCTGAAATTCGCGTAAATGTCATGTAACTTTGTATTTTGTAGCAATTTTGGAACTCCGGCGGATTTAATTTCAATTTTTGTCCGGAATACCGCTTGTGTCAATCACGTGATGGTCGAAACGTGGTTTTTTAATTTTATTTTACACAGTAATAATTTTTTGTTCAATTTTCTGATTTTGGTAATAATTTTTTATTAAGTTTTCTTATTTAACAAAAAATTATTACGTGTAAAATAAAATCAGAAAACCAAAACCACTTTCCGAACTCTTTCCAAACTTTCCAAACTTTCCGACCAAAACCACTTTCCGAACTCTTTCCAAACTTTCCAAACTTTCCGACCATCACGTAATGACACAAGCGGTATTTCGGACAAAAATTGAAATTAAATTCGTAGGAGTCCAAAATTGCTACAAAACATAAAGTTATAGGGCATTTAAAAAGTGTTTCAATTAAATTATTTTAATTTTTAAGCTAAAGCTATCCACTTAAAATTAATTTTTTTTCCAGAAAATTACTCGGATGACCAAAATTGGTATAACATTGGATTGAGACCGTTGATTCTAATTGAGCCTTTGCAGTATCTGAATCCGAAAAAATCAGGTGGGAAACCGAAAAAAAAGAAAAGGAAATTTTTCCATTAGAGTCATGTACGTTCTGCAACCGTGATTGCAAAAAGTTGATCTTTATTCAATTAAACTAACAGAACAATAAGATTATTCAATCTATCCTATCACAGTAATACAACAAACTAATGTTTATTCTTCATGGGCTTTTTCCAGCAAAGATTAACTAACACCTTGATAAAATCTTTAGCTAAACTAACTATTACTCTCAAGCTTTCCTATCTGATCTGCTCCTTGCAGAAACCAGAAATGCACCAACAAAGATGGGATTTTTTTTTTTCTTTTTCTTTTTTGCTTCTAAAACTGGTTAAAAAACTATCTAAAACTCAAATTTTCAACTTCGGCGCGCTGTTGAAACTATGTGATCTCATCGAATACTCCTTGATTAATTTGGAGAAGAAAGAACTCTCGCGTTCCAATAGTTTAGCCGGTGTGTCGTATTCTGCTATTCTTCCTGCTCAAGAAAAAACAAATAGATTATAAAAAAAAAGTTCTTGATTTGGGCTAAGAGAACTAAATCTGTAAAAAAAAAAGTTGAAAAGCACTTTTACTACTCTAAACAAACATCCACTAATTTACAGAAGCAATGTAAAAGCTCGAAGCTGAAGATAAAAAATGATCCTCAGGTGCTTCCAGCATCTAGCTTAGTCGTGCACACCAAAGTGCTGAAAAGAAAAGCAGAAAGCACGAAAGTGCTTTGTTATTTTAGACAAGAATAAATGAGCAGATTCTTACCATCACTGAGGACCAAGACAAGATCACTGTCGATTACTGTGTGGATTCTGTGAGCTATTGTGACAACCGTCCGATCTTTGAATTCGTGACTGATGATCTTTTGTATCACTCCATCAGTGGCAGAATCAACGGATGCTGTTGCTTCATCTAAAACTAGAATGCTGCTTTTCTTTAGTAGAGCCCTTCCAAGACAAAAAAGCTGCCTTTGGCCTACACTCCAGTTCTCTCCCATTTCAACCACTGTTTAAAAAGTATCGCATTTTAGTAGATTTTTAAGGCGAAAAAATTGTAGCATTTATTGGAAATGGACTAATATTCAGCATTTGAAGTAAAAATTATCTGACCTGTAGATTCCATCTTCTCGGGCTTTTGACGCACTATATCTCCTAGCTGACATTTATCCAGTGCCTGCAAATAAAGCTAATTTTAGGAAAGGCGTTTTTTTACTCGATGAATCCATTTCTTCTTTTACAGCTTTTCAGGAACTAGCTAAACTTGTTAGTCTTCAGCAGGGATGGAACAGATGGAGCAGACATCTTGAGGAGTGTTTGCAAACTGTAAAAAATTTATTTTCCTGATCTTAGCTTAAAAAAGGCAGGTATTGATTGTTTGTCTGCAATTTCTGCTTAAAACAAGTTAGAAGCTAGAAGCTGGAAGCACCTTTTGGGGTACTTTCTCGAGCTTCTAGAAGCACCTTTTATAGTTTTCTTCCGAACACTACCAACTTTTACTCTACAATTCTTTTACAACTTTAACTTCTACTTTTACTTCTCTAAAAGCAATTATTTTTACCAACACCTCCTTGATTGAATTCATATGAAAAATAACGGACATGTTTTTAAATTTTTGAAGGGACAAAACTTTGAATTACTCCATACCTCCCAAATTTCGTTGTCTGAATACTGTTCCAACGGGTCAAGATTCCCTCTAACCGTTCCCTCAAACATGGTTGGATCCTGTGGAATAATACTCAATCTTGCTCTCAGATCATGAAGGCCAATCTTGCATATATCAACACCATCAATGATAATGCTGCCTTCTCTCGGCTCCACAATTCGGAAAATAGCTTGTATCAGAGTCGACTTTCCACTCCCCGTCCGCCCCACAACTCCGACCTTCTTCTTCCCGGGAAACGTGCAGGTAATATTTTTCAAGACTGATGGCAGATGCTCAGCATACCGTATCTGCTCATGGAAATTAGAATGTCATATGGAAAATTATAAAGATAATTGTGGATAAAATGTTTTAAGTTGATTATTATGAATTCTTACCTGTAAGTTACTGAAACTAATAGCTCCAATGTCTGGCCAGTTTTCTGGTGGCCTAGAGTCTTCGATAACGAGGGGAGATTCGCTTGCGAGGTTTGAGTATTGAAGAATACGTTCGACTGATATCATTTTGTTTTCTGCATTGCATATATTCCATATTACGGAAGCTTGTAGAACATTCAAATTTATTCCGTATGTCACTGCGAGCCCAGCAATGCCTGTGAAAAGGAAAGGCAAGACTGATGAGTTTAAGAGTAAATTACATCTAGACCACTTCATGTTCGATGTATTTACATATAGATTCTTGTGGTTTGGGAAATTACACATAGACCCTAATCCTAACAAAATATTAGAAGTACCATATTACCCTCATTTACAAAAATGTGGGAAAAAATGTCGTAGTACAAACGAAATCCCTCATATTTGATGCATTTACACATAGACCCCATGTAGTTTGAGAAATTACACATAAACCCTCTCAGGTTATGTAAAAGGAGAAGTCAAGTACCATATTATCGTTTCTTGCAATAATCCGAGAAAAAGGGGTAAATTACATCTAAACCCTCTCACAGTTATTGTATTTACACATAGATCCCTTATAATTTGAGAAAATATACATAGATGTATGTTGCCATTTACCAACCAGAAAAGGGAATAAGCTTGAAATTCATTTTAGAATAAAATGTCATTACTGCTCCTCAGAGGGAAAAGTTCTATTGAATTTTAGAACATTAATACCAATATATAAATTTTAATACTAATTTAGAGATGTTAATCAAGTAGCAGACTGGTTTGATTCGTGTACGTTGGCCTAGTCACTAGTGTTACTTCTTGAAATTTATACTTACTTGGATTTATGATTCCTTCAGGGAGAGAAACGAGCAAAACGAGTGAGAAGGCAAAGACAAAATTGGAGAGCTGGTTCAGTCTGAAGGAAAGCCATTCCATAGCTGATACGTTATGAAACCATGGCCTCGAATGGTTGTCAATGAGGCAAATGTTAGCATCAGTGAAGCGTTCCTGTTGATCAAAAGCACGAATAGTTGCAGCTCCAGCAAGTGATTCGGCAAAATGGTGAAGGATTGGAGCTCTTTGGATTCCTGCTAGACGAGCCAGTTCTCTCGCAGTTGGTATGTAGTATTGCTGAAAGTTATGAGATAACATTAAAATAATTATAGCAAAATTTTTCTATTAAGAACATTTATCTTTTTATAAAGTTTTTCAATCTAAAAAGTCAAGGGCGTAATTTGGGTTTTAAGGATACAAAAAGTTGACTTAATTACACCTAAGCCCCTCTGGAGATTGCCACATTACAAATGTACTCGTCAGTTTGAAAAATCTACAAAACACTGCCTAAAGTTTTTTAAAATTCCATGAACCACCATATATTAGGGGTGTACATTTGTCACTTTTCCACTCTATTAGGGGTGGTTAATGTAATTTAAGAACTTTTAGGGAGTAGTTTCGTAGTTTTCTCATACTAGCATGTACCAGCTATAATATGCAATTCGGAAGGAGTATATATGTAATTGATCCAAAAAATTATTATATGGGTAGTGTAAGTATTCATTTTCCTATTAATTAAATAGAGAATTTATATGCAAGGGAAGGTTGAGAAGTTTATTAGAATTTGAAAGATGGTCATAACCAGAAGGTGGAGATGTTACAAGGGTAGTAAGTGCAATTTTGAAACCAAGAAGGGAGGTTTTTGTAATTACCTGGTACCATATGCAGATTGCTGTAACTGGAATAAAGATGACAAATACTTCCCATGCAACTTGTGACATGACTGCTATAGTTCCCAGAAGCTGAATTATTGAGAAAGCACACCATCCTAATTTGTTTGCCAGCTCCAAGTCTAGGACACTTTGGTCTGTCGAAGCCTGTAAATACCATGAAAATATTGACGAATAATTTTACAATTTCTCTTGGGTTCGGATATTTACAAAAAAATTTATTTATTTATTTACAATACTCACCCGATTCAAGATTCTTCCAGTCGGAGTGGAGTCGAAGAACGCCATGGGAGCACGAAGAATACTGTGGAGCATATTGCTAAACATCTTCTCCGCCGTACGCAGACCAGCAACAGCCACCAACGAAGCTCTGAGCAACACACAAAACGCACTTCCGACAGCAAGAAGCGTGTAAACAAGCAACACGAAATGCATCCCTGTAACGGGCTCATCAGCTCCCGTCGGACAAGCCCACGCCATCCAATAATTGCTGGAGATCTGCAGAACTTGGAACGACGATTGAGCGAGGAGAATGATCGGGACCAATGCACCGCGCTTCACTGTAGTCAGGTAAGCCATGTAAACTTCTCTCCCGATGCTTCCTTTTTCTCTCTCTTCGTCCTGCACTAATCGGCCTTCCTTTTCGGTTATCTCGACGCATAGATTGTGCTCTGAGTCTTGTTTGGTGTGTGGGAATTCGTGATTGTTGTTGTTTGTGATTGTTTCTGTGTCGGGTTCGTTGGTGTCGGCTGCTGCCGCTGTATGGTCCGGTGTTGGTCTGCTTTGGGTTTCGACTGTTAGGACTTGTTCAAGGGCTTGGCTGTGTGCGCCGACGAGAAGTTCGAATCCGATGTTTTGTTTTAGAAGCTCTTCGAATGTGCCTGCTTGTGCGATTTTCCCGTTTTGCATCACCTGTTGAATTTGTTTCAGTTATCTCCATATTTCGTTGCGAAATTATAAAAATCTCCTCTTGACCATGAAATTTTGATCAAAATTTACAAGATTTACCGGATAGTTCATAAAAATTTGAATGATGCTGTTATATGGGAGATATGTGTAATTCCAAATCCAAGAGGGGAGGTTTGTGTAATATTACACAGTCACAAGGGAGGGGAGTGTAATTATTACTTATTTAAATATTAGTTGGAACATATACCAGAATTAGATCTGCTGCTGGAAGAAATTCAACTTGGTGCGTGACGTAAAGTATTGTCTTGTCCTTGAGAATCCCCATCAAGCAGTCCTGTGAGTATAAACAGCCATTTTGAAGATTCACTTTTATTCAGTAGTTGAAAAGTGTGTATCTGCTTCTGTTAAGCAGAAAAAGCTAAAAGCCTAGAGGCTAAAAGTTCAAAGCAACTCCTATCCAACTTTTACACACCTCTAGTATTTTTTTTCATAAATTTTTAGCATCTTTTGGCAAAGCTTAGTTTCTGAAAAACTCTCAACTTCCATTCTCAATTACTTTTCCAAAATCTCTAAATTCAAAACACTTTTAAAAAGCCAAAAGCTCTTACCTGAAAGAGCTGTGTTCCTGTGTGGGCATCCACAGCACTAAAAGGATCATCAAGAAGATAAATATCAGCATCCTGATACACAGCCCTTGCAATCTGTATCCTTTGCTTCTGTCCACCACTCATATTAATCCCTCTTTCCCCAATCTCCGTCAAATCCCCAGCACCAAACAGCTCGAAATCCTTCACCAACGCACAAGCTTCGATAGTTCTATCATACTTCCCACGCTCATACTCATTCCCAAACAGAATATTCTCCCTAATATTCCCTGTCAATATCCACGGCGACTGAGGCACATACGCCTTCGAACCGCTAATCTTCACCACACCGGATAATTTCTCCATCTCACCAAGCATGCACGACAGCAAACTCGATTTCCCCGACCCCACGGTCCCACATATCGCCACCTTCATCCCTTTCCTAACCTTCAAATCAATACAATCGAGGGTTGGGTTCAAATTTCCGGACCCCACATCCCACCCAAATCTCCCACCATTGATCTCGACGTGCATTTCCGTCTGATCGGACGGTATGTACTCAACCACATCGGATCTAATCTCATCCTCCTGCAAGAAAGACGAAATCCTGTCCACCGAAACTTTGCCCTGCACATAGGGGTGAAAAACAAATCAAGCTACAATAAAGCCAACTTGAAAACATTTTGTAGTTTGATACATATATAGCTCTACTCAATTTGTTAAAAAGTAATAATTTATGTGCAGATTGTCAAACTACTCAAGCTTCACTAGAGTTTGGCTCGATTAAACCTCGTTTGAGCTTGTTTCATTTATGATCCAACGAAGCTCATTTCAAGCTCAACAAGGAAATTAGACCAAATTTGAACCATAACTCTATTTGGTTCAAATCGACTCGACTCGTTTAAACTCCTACCTGCGCAATGACGTTGAGCAAATCGGGTAAATTAAAGATCGGATCTTGAAGCATCCGGAACGTAGCCAGAGCCGACAGGACCGTGCCTGCTCTCAGTGGAATTCCCATTACAACGCAACCCCCGAATGTGATGACCGAAATGAATGTGGGCGAGCCCCAGAAAATGAAAGCCGACAACGCCGATAGCCTGAGCGCTTTCCACAGCCAATTGCTCTCGGTTTTCCTCAAATTTACCAACTTTTCGAGGTAATGAGTGTCCCAAGCTTGCAATTTGAGTGTCTTCATGTTTCTAAGCACTTCCGAAGTGGATTTCATCCGTTCGTCTTTTGCTTCCATGATCTTCGTTTGGTATGCCTTTTGAACTTTTGTCAAGGGGATATTTCCCGCCATAACAGTTAATGTTGCTGCTAATGCTACAAAAGCTCCTGCTCCGAGATTCATGTGGAGAATATATATAGCTAACGAAATTTGCACGGGAAGCATCCATATTGTGTTTAAGTACCATATGAAATCTGTGATTCTCTGCACGTCCACACTCATGTAGTTGATGATCTCGCCACTCGTACGGCTCTGACGCGACCGGCTCGATAAAATTAAGCCCTTTTTGTAGATATGAGAAATCAAGGCAGCTCGTAGACGAAGCCCCAGCTGGCGGGCCCCGAATATCCATTGCCTTTGCGCGATCGTCTCCACCAATTTTGCACCGAGAAAACCGAGTGCGAGAAGGTAACCACTTTGTAAGCTTCTAACTTTCTTCTCATTCAAAAAAGTTACAAAGTAGTTTATCAAATACGGCCCTACATAAGAAGTAGCTGCACTTGTGATAGCGAAAAGCGCGTTTATGGCTGCTTTTTTCCTTGCAAATATGTAGAGTGCCTTGTATATAGATGGGTTCGGAGTCCCATCCCGTTTCTTCACATAATTGAGGCATTGATCGAAGCCTTTGGATAGAAAATCTGCAGAGTCCTTGGTATCAACTTCTGGGACTTCGTCCTGATCGAGCGGCTTCTTGAAACCGAATTCAAACAACGGATTAAGCCATGAAAATGTCACAAGCTGGACAAGAGTAGCTTTTCCATAAGGGCTTTCTCTCTTCCCTTCTAGAATCTTTTCGTGTTTCCCATTGATCAAAAGCGGTTCCGTTATGTCGTCTGGTAGTTCCATTCTCCTGTCAATCTTTCCTCTGATAGACAATCCTAGCAAGCAAACAGAAGCTAGAAAGTTGACGATGTCAGCGTACTCTTGCACGTAGAGCTTTTCGTTATTCACTAGTGTGAAATGCGCATCGATTGTGAGACGGGCTAGAGATAACAGAAAGCTGGAAGTCCACCACAATCTCAAAAGCCATGGGAATTTGGTGACCGTTCTGTTTCGGATTCTGTGGAGGATTATCAGTGTGATTAGCCATGATAACACCTCCATAATCCCAGATGAAAGAATCGATACTTTCGATTCACATTGGATTCGAGTTCTTGTCTGAATCGTTATCAGCAGCAATGTTACAGCTTGTGTAGTCACCATGAAGATGGAAGAAATAACGCTGAGTTTATACGAGAAGCCATATTTATGATTTGTGGGATAATTTTCTACAGTCTCCATCTTTTTTCTACCTTTGCAGAAATAATCTACATTGTTTCTTATGAAGCTGAGCAGCAAAATTGCTAGGAAACAGAGTTGTAGGATTATACTGGCATCTTCCCAGAGGCAGGGGGAAATCATCTCCGGCCATGCTACGTGAAATTGAAGAAATCTGAAATCTGTCAAGAAACCAAGAAATTAGAAGAAAAAAAAATAAAAAAAAAATCATTCATGCATATATAAAAAATTCAGGTATAGCCGTATAGTTCTTTTTATATATACATACTCTTCATCAGCAAGCACAGAATTTACTTTGTTCTAATAAGTGAAACTTGTGAATTTGTCTCTCAACGAAGTTAAAGTAGTAATCTGAAGATTTACAAAAAGCCTGTAATTAATTTCAGTTTATATGATCACCAGATATAAACCCTAATCTTTGATCATTAGAGACGTGTAATACTCGGGCATTTTGGTGAAGATTTTTTATATTTATGATATATCAGAATCTTGATTTACTCCGTAAAAAAAGTATCTTTATTTACGTATTTTAAGTCTTTTAGACCTAACAGACATATATCTGCTTTTCCGAGTCATCTTTTTTTGTTTCTTTGTCTATTTTTTTTTTTTGTTCTTTTAAATTATGTCTGATGCCTGCCCTGTTTTACTTGTTGGATTCTTATGGGTTTTTTCGTAATTTTTTTTGGTAGAAGGGTTTTTTGTAATGAAAAATTATTCATTAAAAAGATCCTAAAAAATAAACAAATAAATTAAAAAAACGCAACAAAACAGGAAGTGTGATCAAGACAAAAAGACTTCAACTTTATTTATTTCACGTTCAATAAGTTTCAACACGTAGCTAGAGAAGTTTTATCAAAGAAGCACTTCCTAAAAATAGCTTAGTAATGTCCAATTTTCATGTGAAAGATCAGTTGCTAAAACATGTCTCATGTGCAGATGCTTTTTGAAAACTGAGCACAAAAAGCAGCATTTTTACAAGACTTAAAAGTGAAGCCATTTTTTGGTCATGGTAATTAGTAATATTCTATAGTGTGTTGTTCAAATTTTTTTTTTTTTTTAAATCTTTCTCAAATCATGGTAATATTCTCAAGGGATAATCACACAAATATTTACTTAAAAATTATCCCCAAAAACCATCAAAATCATAAAACTTAATTTACAAATACCCCGGGTTAACTGCAACTTTATTTATAAAATATCCCTCTTAACCATAAAAATATATACATAATATCCGTTAAAAAATCTTACACTCTTAGGAACGTAAATGTAAAATTACAACGTTACGACAGTGAAATTGTAAAATATACGAAATTCATGGGGTTTTGTGTAATTAACCCTTCTCAATTATATTCTTTTGCTGGGAAGAAAGATTCCTGCACATATATATATTAACCGGCTGGGGGCTCATCAAAGAATTTCGATTCTACTATACTCATACTTTTCAAATCAAATAGCAAGAAATATGTTGTTAACTGGAAATTGAAATTATAATAAACAAGAAAAAAAACAAAACAAATATAGTAAAACTTAGATTATATTTGGTTCATAGGGTAGTGAAAACATCCGAAATTCCGAATTAGGTTAAAAAAACAAAGAAAAAAGGCAATTCAATCCTATCGTACTTTTAATTAGTAGCTGGCGTGATGTGACCTTTTGTTAAATCATTCGATGTAGACAAGTATTTCTCGGGGTTAGCAAGGTCGGGTACTGAGAGAGAAAGCTTAGAATTTTGTTATGAAATAGGTACATTATGCGATATGGACACGACCATATGAATTTTTTTTGATGTCTTATATTTAAGAAGTATCGAATACAGTGTCGGATACGACATGATATAATAGGATATGATTTTTAGGAGTGTTCGTGCATCATATCAATTTTGGATCAAAATTCAAAGAACTGATTACCTCAATTTTTGGATCTAAAAGAGAATTTAAGGGTGTCTGCATATCTGTCCCAAAACCATTAATGAAGAGCTTGAAATGGAAGCGGAAATAAAAATATACTCATGTTTCAGTAACCTCAATGCTCAATCCATGCAAACAACACATGACAAACGTACGTTTCAAGCATCATTAATCAATTAATCTGATATATAGAAAATTACAATCAGACCCAATTTCATGGACTGCTGAGGTAGTTCTTGGAGTACTTGAACTACACAGAAGAAATATAAATATGTAGTACAAATAAATCAATATATATACATGTGTGCATGCATGTTGTGGACGTACAGAAAGAAGAAGTTATGAGCTTACTTGCAGCAGCAGCACTGATGAACATTTCTTCCAACGCCATTTTTCCCCCGGCCTTTCTCTGCAGAGTATAGTACTGGTTAATTAATTAATGTAATTTTTCCTATTTTTTTCCACTCTCTTGACGAGAGGGAATTAATTAGATCAATTTGATGAAATTTTTCTGTGGTTGAGAAATAATACACACTTTTTTTTAAAAAAAAATCACACAGTGACTGTGTCAATGTGTGGATGAAACTAAGACTAAAGCAAAGTCTCATTCATATATGCGGAAATGGCATCGTTTATGTCAGTTTTAAATCATCAGTAGAGACAATGATATGAGATGGGAGATAAGAGATACACAAAAGCCACACACACACACACGCGTTAATTTAATATACTATACTATAAGGAATTTTAAATAAAATATATACAGATAGCACTACTAAAAAAAATGCCTATAGGGACACGAATTTAGAGACTCTTATTGAATTGTGTCCCAATATGATATATATTGGGACTCTTGCCACAAAAGCGTTTTGTTAATAAATATGATCTAAACTTTTATATGACACTGGTTTAAAAGAGTCCTAATATATTATGTATAAGGACTTTTTTTTCAAAGCGTCTCATTTATTTAACTTTTAGTATATTTTTTCATGATAATTTTTCTTAAAGTGTCCCTATATGTATCAAATTATAAATTTAATAATTTTTATTAAGACGTTTTTCTAAAAGAGTCCTAATAACAAATATTTACGAGACTTCTTCTTTAATACGTCATATTTTTTTTATATTTTATAATACATAATTTTCTTTTTTGGGACACTTTAATATCATAAAGTGTCCCAATAACTGCATTTACCACTAAAGGTAAACTTTTTAAAAGAGATTTGTTAAAACATTGATAATTTAGTTCAATGGTTCCGTGTTAGGTTGCCTTCATTGAAGGTCTCAAGTTCGAATCACTAGAGACGCAGAACCCATAATATAAGACGTATTTTTTCTTTTTTAAATTATTAGGAGACATATTAAAGTGTCCCGATATGATTATTTTTGGGACCCTAATAAATGTCACAATATTGATTATAGGGACGCTTATACATAATGTGACCCTTACTTAGGAGACGCTTCAATCAAACATCCCTATAATCAAAAGCGTCCCTAAAGCCTTTTTTTGGGACCTATTTGAGTGTCCCAAAAAGCCTTTTTTCTAGTAGTGTAGGTTTGACGTTACTACAGGTTATTAGTTCCTCTTGTTTCATAAATTACAAAAAGACACTTGAGGTTTCAGCATTATTCATATGAAAGTGTGGTAAGTGGAGACTTAATTGACCGTCGTCAACTATGATTTCAAGAGACAAGATACTTCGGCGGGTATGAACATATATATAGAACCAATTAAAATCTAATGAAAATATTACAAGAATTATAACATTTTAGAGATGTTTTTTTGTAATTTTAAAATAAGAACAGGACTAACTTGTAATTAAATCTCCCCGTTCATGTATGTATCAATTCTCTCTTGGACTATATATATCATGATCACGTGATGGTATAAATTCTAGTTAGGACAACAATTTTTAATTCCTCCATGATTAATTAATTAAGAAGAAAAAGTGAAAAGAAAAGTTAGGGAAAAGTCGATCAATCAATGTATATAGAATTCCCATTTGGGGCGACAACAAAAGTCTTTATTTATTTCGTTAAATGAGGCCGGCTTTTTTGAAAAGCATTATTAAACTATTTTAATATTTTTTGTTGTTATAATTAGGACTAATTACATTATATCACTTTCACGAATAAATACAAGTGAGTAAAATTTCGCAATTTGCTCTAATTATTCGTGAAGATATATAGTAATAGTGTAATTAATTAGTCCAAACAAAAATAGTCTAATATTCTTAGTTTTTTTTAAAATAATTTTTGAAAATAGAGGCCAATAACCAAATCTTATGGATATTGAATTTAATCAATTTTTTAAAAAATAATTTGGCTATATATATAATATATGGCTTAATCATCCCACTATAGAATGTTGTAGATTGCGACATAAAGTGGTAGCAAATCCATGGCCGTATGGGCCGTATCAGCAGATTAGCTTTAATTTTAATATTTATTTTGTCATGTGCCCTGATTTTTCCGATTTTTTCTTTTATATAAACAAATATTATTAGCTGTTTTGCACTAAAAGAATTTTCTTTTTAGAAAATAATCTTTTATGATCAAAATGCCACCTTTAATTTTTTTCAAATGGAGAAAATTGTAAAATGGCTCTAACACAGATCATAAAATTAAATAATATGCATGTGAAAAATTCTAAGAAAATATAGGACGATTTATAGATGATTAAAAGCGAATCTTGTACCCAATCTAAAAGAAGAAATTAGTTCCGGGAAAGCATTATTAATTTAATTTTTATAATTATTTGTAACTTTAGCTCAAAATGTAAGTACAAAATAAAAGGCATGTCATCAGCAAAAAAAAAAAAGCATACTACATACGACCATATTTGATATTTAATTTAGAAATTTAAAAGACAAAACCTTAGCTGCCGGCGAGCTCGGCCCTCTTGGCTGAGTCTACGCCGGCTGCATTATCCGATTCCTAATGCTATTTTTTCTTTTTGTTTTATCTGTCTTGAATGAGTGTTTTTCTTTCAAAAATTGTCACTTTTCGCTGACTTTATCAAGATCTGCCGCCTTCATGGCGCCATCTTCGCTAGATCTGCCACCGTTGCTAGTCTGATGCAACATTTATCCGACTTTGAAGGTGATTACTTACCACTGATCATACAAAAGATACAAGGTGATGTTGAGGTTCGGTCAACCCTTGAGAATTTTATTGAATATATTAAACCGGTGGTAGGGTTATTTGTTTGTTGTTTTCTTCTTGTCAATCGTGTGACAAACTGTGTTGTGCACTTTACTGTTTACTTGCGAAGATTGCAGCTTCGGCTAGCGTTATGTTTGGAACATGTCCCAACCTTCGTACATGATCTTGTATTTTCTGAATTGAATGTTTAATGCAATTGTCCCTCTTTGATGGTTTTATTTTCAAAAAAAAAAAAAAAAGAAATTAAATGAAAACAGATTATATATCACGGCATATCAAGAAATCACGACCATTATTTCGGATTAGTAGGAAAATATCAGCATCAATCAGGACACTACAAGAGTGGACTACTTTCTATAGTGGAAGTTAATGTTTGGCTAATTCATTGATAGAGCTCCAACATATGATGACTTATGGTGACTTATAATGTAATATCAAAAATTACACATAGATTCTTTAATCTCTATAATTTGAATTTTTAAAAAAAATCGGTCATTTCGTATGTTTTGATTAGGGTTACTGACGTTTTTTTTATCAAATTTAATGGGATAAATCGCCCAAATTACCACTCCATGGATGTAAAAAGTTTTCTGCCATAATTTATACGAATTTTTGAATGTTCATTTAATTCCCACTTGTTAAACCATCTCATATCGAAAAATTAAAGATATGGTAATTAATTTATAATAGCTTGATAAATCTCTCCTCTTGAGCTAGCTTTTAGGGTGAGTTAGGCCAAGTACATATAATTCAACATAGCTAGTATCGGAGCGAGAGTTCTCAACATAGTATCGGAGCGGGTTCAATTTTCGGTCTGTTTCTCCACCCCTATCTCTCAACTCGCAGATGTTAATTCCTGTAACCTTCACGCTCCAGTTTGTACCGCATATTCCGCGATCCTGGGCATGACGGGAGTATGTTAAACCATTCCATATCAAAAAAATAAAAATTGTGGTAATCAATTTATAATGACTTGACAAATATCTCCTCTTCAGGTAATTTTTCGGTGAATTATGGCAATCAATCAATCATATATATATATATAACTTTCATATATAACTTTTATATAGCCATGTGCTCTCTAGGCTATATATATGGTTTATCAACATATTAGAATTCAAAGAATCCACCTAAAATAAAGGTAACCAAGAAACAAGACATTATGTGATTGGACATCTAAAGCAAAACAAAGAAATTCTTGGCATTAATTATTTGATTAGTTGAGATCATAACATAACAAATAAGAAATTGGGAAAAATGAAAAACTACATCAACTTTTAATTTGGTAAAACGTCACAAGACTTTGTAATTATCTTCTTGTTATATATCATCCTTAGCATGTCTACCAAAATTCACCTAAATTTAGTTCTTTCGCCTACATTATATATAGCAAAGACGCATCAATTAGGAATTCTTTACCTGAATCAGTAATCCTCTTTGTAATGGGAACTTAAGGATATCATTTTTTTCGTATCCACCCCGTTTCTTTCGGAGAAAATTGATTCTCATTATGCGTTAATAGTGATTAGATGGTGTTCAACTTGTCATTTTTGATTGTCAATTGTAGCGCCTCGAAATTCAGTGCGAATTCAGAGCTGTAGCAGGTGCGCCACACGGGGTCCTGCACGGCCTCCTGAAGCCGTGCGCAAGGCCGTGTGAACGCCCTGACCTTGTCCCACATCGGAAGATCACTTGTAAATTGAAGGGTTTATAAGTTATTATCCATGTACAACCATTAGGATTAATCTCTTTTACACGTGCTTCCCAAATCAAACTTTAGGATTGTACGGATATGAAGCTTATACTTGCGCGTCCAACCGGCCTGTAGGGAGTTCTCCTATCTGTGCGTCCAACGGGCCCGCAGGGGTTCTCCTATCTCCCCCAGGCTTCGCTACACAATTATTACGAGTGAAATACTAATTCTTGTCACCATAAATTCATGTTATGTAAAGTAATATTAATGTTTGGATCTTTCATATGTGATCCACACATCAATGTGAAAATTATTGAGTCCTATACGACAACCACCTAAGCTATTTCTTTTTGGTCGTCTCTCCTATGTGACTAAGATTGGACCAAATTATTTTCAACTTAATTTCTTTTTGTTTTCTTTTTGACAACGAGCTAGCTAGTCCAAATATTTCATTATCAAATTTGGATAGTTGTTGATGGAGATCATGGGATTTTAAAGTCTCTGGAATTAACAAGACCCACATCATCAAATGTGCTTTCTTTATCAAAAGGGGAAAAAAGGACCATTTTGATGATAAGAAATCATGTTTTCTCGATAATTTAGTCTATTGTCCACTTCAATCACCATCCAATACAAAATGCACAAACATATTAGTTTCTACCACTAATTTAGTTACGTCGGTGAGGCATTATGATAGCTTAATTAGAGTTTTCGAATTCAATTTTTTAGGGATGTACTTGTCATTGATAAGAATACTTTTTACATTCTAATAGTCTGATCTGACATATATAAATGAACTTTAGACAAAAAAAAAAAACATATTTAGTTTCAACTTTCCTTTATTTTTTTATTAATATAAAGTTGTTAGAATATGACATAGCAAAAGTTGCCAAATATTTGTCATATAATTAAGTTTTTTTTTTTTTTTAAAAAAAAAAAGAATAACTATAAATAAAAAGAATTAATTGTTATATATATAATTTCATGACATTAATTGAGGTGAATTAATTCTACCTAACATGGGATGGCAACATATTCCACATGCGCCGAACAGCTTTCTTTGTTAAGAACAATTACAAATTCAAAGTACAAATTGTAAAATTTAAATATTATTATTAGAAATCTTGTTCACTAATACTGACATTCTTGGGATTAATATATATAATATTATATTTAACGGCGTTGTATAATGTCTACCTACCACAATGTGTTAAATTTCTTGGATCTATATATACCCTTAAATCTAGGTATATTAATTAATTATGAGTATATTATGTTATTTGATGATGATTATTTAGTAATTTATGGATACAAATTTAGGTTACGGATCTTGACATGTTTCTGATTGCCCATTATAATAATGGTGCTTGATTGAGTATACTCTTGAGATATTTTGGAAGGAATTAATAAACTAAAGTAATGCTTTGGATCTATGAGAAGATCACTAGCGGTTTTGTATACGAGTGACGGTGTCATGTGTATCATGACTTTAAAATTATTTCATATATATAATGTATTCTTTAAAATTATTTCATAATATTTAGTGTATTTTTTATTCAGTGATCTCCCTAAACCACTCTTTAAGTCAGGTGAACCCCCCACCTTAAAGTCTTGGCTCCTCCATTGTTTCGTAGAACGTTTTATCTTCAAAGATTTACTCAATAAAGCTTCATGTCGAGCAGGAATTCTAATCGTCCTGGATTCTCATTGATTGGTTTAAAGTCTACAGTGTCGTGTTATGTACGACCCGTATAAAAAACTTTTCTAGTATAAAATATTTTAAGAAATCCGTATCATTAGTGGCGGAGCTACGAGGGGGGCCTGGGGGGCAGTCGCTCCCCTCATATATATGTGTATAAATTTTTTTTAAAAAAAAAATTGCCCCCTCTCAAATTTTATATTTTGTGTTTTGTCCCCCTTACTTTTGAGAATTTATTTAGATAACCCTAATTAATTTACAATTCTAATTTTTTTTCTTGATGTAAAAGACAATATCCTCTTCTTTTTCTTTTCTAAATTATCATTAATTCTCTCATTATCTTTCATATTTCTTTTTAATTACATAAAAATTTTATTAATTAATTTTCGATCCAAAAAGAAGGTAGTATGTACTAAACTTTAATTCAAGTATATATGAGTATTATTTCTTTATTGTATTAAATTACTAAAAGTTGAATATATTTTGTGAGTTTGTTTATTGACTATTAATAAATTGGTAGGTTTTATATAGGAAAACTATCATTTTTAGTCCTAATGATTACTGGATTGTTCCAATATTGAAACCAATTCATTAATGTCTGGGACTGAATGAGTCACACTCATAATAATGAGATTCAATATGAAAACAAGTATATACATTGAGAACAAAAATGATATTTATCTGTATTATATATATCTAACCTCTAATGCACGGACACTTCGAAATTTTATCCCTTGTAGTGTCGGACACGAACACGCCTCGAACACGGCTCCGACACGTGTCCGAAATTAAATAAAATTAGGACACGGTATCAGACACGATTGAGAGAGTATCCGACACGGCTAGGACACGACTGAAATGAGTGTCTGACACAATGGGATAAATTTTATAATTTCATAAAAGTTTTTTTGTGCTTTTTCTGAATTTTTTACTCTCTCTCTCCAGCAGCAACAGCCAACGGCCAACAACACCATTCTTCTTCTTTTTTTTTTTTTCTCTTTTTTGTATTTTTCTTTTGATTTTTACTATTCAATTACGAATTAAAATTCAACTCCAACATATAGATTTTATTCCTTCGTTTTAATGTTGAATAATTGTATATATATTTTATATATTGCATAAATTAGTATATATATATATATACATATATATATATATATGTATATATATATATATACATATATACACATATATATATATGTATATATATATATACATATATATATATATATATATGTATATATATATAGCCGTGTCGAAGTCGTGTCGTGTCCTAATTGTTTGAAAAAATTTGTGTCGTGTCGTATCCGTATCCGCGCATCATTGTATCTAACTAGTAACTACATTATTTTAATGTCAAAATTTTTCTTTTTTTTTAAATTTTATACTATACCAAATAATATAGGTTGTAATATCGTAGAGGTAAATTTTTGACAAATATAATCCATTTATGTATAATATTTTTTTTATATATTTAGTTATTAAAAAAAATATCGTAAATTTTTTTTTCACCCCTTTAATCAAAATCCTAGTTCCGTCCCTGCGTATCATGTCATGTTCGTGTCCATATTTCATAGGTTTAAAGAGCCATAGCCCTAACCGGGTTACGGTTTAATATTTTCTCTATTCTATCACAGCTATTGAAATTCATGAAAATACTCTACACTTTCTTGTGTTTCTGGATCGAATTTTTATGAACCATTAGATGGTATGACTTCTTATAAATTATGATACATGTACACTTCTAAAAATCTTATTATGTCGTGTCGTATCATGTTGGATATCGTGTCAAATACTTTTCTAGTATAAAATGTCAAAAAAAATCCGTGTCGTGCCGTGTCCATATTGCCGTATCCGTGTCCGTGTTTCATAGCTTATAAAATTTAGGTGAGTTCGATGCCGTGATCATCAATGCAAGGGACTCCGGCCCATTTTCAGTGCCCCTTAGGCCTTAACTAAGCGAATGAGCAAATAACAATAGCCCAATTACAGAAACCCATAGCTTATGAGCTAAATCCGGCCCATTAACAGATTAAACTTCTTCCATTTAATTTTTAAACCCTACATAAATCCCCCTCTTTCTCTCTCCTCTCTCTTTCTCCCTCTAAACCACAGTTCATCTATTCTCCGGCTGGCTCAATCAAAGATCAACGTGTTTTCATACGCAGATAAACCCACATTTGAGATACATTACGAGCCGCAATCATGGCGGAGGTAATGTCGATGGATAATCTACGCGCCACCGCCGCCCGCCTCAATGTCGATCTCTCCACGCTTGATCTCGACTCCATTCGCCTGCCTCCCGGCGAAGACTTCGGCGTCATCAGGTATTGCGATCTCCACGAAATCGAGAATGGTATTCGTTTGACAGTTTTTCCGCGCTGATGGTGTGTTGATTGTTCATGTAGTGATGATGAGGATGTGAAAGAGGAGGAATCGCTGGAGTTCGAGGAAGGTTTCGGGAACATAATTGTGGTGGACAATTTGCCAGTGGTGGCCAAGGAGAAGTTCGAGAAATTGGAAGGCGTGGTTCGGAAAATCTACAGTCAAATCGGGGGCATTAAGGAGGATGGACTCTGCATGCCCGTTGATGACTCTCAAAAAACTCTGGGATACTGTTACATTGAATATAATACTCCGCAGGTTATCATATATTATTGTCCAGTGGTTACGCATGTGACATAGAATTATAGCTACGTAATTCAGGTAGCAGAAATTTCGCAAATCTACTCTTGAATTTCTGTCGTAGAAACTGAACAAGAATTATAGCTACGTAATCTGGTAGTGCAATTTTTGCTAATCTACTCTCACATTTCATAGAAGTTGATAAAAAGTTATGGCTGCATTATTCTGATAGTGCAATTTCTGCAACCCTACTCTTAAATTTCTGCCACAGAAACTGATCACGAATTATGGCTACATAATTCTGGCAGTGCAATTCTTCCTAACCTACTCTTAAGTTTCTGCCATAGAAACTAATGAAGAATTATAGCTACATAGTTCTTGTATATACTAATCTGTTATCACGCTGCGTCATTTTCTGAATTGGAATAACAATTTATTATCCTTTTTTTTATTTATATATTTGTACATGTAATATTGCACTGGTTAATATTTTGATTCATCATTCAGGAATTGAATTCATTCTTGGTTTGTAGGAAGCTGAACTAGCTAAGGAGAAGACAAATGGGTACAAGTTAGACAGATCCCACATATTTTCTGTTAGCATGTTTGATGACATTGAGAAGTTCATGAAAGTCCCTGAAGAGTGGGCACCTCCAGAAACCAAGCCTTATACTCCAGGGGTCGGTAGCTCTTTTCTCTCTCTAAAAAGAAAAAGGAAAAAAGCACCAAGCAAAGCAGAAACAGACTAGGAAAGAGGAGAGGATTTCCTTCCTTTTTTCTAACAGTTTCTTTCTCAATTTAAATGAATGTCCACTCAATTTCTTACAGGAGAATCTGCAAAAATGGCTTACTGATGCAAAAGCTAGAGATCAATTTGTGATCCGTGCTGGCTCAGAAACTGAGGTTTTGTGGAATGATGCAAGGCAATCAAAGCCTGAGCTTGTTTACAAAAGATCTGTAAGTGAACTTCAGTTCTTCTATTCTATGCTTATTTCTTTGTCCAAGCATAATAGTGCCAACAGATGCTTCTGATCACCATCTGTTCGTTTTTGGGACAAGGGAAACTTATCAACTTATGCATTGATTTCAGTACCAGCTCCTTAGAGATTTTGGTCAAGTTTTAGTCTCTAACTATAGTTGTGATTCCCTTTGCAGTACTGGACAGAAAGTTTTGTGCAGTGGTCTCCTTTAGGAAGTTACTTGGCCACGGTACATAGGCAGGGTGCTGCAGTGTGGGGCGGTGCAACCACTTTTAACCGTCTGATGCGATATGCTCATCCACAGGTTCTATTTCTTTTTCTCTTTCTTCAGTGGGTATTTTTGGGAGCAATTATTTCTATAATAGGTTGACTTAATTGTTTATTACAGGTAAAATTAATTGATTTCTCGCCTGGTGAAAGATTCTTGGTGACTTATAGCAGCCATGAACCGAGCAATCCTCGTGATACTCATGTAAGAGTTATAGTACTGCTTTTGTCTTATTTCTCTATTACTGCCTTTCTGGTGTCATTGAGATCGATGTTCTGTACAGCGGGTTGTGATAAATATTTTTGATGTGAGAACTGGGAAAGTTATGAGAGATTTTAAAGGGAGTGCTGATGACTTTGCAATTGGTGGAACTGGAGGTGTCGGTGGTGTATCTTGGCCTGTTTTCAGGTAAAGCTGCAAGTGAAATCCTCTATACAGATGGGATTTTTGATTTTGTCTAATGGCTTAATCTGTTCGATTTCCAGATGGGGCGGTGGACGACATGACAAATATTTTTCTAGAATAGGAAAAAATGTCATCTCCGTTTACGAAACTAAGACCTTTACTCTTCTAGACAAGAAATCCATAAAGGCCGAAAATGTTGTGGACTTCAGCTGGTCACCTACTGATCCAATTCTTTCACTCTTTGTTCCCGAACAGGGTGGAGGGAACCAACCTGCAAGGGTAAATTGAGAAATTTATACATTTTTAATATTGCTTTTCCTTGGGAGAATTTTGTTTCAAATTTCAAGTAACTTACCATCAACATGTGATTAACAATAGGTGAGTCTTATTCAAATCCCTAGCAAAGCAGAGTTGAGGCAGAAGAATCTCTTCAGTGTTAGTGATTGCAAAATGTACTGGCAAAGCAATGGAGATTTCCTTGCTGTTAAAGTCGACCGCTACACTAAAACCAAGAAGAGCACATACACTGGGTTTGAGCTTTTCAGGATAAAGGAACGAGATATACCAATAGAGGTTTTGGAGCTTGAAAATAAGAATGATAAGATTATTGCATTTGCTTGGGAGCCCAAGGGCCACAGATTCGCAGTTATTCATGGTGATAACCCGAGACCTGATGTAAGTTTCTACTCAATGAAAAGTGGTAGTCACATAGGCAGGGTGTCAAAGCTTGCCACACTTAAGGGAAAACAAGCAAATGCTCTTTTCTGGTCACCAGCTGGTCGCTTTATCATATTGGCTGGTTTGAAAGGTTTTAATGGACAATTGGAGTTCTATAACGTTGATGATATGGAGACCATGGCAGCAGCTGAGCATTTCATGGCTACTGATGTTGAATGGGATCCAACAGGAAGGTAGTTAATATTATTTCCTTAAACTGCCTAATTTCTGGTATATGGAGATTAATTTCTAAATGAGCTTCGTTTAATTTGAAACTTTTTTTTTTTTTTTTGGTTTTCTCAAGGTATGTAGTGACTGCCGTAACCTCGGTTCATGAAATGGAAAACGGATTCAACGTTTGGTCCTTCAGTGGCAAGCTTCTATATAGAATACTCAAGGATCATTTCTTCCAAGTAAGTTGTTCATAATATACCGAAGGCAAAATTGTTGAAATCGCCCTCTAAGCATGCTCATATATGGTTTTTGTCCATTATTTTGTCATGTTTCAGACTTTCAGTTTTGCCTCACATATTTCAAAAATTGACACATTCAGTCCTTTATTCGTCAACGTTACAATTTTAGTCCTTTATATTTCAAAAAATGGCATATTTAGTCCCTTTTCAAGATATTGAAGTATAAAAAGATTAGCACAAAAGAGACTTTGTGCCGAGCATATATGACCATACAATATCTTATAATTTTACAATATACTGTCTCTTCAATTGAAATGTATATTTCGTGCATATTTGCTTTAATTTTGGCACATTGTGAGTGAGCCCTGAACGGTTAATTTCAGTTCCTATGGCGCCCAAGGCCTCCGTCTCTGTTAACACCCGAAAAGGAAGAAGAGATATCTAAGAACTTAAAGAAATACAGTAAGAAATATGAAGCGGAAGATCAAGATGTTTCTTTGCAACTTAGCGAGCAGGATCGTGAGAAGAGAAAGAAAATGAAGGAAGAATGGGAGAGATGGATAAGTGAATGGAAAAAGCTGCACGAAGAAGAAAAGTTGGAGAGACAGAAGCTGAGAGACGGTGAAGCCAGTGATGAAGAAGAGGAATACGAGGCCAAGGAAGTTGAAATCGAGGAGCTGGTTGACGTTTCTGAAGAGGTTATTTCTTTTGACTGATGATTGATTTATATCTTTTGGATTCATTCTTTGATTTTAGGACATAAGCAAGGGAGGTTGCAGGTATGGTGAATCATAAGCATCCTCTTTAGGCATTTATTTAGACTATAGCTTTTTTAATTTATTTTCTTTCACTTTTTGATATTTCTATCTTTGCACTGATTGATTCATCATAAAATTTTGATCGCTGTTAATTGAATAAATATTAATTGGTATTTAAGGCACATTTTTTTGAATGTTTTTGATGGTGTGATTGTTCGGACTTCGGAACTTACATACACATTTTTTAATAAAATTGAACAAAAACATTAGGGTCAATCACATAGAAACCCGAGGTATGCTAAAAAATTTGAAATACCGTCGAAACTTTCAAACCTTACATATACCTGTGAGAGGGGGTATTTGTAAGGTTTCACTTATATTTTTATATTTTTAGGAACACTTGTAAAGATTTTAGGTTTGGATTTTGTTTCAAATTTTTAAACAAACCTCAGGGATTTTGGCAAGGGAAAATTACATTGGGGGTCCCTGATATTTATCATATTTATATCTAGGTTCCTCTAGTTTTATTTTTTACATCCTAGTCTCCTGACCGGTCAACCGTTAGTTAGTTCCGTTAAAATTCTGGTACCGTTGTGTTCGTCTCATCGAGATGATAAATTTGGACTATAAATTTAAATTTGTCTGATTCGATGAAGAAACGAGAAAGTTACAAGCTTAAGAAATTTTCTTTCAATTGTGTGTATAGTCCAAATTTCTTGTTTATTCACCGAATCAGACAAAACTATATTTCAAATTCATTGTCTCAATGAGATAACACAATGTTACTAGAAAATTAACGAAACTGACTAATGATTGACCGGTTAAGGGATTAAGATGTAAAAAATAAAATTAGAAAAACCTAAATATAAATATGGCAAATATCATAACCCAATATAATTTGCCTTTTTGGTAATTATCCGCATTTTTAAAATGATCCTATAATAAGGAAAAACCCTTATGAATATGAAATCATGATGTTGATGTTGCTATTAGTTATTTAGGATTTTAACCTATTATACCATCAAAATGATTTTCTTATTTTGTTTAGGAGCAAAATATACCCAAAACCCTGTGTTAGTCAAAAGTATCACCAAAAATCCTGTGTTATGTTTTTATACATAAAAAAATCATGTGTTTTTAGAAATTGTTACACCGCCCCTAATCTATATCAGCCCATATATGGTGTCATAAAATACTTGAAATTACTATAGTGCCCTCATATTTCATATCTATCACACTTCACTCTTAAAAATCGAGCTAAATGTATTTAATCTGGGTTTTCGTAAAAGAATTCTGTTTTTTGTTCAAATCTCCAACAAGATTGCTATGTGCATGATGATCAGAGATTCAAATCAATGATAAAAACAAAAAATGTAACTATATTTCGAAGGAAATTTTATCAAAGATTTTATAGTGATGTTTGAGGTAAAATATAACATGCCGAGTGATTGAATGGTGTTCAGGGAAACACCAGTTTCCAATTTTCAGTTTTTTTTTCATTTTGTTTTACTTTATAGCCATTAAAGTAGTCACATAGTTACTAAGAAACACATTAAAGATGCTATTTAGTAAAACTAAGGGTATTTTGGACTTTTCAAGTTGAAAAGTGGCAGAAAAACAAATCTCAGCTGAGCATGAGGCGCGTGCAGTACGAAATATGGACTTAGGGTTTCACATGTACTGTTATTTAAAACACATGGTCTTTTATGTATAAAACGTAACACAGGATTTTTGGTGATACTTTCGACTAACACAGGGTTTTGGCTGCATTTAGCTCTTTTATTTAGGGACAATTACCAACTATTCTTAGGCTTTGACCAAAATACAGAAAATTCTCTAAAATTTTAGAAGTAACCAATTGTCCCCGAGGTTTTTTTTTGTTTTTATATATTAAATCAAAGGGATAATTACACTTATACCCCCTCGACTTAGGGGTAAATACAGCTAGATCCCCTGTACTATTGGAAATTACAGAGACACCCCTCGACTATGGCTCTACCTAACACTTAGGTCCTGCCGTTAGTCATTTTCTTATTTCCATGTAGATTCTAACGTCCTATTAACTCAACAAAAACTTACTTACTTCGCTCATTTCATGTATAGCAAACACTAAAACAAAAATGTTATGGATAATTTAGTCATTTCATAACTTTTCGTTAAGTTTTTAAGGTTTTCGTTAGGGTTAGAGGATCTATCTGTAATTTCCAATAGTATAGGAAGTCTAGCTGCATTTACCCCTAAGTCGAGGGAGTGTAAGTGTAATTATCCCTAAATCAAATCAGAAATAAGTAAATTTGGGAATGTCTGTAGAACCAATAGACTGAGGCCATGTTTTGAGCATGGAAATGGCTATATCATTAGTCTCCCGATGAACAAAACAAAACGAAAACAATTCAAATGAACAAACAAAACGAAAACAATTAAAAGTGTCTAAACAAGCTATGGATAACCAATTGTCCCTGAGGTTTTGAGGCGTAAATCTTAGAGATAGTTTGTTCAAAAAAGTTTGAACTTGTGGTTCTACAAATTCCTACTAGCTGACGGTTGGTAAATGAAATTCTAATCTTCTTTTTTTTTTTTTTTTTCAAATTTTCATATTTATTCCTTGGACTGCATTAAATCCTATGTTTCCATGACCAAGATTAATGTGCAGGGGCTGAGCTGTGAATTTGTAATGAATGTGATAATTTTATTATATATTATGATGTTGATATCATAATTAAAAACATTATTGAACTCCATCACTGTGCAAGCCCTGAGCTAGCTGTGAATTGCCAATAAATATAACGCCAAATTCGTGAACCAATCAATGCACATTTAACGACCCCACATTTTTTTTTTCCCCAAGAACCGGCTGCTCGACCGTAGGGTTAAGAGGACCCCCTCGTAAAATAAGTTCAAATCGGAAAGTCCGAAAAGTACATCAGCAAAGTTACAAAGTTGACGTTATCGAGCAATAAAGCAACAAAAAGCAGCAATGAAAAATACATAAGAACCGCCCCCCAAAAGGGCACGAGTTTCGCACTCGCCAAGCTGGGTTCATCACTCCCACATCTATAGGGACCAACGAGGCCACCCAAGATCAGATTATCAACACCCTCCCCCAAAAGATTGTTGATTTTCCGGTCAGCATGACACGCCCGCAGGCTCCAACAAACATTTCGGTTCCGGTAAACGACAATATGTACGAACAATTTCGTCAAATACCAATAGTAATCTCTAGGCAAAGCCACCGTCAAATACATAAGGTACTCAGTCCTCTTCTTCCACGAATTATCCCTACAATAATCAAGGTTATCATTAGTTTTTGCAAGATGAAGGATTAGAATCTCACTTACCCCGCCATCAATCTCCTCAATATTTGTTCGATTCGTGATATTATCACTTCTCTGTATCCTCTTGTACCTGAAAAGTTGAGAATTAGAATAAGGAAACCAATAAAACCAATTAATAAGCTTACTTATATCACCAAGGATAGTCCCGGCAAGGTAGTTGCCGTGAGTATGCATCTCCTGATTAGTGATCCTCCACATCTTTCAATCTAACATAAGGAAGACCAAGCTCATCTCCTCTCCTTAGTTTACTGAAGGTTCCATCCTCCAGATTACCATCGAACCAACAACACTGCTGAGTATCGCATGCCAGGTTTGCTAATCGGTCTGCCACCGTGTTCCCCTCTCTATAGATATGCGACCATTTCACTTCAAGCCCCTTAGTCAATTCCCTAATTTTCATAAGAATGTGGATTTTATCCCATATCACATTCGATTTAGAACAAATGAGATTTAGCGTGGTTTGAGAGTCCAGTTCCATCCATATTTTGGGGAAGCCCTTCGAATGAGCCATCCAAAGTCCCTCAAGCACAGTCCAAAGTTCCACGTAATTATTGGATTTCACACCCAAGAATCTGTAAAACCCGCAAATAACCATTCCCCTATAATCGCGGCACACACCTCCAGCCCTAGCTAGACCGAGATTGCCTTTTGATGCCCCATATGTGTTTGTTTTCACCCACTCATATAGAGGTTTGATCCATCTAACAATTGTAACTCTTCTGGATGTGTTACAAGGCATTCGGAATCCCATGTTTAAAGCTCCGTCCACATTCCCTTTCCAATTCGCGCGAGAAAGTAATCCCAAGTATTGAAGATGACTAATATATCGCTACACTATATCTATAATACGTCTAACGAGTACCCGCTGTCCTTGGTGTTTGGCTTTGTTCCTAGCATCCCATATGTACCAACATACCAGAATCGGGATAATTGTTCTGATATGATTATTAGCTTGACCCTGTAACGAGAAAAACCACGATGCAATTAGAACATTAACATTAGTGGAGCTTGGTACGAAAATTTGAAAGATGCAAGAAAAAAAGTCCCATATTTTTTTTGCCTTAAAGCTGCCGAAAAAAACATGGTAAAAATCCTCCTCTTCGAAGCAACATGAGCATTTGGACGCTATTGAAATTCCCTTCTGTTTCATTCTCAGATCGACCGGCAGCCAACCCTTAAAAAAATGCCACATGAAGATAGAAATGCTTGGTCTAATTTGTTTGCTCCAAATCCTGCTCATGAGTAAAGACGGTTCAGCCTTCTCACGAATAAAGTTCCATGCGCTCTTGGTTGAAAACCTCCCGTCCGGTGTCAACTTCCATATTATCACGTCCTTCTCCATGCTTTCCAGCTGTATAAGACTAATCATGCTCGTTGTTTCTTCCGGCAGCACAACCCTCAGTTTCGACTGATCCCATGCATTATCCTTCCAGAAATCCCTAATAGTCGAGGCATCAAGGACCCTTCTATTGAGAACCTCCGCTAAAGTAAGATCTCCACTCCACTTGTCATGCCAAAATGAGACCCTTCCACACCCGAGCTTCCAGAATATTTGGTTTTCCGCTTGAAATCGGATAGCCACCATCCTTTTCCAACTAGCCGAAGCAATAGGAACATCAACATGAAGAGGATGATTCCCAGCTGTATATTTTTCATGTGTATAGAGAGACCATAATGAATCCTTTTCTCTAAGCTTCCACCACATTTTGAACGAGAACCATTTAATAACGTATTTCAATCGCCGCACACCAAGGCCTCCTTCCCGTATTGGTTTGCATGCTTGTTTCCATTGACACCAATGAGTTTTCTACCCCTCCAAGTAAGAATTCCAAAAAAATGAATTAAATATTAACTAAATTCTTTTAATACACGTTTTAGTGGGTTTCAAAACTTGTAAAAGATAAATCGGGATAAAACTAAGGACACTTTTGATGAGCATAAGCCGTCCGCCAAAAGAGAGGAACTTTCGACCCCAGCCATCAAGCTTCTTCCTAACTTTGTCAATTAGAGGTTCAAAATATATATTCTTCTTTTTGCCCACAAAAATAGGACATCCAAGATAAGTGAAGGAGAATTCGCCTCGAGAGAATTTAGAGATTCTCAAGGCCCGCCTAATGTAACTCCTGCATCAATGTTTCGAGAATAACATGGAGCTTTTGTTATCACTAATCAACTGGCCAGAAACACCTTCATATTTAACTAACACCTCCTTAACCCTCCTCATACTTTTGCCATCCGCTTTCGTAAAGATTATCATATCATGTAAGCCAGATGCGAAATCATAACCGAAGACTTGTCAAATCGCAAGGCTGGGAATCTAGCGAATTGATAATCCAATGCTCTAGACAACCACTCTGCCGCCAGAATGAACAAGGCTGGTGAGATAGGGTCACCTTGTCGTAACCCCCGAGACGACTTAAAGAAACCAGCTCATTTCCCATTGATAAGGACAGAAAACCAGTAGTTTCCAATACAATGTCTAATCATTTGTATCCATCGATCGTGGAACCCAAATTTCGATAACATCTTGATAAGAAACTCCCAATTAACTATGTCATATGCCTTTGCCATACAAAGTTTTATGATAGCTCTGTTCCCCCCAACTCTTTTATTGATAGAATATGCAAGTTCCTGAGCCAGAATGATATTATCTGAAATCACTCTTCCCTTCAGAAATCCAGTCTGCGAGAGAGAAATAATTTGAGCCAATAAGGTTTTCATTCTAATCGCCATCATTTTCGACACTATTTTGGTTGTGACATTGCACAAACTTATAGGTCTAAAATCCTTCCAAGAACTTGAGTTTTCAACTTTCGGAATGAGGACAATTGTCGTGCAGGTGAATGCCTGATGTATTGGAACCCCTGCAAAGAACTCATGTATAGCCTGAGGTAATGTCCCAACATTCCTGAAAAAAATAAGAAGAGTATCCATCAAGTCCTGCAGTAGAATCTTTATTAATGGAACATACCACCTGTTTGATCTCGTCTTCTGATGGTATCTGACACATAGCGATCGCCTCGTCGGTTCCCACTAAAGTCAGAATGTGGAGAAAATCGTGCTCCTAAAAAAGGACCAGCTTCGCCGTGAGATGTTTAGCAAAGAAGGCTTCCGCGAACTTTGCAATTTCGTTCTCTTCCTCCAGCCTCACGTCCCCATCTTGGATTGAGACAATCTTACTCTTAGCCCGTTTGTGTTTTACAAAGTTGTGAAAAACCTTTGTATTTCTATCGCCCTCCGCAATCCAACGGCATGTTGATTTCTGTCGCCAGAATTCTTGTTCCATAAGATAGATTCTTTTCATTTGAGCAGCCTTCTCATTACGTACAATTAAAGTAGCTTCACTTGGATTGTCTTAGAAGGCACTCTATGCTACTTTAAGCTCCACTTCAGCATTGTTGACTCTAGCAAAAGTATTCCCAAAGGTGTCTCTATTCCATTGTTTCAGACAACCTCGCAGCCGTTTAAGCTTATTCTGAACTCGCCTCATGCCCATGGCTTGTTATGGAATTTCCCAATTATCTCTAACAACTTGCAAAAATGAGTTATGTTGCACCCACATGTTCTGGAAGCGAAATGCCGACATCCCCGAACTGCAACTTCTCGGATGAGTGATTATCATAGGACAATGATCCGAGAATTCACTTCGTGATATGCTCTAGTTTGCTCTGTAGAAAAAAGTCATGCCATCCCGACGAAATAACCACCCTATCAAGCCTTTTAAGCGTCAATCCTCTATTCCAGGTGAAAACATTCCCTAGAAACAGGTGGTCAATTAACCCACAATTATCCAAACATGTAGGACCCCGCTCTACAGCCCCTGAACCTGCACGGATTCCCAAGCCGAGAACGGCACCTCGACCCGAGAACCTATACAAGCCAACGGGTCTATCCCGACACTTGGCAAAAGCGAATCCCCAAAAGACACAACATATAAGAACAACTGCACAATCAGAATTCATAGCGGAAGCGGATTTCATAATATATAAACATAAAATGCCACTTCGGGGCCAATCTAAATATCCAATATCATCAAAGCCCGTTCAGGGGCACGTAAAGTAAATACAGTAATCATAATGGGGTGGGGATCAATATAGCATTAGATACATGCTAGGAACAAAAGAATGAAATAATGAGAGTGTTACGGACAACAATCTAGACAATTCGTCAAACCAAAAAAGGCCTATTTAAATATTGTTGCCAATCCGACATGCGAGACATGTCGGTCTCTCAATCTACCTGAGGCAAGAACCAATAAACGAGGGTGAGTCAAAAGAACTCAGTGAAGATATGGGTAGGGCAAGTCGAGTCACGCTTCCGGATTTTAATAGAAAATACATATGCGGTAATGAAGAAACCGGAATGTGCTTCGACTTGGATATTTCGATAAAGCATTAAAGACAATAATATAATAAAGTAGTAAATAAATATCCCAGCGAGATTGGGCCTGTTCCTCCTTATTTCTCCACAAGACACGATAAAAACTCCATCGCCGGTGTCAAGCCAAGGAGCAACCCGAGGCTCGACTATAGTGAATTTCAGGAAAGTGTGCAACGAATGCAACACCCACCATTGAATTTCAGGAAAGTGTGCAACGAATGCAACGAATTTCAGGAAAGTGTCCCAACCGTGGCTATCAACTCCTGACGGGCCACGATTGACGCTTAGTTTTGGGAAAAGTATCTCGGGAAACACCCTGGATGCTAATTCCCAAGTGAGACCCTCAAATACCCTCCGGGGCCCCATTAAAGAAGAGTTCACGATTTTGCTCGCGTGACAAGAAAGGTTTGGGTGCCAAACGGGTATTTGGGCAAGTGGTGACGACGAAGGGGGTAACTACAAGTTCCGCACGCGTCGGGTTGTACTGGCGCACTTCCCTAACGACTTTCCTCATAGACCCAATCCTAAGTCAAATTATCACGTTACAAAGAAAGAGTTTACTTGCCCTTTTTGTAAACAAATCGATTTTGAATACTATTGTATAAATTGATATTAAATGAGTTGTTGATCAAAATCATAAAGATATATGCTCAAAATATTTAATATTAATAATAAGGGGAGAAAGAATAAAAGATCAAGCAAAACAAGGGTTTACGGGGTTTTCGCATGTATACATAGACATATATGTTCAAGCCCAGTTTATAACAATTTAAATCCTCACCTGGTGCCAAAAGAATGTATAGCAGCTACAACTCACTGCTCTCCGACCTCAGACTTATCTGTAGACAAGACAGGACCTAGACGAATTAATAACTACTCTAAAAGCGCAAATAAGCAATTAATTGACGAACGACTAACCAAATGAATCCACAATCATGCATATGCCAATAATAATATTTATGGAAGCTACCACGTAAGTTTCAAGTAATTCCGACAAGTTTTCAAAAATGCATACATGTAAAAATTGTACTATTCACAGCCCGAACGAGGCCGGAGTTCAACAAACATTTCAAAATATTAATCTACAACTTATAAGGAATCTATAGGTGAAATGGGAATGATTTTTGGAGTTCGGATGCGAGAAGTCAACATAAAAATGCGTGGGGTTGACCCACTTCCCGAGAGCAACTAAGGAAAAGGTTGGAAAAATTCTCTAAGTGTTTTGCACCGGCCTATGCACGGTCTTGAACACACTGTCAAGACCGTGCAGGCGCACACGACCATGCGCACGGTGTAGGCGCACGGGCGCGAGCCCGTACAGGCAAAAAGAGACGCGCACGGGCCAACGCCGTGCAGGAGCCCGTGCAAATCAATATCAGACAGCAAAAAACGCGTTCTCAACAGAAATTCGAACCAAAAATTCATATAACTTAATTTCTCATGCAAATCAACACCCAATAATTAAAACAAACATTAATCAACACATAAGGAACATTTATATCCAAGTAACACGAAAAATGATCAAGAAACGAACTCACAATCACCAAAATTCAAAATATTCCCAAAATCATAAACATGCTTAAAACCTCATAAATCCTTAGAAAGAAGTGGTAAAATTGGTACCTAGATGGAGATCTCGTTGAGAGGATCACGTAGGTTCGAACGACACGGAAATCAGAGGTGAAACGACTTCGGAACGATCAATTCGGGCTCTCAAGTGCAAAATTCTCTTTTCTCCTCTTCTCTCTCTCTCTCTACACAAAATTAGGGTTTGAATTGGGGAATAAGACTTTTATCAAATAATTTGAAATGTTTAAAAACACGTAGGGGTATTTCGGTAATTTAGAAAATCCAATTTAAAATATTTTGGCCAAATATATCAATATTAATATCAAACGAAAGCAAATCGCATAAGGAATTCAAATACGTACATAATAATATCACATAAGGTCATATACGAAATAATTAAATATAAATCACATAATACGAGAAATAGGGGTAAGAAGGATAATT
The DNA here is from genome assembly GCA_958496215.1 of Verbena officinalis. Lineage (NCBI taxonomy): Eukaryota > Viridiplantae > Streptophyta > Magnoliopsida > Lamiales > Verbenaceae > Verbena > Verbena officinalis. The sequence goes on from OY292388.1 coordinate 6,453,142, forward strand.
AACGCGAAAAAGGAACTCACAATGCTTCTCGAATTTATGGGTCGTGATAAAACAATTCGCGAACTCCTCCATATATCGAATATTAGGCCTCGCCACCCCCGCCCCCCTCCCCCCATCCCCTCCTCAATATGCTTAGGGACGTTAAAATCCCCTCCCACTAGCCACGACTCTTCAGTCGATATGGCATTCAAGTTATCCCATAAACTTCGCCGTTCAGTCCTCGAATGTGCACCATAAACGAAAGTAGCATAGAATTTTCTAACCATATTCTGGTGAGAGATTATAACGTGAAGCAAGTGCTCATGGTCGACCAGCACCTCAACCTGTGTGTCCGAATCTGCAAAACGCCAAATGTGGTTAGATTTATTAGCAGTGACCGTCACAAAACCCAATGACCGAAGCATCAGGTTTTGATCTAGTTTAATAATAGGTTCAATAAGCACAAGCACATGAATATTGTACTCCCTTTTCAATTTGTTCAAATAATTGCATTTGACTTCCTCTCGGATGCCCCGAATATTCCATATGATCGTTTTAATCATTTCTAACAATTTGTTTTTTGTTTCCAAGCTCTCCCTTGCTCCTAGTTGTCATGGCAAACGGTTTGATCACGCGGTTGGATGCCTTCGACTTTTTCGCTACTTTTGACTCCGTGTCGGAATGATATTTATTCCTTACCCCAGCAAATTTAGCTTCCTTCACGGTCACGTCATCCTGCTTAGGAGAACTGTCCAATAGCCGTTGGAAACTTTCAACTAGTGCAGTATTGATATCATCCAGGTTAGTTTGTTGAATAGTTGCTAGCTGCCTTTGATCACGGTGCCGCCCACTACTCTTTTTCCGATTAGGCGGTTTTGGATCAATGTCCGGCAACTCAGCTTGCTTATCGACTGTGTTGTGATATTCGCCACTATGACCACCCTCCGAAAAAAGATCGTTTTGATGAGCCACAATCTAAATGTTTTGCGTTTCCTCATTGTCGTTCCGCGCCTGTTGCGAGTTCCCCACTTGTTGGTCCTCTACTTGAGTTCCATCCCCCAAGTTACTTTTTTCATTAGAATTTGTCCCACATTAGACTCCAAGTTCTCCTCTAACTCCAAGTCTTTGGTCGATTCTCCCTCAGATTCACACTCGTTTTCTTCTTCTGATCCTTCTTCCTGCTCCATCTCCCTATAGGATTCCTCCCAACCTCCTTTGCTCTCTCGAAATCTTCCTCCTCCGTATCTTCTCCTCCTTCAATATTGATATCGGCCTCTTTCGAGTTTTTCAATTCCAAGTTATCCTTCTCTACCAATGCCGCAAACCTGTTGATCACGTTTGAAGACTCTCTTGCATTTTTGTGGTTCGGGCTCTTCAAAATCTGAACCTCACCGTATCTGAGATCTGTCTCATTATCTGCCTGGATTCCCTTTCCCTTATAATCACGTTTGTTCTTCCGCACTTCAACCCAACCTCCGCGTTGCGTGTATAATCTCTCATAAGGTTAGGGTTTCGTGGAGCTTTTCCCTCTCCCCTTTTGGTGTTTCCCGGCGCACGTCCATGGGGCTGAGTTTCCTTGTCCCAATCCTTATCTTGTTCCTTCTCAAAATCCTCCTTTTGACCTTGGGCACAGTTCTTCGCTTTATGAAAAAAACTTTTACAAGTCTCACAATAATCTGGTATATGACCATACTTGACTTATTGTTCGATAAAGCTGTCCCTAATCATTATATACACAAATTTCTTCTGCGGCTTGGTAACATCGATTTCAATACACATCCGAGGTTCATAAGTATTTCTTCCCCGCGCTGTCGACTCGTCTACTCGGATTGGATTACCTAGCGCTGATGCTGCAACGTATAGCCCTTTCTTCTTAACATATTGAGAAGGGAACCGTGGGAATGAAACCCAAACCGGATAAATAGATGACTCAATCGTCGGATTAAAGTCCGGCGTCCATTTTAACACTCTCATCGGATAATCTCTAAAATGCCATGTATCTTTAAGGAATAACCAAGAGTAATCCTCTTTATTCTTGCATTTAATCAAGACATGATTTTTATTAAGGAGGCTTAACGTTACCTCCTTAGTGAATGCCATTTGCTTGAAGCAAAACTCCAGCTGACCCATTGACGGATAGCCTCCCGTGAATTTGCCAACCAATGCGAATTTAAAATCTGAACACATCTCAGCTTGTTCTTCTAGTGTGAAAACCACAGCCGGCATGCCTTTATATTCCGTGAGTTTACCCAGCGGGGTGAAGGTGTCGAGATCAAAACACTTAAGACAAGCAAGGTCGTCCGATACTCGATAGTCCGGCAATTTAGTATTTGCCGCTGCAATATATGACCCCGGCCTATTGGCAGGGTCCGGCGGTTTGTTCCTGTCCGACTTGACATGGCCGGCGGCCATAGACGGAGGTTGCATGAGGCGGCTGATGAACCCTAGCAGGATACGCAACCAAGAGTCCTAAAGAGAAAAATTCTTCAACGACCCCCACATAAAAAAGAGATATAATACAATTTCCCTTTTTTTAATTATTATTTTTATAATTTCCCTTATTATAATATTCTTTACTAAACCACGTTTACAATTTTATTGTACATATAAATATAAATTTATAAATAATAAAGTTGATGCTTCTAGAAAATGAGTACGAACTCGACGGTGAGGATTCAATCAAATTCTGCAACGATTGGTTGAGAGTCGGGTTCAAACCTGCTAAGAACTGCCAAACACTCCAATGTTAAGATCAAACTGGAGTTGGGTCCAGCGTTGATCCTCCACTGAGTTAAATCAGGTATCGGATAACGAGAGTGAGTGTAAGAACACTCAAGGAGGAATCTTGGCAGAGTTTCTGTAGCGCCCCGAATTTACATCATTAGCAGGCTAACGGTAAGCTGCACGGGAAGCAGCAAACGGTGAGGGTGCTACGCACGGTAAGTTGCTTCCCGTGAGCAGCTTACCGTGAGAAGGGAATTAACCGTGAGATTGCATGAAATTGTCCCATATCGGAAGAACAAACAAGAAATGAGCAATATATAACCAAGGTTACCATGTACAACTATAGTGGATTAATCCCTTTGGCAGTTGCTCCCCTAGCCAAACTTTAGGGTTGTGCACGGTGGTGATGGAGGTTATGCGCACGCGTCCAATGGGCGCCCAAGCAGGGGGGGTTCTCCTCTCCGTGCCCGGAGGGCAGCGACAAGTGGTATCAGAGCCTACCGACAGTGCGGGTCCATGCACCAGGGAGTAACCATCTACAGGGCTCGGCGTGCGTGGGGTTTCTCCATTGGCGGAAAGCGAATGATCCTGAATATCGCGGCAAAGGAGGGGCGAATTGTAGCACTCCGAATTTACAGCAGTAGCAGGCTTACGGTAAGCTACACGAGAAGCAGCAAACTGTGAGAAGGGAATTAACCGTGAGATTGCATGAAATTGTCCCACATCGGAAGAACAAACATGAAATGAGCAATATATAACCAAGGTTACCATGTACAACTATAGTGGATTAATCCCTTTTGGTAGTTGCTTCCCAGGCCAAACTTTAGGGTTGTGCAGGTGGTGACGGAGGTTATGCGCGCGCGTCCAACGGGCGCCCAAGCAGGGGGGGTTCTCCTCTCCGTGCCCGGAGGGCCGCGACAGTTTCAGTATGTAAATTGTGCGTACCTTTCCCAATTGCGTCTCTGGGTATTTATAAGCGGTCTTTTAGATTGTGGGACGGGGATTAGACTACATTCCCAATGCGGTAGTTGTTTAGGCGTGACTGTATTAGTTGGATAAGTTATTCCGATGAACCAGCGCCACTAGGGGTAGTGGGAAGTTGGAGTCAGTTGAGCGGTTTCAGACAGGTGAGTGCTTTGTCTGATGATGTGTTATCGAGGTGAATGTTTTTGAGATTACTTCCTTGAGATGTCTCCTCGAATGTTACCTTGGAGGAGGATACTTAGCATTTTTTGGATGTGCAAAGGTTAGGAAGATGATGAGACGAGTGGAGAGGATTTAGACACGTAACATTACGAGATTATGGCATTTATCACCGACTGAATGGTGTAGTTTAGTGGTTCGGATCACGTAGCAGTGTAGCACAGCTGTGAGGTTAATGTGATAATATGGTGATCGAATTCGAAGGAACATAATAGGATATAAATGTTGCGAGTTTCCTAACAGAGGCGAAACATAAAATGTGGCCTAACAGCTTTTGCATTTCACTGCTACAGATTGACTTCTAGCTTTTGCAATAACTCACACAATTAATTGGGCGGCATATGGTTTCCAATTCAATTCACTTGTACATGAAAAGTGATTGTAGGGTCGTTACTCTCCATCTACTAATATTTAAATAAGCAGGAGTTCGGCAAAGTAATGGTAAAATTTTAAGAATTGTACATAGTCTCTGTTAAATATCAATTAAGCATCTCATAAAATACGATTCTCCGGTCGTGTCTTGTTCAATACCGTATATAATATCCGTATCCGATACTTTTTTAGTATAAAATATTGAAAAACATCCATACTGCTGCATCCATGTAGTGTCATATCCATATCGCAGTTTCTATATCCGTGTATCACAGGTTACCACCATTTTCAGCATATACTATATGAAAAAATTGCAAAATCGGGACACTTTTTATCACCGAGTTGCATTTTTGGGACACAAAATCTGAAATTCGCATAAATGCCCTGTAACTTTGCGTTTTGTAGCAATTTTGGAACTCTGGCGGATTTAATTTAAATTTTTGTCTGAAATACCACTTGGGTCAATCACGTGATGGTCGGGAAGTGGTTTTCTGATTTTATTTTACATGTAATAATTTCTTGTTAAATCAGAAAACTTAACAAAAATTTATTACCTAATTAAATCAGAAAACCTTAACAAAAAATTATTACCTAAATCAGAAAACGTAACAAAAAATTATTACGTGTAAAATAAAATCAGAAAACCACTTCCCAACCATTATTTATAGTCAATTTGGAAGACAATTATTACGTGTAAAATAAAAATTATTCGTAAAATATGTGAACATTAAAAGACAATTTAGAACAAAAAAAAAGTTTAAGTCATTATTTATTATGGATCTCCATCGAAATTATGTATTTTATTTTTTCAACTTACAACCTAAAACCATCCCAACCAATTAAGTCATTATTTTACACATGTTAATAAAAAAAACTATTAATTATTAATTATATATAATGTATTTATTGAATTTATATCAATAGACTGATAAATAAGAAACTAAAGAAAGTTAAAACATAATACTGACGTTGAAGGAAATTAAACAAGAAATTTTATTTCATAAAAAGGAAAGAACATAAGTTTTAAAATGAATTTGTGTTCATATTCTATTTCATCAAATTAGAGAAAGGTCACAAAAGTATTTTTGGTAGTTGTACAGCAAATTAAATCAGTATAAACAAAGATAAGTGAGGGACCTCTTGGGCATGTTACTTGCTTTAAAACCTTCCATGCTAATTTCCCTCTCACATTAATTCTGTTTACATTTCTTTTTTTTTTTTTGGGTACAAAAAGCAAATTAATGTACAAATAATTCATCGGACGTCCTAATTAGTAATTTCTGGTGATGTTATAGTAGCAAAGTTCGAAGTTTTAACGGATTGATGCTTCTGATAATATTTTAATGTTTAATGGATAATTAAGAAAATAAAACCCTAAAGTTAAGTTTTTTTCTGAAAATATTCTGAAATCTTGAAAAATTATAAATACTCTCTTGGCCGGTCTTGGTCAGCTGAAATCCTACAAATACCCAATTAAATTATAAAAAAAAATATACATAATAACTCCTGAAAAACCTTACAAATACCATGAGGAGGATAAATGTAAGATTACAAGGTTTCAGGATAATTTTCATAAATCGGGTTTTTTCTTTGCTGTCCCGGTGTTATAATCACTATATGTAGTTAATACTTAATAGTGATTAATACAGACGTAATATTGTGTGTATGTTCACATAATTTGACCCAATCGACAATAAATTTTTCCTCATTAATACTCATAAAATATATTTATTTAGATCAAGCTGCACCAAAATTAGGATTACACAATCAAAATTTAGGCAGCGCTAATCTCCTATTTAATATGACTGAAAAATACTATTAAAGTTCATTATTATAAATGTGAATGAGATATTTTTACAATGCATTAATCACTCATAATTATTAAATAAATAAATACAAGAAAAGTTAGGAATCCATTTAATTAAAGCATTATGATATAATCACTGTACTTAATTAACAATAGTGCCCGCAGGGGCTGACCCTTGTGATTGGATTCGAATCTTCTAATCACAGTTCTTTACTCGTAGGTTATTTGTAAATTTCAAAAAGTCCACATTGATTAATAGTTCAAATGGGGTTTCATAAATCCCGGTGGTATGCCCTGATTTGAGAGACGAGATAGCCACTGTTGCTCCTAAACTTTAAGAAAAAAACTTTTACTTAACAATAGTGAATAGTGAATGCGGAGCTGCTTGGCCTTCGCGAAGGGCTCCGCCTTGCTTGGGAACGAAGAATCTATCGTTTGGAAGTCGAAGTTGATTGTGAAGTGGTCGTTTATTTGGTTGAGATCGCGGATATTAGTAGCCATCCTCTAGGCAACCTCATCGCCGACTGTAGGGATATGCTTAAACTCCCGTGGGATATCAAGCTAATTAGCCACATCAAGCGTAAATTTGTGCGCCGATTGCCTTGCTAAACTTGGGCACGAAATTGTTAATTTATGTACTATTTGGGAAGAACCTCCTTTGATGGTTCTCGATGTTGTGAACATTAATCATTCTAGCTAATTAATATATTTCTTTTTTCGAAAAAAAAAAAAAAGTGAATAGTGAATAGTGAATTTGTATATATTATATGTTAATCATCACATTTTCATAAATATATAATCTTTTATTATTTACTGATAAAGTAACATATGGGAGTATAAAAGTTCAGTGCCTGTGATTAATGTGTGATGCTACCAAAAAAACTAAATTAATATGAAAATTAATACTTCTAAAATAGAAATTATCTGCCCCGAAATAGAATCTGACATATCTTTATTTTTCATAATTTCTTACCACATAACATGTGAAGAAGGTCCCAATTTGTTTTAATGTAACAAAATAATAATGCTGGTTGGCTTTTATTTTATATCCAAATGCACGTCTCTCTATTCATAAAATAGATAAATAAATTGTAAATAACAAATAAAAGAAAGGAAGATAAACAATAATTTTTTTAAGAATTATTGGGATTTGGCCCAATGGTCAATAAATATTACTTCTAATGTAGATGTTTGGGTTCGATTTCTTACAATGACAAGGGTTGGATTGTATGCGTGTTAAGAAAATGCACATCTCTTTTAATATATATTTGGAAAAATTACAAATTTGGTCCTGTAGTATATTGTATTTTGCAAGTTTGGTCCTTATATTTTAAAAATAAGCAACTTTAGTCATGTAGTAATTATATTGTTACAAGTTTGGTCCTGCCATCAAGTTTTGGACAGAAAAACTACGTGCCCTGCATGTATATCTTTAGGGTAATTGGAAATTTAGGTGAAATTAATCACGTTCTCCGCACGTGAGTTGAGTATGTTGAGATGGGTACGATAGATAAGTCGATAAAACTTACATATGAATCCACATTACAATGGCTGCACTACAAGCCGATATATGGCTCTTGAATTCGTAGATTCAATTCGGAATTCTCTGAATTTTCACCATTCAGCCACGAAGTAGGCCAGGAAAAATAGATTTTGCTCTCGCTAGCACACATCGTATGGTCGATCCACTGAAAAATGGTCACAAGCATTCGAAGCACAAGCTTCAAATCTAATCCTAGAATTTTCCTTTATCTATAATGTCACGGTGCCACAAAAACAAGGTGCCTTGAGGAAGAATTTGAAGAAAAAGACATGATAAATATTAAGAAAGAAACAGATAGAGATTGAGAGTGAACATGAATGGAGAGAATTGGGATATTTATTGGCCATTTTTTCCATCAATTTTCAGGTTTAGGGTCTCAATTTCCTTTCAAAGTGAAAAACCAATAGAGATTTTTAGGAGTCAACAGTCAAACTTCATGACAAGATCAAACTTGCAACAATATAATTACTATAGGACTAAAATTGCCTATTTTTAAAATATAAAGACCAAACTTGCAAAACACGATATATTGTAGGACCAAAATTGCAATTTCCCCAATACATTTCTTAGTATTTCACTTTCTCGTGCATGCAAATTTTATGACCTTCTAACTTCCATAATCCTCGCCTTCTTTTAAGCTATATTTGCTCCATTCTGTTTTATAAAATAGCAGTAGTGCACTTTTCATTCGTCTGCAAATTAAAAATATAATGTTAGCTAGTTATATGGATAATTAAATTTTGGGTCAGTTATAAAACCCATGAGGTTTACGGCGTTTATGAGAAATACTCTGAAATCTTGTAAATTTATATTTACCTTATTAAGGGGGTATTTGTAAGGTTTTTTTAGAGAGTATTCTATATATATTTTTATATTTTAAGGGGGATATTTATAAGTTTTCAGTTGCCCAGGAAGATATTTGTAATCTATATATAATAATTCAGAACCCTTGAGGCTATCCACCTAAACTTACACGTGGATAGGCTCAATGAATTTTATTGTGCCATGTAATTAAACCTATTAATTATTTTCATATTTATCCAAAAGAATGAAAAATTTTGTATAGATTTGTTAGTTACAGATCTAATTCAAATTAAATTATTATTTATATTTTCATTATCTATATGTAAGAATCCTATAATATCTTTATAAATAAATTAATTTTAAATTATATTAAACAAATTTTAAAAATAATTAAGTATAAAAATAAAATCATCAAAGATAAATATAAAAGAAACACGATAATATTGTTCAAATTAAAATAAATGATTTTAAAATTTTACAACAAACTGATTTCTTAAAATAAAAAATTAATTAAATAAAAAAAATACTTTATTAATAAATTAACACCCGTGCCTTGGCACGGAATTTTAACTAGTGTTTCAAGGTTTCAGGATATTTTCAAAAAAAAAATCTAATCTCATAGATATTTTTTAATTATCCCTTAATTTCTTAAGAACAAGGGATTATCAAATAACATGTAACATTTATTTTTTCACAATAACTTTAAAATACAACGGATACGTAAAAATATCTACCAATGGTTAAGGGGTAAAAAACAATATTGAATAGGAGAAAACTAACCTGCTTGCACATTCATTTAAGATTGAAAAGAAAAAGACATAAGTTGAAATGTCCATATTGATCCAGCCCAGTCATACCATTCCTAACATCGTGTCGTCAGCTATCCTATGCCTAATCATTCTGGTCGATGGTAGATGCACTGATCTAAACAAAAAAAAACTAATACGTATTTAACTCTTTAAAGAACCATTGGAATTTCATCTAGTAGCCACCAGATATTACTTCAGATGTGGAGGTTTGGAGTTCGACTCCTTCTAATGACCTAACAAGGAAATTAATTAGGTAATTCTTTCTTTTCTGGGGTTGAGGAGGACAATTATGCATTGTCTTAAATTTTGTCAAATTTGACTGCTATAGGCAACCAGAATTCAAGGGAGCACGTTAAAAGCTTATGAACATTTTCTTTGTTTTTTTTTTTTTTTTTTTTTTTTTGGCTACAAATAAATGCAATTGAATGCCTGTTGGCTGCTCCAACATTATGCAAGTGACCCCATTGAATTGGCTGGTGAGACTCATAAATGCAACAATATTAAGACATACAGCTATATATAGATCTCTTCAGGCAACTACTTCATTCTATATAACGTTGTTCATGTTAGAAATTTAGAAAGAAACTAAGAAAATCAAACTAATTACCAGTTGATAAAAAAAAAACAAATCAATGGCCTCTAAACCAGGAATTCTCACTGAATGGCCTTGGACATGGCTTGGTGACTTCAAGGTGCTTTTTATTTTTTATTTTTGTTTTCTCATGCTCTTTCATTACAACATTATATTATGTTACATATCATGCATTCTTTCAGACAATGATTTCACAATGCAACTTCTTCTTCTTGTTCTTCTTCTTGTTTCTGATACGATACAGTACGTCGTATTGGCTCCGTGGGCGATACGTTCGACGTACTCGTACTTGACGAAGGATGAAAACGAGAGGGACTCTTCAAATTTTCTCATATTACCTCTCTTGCTATCAAGAATGATCCACAACCAAATATGGATCTCATTTTCTCGCTATCGAACGGCAAAAGGGAATAACCGGATCGTCGATAAGACTATTGAGTTCGAGCAAGTTGATAGGGAAAGAAACTGGTATGTAATGTCCCAAGTCTTTTTCTTAAAGTATGGGAGGGAAATTTGGATATGATGGATCTAATAAAAGTATGAAAATGATTTGCTGCAGGGATGATCAAATTATATTGAATGGGATATTGTTCTACTTGGGACAGACATATATTAAAGCAGCTCATCATCTTCCCTGGTGGAGGACAGACGGCGTTATCTGGACGTTTTTACTACATGCCGGTCCGGTGGAGTTTCTGTATTACTGGCTGCACAGGGCGTTGCACCACCACTTTTTATACTCCCGCTACCACTCCCACCACCACTCCTCCATCGTGACAGAGCCCATTACATGTAAGATATATATATATATATATCAATCATGCATATCTAAATGCAAAAACATTATGATCAATATGCCAATAATCCATTATTGCAGCTGTAATTCATCCATTTGCGGAGCACATAGCGTACTACGTGCTCTTCTCCACGCCGATACTTGTATCTCTGTACATGGCGAATTGTTCAATCCTTTCAATAGCTGTTTATATAACTTACATTGATTTCATGAACAACATGGGCCACTGCAACTTCGAGCACATTCCAAAGAAGCTTTTCTCAATGTTTCCCCCACTCAAGTACATCATGTACACCCCTTCGTAAGTATTATATATCTCAACTAGAATTAATATTGACTTTTTCAAAATTCTATTTATTTCAATTGCACCGGTCCCCTCGTTATTAGATATAAAATATGAGCCTGAAACAAAAGAAATTATTGTCTCTTGTGTGTTGGTCCCTATTGCTGAGTCCCAATCGATCTGCCAACGACAGTACTACTAAAAAACCAAAAAACAAAAATGTAAAAATCTAGCAGGTTCCTGGCTACAGGGAGTAAATAAACAATGCTGCATACCTGCTATTACAGATTAGTTTCCTAGTACACTTTCCAGTCTTATTTATTTTAGACCTGCAAGACATGAATAACAAAAAATTGTGCAAACAGGGACCAGGATACAAAAAATCTTGGAGAACTGTATTTCTTAATATTAAATAGGGATAATAACACAAACCCCTTGAGGTATGTGCTTAAAAATTCGAAAAACCATTGAAATCTTGAAACCTTACAAATAACCCCTGGTGAACTGAAACCTTACAAATAACCCCCTTGACACATAAAACTGTATACATAATACTCCATGGATAAAAACATAAAAATACCCCCCTTAAGTGTAAGGTTTCAAGGTTCAGATGATGAAATTGTAAAAGGTACTGCAAACCTCGGGGGGTTTTGTGTAATTGACCCTATTTAATATTCTTATTTCCCGTGCTTATTATGAGTTTATTATAATTTGAGTGTTTTATTTGACTTACTAAATGGACAAATCCAACCATTATTGATTTGCATTCAACTGACCGTTTACTTCCGATGATCATACAGATACCACTCGCTGCACCACACTCAATTTCGGACAAATTACTCACTTTTCATGCCGTTCTATGACTATGTCTATGGAACAATGGACAGATCATCTGACTCATTATATGAAAGTTCACTTGATAGAAAAGAGGAAGAAGTTGATGTTGTGCATCTGACTCATCTCACGACACCAGAATCAGTGTATCATCTCCGTCTCGGATTTGCATACTTGGCTTCTGAGCCTTACAAATCTACGTGGTACTTGTGGCTAATGTGGCCTGTCACAGTTTGGTCCATGATGATAACTTGGATTTATGGACGCACGTTTACTATTGAGAGAAATGTCTTCAAGAACCTTAAACTCCAAACATGGGCCATTCCCAAATACACCATTCAAGTAAACACTACATGGAACTGTCCTTTTTTTTCACTTATCATAAACTAATAACTACATTACAAATAGATAGATATGATAAATTTGTTTGAAAATTTAAGCGTATAACTTACATTTTTTGCTATTCCTTTGCACGCGCATCGACTGTGCCAACCTACTAATATAAGTTATGTTTGACTGACTTCATTTCGCGTCTTTTCAGTACCACATGAACTGGCAGAAAGAATCGATCAATACTATGATTGAGGACAGTATACTAGAAGCTGAGGAGAAAGGTGCCAAGGTTGTGAGCCTCGGCTTATTGAATCAGGCAAGTAACTAGATAGATTTTAAGTTCAGAAAATTTAGAACAAAAAAAGCAGCCACGAGTTATTTACAGTTATAATCATGTCATGCAGGATGAGGAGCTCAATAAAAATGGTGAACTTTTCTTAAAAAGGCATCCTCAGCTAAAAGTGAAGTTGGTAGATGGGAGTAGTTTAGCAGTTGCTGTTGTACTAAATAGCATTCCAAAAGGAACAACTCAGGTTGTCCTTAGAGGCAACCTATCAAAGGTTGCTTACTCCATTGCCCTTGCTTTATGCCAAGGAGGAATCCAGGTATTAAGTCAACAACCGTTAAGCACAAAATGGTCATTTCGCAACTTTTCATTAAGTTTTAGGTTTCCGTACGGGTTATGGGGTCTATCTATAATTTCGAAAAACTTTCTTTTATGTAAACTCACACTCCTTGTGGTTGCAACAGGTATATACAACATCTGAGGATGACCACAAGAAACTTAAAGCAAAGGTGAGCAAAGAGGCTGGAGACAATTTGATCCTCTCTAAACACAATGCTGCAAAGGTTAGCCTTTTAATTTTCTCCCTAATTGTTCTAAGTAAACGACCTTGCTTATTTAACTATAGTGGACATATGCCAATTTAATTAATATATACAAATTGTTGATTGTGCAGACATGGTTAGTGGGAGAAGGGCTGAGTGAAGATGAACAGAAAAAGGCACCAAAGGGAACAATATTCATCCCCTTTTCACATTTTCCTCCGAAAAAAATGCGCAAAGACTGTGTCTACAACACCACACCAGCAATGCTGGCTCCCAAGCATCTAGCAAATGTCGACTCTTGTGAGGTTAGTGATCACAGCTTTTACTTTTGATTAGTGCTTTTTGCTTCAAGATGATAAGATTTAAGGAGTGTTTGCAAAAACTTCTATTCTTAGAGAAGTTAAAGCAGAAGCTTTAAGTTGTAAAAGGTTGGGACAGAAGCACTTTCAAATTATAGAAAACAGAATGTAGAAGCTAAAACTTCTAGCTTATTTCAAGCAAAAGCAGCGTAACAAAACACAATAACTTAAGTTATTGGCAAATTCCTAAATCTAAAAGTTTCATTTTTTTCAATTCACTGCAGAATTGGTTGCCAAGAAGAGTGATGAGTGCATGGCGCGTAGCTGGAATAGTGCACGCTATGGAAGGATGGAACGAGCATGAGTGTGGAAATACGATGTTCAATATTGAGAAAATCTGGCAAGCCAGCATTGAACATGGCTTCCGTCCCCTGACGAACTTCGCCGAATCAAAGACAAATTAGACTACTCTTTTAACAGCAGATCTCGAATATTTCGAGATTCTGCCAGGACTATTTGGTACTCTAGATATTGAAAGTTTTAAGTTAATTTTTTTTATGTATCCTTGAACTTGAGAAGAAAGTCATGCTTAGCGAACTTCATCAATCATAGTAATGGATTACTAAAATTAAATTGAATTGAATTTTTACATACGCAATTGAATAGAACACAAAGAATGGCCTAAGAGATGCACCTGATGTTGTCACATAGCATAGATCCGAGCTCATCGTTGAGAGGATTACACATTTTATCAACAAAGTTCTGAAATAACAAAACAATATTGGAAATCAAATCAGCCAACTGATTATGATTCTCATTGAGTGAAATTATCTGAGGGACGTGACTTCTGCAGAGCGGACACGTGGAATGAGTCTTGAACCAGTGATCGATACAATCGGCGTGGAAGCAGTGACCGCACTCCGGCAGTTTCCGGTAGCTATCGCCGCCACAGACGTCATTGAGACATATCGCACAGTACGGCGGAGTTTCGCAGTTCTGGTTGAAAACGGCAGCGGCCGGCAGGCGGTCTTGGCTGGGAAGTTTCTTCATTAACGATAAAAAGCTGGTGAACTTTTCCATCGCTAATCGAAGTTGAAAATCCATGTTCGTTCTGTAAAGTAGAGATCTTAAAAAATTCTCTGTTTTAATTCTTTGTGCAAATACGTCGTTGAATCGTGAACAGTTTAAATAAGCTGATTGGTCCCGGCGGAAGGTCAATGTCGACGCCGGTGATTGAATCGTAATTAAAATTAGTCTATAAAATTTCAATTTTCCCGTCAATTAGAATTAGAATTAGCGTAATTCTGAACAAACCCCCCGTGCAACCAACGCCGACGACTTCTGAGAAGTTGAGATTTTTGACTCTAAATGTGAGGCCTTTATTAGTAAAATATTAGGTAAAATTACACTTAGGTCCAAAAGAATTTGCTATATTACAACTAATAGCCATCTTAGTCAAATAATTACAATTACACCCCACACTAAATTAAATAACTACAAAATTCACACAAATATTAGGATTTCCTTGGGGAACATTAGGGTTATGCCTGTAAATAGATAACCGAAAATCCGCCATCCATTTCGAAAGATATTATCCGCATTCGTTTTGAAAAGAATATTATCCGCATCCGATTGGATATCACTTTTTACTATCCGTTGGATATCGGATAAGGATTCGGATAACGGATTTCGTTAATGGATTCGAATAGCGGATAGTAACTATCCGGCAGATATTTTATCCATTTACACCCCTAATTAGGGTACTATTATTAATTTACAGAATATTTTCTTTTTAATTTAAAAAAATTACACTTAGACCCCCAAAATAAATTATGATATTTTAAATAATACCCAAGTGAAATTTACGAGCAATCTATGATATAATAAAAATAAGGATATTTTCGGTATTTACTATTTATTTTTTATGACCATCTATGATGCTAAAAATCTTATCCTGCAGTGTGACACCGTGTTCGATACCCGTATCGAGTATTTCTTTAGTGTAAAATATAAAAAAAAAAAAATCATGTCGTCATATCCATATCGTGTCATGTCTGTATCGTTGTATCCATATTTCATAGCATCCAGTACATAACTGAACCCTAATGCTTGGGTATATTTTATAATTATTCAATTTTACATAAGATATAACTGTAATTATTTGATTAAGAAGATCATGAATGGTAATTTAATAAACTCTTTTGGTATCTAAGTATAATTTTTCCTAAATATTATAAAAATACATAGCATTCTTTATCATAATCAATTAATCATTAATCATCTAAATGTGACTAAGTAACTGGGACCGGGACATTAAGTTTGAATTTTCGCAATTCAGTCAACAAATTTATCTAATCTAAACTACCAAAATCAAAACGTCGAGGACTATAAATTACCAATTCAACAGGTATTTGCAAAAGCATTCTAACAGAGCTTCTTCAATTCCATATCCCAGCAAAAGTTTTTATGGATTTTCAACTTCAATCGATGATGCAGAAGTTCGCCGATTCTCTATCTTACCTCAAGAAAGTTTCCGGCCAAAACCGCCTGCCATCCGCCGCCGTCTTTGACCAAACCCCGCAGTGCTGTGCGATATGTCTCAACGACATTTGCGGCGGTGATAGCTACCGGAAACTGCCGGAGTGCGGCCACTGTTTCCACGCCGACTGTATTGATGCTTGGTTTAAGTCTCATTCCACTTGTCCGCTCTGCAGAAGCCAAGTCCCTCAGATAATTTCACTGAATGAGAATCATTATCAGTTTGCTGATTTGGTTTCTAATATTATTTTGATATTCCATAATTTTGTTGATAAAATGTGTAATCCTCTCAATGATGAGCTCAAATCTATGTTATGTGACAACATTAGGTGCATCTCCTAGGTGATTCTTTTATTAGTATTATTATTTTATTTTCAGTTTTTTACAAATCATAAGTTGATTTCCTTGTAATTATTTATAATTTTTGCAATTCTTTGGAAATTATTTACATTGTAAAACCTGTACTTATTGTTTTGAATATATGAATTCAGTTGAAATTTAATTTTATCAAGTCCACTCAATCTGTCAATCACATGATAAATATAACTCTCAACACACTATCTTCAATCAAATATCAAGACTTCTGTTAGATTTATTGAAAACAAAC
This sequence comes from Verbena officinalis, assembly GCA_958496215.1. Lineage (NCBI taxonomy): Eukaryota > Viridiplantae > Streptophyta > Magnoliopsida > Lamiales > Verbenaceae > Verbena > Verbena officinalis. The sequence goes on from OY292388.1 coordinate 6,469,493, forward strand.
ACTAATTATTTAAATTAATAAATAATAAAAAAATCCGACCCAAAAAAAGGGGGCAAATTTTGGACCCTGCAAGATTTCGACCCTACCCGTTGACAGGCCTGGACTATGATCTGACCTCCTGATGCAGATTATAAACGGGTCGGGTTTTTATACATCTCTAGGGATTTCTTTAAGGTTACACTCTCCAATTGCAACAGGCTACACGAAATTTCCAAGAAAAATTGTAGAAAATGGTGTTGTATTCTTTTAGGTAGATGGGGAAAATACCTGCCTGCACTGTAGTCATGGAACCAAGTTTCTTGAAGCAAGTTTATCTCCATGAAGTGTTACCTTCCAGCTCTCAGCTTGGACCACGAACACAGAAAGCTTCTTGGGTACAACTGTGAAAAGCACAAGATTATGCAAGAACTTTTTGATACTAAAAATGTTGAATGTTGGTGACATAAACCTAGCATGAGTATAAGAAAACTCGAAATATAAAAAACGCTAAAGGTAAATACATTGAAAAGTTGTGAGCATTACCTCTGAATTTGTTATCTTCAGTAATGATTCCAAATGTTTCTTTAGTTTCTCGTATCATGATGCCATGTACCCCAACGTAGGAATCTACTTTACTCTCAACAACTGCAAAGATACACCAGTAATTGGGCATATCGTATAGTGGAAATGGAATAGTGCAACAAAATCCGTTAGTGTATGATCTAACAATAACTGTACTACTTGTCCTGACCATTCACGATATTTTCTCAAATGGGTCAATTAGATTGATCAATAATTAGACAATAATTTTCTCTTAATTTGAAAATTACAAATATCCCCTTTGGAGCATCGAAATCTAATCAGAACAAGAAAAAATTATTACAATCTTGGACCAAATCATCCATGCATGCAAGTACAGTTTCAAAAACTTCAGTAAATTCAATTAATAATAGCATTTAACTGTGTGTAATGGTCAGCAGAAGGGGTGTATTGTGACAGTGAGTCACAGGGGAGGTATGTGTAATTTTGGAACCAAGAGAGGGTATTTGTATAGTTGTTTATAGTTGCAGGGGCGAGAACTATGCTCACTGTTTATATTAATTGAAGGTAATTAGCAGCATTCACATATATTGAGAAACAGTTGAAGAAAGAGTTTTAACGTTTTCGAACCTAGAATGATTGCACCGTGTAAGTCGGCATTCAGAAAACATTGAGCCAACTGATCTTTCCTGCGAAGAGCATTCTATAATTCAATAAACTCATACATATATAGAGATAGAACATAACTAAAAGATGAAAAGGCAGAGCCACACTAACCCAACTATTTTCAGAAGTTGAAGTATGTAGGATTTCCACTTCTCGTGCATAGGCTTAAAGATTTCAAAGCTGAGGAAGCCAATAAAAAAAATTATACTAAAAGAATAAAAATTACATCAGCATGGAATAGAAGCAAATATATAAATACAATAGGATGAAATCAATGAAATTTCAGCAACCACCAGACCAAGAATGATTAACTGTGGATCAAAAACATATTGGCCAAATTCAGGAAAAAGCGGAGATTTCTGTGTGTGTGTGTGTGTGTGTGTGTGTGTGAGAGAGAGAGAGAGAGAGAGAGCTAACTTATGGAACTCTTTTGGCAAATCAAATAATCCACTCTTTTTATGCTGTTTCAAAGACATGTGCTTTTTAGAGCGTTTGGAGTTGTTCTGAAGTGTCTGAGAACGTCCCAACATGCCACTTTTTTGGACATAATTATCAAGAAGTATTGTATTATCAATTTTCATGCTTTTTGATCCTTGCATGTACTTCTGAGCTGAATCACCATGTTGGAAAAGCTCGTGCAGAACTTTATCAACTGAGGCTTTTCTATCAGAAACCTGCACTTGCATTATTCAGTAAATTAAGAAAACTAACAGCTAGTTTCTAGTTAAACACAAGCCTAATAACTCGACAGTGGCGACTTACCTCAACACCACTAGGCAGCAGCTTTTCATCTACAGAGTGAGAAAGCTTCAAATATGCTGGCTCATTTAGGTCAACATCTGTAAAATATGGTACTCAGTATTTTCAATTTATAGAATTCCTGATTAATCCAAATCTAAAACTTGCAAACAGAAATGCAATAACCTAACACAACCATACCTTTTGTAGAAGTATTACCCACGAAAGAGAAGTTGCCTGCACATATTAAGGGGGCAACACAAAGATTAGACAAGTAGAAGATATTAATGAATCATACATGAAGATATTTATTAAAATCTTAATGGTTCATGATAAATCAAAAAGAAGGAAAATTCATATATATCAAACAGCACGAGCAAGACTAAAATCATACTTTAGAAACACAAACCTTTTCTAGATGAAGAATCGGTGGAAGGTTTTTTGACTCTTGAATTTGCAGATGTGGACTCAATTTTTGAAGAAACTCTTTCCTTATTTTCAATAGGCCTTTTCTTGCTTTTCTGTTCCTGTGTCTGAACCTCTGCTTTTGCTTGTGCAAATCTTCGCTCTAGAGCTTCGAGTGTTCGTTTCCTTTGGTCTTCCATATTTTCTTTACTAACAGCTAAATATTTTACAGACATCAGACTCGTAAGCAATGGTAGACAACTAGACATGTTAAAGGCCCTTGTAACTTATAAAAAGGATTAAATTCATTTTGCCGTACTATTTGAATAAAAAAATCAATAAATAACCTTGTACAACAGAGAAGCTTCAAAGGATTATTCATACGTTATGCAGCATTCAAGAATCAGAATTCAGTAACAAAGTGGATATTAAGTAAGATAATCTACTAAAAGGCTCAAGCTCAACTAGGGGTGTCAAAATGGTTAAATGGTTTGGTTTTGGTTTGGATCAAATTGGATTGGTTTGAAATGGATTGGATCTAAAATGGATCAAAAAATTGTGGGTCAAAGATGGATCGGTTTTTTAATGGTTTTGTAGTGGGTCGGAGACGGATCGAGTATGGTTTGCTTAATGGATTCAATAAGAAAATCCATTTGATTCTTATTCAATTTATTATAAAAATGACCAAAATACCCCCAACACCAATGTACACACACTAACACATATTTACACACTTTTACACACACTAACACATATTTACACACTTTTACACACACTAACACCAATTTATACCAATTTACACACACTAACACCAATTTACACACACTAACACATATTTACACACACTAACACCAATTTACACACTTTTACACACACTAACACCAATTTATACATATTTACACACACTAACACCAATTTACACACTTTTACACACACTAACACCAATTTATACATATTTACACACAATAACACCAATTTACACACAATAACACATATTTACATATATTTACGCACACTAACACCAATTTACACACACTAACACATATTTACATACACTAACATCAATTTACACATATTTACACACACTAACACCAATTTACACATATTTACACACACTAACACCAATTTACACTATTTATACACACTAATACCAATTTACACATATTTACACCATTCAATCTCTATTCAATTCAAAACCATCATTGTGTAGGCATAGTCTAATAAAATATATTCCTTCAGCAAATTTCCATTAATACAAAAAAGGTGTTTAGTTGAGCTCAACAGAATGATATCTCGAACATAGCACAAATCTAAATTACAATATAGAACTCATTCAAAATAGAAATATATCAAGATAGCAAAAAAAGATCAAAATCAGTGGGATGAGATAAGAGTTTCTTTTATCCAAATTTACATAGCCTTGATGATTTCAAACTCCTACAGGAAAAAAGATCAGGCAACTTAGGGCAAAGAAAGAAGAGAGTATTTGAACAGCATTAAAAAATGTTGTAATTGATAAACAGAGACAAGACAAATTGGAAACAAAAGTTTCTTGATTTGGAAAAGTTAGCTCCCTACTTGATTTAGTTTAGCAAGACTCAATTAAATACTTGGTTGTCAATTTAAATCTCCAACTACTGAAAGCAATAATAACTTGCAGAATGCATAACAAACAGTATGCCCTCAACTAACTCTGGCCGTAGAAAACAGTAGAGGACAAACCGGTTAAGTGGGAATTAAGAGAGAAGTCGAACACAATCTCAGAAAATCAAACACGCTTCTCAACATTAATTATAAAGACCAACACATAGGGAGAAAAATAGAAAAATTAAGAAACAAATTAAGGAAGAAACTTTATATTACTCACGGTACGAAAAGTGAAAACCCATGAAAAAAGATCCAATTCATACTGCTAAGCCGCCTAGGATACAGAGGTACACAGTCAGGAAAACAACCATAGAGCTCGCAACTCAGATTCACACACCAATTTAAAACATCAGAAACCAAGAAAAAAAGGTAAAAAAAAAGTTGAAAGAGAAGATTGAATGTACCTTTAGATTCGCCGGAGAGAGAGGGGAACGGAGAGAGAGGCGCCGGACGACGTGGAGGCGGCGCGACAGAGAGACTAACGAGAGAGAGAAGAAGCGACGGTGGAGGAGTAGCAGCTGTTGAGGAGCACGGCGGTGGAGGAACGACGGCGGTGGAGGAGCGGTGGGCGGTGGAGGAGAGAAAAGAGAATTAGGTTTTCAGTTTTTGACCTAAAGTTTAATTTAGGAATTAGAAATTATTTCATTTATTTTTTTAGAATTAATAAATAAAAAATGTGAAGATTTAAATTTTAATTAGGATAAATATGTAAATTTATAAGGGTATAACAGTAAATTGTCAATTAATATTATAGTTGGACTCGATCTATTAGCGATCAATTAACGGCGCACTAGTAACTCAGCCCAAAAACCATTATTGACCCAAATATTTAATGATCCATTAAAATTCAACTACTTTGGACCCATTATATTTTTGGTTGAACCAAAACCAAACCAAAATTATTAGTTTTGGTTGGATCCATGGATCATAAAGCATTTTGGTTGCCCTTGATTTCTTCATGCATTCATACATTATTCTTGTTTATGTATGTTATATATGATGATTATTGATGTTATTGTTGAGTATTGTGCTGATTAGTTGATGAAATCTCACCCCTATGTGTTTATCTTGTTCGATCAGAAGCTATTAGGTTGTTAGAAGTGCTTTTTCTTTGAGCTTTTGATAGTTATTAGCTTAATAAGGTTAAATAAAGACTTATTATGAGATATTACATGACTAGTTGAAGATTTAGGATTTATTTGAACTTTATATGCTCTTGCCGTGTGTTGAGGATGTTGAGAAGTCACTAAATGATTGTTATGCTGTGATATTGAGGATTAAGAGCGTATTTGATAAGATTAAACCAAGTTTCAAAAGCTAAAAACGGATTTTACAAAAGCTGTCAAAATATTTTCGAGACTGTTTTGAGCCAACTTTAAGAACATTTTTGGAACAGACAGTTTCGAGTTAGAGCTCATCATTTTACCACAATATACTATGATATATTGTGAACAACTTTTATGTTGAAAATTTTTTGATAAAACGCTTTTAAAATCGAGTTTGCACCGCTACAAAATCGTTGCCTGAAACTGTTACAGTTTCGCGTTAAGCGACCAACGATTTTTACAGGCTCATAATTCTCTCATTTTAAAACCTTTTTGGGTGACAGTGGCTAGAGTACTCTACATTCATAGAGGTTTCATAGCCACAAATTTTAGACCCTAACTCCAAACGATCCGTTCCCTGTGTGAGTTCAAAGTTGCCCCTATTTCAGGGACTAAATTGTAAGGTTGCGAAAACATGATGTAATGTTTTGATAAGTGTTTGAACCCTAATAACTTGTGCTTTTAACTTGTAATAAGCTCTCATAATCCTCAAATATGATAAAATGACTCCAAATGATGAAGTTTAACCATAATATTAGTATGTTTTGTATATGAGCTTGAATGTCTAATTGAGCCTTAATGATTCTTAGCCTTAATTTTTAAGTTTGAATAGAAAACCTAGATTAAGTCTATATACTTAGGTTTAAATTGTATGTGAACCTTAGAAATAAGTGTTTGGGTGCTCTTGTATGATATGTATTAAGGATCAAAGCCTTGAGACCTTAAACCACTCTCCAAATCCTTGGTAATGATGTTCCAAAACATTACCAAAACCCCTCTTAACCATTCGGCCATCTCAACTTTGAAACATTGGAAGTTTCGGAAATTACGGAAACTTCCCTGAGGTTTCAACCCTTAAACCCTTCACACACCTTTCGGATATTACATCCACCTCCCCTGAAGTTTCGATCATCAAACCTCAAACCCTTCACCAACCTTTCAGAAATTACACTCACACCCCTCTAACCACCCCTTTTACCTATATCCTACAAATTACCAATACCTCCCCTCCCAACTCTTCATGAGTTAAACCCCAAACTTCTAGGTTTCGAATATTACATTCGAAACCCTTCCTCAACTTGAATTCGTGATTGAGGCTAATTCGTCACATCCTTCCGCCTAAACCCTAACCTGGGGATTACTACTTTAATGAGTAATACTCAGGTAATTCCTAATTCTTATTCGCAAAACTATTTAGGGCAATTAAAGTAAATCGCGAAATGATTTGAATTTCGAAATAAAATTCAATAATTATTATTTAACCCCCTTTTCGAAAATGATCAATATTTCGAAAGTAAAATTGTAAAGTATTTCGAAAATGAAGAGTTATTTTGTCTAAAGATAAATTATTATTATTAAGTCAATTATCTAGTAATCTATTCGCCAAAAATAGATTACTCAATTTTGAAAATCATTTGAAAAATAATTAAATGATAATTTATTTGGCAACAAGTAAATTAATAATTTGTTCACCAAGAACAAATTATTTAAAGTTTGAAAAAATCTTTTGGAAAATAATTGGTTAATGATTATTTAGTTATTCAAAAGAAATTCTTATTTCGAAATTAAAATCAAAACTTATTTTAATTCGAAATAAATTAGTTCCCGGCTTATTTTGGATATTCATTAAAGTTCTAAATCCTTTTTCCTAAAACCAAAACTTAATTATTAAATAAGCAATTATTTAATAATTAAAGATTATTTATTTTCCTAAATTGAATTTCGAAAATAAAACTCTGATTGCCCGATCTAGGATTGCTCTTCCCCGATCCCTCCCCCGGAGATCGATTAACGATCGATGGAATCCCAAACCCTAAACGATCCTAATACGCAATGTGTCATACTTGTGTATGTGAATTCATTTATTCATAAGATATTCCTTATTAAACCCATCTATATCTTATGAACATATTTAGATTAATAATTCTTTAATTTAATCTTTAATTTGAATAATCTTCTCGTGTACTGATGTACACGTAATTATGTGCGATGAACACAACGGTGTGTTCATTTAGTCTTAGTAATCGTATTTTGTCTTAAACGTTTAGATTATTTCTAAATGTAGGCTGAATACTTCGAGCTAGTTCGTTCCGACTCTTAAGGTTATATCGGCATTCAGGTGAGGCATTTAACCTTCATTTGCTAGATCATGAACTATATATGTAAATATCAGTAAAACCTACCCCTCCACATTTATAGTCGTTCGTGCTTTTCGATTACCCCTGCAATATTCCACTTCTCTATCCTGTTTTACCTGCTTTCAATTGTTTGTTGTCTGTGACGGTATTTGGGAATCGTTTAGTAAATCCATTACAAAATATTTTTTAAAAACATTTCCTTACAATACCTTACTTTTCAAAAGTGCTTTAACCACCTAGACGATTTCCGAATCAATGTAGCGTTTCTAGGTAATGAGAGTTCCTACCACTGTTGGTCTCTCTTACCATATCTCTAGGTATTGGGAGTTCCTACCACTGTTGGTCTCCCTTACCATTCCCCGTACACAAGTAACTGTTGATTGAGAGAGTGAAGGGGCCCAGAGAGATTCGGGAATGATTTTCGGGCGGTGATGACCAACGGCAATACGTATCTCGGGTTATCCAACAACGTGAGATGTCTAGTATCCAGAGGAGGTTCTGGGTACAACTACTCATAAAAGGGATAGACGTGTTGGGATTCACGCATCCCCGGGGCGTAGCGGAAGTAGTAGATTTCAAAAATTTTAGTCCCGGGGAGTTAAAGTGAATCTTCATCCAATGAATATGTAACTTTGAAACGTTTATATATTATAAAGAAGTTCACCTTTACGCACCCCTTTTGTAGTAGATAAGGAATGAAGGCTTTCCAAAACCTCTGGCCACTCCTCCAACGGCGCTGGCTTCAAGATCCACCAAGGTTTCGATTTTCAACCGAAACCCTCTGAAAATAGTCCACCGCTTCTCGCAAGCAAACTCATATCTCTTAATTCCTGCTAGGGAATGAAGAACGATTGATTATCTTTTAATTAAGCCTTAGAGAGTAAGACTTAATCTATGAAGTAAAGAGAAGCCAATTCTCTAAGGGAGAGAGAGAAAAAGTGGCGTGAGAGAGAGAGGAGAGAAAATAGAAAAACTAGGGTTTTTCTGATTGTGTTTTTTTCTTGAGAATGAATTCTTGTCTTACGTAAAGAACTAATCCAAGGGGTTATATAAAGTCCCTTAAGGGCCGAAAATTCCAAGCCCATGAATGACTTGGATTTTCGGCCATCACCTTCAATTGGGACTAGGATTTGAGCCTTTTCAAAAGGCCCATTAAGTTTAATACTAGATTAAATTATCAAAGCCCAATTTTCTATTTACTCCTAATTAGAATTGGATTATTCTTTTATTTCACTTTTGGGCTTCATTTCATTCCAAATAAAATTCAAGCCCAATTTAATATTAATTTCTAAATTAATATTTTCTTTCTCAATTTGATTTAATCCAATTAAATCATTTAATTACTCTTAATTAAATTCTCCAAAGTTAATTAACTGTTAATTAACTACTTCATTTTTGAATTAAACCAATTAATTCAATCCATCAATCCACATTGATAATCTTATTTGCCTTTAGAAGTCATTGTGTGACCTCTCAGGTTCACCAATAGGACAGCAGTAGAAACATATTCTAAATGTCACAGTCATATCTTTAATTGAACCATTTTCAATTCAAAGAAGGTTTGTGAGTCAAACCCCATTTGAACTCACAAACTCATTTCTACAGACCATGGATGCCGTCTAGCAACGTGTCCACGACCATCCATTCTTCGATGAAGTGGTGCTTATCTTTCAGCCTCACGATCTCCGTGAGATACGATCATTTTATCATCCAATTCCCGATTGAGACCTAGGGTATAAGAATGGAACCCCAGTAGTCTTCAATGCTATGAATTATATTCCTATAGTAATTCCATTTGATCTCATACTCTAGGAACTCTTTCCTAGTTGAAACCAACCATACCTTGCAAGGATTTGATGGTGGTGTACTACAATAGAACTCATAGGAATTCTTTTTGTTCTTGCAACAAATGACAGATTCTATATTGACCCTCACAGCCTCCATGCATGACTCGAACATACCCAATGTACAGCTTGTGTGAAACTCTAGGGATTCAGCAGTACACCAAAGTATGCCCCAGTCATACACAAGGCAACGATTGAGTCTCAAGTCTAAGGATTAGTTAGACACGATCATGGGTAGGCAAACCCTCCTAATCTCTAAGACTCTATATGAGTCTTAACCCATTTAGGCATTCCCGGCGGGATCCTCAGTGAACTTAATCTCCATTAAGCACCATCATATGCATAGTAGTGTCAAAACACTAATATCATGAAATGGGACACACTTTCGTAAAGCTATGTCATATGAGTAAGTCTCAAGCGAGTTTGGTCGACATCCCCTATGCCTTTTAAACTCTTCAACTTGGAGTGTTTTAGATCACACCATTGGGTACTTATTTCATGGTCCCCATCAAATGGTGAAACCAAGTCCCTTAGCTTACTGTGATCTTGGGGTTTCATCCATACATAAGAATAAATAATATGTTACTACTTATAAATGTAATATGATGAATTTGGCCGAAGTAGTATTGGACGACTACTAGCGTCTTTCTATTATGGTTCACTAGATTGTTCTACTCTGGAGTTTTATGAGAAATGCCTTAAACAGTTCGGCTTTCCAGGGCACAACTCCAACAAGACGTATCTCTCCTGACAAACGATAGCGTAATTAACCATCACCCGGCGTGTTGTGGCAGATCTGTTTCAATATATGTACCTGACTTTGGGGAGATATAAGGATGGAGATAAAGGCCTTCCACTTAGGGCTAGCTCTGAGTCTATTTGTCGACCTATCTACACCTAATTAGCTTTGACTAATTACACTATCTTCACTTTACCGTCGCTTGACGACATTGTATTACCATCTGGATTGAAGCTCAAGAGCGAATGTTTTTCCATCATTCGACTCTAACTTCCAGATACCTGATACATACAATTCTTTCAGACAAAACAGGCTTCACACGTTTTCGAAAATTATAACTGTGTTCCCCTTATCCTCTTTTATTGAGTCCTTTTTAAATCACGCGAGTCGAGCTTTCTTCCAAACAGAGTCGTTATGATTTAATGGTCTTAACGTCTACACATTACACACCTCACTTACCCGTCAGGACTAACGCCTTCTTTCTTTCTGTCCATCACGGGTCAGCTCGGTGAGTCGGCGGTGCGGGACTATTGGCGAGTCCCATTCCGGGGCGCTACATAATACATGTCTACATCAGTTTTATTATATACTTTTAAAATATGATAGACTAAAAATTTATTTTTATAATTTGAATTTAAAAAGAACCTAACAAAAGGAAGAGATAAAGAGAGAAAAAAAAAAGAAGAAAAATAACGTGAAAACTGAAATATATGAGAGTGAGAGAGAAAACATAGAAGATTTAGAAGATGGTGGAGAGAGAAAAAAAATTAATATTAAAATAAAAGACACCAAGACACCAAAGAGATGAAGATGCATTATAAGATAGTATAGATAATTAATCTACGTGGCATTTCATATTTCAAAAGTTTAAAAATATATTAGTTTCGATTTTAATTCATATTATTTTTCAGTTTATTATATATGAAATTAAAAGGATGCAGATTGGTAAATGAAGTCCAAATAAATATACTTGGTAAATTGTTTTACTATAGTAATATAATATAGTTTTTTTATTTGCAAATTTGAGCAATAGATTAGTGAAAATTGTAGAAGCTTATGAGAAGAATTATTGTGTGGATTAAGTGCTGAAATTCATTCATACAGTCACTACTCCATATCTATTATTTATTGTTTACAAATATTTATTTATTTATTTAATTTATACATTTAAATATAGCACGAGAACAAAGCTGATATTGATAGGGAAAACTTTATATAGCAATGACTCAAATATAACAACATAGAGAAGCAAAATCTTCATCAGAACCAACTCTCTGTTGCACAACACCATCTCTCTAATTCTAATTTTTATGTAAAGAAACAAAGCTTATATAATGCAATTCAACTTCTTCAACTCCTATACCCACGTCCTGCCAATCATCAAAATACCTGCACAAAACAAGTTATTAGAAAATGCCCCCATAAAATGTACATTACAAAGGGAGAAATAAAACATAGGGCTGAGAAAATAATCAAACTACTACTTGATACTTGACTCAAGATCGATCATTATGTCGTGACTCTTAGAAGAACCACACTTCAAAAGCTAAAGCTAGCTTGAAGGGTTGGATCATCGACAGACTCTCACTAAGAGGGGTTGCTCTAATACCACTTGTCATGACCCTTTGGAGAACCACACCCCAAAAGCTAGCTTGAAGGGTTGGAGAGTTCAAAGACCATATAAACCCCACATGGAACGCTTATTCATTCGATATGGGACAAACTCTCACTAAAATCTCATACTCTTAGTGAGAACCAAGAGGATCGAAACATACTCCATTTAGAAACACAAACTCCATTCCGCAATATAAAATGCGCTTTTAAGAAAATATGTGTCTCACCCAACAGCATTTGAGAGCACGATTTCCAGATTTCCTTTTCCATAGAAATTGAAGGGGGGGCTTGTAATATTTCTTGGATGCGTCATCATGATGCTTTACCTTGTCACTTGTAGACGAGAAAACTTTTTTGACTTCCTCAAAAACTTCTTCAATTGGTTTTGCAGCATCAATCTAAATAGAACAAAAATAAAATAAAATTGAAAAAGAATAGTAAATTTATCGAATTCGAAAAAGAAGCTAATGTAGGAGAGAAATTACCTTTCTGACCTTTCCTTTAGATTTGTAATATTCGATAACTGGGAGGCTAGATTCCATATACACCTTGAATCTCTTCCTTATTGTCTCAATGTTATCATCTTCTCTGTTCTTCAAGAATGAAAAGGAAAGTTAAAATAAAGAAACAACTAGATATAGATAGAGCAAATGATACATTATTTTGAATAGAAATGCAATACATAAATAACCTGGTTCCTGTTCAACAAGCGCTTCTCCATTTCCTCCTCTGGACAATCAAAGAAAAGTACAAATTCTGGCTCAATTCCAGTCTGCAGATAAATAAAAGCAAGAGTCGGAGAGAGAAACAGAGCGAGAGGAGGGGAGGGAGGGGGGAGAGAGAGAGAGAGGATGCTTACGACAGACTCAAATGCTGCACGATTCTCCTCATTACGAGGGAAACCATCAATAAGAAACTTATCATTCCCATTTTCCTCTACTGCTCGTTGGAGGAGCTTAATTGTTATCTCTGAAGGAACAATTTTCCCCTCCTTAATCATGTTTTGAATCATTCTCCTAAATACCATAAACCGAAAAGTTGGATATATAATGCACAAGCATTACTAGGAAGCCGACTCAGAAAATTATTCAGAACAAAATCGATTATGCCTTATACACAGCTGAGGGTAAACGGGCCGTCATCAAGAATGAAGCAACTATTTTGTTTCAGAAAGATGCAGTTTCAATTAATTTGTCATTTTGAAGGAACTTAGCCGACATAATAAATACAACAATGTTGAAGCTACAATAAGGTTTTTACCCATTTTCAGAACCAGATTTTATCTCTTCTCTGAGAAGATCACCGGCACTAAGATGAGTATAACCAAAATGTTGGACAATATTTGCACACTGAGTACCTTTACCACTGCCAGGGCCACCTGCTCAATTTTAAAGTGGAACGACAAAAGCTTTAAAAAGAAAAAACAGGGAAACAAGATACTGAAATTAACAAGAAAAGCCAAGAAAAGATACACATTAATTACAGCATCCTCCCCTCTAATTATATATAATTACACACATATATGCTTTTGGTTTCAAAACTACAGAAACCTTCCTTGTAACTTTTTTCCACCTTACTGTTACCCCCTTCTGTTAATTATTTCACATAGTTAAATGATGTTTATAATTCAAATTTTAGTAATCTTTTCAAACTTCTTTCACATGAATGGATGACGTTATCCGAGTTTCTTAACGTTTTTTCCAGTTTTTATTAAATTTCGATGGTCAAACGGGGGAATCTGTAATTTTGAAACAAACAGGGAAGCTTGTGTAATTACACATAGTACGAGGGATGTCAATGTAATTCCCCTACAAACACCAGCTTCAAAGTTTCTGTTAGCTTGAAGACAAAAAGAATAACTTCAACATGAAAAAGCTTAGTAATAAACACTTAATTAGTCGAAAACACTTACCCAGAACAAACACAACTTTGACCTTCTTATCAGTGCGTGAGCTTCCAATTGCTTCCTGCACCAAAGTGTTAATCTATATGTAATGTTGCCCGTTTTAATCAACCAGCTCGAGTTAACTGTTAACTTTAATTTAATCTACATATAAATTAATCTTTCAAGAAATTATTCTGAATCACAGGTTCTTTCTGCTATTGATTAACTATAACTTGCTATTAGATGCAGGTTTTTCAGATGAAGAAAAGAATACCTTGCCTGCAACATCAACAAGAGTCCCCATGGCTGCCTAATCTAATATTTCAGCCGAAGTTTCTGCATGTTTTGCATATAAGAAAATTATATTCTCATGGCAGAGATAATTCTTGGCAACTGTAAGCTTAAAATTTCGGGAAATACTTGGCAATTGAAGAAATAAATTAGAATAATACCCGCAAAATTTAATCCTAAACTAGCAGATCGCCTAAACTAACACTTTGTCCAAACAGAACTGTTGAATATGTGAAAATACCAAGAGGGCTGAAGCTCAGAATTCAGCAAACAAGAATACAGAAAGTGATTAATAAGAACCAAGAACACTTATTTATAAATGGGAAGCTCGATTATTGAGCTTAATTTTCCGAACATCTGGAAATAAAGTAGAAACAAATAAAAATAAAGATCATCAAGATTAGAGTAGTTCGGAGTTCAGACGAAGCAAACGATGAAAATACAGAAAAATAGAATCTGGGACTCACCTATTTTTTGTGAAATTATGCAAAAGAAAGGGAGGGAAACTTGTGGAGACCTGAGAATGGGACGGGGGAAGTGATTATATTGATTGATGATTACTAAGAATCTAATTCCAATTTCGTGGCCATCTATGCTGTTTTCTAGTGGAATTATATTCCTCGTACTAAAACCTCAATTTTTTCAACCTTTGTATGTACACATGAAAATCGAAAATATCTTTTTATCTGTTATTAGTTGATAGCAAGACTCCATTTTGGTGTTCATTTTGACAGCAAGACCCTACTTTGACGCCCATTTTGATGTCAAGACTCTACTTTAGTTTAGGGAGAATTACACTTACACCCCTCAATTTGAGCGTAAATACGTCAACACCCCTTCAACTATTGAAAATTATAAAAAAATCTTCTCATTTTAACAAAAATCTAAAAAAATTTAATAGAAAGTTGCAAAATGACTAAATTACCCATAACATTTTATAGTGTTTTTTATACGTGGAATGAATGGAGTAATTGAATTATTGTCCAGTTAATAAAACGTTAGGATCTACTTGAAAATAAGAAAATGACTAACGGAAGCCAGAAAGACCTAAATGTTAGACGGAGCTATAGTCAAAAGTGTGTCTCTTAGTCGAGGGGTATTAGTATTTTCCTTTAAGTTGGGGAGATGTAAATGTAATTATCCCTCTAATTTATACTGAATGGCATCATATTAAAGTCTTCAATTCTAATTTATGCCTTAATTAAAAGGATCCAAGGGTGTATATGTAATATAACAAATATAAGAAAATGTATAAATAATATTATACGTGTAGCAAATATCACAACTTCTAATTTATATTTCATTATGATGAACAAAAAATTCCTCACAATGAGGTCCGGAATAAGTTTACAACTTACAAGATAATTTGATCTTAAAATATCGTGTTAGAAATCCTATATAATTGCAAAATGGGTAGACTTTGGATGGTGGATGAAGCAATAGTTAGAAACTTGTAAGAAGGTTTTTAAAATTACTAATAGTCGATAAGGTGTTTCGGTAATTAGGGATTCGGGAGTGTGAGTGTAACAACATGTACAAAGTCGCGCTGATATTCCACTAAGTCGCGACGACTCTGAACACGATTCAAGTATAGTACACGACTCTGACGACCTCAGTTTGTACTCTACTAAAATCAGTTCTTCTTTAGAGAAGCTGCGTATAATTGTTGGACGTTCAGAAGAGGACAAGAATTTCGATGGAAGATCGTCGTTCTGTAAATAAGGTTCGCAGGTTCCTCAGCTTATACATGAATCCGAAGGCGGATGTGGCTTCGTCCGTCGCCGACAACCGGTCTCCGGCGGAAATGGGCGTTGGCCTCGAGCACGGGCACAATTCTTCTGATGTCTATGGCATTGTAGGATATGTCACTGTCATCGTTGCCACAGGTTTAGTTTATGCTCTTAATTGTTTTCGTGAACTCTAATTCTTCTGCCATTTGCATTTCGTTAGCTTTTAGAAGTTGGAAATTGTGATGTGTTATGGCAGACATACATTGATAGATAGAATTTTTGGGAATGATCAGTTTTCTAGGGCATAATTGCTTGAGAATTCATCAGTGCTTGTGGAGCCAACATGATATCATTTGAGTAAACTCTCAGAATTGTACACCAGCAAAAATTATTGAACTGCAAGGACCCTAAAGCACAATCAATCTCTTAGTGTCGTTGCGTACGTATGCTTTTCTGAGTTTCTCCATAAATTATTAACATGTGTCAATGATTTACGAATATCAGTAAATGTGATGCATTGCCAATCGAGAGAATATTTAAAGATCAAACACCTTACAAATTCTAAATTCTGGTTGAATAACTCAACCTTTTGGGTGAACTGTTCATAGCTCAATTTCAGGGCAATTTTTGATATTGGATCTGTAGCTTGTTTATTATGATAAACCAACTAAGCTTTAATATTTGCGTTGCCATATTCCCATTGATTATCATTTTCAGCCTAATGGTTTAGCGATAATGGGCTTAGCAAGATGCAAATTCTCTTTGTTTAGAGCTTAAGATCTTAAAGTTGAAGGTACATAAAATGGTATCTAAGAAGTTCCTTTCTCTTTTCTCTTATTGAAACAGTTGTTTTGATCATATGGGCATATGTTCCTGACTATTGGCTCCACTCTATAGGGATCTATTACTACCCAATCAGGTCAGTGAATATGTGCTTCCTTTTAGGTTCTTAGAGCTTTATTCCAATTCCCTTTATATGCATATACTTATTCTGCACTCAAAAGTTACTTTATTGGAGTAACACATTCTCATCTTGTTGAAGAGTAAAGACAAACCAAATGGAGCTAAATGATTTGAGTCCAATTTAGAATTTTGATTACATGTTTCACACTATTAATTCAACGAGTTATGATTTCATTAAAAGAAAAAGAATTGTTTCCGGAAGTTGATTAAGATGCAGATGTGTTGCTGGGAATATAACGGGAACATTAATTGGTGGTTAGTAACCTGAACAGTATGATTTTGGCCATGTTGTCGAGAAAAAGAGCAAAAAGAAAGATTTGTTTCTAGAATTAGGTTTATGCTGTTCTGATGTTACATTCCTATTGGCTTTTTTAGGTATTGGGCACTGGCTGTGCCAAATTATGTAATGGTGACAACTGTAGTGGCAATTGTACTTTATACTGGCCTGGAGTTCTTGGCTACTCCTCCTCCTACATCCTTGAAGTCAATCTTCGGTATGTAATACATTTTTTAGAAATGGCTTTACAAATGGGATTGGCTTATTCTTCTTTTACGCGAAGTTCGTAGATTAGATGATGAAAGCATTGCTTCTGAATGAATGTTTACATAGCATGAAATATTATTATCTTTTGCTTCTCTGGTGATGCAGATGAATGCAGTGAGGAACCAATGAGTGGCATCCCTATATTGAGTGAGGAACCAATGGGTGGCATCCCTATGATAACTGACTACGAGCAGGCGACTGAGCCAATATCTGATGTTGGCACTAAGTTACTAACATGTTAATAATCTGAAGTGATAACCTTAACTATGACTCTACGAGTGCAGCTACGTTGTTATATTTGTCCTTGGCTCGAGAAATTTTATATCATGAGATGATTCTAGAAAAATGTGTTGTATTATAATTATAAGTATATCATGCAACTTACTGTAGTGCTATTCTGCTGGTTGCATCCGCCTCCTCTTGATCCGGAAATAAGCTATGTGAATTCATGAAATAAGCTGTTATTCTAGAAATGATATTAGCTGGATCCGGAAATAAGCTATGTGAATTCATGAAATAAGCTGTAATTCTAGAAATGTTATTAGCTGGAGCCCTAATCGGGTACGCATTGTCAAAATTTCTGTTGCTAATGTAGTTCAATAAGGTTGGCTTTCTATGATAATTTGTCAATTTACATATAGTGGAAATGCAGACATCTTCGCAAATAAATCTATTTCTTACCTGTTTCAACTTTCAACCGATCATTTTATTTTTCTATTTTTAGTTTCCCAACTTTTTTTTTTTGTTTTTTCTGGTGTAAAGTACTGCAGGGGTTCGGTCATGTGTTCTTAGTCAACTTTTTCAGAAAACATATTTTGTAAATTTAGGTAAAATTGGAGGCGTTATGATGGACAAGTAATCAGACTGCTCACTTACAAAGATATGAACATAAATAAGGGAACAAAACCTCACATGAAGCACAAAATATGTAATATAAGAATGAATCCGAGAAGTGAGAACAGTACACACAAATGAATCCCTGCTTTCAACTAAGAAATCAGATATTGGCACTCATGCTATAGTAAACTATATCAACACATACAGAAGATCACAACGTTTCATCTAGCCCACGATACAGAATCAACCTCATCCCTTGCTTTCTTGTAGAGTTCAAGCCTTTTAGCACATTGCTGTCTCCTTTCCATCAATGCTGGGTCTTCATCCAACAATTCCGAAAGTTGCTTACCCTACAATATCACCAAATCGAATCATATAGAAGAAGCACGAGCATTCATGAGGAACAAAGGGTATAGAAAAACAGAGCCAGTACCTCTCTCTTCCCGATTTGGGTGTAGAAGTAATTGAGTAAATTTTGTTTGGCCTCCTTAACTTGACAGTAAACCACTGCCTTGGGGATTGTGTTCCTGAGAGTATCGGATATCATATTAATATAAGACGACACGTTCGAACCTATTCTCCTGAAATGTGTCTCAGCATAACGGTCAATATTTGAGGCAGCTGGGGATTCCCTTTCCCTAGGATTCCCCCCTGGGTTTCCTGCTTTCTCAACTTCCTGTGGAAGCTTCCGGAAGAAATCAACAGTCAAATACGAAGATTCCATATCAACCAATCTGACAACCGTTTTCTTGCTCTCATCACGAAACCTTTCCAATGATTCATGAGCTGCCCCAGCTATAGTTGTTTGGAGAGTTGGAAACCGTTTCAATTCCTGCTCCGTTAGAGATATTAAGAAGCAAGACAAAAATATGGTCTAAACAAGAACCAGAAGCACAACAGAGGTTGATTTAAAGCTACAGTTAGATCATGATGATGATGTCATGATGTCATAAAGTAAATGAAGTGAAGTGAAATGATGATGACATAGATCACCAAAAAAAAATTTATGAAGTCACAGGCTAACCTGACATTCCCCAATTGACTTTCTGACTAGTTCCTTCAGCACAAAGTGAACCTAAATCATGTTTGTTGTTATTAGTCATGGATGTAGAAAGAGATTACATCATATAAAATAAACTGAGAAAAATGAATAGTCGCCTATATAGAGACTACTTACAGCATCCACAGAAGCTTCAGCAGGTCCCCTAAAATAATTTAATGAGCCTTCAATAAGACGTCGATAACCTTGCTCAGGAGCAATCAAGTGAGGTTGATAACCATCAGCTTCTGAAACTATTTTTCTCACATTCTGCACTGAAAGATGTCGATCGAATGGAAGTTTTTTCAATGCAGCTGGCAGCTGATTGTCAAAAACTCCATAAATCCGATCACCTCCAGGTCGGCTGAAATAATTACACAGAAGCTAATTGAAATCTACGACAAGAAGCATGAATTTAAATAAAGCAGATGCAAGTTAAAGCCCAGGCAACGAAGTTCGGCTAAATACCAACAAGTTGTCCAGATATTTCTCTTTTAAATCTACCACATTAGTTTACGGTCTTGAAAAAGGTTTAGCTCTCTAGTTCCTAGAGTTAAGGCTCCATTTGGTTCTAAATAATATCCAAGTTTAGTAGCTAAATTGAAATATGCATCTTAAGAGTGCAACAGGTATATATCCAATGTAAATAACAGGGAGAAGATGCATAAAACAAGCATACCCTCCATCCAGATGCTCCTTGAAGATCTTGTCAAAAGCTCGGCAAAGCTCCAAGATGGTGTACAATTGAGCCTGAAAGACAAACTTTAGTTTCCAACAAGATTGAAATAATTCAAAATAATAACCAATGAGATAGGAAAGAAGCTCACCCCAGCATCGACGGCAATAGGCCTTCCAAGATGGTCCAGCTCAGA
Organism: Verbena officinalis; assembly: GCA_958496215.1. Classification (NCBI taxonomy): domain Eukaryota; kingdom Viridiplantae; phylum Streptophyta; class Magnoliopsida; order Lamiales; family Verbenaceae; genus Verbena; species Verbena officinalis. The sequence goes on from OY292388.1 coordinate 6,489,289, forward strand.
CTCAAGTTCATCAATGCTTTTGTTAATCAATGAAGTGATACTTGGTATTCTTGCCCTAATTACAGACTCCAAGTGCTGAAAGAAAAATATTCTACAATATCAGCTGATATCATATTGCAGAAAGGACATAACTTGCAATTGAGCAACTAATTTTTTTTTACCCTCGAGAGCAGTTTTGCAAGGTATTCAGAACCCATTTTACTGGCCAAGTGTCCATAGTCAGGACTCGTAGAAAAATACTCACGTTCCTTTTGCCTTGCATTCATCATATCAACATTTTTGTTGATATCTGCTTGTGAACGATTCACGATACCTACCCAGGGGTGTTGTAACCGATAAGATCTTCCTTCCAGAACCTGTTGAGAGTAGACGAGAACTATAAATTAGTTTAAAAGCCTCCAATTTTTATATGAAAATTGAAAGATAAAAATGACTGATTAGGGGATGAGGATGAGAGGAAACATGAGACAATTAAGAAGGATGTGGTGGATTGCCATGCTAAGGTAAGATAAAGAGAAAAACATTTGACATAAAAAACCCAACTATACTTGAGAAACCTGCTATTTTAAATTAGGGACAATTTACCAAAAACCACCTGAGATATGCCCCAGTTACAAAAAATGCGCCATCTATTAATTACAACTAACACCCTTGAGACGTATCTGGCACACAAATAGCACATAGCACCAGTGTTGATTGACCCAATTACAATAAATCCCTCTATCTATTAGGGTTGGAAAGAGAGAGAGAGAGAGAGAGAGAGAGAGTACATCCAGAGCATTAGTTCCCTTGTCCATTAGATCAAGTTTCGTCAAAACTCCAAATGTGCGATCACCTGTATGAATTTCAAGAGTAGATATAATGGCTATACCAAGGTTTTGACATATATTTTTCAACATTCAAACTTTCTATCACATGGAAGGTTTCTTACCTGAAGGATCCACTTCCCTTGCAAGTTTAATAGCATCTGATGTTGCAATATCTTGGTTTGCTGGAGATATTGCTAGGATGATGCAATTGGGCTGGCATGTGTAACCAAATTGTCACAAACAAGTGTAAGAAGTCATTAAAAAATTATATTTTCGATAAAATGCAGTGAGGGGGCAAAGGCAGACAAAATTAGATAATATACAACAAAGACTACTATCTTTACCTTCTCAACATATGTCCGAACCATGGTCTCGATGTCTTGAACTATGCTCTCCGGTTGCCCATCTGCAAAGATAAAATGTCTTGCATTGGGTAATGTTCATCTTGATTGAATCAATGATACCAAATTTGAAAGAAGACAAAAGAAGAACTTACCAATAGCAACTTTTGTCAAACCAGGAAGATCAATCAGAGTTAAGTTGACAACTGCCAGGAACAGCTCAAAAGGATCAGCACCAGAAAATACCTTGGGATTAGCAAGACCAAATTATATAACTGGAATTCAACTTTAGAAAGTCATACCATGGGGTGAATAGATACTTAGGTGAATTGGAACAGGAGAAATTTGTTTAGACTTTCCCGTGATTCTATCTGTTTCATCCTGAATTTCCTTGCGAACCAAGGCTGCAATGGAAAATAAGGCAGTGCAAACATTGCTTCAGTGCAACAGGCTATGTACGAATGGATGCAGGATAAGGAAACAAGCAACTGGGTTGAGAGCAACTATCTATCTGAACTTTAAGGTTAACTACCATAAATAAATCTCAGCTACTAAGTTTTCCAACCAAAATTCAACTCCCACGTAAGAGAGGCCTTGGATGAACATAACTATCCATGAAAATCTTAAACGTTTCATCTCCAGATATGAACCCTGATTACAATTTTTGATGATGTGGAAAGTGAAACAACAGAAACTTAACATCAACGATCAGAAAGCCAGAGTTTAAGGTCACAGTACTATCATCATTTTCATAAGCAGAATTATAGCACAGTTCACACATACCAAAATCACTGAATCGTCTCCGAGGCATATGTCCGAATTCAGCATATTCCTGCTGCCCATCTTCTGTTTTTTGCAGTTGCAACACCAATGGCCGCCTTGTAACAATTCCTACAACCATCATACTCAACACATGATCACATTAGCTCATACATATATAAAAAAGTAAGTCACGTTTGAATAATCAAAAATTTCGTAAACAACGAACAAACCTGAGCCTCGAGGAAGAAAATCACGTCCTACAATGCTCTCCAACACTGACGACTTCCCCGAACTCTGTATTACAAGCCACAAAAAGAGTTTCAGAACATACAAATTAATGTCGTTTCACCACTAAATTACAAAAGAAAAATATATTAAAAGAAAAACCATCAAATATTCCCTGCCACTCATTTTACTACTGAGCAATAGCAACTCTTATTAACCCTAAAAAATAAAGCACCCCACAACGTAATCCACGCGGATCTGCTAATTATTCAAAGCAAAATCACCAACAAAGAAGAACCGCTCATTCTCCAAGTCTCTACCTAAAGCAAACTAACATGACAAACAAATTCCTCTTAGAATGATAACAAAAGAAGACGATAACCTGGCCGCCGACGACAGCAACGGAAGGGAGGGCGTCCCAAAGGGACGAAAAGGCCTGGTCTCCGCCGCCGTGATCCCCGAGTGCGGTGCAAGCCCTCTGTATTCTGTTCACCAATCCAATCAAACTCTCCATAGTCGCCATCTTTTCCCTCAAAAATTCAAATTGCGTACAACAACAACAACAGATCTAACAATATACACAGCAATTACAATTCAGCTCCCAAACCTAAAACAAATTCAAGTCAGGAAAGGACAAATAAACTTAGAATTAAAGCAACAGACAGTAGAGGAAGAACTGGTTCGGACTTAAAATGGACGCGGAGTTTTAGAGAGTGCGGAGAGAGAGAGAATCGGAGAAGTTTAAATTGGACTGATGTTTTTTTCAAACGGCAGTAGAAAAGACTTGAAAAATGAAATGTGTATGGGTTAGGGATATCATGCGCCAGGTGCGCAATGCTGGTCAGATTGTGTGACTGGACCTTTGGGTAATTTTTCGGTGTTTTCCTGCGCACTTGAATTATGGTGGGGTTGAGTTGTGACCGTTTCAACAGTGTTGTACCTTTCCTCTTAGATTTTCTTATATTTTTTTGAGGCCAAGTACATTTTTGTCCTTAATATTTCAATTTTATCTCACATTAATCTCTAATATTTTAATAAAAGTAACAAATTAGTCACTAAGGTTTATAATTTATCTTTATCTTAAAAGCACTTACGTATATTAGACGTAACAAATTTGAGTCTAATTTATTTCTTTATATACTTCACAAATTAAAAATAATAATAAATAAATAAAATTCATTCTCGATTTAACAGAACAACTACGCCGTCTATATAAACTCTAATGAACCATCTTCGCTAGCTTTTTTATTTATTATTTTCTTAATTTATGGAACGATTGTGAGATACTTTTCATATCAAACTAGCGTAAGATATTTTTCAGCTAATCCCTCAGCCACAAAAATGATTAGAAAAACTAAACTGAGGTAAATTATAAACTTAGAATTTACTAACTACCATGATACAAAAGTGAAATATTAATAACCAAAGTGAAATTTGGCCTATTTTTGGGATTTAGAAATTATTTAGGGGGTAACGTTTAGAATTTTTGAAATTTGAAAAAGTGGGACGTGGATGAAGTGCACGGTTGGGAGCTGTGGAGTGGCGGTGGTGGTCCCGCTTAACGGTACACAATAATACGACATTCTTTTCCTTATATAAAATTGTGGTGATCTTCCCGTTTCATTTTTCCTTCACGCGTTGCAATAAAATAATTGGAATTTGGAAGGCACAAAGAGAGGTCTGCACAATTATTAAAACTAGTCCATGTGTCTAATTTAGATAATTTAAATTTATAAATATAAATAAAATTTTATTATTTTTTTTAATTATTAAAAGAGGCCCTCACCTCATCCAAAATAGAATTTGATTTATGATAATATTAGTTATTTTCAATATATTTACAAAATTTATAACATGTTAAAAAAGTAATTTCTATAGTTAAAGAAGTATAAAATTTAAACTATTGAGAAATTTAATTAGAAAGAGGGAGGAAGAGGGGAGAGAAAAAAAAAGAGAGGAAAAAGAATGTGGAAAAGTAAAAAAAAAAAGAGAAAAAATTATTTAAATTAATTAATTATTAAATGACAGTCCAAATAAAAAAAATTACCAAAAAACAGTTATTCCTTTTTTTTTTTTTGAAAGGAAACGAAATTTATTTATTAGTAAACAATGTCATCTACAACAAAAGCAGAAATAAGATCAGGGAGCACATCATCCCCATCAACTTACACACCAGATAATCTAGCTAAATTATTAGCATTTCTACGAACTAATGAAAACGAGAAAGATGGAATGTGAGAAAGGGTCTCCTTAATGTCCATAATGATATTACCAAGAGTAGAAAAATCTGTATCATCCTGTTGCACCTCCTTCACAATATTCAAACAATCACTTTCAAAAGAAACTGATGACCACCCTCGACGACGTGCAAATTGGACAGCAGCTAATATAGCAAGGGCTTCAACATGTTCCAGCTTGAAATCACCATGTTTACGCTCACTAGTCCAACCAGCAACCGTCCCCATTGAATCACGAGCGACCACCCCATACCCAAACTTACGCTCTCTCGAAAACACAGCTCCATCAACATTAACTTTAATAACACTATTAGCTGGTTTACTCCAAGAATCAATCCTCACATTTTGTTCCCTAGCTTCAGCAGCTCTGTGTCCAATAAGAGAAGAGTTATGACAATTAGTAGCAAACAATCCCAAATCGAGAGGATCCTTAAATTCTTCTTCAATCCATCTTTTATTGTGATTCCACCAAAGAGCTCATGTAACTGTTGCAAACTAATCACCATCCTCCCTGCCCAAAACTGACAACACTCGACGGACCCAATCCTCAGATGAACCATCCAAACTGAAATAACATGCCATGGCAAATTAGTTAATGCCCAAACCTGTCTAGCTTCTTGACATAAAACAAAGACATGCTTGGCACTTGCATTCTCTTCTCGACACCATGGACAAACCACATTTTCTTTTCTCCAAATTAAGACCAACTGGTAGAGCATCTTTCCAAAGCCTCCAAAGAAAAACTTTAATCTTCGGTGCGATTTTTCAATCCCAAATAAATGACCAGCCACGAGAAATAGATGATTGAGGACAACTGTAACGCCCCAAAATCCGAATTATAATCCGGTATGTCCGAATCCGGTATTTGCGCAAATTATTATTTTATTTGATATTTATTATGAGATTTTAGAATAATTTCGTAAATAAATGAATTTCTATATTTAAATTACGAATTGTCAATGTGCGTTTAATTATATGAATTTTGACTGTACTTATGTATTATTTGGACAACATGAGTTTTCAAACTTATTTTGCGAAATTACGAAAGATTTCGTTTCTCGAATCAAGTCAATTATTTGACTAAGTCTCACATCTCTCCCTCTCACCTCATTCACGCCACTCAACAGCAAAGGAAAAGAAAGAAAAAGAAAGAAAAGAGAAAGAGAAGGAAAGAGGTTCAAACGATCGTCCCGACTTCGTTTCTCGACGGATTTTCGAACCGTTTACGCCTATGAACTCCCCGCGATCTCTTCTACGAGTAAGCCTTAGAAACATTCTAATTGATTAGATTAATATGGGTAGATCGTTTATCAATCATTCATTGAATGATAAATAACTACAAGTGACGGAGATACACGATTTAAATAACGAAAAATCCAATATTTAAAAATAGTATCGAGAATAACTGGAAAAGTGCAAACAAGACCAGATAAAATTTGATCATTATGAACAAATCCAAAATCTTTGTAGACAGAACCAATCATTAGTTCCCAACCGTGGGGAGAATGAAATCCAATACATAAATCGGTTACTAAAAGAATCAAAAAAGCTTTTACTGTATCACTTAAGTTATATAGGAATTCGTCCCTCTCGTTTAATGTCTCCTATGCCTCGTATTTCCCGTTTTTATAAATAGTTGAATAATTTAGGGTTTATGTGATTTCGAGAGAATTTATGGATGGATTTTCATGTTTTTGGATCCTATGTGTAGCTTATCTGTTGTAGATCATTAATATATGTAAATATTAAGGCGTGATTTGCATGTTTAGATGATTAAATGTTGGATTTAGGATTGATTTCGCATAATGGGTTTGCTGTTTTGCGCGTCTGCTCTTTTCTGATATGCATGCGCTTGACACACGGCCTGTGACAAGCCCGTGTGAGGGCACAGGGCCCCCTGCACGCCCGTGCAGGAGGCCGTGCGTGTTGTTGAAGCATGCACGGGCTCTCTACACGGCGTGTAGAGAGGCCGTGCGCACTCCCTTGGGCTGTACGGCCCCCCTGCACGGCCGTGCTTAAGCCCGTGTGGCCCGTTTGAACAGGGGCCTGACCTTCTGTAAGTCAGGTCCAATTTTGGCCTACGGGTCCCTCCGAGGCTCGTCTTTTCCGAATTCTTTCTTCGCTCGTGTATTCGATATATATGAAATAGATATGAATTGCATGTTTTATGAATTTATAGCATGTTCGGATCTATGAATAGTGCATTTTAAGTTTTGGTCAAATTTTCTAACTTTTGCATATGAAGTCCGATTTTTCCGAAATTCGAATACATACTCCTTTACGATATTTAAAGCATGTCCGTAAAGTTTCGTTGCATTTGGACTTGATTTGCATTTTTAAATTTGCGAATTACTCCGTTTTCGTTTGATAATTTGAACCTAAGTGCCTTGTGTGATTGTATAACGTGCCTCAATATGTTCTAATGTTTTCGTATAAGCCGTGCGTCGTCGTTAGTCTTAATTGGTTGTGTCTTGGTATTTTTGCAGACGATACTCCCGTGGAGTAGCGCCGGTTCTTGCTTTTGCTCTTCTTTTTGTATAGCCAACAGGTGAGGCTTTCCGTTTCTGATTCCAGTACTATTATGTATATATATAAATAAGCCTCTCCCGATATAAGCCATGTTTACGTTTTGTTTTCACACCGTTTCTATATATATATACTTAGTAAATATATATGCCTATTATGTTTATTCGATTTATCGAAAATGTTTTGATATGAAAAAGTACTACGTATATTCTTTCAAACGTTTGCGAAAGAGACATGTAAAACCTCTTTTATTTCTAAGGCGAACTTTGGCCTTCGGCCTCGCATATGACATGTCTCGAACGATCTTTTGGCCAACCCGAAATGATTTGAAAAGCGAGTTATGAACTGTATGTATGTATGTTTGGGGCCGGAGTCAGGATGATAGGACGAAGTTGGTAGGCATCGGGTCTACGGTGGAAATCCTATGGTTCCCTCCACCTTTGGGAGCTCGGGGTGAGGCCGGAGTGGCAGCCCTTTGAGTACCTGAGATTGTACGGTATGTTATGCGTAGTTCGGATTTAGCGATCCGTCTACATTGGAGGAATAAGGGTGGTTTCCCGTTTTATGTTTGGAAATTTGGCAGCCCTTTGAGTACCTGAGATTGTACGGTATGTTATGCGTAGTTCGGATTTAGCGATCCGTCTACATTGGAGGAATAAGGGTGGTTTCCCGTTTTATGTTTGGAAATTGGAGTTAAGGGCTCGACTCGCCGAGTCATATGATATGTTATGTTTTATGCTAAATCATCACCCGTTTACGAAAACCTTTCTTTTATGTTGATTTCTTTTAAGTTTAAAAAATGGTGATTTATTTCCGTTTTATAATATACCTTATTAATCCCTCATCACTTAGTCGTTTGACTAACCCTCTCTGTTTCACCCTATATTGGTTTCAGGATACTAGGCGGGATTTGATCGTCGTTGTCGTTAGAGTTGCATTTATTTCGTTCATGTATAACTCTTGTCCGTATGATTTTATTTATGTTTATGATATTAGGATTATATTTATGTAGTAGTCGGGATATTGTATCGAACCCGTTTATTATTTAAGTAATTGAATTTCGTTGGCCTTAGTGGGCTTTAATACTTGTGCAAATATTATGATTTATTGTTTTGTTAAATTTCGCTTCCGCACCTCTGTCGTTTTCTTTCGTTTTTGAAACTCCCGCCTACTCATTGAGTAAATGTGTGCCGTTCGCCGGGTTTCAATTCGGGTCGGATTCCATTTCGGTTCCGGGTCGGGGCTCGGTGCGGGGTGTGCGTTACCCGTTTGGGGCGCCCACTACAGTTGGTATCAAAGCTTCTTTGGTCCAATGGCCTAAGCTCTGAATTGTCGTGTTTTATTTGTTTTGTCAGTCGTTGTGTGCCGGTGTAACTTAGGGAATAGCACTCACCAGTGTTCAAGAACGCTTAGTGTTTGAATTGTGATGGATCTTTGTTGGATGATCAACAATAAAAGATCTTTTACAATCAAAACACTGGGATGGGTTTGGATATAGGTGGATGTGAAACTCAAGGTTGTACTTGCCATGCCTGGTTGTCTGTCGTGTCCGGTTGTGTCTAGGTCGTACGGCTTAGGACTTCTGTGGAATTTGTGCAAATGTGCTAAGTGCTTATGTGAACTCTATCTGAACATTACTTGCCTATGTGTTTACAGCTTTGCATGCTCACTTACCTGTCATGCATAACTGCTAATGGCTTTACAGGATGCCTCAACGTCGTTGTCCATGTAGACAGCCCCCATCACCTCCGTTGGCACCTCAGACCGATACACCGATTCCAGTCGAAATTGCGGAAACGTTAAGACAGTTCATCGCTCATGCCCTTAAAGGAAATGCTGAGCAGGAAGCGTGGGCCTAATTTCTCAGATTCGAACCACCACAGTTTGAAGGTGCCCTAGATGACGCTATTGCCGAGGCATGGATATCAGCTCTGGAAAAGATTTACAGGATTATGGAATACCCGGACCCTCTAAGAGTCGAGTTTGCTATCCATCTGATGATTGACGCCGCACATGATTGGTGGAAATAGATTGAGCAAAGATGGAAACGCGAGCATGTAGTCCCTACTTGGGATCAGTTCTTGACCAAGTTCCGGGCTGAATACGTTCCGTGGATTGTTCGTCAGCAACACGAAAGGGAATTTCTGGCCCTCAAGCAGAACACAGGTGCAGTTGAGACGACCCTATCTGTAGAGTCCGATCTCCGACAGGTGAGACCGACTTCTGCACCTGCCCCCGCAGCCGCCAAGGGTTTCCCGTTTGGTTCGAAGAGGCCATTTGTTCAGTCTGGGTCCTCTTCTGGGAAGAAGCCGTTCAAGGCCCCCGTTCAGCCTACTCCTCCCCGACCTCAGGGATATCCACGACCCATATGTGGATTCTGTAAGGGCCCACACTTAGAGGCCAAATGTTGGAGGAAGAATGTATTTTGCTACGGATGTGGTAGCGCCGATCACAAGTGAATGTATGCCCGAAGAAGAGACTGGTACAGCAGGGAGCAGCTCAGCATCAGGCCTATGCTCGTATTTACGCCTTGGAAGGCGATGCTGAGGATGCCGTGGCAGATCCTACCGACGCAGTGGAAGTGGCTCTACATATTGAGTCTGAACTCAACCTAATGGGACCGAGTCCTATTCTTGCCACTAGAGCGGTGAATACCGAAGATTGTCTCATGCTCGACCATATGGTGAGAGGGGTCAGGTTCAACCCCATTTCGTATATGATGGACCATATGATGTACATCTCCACTCGGTCGAGAGGAGAGATTCGAGTAGGCTCCTATATCACCGCCATATTGGAGTGTGCCCAAGTGGAAGGGCTCGATACTCAGGTTGCCGTTGGAGGTCCGGCCTCGATTAGTTATGGCACTCTAACCCAGATGGCGATTTGCACAAAGGGTTCGAGGCGGAACGATCCGTATGTTCTGGTAGACGGTCTACCCTTATGGGAAGCTGACCAAGATGATGCTCACGAAGAAGGACCCCCGAACCCAGAGGTCCACGAGCAGGCTCAGCACATCTACTCACAGTTGTTGGGACAAGATGCTTCGATACCCGAGTCTTCACACGTCAGAAGAAACACGCAGAACCAGGAGTCGATTGATCTGCAGCAATTTTATTCGGAGTTCTCCGACTACCGTCGTGTGACCGATGAGATATTTGCCCAACAGGAGAGGCAGATCAATGAGGGCTTTGCAGCTCAGCGCGCTCACATGGATAGTCAGTACACAGCATTACAATCAGAGCTTCAGCGATCTATCTTCGAGATGCAGAGGTCACTTTCGAAGCAGCTCGACCAGTATTTCCGTCGTGGCCCCAATGAGCCATGATCTATCTATTCTTATTTTCTTCTTTACCGCTAGCTTTGTTTAGGAATTGATGTAATTCCGTATTTGGTAGGGCTCTGGATTTTATTTGGAATGTTAAGTGCATTAAGTGTTTATTATGAATGATGTTTTATTATGTGATTTAATTGCTTATGAATGTTCGTTTTAATTCGCGTTATTAGAATTCCACAAGATTATGCTCCTCTTAACTAACCCCGAGATCGGAGGAGAATCTGAGGACAGATTCTTTTGAAGATGGGAGTATTGTAACGCCCCGAAAATCAGAATTATAATCCGGTATGTCCGAATCGGGTATTTGCGCAAATTATTATTTTATTTGATATTTATTACGAGATTTTAGAATAATTTCGTAAATGAATGAATTTCTATATTTAAATTACGAATTGTCAATGTGTGTTTAATTATATGAATTTTGACTGTAATTATGTATTATTTGGACAACATGAGTTTTCAAACTTATTTTGCGAAGTTACGAAAACGCCCTTTCGTTTCTCGAATCAAGTCAATTATTTGACTAAGTCTCACATCTCTCCCTCTCACCTCATTCACGCCACTCAACAGCAAAGGAGAAGAAAGAAAGAGAAGGAAGGAGGTTCAAACGATCGTCCCAACTTCGTTCTCGACGGATTTTCGAACCGTTTACGCCTACGAACTCCCCGCGATCTCTTCTACGAGTAAGCCTTTCATGTCCCTCTCGTTTAATGTGACGACCCGATATTTCAAGGTACGTTTCGGCGTGTTAGCCGGAATTTATTTGTGAATAATGTGAATTAATTGCATTTAAGTGTTTATTGGGTGTGATTTTTGTGAGATATTTGAGTTAGAGGTATTTTTGAGTTTCTAGCATCGTATTGTCATCGAGGGCTTGATTAGGGTCGCTTTGACTGTAAAATCAATTAATTTGGACACAGTCGACTTTTAAGCCCGGAATAGCGATTTGTAGTATTCTTGGACTGGCTCGAGTTTGAGCCGGGTGTTCTTTTTCCCCTCTAATTCTCACGTTCATTCTCTCTTCCTCACTTATCAAAATATTCAATTTCTCATCACTTCATTTTCCCTCTTCCAACAACAACAACTCTTAACCTAGCTTCTTTAATCTTCTTCACCTTCGATCCTCTAGCTCTCTAATTCAACACGAAGGATCACCGAAGAACAAGGAACAATTTGATCCGAACAATTCAAGCTCTCAAGCTCTACTTCTCCTCATTTCATAACTTTTTCATATTTAGGTAATTTATGGTTTTTGTTGCTATGATGATTGGTAATGATTCTTATGTTGTTAGAATGACCAAACATGAATATATGAGTGTATGTTGATCATCTTGAAGCATGAGTGGAGCTAGAAAGCTTGAAACTCCATTAATGGCAATTTGAAGCTAAATGGGTTTATTTGTAATATTTAATTCACGACTTCTTTAGCTTGTTTTAATGTTGTTTTCATGATATATGATCATATTAAGCATTTAGGTAGAGTTGTTGGAGGATTGGGGGATGAAAAAAATGAATTTTGAGCCAAAAATCAAAAAAAAATTCTCGCGACTGCTACAGTAACCTGCGTGTTACTGTAGCAAATTTGCTACGGGAATTTGGCCAAAAATGTGGCGATCCGAACTTTAAAAATCCCGTTTTCACCCTAAAACTCGTCCAAAAATCATTATTTCACCACCATAAATCATCTAACACACAAAATTACTTATTTTGAAAGTTTCGTGGTGATTGGACATGTTCGGGTTTTGAATAGTATTTCGGGGGTACTTTTGGTAATTTTTCCAAACGTTTGGAAATGCTACCCCAAGCTTCTATATGGCTTGTATGCCTTCTTTGCTCAATATTATAAGCTTCTAATGTGTCTAAATGTGTTTTATACATTTTCATTATTTAAGCATGTTTGCATATTTAAAGCCGTATGTCGTTAATTGGTTGTTAGTCGAGTCGTGTCTTACCTCGAGGCCCTGTGTGTTACAGGTGGACCCCAAGGGGACAAGGCATAGTCGTCGGCTTCCTTCTCTCTTCTTTTGAACCTTTCAGGTGAGGATTTAAAACGCTTTCAACTGTTGCATTGAACAAATGATTGTGAAAACCCTTAAGTATTTGAATATATTTATCAATATTTGAGCAAGGTTTTCATATCAAACAATATATGTATATTCTGATCAAATGGTTTCAAAACAGAGACAAGTGAACTTATTTGGTTTAAAGCAACTTTTGGTTAAGGAGCCTTGCGCGTATGCCGTGAATTCTCTCGGCAACGTTGACGAGTGTTGTCCTAGCCGTTGCACACTTGTTCTCGAATGACCCCTTTTTGGTCAAACCGCTCCTTTACTCGAAAGAGAAAGGAGAACTAAATATTCAAAGCGAGAAATATTACTTTTAACCCCCCTTGAGGACGCTCTTGGGAGGAACGGGCCCCGGGTTATAGGACCGAGTTAATATCCCGTAGACTAGGTCTAGGGTGAGACCCAATCCTATAATTCATAAATTCAGATTATATGTAGATGTGGCTTTGTGATCCGGTCATTTTCTATTACATAATCGAGGGTATTATCCAAGCTGTTCAGGGAAGAACTAGCCCGAATAATACTAACCGACTACGGTCGTTAAAAATGGTGAAGTCTTGGGTTGCTCCTCGATAAACCAAACGGTGTATTGGAGATTTCAAATATTTTTGAAATGTTTTGGGAGTTATAAGGAGATGACCCGCTCTCGCCGGGAAATAAAAGGTTTTAAAATGTTTTACTACAAAGTCTGATTCACTTAAGCTTTATTGAATCCATATGAGACTATTCGTCATGCTACGAGATCTCTAAGTGACTAAAGCGTGGATTAGACTAGGTTTTACATTATTACATATACCTCCCCTCTTCACTGAGTTCTTTTGACTCACCCTTTCTTTTGGTTCATGCTTCAGCTTTAGATGCTCGACGTTCCAAATGTCGAAGTTGGCAGCAGTGGTCATAGGATTTGATTTCGAGTCTTGTGTCAGTCGTTGTACATTTATGCTATAGATCGATACAACATGACTTGAGTTACATTATGACATTGCAATACTCTCTCTATGATTATGTATTTACATTCTGGAACTGCGAATTGGCGGAGTTATGTTTATTTTGCCCCTGTGAGGGATGTTGATATATATATATGCTTCTGATTTTCGATTAGTTGAGCATTGTTTAAATTCCTTGTATTGATTACTTGTTTAAGCTTCCGCTCATTAATTGTTTATTGCTCTGTGCGTTTTGGGAGAGTCACTGTTGCCAAAGGTCATGGATACCCGTTGTCTGGGGTGGGGTTTCGGGCTTCGGTAATTAACCGTCGCTTGGGGTCTCGTTCCGGTCCGGGGGCTGTGGTGTAGGGGCGTCACAGCTAAAGGTTTTAAATCCTCACCTGAAAGGTTCAAAAGAAGAGAGAAAGAAGCCGACGACTATGCCTTGTCCCCTTGGGGTCCACCTGTAACACACAGGGCCTCGAGGTAAGACACGACTCGACTAACAACCAATTAACGACATACGGCTTTAAATATGCAAACATGCTTAAATAATGAAAATGTATAAAACACATTTAGACACATTAGAAGCTTATAATATTGAGCAAAGAAGGCATACAAGCCATATAGAAGCTTGGGGTAGCATTTCCAAACGTTTGGAAAAATTACCAAAAGTACCCCCGAAATACTATTCAAAACCCGAACATGTCCAATCACCACGAAACTTTCAAAATAAGTAATTTTGTGTGTTAGATGATTTATGGTGGTGAAATAATGATTTTTGGACGAGTTTTAGGGTGAAAACGGGATTTTTAAAGTTCGGATCGCCACATTTTTGGCCAAATTCCCGTAGCAAATTTGCTACAGTAACACGCAGGTTACTGTAGCAGTCGCGAGAATTTTTTTTTGATTTTTGGCTCAAAATTCATTTTTTTCATCCCCCAATCCTCCAACAACTCTACCTAAATGCTTAATATGATCATATATCATGAAAACAACATTAAAACAAGCTAAAGAAGTCGTGAATTAAATATTACAAATAAACCCATTTAGCTTCAAATTGCCATTAATGGAGTTTCAAGCTTTCTAGCTCCACTCATGCTTCAAGATGATCAACATACACTCATATATTCATGTTTGGTCATTCTAACAACATAAGAATCATTACCAATCATCATAGCAACAAAAACCATAAATTACCTAAATATGGAAAAGTTATGAAATGAGGAGAAGTAGAGCTTGAGAGCTTGAATTGTTCGGATCAAATTGTTCCTTGTTCTTCGGTGATCCTTCGTGTTGAATTAGAGAGCTAGAGGATCGAAGGTGAAGAATATTAAAGAAGCTAGGTTAAGAGTTGTTGTTGTTGGAAGAGGGAAAATGAAGTGATGAGAAATTGAATATTTTGATAAGTGAGGAAGAGAGAATGAACGTGAGAATTAGAGGGGAAAAAGAACACCCGGCTCAAACTCGAGCCAGTCCAAGAATACTGCAAATCGCTATTCCGGGCTTAAAAGTCGACTGTGTCCAAATTAATTGATTTTACAGTCAAAGCGACCCTAATCAAGCCCTCGATGACAATACGATGCTAGAAACTCGAAAATACCTCTAACTCAAATATCTCACAAAAATCACACCCAATAAACACTTAAATGCAATTAATTCACATAATTCACAAATAAATTCCGGCTAACGCGCCGAAACGTACCTTGAAATATCGGGTCGTCACATTAAACGAGAGGGACATGAAAGGCTTACTCGTAGAAGAGATCGCGGGGAGTTCGTAGGCGTAAACGGTTCGAAAATCCGTCGAGAACGAAGTCGGGACTATCGTTTGAACCTCCTTCCTTCTCTTTCTTTCTTCTCCTTTGCTGTTGAGTGGCGTGAATGAGGTGAGAGGGAGAGATGTGAGACTTAGTCAAATAATTGACTTGATTCGAGAAACGAAAGGGCGTTTTCGTAACTTCGCAAAATAAGTTTGAAAACTCATGTTGTCCAAATAATACATAATTACAGTCAAAATTCATATAATTAAACACACATTGACAATTCGTAATTTAAATATAGAAATTCATTCATTTACGAAATTATTCTAAAATCTCGTAATAAATATCAAATAAAATAATAATTTGCGCAAATACCCGATTCGGGCATACCGGATTATAATTCTGATTTTCGGGGCGTTACAATACTCCCATCTTCAAAAGAATCTGTCCTCAGATTCTTCTCCGATCTCGGGGTTAGTTAAGAGGAACATAATCTTGTGGAATTCTAATAACGCGAATTAAAACGAACATTCATAAGCAATTACATCACATAATAAAACATCATTCATAATAAACACTTAATGCACTTAACATTCCAAATAAAATCCAGAGTCATACCAAATACGGAATTACATCAATTCCTAAACAAAGCTAGCGGTAAAGAAGAAAATAAGAATAGATAGATCATGGCTCATTGGGGCCACGACGGAAATACTGGTCGAGCTGCTTCGAAAGTGACCTCTGCATCTCGAAGATAGATCGCTGAAGCTCTGACTGTAATGATGTGTACTGACTATCCATGAGAGCGCGCTGAGCTGCAAAGCCCTCATTGATCTGTCTCTCCTGTTGGGCAAATATCTCATCGGTCACACGACGGTAGTCGGAGAACTCCGAATAAAATTGATGCAGATCAATCGACTCCTGGTTCTGCGTGTTTCTTCTAACGTGTGAAGACTCGGGTATCGAAGCATCCTGTCCCAACAACTGTGAGTAGATGTGCTGAGCCTGCTCGTGGACCTCTGGGTTCGGGGGTCCTTCTTCGTGAGCATCATCTTGGTCAGCTTCCCATAAGAGAAGTCGAGAGCACAAACACGTAACATGTCGCCCAATATCTTGATGGTTCTTTCAGACTGACCATCGGTTTGAGGGTGAGCTGCGGTGCTAAACTTCAAGTTCGTTCCCAAACTCTTGTGAATTTCTTGCCAAAGACGTGAAGTAAACTTGGGATCTCGATCAGACACAATGTTCAACGGAACACCATGCAACCTAACGATCTGCTCGATATACAAGGTTGCAAGCTTCTTGACATTAGTCGTCTTCTTGATCGGAATAAAGTGAGCGGACTTCGTCAAGCGATCCACAACTACCCAAATCGTATCATATCCTCTTTGAACTTTCGGTAATCCTGATATGAAGTCCATAGCAACACCTTCCCATTTCCAATCCGGAATCGAAAGTGGCTGTAAGGTTCCACCAGGTTGTTGATGTTCGGCTTTAACCTTCTGGCAAGTCAAACACCTTCGAACACAATCGGCAACCTCTCTCTTCATGTCGTGCCACCAATACTGAGTTTTGAGATCTCTATACATCTTGTTGCCACCAGGATGGTGGCTCTGATACCATTTGTAATAGCCCAAGGTCATGGATACCCGTTGTCTGGGGTGGGGTTTCGGGTTTCGGTAATTAACCGTCGCTTGGGGTCTCGTTCCGGTCCGGGGGCTATGGTGTAGGGGCGTCACAGTTACAATGGTATCAGAGCCAGTGCCAGTAAGGCCGGTGTGCCAGCGAGGACGCTGGGCCCCCAAGGGGGGTGGATTGTGATGTCCCACTTCGGTTTGCTAAGGAGAACGAAGCCCCTTTATAAGTAGGTTGAAACCTTACCTGGTATACGCGTTTTAAAGCCTTGAGGGGGCGCACTGGGCCATCGAGCCTGGTGGCTTTCCAAAGAGGACAATATATGCTTGTCGGGCTGACCTTGGGCTGTTACATTTAATGTCTCCTATGCCTCGTATTTCTCGTTTTTATAAATAGTTGAATAATTTAGGGTTTATATGATTTCGAGAGAATTTATGGATGGATTTTCGTGTTTTTGGATCCTATGTGTAGCTTATCTGTTGTAGATCATTAATATATGTAAATATTAAGGCGTGATTTGCATGTTTAGATGATTAAATGTTGGATTTAGGATTGATTTCGCGTAATGGGTTTGCTGATTTGCGCGTCTGCTCTTTTCTGATATGCATGGGCTTGACACGGCCTGTGGCAAGCCCGTGTGAGGGCACACAGCCCCCTGCACGCCCGTGCAGGAGGCCGTGCGTGTTGTTGAAGCATGCACGGGCTCTCTACACGGCGTGTAGAGAGGCCGTGCGCACTCCCTTGGGCTGCACGGCCGTGCTTGAGCCCGTGTGGCCCGTTTGAACAGGGCCCTAACCTTCTGTAAGTCAGGGCCAATTTTGGCCTACGGGTCCCTCCGAGGCTCGTCTTTTCCGAATTCTTTCTTCGCTCGTGTATTCGATATATATGAAATAGATATGAATTGCATGTTTTATGAATTTATAGCATGTTCGGATCTATGAATAGTGCATTTTAAGTTTTGGTCAAATTTTCTAACTTTTGCATATGAAGTCCGATTTTTCCGAAATTCGAATGCATACTCCTTTATGATATTTAAAGCATGTCCGTAAAGTTTCGTTGCATTTGGACTTGATTTGCATTTTTAAATTTGCGAATTACTTCGTTTTTGTTTGATAATTTGAACCTAAGTGCCTTATGTGATTGTATAACGTGCCTCAATATGTTCTAATGTTTTCGTATAAGCCGTGCGTCGTCGTTAGTCTTAATTGATTATGTCTTGGTATTTTTGCAGACGATACTCCCGTGGAGTAGCGCCGGTTCTTGCTTTTGCTCTTCTTTTTGTATAGCCAACAGGTGAGGCTTTCCGTTTCTGATTCCAGTACTATTATGTATATATATAAATAAGCCTCTCCCGATATAAGTCATGTTTACGTTTTGTTTTCACACCGTTTCTATATATATACTTAGTAAATATTTATGCCTATTATGTTTATTCGATTTATCGAAAATGTTTTGATATGAAAGTACCACGTGTATTCTTTCAAACGTTTGCGAAAGAGACATGTAAAACCTCTTTAATTTCTAAGGCGAACTTTGGCCTTCGGCCTCGCATATGACATGTCTCGAACGGTCTTTTGGCCAACCCGAAATGATTTGAAAAGCGAGTTATGAACTGTATGTATGTATTTTTGGGCCCGGAGTCAGGATGATAGGACGAAGTTGGTAGGCATCGGGTCTACGGCGGAAATCATATGGTTCCCTCCACCTTTGGGAGCTCGGGGTGAGGCCGGAGTGACAGCCCTTTGAGCACCTGAGATTGTACGGTATGTTATGCGTAGTTCGGATTTAGCGATCCGTCTACATTGGAGGAATAAGGGTGATTTCCCGTTTTATATTTGGAAATTGGAGTTAAGGGCTCGACTCGCCGAGTCATATGATATGTTATGTTTTATGCTAAATCACCACCCGTTTACGAAAACCTTTCTTTTATGTTGATTTCTTTTAAGTTTAAAAAATGGTGATTTATTTCCGTTTTATAATATACCTTATTAATCCCTCCTCACTTAGTCGTTTGACTAACCCTCTCTGTTTTACCCCTGTATTGGTTTCAGGATACTAGGCGGGATTTGATTGTCGTTGTCGTTAGAGTTGCATTTATTTCGTTCATGTATAACTCTTGTCCGTATGATTTTATTTATGTTTATGATATTAGGATTATATTTATGTAGTAGTCGGGATATTGTATCGAACCCGTTTATTATTTAAGTAATTGAATTTCGTTGGCCTTAGTGGGCTTTAATACTTGTGCAAATATTATGATTTATTGTTTTGTTAAATTTCGCTTCCGCACCTCTGTCGTTTTCTTTCGTTTTTGAAACTCCCGCCTACTCATTGAGTAAATGTGTGCCGTTCGCCGGGTTTCAATTCGGGTCGGATTCCATTTCGGTTCCGGGTCGGGGCTCGGTGCGGGGCGTGCGTTACCCGTTTGGGGCACTCATAATAAATATAAATAAAATAATAATTTGCGCAAATACCCGATTCGGACATACTGGATTATAATTCGAATTTTTGGGGCGTTACAATACTCTCCTCTTCAAAAGAATCTGTCCTCAGATTCTCCTCCGATCTCGGGGTTAGTTAAGAGGAGCATAATCTTGTGGTATTCTAATAACGCGAATTAAAACGAACATTCATAAGCAATTAAATCACATAATAAAACATCATTCATAATAAACACTTAATGAACTTAACATTCCAAATAAAATCCAGAGTCATACCAAATACGGAATTACATCAATTCCTAAACAAAGCTAGCGGTAAAGAAGAAAATAAGAATAGATAGATCATGGCTCATCGGGGCCACGACGGAAATACTGGTCGAGCTGCTCCGAAAGTGACCTCTGCATCTCGAAGATAGATCGCTGAAGCTCTGACTGTAATGCTATGTACTGACTATCCATGTGAGCGCGCTGAGCTACAAAGCCCTCATTGATCTGCCCCTCCTGCTGGGCAAATCTCTCATCGGTCACACGACGGTAGTCGGAGAACTCCGAATAAAATTGCTGCAGATCAATCGACTCCTGGTTCTGCGTGTTTCTTCTGCCGTGTGAAGACTCGGGTATCGAAACATCCTGTCCTAACAACTGTGAGTAGATGTGCTGAGCCTGCTCGTGGACCTCTAGCTTCGGGGGTCCTTCTTCGTGAGCATCATCTTGGTCAGCTTCCCATAAGGGTAAACCGTCTACCAGAACGTCGGGTCGTTCCGCCTCGGACCCTTTGTGCAAATCGCCATCTGGGCTAGAGTGCCATAACTAATCGAGGCCGGACCTCCAACGGCAACCTGAGTATCGAGCCCTTCCACTTGGGCACACTCCGATATAGCGGTGATATAAGAGCCTACTCGAATCTCTCCTCTCGACCGAGTGGAGATGTACATCATATGGTCCATCATATACGAAATGGGGTTGAACCTGACCCCTCTCACCATATGGTCGAGCATGAGACAATCTTCGGTATTCACCACTCCCGTACTGTCTCCTCTAGCTAGAACCGATCGAGAAACGGCTCTATGCACAATTCTTAGCTGAGTGGTGATAAGCGTTGTGGCTTTGGATACGCCGGAGTTGAACATTTCAGTGGAGGTGGAGATACGTCTCCAAGCCTCGGCCTGATTCCATCCATCGGCACGTCTTCTAGGTGCCGTGACATCCAACTGAAAGTACTCTGACATCTGCCGGTATAAAAGCGTGTAATCTTGGTTGAATGCTCGAAAGTGGATTCCGATTGGCATCTCGAGGTCGTCTGGAAATGTGAGCCGGCGGTAGGATGGCATTTGGATGCTCCAGAAATTAGTCCATCATATGTTGTCGATATATCGAGATATGCCTTCGCCTAGGCCCAACTGATACATGGCTTCCATATCGAGGAATTGTGTGGCCCTAACCGGTCGTTCCATTAACCGATTAAAGACATTTTGGTCGTCCACGTTTCCCAAATTTACTTGATAACCTTCCGGTGCCGCTACGTCGGGTAACTCCCTTGCCCGACGCTCGCTACGAGTCTCGCGGTCGCCTTCCATAATAGAGCTTGAGTTGGTTTGAGTTGAAGGAAAATAAGTTGCAAATTCCACTTGAGACTTTCACCAAACACTTGGCGTGCTCTACTTCGGGCGAAGATAATGTGAGATCGGTACAACGGATCGAGCCTAAAATTCCAACAATTCAAAGAACTTGCTGCAGACAATGCACCTTCAAAATCTCACGAAGATCCATCGGCTGGATCGAGAAATATACGAACTCAAAGTTGGGTGGAAATTGGGGGAGAAAACAAGGGGGAATTTTTTGCAAGAGGGAGGAAAAATAGGGGTTGTGCGCGAATCAGGAATTACTGATCATTTTAAAAGCTGGAAGAGGTGCGCACGGCCTCTCGTCACGGCGTGTGACGAGGCCGTGTAGAAAAGACACGCACGGGGTGTCGTCACTGCGTGTGACGACCCCGTGTGGAAGAAACATGCACGGGCTCTCGTCACGGCGTGTGATGAGCCCGTGTGGATGGATGCGCACGGTCTCTCGCACAGGGTGCGACAAGACCGTGTGGATAGGTGCACGGGGTCTCGTCACGGCATGTGGCGAGACCGTGCAAGGCATGCAGGGGCAGTTCATGTGTTTTAAACCACACAAACTTCACAAAATTCATACAAGGAATATATTTCACCAAAATCATATAAATTCACATATATAATATTTTCACATATCATCAATTACGTCTAACGCACATAATTTTAAAACTTCAACATAAGATGAAATTAAATGAATTTTGGATGAATGTCATGACAATGCAATATACCTGGATCGTTCACACAAAAATCAAGCTCTGTCTTCTCGACTCGTTTCGACTTTTTCTTCCTCGTGCAATTTGTGCGGAGATGGAAGGGACTTCCACATGAGAAGCAACGTCCATACTTCTTTCGACATTCTGACTCTTGATGGTCTCTTTGGCAAAAGCTACATACTGGCGCTCCCTGCGGTTGGGGAGGTGCATTCTGCTTCGATGAAGATACCGGGAAGGTCTTCTTTCCGGAAGAGGGCCCTAAATGTGTAAATGGCCTCTTGGAACTCGTTGGATGGTGCTGAGCGGTGGTAGTGGCAAGAATAGGACTCGGTCCCATTAGGTTGAGTTCAGACTCAATATGTAGAGCCACTTCCACTGCGTCGGTAGGATCTGCCACGGCATCCTCAGCATCGCCTTCCAAGGCGTAAATACGAGCATAGGCCTGAGGCTGAGCTACTCCCTGCTGTACCAGTCTCTTCTTCGGGCATACATTCACTCTGTGATCGGCGCTACCACATCCGTAGCAAAATTCATTCTTCCTCCAACATTTGGCCTCTAAGTGCGGGCCCTTACAGAATCCACATATGGGTCGTGGATATCCCTGAGATCGGGGAGGAGTAGGCTGAACGGGGGCCTTGAACGGCTTCTTCCCAGAAGAGAACCCAGACTGAGCAAATGGCCTCTTCGAACCAAACGGGAAACCCTTGGCGGCTACGGGGGCAGGTGCAGAAGTCGGTCTCACCTGTCCGAGATCGGGCTCTAGAGATAGGGCCGTCTCAACTGCGTCTGTGTTCTGCTTGAGGGCCAGAAATTCCCTTTCGTGTTGCTGACGAACAATCCACGGAATGTATTCAGCCCGGAACTCGGTCAAGAACTGATCCCAAGTCGGGACTACATGCTCGCGTTTCCATCTTTGCTCAATCTGTTTCCACCAATCATGTGCGGCTCCAATCATCAGATAGATAGCAAACTCGACTCTCAGAGGGTCCGGATATTCCATAATCTTGTAAATCTTTTCCAGAGCTGATATCCATGCCTCGGCAATAGCGTCATCCAGGGCACCTTCAAACTGTGGTGGTTCGAATCTGAGAAATTGGGCTCACGCTTCCTGCTCAGCATTTCCTTTAAGGGCATGAGCGATGAACTGTCTTAACGTTTCCGCAATTTTGACTGGAATCGGTGTATCGGTCTGAGGTGCCAACGGAGGTGATGGGGGCTGTCTACATGGACAACGACGTGGAGGCATCCTGTAAAGCCATTAGTAGTTATGCATGACAAGTAAGTGAGCATGCAAAGCTGTAAACATATAGGCAAGTAATGTTCAGATAGAGTTCACATAAACACTTAGCACATTTGCACAAATTCCACAGAAGTCCTAAGTCGTACGACCTAAACACAACCGGACACGACAGACAACCAGGCATGGCAAGTACAACCTTGAGTTTCACATCCACCTATATCCAAGCCCATCCTAGTGTTTTGATTGTAAAAGATCTTTTGTTGTTGATCATCCAACAAAGATCCGTCACAATTCAAACACTAAGCGTTCTTGAACACTGGTGAGTGCAATTCCCTAAGTTACACCGGCACACAACGACTGACAAAACAAATAAAACACGACAATTCAGAGCTTAGGACATTGGACCAAAGAAACTCTGATACCAACTGTCGCGGCCCCCTGGGCGCGGAGAGGAGAACCCTCACGGCGGCGCCCGTTGGACGCGCGAGCATAACCTCCGATCACCACCGAGCACAACCCTAAAGGTTGGCCGGAAACACTTGCCAAAAGGTGGTACCACAAGGTGGTTGTTACTTGGTGATTTTTGGTTATAAACCTTTCAAATTACATATCATATTACGATGTGGGATCAAATATGGACACACACGGCCTTGCAACACCCCGTGGGGGGAGGCCGTGCGTGTCTCTTCCACACGGGCTGCTGCACGGCGTGTCGCAACCCCGTGTGGACTCCCTGAACATATTTCTTGCGGAAATTCGGGGTGCTACAACAACTACGTACAACATCTGATTCATGAGTAGCCAAATGATAAGCACTTTTGACCGAGAAGCGCCCATTTTTGTAAAATGCCATACAAGTCTATCCGGATTAAGATAACTGGAATTCTCAAGATACACTTAACATCCACCTCTAAAAAGATCTCGCGAACCAAATTTTCATTCCAAAACCCATCAGCAGAAATAAGTGTGTCCACCGTATCATTATACCCATACCCAACAGCAGGGACCAGCGTAACCGGGCGAAAGGATCTTGGCCGAGGCAACCATTTATCCTTCCAAATACTGATATGACCCCCACTCCCAACCCTCCATCTAGTGCCAGTATCTAATAATTGTTTTGCTGACCAAATACTTCTCCATGTAAGGGAAGGACTATTACCAACAGTAGCATCAAGGAATGAACAATTGGGAAAATAACGAGCTTTAAGAAGACGACTAAGCAAACAACGAGGTTCCGTTATAAGACGCCAACCTTGTTTAGCAAGTAGAGCAAGATTAAACGCCTTAAGATCACGAAATCCAAGTCCTCCTTCTGATTTAGGTAAACACAATTTTTTCCATGAAACCCAATGAATCTTATTATCCCTACTCCCACTCCACCAAAAAGAACCAACCATTGACTCAATTTCATAAACAAGATAATCCGGTAATTTGAAAAAAAAGGGACAAACATGTCACGTTCTGAAGGTTATATAATCAACTAGCAAGTCAAATAAGCACCTGGACAATCACATGAGGCCAACGAGTGAATACTGCTTCCATAAATTCGTCAATAACTTCAACATACTCGTCCCCATCAAGACGACGCTCTTGCAATCCAAGATCTGCAAGAAAATTGCAATAAGGTCATTTTATGGAATTTTAAGAATAGATGACGAAGAATAGGACATACCTACCAGTAACAACAGAAGAGATTTGATTTAAATGTGAACCAATAATTATTGAAGAAAAGACATGATATCATTATGCTCTTCAACTCAACTTCATAGAATCTATGTATTAATCTAATAACAGGTTGAATAAGATATAGAATCAATTGAGAAACATTCATAGTTAATCTGATAAACAGAAAATACATAGTCATCAGCATAAGTACACCATACAACTGCATCAACACAAATTTGAGAACAAAGACATCCGCAGGAAGCGTCTTCTATGTTGATCAAACAATTGTTGCAGAAGGGTTGTAGGAAGCATTATGAAACTTCAGTTTCTATCTAGCCTAAAAATTTCTCACACAACACCAAAAATCAATGCCTAACTTGATCATCCCTGTAACTCTCATAAACCATCTGTGCACTCAACAGATCCACCAGGGCAGATCCCACAGATTTAAACACAGTAATCTCATCCAAACTCTGCCTCCCAACTTTCTCCCCCTTTGTCAATTCCACCAAATCCGCCACAATTTCATCCTTCCTCATAACCCCTCGCTCAAACGCACCCACCAATTCTCCAGCTTCCACCGCCGCCGCATCGTTATCAACGAACACTCTGCCCTTCCTCACCGCCTCGTCGTCGCACTCCCTCATCGCCGGCGTAAATGCTCCCACAAGATCCAGATGTGCCCCCGCCTTCAAATCCGAACCCTTAACGAGTGGGATATGTGAATTGGTTGCGCAGCTGATAATGTCGCCCACTCTCACCGCCTCATCCAAACACCCGTTACTCTCGACTGAGACGCCTTCGAATGCGCCGTCCTTTTTCAATTGATCGGCTAAGATTTTTGCCTTTTCGAGAGTCCTGTTCCAGATGAGGACCCTGTTGATTTTGGGTCTGACTGTTAAATGAGCCTTGATCAGGTGTGGGGCTAATGAACCGGCCCCAATCATGACGAGGGTTTCGGAATCTTCTCTCGATAGGTAGGAAGAAGCTAAAGCGGAGATGCAGGATGTGCGGTAGAGAGTGAGGTCGGTGGCGTCCATGGAGGCCAAGGGCTGGCCGGTGAGGGAGTTGAATAACACGTAAATTGCGTGCACTCCGGGTAAGTTTAGAGTGGAGTTGTTGGAATAGTGGGTGACTAGCTTGGTGCCGATGTAAGGGAGGAGTGGGGAGGTGGACCAAGAGGGCATGAGAAGGAAAGAGGATTGAGGGCTTGTTTGGTGGGCATGGCGGAGAGGGGATTCTACGGCGGCGGAGAAGCGTGGGAGCGCGGATTGGAGGTGGTTGATGAGTGATTTGTGGGTGATAAGGGAGTGGAGAGTGGCGGTGGAGATGAAGATCGGTGGTGGTGCCGCGGCGGATGAGGAGGGATTGACTTGATCTTGTTTGGTGGACGCCATGAATGGGAAATCTGGAGAAATAGAACAGAAGCTGAAAGGAAAATGTGAGGCTACTAAAATTAAAAGGGCTAAAGCCAGGCCCAGAATTGTACTAACGAAATCTAAGCCAAATTTAACAACTTTTTGGGCCCTTAAAAATAGTTTAACTTTGGGGAAAATTCTATTTTTGGTCCATTTATTTAGTTTTCTATTCATTTTTGGCACCAACATTCACCACGCACAGGAGTATAAATGTAAGATTTCAAGATTTTATGGTGTTTTTCATAAATGCTGTAAATAGGAGATTTTGGGTAATTCGCCGATTAAAAAGGACATTGGAAGAGGGAGATTAGAGAAAAAAGAACAAATTAAAAGATTCTATGTATATTACAGAGCATAATTAAAGTTCAGTTGGTCTAGTTAACACACTAGATCCAATAAACGGACTCGAACTCAAACTTGAGCATGGAGCAACTCAGTTGGAAGTATTGTCCCCAATTTGGTCTCTCTATAGTACCCTAGTCCGTAAAAAAACCCGGTGGGAAATCAAAAAAATAAATAAAATACAAGCATGAATAACCATCAATCCTTCATTTTGTTTTAAACTTTTGAACTGATAAGATATTATAAAACTAATTTTAAAGACAATTAAGTAAATTTATGATATTATTAGAATTAATAAGTCGCAAGAGAACTTGAGAGGAAAATAGAACAAGAACATCGATTATAAGATGCAGCCCACTTAAAAAAAAAAAAGCATTTACTGATCAGATCAACTCGACTAAAATCAAATGTTATTTTGGGTATACGATGTGATATTCCTATTATTCGAAGTAAACATACAGAAATCTCAGAAATTTTACAAAATTAACAATTTGAAATATCAATTTATGAGAAAGTCTTGTAGTGATAAATATTGGCCAAAACAAAGGCAGATTTATAGATACAGTGTGTGGAACTATTTAGTAGTCTATGGGTTGAAAAAATAGTCCACCCCATTACAAAAGGGATGTTCAGAGTTCAATCCTTCCTGTAAACCAATTTTGGATAATCAGGATTCCACATGTTGTTCACTATATAGGCCCTGATTTCATCCTGTAAAAAAGTAATACAAAATTGTTAGTTGCTTTGGTGTTGAGTATTACAGGACAGAATTAGAATTATTCAAAAGTGGGGGGAATATTAATCATTTTAACAAAATGGGTATAGTTTTTTACAATTTGAGGACGACGGAATAATCAATTTTTCTGAATACTATATACAAATTGAAGAAAAAGCTTGAAAATAGATAATCATGGCGCATCTTACTAGTTTTCGGTCAAAACTTTCGGGCAAGTTTGGACAAGTACAAACCATTTCCTGGAATTATTTAAAAAATCACAAAAACCACCCCACATCAGGGAGTGGTTTGTGTAATTTTTTCAAAACTCCCAGGGGGTGGTTTGTGTAATTTAAAATAGTTTGTTTGTGACTTGATAAAACTTATGCATACCAGCAATAATATTGCAATCTCGGACGGGTATGGATCATGGTTCGCTGTCGCGGTCGCGGAGTGCGGAACGGAGGTCACCGTTCCAGTTCCATTGCAATGTCGCGGAACGGTCGCGGTAAAATCGCGGCTAAGTGAGAAAACGTTTAGTTTTGTTTTTTTAAAATACCAAAACTTATACATTTATCAATTAATAGTTATGGAGTTAATATTTAGTATAAATTTGATAAACTTAAACTTATATAATTGATTTTACAAATTAAAGTTTTGTCACGATACTAACGATAAATATAGTTTACAAATAATATCCTATGATTTTTAAAACAGGCTCACTACACTCTATTTAGAATTTCTTGTAATTTAACAAAAATTTGACATATAATAATTCTTCTCTTTTTTTTTCTTCTAAATATTTTTGTTTTATATATAATTGTATGAAAGAAAACGCACGTTACGCACCTCACTTCATAAATTTGGATTTGCTCCTCCCCGCCTCTCTATCCCACCCATTTCTCCTTCATTTTCCACAACTGTACACATTGCAAACTCTCACATATTGCAAACTCTCACACGTTCATTTGCTAAGAAATACAGAAAAAAGAAGGAAAATTTTGAATTTTTTGCCGTTTCGTTGCCGCGATCTCGGCCAATTCTCGCCGGAGCACCCGCTATGGGTACATAGCCGTTCCACTCCGGACCAGTGGACCAGTGCATGCCGTTCCCGTTCCGCGACGGCCGCAATCGCGCCGCGATAGCGAACCATGGTATGGATGCAATTAACCCATGTATGATTTATATGCATTTTCCCAGAGAGAGAGAATTTGAGTATGTAATATTACCAGATTAAGTTTCTGCAATTCTCGGGCATCCATCTCACGGTATCCTTCTGCCAGATCCTCTTCTATGGCTTCTTGAATGACTGCTGCAGCTACTTCCTTTGTTATGTCACGTATTCTGCTTGCATGTTTCAATAATTAGGAATACATATAATTTTTTTGGATGATAAATGGCCAGGGTTAATATTGACTAAGGAAGAAAAGTTAAAAATATTTTTTCCTTTCATACCTGGATATTGAAGGATAAATAATTCCTTGATGTACCTCTTCATCAGTCATATATGCAGCTAGGCTGTGGTTACAGAAAATGTTAGTGAAAACTGAAAACCCGAGTCAAGAATATTGTATTTTGTTTTTACTTTTCTTTAAAAATCCCATGTCTTAACTCTTAAGAGCCTCGAAATCCAATTACAGTATTTCTGTAGTTCAAAAGTTCAGTTCTACTAAGTACCATTCAGCTGCTGCTTGTAGCATTCCATCTGAGACGATCTTAGATCCAGATAGAAGTGTTCCAAGTCCAATTCTGCATTTGTGGGAAAAATCATTAGAGTGAAAAGGAGAAATACTTGTCAGATATTTGTATCATGGTAGAAAAAATTTCAGTATCTAACCCGGGGAAAAGGAACATGTTATTTGCTTGGTTGCAGTGGCCAATATGACCGTTTCCTGTTCATTTTTTGGTTGCAGTTAGAAAAATATATAAAATATTTAAGAGGGAGCAGTTTAATGATCTTGTAACAAATCCAGCTAAATTGATATGTTCTGCCTGCAGGAACATCTGAATAAAACCTCTCTATATATTAAGCAAATATGCTGCAAGAGGTCATATGAGAACCCAAGGACTAGGAAATGCAGAATAAGGTTTCAAGACATCGGCGATTCGGCTGTACAAAGATAATGCAGGTTTTAATTGCATCTAATGACAGAGAATCGACGCAAAAGGTACAAAACTTACCAAGATCGACATTGTTAAATGGGCTTCCACTGCCAAATATGATGTGGTCACCAACTATGGAAAAGGCTTCCTCCGGAGTGCACTCAGCTGACAAAGTCCCAGAGAAGTTTTCTCAATGAACAAGAGAGAGAAATTCTCAGATAAGATATATAACCAACATATGAACAGTACCATTTTTTGTAGGGTTTGACATTGCAAAAATTGCTGGTCTAGTAGAAGTTGAATCTTTAAGAGCCTCTAATACCTGGAAATTGAAAAGCAATTTGATTCCACATAACTTTTTAATGTTGAATATGACAACTGAGAAAAGGCGAAAAAAGGAAGAAGAGGGAATAAGCTACAAAACATGCATGCAGATTGAAATGTGGTCAGATATGAAAACAGAAGAAAATAAATTCCATACCTCTTTGGAAAACAAACCTCCTACAGCAGATAACCCGAGAAGCACATCTGGCTTTACTTGCCTCACCTGATTAGATATGAACCAAATTATTGCTTTTCGAAACAAGATTGTTTAAAAGATTCTACAGAAAAGAAATAACTAGTTCTGCTTACTTGTTTCAATCTAATATTTGTAAAATTTGACACAAAGTTCACAGATTTTTATTTACGACACTGAATACCAGGAGGAATTGTCTAACTTGCTGTTCTAATCACAGAAAAGGGTTGTAGGAAAGCATTATGAAACTTCAGTTTCTATCTAGCCTAAAAATAAAGAAAATGCAGAGAGGCTAAAAATTGTGAATGAAAGATGCCCCTTTTAACTTAAAAGACATAAGTAGCTTCATAATAATCAAGGAGCTCAATGACATTCAAAATTTCAACCAATTAGAAATTCCATGCTCGCTATTAACTCTTTTTTATTATTTAGTTTCAAACCTCGGTCATATTTACCCAAAAAGCAGCTTCTACAAAATATTTATTCCACATTTTTCAGGTTTTTATGTACGCATTTTTACTACATGAGTTCAATAATCCTTTTGGATTCAAAATAAAGTTTCCAAAATTAAAAAATCCGAGTGATTAATATACTGACCACTTCTGCCAGCGTTGCCCCTTCTTTCAGCCTCTGGCGTTCACTTTCTTTTACTGTCCTAGCAAATGGGCGAGCATCTGGATCAATCTTTTCACGTTCCTCAGTTATAAGTCCCTGAATCACATTCGTAATATAGTTTTAGTACTTGAAGCTGTTTGAAGAAATGTTCTTGAATGGCCAAGAATGGACCCAACAACAATCTGCTAGATATTCCCGGATTAACTGGTGATCAGGAATGGATTATTTTCCCTCATTTCACTTATCAAATAAATTAGAAACCAACATCAAGCTAAGAATTAACAGATATACTAGTAGATCACTCACATTCGCATCAACAACCCAGAATTGACTCCTAGCACTTTCATAAGCAATTTCAGTGTCTCCAAGCATTCTCGCCATTGTTTTTCTTGCCGCATTCAGTACACCAATTCCAGCACTGCAGTCGAAGTATTACTGACTTGTATGTTGAATAAACAGAGGAAGTAACTATATAGATAAACTGTACCTTCCAGCACCAGCTACTACAATCCTCATCTTTGGAAAGTCAATCATTGGTCTTCCCTGTGCTCTAACTGCCCCTAAAAGACCAGCAAGTGCAACGCCAGCTGTTCCCTGGTGGATATATTGGCATGGAATTACACACCCAAGAATAAGAACAAATCTAGATGAAAAATGAGCTGCCTCAAGTATCGGACGTATTTACAGAAGCATGATACTTTCTATTGTGTGGAATACCTATGCCTGTCGCTATTTTAGAAAATTTAATAATGGAAACCCATATAGGTAAAAGTATCATTCCGATAAATAACAAATTAAATCTGAATCTACATCTATTACACACGAGATATGTCTCTGATCTACTCTGCAAAGTTCAGAAGATAAATATTGTCCCCCTGGTGTTGCTTAGTTAATGTGCACTGTCTTTCACCATTTATTAATCTCTTTCGAGGAGTACATTACTGAACCACACCCCTCCTCGGAACCTCAATATTTTCAAGTCTCATTGCCACAAGTAATATAGGAAAAGCAATTATCCCGAATATGACCAATATCTAAAAGCCTGTGACAAAATAAAGCTATGTCTAACCAACACCAGGAGAATTGGTTAATAGTTGTTGATCTCTTTCAAGGAGAAAATTACTGAACGACACCCCTCCTCGGAACCTCAAAATTTTCAAGTCTCATTGCCACAAGTCATATAGGAAAGCAATTATCCCAAACATGACCCAATATCTAAAAGCGTGTGATAAATAAAGCTATGTGTAACCAACACCAGGAGAATTTGTTAATAGTTATTGATCTAACATAGCATCCAAGAACAATGCCAAATTGACCCATGAATATTATGAATGCACATAATGTGGTCAACTTCTACATGCAAAACAAATCACCTGCTGACCTGCAGATGTATTATTTACCTGGACATCATCATTGAACATTCTGTATTCGTTCCTATAACGCTGCAAAAGCTTGAAAGCCCACTTACTTTGAAAATCTTCAAACTGCATATATCATATGTTCATTAGTTACTTAGGGAAAACGAACTTTCTTTGAGATACAAATTAGCAGACAAACATGTTACATAAAATGAACTTTTTTTAGTTAAATAAGGGACTAACATGTCACGTTCTAAAGGTTATATAATCAACTAGAAAGTCAAATAAGCACCTGGACTATCACATGAGGCCAACGAGTGAATACTGCTTCCATAAATTCGTCAATAACTTCAACATACTCGTCCCCATCAAGACGATGCTCTTGCAATCCCAGATCTGCAAGAAAATTTGCAATAAGGTCATTTTATGAAATTTTAAGAATAGGGGACAAAGAATAGGGCATACCTACCACTAACAACAGAATAGATTTGATTTAAATGTGAACCAATAGTTATTGAAGAAAAGGCATGTTATCATTATGCTCTTCAACTCAACTTCATAGAATCTAAGTATGAATCTAATAACAGGTAGAATAAGATACAGAATCAATTGAGAAACATTCATAGTTAATCTGATAAACAGAAAATACATAGTCATCAGCATAAGTACACCATACAACTGCATCAACACAAATTTGAGAACAAAGACATCCGCAGGAAGCGTCTTCTATGTTGATCAAACAATTGTTGAAGAAGGTCAAGGCATTGAAAGAAAATAAATTTTGGATAATGTTAAAACAGAAAAAAAATATAGATATTTAGAAACATAATGGTTTCATGCTGCAATATCAAGATGATTGCAAGCACGACACTCACACAGGGGGTCTTTTAGAAGCTTCTCGTTATTGGTTCCGACATCAATCATCACAGGTAGCACCTGAGAAGTAGATAAAATGTGAACAAGAATTATCAGGCCATGGATTAGAAACAAGAACCATAAAACTACTAGGGTTTCTGTTAAATTATGAATCTGTGCATATCCAAATCACAATCAAATGAGAGGGAATGTACAAGTTATTAGATGCATAGTATAAAGTGAAAAATTCAGTGACCAACTAACAATCAGAAGAAAAAAGGCAGGAAACTATAAACATATTCCACAGTGCAACGTTTCCTCATTTCCAGCACTTCCATCTTTCAATGATTTGGTTTTTGGAAAATTCAAGGTTCTAGGATAATTAATGGATCCTCAAAAAACATATAAATTATATAGGTTCAAAAAGATATTTTCTGATTCCCGCACATCAGTCCTTGGCTTTTCCTTGAGTTACTTATAAACTATTGGCGAAATTGCAGTACGCCAAGGTTCAATTCATGTCATACAAAACTCATGCAATTTTAGAAGTAAAAGGGAACAGGATAGTACTCTCTGTGGATTTATCCCTGCAGCAGCAACATAAAGATCTAACTTCCCAATTGCAATTCCAATTCCCTGAACTCCAAGATCTCCAAGACCCAATATTCTGCTTCCATCAGTTACAACAATCATGTCAACCTACATGGGAAAGAAAGTAACTAAAAGCATTAAAATCATGGAGGAGACAATTTGAAATTAGTATTTCAACAGAAACACTAGATCTACTTCTTGTTGGCACAATTTTAAATCAAATCATTGGATAGTACACAACATGAAGCTTATGTACTAATATGTTGCAAATGCATGACTCAGAATCAACAATCTAATGCAAACCTATATAAAATATTAATCTGCTATAAACTAGGATAGCTTTATCTGATGTTGTTGCTTATATAGTGAGAAAGGACATCATCGGAAAGGCTAACTTAAAAACTTAGCCATCCAGCATCAACTATTGAAACCAAGATATCACTCATTCTCATCACGTTATCAAACATTTTACAATGCTGAGATGATGGAACAATTATCAGTTGGAACAACAGAAGGCAGCAAAAACTGATGCAACACCAAAAAGAAACATCACCAAAGTGTAGAACTTCAGATGCAAGACAAACCTGCTCTGCTGGCCAATTATAAACCATTGACATCATTTCTCCACGATCTTCTGCACTAAAGTACATCCCCCTAGGTCTCCTAAACAAACCACTGTACTTCTGGCATACTTGACCAACTGTAGGTGTGTAGACTATTGGTGCATATTCCTCAATATTGTCAATAAGAACCTGTTCAAATCATATCAAAGAGAGACAGAGAGAAGTCGTAAAAGTGCTTCTGAGACAATGAATTACCAATGCGTTTACAGTTTATCTTAAGGTTCCAGCAAAAGTTCACAGCAGTGCTGGCTTATGCATAGTAGTGCCATTGTAATATTAAAAGTGATCTAGTGGCAAGTACCTCAGTAGATCAATGTATGATGCATCACAATACAGTAGGAGGGCAAAAAACAGACTCGTCACTGACCTTATAATACATCGTCTCATTTCTATCGTGCAAGCGATTTAGAATGCGCCATTTAGCCAAACTGTTTGAGTCAGATGGTCCATCTCTAGCACTTAACTCAAGCCTCTTCAAGTCAGCCACTAGCATTTTTAATAAGACAACACAGAATATAATATTATTAACAAGAAACTTAAACCTAGAAGTATAATTATAAACTCGAAGAATCAAAGCATAAACCTCTGCACTCAAAGCCCTTTTTTTGTACTTAAATTGGACTAAGTGATACGGCTTTTAAAATGTTCCATCCACCCAAATTAAATGAATTCGCCAAACCCTTCATGGTGCATAAAATATCTCTTAGTTGGTACATAAGCAATTATCTTCTCGACTGGACCAAGACTAGTACTAAGCTAAATCTATTGCTGGAAAAGCTAATACAAGGCCAAAGTCACCCAGAAAAGATGCAAATAAAGGGATAACAAAATCATATTTATACCAAATACTACCTCATGATAAATGACTGTCTCTTTCTCAAAATGTATTTACCCACTATTGACAGATATGATACCGTAGGTCAGACTGTAACATTCAAAGAGTAAAGACACAATATACTGACTACCGGAGATAAAACTTACTAAAGCGTTCACGTTGTTGTTCAGGACTCATTACATTGGGAGGTAGAAGGCCGCGAAGGTCAAGACGATCACGTTCTGTCATTGAAAATGCAGTTCCCTACATTAGGGAACATAAAAAATATGAAACTAAACTTCTGGATGGTTGGATTACCTCAAAACAGAGATAAGAAGAACAAAATAGATTCTAAAAATAAGGAAAGGGTTTACAGGGTAAGCCATTAAGCACCAAAAAGCATATCGAATACCAAGTGAAATCAGAATAAGGAAAGTTGGCAGTATTTTATCAACAATAAAACTCTGATTAAACCCCCGAGAACCTCGTAATTTTACACCATCGACCCAAGGAATGCGAGACTAAACATGTCCTGATGGTTACTAAAGTGCTTCACCTCACTAATTTGGTTAAAGCCGGAGTCCTCACTCATGCAATACTAACAAAATCATGCACTATTATTCACCAGATATAGTTTCCACTCACTCTTTCATATTAATAACATCAGCTGTTGCATCTCCTTCCAATTTCTGTACTATCAAACTACAAATTTCACAAAAATCACAAAACTAAACTTTACCGAGGTGCAGCAAACTAAAAGTAATAACCAAATTACACAAATGATTACGCATTTAAAAAAATATAAAAACGTAAAATTGAGTTGCGAAGCTGCATCATCAACTTCCAGCGAAACAATCAGCAGTCACTTCGACCAACACAATACCAGATCTCAAAGATCACAACAAACTCAAAATCCCGGCAAAACTAACTGAAAATATCCATTTAATTTTCCAGTTTTACCTTATTGAACCATGGATCGTGGAGAATATCCAAGCTGCGCTTGTGAATAATAGTAGGACGGTGGCCCTCCGTCGTGGTAAAAGATCTCGAACCATCCACATTTACGGCGGCAACAGTTCCCCGCTGCGATTGCAAACGCTTCAACAGAGCTGACGACAGCCTCATCTGCCGAGAAAAATTCCCCATAATTTGCCGAAGAGAATCGAAAACGAATCAATCAATCTCGTCCGATACACAGTGACAGAGTAACTGAGTAAGTAGTGATGATGGAATTTATATATATGGAAAGTTTAGTTTGAATAGTGACGGAATATTTTGATTTTTGAACAGTGTCGCGGAGGATAAACCGAGTTTTTCACTAATGCCAGAATGAGTCCTGCATTACTTGGTTGTACTTTTCTCATTGGAGATTATACCTTGTTCTGGTAATAGAGGTTGAATTATTTCTGTATAATGTATTAATCTGATTTGTCGGTATGGAAATGGAAAGTAATGGTCGTTGTGTGGGGGCTATGGCCTATGGTCAACGGTTTGCGAATTGGAGGTAAAACCGTGTTGTTGAAGGTTGACCCAATTACAATGTGTATGGATTTTTTTATTGGGTTTGGCCCACTAAATTAGCCCATCTATCGTTCGAATTTAATTTAGCTTTGAAATTTCGAATAAATCCTAAAACTCTAAAAATTTTAGATTCGAAATTCCTCCAAATCCATTCAATATTTTCATAAATTGACTCTATAGTCGTGTTATCCATATCAAATACATTAAAATTTATATATGGATTGTCAGAAATGGTTGCCAAAAGTGGACAGATCACCACCTTATCTTCATGCCATCAGCCATTTCCAAGTCATAGCACTACCACCAAAAGCTTCCTCTCCTCAAGACGGTCCAAGCCCAGGTGGTCTCCGTCCATGTCGCCACCGAATCCTCGGTCTATCCAATTTTATCATGAATTTTTGATCGTTTTCGAAATTAATTGAAAATAAATAAATGTTTAAAATATAAATAAATATATATATATATATATATATATATATATATATATATATATATTTATTAATTAAAGTATATTTTAATTTTATTGTATGCCACATGGTATTATTAATTCTTTAATTAATTAATCGTACGATAATACAAAATGTGGCTGGATCATTATTGTGCTCGAACACAACCTTACAAATTGATTGGATTCAAATTGAACTCTTGAGCTCGGCACGTTTACATAATTTAAACTAATAAATAAATTTATTTAAAAAAAAATTAATTTAATTTTCAGCTTATAAATATAAATTAATGAAGTCAATCAATTTTTATTTATTTTTTGTCTTGATCAAGACATTTACTTTCGACAACAATTACTAGTCATCTTGTTGAATTGTAGACACCTCAAACAGTGAACAACTAACCATAAGTTCCAAAACCAGAATTCAAAACCCTCATGAATTCAAACAAGTTGGGGAAAATTGCAAAATTGTAACACTTTTTACCACTGAGTTGCGCTTTTGGGACACAAGATCTGAAATTCGCATAAATGCCCTATAACTTTGTGTTTTGTAACAATTTTGGGACTTCTACGGATTTAATTTCAATTTTTGTCCGAAATACAGCTTGTGTCAATCACGTGATGGTCGGGAAGTGGTAGGTATTCCGGACAAAAATTGAAATTAAATCCGTAAGAGTCCCAAAATTGCTACAAAACACAAAGTTACAAGGCATTTACACGAATTTTAGATCTTGTGTCCCAAAAATAGAATTTGATGGTAAAAAGTATCCCGATTTTGCAATTTTTCCAAACAAGTTAGCTTGTCCATGTCAATTGTCATGTGTATGTCCCAAATTTCTCTTGGGATCCTTTTTAGGGCTTTCATTTTCTTGGACCTAAGGCACATACTAGTGGTTAACCGACCAATATTATGAAGGACCAGTATAATTAATGGACACTTATATTTCATCTCATTCAAAATTTATTTTAAATTATTAAATTATACATAAAAATATCAACCGTTACAGTACCCGAACCCAGAAAAAACCGAGTAGAAAACCCAAAAGGGAAAAAAAAATCAATAATTTGCTCTACAATATCATTATATTTTCACTCAATAATATATAAGGATAATCATACTTACACCCATCGACTTAGGGGTAAATACAGCAACACCCCCTCAACTATTGAAAATTACAGATTGATCCTCTAACCGTAATAAAAACCTAAAAAACTTAACGAAAAGTTATAAAATAACTAAATTACCAATGGAGAGAGTGTCTCTGTAATTTCCAATAATAGAGGGAGTCTTGCTGTATTTGCCCTTAAGTCGAGAGATGTAAATGTAATTATCCCTTATATATACTACATCACTTACAGAATTTATTTAAATCATATATAAATAACTAATTAAGCTCCCTCTTTAGGTATTAATTACAGCTTCCAAGTGGTACCTAGTGGACTTTTATAATTAATTATATGACGTGGAACATGATAACTGTGTTAAATCAAACTGGATTAGTTGACTCACATAAATTTTAGTCGTCAGCAACTGTAGCATGCAAGCAACATGGTGGAATTGATTAGAGTAGTTTTTTAAGTTTAAATTCTGCCAAATCATTCATTTTTTTATTTTATAATAAAATTGGATCCTTATCATTGCAAGGAGTCAAACCCCAAACTATCTGGAGTAATATCTTGTGGCCACTGCATCAAGTCCCAATGGTTAGTATCAAATCATTATAAATAACAATATTTTATTTTAATATTAATTGATCCAGTGGCACATATACTTCAGATAAAAAATAAAAATAAAAAATTGACTTGTTCAATTACATTTTATGGGTGAACAATATTGTAGAAAGACAATATTTATAGATATGACTTTATTCAAAAAAAAAATTAATATTAAATAATTGCAACTGGGATATACAAAGTTGATGATAAACAAAAGGTCAACGCATTTTGTGCCATTTTTCCAAGCAAAATTCATCAAATGTATCTTGGTTGTCAACAAATTTATAACTGCTTTGTTAACTTCCGATTCAATTGTCACTTTTCAACTAAATTTTACTTTTTAGTAGATGTTATTTGGACAAAACTTTTAGCTGTTAACTAAAGTTTTGGTGTAGTAATTACAAATTAATCCATTTTACGTCAAAAATTACAAATACTTCATCTAAAGTTTTCAATTCATGTAAAAATTGATAAAATCTGTCACCCTATTATAGCAAAAAGAGACTTTGATTGGCACCAATAAAGTTTTAAATCGTACTGACTTTTAGATTGATGGACTGTACAAGACGCTACGGTTTTTACTGTAAAAACATAACCAACTTTGTATATTTTGTCCTTGAAGATCTCTTCATGTACTCGAAAGATTCAGATATCTTCAATTGAATAGAGTAGAAAAGAAAATAGTTTCTAGTGGATAGGACAAGTGTTTAAATATTTATATATGTATATATCCATTAAGGTAAGTTTCATGGCCCAAATGGCCAAATCCCTGTCAATTGTTGTCATCAAGAGGCTGTCAATTTCACAAAAAACAATTTCAACGCCTTTAAAGTTACAACAAGTGTATCTTTAGCAAACATTAATTAATTACATTTGAACCCATTTGTAATTTCACTTGGCTGTCCCATTAATCATAAGTGGCTGTAGTTTAACAATACGACGCTATACTACGAGTTTGAGTTTTTCTGAGAATGCAATCTCAAATTTGAGTCTCATTGGAAACACAACTGTTATTAATATAAAAAAAATTTACATTTAAATGATCCGACTTGATTATGTTAGATTCACATTTGACAATTACATTATAAAAAAAGTGATAATGGGTAATTCGACTGCGCCACGTGTCCCGATCCTAGCGGTCAGCTTAGGCCACGTGGCAACGTCCGGAGGACCCAAGAAGGAGGGCTCCGACGGATATCCCCGATCGGACCGACCGGTTCACTAAGAAGGATATCTGCCCGGTCGAGGATCCGATCGCCGTGGTATTCAGTGGGTCGGCCCAAGGCACCAACGGGCTATAAGGGCTCGATCGCAAAGCTCTTTCCATTCACAAATGCCGTCGCTCATGCAACCCTAGGGGTCGATTGGACTTCCCCGATCGCTTTATGACATTGCAAGTCAGAATGGGTTGACGCGTTAAATGACGCCGCCAAAACCGTACCACAGGTTAGGCGGGCCTGGCCCACCGGATTCCACCTTTTAAGGATAGTACATGATCATCTGCAAAGCTACTGTACACTGCATTAAATACCTGTGGGTCAGCGCACACATGCATTAAATGCACACCTCCCAAGGTGTACTTAGTGCGTGTTATCATCCCCTATATATACCCCCAGCATTTATTATTGTTGGTAAGCTTTCATTAATTGTTCCGATCGCATCTCTCTTAATCGAACGTTTTACTTCGAATATTGACTTGAGCATCGGAAGTGCTACGCCCGAGTCAACCCCCTCCGGCCAAGTAATCCCAGTGTTCGTGTTTTCAGGTCGAAGTCGGATCCCTTCTACAAATTTAACTGACGAGCAAACAACACGGTCGACCCTCAACCCCTTACCAAAAACAGACCTCGTCAAAAAGGATGTTAGAAAGAGAACATCATCAACATTAATAATGGTAAACTCAAAGTCGGGATGTAATAATCAAGTTCAACCACTCCCAATATTAGAAATAATCATGATCGATCATATATAAATGAAATAATAGCCAATAACTAACAAACAACTAAGTTTTAAAGTTTTCCTTAATCAACCTCAGCGCTATCTCCGCCCCCACCCGATCGAGCAATTAGAATTTAGAAACCATCGATCAGATCAAATTAATCATGTCATGTTAGTTGACTATTTATTTATTACATCTTAATACCTATATTATGTCTGTACCTTCTTTGGACGTGTGTGATTGGGTAGATTGGGTGAGAGTAGGGCGCGTGATCGACCCCAGCACCGTGTTTGATGCGTCCGATGAACAACGTCGGATCCTGAGATTTAATCTCATGGATCCGACAGTGTACCTGAGTTTAAGCTCGATCATGGATCGCACACCCCCTATGCGATTGAGTAATCGCACCATTTTATGTTCCTGTAGCAGGTGAAGGTAATTACCTTTTAGGCCTGGAAAACATCTGGCGGGCAAAAATTAGAGTTATCTCACATTTGCAAAATCAAGGTGAGCAGCTAGGGTTTTCTTTTATTCCAAGTCGCCCGCACCACCTCGACGATCTTGTCACCGGCGGAGTTCCTTGTTGAAGTTTTCCGTCGCCGACCATCGAGGGCTTTGAAATACCCATGAAATTGTGTTTAATTCCTCTACGGATCCAGCCTCTGATTCGATATCTACTACAATGTAGTCGGTTGTAATTCGAATTCTCTTCTATATTCTTAGCACTTTTTTGTTATTAATTGATTCTAATACTTGAGTTTATAACTATAGTTATTCTGATTCAGAAAGTACACAATAATGTTAACATTCACCTGAGTTCTTTATGAATTGCTATCACTCAAATTCTCTTCTATATTTTTAGCAGCTTGACATATATTCTGAAAGTGTATCACCTGGAAACTTGCAGCAAACTTCCCAACAAAGTAGGGATAACAGAATCTTTATGGGCAGAAACTACCCGTGTCATTCTAACCTTACTAGTTTAACTAGAAGTTTCGAGTTCGAATCCCTAATAATACAATTAATATTAATAGGAAGAGCTTTACATCTTACTGATCCCGCCGAACTCAAACCATATAATCTACTTAATCAACTTCTTCTAGATGAATTCATGTCAAAGAAAGTTAATGGTTTGTTTGCCAACTAAAATATTTATTACACTTAGCGAGTAGAGTAGCGACTTAGGCGAAATCATGTTGGTAGAATTTTTGCCAGGGTATCGTATTAATACTTGTCAATTTTCAAAGGTCATAATCCAAATTTACTTGTGAACCGTAAAATTACAACATCACACAATTTAGTGTAAAATGGGAATAATTATATTTATTGTAATTAAAATTTGATATAATTATGAATTAGTTCTTAATTTAGAAAAAACAAACTTACAAGTTCACTATCATAATCATCTCGATATCAGGATTTTATCCGTCAATATTATGGTTTGGCTTTGTCATTCACTCTATCGGGAGAGCCACGTCTTCTGCAATTCAGTGATTTAAGAGTTGATTTAGTTTTCCGATCAAAATCTTTATCTATCATGATTTTTATAACTTTATTTATTTTTACATGAATAACAAAATTTCAAAGAGACTATTATAGTTATATAAAACCTTAGAAATAGTAGATATAAATTTTCCAACCATATTTTCTCAACATACTAAGTACTCTTTTGCTAGCGTAATTACTTTTTCTGCTTATTTATTCTTCTAACATGTTATCATCATAATTGTTATATAGTTGTTTCAACTACAATTTTTTCATTTATGTTTCAATTGAATGTCAAATAAATGGGAAAAAAGGGGTTTATAGATTAAAAAAGAAGAGTTTGAAAATTCCTATTTCCAATCAAGAGAAACTTGAGAATAACTTCAAAATGATTATCAAAATTAGAAATATACCCTTAGGGAATATTTGCAAACTCTACTGCTTTTATAAAAGTTAAAGTTGAAAAAAAGTGAAATAGTAAAAACATGGAGTGTTTGAAAAAAAAATCTAAAAACAGGGAGAAAAAGTAGTTGAGTATTTGGAAAAAAATGTTGAGAATCACTTCTAATTTTAATAAAACTACTAATTAAAATTTTATTTTAATTAAAAAATACCTAAAATTTATAATCAGAATCCAAAAGCATGTCTTTACGTGTTTTTTGATCCTAGTTTATTTATGCTCAAATTTAGTAGAAATTGAGAGTATTTAGAATCAAAAGTACTAAAAAAAATCACTTCTGACATAAGTAATTTTTTTTAGAGTTTGTAAACACTCCTAATAAAAAACCAAACAGTAGTAAATAAAATCTCTCCATCTTTATTGGATTGATCCATCTCTTCTGGACCACAACAAAAAAATGAAAAATTAAAAAAGATATCTATATATATATATTAAAATTCCTTTCTAAATTTAAATGGAAATTTAAAAAAATAATTAAAGTCTTCTCTTAAAAGCTCACATACCCATTGCTCTCTCTTTCATTACAGACAGACACAGTAAAAAGGAAGAGAAGGAAAGAAGAAGAGAAGGAGAAGAGCTTCTTCTCAATTCACAAACGCAGAATATTGCCAGAATCAAAGTCAGCTCTTCTTTCTCATCAAATTTCTCCGATAAACACACATTTTTTGTACATACATACACATATAGATATTCACGCAGGATTGTGTGATTATAGCAGTAAATGAAGTGCAAAAAGCACCTGACGGACCTCAGTAGCAGCGTCGGCGTCTGCGCCTCCTGCCTCCGGGAGCGCCTCTTCGTCATCATCGCCGCCCAAGCTCAGGCGGCGCGGGCCCAACAACAAGATCACCGTAAATCGGAATCCCAGCAAACGGCTCCTCTTTCGTTTCCCAGGACTGCGTCGCCTTATATTGCGCAGCGGAAGTCGGATACGGCCGCGGCGTGGCAGCTCAACGGCGGGGGGAACCAACCCCGGTTCTTCAGCACTCCTCTGGTTGGACCGACCGGGAAAGTCTGTGTTGAGATTAAGAAGAAGAAGAACAAGAGTATCTTTTCTTCCCTGTTTTCGGGTCTTTTTTCCAGATCGAAATCTGGGAAATTGGATTTGGACCACGGTACGATTCCGTATCCTGGGGTTCCGGTTGATTCGTCCTCGGCTACTCCCTCGTGGTTCCCGCCCGCTGTCCCGGACCGCCGGAGAAAGAAAACTAGGACGTTTTCGATCGACGACAGCACGACCGGAGCAGCGCAGAGGAAACCCTGCCGGAATCGCGACAGGGGAATGTCGCCGGCGAAACTCACCGATGACGAGGACGAGCATTGCCACGGTGGATCGAGCGGCTACTCGTCGGAGTCCTCCCAAGGCTGGAGGCAAACCCCACAAAGAACGCCGGTGCACACGCGGCGCGGTGGAGGGAGAGCGCCGACGCACAGTAAAACTGTATCGGGCTTAAATTTCTGCTTGAGTCCCTTAGTTCGGGCGCCTGCAAATCAGAAGGTCGTGCCGCCGGAGATGATGATGATGGTGGCTGGTGAATCTAGGATTCCACCGAAGCCACACCTCTCGACGGCGGCGTCGTTTTACAAGAACCGATCCCGGAAACTCGCCGATTTCGGGAGGTACGGCCACAATCCGACCCATTGATTCATCTCCACGACGTTTGACTTTGTGTAAATTACGATTTTACCCCGATGGTGATATTATTTTTTCCTCCACATTTTTTTTTAAATACACGCGCATAATTCAATCTTGTCATTGCAAGAAATTGAATCCAAATCTCCTAGAGCAATATCTGATGGTCATTAGACCAAATCTAATGCTTTCCTCCACATTTTTCTTTGTATGTAAACTTCTTTTTAATATAATAATTTTTTAACTAAAATTTCACGACGAATTAAAGAAAATATAAATATATCTTATGGGATTTTACAATAGAGTTGAATTGACATAAATACCCTTCACTTTTCTCCTTTTTTATTTTTATTTTTGTTGATTTTTCAGAATTTTATTGTGGAGTGGTTCAAATAGTGGGATAATCCATTTTGTTCCCCATTAAGATTACAGTTTTGAGTGTGTCCTTGTTTGGTGGAGTTTGCATTTTGGTGATTAATGACAATGTGAGGTGGGTAAAATGTGTAATGATGCCTCAATGGTTGACTATTTAATGTGGCTGTGCCAAACATGTCTCTAATTTCTTCTTTTTTGTTTTGTCCATATTAATGAGAATTTTAATTTTGTCCATAGTATTTATCAATAGATGGTTTAACAGTAATCCTTTTCAAAAAAAAAAAATATATATATATATAAAATTTCAAGAATTGATTAGTTATTTTCAAGAATTCTAATAGTCATAATTATTTGCAAGTTAACATGGTTAATGGGTCCAATTTGAATGTGACTAGTACTTATTTTTCTTACTCAAAACT
Source organism: Verbena officinalis (assembly GCA_958496215.1). Taxonomy (NCBI): domain Eukaryota; kingdom Viridiplantae; phylum Streptophyta; class Magnoliopsida; order Lamiales; family Verbenaceae; genus Verbena; species Verbena officinalis. The sequence goes on from OY292388.1 coordinate 6,533,532, forward strand.
CAAAAGAGCAATATCTTGATCCGAACGCAACTTCTTCATATAATTTGAATGATTATTGGTAAAACGTTAAGTTTTGGATTAGGCAGAAACAGAGTTATGAGAATTTTAGGAATTTGAAAAATCAAGTACTATACTACAAAATAGTAGTTTAATTAAACTTAACAATGACTTTTACAATAAAGTTATAATGAGTTAGTCATGCTAATATTTATATAAATTATTCCGTAATAACCGTCACTCAATTCTATCATATCATAAACAGAAATGACCACATATAAATGACCATCTCATTTATATGAGTCGAGTCAGGTTGGATCACAATATAATAAATGTTTTCCCAAAATACTTAAACTCAAAAACTCTGATCTGAAGCGAATAAGTGATAAATTAGTTGGTGTATTGTATTTATTTGGGATTTACTCATTCAATTCTTGAGCCTGACTCCTCTGCTCTGAGCTCACATTAATAAATATTCAGATTGAGCTTCTGTGGGCCCCACGTTCTTTCTTTTGTAAAAAGTTTTATAACGGTCAGAAAAAGTTGGTCACGAAATATCTAGGACCAGACCAACCAACGATGTCGTGTGTCCAAATTTTGCTAATGTTTTGTTTTCATTAAAGTTGAAGCAACAAAATTACAACTAGTGTAATTTTTGCAAACTCGATGATGCGTGTACAAAATATAAATACATATAATTACTAATACATTAAATTTTAATATTCTAAAATTATAAATATTTTTATTAATTTTTTTCATGATTTTTAATTTAAGTTATTTTAGTATTTATATGAAATAAAATTTAGTGGTTATAAGATAAATAAATAAAATTAACTGTGAAAATGTGAATAATAAGAGAGAGAAAAATGTGAGAATGAGAGAGGGAGAAATAAAAAGTAAAATTTAATAATAAAGAAATTAAAAATTGACACACCAAAATAAAAGCTTGACCAAAGGTAGTTACTCTAGGGGGAATGTGCATTATTAAATAGTATAGATAACAAAAAAGTAAAAACAAGAAAAAGCAAAAGCGTGAAAAAGAAGTTCGTGGAAACAAATTTTTCTTAGACGGTGAAATGTCCAACACGAAATCTTATACGATACGATAACAAATAATAATTTTTTTAAAAGTATTCGTATATCATATAATATAAGTTAAATCACGTACGAAATGATCAGTTTTGGTTTAAAAATACTCCTATTTTGCTCGAAAGACACAATTTGGTTTTAATATTATTATTATTATTACTATTATTATATCAATTGGATCATGGCTTTTGACCTATATTTGATTTTAAGATAAAAATAGATGCACAATTATTCCATTGGCAAAGTATTTGTATATCTCGTGTGTGTCTCATGCTGTTTGTTATTTTATATTTGGATAAATAATGGAGTCAATTCACAAGGATTTTAAAAAAATATTTGTATTTATTTGACAGCTAAAATCTGGATTATGTTTCCACTACTTAACTTATATATTGATTTTTCTAAATTTTTTTCATAATTTTTCAAATAAATATACATATGAACTTGCTTCTACAATTAATATATCTAGGAGACTTGTCATATCAAACACAATAATGAAGCTGGATATCTATATCTTTAATATTTTTTTAAAATCAAAATAATAAGTTATGATAGCGAAATACGAACCAATGTGAAATAATAAATCAGTTTTCTCAATTTACAGTGATTATAAATTTTCTTTTTTGATATTTACCACTATAAAGATATCGGATGCGAAAACTGGTCAACAAATACCTTACATATTTTCTCATTCATTAGCTATGAAAAAGTGAAAAAAGTGGGTAGCACAACCATATAATAAAAGGTTTTTTTTTTTTCCATGGAATACTACAAATAAAATATAATTAATAGTTTTTATTTATTTATTTATTATTTTTAATTTATCTCTGAATCATTCAATGATTCAATTTATATATGTACTCCACAACCTACTAGGTTATTAATTCCTTGACAAAAACAAAACTAGGTTATTAATTGATCATCTGTCATAAATTCATTTAATTATAATATTTAAAGTTGGTTGTGGTGCACATATGCCAATCCATTAATTATCAGTTGCCAATATGGATGATTAATATATTAATTGTGGCCCAATCCATTTTTAATTATTTAGTATAGAATAAAGGGATAATTACTTTTACACCTCTCGATTTAGAGAAAAATACAACAAAACCCTATTTACTATTGAAAATTATAGAGACACCCCATCGACTTTAGCTTTGTCTAACAATTAGGTCCTGGTGTTAGTTATTTTCTTATTTCCAAATAGATGCTAACGTTGTAATAATTGGACAACAACTTAATCACTTCGCTTATTTCATGTATAACAAACACTATAACAAAATATTATAGATAATTTAATCATTTTACAATTGTCCGTTAAGTATTTTAAACTCCGTTAGGATTAAATGATCTATCTATAATTTTCAATAGTCGAGAGATTATTGCTATATTTACCCCTAAGTTGAGGAGCTATAAGCGTAATTATCTCTAGAATAAAAAATATTCCTCCACGTTCTCCAAACTAACTAATAAGTTTTAATAAAGTGATTAAGTTTAATATTAAATAAAAGTCCGTAGCTTGTCATATGTCCACTCTCAGTTATCCCTAAGCACGCAATCAAAGCTAATTAATCACAAATTAGTAACTAATTAACACGCAATCATAGCTCGTTAATCACTAATTTGAAACTAATTAGCTCGCAATCAGAGCTTATTATCACCAACGAGGGGCTAATTTGCCTTTTCTTTTTTAAAGGAATAATTAAGTCAAATTCCTGAGCCCCAAAAGATCATAAGTTTAATTAAAGATCCAATGGCAAGATCAGTGAATGTTGGAGGCTCAGTTTAAACTTAAATGTTTAAGGGATAATTACACTCAGACTGATATTTGACCTAATTACGCAAACATATACTATTGTTCTGAAAATTACAGAAACATACCCTAAACTCCAACTCTTGATTTTTCTGTTTGACAATAAAATAAAATCTAACTTCATCGGTCAGCCACTAAATGGATGTAATGAAAATTCTTTGACAGGGTATATTTTATAATTTTTCAAACCTCAGGATATGTTTACATAATTATACCAGATCTCAGGGTATATTAGTGTAACTATCTCAATGTTTAGAGGGAGAAAGAGAAAACTTGATCCATGTAAAAGATGCATAACTAACCATGAATTGAGAGAAAATAAATCTAAATCGTCAAATTTGAGATTGTTTTCTGTCATCAGCAAGAAGAAACATTCCTCCCGTTATTACCTTCACTCCTATTCTTGTTCTTCACCTTAACATCATCAAGATAGTTCTGATACATATAAGAAGCAAATCCCCAAAAAGCCATCACCATAGCAATTATCTTCACACCATTCATCTTATCACGAAAAACGATCAACGAAGCAATCGGAGTAACGGCCAACGAAAGAGTACTAATAACATTCGAAAAAAGAGACGAAACAACAAATATCAAGCCTACAACACCAACAGAACAAACCTGCCATGCCACAGCTGTCCAAACCAGAGTCATCACATACGAAACTCTCCCAGGGGCAAAATCGTCCATTTCGCCTTTCAAAGTCCTCCATTCCCCGCTCACGAAAAGTCCCACAATAGTAACACAAGTAGCAACAAAAGACGTATAAATTTGAACTTCAAGAACGACCGAGAAAGTTTCTTTCTTCAAAACCTTCTCAAAAGTAAGCTGCATGAGGGACAGCAAAAGCGAGTACAAAGCAGAAGCTGCAAGAGCAGTAATAATACCAATCGCGTATTTTCCACTCGATACCCCTGACAGTTTATCGGAATCATCATTAACAGCAAGGAGAGAAGCGGAAAATGAGAGAACCACGACGGAGTTCAAAATTAAAACTGTAAATTTCTGTTTATTGATGAAAAAGGAGAAAATTGCATTAAAAGCTAATTGTGTGGCACAAATGAGGGAATAAGTTGAAGCAGATAAATATAAAAGTCCAATTGAGTATAGCATGTTATCGCCAGCTATAAGGGCTCCAATAATGAAATAAATTGTGCATAATATTAGAATAGAAGGTGGAGATGATGAAGAATTCGGAGATTTGTCTGAGGAACGAAGGAAGAAATATGGGACGAGAAGAATTGGAAAAGCAGCTGTTTGGACTAATGTGGCTAACCATTTACTATTTCCACCTTTGTCATAATAGAATCTTCCTAATAGAACAGCAGCGGATTGACCAATGAGAAGAAAAGCTATGTTTAGAATGACTAATAGCCACCAGTGTAAGCGTTTGAGCTTACGAAGTGGATGGATTTGAATTGAAGGGCCGTCTTTTGCCAGAATCAGTTCTTGATTATCTGAAATGGAATTGACACAAACTTGAGCTTGTTAGATAGGCTACTCAATGAATTCATGGAATTGTCATCATTTACTATTTAAAGGATGCAAGTAAATTGTTAGAAATTAGGCATATAATATATGTGTTTATGGATTTTATTATTCTTGGAGGGATGCCATTTCATGGTAGGAATCCATAGAATAAAATCCATAAATTGTCCAATAACTGGAAGCAATAAATAAGAGTTATGTGGTGATTTATCCCACATTGATTTAGTCTAATTATTGCTGGAAGTTAATTGCTATTAAGAAATAATTCAAAACCAAGAGTCAAGAGCTTTTACAAGTCGTTTATGACATGGTTTATGGCTTTGCACATGGACTAGAACCACTACAAAAACGTTCCAGTTGTTCTGACATGGGCTGGAATCACCTCAGAAATGTTCTAGCAGTCCTGGTTTCAACACCATACGTTCCAGGCGTTATAGGTGTGATTATTTCTGTCTTAAATAGCTGAACTTATTGCTGTATTTGTTGTCCATTTCAAACATGACAATAAACTACATTCAATGTCTTGGCTCCTTCCTCACCTATATATAGTTGGGATCATTAGATTGGGAGTGGAACCAAAAGCTACGAATTTGAGTGGATAAACCTTAGTGAAATACGTTTATGTTTTGAAAAAATACATTAAAACTTGTATTTGTAAAAACGAACTTGTATTTGTGAAAACCCACTCAGATACCACTCTCATATAAAAGTCTGGTGTAGTTTTCGAAGTGAGTTTTCTTGTGATTGTGCGATCGGAAGTAGAGAATCTCTGGACTGTCTTATCCTAGAAGGAGTTTCGCTGTCCCAGCGCACCGAGTAGTGGGGCGAAGATTTCTTCAAGGCAAATCGGCTATGCCGGTGATTCAGTCAATCATGTTTGATAACTTTACTAACGTATCCTTGTTGGTTTCTGTTCTAGTTCTATATTCTGATACAATTCAGATTGCTGCTGGTTTCTGCATGTGGTTTCAGCTAGTTATATGTGGTGCTGGTACCAACAATCAAAATCATTTACCTATATTATTCATTATATATATATTGCAAATACGTTTATCTATGATATTTGATAACCTAGTACTACTTGTTTCCAACATAAATTACTGAAAAACCCATCAAGTAAACTAAGAGGAACTTGCAAGATATTTGTTGGTGGAATGTGATTCCTTTTATCAAATTAGAAGCTTTCCTCAAGATTAACTGTGAAAATCTGAAGGATGAGCTAATTATAACCAAGCAGCTTTTCTATGGGAAAGAGAATGAACTAAAAAGCATATCACCACAAATTTTATATTAATCAATGTATAACAGCACATGATTTGATCTGCAAAATATCCGACTTCAAAAACTTACTTTCAGCTAAGCTTCTGCTTCTGAAAACTACAAGAGGACACCTCGAAAATGCAACACATAGCTTGGAAATCAAGCTAACCACTTTAAATTCAGCATCATATATACCTATTTAGATGAAGAAGATGAAAGAAATACCTGTCATTACGGGATTGTTCTTCGAAAAGGTCCTCTGACAAAATTGAGCAAAATATTCAACTTGAAAAACTTTTAATTACTACTGGAGAGTACCAAAAAAAGAGTGGATTAAAGTAAGTTCTTGGGACGAAGAGCCAGTTAAAAAGAGAGAGACGCAGTTCTGGAAAACCTAAACCCACAAAAATTTGCGCTAAATTTAGACTCCTGAGTTATGTGGGAAGTTTGAATGGACTCCACGTGTTGATGGAAGGAATATATATATATATATATATATATATATATAGTTTTTTTCTCTTTTTTATAGGGATATTCTATTTCTCTTTTTTAAAAGCAATGCTAATTGAGTAAATAGAGTATAAAAATATGTTTAATTTTACTTTGGAGGATTTCTTAAAAAAGAATATTTTGGGGGAGATAATTTTGCAATTGCATTTCACACAAGTTTACATTTTTATACTGAAATTAATTTAAAAAAAAATAAAATACAAACTTTTCGATAATGCATGATCATAAAATTGAAAATATTCACACAAGATGGAGTCTTATGCACTTTAGAAAGAAGGTAATTTAACCAAATAACTTGATCAAAGATTGCCTTTAGAAGTAGACCAACACCAATACATTATCAATTTATCACCATGTCCATACAAAATCACGATATATTGTTACATATATATATATATATATACTACTCACTCGACTTCAGTCTTTTAGCTGCAAAATTCACAGTATAACTACCACTATTAAGCCAAATCAAAGGGACTACGAAGCAGAAACGCAACAAAAGAAGAGAACAATCTAAGTCTTCCCAAAAAAGAAAAAAAGTCAACCAAAATGATACAAATAAGCAAACTGAAAAGGAGAATACATTGAACTAAGATGAAAAATCTAATGTATCCGGCTTAAGAGTACTCTTGATAGATCAATCACAACCAAAATTCAATACTATCAAAGAGAAGGAAAAAAATTTACAGATGCAATTATGGTTCAAAAATATCGATCACAAAATGAGGGATTTTTTTGGGGTTTACGTTATCAGCAGGCACAGCCTCCCGACTGCTGTTGTGATTGAGATGCATTTGTGTTGCTTGACTTGAGGTTGACGTCAACCATATCCTCTTGCTTGGTTGATGATAGAGTTTCCATTCCAGGCAACGCTGCGGCAATCTTCCTAAATAGTGGCTGAGATAATTTCAAAGAGTTTAGGATTGAAGCGTGTTAAAATGGCTGAAAGTAAGTGAACTGAATATCAGAAGGGAAACTGGTCGCAATTGTTACCTTTATATTGAAGCCAGCCTTGGCACTAGTTTCGATAAACATGACATTAAGGTCACGAGCTTTGGCCTCTCCTTCCTCTATTGAAACTTGCCTGGGTGCAGAGAAGATGTTCGATGTATGAGATAAAGAAAAAGATAATTTCACTGATGACATGTCTACTACATGGCTAACGCAACCTAATTGACTAGCTCAAAAATGACAACAACATTGACTCGTTCGGAGAAAAAGATTACTAACAGATGTATATCGCATAGGATCAAGATGTGAATCCAAGCTAAGGGGAAACTAACAGCATGCTGTAACCATTTAGTTCGGTAGTCAAGACTTGGGTCCTCTGCCCAAATTCCACACTATCAAACTTTTCCATACTAGTGTTTTTACAGTGCAGCTTTGTGAATAGTATAAGGAGTTCAGTCATTCTTCCTACTAGCCTAAATGACTTTTCTGAAACAAATGAAAGCTAGAGCCGCAGGCTCAAAAACCCCACGTAATAAAACAATTCACATTTCAAGGATTTGTACATTCTGGTTGTAGCAAATGCACATTACGTGTGTTTCAGACCACAGCTTACTTAAAACCTGATTAACAAGCTCCCTCTCTGCACTACAAACCAAGTTTGTCTTTAGTACAATTTTTACTTGCTAGGCCCAATAAAAGATCAGATTTTGTTCCACTTTTTGTAGTTCACTTTGTTCCACTTATTGGATGCATGACATATGCATCAAAGCAGAATAGAGGTGGACAAGTGTCATGCATCCTCTTAATGAGAAAAAAGTCAGAAGATTTTATCCTCTTTGAAACACTCGAGGTTGCATTCCCTATACTTGTATTTCATGTCCTAAACTTGCTCCTCAGTTCCCGCAGCAAAATCGAAACAAATACTTGGCAAATTTAGTACATAAACAAAACTACAAGATGCACAGTGACACCTTAAGACCAAACCGCATGCATACACAAAGGGGTTGATGGCTCATTCACAATTCCAGGTAAGGAATAAGAACCTTCTTAGTAGCTCTTTTGTTGAATATATCTACCAAAAGTATATAAATTATTTCCTATTATCTAAAGCTGAAGCAACAAACATGTTCTGCAACATTTTAATGAAAAACATACACATTTATCAAATAAATGAAGTTCTAACAAAATTCTTATAATTTTATATCCTGTACAATTGGTTAAGTTTCTCTGACAGCTAGCTTCTTCTCCCTCTATAACCATAAGTCTGGAAATGAAGCCTCACTTGAAAGTTAAAAAATAAATAATAAATAAGCCAGAAGACTTAAGTTCAAAGATTCTTTAATTATGATTTCTAGTGAAGGAAATAAACACAAATTGATAATAAAGAAGACGAGAAAATATGTTACCTCTTATCTACCAGGTCAGTCTTGTTGCCAACTAGCACAATAATAACATCACTTCCTCTCTCAGTGCGAACCTCCTCAATCCATTTTGTAGTGTTAAGAAAGGATTGTCTACCTAATATGCAGAAAAAAACTATCAGTAATGCCAAAATGTTATATAAAATGAAATCAAGGTAGACACAAAAGGGTTCAAAGATGAAGTTATAAGTATCTCTTAGCAACTCAAATAGCTATCTTTTAAAATTAATAAGTGAATTTGAAAGATTTAAGAGAACCCCTTACTTGCAACATCATATACAATAACTGCAACAGAGGAGTCTCTTATATAGCTCGGGATAAGACTCCTAAATCTTTCTTGTCCAGCCGTATCCCTGAACATGCAAGATGACAAATATTATTTCTTCAAATAAAGACAATTCGGAAGGAGACAATATTTGAGAAGTTGGAAAAGAGTGAGAGAGAAAGATTTTCCAAATTTTGATTAAGTAATCTGCACGTCCAGTTGTCAATATCTAGCACTAAATGAGGACAAGTGGAGCTCACAACATAGGGAAAACATGAACCTCATGCCAAGTATGATCATGCAACGAGACCAGTCGATCACAGAGAATTTAACAAAAAAATGAAAGGATACTTCGTGATCAAACACCATATAGTATAATGCATGAAAAAGTGAAATGCACACGCAACAATCTGGACACCACTCATGGGTACTACTATACCTCACTATGTGCAAAAAACACAAAACAGAAATGTGGTACACCGTACTTCGGACTACTGGAAACTCATTGTTTTCAGAGAACTGTTATCATTACGAAACATATTCGCAAGGGATCTAAACGGTACAAAGTGCAATTGACAAAACACTGATTAAAGAGATTAATTCTATTAAGAAATGCATCTTACCACAACTGCAAACGTACAGTTCGATCTTCGAGATACATAGTCTTCGACAGGAAATCAATACCAATAGTAGCCTGAACAGGAAAATCAAAAGATTAAGAATAGAACAACCATTGCAATTTTTTATTTTATTTACATGATAATGATACAGACACTTGTTAGATCCTTCATGAAAACACACTATCAGCAAACTCTCAACTTTTCCAAATCTAAATCAGTTCAATTCACAAACTTTATTTGATTTTACTCTGAAGGAATTGCAATAAAAAATCCAATAAAGCATACGATCACCAAAATAAAAAATAGCAAAACACCTTAGAATACTATTGCACCGCAGATTACTAATTATAATCAGTTGAAAAATTAAGAACCGTCTGTAACATTAGATCACTGTAAAAAAACATAATTATAAAACAAATTGTTTGCTGAAATCGTAACAATCGAAAGTAAAACCATCAACTAATACAGTCAAGAGTACTTCGGACTAAGATTAATGAGAATTAATCAGAAATACTGTGGATCAGATCCAGACACCTTAAAAAATACTCTCTTCAAGAAAAATTAAACTCGAAACGATCAATATAAACTCCACATCAAACTGATTACACACCTGATAAGTATTGTCGAATTTATCATACATAAATCGAGTAATAATACTCGTTTTCCCGACGGATTGATCTCCCAGAAACACTAACTTATACTTCGCGAGAGCCGAAACCGGAGCCATCGATTAAATCCGAGTCAGGTAAAATACAAACCAAACAGATCTTTAACCTTAGAATCGGGTGCAGATTTTCCGACGAAGCTCAAGATCTCGTCGGAAAAATGGCCGGAGATTTAGTCCGAGAAAAAGTTCGGTGAGATTTACAGCTTTGCGCGTAGGTGTATTTGAAATAGAGGGCGTTGTTTCTGCGCTTCAATTAATGAAAGGTTGGAGAAAACATTATTTTATGTTTTTTCAATACTAACGAAAATAAGAGAGGAGAGGCCGTCGGCCGATTCAATTTAGTACGTGGAATAAAAAAAAATCTTTTTTTAAGAATTAAAAAATAGTATTTAAGTATTTTTGGTCTAGAAACGAGTCAAACGACAACAGAGAAAAAGAAAAAAAAAATGGTCTAGAAAGTGTAGTCTAATTTTTATTTTTTTATTTTAAAACAAAGAACAAATAAATAAAAAAATATATATATTGAACAAGTGGTCCAAGCTGGTCAAACCGGTCCCGGTTAAACCGATTTTTGACCAGTTCCGAGCGGTTCACACTGGTTCAATTTAAGGTTGGTTTGAAGGGGTTACCCGGACCCGACAAGTTACCGGTCACCGGTCGGACTGGCCGGTCCGGTCCGGGTTTTAAAACATAGGTTATCCATAATCTCCGAATTACTTTCTACTTCAATATATTGATAACGTCTTTCCGAAGCCAATATAAACCCTTCGCGTAGTCCAAACAATTTGGCCATAACTATTGAGATTCTCCCTAATTTCATTTAATAACCCCACTACCACTCATGACTCACTGGTGTCGTCTCGAAAAAAAGCCCCTGACTATAGCATGTTTCGTATACTTGTAGAGATTTTCATCCGTGTTAAGCTTTAACCATCAGTTTCTCCCATTAAAATATCTAAGTAAGCATGGCAAGACTCTTTCCAATCCCCTCGTCCATCATATTCGAAATATCACTAGTCATGGTTTTGATGTTGCTAGTGCTAATGGTACTCTAATGATTATGAATAATTTATGTTTCATAATTTACTCATTCTTAACAAATCTTTCGGATTATCGCAAAAAAGAAAAAAAGAAGTCACTCGGATTAAAACATTTGCTTCTGTATTTATTGAATTTGGTCTTTGAGCGCAGGGGCGGTAGCACCCTTTAGCCTGAGGGGCGGAATTTCCAAAAAAAAATAAAATTTACATGTAATAATTTTTTTTTAACAATAAATTAAGATTATGTTCTCCTAAAATTAATTAAAACTTGATTTAGTCTCCTAAAATTAAGTAAAATTTGGTATAAAAAATGATATTATTATAAAGTAAAAATTTATATTTTATATTTTTATATATATTTAATTGAAAATATATTTTCGTCCTCCCAACCAAAAATTCTTGGTACCGCCCCTGCTTGAGCGGATCAGACTAAATCATCCAAACTCTATAAAACCAGTTAATTCACTTTGTACCCCTGCCCTCCCAATCAAAAATTCCTGATACCGCCCCTGCTTGAGCGGATCAGACTAAATCATCAAAACTCCATAGAACCAGTTAATTCACTTTGTACCCCAAAAAAAAAAGTTAATTCATATTTCTGCTCTTTAATCGATGCTATGGCTCCTAAAGTTTCAACTTTATGTCATATTAGTCCCTTATATTTCAAACATAACACATAAATCTTTAATATTACTAATGTATAACACATTAGACCTTAAATCAACTTTCAGGCGGGTTTTGACAGTAATTCTTACTCATATAACTTTAGCATGCATGATAAAGCCAAAAAATCCATTCATATGAAATACAAAATTAAAAAGTCACAAAGAGACGGACGAGACTAAAAGCAAGAATTTTTTCCATAAAGCTTTTTTTTACTCTTACCGCATCGACATGGCGAAGGAAATTTGTCGGGATTAGTTGAGAAGATTTTCTCACAGCACGACGGATTTGGAGACTACAGACAACGTAAGTTGTGCGAACTTGAAAAATATGATAGGATCATGAAATACAATTAGTTTTTCTCATTTTTTGTTCATGTTGAAGCCACGTGAGTAAGAATTCTAGTAAGAATTTGTCTGAAAGTTGACTGAGGAACCAAAGTGTTTTACGTTAATAACATTAGGGACTTACGTGCTACGTTTGAAACATGAGAGATTGTGATACAAAGTTGAAGTTTTAAGACCAAATATAACCCAATTTTACCTAAAAATCGAATTGAGAACCCAATTTTACCCAAAATTACAACTTTTTATGAATTAGAGAACAAAGTTAAAAATAACAAATAAGTGTACTAAAATTGCTAATATGTACTAATTATAGTCCTAATTTTACAAATTTAAAACCTCAGTCTAGTGCGGTAGTGCTGCTCCCCCATTAACTCAAAAGCTCCATCTCAGATTATCGGAAGAGAAAATGGCGTCGGCGTTGAGATCCGCCATACTCCGCCACATTCGGGTGCCTATATCCCAATCGTTAACCCTAAACGAATCGAGACTGATGGCCGTCCGATCAGTGTCTTCGCACGGCGACGATCATCTGGACAAGCAGGCGGTAGTTGACCGAGTTCTCGACATTGTCAAGAGCTTCCCCAAAGTCGACCCCGCTAAGGTGTGCTCCTTCTATTTCTACCTCCCGCTTGTGTGTGTGTGCGTCTGTGTTCTTTTTTCTTCTTAAATTTGTTTTCACACGTTCTGTATTTGGATACTGTTTTTGCATCTTCTGTGCATGAAAACTCTGATTATGTTTCTGACTTCCGAAAGATTTGCTGGAAGTTAACTGTTTAGAGTGGGAAACGAAGAAAACAATTATATACTCGACTAGGGATTGATTATAGTAGATTGGTTGTTAGAAGCCTGATTTAGCTCGATTCCTTGAACATGACAAACCAAATTTAAAGAATAACTTCCACTGAATAAATTTAAAATTTGGCTGAATTGGATTCAATTACTAAAATAGTAATTTAAATGTGTAAATGTTCAAGCTGCTCGAACTTCAAGTACAATTTGGTTAACGATCAAATCAAGCTCAAATATAATTTGTAAAGTTCGATTGGAATTCACGAGCGTGAGAGCTGCATTGTCTTTGGCTAGATTTGTTGAGTTACACCCTAGTTAAGAGTTGTGAAATTGAACCTGGACTTTTTCAGATCCATATTTAAATAGGTGCAAGTAAAATGCAGATATGCATTACTTGGAGAGATTAAGTTATAGTTTTGTATGACATGCTTACTTCTGAATTTTGATTAAATATCAGTAATTAACTTACGAATTACGATACTCTTTTTCGGGTGTAGAAAGCTTTCTTAGTGGTTCTTGGAATATTTGATTTTGTAAAACAGGAAAATACTGCTCTTATGCAGATTTTGAAATCATTGGGTATGATATTTATAGAGAAATATTATTAGTTTTTAACTGCTGTTTTCTCCTGAGTATGAATATACATGGATACTGAAGCTTCAAAGAGAATCTGACCAAAATATTAATCTATTGGTTCTTTTTGGTTTAATTGGTTAGTGTGAAAATTTGCATAAACTTGCTTTTCATGCCCCGATGCACAGTGATTGTGATTGGAATTCCGAATGAAGCAGTGTGCTTAATTTTCTAAATCACATATGGAGTATTAGTGCCCGCTGGATTTCTTACTTTTTCCTCTTTTTGGAGAAGACTTTAGAATTGCTTTTTGAGAGGACAAAAGTTGTTGTCTTGTTGACTCCTCCTTTAGCTTGTCCCAGGAATAATTCATAATGAATTTTGAGATGTGTGTATATCCTTATATTATTAATCGTCTAATAATGTACTTTCAGCGTCTTGAGTCACAATCTTTATAACTCAGTTCATGGATTGGAGACTGCTCTGAATACAAGAAAAATGCTTTGCTATTAAAAATTGAATTAAGGTTGCGTCTGGATTGAAGTATTGGGAGCCAATGATGTCAAATTTATGGACTTCAAATTTCAATAGAGGTTACCATCACTTGAGCTATTTTCAACCATTTCGGGGAGTCACCAGATATTCTTTGCTCAAAATCCCTACCTAAAATTCCAAATATCCTTAGCACCAACTTCTGTAGTTCCAACCAAATAATCCTCGGATACATGATGTTTTTCGTGTGAAACCCTTAATTGGTCTGGTACTCGAGTCAAATTACTGTGTTCAGGAAGTTAGCTGAGTGAAATTACAGAATACTATAGGTGGGTGCGAAATGCCAAAAATACCCTGAAATTTTAATTTACAGGGGGCAACTTCTCAATTCGTCCTATCATAAATTGTGTGTCGTCATGTCATTTGAAAGACTATTGTTTCAATAATAAATTAGTCAAGACCTGTTTCAGATTCTCTGAATTTCAACCTTTAGCATCTTTTTGTAGGACTGCAGGAGGTCAATGCAATGGTCTGCAATGTTTGTTATCCTGATATGCCATTTCGGGAATTAGTAGCCAATATTTCACCATTTTGCCATTCTAAAATCTGCAGGTGACACCTGATGTTCATTTTAACAAGGACCTGGGTTTGGATAGCTTAGATACTGTGGAGATTGTGATGGCTCTTGAGGAAGAGTTCAAGCTGGAAATTCCCGACAAAGAAGCTGATAAAATCGACTCCTGTCCGCTTGCAATTGAGTATGTCTTTAACCATCCTATGGCCAGCTAAGATATAACAGAAACTCCATGTTTTGGTCATTTTCATCCTTCCGAATCAATTAGATGTTTGTAGAAATTTGATTGAGGGGTAGAAATAATTGCCCTTTTTGATAAGAGTTATTCGTGAAGTGGAGTTTATTATTGTTATAATATGCTCTACTTGTATTGTTTTCCAAGCTGATGTTGCTCTGTTTTTTGATGACCTTAAATAATGATTAAGATGCAATAACGTTAAATTATACATATATATCATGAATCGTAATGAGAAAACTACAAATGGATATTGAAAGTGTGCAGCTTGCGTACAACAAATATCAATCTTTCGATTTAGATTGTAGACTAGATTAGTTGCGAAACAAGGAAAAAAAGTTATGGAATTTTTTTATAGGAACTTGATGTTTAGCCCACACATGAGTTCAATGGGGCAGATTGAAATTCATTTTAGATTTTAAATTATTTTTTTCCAAGTGAGTTCAAAACTTGGCGAATTTTATCTCCCAGAAGGAGATTGGACAATATTCGATCTTGAAGTTATGGGTCCATAATGGTTTTACGAGGCTTACTCTCAAAGGAAGCACAGTTTTAAACTCCACATCTTTGATATTTTGACGTAGGATGGTTCAGGAGAGGAGGTTTGTCAAGCCATTATATATTGAACTCCACATCTTTGATATTTTGATGTGAGATGGTTCAGGAAAAGAGCTTTGTCAAGCCATTATATATTGAATTTCACATCTTTAATATTTCGATGTGGGATGGTTTAATAATCTGACCCAAATCAAATACAGATTAACTGACTTAAGAAAAAGAAAAAAAAAATGTAGTAGACTAGTAGTAGTAGTAGAAAAAGGATTACCAGACAAGAAAACGCAAGCAACAACTTTAATTTTGTCTAATTCATGCTTCATAAGATTTAAGAGTGGGGCTCGTTAACATAGCTGACTTTGAAGTTCCAGCTGAACAAACTTTCCAATCAAACATAAAAAATGTACAAGTAACCCATTAATACAAACTTCTCCAAAAAAAAAAAAAAAAAAAAAAGGAAATATCCCATTTACAGAAAACAAACAATGAAACAAAGAATATTTAAGCAAGAATTTGCAGCAAGACAACATAGTCATAAAATTAAAATCTCATATATATATCATCCTGATCCTGTCTGAACCATATGCATAATCGAAAGCGCCAAAGCCGAAAGCTGAAAAACATCCTCATTCCTCTTCGTCAGAGGCGAAACCACACCTCTCCCCTCCTTAAACCCATCCTCACAAGTCGAAGCAGCTTCCATAATCGAACTTATCTCCACATTAGCATCATCGAACTTTCTTTCATTATAGTATCTCAAGGCCTGTTTGGCAGAAGGGATAGCATCCGAGAAAAGCTCTAAACAATCATCCAAACACTGCCTAGAATACGGGTTGTTATCCCGCGTCCCGTTGTCCATCAAGTGTTCGATAAAACACCTTGTCTTGCTCACGTTGCGATGAAGCAGATCGATCGAGACCGCGCCGAGGCATTGCAGGGTGGCGCATCGGGTGGCGTTGGTGGATTGGAGGGTGGTTGTGCAGAAGTTGTAGTCTATGTTTGGATCGGTTTCGATGAGATTTTTGCAAGTTGAGTTGATGAGATTGTTTGCTCTTGTGGTGTGAATTGTGATCAAGAATATGATGATCATGAGAGATAATGAAGTGAAAGAGGAGAAAAATTGCTTCATTTTTTATTTTATTTTTTTTCAAAATGGGGTTTGTTTTTTGGTATTTTTGGTGTTATTTTTGATATAATTGGGGTAAGGGAGGTGGTTTTATATATAGAGAGGTGCTGGCATAGTAATGAAGGGGGATATATTAGAAAATAATTAAAAGAAATAATAACAATAATGAAAATTAAAATAATAAAAGTAATTCTTTTTGACTTATCTTTGTTTTTCTTTATTTCAATTAGACATGTGGGATAATGACCCAATTAAACCAAAACTATTGGCAGGGTAAGTATATTTGTAGAGATTATGATTATCAAATAATAATAGAATGGATTGTTGCAGAATTTTATTATTAAAACATGAGTATAAAACCCTAGATAATAACTAAAATTAGCTATTTATTTTGATGATATCATCACAATAGAGACCACCATGCCATGCCGTGATGCCACATTATACTAATTTAGTTATTTAGTTAACTATCTACTGTTTGAGTTCTGTAAATACAATTGTCACCGGTAAAAAACTTTACGATTTAACTAGACTCAAACACGAAATAATTGCGATTCAAAAGAGAAATTGTATAATTGGGATGTAAACATGAAGAATAAAAAAAAAAAAAAAAAAGACTTTTACTTTTACCAATTCATTATAATTTATATCTCAGTGAGTGGGTGCTCATTCTCTTTAATTTATGCCCCAACATTTGTTAGAAGGGACTTATCTTATCAATTATCATTCATTTTTTTCCTTAGAGGGATAACTTATCATATTATTCACTTTTTCTTTTTGGTCAGGATATTATTCACTTTCAGTACAAAATAGATGTAGAATTTCTTTACTTTTCTCCTGCAAAAAGTGAAATTATGAGAACAAATTCCACGAGACTTTATAGTTCACAATGGAAACTCGTGATAGAATAAATGAGAGCCAAAAAAAGAGTAATGGACTTTATTGCAAGAATGGGTAACCTAACCACTTAATAAAAAGGTTCTATTTGAAGCTTCAACATATGGGGTGGCCATGCTTATACTTTGAATTTGGCAACAATAAAACATGGTTATAAGTTACGAAACAACAACATAGACACGAAAATACGAATTTTTTTTCAATATTTTATATTAGAAAATTATTTCAATAGCGATATTCGACACGTGCCAAACATGATAGGATTCTTATGCAACATCTATAATTCAGCATACCACATAACTTGAGTTGTTTGTTTAGATCAAGAAAACCAATAAAGTCGCTAAACCCATCATGTAAACTCGCACCACTTGTTAACAATTTGGTTGTTTGTTTTGATTAAGTAACTATATATAATAAAGTCGCTAAATCCATAATCACTTGCATCACTAGTTAACAGACTGGGGTCCCCTTAAAATTTTAATGCCAGACCAAAATCCTAATTGCCAGAACAAAAAACGACTCTGCCCTTAGTAGCTATATGTCAATAAACTTGGGGCAAAGATGTCAATAAATTGTTTCTAGCTCTGGCATTACAGAAACTACCCTGGCATTATCATAAGCCAGTTTTATTGCTTATACGCATTGATAAGTTCGACTTTGATTTGTGATGAAAATCGGTTTTCTCCTCTAAAAAGCAATAGAGGGAAAAATTATCTTTTGAAATTATGATTTTTTTTAAAATTGTTTCTAATAATTTGACACTATAAATTTCAGTTTTGTAATTATTCAATTTAGAGGGGATGCCTCTGTAATTTTCCAAAAATTTTGGGGGAATTTTATAATTTGAAACTTTTAGAGGGGTTTTAGTCTAATTAACCTAAATTATTAAGTTGCGGGGTCAAATTGCAATTTACCCAACTCTAGTGACGCCACTTTAACCTCACTTTGCCTCCTCGTTGTCTCCCAGAAAAGAAATTAAGGGTGATCATGGTTCGGTTTCGTTTTTTTTTTCCAATCAATTTCAAATCGAACTGTTATATGTGGTTTTTGAATATATAAATTTCAAATTACGGTTTTGTAAAGTAAAATCGACATTGCGATTTGTTGCGGTTTCGGTGCGGATTGGTGCGTTTTTCGGTTTTAAATAATTTAAATTATTAACTATCTAAAGCTAAAAATATAATAACTCCAAACATCAATTTGACACTTTATGTGTTTGTGAATTAAATTATTTGCAAAGTGTAATTGTTCGTCCCTAAACATTAATGGTTTACTTTAATTAAAATTAAAATTTATACTCACATTTTACTTAAAAGTATTAAATTTTTGGTATATAATAGGTTACTCCTTTCCTTTTACAAATAGTTATTAATATTTTTTTTAAAAATCTAAGTAAATTGTGCTAATAAATATAATTATATATAGTATATAAATATATATGGTTCGGTTCTAAACCATAACCTAACCTATTTTTTGGTACGATTTTGATAGAAACAATTAAACTGTAATTTTTTAAATAAATTGATAAATACTTTCGATTTCTGCGATTTTTTAAAAAATCTGCTCAGGCCTATAAGAAATCACAGCAAACAAACCCAGTTTCTACGGTATATCAATCTACAAAAAGACAATCGCCGGCGTTGTCCGGCCGGAAAATATGGCGAATTTAAGAACGGCGATGGATGCAGCCTTTGGTGACCTAAACATATCAACTCCACAAGCCATGATTGATGGTGTTTCCAAGGCAATTCCAGGTGATCCCATACCCCTTGACGGTGCAAAAGCAAGCAGAGCCTTCAGAATTCAACAACTATTATTATTGGGAACTGGGTTTCCTCTGGGTATAATTCCATCATTTTCTCCTTCCACTAATCACAAGGAATTGGGCTCTTTTGCGCTGCAATCCCTCCTCGGCAGAGCGATTATTGGAGACTGGTATAAGTTTTAAATGTTCTTTTGTGCGCTATATTGGTTTTTTTGTTAAAATTTGATGGCAGAAGAAAAAAACGGAAATCAGGGTGAGGAAAGGTGGTCACTAGAAATTCCATTTGTGTTGATAGCTATAAGGTTGGTGGTGTGCATGTGAGTGATGTTAATGTAATAATGTTGATGCATTTTGACATGGATAGCATAGAGTTTGTGGTGTTCTCACCTTAAATTAAACTGAAAATCCAGTTGATTGAGACAAAAACTGGGCTGTATGAGTATTCATGGATGCAACAGGATAGTCCATGTACACAACCCCGGTATACCGATGCTAGTTTTCCTTATTGGTTTTCTTTGCATCAATATGGACCAAGTGATGCATTTGGTGTGTACCCAGAGATGGATAATGTGTCGACTTGTGTCTAACATTGAAGCATAACTTGGTTTTTTTTCTTAATGTAGGTGGTTTGGATTAGTTGGTCAAATTCGTCCGAAGAAATTGATATCTTCCATTAAAGCTGAAGTTTCTGCTGCAGAAGAGTGGAACACACCGTTGCTTGAAGGTGTATCGAAACATTTCCTCGACAAATCACTCTATGCAATTGGTCTATGCTCACAGATTACATTAACATCATCGTCATCCTTAATGTTGAGCAATGAAAAACATGGTGATAGAAAGAAGCCACGCACCAAGGCGATGCTCTTTCACAAGGCAAAAGTTTCCATCCTTATGTGTTAGCTCCCTCCACCCGTTTGTCTTTCAATTTTCTTCAATTTGATTTATTATTTCTATAGTTAATGAATTAGGTCTTTAATGTTGTTGTTTATTTTACCAATATGGGTAGATTTCTAATGTATGATTTGGAGCTCCATCTCTAGTGGAGAGATTGAAGAATATGCTACTCATCAAGAAGGGGGACAGTGATTATTTGGGGTTCTTGAATAAGAAATTTCATGCATCATAATCAGAAAACTTTTGAGTAATACATATTTCGGTTTCTTGACTTTTAATCTTCTTAAGCTAAATCAATATTTTAAATTATGCTTCTCTTTGCCCTCAGCTTCCAGATCATGATATTACTTTAGAAGCCTCATGGCCTGAGCTGTTCATCGACCGTAAAGGCAAATACTGGGAAGTCCCTGAATCTATATCTTTAAATTGTTCATCGCTCGTTTCTGAGTCTGGATTGAGATACCGGTTTGGCATACATAAAAAAGGTGGTCATCCACAAGCTGTTGATTCTGTTAATACCGAAACTCCTCAAGCCTTATTGCCTGGGCTATGCACAAACGCTGCTTTTTCTTATGAAAAATCTAAGGACTTATGGAGGCCAAAAGAAACAAAGGAGGATATCTTAATGGAGACAGAAGAAGGTCAAATTCGGCGTCTTTCCTATGATATTCGTCTCAAGGAGCCTCATGCAGCGGTATCTGGAATTATAGGTAATTTTTATATATAAAATTACATGGATATTCCTTCTGGTTTCCAATATTGCACATACCTCCCTTGTAATTCTTTTCTAACTTGCAACCACCCCTTATGTTGATTTACAAAGATAAATGATGAAACAATTCAAATTTTAATAAACTTGGTCAAATTGTTCTCTCATGTATGGATGATGTTATCCATATCTCTTAGTAAAACTTTTCAGTTTGGCGTAAATTTTGATGATCTAAATGGGGTATTTGTCACGGAAAGTAAGAAGGAAAGTTTGTGTAATAAGACGTAGCTTGCAGAGGTGGTACACATTAATTTCACATACCAAGAGTATGTGTTTTTCTATGTAATGCCTAATTGACCCTAACAAAAATGTTTCTCTAAACATTTTATTTCATTTAATAAAACATATTACCATATAAAAAGAAATGGTTTATTAAACTTTATAGCACATATCGAGTTGGCGACTGATGATAAACCCATATGCATGTATAAATTATCATTATCTTTTTTATATAGAACGTTTGTGTTTTTCATACTCTCCATTTCAACTATTTATGCTTTATTCTCTTCTGCATCTAGGGGTTACTTGTAAGGCATGGTTAATTGGTGGTAGAGGCACATTTTCTGTTGATCCAAGTCAAGATGTCGGCACAATTTCGTCAACTAAGGATAGAGGTCGTCGTTTTGATGCTGATTTATTTGGTTCACTATGCTATACATTCCAACATGGGAAATTCAGAAATTTTTTTGGAGACCTCACAAGAATAGATGCTCGTTTGGACGTTAATTCAGCTTCAGCTTTAGCTAAAAAGTTGTCTTCCCCAAGACTCGATTTAATATGTCAGCAGCAGGTCAGCAGCCATATGCTTAATTTTTATTTTCTATATTCTTTTTTACCTGTACCTTTGCATTGCTAAGTCTCGTAGAAGCAAATGCCGGGTGCATTCGTAATTTTTAAAACTACAGTTTTCTTTTGAAAGTTGGTGAAACCTCAGGGGCATATTTGCAATTAGCTCGACGTCTGGTGGGTGTCCTTAAGCAACAAATTGTTCACCGACCTCTAGAATGAAATAGTATAGACGACTAGATGTTAAAAATGCCAGTAAAATGATGCATGTTAAAACTTTAAAAGAGAAAACAATATTACATGTATAGCACTTCCTAGATCTTTATATTGCTTTGAAAATACCTCAGCAAGGGCTAGTTCAATGACGGAGCTAGGGGGGGTGGTCATTCTATATTCTTGCATATCAAATTCATAAATTTACACCATATCTACCAAATATTTCAATTTGCCCCCTTAATATAAAATCCTGCCTCAGTCCCTGGGTTCGTCCAATAATCATGTTGTTTATATGAATGCAGGTTGCTGGACCTATTGTTTTTCGAGTAGATTCCAGGTTTACCCTTGGATCAACTTATAAGCCAGAGCTTGAAGATGTGATGTACAGCTTGAATTACTGTTTAAGGTTTTTGGGTTCAGGCAAGGTCGTAGCTTGGTATTCTCCAAAACGAAACGAGGGAATGGTTGAGCTACGCCTTTTTGAGTACTAACTTCTAACTACACTTTCATCTCTAACTTTTGAGCCTATTTAGAACTTCTCTCCGAACCAGAATGTATTATAACTAAATAGGGATAATTACACTTACACACATTTAGGTTTAGCCTAATTACACATACATACCTTATCCTCATCAAATTAACAGCAAAAGTCGATCGATCTAATCTATTCATGATCCCACTGAACATTCTCTGGTCAAGTTTCATGTTTTTTTGTCTCCTCACGCAATAATGAAGCAAGAAATTCAACATTATTTAAGGCTATACATTTCTTCAGATAATAATACTCTTTCATTAATATCCACTCACTTGTCAGTGCCCCTACCCTCTGTCGGGGGAGATGCCCCTTTGTCCCATTTTAAGAAGTTCAAAGAAAAACAAGATGATGATAGTATTTTCGTTACATAATATAAGATAAGACCATTACAACAACTATGCACTATATATAAATCATATTTCTAACTGAAAGGACAGTTTAGGATGACAAGAGATGATCATGTTTATAGGCTGGTCTAATGAAATTATTTAAAACAACTTTGTGGTTTGGACCACATACTACGAGGATTGATCATTGATTTATGGCACATGCCAAGTAGGAAATGGTTGGTAGAAAATGGAATGTTAAGATTAAAGTACTTGGGGAAAAGTTGTTGTTGACAATATCAACATTTTGTGCTCCAAACTCCATTTCTGTCATTGGTTGTTTCTTCATTTACCAAAGGAGATTATGTTTTTCTCGTAACCCTCCACAACATTAATAGGGAAAAATTGTTAATTGAATTGGATATTAAAACTACACTCAATTATCCCTCCAATCACTCCGGGACTAGCGCTTAAAACTGGATTCTGGAAAATGGGGACATGTTTAATATGTTCGAATAAAGACTTTGACCGAATTCTTCTAAAGGAAAATATCTGTAATCATTTCGAAATATAATAACAATTTACTTCTCCAGTAGAACAAAAATCGAATTTATGTGGAAAAAAGAATGAAAATTAGGTAATCCATTTACCTGAGTATCCCTGAAGATTGAATGAATTTACAATTAAATCCCCGAAAGCCAGCGGAAGAGTTCACTGATTTCTTCTCCCGCGCGATTCGCCTCTAAATCCTCGGGCACGACGACGGCCTCGCTACGGCGGCTACTGCCGGAGAAGAATCTGCCGGAGCTTCGAAACGACGTCGCGCGGGAGGAAATAGAAACCGCGGAGGAAAGCCTGTCAACGTAATCCTTCAGCCAGTTCCTACTACCGGCAACCTCTGCTGCCAAAACTTCCCCTGGCGGTTCCGGTGTCGGTACTCCGACCGATGACTCCTTGACATTTGAAGTGCAATTGGAAATTCCTCTGCGATGATGATGAGTTGTGCACCCTACTGAAACCTCATATGCATTATCATCCACTACATACTCGAAGGAGCCTACTGAGTACGAATGTCGTCGCGCTCCTTCCACCGCCTCTATCTCTCCTCCGAGTCGGCGGCTGATACTTCCGATCTCAATCCGAAAACTCCCGCCATTTTCGTTTCCGCTTGCGTTTTCGTTTCGAGAGCTATCTATATTAGTATTACTAGTACGGTGATTATCCGCAGAGAGGATTTTATTGAGTGCATCGGCGCCAGAGGGGAGCACGGTGGACCTGCAGAGAGGACACGTTTGATTGGACACTATCCACGTGTCTATACACTCGGCATGAAAGGCATGGCAGCAGAGCGGCAACAACCGGAGCTCATCGTGCGGCTCGAACTTCGACAAACACACGGCACAGTCGCCACCGCCGCTGAGGTTCCCGGTGATGGAGCGGAAGGAGAAGAGCGGGAGCGATTCTAGCAAAGTACCGTTGAAAGCCACTTGGCATTTCTGCGCTTCACTTTGCAGGACGACGTCGTCTACGGCGGAGGAGGAGCGCTTGGAGAGGATACGTAGGAGGAGGTAAATGGAAGCGGATACAATGACCGAGGAGGTGATGATAATCATCACTGTGATTACAGACGACGGAGATGAGGTGGCCGAGGCGGAGGAGAAATATGGCGATGGCGTATCGTCTGCGTCAGGGGGTGGCTGCAGTTGCGCGATGAAGGAGCCCCCGCCGGTGACGGCGGCTGGAGGCGGAGGCGTAAATGAAACTGACATAACGAGAGAATGTAGTGTATGTGCGTGTGAGAGAGAGAAAGAGACTAAGCCATTGCTAGAGACTTGAGAGAGAAGAAAGAGATGTGAGATGGTTTGGGGTATTTATTCTGAGGGGTTTTGTTTAGGTGTTTTCATTGCGTCAAGCACGTGATTAGTCCTAATTTAGGTTTATTCTATGTTCGAATCGGATCGGAATACTTAGTTTATAAGCCCTTTTATGCTCTTATACTGAGGGCAGTTGTAATTTTGAAGACGTGGATCCTGAATATGGTAGGATTCTCATATCGAAATTTCTATAGAAAAGTAATAAGTTAGAAATTGGAATTCATGTGTACAATAAGTATTCTTTTTAATTAGTAATTTAGATTCAATTATATGCATTCAGTAGGTTCAAAATTTATAATAAGCACCCTATTATGCTGGTAATTCCAAGATTTTATCATGTTTTTTTTTTTAATAGTAAAAAATTGACTAAAATGACCATAGAATGAGTTGCATTTGACATGGTACCCATAGGCTCGTTATTAATTGCTTCACTTTTGACTAAATCTTTGAGCACTTAACAAAAGCACTTGCCATGTAATGATGATTGTTGCCTTTCTAGTAAACCTTCCATTGAATTAATAATGATGCTGGGTCACCAATGCAAGATATTAATAATAAATTATATATATATTTTTTAAAAAATACATCTCCAAAGTGAATGGTGACACCCACAACTGCTTAATCATTCCTTTTAATTAGATTTTATTTTTGCTCAAAAATTCTTTTTAATTAGATGGGTGTTTTATTATGTCTTTTTTTATGCAATACTTCCATGGAGTATAGTAAAAATTGAATGAATTATATATGTACCAATATTTTTAAAAGAACTATTGTAGTGTCATGTCGTATTCGATACTTTTATAAAATTTAATACTGAAAAGATATTATATAATTATTTCTGCATCGGCATCTGTGTATCAGAGAATGAATCTTCACCTTTGGTGAAGGATGGATTGTAAGATTTGGTGATTAGAATAAGATATATACCTTCTTCTTGCATGGGTAATATACTAAATTTTGAATTATTTGTATCCTTTGCATGTTAAGTAGAAGAGAAGCTAAGTGCAAAGTTGGTTGCTATACGTCAAAAAAGAGTAGCAATTTTGACTTTGTTGGCCAATTGGGGCTTTTCCAAAGAAACTAATTTAGATAGGAAATAGTGCCATATTGCAGCATCTCAAAAGTTACCTATAAATAAAAACTATATATATATGTGTAAACAAACTAATCTTGATCCTTTGCCCCAACTTTGAGCCATATATTCTTCAAAACGCTATAAATTTTGAACCATATTTTCGGTTGGAACGATTAGCTAAAACTTTAAGTCGCTAATTATCAAAAAAAATATAAAAAAATCGAAATAATTACAATTAGCCCCAACCTTTGAAATATCTTGTAATTTTTTTTTGGATCAATTACACATAATCCCATGAGGTATATACGCCACTTGTAATCACATAATCGGAACCTTGCAACTTTACATTTACCCCCAATGGAGTATTTGTAAGTTTTTTCATGGGATATTATGTATACATTTTATGTTTCAAATGGAGTATTTGTAAAGTTTCAGTTTACCAAGAAAGTATTTATAAGGTTTCAAGGCTTCTATAATTTTTTGATTTTTTAAACAAACCTCAGGATTGTGTAATTATCCCTTCTTTTTTTCACATCTTACAAACTCATGCTTACATGATCTTTAAGAAAGTTTTTCAAGAAATTCGGTAATTTTATTTGAAATGAGGTTATAAAACCTTCAGAAGAATTAAAACTACAGAGTACTTCAATCTTAGAGTTCACATAATCTTAATATTGAATACTTCAAGACCTTTTTTTTGTTTAAATAAAAGAAGATTTTTAAGGTTCCAAGAAAATTCTCATGGAACGTCTTTTAAATTTAGTCATATCCTCTTATTATAATTGTACATTAAGTGCTTTAATATTTATATTCTTGACTTATTATTTAAGTTTCTACTGTCCTATTTATGTAACCTATATTGTTTTGGTCTAGATCAGGGCATCCATCGTCGACTACAGTGACTAGTTCCCTCGCTGACTTGTAGGCACCTCATTGGGTGGGACAGCTGACCAGGAGATTTAAGGCTACTCCATACCCAAAGTCAGGATTTGAACCCCTGACATTTGGTTAAGGATGGATGAATCCCTTCCACTCAACCACACCCTCTTGATTTGACACACATATGTAACCTATATGAAAACCTACTAATATAGATTTGACACACATTTTCTGGGTATTTTGACCCAGAATTTTCTCATAGATGTTTCAGAAAAAAACACTCAATTTGTGCACTATTTTAAGCACCATTGAGCCGCAAAATAAAATACCTAAATCTAACTAAGTCATATTTATTTTTTTCATGTTGCACAGAATCCCACATTAACAAACACACATACTGAGATCTCTTACTAAAAGTTTGACTGGAAAAAAAAAAAAAAAAAAAGGTCAACATACAGCGAGTGCAGTGTGAGATTCATATCCAACTGATGCTATAGTTACAAAATATTACATATTCCTACGAAGCATAGAAATTTAACATAGCCCAGATTTTGTTGAAGGCTGCTTAAAACATAGCAAGTTACTATACATGAGTATATTTACAGTTGCGTTATATGTAACGATGCTTACGTGTTTGAGACGGAGCATTCGACAATTCCCTCACAAACATTATGCCTGCAGAGTGGACATACCCTAGAGATGCATAGCAAAGTAGTCAGAAAGAGAGAACATTGAAATGTAAAAGATGGGATGGAAGCACACACACACACAGGGTGAGGAGGAAGTTTATATTGGGGATTACCTGTTTACTTCTTTCAGCCATTTATCGACACAGCTGACGTGGTACTCGTGGTTGCATGGAAGAACTCTTAATTTGTCCCCTTCCTCGTAGTCGGCTAAGCAAATATGGCATCTGTAAAATTATATTAGCATTTATCACTTGTATGAAACTAAATTCTGAGTATATGATTAATAGAAATCAATTACATTGGATAATTTTAGGATCAAGGTGTTAATACTCTGTGTTTGGTCCGAGATTTTACGAAAGGAAGATGAAAAATAATACCACCATATCTTCCGCACATTATATATACCTCATCAGAGAAGTTTGCATGTCAGGCGATTTTCCCTTTTTTATATTTTTCATTTTGCTTTACTGTTCAAAAAAGGAGTAGAAACAAAGAATGGACCATAAAACAAAACATTTGCAGGCATGTATTCTTTCTCAATATCATAAGAAGACTTACTGTTGAATGTCGGGCGAATTTCTCTCAACATTTTCTATTTTCTTGTGATACTTGAGAGGAAATGCATCCACAACAGAATCCGGAGCAGGAAGTGAGAGAGTCGACAGTGAAAGCGACAAAGACTGATGGTGAATTTCATCCAAGACCTGAGGAATAAATATAAATTGAACTTTTTCAGCTTACAATTTGAAACCTGTAAGAAACAAATTCAAACTGCATGGCTTAGAAGAACAGAAAATAAAATGTCTGCAAACGTTATATTCAGAATGCCTAAGAGCAACCATTTCTTCTGAGCCAAAATAGAAAATCAACTCAAATATGATTCACAATCAAGAAGTCAACCTTAGAAAAGAGCAAGTTTCACATATCCCACAAGAGTCCGTTAGTTGTTATTATCTACACAAAATATAGAGCTTGAGCCGACTTGCGAGCAATTTTTTCATATTCTTATAATTCTAAATAATATATTAATTTTCGAGCTCAATCATGTGGCTAAAACATAATATAATAATTGAACTTTGAGTCAAACGAGCGAGCTCGGCTTGGCTGCATCCCTAGGTCTATTATATTTTAATATTTCTACAGTGAATTTTAACTAATGAAAAAACTTATGTAGGACCCACAACATATGATAATGTGAATCCATTGGTCTGAAGGATCTACCTCAAATAAAGCCTCAGCAATCATGATAATTCTTGAAATACTTGCAAGACTAGTTGATTCTTCAGCAGTAAAGTATGAGTCACATGAACATGTGCCGTCCAGGTGGAGCCCAGATGCACAAAATGTAGTTTGTTGGCTTCCCACACTAAGCCCATCTATACTTCTTTCTGAGACCTAGAGTAGACACAAATTGTTGGTGCATGGAAGTGGTCAAATTTACTAGAGAGGAAAAGAAGGAAAACAAGCTGAAATTTTTCACAGTTTTAGGTCAAAATGAAAAAATAGGGCTACAATAAAGATCCCATTTGTTTGAGAAAAAATCATGAAATTCTGGAAGAATGCATGAATGTGCATGAAAGAAGTTTAGGGTTCGGAAATTTGTTATTCGTGATGGTGAAAATATTTTTCTTAATTTTTTGTGTGAGAAATGTTGTTGGTAATGCATGAAAATCAAGGAAAATGCATGAAATCTAGAAAAGGGTCTTTCCCTATTTATGTATTTCTGTGCCCTATATATACACCCGCAGACACAGGGAAGGTTAACTAGGCTATCTACTTCTCAAAAAGTTCAGAACTTCAATGATTCATACAATAACCCTCGTCAAATTCCCTAAAAACTTAAAATACCATAGAAAAGCTTCGATGTTGCACAATATTTTCATTATGAACTTTTGTACATTCTAAGCACTAGTTCAATTGGTGGTAATACAATTCGAAATGGGATACAAGCATTACACGGGTGATAACAGACTAGTATAAAAATTGTATGAATAGATATTGGGCTTCACAAGAATTATTTAGTGCACGTATACGTACAAGACATGTTTACCTTGACGGCCTTTTATTTGAGCAACCATGAACTGGAATTTACGTGCATATTACAACTAAAGTGTCCAAAAGACATATAAAACCCCTAAGACTAATAAATTTCATGCGACAACTTTTTGTGTTATTAGCTGAGGAAATTAGGGTTATGTTATGAAGTCTCATGAATGATTCAACATAAAAAAATATATAAACCATTGCAATTAGTAGTTAAAAGTCGAAATTAATCATTCAAGATAGTCAATTACATCAATAGCTCCTCAGAGATGCAATATCCCAAGGGTGGTTCTTGTAATTTTAAACATTTTTAGGGAGTGGTATGCAGTTTTCTCAAACCTGTAGGTACCAACTGTAATATGGCAATCCCTGAAGGGATATAGAAGTAATTAAGTCTTAAAACAAAAAAATAACAAGATAAATGTCTCACCTCTGATCTCAACAGCCATCTCCTTTCATTTCTCCTATGAAGTCTAGCCGCTAACGAATCAAGATCGTCACCACCGAAATCAAGAAGCCATCTGTCATTGGGCCCCACATCATCATCAGCAAGACCAGTAGCAAAAACAAATCTTGCTGAATCATTATGTCTTCTAAAGCTGCTTCTCGATAACGCATCCCAAAATAGCCTCCTACTGTTTCTTCTTGACTCGTTGCTACTTATTTCAGCAATGCTACCAGATATGATATTGGAAGAGATACTCACCAAATCAAGATGAAGAAGATCTCCACTTGTCAAATCCTGCTCACTTAAATCAGAATTATTTGACCCCACAAGATTATTATATTCAATATTCGAGTTGGCGCGTAAAATGGCCAGCCCTTGCGCTAGACTTGTTGACCGATCATGATCTGGATAAACTGAAGTTGTGGCTTCTGTTATTGCATCCATCGAATTATCCGTTCGATTTTCAGAATTCGGTTCTTGATCATGCTGTTATAAGAAGCAGTCAAGATTTCTTCATTAATATTCCAGCATAAATCCTAGGGAAATATTATTTGCCATTGGAAGTAAGAATTTTTTTAGATTTATTGGTCAATTTTTTGACATTGCAATATTTCAATTGGTACCCGTGCAAGTGTGAAAATATTAGAAACAACTCCCTAATTTTTTTTTAAATTACACAAACCACCCATGGGAGTTTGGAGAAGTTACAAAAAACCACTCCCTAGTATAGGGTGGTGTTTGTAATTTTAATCACTTTTAGGGAGTGGTTTGTGGGTTTTTCAAACTTGTAGGTACCAACTGTAAGGTGGCAATCTCCCAAGGGGTGTGGATGTAATTAAAGTTTACATTTAACCACCTAAACTTTCTTTTATTGCTGATCACAGTCTAAAGTATGCATGTCTTTGCAAAACACCATCTGAAAGCACGTTCCAAAAAAGGGACATAATTATCCTCGCTTGGCCCATGTGGGAGGAAAATCCAGTGAGGGCAGATGTGTTTGTTTTTGCCGAAAAGTGCCTTTAGATCGTGTTTTGTAAACCTGCATACTTTAGATGGTGTTGTGCAATTATAAAAAAGTTTAGACGTTTAAGTCCGAAAATTTAGGATGGTACAATATGTTTTTCCCTAACCATCTTAGTTACCTGATTTGAAAGTGGTTCAAGATCTCTGCTTGTTTGAACATTTGAAAGATCGGATTCAAGAAAAGCTTCTTCGATAAGATTGCCATTTCTTTCAGATGAGTCCCTATCCTCGTGCACTAATATTGAATCACCCGTCTCCGAGACGAACACTGAAGAAGATTCTAGAATGGAGCTTGGAGAACCGTCAACTTGAGCTGAGTTTTCTGTACAGCTGATGGATGGTTTCTCTGGGCAGCTTCCCAGCTTCTAACGAATTTATGAAGTGTTTAGCTTCTTTACAAATTTTCTTACATTTAGAAAGAAAAAAAAAAACATAATAATTGAGTTCATGTGGAAACCTAGCAGAAATCAAGCACATTTAAGAGTTCCATAGATCATGCTGAAGAAAAATCTTGATCAAAGCAAGAAGAAAATGGGATTCTGGTTTAGGCTCACTCAAAATAAGCTCTTAAAGTAACACCTAATCAAAGTTTACTAATGTTTCATGAATATTATATTATATAAATAAGGTTTAGTTATAAATCTATCAGAATTTCAATCATCATAATTGAAAAGATTGCAGTTACCCCCACCCCCGATAAAACCTAAAAACACAAAATATGAAGATATGATGATCATCATAGTACGAAAAATTCAGCTGAATTCAACATCGAATAATATCTCCCAATCATACACCCAGCCCAAACAGAGACAATTTTACCAATCAAATTCACTCAATTCACTTAAACAGTTGAATTCAATCAAGAACACCGCCATCACAACAATAAAAAAACACAGAACTCCGTAAAATGCATACAAATACACCCCAAAAGAAAGAAAAATTGAAAACACCTGAAAGGTTGACTTTGAAGTGAAAACACCACAAAACATAGAGGAAATCTTGCGCTTGGTGCGATTAAGCCTGGACCCACCAGACCTAGACAACTTCCTCGACGTTGACGACTCCGAAGAACCCAGATGATGACTGCCGCTCGAACCCATAATTATCCTCACCTTGTTCGAAGAAATTCAAAGCTTTTGATTTTCCTTTTTCTTTATTTCGGGAAAATGTTGACGTTGTGAGTCAGTGATTGGAAATTAGAATAGTCTTTGGCAGCGGGCATGTTAACGTGTGATGGGAGTTGGCCCCTTGGCTTCCGACAAACCACACCCTTTCCAACTTTTCTTTCTTTTTTTCTACTTTTCACTGTATAACAGTATAACAATTAAGGAGTAAACTCAATACGAATGGGGAAGTGGATCGTAATGTCACCGTAAGTCTACTGTCTCCTCCTTAGTACAATTTCGGTGGCTACTATAACCAGATTCTCACACCTTAAATCCCCAGTCACTTAAATAGAAGACTGTATTAGAGATAACTGTTTAGTGTTAATTGATTTATTCTACATTTCCATTTATGTTGAGTTCTAATTTTTTTGAATGTTTTGGGAAGTTATTAAAAGTCACTCAAATCATCAAATGTATTTTTGTGGTGCATCACTTTAGAAAATTCTTACAAGAATTCGTGTTTCATCTTCACCTAAATATAGTAATATAAGAATCTTATACAGACTAAAAGATATTCACTTATTATTTGTGTAAAAAATAGAAAAAAAGAATTGTTGCACTTTTGTTTCTTACATATGATCATATGCCCCTTTTCCCAAAACTCTGTGGACAAGATTAGGCCGACAAAGAAAGAAGAAAGTGTATGTTACACTTTCCAACCTTAGTCATAATTTGCCCATAATTTTACCTTTTTCATCATATATATTCATTTTGGCATGTGAATAGTCTCCAATTGTGGAAACCATGACATGATGACATACAGAAAAGGGCCTTTCTCTCTTAAACTTATTGCAAGCCATTCAAACAAGTTGCAAATTTGCAATGCATATGAAAATCAAGAAAACACAGAGGGGCACGAAAGTCTGAAAATAACATATTATCCCTAGTGGCAGGAAATGTTCTCAGCAAATCAGAATCAGGGTCAACTACATATAACCCCCGTTTACGAAAGAAAAACTACCTTGAAATTTACAAAAAAACACCCTCGAACTAACAGAAAATCATTTACCCGGGGTGTTTTTTATAATTTTCAAGGTTTTCAGGGTGATTGTCGTAAACTGCACAAATCTCAAGGGGTTTTTCATAATTATTCCTTGGAATTATACATAAGCACTGTCCTTAGAAAAGTACATGTATACAATATCCATCAAGTGTAACATCTCAAAGATAACAAAGAATAGTCCTTCTGCCATCCCTCATATGATTACTCGTAAGATCGAACTAAGTACAACAATGATAAAAAGAAAAGAAATCTCTTCTCACTTTGTGTATCTAATCTCTATCCCCGGGTGTAAGTCAATAAACTAAGCTATAAATCAACGGGTTAAAGCAATCTGTTTTAGTTGCCAAATCCACGAGTACATCATACCTAAACCGCAGTATATAGAAATCATCATAAGGGGCAAAAACGGAAGTCGCTCACCAAAAACCATAGGATGCAAAAACTGTCCCCATATCTCAACAGCTAAGAAGCCAAAAAGGTAGAATTTTCCAAACCATCCAATATGGAAAGCACGACTTTCTGATTTATTATCTTTAACCTTCACAGTCGTTGTAGGAAAACGTGAGGAGAACCCATAAAACATCAGAACAGCTTGTAGAAGCAGAAATACACTTTTAATTGGATACTCTTGGGCTTCAAACAGAAGAGGGAAAAGAGAGTAGCAAGACACTGCAATATCATATAGGAAATCTTAGTTAGCACAAGAAAAAGTTTTTAAGTTAAACTATTACATGCATATTCTGTACTCCAAACTAAAAATCAAAGCTATTCGATAAGAACGACAAAAATGCTAAGTTTTTACTAAAAATGGGATTAAACAAACCTAGTTTCAATAGCAAAAGGTGGCTGAAATTGGTAAATGGACAAAAAAGCATTAATTAATGGCCTTAGAGTTAGGTGGTGATGCATTAATCTCATCCACTAAACTGAGCTAGATTTGATCGATGATTGATGACTACTAACCAACACAACCTCAAACATCTATAGACAAAGTGAAATAATGCCTAACTTATGTTCTGCTTGAATAAGTAGTTACATTTCTTGGATTAACTATCTGAAGAAACCATGAACAGGACAAGGAATACATCAGTACAATTTTTGGGATTAAAATAATTTTGAAATGAACAAATAGCAGAAAACTTGGAAAACTATTCCATGTTGCAGAATTCTGGTATGTGTCAATTTCTATGTCTTTTCTTTCTGCAGAATAGTGAAAATGAGTTAAATGCTACTGCCCATGCAACAACATCTTGCATAGACAAGAAAACTTCTAGAGTTGCATTATTAGATAGTCTAGAAGAAATAGGGTGGAGTTGTTACATTATTCATATAGCAACATTACCTAACTTAAAACTATAAATAGTAAAAACTAAGACCTGCTACAGCAATTCCGACTAAAAAAATGCATATGATATCCGAGAGAAAAATAACAACTTTGAACACCAATCATGTTATTTGTATTACTCAAATGACAAGAAGGGTATTTACGTACCTATGGACAAAAAGAAATAATGCTTAGCATCCTCTGTGCTTTTCAGGGCAGTAGTGGCAAGTGGAATGACAAAGTGAAGAGATGCCTTTTCATGAACATGCCAACCAAATAGAAAGCCACATGTATAAGCATAGGATACCCATTTAGAGACCATTCTTGGTTGGGGATTCCTCCAAGCCTTTACTAGACAAGGACATATTGCCAAGAGAACCGTGATGAATGTAATCAAAGGGGTTATCTGCATTTTATAATTTAATTAATTAAAAAAACTGGTCTTGGTATTTCACATATGACATAAGTAGTCGGTGTTACACTAACTAGCATGCCAAGTTACAGTCTTCAACTTTTGTAAGATAGGGTGAGTGGGTTGCAAAAATTTTTGCTTTAGGAGAAGTTAAAGCAGACACTGAAGTTGTAAAAACACCCCCAAAGTTGCTTCTAGCTTCTAGCTTATTTTAAACAGAATCAGCAAAACAAAGCACTCTATTTCTGGCCGTTTTAAGCTAAAAACAGGAAAATACTACTTCTTTTAGTTTGCAAACGCTCCCATAAAATAATAACAAACTTACAAATTATTATACTTAAATTATAAAAAAGAAAAAGAAAAAAAAACAAGATATTAAACTTTGAGAACATGCCAAAACTTTTTTGAAAGGTAAAAAGTGACAACAGTTTATTTTTAGAAACCAATTCGTATATATATAATGTATATATACATAGATAGATATAAATATATAGCAAAGTTAGATATTTTCCTCCCTCCCCCACCCCTCTAATGTGACAAATTTACCCTTAGTATACAGGAAAACTGTCCCTTGCCTTCCCCCCACCCCCGCCCAATAAAATTGAATTCCTGCTTGTTGGCTTAGGCACAATAAGAGCAACTACAATGGAACTAAAAGAATTGGTACTCATGAAAAGGGAGTCGACATTGGTACCGTGGGTAATACAGCAAAAGGAGAGGAATCTCCCACTAGCCCACCGGTGAATGAAGCTGTTGGTGTTTGGATATGAAAACCTAGCTTCAAAAGAAAAACTGTCAAGAATTTATCCAACATTATATAGAATACCCAGAAATTTGGAGCCCAGTAAGCATGGCAGAGTCCCCTGCCAAATGGAAACATGCGGCCCAAAACTTCTTGTATCTGCAAGGTAAACAAGTTGTGAAATACCAGAATCTTCAAATGCTTGTAGAAAACAAAATACAGCTAAATGAAACTTTCAACTTTACTGAAGCAAGTATATGTCCCAAATATATTCGAAGTGGGACAATTGAAATGACTTTATGAACAAGGCAGTAAGGTAGCAATTCATGAACAAGCCACAGTCTTACACAAACAACACGTGGATTATAAATCAAATGATATTTGGCATAAATAATCCATTTTACAGAAGAACGCCGTTAATATATGAACTAAAAAGAATGCAGATTATGTTAGAAACATCTAATAGCTTACTCTAAGCTCATTAAGTTTCCAAATTTAATCAATAATCACTTCATCATCACAATTTCCAGCTATGAGCTCTTCTCAACGATATATGATTCCGTTCAAACATAATGGTGGCATATACATACTATACGAATTTATGGGAAAGAAAACAAATCAAACCACAGCAAACACAGTGATAAACAGGGAATTCACACCACATTCAAAAATCTACTTTAAATTTAAAGCAATTCCGTCACACATTATAACTTTTCTCATTCTGCATTAATAATCTGCATAGACAAACATTTTACCTGCCCGTAATACAAAAAGGGGCCATAAGCCGCAGCAAAAACCACCAAAACAGCACTTCCCATGAGCACCAGCTTCCCAAACCCTTTGATCAACCCACCTATACAATAATGCCGAAATAAATACACGAAATACACAGGCGCAGCCACAGCAAATAGATGCTTCAAACAAAGCAAAACCGCAAAAAGAAATCCTCCCAGCAAATCTCTCCCTTCCTCCAAACACGAAATGGACAGCAATAGAATCCCCAACAGAAACCCATTGTACTGAAAATGCAAATGATCCACAATAAACAACCCAGGCGACCAAATTACAAAAGCCCAGATCAGGAACCTCTCCGAATTGCTAAAATTTCTGTTCTTAGTCAGTCTATAAGCAGAGTAGACCAAAACAAAATCGGAGAAAGTGACAGAGAGGCGCTGGAAGATGATCGTGAGTGGGGAGGCGTAATTGAGGCCGCGATGGAGGTCGGTCATGGTGGGGTCCACTCTGGAGGCGAAGAGCGAGAGGAATTTCTCGAAGTAAGCGAAGAAAGGCGGATAATCGAGGGTCCATTCGCTGGTGGTGTCAGAGTACCATTGCGAGAGGGGAAGGGAGTGGGTGATGGCGAGCCAGTGTCGGTGGACTTCGAAGTCGGTGCTCCTGTATGCGGGGATCAGGAGGAGCTTCACGGTGGCGGCCACTAAAGCCGGCCACCATACGCCGATCTGGTGGCGGTTGTTTGGGGGTTTCTTCATCGGAGTGAGCCGAGAGGGCGATGAGATTTTGGGAGTTTGTGTCACAGTTCAGCTGCTTTTGCTGACTTGGCTGTTCCATCTCAGCAATTTTAGATAATTAATTTCCTTTATTTATAGAAATTAAATACAAAAATACCACCAAAATAAACTTACATATTGAAAGAACAATAATTATTTTCAAATCTAAAAATATTTTCATTAAGAATCACTCTAAAACGCCACAGAGTTGATTATTTTTAATTTGCGAGAGCACCGTAGGATTTTTATAGAGATCTCCAACTCATATATTACGTTTAATTATCTTTTAAATTCAAAAACTTTAATTTTTCTCTTAAAAGTTTTATAAAATGATTTTTGTAATTTGTGGTTTTATTATGTTAATATTTTAAGATATACAATTATATGTAAATATTTCATTTAATTTAAATTTATATATTATAAAATGGTGATAGTTTAATGTTTTAAAATTAAATAAAATAGATAATATTAAAATCTTTATAAGCTCTAAAAAAGAAACTGTTTAATTAGCTTAGAAAAATAAAAGTAATTTATAGTTAATACTTAATGTCAAAAACTAATGCAACAAATTGTCTAGTGATGTTGCTCCATTTAACATGCAAGCTTAATTGACATGAATTAACTCACAATAAACCAGAATTTCAGAAGGTATATAAGATGGTACAATTCTTTTTTTTAATTGAAACCGGTCAAAAAACAGACTGTGCGATTTTTACCAAGATCCTCCCTCATATATAAACGAAACATAACAAAAGTTTATAAAGTACGAACTCGTTTACTTCTACCATAAACGTCATTTATGTGCGCAATTTAAAGGGTTTGGATTGTTTACTTTTATATGTTGATGACCCGACTTAAACCACAGAACCCGCTACTTATCTGCCTATTTCCATATTATCTAACATCAGTTTTTTGCTCCTTTTGTGTTAACTGGTTTTAAAGAAGCGCGTAAATAAGGAATTTTATGAGACTTAAACAGCCATTCAAAATAATGGCTTCGTTTACTATCGTTTGAAGTAAACAAGTTCTACATCCACAAAGCAAGAAGAATAAGCACTCTAAGCCTACGAAATACAAAAAAGTGCGAAATAAAGTGAAACAAATTCTTCATGCACTCCAACAAAATTACACTCCCAGATTCCAGAACCATTCTTTTCCAACTCAAGAAAATGGACTCAAAATGTGCGAAATCTTGACATTAATATGGTACGACATGGTACTATTAATCATATATATATATATATTTAAAATGGATGCATCTTATATATCCATTTTATGATTATGTGACAATAAGGTGGATAAGTTATTTTTTCACCAAATTGCCACATAATATATTTCTATAAATATTTTTTGTAACTCCTAAATCATTTATTTTGGCTAACTATATATTAAGTAAACTCATTCAATAATTTTATATGTACAAAGTATTTTATCCATCTTTATTTTCAATTGATACTTTATAAATTATGTTTAAAAAAATATTATCACTATTTTATTTATACTAATACCTATTTAACTTTAGAAGAAGAAAAAAAAAAATATATATATATATATATATTGAAAAATACTTAATAAATCATATATTTTATTCACTTATATTATTATTATTATTGTTAAAAAATTGATAGAGTTAAAAGCAATAATATATGTAAAAGCTTGACCAAAATAAAATAATATATATAAAATATATAAGAATTTGTCTGATTCTATATTAAGATATGGAAAAGTGAATATAGTTTTTATATTTCCAAGAAATATAAATATCTCAAATATATTATTGGATTTTATAATACTTACGCTAAAAAGATTCTATCATTCTAGATAAAAT
This sequence comes from Verbena officinalis, assembly GCA_958496215.1. Lineage (NCBI taxonomy): Eukaryota > Viridiplantae > Streptophyta > Magnoliopsida > Lamiales > Verbenaceae > Verbena > Verbena officinalis. Next base: position 6,572,212 of record OY292388.1, read on the forward strand.
CAATATTAACAATATTGTTGTTACACTTTAGACTTTCCTTATATTGTTGCTAGACGCACGGGTTAACAAAATTAATTAATACACAATCAAAGCAAAATTAATTTATAGGAATATGGCATATTGTTTGCTAATTAAATAAGGAAGAACTGAAATTGCTTTTATAATTGTTCGGGAATGTGGTTGCCGTTTTGTCATTTATATGGTAATTTTGGGATTTAAGCATTTTCACCTAATTAAAATTCGAGGGAAATCAACGCCACCTAATTAAATTAATCTATCTTTTCAAAGCTTAAATAATACTAAAATACTTAAATGATTTTTTGGAGATAGTACCTAAAGCAAAAATCTAATAATTTTATTTTTTAGTTGTAAGACTTTTTCAAATATTCTTTTTGGGATATTACCTACAGAAAAAATAATCTTTTTGAGATAAAGGTAATTACTTATCTTTTAGAATACTTAAAGCAAAAATCTGTAATTTTATCACCTAAAACCGAAAGATTCTATTTTGCTAAACATAACAAATATTTTATAGTAAGTGTTGATTTAGTTGTTAGGCTTTTGTATTAAATTGACGTTTTTTTTACAACTATAAAAATTCACAAATTTTTTTCTAGAAAACGAATTTCTGGTTACTTTTAAAACAGCTATATACATTCAAAGTTCATGGTTCTTTTACACTATTTTTTATAAGTCTCTTTCAATAAAAATGTAATAATAATAGTATACCACAGTATTTTCATTTACATGTTTGGACCTCCATCATATACCAACTATAGGCATATTAAGTGGATGGAGTTAAATATTGGCTAATATTCCTTATATGTTCATAAAAGGGAAGAGAATCGAGATCAAATAAATGATCAAGTTGCAAATTTGGAAAAGAAGTTTTCAGAAAATATTTAGAAGTTTATTGATCGCAAGTTTTATTCTAAAATGTGATGGATTTGTTATAGACATATTTATTAGATGTGTTATGTGATTCGGAATATTATTACTTTGATCGAAACTACATCATTTAAGACATATCATGTACTGTTTTCTAAAATGTCATGGATTATAGAAATAATAATTGGTTTTTTGGTTGATTTTTAATTTCAATAATTTTGATAGTTTTAGTTTCAAAATAGACATATCAAATAATATGTGTTTTGTCAATGAATTTATAATTGGATTATTTTAAAGGTTTATACATTGAATGTGATATGCATTTAATTTTTTAATACAAATTTTTAAATAATATTTTTTTGTTGGTGTAGGCAAATTTTTAGAATTTTCTAAGGAATGGTATAAGTCCTAATATGATCTTATATAAATCATATTTGTGTAGAAAAATATTATACTCTGATTAAATTGATACATTGTGGTTAATAAAATTAACCTATTAGTTTTAGTTATTTTCACTCGAGCGATCATCAAGCAACCAGTGAACAGTATTATTAAGATAAGCCCCATAGTCTGGTCCACCAATGTCGTAATTCGATATATCTGCTAGTCTCCTCCAAGAACCCGATTTGAGGCTGTAAATCCAACCAGAAGCTTCTCCCATAATCTGTCTATCCTAACCACTTTGTAGTCACCACTCATCTCATCGTATCCAAAACCCCAAAATAAATTTTTATAGAAGCCTTCTGCATCTTCAATATCTGGGATTTTACAATAATGTCTGATTGATGGATTAAACAAAAGAGCTTCAGAAGAACTGTCGTTAAATGAGAAGAGCAATCCATTGCAAGAACCCAGTATCTGACAGGAGAAAGGGTACTTTACTCTTCAAACACTATGTCGCCACTAGTCTCATCGCAAACAAATTCCAACAAGTCCGTATAATCTTCAGAAAAATTACACATCGTTGATTTCTTTAAGTGTGATTTCGCAAAATTTCACTCTGGATATTGCCTCACTTTTCACTCAGCAATAAATTGTGCTGGCCGGGTTCCAAAGCAGGCAATATCGGGTTGCGTGGCTGGATTTTGGGTTGTCTCAATTGAGTGGTATCAGAGCCGGTGCACGCATCTGGTGTGCCAGCGAGGATGCTTGGCTCCCAAGGGGGTGGATTGTAATGTCCTACATCGGATATTAAGGAGAATGAAGTCCTCCTTATAAGGAGATGGAAACCTTAATAAGCTCAAGGCCTTTTAAAACCGTGAGGGCCTGGGTTGGACATTGTACTGGTCGGGTTCCAAAGCGGACAATATCGAGCTACGTGGATGGATTTTGGGCTGTCTCATGCCACGTGTCAGACCAATATTTTTGTATTTATTTTTAAGTTGTCATTGCGTGTCACCACATATTAACGGTGACAATTAAACAATTCTTGTCACTATTTGATAGGTGTCGAATCCACCAAAAATAATACTTATAATTCCAATCTACCAAATAATACAAAATTGCATACAGTGGTAAATAGGGTCAAACACATGGATTGGTTGGAAATAATATCTTTTGAAAATCAGGAATATTATTGAAAGCAGTAAAAGGGGGTTTTTAAAGAGTTTTCTAAACTACCATTCTAAACTACTAATTAACTAGAAAGCTCAATTAAAGAAAGCAATTAAAATATTGTTTTGTATTTTTCAACTAAACAACTAGAAAATAAACTAGGAAACAAATAAAAACTAGGGAATAAAATATATGTGAGAAAAGCCTAGTTGGGGAACAATTCACCTAAGTTCTCTACTCAATCATAGACGCAAGAATAAGCATTCGACTATCAATAAGCCTACTATAGTCATCAATTACCTTAGACGACCTCGTTTGTTCTTAAGATTAGATTAATCAGGGCCTATACCTTACAATTAATCCCTAATCAATAGATAACTGTTCGATAACCCCTCTAGGAGTTCAATCTATCAACAACATTCAATCTAAGAAACATAGACTCGAGTTAATTAAACACTAACACCATGCTAATTCAAACCCGATTATAGAATTCCACTAACACCCCGGATAATTTCGCAACTACCCTAGTACTAGCTCGTCTCTCAAATCACCTATATCGGATAACCCCTCCAATACACGCGAAGATACTATGCAATTAATTCAAGAATTCAATTGGCCAGATCAAACAATCAAACCAATCACAATAAGCATGAAACATAGAAATTCTAATAAATACTAAATAGTCGAATTATGAAATCAATTAGGTCTCACAAGTAATTAAGAACTTAGGCAAAATCCCCAACTAAAATTCAAATACTAGCTACTAATAATTCCCATGAATTTTCCCATTGAAATTGGAGAATTCATGGGAGATAGAAGAATACTAATCTAACGTCGAGAAAAGAAACGAGAAAATAAGAGAATGAGAATAATTCCAAGAGAAATCCTAATCTAATCTAATATAATATTCCCTCTTGTCTCGCCAAAGGTCTGCCGCCTCCCTCTATTCTGAAATATCTAAAGTGTTGGTAAAGTCATGATGACTTGCGTGTCAAGTAGGTCAAAAGGGTATGTCTCGAAAATACTCCTAATTCCCTCATGTTAATTGCCTTATGGGCTTCAGTCACCAATCTTTCAAATTGGCTAATCCTTCCAATTGGGCCGAGGGAATTAACTCCAAAATTGGGCCCAACATCACATTAGAATTAATGCTCCACTAAGTATTTTAATTGGGCCCATGAGATCTCTTTTAGTAGCAGTCCACCAATGCCCACAATGGATTAAGAAAGGAAGTGCTTTTTCTCTTTGTAGAAGCTGTCAAAATCCCGCCAATAATATGCTGCCAAAACGCGTGAAAAGATCTCGACTCATACAAGGAAAGAGAATCCTTGTGCAGTTAGGTCTTTCAGCGAACACGACCACTAAGCGTGATCACGTTTAAGTTCTCATTTAAAACAGCCTCAAAATCACAGCTTCCAGCTTCTTTTCTATAACTTCTCCAATCCTACATCCAAATCAACAAAGCAGATCAAAACACAACAATAAGGACAATTAAACTCATAGAAAGAGGGAAAATGTAACAAAGAATCATGCAATAAAACCACTTATCACTATTATATTTCATAAAAATCAGGTATGCGATAAAATCAAGTCTTTTTTTTTATTACTAAGCGAATATAATTTATGACAACTTTTACATTATCACAAAATATTTTGTCATGTGTGGAGAATCTTAATATAATTTATCGTGTTTACTTTCATTAAATATTCAAGATAAAAATGTTATTAATTGCAAATATAAAATATTTCAAAATATGAATTATTATCGTTGATAGGGAGTAGTTCCGACCGTCCACGTGTTACGATCCTGGCGGTCACAAGTACACGTGGAGCAAATCAAATTCCACCCAGAGCTCGGTCAAGTATGCTCGGATCGTTGGCACAGCCGTAAGGTCAAAATCCTACGCCCGGTTGGTCGCAGGGTCGGCACGGGTGTAAAACCCTAGCCCTCTATCCAAACGACCTCGAGTCGAGCCTAAGGCCACTAAATAGCGAGACTAGGTGGTCTAAGATCACCGAGCTCGATCCCTGTAGTCCGTACTAGAAACAGCGGCATTGATTGCAACAGATCTGCAAATCACAGCGCCCTAGCGGTTGATTTAGCCGACCGTAAGCCCGAAACCCGTTATGACAAAGATACCACGGTCGCATCCTCAACTATGGATTGGCGGTCGTAAGCTCTAGTAGAATGAGCCCTTAGAGTCGAGCGTAAGGCTTCGACCGAGTATACCCATGACCATTAAGGGTCGGGGTCAAGCATTCCCTTGACCTGTCAGGGTCAGGGTCGAGCATTCCCTTGACCCGTCAAAGTCAGGGTCGAGCATTCCCTTGGCCCGTTAGGGTCAGGGTCGAGTAGACCCATGAGCCGTCAGGATCGAGGACGAGCATTCCCTTGGCCCGTCAGGGTCAGGGTAGAGTAGACCCATGACTCATTAGGGTCGGGTCGAGCATTCTCATGACCCGACAGGGTCGTGGTCGAGTAGATCTCTGATCGAGGGGTCCTTAAATCTTGTCAAATCATGGGTGGTCCCACCAAAGCTGCTAGAGTATTAAATGCACACCTCAGGTGTGTGCTTGTGTGTGTTTTGGTGGTTCTATAATACCCCTTGCATTTGCAGTGAGAGGTAAGCAATCTTAAGTCTCATGAGCCCATATTTTCTCTCTCTAAAAGCCTTTCAGTCTAGTTTACTGACTTGTGCGACGGAGGTGCAACACCGGAGACACCCTTCTCCGGCCCAATAACCCCATGTTCGTGTGTTTTCAGGTCAAGGTCGTTCCCAACTCTACAAATTCAACTGACGAGCTCGAAGAAGTGGTCGACCGGACCCCATACCAAAAATCATTATCATCAGTTTGGCGCCGTCTGTGGGAACCCACTTTTGACCTTTGAGAATCAAGCACTACGAACAATGATGAGAACACGCTCCAAGGTCGCCTGTCCAGATCGGGGTCGAGCGGTCCCATGACCCGACCACCGGATTGAATCTCGTAAGAGATGTGCCAGGGTCGGGGTTGAGAGGTCCCATGACCCGACCAATGCATTGAATCTCGTAAGAGATCCGACCCAAGCTTAGAGCTTGGTTCGAAGAGATCCGACCCAAGCTTAGAGCTTGGTTCGAAGAGATCCGGACCAAGCTTAGAGCTTGGTCCGAAGCAGGAGACTCAGCACGAGCGTCGAGCCTTGAGCGATGATCGAATCTGAGCCTCGAGCTCGGATCGAAAAGATCCGATCCGAGCTTAGAGCTTGGATTGAAGAGATCTGACCCAACCTTAGAGCTTGGTCCCAAGACTGGGGACTCGGCACGAGCATCGAGCCCCGAGCGATGATCTAATCTAAGCCTCGAGCTCGGATCAAAGCGATCCGATCCAAGCCTCGAGCTTGGATCGAAGAGATCGAACCCAAGCTTAGAGCTTGGATCGAACAGATCCGATTTGAGCTTAGAGCTTGGATCGAAGAGATCCAATTCGAGCTTAGAGCTTGGATAGAAGAGATCTGGCCTAAGCTTAGAGCTTGGTCCGAAGACTGGAGACATGGCACGAGCGCCGAGCCCCGAGGAACGACCCGATCCGAGCCTCGAGCTTGGATCGAAATGATCCGATCCAAGCCTAGAGCTTGGATCGAAGAGATCCGACCCAAGCTTAGAGCTTGGTTTGAAGAGATCCGGCTTAAGCTTAGAACTTGGTCCGAAGACTTGGAACTCGGCACGAGCGCCGAGCCCCGAGCAACGATCCTATCCGAGCCTCGAGCTCAGGTCGAAACGATCCGATCCGAGCTTAGAGCTAGGATTGAAGAGATCCGGCCCAAGCTTAGAGCTTGGTTCGAAGACAGGGGACTCGGCACGAGCGCCGAGCCCTGAACGACGATCGGATCCGAGCCTCAAGCTCGGATCGAAAAGATCCGATCTGAGCTTAGAGCTTGGACTGAAGAGATCTGGCCCAAGCTTAGAGCTTGGTCCGAAGACTGGGGACTCGGCACGAGCACCGAGGACCAAGCGACGATCCGATCTGAGCCTCGAGCTCGGATCGAAGCGATCCGATCCAAGCCTCGAGCTTAGATCGAAGAGATCCAACCCAAGCTTAGAGCTTAGATCAAAGAGATCCGATTCGAGCTTACAGCTTGGATCGAAGAGATCCAATTTGAGCTTAGAGCTTGGATAGAAGGGATCCGGCCCAAGCTTAGAGCTTGGTTCCAAGACTGGAAACTCGGCACGAGCGCCTAGGGATGACCCGATCCGAGCCTCGAGCTCGGATCGAAATGATCTGACCCAAGCTTAGAGTTTGGATCGAAGAGATCTGACCCAAGCTTAGAGCTTGGTTCGAAGAGATTCGGCTCAAGCTTAGAGCTTGGTCCGAAGACTGGGGACTCGGCACGAGCACCGAGCCCCAAGCAACGATCCTATCCGAACCTCGAGCTCGGGTCGAAGCGATCTGATCCGAGCTTAGAGCTAGGATTGAAGAGGTTCGGCCCAAGCTTAGAGCTTGGTTCGAAGCAGGGGACTCGGCACGAGCGCCGAGCCCTGAGCGACGATATCGAAAAGATCTAATCTGAGCTTAGAGCTTGGATTGAAGACATCCGGCCCAAGCTTATAACTTGGTCCGAAGACTGGGGACTCGGCACAAGCGAAGATCCGATCTGAGCTTCGAGCACGGATCGAGCTTGGATTGAAGAGATTCAACCCAACCTTAGAGCTTAGATCGAAGAGATCCGATTTGAGCTTAGAGTTTGGATCGAAGAGATCTAATTCAAGCTTAGAACTTGGATAGAAGAGATCCGGCCCAAGCTTAGAGCTTGGTCTTTAGACTAGAGACTCAGCACGAGTGCTGAGCCCTGAGGAACGACCCGATCCGAGCCTCGAGCTCGGATCGAAACGATCTGGTCTGAGACTAGAGCTTGGATCAAAGAGATCCGACCCAAGCTTAGAGCTTGATTTGAAGAGATCCGACTCAAGCTTAGAGCTTGGTCTGAAGACTGGGGATTCGGCACGAGCGTCGAGCCCCGAGCAACGATCTTATCCGAGCCTCAAGCTCGGGTCGAAGCGATCATATCCCAGCTTAGAGTTAGGATTGAAGAGATCCGGTTCAAGCTTAGAGCTTGGTCCGAAGACAGGGGACTTAGCACGAGCGCCGAGCCCTGAGCGACGATCAGATCCGAGCCGAGCCCTGAGCGACGATCAGATCCGAGCCGAGCCCTGAGATCGAAAAGATCCAATCCAAGCTTAGAGCTTGGATTGAAGAGATCCGGCGCAAGCTTAGAGCTTGGTCTGGAGACTGGGGACTCGGGACGAGCCCTGAGCAACGATCTGATCCCAACACTGGGGAGTCGAGCGTAAAGCTCGAGCTTAATCCTAGGGACTCGAGCGTAAAGCTCGAGCCCACTCAGTTTACTAATCCTGAGTCGGATGTTAAGCTTCGACTCAAGGATTGGGGAATCAAGCGTAAAGCTCGAGCCTAACCCTAGGGACTCGAGCGTAAAGCTCGAGCCCACTCAATTTACTAATCATGAGTCAGAAGTTAAGCTTCGACTCAAGGACTGGGGACTCGAGCGTAAAGCTTGAGCCCAACACTAGAGACTCGAGCGTAAAGCTCGAGCCCACTCAGTTTACTAATCCTGAGTCGGAAGTTAAGCCTCGACTCAAGGACTGGGGACTCGAGCGTAAAGCTCGAGCCCAACCCTAGGGACTCGAGTAAAGCTCGAGCCCATTCAGTTTACTAATACTTAGTCGGAAGTTAAGCTTCGACTCAAGGACTGGGGACTCGAGCGTAAAGCTCGAGCCTAACCCCAGGGACTTGAGCGTAAAGCTCGAGCCCACTCAGTTTCCTAATCCTGAGTCGGAAGTTAAGCTTCGACTCAAGGACTGGGGACTCGAGCGTAAAGCTCGAACCCACTCAGTTTGCTAATCCTGAGTCAGAAGTTAAGTTTCTACTCAATGACTGGGGACTCGAGCGTAAAGCTCGAGCCCAACACTACCCAAATCAAGCAAGATAGGAAAAGTTTGGCGGTCAAACGGCTCAGTCATCGACACGTCTAAAAAATGCATCCAATGCACCTAGCAACCGCCATTAATGGGCGCACCCTTCGAGGAAATAGAGCTACGCTCGGTTACAACTATTCGACTGGGACTTGGGGGACTCATGATAGGGAGTAATTCCGACCGTTCACGTGTCACGCACCTGGCGGTTACAAGTACACGTGGCCACTAAATAGCGAGACTATGTGGTCTAAGATCACCGAGCTAGATCCCTGTAGTCCGTACTAGATACAGCGGCATTGATTGCAACAGATCTGCGAATCACAACGACCCTAACAGTTGATTTAGCCGACCGTAAGGCCAGAATCTGTTATGACAAAGATACCACGGTCGCATCCTCGATCGTGGATTGGCGGTCGTAAGCTCCAGTAGAATGAGCCCTCAGAGTGGAGCGTAAGGCTTCGACCGAGTAGACCCATGACCCGTAAGGGTCGGGGTCAAGCATTCCCTTGACCTGTCCGGGTCGGGGTCGAGCATTCCCTTTGCCCGTTAGGGTCAGGGTCGAGGTCGAGCATTCCCTTGGCCCGTCAGGGTTAGGGTCGAGTAGACCCATGACCCATCAGGGTGGGGTCGAGCATTCTCATGACCCATCAGGGTCGTGGTCGAGTAGATCTATGATCGGGGGGTCCTTAAATCTTGTCAAATCATGGGTGGTCCCACCAAAGCCGCCAAAACATTAAATGCACACCTAAGGTGTGCTTGTGTGTGTTTTGGTGGTTCTATAAATACCCCTTGCATTTGCAGTGAGAGGTAAGCAATCTTAAGTCTCATAAGCCCATATTTTCTCTCTCTAAAAGCCTTTCAGTCTAGTTTACTAACTTGAGTGTCGGAGGTGCAACGCCGGAGACACCCTTCTCCGGCCAAGTAATCCCCTATTCGTGTGTTTTCAGGTCGAGGTCGTTCCCAACTCTACAATTCAACTGACGAACTCGAAGACGCGGTCGACCCGAACCCATACCAAAAATCAGCATCATCAATCGGCTAAATTATATTAGACAAAATAAAGTTACTCAAATTACTTAGTTAATATCGACGTTCATGATAAACTTCATATATACTATGATCTAAAAATTTGTTAATGTTATTCTTTTTTTTTAAGTCAATAGCATCGGATTGATTTAATGGACCGATATTGACCGGGTCCCCGGGTATCTTAATCAAAATTAAGTGAAAACATTGTTTCATCTAGTCAAGTCGACCAAACCCTATTCAATAAATAATTACAACTTTGAGTACGAAATTTATAAGAATTTCAAATTCTTCCCAAAAAAAAAGGCATATATTATTTTACTTTATACATTATGTCATCATCTCATTTATAACAGTTGTATGTCGTGTCATGTGATGAAGTGGTTAAAGTAATATATTAATAAAAAAATATAGACTTTGGGGCCAAATTTTCCAATGTTTGAACAACTAAAGTAAAACCTAATTTGTCAACAATTTCTTTTGACCTTTATGAAAAATTTAATTACCAAAATGCGATGGTGACAACGTGATGGTAACTCGTATGTCGATTGATGATGCCAAAATTTGTGAGACTAGCTAATTGACTTATTAGTACTTCTTATAAATTAAATTCATTGCTAATTCAAAATTTAATGGATTGGACCCTTTCTGCATATTTTAGATTACTTTTTTTTGAAATTAAGAATTTTACTATATAAATTATTTATTTATAATATTAATATATTGTTATCGATTCAATAAAAAAATTCCATTAAAAATGAAAATAATTATTTAAAATTTTCTTAAAGGGCTAATTGGGTTTTGTTTACCTAGCTAATTATTGCTAGAAGACTTTTCTTCTTACACATGATTTCAAATATCAAGATTTTTTATACGATAACAAGTGGAAGAAAAATCCCATAGTTTCATTTAATTCCCATACTCTTATCAATATTTTATAAAAACTTTATAAAAGATCTGAAATAATATGAAAATAGAGACCACGTCTAATTGAATTTGATCAATAAAACTAGAAATTTCTCCTGTAGTCATCATGATTGATCATAAATAGACACTGCCAAAACAATCCTACGTGTTTTTATCAAGATTGTGATTGATAATATTGCGAGAAAATACAAGAGGCATCGAAAATGAAATTATATATATATGGGCTGTTGATATACTATATGCACATTATTAAAAAAAGTTGCCTCAAAAATATTTTTTACCAGATAATATCGTAATTTGTTTGATATTTGTGTCCAACAATTCTACAATAATAAATATTAAAAAATTTATGCCGTTTATCTGTGTATTGTGTCGTGTTTTAAGCTGCATTCCTAATTAGAGTATAAATACTACGATTTGATTCACAAGGAATACAATAAATTTTAGCAGTGTGAAAAGAGTTGAAAAAAACACAAACATTCATACAGTTACTAAAGTCGAATTATAAAGTTTTTACTCTCTTATTTATTTACTTATTTTGAAACTATATAATATATAATATTACTTGCAACTATCGTTATTTACTTATTTTTAGTTTGCATGCAAAGTAATAAGAAAATCAAAATCATATAAAACTATATTTGTAGCGCCCCAAATTTAAGAGGCTTGATTTCCGTCCCACATTGGAAGATCAGTTGATATTGAAAGGGTTTATAAGTTAGAACCCATGTACAACCAATATGGATTAATCCCTTTTGGCAAGTGCTTTCCAAGCTAAACTTTAGGGTTGTGCATAGTGGATTCGAAGCTTATACCCGCGCGTCCGGGCCCGCGAGGGGGTTCTCCTCTTCAAGCCCGGGGGTCGTGACAAATGGTATCAGAGCCAGCCGTCAGTCGTGGGAATGCATGTTCTACACCGTCCGTGTCACCAAGAAAGGGGCAACGCGTGTAGTAGGGCAGCTTTTTCTCCACTGGCGGGGAGCCATGGGCCTATGTCACGACGTAATGGGGACATTACGCTCCGAAGGAGGGACGAATTGTAACGCCCCAATTTGAAGGAGCCACACACACACACACGGCCCAAAGGACACGGCCTATGGGTGAGGCCGTGAGAGTGATACTCACGGCCTTGCGTCAGGTGGTGTCTAGAGGCCGTGTGTCTTGATATTCCGTCCCACATCGGAATTTCAACAGTAATTCGAAGGGTTTATAAGTTAGAACTCATGTACAACCAATATGGATTAATCCCTTTTGGCAAGTGCTTCCTAAGCCAAACTTTAGGGCTGTGCACAGTGGATTCGAAGCTTATACCTGCGCGTCCAACGGGCGCCGTCGTGAGGGTTCTCCTCTCCGCGCCCGGGGGTCGTGACAAATGGTATCAGAGCCAACCGTCAGTCGTGGGAATGCATGTTCCACGCACGTTAGTGTCACCTCTAAAAGGGGCTCCGCGTGTGTGGGGAGCCACGCTCCACATTCTCCACTGGCGGGGAGCAATGGGCCTATGTCGCGGCGTAATGAGGACATTACGCTCTGAAGGAGGGGTGAATTGTAGCGCCCCAAATTTAAGAGGCTTGATTTCCGTCCCACATCGGAAGATCAGTTGATATTGAAAGGGTTTATAAGTTAGAACCCATGTACAACCAATATGGATTAATCCCTTTTGGCAAGTGCTTTCCAAGCTAAACTTTAGGGTTGTGCATAGTGGATTCGAAGCTTATACCCGCGCGTCCAACGGGCCCGCGAGGGGGTTCTCCTCTTCAAGCCCGGGGATCGTGACAATATTAATATCTACGATTTTAGAATATTAGAATTGATTTATTAATTATAAATTATATTTATTTTGTATGCACATCAAATATGAGTCATCCCACTAAATGAAAACCTCAATATTGGCAACAATTTAAATTTTCTTTGGCCACACTCAAGTTATAATATCGAAAAAATTATAAAATCGGGACACTTGTTACCCTCGAATTGACTTTTTGGAACACAAGAATTAAAATTCGCATAAATGTCCTATAATTTTATTTTTTGTAGCAGTTTTGAAATTTCGGCAGATTTAATTTCAAATTCACACGTGATATTCAGGGTAAAAATTAAAATTAAATCCGTTGGAGTCACTAAATTGCTACAGAAAACAAAGCTACAGAACATTTACACGAATTTCAATTCTTATGTCCCAAAAAGTGAACTCAATAATAACAAATGTCCAATTTTGCAAATTTCCCTTATGATATCTATAGGCCATAGTGTGTATGTTAATGTAATAGCCATAAATCTTTGATACGCCTTATATCACATTATTGCTAATATCACTTTGTATCTTCAAACTTCATCTCCTTTCAAGTTTAAAATTTTAAATTCAATTTCAAATTTAAATATCAATATTTGCATTATTGCAAATTATTTAATTTTAGACGAAAAAAACAAGACCAACCTTAACGATTCCATGCTAAAACATTTTATTTTATTGTGAAAGTTACAACTCATTACGTCAGACAACCACTATTATTGACTCATATTTATTCTCATATTATTATATATGAAATTATGAATATCATATCTCACTTTAAATAAATAAATAAATAACATATTTTCTCCAATAAAAATTAAACCCAAATTCTACTCCAATACCAAAGTTTGGTGCAGGTGCGATCACAATAGTACTAATGCACCGGATTCTATTAAAATTTTGAAGTTAAGCGTGCTTGGATGAAAGTAGTATTAGAATGGGTAATTTTTTGGGAAGTTTTCGCGCTACACCTCTATCTCCAATTTTTATTTTCAAAAAAAAGAAAAAAAAAAACCCAAAGTTTGGTGCAAAAGCTCTGCAACAATAATAGAGGACCATGCATGCTACCGTGCGCCTTTCGATCCACACCGTCGATCTCATTGACCTAGGAATAGTGACACCTCCCACAACGTAGATCGAGAAGCATCCTTCTGCAGTTTCTATTCAGCGGACGCCACGTGTCCCTAGGAGTAGTAATTATTAGGTGCTCCGCTGTTGGCATCTCGAGGGCTCACGTGTACCGGACAATCTACGAAAAAAGATAAAATTAATAAATTAATTAAAAATAGAATATTTAAGTATGCTGCCCGCAGGGCAACGGGCAGCGGGTTCGGGCAAGGCAGACAACAGGCTCGGAATCTGAGCCCGCATGTACCCAATGGTCCCGCCTTTCCTTCGGTGGGCTCCACGAGTGCTGGTTTTTATTAAGGAGGTGGGACCCATCTTTGGCGGAATGTGGGGCCCAATCCGACGCAGCTCCAAGTTGGGGGGATGGGTAAAGGACAAAAGTTGTGGGGACAAAAATGAAATTATGGAGAATTGTTTAAGAGCTGTCATGATGTTGGTGGGGGGTATTAGTGGGGTAGGTTTCAACTTTTCTCTATTATGATTCTTTATAGAAAGCCTTTTGCAAAAATTCAAGTTCACTTTTCCTAAATTTTAGTACAAAATTTATGAAGAAAAAGAAGAAAGAAAAAGAAGAATTATAAAGAGCATTGATCATAATGTTCATTATTTATGTAAATTTTATAGTACAAAATTTATAAATTTTCTTTCTTTATCTTTAAAATTATAATGAACATTGATCATTGATGAGGTCTGTTTTTGGTCGGGCGTCGAGGAGCGACCACGTGTCCTGCTCGTCAATTGAATTTGTAGAGGGGATCCGACTTCGACCTGAAAAATACTGAATACTGGGTCACTTGGTCGGAGGAGATTGTCTCCGGCGTAGCCCCTCCACTGAATTAAGTCAGTACTAGGAATAAGATATTCGAGTAAGGGAGATGCGATCGGAACAACTAGATGCGATCGGAGTAATAATGAGAGCTTCCCTACAACAATAAATGTTGGGGTATATATAGTGGGTGATAACACACACTAAGTATACCTTGGGGAGTGTGCATTTAATGCTAGTCTGCGGTTGACCTGCAGGTATTTAAAGCAGGGCTCAGGATATTTGCAGAGGATCTCGTACTATTCTTAAAAGAAGGGATCTGGTGGGTCAGACTCCTTCATAGCTTGGTACGGATTTGGCTGGAGCATTCGGGGTGTGCCACCTCAACAATCTTGCCAGATCGCAAAGCAGTCGAGCGGCTACGATGGGCCTCGTGGGTGACTCGGACGACAGCCCTTGACGGCGGTCGAGGCCCGATCAGACGAACATCATGCTAGCTGGACCCGTAGGTCCGGTCGAGAATATCCGATCGGGTCCATGACGAGAGCTTTGGACGCCGCCACGTGGCTTGAGCTGGCCGCTAAAATCGGAACACGTGGCGTGGTCGGATTACCCATTATCAATCATAATGTTCATTATTTATGTAAAAAATTAATCGTATCATGATTCATTTCCAGTAATCTATTGACCAAAAAGTCAATACTGTCTGTGTAGCGCCACTTTCCGTAGGAGGAGAAAGGACACCACATCCGCACCGAGACGAACTCCCAAACAAGGTAAATGTACCCCATTTAAAAATCCATCCCGGTGAACGGCAATCACTTAATCTATACCGGCAACAATGACCCTAGTCCAACAACAACAACAAATATAATGACAGAGTGCGGAAGCTTAAAGTAAATAACGATTCAACATTTAAAGCCACACGGTGCATCAATTAACATAAATCAATATCCATCAATTATATATTTATCTAGCCAATGCTCAACAAATCATCATCAATATCGAATCTCCATAATTCATCAATATATCCAATCTATCTAGAAATTCGATTCAAAAAATAAAAGACAGACTGTTGTTGGACACTACCGAAAATTACCAAAGGACACGAAGACCAAGACTCACGACCCGCTTTTGCTAACCGACATGAGAGGTGACAACGCCACCTGTCGACCTAAAGTAAGAATTAAAATAACGAGGGGTGCGTATAAACGATACTCAGTGAAGGTAAAGAGGGAACAAGTACGAGCCACGCTTCCGGGTTTTGAATATATATAAATATATATATATATATATATATATATATATATATATATATATATATATAAGAAAAATACGTATGCAGAATTGAAGAAAGTCTGGAATGTGCTTCGACTTGCATTAACAACAATTAATAAGCAATACGGTAATGACAATAAAGCATAAATAAAAGCAAGTAATTATCCCACCGAGAATGAGCCTGTTCCTCCTTATAACCCCTTCATGCCATTATAAAACTCCATATCCGGTGTCTGACCCCATAGTGCGACCATGGGAGACGAATTGAATTTTAGGAAAACGTGCAACGAATGCAACGCCCACTATCGCTCCCTACCGTGGCTATCAACTCCTGATGGGCCACGATTGACGCTTAGTTTTGGGAAAAGTACCTCGGGCAACACCCTAGACGCTCGTCCCCAAGTGAGACCCTTGAATACCTTCCCGGGCCCTCATTAAAAGAAAAGTCCACAATTTTGCTCGCGTTCAAGAAACAATATAAGTTGAAAGCCAAACGGGCATTTAGGCAAGGGTGTGATGACAAAGGGGGTGACTATAAGTTTCATACGTGTCGGAAAGCACTGGCGCCCTCCCCTAACGACTTCCCTCATAGACCCAACCGAGGTCAAAGCGTCACGTTTAAAAGAAATCAAATCGATATGAGCACGTAAGGGTAGTTCGCAATAAGTAAAAGAAATCCTTACTCCAGTTGAAAGCATTTTAAAACCCTCACCTGTAAGCACGGGAACGACACGACAACTCAAGCAATTCCTCGAAAGAACGACCTGAAACTGACAGACGACAAAACCAAATAAGACAAGACACGACACACGACTCTCATGGGATTACAACACATGAACAATCAATTAATGTCACGAAGCAATTAAAATTATAAGTAAAATGCAATTAAATCAACTAAACGGAAATTGCGAAATTAACGATGCTAAACATGCTCAATTGGAATTCTAAGCACACATTCATGCATAGTATAATGCAAAGAAGCACCCATGCGATTTTCGGATCATTCGGACAACATTCAAAAATTGGAGAAAAAGTCCTAAACGAAAAAGGCTCGATTCAAGGCCCGAACGAGGTCGGAATTTTAAAAACTTTACGGAATATTCATCCTTGAATCATATGGAAGCTATAGGTAAAAACGGCTCGATTTTAGGAGGTCGTATGCAAAAAGTTAACTTTTATTTTTGGTCAATTGACCACATTACCGTGAGCAACTAAGGAAAAAGGCTGAAACTTTCACTAAGGCATTCGCACGGCCTTGCGCACGGTCTTGAGAACACCCTCAAGACCGTGCAAGCTAATAGAGGTGCGCACTGGCTTGCGCGTCGGGGTGCGCAGGCCGGTGCAGGCAAAAAGGCATACGCACGGCCTGGCGCACGGTCTTGCCAAAACCGTGCGTAGGACCGTATGGTTCTACTCACAGGTGCAGAAAAACGCGATTTGAGGCTTTCTCACGAGGGTTTCGTCCTAAAATCAAGCAAGGCGAGTTCTATAGCTAAAATCAACACATAAAATTCACACTCATGCATTATACACATTAATAGCTATTATTTGATCCGAACTACACTAAAAATGGTAAACTCTAACCTACAAACCCATCAAATTATCAAATATTCATTTCAAAATAAAAGCTAGAAAATTGAAGGAATTAATGGACAAATCGAAATGGGGAAAGAAGGTTACCAGTAGAGAATCGAACGAGGGTTGTGTAGTTAGTCTCGAAATCTCGATTGGTCGGGCGACGAATTCGGGACGGGATTTCTTCTTCTCCTTCATTTCTCTTCCTTTCTCCTTCTCCTCTCTCTCTCTCTCTCTCTCTCTCTCTCTCTCTCTCTCTCTCTCTCTCTCTCGGTTTTGGGTGTGTGAGCAAGAGTGTGCACAAGGGGGTGTAAGTGTGTTTAAGAGGGTGCAAGTGTGTCCAAGAGAGTGTGGGGCTCGATTGAGATAAAAATGAATTCGAAGGGTAGAAAAGGTAATTATAAAGGGGTTAAGGGTTGGAGAATAAATTAGAATAAATTAAGATTAGCTAACGAAGCTAATCTTTTCATTTAAAATTCAAAGTGTCAAATAATTATTCCGAAAATACATTCCGGAATTTTGGGTCGTTACAGTCTGATATTAAATTAATGCTGGTTAAATCCTCTATTTTTTTTATTAGAAATTGTCGAACAGGACCGTAGAGTTAAAAGAGGACCCCACCTCCTATATTAAAATGAATTATAATGGGAAGTTCATAAAGTACATTCACAACTCAAAGAAAACCTAACAAACAATCTAAACAAGGCAAAATGAAAAGTACAATGGTAATAAGCAAAACTCTTCTTGAAATTCCAGCTTGCATACTGTGGAAGAGCACGCACTTTGTGCGATTTGGGTCGTTCATTACTTATAAGTGATACGTACTTATCACAACCAACCTGGGCCGTCCACTCAAGAAACACGTGTACAGTAAGGGATTCCGTAGAACCTCTGAATTTCATTTCTTAAGCATGTACTTATCAGATTGAGCTCTTTGTTCTTGAAATACTCGTGTAATCCGAAATCATGGTCAGCCTTAAGCACGTGTAGCAAATCCTCTATTTGCTACAATTTATCTAGTTTAATATGAATAACGAAACTTTTGAGTTATTCGTGGAATTTTCGTTATTAGATGGACTAATTTATTAGTACACCAAATGTTTTGGATAGTAAATGTAAATTTTCCTAATCCTCCCACAAAAAATTATGAAAAATAAATAAATGTTGCATCAAGAATTTTTCTTGATTGTTCAAGTAGTGGTGTGTTTTGGAAGTTAAAAATATTATTTTAACACCTAATAAGTTGAGATTTTAAAGTTGTCGTTGGTATATACATGATGAACCAAATTGTACTTTGTTTGCTAGTTATAAGATTGTAAAAAGCTTCATGATGGCAATTATTGCATCAATGTCGTCAAATGCTATACATATACTCGATTACTTTGGTGATGATGGTGTCGAACTATTAGGCAACTTAGGGCTACTAGTGCAATTTTTTTTTTATTTTTTACTTTATAAGACGTAAGGTAAGGTGAGATTTTGTTAGTGTGACTGTAACAGGACGTGGCTTGACTGTTAGTTAGTTAACGGAAAAATAATTTTTAGGTGTAAAGTGAATTTTTTTTACAGTTTATAATATGTAAAGTGAAATTCCGATTATAAAGGCTATTTTATGTTTGAATATAGTTTTAGAAATGATGTTACTTTATAACTACAATCCCAATCATCGATATTGAATGCATGGGAATTTCAAATCCCATGATATATGTTTACGACTCCGAATAATTGCATGATATCCAAGATTGGTTTTGAAGAAATTAGGAGAGGAAACAACTCTCTATAAAAGCAGTTCAATTTTGTTTTTTAAAATATAGATTTTGTCCTTAGTTTGTATATTTAATAATATATTTTTTTCTTGCTTGAGTCCAAATTTGGAAAAATAGACGAGTATTACAAAGCACACTTGTCTTATGCATCATCATGTTGATTATCATGCCATAACAATGACTTTACCCTACCTTGGCTTTGCTATGATCTCTCTACTGCGATTTTGTTGTTTTTAAACTCATGCATATAATTCGACCCTTATTATTACAAAGAGTCGAACTCAGACCTCTATATTAAGAGTAGTATATGATGACCATTGAAGCAAACCTTATGATATTTTTATTTTTTTTTACCAAATACTTATGCTTATAGATTTCTAAATAACTTATTAAATTTCTGGAAAAGCTTATAAACTCAGTCAACTACCCTCCTAGTATCATTAAATAACAAAAAAGAATCATTATTTCTTTTCTTGAATTCATACACATTAAAATCAGATTCAAGAAAAAATGAGGTTCAAATTTTGAAAAAATCAACCCTACCTAGACTTCATTAATTTCTTTTAAGAAAGCTCAAACCAAAACAATACCCACAAAGTTCATGCACCTAAAAAAGATTCCCACAAAGACAAGGAGCAAACTGCAAAATACCACTTTATTTTTTTTTATTCTTTATTTTTCCTCAAACAAAGCCTTTTGTTGGCCAACAGATGCAATGTACTTACAACTTTCTGCCCCTAGATTTGCTAACTCAAATTTTGGGAAAATGCCACTGTTCTTTTTTTTTTTTTTTTAAATTTTTTTCCATAAAATTACTAACAAATTAATATTTAATCATAAAATTATTCCAGTGGTCCATCACTCATTAAACACAATAGTGGTCTCAACTCTCCACCTCAACCAATAAAACCTGTCACTTCAAAACTGTGAGCCAATGTGATTAGTTGCACTCATTGGGTTTATGTGGTCCATACACCACCCAATAATAACCCTTCCCCACCTCCAAACCAAGTCTTCTACACTATATAAAACCACTGCCCCTCAACACTACACTTCCTCCCACAATCACAACTCTCTTTCTACCTTCGATTACACAGAACCAGCGCCGCCGTGAAACTCCACCAGCTCCGCTGCGAGAAATGAGGTCCGCTTATTACTCTGGATGTAAGCTTGACAGCAACCAGCCCCATTTCCTTGACTCTTGCTCACTTTGCCGGAGACCACTCAGCCAAAACAGTGACATCTACATGTACAGGTTAGCTTAGCATCACAAATTTTAATTTATTTTCATATGGGCATCTTTATTTTTACATATTTGCGAATGGGATCTCTTTTTCTTGATTTATTTGTTGGGATACTGGTTATTTTTAGGAAAAAAATCTGTTCTTGTTTAAAAGAAAATCTGAAATATTTTATGTTATGGCATATTTGTAAATGGGATCTCCTTTTCTTGATTTATTAGCTGGGTTATTGATTACTGTTTTAAAAATATCTTTTTTTTTCTTCAAATATTCACATTATGGAACCGTTGTTTTTCCATGTCTGCAAATGGGATCTCCATTTCTTGATTTATTTGCTGGGCAACAAAAAAAGATCTGATTTTTTAAAAAAAAAAATTATTTTGCAGAGGAAATACACCATTTTGTAGCCATGAGTGCAGGCAAGAGCAGATTGAAATGGATGAAGCCAGTGAGAAAAAATGGAAATCAAAGAGATCAAATACTGTGAGACAAAGCAAGGATTCAACTAAAGAATCCGACACCAACAAAGCTGTACGGACAGGCACAGTGGCTGTGGCATAATGAATATAAGAAATAAATATCAGGAAAAAAAGGTATTAAGAATCCCAAAACGAAAGGGATGAAATAAGGAAAGAAAAAAAAAATCAGAAAAAAAAAATAATATGGAAGATTTTCGAAATTCCAAAGGGCTCAGAAGAAAATTGATGAAGGGATCCTTGAGAATTTCGATATGGAGTTTGAATGTTTGATCTGTAAAGAAAAAGGTGGGGAGGGAGAAAGGAGAAAGGAGAGAAGGTCCATCTAACAATTTTGATTTTTTCTTTTTTTCTTTTTGGAAAGGGCATCTTAATGCATGTATGAGAGAGGGCTTGTTAATTGAGATGCCAGGAGATATAAATCCTTGTTAATGATCTATATTTGAATGCTGATCTATGAAAAATATAGAGGCATGATTATTTATATATATTTATATTTCATTTTTGTCTGGTAATTCTATGTATTTATCTAAAAATGTTCGAACTCCTAACTAGCTGTCCCATTCTTTTAAGTGATCTATAATTTAGTGAGGAGACTAGTTACTAATTTCGACGGACGGAGCGACTTGTTCTGAACAAGTGGATGTTTTTACTTGAGGAATTCCTAGTTTAAGACAGCTTTTCCTTGAGATTTTTGGGACTTTTGGGAATCATGGAAATTTTCTTATTGCATAGTTGCTGCCTTGCTGGCCTTGGAATCCAAGTACCCAAACTCAAATGGCACAAATTTTCAAAGAAAGAGAGGAATAAAAAGAATAAAAAAAAACTAAAAAGGTAAAGTTGGATTATTTATTCAAGAAATAAACTAATTACATTTTAATAAAGAATATACATTTCTTATTTCATCATTCTTAATAACCATGGAGAGATATTTTGTGATATACTGACACGATAATATACGATTTTTAACAAATTTTATTATTAGATAGGCGTCTGATATGGTGTCAAACACCGCTTAATATTGTATGATAACTTTTTAAGAAATCTCCGTGCGTTATACAATTTTAAGCGAGTATAGATATATGTGCTAGTTAACATGTAGAAGCAATATACTTCATTAAGAGCTCTTACCTCAATATATATAATATTTTGTTCCATTTTTTCTCATAAAAATTGATTTATACCCTTTATATTTTATATAAATCATAAATATGCTATATATTTTGGGGAAATTATTATGTCTTGGCGAAACAAGTGTATGGGAATTTGTTTTCTCTCCATCTATTTATTAAAAGGTGAAACTGTGGGGACCAATGTGGCATTGATGCCATTACTTTGGGCAAATCTGCAAAAATTAATATTGTAATTTTAGTTCCATTAATTAAAAGTATTGAAAAAAAAGACATAGCGAACCTTCCATGAAAGTGCAAAGAGATGCCTAAATCAATATCTTTATGGAAAATTGTGCCTCCATTTGCCCAATTGATCAAACTTTAAAATTAAGCAAGTCACGAATTTGCAGAAAAATAGGCAATAAAGTACAAAAATCGTATTTAAAAGTAGAACTGTACTATCTCTATATATTTTATGGAAAGAATTAAATTAGATTCTTGCTACGCCAACCAAGTCCATGGAAAATTAGTATTTAATAGTAATAAAATTAAATCAAAACGTAGTATAAATCTCTGGGTGTCATGGTAATTTTTGGGCCCGTTTGATGTTAGTCTCTTCCCCGAGAAGAGACGTAATTTAGGAAAAAAATTAGTTTTATTACTGTTTTTAATTTTTCTTTATTTAATTTGAAAATTAAATTGTAAATCATGGTAAGCTTCTAAGTAACTCAATAACACAATCTCACCGATAAATTAAATTAAATTATGTTCCATTTTGTACCAAAAAAATACTCATATAACATGCAAAGGTATTCAACATAAGTTAGATTTCATACACTAAAAATAGTATTTATTTCAGAACTAAAAAATTCAACATGCCACAATAAACATTATACTATATAAATACTATAACATGTTACAATATAAAACTATTAGAATCACCACTTTTATTTGTTTTATGGGAAAAAAATTATTTGCAACCTAAACTTTTTAATTTTTTTGAATTTGCTACCTAAATTATTTCGGGCTTATAATTGCAACCTGAACTTTTTAATTTTTTCGAATTTACAACCTAAACGTTTTTTGGGATGGGCTTTTAAAAGAAATAGTTTTAGATCGCAAATTAAAAAAATTAAAAAGTTCATATTACAAATAATTTTTTTCTCTTATTTTATTCAATGAAAAAATAAAAAACGCAACAGTTAATGAATGCAATGCAGGTGTGAATTCTTTTCTTTCTCATATTTTAGGTTAAACTTAATTACACCCAATTTGATTATTGTGCATGCCACATGTCTTTTTCTCATTACTCTGTGACTTAATTAAATTTAATTAATGATCTCGACTTCTTTTTCTCATTTTTTAGCTAAACAATTATGAACTTAAAACAAAAAGGATAGTTACACTTACACCCCTCGACTTAAGGGTAAATACAGCTAGATCCCTTGTACTATTGGAAATTACAGAGACACCCCTCAACTATGACTCTATCTAACACTTAGGTCCTGCCGTTAATCATTTTCTTATTTCCATGTAGATTCTAACGTTCTATTAACCTGACAATAACTTACTCACTTTGCTCATTTCATGTATAGCAAACACTATAACACAAATATTCTGGATAATTTAGTCATTTCACAACTTTTCGTTAAGTTTTTAAGGTTTTCGTTAGAGTTAGAGGATCTATCTATAATTTCCAATAGTACAGGGGGTCTAGCTGTATTTACCCCTAAGTCGAGGCGGTGTAAGTGTAATTATCCCAAAAAAAAACTACACGTACGGTCATAATTTTTTCTAAATTAGTTCTCTTGTCTTACCGCTAATCTTGCACTTTCCATACAAAGCAAAACTACTATTATGCTATCTCTGTGCTTTCGGTGTCTATTACTCTAATTTCTTTGGATCATTACCATAAAAATGAACGAGATCCTGATCTATTGATAAGGATCAAAGATACTAGCTAGCTTAGCTATATGGATGTCTCCAGCTTTGTCAAAGGATATCATTATTGAAATTTTAATTTGTAGTCCGGCGAAATCATTGATATATACGCTTTAAGTGTGTTTCGAAATATTGGTATGCTCTGATCAAAAGCGAGACTTTTGTCTCAAGGCATAATGAACTTAGTACTCGTGATGGAAAGCTGCAGCAGGAAATCTTATTGCTGAAGCGAACTTTGCCTCCAATAAATCTGTTGTCATTACATGACCCTACAGATTCCCCAGATTCGTTGGTATTGCCAAACTTTACCGTTCCATTTATGGAAAAATATGATGATTGCTACGATGATTGTCTTATTTCTGTACATCTTTTTGGACCCTGCAATGGTTTAATATGCTTAGTTAGTTCATGAGGATGTCATTATTTTGTGTAATCCCGCACTACAAGAGTTCGAGTTGCTTGCCCGACCCCTTTTCCTAGCCCAGATGGATATCTTACCCTCCCTCAAGAGTGTGGATTTTGCTTTGATGTCAAAACTAACAGTTACAAGCTTGTTCAATTCTGGAAATTACTCATAGGAGATGTTGAGGATGACTTTGACAAACACGTTAGGATTGATTTGTACAACTCAAACACCAATTCGTGGAGACAAAGTGATGATGCAGCGGTACTGCCAAAACTTAATTACAATATTGGATTTCATCTCTTTTTCAATGGTGCTCTTCACTGCTGGACAAATGAGTATATAAATGGGCCACCTCCAATGGGTGTTATTCTTTCTTACCACAGTAGCACAGAAGTTTTCAAACAGTTTGAGTACCCGGAATGTGAAAATAAAGCTCCAAGCCTCGTCGTTTTAAACCAATGCCTTGCCTTGGTTCACTATGGGGGATGGAGCAATGATAAGTACCCGGAGTTGGTAGATATTTGGGTAATGAAGGAATATGGTGTCAAAGAGTCATGGACGAAAGTGTTAAACCATCCCACATCGAATAATCAATGATGTGGGGTTCACTATATAATATCTTGACAAACCTCTCCTCTTAAGCTAGCTTTTGGGGATTGAGTTAGGTCAAGTCCATTAATTCAGTGGAAAGAGTTGGTCTGACATAGGACCTTACATTTTCAGATACCCTTTGGTGTGTTGGAAAAACGAGTGGATAGCAGCGGAAACGAGCTGTCAATTGGCATTTTGTGCCTTCCATACACATGAATGCAGAAAATATGATCAATTTAGCGGGCATGAGGGCACTTTGGATGCTTTAATTTTCACAGAGAGTTTAATTAGCTTAAAGGTTGCTTTTTGTTGCTTTTAGTTAGTATTTTGAATTATATATATGTGTAGAATATTGATTGAATTGCTTTTATTTAGCCTCTTTCCTTTCTTTTAATTTGTTCCCAAAGTTGTTGTGTACATTTGTTCTTGGTTCCCATTTCATTCAATTCAATAAAATATGATACGAATCATCAGAGGAAGTAACAAAATCCGATATATTATTCAAAACCTAGCTAGCTAATCTTGTTTTATGACTTAATTTATCCAAATTGTATTTTTAATTCCTGTAAGTATTGGACATATGATAAATTTAGTCATATATATATAGAGAGAGAGGTTATCCAGTAAGTTAACTGATCGATCATAAATATCTAGTACTTTCATTGTTGTTTTAATTTCCTTATTTAAAGGAAACTCTTGGATATAATAGCTAGCTAGCTTCATCTTTTCTTTAACATAATGAATATGTCCAAACAGTTGCCTTCTTCCTAAAATCCTAAATTCATGTAAAAAATGGCAACTATCTATGCTTCATTTAAGAAATGGGACTATAAAGACATGTACACAATTCTTCTTTCGTTTTCTTCCTTTTTTTTTTTTTGCTTTTTCTTCTTTCCTTATTTGAGCTTCTTTGAAAATGAGCTCCCTCTTCAATTCAAGAAGCTCGTAGTCAAAAGTCTTGTAACGGCCCGAGTTTCAACGGACGTTTTGGTACGATTTTTCGCATCAATTCTTTCTTTATCTTATTTCTCGTTTTATTTGAATTACGTGTTTGTATGAACTTTAGATAACATATTCGTAATCGTCATTTCGATAGCTTCGAAATGAGTATAATATTGCTGTTTTTGGAATTTGGACTTTTAGTTATTGAAATGACCGTTTTGCCCTTCGTTTCAAAAATAGAAGTTGGGATATTTTCATAAAACTACTTTTTCTTTTCTTTTCTCTTTTTATCCTTGCTTTGTTAGAAGAGAGAAAAGAGAGGGAAAAGAGAAGGGTTTACACTTTAATCCTCAAATTCCGTTGTGACCTCGTTAACCGATCAATCATCATGCCGTTAATCTCTTTACGCTCCTTGTAATCACCTCTACAGGTAGATACCGAACTTTTCCTGATTTCGTTAAGTTTTGTATGATTTCTCTTGAGATGATGAATAGTAGACATGATTGAATATTTGATGATCCTTGATGTTGTAGTGGATGGTTTTAGTAGTTTTATGGCTTGTTATTTGTGTTATGAATCAATCATGCTTAGTCTAGAATTTCATGTCTTTTAAATTGGTAATTTTCAAGTTGTGTTGATCTTTGTGATCTCCCCTGTTTTTCCCCTATTCTGCGTTGTTGTGCTGAGTTCATATGAACGATACGGCCTTGAGACACAGGGTTTGGCAACCCCATGCGTGCCGCACTGTCTCACCTCACGGCCTGTCGAAAGGCCGTGCGTGAGCTGTCACGGCTTTAACCCCGTGAGCATTCTATACTTAAGAAAAAAAATAGCAATTTTCGGCCAAAACTACCCTATCCGGGGTTCGTCTTTTCCGAATTCTTTCTTCGCTCGTGTATTCTATTATTATGGAATAGATATAATGTAACGGCACGTCCCCAAATACGGTGCGACGTGACGTCCCGCACCAAGTCACAATCCATAACAAGAACTAAAGGTCCGGTTATAAACCTCCCTTATTCCTCCTTGTGTAGTCAGGTAGCTAGCCCGCTACTATATAATCATATATGCAAGGACAAATATCCAATACATCTTCGGTTGGGGATATAGGCTAGATCCCGTCCGGCACAGGTACTCAAAAGGGTTGTCACTCCGGTCATACCCCCGAGCTCCCATCAGTTTGGAGACCAGAGCATTGAGACTGACCGTAGACCCAACGTCTATCCGGCTTCACCTCGTACCTTGATGTCCGGGCCCAATAGTATAATGTGGCTCAATGGCCAGGCCGAAAGGTCAAGATAATTCCTCGCATTTCAAATACTTATGTGGTCAAAGGGACCGATTTCAAACTCGTTTGTAACCCTTTCGAGCTAATAGAGCCTTCTAGGGGTTAATATGTAATAATTTGATATCAAAGCATTTTCCTTTAAACTCATTAAAATAATATGGTTTTCAAGTAGCTACTACGTATAATATAGGTTTGGGGAAAGAAAACATAAAAGCATAAAACACAGGCTTCGGGTATATATGGAATATTTACATACGTATAAGAAAGCCGAATTCGGAAAAGAA
This sequence comes from Verbena officinalis, assembly GCA_958496215.1. NCBI lineage: Eukaryota > Viridiplantae > Streptophyta > Magnoliopsida > Lamiales > Verbenaceae > Verbena > Verbena officinalis. Next base: position 6,599,165 of record OY292388.1, read on the forward strand.
ACCCCACCTGGGTAATACTGCAAAAAGGGCAAAAGAAAGAAGACCAACTACTTCCCAGAAGAATTACCACCTGAAACCAAATACGACACTACCATGTAAGACGACAATACGACGCACGGCTTATTCTTAATGCAATAAACACTTAATTAAATCAAAGAAGCGCAATTAGGGCAATTATTCAATGAAACGAATGAAATATCAAACTTTAAAACTATAAATCATGCTTAAACACAATTAGGTTTCATAGACATGCTTAAAATACTATAAAGAAGTATATATTCAAGTTTCGAGGTAATCGGAAAAGAATTGCGAAAAGCGTATAATTCCCTAAACGAAAATCGGTTCGTTTCACGATCAAACGGAAATTGGAAAAATTCAAACTCTATGGATTATTAAGTTTTAAAGCACTACGGACTTAATTGCGAAGTCGGATTTTGAAAATAATATCAAACGAAGAAAGTAGAATTTACAATTTTTGACTTCCAGAGACTTTTGAACTGAAATTTGGGACACACGGCCTCTTGCACGGTCTTGTGCAAGGCCGTGTGCATTTTTGGGAACACGCACGGGCTACACACACGGCCTGAGGCAAGGCCGTGTGAATTGAGAATAGCGCACGGTCTTGCTACACGGCCTGTTGCAAGGCCGTGTGAATTGAGAATAGCGCACGGTCTTGCTACACGGCCTGTTGCAAGGCCGTGTGCACCATGTTTTCGCGAATTTTCAGCAGAACGCGAAGAACTTCGCACAGAAGCAGCGGATTTTCATCAAATCTTCACCAAAATCTCATTTTCAGTCAGATTTTCATACTACAAACTTCAACAAATATCAAAGATCACAATGGCAACACATAGGATCAAGAATCATCGAAAACTACGGAGTATAACGATCAAACTACCGAAAAATCCAATTTCGAAATAATTTATCCAAAACATACTCAAACGACAACGGAATTGAATGGAACCTGAATAATACCTGTAGAGAATGTTACAAGGGTCGCGTAGGTTCTTACTGACCGAAATTTGGTTAAAAAACGAACTCGAAAGATCGAATTGAAAGTTTGGAGAAATTCTTTCTTTTTTTCTCTTCTTTTTCCTTCGGTTGCTGCTGAAGTTTATGGGTTTAAGTGTAATTAAGAAAAATGAAAGGAAAAGAGAATAAAAAGAAAACCTGAGGTTTAAATGAAAAATCGAAGGGGCATTTTCGTAATTTCGCAAAACTTCATAAATAGGACATTTTAATGAAATATGTCAATATTATAGTAAAAAAACTCATCATTTTAAACGCACATTGACATAGAATAATTTAAATTCACAAATTATTGCATTTACGAAAATTCACACAAATATCACATAAGCACATATATCACGATCGAGTTTTCCAAACTTGTCCCGTTATCTTAGGAATTCTTACCAGGTTTAGTTTACCCAAAAATTTGGGGCGTTACATATAAAACGCATGATTTATAAATTTTCAACATGTTCGGGATCATGAATAGTATGTTTTTAGTTTTCGTTGGGTTTTCTAGCTTTTGCATACGAGGTCCGTTTGACTCGAAACTTACGTGATACCTTTCTTGTGAGTATATAACATCGTGTGCATGATTGTGACATTATATGTTTAGCCGTTCGTATTTTATTGCGTTTCTCGTGTTTCTAAAGTCCCGTTTTTGATCCTCTAGGTTCTGTATTGTCACAGATCAGTCTCAGGAAGAGGATCCTAGCGTCTTCTTGTCTTGACTAGCTTTTTCCATATCCAGGTGAGGGTTTCCAACTGTTTTTACTAGGCAATGAACTTATATGTATAGTATGTACTTGTGAAATAACGGTTTCCCCTTTTCGTTGTTTATTATGCTTTGTAATATTTCAATCCTATATTTTGATGCTTTCGATCAAAAACCAGTTTTGATATCAACTTATATACGTATATCATTTCGAAAACGGATTTCAACGAGACATAAAATCCTTTTGTTTTAAAAGTAGGATTTGGGTCTTTGACCGCTACATGATGTCTCAAAAAGGGTCAGTTTGACCACAAACGTAACGAACGATTTCAAAAGCGAGAAAACGAATAATGTTTAATGTTTCAAAAATGGGCCCGGAGGTCATATGGAGGGTGAGACCCGAAGACGTGCGTCTAGGGTAATAAGATCCCAAAATATGGTTTCCAAATTGTAAATTCTAATGAGAGACCGGTCGGTGGTTGACTAGTCTTTCGTTAGGGTGATGGTGATCATTGCATTCGTTGCATGATTTTCCTAAAATCTCATAATGAACGAGTCGAGTCTCGGGTTGCTCCTTGACTTGACAACTGGTGTTGGGAGTATTTTCTTGAATGTGGAGATATAAGGTGGAGGCCCGTTCTCGCCGGGATAATTATGTTAATGTTAATGCTTTATTACCGAGACGAATCATAATCCGTTTTTCAAATGAATATCTTACTATCTTGACTAAAAACCGGATTCGTGACTCGTTCTTGCTTTCTTTACTATATCTATAGCACTTTCACTGAGTTTTCTTTGAACTCACCCCTCTTGTTTTGGTTCTTGCCTCAGGTAGCTATGGGTAGCCGACATGCCCTGCGTGTCGGAATGGCAATAGCGTTAGTGATAGGACGTTTTGTTTTGGTCTCTTAAGTTGTTGTCATTTTGATTATGTCTTAGAAACTTGAGAACTGTTGATGGATATTGACTACACCCTATAATTATGATATGTACATATACTGCTAGCCCCGTGTGGGCATAACTGCTGGATTATATTCTATAAATGATAATTAGCCGACTGTGAGCGGCACTTTTGATTATGTAAATGTTAAACTGCTTCCGCTATCTCATTGCTAGTTCTTTATTTTCAATTGTGTGTTGTTGATTCACTGTTGCTAATCGTCTGTCTAGACCCATCGGCCGGGATGAGTTTCTAGATTGTGACCTCCGTCACAGTTTGGGGATTCGTCACGGTCCGGGAGGAAACTATAGTGCCGGGGCGCTACAAGTCTAGTCTTTGAACTTCAAAAAATCTTCCATCATTCAACTTAAAATTAGTTGTGCATCATTCTTTAATGCAAAGATAACCATATAAATAGAAAAGCCAACTCAAGAAATGGGCAATCTCTCGTACAGTTTCATCCCATTTACAAAAAGATTGAGATACATTCCCATAGATAGAAAATTCATCAACAAAACAACATTATTACAAGTGACATCTAATTTCCACCAAAATTCCAAAAAGATCAACCCTTTTCCTCATTTTCTCCTTTAGACATGTTAAAGTTTACAGGGAAAGCAACAACCATCTTTACAAAGCACAAATTCCCTATGCAAAAAAGCCCTATAGATCAAAACAAACTTCTCATTTATGTAACTTTAGCCCTTTGCATTGTCATAAACCTCCTTCTACTAATCCCACCGACGTGTTCGCTTATCTTAGCCAAATGCGCCAAACGTCGCCTGGCCGACTCCGAAACCCCTGATTTAACCGGTTTTTCTTCGTTCTCTTTATCCTCACCATCATCCACGTATTTTGTGGGCGGGCTATCGACGCCCACTACTTGGACTATGTCCTTCAAGATTTCCACCACTTTGCTCATCTTGGGCCGATCTTTCGCGCTTTTTAGCAAACAGCTATCGGCTAATTTAGCTATTTTACGGGCCGCGCTTAGTGAGTATTGGTTTTCGAGTCTCGAGTCCATTATCATGCCAAATTTCTTGCTATCGGCCGGATAGTGTTTGACCCATTCCAAAAGTTTTTGCTCTGATTTGGGTCGGTCCCTTTCTAGGGATCGTCTCCCGGACAAGATCTCATAGAGGACGACACCGAAACTCCAAACGTCACTCTTAGAAGTGAGATGGCCCGTTTCGATGTAGTCCGGGGCAGCATATCCGTATGTTCCAACAACCTACATGCAAAAGAAGAAGGAATTGGGTTGGATTATGACAAGATATACATAAAATGAATTTTTATTGTATTGAAGATTTAAGGGGGTGTTTGCAAAAGCTTGAAATAAATGGTTTTTGAAACTTACGACTTTTTGAAGCAAGTGGAGATTACCGTAACTGGTTAGTAACTTTTTCATAGCAGAAGAAAATGAAGCTAAAAAGCTAAATCCACCCTCTACAAAAGAATGTGCGGTTACAAACTTTTAGAAGGTTCTATTACGATTAAGCACCTCACAATATCAAAAACTCTTGTAAACACCCCATTGCTCCAATCTCGGAAATTAAAGAATAGCAGCCCAAAATATGGCATAATCATGTTTTTCAGAATTGTCATTCCATAACAAGCAAAAAAGCTCATAACAAGCAGCAAAAAACCTCAAAAGCGATTCATATTGCGATTCAATTGTTTTAACCATACAATACTAGAAATATTCACTGACGTTTTACTCCCAATGTAAGAATGTTTTGCAAAGTGTGAACATACCGCAGTTGAAACATGAGTATGATCGGCTGTGGGACCTTCTCTAGCAAGCCCAAAGTCCGAAAGCTTCGGCTTGAAGTCATTATCCAATAGCACGTTTGATGACTTGAAATCTCGATATATAACCTAAACATAGAAGGTAAGCAACGACAAGCATCAGAAACCAGTCATATTTTCAAACTAGAACTCTTCACGAAGACCAAATAATAAAATAAATTTGTAGATCATTAATTTTTTTACCATAGTTGCTTCTATACATAAAGGGCCTTCGGAATATACTACATGCTAAGTAGAAAATTCAAGAATGAAAAAATGATTGATAAAATGCAGATAAAAACCTGGATTTCTAACTCTTCGTGCAGATAAGCCAATCCCTGAGCGGCCCCGAGCACAATTTGCAATCTAGAATCCCATGATAAAGCTGGATAAGCTCGGCTGAAGAGATGATCTTCAAGACTTTTGTTTGGCATGTATTCATACACAAGTAGTCTCTGAATACCTCGTTCTCCATCGACAGCACAATATCCAATTAGTTTAACAAGGTTTGGATGTTCCACAACACCCAGAAATTGTACTTCTGCTACCCATTGTTTATGACCCTGAAAATAAAACAAATAAATTACTCCAAATTTCACTTGGATCTTTAAAAACAAGAATTGATCACATAGTGAAAATGAAAAAAAGATAACATATTTATCAGATAATGCAAGAGCTACAATTAAGAAACTTAAAATGAGCAAAAATAGATTAGCCTTGCAGGTATTAACAATATCTTATAGTCTCACAAAAATATTTTTAGACAAAACAACAGAAAAATGACATTTACTTTAGAGTAAATCCGATCAAGAAAACTCCAAAAAGCTAAAAATTTGCAATCCAAAAAGAAAAAGTTTAATAACAAAAACTCCATACGACCTAATCGGTCAATCATGTATATATCCAACCAAATTGAAGCGTAGCCATTGAATGATTATACGACAATGAAACGAGACATTAGAAACAAACATATCAGACAGAACATTATCCAAAAACTTTGACTTCATAAAAAATCAGATAAAAAATTGCTATAAAACAAGAAATCATACTTGAAATCCATCTCTATTGAGTTTCTTGATAGCAACTATGATGGGATCACCCTTTCCCTCCACAGGCTTGATACTTCCTTTATAAACACATCCAAAACCACCTTCACCAATCTTTAGTAATCTGCTAAAATTATTAGTTGCTTGTTTTAGCTCAGAGAACGTAAAAACTCTCAAATTCTGAGCTTTCTCCTCGTATAATTCTGGTATACTTCTCGGAGAAGTGGCTGAACAAGAAGATTTTGTAACCCTCTCTGTTTCTGATACATCGGATTTGCTAGGATTGTTTATAATCGGAGCTGATTTTTGTACTCTGCTTCTGTTTTTATCCTTGAAGTAATAGAAACACTTCATTTTTTAATTTTCCCTAATTTTTAACGAGGAGCCCTTCAGGATTCAATATTTCCTGAAATCCATATGAAAGCTGCTGCAGAAAAGCAGAGACAATAAAAATTCAAGGAGAAAATTATATCCGGAGAATAAAAATGAAAACTTTTAACATAAAACCCATGAGAGCCCAGATGATTAAATGTTAAATCACAAATGAAAAGCAACTCAAATTGAAATTTTTGATGAAGGAAAGGTACAAAAGAATGTCAGCAGTCAACAAGGGAATCTCAAGAACAAATCTTTAATAAACAAAAAAGGAAAAGAAAAATCAGAAAACTGATTACGACAGAAGTAAAAGCCAAATTACCAGGCTGGAAAACAGCAACGAGATAGATGCCCGGATTAATTATTTGTTCTGGCAAGAAATCCAAGAGAAGTAAAAACTGTGTGCAGATATGTGTTTGTGTGTGTTTTGGAGAAACTACAAATAGAAACCAATGAGCTTGGAATTTGCAGGAGATAAACAAACAAAAGCTGAAGATAATATGATCAGTAAATGCTTATACGTACTTTGTTATATTATCTGTTATTCCTGGTTTTGTTCAACCGTTTGGACTCTTTCTCTCTCGCTCGCTCTCTAAAGCTTCGACTTTCAACACGGTTCGGTTGAAGATTTTAAATATATATGAGACTTTGGCACTGAATAATCTTCATTTGCTTGCTTGTCTCTCTCTCTCTCTCTCTCCTATCTGGAGTTGAGATGACGTTGCTGTCAAATAAATAATAAAGCCATGATTTTAATGAAAGAAAACTGGGAAAAGTCATTGTTTTTGTAGCTGAGAAGAGAGAATGATGTGCCATAACTCAAGAAATGGGCCCACTTTGAACTATATAAGACATTATTATTAACTTGGAGCAAAATTGTAAAATCGCGAAAAATTTTACCATCGAGTTGTGATTTTGGGATACAAGATTTGAAACTCGCGTAAATGCCCTATAACTTTGTATTTTGTAGCAATTTTGGGACTCCTACGAATTTAATTTCAATTTTTGTCTAGAATATCGCTTGTGTCAATCACGTGATGGTCGGGAAGTGATTTTCTAATTTTATTTTACATTTAATAACTTTTTGTTAAGTTTTTTGGGTTTTAGGGTTTTTGGATACAAAAAATTATTATGTGTAAAATAAAATCAGAAAATCACTACAAAATTTTTTTGGTTTTCCTAATTTCTCCAAAAAAAAAAAAAACTCATTCTGATATTCAACAAAAAAAAGCCAATAAAATATAATTTCCATTTTGAAAACATTTTTTTTTTCTAATTAGAACCGATGCGAGCGCATCACGAGATTTTTATCGAGGCAGTCCTCTCATATAAAGAGAAAACAGTCTCAATCTACAAAACACGAAGTCAAAAACATGCCAAAGATAAGCCATGCTATCACACAAATGCAAACTACAAAGAATAATACTAAGAGAAATAAAGCTAACCGCTAAATACAAACTAGAGCTAAAAACATGAGGACTATAGAAGTCAAAGTAGATAACACTCCAAGTAATGCCCCCAAAGACGAAATAAGCAGCTCACAATCCCAATCCAATCCCATTTTGAAAACGTTTCATTCTTAAAAGAAAAACAAAAAGATGCAAAAACCAAAAATTGTAACATACCTAAAAAAAACAAACAAAGACTTGAGAGAATGCGACAGAACTCAAAAGTATTTTTTTTCTTTGGTTTAGAACAACCGTTCGAATAATTCTACATTAAAAATTTAATTTAGTATGGGGTTTAGTAACAGACACAATTAAGACTCTCCACTTTTTCCAGCAAATGTGTTTAATGAGGATCGAAAATCACTACAAAAAATTATTAGGTGTAAAATAAAATCAGAAAACCACTTCCCGACCATCACGTGATTGATACGAGCGATATTTCGGACAAAAATTGAAATTAAATCTACCGGAATCCCAAAATTACTACAAAACACAAAGTTATAGGACATTTATACAAATTTTAGATCTTGTATTCCAAAAATATAGCCCAATAATAAAAAGTATCTTAATTTTGCAATTTTCCCATTATCCTAATATAGTACGTACGACGTTTTCTGATTTTCTCTTTTTTCCACACAAAAAGATGGGATGTCTACAAACTAAGAAGATTTTTACTTCAAACTTTGTGCATGTACAAAATACGTACAAAACGGTGTGCTGTGCTGTGCTGTCATTGTCCCAAACAAACTGAGAAGAATTCTTATTCCCGTGTTGGAATAAGACAGAATTTTTTGTTAGGAACACGAGAAAGATTTTAATTGTAATTACTTTTAGTTAAATTTAATTATAATTTTGTTATATATTATTGGGATTATTCCGCCGCTACATGCCAGATTCTGACGCCGAATTTCAATTGGGAAAAATTCCCAAAAAACAATCCGGTAAAGTGAAATGATAAAATCAATAAAAGATTCAAAGTGATAAAATACACGTATAAATGGGCAAAAAAGGAAGGCTTATTGATTAATTTAATTAACTAATCTTTATTGATAACTCTATAGCACCTAAACGCGAACTCAGTTGGTGAATGAGTAACAATACAATTCAACGAGAAAAAGTCGTATTGAGATCATCATGCGAAAACCAAAAATTGTAACATACATTAAAAAACAAAGACTTGAAAGAATGCGACAGAACTCAAAAGTATTTGTTTACTTTGGGTAAATGTGTTTACTGAGGATAGACTCTTTTAACAAACTTAATCTGCAGTGTCAACTGAGTATTTGTTTTCTTTGTTGTTCAATTAATTCTTATTAATTGTCGATTGGTTGGGTAATTGGGTTGCAGAAAATGAAGATAAGATTTTTGGCACGTTAATCATGTTTGCTGCAAGAAAGTTGATAACTATGAAATACGGACACAGATACAGTGACACGGATACGATACCACATGACTGCAGCCATACTGGCTTTTTTTTATATTTTATATTAGAGAAGTGTCCGACACAACACGGACACGATGATACTGCTTTTTTTATATATATTTTACATTAGAGAAGTGTCTGATACAACTTGGACACGGCGTCACTGAATTTTTTTATATTTTACACTAGAGAAGTATCCAATATGAATGTCCGACACGACAAATTTTTATAAGTATTCGTGCATTATTGATAAAAAATAATAATTAACAAAAACTCCCCAAAATATTTGGTACATGTCAAGACTATTGTTGGTCAAAGCTAGCTGCTCTTAGTTTTCCAATAATTATTTAATGAATAGAAGTATCATATTTTATATGCTTAAAAAGTGCAAAATATATATAGTCAAGCTTAAAAAGTGTAATATATATATATAGTCAAATCTTGCTAGCTTCGTTTTTTTTTTACCAGGAACCGATCAGCAGCAAATAGTAGGGGTAAGAGAATCCCCTTCGTAACATAAAAATCAAGTCAGAAAATTCGAGAAGTACATAAGTATATATATATATATATATATATATATATATATATATATATATATATATATATATATATATATATATATATATATTTGGGGGGGGGGGGGGGGACTTCTTATTAGTATATATAATTTATGTAAGGTTGAAAAATGCTATTATCATATGATAATTCGGTAAATATTATCTGTCATAAATACCTATTGTTTCATTCCACACCAATGTTAACTTCAAACTCATTGAGAATGTTACAAATCTGAAAATAAGTAATTCGTTTAAAAATCGTATACGATGATTTTTCTTGATCAGTTTTATAATCTGAATTTATAGGGTGTTCTATCTTTATAAACAATTGAATCAAATGCAATCTTTATAAAACTAAGGCAAGATTTTTCTTCGAATATATCTACATCTTGTTATTTGCATTAGATGGATCACAATTTACTAGTGAAATACGTGTATTTCTCGAATGGTTTGTCCCGAATTGAATTTCTGCAATATTTGAGTAAAAAAAAGAAAAATTTGCATTTTTCATCCTGTAAGTTAGGATTTGTTCAATTTTAGTCCTATAAGTTTCTTTGTTAATGCATTTAATCCTTTATATTCCTAATTTTAACACATTTGGTCCAATTTAACACATTTAGTCATGGGAGTAACACAATTTAACACATTTAGTACGATTTTAGCAACACATTTCATCCTTTATATTCCTCATTTTTTTCCTGCCAAAATCCAACCGGAGCAACACATTTCATCCTTTATGTTTGCTAAAAGATTAAAAAAAAAAAAAAAAAAAGAAGAAGAAAAATTAAAATGTTTCTACCGTTACACCTTCAACGGCTATTTCTCCCCCAAATTTAAAAGCTGAAGAACCCTAACCACAGATTCACCTCATTCTGCAAAATTGGTTAATAATCCGATAAAATTGATTGTAGCCTATCTTTCTTATCCTAATTTCGCTACAAATTTGTGATTTCCAAGTTGATTGAAGCTAGAAGAGAAGATGAGTCAAGGTGGTGATGTGAATTGCAAATATGGTGATGTAAACATAAAGGATGAAATGTGTTACTCCGGTTGGATTTTGGCCAGAAAAAAATAAGAGAATATAAAGGATGAAATGTGTTGCTAAAATCGGACTAAATGTATTAAATTGTGTTACTCCCAAGACTAAATGAGTTAAATTGGACCAAAGGTGTTAAAATTAAGAACATAAAGAATTAAATGGGTTAATAAAGAAACTTACATGACTGAAATTTAACAGAACCCTAACTTACAGGACGAAAAATGCAATTTTGCTGTAAAAAAAATGAATATGTGTATCTAAATACAAATAAATAATGCAATTATTAATTATATAGGAAACATTCGAATCTTTCGCAGCAAGATCTTCTCACAAATTCTCAATTATTTATTTATTTTTAATGTGAAAATGCTTTGTCATACGAACTTCTAGAATTAAGAAATATCTCTAGATTCTAATTAAGTGATCTCTCTTGAAATTTGCACCCTTAATTGTTAGGTGAACGAAATTATAATAATTTGGTTGGTGGGGGGAAAGACACTATATATTATTTTTGAAATTAGAGAAATATCATTTCGAGATTCATTATTTTCGATGTATCAACTTTTTTTTTAGAAGTATTATACTAAATATTCTTTGGTTTAAACTTTAAATGTTTTATGGATATTTAAAATTGTGTTTGAGTTTGCTTTGATATTAAACTGAGTGGAATTAAAGTGGTTCGATCGGGTTAAAAAACGCTCACATTAACAAAGGAAGTCAAATTCGTGCCTCCTGATAAGTACATACAAATTCGCTCCTTACTAACTACTTCAATTCGTGTCGGCGTCATAGATTATTAATACATTGAGAACATAATCAATTTTATGATTAATTTAGTTCATGAAATCATTTAGTTCTTCAATATGACTTTTAAATTAAACAGCTACTAATACATGGTTATAATTTTTATTTTTTTTAACTTCCCCTAAAGTTGGAGGCTCCCAAATGTATTGGCATAATAAAACAACTCATCCAAAAGTATATTAAAATGCATATATGTACCAATTTTTCAAGAATTTATGGGATCCCAAAACCTTAAAATATCATTGGTATTAGCAGCTAACTAGGTTGCCTGAACATAGCACAACATGGAAACATTAGGCATGTGCAAGGCTTGAAGACAACATTAGGATTTCACATTTCCAAGAAAATTGAAATTTTCCATATTTATTTACATTACTTTTCTCAATCTTTTTGATATTCTTTTTTCTTCTCTTTTTTAACTTACCACAAAAAATTAAGAAAAAAAATGTGTTTTTTTTAAGAGAAGAGACAAATCGCACAAATAAATAAGGTCTTGACCGTTACCTAAAGGAAGAAATTTCTATAAATGCATCAAAATGTGGTCACAACCTTCTCTTATTTGTAGGGAAATTTAGGAAGTTCCAAAATAAGAAATAACTAATTTTTTATCCCTGCATTGCACAGGAAAATTTAATTATAAAATATACATTATTAAATAAATTAAACCATTTATATGATTATTAACAATACATTAAAAATTATTAATTTAGAATTTAAAGCACATATACCAAAGTAATTCATTTTATAAAATAATCAGGAATCATGTAGGTAAAAAACTCATTTCAAATGTATAATATAGTAATATGATTTTTTAATGACGAAGAACTGATTTTATATTTGTAATAGAGATAATATATATATATATATATATATATATATATATATATATAAGGAATATCATGAATGTTATATAAATATTAAAATAACAATTATAATACAAAAAAATATTTAATAATAGACCATATAAATATTGATTGGAATCTCTTTATCTTTTTGGTCGAAAAAAGAGCTAATTATTATACTTGGTATTATCTTTTTTGTTAAATAATTTGTTATTATTTTATTATTAAGTAATGGTAATATTCTTTTCATTATTGAAATTTCTTTTATACTATGAAAATATTAATATTTTGAATATAATAATTTAATAGATCTATTTACATTGAAATAAAATATAACTCTGCCACCGCAAAATGAACATGAGATACGTGTATTTGGAATTTTTTTCCAAAAAAAATAATTATTTATTTATTTTATATTATTAATATAATAATAAAACTTAATTAAACTTATATAATAAAAATATCTTCCTTATTTTAGTTAGATAAATTTCATTTGAAAATCCACTATGTATGCACCAAAAAAAATAAATTGAATCCACTATGTCAAAAATATTTGATAGGAATTAAAATATTAAATATAATTTTTTTAATAAATTTCAATATTTTATACATTAGTTATATAATTCTATAATTAAGTGGGAGTTACAAATTTTTAATATAAATAAAAATATGGAATATCAATAAATACATAGATAAGTTATAAAAAATAATAATTAATAAAATTAATTATAGAAACAATCTATATGACAAAATGGATCAATTCTAAGTAATCCAGTTCATTGCCACATAAATATATTTTCTAAAACATTCCACTAACTCATTTTCATATATATATATATATATATATATATATATATATATATATATATATATATATATACTAGAATATCAAAGTTTAAACATAGAACATGAAACCACATTTATTTTAAAGGAAACACGATTTTCTTTTGAAACTAGAATCTCAAAGTTTACAACATAAAACATGAAAACATAAAATAAGGGAGATCAGAGTCCCTTTCTTGAAATGAATTTCCTTTGAGGACCACACTATGTTATCCACGTTTCGCTGCCATTTCTGAAGCAAACATTAATTGCTGCAATAGTTTCATCAATATAATGTTAGAGGTGATACATTTTGTAAATAAAAACTTCATAGTTATAGAAAATTAAGCTAATATATTAAGATCATAAGTGTGTAAACATCTTATCTATTAGAGATAAATTGATAACTGAAACCCCACTTAAGTAATTAATCATAAAATCTGGAAACGCTTCCAAGATGAATCAAAGATTCTGAAGTACTTCTAATCATCCCGTGAAGAATCGATGTGACATTGAGTTGAACGATTTCCTCGGATTAGTATCTCCTCTTTTATTTTTAGAGCTGAATTCATGGCGGATGTACTGCAATCGACCACCTCTAACATTTCAAGAGCCGAGCAATCTGCAAATACCGAAGGGATATGTCGCAGTTTGTAACAGTGCCTAACAATTAGGCACTTCAAGATGGGGAAGTTGGACCCTGTGATGCTAGAGGAGAAAGTCCAGTTCTCAAAATCCATGTCTTCCAACGATAGGTGGGCAAGCTTGGGAAATTCATTTTGCTTCACTTCCCACTCGGGGCCTTGGAAGGCATACCTTAGCAATTTGAGAAATTCAAGGTTCGGCAATGCAGCAATCCCTCTCATATATTCCCATGGAAATCCACACCCACTCAAAGTTAAGAATTTAAGTAAAGAAGGAAAAGCCGGAACTGAAAAAGGACGAACTTGTGGCCCAATATCAGGATACATAACAACACATTTAAAGGTAACAAGCTTATTTAGAATGTCAAGATAACTAAAGAAACCTAATGATTCATCTTCCTCTGGTGGTGATTGAATTTGAACTTCTAATACCGAAATGTTTTTGATTCTTTCAAGAATAGTTCGAGTACAGCTGCGAGCACTCACATCGAAAAGAAAACGAAGATTTTCTAGGTGAAGATTAGAACCAAAAGGAGGCTCAGGTAGGTCATTTCCTTCAACCTGTAGATGCATCAAATCTTTCAAATTCCAAATCTCTATAGGTAGATATGATGGAACTCCGTAGCATTTCGAATTGAGATACTGTGAAACAATCAAGACCTGAAGCTTTAGGAAATTGTGCACTGCTTCTGGGAGTTGTCTATTATAGCTGAAAGCAAGGTACTTCAACTGAACTAACTTGAGAAATTCAGGTGGGAAAGTGTAGAAGCCAATTTTGAGAGCATCCAGTACCTCGAGCAACTTGAAATCTTCAGGCTAGGCTTGTATTCGGTATTGAGGTTCTGGACCAAAATAAATAAGACTACGAGCAGATGAATTCAAGTTACACTCAGACAAATCTTTGATGAAACGGTGGATGTTCTGTTGAATGCACAACCTGCGTTGTTGATTATATGAAGTGTCACCCCGTAGAAAACCATAATCAATTGTATCCTTACTTATTACAAGGAAGAACGTCTCCGTTTTAGCTTTTCTCACCAGAAAATCATGAAAGACTTCCTCAGATATTTTAACACATGCAAACAAGTGTTCTTCTCTATCATTTAATAATACAACAAGGAAACCTCGGCTATGAATTTCATCAAGACAATTCTCTGCAACAGAGAAAAAGTTAGAATAGTTTGTACCCTCTTCCACATATCCTTCAACAGCAAATAGGAGCAGGAGCTTCAAAAAAGGGATTGCATAATTGTATGGGAAAATTGCCATACAGAGAACGCATACTCTTAATTGTGGAGGCAAGTGGTCGTAAGTGAGAGATACTAGTGCTTCTAAGAGGTCATCGTAACTCGCACATGTATCTATCGAAGACAATACTATCTCCCAGTACTCTGTAAGTGGGTTGGCACAAGAGAGTAGTTTTCCAACAATGAGAGCTGCATGAGGAAGTCCTCTGCAACTTTGGACAATATCCTTTGCAATAACAAGAAGATTTGCAGGGCACGATTCACCATCAAAGACTATCTCCTCAAGTAGAGCCATGGTATCGTCATCACTTAGACGACTCAATAGATGAGGGTGACGAGATGGTGCTACATCCACATTCCTAGTTGTTAGCAGGATTCGACTTCCATTACTATAATTTGGGAATAACTCTTTAAAATCATTTCAGGTTGCAACGTCGCGTATATCATCTAATAAAATGAGATATCTTTTATGCTTCAAAGAATTGTAGATATGCTTCTCCAATTGCTCATTTGTCTTCTGATGGATTTCATTGCTCCAACTATGTAGATATTCAACACCTGGTTCATTTATCTCTTCACGGTTTTCAGAGCTCGACTTTTTTAGGGATGCTAGAAGATTTAGCAATTTATCGTGTTTGTCATATTTAAGATATACCTTAACCCAACAAATAGCATCAAAGTGTTCATTAATCAACAAATCCTGGAGAAGACAATAAGCGACAGTAGACTTGCCCATTCCAGCAATCCCAACTATTTCGACTACTTCGAGCCCATCAGATCCCTTCATCAGTCGATCCTTGAGTTCATTTATGTCTTTATCGCGTCCAACCACTGGATACCTCTTTAAGCAATCAATCTCATATGAACTTCTGCATACCGAGGCGCTTATTTTTCGTTCCAAAATCTGATGATTGAACTCCTCCATTGTCATTTCAGCAATTGACTTAATTTTTTGTATTACTCTCTCCGGGTCTCCACAGAAGCTCTTGTTGCCTCTTTCTACTTCTGATGGAGAAAGGAAGTGAGTTGACGAGAAGTCATGGGAGTCGAGCATGTCTTGAGCTTCATAAATTGCATCTCTGATGTGGATTTCAAATTCTCTTTTGACCTCTCTGTTATCCACAAGAAAACGTTTCAAAGAACCAACACCTTCAAGGAGCTCTGCGATTTGTGGGTGTGGGTCATTAGGATTGCTGTTGAGTATCGATAGAGTATGCAAAAGAGAAACTGCAGCACCATAAGCAGCCATATGATCTCCGATCCCTCTCTCTGATGTCTCTCCTCACACAAACAACAACAAAAATATATATAGTTGAGTTTATTCTCTTAATTTCTGAATGGTTATTATACGACAAACAATCAACTGAAGAACAACCACATTAAAATCAAGAGAAATGAGAATAGAACAAGCAACGAATCTGCAAGTAACGATAACAAGTAAATGTGAAAGGGAAAAGTCAAAAGATTCCAGTATAGTAATAAAACCATTAAGTCACATCGATCATTTAATTGTCGCATTAAACTAATCTTATTTGTTAATCTTGAAACATCAAGTTGATAAGCTGAAAATATTTTATACATATGTCACCAACTTTCAAGAACAGTTGTTGTATAATGACAAAATGTTAATTGTTAGGTTACTAAGTTCTAATTTTTGTTGTGGATTCTTGGCTCAGTAGCTAGAGGGAAAACTCATATAGGAAGAGTTAGTATTGCAGTATAATTGATTTAATAGTATTTAATAATCTAATTATGATTGATCTAATTAATAGATATGCATGCTTTAATTGTTGAGTCATAATTTTTTTAAAAATAATTAATTTGTTATGATATAATCGTAGTCTTGTTTTGTTATTTTATTTTTTTGGTTACGAGTGTGTTTATTTCTGTGAAGTACTGTGTGTGGTATGTGCGTGAGTATAAGTGTTCGTGTTCTTCTTGTGGATTTTTTTTTTTTTCTTTTTTTGTGTTTTAGGTTCGTTAATTTATGCCAATTTAAGTTGGATGTCTATCTATTTGGGTATCGTGTAGGAGGTCTACTTAAAGTTCAGGATTTGTTTGTTGAGTTTAGTTTTAAATTGTTGTGATCGATCTTTAGTTTTGACGGTGTGTATGTTTGATAAAAAAACTTGGTCTCATGAACATCTGGTCAAAGTTCAACAATATTATTCTAAACTCTTGTTTAACAGCTATTCAATATCTTTATTACCAAAAACACTCTAAACTAATGGAAAATCCCAGATTCAGGGTATTTTTTGTAATTTTCAAGATGTTAGGGTGTTTTTCGTAAACGACGCAAACCTCAGGGGGGTTTTCGTAATTATTACTTCTATTTATTTGCAGGGGCGAGAATAAATTCTTTTGAAAAAGAAGAAAATATTTCATTATTTTAGAAGGTTGTGAACAATGTTAATACATATGAATTTATGAAATACAACTCTACATAGACTTGAGAAGCATGACTGCCCCTTCCAGACCCCTCCACCCCCTTACACAGCAGTATCATAGAAACATTCGAAAGAAATAGCAATGGAAGTTACCATAAACTCACGATTTTAGAGAATTTCTTTTCTTGCAAAGCTTCCTTCTCGTGGCTCGTTTTTCTCAAAGAGAGGCATGTCTATACTGTTTTGAAGATATAAAATCGAGTGTCTCTACGAGGGCAGACATTGAGCTCAAAGCCACATTCAGCGTTTCTGAAGAACAACCTGGTCTCACAATTTCTTTTACCTGCAATCCGACATTTGGTTCAGCTTGAAAATTCACATACAGCTAGAAATAAGAGAATTATAAATAAGGGTAAATTACATCTAGACCCCCTCAAATCGATGTTTTACACATCAAATGCCAGGGGGTGTAGATGTAATTTACTTTCCAAAAACAATGTCGAAGTTCACTACAACTAGAGATTGTTATAAGTCAAAAAATAGCTTTCAGCTTATATAAATTCGACAAGATTAACTCAATTAATCAAATAAAAATATCTCCATTTTACTGTCAGAGCAAGTACAGAAAATAGATACTAATTACTAACCATATCAATATAATGTTGAAACTCCTCAATCATTTTAACATAATGAAAGCTAGAGCATGATCTCTTCTTCAGCAGCTTATTTGTTGAGCTTATGCTATCAATTATAAGTTTTTCATCTTCTGTACAAAGCAAGCTGCGGTAAAACACAGGAGAGGCAAGTCAGCTTTTCATTAACTAAGATAAATATCAAGATTATATTCAGAAAAAAAAAAGAAGATAATATCAACATATAAATCTTAATGCTCATGAAAAATTGGAAAGTTCAATCATGTTTCCCTCTCAAACAAAAGAGGTTTGTCTCCCACATTTATGCTCATATAAAATTTTCTAGACCTCATAAATAATTGCAATTTTACAAATAACTGAATGAGAAAGAAAGGAAACACCTTTATCCACCCAACTTAGAACTAATAACAGAATATTTCTAATATACAAGAGTCCCATTAATCAAACTCAAACCATGTCCCACTGTGTCGATCATTGTTATCAGATAACTGCCCAACAAATTCTCTGCCGGATATGTCTAGAGCGGCTTCAACCTGAACGAAAAATAAAACTTAATTTCATCAAGCAATTGAAGAACCCAAACAAATTTCGAGACGAGCGGCAAAACCCATCTCCTAGAAAAGCACAAAGGATAATTGATAATGCGTAACTTGGCTGAACACTATTTCAAATTGGTTACCGGGTTTTCAGTGGCCTCGAACTTGGATTCGTTCCTTGAACTCATTTTTGCCAAGCCCTTAATTTATTTTAAGCTCTTTCAAAGAAAGCACAGTTTTAAGGTGACGTTACTCAAAAAGGCTCTCTGCGGATTTTTATGAACTTGGAGATTTGTTTGCTGCTGACACAATGTTTGGCAAACATTAAGTTTGAGAGGCTTTGGTTTCGGCTTTTCTTTCCTTTTCTCTTAGTTTGGTTTTAGGATTTGGGTTTTGGATTGGGAGAATGTTTTGTAGAGGGATTCAAGTAAGTAATTTATTATTAAAATGATTTTTTACAGGGTTAACAATAATTTTTTTATCGGAACTGTTACGATTTTTATCAATTTATCATCTAAATGTCTTTGTAATATTTTTAAATAAATTAATAAAAAGCACGCTCTACGTGCGTGTAGCATAATTATCATATTTATTTTTGCAAGCATATTTATAAAAATTATGAATATATGAAATAAAATATAAGTATTTTTTTGTATATTTATCATGTTTAAATATAATTATATATATTTTAATTGTTAGCCCATTTAACATCTTGATCGAAGTTCTAACTATATAGGTAGATCTTTATATATATTTTTATATTTTTTAAAAATTTGAAGTTAATTATTTTGTTCATTGATTGGATATTTTTATTACTTAACAATGACTAGGACCATGTTTAATTTTTATTTAATTTTGATATGTAATGATACATGTTTCAAATATTTACTCAAATGTGTAAATTGTTATATCTTTTTATTACTTAACAATGACTAGGAATATGTTTAATTTCTATTTAATTTTGATATGTAATGATACATGTTTCAAATATTTATTCAAATGTTGTAAATTGTTATATCTATCAAAATTAAGTTTACAAAGTAACAGTACTCAATAAATATTGGTTTAAGTTGAATATAGTAAACACTAAATCTATAGAGTACCTAACTAAGGCAATTTTACGATTAGTTCCAATTGTAGGTGACTAATATTAGTCACCTATAATTATGATCGTTAGATTTAAAATATATAATTCTAGCCGTCCAATTATTTTTTATTTTTTATAATTTATAGTTTAAATAAAATTATTATTAACTTAACCATGGTTAGAAAAAATAATAAAATTATAATTATTACTTAATCATAATACCAACAAATCTAAACCCTTTACAAATTAACTATCCACCGTTATATCGGAGCTTCTCTTTCTTCTAACTCTGCCGCAATAAATTACCGCCCTCCTCCTCACGGCGGCTCTTACTCGTCGGCAAGTAATTTACCCAAATCCAACAGTTATCTGCGGGAATTACCTTTGAATTTGGAGTACTTGGAAGCTGGGTCACTTGCTTGGACTGTTTTGGGATGTGGGCTTGATAACTTTGTTACCCTCAATCGAAGGAGAAAGTGGTCGGAGTTGGCGGAACGGCGAAGTTTGCAGCCAGACACGACAAGTTGGTGGTTGAGTGGTTTTGAGGCTATTCCGGTGAGTTATTTTTCTAAACTTCGTGACTTTTACTTGGAATGACATGATTTAACTAATTCTCCATATTTCTCCTCTTCGTTGTTTCTTTGTTGAAGATATTGCTACTAGTATTCAGTTCTTCCCAAATGTCGGATTATTAGGTTTTGTCATTTGTGTTTTCGAAAATTAAAAATTGTATTCATCTATCTTGTTTACCCTACTAATACTTAGATACTCTTGTTTCAGATTTAATTGTTGATTTTAGAGGTTTAATGTTGTAAGGAGACCATTCATTGTTTCTCTATCCAGTTCGTTGTCCACGATCCTCTGTTTTGGCAAAGCTAAAATCAGTTTCTTTTAAAGAAAGTTGGATTCTCATTACGAGTAATTGTCATTTGTGATTCAGTTCCTAACTATGCCATACCTATTCGTTTGTATTGAGCATGCCATTTCTTCAATCTCTACTGTTGAATACACTCTTGATTCTTGAAGTTGAATCCTACTGAGATTGTGCATATTATCTAATTTAAGTGTGTTTTATGGTTGTAGTTTCTTCCTACTTTGCAATATGTTTTGTTCATATTCGTATTGTTCATGGATGTATTGGATGATTGAGTTGTTATTTGTTGGTTTCTTTATTTTATTTTGGTGAAACTGATGAAATGTAGAAAGAAAAGAGAAAAACGACTTTAGTTGAGTTAGTTAAAAATGAACAGAGTTCTGATCCGGTTCCAATTGAGTTGAGTTTAAAACGAAATCAGTTCCTTTACGTCTAGACAAGTAGGGTCAAAATAGGATACATTTGAGTTGGATGCTTGGATCTAGGTCATAGACGATGAAGGCAAAAAAAAAAAAAGTAGAATCTGCGTACATTCCGTAAGATCAAACTTATAATTAATGAAAACAAGAAAACCCAATAAGCAAGTGATTACGTCTTGCCGCAGATTCTGCAAAGGAAGATGTGTCAATGAATATTGGAATTAGTGGTAATACAAACAATGACGAGGAATTGCCTGGTAAGAAGCTGCACAAAGTTCCATCAACCTCTCATGTACGTGATCCTAAAAGAATTCCATTTAGAGGTGCACCCCGGTCAAAGCTTCAAAAATGTAGTCTGTGCGGTTAGCACAACAAATTTTGAATTATTTATTTACTATGATCTAATTTTTTCTGGATTAAATCATCTACTAATTTGCTTAAATTTTATGTCTTTTTCAGGCAAGCTGGTCATAAAAATACCACATGCCCAGAAAGGAGAAAGGCATAAAGTTGGCACAAAGAAATAATAGCTATATATGCAATTTCATATTTTTTAGTGTCTATAATAGGTAGAAGGTTGACTATGTTTTAAAGTGATTTTTTCTATGTTTCGGAATTGTTCTTAGACTGTGTACTTTTTTTGTTTAGTATGTACACATATTTTGTCAGGACTGTATTGGTGAGAACTTTGATTTTGGAACTTGATGATGCTTTGATGTTGGCATTTTAAACTTTGATGCTTTTGGTTATTGATTTCCGTTTTGGAAAAATATATTTATGGATGAGTGTCATGTGCTTCGGAAAATTTTATCAATAATTTTGATATATAGTTGTTTGTAAGTCCACGAGCTAGAGTTATAATGCTTAGTTTGTTGTAATAAAGATGAGAAGCAAAGTTTATGCTTCACTCAATTTCAAAAGCAGCCCCAACATTTGTTATAGCAGCTTTTGAGCTTTTGAAAAAAGTTGAAAGCTGCAACATGTTGGGTTTATTATTTTTTATATAGCAGACTTTCAACTTTTCGAAAAAGTTGAGTACGGCTGCAACATGTTTTAATATAGCAGATTTTTAGATTCTACAATGGTGCATATTTGGTTAAACATATTTTCAGTGCTTTTTAGCTTTTTTTCAAAAGCTGAAAGTTGCAGCGTACATAAAATGGAAAAGAAATTATATGCTAAAAGAACTGAAAGTTTACAGTCTCCTTCGTAAAGAAAAATTGTATATATACTGGTAGATTTACCTTGAGATTATTAGGCCATTACAGGACGACGCCCTTTTTGTTCTGCCAAGAAGCTCATTGTTGTCGACCAAACTGCATCAAAGAGAAAGCACATTTATTAAGACCAAGAAAAAAGAATTTTCTGTAAAGTGAATAAGCAAGTTTTATTGCAAACTTACAGGGTCGCGATCGAGAAATTTTTGCCAAAGTGACAGGGAAGCTATCCACTGAAATTATTATATACGTATGAAGTCTAACACCTCCAATTCTTTTAGATTCGCAATTTCTTCAGGAATGACACCAGAAAAAGAATTGTTGCACAAAAGATATTTTACATAGATTTCATGTGAATTAGTTTCCCAATATCAGGAGACAGAGTACCTCTCAGACACTGAAGGTTCCTGCAAATAGGGCTTATATTTATAAAAGGTTCCTGCAAATAGGGCTAAAATTTTATACATATACAATTTATATATAACTGTTTATACCAAGAATTATTTCCAAAGAATAGAAAATTTTACAACCATTGACGATCAGTGTTTTTGAATTTGACCTTTTCCTAAATGCATCACTCATTTACTTCCACCCCATGTTATGGGCTATTTTAGCAAAATTAACTCAATGCCCTCATTGATTTACCCTTTTAAATACCTCTTTTACTAATCCATTTTATCTCATTCTCCCGTTTCCTCTCCCTCAGCAGTCAGCACCATATCTGGCTATCTGCACTGAATTAGGGCACTTTCAAATCGACAACTGACGATTATTATTTAATCTTGTAATGCAAGTTTTTGATTTTCCTAATATTATCAGAAGGTATTAGCAAATTAGCTTGTTTACAGCTGAAAATTTTAGTATAATGTCTTTTTATCCTTATCTCTCTTGAATTACAGACACCTCCCTTATATGGATTAAAATTACACGCAAATTCCTTGAAATAAAATTTAAATAAACTTCGCCAATTGTAACCACGTTTATCATATCCCTACCAACATATATTCAACAAGAATTAAGATACACAAAATAACATAAAAAACATAAGTCCATAACTTCTTTGTCCTTTACAAGTTTGCAATACACAAACATGTGTTCTTCATCAGTTATGTTCATATGGAGGAGACCAATGGCATCAAAGAAATCTCAGCATCTCTTTGATGCATCAACTTAAAAGCCAATCCTGCAGGCTACTTTATCAATTGAAGCTGAGGTATTTGTACAGAAAGAAGTAATAGCTTCAACCAATAACTCGTCATTTCTATTAGCCTTTTCTTTTTCTCTTGTCATCTGAAGACTTTGAGGGCTGTGCTTTTGGAGTTCCAGCTCTTGATTCGCATTGTCTCTAAAACATGTTGTGCTTCAACATTACTCTTAAGACGGTCCATAATCTATCAACAAACATTAAAACAAGATTTGTACCATATAAGTTTAATATCATTGAAATGGAGCAGCTCATAAAAGCTCTCGAAATCTACAAGGAAATTAACAGGGAAAAAGACTCACTAATATTACCATAAATAAGATGCCCACAAGTTTTTATTCATGCAAATCAAAACCATAATGCTCCCTATGCTAAAACCAAACTATACTGAATCAATTCTTCAATATTTGGAATAAGAATGCATACCCATTCAACAATCACATTAAAATAAAATGCCAATATAGTACAAACATAAGATCATATATAAATAAAGAAATACTCATTACAGTACCCAAATATCACTCAGCTAACTCCACCAATGCATTAGAATAAAAGTCGAAATACATAGAAAATAGAAGTAAAAAATACATTATTCGTCATTTCTCATTTTTTTCAGAACCGTGAAAGCAACTCAGGATCTTGTGGAGTACCAAAAATATAAGAGCACCGTGGTCAATCAACCAGCAAAGTTAGCAAGCAAGCACAAAAATTATGCAAATATCAGATGCCTTGTTCTGAACGGAGAACTACCATTTTTATAATTCATCACAGTAGAATAGAATTGCAGGTATGTACACGAATGAACGATTAACAAAAATAGAGCGATCAATTAATGTATTAGAACAATAAGAAAATGAAACACTGATCCAAATATCTATTGGGTTTTTCGAAGAACCGGCATGAGCGCATCGTAGGGCTTTTAACGAGGATCCCACCTCATATATAAATTAAAACCCAAGTCCCGGTCAACAAAACAAGAAGCCAAAAACATAACAAGAGCTAATCCTTACATCCGACATAAAACCTGTTAAACCATGGGCAGAATCCTAAAGTACAGGAACTTCTTTAAAAAACTCTTGCGCCAGTCCATGATCCAGCAAAACCACCAATGATGCTTGTAATCAACATTTCTGGACGAATAATAGTGCCACTGCATGTGATCATGCAACTCCAAAACTTAACACATCTCCTAGACCAACTTAAGCCGGAGATCAACTCATTAGTCTCTCTAAAGTACCAAAGTTTGTACTGCCAATTAGACTTTCGAAAAAGCCTTATGTAATTATCCAGAAGCGCCCACATATTCCCACAAATCCATATCATATGATAGCATGGGTAATGATCAATTCGAATATTCAAATTGCTTGCATCCTCTAATTTCTGAGCATCTACTTCATTTTGAGTGAGGGTAAGTGTTTGGATTCTCTCGTTTTTTAATCTCATATCTCTCCAGGCTCGTATCATCACTCCCTCACTTGCTCTCATGCCCAGCCCCATTTTCGATTTCTGCCCCTTAGCCCACGCAACAATACTATAACACATGCACATGCACATTAACTCTAATGAGCAATATATATTGTTTTAAGTTCTATGAAGTTAATTATATATATATATATATATATAGAGAGAGAGCAGAAGACCTTAAAGTAACAAACTTTAATATTATTTGTCAAATGTTTCTATTTATTTGTTCTTTTCTGTAAATTTTTATCTATTTTCTTTGCTCTCTCTTTGAATTTTTCATGACTATCTTTAATGTGTTTTTATATTTTATTTTCTTTTTTTTCTTCTTTATTTTCTCCTCTCTACTTTCAAAGTCTCACACTCATCAAATAAAATCATAAAAATATATTATTTTATAAAAAAATAATAACCAAATTCTTATTTTTCGTGATATATTAAAAAGATAAATTATATATTTATGTGGAATTTTTTTATAGATTTTCCTTTAATATATAATGTAACTTTAGTAAGCATGTATGTCTCAATAAAATATATATATATATATATATATATATATATATATATATATATATATTTAAGTTTAATACTATAAATTTCAAATATTTACCTGCAGACTCTAATGCACGGACACTCGAAAAATTACCCCGTGCAATATCGGACACGTGTATAGAATAATTATTTACATTATTTTTTGAAAGTATTATTTTGCAAATATATTTATATAAAATTTATAACATGAAAGAAAAGATACAGAATTTTTGCGTAAGAACAATTTATCTTCTTTAAATATAATTAGTATATTTTTTAATTGTTAACTCATTTTACATCTTGATTGTGGTTCTAGCTAAAAAAATAAAATTTTATACATTTATTTCTCTTAGTTATTTTTTAATTCATTAATTGAATATTTTTATCATTTAACAATAACTCAGAACATGTAATTTTTATTTGACTTTGAAATTTAGTGATATATAATATTTTAAATATTCGATAAAAGTATCTAAATATTTATATATTTTGAAATTCATTTTATCAGAATAGACAAAATAGTGTCAAAGTTTTAGTATCCGAAAGGTTACAAAATAATTCATTTTAAATTATCTATACTTTTTAAGTTATTTATTCGGATATATTTTACTATTTTTTTTAATAATATAATGTATACTATAATTCAAAAATATTTATAGTATTTACAAATAAGAATTAATACTAAAGTAAATGTGAAATTGTTATATATTAAATAGGAAAATCAATTTAAGGTCGGACGGAGAAGTGTTAGTTACTTTGAATGGAAACTTCGGTAAGCAGTGGCCTCTAATGCACAGATACTTTCAAATTTTGTTTCGTGCAATGTCGGACACGTGTCGGACACGGACACGGCTCCGACACGTGTCCGACACGGCAAAATCGTGTCCGAAATAAAAAAAAAAAATTAGGACATGGTATTGGACACTGCTGGAGGAATATTCAACACGGCTAGGACACGAATGAGGAAAGTATCCGACACGACGGGATAAATTTTATAAGTTTTTAAATTTTTTGTGCTTTTTAAAATTTTTTATAAACTCCCTCCCTCCTCCTTCTTTCTCTCTCTCTCTCTCTCTCTCTCTCTAATGTATTCTTCTTTTCCCTTTTTTTTTTTCGTATTTTTCTTTTGCTTTTTGCTATTCAATTTCAATTAATAATTAATGAAAAATTCAACTCAACATATTGATTTTATTCATTTGTTTTAAATGTTGAGTAATTGTATATATATTTTATATATTACACAAATTAGTAAATAATAAATGTTATTATCTTATTAATTGTTGTTATCTTAATTTCTTATTTGTCATATATACTATCTATACTATTTAATAAAATATCTTTCTTTATAATAATTAATTTTGGTTAAACTTTTATTTTGGTGTGTTATTATTTAATTCTACTATATTTTTCTTCATGTTTTCACAATTTAAATATGTTTGTAATATATTTAATATATTTATATATCTTTGTAATTTATTTGGTCGACAAACTCAAATTTCTCTCTGATTTTCAATTTTTTTTTACTATTCTATGGTCGGCTAGATTTTTAATTTCTATATTTATGAAAAATTAGAATTGTGTGATAAATAGATTTAAAGATAAATATTGGTTGTAATCAAGTAGAACTCTATAATAAATTTTATAGAGCTATCATATTCCTATTAAATTACTCATCTATAGAATCCTAGTATTATAATTACATCAAATTATTATTTATATAATTATATATGCATAGGCATGGGAAAGTAGGTAACAGAGCATGTAAAAGAATTTGTAGCATAAATTCTATTCGGCTATATATTTTATTATCAATAAAAAATCAGAATTATTAGACAAATAAGAGGTTTTAATCAAGTAGGACTTCAAATATAGAATCCTAGTACTATTATGTAACGACCCGAAAATTCCATAATTAATTTTTGGAATAATTATTCGACATTTCGTTGAATTTTATATGAAAAGATTTACTTCGTTAGTTAATCTTAATTTATTATAATTATTTCAATATCTTTAACCTTTTATAATTACATTTTCTACCCTCGAATTATTCTAATCTATATAAACGAACCTACAATCTTCTAAAATACCCTTGCACTACCTTGAACACACCCACACTATCTTGAACACACTCACACCCTCTTGAACACACCTCTAGCACCCTCTTGGTTACATATTCAATCGAGAGAGAGAGAGAGAGAGAGAGAGAGAAGAGAAGGAGAAAAGAGAGAAGAGAAGGAGAAGAAAAGAAATTCCATTCCGAATCCGTTGCTCGACCAATTTAAATTCGGAGACCAGATTTACGATCCTCATTCGATTCTTTATCGGTAACCTTCTTTCTCCAATTCGTTTCATCCATTAAATCTTTCAATTTTATAGATTTTAAATTGGGATAAATATTTGATGAATTACTTGATTCGTAGGTTATAGTTTATCATTTTTAGTGTAGTTCGGATCAAATGATAAATATTAATGTGTGCAATGCATGAGTGTGAATTTTTCATGTTAATTTTAGTCTTAGAATTCCCCATATTTGATTTTTGCATGAAACTCTCGAGAAAACCTTATAAATCGCGTTTCTGCACCTGTGTGTTGGAACCACACGGTCCAACGCACGGTCTTGCTCAAGACCGTGCGAAAGACCGTGCGCAGCCTTTAACCTTGCACCGGCTTGCGCACGCCGGTGCAACAGGCCGTGTGCCCTTGATACAGCCTGCACGGTCTTGGTTGCGTGCTCAAGACCATGCACAAGGCCGTGCGTTAGCCCGTGCGAATGCCTTAGCCAATTTTCCAGCCTTTTTCCTTAGTTGCTCACGGTAATGGGGTCAAATGATCAAAAATAAAAGTTGACTTTTTGCATACGACCCCCTAAAATCGAGCCATTTTCGCCTATAGTTTCCCTATGATTCAAGGATGAATATTTGGTAAGGTTTTAAAAATTCCGATCTCGTTCGGACCTTGAATCGAGCCATTTTCATTTAGGGCTTTTTCTCCAATTTTTGAACGTTGTCCGAAAAATCCGAAAATCGCATGAGTGCTTCTTTATCATATTATATGCATGAATATGCAATTAGAATTTCAATTGAGTATGTTTATCATTGTTAATTTCGTATTTTTAGTTTAATTGATTTAATTGTATTTTAATTGTATATTCATTTGATACATGTTGTTTATTGGTTTTGATTGCAATGTAGTCTTTGTGAGTCGTTGTCGTGTCTTGTCTTATGTGGTTTTGTCGTCTGCTAGTTTCAGGCTGTCTTGTCAGGACATAGCTTGGAGTGTCTTGTCGTTCCGTGTTCCCAGGTGAGGGTTTTAAAATGATTTCAAACGGAGTAAGAATTCTTTTAATTTATTGCGAACTCCCCTTATGTGCTTATATTGCTTTGTTTTCCTTCTCGTATATCTATTAGATATTTAATCTATATTTTCCTGGTTCTCTCAAAGGTTTTAATATTAACTTGTACTTATGAGTATCCTTAAATCATTTTATTTTCATAAGGCAGGTAAAATTCTTTCTTTTAAACGTGACGGTTTGACTTAGGATTCAACCCCTTTATCGTCACTCAAACTTGCCCAAATTCAATTTATGTATGTTTTCATGGCGAGCAAATTCGTGTCATTTCAAAATTGGGCCCGGGAAAGTATCCGGAGGTTATACCTGGGGACGAGCGTCTAGGGGTAATCCGAGGTGCTTCTCCCAAAAATAAGCGTCAATCGTGGCCCGTCAGGAGTTGATAGCCACGGTTGGGAGTGATGGTGGGCGTTGCATTCGTTGCACATTTTCCTAAAATTTACAGTCGCCCGAAGTAGCGATTCGGGGTCAGACACCGGTGATGGAGTTACCAGAACTTGAGGGGGTTATAAGGAGGAACAGGCCCATTTCTCGCTGGGACATTAATTGCGTGCATGTTACTACTTTAATTAATTATTATCATTATTTAATGTCATGTATGTAAGTCGAAGTACGATCCGGATTTTCTTCAATTATGCAAATGTATTTTCATATATATATAATTAAAACCCGGACACGTGGCTCGTACTTGTTCCCTCTTGAACTTCACTGAGTGTTTTTACTCACCCCCACTATTTTAATTCTTACTTCAGGTCGACAGGTGGCGTTGTCACCTGTCATGTTGGTCGGCAGCAGCAGGTCTAGGTTGGCTTGTGTGTCCTTTCTTGTCAGTGTCCCAACAACAGTTGTGTCCTTATTCTGGATTTATTTAATTAAGTATTTTGGATTATGCTATATATTATGCATTTACGTGCCTCTGATGTGGGATAGATTGGACTGGCCATGAATGGCATTTTATATTATGACTGAGAATGATGTATGAATTACGTGGCCATGGATGGCTTATATGATTATTTTTTTATTGTTTATCTTCCGCAACTCTGATTTATTTAATTATTTATTGCTGTTGTTGTTGGGCTGTCGTTTGCTATTGCTAGTTTTGCTTGATTGCCGTTCGCCGGGATGAATTTTTAAATGGGGTACTTATACCTCGTTTGAGGGTTTGTCTCGGTGCGGATGTGGTGTCCTTTCTCCGGCCAAGGAAAGTGGCGCTACAGTCATTGGTATCAGAGCCTAGGTTCCCAAAAAGGAACCGAAAGCTCTAGTATCTCGTCTGTCTTGCATGGAGTGTCTGTCTGCTTGGTGTCAGTTTGTGTCGAGTTCGTGTTTTGACAAGTGTTTGTCTCATCTTGGTGCTTAAAATTGTAGATGATTACGGTTGGCTTAATTAACCGACTGGCAATCTTTTATAAATTTTTTGTACTAAGGAAGATGTAACACGAGTCGATCGTGGAACACTGTGCGTGTCTTACATGGTTTGGTCTGTCGTAGTGTGTGTCGGTAGGATGTTGTTGAGTGATTGAGCATGCTTATGTGTTTATGAATTGTTGGCATCATTTCTCACAAGACATGCACCTATTTTGCCAAATAGTTGTGAACGCAGGTATGCCGCGTAAGAAAGCTAGATCGGATCCGCCACTACCTCCACTTCAGACTACGTCAGGATCAACGCACTCGTATTCGACGGGAGAGTTGGAAATAGCTCAGGGAGCAGATAGCGTGACAGAATACAAGGCCAGATTTGCCTACCTGACTAACTACTCACCTAACCGGGAGCCAGATCAAAGGAACAGAGCTGCGAGATTTATATCTGGATTGAGGCACGAAATTCGCCAAGTACTCATAGGTCTTGGTTGTTGTTCTTATGCTGAAGCTGTTGGTTGAGCCTTGCGGGCCGAAGCAGAGTTTGAAATGAGAGCTAGGAATGCTCGATCGATCATTTTACCGAACCCATCTTATGGATCGAGAACTCCAGTGGCTGTTCGTACAACTTCTCACAGAAAAGAGGCGACGACCAGTGGAACCAGTGAGAGCACCATCCTTTGCTCGTATTGCCATAAGCCAAATCATCTCGCAGAGTACTGCCGGAAACGACTGGGACAGTGTTTACTGTGTGGATCCCCTGACCATCTTCTCGACAATTGCCCTAATAAGAAGACACCTAAGGAAGAGGATAGTGGATGATGATTCTGAGGATTCAGGGTTCTTAATGCAGAGAGGGAGGCTACCGGAGAATAAAGCGTGAAGGGACAGTGTTGGGGACGTACAATAAATGAGAAGCTACGACATCGAAGGACTTGAACAAAAATTCTGGAATAAAAGGAATAATGGGAGACTAGAACGGACTTCATTACTCGGAATAAAAGGTACCGTGCATTTTCATAACATTCATATTTCTTGTATTCAATTTATTAATTGTGCGATGTTATGTAATTATTGTTTGATTGAACTCCGGATTAAATCCGGGGTATTTTCGAAATTTTTGTGCGTTTTTATTTGATTCAGGGGTGCTTGCACATCCTAAAGCACGGTCTTGCTCAAGACCGTGCGGTTCAGCTCAAGCCCGTGCAAGCCAGTTCAGCGTTAAACTGCTGAACCGGCTGGACTGCTCCACACGGGCCAGCGCACGCCCGTTCGTCCGGCCGTGTGTCCCTCTTTTGCCCTTTTTAAAATCCATTCTCGCGAGCAAACTTACAGAAACTCCATTTCTCTTTTTCCCCCACTTCCAGCAGCAGAAACCTCACAATTTTTCCCCAATTTCATCCTCCAATCTTTGCAAGCCAATAACTTTCGATCCGTCCGTTGGATCTTCCTAATTTTCGGAAGGTACGTAGTCTACATTACGAATTTTAATTAGTTGGGTTTTGAGGACGATCCGCCAAGCCGATCTTACACACATTGCTGCCCAAAATACCCGCACGCCAAGTGTTCGACAAAATTCCCGAGTGAGGAATTTCATCAAATTCAATTCTACAAGCTTCAAACAACGTTCTCTCACATGGTCGCCGAAGGTTCTCGACGTAGGAGGAGGCGTGATGACCCTCCGTCTCCACTTCCATTCAATGTGGATATTTCAAACTCCTTACAAGCTAAAGTATTTCGCCGGATGCACGAACGCCCGGTCTTCTCTACCAAGTTCCTCGACATCGAGGCATTGGGAAATTTGGGAATTGGCGAGGGAATTGCTCGGTACATTGAGAACGTTGGATGGACCACATTCTTGGACATAAGAAGGAATTCGTACCCCCGGCTTGTGTACGAATTCATTGCTACGCTTCAAGTACTTCCCCACGAAGACGATGCCGAGCTACCATTCAAGATTGAGTTCCAAGCTTTTAATGAAGATTACGAGCTCACTCTTCGGCAACTAACAATGCATTTTGGACTACCCATCCGGGGTATGATAAGCCGTGAAGTTGGATGGTCCGAAGCCGAAGCTTGGAGAAATGTCTCCACTTCTAGGAGACCCTTTCAACAAGGAAAATCGAAGGCAATCGACCTTCGTGATGCCGCTTTGAGGACTTTCCACCGGTTCCTCTCATGTACCGTTTTTGCTAGAGGAGATAGCTACGGTTCAATTAATATTGAGGAACTCTACGTCCTTGATTGCGCGGTTCGAAGGCAAGCAGTCAACGGCATTATGTTTTTCCTTCGTTATGTAGAATATATAGGTACCCGGCCTAAAGGAGAAATCAGAATTGGGTCCTACATTACCGCGATCTTAGAGTGTGCCGGAGTGACCGGCATGGATCGAATGGCCCCGGCAGGAGCCGAGGATTCAATGATTTCCTACAAGCAACTCGCCCAAATGAAACTTTGTAGGAAAGTTAGAGGGCGACATGGTCGATATGTACCAATGACGGCCGAGGAAGCCGGGAGCGATGGCGACGATGAAGAGGATGGCGATATAGGAGGTCATCCTGAGGAGGACCGACAAGAGAGGGATGAGCAAATGATGGAACAACTTTACGAAGCAGGAGGCTTCGCTCCTCATCAGGTTCCGTATGTACCCGATCCTCCTAGAACCGAAGAGGTTCCATTCCAGCAGAGCTTTGAGGATTACCCGACACAGCACCAGGCTGGATCCTCTCAATGGGACAGATTAAGTGAGGAACAATGGAGTCGGTATCAACAATCGGAGTCGGAGACCCGAAGCCGATGGGAGACCGACAGGTGGACGGTTTGGGGAAACCGTTTCACCACTTTCGCTGAACAGACTACTGAGCGACTGGACAGACAGTCGGCTGAGCTTCGGGAGATCAGACTAGAGAACCAACGCAACCACAATGAACTCTGGGAGCAGATTTCCGATCTTGAGAGGTCCATTAATGAACAACTCGCTCGTTATCTAAGCCGTCTTGGAATGCCACCGGATTCTGGAGCACCTGATTCTTAGTCGGCATTAGTTTTTCCCTAATTTCTCGTTGTTTTCGTTTTAATTGTAATTTGATTTCCAGTTGAACTTTTATGTACGAACTATGTGTTAAATGTTTATTTGAATTTAACTGTTAATTGTTCGTTTTAATTAATTGCTTAAGTGTTAATTGCGCGATTATGGTATGACGAATTTTAAATGCTGTAATATACTCCTTTAATAAACCCCGAGGTTCGGAGTAGAATCTGAGGACAGATTCTTTTAAAGGAGGGAGTATTGTAACGACCCGAAAATTCCATAATTAATTCTTGGAATAATTATTCGACATTTCGTTGAATTTTATATGAAAAGATTTACTTCGTTAGTTAATCTTAATTTATTATAATTATTTCAATATCTTTAACCTTTTATAATTACATTTTCTATCCTCGAATTATTCTAATCTATATAAACGAACCTACAATCTTCTAAAATACCCTTGCACTACCTTGAACACACCCACACTATCTTGAACACACTCACACCCTCTTGAACACACCTCTTGCACCCTCTTGGTTACATATTCAATCGAGAGAGAGAGAGAGAGAGAGAGAGAGAGAGAAGAGAAGGAGAAAAGAGAGAAGAGAAGGAGAAGAAAAGAAATTCCATTCCGAATCCGTTGCTCGACCAATTTAAATTCCGAGACCAGATTTACGATCCTCATTCGATTCTTTATCGGTAACCTTCTTTCTCCAATTCGTTTCATCCATTAAATCTTTCAATTTTATAGATTTTAAATTGGGATAAATATTCGATGAATTACTTGATTCGTAGGTTATAGTTTATCATTTTTAGTGTAGTTCGGATCAAATGATAGATATTAATGTGTGCAATGCATGAGTGTGAATTTTTCATGTTAATTTTAGTCTTAGAATTCCCCATATTTGATTTTTGCATGAAACTCTCGAGAAAACCTTATAAATCGCGTTTCTGCACCTGTGTGTTGGAACCACACGGTCCAACGCACGGTCTTGCTCAAGACCGTGCGAAAGACCGTGCGCAGCCTTTAACCTTGCACCGGCTTGCGCACGCCGGTGCAACAGGCCGTGTGCCCTTGATACAGCCTGCACGGTCTTGGTTGCGTGCTCAAGACCGTGCACAAGGCCGTGCATTAGCCCGTGCGAATGCCTTAGCCAATTTTCCAGCCTTTTTCCTTAGTTGCTCACGGTAATGGGGTCAAATGATCAAAAATAAAATTTGACTTTTTGCATACGACCCCCTAAAATCGAGCCGTTTTCGCCTATAGCTTCCTTATGATTCAAGGATGAATATTTGGTAAAGTTTTCAAAATTCCGATCTCGGTCGGACCTTGAATCGAGCCATTTTCGTTTAGGGCTTTTTCCCCAATTTTTGAACGTTGTCCGAAAAATCCGAAAATCGCATGAGTGCTTCTTTATAATATTATATGCATGAATATGCAATTAGAATTTCAATTGAGCATGTTTATCATTGTTAATTTCGTATTTTTAGTTTAATTGATTTAATTGTATTTTAATTGTATATTCATTTGATACATGTTGTTTATTGGTTTTGATTGCAATTTAGTCTTTGTGAGTCGTTGTCGTGTCTTGTCTTATGTGGTTTTGTCGTCTGCTAGTTTCAGGCTGTCTTGTCAGAACATAGCTTGGAGTGTCTTGTCGTTCCGTGTTCCCAGGTGAGGGTTTTAAAATGATTTCAAACGGAGTAAGAATTCTTTTAATTTATTGCGAACCCCCTTATGTGCTCATCTTGCTTTGTTTTCCTTCTCGTACATCTATTAGATATTTAATCTATATTTTCCTGGTTCTCTCAAAGGTTTTAATATTAACTTGTACTTATGAGTATCCTTAGATCATTTTATTTTCATAAGGCAGGTAAAATTCTTTCTTTTAAACGTGACGGTTTGACTTAGGTTCAACCCCTTTGTTGTCACTCAAACTTGCCCAAATTCAATTTATGTATGTTTTCAAGGCGAGCAAATTCGTGTCATTTCAAAATTGGGCCCGGGAAAGTATCCGGAGGTTATACCTGGGGACGAGCGTCTAGGGGTAATCCGAGATGCTTCTCCCAAAAATAAGCGTCAATCGTGGCCCGTCAGGAGTTGATAGCCACGGTTGGGAGTGATGGTGGGCGTTGCATTCGTTGCACGTTTTCCTAAAATTCACAGTCGCCCGAAGTAGCGATTCGGGGTCAGACACCGGTGATGGAGTTACCAGAACTTGAGGGGGTTATAAGGAGGAACAGGCCCATTTCTCGCTGGGACATTAATTGCGTGCATGTTACTACTTTAATTAATTATTATCATTATTTAATGTCATGTATGTAAGTCGAAGTACGATCCGGATTTTCTTCAATTATGTAAATGTATTTTCATATATATATAATTAAAACCCGGACACGTGGCTCGTACTTGTTCCCTCTTGAACTTCACTGAGTGTTTTTACTCACCCCCACTATTTTAATTCTTACTTCAGGTCGACAGGTGGCGTTGTCACCTATCATGTTGATCGGCAACAGCAAGTCTAGGTTGGCTTGTGTGTCCTTTCTTGTCAGTGTCCGAACAACAGTTGTGTCCTTATTCTGGATTTATTTAATTATGTATTTTGGATTATGCTATATATTATGCATTTACGTGCCTCTGATGTGGGATAGATTGGACTGGCCATGAATGGCATTTTATATTATGACTGAGAATGATGTATGAATTACGTGGCCATGGATGGCTTATATGATTATTTTTTTATTGTTTATCTTCCGCAACTCTGATTTATTTAATTATTTATTGCTGTTGTTGTTGGGCTGTCGTTTGCTGTTGCTAGTTTTGCTTGATTGCCGTTCGCCGGGATGGATTTTTAAATGGGGTACTTATACCTCGTTTGAGGGTTTGTCTCGGTGCGGATGTGGTGTCCTTTCTCCGGCCAAGGAAAGGGGCGCTACATATTAAATCAGTTTATTATCAATATAATTATAGATTTACATATTTATATATGATTTGCTAAAAGGGTATTTTAGTCATCACAAGAAAAGTGACAAACTTGTCCGACACGCTAAAAACGTGTCTGAAATAAAAAAAAATTAAATAAGGACACGGTGTCGGACGCGGCTGGTGGAGTATCTGACATGGATCAGACACGGCTAGTGGAGTGTCCGACACGGATCGGACACGGCGGGAATATATTTTATAATTTTTGAAAGTTCTATTTGATATGTTTTGATATTTTTAAAGAATCTGGGGCAAAATTGATAAAAAGAAGAAATTAAAGAACCTAATCTCAGTCCCGACCCATTCTCTGCTCACTCCCTCTCGCGACAGCAGGTGATTTCTCCTCCTTTTTTTGTTAACTCCCTCTCGCAACAGCAGCAACCAAGAAGATGAAGAAGATGATCAGTTGAGGTAGATTGGGAGTCCTGATTACATATATTAAACTTATATTTTGCATATATTAACCCTTACAAAAATACTCATCAGCTTATATTTTGCATATATTAATTGCTATAAATATATCTATGAAATATATTATATTTCCATGTCGAAGCCGTGTAGTGTCCTAATTATTTTTAAAAATTCGTGTCGCCATGTCCATGTCGTGTTGTGTCGTGTCCGTGTCATCGTGTCCGTGTCTGTGCAACATAGCCTGCAGACCTCTAAGTAAGCTGGTAACTGCTTTTAGATTAACTTAAAATTTTAACAGTCAAAAAATTATTTATTAAAGTTATATTTGTTAATTTTACTTTCTTAATTTTGTATCTCTATCATGCCCCATTTACACTCTTCTCCTCTTAACATTTCAATATTTCTTATTTTCTATACTTTTTAAGTTTAACTATGTTCATGACTTCGTATTGTATTGTTTGGATTGGTTTTTTTTGGCGGAATAAAAAGAAGAGTACACCTGATAAAAACTCCATGATGCTTGCCGGTTCTAAAAAAAATAAAAAAAATATAGTCACATTAAAATAAAATATCAAATATATGTTAACTTTAATAAGTAGAACTCAATACATATATATGAATTTATTTCAAAATCTATGATGTTAGTTTAACTTGTAATTTTAGACCGTAGCTCTTCTTTATGTACGTTTTTTCTTTCGATAATTCGATCTCATAATTTTTCTCTTTTGTTTTTCCTCTCTTTTGTATATATACCTTTAGCGCCCTTTTTGATAGGGTATGTAGACTTACATTCGGTATTTTAATTTGAAATTTGATTTGAATTTTTTTTTTAAACAAAAAATACATGCACACAATTTGACCATTGTCATTGCAAGGAATCGAACCCAGACACCCATTGATTTGAAATGGGATGGATTTGTATTTGATTTTATGTCCACCAAATTATAATAGAATTTAATTAGAAATTTTTATTTAATATTATGTCCATTATTTATATTTATTATTTATTTGTTTGTTTGTTTTTTATGGAGTATCTTGTTTTTGTTGGTAAAGATCACTTAATTATATATCCCCTTAAGAATCGACTATTTGTGCAGAATTTGAATTTTTTTGACAAACCTAAAAATTTCAACAGTTTGGGACTATGGAGATATCACCTAGATCTTTTTTTTTTAATTTATGAAAATTAGAATTATTGACTAAATAAACTTAATTATAGATAAACATAGGTTTTAAGTAGGACTCTCAAATAAATTTTATTAAGTGAATTCTATTTTTATTAAACTACTTAATTATAGAATCCTATTATTATTAAGACTATATATATTATTAAAGGGCATTTTAGTCATCACAAGAAAAGTGACAAACTTAAATCATCAGAAGAAACTCATGCTTTTATAATATACATAGATTATACTTGCAGAATTCAATGTTTTATTTATATTTTCCAGTTTGTTATGAAAAGCATTCAGTTACTTTCTAATAAAAAAACACTTCAAATTCTAAAAAATATTGCATGAAACCCCATAAATTATCATCCAATGTATGAAAAACAGTAAGGACAAACTATTGCATTCATCTTCCTCAATTATGAATAACATATAACCCCAGCAAACAATGTAGCCGTTGTCATTTTTATTTTAAGGGAAAAACACGATTTATTATTCAAACTAGAATTTTAATGTCAATTATTTAGCTCAACTGGTTTTAATGTCACTAGAATTTTTCTCTGGCATAAGAGCCCTAATTCTCTCTCCTAGGAGTCTTTGATTTTTCTTGCCCCACAATCAACGGAATCTTCCCCTGCCACTCGCCTGCCGCCCATCGTCCACCGTCCCTTCTTCACCATCTCGCATCTCCTCAGTTTTTTGCTATCATAGTTCCTGTTTCTCTTACGTTTTTACTTATTTAGGGTTTGCTGTTTTTTCAGGTTCGCGTCACCTCGGAAGAAGTTTGCTCCGGCTGAGACTCTGTTGCTCGTTACTTTGGCGCTAATAATCCCGATTTCAGATTCCGATCAGATAGACAGCGAGATAGATAGGATGAATAGAGTTCTCTCGTTGGATGAACACAGTGCCGACAGTTTTGATGTGCCGGAAGATGCCTGGGGCACGACGGATAGCAGCAATGATCATAAGGTGGTTTGTAGAGTTTTTACACGTCGCATGGTGCAAGTTGATTACTTTATTAGTATGATGTTGAGGGTTTTCAATGTAGTCATGGCATGGAGATGGAACGAATTGGGGAAGAGCGGTTTTTGCTTACATTCAATCATAGACTGGAGTGACAACGGGTACTTGAGAACACTCCATGGAGCTTTGAGAAATATCCGATAATCATGCAGATGTTCGAACAGGATGAAGACCCTAGGGACACAAACTTAGACTGGTGTGGCTTTCATATTCATGCTCACAGGATTCCCTTCAATCGGAGGACGAAAGAGATGGCGGAGTTTATTGGCAATAAAATTGGAAAATTTATTGAGGCGGACTTTGACAGATCTAATCGCACCCGCCCGTACACAATACGAATGCGAGTTTCGATTAACATGCTTAAACCACTGCCTCGATTCATCAAGCTACGAAGCCCGTCCGGCAGAGAATTGTTCGTCACGTTTACTTACAAAAGATTATCGAACATTTGCTATCTATGTGGGCTATGTGATCACATTGAAAAGAACTGCAAGGCCAAATATGCCGAGGGTTTTACTGATCCAAAGGAAGATTCTCCGTTCGGCGACTGGCTCCGCGAAACCCCGGGTAGAATGTTGAATGACAGACGTATTCAAGGCAGTGGCTCGGACCAACTTTATCGATCTGGTGAACAGTTAACGAAGTCCTCTGGATCTGGCAATCACGGCGATTGGCACCGCTCTTCACCATCTCGATCTCGGGATCATATTCCGGCTTACAACCCCTGCCTCGTCCAGCCACCCAACCCCAAACCGCCATAACGAAACCCTGAACCCCTCATCCCTCCGGAACCCTAACCATACTCAACATCAACACCCGCAAACCTCTCCCCTCAACCACCAAGAACCCTATCACTCCGATGACGACGACCCTATGATACGCTCTGACTCCTACAACTTGCCGGAAGAAACCCTCCCATCCAACCCACCTTCTACACTGGAAACGCCAATCTCTAACCCTAACCCTAATAGCGATATCACACCCTTTCCCGACCATCCGCTGACAGTCACTGCCATATCTACTACAAATCGTCCAAGAAACATTAACCCTAGTCTCAACACCATACTCCCTCTTTCGGTACAACTCCAAAATAACCCTCCCATCCATATCACCAAAATAACTGATGCTTCCCTTATCACCCCGTCCCAATCGGAAACCACCACCAACCGTACTCGTCCAAGATCCCGGAGCTCGAGTCACGAAATATCGAAGAGTTAGACAATCCTGTTCCACTACCCCTGACAATCACCCACCCTCCCCCTTTCACATACCTGGCATGGAGAACAACCCTCTTACCCTCAATATTTCCCTCCCCGACCCAGCCGTGCGACCTATTCGCAAATATAGGAGTTGCAATCTGAAGGTGTTGGCCAGGCAAAAAGCCAGTGATCTTCACGCACTGAATAATCTTCACGAACAAGCTGATGTTTTGGTTTTGCATGAGTCCGATAAATTGATGTTTTTAATGGTGGAGGCCGCTGGATCGCAGCCCCGCTGAGACCAACGAGTCCTATCAGTTGGAACTGTCAGGGCTTGAGGGGTCCCTGGCGAGTTCGTATGATTAGATCCCTGGTTAGGGATCATAACCCCTCAATGATCTTCTTATGTGAGACGAGATGTAATTCAACTATCGTTGAGCGTCTGAAGGTGCAACTTAGTTTTGATGGTCTTGCAGTTGATGCTATTGGTTCTAGTGGCGGCCATGCGTTGCTCTGGCATAAGGAGCTTTCCGTCGGGTTACAGAGTTCTTTGTGCAATCATATAGATGTCCTGGTTACTGATGATAATGGCACTCCTTGGCGTTTTACTGGATTCTATGTCGAATCGGACTGGCAGAGAAGGCGCTTGACTCGGGAACTTATTGATCGGCTCTCTGAACAATCGGATGCCCCTTGGCTTGTGTCGGGAGACTTCAATGAGATTTGTAGTAACAAAAAAACGGATGGGGAAATGAGCGACTGTTCGCCATGATGAACGCGTTTCGGGAATGTCTTCAAAGAGCTGGCCTGATTGATCTTGGTTTTGAAGGATTTTCTTTCACTTGGATGCGTAATTCGACTAATCCGGAGTTGGTTAGATGTCGCTTGGATTGGAGTGTAGCGACCCGTGGGTGGTGCGATCTTTTTTGCCATGGCCGTGGTGCAACATATAGCGGCAACGTGCTATGATCATTGCCCTATAATTACTATCCTGACTCCACGTCCTTCCCCTGTCAGGCGAAAGCATATCCTTTTCGATTTGAAGCGTCTTGGGCGCAGTCGGATGAATGTGAGACCGTAGTGGTGGATCATTGGGAATTGGCAATACCGCGGCAACCGACCGCTTTGGTCATTCGGAGTGCAGAACAGTGTAAAGTGGGACTAATCCGGTGGAAAGTTTGGTGACGAGGCTAGACGAATTAAGTGCCTTGAACAGTGCCGGATCGAGATTCGCCAGGGTCGGGTTGCTGAGTCCATGGCAATTGAGGAGAGCAGTGTTAAGGCGCAACTTGGGGAACTGATTAAGGCGGAGGAGATACGTTGGAAGCAGAGGGCAAAAATTCAATGACTTCAGTAGGGCGATAGAAATACAAAATTTTTCCATTCCAAGGCTTCTCAAAGAGCGAGAACTAATCAGATTGATGCTCTTCGAAACAAACAGGGGATTCTATGCCCGGAAGATTCGGAGAGACAAGGGATTATTGAGTACTACTTTTCCAATCTATTCTCAAAGGA
Organism: Verbena officinalis; assembly: GCA_958496215.1. Lineage (NCBI taxonomy): Eukaryota > Viridiplantae > Streptophyta > Magnoliopsida > Lamiales > Verbenaceae > Verbena > Verbena officinalis. The sequence goes on from OY292388.1 coordinate 6,640,274, forward strand.
TGTCTGTGAGGAATCTGAAATGTTGGCTGTGCTCCGAGGGATGGAGAACCGAGTTACTGATTCTATGCATCAGAGTCTTTCCCGGGAGTTTACTTCGGATGAGGTAAAGCGAGCTATTAATCAGATGTATCCTTTACAATCTCTGGGGCCCGATGGGCTTCCGCCTTTCTTTTTCCAAATATACTGGCACATTGTGGGCAGGGACGTTACTTCTTTTTTTCTTGATTTTTTGAACAATGAAAATTTTGATGCAAAACTTAATTTTACCCACATCGTGCTGATTCCGAAGTGCAGGAATCCTGAGCTCGTAAATCAATTCTGCCCGATTAGTCTGTGCAATGTGATCTATAAGATAGCCTCAAAAGTTTTAGCAAACCGAATCAAACCCCTTTTAGATCACATTGTATCCTCTAGTCAGTCGGCCTTTATTTCAAATTGTTTGATTACGGATAACATTTGGATTGCTTTCGAACTAAATCATTTTATAAAATGTAAGAATTCTGAAATGGATGGTTATTTCACTCTTAAATTGGATATGAGCAAGACGTATGACATGGTGGAGTGGAAGTTTCTCGAGAGAGTGCTTGGTAAGATCGGTTTCCCCGCACCTTTTATTCGACTTATAATGATGTGTGTTTCTACTGTGTCCTACTCGTTTTTGCTGGATGGTATTGAGCTTGGTTGTTTAACTCCGAAAAGAGGGCTTCGACAGGGGGATCCTTTGCCCCAATATTTGTTTTATTCTGTGCAGAGGTTTTTTCTTGCTTGATCCAGGTTGAGGAGGCTGGCAGCAATCTTGAGGGGGTGGCCGTGTGCCCGGGCGCACGCGCACTCTGAGTGTCTCACTTACTCTTTGCAGATGATATCTTGGTTTGTGGTAAAGCTTCTTTGGGCACCTTGACATCTATCAAATCGGTTTTGGTTTTGGGTCAGGTGGTCAACTTCGAAAAGTCTACGATTACATTCAGTGTGAATGTGACGGAACCGGTTCAGGGTGAGTTGGCAACTGTATTGAGTGTTCGCATGATCCAACATCTTGATTTATACCTTGGGCTTCCGTCGGTGGTTGGTCGATCGCGTGGGATGATTTTACATCACTCCGAGGAAATCTAACGAAACGAATTCAGGGATATTCTGAAAAGTTCCTCTCGACGGCTGGCAAAGAGATTTTAATCAAAGTTGTACTTCAGGCAATGCCGATGTATACAATGAGCTATTTTCTATTGCCGGATTACATTCTCAAGGAGCTGAACTCGGTTATTTGTAATATTTGGTGGCACAATAGGGGGAACAAGAAGTTACATTGGATGGCCTGGGACAAATTGTGTAGAAATAAGAAGTCGGGTGGCTTGGGCTTTTGAGAATTGAAACGTTTTAATCTTGCTAAGCCATCAAAGCAGGCTTGGAGAATTATTCAACAACCGCAGAATCTTTTGAGTAGGATTTATAAGGCGCGGTACTTTCCGAATTCAGACTTTCTGGAGGCACGGTTGGGGAGGGTGCCATCTTTTACTTGGAAAAGCATTTGGGAAGCTCGGTTTATTGTAGAAGCGGGTTTGAGGTGGCGGGTCAGTACGGGTGAGGCAATTCATATCTGGCGGCACCCAGCCGCCCACTTACCATCCGTCGCTGGTGGAAGGTAACCCGGTGGAAGTGCAATGGGTTTCGGAGTTGTTGACAGAAGATGGATTGAATTGGAATCCTGACTTGGTTAACGGGATCTTTGGACCTGATGACGCGGAGGCCATTCTGAATATTCCCCTGGGCAAGCCCCGAGGCTGAACTGATTTATTTGGCATTTTTCGAAGAATGGCCAATTTTTAGTCCGTAGTGCTTATCAGTTAGTGCGAGAATTGGCTGCGCATGCCCAAGAACTGCCGCCTGGCCCGAATCCAAGTAGGCTTTGGACACATATCTAGCGATTTAAGACGGCTCCGAAAATTCGCATGATGACATGGAGGGCGGCTCATGACGAGTTACCTACGGTTTCCACCTCCGTCGCCGGCATTGTTCGGTCACTGGCGGCTGCCCTTCATGCGACATGGTCGAGGAGGATAGACATCATGCTTTATTTGATTTCCCTATTGCTCGAACTATTTGGGACCTCTCGGAGTTTACTATGGCACATGTAGAGGCGGTTCGTCAAGATTTTGTTGTGGGGCTTGAGGTTGTTCTGGGTGAGCTTGATGCAGAGGGTTGTGGACGTTTTTTGATCTTCCTTTGGGCTCTTTGGGGTGCTCGTAATAAGCGCAAATTTGAGGGAATTGTTCGGACTCCATTGGAGATTGCCAACTTTGCGAAATTTTATGCAATTGAATGTACCGGACCAGTCCTGACTTCGCTTGCTAGGGAAGAGCGACCACTACCTTCGTCGTGATGCTAATAGAGTAGCTCACATTTTAGCTAGAAATGCAGCTTCGGCTCACGTTGGTTTGGGTGATGTTCCCCCTTATGCTTCTGACTTTGTTTTGGCTGATTTGAGTAATTAAGTTGCCCCTTTTTGAGGGGTTTTTCCTTCAAAAAAAAAAAAACTAGCATATCAAAGTTTACAATATATATAAAACATGAAAACATAAAATAATAATGACCACCATATATTACTCTCAATGTGAAGATCTAGGATTCGACTCCTTATAATGATAATGGTCGAATTATGTTAAAAAAATAAAAAAAAACATGAAAACATAAAATTAGGGAGATCAGAATCCCTTTCTCGAAATGAAAGAGTGAATCTCCTTCCAGAACCACACTATTTCATCCACGTTTCACTACCATTTCTGAAGCAAACATTGCTGCAATAGTTTTAGCAATGTTAGAGGTGATGCATTTTGTAAATAAAACTTCATACTTATAGGAAATTAAGCTAATATATTCAGATTATGTAAATAAAACTTAATAATAACTATAATTTTTAGTTTAATAATTTACCAATTTATATTAAATTTGAATGGAGCGATACTGATAAACTATGCAGAAGCGCAGAAGAACAAAAGAGAAACGCAGAAACAGAGAAGAGAGTTTAACGCTAAGAAAAACTTCATTAACAGAAAATTAAAGCTCATGGAGCCATTGGGAACAAGCCAGACTATTTATAGCCAAGGGAGTTCAACCCTGAAGGAGAAAGCGTAAAACAAATAATAAAAGCGCTAAAAGAAAAAAAAACTAATAACTAATGCTGTTAATAACGACAAGCACTGACTAATAAGAAAATACATCAACTAACTATAAAACAATGAGGAGTACAAAATATATTCCAAGGCCCCCCTCAAGGTGGATTCTCACAGAGTTGGAAGCCAAGCTTGGAAAGTAGAGTCCGAAAGCGTGGACCTACAAGAGATTTTGTGAATAAATCAGCAACATTATCAATGGTGGAATTATGAAGAGGAGTGAGAAAGCCCTCTTTAAATTTATTCCGGACAACATGACAATCAATTTCCAAATGCTTTGTCCTCTCATGGAAAATGGCTTCTCAGTAATATTGACGGGAGACTGATTATCACACCAAAAAGGGATAGGAAGAGAGACAGGAACATGCAATGCTTTGAGAATATATGTAATCCAAAGCAACTCACAGACAGTAGCAGACATACTCCTATATTCAGATTCACAAGAAGATTTACTGACAGTTTGCTGTTTCTTGGATTCCAGGAAATCAAAGCATCTCCCAACTTAATGCAGAACATAGTAATAGACTTTCTAGTTAACTCACATGATGCCCAATCAGCATCACAAAAAGCAGTCAAAGAAAGATTGGATTGTGCAGGGAAAAATAGTGTAGAATGATAAGTAAAAGACAAGTATTTTAAAACATGTAAGGCAGCTTCCCAATGAATAATAGTAGGAGAATTCACATATTGACTAAGTTGCTGAACTGCATAACTGAGATCAGGCCTAGTCAAATTGAGATAGAGGTCTACAAACCAATCTTCTATACTGAGAAGGATCAGAGTAAGGAGTACCATCCTCATCAGATAGCTTAATACCAGCAGGCAAAGGTGTAGAAACCTTCTTACAATGACTAAAACCAGTATCAGACAATATATCTTTAATGTATTTTTGTTGAGAGATAAACATACCAGCAGGGCATCTAGTGATCTCTACCCCAAGAAAATATCTAGCAGGACCAAGGTCCTTAATAGTGAAAGTATTATGCAAGTAATCCTTGACCTTAGTTAGTTCAAACTCATTGTTGCCTGCAAGTAGAACATCATCTACATAGACAACAAGCATAAGAAAGGAAGAATCAGTAGATAAAGTAAAAAGACAGTGATTTGACTCAGACAGGGTAAAACCATAAGAAATCAATTTCATGGTAAATTCAAGATTCCATTGTCTTGAGGCCTGCTTTAGGCCATATAGAGACTTAGTAAGCTGCACACTTGTCCTGGTTTAGCTTTAGTGTAACCATTAGGAGGAAGCAAATACACTTCCTCATCTAGATAGCCATGCAAGAAGGCATTACTAATGTCAAGCTGATGGATAAAGAAATTTTTGGCTGTAGCAACAGAAAAAAAAATCCTGACTGTCACTAATTTAGCCGCAGGAGAGAAAGAATCGTAATAGTTTATGCCAAAGGTTTGATTAAAGCCTTTGGCGACTTGTCTAGCTTTGTATCTCTCAGTAGATCCATCAGAATTAAATTTAACTTTGGACACCCACGTGGAACCTATAGCTTTCTTCCCAGGGGGAAGTGTTGTAAGGGTCCAAGTGTGGTTAACATCAAGAGCTGTTAATTCAGAGTTCATAGCATCAACCCATTGAGGCTATTGAACTGCTTGCTTATAAGATATAGGTTCAGGTATTGCAGCAATTTTGTTCATAAAAGCAATATAAGAATCAGAATATGGAAAGGTAGAAATATCAACCAAACCATTAGAAGCAGGACTAGGTGTAAAATCAGAAGCACAATAGCAAACATAATCCTTTAAAAGAACAGAAGGTTGTCTAATTCTGGTACTTACTCTAAGAGAAGCAACTACCTGTTCAGAAGCATTTTCTGAATGGTCAGAAGTAGACACACTATATGTCATGTAGTCTGAAGTTGATGGTGATGGTGTTATAACCTCATGTGCTTCTGTAGAAAGAGTATTACTAGCATGAAGATTGTTAATAGAAGTAGAGAAATGGAGTTCAGTACTAACAGGAAAGATAAATGTAGGAGAATGTGTGTTTACTAAAAGTATTAGTGACAACAAAAGGGAAGATATGCTCATAAAACTTTACATCTCTGGATACAAAAGTAACTTTTGTCTTTGTGAGGAGTGGTGTCAACTGCATAACAAAGACATCCAAAAGATCTCATGGAGGCATAATCAGGAGAAGTATTAAAGAGCAACTCAAAGGGACTTTTCCAATTGAGAATACTAGTGGGGAGCCTGTTAATGAAATAAGTAGCTGTCAAAATAGCATCTCCCCAAAAATGTATGGGAAGATTGGATTGATACATCAAAGCTCTTGCTATCTGCAATACAATTTTATGTCTAATTTCTACCACCCCATTCTATTGGGGTGTGTAAGAGCAAGAGGTTTGATGTATCATTCCCCTCTCACTGAAAATCTTAGCACAGTGTTGCTTTAGGAACTCAGTTCCATTGTCACTTCTCACTACTTTAACTTTCTTTTCAAATTGAGTTAAAATAAGGTTGAAAAATCTTTCAAGTGTGCTAGGTGTATGGTGTTTGTTAGGCAGTAAAAAAGTCCATAAACTCCTAGTAAAATCATCAACAATAGTGAGAAAATAGTGACAATTGGTAAAAGTAGGTTACTTATATGGGCCTCATAAATCAAGGTGAATCATATAAAAAGGTTTAGAAGTGTGAATAGAACTAGTAGGAAATAGCAGTGTGTGTTGCTTTCCCTTTTGGCAAGTATCACAGGGAAGATTCAAGTTATTTTTAATATCCTTCAGAAAATGCAAGTGCTGTAAAGTAGAACTGGAAATGTGCCCAAGTCTATGATGCCACATGGCAAAATGATTGTTATCAGTCTCATTACAATTAGCTACTAAAGGATTGTGTGAAAAAGTACTAAATTGTCTTATACTAAGAGAATTTACATCTAAACAACAAGTAGCTACAGTTTGAGAAGTTTTATTCTTAGTAGAATCTAAAACATATAGAGATCCGACAACTTTTCCATAAGCAATGTTATCCTTAGAGTTCAGGTCCTGCAATACACAGGAAGATTTGAAGAACAAAAAGGCACAATTATCAGTTTCTAATAGTTTACTAACTGATAATAGATTATATTTAAATGAGGGAATGCATAACACATTAGTGAGCAATAATCTGGTATTAAGTTGGACAGATCCAATATGAGTCACAAACTGAGTATTTCCATCAGGAAAAGTAATAAGTATATGCCTTTTAGGCTTGATAGGATTAATAAGGAGATCAAAATTTGCACACATGTGACTGGAAACTGTAGTGTCTATGATCCAGTCACAATTAGTAGAGGTGTTTATGCAAGTAAAGGCAGAGTTAAAATTAGTACCTGTGTAATCAGCAAAGTTTGCATGCTTAGAGCCAAAAGAGTTGTGTCCACTGGATTTACTACTCATAATTTTGGCAAGTTCCTGCTTAATCACATTAGCAATGTTAGTATTGAAGTCAGATTGTGAAGAGCTTTTACCTGCCTCACTGTGCAGATCCAATGGATTGTCAACAGCAACATTAGCCTTGTTTCTTTGAAAATTTCTAGTGCTGTTATATCTAGTTTTGGCTCTGGCTGCCTTTATAGTTTTGTACCAATCAGGCTCACCGTGCAGCTGGAAGCATGTGTCACTAGTGTGGCCATCCATATTACAGACATCACAGTGTCTGTCATCCTTCTCATTGACAGCCTTCTTGAAGTTGCCTCGGCCATAGCCCCTTCCAGAAGATGCAGGCCTTTTAGAGTTATTGTTCCTTGCAGTCATGGCCAAATTGTCATTCGAATCCTATAAAGCGACTTGGACACCTCTTTGGATAGGGCTGTTTATCGGTTTAGAACCGAACCGAACAATTATTCTGGATATATAGAACCGAAACCGAACCAGCTTCTCAACGGTTCGGTTCGGTTCGGTTTTAACCGAACCATTTCGGTTCGGTTCCGGTTATAACCGAATTTTTTTTTATTATTAAAAAAAATGAAAAACAGCTAACTTTTTTGCTCAAGTAATAAAGATTAAAATGAACAGATGGAAACTTAATAAATTTAAAGGACTGCAGATATAGAAAATGTGAGGCTCAGATCTGGAAACAGCAGGCATGGAGATGGAGACACTGCTATAGCTGCAAAACCCAGTTGCGCATATGAGAGAGAGAGAGAGAGAGAGAGAGAGAGAGAGAGAGAGAGAGATCCAAGAAGGTGAGTACAAAGTACGAACTTTTCAAAGATTTTGAATTGTCAAATCTGCTTCTTGAAATCCTTCTTCTATGGTTTATGGATGAGCACCAGTTGCCCGCGGAGATCAACTGTGCCATGGTGTGTGTAGCTTTTAGCCTCCATTTTATTAACTTCCAAGGTTAGTGGAGATTGGAGAGAGATTAGGGTGGGGGGTGAGCGCCGCTGGGTAGGTTTAGGTTTTGCAAAAGAAATGCGCCACTAGGTTTTAAATTGAAATCTCATCTATATATTTAGTTTTTTTTTTTTTTGAATCAGTTAGGTTCTTAACCGGTTAACCGAACCGAAAACCGGACCGATTATATAATTCCGGTTTTCCGGTTCGGTTCGGTTAACTCTCGGTTTTGAACCGAAAAAACTGAAAAACAAAACCTGGAATATATTTGAACCGAAATCGAACCGGTAGATCAATCAGTTCGGTCGGTTTCGGTTCGATTCGATTTCTTTTCAGTTCGATTTTCAGTTTTTGGTTTTCCTGCACACTCCTATCTTTGGCTTTCAAGAGTGAGGATCATAGAGTAAGCCTTAGTGGCGTCAGGTATAGGATCTATCATGAGTAATTGAGATCTAGCATTGTTATAAGACTCGTGTAATCCCATCAGAAATTGGAAGAGCATGTCTTCAAATAGCATATTCATTAGAAATTTGGATACTCTGCATTCTGATCCAGTTATGCAACACATTATATCGTATAGAGACATCAGCTCATCCCAAAGTGATTTTAGTTTGGTGTAGTGGCCAGAGAGAGTCTGATTTCCTTGTGTAATGGAGCAGAGTGCTCTTTTGACATGGTATAACTGTGGTCCGTTCTTTCGACCATACATGGATTCTAGATCTACCCAAAGTTCGGCGGCAGTCTTGCCATACATAGATCCTTCAATCAAATTTTTAGATATGGAATTCAAGATCCAAATACGTACCAAGCTATCGGCCTGTAGCCAATCTTCATATTCTTTGGAGGTTTCTTTAGGTTTCTTGATCGTTTCATTGACGTATCCAATTTTCTTCTTCGCCTGAAGAGCGAGTTTAATAGATCGGCGCCATGTGGTGTAGTTCGTCTCATCAAGAATAACATAAATCAGATGCGTTGACGGCAAATCATCTTTGTGGATAACTACAGTTTCGTTCACAACAGCGGTGACGAGAGTCTTAGAATCGTTTCCTTCGGTAGACATGATAGCAGTGTTCGATTGCAAAAATCGACGATTTTAGGGTAAGATTTAGGTAAACAGAGATCTGATGAACAAATCAAAATTGTACAGATTCTCAATATGAGAATAATGAAAGAACAGATCAATCTTAGAAGCAGAGAATCAAAGATTGAGCAAATCAGTCCAGGAGCGTAGATGCTCTGGATACCATGATAAACTATGCAAAAGCGCAGAAGAACAAAAGAGAAACGCAGAAACAGAGAAGAGAGTTTAGCGCTAAGAAAACATTATTAACAGAAAATTCAAGCTGATGGAGCCGTTGGGAACAAGCCATGCTATTTATAGCCAAAGGAGTTCAACCTTGAAGGAGAAAGCGTAAAACAAATAATAAAAGCGCTAAAAGAAAAAAAAACTAATAACTAATGCTTCTAATAACGACAAGCACTGACTAATAAGAAAATACATCAACTAACTATAAAACAATGAAGAGTACAAAATATATTCCAAGAGATACATTTTGCATACATATGTTATTATATGTCTTGTGAATGAAATGTGTAAACATCTTATCAATTAGTGATAAATTGATAACTGAAACCCCAGTTAAGTAATTTACCTTAAATTTTGGAAATGCTCTCGAGATGATCCAAAGATTCTGAACTTTCTAATCATCCCGTGAAGAATAGATGTAATGGGCAAGCCCCGAGGCTGAACTGATTTATTTGGCATTTTTCGAAGAATGGCCAATTTTTAGTCCGTAGTGCTTATCAGTTAGTGCGAGAATTGGCTGCGCATGCCCAAGAACTGCCGCCTGGCCCGAATCCAAGTAGGCTTTGGACACATATCTAGCGATTTAAGACGGCTCCGAAAATTCGCATGATGACATGGAGGGCGGCTCATGACGAGTTACCTACGGTTTCCACCTCCGTCGCCGGCATTGTTCGGTCACTGGCGGCTGCCCTTCATGCGACATGGTCGAGGAGGATAGACATCATGCTTTATTTGATTTCCCTATTGCTCGAACTATTTGGGACCTCTCGGAGTTTACTATGGCACATGTAGAGGCGGTTCGTCAAGATTTTGTTGTGGGGCTTGAGGTTGTTCTGGGTGAGCTTGATGCAGAGGGTTGTGGACGTTTTTTGATCTTCCTTTGGGCTCTTTGGGGTGCTCGTAATAAGCGCAAATTTGAGGGAATTGTTCGGACTCCATTGGAGATTGCCAACTTTGCGAAATTTTATGCAATTGAATGTACCGGACCAGTCCTGACTTCGCTTGCTAGGGAAGAGCGACCACTACCTTCGTCGTGATGCTAATAGAGTAGCTCACATTTTAGCTAGAAATGCAGCTTCGGCTCACGTTGGTTTGGGTGATGTTCCCCCTTATGCTTCTGACTTTGTTTTGGCTGATTTGAGTAATTAAGTTGCCCCTTTTTGAGGGGTTTTTCCTTCAAAAAAAAAAAAACTAGCATATCAAAGTTTACAATATATATAAAACATGAAAACATAAAATAATAATGACCACCATATATTACTCTCAATGTGAAGATCTAGGATTCGACTCCTTATAATGATAATGGTCGAATTATGTTAAAAAAATAAAAAAAAACATGAAAACATAAAATTAGGGAGATCAGAATCCCTTTCTCGAAATGAAAGAGTGAATCTCCTTCCAGAACCACACTATTTCATCCACGTTTCACTACCATTTCTGAAGCAAACATTGCTGCAATAGTTTTAGCAATGTTAGAGGTGATGCATTTTGTAAATAAAACTTCATACTTATAGGAAATTAAGCTAATATATTCAGATTATGTAAATAAAACTTAATAATAACTATAATTTTTAGTTTAATAATTTACCAATTTATATTAAATTTGAATGGAGCGATACTGATAAACTATGCAGAAGCGCAGAAGAACAAAAGAGAAACGCAGAAACAGAGAAGAGAGTTTAACGCTAAGAAAAACTTCATTAACAGAAAATTAAAGCTCATGGAGCCATTGGGAACAAGCCAGACTATTTATAGCCAAGGGAGTTCAACCCTGAAGGAGAAAGCGTAAAACAAATAATAAAAGCGCTAAAAGAAAAAAAAACTAATAACTAATGCTGTTAATAACGACAAGCACTGACTAATAAGAAAATACATCAACTAACTATAAAACAATGAGGAGTACAAAATATATTCCAAGGCCCCCCTCAAGGTGGATTCTCACAGAGTTGGAAGCCAAGCTTGGAAAGTAGAGTCCGAAAGCGTGGACCTACAAGAGATTTTGTGAATAAATCAGCAACATTATCAATGGTGGAATTATGAAGAGGAGTGAGAAAGCCCTCTTTAAATTTATTCCGGACAACATGACAATCAATTTCCAAATGCTTTGTCCTCTCATGGAAAATGGCTTCTCAGTAATATTGACGGGAGACTGATTATCACACCAAAAAGGGATAGGAAGAGAGACAGGAACATGCAATGCTTTGAGAATATATGTAATCCAAAGCAACTCACAGACAGTAGCAGACATACTCCTATATTCAGATTCACAAGAAGATTTACTGACAGTTTGCTGTTTCTTGGATTCCAGGAAATCAAAGCATCTCCCAACTTAATGCAGAACATAGTAATAGACTTTCTAGTTAACTCACATGATGCCCAATCAGCATCACAAAAAGCAGTCAAAGAAAGATTGGATTGTGCAGGGAAAAATAGTGTAGAATGATAAGTAAAAGACAAGTATTTTAAAACATGTAAGGCAGCTTCCCAATGAATAATAGTAGGAGAATTCACATATTGACTAAGTTGCTGAACTGCATAACTGAGATCAGGCCTAGTCAAATTGAGATAGAGGTCTACAAACCAATCTTCTATACTGAGAAGGATCAGAGTAAGGAGTACCATCCTCATCAGATAGCTTAATACCAGCAGGCAAAGGTGTAGAAACCTTCTTACAATGACTAAAACCAGTATCAGACAATATATCTTTAATGTATTTTTGTTGAGAGATAAACATACCAGCAGGGCATCTAGTGATCTCTACCCCAAGAAAATATCTAGCAGGACCAAGGTCCTTAATAGTGAAAGTATTATGCAAGTAATCCTTGACCTTAGTTAGTTCAAACTCATTGTTGCCTGCAAGTAGAACATCATCTACATAGACAACAAGCATAAGAAAGGAAGAATCAGTAGATAAAGTAAAAAGACAGTGATTTGACTCAGACAGGGTAAAACCATAAGAAATCAATTTCATGGTAAATTCAAGATTCCATTGTCTTGAGGCCTGCTTTAGGCCATATAGAGACTTAGTAAGCTGCACACTTGTCCTGGTTTAGCTTTAGTGTAACCATTAGGAGGAAGCAAATACACTTCCTCATCTAGATAGCCATGCAAGAAGGCATTACTAATGTCAAGCTGATGGATAAAGAAATTTTTGGCTGTAGCAACAGAAAAAAAAATCCTGACTGTCACTAATTTAGCCGCAGGAGAGAAAGAATCGTAATAGTTTATGCCAAAGGTTTGATTAAAGCCTTTGGCGACTTGTCTAGCTTTGTATCTCTCAGTAGATCCATCAGAATTAAATTTAACTTTGGACACCCACGTGGAACCTATAGCTTTCTTCCCAGGGGGAAGTGTTGTAAGGGTCCAAGTGTGGTTAACATCAAGAGCTGTTAATTCAGAGTTCATAGCATCAACCCATTGAGGCTATTGAACTGCTTGCTTATAAGATATAGGTTCAGGTATTGCAGCAATTTTGTTCATAAAAGCAATATAAGAATCAGAATATGGAAAGGTAGAAATATCAACCAAACCATTAGAAGCAGGACTAGGTGTAAAATCAGAAGCACAATAGCAAACATAATCCTTTAAAAGAACAGAAGGTTGTCTAATTCTGGTACTTACTCTAAGAGAAGCAACTACCTGTTCAGAAGCATTTTCTGAATGGTCAGAAGTAGACACACTATATGTCATGTAGTCTGAAGTTGATGGTGATGGTGTTATAACCTCATGTGCTTCTGTAGAAAGAGTATTACTAGCATGAAGATTGTTAATAGAAGTAGAGAAATGGAGTTCAGTACTAACAGGAAAGATAAATGTAGGAGAATGTGTGTTTACTAAAAGTATTAGTGACAACAAAAGGGAAGATATGCTCATAAAACTTTACATCTCTGGATACAAAAGTAACTTTTGTCTTTGTGAGGAGTGGTGTCAACTGCATAACAAAGACATCCAAAAGATCTCATGGAGGCATAATCAGGAGAAGTATTAAAGAGCAACTCAAAGGGACTTTTCCAATTGAGAATACTAGTGGGGAGCCTGTTAATGAAATAAGTAGCTGTCAAAATAGCATCTCCCCAAAAATGTATGGGAAGATTGGATTGATACATCAAAGCTCTTGCTATCTGCAATACAATTTTATGTCTAATTTCTACCACCCCATTCTATTGGGGTGTGTAAGAGCAAGAGGTTTGATGTATCATTCCCCTCTCACTGAAAATCTTAGCACAGTGTTGCTTTAGGAACTCAGTTCCATTGTCACTTCTCACTACTTTAACTTTCTTTTCAAATTGAGTTAAAATAAGGTTGAAAAATCTTTCAAGTGTGCTAGGTGTATGGTGTTTGTTAGGCAGTAAAAAAGTCCATAAACTCCTAGTAAAATCATCAACAATAGTGAGAAAATAGTGACAATTGGTAAAAGTAGGTTACTTATATGGGCCTCATAAATCAAGGTGAATCATATAAAAAGGTTTAGAAGTGTGAATAGAACTAGTAGGAAATAGCAGTCTGTGTTGCTTTCCCTTTTGGCAAGTATCACAGGGAAGATTCAAGTTATTTTTAATATCCTTCAGAAAATGCAAGTGCTGTAAAGTAGAACTGGAAATGTGCCCAAGTCTATGATGCCACATGGCAAAATGATTGTTATCAGTCTCATTACAATTAGCTACTAAAGGATTGTGTGAAAAAGTACTAAATTGTCTTATACTAAGAGAATTTACATCTAAACAACAAGTAGCTACAGTTTGAGAAGTTTTATTCTTAGTAGAATCTAAAACATATAGAGATCCGACAACTTTTCCATAAGCAATGTTATCCTTAGAGTTCAGGTCCTGCAATACACAGGAAGATTTGAAGAACAAAAAGGCACAATTATCAGTTTCTAATAGTTTACTAACTGATAATAGATTATATTTAAATGAGGGAATGCATAACACATTAGTGAGCAATAATCTGGTATTAAGTTGGACAGATCCAATATGAGTCACAAACTGAGTATTTCCATCAGGAAAAGTAATAAGTATATGCCTTTTAGGCTTGATAGGATTAATAAGGAGATCAAAATTTGCACACATGTGACTGGAAACTGTAGTGTCTATGATCCAGTCACAATTAGTAGAGGTGTTTATGCAAGTAAAGGCAGAGTTAAAATTAGTACCTGTGTAATCAGCAAAGTTTGCATGCTTAGAGCCAAAAGAGTTGTGTCCACTGGATTTACTACTCATAATTTTGGCAAGTTCCTGCTTAATCACATTAGCAATGTTAGTATTGAAGTCAGATTGTGAAGAGCTTTTACCTGCCTCACTGTGCAGATCCAATGGATTGTCAACAGCAACATTAGCCTTGTTTCTTTGAAAATTTCTAGTGCTGTTATATCTAGTTTTGGCTCTGGCTGCCTTTATAGTTTTGTACCAATCAGGCTCACCGTGCAGCTGGAAGCATGTGTCACTAGTGTGGCCATCCATATTACAGACATCACAGTGTCTGTCATCCTTCTCATTGACAGCCTTCTTGAAGTTGCCTCGGCCATAGCCCCTTCCAGAAGATGCAGGCCTTTTAGAGTTATTGTTCCTTGCAGTCATGGCCAAATTGTCATTCGAATCCTATAAAGCGACTTGGACACCTCTTTGGATAGGGCTGTTTATCGGTTTAGAACCGAACCGAACAATTATTCTGGATATATAGAACCGAAACCGAACCAGCTTCTCAACGGTTCGGTTCGGTTCGGTTTTAACCGAACCATTTCGGTTCGGTTCCGGTTATAACCGAATTTTTTTTTATTATTAAAAAAAATGAAAAACAGCTAACTTTTTTGCTCAAGTAATAAAGATTAAAATGAACAGATGGAAACTTAATAAATTTAAAGGACTGCAGATATAGAAAATGTGAGGCTCAGATCTGGAAACAGCAGGCATGGAGATGGAGACACTGCTATAGCTGCAAAACCCAGTTGCGCATATGAGAGAGAGAGAGAGAGAGAGAGAGAGAGAGAGAGAGAGAGAGATCCAAGAAGGTGAGTACAAAGTACGAACTTTTCAAAGATTTTGAATTGTCAAATCTGCTTCTTGAAATCCTTCTTCTATGGTTTATGGATGAGCACCAGTTGCCCGCGGAGATCAACTGTGCCATGGTGTGTGTAGCTTTTAGCCTCCATTTTATTAACTTCCAAGGTTAGTGGAGATTGGAGAGAGATTAGGGTGGGGGGTGAGCGCCGCTGGGTAGGTTTAGGTTTTGCAAAAGAAATGCGCCACTAGGTTTTAAATTGAAATCTCATCTATATATTTAGTTTTTTTTTTTTTTGAATCAGTTAGGTTCTTAACCGGTTAACCGAACCGAAAACCGGACCGATTATATAATTCCGGTTTTCCGGTTCGGTTCGGTTAACTCTCGGTTTTGAACCGAAAAAACTGAAAAACAAAACCTGGAATATATTTGAACCGAAATCGAACCGGTAGATCAATCAGTTCGGTCGGTTTCGGTTCGATTCGATTTCTTTTCAGTTCGATTTTCAGTTTTTGGTTTTCCTGCACACTCCTATCTTTGGCTTTCAAGAGTGAGGATCATAGAGTAAGCCTTAGTGGCGTCAGGTATAGGATCTATCATGAGTAATTGAGATCTAGCATTGTTATAAGACTCGTGTAATCCCATCAGAAATTGGAAGAGCATGTCTTCAAATAGCATATTCATTAGAAATTTGGATACTCTGCATTCTGATCCAGTTATGCAACACATTATATCGTATAGAGACATCAGCTCATCCCAAAGTGATTTTAGTTTGGTGTAGTGGCCAGAGAGAGTCTGATTTCCTTGTGTAATGGAGCAGAGTGCTCTTTTGACATGGTATAACTGTGGTCCGTTCTTTCGACCATACATGGATTCTAGATCTACCCAAAGTTCGGCGGCAGTCTTGCCATACATAGATCCTTCAATCAAATTTTTAGATATGGAATTCAAGATCCAAATACGTACCAAGCTATCGGCCTGTAGCCAATCTTCATATTCTTTGGAGGTTTCTTTAGGTTTCTTGATCGTTTCATTGACGTATCCAATTTTCTTCTTCGCCTGAAGAGCGAGTTTAATAGATCGGCGCCATGTGGTGTAGTTCGTCTCATCAAGAATAACATAAATCAGATGCGTTGACGGCAAATCATCTTTGTGGATAACTACAGTTTCGTTCACAACAGCGGTGACGAGAGTCTTAGAATCGTTTCCTTCGGTAGACATGATAGCAGTGTTCGATTGCAAAAATCGACGATTTTAGGGTAAGATTTAGGTAAACAGAGATCTGATGAACAAATCAAAATTGTACAGATTCTCAATATGAGAATAATGAAAGAACAGATCGATCTTAGAAGCAGAGAATCAAAGATTGAGCAAATCAGTCCAGGAGCGTAGATGCTCTGGATACCATGATAAACTATGCAAAAGCGCAGAAGAACAAAAGAGAAACGCAGAAACAGAGAAGAGAGTTTAGCGCTAAGAAAACATTATTAACAGAAAATTCAAGCTGATGGAGCCGTTGGGAACAAGCCATGCTATTTATAGCCAAAGGAGTTCAACCTTGAAGGAGAAAGCGTAAAACAAATAATAAAAGCGCTAAAAGAAAAAAAAACTAATAACTAATGCTTCTAATAACGACAAGCACTGACTAATAAGAAAATACATCAACTAACTATAAAACAATGAAGAGTACAAAATATATTCCAAGAGATACATTTTGCATACATATGTTATTATATGTCTTGTGAATGAAATGTGTAAACATCTTATCAATTAGTGATAAATTGATAACTGAAACCCCAGTTAAGTAATTTACCTTAAATTTTGGAAATGCTCTCGAGATGATCCAAAGATTCTGAACTTTCTAATCATCCCGTGAAGAATAGATGTAAAATTGAGTGAACGATTTCCCCGGCTAAGCATCTCCTTTTTTATTTGTAGAGCTGAATTCATAGCGGATGAGTTGCAATCAACCACCTCTAACATTTCAAGACTCGAGCAATCTGCAAATACCAAAGGGATATTTCACAGTTTGTAATAGTGCCTAACAATTAGGCAACCCAAGTAGGGGAATATGGACCCTGTGCTAGAGGAGAATGTCCAGTTCCCGAAATCCATGTCTTCCAACATTAGGTACTTTAGCTTGGGAAATTCACTTTGCTTCATTTCCCACTCGGGGCCTTGGAAGGCATATCTTTGCAATTTGAGAAATTCAAGAATTGGTAATACAGCAACAATTACCCTCAAATATTCCCAAGGAAATCCGCGCCCACTCAAAGTCAAATGTGCAAGTCTAGAATGAAAAGCTGGAAAGGAAAAAGGAGGAACTTGTTGCCCAATATCAGGATACATAACAACACATTTAAACTTATCGAGCTCATTTAGAATGTCAAAATAACTAAAGAAACTCAATGAATCATCCTCTGCTGATGATTGAATTTGAACTTCTAATATCCTAATGTTTCTAATTCTTTCAAGAATGGTTCGAGTACAGCTGCGAGTACTCACATCTAAAAGAGAAACAAGTTTTTCTAGGTGAAGATTAGTACCAGAAGGAGGCTCAGGTAGGTCACTTCCTGCGACTTGTAGAAGCATCGGATCCATCAAATTCCAAATCTCTATAGGTAGATAGGATGGAACTCGGTAGCATTTCAAATTGAGATGTTGTGAAATAATCAAGACTTGAAGGTTTCGGAAATTGTGTATCATTGCTGGGAGTTGCCCATTATAGCTGAAAGCAAGGTACTTCAACTTAAATAACTTGAGAAATTCAGGCGGAAAAGTGAATAGCCAATTTTCAGAGCATCGATTACCTCGAGCAGCTTGAAATCTTCTAACCATGCCCTCATTCGGGGGAAAAATGCAAAATCGAGATACCAACTCCACCATACTAGCAATTTTGGGATATCAACATCCGCACTGGTAATTCCAGGACTAAATAACCAAAAACTAGCATTTTTATTATTCCGGCGATCGGAAAGGCTAAACAGCCCTGTAAACCGCACGCTCATGTCACGTGATACCGGAAACCACCTTTCTATTCTATGTCATATTTTCATTCTCTGTTGGACACCACGCAAGCATGACATGTAGGAAATGCAGATACACGTGGCAAAGTTGTTATTTAAAAAAAATAGAAAATAAAATTTGAACAAAATAAACCCAATTCTCTAATAAATTCGGACATTTGAAAAATTACTGAGTTTGAAATTTGGGTTTTGTAAAAAGGAAAGAGGTGGTAGACGACGCAATCTTACTTACCATTTTCTGA
The DNA here is from genome assembly GCA_958496215.1 of Verbena officinalis. NCBI lineage: Eukaryota > Viridiplantae > Streptophyta > Magnoliopsida > Lamiales > Verbenaceae > Verbena > Verbena officinalis. Next base: position 6,658,343 of record OY292388.1, read on the forward strand.
AATTTTGAAGAAGCTGAGGACACTGAAGGTTTCACCATTTGTTCATCGCAAATCATGGTTTGGCTGTAGGAGACGGCCATGGTTCTCCCTCGAGCTCAGAGAAATATAAACCTACCTCCTCCATCTTACCGTAAGTTTCTTTGTAAAGCTTGAGTTTTTACAGTCTCTCTTAGCTTCTTCTTCCTCGATTTTGTACAAGTCCTTTTTTTTATAAAGAAAACTCATTTGTCGTATTTTGGGGGTTTTTTGTAATACGGTTTAGTTGGTGTAAGTGTGTGTAACGCCCCGAATTTTCAGGATGAGCTCGGTAAGCTTCGCGCCTTCGTTCTCACTTCTTTCCTAACTTCTCGAAATTATGTGATTAATTATTATGTTTTACTATGAATTTTTATAAACGTGCAAATTGTTCTATTTGAACTATTCTATGTAAATGTGCGCTTTAAATGATGAATTTTGACTGTAATATTAGTGTATTCCAAGATCGTGCATGTTTGGCTAAGTTTTACGAAATTACAATTTTACCCCTTCGGGTTTTCGGAGCAAAAATCAGATTTTTTCAAAAGCCCCCTCTCTTCTTCTTCTCCCTAATTTTCACGTTAAACCCTGTCTCTCTCTACACTTCTCTTTCTCTCTCGCCACAACTCAAAAAACCTAGCTCCACATCCGGACATCGGATCGAGATTCAACCTTTACAAGACTTGTTCCCCTCGGCGTCGAGAACAACATACTCCGAACACACGTCAATCCATCCCACGGATTCTCCTCCACCTCTCTTTCTCTAAAATTTTCTAACTTTGTAAGTTTTTCAATTTTATTGCTTATTACTTGAGTTTAATTGCAATGTGATTGTTGCTTGATGTTCCCTAAGTGATATTGTTCAATTTCCATGGATTACGTTCAAGCTTTTGTTCGTTTCTCAAGCTTTTCCATTAATGGAGTTTTATGGGTTTTTGGTAATTTTGTGGGTTTGCTCGTTTCTTGCCAAAACTTTGTAAAATTCTCCAAATATGTTCCTTTTGATGTTAGTAGATCATTTCTATGTGTTTTGGCTTGATTGGTGGTGAAATTTGGGTTAAAATCCAAATTTTAGGGTTTAGAGCAGTTTTTCTCGCTGGAGAAGACGACTTGTCACGGCCGTGGCAAGACCACGGCCTGTTTTGCAGTTCAGGCCGTGGTGGTCCAGTAGAAAGGACCACGGCCGTGGTGCCTCCACACCCTCAGGGTGTGGAATTGACTGATGGTCCATTCTTGGGCCAACTCATCCTAGACCTCATTTTTTCTCGATTCTTTCGCTTCCATTGGTCTTAAAACTTCTTAAACCATGGAAAATGTTGAGTTTATATTTTTTGGACATGTTCGGGTTTTTGAATAGTGTTTGGGGGGTGTTTTTGTAATATTTTTTAAATGTTGTCCGTTTCTTTCGAGACTTAAATGCATGCTTCCTTATCATCTTTTATGCACGATTATGAGCTTTTATCGCATTCTAACTTTATTTACTTATTGAATTTCTATGTTTTGTTACAATGTGAACTCTAATTGTATCTAAGCATGTTTATTAATTTAAACTTCGTTATTCCTTTCATGCTTGATGAGATTATGATTGTATATGCGTATTTGGACCTTGTTGCTCAATTGTGAACATTTCTACATGTTTAAATGCTTTGTTATAGTTGTGCGTCTTGGTCGTTGTCTTATGTGTTCGTGTCCTATTTGGATTCAGGTGGTGCTACTCCCGAGGAGTGACTTGGTCCTCGTCTCTTATCCTTTTGTCTCATAGTCCAGGTGGGGTTTCTTTTCCGAGTTCGGTTTCCTTACCTATATATAGTTATTCAATATAAACCCGAAGCCTTGTTTTTATGCTTTTAATGTTTTCTTCCCCAACTTATATTATACGTAGTAACTACTTGAAAACTGTATTATCTTGATGAGTTCGAGGAAAATGTTTTGATATCAAAATTATTATATAATAACTCTTCGAGAGCCCTTTAGCTCGAAAAGAGGTAAAACTTGGATTTATAAATCGGTCAATTTGACCACACAACCCTTTCGAAAATGCGAGTACTATCTTGGCCTTTGTGCCACAGTTATATTATTGGGCCCGGACATTAGGGTTCGGAGTGAAACCGGATAGACGGTAAGTCTACGGTGAATCTCAGTGCCTCTAATCTTCAAATATGCGGAGAGCTCGGGGTGGGGCCGGAGTAGCAACCCTTTTGAGTACCCTCATCCGAATGTGTGTTGGATTTAACCCATGCACAGAGTATTGTGTAGTTAGTCGGATTAGCTCTCCTTCTAACTTACAGTGGAGGCATAAGGTGGGATTTCAGTTATTTACTATTGCAAAGTTGGAGGTAAGTGCTCGTCTCGCCGAGCTTTTAATTATTATTGCAAACATTATTCGATTCACCAAATTATTCAAAACATTTATTTTTGGTTGTTTTCTTCTCATTTAAAAATGGTGAATCTTTATTCTGCTTTCATTAATATATATATGTATTATAGCCCCCTCACTTAATCGCTTTGACTAACCCCCGTTGCTTCCCATATTTTGTTTCAGGTTTTACTAGGCGGAAGTCGAGTCATAGTTGAGTTATGCATTCTCTAGCCTTGTAGTCTTATTTCATACTGCCACCTAAATTCATTTGAGAATTCAGTTAAAGATATAGAATTATATTTTGGCCTTGATGGCTCGTTATTTATGATTATTGTTTGCGCGTAGCCGGACCTCTGTTCTCGTTATGGGTTGTGACTTGGTGCAGGACGTTGCATCACACCGTATTTGAGGACGTGTCGTTACATTGTGTAGGTCAACTTGACTGAGAATATTCTCCATTTGTCCCCCACATTATCTATTAAAGCTTGTTTTGTGTTCCCAAGTTATTTTTTACTATTATCTCGCTTTACTGTAAAACCTAATACTAAATAATGGTTGTTCGCTGTCTTTAATGCTAATAGATCCAGATGGTTGGTGTGTCACTGTTGCCATTCATTACAATGGTAAATTCGTCCATTGGCCTAAAGATAGGTTCGTTGGAGGAAAGGTTTCCAAGCTGGACTATGTTGACTCCAAAAAAAATTAACTTTGCTGAATTAAATAGCTGGGTGAGCAAGCTGATAGGGGATGGTAGATCTCCATTTTACGATATCTATACTGAGGAAGCCTTCAAGTTAATTTCCAGTGTGAAAGAGCTAAGGGAATTTGCTCAGAAATATAGTAGAGAAAGGGAGGAGTTCCATATTTTTGTAGACCCCAAGGATGGTAAAAGCAAGGGAAGTGGGAGTAGTGATCTAAGGGATGTCTGCAAGGGTGGGAAAGGCAAGGGTGGCAGAGGCAAGGATGTTGTTTTATCTGACCAAAAGAAAGTGGCCAATTTGGATAAGTTTGTTGATAATTCTGTTGATTGTGATGAGATAGCTGACTATATAAGCTTTGATGATCTTGAGATGGTTTGAAAAGCCAATACCTTGTTGATGACTTTGAGGAGTGGGTGGAGGCTTACTATAGGGATCACCCTGGAAGTGATGATGATTTTGCCAATCGTCCACCACATTATTCTTCTATGAACAAGGGGAAAAAGGTGGTTAAAAAAAATCCCTGAAAAGACAAAAAAGAAAGTATCATTTTCTAATAATTTTATTACACTTCCTGAAAGTGATAAAATTTCTAAGACAAAGACCACTGCTATGGATGAGAAAAAGAAATTTTCAATCATAAATCATTCCAATTTGAATAGATCAAGTGTATTTGTGAAGGGCGTGAAACATGGTTTTCAAATACTGTATTCCTGGTTTTGATAACACAGTAGGGGTGACTACATTTTTTGGAGGAAAGTTAATAAAATCACCCCAAAAAAGTGATTTCATTAGTTCTAAACATACAGTTTATCCTCCGAAGAACAATGTGGCAACTAGAACTGATAAGTGTGTTCCTTCTATTGTCAAAGAAGACAAGTCCATTAAGAAAAATAATGTTGTTGAGGGTTCAAGTGATGTGAATACGACTGACCCCTCTTCTCCATCAGTTATGAAATCAAAGAAGAAAAGTGAATCCAAAGATTTGGGTGTGATTTCCTCTGATTCTGTTAAGAATGTGGATTCAACTGATATTTCTGATGCATCTACCCATCAAGCACATGAAAAACCAACTTCAGAAATTGTTGGTGTTACTCTGCCTGAGCATAAACATAATGTGGAGAATAACACTGATGAAACCAGAGTTTCTAGACCCCCAGCCATTTATAAGGAATTACCCTGAAGATTGTCATGTACCTGTTGTTGCAGCAAGTGATTTTGAAACTGAAGATCTAAATGTTGGTGTGGATGACCACAAAGAATACATGGAAGAAGAAGAGTTCCTGAATCTTATTGATGACCACTTTTTTGATAGAAATGTTGATTTCCAAGAGACTGAGAATCCAGATGTTGAGCAGGCTAATGTTGGTGGGGTTGATCAAAAAACTCCTGAGGTACCTGAAGAAACAAATGTGGAGAGAGAGTTTCTGCAATGGTGTAGTAGTATCTGATAGTGAAAGTGATTCTATTGACTTAGGAAGTGATGTTGTGGGCAGTGAGGATGATGAACTTGACTTAAGAAAGATATCTGATGATGAGAATGATGTTGGTGTTAATGCCAATCTCCCTGTCTTTAATCCTGTACATGTATTAAATCCCAACTTTGAATTATGTCTAATTTTTTCTACAAAGGACCTTTTCAAGAAAGTTGTGGATTCATTTGCAATTAACAACAGAAGGTCATTGAGTTTCATGAAGAGTGACAGCAAGAAAGTGTATGTCAGATGTGATGGTGATGGATGTCCTTTTAAAATGAACTGTATAAAGATGGATGATGGAAAAACATGGGTGCTTAGGGAATACGTTGCAAGACATAGATGTGTGGAGACTTGGCATGTGAGAAATATGAGCACAAAATGGATGGCTGCAAAATATCTTAATTTGTTTAAATCTGACCTGAAGAGGAATGTGAAGGGATGGAAGGAGGATGTCGAGAATGAGTTGAATGTGAATGTGACTATGGATCAGGCTATCAGGGCCAAGAAATTAGCAATTGAAACAGTCCAAGGTGACCCTGACTCTCAGTACACAAAACTGTGGGATTACGCAGAAGAACTAAGGAGATCTAACCCAGGTTCAATTGTAATTGTACGACTAGGTTCATCGATGCCCTCAAGCCCAGTAAAAAGCCTTTCTTAGTGACTTCTTCAAACTTCTCCAATAGCTGGGAGAGAGATTTCAGCAGTGAGATGGTTGAAGGTGTTAATAGATTTTCAAATTTTTATGTCTGTTTTGCTGCAATGAAGAGGGGTTTCAAGTGTTGCAGACCAATAATTGGGGTAGATGGATGTCATCTCACAGGGCCCCATGGTGGAGTCCTCCTATCAGCTATTGGAATAGATCCAAACAACAACTTCCCTATTGCATATGCTGTTGTTGGTTCAGAAACGAAAGAGAATTGGGATTGGTTTTTCTCTATTCTTAAAACTGACTTGGAGATAAAGAATCCTACAGATGTGACTTGGATGTCTGACAAGCAAAAGGGCTTGATATGTGCCCTCCCTGAAGTTCTCCCTGGGGTTGATCACAGGCATTGTGTGAGACACATGATGGAGAATTTTGCAAGGGCTACAAAACTCAAATCTTGAAAGACTGTGTTTGAGATCTACAAGGGCCACCACTTGTGGGGAGTTTAGATTGAAAATGCAAGAATTGAAGGAACATGATGATGCTGCTTTTAATTGGTTTCATGACAAACACCCAACCTAGTGGAGCAAGTCTCATTTTTCTGAAGCCCCAAGATGTGATATTCTCTTGAATAATCAATGTGAATCCTTTAATAGTGCAATACTCCCAGCCAGAGATAAGCCAATATTGACCATGCTAGAGATGTTGAGGGAGTATTTGATGGTGATGATGAGAACTCGCAGAGAGACTGCAGACAAGTTCAGAGGTGAAGTTTATTTTTCTTCCAAAACATTTATTAAAATGATCAATATCAGTCTTTTAATGATAATTTATTTTGGTTTTCATATTTTTAATTAATTTTATTTTGCACAGGTCCTATATGTCCCAAGATTGAGAAGTTATTAGAGAGGCGTGGTAAGAAAGTTGGTGGGTTCAAAGTGACAAAGTCATCAAGATTCAACTTTCAAGTTAGATCCCTTGACATTGTAGGTGATGTGTATGCAGTTGGGATAGATGTGAGGAGCTGCTCCTGTAGGACTTGGCAGCTTACAGGAATTCCCTGTAAGCATGGTTTGAGTGCTATATTTGATCAAAAAATGGATCCTCATGACCTTGTGGAGGACTACTACCTTGCTCAAACTTACAAGGATACATATGCAGGTATAGTCTAGTCTTCCACATTATAACATTATTTAGTCAGTATATTAATACAATCTTGTATTACTTTGATTATGTGTATTTATTGTAATTCCAAAGGTATTGTCATGCCTATTTCTGGGAATTCAACTTGGAGTCAGACTTTGTACATTCCTCCATTTCCACCAATGTTTGGGAAGAAAATGGTTAGACCTGCTAAACTAAGAAAACGGGGCCCAATGGAAACAGCTTCTAAGGGGAAGAAGAAGGCCAAAGGTAAACAGCCTCATAAACTCAGGAGATTCCAGGAGACAATACATTGTTCATTCTGTCGTGAAGAAGGTCACAAGGTCACAAATTGTCCTATTTTTGGTGATAAAAGGAGGACAAACAAGAAGAGGTTATTTGTAAGATATCCTCCCACACTCACTCAGAATTTGTTTATCTTATTTGCTCTGATTATCTATTTGTATTACTGTTTTCATATATATGCGTTATTCTCATAAATTTTGACTTTTTTTTCCCATGGTACATAGTCTGAAGTTGGGCAGTCTTCCAATAGTGAAAATCCTAATAATGAAGAGATGAGTGATGACAACTTTGTACAGGGTGATGATGAGATGTTTATTTGGTAATTTTGCAAGCCTTAAACTTGAATTATTCAATATTGTTGTGTTGAATTACTGAAAAAAATTTGCATAAACTGGTTTAGGATGATAATGCTGAGGAGAATGTTTTGATGCCACCTATTGAGGTGGACATGACACAAGAAACTGAGATTCCAGAAGAATATCCAGTGTCCCAGACAACTTCTAACTTCACATATTAACAAGAGCCACATTTGCAAGGACCTTCTATGCATGAACAATTGAGAAAGGGGAATCCACAAATGAGTCCAGCAAGACAAGTACCACTACTTCATAGGGAGGACATAATCAGGCATTTGAAGACTGGGAAGATGAAGAAAACATCCGAAATGAAGGACAAGAAACATGCTAACAAGAAATTTAAGGATGTTGCTAAAAGAGCTGCTATAAAGTTCAGAAATCCTCCCACGTTCCTTGACCCCGAGGTTCTGGTCCAGTCTCAGCAAAGCATAAGTGGTCCTCCATTTGAAAAATCCATATTTGTGGACAATGGGAAGAAGTTCATGGATTTGTCTGGAAATGATGATAGGGGTGATCAGTCTCCATCTTTCTAAAGGTTTGCTGATTTGGATGGATGCTTTTGAACAATATATATCTATTGTAGGTTATTACTGTTGAATTGGAGAAACAATTGTACTGCTTCTGTAGGTCCCTGTACATTTTTTTGTATTTGATCCACTTGAATATTTTGTATTCAGGATCAATCAATGTACAGGTGTTCTTTGTTGTTGGCAGGATAGTTAATGTTTTATAATTGAACATGTTATTATGATTTAAGCATGAAGTAGTTATGGAGTTTGTGAATTATAGAGAACCTTGTTTAATTTGCTGAATTATTAGTCAGAACACATCAATGTACTACATTGACTGAAAATGTTATGAATTTGAATGGAGTTAAAGCATTTTCGGACGATGAGTAGTTGGGTAGATCGGTAGATGAATTTATTACAGACTTCATGGCCATGGGAGTACCCGAAACATTATTTAACCTCATATATTTAGTGCAAGTGCTCACCCAAAAAAAACAAAAAAACCCTATCCACAACCCTTGTTCTTCACTCTGCCACCCTAATTTACCAAAAAATGTCCCTCTACGACGTTTCAATGGATAAGGAGTTTCTCACTCGCATGTGTGATTCCTGTGATACACACGATGTGCAAAAACTGCAAGAACTATATGGTGCTCCCAAATATCTGAAAGAGAAGCTATGAAGCAAATTTGTAAAACCCCATGAAGACGAAGAATATATGATCAAACTCATGCATCTCCGTTTGCGATTCGTGCCGTTTAGACGTTTTTTGGCTAATCCAAATATTCACTACAACAAATGTCTCAATGTTGTGTCCTACAACCCAGCATATTATAGAGAAAAGGTTAACAAAAATGTAAGTTTTTTTCCCTTATTTATATTACAAATACACCCCTATTTTTTATAACATTATTACATCGTACAGAGAATATGAAAGTTATTTCTTTGAATATGTCTTAGGAATCACTCTAGAATCAATCATTCAGACTGGGTGGCTTGCCTAATTATAAGCTGTATAAGTACATTTTCATTACCCACGAGGCTACTAATTTTCTTCATGAGGATGAGGACACAAAATTTGAAAACATCCCTTGACGTGAATCTGACAATGAAAACGATGGCTATGCCTCATTTGATGACAGTGGAAGTGACGAAGAATGTGAGAGCACTGTGACTGGAGATAATTAGCATGATTTGTGATAGAACAAGCTAATCTAGTATCAACGTGTTCTGTTTTATTTTTAAATTATCAATTTTTCTATTTTGAATTACGTTTCATTTAATGTTTAATTCAGACTGAATTATGCTTCTAATGTCGTTATGCGTTTAAGTCCAGTTTCCTATTTCTACGGCAATGCAGACAAATCAGAAAATTATATGGTCTTTTAATCTATTATTCTTACTCATTAATTGGAACAAAATCTATTTCTTACAATTAATTACATAAATAGCTTTTGGGAAAGGCAACTAGGTAAGTTACTAAAAAGTAGTCAGACCTATAATTTATTACTTTTCTCATACAACATTTAACTTATAAATCTGACGATTTCACATTCACAACCCATAGATTCAAAGCTCTCTTAAAAAATGTCTGCTTCCTCCATTCACGAGACTCTGCCTGCCTATGTAGAAAGATTTAGCTAAGAAAGGTTGTTCTTCAAAAATGGTTGGAGCTATGAACAAGAAGCCATACTGCTCGAGAAACTTAAGGAATTGAAGATCCAGGGATATGATGTTAAGAATCCAGGTACACTGAGAACTGTTGCTAATCTGTTGGTCTTGCAACTGAATCCAATTCTAAATATTGACGAAAAAAAATACTTTTTGGGAAAGGAAAGTGAAATTTGTAATGGAAAGATATAATCGTTTTAGGAATGTGTTGAGGTACAAACCACTAAAATGGGATCCGAATACAAATGTTTGCTCAGCACCGGATGTTGTTTGGGAACACATGGTGGATCAGGTAAATATTATTTCTATTTTTTCATATTTTTATGTTGGTTTATTTATTAACTCTATATTTAACCGTATATAATATAATTTTTATAGTTATAATGATTGTAATACCTCATACGCTTGGCAAGAAAATCCACAATTCTTGGCCTATTATTCTCGTGGTGAAATATATTATAACAAGATGGAAGAGCTTTGGGGTTAAATAATCACAACCCTAGGGATATAAAGTTATTGTAACTCCAATATCTATGAATTTGGGACAGTTGCATCATGTAACTCCAATATCTTGTATTTCGAATATTATCCTATAATATCATTTCTCTGTTTATTGTAAATTAATATTGTTTGTGGATATCAAATAATGTGAGAAAGTATTAACCACGTTATAATATCATATTATAACAAATACCCCATTTTCAGGTAATTTATGCCGTATTCCAGTGAAACATTGTACTGTAAGATCAAGAAACATGAAATAGAATAATTAAGGGCATAATATAATATATTGCCTATTCATTAGCGTAATATAATATAATTGAAAACTAAGAAATATTAAGTAGCCTTATTAATCGTCAAACTCCACTGCATAGTCGGAGTCGTCATCGCTGTTGTAATCTTCAACTTCCCATAAAGGATTAACAATGGGAAGATGATCTCCCTCACGCCAAGGGATTGCTCCTGAACGATGCTCTATAGGTTCGTCAATTAGGAGATGTGTCTTCCGTGTGACGAAGATGTATTTCATACTCTTGTAGTAGGCACAACCGTTTCGACGAAAATTGTAGTGTAAAACAGTCTCCTGTATATTCCAAAAAATTCATTGGATAGGCAGATCAAATTAATAATATTAATTAACATGCAAAAATATTAGAAAGAAAAAGTAGAGTTCATCTACATACATTGCGGTCAGGGAGATGTTCAAAGTAATCGGACGCTATTTCAACCACATTAGTATCTTCATTATAAAAAAACCCTAGCCTGATTAATGAAGTAGCGAAAAGACACAAATCGGTCTCTGAGTTGCATGATTTTCCAAACAACATAATCGTCCCAATACCGCTTTCTCATCTGCTTGCTCATGTTTTTGGTAAATTCGTACACAACCCTATCCATAACAGCTTCATCTTCGACTTCGTGATGCTTGCAAAAACTTTTCAAGACACTTATGAACAACCTCTCGACATCATCTCTAAACTCGGGGATTCTCTCGTTCATGATCCTAGCGTATCGAGCAGCACGTCCTTCGTCTCCTGCCATTTCTTGATAAAAAAAAATTCTTCGATCTTCACCCTAACTGTTGTTTTCTACTTATTAATAAGAAGATAATAGGAAGCGGTTTGAGATAATGGCACTTAAATAGGAGATTAGGTTAATTATTTTATTGATGAATAAATTAATTAAGCTAAATATGCTGCAGGATGTTTTTGAACCATTCATCGATTCAATGAAATTTGACCTATCCTCTTCCACCAGCTTTATTACCATTCAATGTTTTGGTTAACAATTCCCAATACATAATTCGCCTGAATTCCAGTGGTTGTGATTCTTGTACAGGAAAAAAGGTACACGCCAGAGTCTATGTATTGGTGCATGCTTTCCAGCTATATATTATTTGCCTTTATACATACCACTTTACATAAATCAACCTGCTGCAACTTTATTCAATGAGGAAATGACAGATATAAGCTAGAATCTTTTTTTGGGGGGCCACAAGATAAAGATATCATGCCTGGATTTAGTGGTCTTTCAGTGGTAAGCCATATCAACTATAGTATATATACATATTTCAAAGCCAAATACAGTAAGATTTGGAAGGAATCTCAATGAAATATGTTGCCATGATTGTACAAAAGCACTTCTAGGACATGATATATCACAAAATAATTTCTTTTTTCTGGAAACACTTTTGTATTATATCAATAAAATATTAAATGAAAATAAAAGAAGTTCAAGATATATGGCCTATAAATAAATATCACTTCATTTCAGAATCACCAACTAAGATTTAGGAGATATAATCCAGTGAGTAAATAATTAATTCAGAGTTGTGATCATGGTTCACTCAGGCAGCTCCATTTACAATGCTAGGTGGACTGTGGAATATGATGAGAGTCTGATAAGGCATCTAGGCTTGCAATCTTGCTGCTACAACAAGCCACTAACAATCAATGATTTGTGGCACTTGGATCAGGTGGCAAAGCAGATGGACTCTTTACACAAGATCAACCTCAAAAGTGAATATATACAAAAAAGACTCAAATTCTTAGAGGAGAGGTATAACACTTGGAATTCAATCATAAATTATGAAGGAGTTGAATACAATAAGTCCACAAACCAAATGCAGGCTGGACCAGAAGTGTAGGAATCAATATGCAAGGTGATATTTAGAAAATTCAGATCTTCATTTTATTATACTTTTTATTTAACAATTCAATGAATTTTATAGGAATGAACCAATTCTTCTTACTTATCTATAGGACTATCCACTGGCTAATACATATCTAAAAGATAGGAATGAGCATATGTGGGATGAGTTACAAGGCATATTTGGGCCTTCAAGTGTCAGAAGCTACCGCAGAAGCTTGATCACACCATGGAAAAATGGAATAAATGAGTTGCAACTTGTTGAAGGGGATTATGGCAAGCAGTGACATTTTATTAAATCAACTTACTTCCATCTTGAATCGTTTAATTTCATATCAGGGATATGCTTGTAATTTATATAATCTACTAAAAATATTTAACTTACTTAATTTTTACAGAAAAGGAACAAGCAAGCTAGAAACACTTCAAGGAACATGGAGTATTTAGCATAGACCAGACATGGGAAGACATATATGGAAATTGGCCAAAGGCTGAGGTAGAGGATTCAGAATCTCCAAAATGGCCCAAGGGTCAACTATACTCATACCCTGGATATGAACTAATGAAAGCAATGAGAGCTGCTGCAGATGGTGAGGGGGCAAGCAATTGGAATGGAAGCTACATTGAATCACCAACCCTGCCTGTGGGAGAATCACCAAACTTGGATGATCCAGTATACAACCCACATGCCAAAAGGGTCCTTGACTTCTAAATGATTCCCACACATTACAAGAATGTTATCCTATTTACTTAAATTCCATCAAGGCATATTACACTATATGTCAGGCTGCAATTTCCCTTAAAATCATTTAGGTTGTTTAATGTTCTACATCAAATCACTGTCTTAATCATTTACTTATTTTCTAGGGTGTTAATCATTCTGTCTTAATCACATTATTATTCAGTTAATCATTAACTCATGAATGTGCTCCGTAATATCAAATACTATCTACTAATCCTACAAGTACTTTCGGTTAATTGTTAATAACTAAACTAAGTTGCAACTAGCAAGACATCATAACAATATTTATAAATAATTCATTGACATCAACATTAAGATCCTAGACAATCTATCATTGCTTCATCAGTACAAAATACAAGAGCATAGTGTAGACAAAAAGCTAGATAAGTAGTAATTAAACAAGATCATATTCATCAATCCTCCTAAATCAACAGCAAGGGACATAACCTACTGCAACTATCAAAGCTTTAAGAGAATAACAACAACCAATAATGTTGCGCAAATAAACTAAGGTAAGTTCTTCATACCAGCTGCTGATTCATCATCAATTCTACTCGGGGATGACAACCTAGAGAAAACTTCATCTCCACTGACCACATCATCTTCAACAGACGGACTGTTGGAGCCCAGGCCTTGACACATCTCCAACGTCGCTCTATCAGGAATAGCCCACCGGAAAAAGCCACAAGGTTTACCAGGTCTAGGGTAGCAGTAGTACAACATTCCGTAGCTATCCCTCTTCACGTCCGCTACAACTCTAATCGAAGCTAACCACTCGCATTTACAGTTCGGGGTTTGAGGAAACTTCACTTCCAAGTATGGCTTAACCTTCTTCTTAGTCGGCTGGAAGCTTGAAGATGAGTGAGAATTCATGGCTGAGCTTAAGAGTCAGGCAGAAGAAATGGGTCTAGGGTTTCCAATTTCAGGTAGAGTTTGAGAAATAAAATCGATTTACGAATTTTCATTTTTTTTAATTTTTTATTTAATTAAAAATTGTATATCATTATTTCGGAGGGAATTTTCCCTCCTTTTTATTTTACATGTAAAAATATAAAAAAAATAAAAATTAATTACACATGGCAGCAAATATACATAGGTGTCGATGGTGGTTTTGCCATGTCAGCGATAAATGTATGGAAATGGTTTCGCGAAATCACGTGAATTATACGTGATAAAAAACGACGTCATTTAGCCTTTCCAATCGCCGGAATCATGAAAATGCTAGTTTTTTGGTTATTTCGTCCCGGAATTACCAGTGCACATGTTGATATCCCGAAATTGTTAGTATGGTGGAGTTGGTATCCCGATTTTGCATTTTTCTCTCTCATTCGATATTGAGGTTCTGGACCACAATAATAAAGACTACGCGTAGATAAATATTTCAAGTTACACTCAGACATATCTTTGATGAAATGGTGGATGTTCTGTGGAATGGACAATCTGCGCTGCTGATTATATGAAGTGTCTCGCTGTAAAAAGGTGTAATTAATTGTATCCTTATTCATTTCCAGGAAGAAATTCTCCTCTTTAACTTTTCTCACAAAAAAATCATGAAAGACTTCCTCAGATATGTTAAGACTTCCAGAAAAGTCTTCTTTATGATTTATTAATAGAACAAGGAAACCTCGGCGAACAATTTCTTTAAAACAATCCCATGCAACACCTAAGGAATCTGAATAGTTTGCACCCTCTTCCAGAATTCCTTCTACAGCCTATTGGATCAACGCAGGGATAGCATAACCGTACGGGAAAATTGCCATATAGAGAAGGCACACTTTAAATTGTTGAGGCAGGTGGTTGTAAGTGAGAGATACTAGTGCTTCTAAGAGGTCACCGTAATTCTCACACGTATTAATTGAAGACAATACTATCTCCCAGTATTCTGCAAATGGATTAGCACACGCGAGTAGTTTTCCAACAATGATAACTACATGAGGAAATCCTCTGCAACTCTGGACAATATCCTTTGCAGTAACAACAAGATGTGCAGGGCACAATTCGCCATTAAAGACTATATTCCCAAGCAGAGCCATGGTATCCTCATCACTCAAACCACCCATTAATAGATGAGGATGACGAGCTAGTGTTACATCCATATTCCTAGTTGTTACTAGGATTCGACTTCCATTACCATAATTTGGGAATAATTCTTTTAAATCATTTCAGGCTGCAACATCTCGTATATCATCCAATAAAATGATATACCTCTTATGTTTTAAAGAATTGTAGATATCCTTCACCAATTGGTCATCCGTCTTCTGATGGATTTCGTAACCAATCATTGACCCATTAACCAATTAAGATTATATATCAGTTCTATTTTGCAATTTTTAGTTAATTCGTGGGTTTCATATATTATTAAGGGAGAATTACATATGAGTTCCCACATATTGTCATATTTATATATAGGTCTTTCTTGTTTCATTTTTTACACTCTAATTCCTTGACCGGTCAACCGTTAGTCAATTTCGTTAATTTTTTGGTACCGTTGTGTTCGTCTCATCGAGACAATGAATTTGGACTATAAAGTTTTCTGATTTGGTGAAGAAACGAGAAAGTTACAAGTTTAAGAAATTTTCCTTCAATTGTGTATATAGTCCAAATTTCTCGTTTCTTCATCGAATCAGATAAATTTTAGTTCAAATTCATTGTCTTGATGAGACGAACACAACGGTACTGAAAAATTGACAGAACTGACTAACGGTTAACCGGTCAAGTAACTAGGATGTATAAAATGAAACAAGATGTAAATATAACAATCTGTGGAGATTCCTATGTACGTAATTCGCCCTATTATTAATTTGTTTACTTTTTTTTTTCCTAGATGCATTGGTTGAATACAAAATTATTATAAAGGATAGTAATTAATTCTAAATTATCCATTAAAAAAAATGACTATTAACATATACATGAAAATTCATTTTGAGAAAATTGCAAAATTGGGACATAAACTTATACTACTTATTGATTATGGCTAATTATTATTACCAACAATGTACTTCGTTCGTATTACTTAGTGTCTTCTTGATAACGCATTACGCCGACGCCGACTTTACAGTTAATTGTGGCTAAATTGAATTGGCTTAAGCTGAAATAATTAGCAATATTTTATTTTTTTTTAATTTATTTATAATTGCTATTACATCATAATAAATTAATAATACATCACATGAATAGTAGGTATACATAGATATGTGCTCAATTAATTCTTAATCCATCCTTCCACGGATTCCATTGCCCGGCCTTTTAATGGATCCTAAAATTTCTAACAATTTATCATGTTTTTTGTACTTAAGAGAGATCCTTAGCTGTAAAATGACAAACTGTTAATTGTTATTTAACAAATTCTAATTTATTAATATTTTCCTTTAGGTGAGTGCACTTGGCAATGTCAACAATGCAATAATCTTACGCTATATAGATATACTAATTTAGAACATATAATCCTAGACTGCCATCTGATTTAAAACACGATTTATTATTCAAACTAGAATATCAAAGTTTAAACATAGAACATGAAACCACATTTATTTTAAAGGAAACACGATTTTCTTTTCAAACTAGAATATCAAAGTTTGCAACATAAAACATGAAAACAAAAAACTATGTCATCCACGTTTCGCTGCTATTTCTGAAGCAAACATTAATTGCTGCAATAGTTTCAGCAATATAATGTTAGAGGTGATACATTTTGTAAATAAAACTTCATAGTTATAGAAAATTAAGCTAATATATTAAGATCATAAGTGTGTAAACATCTTATCTATTAGAGATAAATTGATAACTGAAACCCCACTTAAGTAATTAATCATAAAATCTGGAAACGCTTCCAAGATGAATCAAAGATTCTGAAGTACTTCTAATCATCCCGTGAAGAATCGATGTGACATTGAGTTGAACGATTTCCTCGGATTAGTATCTCCTCTTTTATTTTTAGAGCTGAATTCATGGCGGATGTACTGCAATCGACCACCTCTAACATTTCAAGAGCCGAGCAATCTGCAAATACCGAAGGGATATGTCGCAGTTTGTAACAGTGCCTAACAATTAGGCACTTCAAGATGGGGAAGTTGGACCCTGTGATGCTAGAGGAGAAAGTCCAGTTCTCAAAATCCATGTCTTCCAACGATAGGTGGGCAAGCTTGGGAAATTCATTTTGCTTCACTTCCCACTCGGGGCCTTGGAAGGCATACCTTTGCAATTTGAGAAATGCAAGCTTAGGCAATGGAGCAATCCCTCTCATATATTCCCATGGAAATCCACACCCACTCAAAGTTAAGAATTTAAGTCCAGAAGGAAAAGCCGGAACTGAAAAAGGACGAACTTGTGGCCCAATATCAGGATACATAACAACACATTTAAAGGTAACAAGCTGATCTAGAATGTCAAGATTACTAAAGAAACCTAATGATTCATCTTCCTCTGGTGGTGATTGAATTTGAACTTCTAATACCCAAATGTTTTTGGTTCTTTCAAGAATAGTTCGAGTACAGCTGCGAGCACTCACATCGAAAAGAAAATGAAGATTTTCTAGGTGAAGATTAGAACCAAAAGGAGGCTCAGGTAGGTCATTTCCTTCAACCTGTAGATGAGTCAAATCTTTCAAATTCCAAATCTCTATAGGTAGATATGATGGAACTCCGTAGCATTTCGAATTGAGATACTGTGAAACAATCAAGACCTGAAGCTTTAGGAAATTGTGCACCATCGCTGGCAATTGTCCGTTATAGCTAAAAGCAAGGTACTTCAATTGAACTAACTTGAGAAATTCAGGTGGGAAAGTGTAGAAGCCAATTTTGAGAGCATCCAGTACCTCAAGCAGCTTGAAATCTTCTGGCCAGGCTTGTATTCGGTATTGAGGTTCTGGACCAAAATAAATAAGACTACGAGCAGATGAATTCAAGTTACACTCAGACAAATCTTTGATAAAACGGTGGATGTTCTGTTGAATGCACAACCTGCGTTGTTGATTATATGAAGTGTCACCCCGTAGAAAACCATAATCAATTGTATCCTTACTTATTACAAGGAAGAACTTCTCCGTTTTAGCTTTTCTCACCAGAAAATCATGAAAGACTTCCTCAGATATTTTAAAACATGCAAACAAGAGTTCTCTATCATTTAATAATACAAGAAGGAAACCTCGTTGACAAATTTCATTAAGACAATTCTCTGCAACAGAGACAAAGTTAGAATAATTTGTACCCTCTTCCACAAATCCTTCAACAGCAAATAGGACAATGAGCTTCAACAAAGGGATGGCATAATTGTATGGGAAAATTGCCATATAGAGAAGGCATACTCTTAATTGTGCAGGCAAGTGGTCGTAAGTGAGAGATACTAGTGCTTCTAAGAGGTCATCGTAACTCGCACATGTATCTATTGAAGACAATACTATCTCCCAGTACTCTGTAAGTGGGTTGGCACAAGAGAGTAGTCTTCCAACAATGAGAACTGCATGAGGAAGTCCTCTGCAACTTTGGACAATATCCTTTGTAATAACAAGAAGATGTGCAGGGCATGATTCACCATCAAAGACTATCTCCTCAAGCAGAGCCATGGTATCGTCATCACTTAGACGACTCAATAGATGAGGGTGACGAGATGGTGCTACATCCACATTCCTAGTTGTTAGCAGGATTCGACTTCCATTACTATAATTTGGGAATAACTCTTTAAAATCATTCCAGGCTGCAACGTCACGTATATCATCTAATAAAATGAGATATCTTTTATGCTTCAAAGAATTGTAGATATGCTTCTCCAATTGCTCATTTGTCTTCTGATGGGTTTCATTGCTCCAACTATGTAGATATTCCAAACCGGGTTCATTTATCTCTTCACGGGTTTTAGAGCTCGACTTTTTTAGGGATGCTAGAAGATTTAACAATTTATCATGTTTGTCGTATTTAAGAGATACCTTAACCCAACAAATAGCATCAAAGTGTTCATTAATCAACACATCCTGGAGAAGACAATGAGCGAGAGTAGACTTACCCATTCCAGCAATCCCAACTATTGGGACAACTTGGAGCCCATCAGATCCCTTCATCAGTCGATCCTTGAGTTCATTTATGTCTTTATCACGTCCAACCACTGGATACCTCTTTAAGCAATCAATCTCATCTGAACTTCTCCATACCGAGGCGCTTATTTTTCGGTCCAAAATCTGATGATTGAACTCCTCCATTGTCATTTCAGCAATTGACTTAATTTTTTGTATTACTCTCTCCAGGTCTCCACAGAAGCTCTTGTTGCCTCTTTCTACTTCTGATGGAGAAAGGAAGTGAGTTGACGAGAAGTCATGGGAGTCGAGCATGTCTTGAGCTTCATAAATTGCATCTCTGATGTGGATTTCAAATTCTCTTTTGACCTCTCTGTTATCCACAAGAAAACGTTTCAAAGAACCGACTCCTTCAAGGAGCTCTGCGATTTGTGGGTGTGGGTCATTAGGATTGATGTTGAGTTTGGATAGAGTTTTCGAAAGAGAAACCGCAGCACCATAAGCAGCCATATCTCTGATCTCTCTCTCTCTCTCCTCACACAAAGAACAAGAAAAATATTAATTATAGAAGAGAAATGAAGATAGAGACAAGCAACGAGTCTGCATGTTTTAAATTTGAATTAATTCTATGTTACAAGTAAATGTGAAGGGAAAAGTCAAAAGATTCCAGGATATATAGTAATAAAACAATTAGGTCATGACATCGATCCTTTAAATGTACCATTAAACTAATTTTATTTTTGTACAATATTATGGATTGATTTATACATATGTCTCCTGAGTTAATTGTTCCAAAAATCTTATTTTAAATGAAAATGGCAAAAAAAATCATGTGTTATAAAAAATTACATAGAAAACCTTGTATTGAAATAAAATGAGCACCAAAAATCCTACGCGCAACACACGCTCAACCTGCGAGTGAGATTAGTTTTTTCTGAAACTTTTTGCCCTTAACTGACCAAAATACCCCTAAGTTTGATATGTCTTTCACTACTCATTTTGAAAATCTAATTCTAACAAAAAAAATAATAAATAATATTAATTCAAAATATTGAGAATTTTGAAATTTATATTTAAAAAACTTATGAAATTAGTATTTGATGAAATTATTGTAAATTTTGTATTTAGTATATAACATACAGTCGAAAGATTATATTTTTTATTTCTATAGAAAAATTATTAATTAAATGATTCATATCAGTGTTAAATTTTGAAGATATAATATTCTGAAAGTCTTTTTAACAAGAAATATTTAATAAAATACTACTATTAAATAATGTATATACTTAAATATTTCTCTATATATGTATGTATATGTATTATATAACGTATATATAAGGTATATGTATCCCCACTGGAAAACTTTTCCTGTCGTCAGCCACATCGCCGTTGTCCTTGTTGTTTTCTTCTTCGCCGACTCCGCCCCTGTTGTTTTCCATGGTGGAGGGCATGGATGTGGCGCTGCACAAATCTGGTTAGAGAAGACAATTCCCGTATCGGTGAAGTACAGATTTGGTGGGACAAGACAACCATGATGATAGCGCCGCTGCACTGAACTGGTCGGAGAAAACAACTATGTTTGTATGTTCTTAAAGAGTTTGTTTTCTATGTTGTGTTTGTAGGAGAGAGATGTGGGCGGGAGTCGGGGAATGAGGAAGAGAAATGGATAGAGAGAGGCGGTAGGGATAGAGGTATTTGCTGCAACTTCGCCGTGGGTGGTGGAGGAAGGGTAAGAATTGAGATTGAAGGTTGAAGATGAATATTTAATTTGTTTTTACAGGAAATATTGGAAAAGAAAAAAAACTAAAAATTGGGGGTAATAATTGAATTTTACGTTTAAAACTCATAAAATATATGTTAGGGAACAGTGAACAAATTATCAATATCACAGGGTTTTCTATATAAATTTTTGTAATACGAAGTTCTATGTCTCCTAACACAGGGTTTTTGGTATAATTAATTCTATGTCTCCTAATTTCAAGAAACCTTGTTTTATAATGACAAATTGTTAATGTTAGGTAACAAAGTTCTATTTTTTGTTGTGGATTAGTTCATATAGGATGAGTTAGTACTGCATGGTTTAGTATGCTCTAATTGATTTTTTTTTATTATTATTATTTTTTTTGTATGCTCTAATTGATTGATTTCTCGGAAATAATGGATTGGTTTATAAATATTTAAAAAATACAAATTCTAATTTGTTAATATTTTTCATTCATGCGAGTACCATTAGTTTCGCCTCTGCAATGGCAATGCAAAAATCATTACTCTTTATTCTATAGTTTGATCTACTAATATAATTCTAGAAAACTATCTCATTTAAAAATTACTAGCATGTGCCTGTGCTATGCACGAAAAAATTTAAAATAAAAGAAAACATTTCAACTATAATTTGTGATATATGTGATTATGTAACTGTATTTAAGACTAATGTTCACTGTATATACACTTCTACAAAAAATTAATTAATTACAAAGCTAGAAGAGAAAAAAAAATTATATATAGGAAGTAATCAGTGCCGTTTGAACATTGGAAAGAGCAAGAAGAAATACCAACAAAAGAAGATAAAGAGAAACCAGAGCAGTGGTAATTGGCTGTGGTTGTCCTCCTTCAAAATCTTATAAAGTCGGATATATTGTACTAATTATAAGTAATTTTTTAATAAAATATTAAAAAACTATAAATAGTTTGTCATTTAATCAAGAGTGTTTTATTACTATATGTAGTTATATTATTAATATTCTAAAATACACCCACGTGTTGTACGGAAAACATTAATCATGATATTTTCGGACTCAATTAGAAAATGATCCATATTTATACTATTTAAAAAATATAATATTTAGTGAAACATACTTATAGAATTTGTTTGAAATAGAAAATTTATTAAATTAATGTTTTACTAATTTGTAATTAGTCGTTGAATAGAAAAAGGATAACAATACCAAAATTCATCAAATTATTTGAATTTATATTTTTTAATCAAAGTATATAATCCACACCGAAAGTTTTTAAATATGGCAAACTAAATTTATGATGGAATAGAATAAATAGTGATAATAAATTAGTTGATCTAATAATTTATCTTATCTTATTAGAGTGGTACTGAAATATTAATCAAGAATCAAAATATGACCGTAAATAAGATATAAACCAAATATTATATTCACTTAATAAAAATTCAAGAAATAATAGTATATAACACTAAATGAAATAGAAATGATAGTATATAACATAAATAAAATATATATTTAAGTTTATTCATTAGATTTTTTTATTTATTTAGGATTCATTGATTAGTAAACTAAACAATAACACAAAATTAAAGATAATGAAAAGAAATGTAAAAATAAAAATCAAACGTAAAATAAGTCAAATAAAAATAATTTCTACAAATAGATATAATATAAATGATTAATATGATAATAAGTTATAATTAGATCCATACTAAGAAAAATAATTGAAATAAATATAAGAAATAGCAATTGATGTAAAACTAAAGAAATCTAATATATGTATCAGCTGGACTCAGGAAAAATTTTAATAACAAAAAAAGTTATCGTGAAAGAAATTGAAATAATAAATTAAATGTGAATTAAATTAAAGGTATAGTAATTAAAAACACCAAAAAAAACAAAAACAAAAAGTAAATCATCAACGTAAAAAAAAATAAAAAAGTTAAATAAATATTAGGTAAATGAATCGATCATTGAGTATGTACATGTATAGAGTATATAGATAAAATAAATATTAATAAAAAACTTATATATTTTATAAAAAATTATATCGGTAAAAAGATAAAAATAAATGTCTAATCAAAATTAAAATAAATACAAATTATGGATGATGATGTCGGTTTTTGGTAAGTGATCAGAGTCAACCACGTGGCCTCGACTGTCAATTGAATTTGTAGAGTGGAGTCCGACTTTGACCTGAAAAGCACTAGCACTGGATTACTTGTCCGGAGGGGATTGTCTTCGGCGTAACCCCTCCACTGAATTAAGTCAGTTTTAGAATATGATATTCGCAAAGGGAGGATGAAGGCCGGAGCAATCAATTAGAAGAGCTTACCTTCCATAATAAATGATGGGGGTATTTATAGGTTGGCTCCACACACACTAAGTACACTGTTTGTGTGTGCATTAATGGCCTCGACTGCGGGGCATTTAATACTTGTGCCTCGAGTCAGATTCATTCCTTAAAAGGAGTGATTGTCTGTCACTTCAGGCGGTACAGAGTACGGAAGGCAATCAGAACAGATACAGCGCAATTAATGCAGCTACAGTGGGGTCGACCGTGTGGAGATGGGACAGGTTCGAGCCCTTGGACCTCGACCCTCAAGGCACGCTCTTGGGGAGATATAGCGAGTCGAGTATCGATTCTCGAGCGTGGTACGGTCGAGCTAGAGACCTTAGAGATTCTACAGAGCCGTTATGACGGTCGAGCTATCAGGCCGAGCCATGTGGTCGATCGCCGAGCTTGTTCTTGGGCCACGTGTGAGTTGACTCTGGCTAGATAGACGTGGCGTTTGACTCTCTAAGATTGCGCCACGTGTATTCTCCGGAATATTCCCCATCAATGGATATCTAAATCAATAATACAATTAATGACTAATTTTTTAGCATTTTATTTTCTTGTCACCCTTGTCTTGATTCTTGATCCAAAACACTTTCATCCATAGAATATACTATATAAAATCTTTTAAAATCCTCAACATAGTTATATGTTGAAAAAAAATTAGTATCCAAGCAGAATATGAAAATAATGATCAAAACTAAATACACAAAATATTAAAAGTTAACTATTCTTATAAAACTGTAAAAATATATTAATGAAAAGGAATCAATAATATAAGCAAAAACACAATAACAAATGTATACGATAATTAATTTATAAAAAAAGTACATGAGAAATCATGAATAAAACGGAAAAAAGAAAAAGAATGACAAAACTAAAAAAGGTTTTTAAATTTTTTTGGCATGTGAGATTTCTTTCCAAAGTTGTGATTTTGGTGGTATGATTAGTCAACAAACGTTACTTAAAATTGTATTTAGTTTAATTCATTGTATTAATGTAGAATTAAAATTACTTTCCTAGCCACCATTGGCATTTATTATGAGTCTATGACAACAAAATAATATCAACCAATAAGATTTTTCCTATGTAATTAAAAATCTTAAAAAAAATCACAAAATAGTATTCATTCTAATGAAGCTCAATTGAGGTGTCTAACAACCCTCAAATATAATATAGTATAGATGATTACAAAAGAAAAGGGAAGTTGAAATAGTTATGTACGTAATATTGAAACAATATTATTATTATTATTATTATTTCAATTAATAAATTTTAAAAAAATTAATAAATTTAATAATAAGTACAAATAATTTACTAGTTAAGGACTAAATTTTCGTTTAATTGCGGTAAATTTTCAGTATAATCAGCCCTGCAAAGTGCAAATCAAGATCAAAATAGAACTATAAAATTCTGTATCTTTTGCTATAGCCTATATTGGCCATTATTCTATTTCTAATACTGATGCGTTTCGATTTACGTGAAATAAATTTAGTATTTGTTTCGAAAGATTGATTGAAATTCGTGATTGTCAAGGTGCTTCGATGGCAACCCCTTGAAAATCGTATGAGTTTCTAGGGTTTTTGGGGCGACTATTGAAGTGATCGGACGGTGCCCTTCAATAACCGAACAAGACTCTCTTGATGGAGTGTTTAGAGAACTTTAAGGTATTCTCATGAGATGCTTCGATGTTGAACCCCTTTCGCTGAGGAAGCGTGGAACCTTCATACCTCCGAGAATTATGATGGATTTCGATGATCAATTATGGGGTTCCAACCCCTTTATATAGACTTATTTTTAGTCTAAATCGTATTAGGGTTAGAGTTCTTTACTGCCTTAAATTACCGTTCCTTCAGAGTAATTATCAAATTAGGGCTTTAATTAATATGGGTTTATATTAATTCAGTTCATTAAGTCCAATTGAGTTTTATTAAGTCCAGAGTACAAATGTCCTTTAGTGTTATTAAACTTTTTTATTTTATTGAACTAGACCCAAAATATGAGATATCATCAAATATATTGTTGATTTTGCAAGTTCTGTATGGGCCCAAATCATATCATTAGTCTTTCATTAAATTTCATATAGCTAGGATTAATTATATTGTTATTCCAAAGAAATTTGTTAAACTACAAGTTGCAGTCTTCTTAGTTAAAACGTTACATCTATGCATCTCACATGAATTTTATAATTTCAAAAAACACCTACTTTTGAGGGTTCCGTTAAAATTTTAATAGAATATTCCTAACAGAACCCTGAAAATTGGGTATTTTTTGTAATTATAAAACTTATCTGGAATGTACTTAAGTGTAATATTTCCACTGAGAAGTCCGCAACTTTTAATTTAGTAAAATTGTTTGGAATCCGAAAACATACTAAAAAAATATGCTCTCTTTTAAGCAATTGATTAGTGAAATGGACAGAATTATCTGCGACATAGGAGATGTAACATGAAATTATAAAATACATTAATTTAGAACAAGCTAGACATGCACTGAGATCCTTATCATATGTCAAATAAGACTTAAACAGTCAAACTTTATAGCATTTAATTCATACTTATAATTTATAAATAAATATCATATATAATTATGATTTATCCTAAAGTTTGCAAATGCATGAACCAATCATATTATATTTGCATGTGAAAGAGTTTTAGTTTTTAGGTGATAAAT
This sequence comes from Verbena officinalis, assembly GCA_958496215.1. NCBI lineage: Eukaryota > Viridiplantae > Streptophyta > Magnoliopsida > Lamiales > Verbenaceae > Verbena > Verbena officinalis. The sequence continues at coordinate 6,683,669 of OY292388.1, forward strand.
ATAGGTGTTTCGATCTTTTTTTTTTCTTTTTCTTTTTAAATATATTATTATTATTATTTTATTTTTTTGACAGAAAGTCCCCACACAGGGGAAAGAATCATTGCTCATTCAAATCAGATTATACAAGGTTATAACTTACAAACAAATATGGGAATAGTGACAATAGTCTCAACGCCGACTACGCTAGCCGAAACTACATTTTTTGTAAGTACGTGAGCTACACTATTAGCATCACATCGAATAAGAGAAAATGAGAGACTAATGAAAGACCTAGCCAGAGATCTAATATCCTCGACAATTCTTATTAGAGTAATACTAATAAAACTATTAGAAAAATCACAATGCTTGAGTTATCCTATAGTTGATTTAAAATATCTATACTGGGAATTTTTAGTAAATCATTATTATCGTTGATGTGTGTGTGTTAATCGGGAATATGAGAAGATATATTAATTGTTTAAAAAATTTGTTCCACGTTAATTAGTTAATTAATAACACTTTATAAGTTAAAGTGTATTAATACTATTAATTGGTGCGGTTTGAGCCTTGAGCCCGTTCTTCATTAAACAATGAAACCAACCGAGTCAATAATAAGAACATGCAGGTACCTGCTGCAGAGTAAGTTGAGAAGAAAACAGAAAAAGAAAACATAAGTTCTCACCAAAAATACTTCAATTAGAAAAGAAAGACAGAAAACAAAGAAAAGAACACAGAGAAATACTGCAAAATAAGTGCACACATACCACATTATCATCTGGAGCTAGCACCTCATTGGCCGGTTCAGAGTACCAATCAAACGTCCCCTCAGTAATTTCACAAAGGGGGTGGGCTTGTAATGTAATATCAGTTTTCTCAATCATTTCAAGCCAACCTCAAATCTTCCCTCACTCCTAAGTTCAGCCATGGAAGTTTTCTCCAATATTCTTGGAGAAACCAGCTAAGTGCTAACCAACCTAGCTCCATTATGATCCTGGGTTTTAGCTTTTGTACCAGATGAAAAACTATACATTTTCAAAGGTAAATTTCTTGTGTTTTTATTCAAGTGATCCATATGTTGTTTACCGTGGTATTTACAGAATATAAATAAATAAAATAAGTAACGTTTATTGATTTATCACGCCCTAGAACCTCGATTCTTTCACTCTCTGTGTGTGTTTGAAGTACTTTATATTTGGGAAATTAAATTTGATCAGCTTATTGATTGCCCCTTTTGAAGTCATTTTAGGTCAAATGGATATTGATGTGTGTTTTTAATTGAGTATATCTTCTGGTTTTGTGTTTGAATTTGTGAAATCTTTTCAATTATGTTATGTCTTCGTATCTGACTTCGTTAATCTTTGATTGGTTTATCTTTCGATTATCCATTGACAAGTATGTTTCTTGTTTGTTTGAATAAAAAAATAGGTGTTTTCTCAATCCCACCTCCAAAAGTTTGATTCTTTAAACTGATCTTTATTTATTTATTATAATAATTTTCAAATTCTAACCATCCACATTCAACTCGTATAGCACATGAACACTTCCCTCGGCGTAGCATCTCGTACAAGATCTCGAAGAAGAAACTCTCAAGAAATTTTTGGAGGGACGCATGGATGGTAGCTCATCATCTGACAGACTAAGAAATAACTCAAGTAATATTTCATATATTATCTTTTGTTTTAAACTTTTGCATAATATTATTACTCTCGTATTAGTAAAAACACATGATACAATGATGTAATCGTTTGTGCTTGATTGATACATCAACAAACAAAAATAATGTAAAATATTTGTCTGGTATTGATACAGTGGAGGAGGATGCTGACGTTGTGTTTCTTGAAGAGCGTTTCACTAATTCTAAATCCTGGCAAGATGGCTTCAGATGTCTCAGTTTAAGTTCAGGTATTATTATAAAGGAATAATTCCTAAAATCTTCCCAAAATTTGCAGTCTTCTACGCAAAACAAACTTTGAAAACTACAAAACGCACCACGAGTCAATGATTTTCCGTTAGTTCGAGGGAGTATTCGTTATGATTTACCAAATCTCAGGATATTTTTCGTTAAAGACATAAATATCAGGGGCGTTCGTAATTACCCTATTATAAACTTACATTCTTTTAGACCATTTTTCGTGTTACTCTACATAATGTTTAAGGTTTTAAACAAATTTTAGATTAACTCCGTATATGAAAGTTGAAAATGTTCCTGTATGAAAACTTGTATATATATATGTTTTCGTTATTTCTTATGAAATGTTCGTATTTTGCACGAACATTGGACATAACAGAAATGTTAACTTTTTGCAAATGTAAACAATTCTATAGTATCTAATATGCTCTATACTTCTCTTTACTTTTGTTCTCTGTAGGAAATTTTGGGACTGAAAGAACGAACAGGTATGACTTCAGAAACCAAAGAACAAATCAGCAGCTACGAAAAATCTCAAAAGTAGAGTTCGAAAACAGGCTACGAGCTGCTCGTGAAAAGGAGCGTGTGGTTGAGATAGAAAGCAGCACAGAAGATGAGAATGAAACAAAACATGATCATGAGGAAACCAGGGATAGAGTAATTACTGAAGATGAATTCAGACAAATGCTTCATGTGATAGATGGCCAGTTTACTTTTTTTAAAGAATTTGTTTTTTGTTTTTTTATTCGTATTTGGGTCAATTACGAAAACTCCTTGAGGTTTGTACCGTTTACGAAAAAAATCCTGAAACCTTGAAAATTACGACAAACACCCTGAGGTTTGGCAAATCATAATAAAAAATACTTTCAAACTAACTGAAAATCATCGACTGAGGGTATTTTTTTTTTTTGTAATTTTAAAGGTTTCAGGATTTTTTTAGTAAAGGGCCAAAACCTCAGGGTTTTTTCATAAATATTCCTATTTTGATCAATGTTTTTTTTTTCCTTCTAATATAGATGAGGAAAATGAAGAGGAAATGAACGAAGCAGAAGACGAAGATAATGACACAAATGTGGAAGCACCTTCTCCCATTGTAGCTGACAGCACTACATCTAGTAATGAAGCTGATTCTGAGTTCTCCTCATCTAGTGAAAGCGAAGACGATGATTCAGATGATGAAACTTTCATGCCTGTTGATCATTCCGAAAATTTTGATTCGGAGCAGTCGAGCTCGTCTATGGAAGAAAGTGATGATGATGGGGACGAGATGGCAGAATTTTCAGATAATAATGATGATGAACTGTGTATTAGTGAGGAGGATTCTATAGGAAACGAAGACGATGCTCAAATTGATGTTGAAGAACTTGAAGAAAATATGGATGAAAGAACAGCAGTAAATCATGATGGCTTGGAAAATGAAGCAAGAAGCAAACCAGGAGATTCGCCAACTGCCAAAACAAGAGATACAGAGGATTTTCTAAGCCCGAGCACAAAGCAGAAGTGTTCTAGCAAAACATTTCAGAAGCAAGAGAAGAGAAAATTTTCAAGCACAGAGAAGAAGAAGGAAGTCTGGATTGAAGATGAGGCTCGTGTTGATGTTGAAGAGTTTGAAGAGAATAATGTTGAGAGAACAACACGAAAGCATGATGGCTTGGATAATGCAGCCGGAAGTGAAACAGAGGATGATGTTCCATTACCCAGAGCAAAGAAAACAGAGGAAACAGAGGATTTGCTTACTCAAAACCGAAAGCAAAAGGATCCAACCACAATTCTTAGGAGACAAGGAAATAGAAATTTCTCAAGCAGACCGAATACGGAAGCATGCGTAGATGAATCCGAAAGGAAAAAGAAGAGGAAGACTGGTGTAATGGAAGATGATTTTCGTCCTATTCACAAAGGTAGAATTTCGGGGTCGAAATCCCAAAAGACTTGTAAACTTTCCTCACATGAAATGGAGGAGAATGAAGATGTTGACAGGACTCCAAGACACGAAAACCTTACAAAAAAGCATGTTTCCCCGAGAAAAAATTATAACTGGTCTGAAAAGCTTTTGGATTCTGTATGGGATGATGAAGTCCAAGAAGAAGCCAAACAGTCCTCTGATCACCAAGAAAGTCTCCCTTTGAAGTTCAGATTCGAGGATGAGGATCCAAAACCGGTCGAAAAATCAGAATTCGAGATCAAGACTGATAATTTATTTGCTGAACTGGATCTTTCTCTCGTGTATGGAGATGTGGACTTGTCTGAATACCAAAAGGAGGTAAATATATATCAAACTATTTGTTTACTTAAGTTTATCGTACTCATTTGTTTTCCTACTTGAGGTTTTTCTTATGTTCTTACAGGTAGAGAAAGATAACAACTCAGATTCTGATGATGCTGGTTTAAGTCAATATGCCAAGTGTTGTAAGGGAAAGCATTATTTGATCGAAGATGATGTGGAGGGACTAATTTGCCTATACTGCCTTCATGTAGAACTTGAAGCAAGACATATGATGCCTCCATGGGTAAGTATAACATTCAATCTGTATAAAAGTTTCACCATATAATATCAACTTTTCTTGTAAAAAATGATGGGTCTATTATGCATACAAAAAACACCCTGAGGTTTACGCTGTTTACAAAAAACACCCTGAGGTTTGCAAATCACAGCGAATACACCCCTCAAACTAACAGAAAATTGTTGGCAATCGTTGACCCAGGGTGGTTTTGTAATTTTCAACATTTAGGGTGTTTTTCGTACAACAGACAAACTTCATGGGGGGTTTTCATTATTATTCCTAAAGTGATTCCTATGTTAATCTCCATTTCATCCCATGCAGGTAGAAAGAAAACGTCGAGGAACAGACAAGAGTTCTTCCGGAGCTGATCAATCTTTTGTACTAAATGGGCTTAATTCGGAACCAGGAAAAAATCCCACAAATTCTTTCATTCCAAGTAAAGGAACAGTATGGGATATCATACCTGTTTCCAAACCAGAAGACATGCATGAACATCAACGAGAAGGGCTCGAGTTTCTGTGGAAGAACTTAACAGGAACAATCAACCTTGCTGAACTCAAGACAGCCTCGGAACATTCTAGAAACATTGGAGGCTGCATAATTTCCCATGCACCAGGAACCGGAAAGACACGTCTGACTATGGTTTTCATCGAGACTTTCTTGAAATTACTCCCTCATAGTCTGCCTCTCATCATAGCTCCAGCCAGCATGCTCCTCACATGGGAAGAAGAGTTCAAGAAATGGGAAGTCGGATTCCCATTTCACAATCTCAATAATGCCGAGACTTTAGACATGGAACATAAGGTTGTTCTCGAGAAGTTTGGTGAGTTGAAATCGTCTCTAAGTTTGGATACGGTTCGGCATTTGAAGATTTATTCTTGGAACAAAGGGGAAAGCATTCTTGGGATGAGCTACCATTTGTTTGAGAAACTAGCCGGTAAGAAGAGCAAAGACGAGAATCTTAAAAAGATTCTACTTGAAAAGCCTGGTTTGGTTGTTCTTGATGAGGGTCATATGCCGAGGAGTAAAAAAAGTAAAATTTGGAATCTACTTTTGAATCTGAAAACCGAAAGGCGTATAATTCTCTCTGGAACGCCTTTTCAGAACAATTTTGAGGAATTGTTTAATATTTTGCGCATAGTGAGGCCACAAATTGCTGGTGATTTAGCAAAAGAGAGAAACATGATAAGGTACAGAAAACCTCATAAGAATGCAGATACATCTAACCATGCAAGCGAGGAGCTGAGAGCAATAGAGGAGCTGAAAAAGGCAATGGCGCCATTCGTTCATGTTCACAAAGGTAAAAGTATTCTACATTGGGATAATTACATGTACACCCTCGTATGACAGTTTTGAAATGTTTCACCTACCTCAGGGGTTGTTGGTGTAATTATCCATTAAATAATTTACTAACAAAGCATTTCCCCTGCATTGCGACCACTTTCCCCATGTTCACAAAATTGTATTAAATGTTTTACTAAAAAATTTAGGTTTGATTCTTCAACAAAGTCTTCCCGGTTTGAGAGATTGCATCGTCCTTCTCGAACCTCCACCATTGCAAAAGAGTTTAATCGAGAGGCTAGAAAAGTTAGAAGGGCCACAAAGTACATTCAATTATGATTGTAAGGTTGCATTGATTTCCGTGCATCCATATCTTTTCAAAGACTGCCAAACAACAGAAAAGGAAAGAGAAGGGGTTGATCAACAAGCATTGGAGGCATTGAGACTCAATCCTACCGAAGGCGTCAAAACAAGATTCTTAATGGAGCTCGTTCGTCTCAGTGCAATGAGGAACGAAAAAATTCTTGTTTTCAGCGAATACATTAGCCCTCTAACATTGATACAAAGCCAGTTGAAGGAAATCTTCAGCTGGACTGAAGGGAAGCATATTTTACTAATGAAGGGAAAAATTGGACTGAAAACGAGACAAGAATTGATAAATTCGTTCAACGAGCCTACTAGTGAATCTAAAATTCTACTTGCTTCGACTAAATGTTGTTGTGAGGGAATTAATTTAGTGGGAGCTTCGAGAGTTGTGCTTCTCGATGTTGTGTGGAATCCTTCTGTTGAAAGGCAGGCGATAAGCCGGGCTTATAGGCTTGGACAGAAGAAAATTGTGTACACTTATCATTTGATGACTAATGGGACTACTGAAGGGGATAAGTATTGCAGGAAAGCTGAAAAGGAAAGGTTATCTGAGCTTGTTTTCACTTCTTCATCGAATGAGAATTGCGAGAAGAAATGTGATGCTGGGATTGGAGATGGTGTTCTTGAAGATATGGTTGCTGATGTGAAGATGAAAGGTATTTTTGAGAAGATTGTTTATCAGCCAAAGGAGGCAAATTTGATTGAAACTTTCAACGGCATGGGATCTTGATTCTTGATGGGAAATGGATTAGTAAGTATGTTCATTTACCTGGATTTTTATTGTTTTTCTTTAAGCTGGCAATGTTCTTGATATCTGATATTTTTCTCTCTCTTTGCAGCGAGGAGACGGAATCTCACGTTTTTGGTGAAGCTTTTGTGGTTAAGATTCAAAATTTGAAACCATTTTAAGGTGATTTTGTCTAGCACAGGCAGTACCGTTCTTTTTTATAATTGTTTTTTTTTTTTTTTTGAAAATCCTGAAAAGGGTTTTCGTTATTACACGAACTCTCAAGGGTCTCATGGGGGTCTATCTGTAATTTGCTCTATCATCGAATCTGGAGTTTCTTGTACCTAAAGAAGAAAAAATCAGATCTGGGGTTTCAATATTTGAAAAAATCAGATCTCTAACTTTTGTGCGAGCAGGGTTGAGAACAATCAACAGCTAGTTTTCTTGCAACATTTAATATTTCACCACAAACTGGATGAAGAAGTCTGGAAAAAACAGAAAAAGCATTTAAAAGATTACTGATTTATCTGAATCCAACATATCCACAGCAATGGAGAAAAAGAATCGAAAAAAATCTTGTGAAAACTGAACATTTCCACCTAAAATAAGCAATGGCATATGAACTACGATCGTGCAAATAACGGATGCTCATTGAATTGAACCTTTAATATAATTTGTAGAAACAATATAAAAACAAGAAGATATTCCCCTACATTGGCCCTGGAGAGGTTAACTTATATCAGAAAATTTAGAAAACGGAGACCTAAAAAAAACCAAGATAATATAATTTTCTCTACCAGATACAATGAGCATCATCACTATTATCCTCTACATAAACTTATCTATTCTCAGCGTTTTCTTAGAGCCTGGAGGCCTGAAATTCTCTAACTTGAGATTCGAGCTCGATCGAATATCATTCAATACGGGATCACCTTTTTCAGATTTTATTATCTCCAAAATAGTTCCGATTACTTCAGCTGCAAGCCCAATTTCCACAAGACTTCCTTTTTCTTCTCCACCTTCAAATACTAACCGACCAATCTCAGAAAGTGGGACGACATTTTCTATAATGACACTTGCAAAAGTACGACCAAGGAATTCTGCTGCTTTAGGGGCATCATTTACAGCATCCTCCAAGACATCGAGAACGGATTCAAACCTGTCCAAATTGACAAAATTATTAACTATTTAAAAATGGAAGGAGATAAGGGAAAAGGAAAGAAAAGAAAAGAGGGATACCCTTTTACGAGTTGATCTTCACTTAAAGTTCCGTCACGTTTTTTGGTGAGGTTAATAATAAGCTTTGTCAAGAGATCTCTCTCTGTATCTTTTCTCTCAAAAGAATCAGTGATCCAGAGAGAGATCATAGAAGGATGGAAGCTGGGGCTATTTAAATCCTTGATGCACAAAGCAACTTCTTTCTCATCTCTTGCACTGGAAAAGAAAACAGAGATTAAATTTTATCTTTAATGAATGAAATGGGAATTTTGTTATCTGACTTGTATCAAAATAAATAGGCTCAAAAGGCAACAAAAATGAACAGGTTCCAGAACGGTATCCTTTCACAGAAAAAGAGCAAAAACAGAGTCCAAGACAATTTTCGCTACGGTATCAGGTAAAAACCACTTAAACCCCTCAAACTATAGGCTAAAATCACTTTCCTAAATAAACTATCAAGCCTCTAGCTGAACAACCCCCCCACTACTGTCCATACACACAGACCCAAAAAAAAAAAGGAACAAAGAACTGACCGTGGTGCATAGAAAGAGAATTAGTCCTAGTTTTTACTAATTTGTGATTACTTGAACTATTCTAAAATTGAGCTCACTCCATAAATATATTAGTCCTTGGCTACAATGAAATAATCCATGCGCTTTAGCTTAGAGAACAAAACGCAGGAAATTATTAGGTTGGCGAATGCAACAATTAATAAATTCAGAATACAAATAATGTTTTCCTTAAACAAAAAGATGCTTCATCAATCCCCTCATTTTTCTTACGTGCCATCCATATGAAGGACTAATTCATCTCCCAACATGCAGTAACATGATAAAGAAGAAGCTGAAAACAACTACAATTGCACATTAAAGGAGACAAATACAGCCTCTAACATGGCTACTTTCGATTCAATTTCAGAACAGATAGGTTCACTAGACCGAAATATAAAAAAAAGAATAGGCAGCAAGAGATTTGAAAGTTCACTAGAACTATACCTGTAGAATTCTTTTATTGTAGCCAAGGACTTGACCCGCAGCTGGTCTTCCGTCAACACCTTTTCTGAAGAAACAACATTGTTTGCACTAGCCGGGGGCGCACCTCGAGCAGCAGGTGGAGGAGTATTTCTAACCTCTCTATACCCACCATATGTAACATTTCTCTCCTGTGTATGCACCTGATCATAACTGGATGGAGGTGCATCAAATCTCTCAGCCACATATCTCGGCATGAGATCCTCTCCTCTTTGGCCGTAAGCCGTCCGATCGGGCATCGAACCAAACCCATTCAAACTGGGTCCCACTCTCGCACCCATCCCACGCACAAGCCCACCTTGAGGCCCTAGTGTTATGGAATCATCACCAAGCGGTCTTTGAGGCAGAGGAGTTGGAACAGTTCTGTTCTCATAAGGATGTCTCTCATCCACTCTCACATCCTGAGAACCACCATAACCGCCACCTCGTACCTGTGGAGAAACGGGACGATATCCACTTGGAGAAGATAGCATATTAGGAGTTCTAGGAGAGTACTCCACAGGTGGTGGGCCCCTTCTCATAGAACCACCCATGCTGGGAGCACGTCCCAGCCTGCTGGATTGTGCCTGTCTCTCTTGGGCAGCATCCCTGTGAACCTCCTCGATTTTTTTGGGCCCTTCAACTTTCCTTCTCTGCTGCCATTTATTCTTTCTCAGATCAATAGAATCTTTTAGCATGAATCTCACCCTGGAAGAGAGTCTCATGTTGTTGGAGAGCTGCGTCATGATCTCGAAGTAAGCATCCATGTGGTCCTTTGCTTTGGGGTGGTCTATCATCTCGCCAATCGTGCTCATCAATTTGCACAAGGCTTCAATGTTTTCTTCATCGGGGTTTTGGTAATTTCCCAACAACTTGCTTATGCACTCGTGCATGATTCTCTCCGTCAACATCCTCTTCTTGTAGAGCTCTCCAATTAGTCTGATATTACCCAACATGCGCCTCCTGACTCTTAGCCTGTTCTCCTCTCTCTCTTCCGGTGTTTTCTTCGTCTCACCTTCCTCCTCGGCTTTATTTGCCTCCTCTTCCTCTCTCTCTCCCCTCTCGAATTCTTCCTGGCATTTATTCAGAAGCAATCTCTTGAACGTAATCTTTTCATTGTCCACGCTCAGATCAGGCAAATCTGCAGCAAGGTGGAAGCAGAAATCTGCATACATCTCACAAAAAGTAGGTTCCATGAGAGCTTTATCAAATATCTGGGAGATCACACCAGTCAATGTAATAACATTGTCAATGTTCACTTCTTTAACTTGCTGGAATAGTTTCTCGAAATTTTGAGGGGTAAGTTTGTTCAATATGCCCTTCAACTGCCTCTGCTTTGCTTCTTCCTCACCAGCAACCTTACCTACTTCATACTTCTTCTCAGCTCTGTGCATAATCGGTACCGGTGCATGAGGATAGGGCATCAAACCCTTCTGATAACCAGTTCCCCTCTGCCACCTGTCAGAATCAAAATTATTTCTTTGTGGGCCCCCATGAGGCCCAAATGATTGCATGGGCCCAGAGAGGATTCCCCCAGCATACTGCACAGGTGCCTGAGCACGCGGATTTCTGAGAACACCATAGTTTCCTCCTTGGACAGGCCTAAAACCAACAAGGTTGCCTGCATAACCGACATCTGCTCCTCTCATATCTCCTCTTCCAGGCATAAGTTGATGATTTCCAGGAAATTTGTTCCATTTGTCCTCATCTCCAAAGCCACCTGCACGACGATCTGGTCTAGAACGGTCCATGTTTCTTCCCGGACTAGGATATGAGTCGCGCATATTCATACTATTGACCATCAACGCGTCAGCTATGTCAGAAGTGATTTCAAATCCTTCTGGAAGATCGGGGCATTGCTCCACGAATTTGAGGAGGAAATCTCTCGAGTACCTTTTAGTTGTTAATCCATTTTGGTCTTCATTCTTTGAAGCGTCCAACTCTGGAGACATTTCAGCAGCATCTTCCCAATCATCTGGCTCTGCTTTAGGAGCAGGTTTTTTCTCGATTGACGTGTCATTCTCTTGGGACACTTCAGCAGAGGTCAAGCTATTTCCTGTGCTCTCTGCAGAGGTTACAGTTTCTTTCTTTTCCTCAGGACCCTTGTATGCATTGTAAAGGTCAGAACTTGTTCCAGCAGCTTCTGCTTTTCTATATAGATCTTTCATTTTCTTCTTCACGCGGGGTGCAGTACTTTTTGCCACATTTACATCCGACGAGACTTTATCCTTGGCACTTAATGAAGGATTAGAAACTAAGCCGCCATTATTAGTTTCAATATCTTTGTTTTCAGACTTTAAGGCACTGTCGGGAGGAGTTTGATCTAAAACAGGGGCAGACTCCTGATCTACCAAAGTCGACTTTGTATCACCGACACTTGAGGAAGTGTCTGATCCAGAGGTTTTATCTTCCTTTGCAGATAAGCCGTTCTCTGACACAGAACTTTCAATACTTCCCCCACTTTCTATGTGAGTAGACGCAACTAAGTTATCACTACTCTTAATATCACTTAAAGACTCTTGTGGCTTTTCCACCATGCTTTCCGACAAACCACCTTTGTGATCAGAGCTCTCTTGAATTTTACCAGTGATTTCTGCAGATTCTAATGAAAGAGACTTCAACGATGTTTCCACATCATCTTCTACCTGTTTCCCAGCTATCTCAGTCTCTGATTGTATACTATTTACATCTTTTGTGCTTAAACTTTGAGATGTAGCACTTGTCTTAGCTTCGGCAGTACCCTCGTTTATCAAACCAGAACCCTCGGATGAAGTATCTACAGTTGTTGATAATGATTCTTTAGCACCTTCGGGAACCAAATTAGTTCCAGATAAAGTAGAGTCTGTTTTCACTGCTTCAGCATCAGAAATTTGAGAAGGCAAAGGTTTGTCTTCAACGGAATCAGGCACAACTACTCCATTCCTTGCTTCATTCATAGGAACTGAAGTGTTGGGCACATCACTCTCCATATTGACAGAACCTGATGGTGCAACAACTGTTGATGCTGATGCTGCTGATGCTGAACTAGGCTTTGACTCAACTTCCTTTTGAGGCTGATTTGAATCTTCCCCTTGTAATTTTGAAGTTTCCAAAGACTCTGCCTTTCCAACAGAAGCTGAATTTGTAACCGGCAATGGCTCTTTCTCCTCATGAGAACTTGTAGGTGGTTTTATCGTGACCTGCACGAGACGAGGCAAAAAGGGTAAATAACAGACAATTCTGACCTGCAGGTGGTTTAATTCTTAGAAGGCATGGCTCTTTATTAGCATTAGCAGCACACTCAATGACTGCGCAAATTAATTGTTATTTAAGATATGCTTAAATTGTGAAATAAATTCATCATATGGATATAATTTTTCTTAATATTTTCAATTTTATTATGAATTTATGATAATAAAATTATACAAGTAAAACAGTAAAATAAAAAAAAACATTAACTAACCTGGTTAGAAAACCTCAGCGGCTGAGAAGCAGGTGGTACCTGAGCACTATTCATAGGAACAGAGCTTCCAGGAGGAAAAAACATGGAATTGGGAGCATTATAAGAATTGGGAGGATAAAAATTCATAGGGTGATTGGGAGGAAATGATGGGATAGGCTGTGATTGAGGTGCAGGCACATTAGCATGCGGCCTCGGGGCTGGTGATCCATCAAGCCTCAATTCTTCATGAGTGTCTGGATGAGTAATCTTCACGGTTTTGCGGGAAGCACTAAACTTCCCAGCCTGCTGCTGTGGGAAAGGTGGGGGCATATTAATTCCCATATTGCCCAACTGAGAAGGAATCTGATGGCCCATTGGTGGTGAAAAACTAAAGTTCTGCCCTTGATGCATCATCCCTTGAGACTGCATTGGATGTGGAATAAACATTGGCTGCTGCATTGGAGGATTTCCCATAGGTAATGGCATCTGCATTGATAGAGGCATTGAAGCTCCTGGCATGCCTTGGGACTGGATTTGAGGGTTGGGCCCACCAAATTGAACGGGAACTTGTGGCTGGTGAAATGGAAGCTGCATGGGCATACCAGGGATGGGATGTAGAGCAGGCTTTTGAATTTGAGGAGGAGATGGTGAAATTTGTGGGTCCCTTTTAGATTTGGACAATGTTTGAGCTTCACTAGTATTTTTTGGTTCAGGGTTTTCCCTTCTAGGCAAATGCGGCTTCGGCACAGGAATTGGCATTGCGGGAGGGGCCCTTAGAGCTCCTTGACGAGCCTGTCAGAAAATTTTCAGCAAGCAAAACCATCATAATTGGCAGTTTGATAAGATTCATTATTGAAACTTGCAAATTGACTAAAATGTAATCTTGGCCAACAGGCCCACTGAAAAACTGCATGTTTCTACTGTAAATATTGTTCCAATTATAAATGGAGGAGGAGGATTTCTTGCTTTATGTAAAGCAGAGGGAAAAAAAGAACAAGAGAAGAACGAATTTATTTCCTTACGTTTTTAATATTACAAGAATTTTGGCCTATTCTTCCTATATCCAACAGAATAATTAAAAACTGTTTCTTTTTGTAGTAATCTATTATAGCCTTAAGTTCTCCCCATGCACACTGCCCACACCGTTAAAAGAATCTAAAGAAACATAGCAGTCTATAGAATGCAATACTAAGTATATGGCTCTTGAGAGCTTTTCCATCACAGATATATGATGGTGTACAACTCGTCTCTTAATAGCCCAAAAGCAACTTCCATATGCCATACGAACAACTGGATAGAACAGAACTACAAACCTGAGCTTTTTTCTGCTCATCCAAATTTGGTGGAGCAGAGCTTGTCCGAGGAGGTATCTAGATAAAAAATAGAAAACAAGCACCTTCAGTCCTTAGAAACTACAGTTAAGGATTAAGATGAAAATATATAAGGGAAACATAAAGTATACTAGCCCTTAATGTAAATTTTTATACCTGCACTCCATTCATTAAACCAGGACTTATGGACCCAAACTGAAGAGGAAACGATGACTTAGACGCATCTCCTGGAGCCGAGGAATACAAACCATTAGAAATAATCACAGAAGAAAGAGAAGTATGTAAAAACTATTTGAACAGCTAAAATTAAATATCATCTGCAGACTCAGAAATATATCATACCTTTTGCAGGTGTTGTAGGGGCTGCAGACTCAGAATTAGCAGGAGAAACATTAGATATTGGAGCCGCAGCAGAAACATTAGAAGTTGGAGCTCTCGGAACAGCTCGAGTGTTGTTAGGAGCATCTGTCGGCTTGACATTGGAAGAGGCATTTATAACTGGCGCATCAGATACACATAAAAATAGGCACGTAGAAGCATATCATCAGAAATCAAAACCTCGAAAGATAAAAGCAAATAAATTAAATCAAAAGAATTGGCCACTAAATTTCTGGAATTACATAAAGAGAAAAATAAAAAATCAGATGACGTACTATGACTTGGCTGCTGTTGATGAGGACCATTCTGTACAGCATGTGCTCCGGTCTCTGAATCCACATTCGGGCTTCTGGCCCTCTGCTGTACTACTTGTGCATTGTTGTTGTATTTCTTAAAACTGCATCTCAAATACACAAATTAAAAGAGATTTTTTTTAGAGAAAAGAAAAAGAAAAAAGAAAACATCCAAACCCAGGACATGCTCAAACCCTAGTACATACATACATAAGACAAATAGGCAATAGCGACTCAGACCCACATTCATCGTCAATCAATCTACAAACGAAAACACATGCATGTTTACAATAATTGGAAACACCAGAGAAACAAAACCCTAGTTGAAATTCCAATTTACATGGAAGAATGCGTGCGTACCCGCGGCCAGCAGGATTGGAGGGGGCGGAAGCGCCGCCACCGCCCTTAGTGGAGACTCCGCCCTGAAAGTGACGTTGCTGATTGGAGCCACCGGATCGACCGGTTTTCCTGTACTGTGTAGTCTCGCTCCTCTCAGCCCTTGATTGATTATGGGACATAAATCCTAATCTTTGATGAAAAAACCGCTTTCCCAAATATTTAAAGCACTCTTTCTCCCTATAGAGATTCACCGATCAAATCAAAATCATCAAAAATCAATAAATTTCTTTTTTCACGCATTCAATTAAGAAACAACAATCTTAAACGGCAGTAAGGTAAAACAAAAACAAAATAAAAAAAGGAAAGATTTTTGAATTCGATTCTGGTTCTACCTGGTCTGGAGATAGTGAAGCTAGGGTTTCTTCTCAGAGAGAAGAATGGCGGGAACCATTACAGGCCGACACCGTTAGGTAGAGATAAAGAAGAGAAGAAAGAAAGAAGAAGAAAAAAACAACAGTGTGTATTATGTGTTTGTGTGTGTGTGATTTTGTGTTATGGTGAGAGAGATGAAAAAGTATACAGATAAATTCTAGAGAGAGAAGACATGATAGAGAGAGTGTGTGTATATATATAATTATATAAAAATTGAAAATAATATGGAGATAAAAATGTGTTCAAAATAATATAAAACTAATTTTAAAAGAATTATAGATACATGCAAATCTGATTTTATTTAATTATTTAATTAATATAATTTCTATTTTACATTTTTTTGTGTAATTTTTATTTGAATTTATGTAAAATGAATTAATTGTAATTTGTTGGTGTAATGTAACAAACTAGGCTAGCAAGTGGTCACTGGCCATGAAAGAGGAGTAATTATAGGAGATTGCCAATTTTTTGCATCCCGTGTAATCTATAATTCCGTTTTAAAGTATTTTACTTAGATTCGTAACATTTTTTTTTCGATTTTTTCAAAATTAAATTTTATTTATTATGCTACATATTTATATCATAAAACAATATAATATATTATTATTATTTTATTCCTAATTGGTAATTTACATAGTTTGGAAAAATCATATTTGATTAATAGAAAGATTCAATTGGGGTATTTGCAAACTTAAAAAATTAAAGTTGAAAAAAAATATAGTAGTAAAAGTACGGAGCGTTTGGAAAAAAAAACTAAAAGCAGAGAGAAAAAGTAGTTGAGTGTTTGGAAAAATAGTTGAGAATCACTTCTAAGTTTAATAAAACTACTAAGGGGTGTTTGCAAGCTCTACTGTTTCTGAAAAAGTTAAAGTTGAAAAAAAGTGCAGTAGTAAGATAATGAAGTATTTGGAAAAAAAAAACTGAGAATAACTTCTATTTTTAAAGCTACTAATTAATATTTTATTTTAATTATGAAAATACGTAAAATCTAAAATTAGAATCCAAAAGCATGATTTTACGAGGGTGTTTGCAAACTCTAAAAAAAATCACTTCTAATAGAAGTGATTTTTTTCAGTAATTTCTGTTCCAAACACTTCCAACTTCTGCTAAATTTAAGCAGAAATAAGCCAGAATCCAAAAGCAGGTAAAGACATGCTTTTGGATTTTGATTCTAGATTCTAGGTATTTTTATAATTAAAATAAAACTTTAATTAGTAGTTTTATTAAAATAAAAAGTGATTCTTAGCTTTTTTTTCCAAACACTCAACTACTTTATCTCCCTGCTTTTAGATTTTTTTTCCAAACACTGCCTACTTTTACTATTGCACTTTTTTTCAACTTTAATTTCTACTTTAACTTTTCCAAAAGTAGTAGAGTTTGCAAACACCTCCTACGTGTTTCTGGATTTTGGTTTATTTCTGCTTAAATTTAGCGGAAATTGGGACTGTTTGGAACCCAAAGTGCTGAAAAAAATCACTTCTAATAGAAGTGATTTCTTTTAGAGTTTGCAAACACTCTCTAATTAAAAATTTGTTTTAATTGTGAAAAAACATAAAATCTTGAATCAGAATCCAAAAGCATTCTGGATTATGGCTTATTTCTGCTTAAATTTAGCAGAAGTTGAGAGTATTTAAAACCTCAGTGCTGGAAAAAATCACTTCTAATATAAGTAATTTTTTTTAGAATTTGCAAACACTCGCAAATATCAAGTTATCAACTATACTAAAAGTCAAACTTCTAGCTTATTTCTATTTTATAGATAATTTATTTCTATTTAAGATAATCAAACATAAAGTATTTGGAAACACAAAATACTGAAAAATAAGCACTTCTCTCAATAAATAGAGTATGAAATGCAAGACATGCCATATATATGGTTGCAAAAAAATCCATTTGGTACAATTGCAAGCATAAAAAAAGGAAACACTATATTATATGTGGTGGTAACATCTAAAACTTATAGTTGGTTTGAGATTTTCATCAAATGATTACACTTGAGCTTAATTTAATTAATCTCGATTAAGTTTAACTAATTAAGCCAAAAATAATAATTCAATCATGCTCGTGCTAACAAATAAAATGTTTTAAGTTGTAAGTTAGTTGATTATTTAGTTTTAGCAGAAATGAAGTACAGTATAGGGGCATATAAATTGACTTGGGATTTTTATATTTTGGTGGTCCAATTTTACTCTTTAACACATAATAAATTCAGTTTTTTAAAACCCATAAAGTTATAAATTGCTGGGAAGAGTTAGCAACCATAACATTGAATACATGCTTAAATTTTTCTTAAAAAAAAAAAAAAATCAATTTTACTTCTTCAAGAATTAATTAGAAAGGTATAAAGTAAATTGTAAAAGTCCCAAAAAAAGAATGTGCACAAGTTTGACTATGCAAAAGTGTTGGTCTAAAGAGTATACCAACACGCAAATATTCACTAAAACAACTTTAAAGTTTAAAGTAAATTAGGTCTTCGTCAACCTAATTGAATATTTTTTGATTCAATATTTGTTATATCAAACTATGTTTATCCAATTTTAAGAATCCACAAGTATCTCACATGAAATGAGCTAAGTTAATATTAACCAAGATAAAACTTAATCGGATCATCAACCACGACGAGCAGTGGCGTAGCCAAAAAGATAATTCAGGGGTCAATTGAAAAATGGATAATTACTAACTGTCCCTTGAAGTATAACCTAAATATAAAAAATCTAATGAGGTTTGAGAAATTACAAATACCTCCCTGAGATAATTCAGGGGTCAATTGAAAAATGGATAATTACTAACTGTCCCTTGAAGTATAACCTAAATATAAAAAATCTAATGAGGTTTGAGAAATTACAAATACCTCCCTGAGATTTTACATTTTTTCAAATTTCATTAGTCGTTATAAACAAACATTCATTATTAATATTTAACTAAAAGTAGGAATAAAATCATTCCACATTTCTCTATATTATTTTACTAGATGACCCCTCCTAATGCAAATTTATATTATTATTATTATTATGGGAGTCAAAAGGCATTTTTTTAAAAAAATTGCCTATATATCTATACAAATAAGTGTGTATTTAGTGTAATTATTTCTAAATCAGGGGATCAATTTTATCCCCTGATTTAGCTGTGGCTACGCCACTAATCACGAGCTTACAATAATAAATGAATATCAAAGTTAAATTATGGATCGCGTCCTATGTAATTATATCGAGTAAACATATATTTATAAAGTGTTTGGTTCTAATCGTATCGTGTTAGATATTTTTCTTGTGTAAAATGTTAAAAAAATGTGTCACTGTGTCAATATTTATGTATCAGTATATAACATGCACATATTTTATATATTCAAATTATAAAATTAATAAATTTCCCCAAACATTATAAGTGAAATTGAGATGTGAAATGGGCCAGATAGAAAAACAAATGGGCCACAACACTTGGGCCGAAAAAAGTCAGCAGGCCCATAATCAACGTTTTAGGGCATTCTCAGATAGCCCTTTTCTAACACGCTCTATATAGAACCAACAACAAAAGATAAAGATTTAGCAGAGGTAGTCGATCTAGGGTTTCTGCCGCATTCTCCTTCCGTCAGTAGCCTATTTCGCTCAGCTCCGATGGTATGTTCTCTCTCTAGCTTTCTCTACCCCACAGATTGATGTACGATTATGCATTTTTCAGTCACAAGCTTTTGGATTTTGTGTTTTATGGATGCTTCCGGAACTCTTGCAGCTTGTGTGTTTGAAATTTTGCGTGAGCTGTATTGTTTTTTCAGCATATTATGGGATTTGTTCTAATGATTTTGTCGTCTTTTCGATTGACTATTTCTATGTGTAGAATTTGTTAGATGCTTTTCCATTTGCAACTAGTCATGGTGATTAGCATTGAATGATTGTGTTTAGAACAGCTGGGGATTGTATATTTTGAAAAATGATTGTCTTCAGGCAATTAGTTGTTGTATTGCTTTATCAAAAAATTCTTTTTGTGTATTTTTCCATCTAATTTAGTCTCTGGAATCCGTTGGCGTACAAGGATTTTCTTCACATTTTGTCAACTTAAACATGGTACTCGGTTAAATAACTGTAGAACATGTCTACATCAGTTTCCAGTTCCAGTTCTATATAGAGCGTGTTATAGAAAAGGGCCAGTACATGTACTTATTGCTGAGATTTTATTCTCACCCGTACTGTGCAGCTTTTGGTGTTGTAGTTCAAAAAGTGCTCCAAAATTCAGTTGTCCTTGATTGTGATTTTCATTACAATTCTCTGATTTATGCAGGCCAAGAGAACCAAGAAGGTCGGTATTGTTGGGAAATATGGTAGGTGCTATTCTTATAAGTTACTTCACTCAATATGAAATGTACTCGTCTGTTAGCTCTTGGGCTCTCTTAACATTCATTTAATGAATATGAATCTATAATACACATGGATTTATCGAAATCAGATTTGTTTACATTTTGTTCCTCTGTTTATCGCTTTTTACTAATCATACCTCAAAATATAAAGTTGATCTTGTATATTACATTAGCCTTGCTTGACACTTCATCTGTAACATTTCAGGCACCCGTTATGGTGCTAGTTTGAGGAAGCAGATCAAGAAGATGGAGATCAGTCAGCACAGCAAGTATTTCTGTGAGTTCTGTGGGAAGGTATGTAAATCTTGACTGGTATGTAGTTGTCACATTATTCAGTTATTTCTTCCTTGTCTGAGATCAATGCTTCTTTCACAGTATGCTGTGAAGAGGCAGGTTGTTGGTATCTGGGGTTGCAAGGACTGTGGCAAAGTCAAAGCAGGCGGTGCCTACACATTAAAGTAATAATCTTTCATAATTCCTCCTCTATGTAGTTGTTTTTTATGTCTTATAATCATGTTTAATTTGCTTAACTTGTGCTTTACGGTGTTGCAGCACTGCTGCTGCCGTGACTGTCAGGAGCACCATCAGAAGGTTGAGGGAGCAGACCGAGAGTTAAATGTAGTGAACTTTATCTTTGGCATTTGTAATGCTTTTGAAGTTTTTTGCTTTTCATCAATTGAAGTAATTTTGACTCTGGATGCTTGTGATTTTGGTAGTCGTCGAATGTACTTGCAATATTTTACTGAAATTCTTGAAAACTATTAGTATTTTTGAATGTTTGACTGGTATTCTATATGTGACTTCGATTTCTTTTTTGTTCTCTGTTTTTGAATTTGTTTGTTTGGCAAGTTTTCAATTATGATCAAACAAATATGATGTCTTTCCAGAAACACTTAGGTCTGGTAATGTTAAATATAATAGATTATTTACTTTTCCTTTTAGGATTACGATTCTTTGAAGTTCCACAGTTTAGCAATTTTTTAATTTTTAATTATTATTATCTCTTTACAAAAGATAATCAAATTGTCAAAGAGTATTTTTGGTGTTTCTTATTATATGAAAGCTCAATCATTAATCTCTGAGGTGATAGAGATACAAACCTTTGTTTTTGAAGTTGGAAAGTTTGTTTTCTGGTTGAAACATAGTAAATGCCTAATTCATCCTTAAAAGAACTGATATGTTCATTATCTTTTAATTGCTTTCGATTGAAAATGTATGAAATTCTTCTCGTCTTTCTGGTTAGGTTTTTTAATTTTGCTCATATAAAAAAATCAAAGAAGCTGATAGATTTGAAATTTCACGTCACTACACTGAGCCCCGAGTAGGCAAGACCTAAGGCCCTAAAACCCATCTTCAAGAATCAACATTATGAAATTTTTGATTTACCAATTGTGTATTAAGAAACAATTTTTTATATTTAAGTTTCTCTTTAGTGAGCAAATTTACACTTCAAAAAGACAATTAGCTTTTGGAATGGCCAGACTAATGTCATTAGCAATAATCAAGAACTTCGTACTGTCTAGGGACAATTTTCCTATGGTAAAAGGAAATACAGGAGTAACAAGATTTACATAATAAAAAACCTATGCATCATTTTCAGATTGTTCAATATATTCCCTGTCAACATTAATCTTATATAGATTGTATACTATATAGTTAGGTTAATTGACATCAAGACTCAACCTCAACATGGTTCTCCAAAACTCCATAAGCTGCTCCAAATAAAATTATAGTGCTGATTTAAGTATAAACACACAACTACATGAAAAAGTATTGCAAGCATTTTCTGAACAAAGAAAAATAAATAAGCTTACATGGGCTCTAAATTCAAATGACGAATTCTCTTCACAGAAAAAGCTATAACTGCTTTCTCCAATAATCAAGCAATTTTTTGACATATGAATAGCTGGACGTGCCTTTTTACCTGGCTCGTCTGCAACCGACTTGTACACTTTTGATGCCAGATGAGAACCGTTGGATCAAACAAGAATTAAGATCTCAACAGCAAGTGGTTAAAACTCGTTTGTCACGGTTTGTGGAGTTTGAAGCCAAAAACTCTGGGCACATAGCTTTGGGTCGGCTTCTGTGGCTTCAGATGTCCATAAGTCATCAAGAACAGATGAGGGAATGTGGTTCCAAAATATGCTCCATCAATATCTTTCCAAGTCAAGAAAATCATATCAATAGAAGAGGTACCGAATGCAAATTTAAATTAGTCTGATGTATATAATGCAAATTAAAAAATTTAAGTGAATAATAAATGCACCATAAATAAATCCAGTTTCTGAATGTAACCAATGAAAATTGAGAGAAAGTTCCAATTTTCACCACCTCACCATGCAAGTATATTGGCAAATATCTTCATTGTTTTCTTTTCCATAAAACTTAAATACAGATTCAGTATTATAACCGAATATAATTTGAAGAAAAAAATAAAAAGGGTAAACAAAATATACTTGAAAACTAGAAGAGGACTAGGGATTTTACGAGGGTTCATTTTTGTTATTTAGCGTGACATCAAAGAGACTTGAGGAAGATTATTAAAAGCTAACAATTAAGGAGTAAGGTATGTTCACAAAAAAATTCTGCTTTTGAAGAAGTTCAAGTAGAAGTCAAAGTTGTAAAACTTGGTAGTGTTCGGAAAACAAAGTACAAGAACATTTTTAATAAATAGAGAAAAGAACTTGAAAGCTGAAAAAGCAGCCCCCAAAAGGTGCTTTTAGCTTATTTTAAGCCGAAGCAGCAAAAGAAAGCACCTAAGCAAAAAAGCAGAAAAAACACATTTTTTAAGATTTTGCAAACACTACCTAAGAAAGTGACATCAATATTGGATTTTCAGGTTAACAATGAATATATCAATTACCTCTTAAAGAATTCTGTGCACTTCCATTAATCAAAGATTAGTTTGAGTGCATGAGGAAAAAGAAAGAATGAGACATGCACGTAACTGAAGCAAGAAAATGAATCAAAAATCAAAGCCAAGAAACAACATCAGAATTAAAGGATACTGCCTTGGTACTTGGATCGAGGATAGTAAATATCTTCACATTTGGGACAGTATATCTTCACAGTACTCGAACGCGGGATGTCTGATTGTCCAACGGGAAGACAAGGCTGTCCACAGCAGTAAACTCTTGGACATCTTCCAAAGTCATAGTTCTTGTACTTCTCCAACTGTTGTAAGTTAAAGGTCAACCAGAGAAGTAAGATAACTGAACAGAACAGGATATGTAATAATTGACAGGAGCTAAAATAAAAAGAAATAATTATGTTACCATTGCTGCCATTCCCTTGGTTGTCAAAATGTATCGTACATGGATAAGTCCGTAAAGCATCTCGGCAGCTGATTCAACCAATTCATTCTGTTCCTCTGTAAACATATCACCTAAGTAATCCCGTTAATGCCAAATCAGTAGGCTTAAAAATGGAAAAATTGTAAATCAGTGGCACTTTCAACTAAACCCAATTCCATTTTCGATCAAGTGGAGTTTGGAGTGTTCAAGAACTTGGGCATCCAACTACAGGAAGACAGTGACTCTTGAAAGACCACTTAGATTCTAATACAGTTCTATGATTCAAAGTATCATGTCCTATTTGATCCGTTTGAATGCTATTTGAAGATGGGGAAACACTGATCCTTCAGATACCTAGTTTGACGATGTTTTACACATCACAATTTGATTTCTCCCAAACACTCACCCAATTGATAATCATAATTCATTATCATGAAGGGTTTGAAAACACTTTCATGCAGAGTTCATAGGCTGGAAACATTATAAATGCAGAAGATGTCCAAACTTTTCTAAAATCAACGATCACCAAGAATTGAGCCTGAATAAATTCTTATGCTGGATGCTTTTCCGACCTCCCTAAAACTACCACAGGTGGAGCAAACAGTTATACTGCCAAAATTTTTAAGGGTTAGGCATTTTCATGGTACAGCTGGCATGAAACATAATAATATTCAGGTTCAAATTGAATAATTTTGCATTAGTTTGCAACAGAATCTTCAAACTTCAATCTTGACCAATTTTTTATAGACTAGTGCAAGCCATAAGCAGTTTGCTTGACATCCTAAAGTATATACTAGCTTAACCCCACCCCCCCAACACACACACACACACACCAAACAAACAATCTAGTAAAGTACTTGAGCAAAAGCAAAACAAAGAAGAAGAAGAAGAAGAAGAAGAAGAAGAAGAAGAAGAAGAAGAAGTTATTAAAACAATGAGAAGTCTCAACCAAGGATGATGTGGCTTTGATTGCAAATTTGCAACTTCTTCACTCTTCTCATTCAGTAATGAGAAACTCAGAATACCACCACATCAAAATACATCTCCAGACTATCAGAGTAGAAATAAGTCATTAGTCATCAACTTCTTTAAATATATAAGGACCCGATGGTGGATACCATAACCCATCGGATCCATGTCAAATATCATAGTGATTACATGTAAAGTTCATAAATTTTGGAAACATGACCTGAACAGAAACAACAAAATTAATACGCAAGATCCATTCATTAACTTTGGCTCACTACTTCCAAATCATAAAGCACAAGTGTTCTCTTTTTTATCCATAAACGAACTAGATGCTATAGGCACACCGATGAGTTGATGACCAAATTTAGATTGGAAAAACATGAAACAAGATAACAATCGTGAAAGACTTAACAACTGAAGCAGCCTGTTTCAAAGTAGGCAAATACTTTAAGGTGCTTACCATGAGAGGACTCAACATCCAGAATCAGATCAAGGGCATAGTCGTAATATGGAACTTGACTGCTCAATCCACAGAGATTAAAATCATCTTGAATGTATTCATCATCAACTTCGCAAAAGAACTCATTTCCACGCAAGTTGCAAAACCATGAAATCCAAGATGTGTCGTCCCCATCAGAACCACTGACATCAGACTCTTCTGTGTCTGTTTCAGATTCCTCTGCAAAGGACATAAATAACCAATCTTAAGTTTTGTTTAAGCAAGACATGTCTGCATAGTAAGGAAAATAAAAAATAAAATAAAAATAAGATTGTATGTGTGGAAGATAGACAGATTCATTTATATATGCTCATTAAAAGGAAAGGACTATATATATATATATATATATATATATATATATATATATATATATAATGGATCTGCCTATAACACAAACTTTAGCATTTGTCCATGATATCATTATAAATAGTAACTTCTATAGTGGCACTCAATCAAAAATATGACATTGATATAATAGAATATTACTCCATAACTTTAAGCAAATAAGCCTGTCAATATATGAGGGATATATGAGATGTTCTTCCAGTTTTTATTTACTCCAACAAATGAATTAAAGAGATATGCGAAAAGTTCTTCCAGTTTTCATTTACTCCCACAAATGAAATAAACAATGAGCTTTATTAAAATCTTGTGCTTGCCCTAGCTTTACGTTGAGATTAGCCACGTGCCTTTTTGGCACAGGAAATAACCATGTATGACGCATATATGTATTAGCACATGACATACGCATGATTCGATATATCTGCAACACAAAATCTGGTACTTCCAAGCATGATAAATAACTCAAAATTACTGCGAAAAGGAAGTTTTTGAGCTATTAAATTGGCATGTTAACTTTGAGAGCTTTAACAACCACCTAAAAATACTTAGGCTTCCCCACGTGCCATAGGAGTGATGATATACATCTGAACATTAAACATGATGCTTTCAAATACGACAAATAATCAAGATCACCGAGTAAATATCACGTGAAGCTTTCGATGTTATCTCTAGGAGATTCCATCAGAATCCAGAGGCGGAAAAAGAAAAAGGAAAAATTACAAGATCACAAGTTCAAAACCACCCAAATCTCCATACTCTCCACTGTTGAGATCATAATGTAAGAACCTCAAGCAAGACGCACCCATCTACACTCACAGCCACGACTCAAGAATTGGGTGGATGTGGGGGTGGGAAATAATTAGCAGCTGAAACAGATCTATTATGTCAATGGCACAAGTAAAATATGCTTCAAACAACAATAGCTACAGCTTTCAGCCAAAGTACATAAGAACCCTAGAAGGCCACAAAGAAAAAGAATTAACGCATCAAAAAAGTGAAAATTTGTGAAAAATAGATTAAGTTAATAAACATTACAGCCACACATTGCAAACTCATCAACTTGAATAACAGAACTCCAAAGTAAAAATAACTAAAATCAATGAAAAACCCAATTGATTTACGTCAATAACACCAAAAAAGATAACTTCGACACGAACAATCAAACACACACCACACACACACACAAACAAACACAGAGAGAGAAACAACGCACCATCGGAGCACTTGTTCTTGGTGGTAGTGAGGGTGGACGACGACCGGTTGTCTCGGTGGTCAATATGCTTACCCACGGCAGCGGAGGTGGAGGGTACGGCAACGGCGGAGCCCTTGTTTCTGGAGGTGGATGGGGAAGACTTCTCCAAGTGTTTGTCCAAGGCATCGTTGATTCGCTTCCGATCCAACATCTCCCCGCCCTTAGATGAGCCCCCTCCTCGATCTCTGTACATGTTGGTATATAATGAAAAAAAAGAGAACACAAAACCCAGAACAAGTCCGGTTTGTATCTATATATGTATGTATTGATTGGGATTGCAATTTCAACTTGAAGATCGAGAAAAAAAAAGATGCAAAATGCTTAGATTTGTACAGTGTATGTGGTGGATGCTTGCTGGAACGAGACGGATAGAACTAGGGTTTCTTTCTATACTAGAGAGAGAGAGAGGGAGCAGGTGCCTCAGCTGAGGTGCTCCTGGTGTTTATTTTTCATCATTGATTTATTTCCGTGGTTTGTTTTGTTTTGTTTAATTGACAAAAAGAATCAATAATTATGGATGCAATTAATTGGTTGATTTTTGTTTTCTAATATTATCTCCGATATTTCTCATTTACTCCCTATATAACAAACACCATAATAAAATATTACGAAAAATTTAGTTTGTAAATCTTTATAAAGTTTTTTATGTCTATAATTTTTAATAGTTGATAATTGAGGGGGAATTGTTGTATTTTTTTCGAAGAAATAGATAAATATATTAATCATAAATCAGAAATTACATAATTCGTTACAATATTGGGAATATCTCCCGAACCAACGTAGGCAAAAGCAGCCTTCCTAGCTAAAATGCTAGCTAAAACATGAGCCACACAATTGGCTTCTCGCTTAACAAAAAGAAACTTACACGAATTAAAATGCCCTAACATAGCTAAAGTTTCTTCTATGTAGTTTTCCAGATAAGAGTTATCCTCCAATACAATCGCCTTCAATATCAACCTTACTCCACTTAAAATCCTGAACTAAATGAACGGCTGAAAACACCGCAAACGATTCGGCAAACTCCGGATCGAGAGGTCCTTGAAGGCGGTTCGTTTCCCATCCAACGACCATGCCATCCGCATTCCTAGCAACGACACCAAAAATATTGTTGTATTTAGCCTAAATCAAGGAGTGTAAATGTAAAATCTACCCTCACTAACATGAGGGTACTTACACAATCATTATTATTAATCATACGCTATTAATGAGTTTGAAATGTTGATATTATTATTCAACATACTTTAGAAATCACTGCAAAAATAGAATCTCATTTGACAAAATTCCGACTTTCTTTACAAAATTCATTATTAATGTGAAGATCAATTATTGCTAGACTAGACATATAATGTAAGTATGGATAGATAGATATCACTTGACGACACAAATTTCTGCATGTGTTTGTTTTGTAGCGAGGTAATTAGAATTTTAGAACAATACGAAGACAATGAAGATTATAATAAACAAATTTCCATTAATATTAATGTAATAATATAGACAAACACATACGGATCTCAAAGAATTTGACATTATTACTACACAAATAGTGTTGTTACAAGTTTTATTGGAGTTCAAATCTTGAAATTATATAAAATTAGAATTCGAATGAATTGATAATGTAACATATATATGTCATTTTTTTTCTTTTCTTTTTTTTGGTCGAAAGAGAAACAAAAAAAAAAAAAAAAAAAAAATCAAAGAGTTTTACTTACTACCCTCGGGGAGAATTAAAACTACTGATATTAGTCATACTAATCAAACCGAAATGGAAAAACTTAAAATCTTATCAAAAAGGAAAAAAAAAAAAAAGTGTTGGGAGTTTGATTCGACATGTTTAAAAAACTGAGATATTTTTGGTGCCCCACACAGAATTCCATTTTCTATCCTATATTTCATCAACATTGACAAGTGAGTGGGATTGTACAAAATTGATTTTATTTGTGTATAGAACAGTAACATGGAAAACATTCCAGTATTTCGATCATAAATTAGAGCGAGCGAATAACAGGAAGCTGCAAGGAACATCGCAGGCTATGTTCATGTCCTAAGTATTACAAGAAATTGGGACCAAAAACCTCATGAGAAGAGAGAACGGCTTCGGTTGCGTTCCAACCTTGCTTCCCTCTGTCACAACCAATGAAAATACCGCTAAGATCTTGAATTAACATAGAGACAGAGAGGGAGAGAGAGAGAGAGAGAGAGATTTACCTCTTTCTTCTTACATTCCTTGTAAACGTCAAAATGTTCTTGACATTTGCTCTTGTCACGGCTATATACTTCTAAGCCTGCAATGCCAATAAAGACAACATAAGTTTGAGTTTAAAATCTAAAATATCATAAGCCCGGAAAATCCTGCAGATAGAAAGTCAAGCGCACTTGAAGCTTTATAAATAATAAGGGATAATACCAACTGCCACCTGGGGTTTGCCTTAAATACAGAAACCCCCCGAGGTTTCACAAAATTACCAACTACCCCCAAGGTTTTGTGGATAGTGGAAAAAGTACCCCCCTGAAAGTGCACCTCAGGTTGTAGTTCGTGAGATAGATAGAGAACCTCAGCAGGGGGGAGTTGGTAAGTTCTAAAACCTGGGGGTGGGGTGGGGAGGGGTACTGTTTGACCAAACCCCCGGGAGTAGTTGGTAATTATCCCTAATATTAGTACAGTATCAAAACATTAAGAGTTTCAACAAATTGAGAACACCACAATCCTCCAAATTTCCCACATTGAACAATATAAACATACCATCTACAACGGTTTCACCAATCTATGTCGATAAAACAGAAGCTAATACGCAAGCTTTAGTTTCACTGTTCTTCCTCTTTTTGGAACTTCAGAATCCATTAAGATAAATTTACCACAGTATTGATTGTAACATGAGTAAAAGACATGAATATCACTAATCAGCAGAGATACATAGCCAAATTTGGAATTTAGCTCACCCAAAGCTATATGCTGTCATATTGCACTATGCCCGTTTCGTTGACTTTAATAAATATCCTAACCCAAGTACATATTTTTGCTCGGTCCCTGTTAATCTGCCAATGTTTACAGTATGAAACAAAGACAACTAGAGAAATACTCTCCAAGATGCCCACTAAATTTGCATTATGTCAATAAGCAATACACAATCTGATGACCAAAAAGCCATATGCACACCTTGTATGACCTCTAAAACAAACAAAAGAAAATTCAAAAACCAGCAACACAATCAAACAAATAACAAGCAAAGTATCACACCAATTTCTACCTACTAAACCCTAAACCTAACAACATCGGCAGCTCATAGAAGGCGTTGATCTCAATTTTATACCGAATTATGAGGGATTTTCCCAGCTCTCCAGTAGATATCCACAATTTTTCATGGAAATCACAGAATTATATAAAAATTGACAAACAACAATAATCAAATTCAGCTCTCAAAGAAAGTAAAAGAGATTGCAAACAAATAATAATAATAGCGAAGATAAACAAAGAGAAAGTAGTTACATTTGAGGGAGGCAGTGTAAGCAGGGTAGCAATCGGAATCGGCAAGTCGGGCCGCACTTGGATATGGCGGTGATTGCGCATTAGACGACGCCATTGTACTCTTCTTTGTTCTGTCGACGCCTGCACTGCACGCTTTTATTGGAAAGTCTTTTAGAGTTTAGCCCAATAACAAATTGGGCTTTTATTTTCAGGTAATAATATTTTGGGCCCATAGCAATAATGTTTTCTTCTGTGGTGAATATTACATACAAATAAAATTCATAATTCTGTTAAAAAAATTTTAATATTAATAAGAATAAATAAAATTCATAATTTATTCATCAGATTTTAGCTTTAGTTTGCTCATTTTCACAATGAGGATCAAGGAAATATTATAATAATATATTTTATTTTATTTTTGGAAAAAATACCAAAAAACCCCTAAAATAAACTTTTATACCCAAAAAACCCATGAATATTTTTGTTAATCTAAAATACCCATTCTACAGTACAAATTTTTCATTCTAAAAAGCCCAAAATTTAATTCTTAGACAAAATTACCCTCAAATACATTTTAGATTTAAAACATAATTATTTATTTTTATAATATTTTTTATCCTTATGTTTTTAATATAAATTTTATAAATAAAAAGTTTAATATATTAAATGTTTTTGGAAATTTTTTTCCAGTAAGATATATATATATATATATATATATATATATATATATATATGAAAATATTTTCTTAAATTTTATTTACAATATAATAAATTGAGATAATGTAATTTTTTTAGAATTAAATAAAACAAAACAAATTAAAATCTTGATAAAATAATTTTATTTTTTTATTTTATAAATTACTATGCTAATAAAATTAATTTATAATGAAACAAAAAAATCAATTTAAGAAATTAAAGGGTAAAATTGTCAATAATATGAGTCAAAGTCAACATTTGGGTTTTTGAGTATGATAAATTAATGGAATGGGTATTTTAGATTAACAAAAATAT
This sequence comes from Verbena officinalis, assembly GCA_958496215.1. NCBI lineage: Eukaryota > Viridiplantae > Streptophyta > Magnoliopsida > Lamiales > Verbenaceae > Verbena > Verbena officinalis. The sequence continues at coordinate 6,714,034 of OY292388.1, forward strand.
ACATGGGTTTTTTAGATATAAAAATTTATTTTAGGAGTTTTTTAGTATTTTTCCCTTTATTTTTTTGCTGTTGGAAACGCCTGAATTTAACTCAAAGTTTTTTTTTTTTTTGTTTAATATTGTAACTACAGGGGTAATAAACTAAAATTATTATAAACCCCCCTTGAAAAAAAGGATCAAAATTTGCTGTCTCATAATTCTGAAAAATAATTCAATCTATCTTCTGGTAGAGAATTTTCATAAATTTTTAGTTATGAGATGATCCACCGATATTTTATTGCTCATTTTACTAATCATAAGAAGATAAGCTGCAATTAATTAAATTATAGTACACTTTGATTGTGCTAATTTTGTATATTTTAATACAAGAAATAAACGATAGAATATTTATTGTTATTTTAATATTTCAAATCCATAAAATACGTCTAAATTGAAATGTTAAACCACCGTGTAATGAATATAATACAATAAAGGAAAAAATAGGGACTTGAACATATAAATGAACTTTAAAATTGAAAAAAAATAAAAGAAAAACCATACATTTATTGGAATTTATATTTACCATCCCTGGAAATTTCTGCATTATACATTACTTTATCTTGTTTAAAGAATTAAATAAATAATAATAAAAAATCGAGGTTTCATTGATTAAGCAAAAATAAACAAAATTTCATGAAAAGTATTGAAAAAGGCTTTGACCGTCATCAAGGAAACTATAAATATTGTATCATCTCTTATATCGATGGATTATAGGAGACAAAACATTTATGGTTCTGATGCGAATCGATTTTTCCGAACGCCACAAGATTTATAGGTGAGAAAGATTGATTGTCAAAATCTGTCAAAATCCCGAGGAAAGCTAGGGGAGAGAAACCTGCAAAAAATATGTTAATCCTCCACTGAATTAATAAAGTTAGTCTGTCCTGGGAAGATGGCGGATAATAAGTAAAATAAATGTGTAATTGAAACATAGTCAGAGAAATGTAGAGGATAGAGAGTGGAACGCTTAGATCAGTTCGTGTGCCAAAAGTTCAATAATTCTTGAATGATGGTCTCTGATGGTACTTGTAGGTAGAAAGTCTGCAAAAACTGTCTATCCGGATCTTAGCTAAGCAAGTGGCACATTGGAGTGAGGATAGGAAGGAAGTTTCGAGTCATCCGGACAGTTGGAAGTGGATTGGACTGGATTTGAATTTCTCTCATGACTCATCAACTTCTTGGATCGGTCTTCTACCTGGGCATGGGCCTCTAATCATTCTATCTGAGAAATGGCCCATTGACTTTCTATGGAAGAGGTGGGTCGATTCCTTCCTATTTGAGAAGTATGTTCATCGCCTTCATATATATGGAAGAGGTTTCCAGTCCAATAAATGCGTAAATCTTGGGTTAATGTCTGATTGGACCTTCTGATAGGTCGAGACTTAATATCTAGGATAATGAGTGGCATCATCAATGAAGGTATTATATAGATATTGAAAGTTTATTATAATCATATATATATATATATATATATATATATATATATATATATATATATTTATGAAAATGAATGAGTGAGATGTTTTAGGAAACATGCTTATATGTAAATGAGATGGATTAGTTAGAATTAGTCAATTTTGCCATGTAGGTTATTTCTATAATTAAGTTAATTAATTATTATTTTTGTAACTTACATATATATTTAATTGACATTCCATATATTGGTTTATATTAAGAGAATTGTAACTCCTATTTAATTATATAAGTATATAACTACTTTATATAATATTGATATTGAAAATTTCATTCAAGAAATAATTTTAAGTAAATTTTAATAAGTTTTACTAATTATTATGAACTTTACATTTAAGTGCTAAATAATATATATGATTGAAGAGGAGTTTAAAACTAATTATAATTTAGATATAATATTCAATTTGTACATGAAAGCATAGTATAGAAGAATTACCATTCACAAAATATTAACAATATTTAGGTAAAAGATTATTAGTTCTATAATTAATTTTTTTTTTATTTTGTATTCTTTTTATCTATCATGTAATTGTATTTTCAAATTTTCTTTTAATTTATTTGTGGGGTCACATAATTACGTACATTTTTTAAAATGTAAGTTTAACTCAATTTTATTTACCTTAATATTATAAAATAAATAAATAATTATTTTTTAGAAAAACCTCTAAATACATGTGTTTCCTTTTCATTTTGTGGTGGAAAAATTATTTTTAATTTAATATGAATAAATTTATTAAATTATTATGTATAAATATTAATATTGCCATAATATAAAGGAAATTTTAATAGTAAAATGAATATTATTGTTAATTAATAATGAAATAATAACAAATTATTCAACAAAAAAAATAATATCAAGTATACAAAAGATTCCAATAATTATTTATATGGTCTATTATTAAATATTTTTTGTATTTTAATTATTATGTGTGTGATTTTAAATAATATATATATATATATATATATATATATATATATATATATATATATATATTTTTAATTATTATGTGTGTGATTTTAAATAATATATATATATATATATATTTTAATTATTATGTGTGTGATTTTAAATAATATATATATATATATATATATATATATATATATATATATATATATATATATATATATATATAATCATATCAGATTACTATTTTTATATATTTAAAATGAGTTTTCATGTATATAGTTCGTGATTATTTTATAAAAAGAATTATTTTAGTGTGTGTTTCAAATTATGAGTTAATTATTTATATGTATTATTAATAATTATATAAGAAAATATAATTTAATTTATTTAATAATTTATATTTTATAAATAGATTTTTTTTTTAAATTTATGATATATATTCAAGTTGTTAATATATATCTATGATTAATATTAATATATTAAATTTATAATCATAAAGTAATTTCACGATACAACGCAGGGGTTAAAAGCTCGTTTTTGAAATAAAATTGAATAGTTTACAATCCGTAATCTTTTATTTTTGATAACGTCAAGGCCAATTTAATAATTGATCATGAACTTAAATTACGTATTAATTAATGCACATTAAATTCATACTTAATTAATGCTTCTAACTTGATCAAGAACTCCAAATTTTCATAAATGAAATGTAAAATTGTTTTACACAGAAAGCATTCGTTGATGACAACAACAGAAAAAGCAAAAGTAGACAAAAATACAATCCCATGAAGGCTGTAGTTCTTTAATTTATATAGTAGAATCTTTCTGTAAAATTTTTCTCTTTTACTTGGAATATTTATGGCGCATTCACCTCTCAGTCACTCACAGTCCCACTCAATTTTCTTTTTCCCTCTCTCACAGCTCAAAATAAAGTCGATTTCCTAACTTTCCTGCTCCGAAAATTGGAAAAAAGAAAGAAAAAAAAGCTCTCAAACAAAATCTATACATTTGCTTTTCTGGCCCCCCCTCATGCCCCCCACTCTCATTTCACACACAAAAGAGAGAAAAAAATTCACCTTTCAAAAGGGCTCAATCCATTTTCCTCCATTTACTCAACTCACTAGCAGAAATTTCGAATTTTTTTCTGAATGTTTTTGGTTTTTATTGATGTGATTTTTTGAGAAAATGAGTGGTAACAGTACTAGTAATAGTGGGAATACTGGAAATGGCACAGCAACAAAATTCATTAAATGTGTGACAGTTGGAGATGGTGCTGTTGGGAAAACATGCCTTCTCATTTCCTACACTAGCAACACTTTTCCAACTGTATGTGTTTGTATGTCTTTTCTGGCAATTTTGGCTGTTTTTTTTTTTTGGATCATTTTGAGTGTGGGTTTTAAGGCATTCTTGTTTCGGTTTCTTTTTGTGTGTGTTCTTGGTTATCTGACTATTTTTTGGTAATATTTTTCATTGTCTTGGGTCAGGATTATGTTCCAACTGTGTTTGATAACTTCAGTGCCAATGTTACTGTTGATGGAAAAACTGTGAATCTGGGCTTGTGGGATACTGCTGGTATGATCTTCTTCTCTACACACACTTTGCTAAATTTCCTTTGATTCTGCTGTATGATCCTCTTGATCAAGCATGAAATAGAAATACTTCTGTTTGCTGAATGTGTAATTTCCAAGCAATTTTTGCAGAGCTTGCAAAATGGTTTTATGGCGAAGATTAAGAGTATAATAATTTTTTTAATGTTTTCCATAAGTCTTCTTCTCATGAATGTTATGATCTATCTCTTATCTACATCAATTTTTTAAAAATCTTGTTTTTTTACCATCCAATTAAGCAATATCATTTATAAAAAAAACTAGTGCAAAAATGGGATCTAATTATATATCAGAGTAGTCTTTTTCACTAAACTAAAGTTCGTCACAAAAAGAAAATGGCCCTGTTCTTTTATGGAAAAAGAATCAGCTACGAAAACCCCCTGAGGTTTACGCCATTTACGAAAAACACCTCGAAACATTACCAATTGTTGAGAAATGGGGTATTCGTAATGTTTCAAATTTTCAAGGAGTTATCCGAAAAGGACCTAACCTCAGGGGTTTTCGTAATTATCCCACGAAAAAAAAAGCATGACTTTTTTTATTCTAATTCCATTGCAGGTCAGGAAGACTACAACAGACTAAGGCCTTTAAGTTACAGAGGAGCTGATGTCTTCTTGCTAGCATTTTCACTCATAAGTAGGCCAAGCTTTGAGAACATTTCGAAAAAAGTAAAAAAAATTCTCAAACAAAAGTCAATTAATATTTTGTTAACAAACTTTTAATTATTTTTTATTTTTTGGTATATTCATTAATGGCTTTTCTTTTGCTTTTGTCCCTTGGTATTTATATTTTGGAGAAATAGTGGGTCCCCGAATTACGACATTATGCTCCATCAGTGCCTATTATTCTTGTGGGGACTAAACTAGGTGAGAGTTGAGACTCTTCTTCATCTCAAATCATTACATTTTAACATTCAAAATGAAAAAAAAAAAAAAAAAGAAGAATTTTTTAGTTGCTCATAACATATTACTTTGCTTTCCTTTAAAGTTTTCTCCTTTTCCTTTTTGTTTTCTTGAAATGTTTCAACCAAAAGCAATTTGCCTATGATGAACTTTATCCATTACACACACATTACTTTACAGGGCTAAAAACTCCTCGGAAGTGGTTGATTATTTACATTTTTGGGCTTCATGTTGTTTAATTTTAGGAGTTGTTTGTAATAAAGTGAAATGTCAGGGAGTTTGTTGTAATTTATGAAAACAAAAGGACTAAATTATAATTAAGAGAAATGTCATGGATAGTAATTATATGTACACAAGAATTATGTTGTTACTTTGCCAGCTGATCTATATTAAAATGCATGTGAGTACTTATGTAGTGCTAAAAGTCATATTTTATGGCATGTTTTCATTTTTAGTTGTTACTATGATATCATTAAATGTGACTTACTGCAGATTTAAGGGAGGATAGGCAGTTCAAAAAGGATTATCCAGGAGCATGCACTATTTCAACAGAACAGGTTATATACATAATTTGTGATCACCAAGTTTATTGTGAATGCCACATATTTAATTGGGCCAATTACACAAAACCCCCTGATCTTTCCTTCGTTTACAATTTCACTACCGGGTTGTACCCCTGAGGGGGTATTTGTAAGGTTTCAATAGTTTTTTGGATTTTTAAGGAAATCTCGGGGGATAAAACAGAATATAGCGTGTGACACAATGTGAACCCTTTAGTGTCTATAATGATTTTCCCATTTTTGTGAACAAAATTTTTGGAAAAAATTTAGTATCAAATGCTATAAATATATCGTTCATAGAACCTAAAATTTATGTTTTTTGTAGGGTGAAGAGCTGAAGAAGCAAATAGGAGCAGTGGCTTATGTGGAATGCAGTGCAAAAACTCAGCAGGTTTGTCTTGAATACAGAATACTACATTATATTATGGAAACTGTTTGCCTCACCAGATTTATTACAGTTATACCCCACACAAAATTAAATAATTACAAAAAAAACCACTGACTAGTGTTACGTTAGGGAATATTAGTGATTCATCCGTAATTAACAAAACATTCCATTTTTGACGTGAAACAAAAGATTCTATTTTAATTTCAAATTTAAAAAATTACATATAACCACTAAGGATATCTAAGATATTACAAATACACCCGAGTGAAATTTAGGGGCAACCCTTGGTATAAAAAATAGTAAGGATATTTTCGGTATTCACAATTCATTTTTGATGACATCATCCAATAGATACCAGAACCCTAACAGAACCCTAATCTGTGTGTATTTTTCATAATTATCCAACTTCGTGTAGGGTATAACTGTTATTATTTTGACTAAGAGGATCGTGGTTGTAGTCTAGCAAACTCATTTGAAGTATAAGTGTACGTAATTAACTCTTTTATTTATTTGCAGAATGTGAAGGGTGTGTTTGATGCAGCAATAAAAGTGGTTCTCCGGCCACCTAAGCTGAAGAAACACAAGAGAAGATATAAATCCTGCCGTCTCCTTTAATCACAGACTAATCACTAATCTGCTGCTCAAAATTTAAGTTAAAAATTTTAAGGATATGTTGTGTTTATTATTTTTCTTCTTTGGGTTATTTTATTGGCTTTCGTGTGTTCTTATATATATGCCTAATGTCATGCGGTTTTACATTTATCTCTGTATTTATACCCTTTCCTTTCTATATGGTTCTTCTTCCCTTTTGTTTTCTTTTTTTCTTGCAACAGTCCATGATTTATGCAGACGTATCATGTACAGATCACTTTTAAAAATTTACTATGTTGTATTGTGTCGTATCTGATATCGTATCAAACACTTTTTTAGTATAAAATATCAAAAAAATCCGCATTATTGAATTTGTATCTGTGTTATATAGATGCAGGTAAACGATAATTTATTTTGTAAAAACACAATTTGTTAGGTCTAAATTTGGGCCTCTTAGCCACACTCCACATTTATCACATAGTTTAGTTGTCGTGTATTTAGATGTTGAAAGGAGGCTCTGATATTAATTCAAGCTTCAAAGAAATAGCCGCCACATCATCATGCGATTTTAGGATATATACTAAGTTATGAAACAAGGAGACGAACACGACATGGTAACAGCGATTGTCATGTAATAGTGACATGAATTTTTTCGATATTTTACACTAAAAAAGTGTTCGTATGGGCTTTTCAGTGTCGATTTGATGACTGCTCCAAACTATGGGAAATTGACGGGTTTTCTAGTAATATATATCATGGCTTCGGCCAGTGAGTAAGTAAAGCATTTGGCGGATATATTTGTACATTTGCACATGGCCTTGGCTAGATGTAACTTTTGGCAATTGATGGAAATTTGTGTACATATTGTCTTGAACTTGAACCGACACAAATTTGGGAATTTTATTCGAGCGAATTGGCCTATCAACAGCAGCTACAAGGCTCATGCTCATGATCTCAATGATAAGCATTATCCTCCTGATGGTGGTAGGGAGTTTGCCTTGCAAGTGCAAGACTTATGTCCCGTGATCGGACGGCTTGTGGAGATGGAGCTAGTTTTATGCCTTTTAGCTTGAATGTTAGTGATACTTGTACTTATTTTGTTGGTGCTTTGGACATATTGTTGATATACTTTGTTAATTTTTCTACGTGATTTTATATATGAGGTGGGGGCCTCTTTGTAACGACCCGATTTTTCGAGATGGGTTTGGTAACATTTCGCGTCTTCCGTGTCTCACTTCTTTCCTCATTTCTCGAATTATGCGATATTTTGTGCATTTTATATGAATTTTCGTAAATGCGATAATTTATGAATTTAAATTATTCTATGTCAATGTGCGTTTAAAATGATGAGTTTTAATAATAATATTGATATATTTCGTTAACGTGTCCTTTTTATGAAGTTTTGCGAAATTACGAAAATGTCCCTTCGATTTTTCATTTAAACCACCCCAGACTTTCCCTTTTTATTCTTACTTTACCTTTTCCATTATTACACTTTCCCCCCTATACTTATCTGTAGCAACAACGAAAACAAAAGAAAGAAATAGAAGATTTCTTCCCAAATCTTCAATTTGATCCTACGATCTTGTTTCTTGTCCAAATTTCAAACCGTAAGAAACTACGCTACCCTCACATCGTTCTCTAACAGGTAATCTTCAGGTTTCATTTGATTCCATCTTCGTTTGAGCAAGTTTTGACAGATTGTTTCGAAATATGAATTTTTGGTAGTTTGAACGTTTTGCTCCGTGGTTTTCGGCGATTCTTAATCCTATGTGTTGCCAATGTGATATTTGCTATTTGTTGAAGTTTACAGCGTAATATTCTAGCTGAGAATCGAGTTTTTGATGAAAGAATTAAGGTTCTGTGCGAAGTTCATATGTTCTGCAGAATCTGCGAGAAGGAGAAGGCCCACGCGGCCTTGCGTACGGTTTTGGGACCGTGCATAGGCCCGTGTGGCCTGATTTTATGCTACACATGGCCTTTATAGACCATGCAAAGGGCGTGTGTGCCCCTTAGCAAATTTTCCAACCTTTATCAAATCCGACCTTCTGTAAGTTTCAATTTCAAAATACTATTTTCTTCGTTTGATATTATTTTCGAAATCCGACTTCGCCATTAGACCCGTATTGTTTCAAAACTTAATAATTCATAGAGTTTGAATTTTTCTAACTTCGTTCAGTCGAGAAATGAACCGTTTTTCGTTTAAGGAATTATACATTTTTTGCAATTATTCTCCAATTGTTTCGAAACTTGAATGCATGGTTCTTTATAGTACTTAGGCCATGTTATGAAACCTGATTGCGTTTGAGCATGAATTATGATCTTAAAGTTCTATATTTCATGCATTTCATTGAATATTTGACCTAATTGCCCTAATTCATATTTGATTTAACTTAAGTGCTTTATTGCATTAAGTATAAGCCGTGCGTCGTAATATCGTCTTACGTGGTTGTGACATATTTGGTTTTAGGTGGTAGTTCTTCCAGGCAGTAGTCTGGTTTTCTTTCCTTGGTCCTTTTTGCCGTATTATCCAGGTGGGATTTCTTTTCCGAATTCGGCTTTCTTATACGTACGTAAATATTCCATATATACCCGAAGCCTGTGTTTTATGCTTTTATGTTTCTTACCCAAAACTTATATTATACGTAGTAGCTATTTAGAAACCATATTATCTTAATGAGTTTAGGGAAAACGTTTTGATATCAAATTATTACATATTAACCCCTCGAAGGCTCCTTTAGCTCGAAAGGTTTAAAAGTTGATTTATCAATTTGTCCCTTTGACTACCTAAATATTTTGAAATGTGAGGAATTATCTTGGCCTTTTGGCCTGGCCATTGAGCCATATGATATATATTGGGGCCCAGGAGACCAGGGTATGAGATAAAGCCGGTTAGACGATGGGTCTATGGTGGATCTCGGTGCTCTGACTCTAAACCCGTAACGGGAGCTTGGGGTGAGGCCGGAGTGGCAACCCTTTGAGTACCTGTAACCGATGAGGTATATCTTATATCGAAGATGTGAGGGTGAAACTCCCCACATGATTATGTAGTAGTTCGGGTTAGCTACCTGACTACATAAGGAGGAATAAGGGTGGTTTATTTGATATTTATGATATTGTGAAATAGGTGGTTGATGCTTGACTTGCCGAGCTTTTATCATATTGCGAAATTATTCGATTCACCAATAATTGTTAAAACCTTTATTTTTCTTTGCTTTCTTCTTATTTAAAAACTGGTGAATCTTTCTTTTGTTTCGATAATATATACGTATTACAGCTCCCTTACTTTGTCGCTTTGACTAGCCTCATTACTTTACTTGTTGTCTTTTTAGGCTTTTGTTGCTAGGTGGATTCAGGTCTTATCCTTGGAATCATTTACTTTTGTTATGTGAATTCATTTCTGCCTATGTATCAGGATAAATAATTAAAACCCTAGACATAACAGTGATGTAAATGATGTAAATTAGTTTGAATATTGATATTGTTATTTTCAGTAGCCTTGGCGGGCTTTATACTTGTGCTTTAAATTTACTGCTTTCCTAGCTCCCTGAGTGGGATATGTTTTATAATATTGCTTCCGCTATGTTGTGGTTCGTTGTCCTGTTATTTTCTAAAAAAGATCCACTTTGTATTTTATTGCCGTTCGCCAGGTTATAGTTCATAACAGGACCTCAGTTCTTGTTATGGATTGTGACTTGGTACGGAACGTCGTGTCGCACCGTATTTGGGGACGTGAGCGTTACAGTTGGTATTTGAGCTATAGGTTCATAGGCCGGAGCTTTGAGAGTCGTGTCAGTCTTGGTCCATGTGAACACCTCGATTTTGCACCTGATCATACGATGATATTTTGCAAAGTCGACAACACAGCCCCAATAAGCATGTGGTAGACTCCAGACGCTCAGAGGATATCGGAGAGCCAGCCCTAGGGTTCTCAACCCTGCAACACACTCCATCAGCCCCAAAACTCGCCCTGGCCCTTGCATATAGTTGTTGGATATCAAATTCGACACATTATTAGGACAGAGCGATAGGAGCATTTCGGCCTTCGAATCACCCAAATCGGACGTGAAATGAAGGAGAAAATACCAAAAAACTAAAGAAAATGCATAAACCTAGGCCCGGCCCAACATGACCGGCCGGCCAGCTAAAACTTGCTAGCCGGCCGGTGCGCGAGATTTCACCCCGGCTGGTGGGACCAGCCGACTAGCCATCCATGGCCAGGCGCGTTGGCCTAGCAGGCCATCTGGTCCCCCGACGTTGTCCTAACTTTCCCTGGTTAAAAAACCTTTCTTTTCTACCAGGTTTTCACCTCTATAAATTGAGGCCCTCCCTCACTTTTACCTTTGCTCATTTCTCACTTCTCTCTCCCTCCTGAAGCTTGAATACTCTTTCAAGCCTCGGGAATTCTAAAGAGAGGACTAGGTTTTCGCAACCTGATCCACTCTAGTCCCTTTTTCGGTCCCAATTCTCGATTTTAGCTTAGGAATCTTCATTCTTATCCTAAAACCGAAAGGAGGTCCGACACTCTGCTCAATAGAGTGCTCTGATTTCAGTCCCTAGTCAAGGTTCTATCCAGTCCCTGCGATCATGCTCTTGTGTTCGAGGGGGGAAGCAACAACGGGAACGAAGTGAAGAGAAGATAAGACTACGAGGGTGAGTCTCCTTTTAGCCTTTTGAGTATTTATTTATTTCAGGCTTTATTTACTTTCGTAGCAATAGCCATGTTTCGCCCCCTATGGGGCGGAACACCCAACATGGTTAAGGTTGTCGGGTCTAGGTGGTCAACGAGCGAAGGTTCTCCCCTTCCTCGACCCCATCTAGGCTACAATCAGCACCTTAAGGCCCCCTCCCTTTAGTTTCTTGTGTATCTAAGTGATTTACCGCTTTCTTGCTTGAAACTTCTCACATCATGTGTCTGTGCTAATCCCGAACTTCCCGAGCATAGGGTATAGGGTAGATATACCCAGGTTGAATTCCTTTTCCGATTCACTAGATACCTTGCGCAGGGCTTATAATACCTTGATAGGTTTAACGAAGGCCGGACGACTTCATAGCCAGGAATTAAACCCAAAGTCCATTTAAAATAAACTTCCATAAATAAAACTTTCCTGTTTAGGAAAACTTTCCAAAAATAGAATCTTCTTATGAAAAGACAGAATCCTCTGGTTAACCCGGCATGAGGGTCTAAAGCTTTGAGATTTACTCCTTCTCTACCCGTAAATACCTGAAAGGTTCCTATTTTTATAAGAAACCTTCCAAAATCAACACGAAAGTCTTCTCTTTATGAAAGTATCCATCTTCTGGTTTACTTGGCACGAGGGTCTAAAGCTTCGAGTTTTACTCCCCTCTACCCGTAAATACTCGAAAGACAACTCTTTCCATATGAATACTTTCCTTTTATAACTCATTTTTACAAAATAACACAAACTCTACAAAAACCGAGGCATGACGAACCTCACATATCTACTCCATACCCTACTCTCAGAAGTTCGGGATATGAACTACGTTGTCTTTGATTTCCAAGCTCCTTGGGATACGTAGGCAACCGGATCCTTCCTGTACGAAGCCAAAGGGATCCAATCCCTATATTGTATATATAAATATATTGTTTGCTTGCTTGATTATACACACATTTGGGAAATATCTTGGTCATTTGGTATCGGTGAGAAGACCCGAAAGGGGCAGTGGGGGGTGATAGGTTGCTGCAACTCATTCCTCCATCGTAAATTGGCTCCCGAACCCTTCACATGAATCTCTGGTACCCATAAACGGACCTACGGGCCAATGGGTTTCCCTCTCTACCTTGTCAAACTAAACCGAGTGGGTAGCGACTCTGAAAAACTCAAACGGCGAATAGGAAATGATACTATACAAAAGTAAAACCAACCCTTAAGCCTATACACATACCCATCAACCAAAATAAAATGTTGACACCCTTACCTCATTCTTAGTGTTTTACTCAAAGGTGTCAATGTTGCCTTAGATGGTTACTAGTGTCAACATTGACTTGCCTCATTCTTAGTGTTTTACTCAAAGGGAGTGCCACTAAGGATCAAAGGTAAAGTTTCTACCCTGGTCTCGGGTATAGTGTACCTAGAGGTAGTCTATATGCAAGAGCGGTCCTCACGGGTTCGAGAAGAGACTACCACTTGCCTAGAGTGCCAAAAATGTCCTCCTAGGGTCCTCCCCGAGGGAATTCTATGTCAGAACAAGTTTTTTGACTCGTTAACGTACTTAGTGTAGTCTGCCAAAGGATTCCCAGTCGAGTTGGTTGGGCACGAGAGGCCCTCTTAAGTACCAACGACTTGACAGAATCGTCTTAAGCGGCTTGCACTAAATACTATAGCAAGTGGCTAAGAGTCATAATACCTTTGACGGGGGGTAATGACCTCCCCCCAATCTCCGGATACCATGCCTCAGGGTTTAACTTTCACGTTATGCAAATGAAATGCAAGTAGTGAAGTGTGTGAGGTCTCTAGCGCGAGATCGAGATATGTACATATGTATATATAGGTATATATATAGGGGCGTGCTTGCATAAAGATAAACACATAAAGGGAAAGGGGTTTGGGGAACCCTTGGTCATTCAGCTCGGCTACGGTTGAGGTCTGGCTCTTTTAGTCATCCCTAGCGGAGTAGCCACTGTGGGCTGGTTGCCCACGAGGGTCGGTAGCTTTAGGGGGTTGTTCTGTTTTGATTAATAGGTATGTGTATAAGCTTAAGGTTGGTTTTACCTTTGCATGATGTCCTTTCCTGTTAGCTATTTCAGGTTTTGAGTCGACACCCACTCGGTTTAGTTTGGCAGGGTTGAGAGGGAAACCTAATGGCTCGTAGGTCCGTTTGTGTGTACCAGAGATTCATGTGAAGGGTTCGGGAGCCAATGTACGATGGAGGAAGGGGTTGCAGTAACCTATCACCCTCCACCTCCCCTTTCGGGTCTTCTCACCAATACCAAATGACCAAAATATTTCCCAAATGTGTGTATAATCAAGCAAGCAACAAAATATATATATATATATATATATATATATATATATATATACACACACACACAATATAGGGATTGGATCCCTTTGGCAACATTTTATTACCGGAAGGATCCTGCTGCCTACGTATCCCAAAGAGCTTGGGATTCAGAGCCAACGTAGTTCATACCCCGAACTTCTGAGAGTAGGGTATGGAGTAGATATGTGAGGTTTGTCACGCCTCGGTTTTTGTAGAGTTTGTATTATTTTGTTAAAATGAGTTGTAAAAGGAAAGTTCTCTTATGGAAAGAGTTGCCTTTCGGGTATTTACGGGTAGAGGGGGAGTAAAGCTTGAAGCTTTAGACCCTCGTGCCGAGTTAACTAGAAGGGGGATACTTTCATAAAGAGAATACTATCGTGTTGATTTTGGAAGGTTTCTTACGAAAAGAGGAACCTTTCGGGTATTTACGGGTAGAGGGGGAGTAAAACTCGAGCTTTAGACCCTCATGCCGGGTTAACCAGAGGATTCTGTCTTTTCTTAAGAAGATCCTATTTTTGGAAAATTTTCCTAAAAAGGAAAGTTTTATTTATGGAAATTTTATTTTGACGGGACCTTGGGTTTAATTCCTGGCTATGAAGCCATCCGGCCTTCGTTAAACCTATTGAGAGATTATAAGCCTGCGTAAGGTATCTGGTGAATCGGAAAAGGAATTAAACCTAGGTATATTTACCCTATACCCTATGCTCGGGAAGTTCGGGGTTAGCACAGACACAGGATGTGAGAAGTTTCGAGCAAGAAAGCGGTAAATCACTTAGACAAGCAAGAAACTAAAAGGGGTGGCTTAACGTTCCGGTTGTAGCCTAAGTGGGATTGAGGAAGGGGAGACCCTTCGCTCGTTGACCATCTAGACCCGATGACCTTAGCCATGGAAGGTGTTCCGTCCCATAGGGGGCGAAACAGGGCTATTACTATGAAAGTAAAAAAAACAGGAAATAAATAAATACTGAAAAGGCTAAAAGGAGACTTACCCTCGTAGTTTTATCTTCTCTTCACTTTATTCCCGCTGCTGCTTCCCCCCATTAAATACAGGAGCACGATCGCAGGGATCGGACATAACCTTGACTATGGACTGAAATCCGAGCACTCTATTGAGTAGAGTGTCGTACCTCCTTTCAGTTTTAGGGGCTAAGAATGAAGATTCCTAACCTAAAACCGAGAATTAGGACCGAAAAGGGACTAGATTGGGCCAGGTTGCGAATACCTGGTCCTCTCTTTAGAATTCCCGAGGCTTGAAAGAGTATTCAAGCTTCAGAGGGGAGAAAGAAGTGAGAATGAGCAAAGGTAAAAGTGAGGGAGGGCCTCAATTTATAGGGGTGAAAACTCAGTAGAAAATGAAAGTTTTTTAACCGGGGAAAGTTAGGGCAGCGCTGGGGGGACCAGCCGGGGTGAAATCTCGCGCACCGGTAGGCCAGCGAGTTTAGCTGGCTGGCCGGCCATGTTGGGCTGGGCCTGGGTTTGCACGTTTCCTTAATTCTTTTGGTATTTTCTCCTTCATTTCACGCCCGATTTGGGGGATTCGATGGGCGAAATGCTTCTACCGCTCTGTCCTATTGTAATAATGCATCGAATTTTGTATCCGACGACTATATCAAGGTCCCGGGCGAGTTTCGGGGCTGATGAAGTGTGTTGCAGGGTTGAGAACCCTAGGGCTGGCTCTCCGAGATCGTCTGAGCATCTGGAGTCTACCACAAGCTTATTGGGGTTGTGTTGTCGACTTTGCAAAATATTATCGTATGACCAGGTGCAAAATCGAGGTGTTCACACCGAGTTAGTAGCGATTCTAAAAAACTCAAATGGCGAACAAGGAAGAATACCATACAAAGGTAAAACCAACCCTTAAGCCTATACACATACCTATGATCCAAAACAAAATAGAACCACAAAAAACTCCCACGGGCGACTAGCCCACAGTCCATACGGCTTATGACTTAGGAATTTGTGCTTTTGTGTTTATGTGGTTACAGCTTTGCATCCATAATTAATCTTCATGCATATCTGTTATATTTAATTGTAGGATGTCGCCCCGTCGGGATTGTACTCCTCCAGCAACACCACCACAGCAGCCACCAGTGGTTGATGCTTAGCAGATATTTGGTCTTTTCAAAGATTACTTGGATCAGAGAGATAGGAATGTAGAGGTGGATGAGCATAGAGCTCGTGAGCTGTAGCGCCCCGAAATATTCAGCGTGAAAATGGTTCAGGTATTCCACACGGGCTGCTGCACGGCGTGTCGCTAGCCCGTGTGAATGGCGCATGGCCTCCCCTCACGGCTGTCTCACAGCCGTGTGCATTGGGGTTTCATCCCACATCGAAAGATCACATTGAAAATGAAGGGTTTATAACCAAATTCACCAAGCATAATCACCATATGGTTGCAACCTCTTTTGGCATGTGGTTTAAGCCAAACTTTAGGTTTGTGCTCGGTGGTGATGGAGGTTATAGCCGCGCGTCCAACGGGTGCCCAAGCAGGGGGGTTCGTTCTCCTCTCCGTGCCCGGGGGTCGCGACAGATGGTATCAAAGCCAACCGTCAGTGCGGACCCGCGCACCAGGGGGTCTCCGCCAATGGAACTCGGCGTGCGTGGGGATATTTCACACTGGCGGGGAAGTGACAGGGCCTATGTAAGCTAGTGCACGCTTGTTTCAGCTTGCACGGTGTTGAGTGCGTGCTCAAGACCGTGCACAAGGCCGTGGGTTAGCCCGTGCGAATGCCTTAACCAAATTTTCAGCCTTTTTCCTTAGTTGCTCACGGTAATGGGGTCAATTGGCCAAAAATAAAAGTTGACTTTTTGCATACGACCCCCTAAAATCGAGCCGTTTTCACCTATAGCTTCCCTATGATTCAAGGATGAATATTTTGTAAAGTTTTCAAAATTCCGACCTCATTCGGACCTTGAATCGAGCCTTTTTCGTTTAGGGCTTTTTCCCCAATTCTTGAATGTCGTCCGAAAAATCCGAAAATCGCATGAGTGCTTCTTTATAATATTATAAGCATGAATGTGCAATTAGAATTTCAATTGAGCATGTTTAGCATCGTTAATTTCATATTTTCCGTTTAATTGATTTAATTGTATTTTAATTGTAAATTTAATTGCTACATGACGTTTATTGGTTTTTCATGTGTTGTAGTCTTCGTGAGTCGTTGTCGTGTCTTGTCTTATTTGGTTCTTGTCGTCTATTAGTTTCAGGCCATCTTTTCAAGGCATAGCTTGGGTTGTCTTGTCGTTTTCGTGCTTCCAGGTGAGGGTATTAAAATGCTTTCAAACGGAGTAAGAATTTCTTTTAAATTATTGCGAACTACCCTTATGTGCTTATCTTGCTTTGTTTTCCCTTCTTGTATATCTATTAAATATTTAACCTATATTTTCATGATTTTATAATAAATGTTTTGATCTTAACTTGTATCTATAAGTATATCTAAATCATTTTGTTTTCATAAGGCAAGTAAAGCTCTTTCTTTTAAGCATGACGTTTTGACCTCGGTTGGGTCTATGAGGGAAGTCGTTGACACGTATGAAACTTGTAGTCACCCCCTTTGTCGTCATACACACTTTCCTAAATGCCCTTTTGGCCTTAACTTATAATGTTCTTCAAACGCGAGCAAAAGATAATGTATTGTTATTTAAATGGGCCCGGGATGGTATCCGGAGGTTGCATCTGGGGACGAGCGTCCAGGGTGTAATCCGAGGTACTTTTCCCAAAACTAAGCATCAATCGTGGCCCGTCAGGAGTTGATAACCACGGTTGGGAGTGATGGTGGGCGTTGCATTCGTTGCACGTTTTCCTAAAATTCAACAGTCGCCCGGGGTAGCGCCTCGGGGTCGGACACCGGTGATGGAGTTTATTGTAATTGAAGGGGTTATAAGGAGGAACAGGCCCATTCTCGCTGGGATATTACTTGCTTCCATTTATGCTTTATTATTACTGCTTATTATTGTCGTGTATGCAAGTCGAAGCACGATCCGGATTTTCTTCCATTATGCAAACGTAACTTCATATATATATAATCCAAACCTGGAAACGTGGCTCGTACTTGTTCCCTCTTTACCATCACTGAGTATCTTTTATACTCACCCCCACTATTTTGATTCTTACTTCAGGTCGACAGGTGGCGTTGTCACCTATCTTGTCAGTCGGCAGCAGCAGGTCTAGGTTGGCTCGTATGTCGTTGTCTTGTCAGTGTCCCAACAACAGTCGTGTCCTTATTTATGAATTGATTTAATTTATGTATTCCGTATTATGTTTTATTTCCCGTACTTATGTGCCCCTGATGTGGGATAGATTAGACGAGCCATGGACGACATTTATTAAATGATTATTAAGAATGATGTATGAATTATGTTGCCATGAATGGCTTATATGACTAATTGTATAATTTAATTTAGCTTCCGCTACTCTGTTATTCTTTTATTGCTGTTGTTGTTGGGGTGTCGTAATGCTGTTGCTGGTATTTGATTCATTGATTGCCATTCGCAGGGATGGATTTTTAAATGGGGTACATCACGTTTGGGAGTTCGTCTTGGTGCGGATGTGGTGTCCTTTCTCCGCCTACGGAAAGGGGCGCTACATGAGCAATCACTACGTAGATTTCTTGACTTTCAACTACCGCAGTTCTTTGGCACTACAGATGATATTGGCAGAGAATTGGATTTAGGGATGGCAATGGGTCCTAGTAAGACGGGGCCCCGTCCCGGCTCCGCCTCGTATGGGGCGGATTTTAGACCCGTACCCGATATACAGAAGCGGATAATGAGTCTTTATATTAAAGACCCGACCGGGTTAGGGGCGGGTCTCTGGTTTATAGGTATACTCGCCCCTATCTAGACCCGAACCCGGACCCGTGTGAATTTTATTAATAAATTTATAATTTTTATTACTTAGAATTACGTTAAGTCAATATATTTCTCATTTTAATATAGAATATTGAGTTAAGATAATATATTTCTTGTCTAAGTATTGGGTTTATTATATACTTTAATAGAAAACAATGCAACAAACTACATCTTATGTACATGGATAAAAATTTATATGAAGGGCAGACAAAGAATCATACACATATATTATATGTAAGTCTAATCAATTATTAATGAAAGGATTTCTAATTTTCCCTAAGTTTTTCCTGCTAATCACATCATTTGAAATTCTCAAAAAAATTACTGATAATGAAATAATTACTACTATTTTATGCTTATTTGTTATTTATGATAATTTTGAATTTTTATGATAAATTGTTGATTATTTTTTTAATACTATTATTGGGTCTATCGGGTTTAATGGGTTTGACCCAGACCCGATGGGGTGGGTCCACTAAATAATGGGTTCGGAGCGGGTCTTGGGTCTTTCCAATGCTAATTGGGGCGGGTCTTGGGTCCTATCAAACCCATCCCAAACTCGCCTCGTTGCCATCCCTAATTGGATTTCATCTCTTAAGAGGATATACCGAGTTCATCAGCCTACTGACTTAGAGAAGGTTGAGTTTGCTATTTATCTTCTTCAAGGACCTGCAGAGGCCTAGTGGAAGATGACTCAACAGAGATGGAGGGCCACTAGAGTTGAGTATTCGTGGACTAGTTTCCTTTTGGAGTTTCGAAAAAAAGAGTGTCCATATGGATGTTAAATACGGTGTTAGACACGTCACGATGTGGTATAATAAAAATTTTAAAGTGTCCGTGTATCATTAATACTAAATTAGGTCCAAACCTCCTGAGATATGGAGCTCAGATTTTACTATATGTTTGGAAAGTACTCATGGTATGAAGACTCTAAGATTAGGGGTGTTTTCAATTCACATGTCGTAATTTGCACTATATAATATAGGAAAAATTCCACTTTTGGTCCCATAAGATTAAAACGAGGTCAAAGTTAGTCCCACAGTGTTCATAAATCCTCTTAAAGTCCCATAAGATTCAAAAAGTGGATATTTTTGGTCATTCTGTTAGATTTTGGACGGAAATTGCACACGTGGCAGTTAGTATATTATTTTTTAACCTTTTTCTTATTTTTTTCAAAAAAGTATTTGGCTTAATTATATTTTTAGTCCTATAACTATAGATCTAGAGCAATTTTGGTCCTTAGGTTTTACAATTTCTCAATTTTATCATCTAACATATGATTTAATAATATTTTAATTTTTTTATATTTAATAATCATTTAAAATTAGATTAATTAGGAAAAAAACTTTCATGAGAAACCGGGTCGACCCAGTTTTGAAACCGAGTCGTGTCTTTCTTCTTCAATCAGTTGAGATTTCATGAGAAAATCCTAACTCCTCTAGTGGCGCACATCCAAATTACGGCAGAGATGGCTCGATGGTCAGAAAGTGATGGCATGGTTGCGCCACCACATGGGGCGGCCAAGAAACACCGCCCATCTTCTTCTCCACATAGCGTCAGATCAGAAAAATTAGAGAGGAATAGTTGCCCCTTTTGCTTCGTTTCAAATATGTGCTACGCCGCCACCACCATGGAAAATGATACGTGGGTATGTACGAGATCCGGTGTGGAAAAATGACAAGGAGGACGGATCTGGATGACATCAGGCGAGGAAGAAAAAGACAGGGGTGGCGAGCAAGAAAACAACAGGGTCGACAGTAGTCTGGACGACAAGGAAGGCGGTGGTGGTGAGGAAGAAAACGACAGGGGACGCTCAACGGTGTCTGGATAACACGGGAGGCGGCGCTGGCGGTGGTGCTGTATATTTTTTTTGGTCGGAATGTTCCATCGGTGGTGTTGTCAGCTGTATACATATATACATTGTATAAATTAATTACGTAATAATTATTAAATATTTATTTATTAAGAATTACTAGAATTAACATGAATTATTTAATTAAAAAATTAAATAATAATAAATATAACGTTTTGAATTTACCATATTTATTGAATATATAGTTTAGAATAATTTTATTAAATACTTTATATATTTTTGGTATTATCATAAACTTAGTTTTTAATATAAATTTTAAATTTTATAAAGTTTTTTTCCCTAATTAATATAATTTTAAATGATTATTAGATATAAGAAATTTTTAAAATATTATTAAACCATAAGTTATATAATAAAATTAAAAAATTGCAAAACTTAAGGACCAAAATTATTCTAGAACTATAGTTATAGGACCAAAAATACAATTAAGCAAAATTTTTTTTTTTTGGAAAAAATAAGAAAAAATGTTAAAAAATAGCATACTAAATGCCACGTATGTAATTTCCATCCAAAAACTAACGGATGGACTACTAGTGTCCAACTTTTGAATCTTATGGAACTTTAAGAGGATTTATGAACACTATGGGACTAACATTGACCTCGCTTTAATCTTATGGGACCAAAAGTGGAATTTTCCCATATAATATATATGTAGAAGCGAACTAAAAAAATAAATTATATATATATATAATATATAAAATAATTTTAAAATTAGGGAACGTTGGTGTACACCCTGGCAATTTAATTGTTGATAATTGTGCGATGCCATTTCTAGAACATTAAACACAAACCATATATATAAGGAACTTTCTACGTAGTTAAATTATCTAAATTAAAATACAAAAATAAATTATTTTATGTAGCTTGTGGAATATTATTAAATGGATGAGCATTTTCCACTATTGACCCGTTGAAAATTAATCTCAATTTATTAAATGTATTGTCGGCAAGTCATTTTCTGAATATTAAACATAAAGTCATAAACCAATCTAAACAAGACTCATAAATCCATGTTACATTGTTACTCAGTGGAATATTTCTTTCAAGGACCGTAGTCGTCTTGTATTTTTAATTAGATCAATCGATCATATACTCTATTTGGATTGGTTATTTGAAAATTAAATCATGCATACTCGAGAACTAAATACAATTTACATTGACAACTTATATTGGACTTGTAGCATTTTGGGTGTTAAGCACTAATATACGGATACAGTAGTTTTTGTGTTCGTGTAGTGTCTGATATGTGTTGGATATGGATACTGCTCCGATACGGCTCCGACACGTATCAAACACGGCAAAAAGTGTTCGAAAATTAAAAATAAAATAAAAAAATTTCGACACAGCTAGAACACGGACAGGACACGGCAAACTCATTTTTTTTCTTTCTATTTTTTATTTAAAAGGAACAAAATTTATTTGAGAAAAAATAAAAAATTATAAATGAATGAAATAGTGTATTAAATAAATTTTTTTTTTTTTTTATCATTTTCAATTGATTATCACAATGTTATAATCTACAAATTATAATGTTCTTTTAACATAATAATCCATTCGCATATTTAAATTTTGCTAATAATTATATTATATTGTGAGGCCTAATTGTATTTTTGGTCCTGTAACTATCCAAAAATAGCATTATTAGTCTTAAGGTTTTTTATTTTGCAATTTTAGTCCTACATTATCCGGTAAGAAATTGGAAATCCGGCGAGCATAGGACTAAAATTGTAATATTTTGAAAATTACAGGACTAAAATTGCAAAATGAAAAACCTTAGGACTAATAATGCTACTTTCGGATAGTTACAGGATCAAAAATACAATTTGACCTATATTGTGATCAATTTATTTTTTAATTAATGTTTGTCATATATTATATATGAACACTTATATTTTTATTAAAATTTGTAATCTACAAATGTTATAATCTACAAATTATAATGTTCTTTTAACATAATAATCCATTCGTACATTTAAATTTTGCTAATAATTATATTATATTGTGAGGCCTAATTGCATTTTTGGTCCTGTAACTATCCAAAAATAGCATTATTAGTCTTAAGGTTTTCTATTTTGCAATTTTAGTCCTACATTATCCGGTAAGAAATTGGAAATCCGGCGAGCATAGGACTAAATTGCAATATTTTGGAAATTATAGGACTAAAATTACAAAATGAAAAACCTTAGGACTAATAATGCTACTTTTGGATAGTTACAGGATCAAAAATACAATTTGGCCTATATTGTGATAAATTTATTTTTTAATTAATGTTTGTCATATATTATATATGAACACTTATATTTTTATTAAAATTTATAATCTACAAATGTTATAATCTACAAATTATAATGCTCTTTTAAGATAATAATCCATTCGTACATTTAAATTTTACTAATAATTATATTATATTGTGAGGCCTAATTGCATTTTTGGTCCTGTAACTATCCAAAAATAGCATTATTAGTCTTAAAGTTTTTTATTTTGCAATTTTAGTCCTACATTATCCGGTAAGAAATTGGAAATCCGGTGAGCATAGGACTAAAATTGAAATATTTTGGAAATTACAGGACTAAAATAAAAAATGAAAAACCTTAGGACTAATAATGCTACTTTCAGATAGTTACAGGATCAAAAATGCAATTTGGCCTATATTGTGATAAATTTATTATTAATTAATGTTTGTCATATATTATATATGAACACTTATATTTTTATTAAAATTTATAATCTACAAATTATAATGTTCTTTTAACATAATAATCCATTCGTACATTTAAATTTTCCTAATAATTATATTATATTGTGAGGCCTAATTGCATTTTTGGTCCTGTAACTATCCAAAAATAGTATTATTAGTCTTAAGGTTTTTTGTCTTGCAATTTTAGTCCTACATTATCCGGTAAAAAATTGGAAATCCGGCAAGCATAGGACTAAAATTGCAATATTTTGGAAATTACAGGACTAAAATTACAAAATGAAAAACCTTAGGACTAATAATGCTACTTTCGGATAGTTACAGGATCAAAAATACAATTTGGCCTATATTGTGATAAATTTATTTTTTAATTAATGTTTGTCATATGTTATATATGAACACTTATATTTTTTTTAAAATTTATATTAGTCAGCCATGTCGGAGCCGGGACGTGTCCTAAAATTTTTAAAAAATTCGTGTCTCCGCATTTGTGTCATGTCGTGTCTGTGTCCGTGCAATATAGATTTTAAGATTTTTCTTTTCACTTGCAATTTTAGTTCTATAATTTTGAAATTACCACAATTTTAGTCCATCATTCTTCGAAACTCTACTTTCTCACCAAAAATTGACACGTAGGATACCTTTACTTTGTAGACGCGTTCTAAAACTGTGAAGTACATTCCTTGAGGGTTCTCCCAAAGCGGATAGTATCTGCAAGCGGGTTTTTAGGGTGCTACAATTTCAATTGGGGTAGATGCAAATAACAATATCTACCCCATTGGGTATGCTATTGTGGAGAACGAGAAAACTGAAACTTACGTGCATATCCGACATGCCACGTGCCAATTTTCGGCATGAAAGTAGGGTTTTGGCTACTGAATGACTAAAATTGCTATAATTTCTAAATTATAAGACTAAAATTTCAAGTGAAAAAACCTTAAGTCCCAGAATGCTACAAGTTTGTAGTTATAGAACTAAAAATATAATTTGACCCAACTTCCATTTTCTTGAATTAACTTATGTATTTGTTTGTTGATTAGGCTAAAGAGAAGGCTGTTGAGTCTCATAAGAGAAAAAGAGGTGATACTTCTTCTACTGTGACATCACCAAGAAGAAGTATTAGGATCCTAGAGGCATCTCCTGGTAAGGTTGTTCAAGACAGTCCACAAAACCAAACACAATCCACCAATGTTATTGCAAAGGTGAAGACATTGGGAACCAAAAGAAAGTTGCCAGTGAAAAGGAGAATCGTTGCTCAGCAAGAAATAGGCACCTAAGAATCTGTTATGGCTCCAAAAAGTGTCATGCATCAACCCAAGAACCCAATTATCACAAAACCAGTTGTAACACAGGCTGTTGTATCATCTCAACCTGCTAAATCTGTTAATTCAAGTGTACTCTCTCAATTGCCAAGAGTTCCCACCAACTCACTCACATAGAATGTTAGATTCACAACAAAAAAACCTGGTGAATCTTCAAAAAGGTAAGGGGAGGGAGCAGAGAAAGGATCTATGTTTTCTAAACTCATGGTATATCATAGGTTTTAGTTAGTTTGTTGATTGAGAAATACTCTCCTTTGTTTTTGAAAATAGCTGTGGTGTAAGTGATTCATTGATTGAATCAATCAAACTAAGCATCACTTTTGTCTTGTTAGGGAATTGATGGTTGATTTTTGTTTTGATAATGTTATGGCACAAACAGATTGTTGATGAATGCTGACTAGGAAATAGTAAAGTTTGTTTATTTTGTTTGCAATTGATTATGATTCCTGATTTGTTATGGTTTGGAGTTCTATGTTTTATAACATTGCATTTCTAGAATTACATTTATCCCCTTGTAAGTTTTGCAGTGATTCCACATTGATACCAAATACCAATTTCATAAAGACACCAAATAAAAATAACAAAAAAGGGATAATTTCACATTGATTCAACATCAAATTTCATTCAGATACATCAAAGAACCAAACATTAATAGGAAAAACCTTTTCTTGAGATAGGTCATTGACCTTGATACAATTCCCATTGAAGCTTAAAACTTGAATTGTGCAAAAAGCAAACAATCCTGACATCTAAAACCTCAATAAAACAACAACAAAACTACAACTATCAAAGCCAACATTAGTGCAATCCAAAGACAAAGCTCCTTCTTCATCTTCATTTTTAACTCATCCTTAAGCCTTTTCACTTCACGAAGCAAAAATAGGAACCATTGTCTTGGCCCTTGAACATACAGGCGGATCAAACCACGCGAAATAGTCACAAGCATAACGAGACTAACCAAGATAAACAAAAAAGTTAGAAACTTCAATTTCTCCCAAATCCCACAAATTAGGGTTTCGAAAATAAAACTCACCCCATATTTTTTGCACGCACGAAATCGCCTTCCAAGGTCTTTCCTAGTCCATGACACCACCAATTTCGTCCTCAGCCCACATGCGCAGATGTCTGAATGTCATCCATGAAAAATTCGCAGGTTTCTTTCCACATGTTGAAGACGACAATGAGCATTAATGAAGAATGGAGGGAAAATTGGAGAGGTTAGCGCGTTTTATTAGGATAAAATTGAAATGAGTCAGATTAATTAAGTGGGTTAGTGTCGGGTCGGTATGGGTTATAATTGTGGGACAGATTTGGGGTATAAAAAGACATAAAAACCCTTAAAAAGGCACATGAGAGAATATTATCAGAATATATATTCTGCCGGAATTGTACTCCAGGAGGTAAAATGAAAAAAATCAGCAAACATTAGGAGGTAATCGAAGACAAAAAAAAAAAAGGATAGGAAACAATTTGTGAAAACGGCCAAAGTACAGGAGGCAAATTTGTTTTCCCTAATATTTATTATGGTTAATATTCATTATTTGTAAATTTAATTAACGGATTATATATCACACACCTCTGGGCTGTAACATTGTAGATCTTGCTAAAAAATTGGAAATTAAACATTAAATATATATATATTTATAATTTTTTTTAATTCATTATCATATATTTGGTATTTTACTTATTTTACATATTTTACATTTACACCATTATGAATAAAAATAGATATATCAAGGAGACCTTGATATTTCTGCTTCATTTAAAAATAAAGTGAATTAAGGGAAATCAAATCTATATTTGTATGTATAATATTTCTGTGTTAAATTTTTTTTAAGTAAATAATTATCTGTACATATCACGGGTCATATACTATCCTAGTATCCTAAATATCATAAAAGATATATTCATTATCATTCCTAAATAGTGATATAGAAAATCACGTAATTAATAATTACTTGTTTATACATATAGTACTACTACGACTAAACACCGTATATATTCTATTGCAAATGTCAAATCCTACTATATATAATAGTACACGTTATGTACTAAATTAATAGCTCAATAGTTTAAAGTGACCTAATATGTTAATTTTGGGGCTTAAAGTAATATTTGAAGAAAAAAAAGTGGAGAAATTCAATTTCTCACACCCCACCAAACATTTACGCGAAGTCTAATATTTCAGGTGACCTGCATGACTCTCTAACTCCGCCGACAAAAACTTCAATTCTCCTCCGCAAATTAACAACTAATAATTAAACAACTTTTCAAAATCAAACATCTGATCTCACTTAATTTCCTGTTGAAAACTTCTCAGAAACATGGATTACTCCAAGAAGTACTCCATCACAAATCTTGCAATCTTCACTTTATTCACTGCAGCGACGCTCATTCTTCTGATCTGTTCCTGGCAACGCTTACACTACAAATCCCAGCTGCAGTTTTTGTCACACGAGAAAATAGCCTCTAATATTAATACCACGAGCTCAGTAAATTCAAAATCCCTTCTCAGATCACTATATATAATATATGTGTACGTGTGTGTGTGTGTGTAATATTTGAATCTATATTTAATTTCTGTGTGTTAATTTTGTACAGTACTTGTAGTTATTTATTTATTTTGTACATACAGATCATCAAAGATGAACTCGAAGTAGCTTTGGAGAAGGCTTCAATGGCGAACAAGACAGTGATCATCACCGTCATCAACAAAGCTTACGTTGAACCGCACAGGAACGATTATCCGGCGATGTTTGATCTTTTCCTTGAGGGTTTTTGGGCCGGAGAAGAAACCCGGCCGCTCGTCGACCACCTTCTGGTGGTGGCGATGGATAAGACGGCCCATGAAAGGTGCGTTTTCCGGCGGCTGAACTGTTACAGTTTGGCGGGGAAAGACGACGGCGGTGGTGGAGACCGTTTCGCCGGAGAAAAAATTTACATGTCGGATGAGTTCATAGAGATGATGTGGAGAAGGACTGGTTTTCTACTGGATGTGCTTAAGAGAGGGCACAACTTCATTTTCACGGTAGGTAAAGTCTTCCATGATGCATAATTTATTTATTTTTATTGACATAATTTATATTATTTTATTATTCTTAATTTATTATTTTTTTATGGTGCATACTACAAAATGAATTTGATTATCAAATATATATATATATATATATATATATATATATATATATATATATATATGGACGTAATAACTCGCAAAGTTATATTAATTATTCTTGTGTTAAACTATATATCATATCATTTATCCGAAATTGGATATTTATTCCAATTCTAGTATTTCGTATTTAATGATGATATTACACATTTTGAACAAGATCTAGTTGCATTGGGAAGGAATTTTACTAGTTCGGGAATAATATTATTGGCATTCAAATCCGACCATACACATGTGTTTAATTATTTTTTCTATTTATATTAGCACTCTTTTGATATGAAAAATCAATTAGGCCGGTAAGTTTTACAATTCACTATTAGTCTAATCTAAAATTCCAATATTCATTTGTTATGCAGTATAAGTTCTTTCTTTTTAATAATATTGTATAAGACGAAATGTTTTTTTTGATACATCATATTATTAAAAGAATTGTATATTCAATTAATCACAATTTATTCAATTAACTTAGTTTTATATTTGACGCCATATATTTTAAGTTATATCAATTCTAATATATATATATATATTAGCAAATTACGATACTTTTTAATGACTGGAACCACAACTTTTAATTGTTTAGTTTAAACAATTTTAATTTATTAACTACTATATCACATCCATGATTTAATTATCGTAATTAGAATAAATCATGAGGGAAAGAAAGTCCACTAAATCATGGGGCACAATAACCACTAGATATTACTCCAGTGTGGAGATATGAGTTCGATTTCTTACAATGATAATGGTCATGGTATGCTTGTGTTTAAAAAATAAAAAGAAAACAGTTCACTAATTGAGGAATAATATTAGAATGGGAGTGCTAAATTGTCAAATCGGTTGAAATATCCACACGTTTTCCCGTTTACCAAATTTGGGTTTAGAGGATCGGACTACAACTCTACAAGAAGTAATCTTTGGAAAAATATTGATTACTGAACAGCTAGCCTTTCGTTTATTTAAAATAGATAAATTAGAGTGATTAAAGTCGAGTCCTTTTTCCTTAATTAATTACACAATATTTTCTTTCATTTAATATTATTTAATTTTCAAACTTTCATAGAGTCTAAATTATTTTTTCAGTAGCTTTTATATTAGGAGATTAGTTTTGGGGTGATGTAGGAATTTTTCATTTTTATTAATTACTATAAATATTGCCATAATCTCACTTAAAAGATCAAATGAGGAATGAGTTTTCCATATTTCAATGGGATTTGTCATCCTATAACTCATTACTTCCACTTATATATGTAATGTTGGTGTTACCAAACTTGAAAATGAACACAGGAACCACAAGAAAAGTCTTTCGTGCTAGAAATGAGTGACTATTCAGTCTCACCAAATGTGCCACTAAATATTGCTTGATTATTTAATTGTTTGAAAACTTAGATTATCCTAATTTCTTATATTTTCAAGACAAACTATTAAATATTCGGACAAGGTAAAACATAATTATTCTGAGATATTCAGAAGAAAGTTGATAAGTTATGTATTTTGAAAGGAGTATCAAATATCGACGTAATTAAAATTTATTATTAATATGATGGATAAAGTTACAAGTTACAACGTAATATTAGCTACGTATCACTTAATTATACTTACCTCCCTTGATTTAGGGGTAAATACAGCAAGACCCTTTCGATTATTAAAAATTACAGAGATCTCCCCTTAACTATGGCTCTGTTTAATACTTAGGTCCTGCCGTTAGGATTATGACTTATGTCAAAAAAAAAAAAAAATCTTAAGTCAAGGGAGTATCCCTAAGTTGAGGGGCGTAAGTGTAATTATTTTTTTTTTTCAAGTTAAAGGTTGTTAAGGGTAAAATAACAACTTTGTGTTAAATTTTGAGGTTTCTGTTAGAGTTAGGAGTCTATCTATAATTTCCAATAGTCAAAAGGGTCTTACTGTATTTCTCTCTAAGTCAAGGGGTATAAGTGTAATTATCCTTATCATAAGAATTATAATCAAAATTGTGGTTGGAAGTTGGTTGGTATTTGGTCGGAAATGCATAAGAATTATAATAAAAATTGTGGTGCATGGGAAGTTGGTCGGTTTATGGTCGGAAATTATGGAATATGCTATTGAAATTTTGGTCGGTAATTGGTCGCTAACACGAGCACATATAGAGTCAGATTTATTGTCGGGAGTTAGTCGGTTTTCAGTCGGAAACTTATTTCCTGCCAAAGGTTGAGCGACCGTCCATATGTGGTCGGAATTTGGTGGGAATTCCGTCGGTCCTGTCTGTTACCGGCCGAATTCCGACCAAACACCGACCAAAGCATTTTGGTCGCTATTTTACTATTTTCTTATAGTGTCTAACCTCCCAATATATCTTATGCAATTTTTACTTGTGACAACAGGATACCGATGTACTATGGCTAAGGAATCCATTCACAAAACTGAGCACAAACGAAACACTCGACCTACAATTGAGCACAGACGTCTTCAACGGCAACGCAACCTCGTCGAAAAACCTAATCAACACAGGGTTTTACTTCATAAGATCGAACGAGAAGACCGTAACATTATTCCAAACATGGTACGACATGAGGAAGAATTCGACGGGACTAAAAGAGCAAGATGTATTGGCAAATCTAATAAGAGACGGTGTGTTCGGACAATTAGATCTCAATGCTAGGCTTCTCGACACTTTATATTTCAGTGGGTTCTGTAAGGATAGTCGGGATGTGAGATTGGTGGCAACCGTCCATGCTAATTGTTGTCGGAGTATTGGTGCTAAGGTTGCGGATTTGAAGGTAGTTTTGCAGGATTGGGAGAGATTCAAGAGATTATGGAAATTAATTAATATTGGTGCTGCTGATGGTGAATCAAGAAATGGTAAGATATTGAGGAGGATGATCAGGAGATTTCGATGGTCGGGACATAGGTCTTGTTTTAATTCCTGGCAAAATACCACCAGTTTAGAATGATAATAATAAAACTTGTATATATATATATATACGTATATATATTTCGGAGAGTATGGTTAAGTGAAAGATAATCCAAAATCCCTCCTAATCAAACGTTAATTATGGGTTCGATTTGAGTATGAAACACCTAACGAATCCAAGACCATTTAAGTGTGCTCACACATAAAAGATCGGGATAATCTCGAATTATTTTTTTGTTCATGTACCATATTCAGTCATATTTCAGGGATATTTGTAAATTCTATCGCTTTTGCAAAAGCTATAGTATTATAAGTGAAAGTTGTAAAAAATTAGTAAAGCATGAATAAGTTGGCAAGGTCTAGGATACGACCCCGACTTATACAGGACATACGTGCGACCCTCATTTTACTATCTGTGACGTCACCTGCCGAGTACAACTATGCCACGGCACCATAGAGCTCTCGTTACTAAAATACCCTTTCTTTTAAAATTAAAAATAAAAATAGATAGTTTCTTTTCCATATTTACCCTTGAGATATTAAAAAAAATTTAATATCATTTATTGTTGTTTACAGAAATACCCATATTATTTTCCTTTAACTTTAATACAATTTGACTGTTTTTTACTTGTTTACCCTCCATATTTTAAATTAAAAATCCAAAGAAAAGATTTCATCATCGGTACTGGGTTCCCGCACAACCCCACCGTTCTTATTGCCGGTGAAGGCGTTAGGGATTTCAAACTCAAGAGTTCATCTTGATTCGTTCATAGTATTCATCCTCAGTTTAAACTGGGATAGATATATGGGGACCTGGGTAATTTTATATTGTTTAATTATCCCCATTCTTGAGTTTGATCAAACCATCCCTTGTTCTCCAACCCCATTTGGATTCAAATGAATATGCATTACTAATTAGCATTCCAACTGAACTTAGATATGCTAAGCTATATTTTAAGTTGCGTTATATCGGCACATTACGATTTAATGTAGTGCAGAATGCAGATTATAGGGTCGTTGAATTGATTTGAACAAACATGCCATGTGGTGTATAACCACGACTTTTAGGGAAACGAGTCGGTTTTTGTAACGTGTACAAACATAATTTGAAATGGGGATTGCGTGGTTCAGGGTGGTTGCATGAATTGATTTGAACAAATAGTCCAGTGCTCTATTGGTAGCTAAAAGTACTCCAATTTCATATTGTACACACGGACCTTTCCAAGCAAAATACGTTTTTGATGACCTTTTTCACCAATCTGTTACTACACTATACAACTCCATTACAAAGGAATTTACTTTTTGGAGTAAGATGAAGAATCCAATACACGATCATGTATTCAATGAATTGATGAAATACGTGTCAGGAGTTCTTCCCATTGCTGGGCGTCCATGGTTTTGCAAAAAGAAGGTTTATGGTATTTTAAATATTGATAAGTCTCATTGGAGCAGCTGTATTTCATTTAGAAAGAGGAGTTTTCGATATTTATGATACCATGGAAGATGCTTACAATCAGTACCTTGACTTATACAATCAGTCCTTTAATTGTAGTTGAAAATACTCCAATATCATGCTGTGGTCCCTCGCAAGGAAAATATGTCGAATTCTCGGAATAATGGCATCAATACTGGGAATTTAATCATAAATACTCTGAGTTAAATTAAATGTACTCCATTGATAGCGACTAGAAATCCGATCATTTGTGGTTTCCATTGGTCCCATCGATGGAATTGTATATTCCATGACGTTGTTTGAGTTTAATATTTGATTAGAGCACACCAACATGCTCATGATTAGTCAATACTACTCGTGATTAACTTATATATTGATGGAATTATCGATATTCCATAACGATAGCTTAAGCATGAAATTGATTAAAATACGAAAGCGTGGGTTGGTTATACTAAACCAAAAATTTTATGTGATCAATCACTTGTACGTAAGAGATGAAGATTAGTCAATACACGTTCCACATGAGTAACCATACTGTGTTGTTCATCTCAGATACCTTGATTTTTACAATAGGTGTCTTAATTGTAGTTGAAAATACTCCAATATCATGCTGTGGTCCCTCGCAAGCAAAATATATCGAATTCTCGGAATAATGGCATCAATACTGGAAATTTAATCATAAATACTCTGAGTTAAATTTTTAACGTACTCTATTGATAGCTACTAGAAATCCGATTATTTGTGGTTTCCATTGGTCCAATCGATGGAATTTTATATTCCATGACGTTGTTTAAGTTTAATATTTGATTAGAGCACACCAACATGCTCATGATTAGTCAATACTACTCGTAATTAACTTATATATTGATAGAATTATCGATATTCCATAACCCTGGCTTAAGCGTGAAATTGATTAAAATACGAAAGCGTGGGTTGGTTATACTAAACCAAAAATTTTATGTGATCAAACACTTGTACGTAAGAGATGTTTGTCAGACGTGAAGATTAGTCAATAGACGTTCCACATGAGTAACCATACTGTGTTGTTCATCTCAGATACCTTGATTTTTACAACAGGTGTCTTAATTGTAGTTAAAAATACTCCAATATCATGTTGTGGTCCCTTGCAAGCAAATATGTCGAATTCTCGGAATAATGGCATCAATATTGGGAATTTAATCATAAATACTCCGAGTTAAATTAAACGTACTCTATTGATAGCTACTAGAAATCCGATTATTTATGGTTTCCATTGGTCTAATCAATGGAATTGTATATTCCATGACGTTGTTTGAATTTAATATTTGATTAGAGCACACCAACATGCTCATGATTAGTCAATACTACTCGAGATTAACTTATATATTGATGGAATTATCGATATTCCATACCGCTGGCTTAAGCGTGAAATTGATTAAAATACAAAAGCGTGGGTTGGTTATACTAAACCAAAAATTTTATGTGATCAAACACTTGTACGTAAGAGATGTTTGTCAGACGTGAAGATTAGTCAATACACGTTCCACATGAGTAACCATACTGTGTTGTTCATCTCAGATACCTTGATTTTACAATAGGTGCCTTAATTGTAGTTGAAAATACTCCAATATCATGCTGTGGTCCCTCGTAAGCAAAATATGTCGAATTCTCGGAATAATAGCATAAATACTGGGAATTTAATCATAAATACTCTGAGTTAAATTTAACATACTCTATTGATAGCTACTAGAAATCCGATTATTTGTGGTTTCCATTGGTCCAATCGATGGAATTGTATATTCCATGACGTTGTTTGAGTTTAATATTTGATTAGAGCACACCAACATGCTCATGATTAGTCAATACTACTCATGATTAACTTATATATTGATGAAATTGTCAGTATTCCATAACGTGGGCTTAAGCGTGAAATTGATTAAAATATGAAAGTGTGCGTTGGTTATACCAAACTAAATAGGTCGGGTGATAAAAAACGTATACGTAAGAATTAAGAGATGTATGTTTGTCAGACATGTGGAGATTAGACAATACACATTCTGCATGAGTATTTATACTGAGGTGTTTAATTGTTTAGTTAAAAGTACTCAAATTTCATGTTGTGGTCCCTCTCAAGCAAAATATGTCGAATTCTCACAATAAAGGCTTCCATACTGGAATTTAATTATAAATAGTCCGAGTTAACTACAAATGTGCTTCATTTATGTATACTAGCGCTCCAATTTTCAGAAAAAAAGTACACGTAGAGCCGTAGGCAGAGAGATTACGGTTACCTTTTTGCTCAGTTACTCCTCCGCATAAATTGCTGTTAAAACAAAGGATCGACGCGCGGGGCTTGCCGAACCTGTAGGAAAAATTACGACGACCAAAATATACCGTCACACTAAAACTTTCTATCGGTCTGTCAGTGATTGTCTATCTTCTGTTCAACTGTCAAGCAATTAAAGGTCTCTTTTTTCTTGCTTACATGGAAAACGAGGAGATAAACAATTTAATAAAGATTTGCTAAATATGTTGGGTGAAGCACTTATAAGTAAAACGTATTACAAACATGATATTCCATACGAGTAGGTTATTTATATAAGAGTTTATATATATATATATATATATATATATATCTATATATATTGAGTAATCTTCACATGTTTGTGACCAATACGTCTTACTTATAAACTCTTATATATATAAAGAATATATCGTCACACTAAAACTTTCTATCGGCCTGTCGATGCTTGTTTAGTTCTTGTTCATATGTCAAGCGATTTAGGATATCTATTTTCTTCCTTGAATGGAAAAGGAAAAGATCCTCTTCCCTGTCTCAAGATATGAGTTGATCAAGTACTAGAGTATATCCGTGCTATTGATTTAATTAAAAGTACAAATTACAATGTAAATATATTTCACATATACTTTCCGACATATACACAGAATTTGAAAACTCAAAATTTCTAAGCTAATGATTCGATCAAAACCGACACTTATGATTATGAATATGTGGCTTAATACCTGGAGTCCACTTGTGCTACATGTAAGTGTTTGTATATATATCACATATATATAATTTCAATATTTTCTAATATTTAACCCGATCAACATGGTCAATCAAAGTTATTCTTAAGTATACCTCGAATTATTGTATTGCTGCTCTAATTTCAGCTAAAACTACTCAAATTTCATGTTGTGCTTGTACACACGGTCCTTTGCCAGCCAAATATGCCAAATTCTCTGATTATACGTTAAAAAATTGGGAATTTCATCTTAAATACTATATGTTGACAAAAAGTGCTTTATGAATAGTTATTAGAACTCCGGATTTATATCGTTCCCAATGGTCCTTCGCAATCAACATATGACAAATTTTAAGAAAAGAAAATGAATATACCCGCAAAAAATATGCAACTGAAAAAGTTATATTTATGCTATACCGCTATACGTTTATAAGGTTCCCAGACTACCAGTACAATTGGAAGAGCATGAATTCCTTCAAATTAAATAAATAACCAACGAGCAAAATATGTTTGTTGTAACACGTGTATCATCTATCGGTCCGTCGATGGAGCTTTCTTTTTATGTTCATCTGTCGAGCGATACAAGGTGTCGTATCCCTTGCTCGAATAGTACTACTTGAATGTGTATCCGGGGCTATAATGAAAAAGGAAAGGTACAAATGAACTTGTTTTTGATTCGCAAATGATATTATTCTTCTTGCATGTGAAGATGTTGTCAAGCGTGTCTTAATTAGACAATAAATATTCCCTATTAGTAACCACACCGAGTTGTTCATCTTAGGTACCTTGATTTACACAATTAGGTGCCTTAATTATAGTTGAAAATACTCCAATTTCATGTTGTGGACCCTCGCAGGCAAAATATGTCGGATTCTCAGAATAAAGCCGTCCATATATACTGGGATTTTAATCATAAATACTTTGCGCTAACTTAGACGTAATAACTACTAGAAATTCGATTATTTGTGTTTTCCATTGGTCCAATCAATGGAATTGTATACTCCATGACGTTGGCTTGAGTTTAATGTTTGATTGGAGCATGACAATATACTCATGATTTTAATAAATATATTGTCCAAAACAAGTGAAGATTAGTTAGTACTACACCTGATTAACTTATATATTGATGGAATTTTCGGTATTCCATTACGTCGGCTTAAGCATGAAATTGATTAAAATACGAAACTGCGGGTTGGTTATACTAAACCATAGATTTCCTTTTATGTGATCAAACACTTGTACATAAGAGATGTTTGTCCGATGATAATGATTAGTCAATACACATTCCACATGAGTATTTATACTGAGTTGTTCACCTTAAGTACCTTGATTTTAACAATAGGTGCCTTAGTTGCAGTTGATAATACTCCAATTTCATGTTGGGTTCCCTCGCAATCAAAATATGTCCAATTCTCAGAATAAATATACCGCGTTGACTAAAATGTGCTTTATTCATGGCCACTAGCGGTCCGATTTTATTAAAACGTACACATAGGCAAAGAGATTACGGTTACCTATTTGTTCGGTTAGTCCTCCCCTTGGACTGAGTGCTGTTAAAACAAAGGATCTATTGTGTGGGGCTTCCCGAACCAGTCGGAGCGATTACGATTGGTATGTGTATCTGAATTCATGTGGCGTCTACAAAAGAAAGAAGTACTCGAGGCATCGCTGTGGAAATGCGTGCGATTGCTATAAACACGGAGCGGTTCGATGGAGACTTATTTATCGTACCTCTCAGAGCAAATTCATATTTATTACATATTAATAATATGTTAATAAGGCGACCGATCTAATTGTACAATTGGAAGAGCATGAATTCCTTCAAATTAAAATATATAGCCAACAACCAAAATACTATCCACTCTTAAATTTTCTATCTGTCAGTCGATGCATTTTGATTTTTTTTCATCTATCAAGCGATTCGAGGTCTCTTCTTTCTTGCTTGGAAGAGATACTCGAGTACCAGTGTCTACCCATGCTACCGTTAAAACAAAAGGTAGAAATTTCAATGTAAATATAATTCGCACAGACTTTCTGACGCATACATATAATTTGAACAGTCGAAATTTCTAAAACTAAAGTTTCGGTCAAATATTAATACATCAGCGGACCGACGCTTATGAATATGAATATATGGCTTAATACATGTAAGTGTTTGATCATCATGGTCAATCAAAAGTTCTTCTCAAGATACATTGATTTATATAATTGGTGCTCAATTGTAGATAATACTACTCCAATTTCATGTTGTGCACCCGGTCCTTTTCGAGCAAAGCATGACCAATCCTCAGAATATACGTATACATACTGGGGTTTTAATATTATATACTTTATGATAACAAAAAAAAGTGCTGTATATTGTTCCTAATGGTCCTTCGCAATCAAAATTTGTCAAAATTTGAAGGAAAGTAAAAAATCAAGGAACAAGAGATGTGTAACTGGAAATTTATGATGAGGGGTTATATTTATAAGGTTCCCAGTCTATCAGTACAATTGGAAGAGAATGAATCCCTTCAAATTAAATTAAATAACCAACGATAAAATATATTTGTCACCACACATATATCATCTATCGGTCTGCCGATGATTGTTTAGTTTTATCTTCATATGTCCAGCGATACAAGGTCTCTTTTTCCTTCCACGAATAGTACAACTAGAACGTGTATCCGGTGCTATCGTTTATCCGGAGAACCTTACAAAGTACAATGTGAATATAATTCACACGTGCTTTCCGATATATAGTTTTGATTATAACACGTTAAGTTTCTAAACGAATGATTGGATCATATATTAAAAGGAGAAACATAGTTATAGGAAAACCAAAAAAGAATATAATAGCCACGTTAAAAAAGAAAATTACATTTAGATGAGAATACCTACATCTCGATGAGAAGGGGGCGAGGTTTATCTAATGTAAGCTACTAAGCTATGTGTTGTGACCGATGAGGGTGGGTGTCTGATTTGTATTTAAATAGCAATGGAAACGACCTCGAGAGTAAAAAAATGCAAAACCCTTGGTGCATCGCCCGCGAGAGATATCTGCAATTGAAACGAAGGATCGATTGATTGCTCGAGAGAGTAAGTTCTTTTATTAGGACCGTATCTCAAGCTACTGAAATAACTTAAGTCAAACGTTGTAAATAAAATAGTAAAGTACTCGAAGCATCGCTGTGGAAATGCGTGCCATTACTATAATCACGGAACGATTCGATTGAGATGCATTTATCGTACCTCTTAAAGCGATTAATATTGTTGGAAAAATTTCGCCAGAGTAACGGTATAAACTGGTGCTCTTCAAAAATTTTGACAGAGTTTCGGTATAAAATATTTCTCAAATATTTTGTTTTGCAGCGGAATACAAAAATTAGCAGGGTCGACTCTAATTTATACAAGTATTACAAATGGAATTTTAAATCAATAGTAATATGGGCAGAATAAAGGTATGCTTAAATAACATTTATGAAAGCAAATAGCAAGGTAACTTTAATATTACTGTTTACCAAGGAAAAATCAGGATGTGAAGAACTCCTCTATGACACCCAATAGACCTTCTTAGAATGTGAAGAGCTCCTCCTTGATGTCCGGTAGACCTTCTCTTTAATAAGCCCGGTAGAACTCGTACACCGAAGATAATTGGAATATGATCAATAACTTCTTCGTGATATCCGGTAGACCTTCTCCATAATAACCCCGGTAGAACCCTAGGAGTGTGGGCTCCAAATATTTTCTCTAAAATACTATAGACTAGAAAATATTTAATTTTGAAAAGCTAGTATAACTTTTCAAAGCTAATAGAAAAACAATTTTCCTAAACTATAGAAAAACTATATATATAGTTTTATGTTATATGAAAAGAGAGAGAGAAAGCTTAAGCTAATTTAGAAGAGAGAATTTGAATGTTTTTGATGATTAAAATTGGCTAAAATAGCCATCTATTTATAGGCCAAGAGTAGGGACTAAATTGCAAATTAACAAGTTTCAGGGATATTAATAAGGAACATCTGTCCCAGCCCAGTTGGTAAAACCATTGGCGCCTCTAGGTGGAGGTCTAGAGATCGAACTCTCTATCTCTTTGCCCATGGTATTTATTTTTTCTGCAGGCTTCAAACTGGGGCGTTAGATTTCAAAAGAAAACTGCTCCAACATTTATCTAAATAAATATCTTAACTTAGTTGGTTTGCCCATGGGTGTTAAACTTGAGGGTTAAGGGTTCAATTCTTCCTACCCTCATGTAATTATTTTATTTTTAACAGAAGCTAGAAATTTTATTTTTCTTCAAAAATAAAATATAGCATTTTTCAAACACTTTGAAAATATTTTTCTCTCTCTCCTTTTTCTATATCTTTAAATATTTTCCATCCGGGTTATCATTGGGGCTTACGAAGGGATCTATAGGAATAATTAATTTTAGCTCCAAACGGCTTAATCAATTATCATCCCCATGATAATATTAATTATCGTCTAACAATATTTAATTCCACTAAATAAATATTGTTGTACTCTAAAATTAATTAAATTATTCACGAGAATAAAATAAAATGGTTTTGCATTCGACCCCTCTATTTAGATATCCGTGAGAAAATAAATAATTATACTATCATTTAAATTTCACATTATCTCCATAAAATCTAGATTTACTTTAATTCGAATATTCTATATGTGAAACACATTCAACATATAATTTCGTTGATTATCACACAAAATACTTTGGCCAAAGTTAATTCGAATTTTCGTAAATCTTATTTTAGTGGATATCTTGTTCCTTCCAACAGGTTATAGATTCCTCGCTTAATATTTGTAACGCCCCGAAAATCCGAATAATTAATTTGGTATGTCCGAATCGAATATTTGTGTAATTTAATATTTATTTGACATTTATTATGTAATTTTAGAATTTTTTTTTCGTATATGATTGAATTTATGTATTTAAATTACAAATTGTCAATGTGCGTTTAATAATAGGAATTTTGACTGTAAGTACATGTTATTTGGACAACGTGAGTTTTCGAACTTATTTTGCAAAATTACGACTTTGCCCCTTCGGTTTCTAAACCTTAGTCAATTTGACTAAGTCAATCTCTCTCCTTCTCCATTACCATTCACGCACAAACAAGAGAGAAAAAGAGAAGAAAGAAAAAGAGAGAAAAGAGAAGAAAGAAGAAAGAAATTCCAACGATCGTTCCGACTCCGTTTCTCGACGGATTCTCGAGCCGTTTACGTCTACGAACTCCTCGCGATCTCATCTACGAGTAAGCTCTCTCAAAATTTTTCGATTAATGCCTTCATTACTTCGATTTTTGGATTTTTGATGATAGTTGTAGAATTTAGGTTTTTTATATGATTTTGATAGAAAATGTGGATGGATTTTTGTGTTTATCGTTTCTATATGAAGCTTATATGTTGTAGATGATTATATGTGAGAATTAGGGTTTGATTTGCATGTTTTAGTGATTAATCGTTGGATTAAGGTTTAAATTCGCGTAGGTTTTGTTTCTGCGAAATGTTTCTGCTCGAATCGGTGCACACGGCCTGGTGCACACGGCCTTGAGGCCGTGTGCATGAGGCCGTGCGCGTGGAAGAATTGCACACGGGCTGTGCACACGGCCTTGAGGCCGTGTGCATGAGGCCGTGCGCGTTTCTTGATCGTGCACGGCCTCGCCACACGGCCGTGCACAAGGCCGTGTGGAAGGCTCGAACAGTGCCCTGACCTTCTGTAAGTCAGGGTACAAATTGGCCTACGGGTCCCGCTTCGGCTCGTCTTTTCTGAATTCTTTCTTCGCTCGTGTATTCGATATGTATGATATAGATAGGAATTGCATGATTTATGAATTTACGACATGTTCGGGTATGTGAATAGTGCATTTTAAGTTTTCGTTAAATTTTTTAACTTTTGCATGTGAAGTCCGATTTTCCCGAAATTCGAATGCATGCTTCTTTATGATATTCTAAGCATGTCCGTAAAGTTTCGTTGCATTTGGAATTGAGTTACATTTTTAAATTTGCGATTTACTCCGTTTTCGTTTGAGAATTTGAACCTAAGTGATTTATTTAATTGTATAACGTGCTTCTATGTGTTCTAATTCTTTCGTATAAGCCGTGCGTCGTCTTTAGTCTTATTTGGTTGTGTCTTGGTATTTTTGCAGACGATACTCCTGTGGAGTAGCGCCGATTCTTGCTCTTTTTGCTCATCTTTTGCATAGCCAGGTGAGGCTTTCCTTTTCTGATTCCAGTATTACTACGTATATATATATAAATAAGCCTCTCCCGATATAAGCCACGTTTATGTTTTGTTTTCACACTGTTTATATATATACCTAGTAGATATTTATGATTATTATGTTCATTTGATTTATCGAAACTTATTTGATATGAAAAAGTATTACGTATAGTCTTCGAAATGTTTACGAAAGAGACATGTAAAACCTTTTTGTTTCTAAGGCGAACTTTGGCCTTCGGCCTCGCATATGACATGTCTCGAACGGTCTTTTGGCCACCCCGAAATGTTTGAAAAGCGAGTTATGAAATGTTTGCATGATCGTTTGGGCCCGGAGTAAGAGCGATAGGACGAAGTCGGTAGACGTCGGGTCTACGGCCTAAATCCTATGGTTTCCTCCATTTGGGAGCTCGGGGTGAGGCCGGAGTGGCAGCCCTTTGAGTACCTGAGTTATTCTAGTCAGTTACGAGTAGTTCGGATTTAGCAGTCCGTCTACATTGGAGGCATAAGGGTGGTTTCCGGTTTTTATGTTCGGATATTGGAGTTCAGGGCTCGACTCGCCGAGTCATAAGATATGTTTTGTTTTATGTTAAATCACCACCCGATTACGAAAACCTTTCTTTTATGTTGATTTCTTTTAATTTAAAATTGGTGATTTATTTTCCGTTTTGTTATATACCTTATTATTCCCTCCTCACTTAGTCGTTTGACTAACCCCCTCTGTTTTACCCCTGGTTTCAGGATACTAGGCGGGATCTGCGTCGTCGTCGTCGCGTCTTAGAGTTACATTCTTTTTGCTCATGTATAACTCTCATTCAGTATGGCTATGATTTATGTCTTTTGATTTTAGGATTTATTAGAATGTATTCGGGATTTTGTATTGAACCCGTTATTATATAATTATCGGGATATTGTACCGAACCCGTTTGTTATTTAATTAAGTGAATTTCGTTAGCCTTGGTGGGCTTTAATAATTGTGCAATTTATCATGCTTTAATGTTTGATTATTTCGCTTCCGCACTTCTGTCTCGTTGTTTATTTAAAACCCCCGCCTAGTAATTGAGTAAATGCTTGCCGTTCGCCGGGTTTTGATTCGGGTCGGATCCCATTTCGGTTCCGGGTCGAAGCTCGGTGCGGGGCGTGCGTTACCCGTTTGGGGCGCCCGCTACAGTTGGTATCAGAGCTCTTGGTCCAATGGCCGAAGCTCTGAATTGTCGTGTCCAGTTGTGTCTCGGTTGTACGGCTTAGGATTACGTGTTTGTGGCTATGTAATTATTTGAATAAACTTCTCTACGTGTTACAGCTTTTCATAATCACTTATCGTCATGCATGTTTGGTATTGAATGTGCAGAATGCCTCCTCGTCGTGAACCGCCAGGTCTGCCTCCAGGTGTTCCTACTCCGGCACAGTTTATGGAAGCCTTAGGGCAATTCATGGTTCATACCAACAGAGCTACGCCACCACCTGCCCCCGAGAATGATATGGGAAGGTTTCTTAAGCTCAACCCTCTGCAGTTCGAGGGTGCACCTGATGATGTAATCGCCGAGGCTTGGATATCGGCGATGGAAAAGAGATTCCGAGTGATGGAATGTTCGGACCCTAAGAGGGTCGAGTTAGCAGTGTACCAGATGATTGGAGCTGCTCAGGACTGGTGGGCTCGTATAGAGCAGAGATGGCAGCGAGAGCATGTGGTCCCGTCTTGGGATCGGTTTTTGGTGGAGTTTCGGGCCAAGTATATTCCTTTGGTGGTCCGACAGAGACGTGAGCGAGAGTTCCTGGCTCTCAAGCAGGGTACTTCTACCGTTGACCAGTACGAGGCTCATTTCTCCAGGCTTATTATTCACTGCTCGTATATGGTTGACGACGAGCAAAGGAAGACTCGACAGTTCATCGAGGGATTGTCGAACGAGATTCGTATGCATATGCTCGGGAACAGACTTCAGTTCTATACAGATGCAGTCGAGACGGCCCTTTCTATAGAGTCCGATCTTCGACAGATGAGACCGACATTAGCACCTGCACCTGCAGCCGCCAAGAGTTTTGCTTCTGGTTCGAAGAGGCCATTTATTCCGTCTGGGTCCTCTTCGGGGAAGAAGCCGTTCAGGAGCGCCATTCAACCTGCTCCTCCCCGACCTCAGCTTGCTCCTCCTCGATCTCAGGGATTTCCACGACCTGTCTGTGGATTTTGTCAGGGCC
Source organism: Verbena officinalis (assembly GCA_958496215.1). Taxonomy (NCBI): domain Eukaryota; kingdom Viridiplantae; phylum Streptophyta; class Magnoliopsida; order Lamiales; family Verbenaceae; genus Verbena; species Verbena officinalis. The sequence continues at coordinate 6,757,177 of OY292388.1, forward strand.
CACACTTAGAGGCCAAATGTTGGAGGAAGAACGGTCTTTGCTACGGATGCGGTAGCCCCGATCACAGAATTGGTGAATGTCCGAAGAGAAGACCGGTACTGCAGGGAGCCGCTCAGCCTCAGGCTTACGCTCGTGTTTACGCTTTGGAAGGCGATGCTGAGGATGCTGTTGCAGATCCGACTGACGTGGTGGAAGGTACTATATATATAAATGGCATCCCCATACATGCATTATACGACTCGGGTGCTTCACACTCATTTATTGCGCCTGCTGTTTCCTTATCTGTGCATGCGCCTGTTTCGTTGCTTGATTATGTGCTAGTGGTTGGTTCGCCGTTGGGTTCGAAGGTCGTTGCGAACCGAGCACTTAAACATTGTCCGATTGTCATCGAGGATATCGAGTATCTAGCAGATTTGATCGAGCTGCCGATGAAGAAATATGGAGTTATTCTCGGAATGGATTGGTTGTACGAGCATCGGGCGAAGGTTGATTGTTTCGAGAAGAAGGTTATTCTGGGCTCTAATGAGGTTAAGGGTTTCCGATCAGGAGAAGGCCCGTATATCTCAATGTTGGAAGCCAAGAAGCTCGTTCAGAAAGAAGAAGCGACGTGCTTTATAGCTTACATTCTCAACCGCCCGAAGGACCAGACAAAGATCGAAGAGACGCCCGTCGTCAATGAATTCGTCGACGTGTTTCCCGAGAATTTGGAATTCTTGCCACCGGATCGGGATATAGAGTTCGTGATTGATCTAGTTCCGGGAGGCGAGTCTTATTCGAAGTCGCCGTACCGAATGGCTCCTGCCGAGTTGAAAGAATTGAAGAACCCACTCGATGAACTTCTTTCTATTGGATATATCCGACCGAGTGCCTCGCCTTGGGGTGCTCCAGTCTTGTTCGTTAAGAAGAAGGACGGTACACTCCGCATGTGTATCGATTACCGAGAATTGAACAGGATGACAGTAAAGAACAAGTATCCTCTACCGCATATCGAGGAATTGTTCGATTTACTACAAGGATCGAGGATTTATTCCAAGCTCGATCTCAGACAAGGATATTACCAGCTCCGTATCCGATCAGACGATGTCCCGAAGACAGCTTTCAACACCCGATACGGACATTTCGAGTTTGTGGTCATGCCGTTTGGACTTACGAATGCTCCAGCAGCTTTTATGGACATGATGCATAGAATTTTCCGTCCGTACCTCGACAAGTTTGTCGTTATTTTCATTGACGACATCTTAGTGTTCTCGAAGTCCGAAGAAGAATACGCTGAACACCTCCGGATTGTGCTCCAAGCTTTGAGAGAGCACCAATTATTTGCTAAGTTTAGCAAATGCGAATTCTGGATTGACCGAGTGACCTTCCTAGGTCATGTCATATCTGGAACGGGAATCGAGGTAGATCCTTCGAAGATTGAGACAGTGCTGGATTGGGAGAGACCTAAGACTCCTACAGAGATCCGTAGTTTCTTGGGATTAGCAGGATACTACAGACGTTTTGTCAAGGATTTCTCTAAACTTGCAGGTCCGTTAACAGCATTGACGAAGAAGGAAGCTAAGTTTGAGTGGTCGGCCAAATGTGAAGCTAGTTTTCAGGAGCTCAAGAAGAGATTGACCACAGCCCCAATACTGACCCTGCCAGAGGGTTCTGAAGGATTTGTCGTGTATGCAGATGCGTCACACGAAGGGTTAGGTTGTGTGTTAATGCAGAATGGGAAAGTTATAGCTTATGCATCGAGGAAGCTAAAGCCAGCTGAAGAGAACTATCCCACTCACGACCTTGAACTAGCCGCCGTGGTATTTGCATTATTGAAATGGCGTCATTACCTCTACGGCATCACATTCGACATCTTCACAGATCATAAGAGCCTTCAGTACTTGTTTACTCAGAAGGAATTGAACAAACGACAGCGCCGTTGGATGGAGTTATTTGAGGACTACGATTGCAAGATTCAGTACCATCCCGGGAAGGCGAATGTCGTAGCCGATGCATTGAGCCGGAAGGCAAGCATAGCCCAGCTAGAGGCTAAGTTAGAGGGAGTTCACATCAGTTCTCAGGCCCATGTTCACAGCATATCGATCCAATCAGAATTGGGTCGAAAGATTCGAGATGTTCAGGCTACTGATGAGTGGACTCAGAGACAGGTAGTTCACATTGCAGCTGATTCTGAGACTCAGTTTGGTGTGGACGACACAGGAGTTCTCCGCTACAAGTCCCGAGTTTGTGTTCCCAAGAGTCTGAGGAAAGAGATTCTCGATGAGGCTCACAACACACCTTACACAGTTCATCCGGGAGGAAGTAAGATGTATCGGGATTTGAAGGAATTGTTCTGGTGGAGAGGTATGAAGAGAGACGTAGCTGATTACGTCAAGAGATGTTTGAGTTGTCAACAAGTTAAAGCTGAACATCAGAGACCGGGAGGTTTGCTTGAGCCACTACCGATTCCTACATGGAATTGGGAGGGTATTGCCATGGACTTCGTGTCTGGTTTGCCTAAAGTTAGAGGTGGCTACGATAGCATTTGGGTAATTATCGATCGACTATCCAAGAGTGCTCATTTCCTACCGATCAACATGTCGTACAAAGTGGATAGGTTGGCAGAGATTTATCACCGAGAGATTGTCAAGCTTCATGGGATTCCGACTACGATAGTATCTGACAGAGATGCTCGATTTACTTCCCGTTTGTGGCAGCAACTTCAAGAACGAATGGGAATGAAGCTGACTTTCAGTACAGCCGCACATCCGCAAACCGATGGTCAGTCAGAGAGGATGATCAGATATCTCTGTGATATGCTTCGAGCTTGTGCCCTGGATTTTCACAACAATTGGCACGACCAGTTGCCTCTGATCGAGTTTGCTTACAACAACAGTCATCAGTCTACGATCGGAATGGCACCTTACGAAGCATTGTATGGCAGAAAGTGTAGATCCCCGTTGTTTTGGGATCTCGAAGATTGGCGATGGACGAAAGATGATAAGGAACGAGGAACTCCTCCAAAGTTTCTCCAAAATGCCATCGACCGTATTCAGATCATCCGGCAGAGAATGAAGGCAGCTCAGGATCGACAGAAGAGCTATGCCGACACCCGCCGCCGACCGTTGGAATTTGAGGTTGGTGACAGAGTATTCCTCAAAGCTTCTCCTCGAAAGGGTTTCACCCGAATTGGAAAAGGAGGAAAGTTAAGTCCGAGATTTTTGGGCCCCTATGAGATTCTGGAAAGAATTGGGAACGCAGCGTACAGGTTAGACTTGCCGCCGAGTCTGACAGGGATTCACAACGTCTTTCATGTTTCCCAACTCCGAAAATACTTCCCGAATGAGTCTGAGATCCTTCCTGTTGAGGATATTGAACTAGAACCCGATTTGACTTTTGTTTCGAAGCCGGTGAAGATATTGGATAAGAAGACTCAAGCTCTGCGCAACCGAGAGATTTCTCTGGTCAAAGTCCTTTGGAGAAATCAGACAAACGAAGAAGCTACTTGGGAAACCGAGGACAAGATGCGCAAGTTTCATCCGGAATTATTTCAGTCGGACGAGTAGAATCTGGGGGCCAGATTCTCTTAAGGAGGGGTGATTGTAACGCCCCGAAAATCCGAATAATTAATTTGGTATGTCCGAATCGAATATTTGTGTAATTTAATATTTATTTGACATTTATTATGTAATTTTAGAATTTTTTTTCGTATATGATTGAATTTATGTATTTAAATTACAAATTGTCAATGTGCGTTTAATAATAGGAATTTTGACTGTAATTACATGTTATTTGGACAACGTGAGTTTTCGAACTTATTTTGCAAAATTACGACTTTGCCCCTTCGGTTTCTAAACCTTAGTCAATTTGACAAAGTCAATCTCTCTCCTTCTCCATTACCATTCACGCACAAACAAGAGAGAAAAAGAGAAGAAAGAAAAAGAGAGAAAAGAGAAGAAAGAAGAAAGAAATTCCAACGATCGTTCCGACTCCGTTTCTCGACGGATTCTCGAGCCGTTTACGTCTACGAACTCCTCGCGATCTCATCTACGAGTAAGCTCTCTCAAAATTTTTCGATTAATGCCTTCATTACTTCGATTTTTGGATTTTTGATGATAGTTGTAGAATTTAGGTTTTTTATATGATTTTGATAGAAAATGTGGATGGATTTTTGTGCTTATCGTTTCTATATGAAGCTTATATGTTGTAGATGATTATATGTGAGAATTAGGGTTTGATTTGCATGTTTTAGTGATTAATCGTTGGATTAAGGTTTGAATTCGCGTAGGTTTTGTTTCTGCGAAATGTTTCTGCTCGAATCGGTGCACACGGCCTGGTGCACACGGCCTTGAGGCCGTGTGCATGAGGCCGTGCGCGTGGAAGAATTGCACACGGGCTGTGCACACGGCCTTGAGGCCGTGTGCATGAGGCCGTGCGCGTTTCTTGATCGTGCACGGCCTCGCCACACGGCCGTGCACAAGGCCGTGTGGAAGGCTCGAACAGTGCCCTGACCTTCTGTAAGTCAGGGTACAAATTGGCCTACGGGTCCCGCTTCGGCTCGTCTTTTCCGAATTCTTTCTTCGCTCGTGTATTCGATATGTATGATATAGATAGGAATTGCATGATTTATGAATTTACGACATGTTCGGGTATGTGAATAGTGCATTTTAAGTTTTCGTTAAATTTTTTAACTTTTGCATGTGAAGTCCGATTTTCCCGAAATTCGAATGCATGCTTCTTTATGATATTCTAAGCATGTCCGTAAAGTTTCGTTGCATTTGGAATTGAGTTACATTTTTAAATTTGCGATTTACTCCGTTTTCGTTTGAGAATTTGAACCTAAGTGATTTATTTAATTGTATAACGTGCTTCTATGTGTTCTAATTCTTTCGTATAAGCCGTGCGTCGTCTTTAGTCTTATTTGGTTGTGTCTTGGTATTTTTGCAGACGATACTCCTGTGGAGTAGCGCCGGTTCTTGCTCTTTTTGCTCATCTTTTGCATAGCCAGGTGAGGCTTTCCTTTTCTGATTCCAGTATTACTACGTATATATATATAAATAAGCCTCTCCCGATATAAGCCACGTTTATGTTTTGTTTTCACACTGTTTATATATATACCTAGTAGATATTTATGATTATTATGTTCATTTGATTTATCGAAACTTATTTGATATGAAAAAGTATTACGTATAGTCTTCGAAATGTTTACGAAAGAGACATGTAAAACCTTTTTGTTTCTAAGGCGAACTTTGGCCTTCGGCCTCGCATATGACATGTCTCGAATGGTCTTTTGGCCACCCCGAAATGTTTGAAAAGCGAGTTATGAAATGTTTGCATGATCGTTTGGGCCCGGAGTAAGAGCGATAGGACGAAGTCGGTAGACGTCGGGTCTACGGCCTAAATCCTATGGTTTCCTCCATTTGGGAGCTCGGGGTGAGGCCGGAGTGGCAGCCCTTTGAGTACCTGAGTTATTCTAGTCAGTTACGAGTAGTTCGGATTTAGCAGTCCGTCTACATTGGAGGCATAAGGGTGGTTTTCGGTTTTTATGTTCGGATATTGGAGTTCAGGGCTCGACTCGCCGAGTCATAAGATATGTTTTGTTTTATGTTAAATCACCACCCGATTACGAAAACCTTTCTTTTATGTTGATTTCTTTTAATTTAAAATTGGTGATTTATTTTCCGTTTTGTTATATACCTTATTATTCCCTCCTCACTTAGTCGTTTGACTAACCCCCTCTGTTTTACCCCTGGTTTCAGGATACTAGGCGGGATCTGCGTCGTCGTCGTCGCGTCTTAGAGTTACATTCTTTTTGCTCATGTATAACTCTCATTCAGTATGGCTATGATTTATGTCTTTTGATTTTAGGATTTATTAGAATGTATTCGGGATTTTGTATTGAACCCGTTATTATATAATTATCGGGATATTGTACCGAACCCGTTTGTTATTTAATTAAGTGAATTTCGTTAGCCTTGGTGGGCTTTAATAATTATGCAATTTATCATGCTTTTAATGTTTGATTATTTCGCTTCCGCACTTCTGTCTCGTTGTTTATTTAAAACCCCCGCCTAGTAATTGAGTAAATGCTTGCCGTTCGCCGGGTTTTGATTCGGGTCGGATCCCATTTCGGTTCCGGGTCGAAGCTCGGTGCGGGGCGTGCGTTACCCGTTTGGGGCGCCCGCTACAATATTTATCTTTAGCACATTGATAAGTGGTGTAATTGCATGATTCTTTATTACATTTTCCCCCTTTCTATGACTTTATTTGTCCCTATTGTTATGTTTTGATCCACTTTGTCGATTTGGATGTAGGATTGGAGCTTTTGCTTAAAAGAAGCTAGAAGTCACCATTTTTGAGCTATTTTGGACAATCACGTTTACGTGATCACGTTTTTAGGTCAATTTCGCTAAAGAGTCCTATCTTACGCGGGACTCACTTTCCTTTTCGGACTCAAGATCTTTCTCACGCATTTTGCAGCGGTTTTTGACCCGATTTTGGTTGACTTTCATCAAATAAAAAACTCCTATTTCCTTATCCACCTATGAGCTTTTTGCTGGGCTTTTTGCTAGGCTTTTTACTTGGAGATTTACACAATTTTTAGGGCAGAAATCGGGAGACTTGCGCATCAGCAGAGGAGGAAGAAGTCCTCCTCACGTGAAAGTTGACAACAGCCAATCAACGTGAATTGGAAGAGCAAAAAATTGGAGAATTGCTAGAGATCATTCACGCCACATGCACCTGTAACCTTGGAGACTTGGAGACTTTTGACCACGACATCATCATCCACTTCCATCATCTAGCATTGAGGATCCACGCATACACCATCACCTTTTGGAATCTTACAGTGAAGAACAATAGATTATTTCCTTTGTTTTATCTTGATTTGAATTCCTTTATGTTTTATTGTTAGATTTTAATTATTAGTAGCTAGTTTATTATTCTAGTTGGAGATTTTACCTAGTTTCTTGAATACTTGTGAGACCTAATTGATCTTATAATTCAATTTTCAGCTGCTTTTAATTATTATTGTGATTGATTTGATTATTTGATCTGGCCAATTGAATATTTGAGTTAATTGCATAGTGTTTTCGCGTGTATTGGAGGGGTTATCCGATATAGGTGAATTTAGAGACGAACTAGTACTAGGGTAGTTGCGAAATTATTATCCGGGGTATTAATGGAATTCTATAATCTGGTTTAAATTAGAAAGGTGTTAGTGTTTAATTAACTCGAGTCTATGTTTCTTAGATTGAATGATGTTGATAGATTGAACTCCTAGAGGGGTTATCGAAGAGTTATCTATTGATTAGGGATTAATTGTATGGTATAGGCCCTGATTAATCTAATCTTAAGAAGAAACGAGGCCGTCTAAGGTAATTGATGACTATAGTAGGCTTATTGATAGTTGAATGTTTATTCTTGCGTCTATGATCAAGTCGAGAACTTAGGTGAATCATTCCCCAACTAGACTTTTCTCACATATATTTTTATTCCATGGTTTTTATTTATTTCCTAGCGTATTTTCTTGTTGATTAGTTTTTTAGTTGAAAAATTCAAATATACAAAACAAGATCCTTATTTTAATTGCTTTCTTTAATTGAGCTTTCTAGTTAATTAGTAGTTTAGATTGGTAGTTTAGAAACTCTTCCAAAAACCCCCCTTTTATTACTTTCAATAATATTCCCGATTTTCAAAAGATATTATTTCCAACCAATCCATGTGTTCGATCCTATTTACCACTATATGCAATTTGTATTATTTGGTAGATTGGAATTATAAATATTATTTTTGGTGGATTCGACACCTATCACACATTTCATGCAATCATCGAACATACAAAGGTATTGGCCACTCTATATTGAGACCTCACTTCTGAGTATATTACAATGATTAACACTACATGCCTAAAGTCAAAATATTATCAGGATTTAGAGTCAATGCCTTTTAAGAAATTATTCATTTTAGATCGTAGTATAAAATGAATATTCATAGTGGTCCAGTTCGATGTTTCCAATCTCATTAAAAAACACCAATATGCTATAATCGAAATCACCATTCCCATTGACGAAAGACTAATCATCAATCTAGCATATTATAGTTTTAGATCTTATCGTCGACTACGAACTATTAATTACACGTGATTATGGTATACATAGTCTTTTCCTATGAAACATATTTCATATAAGTATACCATCACACGTTATTAATTAATTTATATTTGTAAAATACACATAACTTGCAAACTTTCAATTTCATTAATTTATTCAAATAATACAAAATATATTACAATTAATTGGATTTTTTGGCACATTCCCTAACAAATATTACTACGACAACAACTTACAAAATAGGTATCTGACCATAATGAGTAAACAATAAGTATTATATCACTCGATCCGTGTCCAAGATAAAAAAAAAATTATTCTTATATTATTATTTACCAGTTCTGAGATCGCTTATTCTAGCGAAATCGCTTTGTTAAGCAAAGGAGCGATTTCGCGTCCAATAAGCGATCTCAAACCAGTTCTGAGATCGCTTATTCAATGAGCGATTTCGCGTCCAATAAGCGATCTCAGACCGGTTCTGAGATCACTTATTTGACGCGAAATCGTTTATTTATAGATTGCGCTTAATATTATTTATTTTCTTTCCTGAACAGGATCCGGAGAATCCTCAGCTTGAAGAAGTGCTAGAGGAAGAAAAAATAGTTATCGAGAATATGGTATAAATTGTTCTTGCACTCTTATACGCTTATGAATTGAAACAATCACTTAATATAATTTACACTTATATTTATGAATAAACATATATTATTATATTTCTAAATTTGATCATATTTAAGCGATGACATTATGTGTCAATTCATTAATCAATATTTGGATTAGATATATTTGATGGATTCTGGCAAGACATTAACCACAGGTCGGGAAGATGAGGTACTTCATTTGGTTGGAGAAGATGAAAGTTACTATATTTGTGGAAATATGGAGACTTCATTTTTTTTTTCTTTATATGTAGGAGAATGAGGAGGACGGGGAAGATTTAGACATGCTTTCCATTCCAGAACATTCGCAGTCCATCGACGTATGCTACTTTAACCTACGCACGGTGATAGACGACTCTGCGTATTTTCCGGGAAATTATACGGTGAGTAAATTTGTTCAAATAAAAGAGTACCTCCAACACAATGCGAAGGTGATGGAGTTATTTCGTAGGACTTGTTTTGGTCATTTTCTTGACTTGTCAAACGATTGGATCTTTCCGGGGTTGCTTTGTCATTACTTGTTGCTCCATTATGTTGAAAGTAGGAAGAACTTCGAGATGTGGTTTATTGTCGACAATAAACCTTTATGCTTTGGGATGAAAGAATTTGCCTTTCTTACCGGCCTTAATTGCGGACCTACGCCTAGCAAGGATGTTGAAAACAAGGTCATAAAGAACGGAAATGAAATTTTAGAGAAGATTTTAGGAGAAAGAAATGGTGTTAGGGGTAAAGATTTAGAAAATATGCTTAATGACAAAGCATATGGTACAAGAGATAAGTTGAAGATTTGTCTTGTACTATTCCTACACTATGTTCTTATGGCCAAGGATGGTAGCAATAATGTTGAACCTCTTTGGATCTCGGTTGTGAATGATATTGATTACTTCAACTCTTTTCCGTGGGGTAAGACGTCATTCGAGCTTACGCTCAAGTCACTCCGAACTAGAAATTTGAAGAAAGCATATAAGGAGTGCCAAGGAAATAAAACTTTGCAAAAGTTCAACATCCAAGGCTTTCCATGGGCATTTATGGTAATAATAATTTCATGTTATTTTTTCATTCCTGGTTCGTTTATATGTTGTTATAAATTATAATATAATTTGTTTACATGCATTTAGGTGTGGGCGTATGAAGCTATTCCCCTTTTTGCAAGACTCGGAGGTGGGCTTATTTCATCAGATAAAGATTCAATACAACCAATTCCGAGAATGTTACAATATCATCTGAAGAGAACTGCAAAATGGGAGTACGACACGCTTGAATCACTACTAAAATCAAACGAAGTTAGATTGCAACACAATGGTTTTGATACTTGTAATTTTCAATAATATTTTTATGTTATTGCCTAGCTAATATGTCTAAATCTAATTTTAGGTGGTTGTGCATCCGTTTTTAATTCCTACAAAACGTGAAATGAGAGAACAATATATATTATCATTCGAAGAGCTTAAGGATGTTTCGGATGAGAATATTGATCGATTGAAGAAGAAATTGGAAGGTGTCACAAAGCTGCCTAATCTAATTGTCTCGCCGGATGAGGACGCATTCGAAATTAAAAATACCATGACGCCACTACCATTGCCAAAATGTGTAGGAGAGTTGAAAAGCACACCACCACCACCACCTTCTTCTGCTCCTGATTCTGAAATAGTGGAATTACTGAACACCATCATCAAAGAACAAAAGATGTTCAACCATAAAGTTGATTTTGTGGTGGAAGAGTTGGGAGAGTTGAGGAAGCGAGTTGATTTTGCGGTTGTTGAGTTGGCAGAGTTGAGGAAAGATTTTGATATTGTTCGAACAAAAGAAGAGTTGGAGAAGAAAGATGACTTCGTTCAACAAAATGTTGAAGAACGACTAGAAAGAGAAAGAAAAAGAAGTCATTACTTAACATCACCATACACTGCGGATGGAGTGTTGAAAAAAATAAAGATTGATGACAAAAAAATGGAATAACCCCGGAATATTTTCATGTCTATTTCCGAAGAAAAAAAGAGATCATTTTATGATTGGTACAATGGAAAAGACAAGTCGAAGTGGGCAAAATGTTTTAATGGGGAGTATTTGCATGACTTTTTTGACGCGATATTGAATGTAGGAGCTTGGTTTGAGGATTCTGTTAGTGTATGTATAAATTTAAATATATTTATACATTATATAATACTTTTATATATACTTATCAGTAATACTTTTTAATGCAGCACCTGCAGGAAGGACTAACTCTTATAAGGTCTAAACAAGGGCGTTTTCCTCAATTGTATGATCAACATTGTGCAGTCCTTGATGCTTATTTTGGGCAAGTTCTTGATGGAGAGGCTCAACGCCTTTGGAAACTGAAGCAAAGTAATCCGGAAACAAAAGCGAAGAAAAACGTCAAACAAGGGAATATGATGAGTATGGTAGACGTTGAGAAGCTTCTCCTTGAGTCTCCATATAATGATACATTTGATGAATATTTTCAAGGAAAGAGACCACGTAATGGACTAAATTGGTGTGAAGTTCAAAAAGTATATGGTATATTAAATATTACAAATATGCATTGGATTGCAATTGTATGGTTGCTTGATGAGGGAAAAATTGAACTTCTCGATTACAATAGAACTTGCTATAGAAAAGAACATTTAGATCGGTTAATGTGGGCACCGTCCGTCCTATTTCCAAAGCTACTAAAAGCTTCCTGCCAGTTTTCTCATTTGAAACCGGATATATTTTAACTGCGGTGGAAATACGACTTCGTTGACAACTTACCTTCAAATTTACATGGGTTAGTGCCTTAAACTATTCTTTTGTTTTATTAATTTTCTAAATTATAGTGTTTTATATTTTTGTTGTTTTTAAATTACAGTGGAGATTGTGGGATATATGCACTTAAATTCGTGGAATTTCATATGACACTCCCATTGATTTACTTAACGACTCGACAATTCCATACTTCCGAAAGGCTCTAGCTATAGAGATCTTTCAAAAAGAAGTGATATGTAAATAATAAATAGCTATAGAGATTACGTTGTATATTTTGTCTGTAGTGTGATTGTGGTGTAGTTTAGCTTTAGAAGTGCTTAAATATCCTTGTTAGAAGTGCTTATTGTGATTGCTAAAAGAGATGTCTTATTGGATGCGAAATCTATAAATAAGCGATTTGGCGTCCAATAAGTGATCTCAGAGATCGCTTATTGGACGCGAAATCGCTTTTGAAATCGCCTAAGATGATCAATCTGTAAATAAGCGATCTCGCGTCCAATTAGCAATCTCAGAGATCGCTTATTGGACGCGAAATTGCTCCTTTGCTTAACCAAGCGCGCGTCCAATAAGCGATCTTTGAGATCGCTTATTTACAGATTGATCATCTTAGGCGATTTCAAAAGCGATTTGGCGTCCAATAAGCGATCTCAGAGATCGCTTATTGGATGCCAAATCGCTTTTATACATAAATCAAATTAATATATTAAAATATAAGAAATTCGTGTAAAGAAAATATTAAAGTAGACTATTTTGTAAATTGAAAAATACTTATATAGATTTAAATAGTAATCGTCAAACTTGACAATATTATTAGAATAGTACAATCTTCTCGATTCTTTTCAAATTTGTGAATATACTAATTAACTTTTACAAAATAATTTTGGATCTCAGACTCAAAATTAAAAAAATTAAAGCACGAATCAGTTGAATTAAAGATTATTTTAGTAAAAATTCTCTCAATAATGGTAATCCAAAATTAGTGCACGAGTATTTAACAGAAATCAAGTTTATCAGATTAATCTATATTATAGTATATGAATTTACTAAAGTAGTGTGTAAATAGTTAGAACAATTTCTTTATTTTGTCAAACACACTTGGAAAATATTTTAATATGATATTGCAACTAATGGTTTAATGGAACATTGTGACGACCCGATATTTCAAGGTACGTTTCGGCGTGTTAGCCGGAATTTATTTGTGAATTATGTGAATTAATTGCATTTAAGTGTTTATTGGGTGTGATTTTTTGTGAGATATTTGAGTTAGAGGTATTTTTCGAGTTTCTAGCATCGTATTGTTATCGAGGGCTTGATTAGGGTCGCTTTGACTGTAAAATCAATTAATTTGGACACAGTCGACTTTTAAGCCCGGAATAGCGATTTGCAGTATTCTTGGACTGGCTCGAGTTTGAGCCGTGTGTTCTTTTTCCCCTCTAATTCTCACGTTCATTCTCTCTTCCTCACTTATCAAAATATTCAATTTCTCTTCACTTCATTTTCCCTCTTCCAACAACAACAACTCTTAACCTAGCTTCTTTAATCTTCTTCACCTTCGATCCTCTAGCTCTCTAATTCAACACGAAGGATCACCGAAGAACAAGGAACAATTTGATCCGAACAATTCAAGCTCTCAAGCTCTACTTCTCCTCATTTCATAACTTTTCCATATTTAGGTAATTTATGGTTTTTGTTGCTATGATGATTGGTAATGATTCTTATGTTGTTAGAATGACCAAACATGAATATATGAGTGTATGTTGATCATCTTGAAGCATGAGTGAAGCTAGAAAGCTTGAAACACCATTAATGGCAATTTGAAGCTAAATGGGTTTATTTGTAATATTGAATTCACGACTTCTTTTGCTTGTTTTAATGTTGTTTTCATGATATATGATCATGTTAAGCATTTAGGTAGAGTTGTTGGAGGATTGGGGGATGAAAAAATGAATTTTGAGCCAAAAATCAAAAAAATTTCGTGACTGCTATAGTAACCTGCGTCTGTACTGTAGCAAATTTGCTACGGGAATTTGGCCAAAAATGTGGCAATCCGAACTTTAAAAATCCCGTTTTCACCCTAAAACTCGTCCAAAAATCATTATTTCACCACCATAAATCATCTAACACACAAAATTACTTATTTTGAAAGCTTCGTGGTGATTGGACATGTTTGGGTTTTGAATAGTGTTTTGGGGGTACTTTTGGTAATTTTCCCAAACGTTTGGAAATGCTACCCCAAGCTTCTATATGACTTGTATGCCTTCTTTGCTCAATATTATAAGCTTCTAATGTGTCTAAATGTGTTTTATACATTTTCATTATTTAAGCATGTTTGCATATTTAAAGTCGTATGTCGTTAATTGGTTGTTAGTCGAGTTGTGTCTTACCTCGAGGCCCTGTGTGTTACAGGTGGACCCCAAGGGGACAAGGCATAGTCGTCGGCTTCCTTCTCTCTTCTTTTGAACCTTTCAGGTGAGGATTTAAAACGCTTTCAACTGTTGCATTGAGCAAATGATTGTGAAAACCCTTAAGTATTTGAATATATTTATCAATATTTGAGCAATGTTTTCATATCAAACAATATATGTATATTCTGATCAAATGGTTTCAAAACAGAGACAAGTGAACTTATTTGGTTTAAAGCAACTTTTGGTTAAGGAGCCTTGCGCGTATGCCGTGAATTCTCTCGGCAATGTTGACGAGTGTTGTCCTAGCCGTTGCACACTTGTTCTCGAATGACCCCTTTTTGGTCAAACCGCTCCTTTACTCGAAAGAGAAAGGAGAACTAAATATTCAAAGCGAGAAATATTACTCTTAACCCCCCCTTGAGGACGCTCTTGGGAGGAACGGGCCCCGGGTTATAGGACCGAGTTAATATCCCGTAGACTAGGTCTAGGGTGAGACCCAATCCTATAATTCATAAATTCAGATTATATGTAGATGTGACTTTGTGATCCGGTCATTTTCTATTACATAATCGAGGGTATTATCCAAGCTATTCAGGGAAGAACTAGCCCGAATAATACTAACCGACTACGGTCGTTAAAAATGGTGAAGTCTTGGGTTGCTCCTCGATAAACCAAACGGTGTATTGGAGATTTCAAATATTTTTGAAATGTTTTGGGAGTTATAAGGAGATGGCCCGCTCTCGCCGGGAAATAAAAGGTTTTAAAATGTTTTACTACAAAGTCTGATTCACTTAAGCTTTATTGAATCCATATGAGACTATTCGTCATGCTACGAGATCTCTAAGTGACTAAAGCGTGGATTAGACTAGGTTTTACATTATTACATATACCTCCCCTCTTCACTGAGTTCTTTTGACTCACCCTCTCTTTTGGTTCATGCTTCAGGTTTAGATGCTCGACGTTCCAAATGTCGAAGTTGGCAGCAGTGGTCATAGGGTTTGATTTCGAGTCTTGTGTCGGTCGTTGTACATTTATGCTATAGATCGATGCAACATGACTTGAGTTACATTATGACATTGCTATACTCTCTCTATGATTATGTATTTACATTCTGGAACCGCGAATTGGCGGAGTTATGTTTATTTTGCCCCTGTGAGGGATGTTGATATATATATGCTTCTGATTTTCGATTAGTTGAGCATTGTTTAAATTCCCTCGTATTGATTACTTGTTTAAGCTTCCGCTCATTAATTGTTTATTGCTCTGTGCGTTTTGGGAGAGTCACTGTTGCCAAAGGTCATGGATACCCGTTGTCTGGGGTGGGGTTTTGGGTTTCGGTAATTAACCGTCGCTTGGGGTCTCGTTCCGGTCCGGGGGCTGTGGTGTAGGGGCGTCACAAACATTATATGAATTGTATTTGTAGAAAAAGACTTTTGTCAATCAACTTATATATGATGTTTGAGATTGTTTTTTAAAATAAAATCTAGTCGAATGTCTTCAACTTTCTGCTTTTCACAATTTACTTCAAATTAAATTTTCTTAAAGAATTAATTTGTAGCAATAATTACGTATTAGTTTATGGGTTTAGGGTATAGGATTTAGGGTTTAGGGTTTATGGTTTAATCGATCGAGCGTCCAATAAATATTTTTCAATTTACAAAATAGTCTGCTTTAATAATTTTTTTACACGAATTTCTTCTATTTTAATATATTAATTTGATTTATGTATAAAAGCGATTTGGCGTCCAATAAGTGATCTCTGAGATCGCTTATTGGACGCGAATTCGCTCCTTTGCTTAACCAAGCGATTTCGCGTCCACTAAGCGATCTCTGAGATCGCTTATTGGAGATCGCTTAGTGGACGCGAGATCGCTTATTTATAGATTGCGTACGTTTAGCGCTTTGAAAAACGCGATTTCACGTCCAATAAGCGATCTCTGAGATCGTTTATCAGAGATCGCTTATTGGACGCGAGATCGCTTATTCACAGATTGCGCACGTTTAGCGCTTTGAAAAAACGATTTGGCGTCCAATAAGCGATCGCTTATTGGACGCCAAATCGCTTTTATACAAAAATCAAATTAATAAATTAAAATAGAAGAAATTCGTGTAAAAATATTAAAGTAGACTATTTTGTAAATTGAAAAATATTTATATGGATTTAATTAGTAATCATCAAACTTGACAATATTATTAAAATAGTACAATCTTACACGTGACCTATAATAGAGTAGGATATATAACAACGGATGCGCTCATTCTATCCAAAAATTGTACACAATTTGAAAATATAAATTTGGTCATTTGGAAAGAGGTGGTTGGTTGCAAGTACGCTTCTTGTGACCTGGTTGCTTACATTTCGAACACATGTTTTTCTTCTTGTTGCCCTTACAAGCGGAAGGAATCTTCTTAACTCTTTTTCTGCCCCTTGATAGTTTATTTTTGGCGGATAAGTGATGATATTTGCCACTGATTCGGGTACCTCCCATTGTTCCTCTTCTGGAGTAGGATATATAGTTTCTACATAAGCATGCAAGAAACTTTCAGCTTTATAGGTAGGAGAGCAAAATGTGTAGATTCTCCTACCGAAATCCGGTAGTTTTTGTTCTCTAATAGCAGCTAGTGCATGAGAACATGGAATCTTGTCAATATTAAAAACTCTACAGCTGCATTCTTTTTTATTAAGATCAACAACAACTTCCTGACTGCCACCGCGCATAATGAATTCATGCACATTAATTGGACTTGCCACAAGTAGATTGGAAAGTTCCAAATTTTTGCGCAATAGGCTTTCTTTGGATGGAACTAATATCGTTGTGCAATCAACCATTTCCATACGACGCGCATAAAACCACGTAGAAAGTATTCTTTGTATTGTATCAAAAAGAGTGATAATTGGAAATTCTCTTTCTATTAGAATCCTTGCATTAATAGACTGAGCTATATTGATTGTCATAATGTTAAACCTATTTGCAGGAGAATGAGCTCTACTCCATCGGTGGAATCCAACATCATGCTCAAGATAGTCGGCCGCTTTGCTTTCGATCCGTCGAATTTGCCGAAATGCTCATGAAAGTCATCAAGTGTATAAGCTTGTGCTGCCGAATAATAGGGACGAATAATTTGACCACACTTGAATTTTGTCCTTAAGTTCTCTCCGAGGTGCCTCATGCAATACCCATGATGCGCCATGGGGTAAACTTTTGCAATTTAATTCTTTATAGACTGGTTCCTGTCGGATATTATGCACAACTTATTACTGTGAGGAACTATATCTTGCAAATGTTTCAAAAACCACCCCCATGATTTGTCATTCTCATAGTCAACTACTGCCCATGCAATAGGATATATATGGTTCTCACCGTCTTGTGCAGTGGCAACAAACAATGTACCAAATCGCTGTAGTATTTTTTTTATAATTTCAAAAAATCATCAAAATTTCATTACCCGTCTTCCCAACTAGATATATATTTGATATGGGTACAAAATAGTTCTTACCTTCAACTTTCTATTTCAACTTTTGTGGAAATCCTCCTTAATCTATTCTCCTCTTGCAATAAATATATTTTATCTTGGACCACAAAATTTCTTTTGATAATGTAGGATTTCAATATAGAAGTATTTGGAAGAATGTTTGCAAAAGAGAAGAAGAAGTGGTCAACTACCTTGAAATGATGTCTTCTACATGGAAAAAATGCAAAAAAATGAAGGAATATGAAGAAGATATGATAAAAGATTCGTGAAATTGGAAAAAATATGATGAAAAATTAGGATTTATAAATATTTTTGGGTTTGATTTGTAGTATTTATAAGTTTTGGGGTTAAAATTATATTTTTAAAAGTGGGTAAACTATTTTTCTTAATTAGATAAATTATTAATATTATTATTTATATTAATTAGTAAAAAGGGTTATCTATTAGACAGTTTCAAAATTATTTAATTAAATAGAAACTTAATGAGGTTATATAATAAACTGTCCCTCCTCCACCGTCTGACATTAAACCTAAAAAGAAAAAACCCCAAAATTGCAATCAGCCTTCCCTACCAAATATCAGATGCTACAAAATCTGTTGATTATTAAACGACGTGACGGACTAAGAACCAGAAGAACGCTGAAGTAATTTCACCCGACACATCGTGGTGGTGGTGCAGAAGGAATTCGTCTGCGCCGTTGAGGTGACGAGAGAGTGAACCGAGGTATGTGTTTTTACTATTTTGCAGTTGTTTCTTCCATTTAATGAAAACCTCAGTTTTAATTTGTTTTATGGGTTTTTGGGTTGTGGAGTTCTTGCTAAGTCATTGTTCTGTTAGAAATTACTATGATATGTGAGATTATTGATGATATATATGATATGGTGTGTACAGTTAAATGTTTTTAAATGAGGAGTTAAGGCATCTCTTTGAATGCTTATTATCACTGTCAACTTCTGTTTTTGATTTGAAAAACTCAGCACCAGCATGGTGGAGAGTGCTCTGTGTAACGGGCTAAGACTAATTCTTGAATAAGTTAATTTTTGTCGCTATTGAAGTGGACTGATCTTGGTGAGATTAATTGGGTTCACTTAATTATTTTTCTATTAAATCAGCATTGTATAAGCACTGATTTAAGCTTAATGTTTTGAGCTGACATGTAAATCATGAGCAATCATGAGGTAGTTAGCTTATATTATCAATTTCTTGAATGTATGTTGAGCTTGACAATCGATGAATAGTTCAAATCTTCATATGTGTTTGATGGCTTGATACTAATGTCTCTTTTCATTATCTTTTGAGATTTAGGTGTTTAGGTCTTCATTGAATGTCAAAGTGGAATTTTCAGCAGAGGAGCGTGAGAAGGCTTAATATGTTCATATGCCATTGTTAAAGGTTAGTCATGTGTTCTTCTTTTTCTATTTTGTAAATACTTCATTATTCATGTAATTGAAGCCTCCAAAGGCAAATTGTGTTAAAATCATATGCTTTATTGTTCGGTAAGTGTGATATTTGGTGTTTTCTCTCATGATGTCTCCTATAGTTTGTAAGTTTTTGTTCTCCGTTCTTGCATCTCTTTGTTCAATTGTTCTTCTCAATTTGGGAACTTGATCTTGAAATTGCTAGCTTTATTGAATCTTTTTGTCCCACTCTTATATTATTGTATGGTAGGAGGAGAAAGTTGTAATATTTATGTTTAAATTTAGTAGAAAGCATCTAAGCATTCCTGGTGAAACATATTAGTACAAATTTGAGTCTCAATGAGCTAACTGCAATTTATCATATATAAAAAGCCAACTGTAATTTGACCCGACAATTAATTTGCTGACGCGTGCTACCACTTTTATCATGAGAGCAAGAGCTTATGTCTAAAAAAAGGATACACCACTATTTCTTTTATATGATTGTGTAATTTTGAGAGTTTATGTGTAACTTTAGATTTTATTTAATTCCTTGGATCTTAGCTTTTAATTGAATTACCATATAATTAGCAACTATGTGATGTTACATAGATTTATAGGACAATTGATATTTGCTTTAACTTATTCTACAGATTGCTTAACAATTTCAATTTATTTACCAATGCTCTTTCTTTGCAGATGAACACATTGACAAATACTATCTAGGTAACACTTTTCGTTTTCTCTCTACTCTCTCTTCTACTGTTATATTTTGCTTCTAGTTGTTTTGTTTGGTTTGTTGGGAAATACTTTGAGGTTGTTATTTTGAATTTCAAGATACTTTTGGAGTTGCTCTATTTTCTTGGTAAGAGAAGAAAAATGTGATAGTAGTTATATTAATGTGTGCTTGATATAACTTATAAGCTAGTAAAAATCACTTGGTCTGCTCAAATTAGTAGTAGTCAGTTTATAGTTTTATAGAATTTATGTGTAAAGATAAGCCATTTTTCGGCAATCCTATACATAACTTGTGATCTAAGGGTAAACACAGAGTATTCTGGTTAGGTGCTGCTTCCCCTACCAGTCATTCAAGGATTTAGCAAAGAAGATAAGACTGGCCTCCTACAATTTGTGACTAGAACCTCGAAGGTGTTTTTTTTACATTCTTAAGTGATTGCGTTCAGGAGATCAAATTTCTATTGTTCTCTCATTGAATGAATATCCACCTATATTTATAAATATACAGTATTTAGTTTACCTCTTGTACGTTCGTAAATTTGTTTCTGTCAGAATCAGTATTGTTTGAGGTTATTAGTAACACATTTTACTTCTTGCCTCAGGTTTCGTTGAAGGATTTAGAGCACTACATGGAATTTCTGGATTAAAAAAATTCCATATTCACAAGGCTTATGGCAGTGCCGATCACTTGCCTTCTACTCACACATGGTGAATCTTTCTTTAAATCATCTTTTTACTTTTGATCCTTGAATATATATGTTGTTTCTGTAATGAAAATTGACTGCAGCAATCCATTTGACTCATCTGTGTCTTTTCTCCTGGAATAGATACTTAGTGTTACCAAAGTCTTCTGCTTTGGGACAAGTTAAAATTGCAATTTTACTAAAAAGTTGACACTGTTTGGAAAAAAGTAAAAAGTTAAAAAAAAGAAAATTTGCAATTGAGTGTTTGGGATAAAAAGTTGAGAAGCACTTTTATTAGACTATAAACAAACTTTCATGTACAATTCCGAAAATAATGTACAAGCTTAAAGTTGTTCATTTGGTGCATCAAGCTTCTAGTTCATTTCTACTTAATATTGGTTTTCCCAATACTCCCGAAGTCTTGAACTCCCAAAGTGTTGAACACATAGTTGCTAATTTGTCAAACTCAATGCAGCTTTGATCAATTGGATCTACAGAGTATCCTTCCAAACTGCATCTGGAGGAGAGGTTGAAGCTATTCATGAAGCAAATGAATGTTTTGGATTGACCATTTTGGTGAACCGAAACCATGTGTAGATAGTATCATTATGATGTCAAGAAAACAGAATCCACTTGAGTTATTCTCGAGGAAATCATTAGAAAAGCTGCTTTAGATGAAATGTTGATAATATTGTATAGTGCTCTGCTTTGTCATTTTTAGAAATTTGTATACTGATTGATGGATATTCATTTTATAAATACAGATTGTTGTGCAATCTTTGAATTTGTTTAATTTGGTATCTTGTTGATTATATTTTTGGGTTAGATCCAAATTTATATTATTTAATATAAATTAAAAAAAATATATATATATCCAAAATAAATTAATATATTATGAAAAGGTATTGGCTACAAAACTATGTTCGTAGTCAATGATATCTTTACTACGTTTATCAAGCTCGTAGCAAAAAAGTTGCATCATTTGATTTTATTTACTACAAAAAATGTATCGTAGTAAATGCTTCAAAGTTCGTAGTAAATAGTTTTACTAAGACATTTAGTCGTAGTAAATGCCGTAGCAAATAACGTTTACTAATATTTTTTGCCTTTTACTACGAATTTACTACGGTAGTAAAAAGCAATTTTTCTTGTAGTTAAACAAGAGCGGCATTATACATATTTTGTGATTCTCGCTGCTCTTTGGTTCGGCCTTCCGCAATCCTAGCTCGTCACAAGAGAAGTCATGAGTTGAAAACCCTCCCCCCAACTCCAGCTATAAAATTAAAGCAAAAAGATAATTTTTGTGATTCATCCTTTCCGATGATTGTATATCATTTACATGAGTAATAAAATTTTTGCATCATTAATTATATAATTGGTTTTAATTCGATCAAACTCAATTCAAACTAAATCCAACTATTTATGAGAATCCATATGTTCTGTAATACTTTTTTCCATTTCTTTGCATTGATCTGAGTATGGTTATCAGAGTTATAATCTAACAAAAATAAACTATCAGCTTTTATGCCTTCTGTCCACGTAGTTGCATTTTTACTACAATTGAAGATTTAAAAGATGGAAAATTTCAAGTGAAACTCCAACAGTAACAATTATGCTAAAAATTGACGTTTGATCTTCAGCAGCTCTGCTACAGTTTCTTTCATGTTTATCCTTTCTCCAGGAGATTCTGTTGAGCAATTCAAAGCTAACTTCAATATGGATGATACACATTCCACCTTTTTGCCAGACCCGTCTTCCTCAGAATTCAATAAGTTGGTGTCTATAACTTCAACTGATGACCTCGAGAGTGAACTCTCAATCCAACTCTTCAAGCTCAAATGTCCAGTAAACATATCATCCCCAGGCCTTTTCCTTGTAAATGTTTCCATAAGCATGATACCGAAACTATAAACATCACACCTTACGGAAACTAGCCCTTCCAAACCATACTCTAGAACAAAAAGTCATTAGACGTTACGAAAATGTACAATTATAATAGATAACCAATTAAATTAAAAATTGATATCCTATTTTATATACAAAAGTAGAATCAGTACATGATTCTTAAGTAGAAAGGTTTACCTGGAGCAATGTAGCCGAGTGTGGCTAAGGTGTTGGTGTGCTTAATACTCTCCTCTTCCCCCAACAATTTTGCTATGCCAAAATCACTTACATGGGCGGTCATATCTTCATCCAACAAGACATTACTAGGCTTCAAATCACAATGGACAATCGGTGTGGAGTAACCATGGTGGAGATATTCCATCGCTGATGCGACATCAATAATGATGTTCAATCTTTGCATGAGATCCAAGAAATAGTTGTGGGAATACAACCACTTCTCAAGGCTTCCGTTGGGCATATACTCAAGTACCAATGCCTTGAAATCCTCGTTAGAGCAGCTGCTTACGACTTTGGTGAGATTTCTGTGACGAATGTTACGCAATACTTCACATTCCACTTCAAAACTCTTGAAACCACCTTGTGACTGCAAATTGAACACTTTTACAGCCAAAATCTTCCCATCTCTGAAAGTACCTCTGTAAACAGAACCAAAACTCCCTTTTCCCAATAAGTTTGTCTCACTGAATTGTTCAGTTGCTCGTAAGAGTTCATAATAGGAAATTCTTTCCGGTGCAGCGGACATCAACGCATTGATTCCACTTGGAGTTGCTTTGTTTTTCCTTTTGTATCTTATGAAGATAAAAGTTAAAAGGAAAATCGTTACAAGTGCAAAAACACCAGAAATAATTAAAGCAAAATGCGCTTTATTCCTCCTTGATCCGTGTTTGGAGACAGTATGGCAAGGTGAGACATTGAATTTTTGAATTCCACATAATGCCCAATTGCCTTTGAAAGACTCCATAGTGAAGTTTCCGAATGGACCACCCGTGGGAATTTCTCCGGAGAGAGCATTGAAAGAGACATTAAAGTAATTGAGGTGTTGAAGTGTCTCCATGGATTTTGGGATTGAACCGGAGAAGTTGTTATAAGAGAGATCTAGATGTATCAAACTGATCATACTCCCCATGGACATAGGAATAGAACCTTTCAATCCATTAATTTCCAAAGTAAAAGCAATCAAACTTTTTAAGTTTCCAATCGTGTTTGGGATATACCCTGACAACTTGTTCATTCCTAAATTGATGTAGGTTGCTGACAATAAATTGCCCACTTCTGGATGTAAAAATCCACTCAAGGAATTTGAAGTCAAATCCAACTCCAACAAATCTTTCAGTTGCCACAACCTTTGAGGTATGCTTGAACTCAACATGTTGGAATCTAAATAAAGGATTCGTAAAGATGTGATATTTCCTAAACATTCAGGAATTTGACCTGAAAACTGATTATGACTTAAATACATCCCGTACAAGCTAGGCAAATCACATAAAGTCTGTGGAATTGGACCTCTCAGGTTGTTGTTTTCCAGATCTAATAGTTGAAGACTATGCAAATCTCTGATAGTAAGTGGAATATTACCAGACAAGTCATTGCCAGTCAAATCAAGTTCCAACAAGCTACTTAAATTGCCGATTTCAATTGGAATGGTACCCTTAACTCTACAAAACGGGGCATCAAAAATTTGTAATAAGGTGGATAAATTCCCAATAGAAGCTGGAATTGTTCCATCTAAAGGATTATAACTAATATCCAAAACGCGTAAGTATCTACAGTTTGTTAGTGAAGTAATGAAGCTCAATTGTGAAGAAGATGGTTCACTCCTCAAACTGTTTCGCTGTAACGCAACAATTTCAAGGAGTCTTAGATTGCCTAGAAAGTGAGGAACGAAACCCGTGAATTTGTTGGCACCAAGTGAGAGATATACGAGTGCAGAACAGTTCGAGATGGATTTGGGTATTGCTCCAGTGAAGTAATTGTGATCGGTTAAAAGTTTTTCAAGAAGAGGCAATCTGTAACCCAAATCGGTGGGAAGACTACCTGACAAACCATTGCGAGAAAGTTCAAGTAATTGAAGAGTTGACATGTTATAGAGTTCCGGTGGAGTGAAACCTGTGAAGTTGTTTCCGCCTAAATTTAATTCCTCCAGTTGGTAAAGTTTGCCAATTTCTCGCGGTAGAATACCTACCAATATAGGAAAAATTGAACTCAAAATATATTAAGAAAACTAGTGAATTTTCAAATGTTCTATTTGTTTCGATAGTTGCACCTTTGAAGAAGTTGTTCAAGATATCGAAACGGTTGAGCATTGTAAGATTCCCAATCTCTCTTGGTAAGCTCCCAATGAGTTTATTATCCCTTATTACAATTGACTGCAGAGAAGAAATATTAAAAATATTGAGTGGCATATAACCGGTAATCTGGTTTCTTTCAAAGCCTAGCGCAACCAAGTTTTGAAGATTGCCAATCTCCTGCGGGATAGAACCTGTCAAATGTGAAGTTCAAGATTTTTGATGCAAAACATAACAAAAATCCCTGATGCATATGTCGAGAGCCCCTACGATGAAATTTATTAACAAGAAATAAATTCTGAAATGGATAGTTGCAAAGTTTATATATGTAAGAATAGTTTAATAAGAATGTGAACCATTTACGTACCATTTAAATTGTTATGCCCGATATATAAACCCTGAAGAGATTTTAACATCCCGATTTCTTTGGGTATCCGCCCGGTGAAGGAGTTGTAAGACAAGGACATAGTTTGAAGTTGTGAACATTGGGATAGATTTGCTGGAATTTGGCCGCTCAGCTGATTGAAAGATAGTTGAATCCGTTCAAGAAATGGAAGGTTAGTGCACAAGTCAAATGGAAGACTACCACTCAATTCATTTGATGTGAAACGTATAGCTTTCAAGGTTGAAAGGTTAAATATGGATGATGGTATAGCACCCGAGAGATGATTAGATTGCATGGACAAAAATTGCAAATTGTGGAGGCGTCCAAATTTATCAGGGATACTTCCTGTAAAAGAATTAAAACTAAACCCAATTACTTCAAGATTTGATAGGTTTGAGAGGGTTTTCGATCGGGATGATACCTGTGAAGCTGTTGTTTCTTAAAGTAAGAATCTTTAGCCGGTGGAGGAGAGAGAGCTCTTGGGGAAGATTACCACTAAAACGATTGTAACTTAGATCGAGGGAAGCAAGGAATGAGAGATTTCCTAGTTGTGACGGAATTGTGCCTGCAAGACCCATGTCGGAAATATTAATGGCGACCACTCTATGGTGAAGAGAACCACAAGTGATACCAATCCAGCTACAAACAGAGCTTGAATTGGTCCAATTACTTGTGACTATGCCGTAAGGGTCTGAAGTGATGTGGGCTTTAAAGGCAAGAAGAGAGGATTTATCAGAGGCAAGGCTGAGTGAATGTGAGCTTAAGGCTAGGCAAAGTATTTGGCAGCTAAGTAATAGGAATATTATAATTGTGTATGCAGAAATATAATAGCTAGTAGTTTTCTCCATGACTGTAACTGAGACTGAGGTTTATGATCACTGGATGTGTAATGATGATATATGACGGATTCTTCATGTAGTGGTACTGGTATATATAGATAAAATTAAGGGATAATTACACTTACACCCCTCGACTTAGGGGTAAATACAGCTAGATCCCCTGTACTATTGGAAATTACAGAGATACCCCCTTGACTATGGCTCTATCTAACACTTAGGTCCTGCCGTTAGTCATTTTCTTATTTCCATGTAAATTATAACGTCCTATTAACTCGACAAAAACTTACTTACTTTGTTCATTTAATGTATAGCAAACATTATAATAAAAATGTTATGGATAATTTAGTCATTTCACAATTTTTTGTTAAGTTTTTAAGGTTTTCGTTAGGATTAGAGGATCTATCTGTAATTTTTAATAGTACAGGAAATCTAGCTGTATTTACCCCTAAGTAATTATCCCTAAAATTAATCCATATCGCCGGCTAGCTTAGCTCTCGAGTCTTTACGAGAATTAATTCCGCCTGCAGAAAGTCTCTCATTCTCCTATTGCGAAAGCCAATTCCAGGTTGACTCAAGACTTTTAAAGTCTTCATCATCAGTCTTTGGCATGCGAAAGTGAAATGGTTCCAGGCCATGTACACACATATGTAAAGTTAAACGTATGCTATGGGCAAAAAATCAAGATTTTACATTAAGTTTAGTTCTAGAATTAACCAATTCTTACCCTATATCTTCTCCACTAATGTACGGATATTTCTAAAAAAAATCATCTTACACCACCTATCACGTCTCTAAACCCACAGGCCCGTTGAACGCGAATATAAATTTTGAATCCACAAAGTGTAACCTGAAATTGGACTTAAACGACTGCCCAAAAAGATAGTGCCCTTAATATTGGGCTTTGTCCCACATCGAATATGTGCAACTGATTGAATGAGTTTATAAGTTATAATTCAAGTGCCGCCAATAAATATCATTTTGGGTAGTGGTTTAGTCCTAATTTAAAATTACACCTTGTAGATTCAAAGCTTATGCCCTCCTCCAAGGAGGCGTGACACCACCAGACACTTGTCTAGTGCAAAATATTTTTAAAAATCCTTATTAACAGATGCTTGTCTGTGCATCACGGATCTTCTCAATATTATAGAAAATGTTTTCTCAATATTTCCCTTTAACAACAAAATAAGTTGGAGATCATTATTAAAGGGTCTTTATTTTCTTTTCTTCGTCTATTGAAGATCATTAATTAGAAGAAAGACTTTTACTCGACTTTTTCAGTCTTCATCTATACTATCTATATTTCTATGACTATACTATTTAATAAAACACATTTACCTTAAATTAACTATCTTGATCAAGCTTTTATTTTAGTATAATATTTTTTTTCTCTCTCATCTTTCCTCACCATGTTTTTCTCCTTTTCTTCTTTTCTCTTATTCCTCTTTCTCTTTCCCAAGTTTTTTTATTTTCTTCTATCCTCTCATTTTTAACTACTTAATAATTTTATATTTATATTATTAAATTATTCTTAAAGTATTTTAAATTTGATAAATATCTTAAAATAACTAATACATAATAAATAAATTATAGATATTCTTAATTTATATTATTGTAATGTAATTAAATTGTTAAATTATACCTGTATATCAAAGTACGTATTATATCAAACTCCATTTTTTTGTTGATTTTTTGAACGTATTTTTCAGTAAAATCATCAAAAATACTCGTACGTATAAAAAAACGTAAAGTACCCGTTCCGTATTTTACTAACAGAGACAATGACCACCAGATATTACTTTCAATAAGGAGATCTGGGTTCAACTCCTTGCAATAACAAGGATCAAATTTAAGAAAAAAAATCAATTACATGAGTAATATAATTTTTACATTATTAATTATATAATTGCACTACAAGAAAAATTAGTTTTAGCGACAAAATTCTCAGCGACGGTCAAGAAATGGTCACTGAAAATATATTTTTAGCAACCATAATTTATTTGGTGGCAAAAATTTGATTACATACATTCTTTAGTGACCAACTAATATTTAGTAGCTAATGATGGTCGCTACAGTATAACAAGTAATTACAGATAATATAGCGACCAAAATCAGTACTTTTAGCAACAAATTTTATGGTGGCTATAAAAATTATCAATTGTGACCAAGTTAGCCACCATATACTTGAGTAGTTGCAATAAATTATTTAAGTAGGTAATTAACAACCAACAAATTTGGTCGCTAAATATATACTTATAGCTACCCATTTGAAATGGTTGCTAAAAAAATAATTACAAATACTAACTATATATTGTTCCTAAGAAAATACTTTTTAGTAGTTAATGGTTTGTATCCACATTTATTTTTACCAAAAAAAATAATAATTTTTTTGAAGGTAAACCGTAAATAGATTAAATTAACTTTTCGAATTCCGAGATGTCTTACTTAAAACAAATTACTTATTAAATAAAAATTTATTTTTTACCTTAATATATAAATATTTTTTTATTATAATTATATTAATTAAAGTTTTAGAAACTTATTGCTTTGAAATTGAATTTGTACCTGAAACTCTAACGGATCGAAACACTCACAATTTGATATCATATCAAGAAAGACTAATTAAAGCTTAATTACTTCATGGGGAGTTTATCTAGAAGCTTCACCAAAATACAACATTAGAGTTAAAGTCAATACTTATAATTGAGAGACATCATTAATTATTTAAATACAACTGATAAAAATAAATGTACAAGTGATATGGTGATATTAGAAATAGTATGTAATGTAAGAAGTAAACATGAAAAGAACAAATAATGTTTTTCTAAATCAAAAACTAAAGAAATTAATTTAAAATAGAGGGGACAATAAATTCTAGGTGAATAGGTCTATAAATTAGAAAACTATGCAATTTAAAACTAAAGACTAAAATACATGAAAATAACCATTAAATATTTTCATCCACCACGAAGGGACTAATATTCTTTTTGCCTTCTCCAAAACGGCTCAGGCTCTTTCCACACATAGTTGTGCATCTACATTACACATAGGAAAAATAATATAAGTAAGCAATAGAAATTAATATTTTCAATACTTTAATAAAACTAAGCAGCTATATTAAATTAATATATATGCATATGACCAATGAATTTAAGAATTTTTCAGAAAAAAACAAATTGAAGTATACAATAGTATGTCGAATTAAAATATAAAATTTTACTTACCAGTCACACGAATTAATAATATCAGAGAAGCTTTGTCCAGTCATTATCTCAACACACTTCGCCACAACTTCAACAGTAGTCTTTTGAAGAGCTAACTCGTTTTTTGTATTTTCTAGCTCAAGTTGAGTTGTAGATAATTCCTCTTCTAGTCTTGCTCGACTATTAAATGCTTCGGAAGTTGAAGCAATGCCACGATCTGATTTTCTTGAATTAATGCCTTTTGATTTTGCGTATGAGTTCGTTTTTCATTTACCAAACCTTCGAATTTAAATAAGTGAGGAGTAAGTAAATATTTTTTATTAATGTATGTAAAAAAATTAAATCATAATATTCACCAGGTTAAAAATTTATCAGATAAGGTCAACAACCTTGTCAGTTGCTTCTAGAAAAAGACATCCCATTGTTAATTATAATATCATATACATACATGGAAGTAAACTTTAATAGTTTTTCTATTAATTAATACCTCTACCCTCAGTTGTGATGTCCTCTGTTGATGTATTGGTCATATTTCCCCTTACTTGCTCCTCTTTGTGTTGATCTAACTATGAAAGTGTAAAAAAAAAAAAAAAAAAAAAGCAAGCATTATTTTAGAACATATATGACTTTGAAGATTAATAACATAGAAAATTATATTACCTTCATTTCTAGCATTATTTCTTGT
This sequence comes from Verbena officinalis, assembly GCA_958496215.1. Taxonomy (NCBI): domain Eukaryota; kingdom Viridiplantae; phylum Streptophyta; class Magnoliopsida; order Lamiales; family Verbenaceae; genus Verbena; species Verbena officinalis. Next base: position 6,786,659 of record OY292388.1, read on the forward strand.
TTCATTGAACAAAGAACTAGAAATACTTGACCTGCTCAAGTTTTTGGCTGAAGGAAGCATCACCCTCTTTCTTTTATTTATTGCTACAATTTTTAAAATATAGAAAATTAATGTAATATGTGCATAATATATTTGTTATGTAACTAATAATAAAATATTCTTTTAATATATTAATAAACCCACATACACTTTAATATATGATGGTCCAATAAAAGCCCAATAAACATTCTACTTTGCCCAAGACTATTATCTTAACCTAAATATTTAAAGGACTATTTTTGACATAAAAGAGCATTCATTATGTCCTAAGATCAGCCGACAACTTCATCCTCAAGGCATCTGATCTGTTTTCTCTCTCTCAGCTTATAAACAAACTCACGTAAACTCAGACCACCAAGGTCATGGTTTCCTGAAGTTAATCTCGAACCGAATCGGATAATTCCTAGCGGAAACCCGACCCCATTTCATTGGCGCCGCCTGTTGTTTCTTCTTGAAACCACATATCTGGTGGCCTGAAGCATTCTAGACATCTAACATTTGCAGTAACATTCAACAATGGCGGACGCAGCTGGAGATTCCACAAAACCAAGAGATAGTAGCAACGAAACTCCCAGAGATGAAAGAACAGAAGATGAGGCAAGCAAGGGTAAACAATCAGGGGATGATGTGGTTATCATTCAAAACCCGCCAGCATCGGCCCTCCCACCTACAGATCCGACGAGTCCTGGGACCGCGGGTCAAGTACAAGCTATGCTCCAACATATGCTTTCCCAAATGACGGCACAACAAAACGAAAAAGGGAAAAACACACAACCTTCAAGCTCAGCAAATCCAAGAGTAACTTTCTTTAACACTCCAGAATTTACAAAATCTCCCTTGGCTCCCAGAACCCTCGCCTTCAATGAAGCGGAGCCTATGCAGATTGATGATCAGAACACAGTCACTGTCGGAGACGGAGGAGCGGCAGAGGAGGCCAGAGCACTCAAAGCTCAAGTAGAGTTTCTTACAAATCAGCTGCAACAACTCGCGCCAATCTTTATTCTTTTCATCTGATTTCGAATTTCGAAAATCAAAATCGAAAAAATAGGAGGGGTTTTTCGTATCTATCAGATAGACTGAACAGTTGTCAATATTATAGATATTCTAGAATATTGAATGGAAATCATTTCAGAATTGAAGGAATCACAAATTTTTTTCACAAAAACCCCAAAATGATTATCATTGAAATAGAACGCTATATACCCTATAAGCTAACCTTTCCTCATTTTATATGATATTTATATCTTTTGTTTAAATGGGGTTTGAGTAATAGTTCAATAATCGACTCTTGTCATAAAGTGAATAAACGCAACCAAAAGAAGTGGACCAACATCTGCTAAAAATAGGTTCACCTTTCCTCCCAGAAATCCTGGAATTCACGTTACCTGCCGGGTTCATTATTCTAGACCTGCCACGATATGAAGGGCTCACGGACCCTCGAGAACATGTAGCTGCGTTTGACAACATCATGAGGCATTATGGGCTGGATGATGCCATAAACGCCCAGATATTTGTCACAACGTTAATGGGAAAAGCACAGGAATGGTTTAGTTCATTGGCACCTGCCACGGTCACCTCTCACGAGCACTTGTGTAGAAAATTTACTTCCAACTTTGCTAGTAAGAAAAAATCCAAAAAACTGACAAGCCATTTGCTTAACATCCGCCAAGGCAAAAATGAAACACTGCGACAATTCATGGATCGTTTCTCCGACAGCCTTTTGGAGACTCCAGAGATGACAATTGACATGACGGTCGGCATACTTATAGATGCATTGAAGAAATGAGGCTTTGCCTCCGCCCTCATACGAAACGCCCCACTAGACAGAGATTCCCTCACTGCCTTAGCTGAAAAATATATCAACGACAAAGAAATGAATATGGAAAAGAACAGAGAATGGGAAGCGAAAGGATCGTCAAAAGGCAGGGGGGTTTATACCAATGCACCAATCCAGTGACCCACCGAACAAAGGAGAAAATATCGCGGCGAGCTAGAGCAACCCTATGGAGATCGTTCAAAGGTATATCGAACCTTCCACACCTTCACAACTCTACGGTTCCCAGGCAGGAAGTGCTAAGGGACCAAACATTATTTCAATGGCCCAAGGGAGCGAGAGCTGGCCCAGACAAGAGGCATACTGGAAAATTCTGCGATTTCCACAAGGATTGGGGGCATGACACAGAGGAATGCAAAGTTCTCAAGAACGAAGTCAAACGACTGGTACGACAAAGGTACTTTGCTGAATACCTCTGCGATTAAAGGGAGTATAAGGGTTTCAGAAAAAACAACCATCAGAATCAGAACTATCGGAGAATGGAGCCACGAAACCAACATCACCAGCAAAACCAACGACGGCAGCCACACCATAACCAAAATAGAGGTCAAGGCCAGCCAGCTGCCTTGCCCCCTCCACCTCCCAAGGATGAAGAAGAACAACCGACGGAGACTCCAACAGCACAAGGCGCAAATACGTAAGAGTAAGTAAGCAAACTAGAGCTTCTATCCAACATGAAGTATTCATCGTTAATGACCCAGATGTTCAAATAAGTTTCTCCAACCGTGACCTCGAGGGCATCATGATTCCTCACAACGACCCCATCGTAGTGTCCATAGAGATAGGAAAAACCATGCTAAAGAGGGTATTGATAGATACCAGAAATTCCTGCGATATAATTAGGCTGGATGTGTTAAGACAAATGGGATTGGATGTAACGCTGATAAAACCCATCAGCAGCCCGCTCCGTGGCTTTGGCAAGTCCGAAGTATATGCCTTGGGCACAATTGATTTAAGCACGACTTTGGGAAAAGGAGAGTGTAATAAAACACTCAACGTGAAGTATTTGGTAGTAGATATACCTTTGGCATACAATGCGATATTAGGTAGACTTGTCTTGAATCTCTTTAAAGCGGTTCCCTCGGCCTACCATCTCAAGGTTAAATTCCCTACCAAAAATGGAGTTGGAATGATTGCATGCGATCAAGTCGTAGCAAGAAAGTGTTATGCATTATCCACAAACACTGACAAGCATGGAAATCTGAAGAAGGATAAAACATATCAATTGCAGCGACAAGCAGACAGGTACACAAAACCAGTAGCTCAAATTCACGAGAAACCGGAAATAAGGATAGAACCAGTGGAGTACAAAAGCGTTCCCCTTGACGCCTCTGACACATCAAAAATGATAAGAATTGGAAGCCAATTACCAGAAAATTTAGAAGTAAACTTGATCCACTCCTTCCAAAAAAATGCAGACATATAACCACGGCAAGGATAGGAACCAGATAATTGAGAAGGAAGTATCCAAACTGTTGGAAGCAGGATACATCGTAGAAGTGCAATACACGGATTGGCTCTCCAATGTGGTGGTAGTACCAAAACCAATGGGAAAATGGAGAATGTGTACGGACTTCACAGATTTAAACAAAACATGTCCAAAAAACTCATGCCCGCTTCCACGGATTGATGGGTTGGTGGATTCAACGGCGGGTAATGCTTTATTGAGTATCACGGATGCATATCAAGGATATCAACAAATCTTCATGGCAGAGGAAGATCACATACATACATCATTCGTTATCGAATCTGGAGTGTATTGCTACAAGGTAATGCCATTCGGTCTAAAAAACGCTGGAGCCACATACCAAAGACTCGTGAATCGAATATTTAAAGACCAAATTGGCAAAACCACGGAAGTGTATGTAGATGATATGTTAGTAAAAAGCACGGAAGATGGGAAGCACATGGAAGATCTGGGAGTAGCTTTAGATATAATGAGGAAATGTAGAATGAAGTTGAATCCGCTCAAGTGCACATTCGGAGTCAGAAGTGGTAAGTTCCTGGGATTTTTGGTGAACGAACGAGGCATTGAAGCAAACCCTTCAAAGATTGCAGCCATCATAGACATGAAATCTCCAAAGAAGGTAAAGGAAGTACAAACTCTAACGCCTGTTAGCTGCCTTGAGTCGCTTCATTTCCCGATCAGCTGATTAGGCATTGCCTTTCTTCAAAGTTTTAAGAAACATGAAAACCTTTGAATGGACACAAGAGTGCAAAAATGCTTTTCAAAGTTTGAAGGAGTATTTGTCTTCCCCTCCCCAACTTGCAAAACCAATTGATGATGAACCACTGTGTGTATACTTGGCCATTTATGAGGAAGTAGTAAGTGTCGTACACACTAGGATCGATGGCGCTGAGCATCGACCCGTTTATTATATCAGTAAAATGCTTCAGGGAGCAAAAAAAAGGTACACAAAAATTACAACAGCAAAAAGGTTACGCCCATACTTCGTGTCAAGGACTATCATAGTTTTGACAAACAAACCACTGAGGCAAACTTTGTCAAAGATTGAGGCGTCTGGAAGAATGGTAGAATGGGCCATAGATCTTGGTGAATTTGACAGAGTATAGGCCCAGAACTGCAATACACGCACAATCCTTAGTGGACTTTGCAGTAGAGATGACCCACAAAGCCGACGAGGAACAAAACCAAGCATGGATTTTACATGTGGATGGATCATCAGTCACTCAAAATGGAGGCGCTGGAATTTTTCTGAAGGGACCAAGACAAGTAGAGATCGAGATGGCGTTGAAGATACATTTCCGAGTAACCAATAATGAAGCTGAATATGAAGCCCTCATAGCTGGACTGAAAGTAGCCATTGAACTAGGAGCTCGAAAGCTTGTTGCTTTTACTGATTCTCAACTTGTAGCAAAGCAATTTGACGGAGAATATGAAGCCAAAGAGGAATCAATGATTAAATATCGAGCTAAGGTAAAAGCGTTGGCAACAACCTTCGTTAGTTTCAAGTTACATCAAATACCTTGAACGGACAACATAAGGGCAGATGCACTTTCCAAATTTGCAAACTCAATAGACGCACTGTGTAGCACCCCAAATTTAAGAGGCTAGATTTCCGTCCCACATCGGAAGATCAGTTGATATTGAAAGGGTTTATAAGTTAGAACCCATGTACAACCAATATGGATTAATCCATTTTGGCAAGTGCTTCCCAAGCCAAACTTTAGGGTTGTGCACAGTGGATTCGAAGCTTATACCCGCGCGTCCAACGGGCCCGTAGAGGTTCTTCTCTCCAAGCCCGGGGGTCGTGACAAATGGTATCAGAGCCAAAGTCAGTCGTGGAATGCATGTTCCACGCACGTTAGTGTCACCTCTAAAAGGGGCTCCGCGTGTGTGGGGAGCCGCGCTCCACATTCTCCACTGGCGGGGAGCAATGAGCCTATGTCGAGGCGTAATGAGGACATTACGCTCTGAAGGAGGGGCGAATTGTAGCGCCCCAAATTTAAGAGGCTTGATTTTCGTCCCACATGGGAAGATCAGTTGATATTGAAAGGGTTTATAAGTTAGAACCTATATACAACCAATATGGATTAATCCCTTTTGGCAAGTGCTTCCCAAGCCAAACTTTAGGGTTGTGTACAGTGGATTCGAAGCTTATACCCGCGCGTCCAACGGGCCCGTAGAGGGTTCTCCTCTCCGAGCCCGGGGGTCGTGACACACTGAAATAAAGGAAAATCTCGTATTGGGTCATAAAAGATTCTGCCATTGGGAACCAACACTTAGAGGTTCCCCAAGAAGTGTTAAACCTTATTGAGTTTGAAACCGGAGCGTTTGCAGTAGTGGAACCAGAGCCAAGCTAGAAGGATGAATTGATTAATTTGCAGGAAGGAATATTGCCCGAAGATGAAACGGAGGCGCGGAGGCTCCAATCCAAGGCGCCATTTTTCACAATAGTTGATGGAGAACTATACAAAAGATCCTTCGATGGTCTACTACTTCGATGCCTAACATCAGAACAAGCGGATTATGTTATACGAGAAGTGCATGAAGGCAGTTGCGGCAACTGCTCTGGAGGGCGGAGCCTGGCAGACAAGATAATTAGAGTCGGATACTTTTGGCCTACACTACGAAAAGACTCAATCAACTTCAGCAAGAAGTGCGAACAATGCCAAATTCATGCCAACATACCACGCAAACCACCAAACATGTTGTGTCCCGTAACAATATGTTGTCCCTTCGATCAATGGGGGATTGATATAATAGGACCTTTTCCATCCCTACCTCGTGCAACCAAAAAATATATTGTAGCTGTGGAATATTTCACAAAATGGGCGGAAGCGTAGGCAGTGTTACACATAACTGAACAAGTCGTTCAAGACTTCATCTACAATAACATAGTGTGCAGGTTTGGTTTAATTTGAAACATTACTAAGTTAAATATGCAAACACGAAATATCTATTATTAACCTTTCATTGCAGGCTCGATGCTTATCGAAAATTAGAACCTTACACACAACTCTAGATTTCATCTATAATAACATTGTATGCAGGTTCGGGTTGCCCCGAAAGCTCATCTCGGACAACGGGACCCAATTTAATGGGGATCAGATTCAAGCATGGTGTGATGAAATGCACATCCAACAAACTTTGCTAGTGTGGCCCATCCACCATCAAACGGGCAAGTTGAAGTAACCAATAGAACCATATTGAAGTACTTAAAATGTAAGGTTAAAGGAAAAATCAGAAAGTGGGTGGAAGAACTGCCTCGCATCCTTTGGGCTTATAGGACAACCCCACGAACCTCCACAGGTCACAACCCATATTGTTTGGTTTACGGTTCTGAAGGAGTGATGCCAGCTGAAATTGGAATGATTACGCATCGCGTTAGTCATTATGATACAAAACGAAATGAAAAGCTTCAAAAATTAGAGCTAGGATTGCTAATTGAAACTAAGGACACAGCTTATGCAAACATCTTACAGCACAAACGAATGATGGAGAGAAGTTTCAACAAAAAAGTAAGAATCCGATGCTTTCAAGTGGGCAATTTGGTTCTAAAACTCATCGATGTGTCAAGACATGTAGGCAAACTCCAACCAAAGTGGGAAGGACCATTCCAGATAGTGGAGATATCAAGGAACAAAGCGTGCAGACTGATGGACCTCAATGGAAACATGCTCCCAAGGCCATGGAACGCAGAAAACCTTAGAAGGTTCTACATCTGAGAAGAACGAAAAACCATTTTGTCTTATTTTAAAAACATTCTCAAAGTGCCATTGATTTAGGTCAAAACGCACATCGTTACTTACATATTTTCCCCATTGTTTATGCTAAAACATTACAAACTCATTGCATTACTTGCATAAGCTATATATTTATGTTTGAATCTAAATTATGTCATTGTCATGCCTTACCCCATTTACATATGTGGTGTATAAAATGTCACTTGCGCTTTCAAGCCCAATTTGATCAAAATATCAAGTAAGACATTTGAGCAATAAAACTTTCACTTGTGCTTCCGAGCCTTGTTCGACAAAGCATCGGGTCGGCCCCTCGAGTCGAAAAACTTTTCACTTGCGCTTCCAAGCCAAGCGTGAAAAATCCTCGAGTCGAACCATGGAGCCATAAAAGTTTTCACTTGCGCTTCCGAGCCAAGTTCGATAAAAGCCTCAAGTTGAACTTTCGAGTAAAAATGTAAGCCTCGAGCATATCCATTATGCCCATGAGCCAAAATTGCATTTATGTCACCAAGCAAAATGCCACCAATACCCATTATGCCCATGAGCTAAAATCGCATTTATGTCACCAAGCAAAATGCCACCAACCTAGATCTGCTTGAGCCTCAGGTCGATCCGTCGAACTAATGAGCCAAACATAGCATTTGTGCCTCTGGGCCGGGCGCAGGTTCCAGATCCGAAAAGTCGAGTCTCGGATCAGCCTAGTGCACCAACCACGTGGTACGACGGGCACTCAAAGACCTCGAGCTCAGGGGTAGGAGGGGAAATTTTTCAGGTGAAAAAACGCGATATATGGTCTCAAGCAGTCTCCTCACCAAAGCTGACTAAGCCTCATGTCGATCCGTCGAACGTTGAGCTTCGCTAACATTCATACCGCCGGGGTTCATGTTACTAAGAACTCACTGCGGTTCAACATCTCGGCAAGTCAAAATCAAGTATTTTTATTTGAGAAAAGGTCCAAATAGACCTCAATCCGATTTGTTAAACTTTCAAAAGTTACAACAATCGTGTATACCCGTAGACTTGCATTACATAATCAGCGTCGTCCGTATTTGCAACAGTCAAACCTCACAGGCTCAAACTCATAGCCTCAAGGCAAATATAGACAAAGCGCAGAAAACATCACAAACACGCACGTTCGTCCATTTCCACAGCTCAAAGCTACAGTAAGTCATTGAGCAAAATATCAAAATGTTTGATATATACGAACTAAAGCGCATTTTTAATCAAAGCACTTTCTCGATTTACCTACAAATTAGAAAATAGTTAAAAGAAATGTTTTCAAATCAGAGCCAAAAGTCACGGGACATAATCTTCTAACAGATTAAACAACAATGCAAGGCAGCAACTATTCAGCATGCAAATGACAACAACATAGAATATATATAAATTAAATGGGATTGTAGCAACAGCAGGATGCTAAAGTTCGTGGCCAAACTGTTACGACCCAAATGTTTAACCCAACATCAAAACCAAAAACTAGCAATAAAGAAACAAGGAGATAAGGCAACAGGGCCACAAGGTTACAGCCCCTCAAGCTGCTTTATCGACCAATCCCTTAGCAAAGGCAACATAGTGCTGGCCCTCCTCATCCAACTCCACATCATCAGCTTCTGCCTCCAACAGAAGAGGGTTAAGCTGCTTATCCTTCCCAATATCCATTTTAGCAACGCTCGGCTCCAATTCTGGATAAAGATACAGAATTTGCTCTCGTGCCATGTCCCAGGCATCGAAAACAGAGGAACCAAGACGATTTGCAACAATACCTACAAATGCAAGAGATTGGAGAAAAGCCTTTACAACCGCCTCGCGATAAAGGTGAGAGCCTGAACCATGCGGCAAATCTTTTATAATTTCCGCACATCCCTCCTCCTTAGCGGCAATAACCTCAAGTTTGGAAGCAGCCAATTGAGATTCCAACTCTTTAGACAGAGCCCTTAAGCCAGACAATTCTTCTTCCAAAGACACAACCTTCTGAACCTCTGTGGCATGAATCGCACGGGCTACTTCCAAAGCTTTCTTCGATTCTTCGATGGCTCTATCCCTCTCCAACATGGTCTTTTTTAGCTCAGCAACTTCAAGTCGAAGACGCTCTATCTCAACATCTTTGGCCTTATCTTGGTTCATAGAGGAGTTTCCTTACAATTTGGACTCCAAAACAACGGAACGGGCATACCAAAAATTAGCTTGCAAAGCTAAAGTGTTCGATTTCACAACAATCTAAGTCAAAAAGAAAAATGAACGATAGTCAAGGGATCAAATGAACGAGGAGTGGAACCACTCCGCGGAGCTACAGGAAACCTTTGCAACATCTCAGCCTTGACGCGCTGACACTCTTCCAAGGGTGACTTGTGAGAACTACTACCAACTTGCTCATAGTAATTGGCGGAATTGATCATCTCCTGGCGAACCTCTTTAGGAGCATGATCAGCCACCAAAGCAGGAGAACATTCTACTACTTCAACACATTCCCCTGCAGCCCCCGAAGCTTGATGAGGAAGAGCCTTTCCAGATTCACCTTTACGTTTCTTACTTCCGGACTTAGCTTGAACAAAGGAAGGGGCATGAGGTGCCCCAAACCCTTCCGAAATTGCATCAAGGGAGGCATCAACCCCCGATCCCTTGTAGCACCGACCTGGGGAGGCAGAGTGGAAGAGTCGCCTTCTAAAATAGGCTTCAAGGCAGAAAGACTAGCATCCTCACCAACAACATTTTGAACAACTTTCAATCTCGCAGCGTTAAGCACTTTAAGCTGCTCTTTCTCACAAAATGCTTTAAGCGCAGCACGATTCATCACTTCAATAACTACAAAAGAAAGAAAATTAGAGAAGTTTAGACTACAAGGAAAAATAATATACAAAAAAGCAATAAAATTACCAAGCGGTTGCTCCAAGGGCTTTTTAGGTTCAATCGGACTCAAACCCGCAGCATGCAAAAATCTATCAACAAATCATCAAAGTGCCAAGTAAACCCTTTAAGTACAACGAGGGTCTCCTTCCTGAAAGAGTGAGATCCTCTAGAATAATCCACATCACTCTTCCCCCATGTGGAAGAACATAACCAAGAGCGGTCAACAGGAGCACTAGCATAAAAATACCACCTTTTCCAGGTTCCACTATGAATAGGCATACCACCAAGCTACTAAACATCCCTACGTGGCGAAAAATAACCATAGCCTTCACCCATATCACCAAGTCGTTTGCCTGTAGCTACTTGAAACAAATACAAAAAATTCCCAACACTGGGAGCCTCCCCAAAGGCTCGAACCATAACCATAAAACCTATCAACTTACGCCAACTTACGGGAGGGATCTAAATGGTTGAAATACCTAACGAGGCAAGCAACTCCTGAATAGCTACATCTACAGGAAATCTTAAACCATTTTCTAAACAGCCCTCGAAAAAAGTTCGATATCCTTCTGGGGCTGTATGCATATAATTTGTGCTAGTGACACGCACGTGAAATATTTTCCGGCTAAATTTAGTACAGTTGGATGCCATGTAGATAAAAAAACGCACCTCATCCGCCATATAGATTAAAAACGACAACTCATACTTAAAAATCACTTCCACTTTTTTCTCCCATACCCCACTATTTTCCATTTTTCCTCTTCACATCCCCTAGTTTCTCCTAATTCTGATTTCTGCCCCCAAAAATTGCTATAGAAAAAGCTCCAACTATAACATGGTATAGTAATTAGCAGCCACATCTTCAAGCTCCTAAAGCCCTTTCGTCACCAAAAGCAAAAGGAAAATTTTCAGTAGATCGTATTTCATCACCATTTTTCTTTGTACTTGGGATCCTAAGCTCATCGTTGGAAGCTTCTAGAAGATGCCTCATGACTGATTTCACACCGTCGTCTTCATCGGCGCTGGCGAAGTTATCGCCGCAGGTGGAAGTGGAGGATGTGGCGCCTTGCTGGTGTTGGATCTCCTCTTCCACCGAGTACGACGGGGACTCGAAGTTGAAGGTTGCGGATTCGGAGCTGTTTGAAGAGGAGAGCTCTTATTCTAGGGTTGTGAATAGGGCGGACAAATTTTCGGTTGGTTATTCCTCTTCTTCTTCCTTGTCGAGAAGAGAGAAAATGTTGTTGTACGGCTTTTGGCGCTTGGGGTTAAGGTTTAGGCTTGACTCGTCGAACTCGAAGGTTTCTGAGTCATGGGTTTCTTCTCTTCTGAGGCGTTTCTGTTGAGTTTCCGCCATTGGAGTAGCAAGAAAGAAAAGCAATGCAGGTAAATATACGCTGACATGTTTTTTCAATTTTTTTTTAATACGTGGCAGTCAACACCATAATTTGGTCGGAAAACATTTCATGTGCGGGTCACGTGCACAAATTAAGCCGAAATTTCAATTTTCCGACAAGAGTTGAATGAAAATTACAATTTTTTTAATAATTTTGGATGTAATATCCCACTTTTATAATTCGCGTCCCTAAAATCTAAAGTTGTTGGATGTATAATTCAATTTTCTCTTTTTAAAATTCGTCCATTTAAACACAATTTAGTTTTTTCTCTTGAGATTGGAAAGAAAAGAAGATAAAAACATAAAAGTATCTCAGAATCCCAGCTTTAACGTTAAGCTAATCATTCTAGCAAAAAAAAGAAAAACGTTAAGCTAATCAAACCTTAGATCTCCCGAAGAAAGAAAGGTAAAAAGCTCTCTGTCCCTCTCTCTCTCTCTCTCTCACACACACACACACGTTGTGTGTGATTTCTCTTGAAACCCTAGCGAGCTAATTCCTCGTTTGGCAGAACAAAAAAAAGGTCTAAGAAATGGCAACTCTGAGGAATCTGAAGATAAAGACATCAACGTGCAAGAGAATAGTGAAGGAGCTTCACTCCTACGAGAAAGAGGTCGAAAGAGAGGCAGCTAAAACCGCCGATATGAAGGCCAATAACGCCGATCCCTATGACCTCAAACAGCAGGTATGCGGTATGCCTGCCCTCATTTCACTCGCTTTACTGTTTATTAATTCACCAATTTTTCATATGCATTTGCGAGTTTTGTAAGCGTGCTATTCTGCTATCTTATGGTTCTTCTTCCGTGAATTTGGTAATGCTGGGTATCTGTACTTAAGTGACAACTTTATTTCATCAAAGATCGTTTGGTTGATTGGATTTAGGTCGCTTTTGGCTTTTGATCTGATATTCTTAACTATTTGTGGTTTCTTGCAATTGCTGCTTGTGATTCTTGACGTTGCTTACACAAAAAGTCCACTGACATAATTGTTTTGAGTCAAAGCTCAATGGGGTCTGAACCTAAAATTTCGTCTTTCTAACTGTGTGGTGGAGTATAAATTTTGATGGATATGTCGATTTCGAACCTATTGATTTTTAATAAAGAATAAATACAGACAGTATATGATGTGATGTATGCTGAGGCAAAAGTTGAAAGAAACTTTTCTCACTTTCGGGCTCGGTCAGCCAAGTAAATTATGTTGATTTTTATGCTTGAGTAATCTTCTCTTATGTGCTTTGTGAAACTTATGTTTGATATATTTCATTCAGGAAAACGTGCTGGCTGAATCAAGGATGATGGTTCCCGACTGCCACAAGCGCCTCGAGGCTGCTCTAAGCGACCTTAAAGGCGCTCTGGTAAGTCATGAAACTATGTTGGTGCTGATAAGTTTTCTTTTTCAGAAGTTCTAAGATCATGCATATAAAAGAAAAACATTTGGAAAATGCTTTTGACCGTACTTGTGTTTTTGGGACTTCTTGACCAACCGACTTCAGCGGTGGGACTTTGTTAAAAAGTTTTCACAACTCAATTGGGCAAGTGAAAGTTGATAGTTTTAGCATTTCTACATATTTGAGCCACTTGGGTCAAGTACATTTTATTCGTCTAGTGTATACTTCTAATCTATAAGTGGTAAATGCTTTCTGTACATAGTTAATTTAACTAAGAAAAGGATGAGAGTTCAGTGCTTTTTACATTGATCACTTTACTAACTCAGTTCATGCGGATGGTTATAACTGTGCTTCTGAAAATCTCATAACTTGCTGCACATTCTTAAGTGATCAAAGATGTTAAAATTCAGAATGCTTATTAGATTTGTCGGAAGTAGACTAGTTCAGAAATGATCAGTTTCATGGTTGAGAGCCTTCTTTCTTTTTTTACTTTTGGTGCTCTCTGGGGAAATTGGCAGAACATGCTCTTCCCCCATAATTTGCGGAGCATTTCTATCTAGTATTATGCTTCATTTTCTTTCTTTTTACTTTGTTTCCTTGTTTGTATTGCGACACAACTTTGATTCTGATATTAGCGCTATTTTGTGAAATAAAGTTGAATTGCCTGGAACAACACAAGTGAACTTGTGCTTCTTGTTGTTTTGGGTTAATTACAAATAACACCCTGAGTTTTGCGCCGCTTACGAAAACCTAAAGACCTCAAAATTACAAAAAACTCCCTTATGTTTGGCAACTCATAATGAGAAAACACCTTCAAACTAAGGTATAATCTTTGAGTTAGGATATTCAGGGTGATTTCGTAAATGGCGCAAAATTCAGGGGGTTTTTCGTAATTATTCCATTCCCCCCTTTTTTTGCTTTTTACTTTTTTGTAATTGTTAAGAGTAAAGGAATATAGCTTGAATATGACAATCCAACATGCTGCAGGTTGAGCTGGAAGAGTCGGGCCAAACGGAAGGTCCAGAATTCGACGATGCTCGTTCCATTGTTGCAGAGGTTGCAAAGTTATTTCAACCTTCAGAAGATGAGAGGGAAATTTGAGCTTGTTTATTTCCATATGTTAAACCTGTTCTCTTGCTTATGTCATGTACTATACCTAAAGCAGTCTGAGGAAATTCGGTCAATCTCTGAATCCAATTGATATGAAAAGTATGAAAATTGGGTAATTATGTTAATATTACATCACAAAATAATATTTATGTATGCACTAGATTTATATATTACATGTATATTTGTCAGTAAACAAATGAGCTAAATTTTCACATATTTAAAATATTTATATATTTATGTTTAGAGACGAAATCAGGATTTTACATCATGGGGATAAGATTAAAATCCTTTATAAAAAGGTATAATATATACAATAACAAAAAAATACGAAAGTTCGAGACACAAAAAAGTATTGATCTCTCTCTATTCATAAGCCCCCAAGGTTTGGACGTTTTCAAAAAAAAACCCAGCAAGACTTCTTGGGTTTTTGGTAATTGTTTCTTCATAATATTTCGAAAAAATCTCACTTTTAATCCTATAAAGTACTGACATTTCGTTTTTAGTTCCATACATTATGAGAGTTTCACTTTACGTTACATAAATTGCGAAAAAATACATTTTATGTCCCATTAAGTGTGAAAAATCTGTCAAATTAATAGTCACGTGCAAGTCAGTGTTGATCGTTAGTCAGTTTTTATACTTTATGGAGCGTCAAATGAGATTTCCGTAATGTATGGAACTAAAAACAAAATATTAGTATTTTATGGGACTAAAGTGAGATTACCCCTAATATTTCGGTGTTATTATCAGTCCTCTAAAATGTTGACGCAGTGTATAATAGTCTCCCATAAACTGATACACCCCTACGATCGTTCTCCGTATCTGCAATTTGTTGGTGAAGAATCCACTATACTCCAGTTTCTCTTTCACATCAGAACCCTAGACATGTCTCTTAGCAGAGGCGAACAAGCCGGTAATTTCATCAGCCAGTGCATTAAGGCGACCTTCGGCCTCGCCGCCGGCTCTGCATTGCTCGCCAACTCGATGTACACCGTCGACGGCGGCCAACGCGCCGTCCTATTCGATCGTTTTCGCGGCGTTATAAACGAAACAACCGGAGAAGGCACACACTTCCTCATCCCCTGGCTTCAGAAACCGTTCATTTTCGACGTTCGCACGCGTCCTTACAACTTCTCCTCTGTTTCAGGTTCACTCACTAATCACTATAACTCCTCGCGGTTTTTTTCTTTTTTCCGAAATGTCTAGCGCGATACTGGATGTGCTTTATTTGTGCTATTTATATGCGTTTGTGATGTTACTGAAATTGAAATTACCACCAGGGACTATTTTGTGGAGTTCGAATTTGCGCTTGCATCGCATGATTGGTGTTATTGTGTTTCCGTCAAATGATCAACCGCAATTTATCTATGAAGATTTATAAAATCGAGGTTTTAAATTATTTTCTGAATTTATGCATCTCCGTGGAATGTCGTTTTTTGACTTCCTGTAACTTTTGATGGAGTATGTTTTCATCATGCAATGAAATTTTTGTCATGCTAAGATACGGAATTTTATATGTACATTTTAGGATCGTGGTTGGAAGAAGTTCTTACCGATCTCTCACTATTTATTCCAGATTTTTATAGAAACAATTAAATAAATAACATAAAGTAGTAATTTTTGTATTTTTCAACTTCTCTTCAGCATGATTATTATTATTCTTTTTTTAATCAAATAATGTGGTTTATTAAGAGATTCTGGTTCAGTAAGCTTTTTCGTCTAATATTTGGGGCTCTTATTCCTCTCTAACTAATATCATTCATATTTCTTTGTAATTCTTGGTTGGATTTATGCATGAGGTAATTGGAAATTTGCTGCCAATGTATGCATGAGTTCAACTCTGTTTTCTTTGTTAACAAACAGAGTCAACTGAATGTATTCCTTTAGGAGTCATACGCGATTAAATTTTTTAAATCCTTTATGATCTACTAATCTTGAACAACATTGACATAATTGAAAGCAAGCAGTAGCATCAGTCATTTTCTTCACCGTTGTGTTTCATGATTAATGACTTTCGTTTCTTTATTGACAACTGCATTCGGCTCAAATGATTAATGAACTTGTTCCTCTCAATCACTAATATTTTACACCTTCTTGTACTTCTTGATTAGAGTATCCATCTTTTCACTGTTAATGATGTTACTCTATGAATATAACTTGTGCACATTTGTATTTTCCACTACTTCTTTTTCAATAACAGGCACAAAGGATCTTCAGATGGTAAGCCTCACACTACGTGTCCTTTCACGCCCCGAGATCAATCGTCTCCCTGAAATTTTCAAAACTCTGGGCTTGAAATACGACGAAAAAGTCCTCCCCTCAATTGGCAACGAGGTTCTCAAAGCAGTTGTCGCCCAATTCAATGCTGATGAATTACTCACAGACCGTCCTCATGTTTCTGCCCTCGTACGCGAAAGCCTGATTCGTAGGGCAAAGGAATTCAACATCGTGCTGGACGACGTGGCCATCACTCACCTATCATATGGAGCAGAGTTCTCACGGGCTGTGGAGCTGAAACAGGTGGCACAGCAGGAGGCTGAGCGGTCTAGATTTGTGGTGGCGAAGGCTGAGCAGGAGAGGAGGGCTGCTATTATTAGGGCCGAAGGCGAGAGCGAGTCTGCTAAGCTGATTTCTGATGCTACTGCTGCTGCAGGAATGGGGCTGATTGAGCTGAGGAAGATTGAGGCAGCAAAGGAGAATGCTGTAACAATGAGTGTGAACAGAGGTGTGATGTATATGCCTAGTAGTAATAAGATGCTTCTTGGCATCAATCCGGGCCATTGATTATGAGGTTAAACTAGTTCTCAGCTTTTTTACTTATTTTTCTGGTTGAATTACGTCTGCTACCCCTGGGGTTTGCCCTAATTACAATTAAGTCCCTCTATTTTCAGAAATTACAAAATACTCCGAAACATTTCACTATACTACAAAAGAAAATCCCTGAAACTGTACAGCATGAAGCCAAAAGATGTAAGTTATCAGCCACTTCCAGGGAGTTCCTTATAATAATGTAACATGTCAGGGAGTTTTTTTTGTAATTTATGACAACAGGGGGACTATATTGTAATTAGGGAAAACAAAACCTTTGGTGTAGTAGATGTAATCCACCCTACTTGGTGTTGGTTCTTGTTAAACAAGAGATGAAAAACTTAGAAAAATAATTAATTTTTTTCCGGTCTTATAAAAGTTATTATGTTTGAATGTTTTTATCAATAAATACTATTGTGCCATTCAGTAGTTGAGATAGCTTTATTCAATTATTTGGATACAATCAGCAGGATCAGTCTTATATTCCTGCACAAATTCATAATATCTGAGTTGTTATATAATCCGTGTTACGCTTTTTAAAAATTTGTTACCAATCATTTCAATAATAGATGTTAGTTATAGCTATACTGCTCACGTATCTGATTCTTGATTTATTGTTTCAGGGTGGTTGTAGAATGTGCACACCCGCTCCGCTGATGGAAATTCTTCTAGCTCTTTATTCATTGGCTGCTTTTGTTCTGGCATTCTCTAGTTTGGATGCTAATCACAAAACATAACACGAACTTTGATCATTTAGCTAGGATATATCTTCATGAACATAAATTATAATAAGCAGGAAATGATGATAATATGGGATTTAGTTTTAGTATTCTACATTGGGGTGCAGAGTTTTATTCTCTATGCTTTAAATCTTACCAAATCGATGCGTGACTGCGTGTGGTTTGTAAGAGATATAAATCGAGATGAGAATAATTTGATCCAAGATGAGCATTTTTGGATCAAATTATTTGCAAACTTAGATTTTTTTTTTTTTTTTTTTTTGACTTTGTAAGTTAAACTATTTTGGGCTTATAATTGCAACTTGACTTTACAGTTTTTTTGAATTTGCAACCTAATCTTATTTCTTTTGAAGCCCATCAGATTGCAAATGTTGATAAATTCTGTTAGTATAAGTTGTAATTGAAAACCGAAATAGTTCAGGTTGTAAATTCAAAAAAATTAAAAAGTCAGATTGCAATTATAAACCCGAAATAGTGTAAGTTGTAAATTCAAAAAGTAGAAACTTTAATTTGCAAATAATTTTTTCCTCCATTTTTAATTTAATAATTTGATCCAAAAATAATACTATAATAACCCCATATTTTGTATTGAAATAACAAAATAAAGTAAACAAGAAAGTATGGATTTTTTAAAGGAGATCCTCCAATGTTGTTAACCATAAGTTTACTCTCCTTTAAAAGAATTAGAAAATCTCCTCCATTGTTGTTGTACACCAATTTATTCCCTCAATTTAATTTTATGTTTTGTATTGAATTTCTCATATAAATTTAGTACGTCAATTAATATATATGTATTAGAAGAGGGTATATAGGATAGGTTCCACGGTGTGGTGTATACAAGAATTTTCGGGGAGGGATCTATTGATTTGTCTTCCTAATTTGCTGACGTACATAGTTGACCTGGCAACTCTTGACCGCCACGAACGAGGACGAAATAAAATACACGCGGATTCAAATTCTTAATCCTCTCTTTTACCAATCAAGTTTTACACTTGTCTTTCGGTGCAAACTTTCATCCACGTGTCAAGTACCGGAATGCCTATGGAAGAAATATTTTTCTATGTGCGGAACACCTGATTATCACCCTCTATTTAACTCTCTCTCCACCTTTCCCCCCTGTGAAGAAAGCACAAAATTTCCAAACGTTAATTGCTAGGGTTTCGCTTTATACACACATAAAAAAATGCCACCACGAGCGGCGAAGAGAGCTCCGGCGGGACCGGGGAGCAAGAGGGCTGGACGCGGGCGGGGGGCCGCGGCGAAGGTTCAGAGGATGCAGGAGGAATCTAATTTGAAGGCGGAGGAGGAGGTGGCTGAATTGAAGGAGGTGAGGGTTGAGGAAGAGAAGCCGCCGGTAATTATGGAGGAGAAAGAGAAGGAAATTGAGCACGAGGAGACGATGAAGGAAGAGGTGGATAATCGGGATGCTCCCGTAAAGAGTAAGTCAAGATTATCTTTTTGAGTTTTGTGAACGGCAATTGTACTGCGTGTATGAAGATGACGTACCATTGTTGGATAAATTGGGTAATACTGTCTGTGTGAATTGTTAGTATTAGGGGGATTTCTAACTCGTGTTTTCTTTTTCCTTTTTGCTTCTTGACCGTCTAATGTTTCTCCCGATCCAAGTTTCTTTAGATTTTATTAGTAGTCGTTAGTTTGAACATTTTGCAGTTGAGTGCTATGGCTTACTGTACTTACGGTGCCTTATTTTGTGGATTTTTCCCTGTCTGGTACGCGTTCTGTGAAACGTATGTGAATCCAGTTTTCTGCCTTTGTCGGGGGGAACAAGTTGTGACGCTGAGGAGTCTGGTTAGGCATCAGTTGCTGATGCAGTTCGTAGGAGAGTGCGTTAGGGTTCTCATGATGTTTGTGAAGGGCAGCAACTTCTTCTAGAATATAATTTGAAGTCAAAAGAACAAACAAATTGAATCATGTTCCGTTGTGTTTCCTTTCTCAAATAGGATAAAAAGCAAAATAAAATAAAATTGTGTCATGGTTCATTGCCTTTTCTTAAATTAGAACAGTATTTAGGGTATTAAATTGCTCTTTCTGCATCAGATATCATTTCCGCACTTGGAAATGCCTTTTTAAAAGAAACAAGAACTATTTAAATTGCTTTTACTTTGAACATTATCTTCCCCTTCCTGTGATGTTTTTTCCTCAATGATAATTGCTTTTTACTTTGGCATTCTCTTTTGGGTATGTTGTCCTATCGAGACAAGAACTACATTGGGACTAAATTGTTTTCCTGGACCTGACATGTTTTATATTTATATTGGGGGTGATCCTGAGGAAAGTACAATGTAATGTAACAGACTGAACTCGGATGTGATTTATCACTTTGACTTTTACGTGAATTGAGTTTGAGTGGAGTTCAAGTTATTGCTGAGGATATGCTCCGGATGAAGGAGATGGTCACTCAAGTTAATTTAATTTAGTAATGAAGGCTCAAAATAATTTGGAATAAGTATATCTCCTCCTGCTTCTCTTCCTTCCTTTTATGAGCCATACTTGTGCTGATTATTTATGTAATTAGTTCTGCAGACTCAGCATTTTAGCCTCTAATCACCCACTCCTTTTGAAGGTTGGAAACGGTTAAACTTCTGAGTCATGGTGTTAGCTATTTTAGGATTTGAGAAGATATGGATCCTTAGCCCTGAAGCTCTAATGATAAGGATTCATACAAGGAACATTTGTTTTCTTTTACAACTCTGCATTTAAGATTCATGCTTAGAAGGATTGCATTTTTTTGGTTCAAATGCACTGCACAAACTGTATCTTTCTAGATAAGTAAAATATCAGCTGATACATTATTACAAGTTGGGTGATAAATGGTCTTCAATATTTTGCCGTTTCAATTTTTCTCAATGTCCCTCGGATGTATGTGTCTCCATTTTTTGCCTGGCAGAGGATGGCGATGCAAAAGAACCTGTTGAAGAGTATGAAAAAGACGAACGGTTAGACTTGGAAGATAACGAACCTGAATATGAACCTGAAGAGTATGTTGGTGTAGATTATGATGAGAAAGAAATTGAGCAAGATCCTCATGAAGAGGGTGATGAAGTAGAGGAAGAACCTGAGGAGGCAGATGTTGGTGAAGAGGAGGGAGATGTGGTTGAAGAGGAAATAGAAGGTATTCCTGAAGAACTTGAACCTGAGGAAGATGAGGAGCATGTCAGGGAGGAGCATACTGAGATGGTTGACACTGCAGAAGAAGAAGAAGAACATCATGAAGTATTCAAAGAACGACGCAAGAGGAAAGAGTTTGAGATTTTTGTTGGCGGTTTAGATAAGGATGCCACCGAGAATGATCTTAGGGAAGTGTTTAGTGAAGTTGGTGAAATTAATGAAGTCAGACTTATGATGAATCCACAGACTAAGAAGAACAAGGGTTTTGCGTTCTTGCGTTTTGCAACTGTGGAACAAGCAAAACGAGCCTGTGCTCAGCTGAAAAACCCCATGGTACTTTCTTTAGCATATAGTTGTCAAGACCAGTAATTTTACTATATGTTGAAATTGCATATTCTTGACAACACCAAATTCCAGGTCCACGGCAAGCAGTGTGGTGTAACCCCAAGTCAGGACAGTGATACTTTGTTTTTAGGTAACATATCCAGGTCATGGACAAAAGAAACTGTAAGTAGATTGGTTTTCTTCAATCACCGATAAGATTTATGGAGTTTCTTGCTTATTCGCTGCTCACTGCTGTTTAATGTGCTTCCAGTTAAAAGACAAGTTGAAGCACTGCGGTGTTGAGAATATTGATGATATGACCTTGGTTGAGGACACCAATAGTGTGGGGATGAATCGAGGCTTTGCCTTCTTAGAGTTCTCTTCACGTTCTGAAGCCATGGACGCTTTTAAGCGTCTGCAGAAGAGGAACGTATCGTTTGGATTGGATCGCCCTGCTAAGATTTCTTTTGCAGATTCCTTTATTGACCCTGGTGATGAAATCATGGCCCAGGTACATACTACTTGGATAAGTTCTCTTCTTGGCTTGAAGGATCATGACCCACTTTGTTTTGATCATATTTCTTGAGAATTACAATGTGAAGTGTGGCTCCATTATGGGATCCAGAAATTAACAGCTTGGGTAGCTAATATTATTCCCATTTGAGGTGATGCTAAAAAAACTTGAACGTTTGGGAGCAGCCTAATGAGTTTTGGTTTAATTTCCCCTCTCCAACTGGCATGTACTAGTGGGTACATGCTGCATAGTTGAAAATCGAAGAAAGTGATTAAATTTAGGTTTTAACACATGTTATCTAATGCTTTGTTGGAATGCAGTATGCATTGTGTTTTCTAACTTATGTAGTTATGGCATGTAATGACGATTGAGAACAGACCTGGTGTTATTTGGAATTAAATTAATTGTGTTCACTTCTTGGATGTTGGTTGGTTCAGTTCTTAACCATTTTGCTCATGTCATTCTGTATCCTATCTAACAACCTCAAAACATGAGTTCAGGTTAAGACAGTGTTTGTGGATGGTATTCCTTCTTCTTGGGATGAGAGTCATGTCAAGGAACTTCTCAAAGATTATGGGGAGATTGAGAAAGTTGAGCTTGCTCGAAATATGCCATCTGCTAGGAGAAGGGATTTTGGATTTGTAACATTTGATACCCACGAAGCTGCAATAACTTGTGCTAAAAACATCAATAATCAGGAATTGGGTGAAGGGGATAATAAGGTTACTTCTCAGACTTGATCTGCTTTTTAGTTTTCTCAGATTCAGGCTATCTTAAGTTGCTGTATTTTTTCAGGCTAAAGTTAGGGCAAGACTGTCTCGGCCACTTCAGAGAAGCAAAGGTAAAAACGCTCCTCGTGGAGATTATCGTCCTGGACGTGGGTCAAATCGTGGTATGAGGAGTTCTTGGAGCGGTTCTGTTTCACGCAGTATCCCTGCTCGTGGGTCCAGAGGAAGTGGGTCCCGCCTTCCACCTGTTGCAGAACGTGGTTACAAAAGGCCAGCCAGTATTCGAGACAGAAGACCAGTTGTGGCTGTTCCTTCTAGAAGCAGACCTGTGGCTTCCTTGCCGAGGTCCTATGATAGGAGAGCACCTGGTATGGATGATATTTTTCATTTCTCATTTTTCAAACCTTTTACTTACGTGATAGTTATTCATGTTTATTTGTTTTTTGTATATAAATATGATATGATGGTTTAGAGTTAGGTTAGTTATGAAAATAAATAATTTCTATTGAATTAAAACTGGTAAAATAAGTAACATTATTCTTTAAGTTGATTGTAATGATATTATAATCATTACTTTGATTGTAGCTGATTTGGTGTTTTTTAAATTTGATTCGTGAAGAGAGTCCTCGATAAGATAACATCTGATTTTGAATAGTAAAAATTGAAAATGAAACCAAACAAGGGCTAATATTTTTTTTGTTATGTTGCTAATCCTTCTCTATACAGTTCCACCATATCCTAGAAGTGGCATGAGTAGGGATTATGGGCATCGTGAGGAGCTTCTCCCGAGAAGCAGAGCTCCTACAGACTATAATAGTTCAAGGTTTTCTTCTGAAAGACGTACGTCGTACAGAGAGGAGTATACACCTCGTGGATCTAGTTATCCTGATTATCCTAGAGGTGGTACATCACGATCTTCATCTAAAAGAGCTTATGTTGATGACGGTTACGATCAAAGGTATGAAAGGCCACCTGTAACTTCTTATCGCGAGGGGCATGGCCGTGAATATCCTTCTCTCTCCGGTTCCAAACGTCCATATACGGCCATGGTAATTTGCTGAAAATCTGCAATCTTGTTCTATTTGATCTAATGTTGAATGTCGAAATTGACTTTTGAATTTGCATGTAAAAGGATGATGTTCCTCCACGCTATGCTGAGTCAGGAGCTCGTCATTCTCGGGCTCGTATGGATTATGATGCTGGTACCAGTGCTTCCCATTATGGTGATGGTTACAGCGATAGGTATGCTGCTGTTATTATATATATATATATATTACTTATCAATATTCCATGGCCTTTTACCGATCGCTGCTTTCGCCTAGGCTTGGGAGATCAAACTTAGGATACAGCAGCAGCCGAAGCTCCCTGGCTGGTCAAGACTCTCATGGGTACTACAGTAGTCGTCATGGTATGGGCTACAGTGATGGTATGCCACAAAATTTGCTGGAGACGTGATTTAATGTCGCATCAATGACATTTATATACCCCTTCTTGCAATACTGCAGTTGGTACACAGAAGTTTGGAATAACTACAGATTACTCCCTGATAATTTTCAAAATTACACAAATCACCCCTTGGTGTTTGGAAAAATTACACATGCACATCCATAATATAGGGTGGTTTATGTAAATATACACATTTTCAGGACGTTATTTTATAGTTTCTTCAGACCTGGGAGTACCAATTCTAATTTGGCCTTCACCAAAGTAGTGTAGATGTAATTAGGCCTTATATTTATAAAAATATTTGCTATGGGTGAGGTAATACTTTCAGGAGAAAAGAACAGTGTTGTAATGTTGTTTTGATTCTCTGTTTAGGCTCGTATGGTGGAAGTGATGTTGGTGGAATGTACTCATCAGGCTATGGTGGTGATTATATGTCTCGTGGAAGTGGTGTAAGTTTTAAATTTTCTATTCTTTCTATTAAATTATTTGTTATGAGTTATAATGTTTGGTTAATCTTTTAATCTTGTAGGGTGGTGGTGGTAGCTCTTACTCATCACTGTATTCTGGACGTGGCTTAAGTGGTAACAATTATATGGGAAGTGGTGGTTCTGGATCTTACTACTGAGGGTGCTCTTTCCTCTTAGTATTCAATCTTGCTGCATCAGTTAGTTTTCGTATGCAGCTCCGACTTCATTTTAGTTCATCATGGTTGCCCAAAGTCATAATTTAGGAGATCTCTCATGATATGCTATACGGTGCTGATTTCTCATGATATGCTATATGGTGCTCAACAGTGTGGGGTTTTGTGATGGAATCGAGAAGAGGGCGCAATAGGCTTTTGGATTTCGATGCTCAGATTCTTAATTAAGCATAATCATTTGAATCCTTCTCATGGATTGAGAGTATCATTGTGAGAGAAAGAATGTATTGATGAAATGGCTATTTAGTATCCGTAGTTTGGATTTTTTCTATGGCTGTGTATATTTTCTGCTGTAATGACATGGGAGTATT
Source organism: Verbena officinalis (assembly GCA_958496215.1). NCBI lineage: Eukaryota > Viridiplantae > Streptophyta > Magnoliopsida > Lamiales > Verbenaceae > Verbena > Verbena officinalis. Next base: position 6,811,172 of record OY292388.1, read on the forward strand.
TGGGATTTAAGTGGAACCTTTTTGGTTCGGAAACTTAACGTAAATCATGTGTGTTTATGCTGTCTCCTAAAACAATTGCAAGTGAAAGAAGTGGTAAGTGAATGTCCCTCGCTCCAAGGGTTGAACAATGTGGAAAAAGTCTTAAAACCATTGGGGGGTGAAGTTTTTGAATAAGCTCTGACTGAATTTACGCAGTTCTTGACTTTCTTCTCTCGCTTCTTATTTTTGGTTGACAAGGAATAATTCGGAAAGATTGAGAAGAGATAGTTTACTAAGTTTCTGGATTTTGCGTCTGAGGTCTCAACAACTTGGGACTCGAGTAAATAGCATTTTATACCAAGTAAGGAGGTAGTGGAGGTCAATCAAATTATCATGTTACAAGCTTTAGAGACAATTGCCATAGCTGTTGTGCTGAAGGCTGGGGCATGTTTATGTTAGATATAAGCTAGAATTAAAAACAATTGTCGTGTAAAGATTCCTTGTACATAGAAAAACTTGAAACTCCTACCAATCTTTCTGTATCGTCGATTTGGATTGTTTCTATGACGAGTTCTCCGTATTGTAATTCCTTTCAAACGTAACAGAACTGAAAATGAAGAGTTGATGGAGGTCAGCAGATGATATCAAACACTGCTATCATGCGGATCCATTTATATGGGTCGACCTGCTATTTAAATCTGACCAGCAATAGCCACAAACATTCAATTAGCCCAAATTATAGCAAAGGATTCAAGGGATACTATCATTCTTCAAGCTTCATATATGCATCATAATTATACAATGATGATATCAAAACAGTCCCAAGAGGATACTTCACTAAAATAGGCGGCAAGTGCATCAGCAAACTCACTAAAATTCACATGAGAGGTCGGTCATATAGCCGGAAAGATACTTCAGCATGCAGCATTTGATGTTACTAAGAATATTGACAGCAACTATCTAAGCAAAATTGACGAACCCCTTGCTCTTAAGCAATCTGACTGGGCAAATAATGGAAGACAAAACCAAAAGCAGAAATGCAGAATAGATTAATTTATATTAGAGTGACTAGCGTCTGTCCGATCAACAACAATGGTAACAGAGAATTAACCATTCCAACAATTCCAAAAACACAGACTGCAGTGGAACTTGGTAAAATTCAACAACATAACACAAAACGCTTATTTACAAATTCAATGTGGTAATTTCATAGATTTCGGAAACAATTGAACGAACAAGCTGAAACTAACCGACTCCCAAGAGCCTAAGCTGAAGTTATAACACGAACAGAGCGAACAAAAACTACCTCTAAGCTGTGACTAACAAAGAAACTCTGCCTTTCGAAAGATACGTTACATAGTTAAATATCCTACACCTCATTGTTTCGTTCCAAATTCCTACCCTTAGCAATCTGGCGGAGTCGAACTTCTTTTTGCCCTTTTCATACTTTGCTCGGTTATTGCATTAGCAAATGCCTCCACTATCTTCTGCTGTGAATCGAGAATCATCTCAGTTCTCTTCAACTCCGTCTCCATTCTCATCTCCTCAACCTGTCTCACCATATCCATCTTCACTTTCTCAATTCTCATAAACCCTTCTCCGAATGCCTGTATAGCTGCCACCACCTCACCTACACCGTTATCCCTCTTGTTTTCGGACATTTCAGCCACCCTCTTTCTAATTTCACCCCTTCCAGCAAACCCATCTCCGAAAGCCTTACTAGAAGCAGCGCCGTTCATACCAGTAAAGGAATTCGAAAATCTAGGGTGAGGATTATTAGGGTTTTGACCTCCCATCTCGTCGAATTTAGAATATACCTTCGCCATTGGAGGTCCCACAGTCACCATACCTGGGATCTTGATCCGAACCCCACTCGTCGCTCCGTTACTCTCGAGACCTTGGCTGCCGAAAACACCCTTCTGATTATAATTGTATAAATCGTTGATTCGTTTGATGCTGTTCTTACGATCATCCTCGTCTTCGTCGTCGGATGACGGAGGGGAAGGGTTGGGGCCTTTCTCCATGGAGTGAAAGCTCTGGAAATGGACCCACGAGGAGGAGTAGCGGCGGACGCCTCCGTGCGCGGCGGCTCTCTGGATCTCGGCGCGGTACCTCTTCCGGAGCTTCTCCATTTTGTGGCGGCACTGGACGGCGGTCTTAGAGGGGTTCACGGGGCATCGAGATCCGATATCGTCGGCGACCTCCTGCCAGTGGTTGGCACGAAGGTTGCCGCGGCGGAGGGAGTACCATTTATCTCTATAAGCGTCGATGAGAGCAACGGTTTCTTCAGGGGACCAGCACGGCGGGGGTAAGCGTCGGGAGGCGGCGGCAATTGAGGGGAGGGCTAGGGTGGCGGTGGGGATATTGTTGTCGTCATCATGGGGAGGAGAAGCGGAGGATGGGGATACGATGGTAGCCATGGAAGATAATGGTGTTGGGATGTGCGTCGGATAAGAAGAAATCTAGAGGAGGAGGAGGAGGTGGTGGTGAGTGGTTGTTGCATAATGAATGGTGCGGTGGGGTAGGGTTGTTAAAGGGGCGGCAGGCGGGCTGACTTAGACCACCGCTTAGGGAGGGGAGGCTAACGTGCGCCGGGGGGAGGTTAACGTGCGCGAAACCAGAGGCGTGGCCGCGTCAGCGTCGGCTTTTGTTTTGTTTTTAAATGGGGTTACAATTTTTGTGGGGCGCCTCCGCCGCTCCTTTTTATGGATTATTTAATAAATCTTGCAAATGGGCGGATTGGATCGGGTTCAAATGGTTCTTAATGAATTTTTAATGACTTGAGATGGGTTGTTAATGAGTTTGATACAAAATAAAATTAATTTTTTATTGAATTTATTTTAAAATATCAAAACTATCCTTAATAAACATTTAAATATTTACACGCTTCAGCACACATGTACACATGCTAATGTACAATTATATATATTTACATACACTAACACGTAATTCTACATATTTACACATTTATTAAAAACTTCATATTTTTGTATTATAAATTGATTTATTAAAAGAATAAACTATAACGATTGGGGGTTTGACCCAATAACCACCAGATATTACTCTAGATATGAAGGTCTGGGGTTCGACTCCTTATAATAACAATGATCGAATTTAAAAAAAATAATAATAATAATAATTAAAAGAATAAACTGTACTTTACCAGTGAACTGTTTAAATATTTGCACTTATCTCCTTCGAATTTTGTTTTCTAAGAGTTAATAACTTATAATTTACAAGCGAATGTTCATAATTTTAGATCGTTATGTTTTTCTTCATTGTTGTTTGTGATCTCAATCTATTTTTTGATTGTTTAGCTAATAATATGTGTGAGTGGGGCGGATACTGGTTTCCCGTGCGCTCAAGTGTGCGGTTGGCCAAAATGCAATCCCGTGGTGACGCACGTCACGACCAGTGGTGGTTGAACAATTAACTCGTGCAATTGTCGTGCAACGACGTCATCTGTCCAAGCATCACAACGACCCGATACGCAAACTGGTGGCACTACCTTGCCTCAACCGTTCGTCAAACCTAGGCAATATTAGTACCTACGTGTTTGTCTCGTCGAGTAGATGAATTTTCATGTAAAGTTTGTCCAATTTCACCAAGAAACGAGAAAGTTATGAGGGATCAAAATTTGTGTGTGTTCTCGTACCTTCAAGTGTGTGTTTCATGATGACATCAGCGCATAAGTCAGCGTTGATATCAGCAATGACATCAGCGCATAGGTCAGCAACCTCCAAATCCCCCATTGGGGCCTATAAATAAGGCCCCAAGCTTCCCATTTTTTGTACCACCACCTATCTCTCTTGGACGAATGATATATCCAGACGACCGTATCGACGAGACGAGTCCAACCATGCCATTATTTCGGCAATCGGAGCAGCGGTGGCGCTGGAACGGCGATGAGTAGCCGTGAGGTGGAGATGGCTGGAGATCTAGCATTTCCGACGACGGCAAGGGCGGAGACCAGTCGAGTCTGGACCATCTTGACGAGAGGAGTCCAATGGCATTGGTCTCGACCCTATCCGATCACTGACGGCGGAGATACAACAGTTTAACGATATTTCAACTACGATTTTGATGATTTAATGAAAAATAATTTCCTTATATGAAATGGGATTTTCCAATATATGTACACGTGAGGGTGTGTTGTTTCGAAAGAAAGTTAAATATTTTAGTGTGCGCAGATACGTGTAATTGTGTGTTAGTGAGTATAAATATGTGTAATTATACATTAGTGTGTATAAATACATGTAATTGTACATTAATGTGTGTAAATTATAATTTCATATTTTCATTAAGAGTAAAATAGTAATATGACAATTAAAAATATTAGCCCAACACAATCCATTTAAAACCCATATAGAATTGAGCCCAAAATTATTGGGTTGGATTGAGCCCAATTTGCCAGCCCTATTATTTAATAATTATTATATTAATTTCAAATTCAGGTCAAATTTAAACTAAAGCTTGTAGCTAAAAATAGTGAAATTTATGAAATTCGAGTCAATATTTATGATAAACTAAAGTCAAATGAGACGGACCGAACTGTATTTAAACATGGTTATAAGCTAAATTCAAAGCTCGACTCCACTTAACTTGTTTATATTTTGAATCGTGCGTGTCATTTGCCATGCTAACGTCTTTTCCCCCTCTGCAACAAATATTTTTTTACCTTCTGCCAAACTTGTTTCGTCGGAAGTAATGTAACAGTATATTTGTAATTTTAAGTTTTGATGAAGATTTGGAGATGTTGACCCTGAATTTTATGGAAGTTTCTTTATTCAGGTTTTGTAGATTGTGCACAAGATATTATACATTGGGCATGACTAATATTTGTAAATAAATAAATTGGGATAATTACCAAAAAATTCGAAGATTTGTTTTAAAATTCAAAACATTATCCAAACATTAAAATCTTACAAATACCTTCTTTGAAATATGAAAAATGTAAGTGAAACTTTACAAATACCCCTTCTCAATGGGAGGAGGGGGTCAGTATAAAGTTACAAAATTTCAGTATATTTTTCATAAACGATGTAAATCTTTTGTAACTAGCTCCATTTAAATTTAGGCTTTTTTTGTTCTTTCACATAAATGAATCCTTTCATGCACCGAACGCGTGAACATTACTAAGTGGTTGGAAGGTTTCATTTGCATATTCTATAAGTTCACAGGTTCACTGTGACATTTGAATATCACAAAATTCCTTACAAAGTTAGTCTAACATATTTATTTTCTTTCAACATCTAAATTTCACACTAATCCTTTTTCTTTGATTATATCATAAATCACAAGAATATTAGTCTTATTTCAATCACCTGGTCCAGATAATATTATATCCTGGATTCTCAAGCTTTTTTTTTTTTAATCTGAAGAATCACATTTCTAAATACATCTAACAAGGCCCACGAGGAAATTCTCCAATCACAATCATGATTCATGAAACGGAAAAGAAGAAAGAGGAAATATATCGAGAGCTCATTAAACAGATGAACCAAGATCATAGTGTGAAAGTGTTATTTTTCATTTGGTTTTTCTAGCGCCAGTTATAGTTCAGAGTATGTTTGTGTAATTTCAAAAACCCAAAAACCCAAGATATGTGTGTAATTGTCATTCTCTGAGAAAGGATGAAATAAGGCATAGCATAATCTCTGCAACAAAATTTTCAGAAAACTAATAACCATGCAATTACTAACAAGTGGAAGTGAATTACTATAAACGATCGAGCAAGTCAAATGAATTCAATCTAGAAAATTGCCTATTAAAACATTTGGAATGTGCAGAAACTGCAAGAAAGCTGCAAGTAGTGTATATAAGTAGCAACTAATGAATAAAACAAAAATATACGAAGACAGGATCAAAGAAAAAAGCATGAAATCAAAAATGGAAAACCACAAGTTTACATATCCAATGAGATCATAAATTTCAAAGGGAAAGTTCTATCGAAGCAAGGTGCTGTTACATCAACTTACGAACAAGCTTGCACAAAGCCACAAAACGAACTTGTAATATCTAAATGCCTAAGCTAAGAGTTGGTAACAAGCAGAAAGAGGGGAGGGGGAGAAAAGAACTTCTAATGACTAACAAAGAGAAAACCTGACTTTCAAGTTCCCAGTTAAATGCACATATAGATATAGATAATTCAACATCACATTTGGAAAGATGCTTTGATTTCAGAATCTTTCCTAATATATCCTACACCTGATTTCTCCACCACACCAAAGGGATCATAATCATTCCCATTATAGCAACTCTAATTCAGTTGAAGCTTGAATTTTTAAGAGTCTGGCGGAGTCGAGTTCCTCTTTGCCCTTTTACTGCTTCGCTCGGATATTGCGTTAGCAAATGCCTCAACAATCCTCTGCTGAGATTCAAGAATCATCTCAGTTCTCTTCAATTCCGTCTCCATTCTCATCTCCTCGATTTCTCTCATCATATCCATTTTAACTTTCTCAATTCTCATAAACCCTTCTCCCAATGACTGAATCGCCGCCACAACCTCACCAACAGCAGCTTCTCCTTTGCTTTTATTCGACATCTCAGCTGCCCTTTTCCCCATTTCACCTCTTCCAACAAACCCATCTCTGAAAACTTTACTTGAAGCAGCGCCGTTGAAACCACGAAAAGAATTAGCAAATCTAGGGTTAGGGTTATTAGGGTTTTGACCTCCCATCTCGTCAAATTTCGAATATACCTTCGCCATTGGAGGTCCTGCAGTCGCCCGACCCGGGATCTTGATTCGAACCCCACTTGATACCCCGTTGGTCTCGGGTCCATGACTGCCTAAAAGGCCCTTCTGGTTATAATAGTACAAATCGTTGATTCGTTTGATGCTGTTCTTATGGTCGTCCTCGTCTTCATCGTCTGAAGAAGGAGGTGAAGGATTGGGGCCCTTCTCCATGGAGTGCATGCTCTGGAAATGGACCCACGTGGAGGAGTAGCGGCGGACACCTCCGTGCGCGGCGGCGCGCTGGATCTCGGCGCGGTACCTCTTTCGGAGCTTCTCCATCTTGTGGCGGCACTGGACGGCGGTCTTAGGTGTGCCGGCAGGGCATCTAGATGCGACATCGTCGGCGACCTCCTGCCAGTGGTTGGCCCGGAGGTTGCCGCGGCGGAGGGAGTACCACTTGTCTCTGTATGCATCGATGAGTGCGACTGTTTCGTCAGGGGACCAGCACGGCGGTGGTAAACGCCGGGAGGCGGAGGCGGAGGCGATGGCTATCGATGGGAGGGCTAGGGTGGCGGTGGGGATGTTGTCGTCGTCGTGGGGAGAGGCGGAGGATGGTGAAACGACGGTGGCCATGGAAGATTGCGGTGGTGGTTTGTGCGTAGGAAAACAGATCTAGAGGAGGAGGAGGTGATGGTGGTGAGTGGTTGTTGCATAATGAAAAAGAGAGGGGGTTGCGGTGGGGTAGGGTTGTTAAAGGGGCGGCAGACGGGCTGACTTGGAGGATCTAGAAAGATGAGAGGCCACCGCTTAGGGAGGGGAGGCTAACATGCGCCGGGGGTGGTGGGCGGGTTAACTTGCGCGAAACCAGAGGCGTGGCCGCGTCAGCGTGGGCTTTGTTTTTACTTTTTGCTTTTTCTTTATTTTTTCTTTCTTGAAATTGTGAATATGTTAAGATCAAATTAATAAATATATTATCTTATTAGATGAAATTGGTATTTTTCTATTAAATTTTTGTGGGAAGGTATAAAATTGGGTAAATTACGTTTACCTGTCGTCTAAATATTTACATGAATTCATTAAATAAAAATTAAAAATTAAATATAAACATATACTACACCCGATCTAGTTATTGAAGTCCCCACTTTTTATTCACAAAACATGCTATATCACCTTCGTATATGCTTTATATTCTGTCCCTGAGCAAAGAGAGTTGTGGGAAAAAATTATAGAATTTTCAATGCCTCCCTCATCCCCGAGGGCAATAATGGGAGACTTTAATTGCATTTGCGCCCCTAATGAACGAATTGGCCCAAATCTCCCCCCTTTTTACTTAATGAGAGATCTAGCTGATTTTAGGATATCACTAGGATTTGAGGATGCTCCCTCTTCGAGCGAATTTTATTCTTGGCACAAAAACCAACTTTGGGAGTATTTTGCATGGTTGTCCGGGTGATATGCATAATATACATGCAAGATCATGTGATATAAAATATAACATAGTAAATCTTGTGTTTTCATTTAATTAGCATGGAGAATCTTGTGTAGGTGATTGGCGTTGCACGTGTTGAAATTGCACTTAGAACTTTGAATAAAATCCTATAATTTAAAAAAACCAGCATAAAAAACCTTGATGTGTTGGTTATGTTTCACGAAAAACAAGCTTGAATGACTTCGGGGCAGTGAACAAAGTTGGAATAACACAGGATTCTTACTGCTAATTTTTATATCTTAGGGTTTTGGGTGTTCATTATGAATAAGACAGGTGGTAGATGTTATAAACTCCTTTTATTATTGAATTGCCGTCTATAAGCCGGTTCTTGAATTCTTCTCGAGTTCTTCAAACATTAACAACAATAACTGATTTTAAAAAGCACGGCCTTTTGTTTTTATCAGTTTCTTTTGCTGATATTACTTCTTGTAATAATCAATGTACACTAACTTCTCCATTATGCTCTGCTGCCATTTCTTGTAATAATCAATGTTCCACTCCACATATAAACAAACAAAACAAATAAAGTAAAGAAAATCTTATCCTTTACTACACATGATTTTAAGATGATCTTTGTAGTAACGTTGGATTCAAGGAAAAAAAAATTAGTTACATAGTATGGAAACAGAGCTAATCATTGAGGCGGAAAGAGAAGACTCGGTCGAAAAACTGCATAATCTGATAAAAGATGGTCATTTCATTGTAAGGGCCATGGCGTTATCCGATGGAGATACTCCATTACACATTGCTTGCATTGGAGGGCATTTCGGTCTTGTAAAAGAGGTTTTGAATCTACGGCCACAACTCGCCGTGGAATTGAATAATGACGGTTTTACCCCTCTGCACATAGCTGCAGCTAGTGGTGATATAGAGATTGTGAAAGAGCTGTTGAGAGTAGTTGGCTGCAGTCTCTGTCTTGTTAAGGGAAAAGAGAAGAGGATTCCACTTCATTATGCAGTTGCTAGGGGTAGAATTGAGATTATTAGAGAATTGCTATCAGCTTGTTCGGATTCTATTACAGAAGTGACTGTTAGAGGGGAAAGTTGTTTTCATGTGGCTGTGAAAAACAGCCAATTTGAAGCTTTTAAGGTTTTGGTTGAGCATGTGGTTTTGTATGAGAAAGAGGATGTTTTGAACAACAAGGATAGACAAGGAAATACCATCTTGCATCTTGCGGCATCAAGAAAGCAATATGAGGTGAGAGTACTATATATTCGTTTTGTGTCCGTGTTTTTCGTTTGATGTTCTTGTTGAGCTGTTTAAATTCTTGAATTAGGAACGAGAGACAGAAATTTTAAATTTTAGGGTCCTGACACTGTTATTGATTGTTAGGTTTTCGATTTGCTGCTCGACAAGAACCTCGGTTACAAGTGCAAATTGGACGCAAATTCCGCAAACAAAAAGGGTCTCACCCCACTCGACGCACTTGCCATAGAAGGAGGTGATCCTGAAATACACGAAATGCTAGTTACTCTCGCCACCACTACCGGAGATGACGAAAATCCGCTACATGCCTTTCGGAACTCACTAGATCACAACCCATCAAAGCAAGAACAAAGAAAAACCCAACAATCCAAAAAATCCACATCAATAACATTAATACAAGATTACTTCAAACACGGCGACTATAACATCAAAGAGCCTCCGAGTAGAGCCCGAGACATGCTACTCGTGATCGCCGTGCTAATAGCCACCGCCACTTATCAGGCGGTGCTCAGCCCGCCAGGTGGCGTCTGGCAGGACGATTATTGGCCTAATAATCAGGAAAATGATTCGTATTCGGCCACACGAGAACCGCCACCGCACCACACGGCGGGGAAAACGGTTATGGGCACTCACAGTTTCATGTACTACTGTATGTTCCTGTTTCTGAATTCATTAGGGTTTTATATGTCGATGCACATGATGATCTTCTTGACTGTCGGGTTAACTCCGCTGCAGTTTCAGCTGAGAATGGCGGTGGCGGCATTGTCGGGAACTTATGGGATTTGTATGATAGCGATCACGCCGAGTGGCCCGATGTCTGTGTTCTTCATTGTGTTGGCGATTGTGATGCCGCTGCTAATCCCGATATTAACTTTAGTGTGCATGTTTAGAGATCTGAAGAAGAAGTTGAGGAAACTAAGACGCGCATATCAGAGTATTGCTAGTACGAGACTCTAGAGATTTTTCTTTTTTTTAGTGTTTTCTTTCATTCTCTTATGTTATGATTGACGGACACGACACTATACGAGATATGATTTTTAGGAGTATCTGTGCATCATAACTTTTAGGGAGAATTACATATGGATTCCCAAAAATTATCATATTTACATATATGTCCATCTTGTTTCATTTTTTACATCATAGTCTATTGATCGGTCAATCGTTAGTCAGTTTCGTTAATTTTTTTATACCGTTGTGTTCATCTCATCGAGATGATGAATTTGAACTATAAATTTGTCTAATTCGGTGGAGAAACGAAAAAGTTACAAGCTTAATAAAATTTCCTTCAATTATGTGTATAGTCCAAATTTCCTGTTTCTTTACCGAATTAGACAAATTTATATTCCAAATTTAATGTCTCGATGAGACGAACACATGCGGTACCAGAAAATTAATGAACTAACTAACGGTTGACCGGTAAAGGAGATGGATATATCACATATATATAAATATGACAATTTGTGGAGACCCATATATAATTTGCCCTAACTCTTATGTTATTTCACATGATTGTTGTTCTGTAATTTGACTTTATTAAGTATTATACTTATTGCTTCTAAAAAAATATTATTATACTTATTAATGTATATGATGAAGAACAATTTACTATCTGAAAAAAAGATATGTTTCTAATATATGAAAAGGGATTCCATAAGAATATAAATTCTCATTTTTTAAATTCGTCTAATTATTTAAGAATAATTTATTAATTAAATTTAAACCTTCTCATTTCTTAATATGCGGATACAAATTCCTAATAAATGTAAATTAGTATTTAATATTATTAACCATCGGGGTTTGGCCAATGGCCACCAGATATTACTCCAGTGTGGAGGTCTGGGTTCGATTCCTTGCAATGACAAAAATCGAATTGTGTGCGTGTGTTTAAAAAAAAATAGTATTTAATATTATTACAAATTTTAATCTTGAAATTGAAAATTAGTTTAATTTTATAAGGAGTTTATATGCTATTTTGAAAGTAGGGGGGGGGGGGGGGGGGGGTGTCAACCTGTAATTTTGATAGCCTAATTGAGATCTAAACAACCACTATTATAGCAGTTGTTGATTCCTTACGATTGAAAATTTTGTTAAAACATTAAAAAACTAGACGTTGTGACATCACAAACTTAAAATGTCAACCCTTGAAAAAGTAGGGACTGATGAAGACATCAGTTCTCAAGTATGTACATAAAGAAAGAAAAAAATGTAATTAGTCTTAGTTTTTACACATCCCATCTGTTGACTTTGACAGATTCTGAAAGACAATGATTATTTGGATAAAAATATTTTGCCCCCAACTTGGAACGGTTCTTACACTGTGATTGCTGAATTATTTTTCATTATACTTTATCAGCACATACTCTATAATATACCCTTGGTTCTGTGTCTCTAGTTGACCTGATTATAGACTAAACACTTTAAAAAAATGCGATCGCTTAGCTTCTCCTAAACTCTGTGAAGTTGAATGTAAGAATCAAAAGACTTCAAGAATCTCAGAAAAAAATGAAGACAAGTTTGATCAATGAAGCTGCAATAGAAGGAGATGTTGAAAAGCTGCATAATCTGATTAGAAATGATCCTTTCATCTTAAGGGCCGTTGCCTTAGCCGGTGGAGACACTCCATTACATATTGCTTGCATTGGAGGGCATGTTGATTTTGTGAAAGAGGTTTTGAATCTAAGGCTGTTTTTCGCCGCGGAATTGAACGAAGACGGTTTTACTCCTCTGCACATAGCTTCAGCTAGTGGGGATGTAGAGATTGCGAAAGAACTATTAAAAGTAGTTGGCTGCAATCTGTGTCTAGTTAAGGGAAAAGGGAAGAGAATCCCTCTTCATTATGCAGTTGCTAGGGGAAGAATTGAGATTATGACAGAATTGCTATTAGCTTGTTCAGATTCGATTACAGAAATGACTGCTAGAGGAGAAAGCTGTTTTCATCTAGCTGTTAAAAAAAGTCAATTTGAAGCTTTTAAGGTTTTGGTTGAGCATGTTGTTATGTGTGAGAAAGAGGATGTTTTGAACAGCAAGGACGAACAAGGAAACACCATTTTGCATGTTGCAGCATCAAGAAAGCAATATGAGGTTTGATGTTCTTGCTTTGCATTGTCTCCTGTTATTTGCTTGATTTTGTTGAATTGTAGTTTGAAACCTATAAAATCTTTTATTCGATGCCTCTTTTTTGGGTGAATTATACAAAATCCTCTGACTTATGCCCCGTTTGCAATTTCACCACTGGAACCTTACAACCTTACACTTACACTTACCCCTTGAGAGGGATATTTGTAAGGTTTCAGTTGACCAATGTGGTAATTGCATAGTTTTCGACAGTTTTTCAGATTTTTAAACAAACCTCAGGGGTTCTTGTGTAATATGCTTTTTTTGTATTTGTTGGCATGCCATCTGTAGATGCATGACAAATGTTCTAAAACGAAGACATGCCTGATTTGGATAAATCATATAACAATTCCTGGTATTGATATGCGATTACTTTTAGTCCTTACTTAGATATTTAGGCATGCGTTACTCAAATGAAGATTCGACTTTAGGTTTTTGACCTATTGATCGACAAGAACTTTGGTCACAACGGCATATTGGACGTGAACTCGACCAACAAAAACGGGCAAACCCCGCTCGACGTGTTGGCCTCAGAAGGCGGCGACTCCGCGATACAAGAAATGCTTATCAGCTTATTCGGCACTACAGGAGATGAAGAGAACGCGTTACCTACCTTGGGAAATCCATCACTTAACCAATCAAGACAAGAACAAAGGAGACAACCGTCCAAATCCGCCTCAAAAATTTTGCAAGACTACTTCAAATACGACAGCATCAAAGACTCTCCGAGCAAAGTTAGAAACACGTTGCTCGTGATATCCGCGCTGATACTAACCACAACTTATCAGGCCGTGCTAAGCCCCCCGGGAGGCATTTGGCAGGACGACTATTGGCTCGTGATAAAAAGAATACAAATACTAGTGATGATTCGTCGTCTCCCAAACAATCACCCCGCCACAGTGCAGGGCAGTCAGTGATGAGCACTCACAATCCGATCGCATATGGCTTATTCTTGATTTTCACCTCGCTCGGTTTCTTTATGTCTCTGCACATGATGAATTTCCTCACATTTGAACTTCCTCTGCAGTTGGAGCTTAGAGTGGCACTTTTTGCGTTGACGATAACTTATGATACTTGTATGGTAGAATTTACATCCAACGGTCGGATATTGGTGGCTTTCATCGCATTATCGGCTGTGATGCCGATAGCGATACCGGGGTTAACTAGGGCTATTAGAGATTGGAGCAAGGGACCATGGTGTATATCTCAGAGTGCTAGAGACTCTGCTTAAGAGAGGATGAAGTTTTTGGTTTTCTTTGTATGTTTCCTCATTATATATGTTCAATATATCAACATTCATTGGGACATTATTGGTAGATACCATAGGACTATTCGATATTACAATTGGGCCCCTTAATTAAAATATTACAAATACACCCATTAAAGAATTTGGAAATCTCCGAAATACAAGAAATGGTAATCAGCCTATATGGAATTCATCGTATTGTCGATCGTGATGCCGATGTTAGCTAAGGTTTTTAGAGATTATAAGAAGGTACTGCCGTGTGTGTTTCGACATAGCAGAGCCTCTGATTCAGAAAGGAAGAGGTTTTTGGTACTCTTTACTTTGTTCTGTACTTCTGTTGGTATGTTTTTCCTCATTGTTTATGGTCTGAGTAGCATAGGATGTGTTATTTAATGATGTTGTAATGTAGTTTGGAGGAAATATCAGCATACATTATTGGGAGAGTGATCTTCATCGTACCATGAAAAATTTACCATTTTGATGTAATATTTACTTCAGTTTCCAGTTACGCAGTTAATGGGTTAAAAACTGGTAGGATAATTACACAAAACCCCCTGTGAGAAGATAATTATGCAGTTTCCATTTTGAACTTAATTTGTAATTAATAACTAATAAAAAATAAGATATTTCAATTTTCAATACAATATTCAGAAAATGAGAAGACAATAAATATAAAAAATATATCTATGTTCATATCGAAATCAAAATCTTCGATCAAGTTTTGGAAAAGATCATGTACTGTACCCACACTTTTTATTTTATTTTGTAACAATTTATTGTTTAGTAAATATTTCTTGGAAACCTTTTTTATGAGGACAATCCTTATTAAGATGACCAATATGTCTCAACATTCCCCCAAAAGGAGATTATGCATGACAGACATAAATGTCATAATCAACAAAAGGACAATTTCTCACATGCTTGCCCAATGCCCACAATAGCTATTCAAAATTTGAATGCAAGAAGATAGGATATTTTTATATGAATTGAGTGATACTTATCAAACTATAAATTATAGGAATAATTACGCTTAAATCCCTCAAGACAACACAGACACCCCTCAAGTATGACTTGTCTAATATTTAGGTCATGTCGTAAGAGTTGGAACTTATGTCAGCAAAGTGTAATTATTCTTTTTTTAAGTTAATGGTTGTTAAAAATAAAATGACAATTCCGCAACTTTTTGTTAAGTTTATAGGTTTCCGTATAAGGTTAGGGGGTCTATCTATAAATTCCAAAATCGAATGGATTTTGCTGTATTTTTTCCTAAGTTGAGGGGGTTAAAGTGTAATTATCCCTAAATTATATTACACCGGTATATTATACATTATAACCACCAAATGACATGATTAATCAGAATTTTTTCTAAGATTTCATTATTCATATAATTTTTTCATCAAATTGTAGATATCTTCGCAACACCAGAAACACTTCATTTCGTGCAGTCCATCGATCTAAGAATCAATATAACTTAAAGTCTGGATCTCAGTCGAATCCTTTTTTTTACCGTGAAATGAACTGATTTATAATTAATTAATAAAACTGTGTGTCCGTGTTTTTTTTCCATGACTGCACATGTATAATGTCCCCTTCCAAAACCATATACAACTGTCAAGTTACATAACTTGTCTTCAATACTATTTAAAAAAAAATACATTTTATAATTGTCACCATTTATGTCCCTTTCCTCATTGTGGCCTCAATACCATCAACTTTGGGTTGCTCTCTCACCTTTCCTGATATATGATGCATCGATATTTCTAAAAAAAATTAATATATAGTGTTCTGTCTAGTGATAAATGTTGTAAAGAATTTGTATCATTGTATCTGAAAATAAACAACCAACTATACATGTCAAATACGGATTCGAATATTCCATAACATACACTAGAGAAAAAATAAAATTAGAAAAAAGAAACCCACGAAAATTTACTTCGAAAAAAAGTTAAAAAAAGAAAAAGAAAAAACTCTACATCTCATGAATTTAAACTGGGAATTAATTACACAACAAGTTGTTGTTGTTGTTGCTGCTGCTGCTGATGTGATGATTGATCTTCTTGATCAGCAAAATACAAATGTAGCTTTGATGATTTTGCAGAAGTATATAAAAAGGGTAATTCATGATCAGCAATATTGTTAATAAGCTGAAGCTGCTGCTGCTGCTGAAGATATGAACAATATGTCTGAAAAGTTGTGGGGGTCACGTTTAAGTGGAATCCAACTCCAAATAGAAAATCCACTTCCAGAAAGTTGATTTCTTTTGTGCTGATTCCTCCTACTTTTGCATAGTAAGCATTATTGTAGTATCTGTACAATTCAAAAAAAATAAAAAATTAATCAGTAAAATTTATATATTTACTCAATAATTTGTGACAGAACAAATGGCTGAGTTAAGATGTAAATTTCAAATCTTTGTTGAAATGTAGCTTTCAGTTATGAATGTTGGATTGAGACTAGACCACACTATATATATGAATGGCTAGTGGAGTGTTCAATGTTCCATTTCCTAATTGATGAGTTCATATAGACTTATAATTTTTTATAGATTTATTTTTGTAAATTCAAATTGAATTCCTTCTATTTCCACAAAAGAATAATGAAAAATTAATACT
Source organism: Verbena officinalis (assembly GCA_958496215.1). NCBI lineage: Eukaryota > Viridiplantae > Streptophyta > Magnoliopsida > Lamiales > Verbenaceae > Verbena > Verbena officinalis. The sequence continues at coordinate 6,827,494 of OY292388.1, forward strand.
CGATTTCATCTTTAAAAAACTAAAAAAAAAAAAAAAAAACTCTTGTTGATGACTACATTAGAAAAGCACACAAGAATGAAGAAATTAAGCTGGATTTCTTGCTTTACCTATAGAAACAAAATTAGTGGGGTTGTTAGGATTATTGAGAATAAAACAATATCAAAAAGGGTAATCACAACTAAATAATGATTAACAGAAATTTATGATTAGATTTGCTCCAGACCATAATTTCAAGAAAAAATTAAACACAGGGGCCTTGATCAGAAGTCAGAATTTCATGTTCAAAATTTAGATTAATTCAGAGCCAAATCCCTTTTTCTGAGATAACCAATTCAAACAGGCAAAACATTTACAAAAATACTCTGAAATAACATAAAAATCATGAATCATAAAAGAAAAAATAAGAAAGAAGCACTCACATGTCATCCATGAACTTAGCAGAAACCATGACACTAGTAATGAGCAGCCTATGAACATTGAAAGAATTTATAGGCCACGTCGGTTGTCGCTGCGAGAACCGATCAAGATAAACGTATGCAACAATGTAGCAAGACGAGCTGCAATTTGCATACTTGAAAATTCTCTCCAGATAGCTCTGGATTGAGATGGTTGGCCTGGTGAGCCCCTGGAAGGCTGAGATTGTCTGGGATTGAACTAACGGACGGTCGGGATCGTCGTCGTTCGACTCGGCTACGCGTTGGAGGAGAGAAGAGAGGAAGTTGATGAGTTTAGGCATCATATTTGTGCTTTCTAGCTCTGCCATTGTTGTTCTTGTTTGTGTTTGTGTAAAGTGAGTACTTGTGGATTATGTTGTTGAAATATATAAAGGGTGGCTTTTTTTCTTTCTTTATTTGTGTATTTTTTTTTTATGAAGATGGGTTGAATTTACTAAAATGACCTTCAGAATTATTTAAATGCATGACTAGAATATTTTTGTTGTTGGGATTTGTAATTATTATTAGGGATAAAAGATCGTTTCCCATCCGAACTATGATGAGTTTTGCACTTTACCATCTAAACTTTTTTTCTTTGCAGTTTGCCTCCTGAACTATAAGAATTTTTGTAATTTGCCATCTCTGACGAAAATATTCCACCAGAAAGTTGCATCGTGTCATATGAGAAACATAGTTTTACGTTGTATTGCTCCCCTAATTAGTATTTCAAAAATAAATCTTCAATCAATTTCAGAAAATATAGACTTTTTATCACCCAATTAGAATAATGGCGACTTTAATAGATTATTTTTTAATATTCAATTGGATAATAAGAACTCCAAGTTTTCTGAAATTGATTAAGGGTTTAATTTCGATATGTTAAGAAGAGTAATACAACGTGGACGTATATTTCTCATATGACACGATATAATTTTCCGATGGAATATTTTCATCAGAGATGACAAATTGCAAAAAAATTTATAGTTCAAGAGGCAAACTGCAAAGAAAAAAAGTTTAGATAGGAAAGTGCAAAAGTCGCCATAGATCAGATAGGAAAAAATCATTATCCTATATCATTAGCTTTGATTAATTCCTTGCATAGCAGGGGATTACGCTAGTTTCCAATAGGTGGATGATCATCCTCGTTCGATTATAAAGCAAATAGGTTGACAATGTTGCCTCCAATTAAGTCTCTATAATAATATTCGAACTCGGAAAAAAAATAAAAAATTTAACATATTATTTGGTTCTTGATCATGTGGTCCAATGACCATAAAGCCAGCAGCATATGCTTATGGAATATATTTAACATAAATACACTACAATAATCATGTGATAACATCATTGGATTAATGGTGAAATGTGGGTTCCACTGGATTTGGTCCTCAATCTCAATTTCATGTGTGATGATTCCACTGCACAAACACAATTAATTTGTTGGAATTTTAATTACGATTTCTTGTTTTCCACCAACACAACAATTACTTGTTATTTTCGTTGACATAATAAAATAATGTTAGGGAAAAGAACAAAAAGTATCATATCTATACTATTATATAATTCTCCTTCCCCGTAAAGTAACTACCTTTGGGTTTCTCATTTTTTGGTGTGTTAATTTCTTTTTTGTTTTTTTAATTTTCAAAAATTCTTATCACTCTTTGACACGTTCTTTTGTTCTCTTTTTTTTATTATTTTCTATTTCTCTCTCCTCTTCCTTATCCCTTTATTTTTTTCTCTAATATTAATATTTTTCTCTCTCTTCTCCCAACTTTCCCACGTTGTTTTTCCTCTCTTTTTTCTTTTCTCTTCTCTTCCTCTCTCTTCTTATTTAAACTCCTCAATAATTTAATTTTTTTACTTATTTAATTATAAAAATTACTATTTTTAATATGCCATAAGTTTTGTAAATATATTGAAAATAATTAATATTATCATAAATAAATTTTTAAATAATATTTGTAAATTTATGCTATCTAAATTTATATATTATTAATAATATTTTAATTATATATTGCGTGTGTGCCATATTTACTAATCATATATATATATATATATATATATATATATATATATATATATATATATATGAATGAGTGAGATGTTTTAGGAAACATGCTTATGTGTAAATGAGATAGATTAGTTAGAATTAGTCCATTTTGCCATGTAGATTATTTCTATAATTAAGTTCATTCATTATTATTTTTGTAACTTTCATATATATTTAATTGACATTCCATATATTGGTTTATATTAAGAGAATTATAACTCCTATTTAGTTATATAATTATATAACTACTTTATATAATATTGATATTGAAAATTTCATTCAAGAAATAATTTGAAGTAAACTTTAATAAGCTTTGCTAATTATTATGAACTTTACATTTAAGTGCTAAAAAATATATATGATTGAAGAGGAGTTTAAAAATAATTATAATTTAGATATAATATTCAATTTGTACATGAAAGCATAGTATAAAAGAATTACCATTCACAAAATATTAACAATATTTAGGTAAAAGATTATTTAGTTCTATAATTAATATTTTTTTTATTTTGTATTCTTTTTTTTTATGGAAATGGCACAGCCGTAGAGTTTTTAACGAGAACTCCCCCTCATATCATAAAATAAAGCATCCATCCAAAGTAGTTCGAAGCCATGAACATAGCGAAAACTATGCCATGCACATGATACAAAGCATTGCTAGCAAAATACACAATTAAAAAGGAAGCCAAAAAATAAGAGGCCACCTGAACACCAAAATTGTCCCAAGAAGTATCACTAGAGTAAGCAAACCAACCCGTCCTCTCATAACAACGAGTCCACTGCTTGAAGATAGTCCACAGTTTAATCCTGCCTCCCCCAATGTGCTTCATCCACTTATTAATGATAAAAGGAGTACCACCATCATTGTACCTGTCATGTCCATCCAAGTACCAATTTACCACAAGTCAACTCTTCTCCTAACAGCAATTTAATTGCATCAATTCCCTGACAAATGTTAATATACCCACAACAGATGAGCTCGCATCCTCTATATTCTGAAAAACTACAAAATTGTAAGTGAGGGTATGTGTTTGGATTCTCTCATTTCTTAATCTCATATCTCTCAGGCTCGTAGCAACACTCTCCCTTATTCTCACGACAAATTCCCAAGCGTACACCAAAGGATCATTGCGTCGCAGATAGGAGAAGGATTTCCAGTAATCAATGATGTCTCTAAGTGCATGTTCGTATAAAACCCTGCGAAAAATAATTGTTAGACCCCGCAATAAAGGCGCTATAATCTTCTAAGTTATGAGGCTCTAACATTTTGGAGTGAGGATTTGTGATTATGTATGATCGCTCGTTTTTTCTCTCCCCTCTCAAATCCTTACCAAATACTCTCCCTCGTCATTGCCGAATAAATTTAAAAAAACTTATATAAATTTTCGGCAGTACGTGGTTTACCTTGTTCGAATATATATCGCTTGTGATTATGTATTCTTTTTATCTATCATGTAATTATATTTTCAAATTTTCTTTTAATTATTTGTGGGGTCACATAATTATGTACAACTTTTAAAATGTAAGTTTAACTCAATTTTATTTACCTTAATATTATAAAATAAATAAATAATTATTTTTTTAGAAAAACCTCTAAATACACGTGTTTCATTTTCATTTTGTGGTGGAAAAATTATTTTTCATTTCAATATGAATAAATTTATTAAATTATTATATATAAATATTAATATTGCCATAATATAAATTTTAATAATGAAATTAATATTATTGTTAATTAATGATGAAATAATAATAAATTATTCAACAAAAAAATAATACCAAGTATAGAAGAGATTCCAATAATTATTTATATGGTCTATTATTAAATATTTTTTATATTTTAATTATTATTTTAATATTTCTATATCAATTGTGTGCATGATTTTAAATAATATATATATATATATATATATACCACTACATTTATTTACAGGACCTTTAGATAAAATTAACATATTAACATTTTATGTTTTTGGTGAGTACCACGAACCAAGATCATGATACCATGACTCTGATACCATTTATTTACAGGACCTTTAGATAAAATTAACATATTAACATTTTATGTTTTTGGTGAGTACCACGAACTAAAAATCTTGAATACTGCATATGGATTATTTTACAGAATCAAAAACTGTCAAGGGATTTAGTTCTTAACCAGTCATGGAGGCAAGCCCTAAAAACGCCTAAAACATGGCAACAAAGTGGGCGAATCCAGACTTCGGTGTTAAACCTAATCCCTGCCTGTTTTAATTCAAACGATTTCAGAAATCAAAATTTTCGTTCCTGGTACTCTCTTTTTTTTTTTTATTTTATTATTATTATGCCATGCTACCAGATCTTAGTATAATGACATTATTCAATACAAGGATTTAGCCGACCATATAGGCAGCAGTACAAAAAATAAAATTGAAATTCAAATAAATAATTAAAAGAAGAATTAGAACTTACTTATGAGCACACCAGAATTAGGAAACTTGAAACTTCGAACTTCTTAAAAATTTACAGAGAGAATTTTACAAAACTAAGAACTCCTAACTCGAACCTATCTCAACTAAGGAAAGAGTCCCTTTATATAGATGGGGAAAGAATCTCTTTAAAGAAAAAAACCAAACAAAAGAAGACAAAAATTAAATAATTGTACATTGCTTTTTTGAAAAGCATAAACTTTATTAAAGTAGTTTATCACAATTATTCCCTAAACCATTATGAAAGTAGGTAGGGGTCCAGAGAGAACTTATTTGTCCATTTTCTCCTTGCCTTTTGTTGTGGCGGAGCTCGCTATTTGTTCCGTGATTGATTTTTCAACATTATTGATGATATCATCAATGGAAATATCTGCTTCTTCCCCATAGGGGTCTTGTGATTCACCAGTATTACAATATTCTTCATCATCATGTGAAAAAGTGGCCATAGAGATATCGGATTGATATTCAATTCCAAAATTTTTTATTAAATCTTTTTTCACTTCCTCCATATAAGAAGCAATTAACTCTTTATTAGTCAGCTGTCCTTTCTGGAAATTTAATTTCCTTGATAAATGTTGAAACGGACTAGGGGCTTCCTTTGTTGTTTCAACTGGATTTGTTCTTTGTATTGCCGGATATGATCCTGGATGTTGTCAACAGTTTCTTGTCCTTCAAGGACTCCTTGCTCGTTTTTTCTCAGCATTTTTTTCCAAAATTTGGTATATGATACCCTCTTAATACAAGGTATATTTTGTTCGGTATAACCCATTTCTGGTTCCCATTTCCAAATCCATGGGATTCCAAACTCAATGAAAAAATGTAAAAAGGGCATTCCCTCAATCCACTTATTTGTGTGTTCTGCCTCTATGAGAGTTGGTGAAATTTTTACCCATTCATTATAAAGACCTTTATAAGGTTCTGGTAAAATTTTTACCGTAGGGCCAAAAGATAGCCACCATTGGTATAACCAATTTGGGATGTCCTTGTTATAAACATTTGGACAGATTTTGAAGAACCAAGTATGCTTCTTCAATGGATTTTCATATAAAAAAGCTTTATTAAATGCTTCAATATAATCCCAAAAATCAAATTTAACCTGAATCTTTTGATCAGGCCGGAAATATTCCTTTTCACCTAGGGTACTCAGTCCCCATTCTTCTGCAGATATAATCTGCTTAATGATAACCTTACTGAAGCTATAAGCTTGAGTATTTTTTCCTGGATAAAAGTGTGAAAATTCACAAGATCCAGTTGATTTAAGAATATTTTCATAATGAATACGCTGTTTATATGAACCAGCAGTAAATGATGCAGTATTAAGATATCTGTTCATAAGGTGCCATATTTCACCTTTCCAACGAAGATCTTTGTCTTCGAGGAGTAATATTACCTCCTTGCAGATATTCTGCTCATAGGGCAAGTCATCTGTCTCCTCTTCAATAACAATATTAGCATATGAAGGGTTGCCCTGGCTGGTATTACCAAGCGTCGCTTTGAATTCCATAAATTCTTTGAATAGAATTGCATCTCCCTCTTTTAGAGTATTGCTTGAAGAGGACGATGTGATATTAGCAATATTTTCGGCTATTAGCCTTTGATTCCCAATTTGGGCAATTGTTCTTCCTCTTCCTCTATAAGAGGAATTTTCTCTGCCACAGTGGCTCATCCTGAAAATATGAAACATTTTAAGCTATTAGCTGAGTATTGATAATTTTATCAGCCAAATCTCTTATTATTTTGGCTTCTTTCATCATTCCATCAGCCATTTTAATTAATTGGCGTGTGCATTGATCATCACCATCCATTTCCACCATTTGTTGAAAACATTCTTTTGTAGTTTTCCAATAATTATAATCTTTGTTATAATAAGTAGATATTTCCACCATGTATTGCACTCTATTGTGATGAGGCCTAATAGGCCTAGGGCGTCTGGGCCTCTGATTTCTATTACCTCCTTCAATATATTCTATAAATCTGTTATTTCTGATGGCTTCTTCCATAATCTGAAAAAATAAATAATTAGGCTATTAGCTCATTAATTCGGGATTTAACCCTTCTTAATTCTGCTCTATCTTCTCTAACTATTCTAGCAAGATTAGGATGAGTTTGAAAACCATTATCAAATGCATATAGCATGGATTCATCAATCTCTATACTCTGTCGGAGATATTTCTCCTATTGAATAAGTCTAGGAATTCCAATAAGATTCAAATAGCTAGCTGGAGTGATCTTATTCTGGATTTTTAAAATCCTAAAGTCATTCGGTCCTCTTAGTGGAGGATCAAAGTGATCTTTGTACATCCGCCAATTATAAGGGGTGATGTCTGGACTATTATCCATCTGCCAACCAAGCCTTGTAAGAATATGATCTCTGTCCCTATAAACAGACATTCCATAAGGAATCATTCTGGTTAACCACCTTTGATCAAAATCATTCATTCTTGTAAATATTCTCTGGTTAAAAAATCAGGAAGATTATTATCAGTTCCTTTTTTATAAATTATCTCGAAATCAAAAGGGGCTAATTGAGCTTGCCACCTTGCAAACATTTGTTTAGACACATCATGTTTAAAATCTTTTTTAAACATATATTTAGCTGCTTGGCAGTCAGTTTTGATAATAAATTTCTGATTATATAAGTCATCCTGAAATTTGAGAACACATTTAAGAATAGCTAAAATTTCCTTAGCTATAGTAGCATAGTTTTTCTGACTATTATTCAATTTCCCTGAATGAAATCTAACAAGATATTCTTGTTTATTATTCGGAGACACTTGTTTTAGGATGCCACCATATCCAATTTCTGAAGCATCTGTTTCAATAATTTTTTCCCAATTAGGGTTAGCAAGACTCAGACAAGGTAGATTATTAACCCTATTCTTAATTTTTTGGACAGCCTGAGTATGACTCTCAGTCGAAGGTTTTGGATTTTTCTTAAGTCTATCATATAAGATAGCAGTTTCCTGGGCTAGATTCTTAATATAAGGAGAAATATAATTTAAACTTCCTAAGAATCTTTGAAGCTGAGTTTTATCAGTCAGTTGATCAGGGAATTTAGAAGCAAATTCAATACTCCTATTAATAGGAATAATTTTTCCTTTTTCAATATTATGGCCAAGAAATCTAATATTAGTTTGAAAAAGTTGCATCTTGGGTTTAGATATAACTAAACCATTTTGAATAACAATTTTCTTGAATATATCCAGATGTTTAAAATGTGTTTCTATATTTTTGGAAAACACTAGGATATCGTCAATATAAACAATGATAAAATCACTATAAGGATTAAAGATATCATTCATAATATTTTGAAATTCTGAAGGTGCATTTTTTAAACCAAAAGGCATAACCTTCCATTCATATTGTCCAAATGGAACATTAAATGCTGTTTTATAAACATCTTTTTCATGAATTTGGATTTGCCAATATCCAGACTTTAAATCAAATTTTGAAAATATTAAGGCATCATGAAGTCTATCAAGTAAATCCTTCTTATTTGGGATCGGATATCTAATCCATTTTAAAGCAGTATTAAGAGGTTTATAGTTGATAACTAACCTGGGAACACCTCTTTCTTGCTCAGCATGTTTATTAACATAAAAAGTTGTGCAAGACCATGGAGACTTAGAGGGTCTTATTAACCCTTTGTTTTGCAAAGCTTCAATCTCTTCTTTACATAGCTCAAGGTAATCTTTATTCATTTGACAAGGTCTGGCCTTTGTCGGAATTTTTTTTCTCATCAAAATTATCCTCATAAGGAAGTGAAACAATATGTTTCTTTCTGTCCCAAAAAGCTTTAGGGTGATCATTACATATTTGTAAAGAAAACTGATTATTAATCAATCTTATTTTATCCTGTAATTTAGGATTTTTAAGAGTTTCATCAATATTAAAAATACTTATTTCATGCTTAAGAAAATTAATTTAATTTTCTTTATTTTTGATAAAAGACTCTTTTATTTGATTAAGAATTCTAGTAAAAGGTTCAGTAATAAAATGAAAAGTAATTTCTTTTCCTTCAAAAGTTCCTATAAAACCTTGTTCATCAATTTTCCTTATTGGAAATATTTTCTTTAAGAAGGGGGTTCCAAGTATGACTTGGTTAGTAATATTTTTAACTAGTAAAAAACTAGTAGGGATGCAAACTTTATTTTTGCAAATATAAGCTTTTGGAATCTTAAAATTTATTTCCATTTTCTGACCATTCGCAGAACTTAAAGAATGAGTTGTCTTATGAAAATATCTAGTAGGAATAATTCCTTCTTGAATACAATTTAAATCTGCACCACTATCAACTAGTGCTGTAAACTCTCTCTTATAATTATAATCAATAAGAAGAGAAATTTTTATAAACCATTTTTGGGAAGTAACCATTTCTAAAGTACCAAGGAAATTATCGTCCTCAGAAAAGGTATTTTGATTATCAGAATCAAAATTAATAAGGGGTTGTTTCCCTTTATTAAAATTTTCTAATTTGAAAACTCTTTCTTCAAGATTTTTATTAAAGCTTTTCAAACTTCTAATTTCGGTTTTGAGATTATAAATCTCTATTGCTAAATCATTAGCATTTGCTGGAGTTTCCCCAACCTGCTTTTGTTTTAGCATTCTTTTTACCTCAGCCATAGTATATGGTTCAGAAGATTTTGGAATAAAATCATTATGCCTATTAAGAAAATCTTTTTCTACTATTTGATCAAGGATTGATCGAATTTCGGGATCTTTGACAGATTTCAAAATTTCTATTATATTATCATTATTAAGAACATTTATTTCCTGAAATTGAGAAATAATTTGATAAAGGTTATTACCTTCTTCCTGGTCGGAGCTATACTCTTTTTCACAGGGTAAACCATTTGTACAAGGTTCACAGTCTTCACTATCTGAAGTACTGTAATCATTATCTAAGGCTTCAAGCCCTTCAATAGGCACTTCTTCTTCTTCAAAATCAGAATGAAGAAGTAACTTACTAAGAGTTTCTTTGAGATCATTATCGATCTCCAAAGTGCTAAGTTTTTTCTTTACCCAACATTTATTAGCATAATGGCCAATTTTACCACATTTTCTACAAATAACAGGGGGCACATTTGCTCTCCTTTTCTCTTTCCTAAATTCTCTTTTTTCCTTTCTCTTTCTGTGTTTCCTTTTAGGAAAATCATAATATTTATTATCTTTCTTATGTTTTTTAGCCTTACTATTATCCTGGCTAGTAGATGGATTTTCTACTCCAAATTGACCACAAAATTGTCCTAACTATTTTTTCTCATTAAGATTATGTTTCTTAATTTGTTGGCTCAATTTTATTTCATTGCACAAGGCTAAGCCTTCTTGAATGCAAGTTCCTATTAACTTGCCATAAGTATAACTATCATATTTAATATTAACTTCACATTTTCTAAGGTTTTTCCTAACCCTTTCAGCAAATAAAGGAGGTAATCCATCAATAAATTTGGATTTCCAATGCGGACTATTAGACTCCGGAAGTTCCATAACTCTACTAAGGAAAGTATCCTTGTACCACCTAAACGATGTAAGAGTACGGCATCTTAAATTCTGGAGTAAAGTCCTAAGATTTTCACTATTGTCGGACCATCTTCCAGTGAAATGTTCAATAATATTAATAATTAAAGTGTAGACAGAATTTTCAACTTGTCTACCATTCTCATCTCTAATCATATTTAAAATATAATTTCTATTACTTTGAGTGAGATAGTTATCCCACCAGCCTTTAAGCTGGCCTGTAAAGCCTGCTATGATCATGTTAGCTATAGCTTTATCAGTGTTGCCATTATTCTTACAGATAGTGCTATACATAAGCATTCTATGGACAACATTATAAATCTGCCTTTCAGTAAAGCCGTCAATATTCCATTCGTAAATATTTTTACCACTATAGGAATTATTAACAATATACTCCTGTTCTTCAAAAAGAACATCCTGAGGAGTAGGTCTAGGATAATAATACATCCTTTGAGTAGGCTTATTAGCATATTTAGAGAGTTTATATCTCTTCACGGATTGTGTTTTGATAATTATCATTATCACTCATCTCACTTTCAAACTCATCATTAAGAGTTTTGATTGAAAGATTTTTAAATTTTTCATCAAGCATTCTTTCAAGCTCAGACACCGATTTTAATTTAAAATCCTTGACATCAGGAGGTGGTTGGATACTAGGAGTAGCAACACTCTCATGGTTAAGAGTTTTATTAATATGGAATGAGCTTTTAAGCTCATTTATGCTAGAAATAATTTTTTCTACTCTGTCATGTAAAAACACAATCTGTTCTCCAAGGACAATTAAATAAATATTGCTATAATTTTGTTGTTTTATTAAACTATTAATATGAGCAGTGGTAACAGGTAAAACTTCGCTATCAATGAGTTTTTGGAAAGCAGTATAATACCTGGTTTCAGTATCTTTTTCAATTTGAAAAGATTGAGAAGGAGGGAAAATTGTTTTTAAAACCTTTCCATTTTGAGAATATTTATATTCTCTTTCAATAACAGAAATATAATTTTCTACATAATTAGTAATAAACCATGGAACAAAAGATATTTTGACATTTTTTTCAGAAAGATCATTATAAAATTTTTCTTGAAATATTTTTCTATCTTCTTTTGTAAAATTTTCAAACAACCATTTTTTAAATGGTTCCCACCTGGGGAGATTAAACTCTTGTTGTATTAATTTTCTTGCCGGTGATCTCGGGCTAAAATCAATTTTTGGTTTAAAATCCATTAAACAGAAAAATTCATTTCAGATGCAGTCATGTCTGCTTCAACTTTATAAACATCTCTAACAATATTATCAGGGTGAATTTTTAATTCTTCAACCATATCAGGAAGAGCATCATCAGAAGATTTTTCTGTTTCTCTGATTTGAGAAGTAGAAAACCTAGAAGGGGATTTGACCTCATAATCAAGAGGAGATATATGATAATAAGAAGAACTGGATCTAGAAAGACGTGATCCAGATTTTAGGGAATATCTAGGTTTATCAAAATTAATGACAACATTTCCCTCAGGAGTTTGTACTATATTAGTAACCTTATCCTGAGTATTAGGTAGAGCAGGAACAGCTCTTTCTATAATCCAATTATCTGGGAATGTTATTTCATCCCATTTGATAGATCTCCTAGTAGTGATCTCAGATCTACTAAAATTGGTTTCTATAAGAATAGTTTCATTTAAAGGTTTATCAACCATTTGACAGTGAGGATTCAAAGTATGAAGGGGTTTGTAATAAATTCTATAACAAACACATATGACTTCAGATCCTGGAGCATAATTATAACCATGGGTCTTAACATTTAATGTTAAAGCGTCTAGAATATTAATATCAGTTAGGGATAATTGTAGATTGGGATAAACATTAAAATATACTGGGCCATGGGCCAAACTGGACTGTATAATACCCATTAAAGATTGTTTCCAATCTAAATTTCTACCATCTCTCAAAGCTGCTATAAAGCTTTCTGGTAATCCTTCTAAGGTTAAAGGTTTAAAAGCAACCTGAACTAATCCAATATGGATAAATTTATATAATTTTTTATGTTTATTCAGATCTCTATTACTGAGTAATCTAACTATCATTTCCTCCTTATTAAGGGAAATTGTTTCTTCAGTGGTTTTAACCACTTGTTTTAAACCCATTCTCTCAAAAGTACCGAATTTATAAATTATTTTTGGATCTATTTTAGGAATAGTCCATTTATTAAGCAAATCAAGATTTTGAGGAATATCATACTCCTCTTCGACACTGGTTTTAACAGTATCTGTATTTCTTATGATATTCATCATAAGAGATTTGTGTTGAATAATGTCATTTACCAAGATCATGATACCATGGCTCTGATTGTTAATTAATGATGAAATAATAATAAATTATTCAACAAAAAAATAATATCAAGTATAGAAGAGATTCCAATAATTATTTATATGGTCTATTATTAAATATTTTTTATATATTAATTATTATTTTAATATTTCTATATCAATTGTGTGCATGATTTTAAATAATATATATATATATATATATATATATATCCCACTATTACAAATACAAAATCATATCATATTACTATTTTTATATATTTAAAATGTTTTTCATATATATAGTTCGTGATTATTTTATAAAAAGAATTATTTTGGTGTGTGTTTCAAATTATGAGTTAATTATTTATATGTATTATTAATTATATAAGAAAATATGATTCAATTTATTTAATAATTTATATTTTATAAATAGATTTTTCTGTTAAATTTGTGATATATATTCAAGTTGTTAATATATATCTATGATTAATATTAATATATTAAATTTATAATCATAAAATAATTTTCCGATACAACGCAGGGGTTAAAAGCTAGTATATATTAATTTACATACACATATCTTATTACCTTATTAAATGATAGAGGCACAACGACATGTATATAATATTTTATTACATTGAAAATGTGTCCGATATAAATGTTCGATATAATATTAAACACAGAGTGTTTTAGAAGTGTATGTAGATAATAACTTATTAGTTAAACCATCTACTGGATAATAGTGCACAAAAGTAGAACAATTTGTCGGCATCTAAGAATATAAACAGAGAGATCTCTCATAGATTTAAAGGATCCGTTTCACTTTCACACATGTATATATATATTCTGATATGCCGATTTTATGTATATATTTGATCGGTGGAGCTATCACCGACGCCATAATTTACGCACTTTTGCTTTATTTAAGACCACGACACATCAAACTTCTGTTAAGCCACGCAGTGAGTGTGCGCCCGTATATCTCCTAATGTTAAAATTATATAATATATAATTTCTACTTGGTATTTTAGTGATTTTAGGGTTCTAGTTCCGCCATTACACTTGTACTTCAATTTTATTCCTTTTGGACTATACATTCTTATAATAAGTAAATGGGTAATTAAAATTCATAGAATTTTGCCTTGCTTGAATTAATGCCTTAAAAAACACTTTTGAAAAGTTCGAAATCTAGAAGTGATTTGGTTGATTCATCTAATCATATTGTAGTTATATTTTAGTTAGTTAGTGATTGAAAAAGGTGTACACTGATTGAATCATGGCAAATTGGTAGTGGATTAATTTCATATGGCGATGACTGATTTCATCTATACACTATCAGTTAATTTCCCCTTTCCGATCTATTTTTTCTCGTTTTTAATTTATTTTGATTTCGTGCAATCGGGTGAAAATTCCTTCGAAATTCGTAAAATTGATGTTGGATTTGACTCTAATTGACTGTTTTTGTTGGAATTTCATCACCAATTCAGTTCAATTTCGGATTAGGATAGATTTTCCCTTTCCGACCTATTTTTGCTTGTTTTTAATATATTTTACGAAATTACAAACTCTCCCTCTTCCTCAAGTTTTATTGTTCGTGTAAAACTAGATAGTATTTGCGAAAATCGTAGCAAATAGTAGCTTTTATCAACGACAACAAGCTGGACTTTAAACCATATTAGCTCTTACATTATAGATTATAGGAGACTTAGGTACTTTTGATAGTGGGAAAATAGCTCAAATTAAACTAGTGAAGTTTGATTTGAAGATAAGAAAACAATGGTGTTGACTTGCAAGACAAAAACTCTCCTACGATATTTAGAACTTGTTTACTCTTATGTAATTTAATCTGGATCAGTTTATATTATGGCATATAAATAATCCATCAGACGCTGAAAAATATATTTTACTTTTGTAATGCTATTTCTTTGGAAATCAAAATTTGAAAATGCGGCTGACCCCACAAAGCCAATCCAAATTGAAAAAGTCTTTTGACACCCAATTTTTTTTATGTTTTCTTAATGGCAATTGGCAATAAATTCATGGAACTTGGAGGATAGAATCAGAAGCAAAAAGTGCTACAGTGAAACTTGCTAATTAGCAACATGTTTTCTGAGCACATAAATAGAGTGTGAACAGTAAAGATTTTCGCGGGTCTGATGTCTTAATTCGGGTAACCAACATGGAGAAATAAATTTAGTAAACAGCCTGATTTTGCTAAATTTGTAGGTTAACTTGAGTTAACTCACAAAATAAACAATTTCTTATTGTTATATTGTTGGAATCCTAATATTGATATGATTTTGATTGTGGATAATATACTGTACCATAGTATACGGTTTTTTCATAATATATCTAAAATTTTTAAAAAAAAATGTATGATTACACTAAATGTAGGATAGTGGATACAAATTTTCCAATTTATTATTCAATATTGTACATACTACATAATGAGTTCGAACTTTTTTTTGTTAAATTTTAGTGCAGACATAGTTTGGGAGGAATTGTAATTGCTGTATTGATTATTGTAAATTGAGGAATACAAGATACACGATAAATATACTGTACAATATCTCTTATCTAAGGAAAGTCAACCTTGGATTATATCAAATCCCTAACTTCTAGTATTTCCTTAACTAACACTCCCCCTCAAGTTGAGTATCGGGTCAACGATGTTCAACTTGCGTAACACCTCACTAAATATTCTCCCGTTCACAGCTTTCGTGAGAATATCTGCTATCTGGTCCTCGGATCTTACAAATGGCATCTCAATAACTTTATCCTCCAGTTTCTCCTTAATGAAGTGCCTGTCCACTTCTACATGTTTTGTGCGGTCGTGTTGTACCGGGTTTTCTGAAATACTGATGGCAGCTCGACTATCACATCTTAACTCACATGCTCCGATTGCTGGAAAGCCAATCTCTGCCAGTAGCTTCCTGAACCACAATATTTCTGTTATTCCTCGTGCAATTCCTCGAAACTCTGCTTCTGCACTTGAGAGTGCTACAACTTTCTGCTTCTTACTCCTCCAAGTCACCAAATTGCCTCCCACCAGTGTAAAGTATCCCGAGGTCGACCTTCTGTCTATTGGATTTCCGGCCCAATCTGCATCGGTGTAAGCTTCGATGTTGAGATGTCCATTTCTCTGAAACAGTACTCCCCTTCCCGGATGTCCCTTTAAGTAACGACAAACTCTAATTGCTGCCTCCATATGCTCTTTCTGGGGTCGATGCATGAATTGACTCAGGATTCCTACTGCATATGCCATGTCTGGTCGGGTATGAGATAGATAGATCAGTTTTCCAACTAATCGTTGATACTGACCCTTATCGGTTTCTTCTGCCCCATCTACTATTTGTAGCCCATGATTTGGGATCATCGGAGTGTCAGCTGGCTTACACTCAAGAAGTCCGACCTCCGCCAGAAGGTCCAGAACAAACTTTCGCTGAGAGATAAAGATACCTCGTCTGGATCGTAATACCTCTATCCCAAGAAAGTACTTTAGCTCTCCCAAGTCCTTCATCTCAAATTCTTGAAACAGATTTCCTCGCAACTCTGAAATTTCCTCTACGTCATCACCCGTGATTATCATGTCATCTACGTAGATGATAAGACAAGTCACCAATCCATCTCTTCTCTTGAGAAAAAGTGTATGGTCTGAGTTACTCTGGTTATAACCATATGTCTTCATAGCTGCAGAAAACCTCCCAAACCACGCTCTCGGTGACTGTTTCAACCCATACAAAGCTTTTCGTAGTTTGCACACTTCTCTGTTCCCAAAATTACCAGTAAACACAGGTGGTGGTTCCATATACACTTCTTCTCTAAGATCCCCATGCAAAAATGCATTCTTGACATCAAACTGGTGCAACTTCCAATCTCGATTGGCAGCTACAGAGAACAGCACTCTGATGGTGTCGATCTTGGCTATGGGTGAGAAAGTCTCAGAGTAATCTATGTCGTAGGTCTGAGTATACCCTTTTGCTACTAGTCTGGCTTTGTACCTCTCGATACTCCCATCTGCACGGTGTTTTATTGTGAAGACCCATCGACATCCAACCAACTTTTTTCCATTGGGAAGTATACACTTCTCCCAAGTTCCGTTTTTCTCAAGTGCCTCCATTTCTGTCTCCATTGCACGGACCCACTTTTCTTCTGTGAGAGCCTCCTCCACTCTAGTCGGAATTTTGGTGGAATAGATTGAAGTAGCACATGCAAGAGCCTCTGTAGACAGGTTTCCTTTCGCCATGTCGGCTACTGGGTATTTAGGAGTTCTGCCCATGTGTTCTGGTTCATATCTTTTAGGTGGAACCCCTCGATTTGCTCTTGGAGGCAAGACATACCTGTTCTCCTGTACTTCGTCAGTTTGTTCCTCCCCCTGTGTTTGTATCCCATCTTCATCGGACTCTCCTTCATTCTGCCCTGCATTGTTAGTTTCATTTTGATCTAAAGAAACATCACTGGAATTACAATGTACCTCAGGATCCTCAGGTTGTTCGGTTCGAGTGATGGGATCATTTCGCACGGACACTTGTTCTGTGGGACGGGTGGTCGGCTCGGTGGTTCCGCCTACTTGCTCTGTTGGGACTATGTCCGGCCAAGAATGTGACACCCAACCTAGTGGATCCTGTCTAGACTCCCCCTGACCACTGGGTTGGATAAAGAAATATTCTGTTTCAAGAAAATTACAGTCCATGGTCGTATAAAGACGCCGAGTACTAGGGTGGTAACACCGGTATCCTTTCTGATGAACCCCATAACCCACAAACACACACTTAAGGGAACAGGGATCAAATTTAGTACGAGCGGTCTTAGGAACGTGAACAAAGACCGAACACCCAAATACTTTAGGAGGAAGGACCAACGAGGAAGGTATACTGACCTTACGACTTAAAAACTGCAAGGGTGTGTCAAACTGGAGTGCTTTAGTGGGTAAACGATTCACAAGATAAACTGAGGTGGCAACTGCCTCAGGCCAAAGATACTTGGGACACTTAGATTCAATCATAACAGCGCGGGACATTTCAAGGAGCTGGCGGTTTTTTCGTTCAGCCACCCCATTTTGCTGAGGAGTATGGGAACAAGAGGTCTGATGGATTATCCCATTAGATTGAAAGAATTGGTTTAAGGTTGTATTGACATATTCCCCCCCGTTATCCGATCGAAGGACCTGAATATGTGATTTGTACTGAGTTTGAACCATCTTAAAAAATGCAATAAATTTCAAAGGAACATCGGACTTATGTTTGAGAAAATAGACCCACATCATGCGAGAGCAATCATCGACAAACAAAAGGAAATACTTCAAACCATGGTCACCAGTATCCGGGGCAGGACCCCATACATCAGAATGAACAAGAGAAAAAACTTCAGTAGCTCGAGAATTAGAAGAGGAAAAATGTTGCCTATGACTTTTCGAAAGTATACAAGTTTCACAACTCAACTGACTAGTCTTAGGAAAAATACTAGGAAATAAAGCTTGTAAGTAACCAATAGATGGGTGACCTAACCGACGGTGCCACAACCACTGTTGGCGGTTCACTGTCCCGTGAGCAAGCGCTGCAGTTCCGTGTTGAGCAACCTCATCCACATAGTACAAGCCCCGACGTTCAGTACCACGCCCAATCACTCTCCCCGACTGAAGATCCTGCAAAAGACAGAAGGTGGGGAACATTAGCACAACACAATTTAACTCCTTTGTAACGTGACTGATAGACAGTAGCTTGCACGATAAATTAGGAACAAAAAGACAGTTTTTTAATTTTAATGCAGGGGATAAATTTATAGTTCCTGCTCCTACAACAGGTGACACCCCGCCATTAGCATCCTGAATAGTCATTTTTCGAGGAGTAGTGCACCCATCAAAATCTGACCGGTCATACGTCATCGTGTCTGTTGCTCCACAATCAAATATCCACTGATCATTTTTTCGACTGCCCTGTGTATTAATGTGAAGGGCTATATGCTGCTGTGTATTTGAGGAATAAGTCAAAGGTATATTTGGCATAATAGGAGATACACAATTAGGAGAGGGGTAGAATGGGAATTTCTCCCATTCATGCCTAATACCTAAATACGCTACCCTCTCTCTCTCGTTACTTCCGCCGCCCACTTCTCCTTCTTCCCCAATTTCTTCGGCTGCCCTAGCGCCCCCTTGAGCAGTGTGTGCCGCCGCCTGTCTTCCTCCTTCGTGACCGGAACGGCGGGCGCTCCGCCACCCGTCTGGCCATCCGATCAACTCATAGCACTGATCCTTTGTGTGCCCGTTCCGATTGCAATGTCCACATTTGATTTGGGTTTTTCCATCGCCCCTGTTCTGTCCGCTGCTATTCTGTCCGGTGGCGCCGCCGCTCCGGCGCGGGGCCATAGTCGCCCGCTTCGGTGGTCCCGCCTGGGGCCTGGTGGCGCCCCCTGCCCCGCCGACGCTGTACTTCGCCCAACTTGATTTCCGGTGAGAAAACTGGACCCGACTCCGTCCGCCGATGATGACCGCTGACCTCCGAGAATTTCTCGGCGTGTTCCCTCTCGCCGGATGGTGGCATAAGCCCGTTCAACGGTCGGGAGAGGGGTTTCCTTCAGTAAATCCCTTCGGTCGGCATCGTACTTATCGTCGATCCCGGCGAGAAATTGGAACAATTGGGTCTCAGCTCTGAGGCGGTTGAAGACCTTGATGTCGTCTTCGTTCACCATGGGATTGGGCTGGCGGATCTCTATTTCTCTCCAGATCCGCTGGAGCTCACTGTAATACGTCTCAATACTTTCGCCTCCTTGCTTGAGGTTGTTTGCGCGAGTAGTGAGATCGAATATTTGAAGCCCGTCTCCACCGTGACTGTAGGTGGATTGAAGGGCACTCCACAGGGCTTTGGCTGACGGATACTCAGCATAAGCTGGGACTAATTCTAATTCCATATTGTCGAGAAGCCATGAACAAACTATGAGATCGGTTTGTTCCCATTTGGCATAGGCCGGACTTTCAGCTGCCGGCGGTGGGGGAGTTCCGGTGAGGTGGCTGAGTTTACCTCGTCCTCCGATTGCTATCTTGATTAATCGAGCCCAAAGGGAGTAATTGGACTGATTTAATTTTATGCTCACTGAGATATTTTGTGGAATACTGTGGGTTTGATGGTTTTCTGTTTGGGGCTGCAGGTTTTGGAGAAGGCTTGCTAATTGTGTGGCTAAGGAGTCAACGGGCTGCTGTGACTCCTTGCCGGTGGTGCTGTGACTGTCGTCGGCCATAGCCGGGAGAGGTATAGGTAAATGATGAGTTAGGTTCGGATCCGTTTAATGGATCGTCGCCCGCTCTGATACCATGTTAAACTTTAGTGCAGACATAGTTTGGGAGGAATTGTAATTGCTGTATTGATTATTATAAATTGAGGAATACAAGATACACGATAAATATATTGTACAATATCTCTTATCTAAGGAAAGTCAACCTTGGATTATATCAAATCCCTAACTTCTAGTATTTCCTTAACTAACATTTTTAACATGCCCCGAACTCAATCTAAGGTCCCAAATGGGCCGGAATAATCTATTGATCATTTATCCCAGTTAATCATCCAAAAATGGGCCTACATAGGTTGAGCCCATTAAAATGTAGTTTCTGGGCTAGGCCAATTTATAGTGTTTCTCGTTGGGATCGGGCCAATCTTTATTTAAAGAAGTAAATTTTTGGACGCAGAAAACTATATATGTTTTATCCCACTATAACCAAATATAAAAACTCTTAATAAGGTTAGTGGGAGGGATTCAAACCAAAAATTGTTTCGATTTTAAGTTAGTATGATGAATATTAAATGTTACGACTTATTGACTAAAATAAAAGAGTAGTTTTGGGAAATCGACCGGTCCATTTGATGCTAGGGTTTTCCCCGGTGGGAAAGATATTTAAAATTCTAACAACGTGTACTATGTATTATAAATCCTGATTTTAAATCTTTTTCTAATTTTAATTATAGAACACGTGTCAGAATCTAAAAATATTTTCCTCATTGGATAGAAACTAGCATCAACCGAACCGAAATCCACATAAACTTCAAACACGGTCAAAGGTATTACAACAGGAATAGATATCTAGTGTTAATGATGTTCTCTGCATGCCATTTTCTGAGAAATTAATAACTCAAATCTTTTCACAATCTTTTCAAGTTCAAATTAATAGTATGTCATCATCACATTAAAAAAAGGTAACCACGTACCACCACATTTGGCGTTATGTAACTTAACTAGATATTTTAAATTAACGTAATTATCATTAGTAGGAAAAACTTTACACTTAATTGGTCCGACTCGGTTCGGCGGATCAAACGAATTTGATCAGAATGAGAAGATACAGTCGGGTTGATCTTCGTCTGTGCAGGGAGAATGGCTATGTCTGCCTTCATATGTTGTTATTACCATCCGACAATCCTCGGACTGCCGCTCAACCCTCTTCTTCACTCCACAATTGCTATGCGTACATCTGTAGTAACTTCTGCAGTAAAAACAAATTCAGATTAATCTCTAGCTAGCTCCCAGAAGCTAGCTGCTTAATTAATCTAATTTAATAAAATAGTTTCAAGTCTCAACTAAACAGAAACAAATATATAAAACAACAAAAGCTAGCATCATTACGGCTTTTGCTTGCCGTACAACCCTTCCTTAGCTAGATCCAACATCATATAGATCATTCATATATAGTAGTCGATCTATATATGTTAATTTGTTCGGTATTAACAAAAAAAAAAAAAACACAATAAAAAGTACGTGGCATAAAGTGAATATATATCTCATTAGATTTTAGTTGTTTATTTTTCAAAAAGCAGCGAGTTACATAGGGTTCCCACAGATTGCTATATTTATATATAGGTCTCTCTTGTTTGGTTTTTTACATCTTAGTTTCTTGACCAATCAACCTTTAGTTAATTCCGTTAATTTTCTGGTACCGTTGTATTCGTGACATCGAGACGATGAATTTGAACTATAAATTTGTCTGATTCGGTGAAAAAACGAGAAAGTTACGAGCTTTAGAAATTTTTCTTCAATTGTGTGTATAGTCCAAAATTTCCGAATTCTTCACCGAATCAAACAAATTTATATTCCAAATTCAATATCTCGATGAGACGAATAAAACGGTACTAGGAAATTAATGGAACTGACTAACTGTTGACCGATCAATGGACTAGGATGTAAAAAATGAAACAAGAAGGACTTATATGTAAATATGATATTTTGTGGGGACCCTTATGTAATTATTTCTCAAAATTATTATAATTTTTTAATTATATAGTATCAACCATATATATACTTGTCTAAGTCTGCTACATTAATTCAACAAGAATTTTAAATTTAGTTAAGGTTAATATTAGGGCAACGCAAACTCTAAAAACAGAAGTGATTTTTTTCAGTGATTTGTGCTCCAAACACTCCAAACTTCTGCTAAATTTAAGCAAAAATAAGCCAGAATTCAGAAGCACTCAAAGACATACTTTTAGATTTTGATTCTAGATTTTAGGTATTTTTATAATTAAACAGTGGCGGAGCCAGAAATTTGCGTCAGGGGGGTTAGACGAGACTTAATACTAAAATTTTTTTGTAGATGAAGTCAAGTTGAATAGGAAAAACTTAATATTAACAAATTTATTATTTCAAGTACACGGGTTAAAATTTTTTTGTTACAAAAATACTCTAAAGTTATACATATGTATGGAAGAACTTCATTTTATCTTGATGAATAAACAGAACTTAAGCGTATGATTTGAGAATGAATATAATTCTCTAATATTTTCTAAAATTGTAATTATATTAACCCTCATCTTTGTATTTTATAGTTTTTTTAGGGGAGTCAATCAAAGAAAATAGAATTAAAATTTTACATGTATCTATATATACAATTCATATATGAAGGATTATAGAATTTGAGAGGGGTCAAATGTACCCCTCATTAACACATGGTTTCGCCAGTGTAATTAAAATAAAACTTTAATTAATAGTTTTATTAAAATTAGAAGTAATTCTCAGCTTTTTTTCCAAATACTCTACTATTTTTTCTCCTTACTTCTAGTTTTTTTACTCTGCTTTTACTACTGCACTTTTTTTCAACTTTAACTTCTACTTTAGCTTTTCCAGAAACACTAGAGTTTGCAAACGCTTTACCTTGGATGAAGGCAATTCTTGACAACTTTCTGACCATATTTTCGCCATTTGTAACCATCATCAAGTACATCTACATCACTTCTTGTCTGAAAACAAAATCTTGGCTCTCTCAGCTTTCTCCTAGTTATTTTCACCTTGCAATTGCTCAGGCTTTTGTCCAAGGACGACGACGAATTACTTCTCCACCTGCAACATGTACACATCGATTATATAATTTAATTAATTTGTCGAAACCGCATGCTTGTGTATTTAATTATCTGATATTCGTAATTTAAAAGAATATCAAGAATAACGAATTATTTTTTTGTTGGAAGAATTGAATAACCAATTATTAATAAGGACAATCAAATACTGAAAGATAATCACTAATTGGATTAATCTAGTTGATATATATTTGAACTGTAGAATTAATGAAATATTGGCATGCATGCACTAATTAAAAACATGAAATTAGATTAGTTAAAAAGTATTGAATTGCTAATAGTATTCCTTTTCCCACAAAAAATACAGAGAATTGGTGAGTTCTATAATCTATATATGTGGAATACAAGACTTGTCTGATTGATAGCTAGGGTCGCCCCAAATGGGCTTCTGCCAAGCTCCGAAAAAACCGGGTGTGAAATCAAAAAAAAAAAAAAGTTAATAATAATTTTTAAACTAAAATTAATATTTAAGGGGGAAAAAAACCCTTTTCCTTCAAATTTCCTATAGGAAATCTGAAAAAATCCCACAAAAGTTTCTACTCAATACATGCGGACACCTCCTCGATCGAGTTCTTGATCAATGATCAGTGTGAAGAACTGAAAAAAAAAAATCTCTAGGGTTTAGCCTTTTCTTTTTTGGTTGAAATCTCTAGGGTTTAATGACTAGCTAGCCAGTACTCATCATTGTTTAAGACTGTTAGAAACTTAAATGCATTTATAATTTAAAAAGAATAAAGCAAAAAGGAGATTTAAACAAACAAAAAAAAGGGATTCAATGTAAAAAGTTACGATGATAAGTACCAAGAATGGCTTCCATCGCTGCAATTTTCATCATTAGTAGTCTTGGGGTCCAGGGCTGCGACCTGTGCATTTTCACCAAATTCATTAATTCAAATTTAATAAAAATAAAATAAAAACTTAAACAAGGTCTTGATAAAACATGAAGCAATTAACTATTTAAATTGCAATAATACTTGCCAAGAATTCAAAACAACAAAAATGAGTGGCCTGGGAGGAGCATATAAAAAAAAAAAATCAAGCAAAAGGTAAAATTAAAATAAAATAAATTATCCCTTCATATACCTGTTCGTTATTATCGGAGACTCTATTATTCACAAGTTCATTATGATTGAACCCTAAGGAACCATTATTGGTGGTGGTGGTGGTTGGATTGGCGGCGGTGGCGCCACCGTGAAGGGGCTGAAACACCTGTGAAAACTGGGTTATGGGGGCCGTTGTTAAAAAGCTTAAAACCTGATTATGATCTTCAAAGTACTGTATAAAACCCATCTCTTGAGTATGGGGAGCAGAAAAAGAGATTTGGAGATGATGATGATGATCATAAATTGGTGGCAACCCTCTTTGGTTTTCCATTGTTTGAATAATTGGATTTTATTCGCTTTATTTTATTCAAAGTAATTGTTGATGATGGATTGAAGAAATAAATATAAATATAAATATGCGTTCTGATGCTGTTTCTCCTCTTTTTGCTATTAGTATGTGGATATGTGATATTATTGCATGCCCACGGGACAAATTTGTGGGGATTGGTTTCAAGAATTAATATATCTATCTATGTATTTATTATAACGTACGAGTAGTTTGTCACTTTCATATGAAGACAAAAATATCTCTTTAATAACATATATTTTTATTTAAAAAACCTACAAATAAATAAATTTATAATTATATATATAAACAATAATAATAATAAATTAATTAATTAATCATATTAGAATTCTAATAGGGATAGGATTCTAAAAAATTTAAATAAATTTTAAATAAAGAATTTTAAAAAAAAATGGCAATCTTCCGTCATCTTTTATTTTTTAATTAATCAATTTGCCAACTCAAACTTTTCAAACTTGGAATTCAAATCTCCATAAACCAATTCCGACAACAATTCATAAATAATATATCTCCTTTCCTTGTCCGAAATTGATATACTTATTTATATTATTTATATGATTTTATAGATATAATGAAATCTTTTTATTATAGTCCACTTTTCACTTATGGACTATTTTTTTTAGTAAAAAAGAGGCTAACTAAATTATTGGAACAAATGGCATCTCATGTTTACGTACATAATTCTTTAGTTTAATAATAAAACATTCATGAGAAAATAATTATAGACATCTTAACTTAATAATCCTATATTATTTTTATTATATTTTATTATTATATTATAATAGTATATGTATCTTATAAAAATACAAATGACTTTCGAATATCTTGAAACTTTTTTAAAGGACTAACCTTTCATTAATACTTTTAATAATTATTATCTAATGACTAATTATGTAATTTTATATTAATTCTGAAAATTAGTTAATTAAGTAGAAATAATGTTAATACGAATTAGTAATTATAATGAAAACAACAAATTAAATTATCTGATGGTATCATATATTTTGTGGTTGGTCCACCAAAGCAAAAAGTCATAATCCGACTAAGAATCTAATCCGAAAATAAAGATAAACTTCTATTAAACAAATGAGTCTGATTCCTACTAGGATTTGGACTATGAATATGCCTATCTAAAGGGTACAACTCTCATTATTCAAGACACATTAAAAATAACTTAGAATTATACATCTAAATTATTGAAGTATTATTTTGACGTATCACTATCATACATAAAAAATAAGAATTAAATTGTGTGTGTTAATAGAAACGTAAAGAAAACAAGAAAGAGAAAAAATAATGTGTGTGTTAATGTAATGTTTGATGTTTTATCTTTATGTGAATATATATTTGTACTACTTTAATATATTGTAAATAAATGGCAAATAAAAAAAATTAAATTAATTAAAATAGAAAGTACAAAGAAAATATTAAAATAATAAAGGATGAAAATATAAAAGGAGACATAACAGAGATTCAAAAGAAAATAAAAATAATAAATAATTTTTTTGACATTTTAAATTTCAAGTGAAACTAATGTTAGTTAGTAGATGTCTCATATGTAAATATATTTTAGAAATTTATCCTATTGAACTCAAATATATATATATATATATATATATATATATATATATATATATATATATATATATATATATATTTATTGAATCATACTTATTAAATTTAGATTGCATGTTAAAGTAAGGTTTGTAGTCTTTTTTTTCTACATGAATATGTATTTTTTTATTTTTTAATATATTATTAAAAATAATAAATTTGTGACTTATTTTTTATATACATAAACTTTTATTATTTTTCTGAATGAAGGTGAGACTTTGACATTAAGTAAAGAGGTGAGAAGACATAGGAGAAAGAAGAAAAAAGAAAAAAAAAATATAAAAATACATTGTCTCAATCAAGATATAAGATGGGATAGAATTTAAAGTATATAAGAAATTGTATTTAAACATGGTATAATCCTCACACAATTTTTTCTCATATGTTCGTAAATTTTATAAATATATTTACAAAAATTGATAGTTTAAATAGGAATTGTATTTAAACATCATACATAGTCCTCGCAAGAAATTATTTATTTTTACTTTCATATGTTCGTAAATTTTATAAATATATTTACAAAAATAATAATTTAAAAAATAAAATGAATAACTATTCTTGACGCGTAACGCGCGTGCTTTTTAATAGTATATAAAAAAAACGAAGATAAGATATATGTTAAATTGCAAAATTAGAACTATAATTGGTACCAATTTGCAATAGTATTATGATATCTATTTGCCCATTTTCAATGTTGCATGCAAATTCGTAAAAAGTTGTAATTAAGAGACATTCTTTTTTGCAATTCCATTTTCAGGCAAATTTGGGTCATGTGCCGCCCATATGTGCTCGGAAAAATACATCTTGACAGATGGGAGCTTATGTGGCGTATAAGCTAATGTCACCTGATCAATTAAATAAGTTTTGATGTAAAAAAATTAAAGGGATAATTACATTTATACTCCCTTTAACTCACGGGAAAATACACAAGACTTTTTCTATTATTGAAAATTATAAAAACACTCCTTTGACTATGGGTCTGTTATTAGTCATTTTCTTATTTTCAAATAAATATTAACGTTTTATTAACTTGACAACAATTTAATCACTTCGCTCATTTCATTCTTTTATTTTTATTTTTTTGCAAAAAGAAGCTAAACAAAGCTACAAAATAAGAAAACTATTCTAATTCAGTCTCTAGAATTAGAGCATCCAGCTGCTGCGGCACCTCATTCCAGATCTTCACATTATCATGCATATAATTAATTCGCTCATTTCATATATAGCTAACACTATAATAAAAATATTATGGTTAATTTTGTTATTTTGTAACTTTCCATTAATTTTATTAGGTATCTGTAATTTTCAATAGTTGGTAGGTGGTATTGTATTTACCTCTAAGTCGAGAGAGTGTAAGTATAATTATCCCAAAAATGAAATAAACATGAGAAAATACATTAATAACTGAGGGAAAATTCCCTCGACAAATTACTTCTTATAACCCTAACCCTAAATCCCCAATTCCCTATCTTTCTTCCCTTAGTTTTTTTAGCTGAAACGCAGGAAGATTATCAATATGTGGAGCCCCACAACAGCTACTGAAATTATGGTCCAAAATTAATTAATTCCTAGACAAGAAAATATATATATGTGACATTCTTAGAATCAATTGAGTAGGTGGGGTCCTTGAAAGATTCATCAATGTCTAAAAATCCAATAGGTACTGTACCAATATTTGTCCACTCAGAATCAGATCACTATTTCCTGCAAAAACATGAAAAAAACAAAAAAAAAAAACATCATAACCCCCACATATGCATTTTTCTAGCTAGCTAGCTAGGTAACTAAGCCTGCACTTATTTGAAAATCTTTGATATATTTATTTCGATAATTAATAAATTTTATAATTTTAATAATACCATCTTATTCTTGGACTAGTTCTTGTTGTTTTGTCACATTACAGATTGTACATGTTTTGCCAACGTACATGGAAAATTCTTGTATGAATCCGATATAGATCCTGGCTCATACACCCACTTTTAATATAATAATATTTAATTATCATTGTATTAAAGGTGGATGTATAAGCCGGATCTCAACCGGAATCATAGAAGAATTTTCCAATGGCAATGCACATAGTCAAATAGCTAGTCACATAGTCAAAATCCCAAGTTCGTAAGAAAATGGACCAATTTGCAGTCTGACTTAGCCTGCAGGTGCATGGGTCAACAATTAAACATTATATCTTGATTCTTGAGGTGGTGTCAAGAAATCTACTCATTAAACAAGATCTATTAATCAAGAGTTTGTATTTTATTTTATTTTTTATTTGGTTTTTAATATCTTGCAAGATATTTAAAAATCTTTCAATAATTTATTATTTCATATTTAATTTCTAGTTAATCATATGATATATGGGAAGTTTATTTTAAATCACCCCTTTTCAAAAAATTTAGGATAGCTACCCACTTTTTTCAATGGTTATCTTAGGTGCCCAATCTAAATTTTAATTTTAACTTTGCTACCCATTTTTGTGTACAATGTCCGGAATATCCTTATTTGTCCAAGAATTACAAAGGCATGCAATTATCTTTCACATGGGCACCGGATTATATATTTCCGGCGGGCAATTTTCTCGAAGATAATGTGCTCGCTCGATGAGAAAAAATCAACCGTTGTACTTGGAAATCGATGGGTAGGTTGTTCCGTAGCAGTCGTGATTCGCGAGCTCATTTTTTACCCTGGCGACAGTGGTTGAAATTTCTGGCCTAGTTCCACGGAGAACTAATAGGGAGATTGGTGGCGTTTGGGTCATCTTGTATGGTGGCATTTGGTATGTTATAGGGCTCGCGCGGCGTTTGACGGTGGCAATTGGCTGACGTCCGAATTGGGGAAGAAACAGTCCAGTAAAATTGCTTGACCTAGCTTTTGTTCTACTACAACAAGATTCAAGTTTGGGTCCACAAACACCACATATTATACAACAAATGCTTTATTTACATTCTACAGAAACGTAATGTAATTCAAACTTCGAATTCCACACACTTGCAAAATCATACTATTGACATATAAATTAGGCAAAAATGACGTTCGAATTGGGGAAGAAACTGTCAGGAAATTGCATAACCTAATTTTTAAAATTAATACAACAAGATTCAAGTTTGGGTCCACAAACACTACATATTATACAGCAAATATTTTATTTACATTCTACAGAAACGTACTGTAATTCAAATTTCGAATTCCACAAACTCGCAAAATCATACTTCATATTGACATATAAATTCGGCAAAAATGACGTTCAAATTGGGGAAGAAACTGTCTAGGAAAATTGCATAACCTAATTTTTAAAATTAATACAACAAATTCAAGTTTGGGTCCACAAATATCACATATTATACAACAAATGTGTTGTTTACATTCCACATAAACAAACTATAATGCAATACGTCAATTCCACAAAATCACAAACTCATACTTTATATTGACAAATAAATTCCGCAAACATGACTTTCGATTTGGGGGAGAAATGGTCCAGGAAAATTGCTTAACCTAATTTTTATATTTAATACAACAAAATTCATATTTCGGTCCATAAACACCACATATTATACAACAAATGTGTTATTTACATTCTACAGAAACAAATTGTAATGCAAACTATCAATTCTGTAAAATTACATTTTCATACAGCAAACGTAAAAATAAATTCAGCAAATTATAAATCATGGTAACGTTAAAAAAAATGAAATGGTTGCAGGCTTGCAGCCTTTCGTATAACGCCTTTTCATACACCACCTCTTCTAATGGTTGCGACCTTTTCCCTATTACAAATAAACGTCACTGCTTCTTCTGTAGTTATCTTGCTCCCTCTCATTCTAAGTCATTCTTACTAACCCAGAAAAGAAATAATGGATGATGCGTTCAATAGGATTTTGCGGGAACCTATTCCTAGGCTTTCGGAACCAGAAACTGAGACGCTGTTCGTTAGTGTCCTTAAGAGTTACTGCAAAAGATACAATGTCCACGAACTTAACGGGATGGCGGAGGCTCCCCATGATCTGAAATTGAGCATGGACTACTGAATGAGAACTCACTTCAATGAAAATCACGTGAGATGGAAGCTGATTCAACTCTGCAACCAATTTGCCAGCTTCAGAAGATTCATCAACCAAATTGGGGTGCACTATAATGAAGTTACCAACGTAATGACAATGGACCACAACTATTTGAATTATGCAGTGAACCCGCTGGTATATTACATGAACCTCCTTCTTTTTTTTTTCTTTTTTTTTTTGGCTAAAAATTGATATTTGATGTTGTATTGATTTATATAAAAGTAAAAATTAGAAGCAATTTGGTTCCTCAATCATGAAGTAACTTCCATGATCTTATCCTCCACCGACTTCGAGCAATCAATCAAGAAATTGACTCCTTTCTTCTTCCCGCCCTTCGCTCCCGCTGCAGCCACGCCTTTGATCATGTTTGCTCATTGGTGGTGCTCGTACAGGTTGAGAATCGGCGGCCGGTAAATGCGTGAAGAGAGAATGACAGAGACGTGGAGAGGAGGTCGACGCTTGGTCCAACTCCAACGGTAGTGAATTTGAAGAAGACGAAGATTACGTGGTGTCTTCGTCTGGTGAAAACGATGATTAGTAGTTGAAAAAAGATATTGATAGGAGTCATTTTTATAGTATCAAATATCAACCATTATATTTTGAGATATATTTATTATTATAATAATAAAACATGTCGAACATAAATTAATAATTGCAGATCTTGTAGGACATTCTGCGTAATTTTACGAAGAAAATAATATGTAAACCAAAAAAATGTTGTGATCTTTATATATGTCGAACAACAATTAGTTAACGCCATTCTATTTTGGACGTCTGCCTAATTCTATTAGTAAATGATGTGATTAATAAATGAACTTATAATAATAAATTATGTCGAACATAAATCAGATCTTGTAGGGAATTGTGATAACTATACCAAGGAAATAATATTAAACCAGGTAAATATTGGATCTTTAAGTCAAACTTTCAAACTGAATCTTCATTAAATTGGATAAGACATTCGGACACGCATCCGTCCATCAATTTATTGAACCCTATTTTATTCTCCCATTTTCCCATACTAAAACCTGCAGTCTCCCTCAACCATAGAAGCCTATTTCGCCATTTTTACTCGCTCTACCTTCTCTGTATTTAATCTCCCTTGCCTCTCTTAAGTTGCCCATCCACCAAACGAACATGGATGAGGAGTTCAATAGGATTTTGAGAGAAACCATTTGGTGTTTTGTACACCGAGATATTGATAAGTTGTTCGTTAGCCTATTGAAGGGCTATTGTAAAGAAGCCGATGTCAGCGCTCCCGAGATGTTGCCAACAGTCCTAAAAGATATGCAGCAGAAATTGTTGTTGCATATGAGAATCGAGTTCAAGAAACGTTTTATGAAATGGAGGTTGATCCAACTCCGCCATAGTTTCGCTTCCTTCAGAAGATATATAACTAGACCTGGGGTGTCATATAATATTCATTTGAAACGAGTTACTGTTTCACCCTTTCATTGGAATTCTCTGCCCTTTTATCATCAGGTATATTGCATGAACCATTCCCTATGTTGTTATAGGTTATCATATCTATTATTAGTTTCATGTCTCTCTTGTTTTCACAATAACAGGAGTCAGCTGAAGAACGAAGGCATCGCATCTATGGCTATGATCATTACACGAATCTGACTTTCATTTTCAAAAAAAGCAAATTTGCCATTTTCTCTGAAGAACCTGAAGAGAATGGTTGGGAAAAAATCTCATTAGCTACTGGTGACAGCGAGGTGGAGTATGTCAACTGGACCTCTTCTGATGGAAGTGATAATGATGATGGAACTGATAGAGATGATGGTAGTGATGATGGAAGTAATGGTTATGACACTGCACCTAATTGGGATATCCTGGAAATATTGAAGGGTCCCTGATTTTGTGAACTTTTTGTGGACGTTGTTAATCAGAAATTAAAAAGTTGTTTTGATGTGTATCTAATAACTAAAAACACGTACTCGTTTTCTTATTCTTCTTGATACTTCATGAAGTGCTTGTTTGTTTGATGATACCAATTTGTGGCACTGATATTCTGACTTATTTAACTGTACTAACCTAATGTGTATCTAACAAACGGATCTGCCTAATCTCAAATGAGGAGATGCGCTTTAAGGGTAAAAATGCCCTGTAGATAATACAAATTTGTGGCACTGGTATTGTAATTTGTCTAACAATACTAACAAATGTATATCCACCAAACAGATCTACGTAATCTCAAATGAAGAGATGCGCTTTAAGGGTAAAAATGGCCAGTAGATAATACAAATTTGTGGCACTGGTATTGTAATTTGTCTAAAAATACTAACAAATGTGTATCCAATAAACGGATCCACGTAATCTCAAATGAGGAGATGCGCTTTAAGGCTAAAAATGGCCAGTAGAAAATACAAATTTGTGGCACTGGTATTGTAATTTGTCTAACAATACTAACAAATTAGTATCCAACAAACGGATCTACGTAATCTGAAATGAGGAGATGGGCTTTAAGGGTAAAAATTGCCAGTAGATAATACAAATTTGTGGCACTGGTATTGTAATTTGTCTTAAAAAATACTAACAAATGTGTATCCAGCAAACAGATCCACGTAATCTCAAATGAGGAGATGCACTTTAAGGGTAAAAATGGCCAGTTGATAATACAAATTTGTGGCACTGGTATTGTAATTTGTCTAAAAATACTAACAAATGTGTATCCAATTAATGGATCCACGTAATGCGCTTTAAGGGTAAAAATTGCCAGTAGATAATACAAATTTGTGCCACTGGTATTGTAATTTGTCTAACAATACTAACAAATGTGTATCGAACTAAAGGATCTACGTAATCTCAAATGAGGAGATGCGCTTTAAGGGTAAAACTGGCCAGTAGATAATACAAATTTGTGGCACTGGTATTGTAACTTGTCTAAAAATACTAACAAATGTGTATCCAACAAACGGATCCACGTAATCTCAAATGAAAAGATGCGCTTTAAGGGTAAAAATGGCCAGTAGATAATAAAAATTTGTGGCACTGGTATTGTAATTTGTCTAATAATACTAACAAATGTGTATCTAACAAACAGATCTACGTAATCTCAAATGTCGAGATGCGCTTTAAGGGTAAAAATGGCCTGTAGATAATACAAATTCGTGGCACTGGTATTGTAATTTGTCTAAAAATACTAACATATGTGTATCCAACAAACGGATCCACATAATCTCAAATGAGGAGATGCGCTTTAAGGGTAAAAATGGCCACTAGATAATACAAATTTGTGCCACTGGTATTGTAATTTGTCTAACAATACTAACAAATGTGTATCCAACAAAAGGATCTACGTAATCTCGAATGAGGAGATGCGCTTTAAGGGTAAATATGACCTGTAGATAATACAAATTTGTGGCACTGATATTGTAATTTGTCTAAAAATACTAACAAATGTGTATCCAACAAACGGATCCACGTAATCTCAAATGAGGAGATGCGCTTTAAGGGTAAAAATGGCCAGTAGATAATACAAATTGTGGCATTGGTATAGTAATTTGTCTAACAATACTAAAAAATGTGTATCCAACAAACGGATCTACATAATCTCAAATGAGGAGATGCGCTTGAAGTGTAAAAATGGCATGTAGATAATACAAATTTGTGGCACTAATATTCTAAATTGTCCAACTGTACTAACTAATGTGTATCTAACAAACGGATCTGCGTAATTTCCAATGAATAGATGCACTTTAAAAGGATTGTCTTTTGTATAAGTACAAACGCTGTTTAGTCGATTCGTGTATTATATTACTCTATAAATTCAATTAAACTTCGTTGTAAAATATTCAATACTTATAAGCTGACTTTCTATGATTATACTTGTTCACACTTATTCGTTTTACTACTTTTCCTATGTATCATATCAAAATACCATCATAACGGATATAAATTTCTTTGTCAATCGAACCATAGACTTTCATTTACAGACTTTTACTTCGATAATTGTTATTAATAATAAGGTTTCAAGTTTTACATAAAGTGTAAAATCCATCTATTATGCTTGTATATTGGTAAAATTCATTAGTAAAGTAATCTTAATATTAAGTTAATCTATGAATATATCATTTAAGTTAGAATATGACAATAAAATCGAACACATGATGTTTCATTGAACATGCAAAGAAATATAATCCACGAATGTAGTCAACAACCTACCCACTTATACAAAATATCAACCTTCAAAAGGGGATTTCCCTCTACTCAATTATGCGGACTTTATTATTAGATCCACATATCCTAATAAGGTTCGATAGATTCTAAAATTAACGTAGCATTCTTATTTGTATAGGCGAGAATACCCTTCTAGTGGATTTACCTTTCTATAATTACGCAGAACTCATTATTAGACACACGTCGCATAATACAGTTCGATAGTTTTTAAAATCAACGTAGCATTCTTATTTGTATAGGTGAGAATACCCTTCTAGTGGATTTGGCTTTCTATAATTACGTATACCTCATTATTAGACACGCATCGCACAATACAGTTTGATAGTTTTAAAAATCAACGTTGCATTCTTATTTGTATAGGCCAGAATACCCTTCTAGTGAATTTAGCTATTTTAGGTATAATAAGTGTCCCATCACAGTCCCCTCATATTACCGCTTCCGATAAAGCCTGCCAATATCTTTGAATTCAAATGCATATTTTTACTTTACTTTTACCGCCGCTTCAATAGTCAATGCTGCCTAAATTGAGCGGTTGTGAATTGATAAACGACAACTCTTTGAATTCTACTTTAATAACTCATATCGATAACCTAACCGTCGGGATCACTTAATACCCTAATTACCCATTCTTCTCCCTCTATATAAACACAATAACTGAACTTGGAACTATTAGATCTGGATAATGGAGATCACGAATGTTTTGTTTTATCATGCAAGGGTTGGATACCTCTAAATAGTTATCTGTTAAATCTTTCTTCGTTATCATTTTCTCTTTTTTTTGTTCCAATGTCTAGCAAGTTTGGAGTGTGGTATGGGTGTTTAGGTTGATATAATATTTAAAGATTCCACATCCTTTGTCCCCCCACTAAGGTGCAAACGTTTTTGGAATATTCATGGCCAACCTGGGGTAAAACGGCCACATACCAGATGGAGTCAACATCCCATGCTTGGGGCGAAACGGCCACAGACCAAAGGGAGTGAACGGCTCAGCTTGGGGCAAAAAGGCCACACTCCCCTTTGAACCACGTTTCCTTCTGTACATATTTAATGCTCTGTATTCGCTTCCAGTCGGTGGACGAATTATCAGAGAAAATGTCCTCCAAGTATCGTTATAACGTGAAGACATACTTGGAGGACTAGTATGTTGCACTGATCTTAGATTAAGTGCAATTATCGTATAAAGCACGATTACCATCGAACTGTATGAGTGATTAGTTTGATTTAACTAGTTCGTTCAGGGCAAACTGTATGAATGATTAGTATGTTGCACTGATGTAAAACATTGCTGAACTGAAACGTATAATGAAGATCTAATTTTTATATTTGCATAATTGTACTCTGTGAAATATAAAATGTTGTACTGAAATTAGTGCTTGTCGAATTCTTAATATTCTATATTTACCCTTAAATGCCACAATTTTGTCCAAAATTATGCAGACAGCATAATTAGGTTCACATATCGTATTATTTAACGACAAGTTTTAAAATTCATTCAACATTTTATATTTCTGATTGGCCAGAATACTCTGCTAGTTGATATTCATCTGTACAGTTACGCAAACTTCATATTTAGGTTCACCTATCATATTATTTAACGACAAGTTTTAATGGCCATTCAACAATTTATATTTCTGATAGGCCAGAATACTCTACTAGTTGATATCCATCTGTACAGTTACGCAAACTTCATATTTAGGTTCATATATCGTATTATTTAATGACAAGTTTTAAAATTCAGTCAACATTTTATATTTCTGATTGGCCAGAATACTCTACTTGTTTGTATTTCGATCTGGGAAATGGAGATTTCGAATGGATGGTAAAAAGCCAGGTTGCCTAATGATATTTTCTTCTTCAAACGGATGGTAAAAAGTTCTCTGATAAATCTTTCTTCGTTCTCATGCTTTTTTTTTTTACTGAAATCTCCCTCCTTTTAGTTCCAGTATCTTGCAAGTTTGGATCTCGTTTCTCTGTACATGTCTCCTACCGGACCTGAGCTCAAGGCTCAGGAGGAAAACCTCATTGACCTGGATCGAAGTTTGTTAGGAGGTTTTTATGGACATGAACGGGTGGAGCAAGTAGCAGATGCGGAAAATCCAATTCATAATGCTGTCTACCGTTCCTCTAATCCTGCATAACCTACTGAGTAGGAACCCGTAAATGATTATTTTCAATGTCTTCCCACCAGAGAGGGCTTTGGAATCGGATATAGCAGTGATGGCGAGGGCATCGGATTCATTAGCATTAGAGAGTTAGCTGGGATGACGTGTATATTTTTTTTTCATTGTTATCTTTCCATTTCAACATGTTTAGAGAAAGATATGTGAGTGAAAACTAATATGTTGTACTAATGTATAAACTTGTCTAACTGTAACTGATAATGAAGAGCTAATTTGTAAATATCGTATTTGTCTTATATTGTTTAAACATTAAAATTTAGAAATTGTCGAACTGAACTTTGGAATGTTGATCTGATAAAGAAGTATGCATAATTTTAGATAACTTATAATATCAGTGCCACCATATCGTCTCGTCTCAAAATTACGCAGATCCCTTTGTTAGATACGCATTCATTAGTATTGTTAGACAACATACAATATCAGTGCCACAAAATCCTATCATAGACAGGTCATTTTACCCTTTAAGGGCATCTTCACGTCTAAAATTACGCAGGTCCTTTAGTTAGATACGCATTCGTAATTAATGTTAGATAACTTATAATATCAGTGCCGCAATTTTATATCATCAACATTCCATTTTATCCTTCAATGGCATCATCTCGTCTCAAAATTACGCAGATCCCTTTGTTAGATACGCATTCGTTAGTACTGTTAGACAACATACAATATCATGCCACAAAATCGTATCATAAACAGTGGATTTTTACCCTAAAATAGCATCATCTGGTCCCAAAATTAAGTAGATTCCTTGGTTAAATACGCATTCTTCAGTATTGTTAGACAACTTACAATATAAGCGCCACAAAATCCTATCGTAAACCGGCCATTTTTACCCTTCAAGGGCATCTTCACGTCTAAAATTACGCAGGTCCCTTAGTTAGATACACATTCGTAATTAATGTTAGACAACTTATAATATAAGTGCTGCATTTCTGTATCATTAACATTCCA
Organism: Verbena officinalis; assembly: GCA_958496215.1. NCBI lineage: Eukaryota > Viridiplantae > Streptophyta > Magnoliopsida > Lamiales > Verbenaceae > Verbena > Verbena officinalis. Next base: position 6,864,993 of record OY292388.1, read on the forward strand.
TTTTACCTTTAAATGGCATCATCTCGTCTCAAAATTACGCAGATTTCTTTGTTAGATACGCATTCGTTAGTACTGATAAACAACTTACAATATCAGTGCCACAAAATCGTATCATAAATAGTGGATTTTTACCCTAAAATGGCATCATCTCGTCTCAGAATTAAGCAGATTCCTTGGTTAGATACGCATTCTTCAGTATTGTTAGACAACTTACAATATCAGTGCCACAAAATCCTATCATAAACAGGCCATTTTTACCCTTCAAGGGCATCTCTCGTCTCAAAATTAAGCAGATCCCTTTGTTAGATACGCATTCTTTAAACAAAATATTGTGTAGATAAAACGTTAACCAATACCACAAAACTGGAAGTTAAAACAGCAAAACGAATATAAGGTTCCACAAACAAACTGTTGGAAAATACATTCAGAAAATATTAATACAACAACAAGTAATTATTAATTTGCGAAAACAAAGACTTAATTACACAAAACAGAATTCAAATTCCTCCAGAACTAGAGCTAATCAGTAATCAGTATTAACCTCATGTCGATAATAGACGTCTCTAGAAACCTAAACAGTTCCATCATGTTGTTAACATCATTATCAGTGAGCAAACTAACCCATAACCCTGAACTGTAAGGCGTGGGTTTCGGTTGAGAATTGAGGCCATTTTTCACTGATAAGCTCGAATAACTCAGAGATCTTCATTCCCTCCCTTAACGCTAATACATTCATTATTCCGTTGAATTCGACACAACCGATTAGTTTGGCGGCACGTCGAGTACTAGTAGGAGGCCTTGGAGCAGTAGTAGTAGCAGTAGTTTCCATTTAATCGTCCTGAAAATGTAAAGTCCCGACGTATTTAAGGTCTCAGTCGTCGTCGGCGCCGCCGCTGCCATACAGTTTTGTGTTTAGGTCTTGAAATGAAAAGCGAGGCTAAATGAATTTAGGGGTTGGAGAGTATGAAACTTAAGGGCATATCGATATTTTCACAAAATGGGTAGCAAAGTTAAAATCGAAATTTAGATTGAACACCTAAAATGACTATTAAAAAAAGTGGGTAACTATCCTAAATTTTTTGAGAACTTAGTAAAGGCAAATTTCCGATATATATATATATATATATATATATATATATAAGGAAAACCGTGACTGAAAATTGATGTGATTGGAAGAAGACTTTTAAGTATGGAAATCCGACAATCTCATGATTATGGATCAAATATTCAAAAAAGCAATAGATAAGCTCTCAATGTGGAAAAGATTAAAAGTTGAAGCTGAATTCCATGCAACAATCAATGCCATTTCCAATCAATCCTCCAATTTCATCATTTTTATTTGGTGGGCCTTCTTTTTTTTGTCTCCTTTCTTTTGGAATCTTACTTAATTTTGAGAGTTGTTATTTACATTCCCTAATTGTTAATTGTATTTCAAATTTTTTATTAATGGCAATAATATTTTTCTTTCTTTAATGTTAACTTATTATTCTTTTATTATTTTGTGAGTATTTCTAACCTTTTCTTTTTCCATAAATTCAAATATTTTATCATTTTTTTTAACTTTTTAATTAAGATAGAATAAAAATATTATTGGATTCTTTTTAGAATTATTAAAAATACAATTAGAATATTATAGCACAGTGAGCAATATATAAAGTATAAATATCAATTCTCCTAACACAATTATATATTATTTAAGAAAAACAAAATAAATTTCAATCAATTAGTTAATTTTTAATATTTTATACTTTAAAAAATAATTTCTAAAAGAAATTAAATAGAGAATACAAATTTATAAATATATGTTGACCAAAAAAGAAATTTATAAATATATAAATTTTAAGATATCATTATATCTTTTAAATTCTATAAAATTCCAAAAATTAATAAAGAACTTGATTTTTATTTAGAAAGAGAAAATCAAAAATCATATATTAAATAAGGTTAAGAAAAAGAGTATAAAATAGATAAGTAGTAATCATATATGTATATATATATTAAGAAATTTTAGAAAGAAGAAAACTAATAATTTAGTAAAAAACTAAGAAGGATATTTTTGTCAAGTAGTAATAGATTTGGAGTGTGAATAACAATTGAGGAGTGTAAATAACAACTCCCCTTAATTATAAAGGAAAAATGTTATAATAATAATAACAATGTGAACACGTATTAATAAAATTAAAAGTTTAGTAAAGGTTTGAATTATGTGATTATGGTTTTTTCTTAATGATAAAATAGGTTTTTTGCGGTTTATTGATTTTCTAATAGTGAAAATTTATTTATTTGCAAATATGTATATTTTTACATTTTTAGAAATGTTGAAAATGTCTAATATTGGTGGGCCGACAAAGCACGCATGCGGGAACACGCTTTATGGGCCACCCCGTGAGATAAGGCCTACTTCTTAAATGGGCCATCCATTATCTCCAGGCCCAATAAACATGGAATAGATGTCCACATCAAAATGTATGCAATTAAGTGACATGATTTTGCAATTAAGAAGAAGATAAGGTCCTTAAGGATGGATTAGCTAGGAAAGTTCTTTTTTTTTTTTTAATAAACATCCCTCAACGAGGGACAATTGCATTAAACATTCAACTCATAATATACAAGATCATATGTGAAGGTTGGGACATGCCCCAAACATTACGCTAGCTGAAGCTGCAATCTTCGCGAATAAGTAATAAAGTGGGCAACACAGTTTGCCACGCGTTTGAGAAAAAGAAAACAACAAATAAACAAACCTATCACAGATTTAATATAATCAATAAAACTCTCAGGGATTGACTGAACATCATCACCTTGTATCTTTTGTATCAGTGGTAAGTAGTCACCTTCAAAACCAGAAAAACGCTGCATCAGACTAGCAACGGTGGCCAGGTGGCAGCAGATCTGGTAAAGATGATGCCATGGTGGCGGCAGATCTGATTGGAGGCGGTGATAGATGACAAGTCTGGACAAAAAACTCTCATTCGAGAGAGACACAAAAACAAAAACACATAAAAACGAGATAACGGTGTTGAGCGAGAGATGAATAACATCAGACGGAGAGGGGAGCCGTCGCTTCAAACCAAACCCCACGGGACAAGATTCAATCATACACAAATAGCCGTTCAGAAGAGTTCATCACTAACGATGAGGCATGGAGAGGAATCCTTCCCGAAGACGGAGGAGGCTTGGCTCTGAAATGGTGATAAGGCAATACTTATATTGGAAATGGACCCCATTAGTAGCGGTGAGCGAGAGCGGATTAGGGGTTTGAAGAAAAACATCGTTCAAAGGCTTCTTTACCGACACCAGCATAGACTCAGCCAAGAGAGCTGAGCTCGCCGGCAGCTAGATTGGGTGGGTGCCAGAAATTCCCAAGTTGTGGGAGAGAAGGCGGCTAGGGTTTTCTATCTGGAGTTATTTTTCGGCTTAGGAAAGTTCTTTTTTAATCACGGTCTCAGTCTCAGATATGAACCCGTCCCAAACAATCATAAAATATCTAATAAACAAATTAAATGCATGGATCATTCCTTGCAATTGGATACATATATATTCATAAACATAGCTTTAATTTTTCATGTGAAATTCGACAGTGTCTGGATTCAATAATTAATGTAAAGAACACGACTGGATATATGATAAAATGTGAACGTGCTCCTGGTTCTCCATTACTGAGTAAATGGCAGCTTGTTTAATTTTTTCGCAGTGGTTTGGGATCTATGGAAGGCTCGGAACAAATGGGAGTATACCAACATAAAGATGAGCCGTGGAAAGGTACTTTAAATGGTGCAAAATTTTTTATTAATGAATTATTGCAAATTGTACAGGCACAAATCAGTTCGAAGAACTTGGAGGAGAGAGCACGGTTACACTGGGTTCGGCCTCCTCAAGGCTAGGTAAAGCTCAACACGGACGGAAGCTATTTTGGGAACACCAAGAAGGTGTCTGCCGGTGGTATAATTATGTCAAAGTTCGGACATTGAATTATTGGTTTTGCCATGAAATTGGGAGATGTCTCGATCAATGTGGCTGAGTTACTTGGCTTACGAGAGGGACTCAAGATAGCCTGGGAAATGAGATTCTCAAGGATTGAAGTAGAAGTTGATTAAAAATTATCTTTAAATTGATTAAAGATGAAATTGCGGATCACCCCCTGGAAAATCTGGTGCAAGATTACAGAACATTGTTACATAAACCTTGCTATGTGGAGTTTTGGCCTGTTCTAAGGAAAAAGAACAAGCTAGCAGATTGTCTAGCCAAGGCTGGCCATAATTTGCACGAAGAGCTAAAGATTTGGGAAGATATTCGGGGAAATTATTTTTTTGGGCCACTACCACTAAGCCAAATGTATTTTAAGACAATTAATTTTTGTACTAGCGGGTTTGTTATAATAAGTTTAAAATATTTGCAATTGAAGGAATCCGACAAAATTTGGGGCTAAACAAAGTCGTTTTGGTCCATGTAAAGCTCACGTGCTTCCGTAAAACTATTTTATCAGTTATTTTGCGTGATATGGCAAATCCTCTAGTTCCATGTGTTACACACGCCGTCCACGCGTGTGTAAATACCATCCCATTTAGGCTTAAAAGAAAAAATAAATTGCAATGAGTTGGCAATGGAATTGGAGGCAAACTTCCCTTCTAAAAACGTCTTCTCCTTCTGCAAAAATGCATAGAGCTATAAAAAATAAATAGGAAAAATTAAGACCATTATTTTTTGTTCTTGAGTTCTAGTTTAATTTAAAAAGAAGAGAAATGGAATCTGGAAATTCAAGCAATACCAATGCAGGCAGGAACCCTGATCTTCGTCCATTTTTGGAGGTTAGGTTTCCTCCTACTCCTGAGTGCGGTTGCAAATGGGTTGCCCAAATTCGTGTTGCTGGGAATGAGCATAAGGATAGTTTTGGTTTTGCCTATTATTGTTGTGCAAGATGCTATCCATCTAGTTTGTTTTTCCGTTGAGTTACTCCGAAAATTCTTTTGTGGCAAATGGTTGAGAACAACCCAGCTGAACCTCCTGTTTTGGATGATGTTTCAGATGGTGACGAAGCTCTGTCGTTGAGAAAGAGGAGATTCCGATAAGAGTACTCATAATCGAATCTACCATGGGTCTTGTGTTCAGACTGTTTGTGCTTCTTCTTGTTGTTTTATTTAAAATTTGAATTTAGTTTTAGTTTATTTATGTATTTTAATTTCAGCAAGAACTTTTGAAATATGTAATCTTGTTTAGGAATGTTTGGAACCTTCTATTATGTCAATGCAAATTTTATTTTCGTTATCTTGCGTTGAATTTTGTACTAAGAAAAAAAAATACTAAAGAAAAACCCTAATCTTTTGCCTCCCTGAGCTCATTTCTTTCTATTGGGAGGTTGTCACTTCAGATGGTTTTATTATCTTAGAAAAATGCAGGTGTTGTTTTTTGGGGGCTGAATTAAAACTACCATTGGATGAATACTTTATAACTACTTATTTTGATCTATACAAGATAAATTTATTTCCTTACTTGAATATGCCTGTGAATCTTATATCCTATTTATTTATTAAAGATCTCCTTCAGCTTTTTCCTTTTTTTCCTTACGCAACCCTTCGCCTACTCTCGCTAACTCTTCACCTCTGAATCTACCTTCCTCTCGCCTCTTTTCGTGTGTTTTCCTTCACTAAAAAAAAGCCCTTAAAGGAATTTGAGAAAGAGTGGATTACGATTACGATAAGGTTTATGTAGCGCCCCTTTCCGTAGGAGGAGAAAGGACACCACATCCGCACCGAGACGAACTCCCAAACGAGGTAGATGTACCCCATTTAAAAATCCACCCCGGCGAACGGCAAGCACTCAATCTATACCGGCAACAATGAACCTAGTCCAACAACAACAACCAACAGAAATAACAGAGTGCGGAAGCTTAAAATATATATATCAATTAAACCTTCAAAGCCACACGGGGCATCAATTAACATAAATCAATATTCAACAATTCATCAGCATCATCGAATCTCAATAATCATCAATATATCTATTTCTACTAAATAAAACGATTCAATTCAATTAAGTAAAGACAGACTATTGTTGGACACTACCGACAGTTACCAAAGGACACGAAGACCAAGACTCACGACCCGCTGTTGCCAACCGACATGAGAGGTGACAACGCCACCTGTCGACCTGAAGTAAGAATTAAAAATAACGAGGGGTGAGTATAAACGATACTCAGTGAAGGTAAAGTGGGACCAAGTACAAGCCACGCTTCCGGTTTTGAATATATATATATATATATATATATAGGGAAATACATTTACAGAATTGAAGAAAATCCGACATGTGCTTCGACTTGCATTCTCAACGCTAATTAACGGTTCAATAAGAAATTAAATCATAAATACAATCAAGTAATACCCTAGCGAGAATGGGCCTGTTCCTCTTTATATCCCCTTCAAGTTAATATAAAACTCCATCTCTGGTGTCTAGCCCCATAGTGCGACCACGGGCGACGAATTGAATATTAGGAAAACGTGCAACGAATGCAACGCCCACCATCGCTCCCAACCGTGGCTATCAACTCCTGACGGGCCATGATTGACGCTTAGTTTTGGGAAAAGTACCTCGGGCAACACCCTGGATGCTCGTCCCCAAGTGAGACCCTCGAATACCCTCTCGGGCCCTCAATAAAAGAAAAGTCCAATATTTTACTCGCGTTTGAAGAACATTATAAGTTGAAAGCCAAACGGGCATTTAGGCAAGGGTGTGATGACAAAGGAGATAACCATGAGTTTCATACGTGTCGGGATGTGCTGACGGACTCCCCTAATGACTTCCCTCATAGACCCAAATCCTAAGTCAAAGCGTCACGCTTGAAACGAAAGAGTTTACTTGCCTCTTGAAAACAAAACGGTTTAGACATTCTCATAGGTATAAGTTGATATCAAAACATTTGTTATTAAAATCATGAAAATATAGTTAAATATCTAATAGGTATACAAGAATGAGAAATCAAATCAATATGAGCACGTAAGCGTAGTTCACAATAAATAAAAGAAATCCTTACTCCAGGAAAGTATTTTAAAACCCTCACCTGGGAGCACGGGAACGACAGACGACAAACCAAATAAGACAAGACTCGACACTCGACTCTCAAAGACTACAACACATGAAAGACCAATTAATAATCATGTAGCAATTAAAATTACAAGTAAAAATGCAATTAAACCAATTAATCGGAAAGTGAGAAATTAACGATGCTAAACATGCTCAATTGACATTCTAATTGTACATTCATGCATAATATATTATAATGAAGCACATCATGCGATTTTTGGATCTTCGGGCAACATTCAAAAATGGGGAAAAAGTCCTAAACTAAAAAGGCTCGATTCAAAGCCTGAACGATGTCAGAATTTTGAAAACTTTACGAAATATTCATCCTTGAATCATATGGAAGCTATAGGTGAAAACGGCTCGATTTTAGGGGGTCGTATGCAAAAAGTCAACTTTTATTTTTTGCCAATTGACCCCATTACTATGAGCAACTAAGGAAAAAGGCTGAAAATTTGGTTAAGGCATTCGCACGGGCTAACGCACGGCCTGGCGCACGGTCTTGAGCACGCACTCAAGACCGTGCAAGCTAAAACAAGGGTGCACTGGCTTGCACACCCCGGTGCAGGCATAAAGGGTGGTGCAGGGCCTGGCGCACGGTCTTGCCACGACCGTGCGTTGGGCCATGTGGTTCAACTTACAGGTGCAGAAAAACGCGATTTCAAGGTTTCTCACGAGGGTTTCATCCTAAAATCAACTAGGGCGGATTCTACAGCTAAAATTAACACATAAAATTCACACTCATGCATTGTACACATTAATAGCAACCATTTGATCCGAACTACATTAAAAATGGTAAACTCTAACCTACAAACCCATCAAATATTCCAATATTCAAACTTAACAAATACTAACAAAAATGAAGGATTTAATGGGTGAAACGAAATGGGAAAGAAGGTTACAGGTAGAGAATCGAACGAGGATCGTGTAGTTGGTCTCGGAATCTCGATTGGTCGAGCGACGGATTCGGGATGAGATTTCTTCCTCCTTCTTCCTTCTCTCTCCGTTCTCCTTCTCTTCTCTCTTTATCTCTCTCGATTTTGGGGTGTGAGCAACAGTGTGCAAGAGAGTGTGCACAAGGGGGTGTAAGTGTGTTCAAGATGGTGCAAATGTGTCCAAGAGTGTGTTTAAGGGGTGTGGGTTCATTTGAGATTAAAATAAATTCGATGGGTGGAAAAGGTAATTATAAATGGTTGAGGATATGCAAATAAATTAGAATAAATTAAAATTAGCTAACTAAGCTAATCTTTTCATTTAGAATCCAACGAGGTGTCGGAATAATTATTCCGGAATTTTGGGTCGTTACAGTTTATGAAGGTAGGTATGAGATGATTCTGAACAATGATCTCCCTAAATTCGTTGGGGAGGTTGAGCGCACCATTTTGGTCCATCTTTGTGAGTATTCAGAATTCCATCCAGTCGAAATGAAAGAAGTGTTCTATCAGGGGATAAAGGAGTGTGCTAGGACCTAGGGGAGCAACTTTGCCACTGTTTATGCTGTAGGGGATATATTTGCCAAGGTCTTGCAGCTTAGGGCAAAATTTTGGGCATTTAGAAGGTTTTTGGCCAGTCCCCTTGTCGATTTTTACCCTGAGGGAAATCAGGTTTCCTTAAACCTTGATTATTACACTCTCTTGAATCTTGCTCAGGTAAATCCTAATTTTGTGCCCTAAAATCGCTGTTATGTTTTTAATTTTTTAGTAATTTTTGTGAAATTAAGATTTATCTTTTTGTATTAGGAAACCCTTGAGCATAAGCGTTTTAGAGAGGAAGGATTTGAGCACTATTTGCATTGCAAATATATATTTGTGACAAAGAGAGCTGCATTGTTCTCCTGTGAGCCAATGGGTGTACATTTACATCAATCTCCCTTTTGATTCATGGGACATGTTTATCAAGGGTATGAAGGATTTGAAGTAGCTCGTTATTTGAAAAGAAGAAATGGGGTACTTTTCAGATGCTGAAAGTGTGACAATGGAAAGAATGATGGTTAAAGTCCTGTTATGTTTTGTTAATATCTTCTTTATGTTATGAAACAAAATTTTGATAGTTTTGAAGGTGCTTGAATTGTGTAGCACCTCATGGTTTTATGAATATTAATTCTTGAAAACAATGATCCCTTTTTGATATATGGATGCTATATCTGTTATTTTTTATATTTGGATGGTTGAAATGGTTTTTGTGAATTTGGATCCTATATCTGTTATTTTTGATATTTGAATGCTTGAGTTGTGTTGTTTTTACATTACAAGTTATCCTTTTGACTTCAGTTTAACTTTTTGGTTTGATGAAAGTACAGAAGTTGTATTTGGAAAACGACCGTTTTTGCAAAACGTTGTTCATATTTGAATTTTGCTGTAATTACAAGTAAATTCCTACATTTTAAATGTTTGGTGATATTACAAGTAAACCCCCTGTTACATCTTACATGTTTGTGAATAGGCTGTTTTTATTTTTACTAAATTACAGTAAGACCCCTTTTCAACGTTTTGTGATATTACAAGATTCCCCCTGTTACATCTCACATGTTTGTGAATAGGCTGTTTTTTTTTGTTCCTGTAAATTACAGTAAGACCCTTTTTAATTCTTTGGTTATTACTTAAATAAATAAATAAAAATTGAAGGGACGTTTTAATTTAAGACCCTTTTTAATTCTTTGGTTATTACCATATGGTGATTATGCTTAGTACTGTTATTGTAGCGCCCCGAAATATACAGCGTGAAAAAATGGTTCAGGTATTCCACACGGGTTGCTGCACGGCGTGTCGCAAGCCCGTGTGAATGGCGCACGGCCTCCCCTCACGGGGTGTCTCAAGGCCGTGTGCATTGGGGTTTCATCCCACATCGGAAGATCACATTGTAAATGAAGGGTTTATAACTAAATTCACCAAGCATAATCACCATATGGTTGCAACCTCTTTTGGCATGTGGTTTAAGCCAAACTTTAGGGTTGTAGTCGGTGGTGATGGAGGTTATACCCACGCGTCCAACGGGTGCCCAAGCAGGGGGGGTTCTCCTCTCCGTGCCCGGGGGTCGCGATAGATGGTATCAAAGCCAACCGTCAGTGCGGACCCGCGCACCAGGGGGTCTCCGCCAATGGAACTCGGCGTGCGTGGGGATATTTCCCGCTGGCGGGGAAGTGACAGGACCTATGTCGTGGCGTAATGAGGACATTACGCTTTGAAGAAGGGGCGATTGTAGCGCCCCGAAATATTCAGCGTGAAAAATAGTTCGGGTATTCCACACGGGCTGCTGCACGGCGTGTCGCAAGCCCGTATGAACGGCGCATGGCCTCCCCTCACGGGGTGTCTCAAGGCCGTGTGTATTGGGGTTTCATCCCACATTGGAAGATCACATTGTAAATGAAGGGTTTATAACCAAATTCACCAAGCATAATCACCATATGGTTGCAACCTCTTTTGGCATGTGTTTAAGCCAAACTTTAGGGTTGTGCTCGGTGGTGATGGAGGTTATACCCGCGCGTCCAACGGGTGCCCAAGTAGGGGGGGTTCTCCTCTCCGTGCCTGAGGGTCGCGACAGGCTGAATCGTCTGAGGATGAGGATTTTCGCCTCAATTGTTGCCGACACTACAAGAAGTTGCGATACCATCTTTGTGAAAAGGTGTGCGGCGTTGTTTATTGACGAGCCAGTGGAGAACCGGTGGAATCAGCACCCTTCTAGGAATTCGGATGTTGATTAGTTTTTTAAGTTATATTTTGGAGTAGGGGTTCAATTTCGATGTCCGAGGGATTTCTCCTTTCCGACCTATCTTTGCTCGTCTATAATTTATTTTAATTTCGTGCAATTGGGCGGGAATTCCTTCAGAATTCGTCAAATTGATGGTGAATTCGACTAGAATTGACTGTTTTAGTTGGACTTTCGACATCAATTCGGTTCAATTTCAGAGTCGGTCAGAATTTAATTTATTTCGATTTCGTGCAATCGGGTTGGAATTCCTTCGAAATTCGTAAAATTGATGGTGCATTCGACTCTAATGGAGTGTTTTAGTTGGAATTTCTACATCAATTTTGGAGAACGAGGGATTTCCCCTTTCCGACCTATCTTTGCGCGTTTATAATTTATTTCGACTTCGTGCAATCGAGTGGGAATTCCTCCGAAATTCGTAAAATTGATGGTGGATTCGATACTAATTGACTATTTTAGTTGGAATTCGACATCAATTCGGTTCAATTCCGGAGTCGGACGGATTTCTCCTTTCCGATCTATTTTTGCACTTTTTAAATTAATTTCGATTTCGTGCAATCGTGTGGGAATTCCTTCGAAAGTCGTATAATTGATGGTGGATTCGACTCTAATTGACTGTGTTAGTTGGACTTTGATATCAATTCGGTTCAATTTCGGAGTCGGACGGATTTCTCCTTTCCGACCTATTTTTGCATTTTTTTAATTTATTATGATTTCGTGCAATCGGGTGGGAATTCCTTCGAAATTTGTAAAATTGATGGTGGAATCGACTCTAATTGAGTGTTTTAGTTAGAATTTCGACATCAATTTCGGCGTCGAGCCGATTTCCTCTTTTCGACCTATTTTTGCTCGTTTATAATTTATTTCGATTTCGTGCAATCGGGTGGGAATTCCTTCAAAATTGGTAAAATTGATGTTGGATTCAACTCTAATGGTGTGTTTTAGTTGGAATTTCTACATCCATTTTGTTCAATTTCGGAGTCCGAGGGATTTCCCCTTTCCGACCTATCTTTGCTCTTTTATAATTTATTACATTTCGTGTAATCGGGTGGGAATTCCTTCGAAATTGGTAAAATTGATGGTGGATTCGACTCTAATTGAGTGTTTTAGTTGGAATTTCAACATCAATTTCTCTAAATTTCGGAGTCAGATCGATTACCCCTTTTCGACCTATTTTTGCTCGTTTATAATTTATATCGATTTCGTGCAATCGGGTGAGAATTCCTTCGAAATTGGTAAAATTGATGGCGGATTCGACTCTAATTGAGTGTTTTAGTTGGAATTTCTACATCAATTTTGTTCAATTTCGGATTCCGAGGGATTTTCCCTTTCCGACCTATCTTTGCTCGTTTATAATTTATTTCCATTTCGTGCAATCGGGTGGGAATTCCTTCGAAATTGGTAAAATTGATGGTGGATTCGACTCTAATTGAGTGTTTTAGTTGTAATATCAACATCAATTTCGTTGAATTTCGGAGTCGGGCCGATTTCCCCTTTTCAACCTATTTTTGCACTTTTTTAATTTATTACGATTTCGTGCAATCGGGTGAGAATTACTTCGAAATTCGTAAAATTGATGGTGGATTCGACTCTGATTGACTGTTTTAGTTGGACTTTTGACATCAATTCACTTCAATTTTGGACTCGGACGGATTTCTCCTTTCCGACCTATTTTTGCAGTTTTTTAATTTATTACGATTTCATGCAGTTGGGTGGGAATTTATTCGATATTCATAAAATTGATTATGTAATCGACTCTAATTGACTGTGTTAGTTGGACTTCGACATCAATTCGGTTCAATTTCAGAGTCCGTCGGATTTCTCCTTTCCGACCTATTTTTGCATTTTTTTAATTTATTACGATTTCGTGCAATCGGGTGGGAATTCCTTCGAAATTCATAACATTGATGGTGGAATCGACTCTAATTGTGTGTTTAAGTTGGAATTTCAACATTAATTTCGTTGAATTTCGGAGTCGGGCCGATTTCCTCTTTTCGATCTATTTTTGCTCATTTATAGTTTATTTCGATTTCGTGCAATCGGATGGGAATTCCTTCGAAAGTCATAAAATTGATGGTTGATTAGACTCTAATTGACGGTTTTAGTTGGACTTTCGACATCAATTCGGTTCAATTTCAGAGTCGGACGGATTTTCCCATTCCGACCTATTTTTGCACTCTTTTAATTGATTACGATTTTGTGCAATCGGGTGGGAATTCCTTTGAAATTGGTAAAAATGATGGTGGAATCGACTCTAATTGAGTGTTTTAGTTTGAATTTCGGAGTCGGGCCGATTTCCTCTTTTCGACCTATTTTTGCTCGTTTATAATTTATTTCGATTTCGTGCAATTGGGTGGGAATTCCTTCGAAATTCATAAAATTGACGGTTGATTAGACTCTAATTGGCTATTTTAGTTGTACTTTTGACATCAATTCGGTTCAATTTCGGAGTCAGACGGATTTCTCCTTTCCGACCTATTTTTGCACTTTTTTAATCTATTACGATTTCATGCAATCGGGTGGGAATTCCTTCAAAATTCGTAAAATTGATGGTGGAATTGACTCTAATTGTGTGTTTTAGTTGAAATTTGACATCAATTTTGCTGAATTTCGGAGTCGGGCCGATTTCCTCTTTTCGACCTATTTTTGCTCGTTTATAATTTATTTTGATTTCGTGCAATCAGGTGGGAATTCCTTCGAAATTCATAAAATTGACGGTGGATTAGACTCTAATTGACTGTTGTAGTTGGACTTTCGACATCAATTCGGTTCAATTTCAGAGTCGGACGGATTTCCCCATTCCGACCTATTTTTGCACTCTTTTAATTTATTACGATTTCGTGCTATCGGGTGGGAATTCCTTCGAAATTGGTAAAATTGATGGTGTATTCGACTCTAATTGAGTGTTTTAGTTGGAATTTCAACATCAATTTCGTTGAATTTCAGAGTCGGACCGATTTCCCCTTTTCGACCTATTTTTGCTCGTTTATAATTTATTTTGATTTCGTGCAATCGGGTGGGAAGTCCTTCAAAATTGGTAAAATTGATGGTGGATTCGACTCTAATTGAGTGTTTTAGTTGGAATTTCTACATCAATTTTTTTCAATTTTGGAGTCTGAGGGATTTCCCCTTTCCGACCTATCTTTGCTCGTTTATAATTTATTTCGATTTCGTGCAATCGGGTGGGAATTCCTTCGAAATTGGTAAAATTGATGGATGAATATTTTCGCACCTATGGTTTCAAACACTACAAAAAGCTACGCTACATATTTGTGAAAGGTATGCGGCGTTGCTTGAAGATGAGCCCTTGCAGAACCGGTGAGATCAGTTGCCTGATAGGGATTCAGACTATGATGACTAGTTTTAAAATGTAGTACCCAGTAGGTGATATGGGCAGATTTTTTGGGTATTTATTCATCTGTCCATGTTTATGATGTCAAGGTGAAACTATGAAACAGTATCATATTTTGTCTTGTACTCTTTTGAACAATGTCTTCTTGAATTCTTTTTTTGCGGCGTGATATTTAATTTCCATTTTACGAAATTTATGCTATTTTAGAACTGCTAATCTTGTTTAATTCATTTTTTGGAGCATATTTTATAACTGTTAGGCTTGTTTGATGATAGATGTTGTCCATATTAGTATGAGAATTATTAGTAGGCCACAATATAACAAATAAAAGGAAAATAACTACAACTGTTTTAGCATGCCATAGTTTTACAAAATACCAAAAAGCTAGCTAAATAATTACATAGAGTCCATAAAAAGCTTGCATTCCTGATCACAATGGGATTTATACATCATACTTCATATTCGTATTAGAGAGATCACAATTAAACATCTAAACTGATCCCAAACAAATATGGACATAATGAACCCAACATCAAAAACAAAAACAAACAAACTCCCCCATATCAGAATTTGGGTGGTCCTCAACCTTTTTACTAGAAAGAGCCAAGTACTTCTTCCCATTTTCTTTCACTATAGTCTTATCTCCCATTGGTTTTGCCATGCCAACCTTTGAAACAGCAACGTCAAATTCATTGAATTTTAGTGAATTCTGAACTTAATACCAGCATATTTTCTCTTGTTGTTCTTTTCTTTCAGCTTCTTCCCATCGCAATCCATAAGCTTAAGGAAAATGTCATCATTTTCTTTAAGTGATGGATTACCTTTCTTCAGCCGTTAAAACATTGAAGGGCCCAATTGCGAAGGAGGATCTGAATATGTGAAATTGGTTGTGTTCTAAGACATGTCAATTTCCTCAGGATGACCTGTTGCATCATGATCTTTAATAACTGGTTTAGGTGGCAGGATTTCATGATCTTGAATTTGTCATTGTATGATGAAAATTGAAATTAATTTTAATGAATAATTCAAATAGTATAAGAGATACTTATAAATAATTAATTGAATAAGACATACCTCAGTGTCACTGTCTGAAACTACAAATTCATTTTCAGCACATTCATTAACTCCAGGCTCATCCATGCCATGCTCATCAAATTTGGAGTTTGAAGATTCACCAACTTCCATCTACAAATTATTCACAATTATGATCAAAAACAAAATTTTCTATTATAATCAGGAACATTTTCATAATTACTTACAGGAGATCTTTTCCTTCTCCTTTTGCTTGTTCCTGTTCCAAAGGCTGGGCAGTTAAGAATATTATGGCCAGGTTCCCTATAGTGATTGCAGTGTATGCCGTTTGGAACCTTCTAAGCTTGTGCGGTGGTCTACCTCTAGGCTTTTTCTTCCCCTTTTGCTTTAGTTTCCAAGGTGCCTTTTTCCTCAAAGTTGCAGGTTTGCCAACTGCCTTTTTTCCAAAATCGGGTGGCAAAGGTGGTATGAAAAGTGTACAGCCCCAAGCTTCCTGAGTACTTATTGGGATAATAACACCTATAGAAAATATTCACTTACATCTTTTAAAACATGACCAATACAGATGAAAATTATTATTTAACACCAAATTTTTACCTTCATATGCTTTCTGGTATTTTGTTATTATGTAACATTCATCCACATAGTCATATTCATTCTTCTTCTCATCATAAATAACACTTAGTGCATGTCTACATGGAATCCCAATTAGCTGCCACCTCCTACAACTGCAAGTCCTATTGCCCAAGTCAATAGCATGCTAAACATTTCCTTCCACAGCCACTTGAAACAAGAATCTTGAAGCCTTCACTGGCTTCAATCTTCCAACCCTCTTCCAATGTCTTTCTAAAATGACTTGAATCTTAGGACACAAGGGCCCTACCAAATTTTTTCATCAATTTTATATTTAGATTATACACAATTATAATAAGAATATGAAGGACATATAATCAAATTAAACACACCTATCCATTTATCACCATTAGTCCTATATGTATTCCAGTGTGTCATGAGGTACACTCTGAGCCATTCAAGCATTGTTAATATGGCTTGGTCTCTAGTTGTTAAGATAGTGGCATTGAAGGACTCACAAAGGTTGTTCAATAGGATGTCACATTTTGGTGCTTCTGAGAAGTGGGATCTGCTCCACTCAGAGGGATGCTTGTCATAAAACCATTTGAATGCATCTTCAATAATCTCCTTCAACTCCATCATTATGGCTCTAAATTCTCCTACAGTACTTGCATTGGCAGCATCCCATACAACATCCTTAAGAGGTTTCCCTCTGTTCCCTGCCTTGATGAAATTTTGTATAAGGTGCCTCAAACAAAATATGTGATCTGCTCCAGGAAAAATATCTAGTAGGGCATGAATCAGACCATTTTGTTTATCAGACATCCATGTAACATCAGTGGGGTTGTTGATTTCCAAATCATTTTTAAGTAGGGTCAAGAACCAAGTCCAGTTTTCTTTGGTTTCTGAACTCACAGCAGCATATGCAATGGGAAAATTATTGTTGTTGGGGTCAAGACCAACAACAGCCAATAGTATCCCCCCATGAGGACCTTTAAGGTGACAACCATCCACCCCAATTATAGGCCTACAAGCTTCTTTGAATCCTTTCTTCATAGCATCAAAACAAACATAGAACTTTGAAAACCTCTCCTCACCAAGGTTGTTTTCAGTTTCCAATATGACTGTGGAACCTGGATTCGATCTCATCAGTTCCTCTACATAGTCCCACAGTTTGGTGTATTGCAGATCAGGCTCACCTCTAATCATTTCAAGGGAAAGTTTTTTGGCCCTAAATGCCTGATCTTTGGAAACATGGACATTCAGCTCTGTCTCAACATCCTTCTTCCGTCCCTCACATCCCTTTTGGGGTCACTCCTAAACGCAGGCATGTACTTCTCAGCCAGCCATCTAGTGCTAAAATTTCTCACGTGATAAGTTTCCGAACACCTGTGTTTCTCAATGTACTCCCACAAACATCATGTCTTCTTGTCATATAAGTTAATGCAGTTCATCTTGAATGGGCAATGCTTTGCCTCACATCTAACATACACATGCTTTGAATCACTTTTCATATATCTCAGGGACCTTCTTGTATTTATAGCAACGGATCCACAACTTTCTTAAAAAGATCCTTTGATACAAATGTATGACCCAATTCAAATCTTGGATTAAACACATCTGCAGGATTGAACTCAGGAAGGTTAAGGATTGAAATGCCGGACTCATTCTCCTCATCTGAAATCTTAGAAAGATCAAGCTCATCATCTTCACTTCCAACTATATCACTCCACATGCTATCATTATCAGACTCCATACCATTTTCACTCGAAGAAACTTCATCACTTTCAACATCATTACCAAGTACTTCAGTATTTTTATCAATATTTCTCTTATAAAGAGAAGTATCAGCTTTCCTAGACCTATTTGGAGAAAATTCGTTAAGAACTTCAAAATCAGCATCACTAGATGAATTACTCAACCCACTGCATCAACTTCATCTCTTTGTTGTGGATTATGAAAAATTGCAGCTGGAGGACAGCCACCATTCACATTTTCAGATTCAATATTTTTGGACATCTTAGAAGGATGAACTTCATCCGTATAAGTAACAATGGGGGGGTGACTCATGGTACTGAACACTGAATTGATATAACGCAAAATCATGCATAGCCTCATCCCAATCAACAGCAAGAAAACCAGGAATTCTTTGCTTCTCAGGGGTCAGGAACTTGTCTTCTGTATCACTCCCCAAATATGGGACTGAACTCCCAGGTATGTCCTCTTCAGAAGCATAGTTGTCAATGATTTCATTGACAAATTTCTCCCTATCTTTCTTACCTTTATCCCCAACTAGCTCCACACCAACCTCACAAACTTTCTCCCCAACACCCTTAGAATGCTTCTCTTTTGCAGAAGCTTTAACAGGAGGTTTCAACAATGGGTTTCGTCCAATCGATTTATAAATTGGGGGAATATCATTCAAATTGCTCTCAAAGAACCTAACTTCCTTCAGAGTTGAGGATGAAGAATTCATTTTTGGTGATCCAATGGAACCCTTTTTAAAGACAGAACTAATAATTTTGGATTCCTTCACAACAGAAGTGCCAGTATGAAGTCTTCTCAATGCAGGAGGAAGAATGAGTGGATTCTTTGTTTCTTTAACCCAACTAACTTTCTTCGGATTCTTGGACTCTACTAAAGGACATTTTTGGCTGAAATCATCACTATCACTCAGGTGAATTTTCTTTTTGATAGTTTTAGTACTCTTCTTCTTCTCAGGAACTACCTTGCTTCTCTTCTTCTTGCTATACAGAGGTGGGAGTTCAACAAAATCGCCAGCACTGCCAGGGTTGTCCCTATAGTACTGAGCAATCTTCTCCTCTGTGTCATCATACAGATCAAAGTGCTGACTTTTTCATCCATCTTCCAGATCTAGATCATCAGTTAAAATATCCACAAAGTCATCAGAATCTGACACATAAATTATTTTTCCTTTTTGGCTTTTCTCTGACCCATCAACTTCCTTTCCTTTTTCACTCTTCTCTGGCCCATCAAATTCATTTGCTTTTTCAATCTTCATTGGCCAATTACTTTTCACTTTTTCTCCAATTTCTATCTCAGCAACGTTTCTCAGCTTCTCCTCAATATCAGTTCCAGCAGCCTCACTATCAGTATAAATCTCAGGCAACACATTTTCCACATAAATTTTAAAGACCCTTTTTTCAATGCTGCATTGTTTGGCATATGTACACAACTATTCATCACTGAGAAAAAGCTTGTGCCCCCCACCTGGTAGGTCTGTGTAAAACCTAGAGTGCTTATGGGTTCCTTCAGTACCTTTAACCCAAGTTCTCACTGACCAAAGCTTTAAATTATCAGCACCAACATAATCAAGCTTCTTTAACTTACCATTAATATAGTTATAATAAGGACCTGGACGGAAGAAACCACCATAATAAATATTAATAGTGACCTACGCAATATCTCCTCTACCTGTGAAGCATTAAAGACAAGACAAGAAACAGAAACAAAAAAAAATGTTAGAAATGGAAAAAGTAATACAATAATTGAAGAAAAAAACAAGTCAAAATATACACATGAGGACAAAATAAGGAATATTCTCAGACAAGGTGGTCCAACACTTTCCAATATACACAGTAACACAAAGACCCATACAAATTACAAAAAAAAATCCAAAAACAACACTACTTGCTTTAATAAAGAACTGGGGAAAGGGTCTTTCAACACATTGTATCTAAAACAATTATTTTCGATTCAAACATAAAAAAATCAACACTGAAACAGTTGCTTGCTTACCATATTTAAGAGGCGGGTCATGAAGGTTGACAGGATCTCGAAGGAAAACCATTGTTGTCTACTGCATTGAAGGATCGGACAAGAAAATGGGAGGAAAAATGTTGCTAGAACAAGGGTTTTCTTTCTCCAAAAGGTGGGTTCTTGAAAAAATATCTGTCTCCAAGCTTATAACAGTGTATGCATGTCTGATTTTCTTTTTCTTTTCAATTTATTTTTGTTATAACTAAGAAGAAATATACGTGGAATGCATTACAATTACATGTGTTTTTTTTTGGCAGACATGGACAAGGATATTTACACACATGGAGTCTCGCGCATGCTACAGTATTTCCGGCAACACGTGACACGCACGCCCAATTTTTCGGGAGGTTTTAAAATTTCAGGTACTGGTAAAAATTAAATTGCCATTTTTTTTAATTATCATCCTCTAATTGCTAGTGCATAATATATTATCCTGACATTGCTTTTCGGACATTGTTGCTGACCCAAAAAAACATTATTCCCGAAGATATTCCAAGCTGGTTGACATATGAGCATCCGGATGATGCTTTAGAATAGTTTTTGTATTTTGTTGGCATCTGTGTATGCTTCTTTTACAAAAAAAAAAAAAGAAAAAGAAAAAAAAAAGAATATTGAAATGGAGGGTACGTCACCGTAAGAGGTAGGATCTTGAATGCACGGACACGAAAAAAAATTTGTCGTGAAGTGTCCGACATGTATCGGATACGGCAAAAAATATTCGAAAAATTTTTTTAAAAAAAATTCGGACACGCCGGGAACACGACTGGGACACGGCAAATTCAATTTTTTTTATATGTTTTTCAATTTTAAGGATCTTAAATTAATTTTTTCTATCATTTTCATTTGTTTCTCACAATATTATAATCCACAAATAATATTAATGTTAGTTTAACATAATAATTAATTTATATATTTTAATTTTGCTATTAATTGTACTACACTGTGATAGTTTATTTTTCAATTATGAATGTTTGTACAAATATTATATATGAATATTTATATTTTTTATTAAAATTTATATTAATCAGCCGTATCGTGCCCGTGTCGTGTCGTATCCATGTCCTCGTGTCCGTGCAACATAAGTAGGATTCATGGCACATGAAATCAAGTGAAATCCTCCATACATACAACCATGTTGGAAATTAGGCTCCACAATTTAACCGAATCGAATTTTTTTTGGATGACATCTTAACTTAATTTGACTCTTATAGAAAAACATTAAGATGTTGCCACATAATTTTGTGAATAGGGATAATGATTTTTTACCATCCGAATTATGATGATTTTTGTATTTTATCATCTAAACTTTTTTTTTCTTACAGTTTGCTTCCTAAATTAAATAATTTTTTGAAATTTGCCATCTACGATGGAAATATTCCACCGAAAAATTGCATCGTGTCATATGAGAAATATAGGTCGATATT
Organism: Verbena officinalis; assembly: GCA_958496215.1. Taxonomy (NCBI): domain Eukaryota; kingdom Viridiplantae; phylum Streptophyta; class Magnoliopsida; order Lamiales; family Verbenaceae; genus Verbena; species Verbena officinalis. Next base: position 6,885,933 of record OY292388.1, read on the forward strand.
GTATTACTCCTCTTAACGTCTCAAAAATAAACCCTCAATCAATTTCAGAAAACTTGGAGTTTTTATCACCCAATTGGAATTACGGCGAATTTGATAGATTATTTTTAAATATTCAATTGGGTGATAAAAACTCCAAGTTTTTTAAAATTGGTTGAGGGTTTATTTTCAATATATTGAGGAGAGCAATACAACGTGAACCTATGTTTCTTATAAGACACAATGCAATTTTTTGATGGTATATTTTTGTCGGAAATGACAAATTTAACCGAATCGAATTTTTTTTGGATGACATCTTAACTTAATTTGACTCTTATAGAAAAACATTAAGATGTTGCCACATAATTTTGTGAATAGGGATAATGATTTTTTACCATCCGAATTATGATGATTTTTGTATTTTATCATCTAAACTTTTTTTTCTTACAGTTTGCTTCCTAAATTAAATAATTTTTTGAAATTTGCCATCTACGATGGAAATATTCCACCGAAAAATTGCATCGTGTCATATGAGAAATATAGGTCGATATTGTATTACTCCTCTTAACGTCTCAAAAATAAACCCTCAATCAATTTCAGAAAACTTGGAGTTTTTATCACCCAATTGGAATAACGGCGAATTTGATAGATTATTTTTAAATATTCAATTGGGTGATAAAAACTCCAAGTTTTTTAAAATTGGTTGAGGGTTTATTTTCAATATATTGAGGAGAGCAATACAACGTGAACCTATGTTTCTTATAAGACACAATGCAATTTTTTGATGGTATATTTTTGTCGGAAATGACAAATTTAACCGAATCGAATTTTTTTTGGATGACATCTTAACTTAATTTGACTCTTATAGAAAAACATTAAGATGTTGCCACATAATTTTGTGAATAGGGATAATGATTTTTTACCATCCGAATTATGATGATTTTTGTATTTTATCATCTAAACTTTTTTTTCTTACAGTTTGCTTCCTAAATTAAATAATTTTTTGAAATTTGCCATCTACGATGGAAATATTCCACCGAAAAATTGCATCGTGTCATATGAGAAATATAGGTCGATATTGTATTACTCCTCTTAACGTCTCAAAAATAAACCCTCAATCAATTTCAGAAAACTTGGAGTTTTTATCACCCAATTGGAATAACGGCGAATTTGATAGATTATTTTTAAATATTCAATTGGGTGATAAAAACTCCAAGTTTTTTAAAATTGGTTGAGGGTTTATTTTCAATATATTGAGGAGAGCAATACAACGTGAACCTATGTTTCTTATAAGACACAATGCAATTTTTTGATGGTATATTTTTGTCGGAAATGACAAATTTAACCGAATCGAATTTTTTTTGGATGACATCTTAACTTAATTTGACTCTTATAGAAAAACATTAAGATGTTGCCACATAATTTTGTGAATAGGGATAATGATTTTTTACCATCCGAATTATGATGATTTTTGTATTTTATCATCTAAACTTTTTTTTCTTACAGTTTGCTTCCTAAATTAAATAATTTTTTGAAATTTGCCATCTACGATGGAAATATTCCACCGAAAAATTGCATCGTGTCATATGAGAAATATAGGTCGATATTGTATTACTCCTCTTAACGTCTCAAAAATAAACCCTCAATCAATTTCAGAAAACTTGGAGTTTTTATCACCCAATTGGAATAACGGCGAATTTGATAGATTATTTTTAAATATTCAATTGGGTGATAAAAACTCCAAGTTTTTTAAAATTGGTTGAGGGTTTATTTTCAATATATTGAGGAGAGCAATACAACGTGAACCTATGTTTCTTATAAGACACAATGCAATTTTTCGATGGTATATTTTTGTCGGAAATGACAAATTACAAAAATTTATGTAGTTCAGGAAGCAAACTATGAAAAAAAAAATTAGATGGTAAAGTGCAAAAATCTCTATAATTCGGATGAAAATAAATTATTATCCTTGTGAATATCGTGTAAGTAAGTTAGTTTCCTATAACATTCCGATCAATTATAAGGGGATGACTATTTTACAAGTTAAATCATATATAATAAAAATTATTGGAACTTTCTTTATTAATTTTCTAGAATAAACTAAAAAATAGAGCAAAAAATACAACCATTAAAGAGGTGGATAGATGTAACAAAAATAATAGTTCAAACGATTAAGGTAAATTAACAGATTCGAAGGACCAAATTGTAAATTCAAAAGCACAAAAGAAAACCAGAAATCTAAAACGACGCGTGTTGTCTCCAACAGTGAATAGCTAGTTAGGGTTTCTGGGTTTGCTTTTGAAACCCCACATTTTTATATATCGCTCCTTCAGTTTCACTTTGTTAAACCTCACAACTGATTAAGCTCAGCCGCCGCAGCAGCAAAAATGGAGCAGACTTTCATTATGATCAAGCCTGACGGTGTCCAGAGAGGCCTGGTTCGTGTTTTCCTATTACACCTCTTTTATTTTTCCGAGTGAATAGTATTTTTGTTTGGGCTTCCACATTGGAATTTCGGTAATTTCATATAAATTTTTCTTTTTTTACTAATATTCTGTGAATTGAAAAGAAAATTTAGTTATTTTGGATTCATTTGAAGAAATATAGTGGTTCTTTCTGCTTGTTTATTGCTTGTAGATAAGGAGTTAATGAGTATTTAATCTGATGTTGCTTGTGTATGATCTGATTCAGGTTGGTGAGATCATTGGTAGATTTGAGAAGAAAGGTTTCACTTTGAAAGGTAAATTTTTTGTCCCAGTTTATGAATTTTTGTAATAGTTCATTTACAGTGGAAATGATAATTAGTGCTTAGATGATTATGTTTTTGTTTGGAAAAATTAGGTGTAAGCTAGTGCCCCTTTTAGGCTTTAACTCTATTATTGATTTGTTTGCTTGTCTTCTGGAATAGTGAGACGTTAAACTTGATTAGTACTCATTAATTGCCATTCTTGTTGAAATAATGAGGATTAGTGTTGTTTTAAGCAATGATTGCTTTATTTTATCTCGCTAACTTTGGATTGTTTAGTTAATTGAGTTACAATACTATATTAAAAAGAAGTATAATGGCTGAAATCTTTTCCTTAACTGAATACTTACAGGTTCTTTCTGTTCTGTTGCTTCATTCTGTAATTTTTGCGTTGACTGAGTGATATTTCCTTATTGTAATTTGTAAATATAACCAAATGCTTATAATGTATATACAGGTCTCAAGTTCATCACTGTCGACCAAGCTTTTGCTGAGAGGCACTATGCTGATTTGTCTGCAAAACCCTTCTTCAATGGACTCGTTGAGTACATTATCTCTGGCCCTGTTGTTGCAATGGTCTGGGAAGGTAAGAACGTTGTAACTACTGGAAGGAAGATAATTGGAGCCACCAACCCTGCTGAGTCAGCTCCCGGAACCATCCGTGGTGATTATGCCATTGATATTGGAAGGTCAGTTTTGCCCTATGATGATTGGTTTTTCTTTCTACTTAAAGCTAGCACGATTGAACGTTAGGAGAAGAAGTTTTGGTACCAATTGGTGTTCTTTATATTTTTCTTAAAATTTGTCAACATATTGTATTTTAATAAAAAATTCTTATATATCAACCTGGTAGGGTTTAATTGAGTTGGAAAAGAAATATTAATATGTAAAATGTTTCAAAATCTACACTGCTTGGTGCGTACGTAGACCCGACTAAAACTAGGTTAATTCAAGAATAATCCCATTTTAACAATTTAAAATTACTTAAGTTGTGATCAAACATGTGACGCGTGTTCTTGCAAATGTAGGAATGTGATTCACGGTAGTGATGCGGTTGAGAGTGCGAGGAAGGAGATTGCTCTTTGGTTCCCAGAGGGAATTGCGCAATGGAGCAGCAGTCTTCACCCTTGGATCTATGAGTAAACTTAATGAGATTTCAGCTTTGTTCACATGTATCAATGTGGCTATTTATAGCAGGGAGTTATGAGTTTTGACTTAAAAGACGTTCGAGTTTTGGAATGTTTGTGTTAGCGAGAGTTTGTTTGCCTTGACATTTGCTATTAGTGTTTGGATGCTATTTGCGTATTTTAGTGCTTGGTTTTCAGCCGTGTTTTCATGCAACTGAACTGAGTATAATGAAATTTGTGTGCTGCTGCCTAAATAAATTCAAAATTTTGCAAAACAAAGTTTTTTTTTTCTGTAACCAGTTAGTAAAATTAGTAAGCTTGAAATTGACAATCATTCCGTTTCACATCCTTGCCAAGATCATAGACCTATTAGAAGATATATTGAAAACCCTATTCCGGATTACATATAAGGAAAATCAATTCATAAAATGCAACTGAAAGCTAGCAGAGAGGAAGAATTGAATAGTTGCTTTAGCGTTACATAACATATCTTCTTCTTAAGTCTTTTTTCTTCTCACTTCTCCTCTGACACAGATTTAGGTCAAAATATCAGGAAAAAAACCAAACCTTAACATCAAACTACAATTACAGACACCCAACCCACCCCGAAAACCCATCCTTGATGAACAAGCCACAAAATCAACTTCTTGTTCCTTGAAAAATGTGCCGACTATGTGTTTAGACTACTACCCACTAAGAAGGCTGTAGGATGGCAAGTCTTCTAAGCATGTGATATCTTCCTGGAGAAGCTCCTTCTCCAGCTGCCGACGAGTAGCTTTCATCACAGCCTGTGTAAACATAATTAACTCAAATTATATGCAAATTTAAGAGCTACAAGCAAATGGAAAGGGAAGATTAAGAAACATTGATATGTGCACGTAAAATGCTATTAGAGGAATGAATTTAACATGAGAACATCCAAACTTACATTGAAGTCCATGTAAGAAGCACGCATGGCAAGCCATTCGTGGTCCATTAGCTTGAATGTGATACAATATAGAAGGTCAAATGCAGATTCATTTTCTGTCGAACAACAGGGCAGAAGAAGAAGAAGAAGAAGAATTCGTCATTAAGCAGAAAAATAATTTCGACGCTAATTGATTTGTGAATTGCCACAAAAAGATTTTCTTTATGATTTGATGAGTAGAAGCATTGACATACTGCTCATTAAACCAATGGCAATTAATTTCTCAAAGAAAGGAAAATGAAACAGTGAAGTGAACAAACAAAGTTTTACCTGCAAGAAACTTCAAGAAGGTTGCTCCCACGAGTGTTCGGGGCTTCACTGTAAAGGATGAGGAAAGAGATTTTAGTTGATGAACTAATGTAATGAAAATTGCCTGTGTGTGCAAAACAGGGACAAAATATCGGCTGAAAACTAAGAGAAGAGAGATCATAACTACACATAAACTGATGGACTCAAAATTTATTGTAATCTATAAAAAATTATTTTCATTTCCACAAAGGTAAAAATTGTTGACTTAGTTACAATTTTGGGGGATAACAGAAAAACAGAATATCAAATAAAACTGCAGCTAATTCTTCATTTTTGTTTTCCTTTTTCTAATTATAGGTTCTAAAGTAATTTGGGATTTATTACCTTATGAAAAGAGTCCGACTCAAAAGGAAAAAGGAGAACAATTTTCGACCAACATAAACTTGTTCGAAATATAAACATTAACACATTAATCTCAGAACATTCAATAGTTACCTGCTTCAAGATCAAGTATCTGAATTAGCATGAATGTGATGTTGACACCAGCTACAGCAAATGGGTATTCCCACAATGCCCGATCACCTTCTAGCTTCCGAAGAAGATCCTGAAAAGATTTCTGGAGAAAAGCAATTGCTAAGTCCATCAAGGTCAATGACTTCCTATATATATCTCACTGAGAGAAACAAAGACAAAATAGGAAAAACCCGAGACAGTGAACATTGGACTCATATAGATAGACAAGGAAATGTCTTGTGAGCCAATAATGGAACAGGAATTCATCCATGCGTTCTATCAGCATATATATCAAAAGCCTCTCCAAAAGCTATCTGAACAAAACCCTTGGGAAAACTAATCTTTTGTTCTAGTATGGTGGATTACAAAAATGCGCTGACACTCAAAAGATCAGAACAGGCATACGCTCACACCTACGCATTCAGAGAGGGAAAAATAGAGAGTTCCTAGAAAAAAGTGCGATAAAATTTGCAATGATACGAAAACTCCATCTCTAGCAGAGTAGACCATAAAATAAAATTACAAGCGACAATAAGACAAAATTTATCTCAAGAAAGTTGAGTGATCTTACTGGAAAGTTCCTAGCGAAGTATAACAAATTTTCCAGTGATATGAAACCTCCACCCCTGAAAGATAGGACATTAATTGAAGTTAGAAGCAATGATGTGACAAAAACTTAAGTCACTTAGCAGAAGAAAATTTCAAAAATAACAATGATATACCGAAAATCTGTGGATGGATCTTTTCCCTGCCAACCCATTTCCTTCCACTGCTCTGATATTAAACCATTGAGTTCCTCACCAGGAAAGGCAGCATGCCACAATGCCCGCAGAGCTTCCTGTTAAAAAAACATGATGAAAGGGAGATTCATATATTAGGGTTTTACTCTTAACCAAAAGAATGATTCCAGTAAGACAGCTCCGACATGAATAGGAGCTTTATAAACTATACCTGATGTTCTGGAATTGAACTATCATAGGGAACATCTAACCGGTTCTGTATCCTCTCTAGGCATTCTTCCTGACATGTAAAGTAGTATAACCATCAGGTTTAAATGCATGAAAAAGCATTCCATGAAAGAGGGGTTTGTGTCTTTATTTTCCTCAAGCGAAAAATTATCTTAACTAGAAGGAAGCATCAAACATTAGAAGAGTTAACAAGATGCGATTGCACTTAACAAGCAGAGGGAACTGAAGAATTCAAATGATTGCCAGCAAAATATGACCTGTGCAGCTGTCAAGTCAAATGAGGGGCGAGCATCACTGTCTCTTATTGGAGCACAAACGCATGAAAGCCATGCAGCTGATCCAGCCACAACCTCCGCTGTAACAAAGAAAAAGGTTGTCAAGATCACATGCTATATGTTTTCTAGAGTTTGGTGGTGCAATTTCTCCTATAGAATGTGCTGAGAAGAAACACACATAAACAATGAAAATCGTGAAGAGAATGCCATCAGCTATCTATGTAATCTCATTCAGGGTAAATTAATATGACCTTCAAACCAAGATCTTGCCACACAACTTAATAAAAGTATGCCAGTTATGTGTTATGAATCTGCAGCAGCTCTGTTTTTTAAGAATACAGCAACAAATAGTAAATGGTCACGTTTTCTTGCCTAAAATACATTATATTAGCATGTACGTGATTACAAGTACCATTTGCAGGCAATCCAGAACCTCAATCAGGTAATATTTCCCCTTCTAAATACTGAGATACACAAAAATGGTATATGCACAGTTTAATGGAGTTGTCCACGTCACTAATCAAAAAGTTATATAATGCAGCTACAGAAATAAGAAAGGTAAAAGGAAATGTTCACTATTTGAAATCCTAGTTTGTACACATTCATACTTAATATGGCAAATTAGAGTAGTCCCAAAGGAAGAGAGAAAACCATCATGATACACCTTTTCTTTTTTTTTTTTTGGTCAGATCATGATAAACTTTCTGCAGCGGCAAACTTAATGCAGCAAAAATTCTGAAGTTCATTAAATTTGATAATTCAGACCTGGCTATATGATTCTTTGACATTTTTAAAGCCTCACATATCAAATTTAGCATATTTTCAGATCCATTAATTCATTAACAAATACAGGTCCAAACCAGAGTTCGAAACTCAACTTAGGATTTATTAATGAATACAAAATGATTCATGATAGTGGATTATGAAAAAGAAAAGAGTAAATGAATTATTCCCTCGAAGCATATATATTAGCCACAGAAAGTAGCTCCAATTGTACCAAAAACATAATTGTACTTTTACGCAGCATAAAAGTGTGAAATATCTATAAATCAAAAACCCCAAAATCCCAAATAATAGCTGCTAATCTCTCCGCATATAGCTAAAACTGTAACGGACAGCGTGAAATACATAACAATTGGAACACTGAACATATATACTATATACGTGAATTTCGGAATAGCAAATAATAAACCAACCAAAACTAGGAAACTAACCAAAAATCTCAAAGCAACTAGGCATTAGACCTAATTAGACATCGATGAACATAATCTGTTTCAATTGATAGATCCGGAGTCTCCACAACATTTACCGCAAACTTTTTACAGTTATAGGCATCAAACGATAGCAGCAGACGAAACGACGATGTAAGTTAGGTGTAAAATGAGAGAGAGAGAGAGAGAGAGAGAGAGAGAGAGTAAAAAAATTACAAGGAAAACATTACAAAAACGACCGAAAGAAAAGGGAATATACCAGAAGTAGAATGGCAAGCACTTCCGCGATCAAGCCCTTGCGGCATTCGCCTCACCGCCACAAAAGATCCGCCACCGCCGCCTCTATCATCCATTTCCTCACTGTTACTTACTACTCCGTACTCAAACCGATTGAAATTCCTCCGAAACTTCCAAACCAAACTGACAACACGCTTAATCACGCAACCGTTTTCCAATTCGATTTCAGCAACCGAAATCCAAGTTCAAGTTCAAACTCGCGTCGCGAGAAAACCGACGCAAAATGTCGAATGAATCTCACACAATCTTGAAGCTCTCCTTGCCGAGAAACGGATGAATTTCTTCGTCAAGGTTTCAAGATCCGCCGCATATACCAACCAAACGAGAACACACTGCAATGATTCTGTCGCGTCTAGTGGCTCATACGCATGTGTTCTTCAACAAACATTGAATTAGAAATAGGTTATGTGTGAATGTATAGATTTTCCTGATAGTATATATATAACGGAATAGTGATTCTCTGTTATTCTATCTCTGTATATAATCCGTATGAGCAGTTCGTAGTAGGAGACTGTTTGATTTCTTTTTTTCTCTCTCTAAAATGGAGTTGTGTTTCTGCTGGGTGCTGGCGCAGTTCTGTTGAGGTGGGTGGCCTCCGCGTCTATTTTTAGAGGGCGGAGAGAGAGAGAGAGCGCTAGAGGCGATATTTTTTTTATGGGTGATGATCTGGATTTTTACCTTTTTTTTTTTTTAATTTAAGAACTATATACTATATAGTAATAATGATATTTTTGTAAGTTCCGAACCGGATTAAGAACTTTTAATGTAGAATTACTTGAACGGGTGGTTTACACTTGGAAAAAAAATTAATGATATTTTATTAAAAAAAGAAAAAAAAAACTCATGCACATCTTTTTAATTACAAGAAATCCAATCCACCTCCGTGTTTGGGATTTTCATTTGATAAAAATTCTAATTTTATTTTTATTTATTAAAAGAAAACCACTAAAATAGCATATAAATATTCTTTTGTTTTTAAGATTCTTTATCGATATTTAGACTTCGTGTATGTTTTGAAGTCGTTTATTTATGGATTTAATAATATTTATCAACCCAAAATAATCAATTAATTTTGTTTATTTATGAAGGCCTATTCTAACAGGATTCACGTCAAGTCCACTTTTAATCTTGATTATAGACTGCTTAAAATAATTTAAATTGTTATTTTCTTTTGGTGAGTTTTAAACATAGTTTAAAACATTGACGTAAATAACCTAAATAAGGGTCGGGCCCACCACTAAACATAAGAATATAGCATTATTTTGGTGCGTACAGTGAGAACTGAGAATGGTACCAAATAGAGTCAGAGTCCGGTCTAAATTTTATTGGGAGGATTGATTTAAAAAAACATTTACAATATTTCATTTTCTATCATAAAATATTTTTTAAATTAGATTAAAGGAGGCTTGGTATTTTTTTTAACGTATCCTAGATTTTAATTTTATATATATTTGAATAGATCCGACTGTGTAAATCAGATCTGAGTTTGAGCTTATAATTTAAATGAGTTTGAGACGAGTAAAAATTTTCAGGAACATCTAGCATTTTTATTTTTGGGTGATTATAAGCTCCAGACTTAGAGGGTGTTTGGTTAAATTTATTTTAAAGATCTTATAAGCTCTCACATCTTAAAATATATTTTTAGAGCTTATAAAATGTTAGATCTTATTTTAAAAATAAGATCTAAAAGTATTTGGATAAAAATAAGACCATGAGCTTATAAGATATTAGTAATGACAATTATGTAATTAATATGATCAAAGGGTAGGTGTATGTGTTAAGATTTTAAAAATAAGTTGGGATTCCTAACTTATTTTAAAAGAGCTTATAAGCTCCTACCATGGTTTGGTTTACTAATGCCTATTGGGCCTGTTAATTGCCATATTTAATATACCAGACATGTTTACTATCAACTGGACATAACCTGCATTAATGTGCCAGACCCGGATTTTGCAGGCCCAAAATGTCTCATCTGATATATAAAATAAAAAGCCTTATCCGGCCTTTTTAAGTTATCTGGAGAACTGTACATCTTATTTGTCTCCAACTATCCCCCTCGTTTTTATTCTATTTACATTGTATGCCACTGAAATTTGTTAATTTCCCCCACAAAAATTCTGAGATAATTTTCGCCCAATATTTTCGCTCCTCAATTTTCAATGGATCCGCGAAATAGATGATATATATTATTTTTTGTGTTTCATTTGTTTAGTTCTTTTTTCCTACTGGGAGTGGCGAAGTTTAATTCGTTTGAGGTATAACCCTAATTTAATATTACAGAATTGTTCAATCGAACCCTTTTTTGGAGAAATTAGGAAAGCGAATTACTTACATGTTGTTCGTTCTTAAAAGCGCAGGTTCTTGGTGAGTTCAATTATCTGCATTACGATTGTCAATATATAGTGTGGGAATTGAAACAAATCCGTTGGAGGTGGTTAACGGATAATTGAGGGTAAAAATATGGTTTTTGAAATTCAAAAATTTCTGACTACTAAAGTAGATAGTAAACGAAAGGGTTTTTCTAGCTAATATTAGCCGACCAATTTGTAGGTTAGTAACCACGTTTAATAAGGCCTAGTCCATCAGAATAAGCTGGCCTAATATAAGCGGTCAATTATTAAATATGTCGAAAGTAAACCGAAACTTATTTTAAGAGCTTATAAGTTCCTTTTTAAAAATATTTATCAAACACTTTACAACATCTTATAAGATATTTTAAGGAGCTTATAAACTCACCCAAACACCCTCATAATTTGGAACAGCTTAAGCTTATAAGCTCAGATAAAATGATAAAACACTTGTTAGCTGATCTCCAAATTCCAAAACACTCTATGAATGTATACTTCACAATATATCTGTGAATAAAGATAAATTATGTGTAGTTTTTTTTTTTTTTCTTGAAGTTTAGTCTATTGTTTTTTTAAGTTACAATTATGTGGTAGTTTTTACATTAATCTTTGATTAATTCATCACCTTGGTACCCAAAAAAAGGAGGCAAAATTCTCACATGGGATGTTGGCAAAGATGGACCATTTCATCATGTGTTAGAAAAATGTTTTAACCCTACAGACACATGCACACACCAAGTTTCTGCAACTTTCTTATACTAAATTTTATTGTACTTTTTGTTGAAATTGAGAGTTTTGAAGTTTATACTAAGTTTCCTTTGTACAAAAGTTGTAAGCTCACAACATTTAATAAAATATTTTAAATCAAACTTATAAGTAAAAATGATTAAATGACATTCAAGTTATGGCCATGGCCTACACACGCATGGGTTTTCAACAAAGTTGAAAAAGTTGTATGATTCTTTTATGCTATTTAACTTGGCTTTTACATAGATGCCTACTCTCGTGGAGAATATAATAGAATAGGATACTTTTACATGAATCCTAGAAGAAATAATTTTATCATAGGAAAAATTTAACTTTTTCAATCCCATAAAATATTTTGTTTTCATATTTCATTACATTCATTATGAGTTTCTCATGTTATGTTCATAAGGTCTAAACAATCTCACTGTTATCTCCCATATCTCATTTTTCGTTAGTTAGATAAATGTAGGGAGAAATTTTGGTTAATCAATCGACCGAAAATGGAATAGGACATAGCGTGAGATTTTTCAGAGTTTTTGAAATGAAATATAAAAAATGTGAAGGGGATCAAATATGAAAACAACATTATGTTACCAAATATCCCACAATTGAAAATTAGGGATTTTATATTGAGGAAAGGTGCTTTACTTTATATAGAGAAAAGTAAATCAGCAAGAATAAATTATTTGAGTTAGGTAGCTAAAGGGCATGGGAGTCTTGTGAATTTCATGTTCAGCCTATTTTGTGGCCCATATATTTACTTTTTACTTTTTCTAATGTTATTCTTCATGTTCTTCTTTTTTTCAGCATAACTTCATTATTTACTTTCATATACTCTGTGGGCATCATAATTTTAAAAATCGAAAACATCATCCAAACTTTGAAACTTATAAGTAAATTTATGAGTTTTCACGTCATTTACATTCACACTTTGATGTCTTGAAACATTACGAAAACTATCTTGAGATTTGTAAAGCATAAGTGAAAATCGTAAAGTTTTGAAAACTTTAGGTGGGATATCCGTAAAGTTATAAAGTTTGCATGATTAAAAAGTACTACAGGATGGTTTTCGTAAATAACTCATAATTTTAAGTTTACCTCTGAATATCCAAACATTTTTTAAATTGATTGTTGATAATAATTGGTGGCTTCTTTTCTTAAATACCCTAATAAATAACAAGAAAGCATATCCAATTCAAATGTCTTAATATGAATAATGTAATGGGAGATATGGTGAAAGCAACTAAGCCTACGAGATTTCAACATCATTTTGTGTAGAAATATGCGTGTGGGGTTGACCTACATTTGGACCTCATCTTTGCACATTATTTGGGGGATTTTTTTAGCTGCCAGGCCTTTATTATGTCTAGGAATAATTTTTCTCTATGTGAACTATGACGAATTTTGCACTTTATTATTTAAATTTATTTTTTTTAGTTTGTCTTCTGAACTACACTAATTGAGTATTTTGCCATTTTAGCCGCCGGAAATTTGATCCACCGGAGAATTGCATTGTGTCATATGAGAAACATAGGTCCACGTTGTATTGCTTGTCTCAACGTTTCGAAAATAAACCCTCAATCAATTTCATAAAAATTGGATGTCTTATCACTCAATTGAATATTTAAAAATGATCTATCAAAGTCGTCGTTATTCCAATTGGGTGATAAAAACTTTAAGATAAGCAATAAAATATGCAATAAAATATGAACCTATGTTTCTCATATGACACGATATAATTTTTTGTTGGAATTTCCGACGACTAAGATGGCAAAATGCTAAATTCGTGTAGTTCAAAAAGTAAATTATAAAAATAAATAAATTTAGATGGTACTGTAAATGCAAAATCGTCATCGTTCAGATAGGAAAAAATCTTTTATCCCTTATGTCTGATGACTAATAAGCACGAAAAAATCTGGTAATATAAAATATTTGAAAAGAAATCCTGTAAATTCGGAAACTTTCCTATCTAAAGTCTAAGCTATTAATTCTGATTGATTAAAGGAAATTAAGAAACGCATCTTTAGGATTCTTGGATCCCAACACCCTCGTGGCATTAATATTTATTACTACTTATTAGTTCGGTACACTAATTAATTATAATATGTCAACTAGTATTAATCCCCTGCGTTGCACATGAAAATTTATTTATAATTAATAAAATATATAAATAATTAATTCATTCATAATTTAAAATAAACACCAAAATAATTCTTTTTATCTTGAGCTATATATATAAAAAAAACTCATTTTATATCTATATATATATATATAAAATATTTTTTTAAACTCATGCACACAATCAATACAAAAATAATAAAATGATAATTAAAATATAAAAAAATATTTAATAAGAGACCATATAAATAATGATTGGAATCTCTTGTATACTTGATATTATTTTTTTGTTGAATAATTTGTTATTATTTCATTATTAAATAATAATAATATTCATTTTATTATTAAAATTTCCTTTATATTATGAAAATACTAATATATAAATATAATAACTTAACCAATTTATTCCCATTGAAATGAAATATAATTTTTCCACCGCAAAATGAAAATGAAACACATGTATTTAGAATTTTTTCTAAAAAAATTAACTATTTTATTATTTTATAATATTAAGATAATAATAAAATTTAATTAAATATATATTTTAAAAAATGTATGTAATTATGTGACCCTCACAAATAATTAAAAGAAAATTTGGAAAAACAATTACATGATAGATAAAAAGAATACAAAATAAAAAAAAGTATTAATTATATAACTAAATAATCTTTTACCCAAATATTGTTAATATTTGTTGAATGGTAATTCTTCTATACTATGCTTTAATGTACAAATTGAATATTATATTTAAATTATAAATAGTTTGAAGCTCCTCTTTAATCATATTTATATTTTTTAGCATATAAATATAAAGTTCATAATGATTAGTAAAGCTTATAAAAATTTACTTAAAATTATTTGTTGATTGAAATTTTCAAAATCAATATTATATAAAATAGTTATTTAATTTTATAATTAAATAGGAGTTACAAACTTTTTAATATAAATAAATATATGGAATGTCAATTAAATATACATGTAAGTTACAAAAATAATAATTAATGAACTTATTTATAGAAACAATTGATATGGCAAAATGCACTAATTCTAACTAATTCAACTCATTAACACATAAGCATGTTTCCTAAAACATCTCACTTAATCATATATATATATATATATATGATTACAACTATTTCCAGTTCCAACAAAAATGAGAAAGCCCAGACGTGGTAGACATGTATACATAGATCACATCAAACTAAATTAATCTTGACATTGTCGACAAATTTTATGCCATCTACTTCTATTTTCTTGTTTTAATCAACCCATTTTGTGATTATTGTGCGTCGGTTTATATTATCCATGATTGGCAGTAACGGGATGATAACTTATTAGATTCATTGAATATTGGAAATAATATCCTGACTGGGCACAAGCATTATATGCGGCCATGTACATCATGTAATACATTCATTCATTACTATGATGCAGAATACTTCTTAAAAGATCATTATATTATGTCGTGTTGTGTCGCATCGTGTCAGATATTCATATATGATACTTTTATAATGATAAATGTCAAAAAAATTTGGTACTGTCGTGTCCGTACATCATAGATGACCAGATATTGCGGGAATTTGGAATTTCTTGGATTTGATAATTACATTTTAAACTCTTTATCTGTATGCAAAACTAAATTGAAGCCAATTCGACTACTTAGCGAATAAAAAGAGTCCACTAAAAAACCCAAAATTAACAACTCCTCAAACTTTTGAAGTGCGTAACAAAGACTCAAAGACAATGACTCTAAATGAAATAAGAGCCTTTACAGGTAAGAAGGGTTCAAGGGATTTATTTACCTAATAAAATTGAATATTTCAAAGTTAATTAGGCACCTTTGTATGTGGACAATGATCTTGATTGATGCCAAGTTGCAAGGCTTTGTTAATGCCTTTACAGAACATTTAAATTGCTTGTCGAATATGGATTGAACCACGTTATGAGTTGGTAATGCATTAGTAATAATTTTAAATTTATTTCCTTGTGAGAGGAAAATTATCGAATATATAGAACTATGGGTAAATATTCAAGCACAATGGTTAAAGAGACAAGAACTCGTCAGTAGAATTGATACTTAATTTTCAACTTCTTTTTTTGCAGATACAATTGTACCATTATAAATCATATCATTAACCTAATAAGAAGGGTATTTGAAAAATAGAAAATAAACAGTCTTAGACCTTCTGGTTTTACAATTTTGAGATTTGATTGTTTATTAACTTTTGAAACAAAACTATTATAAAAACTATAAATTTCATTAAATATGTGTCACAAACTCATTCCTTTCCACGTTTACTGCAATCATCCAATGTGATTACTTGTGGTAGTTGCTGAGTGCGAACTCAAATCTAGCTACCTGAATTAATTTTGATGGATTGTGATATCCTGACACAGGCATAAATACACAGATTTTTTCCTAACATTTATCTCTAAATGATGGCCTACCCAAATAGTTGACTCAAATTAATAGAGATGTCAATTTTGGGTCCGACTCGCTAACCAAATTCGATCCACTCGATAAAATATTGGGTTAGGATTATGGGTTTTCAGGTGCGGATCGAACCCGATTATGATCTGAAAAGAATGGGTTGGGTCGGGTGAACCCACGGGTCATCCGGGTGTCTCGATTTTTTAAACGGATGGCCCACTACCCGAACCCAACTTGAAACACCCCAAAATATATCGATCTAAAACTATTGAACACTTGGGTCAACCCGAATTGAGACTCAGTAATACATACCATCAGACTAATTTCTATGTATAGGTAAGATTCTAACTCAAAACTTTAAAATATTAAATTTTCAATGTTTTAACACTTAAAACAAGCTGACTTTAACTTATTTTTCTTTTTAGGAAGTATTTTTATAAAGTTTGACATTGCACGTGAGTGTTATGGAGTTGGTACTTTGTCAAGCTGCTATGGACCTTGTCTGGGCTCGGCCGAACTTTTATGACTAGCTAAAGTGAAGTAGATGAACCCAAAATCTTGTTTGGTGCCGTGTTGGGCCCAGCCCTTTCTCAATCAACAGTAAACATACCCAATTACTATTAATATAGAAAAGCGGATTATTATTAATTTCTGTAAAATATAAATATTTTTATCACTAAACTTTCTATGTTAAAAAAGAACTCATTCCCTTAAAAACCCATTTACGAAGTATAATCTGGTTATTTAAAAAGGAATTTTTTGTTTTCAAGCATCTATTGACTAGGAATCTGCTGAAAACAGAAAAGTAAACTTGTCTTAATTTGCCAATATCAACTGAATCAACAAATTCTATAAATATCATGACTACTATAAATTCTATCAAGATGCTTGCTGAAGATTTGCGCATGGCCTTTGACAACAAAGATCGTGCTTCAATAGCTCCTCACGTTGATGAAAAATGGAAGAAACCTGAGGTGGGTTGGGTTGGGTCAAACTGAATACCGATGGGCGATGACAGCGTTTTTAACTTGGATAACTCTGCTTCAGCCGGCGGCCTGCTCCAGGACGATAACGGTGCCTGGATCTTTGGCTTCTCGAGAAGATTAGGGGATCATACAATTACCGTTGCTGAATTGTTAGGCTTGCGTAAAGGTCTGATTCTTGGGCAAGGCATGTTCCCAAAATAGAAGTTGAAATTGATTCCCAAGTAATTCTCAACTTGGGAGGAAACTTCGAGCCACCACCTCGGCAATTTGATCAATGACTGTCGCATCTTGCTCCATCTCCCGTGGGAGATTCGTTTTCGTCATACTCATCCTTGCTGTAACACTAATGCTGATATTCTTGCTAAACTTGGGCATAGTTTGGAGAACAATTTCGATTTCGTAATAATATGCTTGGTCTTTTTCAACCAAAAAAAAACAAATTCTATAAATATTATAGAATTAAAGCAATAAATAAGAATTTTCTTCTAAACCAAAAAAAAATACTATCAAAATATGACAGGTCTATCAGAACAAAACTGAGAGTAAATAATATTTCTGAGAGTGAGTGATAAATAAATGGTCCACATGCCCCCTAAAACTGTTGGAAAAACTAACAAAAGACACAGCACGACATAAAAGAGAAGATACTACATGGGGATGACATGAAAGCACACTGATATACAAATAAAACCATAATTTTTTTGTGAACTCTTTCAAGTTTTACGCAGAACATTATTCCATTTGAACTCTCATCTCATTTGGCTCCTAAGGTAGGGAACTGGCCTGGATCTTCAATGGAAGGTGCTGCTTTTGCATTCCCCATTTCACTGCCACCACTGTAACCTCCACGGGACCCACGCCCACGGCCCCTACCACGACCCCCGGGGGTGTAGTACCTCTCGCCTTCTGCCGGCTTCAAGAACTCATTGATGCTCACAGACTGAACAAGAGAGAGACAGAGTCGAATCTTGTCAATATTCCTCTTTGTATCAAACTATAAAATCTCAAATAAGTACAAAGTACATATTTACATAAAATGGTACCTTTTTGGCTCTCTCTTCATTCTCAGCCAACTCTTTCTTTTTATCCTTATCAGAGCCCTACAAAAAAATAAAGGAACCATATAGTAACCAACACAAGAAGCCAAAAGAATGAAGTTGTTTAGAGTGTTAAAGAGGGATTTTTTCACCCACCAATTTGATGAATATCTCATCATTAGCTTTCTTGTTTGAGAGTTGTTGCATGGACGCAAACTCTTTAGCATCAACCTTCCTCGATTCATCAGCAGTTTTAAGAGCCTGAAGAGCTTTCCTTTTCTCTTCCAGAACCTTCTCATACTCTTCCAGAGTCATCTCCTTAGCCTCAGGTTCCTTCTCTTCAGTTTCAGCCTTAGCAACTTCCTTCTCTCCATCTGCTGCAGCATCTTCCTCTCCAGAGGGCTTGTCCGCATTCAGACTTTTATCACCTTCGTTAACAACGCCCTCAACCACTCTGCAAAAGGAAACCAAGTTAACCAACCAATATTATAGTAGAAAAGCTGAATCCAACAACACTATTATTCATATACAAGGCAACAAAAGGAAGGAAACACTCACTCAGTCACTTCATCACTCTGAGATCCCCAGTTCCATCGGCCAGCTCCTTCTCGTTTTACATCATATCTGCAAATAAATTTACTTTATATTGAGAAAACAGCCAGCAAATATCCAAAAAGGAATAAAAAGACAAATTAGAAGCCAAGGCAACAGAGGGAGAAGGTGTAAAACATACCCTTGGCCAGTTCCACTTCGTCGATCGAATTGCCTACGAGGACGGTCAAACTCAGCTTCTCCACCTTCTCCATTGCTGAAACCACCTCTCCGACCACCACGGTATGGTCCGCGAGGTCCATTATAGCCACCACGCCTTTCATATGGCTTTCCAGCTTCAGACTCATCAGCTTCTCCTTGACCAGCAGATATTTCTCTGTTTCCATATGAGCTTTCATTGGAGCTTCTGTAGGACCCACCACGACCACGGCCGCCATATCCACGTCCTCCCCCACGACCACCTCGTCCAAATTCGGATTTTCCCTCTCTGACTACTCAAATCAAAAGGGTGCAAAGTGAGTACAGATATATACGAAGCAAAAAGGCGCATAACACGCAAGCCATGGATGTAGAATTAAATCAATCAAATAGGCAAATCTTTGTAACCTAGTTGGGAAAGACAAAGCCAAACATCCCTGTTTTGACAAGTAATGCTCCAAAACAGCCACAGGCAAAAGCAGTAAAATGTTTTGGCAGGTGAAATACATTATGAATAATAAAAAAAACGGGGAAACATATTCCAACAATTTCGGTGCCAATGCTTGGCCCATCTCACGAGATTGCATATCATACCAATAAAACCAAAGCACACTCATGTAATCATGTTCCATGTAAATACCAATAAACAAAGAGAAAATATCAACGTGAAATCCCTTACTCAGAAAAAAAAAATCCTTTTCTCATTTAACTTCATTGGAATATGAAACTTACCAGCCTGAGTTGGGGGAAGAGGCTTGGAGGGGAGCTTAGCCTGAGGCGCCGTCTTATTCTGCGACGGCAGCTGCTTAGCTCCGGCTGCCCCCGGCTTAGCCGACGGAGTTACGGTCTTCTTGACCTCGACCTTCTGCTGAGCAGCGATGAAAAGCGACGGGTCTTCCGCGTCATCGCCTAACAAATCAAACGGGTTGACAGTGGCCATTTCTCCCCTCACAGCACGAATAGCAAACCCCGAAGTTTGAGATTACTCGAAAGTACCAAAAAAAAAACCTCAATTGAGCTCCATATTCATTGTTACCCTTTGCAAATAACAGATCTAAGAATGGTAAAGAACGACGGAAAGAGAAAACGAAAGTAGGTTTTTGTGAAACCCTAGCCGCAATGCAGAGTGTAGAGCGAGATTGAGAGGGGTATGTTTGAGGTTTATCTGAAATTAGAGAATTTGTACTGATGGATTTTCCTTTTCTTTTTTTATTATTTTTATTTACCTTATGTCTGTTTATATTATATTAATTAATTGGGTTGGGCCTTAAGTAGTTTTGGGCTGTATTATATATTTTCTGGCAGACTGATCCAGTGGCCCAAACTTCATCGGTCCTATACTATATTCTCTCCCCCATGTGAGATTGATTGTTGAAAGACGATGAAATATATGCGGAAAAAAGAACAACGTGAAAAAGAAAGTGCACATCGGATTGATTCGTTTTTTGTGTCAAATCTATAAAATCCGTATTCTTTTAAATACATTTATTTAAAGACTTGAATATATAAATGTGCAATATATCATATACCATCACAGGCGGATAACTTTTGGACCTAAGAGAATGATTGGAGTATGCATGGAAGAGAAAGGTTGGAAGAATTAAAATTGAGATGGTTGTGCTTAGTTTGGTAAGATAGTGGCAATTGGGTTGTCTTGGGTGAGTTTGTGTTTGGGTTGAATGGGTGAGTGTTGAAAAGTAGTAAACTTAAACACAATCTATTAAGTTTCAAACTCAATAAAGGTAAATCCAAACCCAACCTATCAACGAAAAACTAGAACTTTTTTTATAAAAAAATAAATTCAAAATCCATAATCATACTAATAATATTGCTTAAAATTCAATTATCCAATACATAAAATATAATAATTATTCAAAAATATTAAAATAATATTGCCACCCTAAATAAAACTGGTTCCGGTCTATGTTGTAGTTTCATAAGAAAAATGTTTGCTATAATTGTATATATTTTTCTAATAAAATACTACATGGATTCGTATTAGGTCGTGTTTTATCGTGTTGTGGTTAACCCAATAAAATTATCGAAAATTAGCCATAAGGACCCATTACAACATCCTTCATAAAAATAAGGACCAACTTTTAAAAGTGTTGCTCAAAAGGATCTGGAATGGGAAACTCTTAGAAATAAGGACCTGTTTTGAATAAAATAATATTATTCCTGCCCAATCATCAAATAATTTATTTTTTATTTATTTTTCATCCAATTTGCAAAAATCATTTTTTATTAAAAAAATACTTTCTTTTTTATTTTCTTTTAATCAATTTTCCAAATCTTTTTCTTCTCTTCTTATTCTTCCCCGCGACTCTGGACGGAACTGGAAGAAGGAAACTAGACAATTCTTTTGTCAACTCAAGCTTCTTTATTTGCTTTCTTCTGAACTTCATCTTCAGAATCCATTTTCATCTTCAGTTTTTGATTCTGCCTAGTAATTGCAATATTTAGGGTTCACTAATTCCTTTAGTATGTGGCGCAACTTTTTTCTGAATTTATGTGTTTGAACTGGATTCCAATTATTTTCATGTGTATTTATATTTGAGTATAATCAATTATGTATATTAGGCCGAGTTAATTTTTCTCCTTTTTACAGAGTCATTAGGCCGAGTTGATTTTTCTCCTTTTTACAGTCAGTCTCTCGATAATTTAAATTAACAATAAGGTTGAATAATGGCTTATCCATAAGAGGAATATGTGGATTTCGCGCCCTTCCGTCTCCTGGCTAGTATTGAATTCGATTCCCATATGCATATCTGCTCAATTAGACATGATACGACAATAATGGATATATGCCAATTTCTCAATACAAAATGGCCACAATCTCGTAGAAGTGGCATTACTTTGAAATATCTTGTTCCTCATGCCACGGGCCACTCTATCAGACTGTCGAAGGATAAGGATGTTGCTAACATGATCATGTTGCACAAGGTGCTTAAATTGGGTATTATCACCATGAGAGTGTCTTTTACGGATATTCAACAATTGGCACCAATATGAGATGAGAAGGCTGAAACTAAGAAAGACTGAGACTGAGAGAGGCTGCCAATTTTGTTGTACTTTTATGAGATGAGAATTATTTTAGTATAATTTTCGTTGGTTTGTTTGTATGTTGTTATTTCTTGAGATGCTTTGGATACTCTGTGACAGGAGTTGAATACATCACTTTTCAGTTTAGTATGTGAGATTTCTTCTGGATATGTACTTTAGTTTGTAATAAAAATTCGAGTGATAATGTATTTTATACTTCGTTATGGATTTGAATACATCGATTCCTCAGTTTAGTCCCTGATATTGGAGTTTATATTGGAAATTCCAGAGTTCTAGGGAACTCTTCTTGACATCCTTGTGGGATCTTTTGTAATAGTAAACAATATATCGTAATACCTGTGATATTGAATTTCATACTTTGATTCCGGAAAAGGGTACTCTGATTTCGCACCTCTGTACTTCATACCCATTTTCGTGTACTTGATTCTATATTTCTGCCACATTATGAAATCTTTTTTTATTGGAATTCCAGAGCTCCAGGGAACTCTTCTTGTCATCCTCGTGGATCTTTTGTAATAATAAACAATATATAGTAATACTTGTAATATTGTATTTCATACTTTGATTCCTGAAAAGAGTACTCTGATTATTCACCTCTGTACTTGATACCCATTTTACAGTACTCGATTCTCTATTTCTGCCACATATTATAAAAACTTGTTTTATTAGGATTTATACTTTGTTCCAGTCTATAGTGTACCTTGATTACTTAGTGTAGTACTTTAATCCTTTGAAATCTGTACTCGATTTTCTACATTTCCACGCATAGTCTATAATAAAAATATATGAAAAATAAATGTGATATTGGGAATTCCATAAGTCCAGGGAATTCTTCTTGACATCCTTGTGGGATATTTTGTGATAATAAATAATATATCGTAATACCTGTCATATTGTATTTTATACTTTGATTCCGGAAATGAATACTCCGATTTTGCACTTACGTACTTGATACCCATTTTCTAGTACTCCATTCTCTATTTCTGCCACATATTATGAAAACTTGTTTTATTGGAATTTATACTTTGTTTCAGTCTGTTATGTACCTTAATTTCTCATATTATAATTCTATATATTCTTTATCATACTCCACATGTGTGATCGAATCATTGATCAAATTTATGTCGATACGAATAACTTGGTATGTTGGTCATTGTCTAATATAAAGTTGATTGAAGTAAGAACTTAACTGAATATACATCTTACTATGGAATTACGTTTAAGGAGCTATTGATCATACTTATATAAATACAACAATATTTCATACGACATAACTTGTGATATTGAACGTATAAGGCTATTGAACTATGATTGTAAATGAAATATTGGAATTTATACTTTTTAGGAAATCCATACATATTTGAAAACACATGTACATGAATGAGGTATCATTCAAAAGCATGACAATACTATACCATTCCAGAATATTAAATTAGAATATTGAACGTAGTATATATGTCCAACTTGACTCAAGTATGGATGTAAGTAGTGTATTCAATTCTACTTAGGAATTACTTAATTTATTTGATATTTATTAATGAGAATGACATAAGTTGTGATATTTATGACAAATCATATTACATAACCGAGTAAATCCAAAATAGTGAAATAGGTATTAAATGTTTTGAAGTAGGATAATGAAGTCGAAAGGTACTTTCTCGATAGTACTTAATATTGCACGCAAAATTGATTTATTTATATGCATATATTGTAATTAAAACTTCTGGGGTTCTATCATGTTATGACAAGGTACTTATTTCAGATTACTACATTATTCTTTTGTAATAATAAACAATATATCGTAATACCTGTCATATTGTATTTTATACTTTGATTCCGGAAATGAATACTCCGATATTGCACTTACGCACTTGATACCCATTTTCCAGTACTCGATCCTCTATTTCTGCCACATATTATGAAAACTTATTTTATTGGAATTTATACTTTGTTCCAGTCTACAGTGTACCTTGATTACTCAGTGTAGTACTTTAATCCTTTGAAATATGTACTCGATTCTCTACATTTTCACACATGGTCTGTAATAAAAATATATAAAAAAATAAATATGATATTGGGAATTCCAGAGCTCCAGGGAATTCTTCTTGACATCTTTGTGGGATCTTTTGTAATAATAAACAATATATCGTATTACCTGTCATATTGTATTTTATACTTTGATTCCGGAATTTCATACTCTGATTTTGCATGTACGTACTTGATACCCATTTTCCAGTACTTGATTCTCTATTTCTGCCACATATTATGAAAACTTGTTTTATTGGAATTTATACTTTGTTCTAGACTATAGTGTACCTCGATTACTCAGCGTAAAACTTTAAGCGTTTGAAATATGTACTCGATTCTCTACTTTTCCATGCATGGTCTGTAATAAAAATATATGAAAAAATAAATGTGATATTGAGAATTCCAGAGTTCCAAGGAACTCTTCTTGACATCCTCGTGGGATCTTTTGTAATAATAAACAATATATCGTAATACCTGTGATATTGAATTTCATACTTTGATTCCGGAAAAGAGTACTCTGATTTTACACCTCTGTACTTGATACCCATTTTTCAGTACTCGATTCTCTATTTCTGCAACATATGAAGAAAACTTGTTTTATTGGAATTTATACTCTGTTCCAGTTTATAGTGTACCTCAATTACTCCGATCAATACTTTAAACGATTGAAATCTGTACTTGATTCTATACTTTTCCACGCATGTAATAAAAATATATGAAAAATAAATGTGATAATGAGAATTCCAGAATTCCAGGAAACTCTTCTTGTCATCCTCATGTGATCTTTTGTAATAATAAACAATATATAGTAATACCTGTGATATTGTATTTCATAATTTTATTCCTGAAAAGAGTACTCTGATTATTCACCTCTGTACTTGATACCCATTTTACAGTACTCGATTCTCTATTTCTGCCACATATTATGAAAACTTGTTTTATTGGAATTTATACTTTGTTCCAGTCTATAGTGTACCTTAATATTCGAGTACAAATTTTAATATTGCATAATAAATTACAAATCAAGTACAAATCTTAATATTGCAGAATAAATTACACATTTTCATTACAAATATATCGAACTACATAAACCCTAAATCTAAACCCTAAATCCTAATTGAACCATGTAATTGGATTACCTTCTAGCATATTCCTACCACAATTGAATCATGTAATTGGATTACTTTCTAGCCTATTCCGTTTCTAAACCCTACAAAAGTTTTGCATGGATTTCAGAATATAGGCAACATCCGCTTCAATTCTATTTTCTTTACCAAGTATAGTTCTTTACGTGTACAAAGAAACGTACCCCAACGAGGAAAGTTCACCCTCTCCTTAATTCCTCGTTGCTCGCTTAACTCCATGCCCAAACTTCCTCGTTCTTTAGATGACTCTCGAGAAGCTCAAGCTAATGGAGTCGTATATAAAGAACCAGAAGCCGGTTCTTATTCGTGAATAACTTGTAGACCCAACTTACAGTTTGGGTCTCTTTATTCTTTGCTTTCTCCTCTCTCTTTTCCTTATCTGAGGTTCAAGTTGAGCTAAGAGAGATGCTTGTTATTCCCTTCTTCACCCCGAGAAGAATTCCCACTCATGATGAGTGCATTCAGACTGATGGAGGTGAGCTTAATATAGGATCAATATTGCATTCTTGGACCCGTATGTATATTGTCCAAATGCAATGATCCGAAGTAAATGGGACTTGTGTACAACGAAATGTACTCCAACTGCCCACAACTTGTCTGCAATTGCATCTTGTACAAGGAAATGTGCTCCAAGATAAACCGATGACAAACTTCCACTAGATCTGCAATATCCGGGTATAGAATATATCAGTAAAAGAGAATAAATCATACAAATCAGGGTATAGAATCTATGCAGAAGGGAGTATAAATCACGAATTCTAGGGTTACATATAACACAAATCAGGGTATAAATAATGATTTACAGGGTATGAGCCAGCAATAATAATCTATGTACAAAAACCACAGATCAAGGTACAAATATCTACAGAAAGGAGTATAAACCACAATTTCGAGGGTTACATATAACACAAATCAGGGTATAATAAAGGATTTGCAAGGTATGTGTAGCGGGCGCCGCCAAACGGGTAGACGCACGCCCCGCACCGGATCCTGACCCGGAATCGAAAGGAGTCCGACCCGAATCAAAACCCAGCGAACGGCAAACCGGACATTTACTACTAGGCGGGAGTTTCAAAACAGAGACAAACCCAAAAGCAGAAGCAATATAAAACAAAACATAAAACCCATAATGATTGCGCAGATAGGTAAAGCCCACCAAGGCTAGCAAATTCCAATAAATATTAACAAATGTTTACAACGGGTTCTACAATATTATTCCCGGATTTTCATAAGCACAATTCAAATTCTACATACATCATAAGTCAACAAGAAACGAGAGTTTACATAAGACAAAAACTTGTAACTCGAACGACAAGACCCAATACTAAGAAGCCCGCCTAGAATCCTGAAACCAAAGGGTGAAACGAATGGGGTTAGTCAAATGACTAAGTGAGGGGGAAAAAGACAGTACATAAGAATAAACGAAAGTAGATCACCAGTTTAACAGAAAGAAAACAACAGAAGTAAAGGTTTTCGTAACCGATTGGTGAACTAGCTCAAAATGAAACATAACAAAGCGTATAACTCAGCGAGAAGAGTTCTGAACCACCAGTCAAATCATAAAAACAGAAACCCACCTTATTCCTCCAGTTGTAATCAGGGAGCAACCCCTAACTACACATATCATACATAAACAAGCTCAGGTACTCAAAGGGCTGCCACTCCGGCCTCACCCCGAGCTCCCAAAGGTGGAGGAAACCATAGAATTTCCGCCGTAGACCCGACGTCTACCGACTTCGTCCTATCGTCCTTACTCCGGGCCCATCAGAACAGGTCAAACATATTCATATACATAGCTCGCTTTTCAAACATTTCCATGTGGTCAAAAGACCGTTCGAGGCAAGTCGTGTGTGAGGCTATAATGCCAAAGTTCGCTTTCGGAAAACAAAGATTTGCTTGCCTCTTTCGTAAACATTTCACAAACTTATACATAATACTTTTCATATTAAATCATTTTCAAGATCATAAAAGTATAAGCTTAAATATCTACTATATATACAGACGGATGTAAAACAAATCATAAAACGAGGCTTATCGGGTAGTAGGGTTGGTATTATGTACGTATTATCGTCTACTATAAGAAATTGAAAACCCCACCTGTTGGCTTGACAAAAACGAGAGCAAAATGCGAGACAGGCACACTACTCCACGGGAGTATCGTCTGCAAAAGACAAAGACATAACCATATAAGACTAACGACGACGCACGGCTTATACGAAAGATTTAAAACACATAGAAGCACGTTTAACAATCATTCATATCACTTAGGTTCACATTGTAACAAAACATAGAAATTCATAGAATTCGATAAGCAAAACAAGTTAGAATGTAATAAAAGCTCATAAACATGCATAAAATGCAATAAGGAAGCATGCATTCAAGTTTCGGAAGAAACGAACAACATTTGAAAAATAGCCAAAAAGGCCTAAACGAAAAACAAGAGAAACGGGACCCAAACGAAGTCGGAAAAATTCAAACTACTTAAAATATGTATTTCATGATTTATAGGACCTATAGGTGAAATCGGATCTCGAATCGGAGGTCAAACGAAGAAAGTCAACTTTTTTAATTACCCTTTGACCCTCAATGCCGAGAGCAAGAAGTTGAAAATGGAGAAATTTTGGTTAAGGCATACACACGGTCTTGGGGACGGGCAAACGCACGGGCTTGAACACGTGCTCAAGCCGGTGCGGACAAACTTGCACTGGCCTGCGCACCGGCTTGCGCACGGCCGTGCGTTAGGCAGTGCAAGGCCAAAATAGGCACACGGTCTTGGCGCATGGTCTCAAGACCGTGCGTCAGGCCGTGCGGATTATCAACACAACAGAAAATCGCGAGGGTTCTCGGGAATGAGCCAAAAATTAACATTTAAATCATATAAATCATGCAAAACCTCAAACTAAACTTACATATAATGATCTACAACATCTAATCTACTTATAGGACCAAGAAACACGTAAATCCATCCACAAAATCATTCATATTCACATTTTTCATATATTATTAAACTATTCACAAAATTCTATAAATCATAGCCTAGGAAGCATTAAACGCGAATTACGTGAGAAGCTTACTTGAAGAATAGATCGTGAGGAGTTTGAAAAGTTTCACGGATCGAAATTCGGTCGGAAAATGAAATCGGAATGATCAATCGAAGCTTTCTCTCTTTTCTCTCTTCTTTTTCTCTTTTTTTCTTCTTTCTTTTCTTCTTTCTTACGTGAATGAGGTTTGAGGGAGAGAGAGAGTGGTCAAGTCAAACTTTGACTTGACTTCGAAAAGAGGGGCAAAACCGTAATTACTCCGAACTTACTAAAAATAGCAGGTTGTCGGAATTAAACAATATTATAGTCAAAACTCATATAATTGAACACACGTTGACATGAAATGGTTTAAAAACCAAAATTCACTCATTTATGAAATTGTTAAAATACACATACTAACTATCAAATAAAATAATTAAATCGCGCAAAATAACAATTCGGACGTACCGGATACTAATTCGGATTTTTCGGGGCGTTACAGTATGAGCCAGCAATAACAATCTGTGTACAAAAACCACAGATCAGGGTACAGATATCTGCAGAAGGGAGTATAAACCACGATTTTGAGGGTTACATATAACACAAATCAAGGTATAAATAACGATTTACAGGGTATGAGCCAGCAATAACAATCTGTGTACAAAAACCACAGATCAAGATACAGATATCTGCAGAAGGGAGTATAAACCACGATTTCGAGGGTTACATATAACACAAATCAGAGTATAAATAACGATTTACAGGGTATGAGCCAACAATAACAATCTGTATACAAAAAACAACAGATCAGGGTACAAATATCTGCAGAAGGGAGTATAAACCATGATTTCAAGGGTATAAATAAGGGTTTCCAATGTATGAGCCAACAATAACACAATATGTGTACAAATTTTGTAAAACATAGAAAACAACCTAAAATCGAAAAAATAGGGTATACAATTTCAAATAAATCAAGATTCACAACATTACGAGAATGTTACTGAATAAGTCGCTGGAATACAAAAATACCTTTTCCGTTCCATTCCACAATGGTGTTTGGTGTTTTTTGCAGTGGTGGTGTTGGGTAGTCTGACGCGACGGTGGGTGGCTGCGTCTCAACGCGACGGTCGGAGGTTGGGCGTGTTGGTAGTGAGATCTGGACTCTGGACGCGACAGTAGGATGTTGGGCCTGCTGGTGGCTTCGTCTGGAAGCCATGGTGGGCAGTGAGAGGTTGAATGCGGTGGTGGGTCTGCTGGCTTCGTATGGACACTAGGAGGTTCACGACACCAAGTCTCCATATCTTTTTCTCTCTTCCTCTCTCATTTATCTCACTTTCCATCAACCACAGTCTCTTTTATTTATGACATTGAAGAGACTTTGGAGTCTTGGAATGAATTTCTCTCTTCAACCGTCTCTGCAACTCCCAATGTAAGTGGATGGAAACCTTTGGTATTCTCTGTAATTTTTTAGTTATTTGAGGGTATATTTGTCTTTTCGTACCAAAACATGTCCTTATTTCTTAAGGATCTGTATTTCAGGGACTTTTGCCTATAACTTTTTAAAACAGGTCCTTATTTCTAAGAAAAAAAAATGAATAGGACATTTTGCCTAGTTTTTCCTAAAATTATCGTGTTTATCGTGTAACCCACAACCCAACCCAAATCCACCCAAAATTTTTGTGTTTCTTATCGTGTCGATATATTATCAACCCAACTCAATAAGTTCCAACCCAAACCCAATAATATATTGTTGAATCGTATTGGGTTATCATGTTTTGGTTAAAAATTGCCACCTCTCAATAGGAGGTGAGCAACCACCGTCAAGAAAAGCTTTCGCACTACTTGGTGGTATAAAAAATTGAAAATAATAATAAAACTACAACCACGCAGAGGTTTAGCCGTTTAGCTGGGCAAATCAATCGGCCCGAAAATGTTCGGCCCATGCCGCCCGAAGTACTTCAGGCCCAACCCAACTGAGGATAATTAATTAATTATACTATAATATACAGAGACATATGGACAATAAAAATAATAATAAAATAACATAAAATAAAAATCTAACAGTACAAATTCGCTGATTTCAGATAAACCTCGCACATAGCATACTCTCTCTATCTCGCTCTGGGTCCTTGTTTTCTCTCTCTTCACTGTGCATTGCGGCTAGGGTTTACAAAACCTACTTCTTCTTTCTCTTTCCATTCGTTCTTTGCCATTCTTAGATCTGTTATTTTGAAAGGAGTATAATGATTATGGAGCTCAATTGAATTTGTTTTTGTACTTTCGAGTAATCTCAAACTCAGGGGTTTGCTATTCGTGCTGTGAGGGGAGAAATGGCCACTGTCAACCCGTTTGATTTATTGGGCGATGACGCGGAGGACCCATCGTTGTTCATCGCTGCTCAGCAGAAGGTCGAGGTCAAGAAGACCGTAACTCCGTCGGCTAAGCCGGGGGCAGCCGGAGCTAAGCAGCTGCCATCCCAGAATAAGACGGCGCCTCAGGCTAAGCTGCCCTCCAAACCCCTTCCCCCAACTCAGGCTGGTAAGTTTCATATCTCAATGAAGTTAAGAAAGAAAAGCATGTTTCTTTTTCGAGTGAGGTTTTCACGTTGACATTTTCTCTTGGTTTCTTGGCATTCATATGAAATATGAGTGTGCTTGGTGTTATTGGTATGATAAGTGATCAGTGTTATTTTTTTTTTTGTGTAATATGGAAAAGTTAAATTAAAAGTTTACGTTTTTTTTTTTTTTTTTGGTAGTAATGATTTTCACGTTGATATTATCTCGTTTCCTTGCTATGTATATACTACATGGGTGTGCCTGACGTTTTTTGTATGATGAGTAAGAAGTGGTATTCTTTGTGTTAATATGGATAAAAATATTCAATTTGAGGTTAGAATGACATTTTGAATATTTCAAGTTTCTGGCTTCTATGTTGTGAACGGAAGTGAACACTTTCTATGCAACATTGCAATGCCAGTTGTTATCTATATGTCTTGGGATATGTTTTACAGATATGAATTGACATATTCCAAATTAGTGATCTTTGGGTTTCCTAGGTATTCTCCATGTGTGTAGATAGTAGCTTAGGTTCACTGAGGAATAGATAACACAGTGTAAAAACCTACCTATGATGTAGCTTGGGTTTGCGTGTGCTTGATGCATCTTTGTGATGTGGGCAATACTTCACCACTGGCACCCCTTAGTTGTTGGAATTCGTTTGCCTATTATCATTATTATATAGATAATAGATTTAATTATTAATTTTCATAGTGCATTATACATGTGTCAAAACATTTTACTGCTTTTGCCTGTTAATGTTTTGAAGTATTACTTATTGAAACAATCATGTTTGGATTTGCTTTTCCAACTAGGTTACAAAAAATCAATACATTTGAATTGCTTATTTAATTGATTTAATTCTATATCGATGTATTGCATGTTATACCGCTTTGCTCGTTTGTATCTTTACTAACTTTGTACCCTCTATATTTGAGTAGTGAGAGAGGGAAAATCTGAATTTGGACGAGGTGGTCGTGGGGGAGGACGTGGATATGTCGGCCGTGGTCGTGGTGGGTCCTACAGAAGCTCCAATGAAAACTCGTATGGAAACAGAGAAATATCTGCTGGTCAAGGAGAAGCTGATGAGTCTGAAGCTGGAAAACCATATGAAAGGCGTGGTGGCTATAATGGACCTCGTGGACCATACCGTGGTGGTCGGAGAGGTGGTTTCAGCAATGGAGAAGGTGGTGAAGCTGAGTTTGACCGTCCTCGTAGGCAATTCGATCGACGAAGTGGAACTGGCCAAGGGTATGTTTTACACCTTCTCTCTCTGTTGCCTTGGCTTCTATTTTGTTTTTTGTTCCTTTTTGGATATTTGCTGGCTGTTTTCTTAATATAAACTAAATTTATTTGCAGATATGAGGTAAAACGAGAAGGAGCTGGCCGATGGAACTGGGGATCTCAGAGTGATGAAGTGACTGAGTGAGTGTTTCCTTGTTGCCTTGTATATGAATAATAGTGTTGTTGTATTCAGCTTTTCTACTATAATATTGGTTGGATAACTTGTTTTCCTTTTGCAGAGTGGCTGATGGTGTTGTTAACGAAGGTGATAAAAGTCTGAATGCAGACAAGCCCTCTGGAGAGGAAGATGCTGCAGCAGATGGAGAGAAAGAAGTTGCTAAGGGTGAAACTGAAGAGAAGGAACCTGAGGCTAAGGAGATGACTCTGGAAGAGTATGAGAAGGTTCTGGAAGAGAAAAGGAAAGCTCTTCAGGCTCTTAAAACTGCTGATGAATCGAGGAAGGTTGATGCCAAAGAGTTTGCGTCCATGCAACAACTCTCAAACAAGAAAGCTAATGATGAGATATTCATCAAATTGGTGGGTGAAAAAAACCCTCTTAAACTTTCTAAATAACTTCATTCTTTTGGCTTCTTGTGTTGGTTACTATATGGTTCCTTTATTTTTTTGTAGGGCTCTGATAAGGATAAAAAGAAAGAGTTGGCTGAGAACGAAGAGAGAGCCAAAAAGGTACCATTTTATGTAAATATCTTACTTTTAACTTATAGATGTTTATACAAAGAGGAATATTGACTTGATATCTCTCTCTCTCTCTCGTCCAGTCAGTGAGCATCAATGAGTTCTTGAAGCCTGCTGAGGGTGAGAAGTACTACACTCCTGGGGGTCGTGGTAGGGGCCGTGGGCGTGGGTCCCATGGAGGTTACAGTGGTGGCAGTGAAATGGGCAATGCGAGAGCGGCTCCTTCAATTGAAGATCCAGGCCAGTTCCCTACCTTGGGAGCCAAATGAGATAAGAGTTCAAATGGAATAATCGTCTCCGTAAACTGAAAGATTTCACAAAAAAAGATTATGGTTTTATTTGTATATCAGTGTGTTCTTTCACGTCATCCCCATGTAGTATCTTCTCTTTTATGTCATCATGCTGTGTCTTTTCTTAGTTTTTCCAACAGTTTTTATGAGGGGGCATCTGGACCATTTATTATTCTCACTCAGAAACATTATTTACTCTCAGTTTTGTTCTGAATGTCAATGATAGACGAGTTAAGTTGACATTGTTTTTTGTGTTTTTTGAGAAGAGATAATTTTATATTGCTATAATCTGATGGAATTTCTGAAGTATATACATAATTTGTTCTGTAACTTTGTTGTCTACTCCTTTGCTATGCGTATTGATAACTTTCACTTTTTCAGCAGGGGATGGGTTGGCTATTTAATTTACTTTCAATTGCTTAAATAGCTAATACGGTAATACCTGTGTTTACTTTACCAGTCCAAAGCATCCTTATGTAAAGCCAAAAAGCCACTTCGTTTACTTTGTCCTCCTAAAAGACCAAAATTATATTGGCGTCATAACCACCTGAAGAAATCATATTTTTGAAAAATCCCAGCCAATTCTTAAAGGTTTGAAGAAAACAGTTTTGAGATTAATGATAGGGCAGAAATATTGGAGTGGACGGAAGAGGGAGTTGTTTTTTTGGGACTCCGAACTCGGAGTTGGTTGTGACAGCAGATGGTGGCAGAGGAGTGGTGCAGGGAATAGCTTTTTTTTTTTTTTGAAGTATCTTTTAATTGAGAAAAAAGGGCTTTTATCGTTGTTATCATTCTTCTTTGATCTGATCCGTTAAAGAAAGAATCATACTCTTTGGCTAACAAGTACTTTTTTGTAGAAGCGCTTATGAACAATCAAATATTTGTTTTGAGTGCAGCAGGGTGTAGTTTGAAGGTGTTTTTGAGCAATTGTACTCCTATGGAGAGTTTTTCACCCTAGTGGTTGTTAAGATGGCAACAATAACAACAACAAAGAACAGAAAAAGGGAAACACACGCGCAAGTAGACTGTCTTTCAAGTTGCTCAATATTAGTAAGTTCAAACTATATATAAACCGATAAAGATTCCATATAAACAGTTAAAACCAGTAACGTAGTCCTTGAAGAGGGCAAGAATTGAAATCTGTGTTCAACATTTGTCCAATAAAAGCACAGCATGGCAAGAGGGGCATAATTTTTTTACAGAAAACAAGAATCGGCAACAAATCAAACTAGCCCATTGCATACTTTTGGGTCCAGCTCCTTGCAGTTTGCTCATATTTGGCCCTATCTGTTTTGTACATATGAGCTATTTCTGGCACCAACGGGTCATCGGGGTTTGGGTCAGTCAAAAGTGAGCAGATCGAAAGCAACACCTGCAATTAAAAAGATGAATGATTTCAAACAGTATTAATACAGCTCTTGTAGCAAATTCTGCCGAAAATTCTTTCCACGAAATAGTTCAATATAGTTATTTGCATTGTATTTTTGTGCATATTAGTCACAACTGGGCTTTTGTGTTGGAAACTAGAAAAGGGTATCTTGTTGGGAAAAAGTGAATCAAACCAAAGACAAAATTGGGTTTTCATAATTTTTCAGCATACACACATAAATTTAGCCAATACAACTGACAAAATGGGTGTGTTTGTAAGATAGATTAAGTGTGGGGGTAGTGTATGTAATTTCCCAAACTTAAGAGTGTCTACCTGCACTGTCAAATCTCTGGGGAGGACCAGTAATTATTCTAATAAACTGAAATGACACAAAGCCAAAAAAGGAAATAGGGTACATGCACTTTACTAAAAAAACACTTAATTGCGATTAACATATATGGGGTCTTGGATAATCTTTGAAGGAACAAAAATCTATGAGGTCACACAAAAACCTGATCATACATAATTCACTTAAGCTTCATTTAGATGTAAAGAGATCTTTGATTGAATGAATTAAATATCAAGAAATAACCTTAGAAATGGTTAAGGCAGGGCTCCACTGCTCTTTCAAGATATCAAGGCAAATACTCCCGTTGCTGTTTATGTTCGGATGAAAAACTTTTGTCCTGAACGCAACCTGCAACAATCAATAAAACATTAACAGGGACATTTCAATTTACAAGATACTTAGAGGATATATAACACAACCCATGAGGATAAATAGTATAAAGTCAAATCTCATGTTCTGTAATTAAGATCATTAACAAATTAATGATAATATTAAAAGTATCATATCCAATTTTCCTGTTCACAGTTCATATCGTCTTGGAATCATGAACCATGGAACATACTGTGAATGGGAAAAGCATTATAGATCTGTCAAGCTGCTGACACAGTAAGACCCAATGTTTTCTTTTGTTCAAGTAACAGACTAACTATCAAATACTGAATCGTAGATTTAGTTCTCCACAGAGATAATATTACAATAAACTTAAAAGAAACATTCTAATCAGAATAAAAAATCATCAAGAATAAATAATCATCAAGCAGCCCCATCATTGTACAATCTCAATAAGACTATGACTGATGGGCCAGCTAAGATGCATTCAACAATGTA
Source organism: Verbena officinalis (assembly GCA_958496215.1). Taxonomy (NCBI): domain Eukaryota; kingdom Viridiplantae; phylum Streptophyta; class Magnoliopsida; order Lamiales; family Verbenaceae; genus Verbena; species Verbena officinalis. Next base: position 6,921,306 of record OY292388.1, read on the forward strand.
AGAGTAAGTGCTTTAGGATTTTACTTTTCAAACAATGCTCAAACACCCAAACTTACTCACACACACACATCGTGAAATCAAGAAACCCAAATCTAATTTACTGGAAACTACCTTTGGGGGTTTGAAGGGATAATCAGGGGGGAAATGAATGGTGACTAAAAAGACTCCTCCTGCATAAGGACTATCTTGAGGGCCCATAATAGTTGCTTGCCAGTGGAACATATCCTCACCAACAGGTCCTGTGCCAACATAAACAAAGGAATGTCAGTATGTCACATCACCATATATATATATATATATATATATGTGTGTGTGTGTGTGTGTGTGTGTGTGTGTGATGAGCAAACAATAACAACAGTTGAAGTGAACCATACAAGTGAAAATGCAGAAATCTAGAAAAAGGCAAAAAAAAACAGCACAATATTTGTACTGAATCTTCAAAAGTCAAGAAAGAAATCGCAAGGCTGAACTGGATACCTGCAGATTACAGAATTTAGTTCTCTTCTGTGGAAAACCCTGATAAAATCTAGGCAATTCCATACAGATGCATAATGAACTGTATTAAAAAGATTATTAATAATATATATCATGTTCGCTTGGCAAGATTCGAAAACCTAGGGAAATTCCACACTTCAGCAAACTCACTACATCTACCAATTAGAGTGAAAAGTTATCAGATAAGACCCCAATCATCCTACAATCTATAGACATAATCAATACAACGTAACCGTATAAACCACAAATTGTAAGCGTATTGTGACCTTCCTGACATGCAAGTATGCAACAGATAGTTAAACAACAACAACAGATACAGGCGAACCCACAACAAATTGTCAAATACCCATAGATCATACTTCAGAGTACCCTAACAGCACATTAAAGTTATGGTAAATCATTGAACAAATAAAGCGCAACGAAAATCGGTGGAAAAAATGGATAAACACAGTACCAGCGCTGCAAGAAGTAGGGGGGTCTTTCTGCAAATCTTTGAGCTCCTTCAAAATTCTTTTCGAAGCCATCGAGCAAATCAACAACGAAACAATCCGATCTGCTGAACTTTTTCTCCTTAAGAAAGCAGCTCACCCAGAGAAACAAGTTTGGTTTTACAAGAAACAGTTGGTATTGTGCTGTATGAGAGAGATGTGGTGTGGAATGAGCGTGGACTGACCTGACTAATGTGATTGGGCAAAATTGCAAAAATTAGAGAAATTATTATCCAAATATTTAGGGATAATTACACTTACTCCCCTCGCCGTAGAGGTTGCGTTTCAATAATTCAGGTGCTTATTTCGTGTGATAATTTTGAGATATCTAATTATGAGGGTTAGAACCCGACGTATTTTGTAGCCCTAATCTTATTAGGGTTAGGAATCATTTCTTTGATATAATTCTAATTTCCTTAATTAATAAATATTTTTGGTAATTAAATTATGAATATTCTTATCCAATTACAGTTCAGATAGGGTATTATCAGAATTTTAATTAAATAAGAAGTCTTTATCTCCAAATAACATTATTAGAGCTTAGTCCATTAGGATGATTTATTGGGCTTATACTGTTACCGGGCTAGATCCAAAATATGGAACACCATCACTAACAAAAACCTAAAAAAAAATTAATAAAAAGTTATAAAATGACTAAATTATCCATAATATATTTGTTATAGTGTTTGTTATACATGAAATGAGCAAACTGATTAGGTTGTTGTCCAGTTAATAAAACATTAACATTTACTTGGAAACAATAAAATGACTTAACGACAAGACCTAAGTGTTAGATAGAGTCATAATCGATGGGATGCTTTTGTAATTTTTAATAATAGAGTAGATCTTGCTGTATTTTTTCCTAAGTCGAGGGAGTGTATGTAATTATCCCAAAAATTTATAACGAAGAGAAATGAAATTTGTTGAATCGTTAAAGCATTAGTACATTTGATAATTTAATAATTACATAACTTGCACTAAAAGAGAATAATAAAGATGGTTGATTTTAATAATTACTTTGATTTTCTAAATAAAAACAAATTAATATAACTTTGGTAACAAAAATGTAAATAGTAGTAGTATTAAACTTATTACAAGCATTGAGTAATAACTAATAAGAAACAATCACATTTACTGAAGTACCATTAATATTCTTTTTGTACCTAAATGATTTTTGACTGAAAATTTGATATTTTAAAATTCCTATTATTATAGAATGTGAAAAATAATCAATTATGACAAGTCAACTGCAACTTTTCTTTCATTATCATCTCGAACAAGATTTTCCTTTCAGGATAAACATTGAGAACCACCAAGCTTAACCAAACCAAATTAAACCATACATAAGTAGACAAGTAGTACGAGAAAATTAGTGGTTGACCTAACTCATGCAAAGTTAACATTTTACTAATACTGTGTTCAAGACTTGAAAAAATTGTACTCTAAATTTGACCCGACGAATCTCAACCCATACAATTAACTATTGAAACCAATCACATAACTTACTACGTGATCAATACTGATTTCACCGAATCAGAACCATAGGTTTCGACTAGAATTTCTCGTCCATTGTAAAAACCTCAAAAGTCAATCAACGTACAATAATCATTAGACATGTCAGAATATTAAATATCTTCTCTACTAGGGAAGACGCTAGCATCAAATAGACCATTTCTAGGGAACATTTGACAAACTGATTCAACCAATCAAGTATAAACAATAAAATTCTATATATACTGCATAAATTCCGTCAGATTAAGCAAATAAATAACCATTTCTTCTCAAATTGGAAAAATAATTATGTCAACTTAAGGACATTCAGAAGAAAACTGAGTAACAAATATTCTGAGAGTGAGTGAGAAATAAATGGTCCACATGCCCCCTAAAACTGTTTGCAAAACTAAGAAAGAGAGAAAAAACACAGCATAAATATAAAGGAGAAAATACTACATAGGGGGGATGACATGAAAGGACACATATACAAATAAAAGCATAATTTTGTGTGAGCTCTTTCAGTTACAGAGAACATTATTCCAGTTGAACTCTTAACTCATTTGCCGCCTAAGGTAGGGAACTGGCCTGGATCTTCAATGGAAGGTGCTGCTTTTGCATTGCCCATGTCACTGCCACCACTGTAACCTCCACGGGACCCACGCCCACGGCCCCTACCACGACCCCCAGGAGTGTAGAACCTCTCGCCCTCAGCTGGCTTCAAGAACTCATTGATGCTCACAGACTGAGAGAGAGAGAGAGAGAGAGAGAGAGAGAGTCAAATCTGGTTATCCGCATGGTATGTCAAATCACAAACCAAAACACTTCCGAAAAACCCATTGAGAAATGAGAACTAATCAGGGGCTTGGACCACAATGGTAAATATAAAACAACACGGAAATGGTACCTTTTTAATGTGTATAGGTCCCAAAATATACTAAAGCAAGTACATGAAATGGTACCTTTTTGGCTCTTTCTTCTTTCTCAGCTAACTCTTTCTTTTTGTCCTTCTCAGATCCCTACAAAAATGGAACCATTCAGAAACGAACACAACAAGCCAAACAAATGAACTCCAGAAGAGAGACCAGGAAGTTTAAGAGGGACTCACTCACCAACTTGATGAATATATCATCATTAGCTTTCTTGTTTGAGAGTTGTTGCATGGCCGCAAACTCTTTGGCATCAACCTTCCTTAATTCATCAGCAGTTTTAAGAGCCTGCAGAGCTTTCCTTTTCTCTTCCAGAACCTTCTCATATTCTTCCAATGTCATTTCCTTAGACTCAGGTTCCTTCTCTTCAGCTTCACCCTTACCAGCTTCCTTCTCTCCATCGACTGCACCATCCTCCTCACCAGAGGGCTTCTCAGCATTCAGACCTTTATCATCTTCAGTGGCAACACCTTCAGCCACTCTACAAAAGCAAACTAAGTTACCCAACCTGTATTATACAGATGAATGCAGCACCATCATATACACGGCAGCAACAAGGAAATACTCACGGAGTCAGTTCATCACTCTGAGATCCCCAGTTCCCTCGGCCAGACCCTTCTCTTTTTACCTCATATCTGCACATAAATTTAAGTTTAAATGGATAAACAGCAAATAGGCAAACTGAAAAGAAAACAAAATAGAAACTAAGCCAACATACCCTTGGCCAGTTCCACTACGGCGATCGAATTGCCTACGAGGACGGTCAAACTCAGCTTCACCAGCTTCCCCATTGCTGAAACCACCTCTCCGGCCACCACGGTATGGTCCACGAGGTCCAACATAGCCACCACGCCTTTCATAAGATTTTCCGGCTTCAGCATCTTCGGGTGCTCCTTGACCAGCAGAAATTTCTCTGTTTCCATATGAATTTTCATTGTAGTTTGAGTTTCTGTAGGGCCCACGTCCTCCACCACGACCACGGCCATATCCATGTTCTCCACCACGACCACCTCGTCCAAATTCAGATTTTGCCTCTCTCACTACTCAAGTTAAAGGCCACAGAGTAAGCAAGTGCAATACAAGGAAATAGAATAAAATCAACTTGATTATAATTTAATAAATTTGATTATAACCTAGTCCAGAAAGGCAAATTCAAACATAGCTGTTTTGCGAAGTAACGTAAATACATGGTTCATAGCAGCCACAGGAAAAAGCAATAAAATGTTTTCACGTTTCATATATAAAAAATTAAGGAAACTAAAAAACTTGACAGAAAAACATATAGTAATAACTGTTGCCAATGCATAGTTATATATAGCCCATCAAACATGATACGTCAAGCACAATCAAAATGCTAAACTCTGCCTGCAAAGACTAGTATTGTGTTGGCTTGATGTTTCTACTTGCTACATATTCACCAATTGAGCAAAGAGCTAACCACATTTTTACTTAAACAAGGTTCTCTCTTACCATAAAAGAAAAGGACGAATACTAAATAAAAGTAAATCAGTGTATTAATATGTTATCAGATGTTTCATGTATTTCTCAATAGAATTAAACTACTATTTCTATTGATTATGCCTATAACCTGGGACATATCAGGACAGCCAAAAAAATCTCCCGTTGACCGGCTTTGCGGGACCGCCATCAGGCCAGGTCCACTCTTGGCTAAGGGCGGGACTACTCACAAGAAGAATGACTCGGAACCCAAAGGATAACTAGTTCAGAAGCATAATCGATCTCAGACAGGATTGTCAATTCATACTCTGTAAAACATATACCAATACAAATTCACAGACAGCAACTTGTATTGCACGGAAAGTTTTCACTTCTATATATAAGAAAGGCCAGGAACTCATTAAAAGTGACTAACCGTACAATTTTAATGTCGAAGCATCTCCAAGTCACAAAATAAATATACAAAATGTCATTCTAAATTGAATTTATTTCCATATTAAAAAAAAAAAAACAGAAAATCACTTTTCAGCTATCATATCAATAACATCAAGCACAATCATATAAATAGCAAGAAACCAAAAGAAAATATCAGTGTGAAAATCGTTACTCGGAAAGAAAACATTACTTTATCCTTTAACTTCATTGAGATATAAAACTTACCAGACTGAGTTGGGGGAAGAGGCTTGGAGGGGAGCTTAGGCTGAGCCGTCGTCTTATTCTGCGACGACAGCTGCTTAGCTCCGTGTGCCCCCGGCTTGGTCGCCGGAGCTACAGATTTCTTGGCCTCGATCTTCTGCTGAGCAGCAAGGAGAAGCGACGGGTCCTCCGCGTCATCGTCGCCCAGCAAATCAAACGGGTTCACTGTCGCCATTTCTCCCCTCACAGCACGAATAGCAAACCCCTACACTTTGAGATTACTCGAAAGTAAAGACCCTCAATTAAGCTGCGGCGTATTCATTGTTGTCTTTTACAAAATTGACAGATCTAGAAATGGTAAAGAAAGTAGAAAGAGAGAGAAAGTAGGGTTTGGTGAAACCCTAGCCGCAATGCAGAGTATATAGGTAGAGCAAATTATATATATATATATATATATATATATATGAAAATAATTAATGGGATATTTTAGGAACATACTTATGTATTAATGAGTTGAATTAGTAAATATTAATTTATTTTGCCATGTAAATTATTTTTACAATTAAGTTAATTAATTATGATTTTTGTAACTTATATATATATTTAATTGACATTCCATATATTAGTTTATATTAAAAAATTATAACTTTTATTTAATTATAGAATTATATAACAACTTTATATAATATTGATATTGAAAATTTCATTCAAGAAATAATTTTAAGTAAATTTTAATAAGTTTTGCTAATTATTATGAACTTTACATTTAAATGCTAAAAATATATATATATGATTGAAGAGGAGCTTAAAACTATTTATAGGTTAGATATAATATTTCAATTTGTACATGAAAACATAGTATAGAAGAATTACCATTCACAAAATATTAATAATATTTGGGCAAAAGATTATTTAATTCTATAATTAATATATATTTTTTTGTATTCTTTTTATCTATCATGTAATTGTATTTTCAAAATTTCTTTTAATTATTTGTGGGGTCACATAATTACGTATATTTTTTAGAATATAAGTTTAATTAAATTTTATTATTACCTTAATATTATAAAATAAATAAATAGTTGTTTTTCTTAGAAAAAATCTCTAAATACACGTGTTTCATTTCCATGTTACGGTGGAAAAAATTATATTTAATTTCAATGTGAATAAATTTATTAAGTTATTACATATAAATATTAATATTGCCATAATATAAAGGAAATTTCAATAATGAAATGAATATTATTGTTAATTAATAATAAAATAATAATAAATTATTCAATAAAAAAATAATACCAAGTATACAAGAGATTCCAATAATTATTTATATGGTCTATTATTAAATGTTTTCTATATTTTAATTATTATTTCAATATTTTTATATTGATTGTGTGTGTGATTTTAAAAAAAACTATATATATATATATATATATATATATATATATATTCCCTCTATTACAAATACAAAATCATATCATATTAATTACTATTTTTATATATTTAAAATGAGTTTTTTCATATATATAGAGTATAATTATTTTATAAAAAGAATTATTTTGGTGTGTGTTTCAAATTATGAGTTAATTATATATATGTATTGTTAATAATTATATAAGAAAATATGATTCAATTTATTTAATAATATATATTTTATAAATAGATTTTCCCATACAACGTAGAGAATATATATATATATATATTAATTTATAAAAGAACTCTGTTAAATTTGTGATATATATTCAAGTTGTTAATATATAAACTATAATTAATATTAATATATTAAATTTATAATTATAAATTAATTTTCCGATGCAACGTAGGGGTTAAAAGCTAGTAATGAAAGAGAGTGTGTGTGTGAGGTTTATCTGAAATTAGCAAATTTATTGTCCTATGGAGCTCGTGTGCGTACTGTCAGATTTTTAATTTAACTAGTTTTTAATCCAGTGCGTTGCACCGCGTAATTAATTTAGACATATAGAATTTATCTTAAGTTCAATTATAATATGTATCTATAATCTGAATAAATATCACAAATTAACAAAAAATATTTAATATATGAAATATGAGAGAAAAGTTACTCAATCTAGTTCAATTATTTAATTATGAGAACAAAATATTTTTTTGACAGTATTTCATAGAAGTATCAAGCGAACAGCATCATGCGCTCTTATGATCAAACCATTCTTTTGAAATCTTCATATTTTCCTGCAAAATATATATAATTTAGAAAAAGAAAAGAAAAGAAAAGAAGATCTAGGTTATATCTCTATGCATCTTATAAGTTTAACAATAGATCATGTACCTTGTAGGTTCTTTACTCGTCAATTTCATACTTTTCAATCACTTTTTAATCAATATTCCTGTAAAACTGCATGGAATACATTGCTAATTAAATCTCGAAACAGTTTTAGTTATGTCCAACTTAATTATATTTTATATCGAAAGAAATATATTTAACAAATTTTATTATTAAATAATTAATTAGAATAACATATCGTAATTTGAATCACAAAATGCACGTATAAGTGCTGTACCACTCCCTAATATTTTACTGATAGAAAAAGCTTTATAGATACAAAATAGCCCAAATATTTATATTGTATATATCCTTAAGTCCAATTAAAAGGGTGAAAGAACTAATTACGCTTCACCACCGCCTCCCGTTGTGGACGTCCCACACCACCACTCCTCATAAGCCCTACTTTCCGTCATCTGGAAACTCACCACCCCCCAACCAAGATGACGAACTTGTTAGAAAACTCCATGTTACATATCTAATAAACACATTATATCTACTATCATTATAAAAAAAAGCACCAATGATTATAACAACAAATAAGAACCATAAATAATAAATTAAAAAACTAATAAAAAATTATACAATACCTCGATCAAAAAGATAAAAATAAAAACCTGTATAAATAAGAAAAAAAATCACATTTCATTTAGAAAAATAATCATCTAATCTAAAGAATATAAGTACATTATAAAAGAGAAAACTTGATAATCTGGCCAAAGAAATTGCAAAAGCTCTGACACAATGTCTTCATAGAATTTTGGTTATGAACTAAAACTCAAACTTTGGAATCTTCTACATTGACGGAAATGGCTTAATTAAAGGATTTGATTATAGCATACGTTGGAATTGATTAAAATCATTTTCCCCCATGATTTTAGATGAATTCCTAAATTACTTTGATTGTGCATAAAAAAATATGATTTTTTAAGTTCTTTTATTTAAATTATTTTAGATATAAAATAATTTTTTAAAAATATCAGTGTTTATTTTGGCATATTATTTTATTAGAGACCCTTAATATTGTACTTTATAAAATAATAGGCCGAATACATTTGTGTTTATTTCTTCTTTTTAGAAAACAAATGTTTTTAGAAACAAAATTATTAAACAAAAATATTAAAATTTTTAGGTGTTGTTAAATGGATATTATTAAAAAAAAATAACTATTAAAATTGGTGATAAAATACAATAATTTAATATAGGACTTTTAGATGTTGTTAAATGAATATTATTAAAAAAATAATTATTAAAATTAGTGATAAAATACAATAATTAATTGAATTGATTTAATATTATTGTAGCAACAAATTAAATGAGTACAAAACAAATTAAATAGGTAAAAGAGTTACAATATTTATATTTATTAGTCAAATTTCCATTTAATTTTATCAACATTAATTGTGACTAAGATCATATAAAGAAATAAGTTGGCATGGACAAAAGAAATAAAAACAACTTGTCCATGTCATGGACACATAATCATATTTCCTAAAACAGTAGACTCATTCATTTTCATATATATATATATATATATATATATATATATATATATATGATTTTTCCACCGCAAAATGGAAATGAAACACGTGTATTTAGAGATTTTTCTAAAAAAATCAATTATTTATTTATTTTATAATATTAAGGTAATAATAAAATTTAATTAAACTTACAGTTTAAAAAAATATACGTAATTATGTGACCCCACAAATAATTAGAAGAAATTTTGAAAATACAATTACATGATAGATAAAAATAATACAAAATAAAAAAAATATTAATTATAGAACTAAATAAACTTTTACCCAAATATTGTTAATATTTTGTGAATGGTAATTCTTCTATACTATGTTTTCATGTACAAATTGAATATTATATCTAAATTATAAATAGTTTTAGGCTCCCTTCAATCATATATATATATTTTAGCACTTAAATGTAAAGTTCATAATAATTAGCAAAGCTTATTAAAATTTACTTAAAATTATTTCTTGAATGAAATTTTCAATATCAATATTATATAAAGTAGTTATATAATTCTATAATTAAATAGGAGATAAATTTTTTTTTAATATAAACCAATATATGGAATGTCAATTAAATATATATGTAAGTTACAAAAATCATGATTAATGAACTTAATTATAGAAATAATCTACATGGCAAAATGGACTAATTTTAACTAATCCAACTCATTAACACATAAGCATGTTTCCTAAAACATCTCACTCATTCATTTTCATATATATATATATGATTTTATTGTATATAATATTATTATTATTATTATTAAATTTTTTTTAAAATTGTCCTTAGTCTGTGTATATGTGAATTATTATCGGGAAATTGACTTTAAATACTATTTTGCTAAAAAAATTTAGGTTTACTATCCCTTTTTTTGGATGGTCATTGTAGATACCAATTTATATTTTAATTTGGCAAAATTGTATTTTTTGTCCTGTAAGTTAGGGTCTAGTCTAATTTTGGTCCTGTAAGTTTTTTAGTTAACGCATTTAATCCTTTATATTTCTAAGTTTAACACATTTGATCCGATTTCACACATTTAGTCCTAGTCACTCATAGGGATAACACATTTTGTCCAATTTTAGTAACACATTTAAATGTGTTACTAAAATCGGACTAAATGTGTTATCCCTATGAGTGACTAGGACTAAATGTGTTAAATCAGACCAAATGTGTTAAACTTAGAAACATAAAGGATTAAATGAGTTAACTAAAAAACTTATAGCACCAAAATTGGACTAGACCCAAACTTAGAGGGTGGAAAATGCAATTTTGCCTTTCAATTTTTACTTTACTTCCTCTTTTGTGAAAATAACGATTTGCCCTTACGTTTCATACCCTCCAAACCCCAAATTCATCTAGCCTCGCTTTTCATTTCAAGACCTAAAAACAAACTGTACGGCAGCAACGTCGACGATGACTGAGACCTTAAAGACGTCGGGGCTTTGTATTTTCACGGCGATTAAATGGGAACCACTGTTGCTCCAAGGCCTCCTACTGGTACTCGACGTGCCGCCAAGCTAATCGGTTGTGTCGAATTCAACGGAATAATGAATGTATTAGCGTTAAGGGAGGAAATGAAGATCTCTGAGTTATTTGAGCTTGTCGGTGAAAAATTGTCTCAATTCTCAACCGATATCCACGCCGATTTCCATCAGGTTATCATTCTGAAAAACCCAAATGTTGACTTTGACCCATTTTCTTGTCAAATTTACGCTTTAATTTTTTAAATTAGTTTTTTTGTTTGATTATAAATATATTTTATTTACATATTAATTTATAAAATAAAAAAATTAAAATTAATTTATCAAGATTTTAATTAGTATTGTTTTATTTAATTTTAAAAAATTACATTATCACAATTAATTATATTGTAAATTAAACTTAAGAAAATATTTTCACACACATATATATCTTACTGAAAAAAGTATATCTTACTGAAAAAAGTATTTTTTTTAAAAAATATTTAATATATTAAACTTTTTATTTATAAAATTTATACTAAAAACATAATGATAAAAAATATTATACAAACTAATAATTATGTTTTAAATCTAAAATATATTTGAGGGTAGTTTAGTTTAAGAATTAAACTTAGAACTTTTTAGAATGAAAAATTTGAAGAATGGGTATTTTAGAAAAACAAAAATAATCATAAATTTTTTAGATATAAAGTTCGTTTTAGGGGTTTTTTGGTATTATATGTGCATTCACCAATTCACCTCATCTGTACAAAAATTGTTCATTAAGTCTATATCATAAACCTGACAATTTAAACATCAAAGTACGTTCGATTTATCCTTACAACGCCAGAATTATACAGATTTTTAGGATTACAATTTAAATTCAAGAACCTCAAATTGCAAAGTAAGCACATTTTGTGCTCTACAGTCTTACATCTTCAACAGAAATGTATATTAGAATTTAGACATTAATTCCAACTCAATACATCATTCAGTTTCATAGGAGACTCAAGACCAACACTGTCACTATTAGCTGATGCAGTTCAACGAGCGCTCTTGTCGTCCTTACCACTCTTGTCATCAGTTGTTCGAGGTGTGTATTGGCTCGTGGACGACGGGGAGTACCCTGGTGCACTCGGAGAGTATCCAGCACTCGGGCTGCACATGAGGAAAGATCAGGACCATACATTTCCAACTAAATCTCTCTCTCTCTCTCTCTCATGCACACACAGACACATGTATACAGTATACACCAAACAGTTGTAACTAAGGTAAGTGTTTTCCTTTTTTTTGGTACATTAAGGTAGTGTTTTCAAACTCTCAAGGAAACCACTTTTGCGCTTTCAGTCTTTTCCAAAGTGTTACTGTTTGGAAAACCAACTTCTGCTTATTTTAAGAAGAACTAGGCTAGGAAGAGGAAACACACAAGGACCAACTTTTAGCTTTAGCTTCAAGCTTCTAGGTTATTCTCGGAAATTAGTGGATATTTGTTTAGAGTAGTAAAAGTGCTTCTCAACTTTTTCTTACAAACACTTTACTTCTTTTTTCAACATTTCAATCTTTTTTCCAAACAATCTTCACTTTTCCTACTCAAAAACTTTTTACAACTTTAGCTTCTCCATAAGCAAAAGCTCTTCCAGAAACCACTAAATTGCACTGGAATCTCTCTCCGTCTCTCTCTCTCTCTTTCTCTCTCTCTCACACACACACACACACAGAGAAAAATATATACTTTTTGGTGCAACAGAGAAAGATACATATATGTATATACACACACACATAAAGATGGACCAAATTGAACGTGATAGTGGAGTACTCGGCTCACCTATACTGTGGAGAGCTAGGACTATAATCCGGACTTGTGCCAGAGTTATGCTGGCTGAAAAAACATATTCACAAGTCAAGACAGAAAGAAAATACTTTAAACAATTTTTACAGATGCTTGTAGAATGAATTCCCCAGATTGTCTACAGCAATCTGTCACAGTTTCTGGTGCAAAAAGTCATAATAATAATAATAGTGGAGCAATTAATTGAATATACCTGTTCGGACTGTAGCTTGGACTTGAGGGTGAATATGACGGAGATGTTGGAGAATATGAAGGTGAAGTTGGGCTGTGAACCAAGATGCACAATAACAAGTTAGTCAGAAGTCAAATAGCATATCGAAAAGGTTGTATGTTTTTTAAAACACAACAAATATTGTATATCATTTCTCAATTAAATATATTAAGTAATGAACATCACTTATCCATACTTGATCTCGTGAAAATAGTGAAATTGCAGAGAAGGCTAAAAGCTAGGGACAGATTCATTTCTCTTTTGAAGCAAACACGCTCTTTTACAAAAAAAAAAAAAATCAATTCATCTAATAGCTGTGACAATTTAAACGAGCTACTTATGATTAGCCATCCATGATAATATTATTGACTGATGCACATACCAAGTTTCTACTTTCTAGGGAGTTTGTGGAAACAATAAAAGAAGTGATTTTCTACTTTTAGGTATAAAAAAAGAAGAAATGTTTTGTTTTGCTGCTTCTGCTTAAAATAAGCTAGAAGCTAAGTATCACCTTTGGTGGGTGCTTTGTTTCAGCTACTAGGTTCTTTTTCTATTAATAAAAAGTACTTTACTACTTCCTTCTCCAAACACTGCCAACTTCGATTTTCTATTTAAGTTCTTCAGAAACAGAATGTTTTTGCAAACAACCGCTTAGTTTTTGACATAATCATGAGTCAATATAACCAACCAATCATGAAACAAAATTTTATATCCAAATTACCTGTAACTTGGAGAGGAGGGACTGTAAGGACTCGAAGGTCCAATCTTTGGGCTTGTAGGCGAATATGCCAGAGACGGGCTGTATCTTGCTGACGGGTTGTAACTCGGTGACGTAGGACTGTAACTTGGTGAGGTGGGACTGTAACTCGGTGAAGTCGGGCTGTATCCTGGCGAAGTAGGGCTATAGGCAGGAGATGTTGGGCTGTAAGAAGGAGAAGTAGGGCTGTAAGAGGGAGAAGTCGGGCTGTATGAAGGAGATGTCGGACTGTAGGAAGGTGAAGTAGGACTGTAAGAAGGTGAAGTAGGACTGTAAGAGGGTGAAGTAGGGCTGTAAGAGGGAGAAGTCGGGCTGTAAGCAGGAGACGTTGGGCTATATGCAGGAGAAGTAGGGCTATATGCAGGAGATGTAGGACTATAGCTCGGAGATGTAGGACTGTAACTAGGAGATGTGGGACTATAGCTAGGAGAAGTAGGACTATAAGTTGGTGAAGTAGGTGAATAAGATGGGCTGGTGGGAGAATATGCAGGGCTTGTCGGGCTATATCCAGGCGAACTAGGACTATATGTTGGGGAAGTAGGACTATAACCAGGAGAGGTGGGACTGTATCCAGGAGAGGTGGGACTGTATCCAGGAGATGAAGGACTGTATCCAGGGGATGATGGACTGTATCCAGGAGATGATGTAGGAGAAAACGCCATTCCACCAACGTAAGGAGAGAACTGAGCATCTGTGACAGGAGATAACCGAAGATTTGGACTCAACAAATAATTCGGTGACATCATGCCATCATGATATGGTGTTCCTGTGATCGGCGACCTGCCAGGTGTCATGCCGAAATCAAGCCCGCCTTCCATGTAACTTGGCAAAGGGATCTCGATAGCTTGTTTCAACATCTCTTCATTCAGAAGCAAGCCACAATCGCCTGTGCCAATAGGAGCAAGCTGGCCTAACATGATATTCTCAGTGACACCTTTAAGCCGATCTTTTTCTGCAAATACAGCAGCATCCAGAAGAATGTCGACTGTTTCTTCAAACGAGCATCTCATCATTGGGCCAGTATCGTTTCGGTTAATGCCGTGACGGGTGATGGCCATTAAATGACCCCTATACGTCATGGTATCACACAAGATAGCCAAATGTCGGTAATTCACATAAGACCCATCGAAAGATATGACAACACGCAGTTCATCAAGCAAAGCTTTACGAACAGCCTCGATACCAAGAACTTCAATAACTTCAATCAAATGATTGCTCGTTGTCCTCTTGGGGTCCACATCATCATGGCACATGACAGCTAAAAGATTGACACCTTCTGTATCCAGCATCCACTCATTCTCTGCCTTGAATCCTTCATTCTCATCAAATTTGTTCACTTTACCGTTTTTAATGAAGACTTTATTGATATCAGGTATGCCTCTAAGAGCCATTTCAGTAAGCATGTTACCCTCAATCTTTTTAAGGAACACGTCATCCTCAGCCGATTCGTCTTGCAATTCGCCCTTTGGGGCTTCATCGTTCATGATACGAATACGGAGGATCAGCTTTTCAGCATTATCATCATTAAATATGCACGTAAGGTCATCATCAAATTCAAGATTGATCTTCTCTGCAATATCTGCCATGCTAAGCTTTTTATCTACCATCATTTCTCTGTTTAACTCTACGCGAAGCAACCAAGGAGAGATCTTGTCAGGGTCAATCTCTTCGTCAGGCATCTCATAATAGGACTTCACAAATTCGACATCTTCCTCAATAACAGTGCTCATAGGATCTGGATCATACCACACCTCTGTTGCTTGGGTCACACTCCTCAAAGTTGTATATTCTAGAGCACACTGGACACTTTTTGCCTTCTCCTTAGTTTTGCTCACATCAGGCTTCAAGTACACAGAGAGAGAAGGTGTCTTAATTTTCTTAGCAACATTAATAATCTCTCTCAACCTCGGTACACCTAAGGTGACATTCTTGGCACTCACACCAGCATAATGGAAGGTATTGAGAGTCATCTGAGTAGCAGGTTCACCAATAGATTGTGCAGCAACACATCCTATCATTTCCCCAGCTGCAACAAGAGACTGTAGAAAACGAGATTCTATCTCACCAATAACCCACTCGAAAGCTTCGCGCGTCAGCCTGTACTCCTTCAGAACTCTTTTACTGGCTAAGGCACTGCGAAGCAATATATTGAAGAAAAGTGTAGCATTCTTTTGGGCTTCCATACTCAGATAATCATCACCAACCACCACCTTAAGCCTTTCTTGTAACTTATCAACAGCTTCTACAATCTCCATTGGGTGCATATCAGACGGCCTTCGGAAATCAACTTTGAATGTCTTTTGTGCATTTAAGACAAGCCTCTTAATGTTAACAGGCAGTGGCCAAGAGTTGTCACCTGTGGTTGCAATCTCTGTTCCAAGTTGATACCTGTCAGCTTCAAGTTTCTGAACCTCAGCATCAAACACACTCCGGATTTCACGAATCGTTTTCAAATCTTCCACAGCTTCAGGCAACATGTAACTAGGATTCCAGTTTGAACTATCAATTTCATATTTGTACATGTTATTGAAATCTGATTTCTTCAGCTTCAATGACTCCAGAGGTTGTGATTCAATCCAAACGGCATCCATACCATCTTCCCCATAGAGAAACTGAATCACATCACCCAAGGAATTCCTAACAGTCCCATCATACTTAACCATGATATCCTCCATAGCCTTCACCAATCGCCTCTGAATATATCCAGTCTCAGAAGTTTTCACAGCAGTATCAATAAGACCTTCTCTACCTCCCATAGCATGGAAGAAGAACTCTTGAGGAGTTAATCCTCGAAGATATGAGTTCTCCACAAAACCACGACTCTCTGGACCATAATCATCTTTGGTGAAGTGTGGTAGTGTTCGATCTATGAATCCAAAAGGAATTCGTTTGCCTTCAACATTCTGCTGCCCCACACATGCAGTCATCTGAGAAATGTTGATGAAACTTCCCTTCGATCCTGCAGTAACCATAGCCTTGAGGTTGTTACTTTCTGACAAGCTCTTCTGTGCACTGCTTCCAGCATCATCACGGGCCTTATTCAACACCTAACAGACAATAAAGAACACATCAGACTTTCATCAAGATGTAGGAAGCATATTGAACTGTTGATAAACAAACCTGGTTCACTCTGTTTTCAAATGACTCCATCATTGTCCGACCAGGTTCAGCCTCCAAATTCTTCTCTTGAGCTGCTCTTATTAGTTCTTTCACCTCATTCTTCGCATTTGAAATAGTTTCGTTAATCTTTTCCATGGTTGCAGCATCAGCAATCGTATCTCCAATTCCCATACTAAATGCATTCTGCAAAAGCCAATAGTTGACAAGCCATTGAGTATGTCCCAAAAATTTGCGAGCTGCATCTGGACCGACTTCTTCCCTGAAAGCATTAACCTTAATTAATTAAGTACGAAACAATAGCAAAGGATCTTTAACAGGGCAACATCAAGAAGTTCAAAACCATATCCTAGACTATTCAGTTTGGCTTAAGTTACTGAATATAAGTTTTCACCGACATATTTTAGCATATAAAATGTATCTCCGCTCATTGCTGTCACTACACCTTCTTTAACCTTTATACAAAGGTTACATATCCAAGAATCGGAATTACAGTAGGTTAACTAGCCAATGAAACATGAATCCAAACTGGCAGGCCAGCTCATGTACCACTGATCTCGGATTGCAATTAGACAATGGTTTCTTAAACAAGAAGTTATCATATGTAACTCGTGTATATAAGGTATATTTAAAAATTGAGAGCATTAAATGTCGCAATTCAAATGTTTTGATTTTGATACAGCCATGAAATGTAGAGATTCTTCATAAACTGGAGGAACAAGAAACTATTCTTCTATGTATCCCTAAGGGGTATAAAGCATTCTTACCCTCTTAAATAGCATCAACAATTCTTGTTATTCTCACAAAACCCACAAAATACACAATAATTTAGAAGAAACAACTCAAAAAATACCATACCAAATAACATGTATGAGACTTCCAGTGGATGTCCCAAGTGCCTTTTTGCAGAGAGTACCAGAAAGTAACTCCCCTTTTTCTATCCGTACTTGAGTATCCCCAGGAGTTATAAATCCTTTTTCACCTTCTTGATGCCATGCTGAATATCTCAACAGATTTATCTGTTTTGGTATGATCAGATTAAATACTTGTTTTCCAGTCCAAAGAGGCCTGGGTTTCAAAATTGCTGGAGCAGGTATTTTGCCATCAAAATCCTCCCACCACATCAGAATATTCATGAAGACATCCTGCATATGACCCAAAAAAATCAAAATGGATATAGATACTTCCCAATGATAACCTTTCAGGAAACAAAAGCAACAGATGCTACCTTCTCAATAAAGGTATCTCTTTTAGTAATTTTGCGACATCCTAGAAGAGTGTCCTGCACAATTCCCATTACAGGTCGATTTGCTTGGGGCGATACAATGCATTTTGGAACCATCATCAGCTCCAGCACCTCGGCTCTAGTTTCAAACGATTGGGGAACGTGCATGTTCATTTCATCCCCATCAAAATCAGCATTGTAGGGTGAGGTAACAGATAAATTCAGGCGGAAGGTTGAGTAAGGCATAATCTTGATTCTATGCCCCATTATAGACATTTTATGGAGACTAGGTTGCCTATTGAAGAGGACAAAGTCTCCATCATTTAAGTGTCGCTCCACCTGCATTATTAATGACAGAATTTATGTTCATAACAAAGCACGCTATTCCTAAAACATTCTCAGATATAGAGCATAAAGTTCTCACCTTATATCCAAGTTCTAGATGCTGATCACTGCTTTTCTTCAAGTACCGGAGATCAAGCCTTTGTCCGTCATCCCTAATTATATATTTTGCACCAGTTTTTCCAGGAGGAGGATGAGGTCCATATTCCACAAGCTCTTTCAATCTGTTTTCAGTGTCAAAATTTGATGTATAACGAAACCAAAATGGACAAGAGTGTATATATCAATTGAAAATAGGAAAAAGAGTGCAACCTTTCGATGTTATACGGAGTTACAGTTTCAGGATATGTGAGATTCAGGGCAATACTCCAAGGTACCCCCAGTTGATCAATATTTATGGTTGGATCAGGTGTAATCACAGTCCGAGCCGAAAAATCAACTCTTTTACCCATCAAATTACCTCTTATCCGACCTTCTTTTGCCTTGAGCCTGCTACAAATTGATTTAATTGGTCTACCAGATCTTTGGGTAGCCTACAGTATACCAAGATATTTCACTACTTAGATAACTGGTATTCAAGAACTACATATGTAGCGTCAATTTATGGATGAAACAACCGTACCCTTGGCTGTCCTGGTAATTCATTGTCAAAGTATGTGGCTATATGGAACTGCAGCAACTGCGCAAACTCTGAAATAATGTGTGCAGGAGCCCCATTCCGCTCCTGTCTCTTTAAGTTGTCATTGTGCCGAATGATCATTGCCAATTGATGGGTTAAATCGTCCTGCATTGAGAGATTCAAAATCAGATTTTCCCACAACTTAAAGGATCTACCTGGGCAAAGGGCACTGCAACTTAATCAATGTTGATAAAACCGATCTAGATATACTTATCAGAACAACAAAAAAACAAATTGTAGTCCAATACTTTGGGCACAAGCCATGGAAAACTGTAGATATCGAGAGGAAGTGACATGCCTCACTCCTAGAAGAGGTATCCATCATTACAGAAGGTCTGACAGGAGGAGGAGGAATTGGAAGAGCTTGAAGAATCATCCAGTCAGGGCGAGCAAAATTTGGATTTAAGCCCAACAATTGACAATCTTCATCAGTTATTCTTTTTAGAATGCTAAGAACCTGAAATGAAAAAGGAAATGGTAAAGTACCGAATTAGAATCATGCATCACCCTAACACGTGATACAGATTCAAATATAAAAGTGAATTCCCCTTTCTTCATGTGGTGAAGGAATAAAATACCTTCTCTGCAGAAAGTTGTTGCTTCCGTTCAACAGGTTCAGGCATCTGCTCCGGGTCATCATTTTTCTTCTTTTGAAGCTTGTATTCAGCAACCATTTTCATCCCATCAATAGAAATTTTTGGTTGCTGAGCACCACATCCCCCCCTACTCTTCTTGACAGGTTCATCGGTACTTTGACTGTGCACATCAATCTCATCTCCTCCTTCACATTTGGTTTTGTTTTTGCAGGCATCTAATATCTTTCTCAGTCTGTTCTTAGGGTTTCTAATTCTCATTGCTTGTTTGAACTTTGGTTCGTCCTGGCAAATTTTAGAACAGCATATAAATAACAATTATACGACATGAATTGTCCAGCAAAATTTAATGATTTTTATTTCCAGAAGATAACTTCATCTATTGAAGGCACTAGCATCTATTGAGGGCATTTATAGAAAACTAACAAACGATGGATGGATTGTATAATATGCTTCATTTAGAATGGTCATCGACCTACTATCTAATACATGGCGGAAGTCCTAACAGTGTTTTGAAAGAATGTGGTTTCTTATACTCTTAACTCTCCTCTATCGAGCTCCTCCATAAGCGTAGACTCGCTTGTATCTTAAAATGGCATAAGAACCAATCAAACATTAACAAGTGAATCATGACTTGCAGCCTTCGTACTTCAACGATTTGGGACAATTAATCCATGAACACTCCAAAATTTTCAACCTAGCATATCACACATCAGATATACCTCATCAGCCAGAATTTTGGAGCAATTGAAGCAAACAGAACGCAGAATGCTGAGCACAGTCTTCATGAACCCAATATGAAACATGGGTTTAGCAAGCTCAAGGTGACCAAAGTGACCGGGGCACTCAGCCATGTTAGCCATACAAGTCTCGCACTTCATCTTCCGGTCAATTGTCCCCAAACGGGGGTCGCTCAGACCACCAATCTTCGGCTTACCTCTCTCCATCGTCTCGCTGTGCTCTATATGCACTACAGACATTTGCCTCTGCAAAAAGAAAATTCACACGATTAACACCGACTCCAATTGAATCCCGCTCAGAGCATACTCTTACAGAACTCAATAAGAAACAGCAACTAAAAACAAATTACGATCTCATCAGGGCTCAGTATGCCGAATTGGACTACACGGACTTTGGCGACCTCCGCCGGAGAAAATGGAAACCGCAAATCCATAGCGGCTGCGGAGATGAATTACAGGGATCTGGATAAGAATTGTTCGATCTTTTTCCTTATTTTATAGGTTTAATTCGATTTAATTTTCAGTTAGCTGTTAATTTCCTGAGGTTTTTCAGAGATCTGCGTATGCCCCTTTGGAGGAAGGAAGCATTGTGAAGTTAAGAAAGGAATGCAAGGGTTTGGTGGTCTATTTATAGACGGGAACCGCCTTGCGCTGCCCCCATTAGGGCCTGTTTGGTAGTAAGGATAATAGGTGTGTCCAACAAGTTATTTGACTATTTCAGGTTTTCAATATTATAATTATTAATCTTTTTTTATATAATTAGATATTTTTATAATTCATTTTTAATTAGATAATTTTATTCCTATTAAAATAAAATAATTAATGTTTAAGAGTATAATATACAACGATAATTAGGTATAGTATATGCTAATACAATAGATATATGGTATTATTATAGTAGCATCATGTATTATATGCAAATATGAACATAAAATAATATAATACATATATATTCATTAATATATGCTAATACAATATTTTTTAGAACAATATTATAAAAAAAATACATAATAGTGTATGTTATATTGTAGGAAATTTTAATTGTGTAGTAACTCTATTAAAAATAAAAGTGATTCTTAATTTTGTTTCTAAAACGCTCAACTGCTTTTTACTTCTTCTTTTTTTAATAGTTTATATGTTTTACCAACTGTATTTTCTTATTAACTTGTAATTTCTATTTTAGCTTTTTAGGAATAAGTAGAAATTGCAGACTCCCCTACGTATGTTTAGGGGTGGGCGTTCGGATTTGGATATCCGCGATTCGATCTGATCGGATATTATCCGATTGGATAGTTTCCGAATTCAATTTTCGGAGTTCGGATATCCAAAATAATATTCAGATCGGATATCGAATAGAAATTATCTATCCGAATATCCAAACTTTTATATATATATAAATATAATTTAATTATTCTAAATAGATAGGCCCATGTAATTTTAGTTTATTATAATTTATAACTCCGAAATCCCAATCAAAAGGCCCAAACTCTTATCTAATTTTTAGTAGGCCCA
Organism: Verbena officinalis; assembly: GCA_958496215.1. Lineage (NCBI taxonomy): Eukaryota > Viridiplantae > Streptophyta > Magnoliopsida > Lamiales > Verbenaceae > Verbena > Verbena officinalis. Next base: position 6,943,111 of record OY292388.1, read on the forward strand.
AACCTAATTCTTTACTGAGTTAATTTCCTATGTGAATAGTTATATGCCAAAACATGCTAATCAGACTAATTTTTTTTTATCCTTTTTCTCGAATTTGTTATGATCTTATCACTGATATATATTTTTAATATCTCTCTGTTTTTCAAATTTTTCTTGTTGGCGGTTGCAAATTGCAATGGACTAATGTAATGTCCCACATTGGTTTGGTAAGGAGAACGAACCCCCTTTATAAGTGGGTTGAAACCTTACTTGGTATACGCGTTTTAAAGCCTTGAGGGGGCGCACTGGGCCATCGAGCCTGGTGGCTTTTCAAAGAGGACAATATATGCTTGTCGGGCTGACCTTGGGCTGTTACAAATGGTATCAAAGCCAGTGCCGGTAAGGCCGTTGTGCCAGCGAGGACGCTGGGCCCTCAAGGGGGGTGGATTGTAATGTCCCACATCGGTTTGATAAGGAGAACGAACCCCCTTTATAAGTGGGTTGAAACCTTACCTGGTATATGCGTTTTAAAGCCTTGAGGGGGCGCACTGGGCCATCAAGCCTGGTAACTTTTCAAAGAGGACAATATATACTTGCCGGGCTGACCTTGGGCTGTTACACTATAAGTTTGACATTTTACATCATTAAAATTAAGTCAGTGGAGTTTATTAATAACTTTCCAATCCAAAAGTTCACTCATGATCATTGACCGTATATAAACTTAGCAAGTCATAAAAGATTACAGCATAATAATTTGTGCCAAAGGTTAATGAAGATACTCCACTGCAGCTGGACTGTTCCCCACTAATCCGAATTATCGAATATCCATTATTGGTCATTTTAAAAAATATTGGAATTAATGGATAATCCAAATCCGATCCGACGGATATTCGATTTTTTCGAATTGGATTCGGATAGCAAAATATAAAATTCGAATATCAGAATCTGAACGATCCGTAACCCGATTATCCGATCCGAATGGACACCCCTACCTAGTTTAACATAATGAATCGGATTTGGAATATTACTCTTTTATTGATAACCTACTAATTTATTATAGGCCTCGGGACAATATTGGTAAGCATATCAGCCCCAAAATGATAGTTTTAATTTTGTTTTATCTGATCCAGATACATTTGGGCCTTGGCCCATTTTAATCAAGTCTTAGTAAACACTATATGGGCTTAGGCCCACCCACAAGTAGGCCTATTTTTCTTTTTCTTTTTCCCATTCCCTTTTTTTCTTGTTTGATATGGGCTTGGACCATTTTATTGAATCTAAGCCCGTCAGTAAGAGAAAATCCCATTCCAGCCCAAGCCCAATGCGAAAAGAGGCCTAGCTGAAGCCCATCAAGACAGAGTTAATCCCAACCGTCCAAATGTATGTAATTTAAGGGCATAGATCATGCTATGTGTGGCTTAACCCTTTGGAAAAGCATATAAATAGCCTTATTCCATTTTTAGGAAGGGGACAACTTTTACCTGATAAATTATTATATTAATTTCAATAATTTATTCTTATATTATCTGGTAGTATTTTTAGAAAACTAGAACCTGTGAGGTCTGAGATCTAGGGTCGTAAATCCAAAGACCCTAGCTTCGTATCCGAACTTGTTTGTTCCCAACTAAACAATCTCGTTGCATTGTTCTTCTACAAAATCGCGTCCTTATTTTGCAGTACATTAAGATAGGGAAATTTTCACTTTAGTTCCTATAGTATGTAGACCCAAATCCAATATTGGTCCTATAATTTATATTTTAATCAATTTTAGTCCCATTTTTCATGAAATTAATCAGATTTCAACCTCCGGGCCACTTTCCGTTGGTATATGCCAAAACTAACGGCTCACAAGACGTTGCCGTCCACTTTCTAACCGAAAGCATGCCAGATGACGGAATTTGATTAATTTCATTAATAGTTAGACTAAAATTTATTAAAATTAAAATATGGAGCCAATATTTGACTTAGTCCTATAATATGAGGTAAAAAATAATATTTATTCGGTATCCATAATCCAATTTCAACTTATTGCAATTCTATATTTATTTAGTTGGTTAAGTTCAATAATCGTAAAATATTTGTTGAAGAATTATGCTATATCTATGTCAAATAGTATCTGTTATAGTTTATATAACAATCAAATATTATTATCCAAGAACATTATTTAGAATTATTAGCAATAAAACATGAGAAACAACAATACAATTACAAATTCACAATTGCATGAATACTATAATATAACATGGGAATTGAGATATATGGATACGGTGATACAATTTTTTTTTTTTTGATATTTTGCACTATATTTTTTTGAAAAAAAAATAAAAAAATAGAGAAGTATCGTATACGAGTGTCTGATACGATATCGGAAACAACAAGACAAGTTAGAGTAGGAATTTTAAAAATATATGTTTATGATGCACGAACACTTCTAAAAATCTTACCCTGTCGTATCGTGTCGTGTCCGATACTTCTCTAGTGTAAAATGTAAAAGAAAATCAATGTTGTCATGTCTGTGTTCGTATTTCATAGATATCCATATATATATATATATATATATATATATCGTAATGTATAACTATATGTTCGACCATTTTTTTTTTGGAAAAATTACTAAAAACCACATGAGATTACCTAAAAATCCAAAACACCACCGTAACCTTGAAACCTTACAAATACCCCCTGAAAATGAAAAAAAAAATCTCGAAACCTTACAAATACCCTCTTGAAAAAACTTACATTTATCCCTTTATATGGGTGTAAATGTGAGATTTCAAGGTTTTAGAATATTTTTCGCAAATACCGTAAATTTTAGGGGTTGGGTAATTATTCGCCCTTTTTTTTTTAAATGTATAGCTATATATCATCATTTTGGAAATGTTTAAATATTTACTCCGTGTATATATCGTGTTATGCTCCACGACTTTACCTGCGCGTATCACAGTAGTCGCACTTCCACGCCCGCAGGAGCACAGACCGCCGCCGGAAGTGGAGCGCTGACTAATAATCCACGAAGATGAAGCGGCCGGGGACCCACACTTTCTTTTCCGACCAATCTTACAACCTTAACTTCAATTCCTCCTTTTTTTTTTGTTCTTTTCTACAAAATCGAAATCATTTGTCATAATTATTGCTGATATTACTGTTTTGGACCTTCTCTTTGTTGGTTCAGTTGATGCTAGACTCTACCCAGTGGGAAAGATATTTTAAGATTCTGACACGTGTTCTATAATTAAAATTAGAAAAAAATTTAAAATTAAGATTTATAATACATAATACATGTGTCAGAATCTTAAATATCTTCTCACTAAAGAAGAATCTAGCATCAAATGGACAACGAAAATAAAAGGTAGAATTAAGTGATCGTGAAGTGTATCCAAGTATATATCAACCCTCTTTAAGCGTGACTATAAAAGTCGGCTATGACATTCATACCAATTTCACCACAGGAAAATATATGCTCAATTTGAAAGATATTTGATTAAAAGTGTTTTTATTTGTGACGCATAGATATAAATACGATGACTCGAACACGACATAGTATCAATATGGCAACATAGATTTTTTTTATCAAATCCCACTCACTTGCAATTAGTGAAAAGGGATGAAATAACATGACATGGATACCTAGCTATTTTCACGAAAAATGATTCTAAGAAGAAATTCAAGAAAATTATCCAATTCTAATTAATTGAAGTTTTTATGTGGTCGGTTCGAATAATCATCAGCGCAGTCCACTTCTTTTTTTTTTTTTTTTTCTTTTGCTTAGTGTTTCGGAACTTTGATGAGATATGATGGAGACAAGTTGGAAATTAGGGAGCATAAGATAAGTCAGAAGTATGAAAATCATGAGGTGTAAAGATTTGGTTATTATTCATTAGTGATAAAATAAAAAGTAATGTTACCTAATAAAAATTTCAGGATAATTTTTAGATTATTAATTATTTTACACTATTGAAATAGCTAAAAATGGTATACCTAATCTAGTCATTTTGTCATTTTCTATTAAGTTTATTAGGTTTTCGTTAAGGTTAATAGTCGATGGAGTGCTACTGTATTTATCCCGAAATCGAGAAATTGTAGGTATAATTATCGGTAAAGATTACTTCCATTTTCTTTCCTGCCACACGTTTGTGAAGTTTGGTTTCGACAGTATACTTTTGTAGTTATCTAAGTATGTGAAAATGATGCATCAGTAAAGTGCTCTTGCAACTGAAAACTTTTTATATGTGATGTACTCAACATTCATCCACGCATGATGAATTTCAAGAGAGTTTTAGTCAGGTGATATATTTACTTAAAACGGGCATTTTGATACATATATTAATTCAAAGTTTTTCTATGTTAAGGATTCTATATTTTTTTCTTGCATTGTCTTTGCTACAATGGTGGTTAATAGCGCAACATAGTTGCTAAATTTGTAGTACGAATCTGCTCGAATCTCGAAAGTTGGGATAACCACGTCCTCTTAGTTCTCCTGGTGGTCGTTACCATAGAATGAGACATCGCTGTGAGTTAATATTCAAGTAAATATATTTTATAATTTATTATATAACTTATCAAATATAATCTAAGTAAGTAAACTAATCCTTAATGTGTAAGGGCATGCAAGATGACATGGACTTCGAGTCTTCGAGCACCTAACACACACACACACACACATATATATATATATATATATATACTTAAAATAGGAGTTAGGTTAATTACATATACCCAAAGTATGATCGAAAATCAAACTCCCCCTTAATTTTTTTTAAATAACGAAATAATCCCCCTCTGACTTTTCGTCAACGTTAAAATTGGAAGAAAAATGTTAAATTACCTAATTACCCTGACGGAAATGTTTTCAAAGAAATGCATAAACTAATTAAATTTGAAAATAACAAAACTATCCCTATTCCTCTAGGGGTAATAAGTAATATTATTTACATATTTTCTCGTCTTTCTGTTATGCAAATATGTAATGCTGAAGTTGTAATGTGGTATTACTTTTTATTTCAGTTTCATTACCCGAGTTTTTTTTTTTTTTTAAATGTGGATTGTTTGCCTTTTCAAACCTTCTGCACAAAACTCTTTACTTCTATAGGGGGCCATAAGTAATATTATTTACCTATTTGAGGAGATTTTTTGTTATGCAAATTTCACTACAGGGGTTAATATGTAAGACTGAAGCGGTAATGAGAGAGATATTTGCGGAAACTTCATAAGTTAAATTTCAAAAGGATTCACTACTGATACAAATTGGATTTAATCACACAACAAGCTTCATCAACTAGATAAATAACAAAAGTGACAACATTAACATGCATGTTCATCACTACTACTTTTTACAAGAAACCTCCATTAACGTTCCTAGGGTTTTCAACACTATTTCTTGGTGGGATATAACCAGGGGTATATGTAATATCCTGAATACAAATAATACTAATGCGAAATCTATGATTTTGTCTATTCCTTTCTTTTTTAAATTTTTGGGAAAAATTAAAATTTATGACATTATACACCTGGAGATAACCATATAGTTAATTACATGTAGACCCACAAGGGTAATTCAGACAATCTCCATAAGTTCAAACAGTAACTCAGGGGTATTTTGTCCATTTTGTGCTGACGTGAGCAAAATTTCTAACGTTAACTACGCTATAACGGAATAAGGGGTTATTCGTTATTTTAAAATTTTTAGGGGGAGTTTGATTTTCGACCATACTTTAGGTGTATATGTAATTAACCCAAGAAGTTAATTAAATTGTTTTGGAGTACTAAAAACGTCAATAAATTAAAGAAGGCCGGTCCGATTTAACGCGTCCGTGCACGGCACGTGACTTTCTATCTGGTCCGAAAGACAATATCCCAATTCGTTATAAAATTCCGGCGCATGCATCATCACTTGTTATTGGATTTGGATTGGACCCACTCACTCACTCTCAGTCAAAATTATATTAATTCTTGAATTGAAGCTCCCTCCATTGCCAAATCCTATATATATATTTAGTACGACCTTTTTCTTGATGTTATTGTTAGCCACTTAGCCCTAGCTAGCTATTATATATATGACACTTATACATCATTCTTACATCCATGCACATGCCATATATATATATCCAAAACAACAAACGTTTTTCAGTTATTATAAGTATTAAAACACTAGTAAGTAGTAACATTATCCCCACAAAGCTATCCCATGAAAAAACCTACCAACTAACCTTATTGCAATCACCCAAATCTATAGCACCGTCCTAGCTACGTAGTATAGTGGGCAGAAATTGGTACTATAAATTAAGTTTCCTAAGGCAGCCAAACTGATACAACAAGTAACACTCACAACAAGATAAGTAACATATTTTTAACTAGCCGCGCCATTTCTTCTCACAACACTCATATATATATAACACACTAATAGGAGCGAGGGATCGATCGATGAAGCTTGCAAACGGAATAATGAAGCCATGCAATAACATCTTCATGATGAAGTGCTCAAGCCAATGCGCCGCCGCTACGATGACGAATTCGAAGCCGTACAAAGCTACGGCGGACGATGCTAGTAATCGTTTGAAGATAGCAACGAGCTCATGGAACGCTAGTTCCATCTCGAGAGTAGCAAAAGTGAGCGATAAATGGATGGAGTTTCAAGGAATCAAGAATTGGGAGGGATTGCTCGACCCTCTAGACGATGGTCTGCGCGATGAAATTCTTCGTTATGGAGGATTCGTTGAAGCAGCATACTGCTGCTTCGACTTTGACACCTCATCTTCGGGGTATGGAACGTGTCGCTACCCCAAGGCATCGATGCTGGCAGAGTGCGGTATCAACAATTATAAGGTGACCAAGAATCTCTACGCCACGTGTGGCGTCCAACTGCCCGATTGGACTGACGAGCGGATACCGAGTTGGGTGTCCACCCAGTCCAGCTGGATAGGATACATGGCGATCTGCACAGACAAAAATGAAATTAGAAGACTAGGAAGACGGGACGTCGTAATAGCCTACCGTGGGACCGTCACAGTTATGGAGTGGCTAGAAAACCTACGGGCGACCCTGACTTGCCTGCCTGACGACATGTCGCCTGACATTGAATATTGCGACTCTAGGGTCCAGAGCGGATTCCTGAGCCTATATACATCAAGTGTGGACTCCACTCCGAGCCTGAGAGACTCAATAAGAGAAGAAATCAATAAAATATTACAAAAATACGCTGACGAGCCTCTAAGCATAACGGTGACCGGTCATAGCTTGGGAGCAGCCCTGGCGACCCTGACAGCCCACGACATCACCACCACGTTCAAGCACGCGCCGCTTGTGACGGCTGTCTCGTTCGGTGGGCCCCGTGTCGGGAACAAGAGCTTTCGGTGCCAGCTGGAAAAGAGCGGAACCAAGGTACTTAGGATAGTTAACTCCGATGACCCCATAACTAGAGTGCCGGGTTTTGTTCTTGATCAAGAAAAGACTGCAAAAATATTGTCGAATTGGCTCAGACAGTGGGTTTATGCTGAGGTTGGTAAGGAGCTGAGGCTGAGTAGCAAGGACTGTCCTCATCTGAGCAACGGGAACATCGCCACGTGTCATGATCTGAAGACGTACCTGCATTTGGTGGATAATTTTGTGAGCTCTAGTTGTCCTTTAAGAGCCACGGCCAAGAGGGTTTTGAATATAGCACAGCATGAGAAGCAGAAGCTAGCTTTTGGTTTAGATAATTAAAAGTTGTCGAAGATCAAGAATTAATGTGTATAATCAATTGTAAAAACAAGAATTATATCATTTATTCGTTTTATATTTTATCTCCAAGCTATATATTTCAATTAGCAATTAAATTTCTATGGCAATTGAATGACAAATATAAAGGTTTTCCCTGTACGTAGTAATAACTACGAAAATGATGCACGCATGCCATAGCTCATAGTGCACGTAAAAGAACAGAAAAAGTACTGTTCCAGAAAATAGGTATTATAATTTACTAACGACGTATCATGATTTAATATCAGTACCTTTGAAGTTTAAGCCAAAAGTTAAAAGTTCTGAACTTATGAAAATTATTTACAAGTTTCAAAAAAGAAATGAAAATTATTTACTACTCATAGCGAGATTTCTGTTCCAAAGACTAAATTTGTTTGTACTTAGTGAGTGTTTAATTACTTTAATTGATATTAGTCCAATCATATATATATATATATATATATATATATATATATACGAAAATGAATGAGTGAAATGTTTTAGGAAAGATGTTTATGTGTCAATGAAGTGGATAAGTTAGAATTGATCCATTTTGCCATGTAGATTGTTTCTATATAAATTTAATTAATTATTATTTTTATAACTTATATATGTATTTATTGACTTTTCATACTTTTGTTTATATCAATTATCAAAAAATTTGTAACTCCTATTTAATTATCGAACTATATAACTACTTTATATAATATTAAACTTATTTTTTTTAAAAATATGGTTTTAAGTAAATTTTAACAAGCTTTAGAGTTATCCATACGGTATTGAATGTTCGTTAATAAAAATAAAGACAAAATAATGTATTCAATATATCCATTAAAAAAATTATATATAATATTTTAATTTCTAACAAATATTTTTGATATAGCAAATTCAAATGAAAATTTATCTAACTAAAGTAAGGATTTTTTTTAAATATAAGTTTAAATAAATATTATTATTATTTTAATAATATAAAATAAATAATTAATTAATTTTCTTGAAAAAAGAAACTTTTCTAAATACGCGTGTCGCATGTTCATTTTGTGGTAGAAAAGTTATATTTTATTTCAATATAAATAAATTTCTTAAATTATTATATTTAAGTATTAATATTTGTCATAATATAAAAGAAATTTTAATAATGAAATGAATATTATTATGACTAAATAACGAAACAATAACAGATTATCTAATAAAAAAATAATATAAAGTATAATAAACAACTATTTTTTCGACCAAAGAGACAAAGAGATTCCAATAATTATTTATATGGTCTATTATTAAATATTTTTTTAGTATTTTAATTATCATTTTAATATTTCTATAACTGTCATGATATTCCTTCTCTATACATGTATAAATATATATTCTCTCTATTATAAATATAAAATCATTACTTTGTTATAAAAATATCATATTACTATTTTTGTACATTTAAAATGAGTTTTTTATATACATAGTTCCTGATTATTTTATAAAATGAATTATTTTGATGTGTATGCTTCAAATTCTGAATTAATAATTTTTGACGTATTGTTAATAATCATATAAAAAAATATAATATAATTTATTTAATAATATATATTTTATAAGTAAATTACCCCATGCAACGCAGGGGTTAAAAAGCTAGTTAGACAGTATTATGAATATATATATATATATATATTAATTTTCTGTTATTGATATTAATTTACTTAAATATGTTATGTGTGAGTTAAAAAAAAAACTCCATTTGAGAATCGTAAGATAACATAGTCATAGTCTAATTTAGTATATGACTCGTACCTTAACACATACAAGGCCACAGTCTATTGAAATAAATAGTTTATTATGACTAATTATTTAATTAGACAATATAATCTAATATGTCATCAGTTAATTAAGGAATTTTTTTCTCGTTTTTCGTTGTACTAAAAAATATTAGACTATGTTTATGTTCTAGTCGTTAATTTGTTGTCTACTTATATGTTTAATTAGATCAAAATCTAGCTAATCCGCAAGTATATGGGAGGGAATGTAATTTTTTTTTTTTTTTGGTAGACATGTCAGGGAATGTAATGCATGTGTATAGCTTATTGCACATGTACAATTCAACTTGATTTAATTAGCTGTCATTAGATTTGATTGAATATTATCAAACTTGTTACGAATACAAATTTAATAGGGATAAAGATCTTTTTCCATCCGAACTATGACGAGTTTTGCACTTTACAATCTAAACTTATTTTCTTTACAATTTGCCTCCTGAACTATAAGAATTTTTATAATTTGCTATCTCTGACAAAAATATTCCACCGGAAAGTTGCATCGTGTCATATGAGAAACATAGTTTTACGTGGTATTGCTCCCCCTAGTATCTCAAAAATAAATCCTCAATCAATTTCAGAAAATATGGAGTTTTTATCACCCAATTAAAATAAGGGCGACTTTGATAGATTATTTTTAAATATTCAATTGGGTAATAAGAACTCCAAGTTTTTTGAAATTGATTGAGGGTTTATTTTTGATACGTTAAGAAGAATAATACAACGTGGACGTATGTTTCTCATATGACACGATGCAATTTTCCGGTAGAATATTTTAGTTGGGGATGGCAAATTGCAAAAAAAATTATAGTTCCGGAGGCAAACTGCAAACAAAAAAAATTTAGATGGTAAAGTGTAAAAGTGACCATAGTTCGGATGGGAAAAAATCATTATCCCAATTTAATAATAATTACTTCAATTGCAATTAATTGTTAAGATCTTAGCAAGTGTTTTATCTTTGAGTTCACATGCTGAATTAGCAAATTAAACACATTTTTATTATGATATATGACAGATTAAATCTGAAAAACCTACTAAGTTTGAGGTATTTTTAATAAGATATGTTACATTATATAGTTGCGTCGGTTATTTGATTTATAGACTATAGCTCCATATGGAACATATTTATTTTAATTTCAACGAGACATAACGATTTTATTTAGCAACATTTAGAGTCTAAATACTCTTTAATTATTATATATGTCTCTAACTAGTATAGATTAGCATTACATTTTATGACAAATAAAATTTAAAAAAAGGTAAAATTATATAATCAAAAGAAAAAAGAAAGAATTAAGAGACAAAAAAAAAATATATCAAAAAGGGAAGCATGCAATTAAATAACAAAAGTACTACTAATTAATATTAAGATATGAGAAATTCGAAAGAGAGACATGCACCAAACGTCATTATACAATTAATTTTTTTTTTCACTGCACTTAAGGCGTCTTGACTATATATATATATATATATATATATATATATATATATATATATATATATATGTCGCTTCAAAGTTGAAACAGTTAAATATATCTTGGGTTATAATTAGTTGGATCTTAAGTGATCATAACCTAGCTAATTAGCATGCATATGTAAATTTAATTCCAAAGTTCCGGCCAAGTAAATATCATTAATTTTACCTAAATATAGACTTAATTATTATTGCTAGCTCTCAGTGGAGCTCGAGCACTACGTGTTTAATTTGTACGTGTTGAATACAGAGAATCAACGTGAACCAAAAATGAAAAGAAAAAGATATATAACTTTCGCGACCCCGGGCGCGGAGAGGAGAACCCCACCTGCTTGGGCATCCGTTGGACGCGCGGGTATAACCTCTATCACCACCGAGCACAACCCTAAAGTTTGGCTTAAACCGCATGCCAAAAGAGGTTGCAACCATATGGTGATTATGCTTGGTGAATTTGGTTATAAACCCTTCATTTTCAATGTGATCTTTCGATGTGGGATGAAACCCCAATGCACACGGCCTTGAGACACCCCGTGAGGGGAGGCCGTGCGCCATTCACATGGGCTTGCGACACGACGTGCAGCAGCCCGTGTGGAATACCTGAACCATTTTTTTACGCTGAATATTTCGGGGCGCTACAATAACAGTACTAAGTAGCTTGTCATGATCTAGCTAGAATGTGAATCATTATTCCTTAACCAAACTTTAGGATTCGTTCTCGGGTTTTGGATATGGAATAATGGAACAACTTTATATTTTTTGATCAAATACTTTTTTATTTTTTGAGGTACATACAATTCAACGAGAACAATATTCTCTATAGTAATTAACAGTAAATGCCCCGGCCGGTCTTGATAAAGACAATCCTGATCAGGTGTGCTTGAGCCCGTAATTAAGGATTAACTGGCTCCTTTGATCAGTAGGTTTTAACAATTCCAATATATGCACGAGCCGTTTTTATTCGTAATCATACTTTACCGAACTCCAATATATATATGTCTTATTATTTTCGCATCGATATATCATTTCCCAAAAGCAGAGTGCGTCGGTGCTCATAATTAAAATTATTGTTATATATGTACTTTTAACACTTTTTCTTAGTTAGTACTTTTGGGGATTAAATTAAGATTCTTGAATTTGAACTTGGTCGATTAGAAACAATCAGGCCTCAATTCTAAAGTTAATAATTACTTGGTGGACCAGTTGAAATGTGATACATGAAAAACATCAATTTAATTAATTAGAATTTTGCTATGTATACCTTAAAACTAGCTTCTTTTTGGTCCGATAACACTCCAATATTCTGACCGAATAACTAATTCTAAACACTGAACATTAGTCTTCTATATAAAAGTTTGTTGACATGCAAATCTCCATATAATATGAGTTACTAAACATATATTTGATTCTAATTGATTAAATTGTATATGGTATTTCATTCGATTTTAAGGTGATTGAATTGTACAAACTAAAAAAGACATAGCAACTTTTTGATCTGATAACATTCTAATCTTTTGACCTGAAAAACTAATTCTAATATCATTAATTTATAGTATATATGAACTGTGAATATATGGCAAAATTGCATTTTTCGTCCTATAAATTAAGGTCTAGTCCAATTTTTCTCCTGTAAATTTTTTAGTTAACGCATTTAATCCTTTATGTTTCTAAGTTTAATACATTTGGTTCGATTTAACACATTTAGTCCGATTTTAGTAATACATTTAGTTCTTTATATTCCCTCACCATTTTTCGGTCAAAATCTAACCTTAGCAATACATTTAGTCCTGTAAATTTGCTAACAGATTAAAAAAATAGGAAAAAATAGGACTAAAAACTTACAGGACTAAATGCATTGCTACGGTTAGATTTTGGCCGAAAAATGGTAAGGGAATATAAATGACTAAATGTGTTATCCCTAGGAGTGACTAGGACTAAATGTGTTAAATCGGATCAAATGTGTTAAACTTAGAAACATAAAGGATTAAATGCATTAACTAAAAAACTTATAGGACCAAAATTGGACTAGATCCAAACTTACAGGACGGAAAATGTAATTTTGCGGTGAATATATGTATTGGATTTGAAAGTTAATTGTATCCATGTAACTTAATTACAAACAACGTAACTCATATGAGTCATATCATATGTACAGGATATCTAATTATCGATGATGCATGCACTTAAATTTAGTAAATGTGAAATAGAATATCACACATTTTAAGTATTTAAAATGTAGGAAAAGGAAGATCAGACCTTGGAAATTCTTAGTCATGTGGTCTATTGAAGGATTTTATTGAACTATAAAAGCAAATTAAAGATTGGCCATATATTTGTCATTATAGCTTTACAGTAATCAGGGGCGGTACCACCTTTAGGGGTGAAGGGATTTTTGAAAAAAAAAAATTATACATTAAATTAAAGTTTTGCCCCTCCTAAAATTAAAGAAAACTTGATTCAACTCCCAAAAATTAAATAAAATTTAGTGTAAAGAATTATAGTCTTTTTCTTATTTAACATATTGTTTGTGATGTTTTCTCTAAAAAACAATTGCAATTTTGTAGAGTTTTAAGAGACATATTCCTAGAAACTATCACTACAAAAGAACAACTTTTCACTAACGAAAGTTCATCACAAACGCAATAAAATTCTTCACAAAATACATTATGTGATGGATTTTATCTCTCACAAATCCGTCATTATATGCTTTGTCACTTATTTATTTTGTGATGGATATAAAGTCCTTCAACAAATTACTTTAAAATTTTACAAAAAGCAAGCTTATTTTTCCACTATTTTGCAATCTGTTACTATTCTATCACAAATCTATCACAAATTAAAAAATTCGTGACAAAATTTTCCCCATCACTAAAAATCCATCATTAAATGGTGTGTTGTTTTTTGTAGTGTATATTTTTGTAAGTAATATTTTCGTTTTCTTAAGTTATATTCATAATTGTGTTAGGGGAATATATATATATATATATATATATATATATATATATATATATATATATATATAACTCATCTCATTATAATATTCTTATTGTACTTTTATTAGGTCTGAAAAAGAACCAATAATATATTTATCCTATCTTAAATTCTAACAATATTTTAAAAAAAAAAAGACAAAATTTTTGAGTTCATGGAAAAATAAAAAGTTTGTATGTTTAAAAAAAAATAAATGTGTGAAAATAAAAGATAAGAATAAGTTAGAAATATTATAAAAGGAAAAAAAAAGTTCAGATTAAATAAGAAAAATTATTTTTGAGAATTGAGACCTTAATTTTACGAAATGCGACGACATAATTGGCCGCTTTAGAGCCCGTTAGGCCTTATAGGAACTTGTACTTCTGGCCCGTATAAACTATAAACAATTGAAACTAAAGTCCAGTATATGATAATGGGCTAAAAAATGTATTCATAATGGGCCTTCTCGTGTTCTTTTTTATTTAAGCTCATTTCTTAAAAATTCATCAGCACTGATGGTATTCAATATTTTGGATCTAGCTCAATACGACGGAAATCCCAATAAGAGCTTTAAGAGACCTGGACTGGACTTGATAATTATTAAAGGACCTAATCAGACCCAAATTGAACTTAATAAGTTGAATTAATTAAATAAAGGCACAATTAAAAGAAGCCCTAACCTAACTAATTAAAGGACTTAATCGCAATTAAGGTAATTGAATCCCACTAAAACAAGGAATCCTAACCCTAATGTAAAGAGGACGAAACCCCCATAACAGATCATCAAACCCTAAGGAATACACGAGAATTTCCCCAAACACTCGAAATACACGCCTATTGAAGGGAAATCTTCCGGGTACTTCAATAGTCTTGAAACCCTAATTCTCACAGATTATTGAAGGGCTATCATCGAGCCTCTCAATAATCACTCGAAATAAATACCAGATTATTGAGGTGTAATTTTTGACACCATCAAACACAGTTATGATATATTACTAGGTGCAAACTTCTTATGAAATACATTAAAAGCTCATCCGAACACCTCGAAATCATTCTGTCCTAACTTAAAATAATGCCGAATGTGGCTTAACTTTGCGATTAATCAAACAGCCCTTCCAAAAAAATTTAAGGTAAATCAGCCTAATATTTCCTTCCATAAACCACCTTCAAAAATAGGATGGTATTTATAAATCTAAATATTTTTCAGAAAGTGATTTATATTTTTTTCTAATTTAAAATTGAATCACTAGAATAATAAAGTAATAAACCACACAACAAAGCAAAAATGAAGTGGGCCAAAAGCCCAAGTGAGAAAGGAATCAAAGAAAGAACCCACCTTTGAATGGTCCTACAATTACTTTCCCTAATTCCAATACTCCTACCCACACTTTCAAACTTGCACTTTTTATAAAGTAAAGAGGGACTCAATGGCCCACCAAATAATGCAATAAAAATCAACACAAAAATAAAATTAAAATTGAAAAAGGAAAAATAAATATTTACTTTTTTGGGAAATTAGGTTATGGCTTGGTTATGAGTGGTGAATAAAGAAATCTTGCCTAATCATTTTAGTCACTAATTTTCAAGCTTTCATGGGATTTGTGTCCCACATGCCACTTCTTTAGTTGTACTCATTGGGGCCATTACTAGTTAAAAGTTTAATCATTTAAATATTCATATTATTTCTCCATTATCTTTATATTTGCCCCCATCATTGAATCTCTACTTTTTGTGGGTTATTTTCTTTTTGTATTCTTGTGATCAAAGAGGTTTAGATAATGTATGGACTTGATTTTAATGTGGATCCACTTAGTTGGATTAATTGACCACAATAGTAGCACATTTGGAGTTCTTTTTTAAATACTACTTCATGTAGTGAGCATATATATATATATATATTTACTAAATTCTATTTATATGCGTTAGAATTAGGTTCGACCTATTAAGATGTAAAATTTCTTCAATTTATATAACTAAATTTTCATAAATTAGAATTTGAGATTTCCAAATAAACTACTATAATATCCAACTAGGAAATTACAACACTTACATGGATTACATTATATATATTTTTTGCCTTATTTATCGGAAAAAATCACTTTACACCCTTCAACTATATTGCATGTCTCGATTACCCGTGAATTCTCAAATTTAAAATATAAATTAAATAGAACATGTTCATCTTTATGTAGAAATTTGTCTAAATCTATTTAGGTTAAATAGGCAATAACATAACTTTAAGTTAATTTAATGAATCATTTTGTAATCGTCTTTCCATCATTTTTTTTTTCCGAATCCAATACATCAGACTACAAAATTATATAGATAAGCGACTCTCCTAAACTAGCTGCTCCATTTACAAGAATAATATTTAAATAATAAATTCTATTAAAGGGATTTAACGCCCCATCCATTGTACCAATCCACATTTAGTCTAATATCATTTTCTTTGATAAAGTTTCAATTCACATGTACAAATAATAACTCTATAATTAATATAAAATAGAGTAGCATTGCCAATCTATAAAAGATGATTGGTACCCTTTTGGAGATTGAATCTTAGCCTCCTAAACTTTGAAATTATATATATAAATTGATTAAAAAGGTAATATCAATGTATATCTTATACTCATTATAAAAATTGTGTGAGAATTCATATCACTATGATAGTGTATTTGTGTTCGTATTCGTATCTATATAATATACGAGAAAACGTGATAGGGGAAAAATATTCCGACCATCGCAGAGTCATTCTATTATAAGTCACTGTCCATATTTAATTTTTTACTTTAATTGATCAGCATGCCTTCTCACACGTCTTTTTCTTCATGTCTGCCTTAAAAGTTTTTCATATCAATTTGTCCTCATACAAGTATTAATATTTTCTCCTTTTGTATATTCTTTAAATTAGTTTTGAAAATGATTTTAATAACTATATACTTCCCTTGGCCATGGGAAATATAAATTGAGTTTTTGACACGTTTTGTCTGTAAGATTCTGTAATTTTACAAAAATTACAAATCAAAAGAGTAATTATCCATTTTATTAATATTAATATTCCAAAAATCTCAATTTGAAATAGTGTTGGCAGAGAATTAGGCAATTTTCAATTATCTATACTATTATATTAATTGCCTTCACATGTTTTAGTCACTCACTTTATTTTAGACTGTTATTTAATAATCTAATAATTTAAATATGGCACACTCGATATGATAAAAATTTAAATATTATTAATAATATATAAATATATTCAGAAAAAAAATTATTTTTAATAATATTAATTATTTTTAATATATTCACAAAACTTATAACATATTAAAAAGTAAGTTTTGTAATTAAATAAATAAAAATTTAAAATATTAAGGAATTTAGATATGAAGAGAGAGAAAAGAAAGAAAAGAGAAAAAGAACATGGTAAAGTAGAGGGAAGAGAGGGGTACAAATATTTAAATTAATTAAACTCTTTAATAATTTAAACTTTTATTTATTTAATTATAAAACTACTTTTTAACATGTTGTAGTTTTGTGGATATATTGAAAATAATTAATATATTATAAATAAAAAATATAATCTATATTATATAATTCAGAAACCTTGAGACTATCCACCTAAGCGTACATGTGGATAGCCTCAATAAATTCTATTTTGCCATGTAATTAAAACTATTAATTATTTTTATATTTATCTAAAATTATGAAAGATTTTGTATAGATATGTTAGTTACTAATCTAATTCAAATTAAATTATTATTTATATTTTCGTTATCAGAATCCTACAATATCTTTATAAATAACTTGATTTTTAATTATACTAAAACAATTTTAAAAATAACTAAGTATAAAAATAAAATTATCAAGATATAAATATAAAAAAAATGATAATATCATTTAAATTAAAATAAATAATTTTAAAATTTCACAACAAATTGAAACTATTTTTTTATTTTTCGAAGTAGAAAACTAATTAAATAAACTCTAAAAAATTTATATATTAATAACTTAGTAAATTATAAAATAAAATTTTACATTATTAATAAATTTATACCCGTGCCTTGGCACGGAATCTTAATTAGTCAATATTTATAAATTTAGTCATATTTACTACGGAATCTTAATTAGTCAATATTTATAAATTTAGTCATATTTACTAATTATCTATACTATTATATAAAGTGTCTTCCTCTTAGAATAACTGCTTTTTGTTTTCTCCCTTGATTTGGACTGTTATTTAATAATTAATTAATTAAAATAATTTTTACTCTATTCTTTTCACTTTTTCACATTCTTTTTTCTCTCTTCTCTCTTCCTCTCTCCTTCTAATTAAATTTCTGAATAGTTTAAATTTGATACTTCTTTAATTATAAAAATTACTTTTTAATATGTTATAAGTTTTGTAAATATGTCTATACTATTATATGAAGGCCTTCACCCTTTTGGTCACTCACTCTATTTTGAACTGTCATTTAACTATTAATTAATTTAAATATTTTTATCTCTCTTCTCCCCAATTTCCACATTCTTTTTTCTCTCCACTTTATCTAAACTCCTTAATAATTTAAACTTTTGTTTATTTAATTATAAAAAATATTTTAAAAAAACTTATTATAAATAAAAATTTTAGTTAGTATTTATAAATTTGTGCCATTTAAATATGTTTATCACCAAAAAAAATTTAAAATGTATTTATATATTATTAACAATATTTTAATTTTATATCGCACACGCATTGAGTGTGTCATATTTAATTATTATTATTATTGTCTATACTATTATATAATGCACTTTCATCACTTTGGTATCTTGGTGTCTTTTTTTAAAAAAAATATATTAATATCTTTTTTTCTCTTCACGATCTTCCTAATCTTCTATATTTTTTTTTTCCACTCTCATATATTTTACGTTATTTTTCTTCTCTTTCTCTCTCTTTTTCTCTTTCTTTTTTCAATTTCTTTTCAAATTCTTTTCAAATTCAAATAATAAAAATAATTTTTTAATCTATTATATTTTAAAATTATATATTAAAAATAATTTAAACGTGTATTATAATTTTATATTATTTGAATTTTTATTACTTTATAAATTTATAATTTATATTTATTACACACCTATCAAAATGTATCATATTTACTAGTTATTATTACGTGGTGGTGTTGCTGGGCCTTTGGCGTCTGAAAAAGACGTGGTTCTCCGAGGGAGGAGCAGCAGTGGGTCCACCTCTGGGCCATTAACGGTCGCATGTGGTCCCCACAAAATTTAATTTGCGGCACCCACAATTATGCTATTGCCACGCCTCGAATTCTTAATTAGACGCTATTGCCCCTTTAGTTTTAAGCGTTTTTGTCATTTTGTGTACATTTTTCGAGTAATTCTATGTAATTAAAGGTTCCTATTTTTACGTAATTATTCGTCCAATCAATGTGTATTTTAGAGAGTGGATAATTAAATTACAAATACAAAATATATCAATCATATAATTGATTGAATTTCACTAAACTAATTTCGACCTAGAATTTTTCATATTTTTTCTTTTTTTGTTCCATATTTCTATCTCATGTTAAAAGTGAATTTCTAAATTATATTTTTGCTTTCACTGACTTTTTAATTTTGATTACTCTCTTAGGAGAAATTTCGATCAATGTTGCGGAACTCATGGGCCTACGTGAAGGTCTACGAATTGCGTGGGAAAGAAAATGACCTAAAATTATTATTGAGACAGAATCCGGAGTCATTTTTAATCTCATTAATGGTGATATAAAATACCACCATTTGGTAGGGCTATTCAAATGATATTTATCTAACCGATTGAACCAAACTACCGGTATACCGATAGTTTGGTACGTCAAAATAGCGTACTGAATACCGAATCAAAGATTCTGATTTGGTTCGGTATTTACCGAAATTATTTCGGTATGATTTGGTAAATACCGAAATAACGAAATTTACTTTAAAAAATATTTACAAATTCAGAAAACTGCAAGAAATAAAATGTAAAAAATTTAATACAAACAACAATTTAGCATCATCAAACAACATGTTTTCTGATGGGAGGTTGGACAGAGGTGAGGGCGCGGCTAGACTAAAGGAAGTGGCGCTCCGGCGATGGGCTGATGGGGGTTAGGGAGGCAGGCCAGGCGGCGGTTACTAGGGTTGAAGGTTTCAACTTTCAACTTCAAGTCTTCAACCCATTTTCGATTCCCGATTTAATGAATTTTAATTTATGTAGTTTAGTTGTTATTTGTTAAAGACTTTGAAAGTTTTTTTTTTTTTAATTAAAATTTTTTATCCTTATTATTGCAAGGAGTCAAACCCCATACCTTTATATTTGGAGTAATATTTGATGATTACTGAGTCAAACCCTAATGGTTTTAAAACTTTGAAAGTAAAATATAATTTTGATTTTGTAAACACGTTTTTGATGTAATAACTAATAAGTAATAATTAAAAAATAAAAATTATAAAGAATATAAAATATAATATATATAGAGTATGCATATAGTTTGGTATTCGGTTTGGTCCGATATTCCACATCAATTACCGAATACCGAAAATATTAAATTTGTGCACCGAATACCGAACCAAAGTTTTGATTCGGTATTTAGTACGTACCAAAGTTTCGATTTTGGTTGATTTTACTGAATTGTGTACAACCCTACCTTTGGAGAACCTCTTGCAAGATTGTCGTGTATTTCTTCATAAGTCTTAGCAAGTGGAGTTTAAACACGTTAAGCGTGAGAGGAATAAGTTGGCAGACAGATTGGCTAAGCTGGGTCAACTCCAGGGTCAGGAGTTGGGCGACTAACTTGAAGATTTTGGATGAATTACTGAAAGAATTGGGCAGTGATAGTTTACTTTGTAAGCATTTCTTTACTTCTAGTTTTGCACCCAAAAAAATGGAAAAAAATTGACCAAAAATGTTGAAAATATATCACCCATTAATAAACCCAACCTTTTCTTTTTCTTTTTTAAAAAAATTCGATTTTTGTCAGTGTAAGAATCAAACCCAAACATCCACATCTGAAGTAATATCTGGTAGGCATTGACAAGAGTTTTAAAAATCAACAATTGGCTATAAAATTCATAGTGGCACAATGGTCTTTTCGCCCAAGACTCTATGCTAGCGCCAGACGTTCCGTCTCGACAGTCACCTCTCTTTTTCAGCAGTGTACACATGACTGACTAAAGCGCTCAAAAGAAAAGAAATACCAAAAACACAAAAGCCAAAAGCAGTTCTCAATCTCTCATTCATTCACTCATTCTCTACCAATTTTCCAACTTCCATTCATCTCCAAAAATAAAGTAAAGTGAATCCCACACAATCAAAGTTCTCTCCTTTTTCCTGCAGCAATCTTTGAACGACGAACTAGACCTCAACCTGTCGCCGCCTCCACATTTTTCTAACTCGCGTCTTCTCAATTTTGAGAGGAATTCGGAATTCTAGTAATTTTTTGTTTTTGCAGCGGAGGTATATAAATATTTTTGGTTTAAGGATGGAATTTCACTTTGATATTATGTTTGCCTCCTGGGTTTTTTTGGTTGAATGTCGTTTTTGTCTATAGTTTATTTGGTGATGGTACTTGCGTGGATTCTAAGTAAAAGTAATATTCTTCTTGTCGCCGTGTCTTCTTTTTTCTGTGATTTTATTTGTATCAGATGCTTGGACATAGACGTATCGTCGTACATTTTCTATTTCTGTTTCCCAGAAAGTAGTGAGTTAGTGTAAACGGTGAGATTTTGCTAATTGTGAGGTGGGATTTTGAGTTCTGGTACTTTTTTTTATGGTGGTTGTTTTTGCAGCTCTGTCATTTGGGGAGGTCAGTATTTTGAGGATTTTGCCTTCTTATAATTTTTTATGAAGTATCTATTGAATATTTTACCTAAGATTTTGGTAGGTGAGTGGTAATTAACATTTACTTAATTCTTTTGTAACCACAAGATCTGCTCATTTGCAAGCTGAGTTATCTTATTCTATCATTTGCAAGTTTTTTGTTTATTTTCCCTTGTTTAAGATTTAATTTTCTTCTTGTGGGAATAACCTGAATTTGCTTGTATGTGAGATTTATGCTTTCAGTTCATCACTTGGGAATCAGTCTTATGAATGAGCATGTGCTTTGTTGTGTGAATTTTGCAAGAATGTCATGTTAATTCACTTTATTGTACTTCCTTAGTTATTGGCTAATTCTGATTCATAAATGTTGGTTATAAATTTGATCTAAATCATATTTTCTTGTTCTTTGGCAGATTCATTTAATAAATGAGAGATTCTTCGGATGATACAAAGTGATCAGATATGGAAAGAATCCAAGAACCTCGTTCACTTCCCCGACAATTCCCACCTGCTACTAAGCCAACAAAAACCCTCCCAACTCTGTTAAAAGAAGAGCTCAAGAAACCTTCCAGATCACACGAGCCTCGTGATTTGGATTTACGTCTCCCTCCAAATCCACAACCATGGAAAGGGAAGAACTTTCTAGAAGAAGATGAAGAAGAGTTCATGCCCGGAGTTCTTTCGTTCAAAATAGGGGAAGATTCATTCGAAGAAAGTGGGTCCACTTCATTTCACGGTGTGGCCCACCCTCCCGAGCCTATAGACACTGACATGATGAAACCAGTTTACGTTCCCATTGGCCGAAACAACAATGTGGATAAAAAGCACTTGGTAAAAAACATGTCTAAGAAAGGCCCTTTTCTGGAAGATCTTTCAATAAGGCTACCAACTATTAAACCGAGCCCGTCATTGCTTTCACCCACCAATAGCTTGATTGAAGTCTCGTCCCCATTTGGAGATTCTCAGAATATAGAAGTGGGTCCGCCTCCCGATTCTGAAGAAAAAGAAAGTATTATATGGGATAATTCCTTACCTCCTAGTGGAAATGTTAGTCCACATAGTAGCATTGATAGCATTGGTGCAGCTAGAACTATGAGTATTGCAAATAGCTGTGCTAGCACATATAGAAGTGATGTGATAATGAGTGACGGATTTTTAAGTGTTGATAGAAATTTCGAGAGCATGAAAACGAGCATTATTGGAGATTCTATGGAAAGTACCAAAACTAGCCTTAGTAGGGCGAGTGATAGTAGTGGGCTTAGTGATGATAGTAATTGGAGCAACATTACTGGTGCAAATAAGCCTCATAAAGGAAACGACCCAAGATGGAAAGCAATTCTTGCTGTTCGGGCACGTGATGGGATTTTGGGCATGAGCCATTTTAAGTTGTTGAGGAGACTTGGGTGTGGAGATATTGGGAGTGTGTATTTATCTGAGCTGAGCTCGACTCGGTGTTTTTTTGCTATGAAAGTGATGGATAAGGCTTCACTTGCTAGTAGGAATAAGTTGAACAGGGCGCAGACTGAAAGGGAAATTTTGCAGCTGCTCGATCATCCATTCTTACCTACATTGTACACTCATTTTGAGACGGATCGGTTTTGTTGCTTGGTTATGGAGTATTGTCCTGGTGGAGACCTTCATATGCTCAGACAGAGACAGCCCGGAAAACATTTTTCCGAATATGCTGCAAGGTATGCTACTTTTTCCTTTTTCTTTTTTTAATTGAAGATAATAAATTGTTGTTTCTTGTCAGACATGAAGAATTTATCTTGTCCTTGTTATGCAATTTGTAGGGGAATTCTTAATTTTGTACTATTGGAACAAGCGAACTCGATGCACATAGAAAATAAAAATGAGATAGTATTATGTATTCAAATTTTGATGTTATAATATTTGTGAGATGTTTTCTTTATGAATATAATCTTGTTAGGATTTATTAAATTAATGATAAATACTACTAATTAATTCAAATAAGATGTGAATTAAATGAATTAAAAAAGTAAGATAATTGAAGAATGAGAGAGAAGAAAGAGGAGGCAGGAAAGAGATTGAGTAACTAACTAAGCAAAAAAAATAAAAAAAATCGATGGTAAATAAAAAATAAAAACTAACCTAGGTCATTTGGTCAATCACTAAAAAATCAAAGGTAGTTATATTACAAGGCCTGGTAGTTTATATTATAGTATGTATATACAATGGATATATGTAATTACATTAATTCTCCAAGGGCATAACATAGTCTTTTTCTCAGGTTTTATGCAGCAGAAGTTCTCTTGGCACTTGAGTACCTCCACATGCTGGGAGTAGTATACCGTGACCTCAAACCGGAAAATGTTCTAGTCCGAGACGACGGCCACATTATGCTTTCCGATTTCGACCTTTCCTTAAGATGCGCAGTTTCCCCAACCCTAGTTAGAAACTCTGCCCTAAATTCAGACCGATCTTCATTGGCATGCATCGAGCCCTCATCAGCATGCATTCAGCCATCATGTTTCCTCCCCAGAATATTCCCTCAAAAGGGCAAGAAAAAATCCGGAAAATCAAGAACTGAATCCGGGCTGCCAGCTGGCGCCCTGCCCGAGCTGCTGGCGGAGCCCACTTCTGCCCGGTCGATGTCGTTCGTGGGGACCCATGAATATTTAGCTCCCGAGATCATAAAAGGGGAAGGGCACGGAAGTGCGGTTGATTGGTGGACGTTTGGTGTTTTCTTGCACGAGTTGCTTTATGGGAAAACCCCGTTTAAGGGTTCGGGCAACCGGGCAACGCTTTTCAACGTGGTCGGGCAGCAGTTGAAATTTCCAGATTCGCCCTCGACGAGCTATGCTAGTAGGGATCTTATTAGGGGTCTGCTTGTTAAGGAGCCACAAAACCGGCTCGGTGTGAAGAGAGGGGCGACTGAGATCAAACAGCATGCTTTCTTTGAAGGGGTGAATTGGGCTTTGATCAGGTGCAGCACACCGCCAGAGGTACCCAGGCCGGTGGAGGCGGAGTTCCCGGGGAAGTTCGGGCAGGTCGGGCAGGTGGAGGTGGGTGGGGTGGGTAGTGGGAGTAAGAGGGTAGTGGGGCCAGATGTGAAACAACCTGGGGGAAAGTTTCTTGATTTTGAGTTCTTTTAGGTGGGAAATTATAGGATCCTTGTCCTGTGTATTTTATTAATGTTGTTTCTCCAGTTTGAGGGGCATATGAGGCTAATGTTTGATCCCTTAATGGATTTCAGTTTGCTGTCAGAAATTTGTGATGGAAAAATTCAGCCTGTAATGGACTTTCCAACAATGGCTTCTCAATCAAGATCAGTTTTAGATGAATTTTTTTTATGTAATACGCAGACGAATCCAAAGTTAATGTCTCATCCTCTCTCTCTCTCTCTCTCACACACACACACATGTGCTTTTCATTTGGCCATTAGGAGTCGAAATTGAGTTTGAAGGTTCATTTATTGGACTTATCTATATTGGGCTTTGTCAGTCAACTTAAGACACTAAGCCCAAGTTTACTTTATACTGTGAAGACCATTTCCAGTTGGTTTCTTTGTTGGCTTTCGTGCCATTCTATACTTAGGAAGTGGATGAAAGTGAAAATTGTGTATGTAAATACCTAAAGCTGAAGTAGATACCTCTACTGCTTTACATGCCATGCAATTGAGAAAAAGTGAAACGAACAAGAGTTGTTGAAACTAGCTTACTGGAAAGATCAATCTGAGAAAAAGTGTAACGAATGAGAGAGAGTCCTTGAAACTAGCCTATTGGAAGATCAATTTATTTTCTGGCAATATACATAATTCTTGATTTTTGTTTATTTTTTAACAGAAAATAAACTTCTAGGTTTTGTCTTTGTGGGGCTTGTGTGAGTTCCAGAAATAAGTCTAACATAACTATATCAATTATTGTGTGAGTATGGTTGCATAACATGATGATAATAAGGGTCAAAGTACCTCGATAAAAACATTAATTTGAGAAGACAAAACTTAAACCTAGTTTATGTAGAATTGCCTCAATTGGAGATAAAGTAGACAAACATGCCGTGTTACAAGTACATTGCTCAAGGCACCTTAATTATTTGTCACCAAAAGATCTTCTTCTTTGTCTTGTTTTTCTTCTTCCTCTTTTACAGGGATTTTAACTATAACACAGATCTTTTGACTCTTTGTCTTTGCTTCCTGAGTCCTGACATAAAAACATGTACAAATCTATCTCTCTCTCTCTGGGTGTGTGTGAATACAATATAAAAATGGTGGGCAGGCGAATAAAATCATCACATGTAGTCTGTAGAAACAAGAAAAGTTAGTGTCAAGAATCAACTTTTTCATCATCACTTACTGCAAATTGTACCTCTGATCCTTGAAATTTCAACACTCAGTTGTAAAAAAGGATGAATTTCTGTAGTATTCAATCAAATTTCCATCTGTTTCCTGCCTGCAAGCTCAGTTCCACTACCCCAACAAAATAATAACAGCTACGCCAGTGAAAATCAAACCGTATTACATGATGAAAAACAGTTTCTTTTTACATGACCAAGCTGGGATAATTTACAGATCAAAGCCTCATACAAATGCAGAAAATAATCCCTTTGTTTATCTGCTAAAAATGAAAAAACCTCTGATTTCAGAGATATAAATTCAAATATTTACACTTTGCAGCAAACCAAGCCGAAACACTACTCTCACAAAATCGAGCCACCACACACACACAAACACACAAAAAGACCTCCTCTACAATTAATCTACATTGCCTGAAAACACAAAAGATTTTTTTTTTTTAATATAAATTAGCATTTAAAAATGGTATCAACTAAATGGCGTAGGACCGTGTGCAAACGGTCTCAAGAGCCTCGGTAATCAAAGCAGAAAAGCTAGTCATAGCTTGAAAAACACCAGGCAAACCAGTCTGGATATTATTAAGTGTCATTGCTCGAGTAACCTCAACTGCCTTAGAATATTTGACCATTTCGTCCTCCACCCGTCTCTGGCAACCAGCAAGTTCCACTCTTTTCTCAGCGAGTGGGTCCCGCATATCCAAAACCTCGTTCTCGTGCCCCACGCCCACCATAGAATACGAGTTATAATACTTGTTCTCTAAGTTCCTCAAAGAAGAAGCCTTTTTTTCAAGCTCCTTTGAAGCCGTTTCGGTTCTTTTCTTGATTTTAATCTCCTCCGTTTGTTTTAGAGAGATCGAGCGTACCACATTGTTGAAGCTGTTGATGGCTTCGGAAGCGACCGTGTCGGGCACCCGGTCGAGGGCGAGTTTCCACTCATCAAAGAAGGTGAAAACTTCGTTCTTGTTGCTGACCCGGGGAGTCGACTCGGTATTGACCGGGAGGAGGGTGAGTTTGAACCAGGCGTGGAGGGAACGAACGAAGTCCCGTTGGAATTTTATGAGGCGGTCGAAATTCGAGTGCCAGGATGAGACGGCTGACTCGAGGTCGATCGTTGATTGACGGTGCAGATCGGAAGTTGATGATTGGCTTTTCTTGATGTGGCTGACAAGGCCACGGACTTGTTGGACTATCTCGTTTTGGAGTTGGTGGTGTTGATGCATTGATCTCCACATGTACATGAAGCTGCATAAATTTTGTTTTATTATTATCCTTTTTGTCAGTGTAAATGCTAGTAAATGTGTAAGATGAGTCGAGCTGGCTCACAAGTCTCGTCTGCCAGTAGAGTAAGGCACGGATCGAGCTCGTTATAAAAATATATGTGTTTGAAATCTTACTTTTTAAATGAAATTAAAAACAAAGTTAAACTTTATTCATAATTCTTTCATGCTAGTTTAACTTAAATAATTTTTTATAAATTAACTTCCTGTATTGGTAAATAATTTAACCCGTAACATAGAACTATTAATAACGAAAACTTAAATGAATAAATATTAAGAAAAATTCAAAATGATTTATTCAATTTAAATGTTATTTTTTTTCCTTTTTTTGCTATTCACAACTGATCTTCTATAAAATGTAGGAAAAGGTAAGAGAAATTACCCATGACAAAGTTCAACAAGCTGTGGGACGAGAGCAGCATCTCTTAGACCGACAATGGCAAACGAGGTAGTCGAAACAGCTTGGGATGTGACCAAAATTAGAGATTGTAGTTTTTTTATTGATGCCTTTGTTTTGTCCAACTTCGCTTCATCTTCCCCACGGTACTCCTGACTTTGAAGCACTGATAACTTCCTCTCGTGTTCGATTTTAACTCCTTCTCTAGCCTATAGATATTATCAGTTAGAACAATATCTATCAATAAAATTAAACAGCTTATATATAAGCTGTTGAATCCTAAATAATACCGAGATAATTCACTGTCAGTCAGAGAAAACAAATAGATGAGAAATTAAATACAAATGACTACCTTCACTTCTTGATATAATTTCTTTTCCCAGGCCAAGAGACGTTCCAAAGTGGAACACAAGCTCTTTGAATCACCAGATTGTTCGATCGAACTTGGCTCGAAACGGTATTTTACCGCCAATGGAGGTCTTGAAGTCCAAGTGGAGCTCAAGTTACTCAACACTCCACTAGAATGATAGATTGTCTCTGTAAGACCAAGAATATTGAAAAGTAAATACAATGTTTGACTTCTTGAAGCACCCTTCAACATCAAGAATCATATAATCTTCAATAAATTAAACTCCAATATTCATAGAAAAATGTGCATTTTTCAAGAATAATTGCAATTTGAGTTTTTGGATACAGAGCTTGATTTCAATCTCAGAAACAGAACAATCTTAAAAGTTCTTGATTTTAAGCAAATAATATCATTTCCTATTTTCAACTTTTTAAAACATAGTATCAATTCAATCCCGAAAAGACGACAATCAAAAAACTTCTTGATGCACGAACAAAACAACCATACTTACTCTTCAACTGCTTGAAGCTTCTATCGAGCTGAGCTCGTCCCGCCTCGAGCATCTCTGTTACCTGCTCTCCAGCAGAAGAAGCCTTATCGAAATACTCCCTAAGAGCCTCAACAATCTCTGCCAAATCGTTATGCCTCACCACAATCCTACGGTCAGAATTCACCCTTTCATTATTCAAATTTCCCCAACTAACAGAAGACTTTCCATCATCATCCTCGGACGAAAGCTTCTCAGATATACTCGAAAACTTCGAATTCGCATTCATTCTCATATTACCAGATTCCTCTTTAACTGATCCAAAATTAGACCTTGTCCCAAAATTGGATCTTGATTTCAAATCCCCTTCATCATCATTACTCAAGCTGCTTGTGCTGCTATAATCATGATCATGGTCTCCCCATTCGCTGCAATGAACTTCTTCTCTCTCCGCTTCATCCTCTTCGCTTTCCCAATTTTTGGAAATTGGCCCCTTTTTCTGCAATGGCGGTTGTTGCGTGTGATTTTTTACATGATTATTATCTGAATAACGTGAATATGAGGAGAAATTTGAGGCCCGGTCATCGAATTGCTTGGTTTCATTATTTTCAGCGAAGGGATTGGCGTACGAGTTAAAGTTTGAAGCTTTATCATCATTTTCATTGTCAATGTAGCGATGATCGTCGTCGGAATTGTTGTTTTCAATGTGGGATTCGGTTTTCTTGGTGTTCTTGATGTTTTGGAAGAATTCAGAGTCAGGGGGTGATGGAGGGGGGTAAAAATGATCCCAATTCCAAACTGACGAGGCCTGAGATGGTGTACCAGAATAATTTGAATTTGCTTTTGCGTTGTATGTGAAAAAATTGGGGTTGGGTGGTGGCGAGGAGGAGAAGCTTGAGTCGGAGAGTATGTGTGGTACTTTAATGGGCTTTTTCCGACGCGGTGTAGGTGGAGGAGGCGGTTTTCGGTAGTGGGTGGAGGAGGTGGTGGACATGGGGGGTGGCGGAGGGGGTGGGTGTATAGAGGGTGAACGAGAGGGGGACGGTGTATGATGATGAGGTGGAGGGGTGAAGGTGGGAGGTTTAGCGGTGGCGGAGGTAGTTGAGGTGGCGCTTCGGAGGAGGACGGCGGGGGTGTTGTCGGAGACGGAGAAGGGCTCGCCGGAGGCGAATGTGACGAGGGCGGAGCCTGTTGTCCGGAGGGAGCGGCAGTAGTCGGCGTGCGCGGCGGAAAGGTTGTGGCGGGCGTAGACGGCCTCCTTCATGAGGCGGCGCCGCTCCTTGCATCGCCGCACCGTGTCCTCATTGTCCAGCTTCGACGGCGCACAACCCATTCCTTTAACAACAATATCAATTTTTTTCTGTTTATTAAAAAGGAAAATGAACGAAGAAGAATATATCATAAGACGAACCGCGGCGGCGGTGGGGCTGGCGGAGGCGGAGGACGGAGGATTAAAAGAGTGAGACTTTCACACACTGAACTGAACTGCACTAACACTAGACTTCACTCTTCAGTCCTTACTCCTTACTCACTTTTCCGCTATTATACTGTTTGAAAAATATTATTTATCTAAATATACGATACAATTGAATAATAATACTTATTGTAAAAAAAATATTAAATAATACTACTTTTTTCTATTTATTTTATTGGTAGTGACATTATTTTCTTATTAACCCAAGACCAATAAAGTCTTACTTATTTTCTTTCTATGTTCTTATTTTTGAAAACAATTTAAGATTAACTTCCATTCTTCCAATAATCAGTTATATATATATATATATATATATATATATATATAAAATCTTCAAATTACTAAATTGTTCATGTTTCGAGAATTGAGATCCATATATGGTATTTTTTTGTTAAACATACGCACACAATTCAACACTTATTATTACAAGAAGTCGAACCCAGATATCCACGTTGGGAATAGTATCGACCATCGGGGCAAACCCAATGGTTATCTATATATGATATTGGTAGGCCCATTAAGCTAGTAATAGTATTTTGGCATAATTAATGTGGAATTGTAATTATTGAATATGATTACAGCTATAATGAGTGATTATTGTATGCAATTACAAAGATTCGTCTTGTCAGCATTATCACTATTTGTTTAGATAAGATATATACATTTTTATTTTTTCAACCTACCAATATAGTATTTGCAACAATTTCTTACTTTATAATACAATTTAAATACATAAATAATGTGCAATAATTCATATGCTCACAACCAAGTAAATTTACCAAGACCCTAAAATTTCACAATTTAAAGTTTTAATTATATTCGAGTCAATCTTCCTTCTAAATATATGTTTATTTCGATATTAGTTTATTTTATTAAATATGTAATATTTTTCAATTTGTTGATTCATTTGATGATACGAACTTATTTAATTTCAGTTGGTTATATAATTTAATTTTTTAAAATATCAATTCTAAGTAATTTATATTATATAGTTTAAAAGTTTTGAGGCTATCACTATCCTTTTCATATGCTACCTTTTGATATCTCAGTAAGAAAGAAAAAGAAAAATAAAAAGCATATTAAAGCATTTTAGTCAAAAAGAGTTGTTGAGTTTTGAGGAGAATAAATTCTGTGATCAAAGAATCAGATTTCCTATTAGTTTAAGAAGGTGTTTGGTCTAAAAATGAGTTTTTTATTATTAATCTTGGTGAATGTAAATTAAATAATATTAGGAAAAAATATGTGTAATTATATATTAAGTTTGGTATTCCAAATTGAAGATTCATGATAATTGAAATGTAAATCTCACCCCTTAGAGTGTAATTTATATCTTATTCAATCTACTTTAAATCTTAACATGTTGGATATTAAGTGTTAAAACTCACACGGGTTGATTTTATATACCAAACTAAAAATTAAAATATATCAAAGCATTGAATCTGGCATAATCTTCGATACCAAACACCTTCTAATACTATTTGTCCCCATAAATGGAATTCTATCTCCATCCAAAGCTTAGGTTTAGCATTATGTTAGTTTATTTAAAAATTTCGAGTTCGAAGATCAGTGAATAGTGTGTTAAATCTTCCAAAATGTTCAAAAATCTTAAACTTTAAATGGAAAAATGAGTACACATACATGACATTTATAAATTAAAGGTTTTGAAAATGGAAATCAAATAACCAATTAACATGAATCATGTATTTATATATCCTAACTATTAAATCACTGTATCTATAAAATAAAAATAAAATACAAATTGACAAAATTTAGGGGGCCCGGCCAACTAAAGTAGAAGAATTAGGGGTAATTATACAAAATCCCCTCAAATTTATTTAAAATTTTGAAAAATCATTGAAATTTTACAAATACGTCATTGGTCAACTGAAATCTTATAAATACTCCTACGAGAATAAGTATAAGATTATAATATTTCGATAGTGAAATTATAAAAAGCAGAAATATCATGAATTTTGTGTAATTGAGCTAAGAATTTATTCTATGAAAAATTGGACATATACCATTTCCATGTTGGGTGATAGGGATTCCCACTTTTTGCTTAATATTCTTTATTTCTCTTTTCTTGAAAGTTTCAACCATAGAGCCCAAAAAAGTTGTTCTTTTAATGTTCCAATATGGTCCTGTTGAATGGGATTCTTTTTATGAGGACAAAACAGTTAAAGACAACACAGGGGAGGTGAAGGTAAAAGGTCCCAAGGTTGTGAAGAAAAAATTATTTTCCATCCGTACTTTAATGGATCGAAGTTAAGGGTTTACATAATGTACAATTCATTTAATTTTATTTCATCCTTTATTTTCAATAGTGTCATTAATTCAATTTAATTATTCGGTCACTCGCAATCGTTGAGTGAATAAATTATGCGCCAATACCTAATGCATAATGAAATTTTCTTTTCTACCCATAGTTTTACGGGAAAAGTTTCGTTTATGCATGAAGTACTGAATCTATACATGTATCGATCGATTATGATTTATTTCAATAGCTTAGGACTCTAAGAGTGTTTAGATTGAACTTCGATCACCAAATGAAACTTTAGAATCAAATGGAGAGAATAATCTTTTAAGAAAGAATCTCAATTGTTTTAACTTTGGGGTTTCTTTCCTCTCACATTTTTTCCACTTTAGGGTTTCTTTCTCAAGAGGATTCAGACTGAATTTAGATCACCAATGACAACTAGAAGTAAAAGGAGAGAATAATTCATTGGGTAAGACTTTTTCCGAAAAATAGGATATTTCACAAAAATAAAATATTTGAGACAGGTTAGTTATTTGTCGAAATTCCTATCAAATCATTATTCCTCTAATAGAAGAAATCAAATTTGCTTGTGATCCACCCACTAATCTATTATTTTAACAAAAGCATTATCGTTACCTCCCTTATATAGTTATCTTTGCTTGTATTTAATTAGTTTGTTTTCTTGACTTTCTCATGTCCTCCTTGGTTTCTTTTCTAACTATCTAACTGTCGCACGCAGTCCCTACGCGCATAAACTTATCTTTTGTAATTTATTTTTTGTGTACATTTTACATTAATTATAATTTATAAGATATGTTTACTTTATTGATGTAAAAAAATATAAAATTAACTTTTTTTTATTTACATACAATACACCATTAAATTAATTCTACAAATATAAAAAAAATTACTTTTTATTGACATATAGCATACCATTAAATTTATAGATAAAGATAAAAAAAAAAGAAACTTATTTATGTAAATGCTCAATGATGATTGATATTTTAGGTGACCCACGTGGCGCGATCTTAGAGAGTCACATGCCACGTGGACATGGTCAAAGTCCGCTTGCCACGTAGCTATGACCTAAGTCCTACGATTGACCGGGTCAAGAAGCCCAGCGGTCGAGCGTCTCAATCGTCATGACAAATCTACATGAGGGGGTCAAGCCTCGAGCTCGAGCGTCATATGCTCGACTGTGGGAGCACGTCGATCCTCGTGTCAGTCTCTAGGAGCATAGCTTGGGGGTCGAAGTGCTCAGCCCGAACCTGTCCCATCCCTGCACGTTCGACCCAACTATAGCTGTATTAAATGCGCCGCACCTGCCCTGACTATCCTCCGTACTGAAAACAGGTTGAAGTGACACATAATCATTCCTTTTAAAGAATAAGTCTGACTCGAGGCTCAGGCATTAAATGCCCGGCAGTCGAGGCATTTAATGCGCGCTCAAACAGTGTATTTGGTGCATGAAGTGCCATCCTATAAATATCCCAGACATTTATTGTGGTTGAGAAAGGCTTTCATTAATTGCTCCGACCGCTTCTTTCCTTACTCGAATATCCTATTCCAATACTGACTTAATTCAGTGGAGGGGCTACGTCAGAGACAATCCCCTCCGGCCAAGTAACCCAGTGTTCTGTGTTTCTCAGGTCAAAGTCGGACTCCACTATACAAATTCAACTGATCAATCAGGACACGTGATTGACCCTGATCACTTACCAAAAAACACCCTCATCAGTTTGGCGCCGTCTGTGGGAAACCACTTTCGACCTTAGAGTCAACAAACACAAACTATGGTGAACAAAAAAGCTAAGAGCACACAAAGTGCCATAAAGACTTGATCTCAAATCGAGGCTGACAGAGCTGCAGCCGCCGTTGCAGAGCAGGCAGCTTTCGCTGCTCAACTCGACGCAATCGACCGTCCAGATGGAGCGAACCCCCCCAATGAGGTAGAAGAAGACGCAGTATCGTGCGCCGATCTTCCTGCGATCGTATTTCCCGCTCAGCCCTCAGCCCAGGACCTGGCCGCTTACACCAATCAGGTCTATGAAGAGGCCAGGCAAGCTCTCGAAGCAAGAAGGCCAGTGAGAGTGATCCCTATTACGGTCGATCTTACCGAGCCTCCCCCTATACAATACCGATTATCACGACCCCCATTACCTCCCCGGACTCAGACCTAGGTGGGTGGAAGAAATGGCAATCGTGGGCGCGAGGTTGTCCGACCCCCATGCTACCCTGTCGATCATTCCCCGGAGGGATGGGGGAAAACAATAGCCACACGGTCTAGCGACTAGGGAAGGCGCATGCCGTCGAGCATGATAACGAGCCTGAGGAAAAAGAAGCCTTTTATGACGACGAATACGATCGTGAGGAATATGACGATCGAATTGAAGAAAGGGACTACGTCCCCCCACCACCCAACCGTCGAAGGGCATATTCTCAGCCCATCCGACCGGCGCACTCTCAGCCGACCCGCCCTACGGGCGGGCTCATGCGGGACGCTCATCGAGCCCATCCCCCTCGACCTACGGTCAGGGAGAGATTAACGAACAAATTTTCCTGTATCCCACCATTCGGAGATTTGAGGGACAGGCTCCGTCCCTGACCCAACTTAGCTCGTAACGAGCCGTTGGGGCCAGAGCGTAATGCATGTAGCCGACGACAGAGGCTATCACCATTTACTGAGGAAGTCCTCAGCGAGGATCCAGGGTCGACCGCCATCCCCCGCGACCTTCCCATCTAAGATGGGAAAGCTGATCCTGGGGACCACATCACCAGTTTCGAGCTGTCGATGAACCTGTTTCCCTACACTCCGCACACTTGGGCAAAGGTTCTTGCCACGACCTTCAAAGGGGTCGTGCTCAACTGGTTCCTCAGGCAACCCCCTGCGTCCATAAGGTCGTATGACGAGCTTTCTACAGCGCTCGAAGACCATTTCTCACCCTTGATCCAGGACAGACTCGGGGTGTCCCGCCTAGATTCGATCGTCCAAGGGGTCAGTGAGACTCTAAGGGACTATTTTACCCGCTTCAATACGGAGCTGGTCCGAGTCGTGCCACCTGACCTGGCCGTCGTCCTCAGCGCTCTTGGGAAGAACTGCCACTGTCGGGATTTCACCAAGGATATCCTTGGTCGAGTCCCCATAGAAAGCTTGAGGGACATCCAAGATTGTGCCACTAAGTAGATGGACTACAAAGAAATTGAAGGGAGCTATTGGACAGGCAATGGCCAAGCCATGTTACGGAGCATAGGGCAAACTCCAGCCCATAGCAACTATTACAATCGACCTCGCAGCCCCAAAGCTCGAAGCCCGCCTCCGGCGGGTCGAGGCAGAAATAGAGAGAAGTACGAGCCCCTGATCTGCGCAATCGGGGACATCCTCCCAAAGATCCCCGAGAAGCTCCTTAGGTATCCAAAGAAGTTGAAGCTCAACCTGCGAAAGGTTGATGACAGTAAGTATTGTGAATTTCACGATCAACCAGGTCATAACACTGATGACTGCAATCAGTTGAAGGATGAGATAGAAAGGCTCATCCAAGGCGGACATCTGGAAGAGTTCGTTAAAAAGTTGAAGCGCAACAGAGACCGGGGTCGTGAACGACGCTGTAATGAAAAGGAGGAGGGTCGACGGTCACAATCGAGATCTCGAACGCCCATACCAAAGCGAAACCAGCGTGAAGGGAAACAGATCGCCAAAACCAGCACAATCCTCAACGCCCCAACTCATGGTCGAATCGACATGATCATCGGGGGACCTGACGGTGGCGATAGCAAGACCGCACGAAAGTGAGGCATCCGCCGAGCCCAAGCAATCCTTCACGGCCCACACGAGATGTTTCAGGTCGAGCGTGGCGAGGAATGGAGGCAAAAGGAAGTGGCGTTTAGCGATAAGGATTTTCATTTAGATCCCCATCGGGACGGCGTAACGCCGAGTTGTCCGATGGTGGTAACTTTAGATATCGCAAACTACGTTGTGAGTAAATGTTTGGTCGATACTGGAGCTAGCTCAAATATGGTCCTTTACTCGACTCTTCAACGAATGCATTTGAGTAAATTAAAATACGGGCCAGTCAAAATGACCTTGAAAGGCTTTGGTGGCTCGATCATAGCACTAATAGGCCAGATTAAAATGCTAACTTCCATGGGAATTCACCCCGTTCGTACGACGATCGAAATTAATTGGGTCATGATCGATATTCTCGACTTTTCCTATCACATGATTTTGGGTCGACCCGGCCTCATTGACTTCAAGGCTGTAATATCAACCTACCAGCAAGAAATTAAACTCCCGACCCCCTATGGGATCGGGGAAGTGTGTTGTGACTTGGCCGAATCATGGGCCTATTACACGATCGCAAATGAGGCTCGGCCTCCACCCAATGACGACGTGCTCCGACCAGGCGACCTCATCATGGGCGACTCAGACGATGATGAAAGGATCCCCGACCCTAAAAGGAATGGAGCCTCGCGCTCGAAGATGAGCACACACGAGGCTCAGAAGAAAAGGAAAGTGGACGAGTCTCGACTGTCGGCGGCCGAGGATACACAGCTGATCCAGCTCGATCCTAAGGATCGAGAGAAGACAACGAGGGTCGGCGCGAGCCTCGACGGTAAACATTTAGAATGCCTTACCATCTTTCTACAAGACAATGTGGACGTCTTTGCTTGGCAAGCCACCGACCTGAAGGGGATCGACCCGAGCGTAATCTCGCATTATCTCAATATCGACCCTGCATTTAAACCTATAAAACAGAAGCTGAGAACTCAGAGTGTCATCCGTAACTCAATCATTGAAGAGGAGGTTAATAAGTTACTCGACGCTGGATACATTACCTCTGAGAAATATGTGGATTGGCTTTGTAACGTGGTCCTCGTGGCCAAAACTGGGGGCAAATGATGAATGTGCAATGACTTCACAAACCTTAACCGAGCTTGTCCTAAGGACCCCTACCCCTACCTCGGATTGATCAGCTAGTTGATTCGACCGCCGACTGTGAGTTGATGAGCATGATGGATGCTTTCCAGGGTTACTTCCAAATTCGAATGGCTCCACAGGATCAGAAGCACACGGCGTTCATCGTCTTGAAGGGGATATATTGCTTCAAAGTGATGTCGTTCGGGCTCAAAATGCAGGAGCTACCTACCAAAGGCTGGTCAATCTGATATTCGAGCCACTATTATGGAAGACGGTCGAGGTCTATGTGGACGATATGATCGTCAAAAGTCTAAAGGCCGAAAACCACCAGGACGATCTTATGGAGATGTTCACAATGATAAGGACGCATCGCCTCAAGCTCAACCCCTTGAAATGTGCATTTGGAGTCAGGGGGCGAAATTCCTTGGATACATGGTCAGCCAACGAGGGATTGAGGCTAACCCGGAGAAGATCTCTTCGATAATTAACATACCTTGACCGGAGACCATCAGGGGAGTCCAGCAACTGGTCGGTCGGATTATGGCTCTCAATAGGTTCATCTCGCGGTCGGCCGAGCGCAACCTTCCATTCTTTAAAATACTAAGAGGTGTGAACAAGTTCGAATGGCTGAAGAGTTCGATCGGGCTTTTGAAGAAATGAAGAAGTACTTGGCCTCAGCTCCGCTGATTGCCAAGCCAGAACAGGGAGAGATACTCTATCTCTACCTCGCCGTTTCTGACAAGACGATCAACGCGGTCCTAGTGACCGTTCGCAATCGAAAACACCTCCCTATTTACTACGTCAGCAAGATCCTACACGGGGCAGAGACTCGATATCTAGAGATCGAGAAGTTCGCGCTGGCACTAGTGGTCTCTTCCAGAAAGCTTCACCCTTACTTTCAGGCATATGAGATCATTGTGCCCACCGACCAACTCTTAAAGCAAGTAATGGCTAAGCCGGATAACTCGGGTCGACTGATTAAATGGGCAATCGAGCTTGGACAATTCGACATCACCTTCCAACCAAGGGTCGTGATGCAAGTGCAAGTCCTAGCGGATTTCCTGATCGAAAGGACGACAACTATGAAAGCAACCAAATCCAAGAGCGCCCATTGGCTCTTGAAGGTCGACTGATCCTCGACTGTACAAGGTGGAGGTGCAGGGATCTCCTTGACGAACCCTGACGGGTTAGACCTAGACTTCGCGATCGGCCTTGACTTCCAGGTCACCAACATCGAAGCAGAATACGACGCGCTTATCGTGGGGCCAAGACGATCGCTATCATTATGGACTCCCAGCTGGTCGCGCACCAAGTCCAAGGGCTCTATGAGGCTCGAGAGGAAAACATGATCAAATACTTGGAGTAAGTGTGCAAATTGACGGCCCAGTTCGCTAATTATTCGATCGATCAGGTACCAAGGGAGGAGAACACCCGAGCCGACGTGCTATCGAAGCTCGCGAACGGCCTTAAGGGTACAGATAAACGTGAGATTACCTTCAAAATCTCTAATCGCCGAGCCATCGACGGACCCGAAGCAGCCATAATGATGATCGACCCTGAAGAGCCTTGTTGGCTCGACGAAATCGTGTTATACCTACGAGATGGGATGCTCCCTCAAGATCGAAATATCGCTCGATGGCTACGCCACCGCGCAACCAGATATGTCCTTGGCCCTGAGGGCCGACTATACAAACGCGGCAACCGCCAACCGCCAATGAGGTGTCTCCGACCCTCACAAGTTGAAGAAGTTCTCTATGAGATCCATGCTGGTAGCTGTGGAAATCACGTGGGTGGCCAATCGTTAGCTAGAAAGGTCACGAGAGCATGACGCTGAAAGACACTCAAGGCGCTGCGTCAAGTGCCAAAAAATAGGGAACTATTCTCACAAGCACACCGTGGAGATGATAGCGGTCGACGTATCATGGCCATTTGACTAGTGGGGGATAGACATTGTTGGACCACTTCTGACCTCCACTGTAAAGCAGGCGGAGTATTGCATCGTGGCCTGTGAGTACTTCTCCAAATAGGTCGAAGCGATAGCCGTCAGGAAAACGACCTCCAAGGTCATCCAGAACTTCATATGGAGAAACATCGCATGCCGATTCGGGGTTCCCCGCATTCTGATTTGTGACAATCGGCCCCAATTTAGGGCTGACGACATGCAAGAGTGGTGCGTAGATCATGGAATCGACCAGCGCTTGGGGGACTCATGATGATTGATATTTTAGGCGACCAACGTGGCGCGATCTTAGAGGGTCGCATGCCATGTGGACATGGTCAAAGTTCTCTTGCCACGTAGCTATGACCTAAGTCCTATGGTTGACCGGGTCAAGAGGCCCAGCGGTCGAGCGTCTCAATCGTCATGACAAACCTACAGGAGGGGCTCAAGCCTCGAGCTCGAGCGTCATATGCTCGACTGTCGGAGCACGTCGATCCTCATGTCAGTCTCTAGGAGCATAGCTTGGGGGTCGAAGTGCTCAGCCCGAACCTGTCCCATCCCTGCACGCTCTGACCCAACTGTAGCTGTATTAAATGCGTCACACCTGCCCTGACTACCCTCCGTACTGAAAACAGGTTGAAGTGTCACATAATCATTCCTTTTAAGGAATAACTCTGACTCGAGGCTCAGGCATTAAATGCCCGGCAGTCGAGGCATTTAATGCGCGCTCAAACAGTGTACTTGGTGTGTGAAGTGTCATCCTATAAATATCCCAGACATTTATTGTGGTTGAGAAAGGCTTTCATTAATTGCTCCGACCGCTTCTCTCCTTACTCGAATATCCTATTC
Organism: Verbena officinalis; assembly: GCA_958496215.1. Classification (NCBI taxonomy): domain Eukaryota; kingdom Viridiplantae; phylum Streptophyta; class Magnoliopsida; order Lamiales; family Verbenaceae; genus Verbena; species Verbena officinalis. Next base: position 6,983,132 of record OY292388.1, read on the forward strand.
CAATACTGATTTAATTCAGTGGAGGGGCTACGCCGGAGACAATTCAACTGATCAAAGTCGGACTCCACTATACAAATTCAACTGATCAATCAGGACACGTGATCGACCCTGAGCACTTACCAAAAAACACCCTCATCACTCAATATTATGCCAATTATAACAGTCATCCGGGCAAATCTTTTATTTATAATTAGATTCCATGGATAACTTCTCTATAGTGACAGTGAAAGTTAGTGGAGGGAAGGAGAAGATCATGGGTTCAACTCACTAATTAATATTGAAGTAAAATTTCATTTTCGTCCTTCAAGTTTCCTCCATCCAATAAAATATTTAAGGGTATTTATGGTATATCAAAAAATTGATGTTACGGTGTCACAAACCGCCGTTTGTGAGTAAAAAGTGGCTTCTCTTTTTATATAGTATAGATATAGATATACATATAGATAGTATAGATGAGATGTTCCTGATTTTGGATTTTAACTCAATTATAATTACCAAAAAGGCAGGGTAACTGATTCTATAACCAGGTCTTTGAATCGAGTTCCTCGCAACAAAGAAGTAAACATAATTTTTTTTATAGAAAAAGCACTTTTCAAAAAAAAAAAAAAAAGAAGCGGTGGAGAGGGAAACCACCCGGCACCCGCCTAACTCACCCACTCAACAGGTCAAGCCCCAATCACTCTTTTAATATGAAGTACGAATAGCCCACATTAGAGGGTAGATCTAGCACTCAAATAGGTTTCAATGAACTTCTTATACGCTTTTTTTCAATATTTATCACTATAAAGATGTTTGGCACAAAACCAGAATCATAATGATATTTTTATAAATATTTTGAATATATCACCATGCACATGTAGGAATCTCCCAAATTAGGCTGCGATACACACAAGATTGTGTAACAATTTCGTTTTTCCCTCCTGAAATGGAAAAAGTACCAAGTGCACTTGTTCTATTGTCCCCCACCTGTCACCATCAATTTTATTCAACTCAAGCTTGATTGAATACTTCGTTGCTATTCTCATGGGCTCCCAGCCTCCCACCCAATACGTTGAAATCTTGAAAAGATTTCAAGATTAATTCGAACCAACTCTTTGGATTTCATATTTTCAATGCATGCCACTCAGTTTAGCATACAATTCTTGCATAATCGCGCAAAAGCTAATCACATATTGTGCATAAGAAACCACGACAAAATAAAATTGCTTGAATGAAATGATGAGATACAGGGCCCTACATCTGCCCTAGTAAATATTCTTTCTTCTGTCAATTTCAACAACATTAAGTATCCCATCTACCAATTTGTATGATCCGATTTAATACACATACTAACAAAAGGGGCAACACAATTTGGAAAAAGGAATCAACCATGCAAGAATAACTTTTTTCCACAGGACACTATGGTCCATGGAAATTGGAATTGACACATTTTTGTGCTATTTAAAGGGACCCTACCACGTTTTCTTTGCCAACCAGATATTTAAGACGACGGGGTTTTCTGATTTATGTCAAATTAAAAACATATAGATTCACATAAATATTTTCGGCGATCTTCGTGATGGGATTGAAAGACATTAAGAGATTGTTGCCTCACAAGGTTGTTTCTGTGGAGGAACCTGCCGCATACTCCTCGTTTAAGAAACCGAAGTTCTTGAACACACCCTGAAGTATCAAAATATTACATTTACTGAGTGATGTACACGGACAAAAAGGAAATATAGGTATGGAGACGAGAGCTTACCAATGCATCATTGATTGCACAAGTAACACAGTAATGCTCCTGAAAATAAATAATTTTCATGATTGTCAAAAAAGGTCTCGAGTATGATATCAGAAAAGCACCCATTAAATAGTAGTTTAGATTACCCTAGCATCAAGCACTTCTAATCCAGAAATGTCATTAGGAATCTTCTTTTGAGATATTTAACATTAGCTAACATAAGCACTCAACACTTATTCAAAAGACATTATTATCTCACAGCTGAAATAGGATATACGAGCACCTTCTATTTTTCCTATGAGAAAAGAAATAAAGACACTTGCCTGCATCATGTACCACTCTTCAAATTCATCGAACAATTCCAACCGTTCAATCCTGTTCGGAGTAGATGATAAGAATGATTAAAAAGGTGCCCTAGATACACTAAGCCTCACAAAAAGTGACCAGGATAAAAAGGAGCAAAAAGTAAGCACATGGATCTCGAAAAGAACCAATGTTTTCTCTCTTTTTTTTTTTTTTTTGGTTAAGATCAATAACATTAATAAAGAAATATATAGTAAGTAGAAAACACTACATCTTACAAAAGGAACCCAAAAACCCACAATAAAGAAACAGTATTTTAAGACCCATACAACAGCACTTTTTAACCATGAATCCAAAAAGGAGAAAGGCTTTGAATCTCCCACATGTAACTGAAAGTTTTCGAAGAATCATACTTTCCTAATCTAACATGTGATATGTTTGGTGTTCTTTATGCGAGCCTGAAGGGGTATAAGGAATGGCAGTTTGAGGAGACTTAAATAAGTACTTGCAGAGAGCTGACACCAAAGATGATTCTCAACTTAACAAAGTATGCATGGTGCAATAGTAAGATCATATTACAACCTTAAAAGATACAAACCTCTACTTCATAAATATATCATATTGCAAAAGTTTCTCATAGAAGTTCTAGGCATGCTTAGCAAGAGACAGTTATTCTGGCATAAGTTTGTATGTCACCAAAACATCTCATTCAGTATAGATCTTTCAAAATCTTACAGATAACAGAATAGCATCATAATTATGATAATTTAAGGTTCAGAAAGTTAAACACAACCTGCTAGTAATTTCATAGCTATTAATATATATATATATATATGTATGTATGTATGTATGTATATATATATATATGTATGCATGTACCTGCGTCTTTCTTGGGCTTCAATAAACGTGCTATAAACTTTCAGCATGTCCCACGCAACAGCTCTCTAAACGACCCCAACCGTAAAAAACAAAAGAGAGTTAGGAAACCTGTCAAATTCTACACCGAAGAAAGAAAAACCCCGGAAAGTGTAAAAATCGATATATGAAAGCTGCAGTCATTACTCATTAGCAGCGTCTACAAAGATATAGCAAACTAGAACTGAGCCTAGCCACTAGAGTATATGCTTCTCTGTCTACTTATTTCTATGTAGATAAGTCAAAAATGCTAATCCAACATAAAAAGGCAAAGATAATTGGAACTTCAGTATACCATTCTATAAAAGCAAAACCTAAGTTTTCACAGGAGATATCGCCTCAAAGAGCCTATGTACCAGGCAGAAAGCTAAAGGGCCAATCCCCCTCCACCAGTCTATCCCGAACTATGTATGGCTATAAAACTATGTTGATGCTCCAAATGTTGGGACTAATAAGATTTTGTTTATCACATGTTTCATGTACTATTATAACAAAGTAATCAAACAGATTGAAATCTAAACCCATTCGAATTAGTTAGGTAAGATGTGAATATGTATAAATACGTACATATGCATATATCAACTATGTATACATATACATAATTTTCTGTTTTATCAGCATTAGGGTGTTGGCGAGGAGGGAGTGAGTGAGTTAGTTTTTTGCCAACTAAGATGTTTAGGACCTCTATGATCACATCACGATGAGAAAATACCTGCCATCCCTGATCAAGGAAAAGTCTTTCCTTTGCTTGTAAAGTTGGTGTGTCATAAATGCCCAATAGTCCACATCCCCGACTCTGAGATGAAAACCCATTTTAAGCAAAACTAGATATTAACTTCCACACATGATATGGAATAATCATTTCAAATTCCTTTCAGATAGGGGATATAAGATTACTAGCACAATTAGTGCCAGGATATGAGAATTTCAATTTTCATCAACCAGAATCATAAAACAGGATGGGAGATGCTTCGGAAAATGTAGTCTATTTTATAATGCTTAGCATGGTGTTGCCAAGAAACTAGAAGCATAAGAGAAGTGCTCAATCAAAAATTCTATGCAGAAAACAAAGAACATGGAGAAATATCAGATTAAAGATTCTTATCAAGCTTTTTATAATGATGAAAGAGTGGAACTTCAGTCTCTCAACTCATAAGCATGCAGGACCTCAAAGTACAAAATAACTGAAAAAGCCTTTACAATACCCTGATTCATTATTTTGACTTGATGATTGAGAGACAGAATAGTCTATCAAGGATTTATTAACTCAAAACAGAATAAAATCAACAAAGTTGCAATTGACCATTGACCGTGAACTGGACATGATTCACAGAACTGATAGATCAACCATCCAACCTAGTCTCCCATAAAAATCCTTTTGACTATTTATTGGGATATGATGATATAGAAACAAAGACAGGGAAGCTGTTCAATATGATGAAACAATACCTCTAGGTTTCTTATCATTTGTTGCCCAAACGCATCATCAGGACGAATCTGGTGGCAGCACAAACATATTGTCAGGCAATGGCACAATAATTAAGTAAGATAACCAAGGAAGCAAAGGTATCAGTACAATTAGAGAACAAACAAAAGGAAATCAGAAGAGAAACAAATATAAACCAAGCCATATTCAATATTAGAAACTAGCCATATTCAAAATTTGAAGACTAGAATACCTGCTCATATAAGAAAAATATAGCTGTAGAAAATGTTCTAGACGCCCATCCGACAATAGCACGGCTTGGCTCGGGATTTAAATATATAAGAACGCATTCTGCAATTATAAAAGTCGGCAAACTGATAAAAGCATTAGAACGACGCAGCTGAATTGATTCAAAGAGGGGCATGACAGGAAAATAACACAGGAAGACACGACGAAAGTGAACTTACAAAGAGGGAGGAGAAGCATACAAGATAATTTGAGTAAAGAGAAATATACATAGGAGATAATTAATCAAGAAGTCAGGTTTATATATTGCATGAGCTTGAACATGTAACAGGCATAAAAAGCAAGATCTTCACATTGAGAATCCTGCAAATATCATACGAGAGAGCCTATCTTAAAGTGACCAATATTAAACAGCAATAATTTCTAAACAAGACTTCTTAGATGAAAAAAATAAAGATAAGACGAAGAGGGGGAAGAGAGAAAAAATCATCAAAGACTGATTATTCTAAGTTTAGAAAATAAACAGACAAAAGGAAGTATGTCAGAGTTGAAAGATTATATAGAAAGAACAAATGATGTGCTGGCAACAGCATAGAAAGAAAATACAGATATTTGTTAGGTGGATGCAGCAGTGGTGTAATGCAGTAAACGAAATTAAATAATCAAAGAAAATACACATACCTCGGATCTATATTAGCCAGAGAGATTATGTCATCAAGTTTTTGTATATCACGTAGGTCAACAGGGAGGAGTTTGTAGCGATCGCCAAGCACTTCCCCTTCCTCTGAACAAATTGAGGGGGTCCGTTTGTAAAATAAGTACACAAAAATCATAGTGTACAGAAACTATATTCAACATCAATATTCTTGGAGTAGGAAAAAAACACACTCTAAGGTGTACATATAACAAAGAAACCAAACATTTATTTCCACAACTAACTTCTCTGGAGGACAACTATGAGAATCAAGCATTCAAATAGAGTGCACAAAGGAGGTCTCTATAAAGTTGCAGATGACAAACTAAACATCTAAATGTCAGAATATAGTATAACATTATGATTTACTGACGCATAGAGTCCACTGAACCAATACCAAAATTACCATAGCACATGACCAAAAGAAAATATCAATCAACCACAAAATGTTCCGTATTTTGTCATAAGTCATAATTACGTCCTAAGAGTTGCATGAGACATATTTAATTTAAATAGGAACCTTAGGTGCAGCATTGGTGAGACTAACATATGCATAAACTTAGATCTGGATAGGGCTCAAGTTTAATGAATATGACAGAGTGACAAATAATCCAGAGCCAAAATCTTCTAACAGGTTTTACAAGTAAAGAGAAAATCCCAAGCCCACACCCATTGGGCAGGTTTTCGGAAATCTAAAAGGGTCTGGGATCGATCTTATGCTTTGATTTTAGGATTTGAACCCCACTATTGACCTGCCCCGTTAAGCATTTAAACATTTTCTAATTTATATAAGTATATACTGTATACTACATGTATAGTCACATATAAAAAATATTTTCTAATTTATATATGTAACTGTACTACATGTATAGTCACATATAAGACATAAATACGACGATTTGATACACTAAAATAACTATTCTAAATGACCGAAATATAGTTTTCACTAAAAACAGTTGCACTATATTAATTTAAAAAAAATTTGTTTCCAAGAATTAAAATATGCACATATAACTTTATAAATCATTAATTTTTTGGTAATATCATTGATTTTTTATCTTTAGATAGCTACATTGACATCATTTTTCCAAAAAATAATAAATTAAAACATAAGTTGGCTCTAGCCGATCCAACCAGACAGGTGCAGCGTTGGGTCACTGCTGTCTCAGCTATGTCAAACCCACCCTACCCACCCACCCACCCGTTTCCATCCCTAGTTATAGAAGTATAATCAGTATGCGTATGTAAGTTTGAAAATTTTTTCAAGGCAGAATCTTGGCACCAGCACAACCAATTTGTCTTACCTTGAGAGATTGATGCGGCTTCACCTACTTTGCCCCTCAACAGATCAGAGTTTTCAATAAGAGCAGTTTTCTTTCTTGTCACCTAAAAAGTAGGATAATCAAGATATGAGTCAAGAATGAGCACAGATATAACTAGAAACCAAAAGTCTTAATTCATAAGTTTCATAATCGTTAATAGTACTAACAATATGAAGTGATGAATAATATTGACAATGCTCCAAAAAGAAACGACGTGGTCAAACGTAATTAATCCTTCCACAGATATGTCTGTATGTCTACAGAAAAGAAAGTGATGGGTAGAGGGAGAGGGAGGAGAGAAGACAATTATGAGTACACAAAATCTCTACCTCTTTGAAATCTAACTCCACATAAAGATGAGGAGCTTTCCCTTCATCCTGTAAAAAACATAAAATGGTTCACATAAAGCTCATCACCTGCATAAGGTTGCCGGAGAAAGAGATATTGAGAATATTAACAGGGGAAACCAAAGGGGTTACAGACAATATCACAATACACAAGTACTGTCACTTGGTGCATCAATAATATTGCAAAAAAGAATTACGAAAATGAATCGGGGAGGCAGAAAGTATGATAAAATGAGAGGACCTATCACAACTAACAGTTACAAGGAAATAAATAATATCTCACATGAAAACTCATGCACCTGCAACTGAAAAAAAGTGGTATCAAAGCCAGCTCCAAGGGACAGTATTTGCTTCTTGTTGCCTTTCCCATTCACATTTATCTCACAATCAAGAAACTCATAGAGAAGCTTCCTAAGTGCCGCATACCGAGCAAAATACCCTTCAGATACATTATGCAAACAAAACATTAGGTGAATGAATAAAACCATTTACGATGGGGGAAATTTGAATGCTCTTGCAAGTTTAGGGAAATATCCGAATTCATACCACGGTTAATTATTGGGGATCTCTTTACTGGCCTTTTAACAAACAGATGAACGTAGTCATCTTTCATGTATCCCTTCTTAACGCATGACCTTTTTACAGAAAAAATGGACATCATAAATACGAGTTACTACCATCAAATTTGTGCTACCTGAACTCATTGAAGATGACAATGAAAAAAACTCTAGAAATTACACATATCATCAGTGATTGGCTTTTCATAACCATAATACAACACATGGGACCCGACTTCTGTGATTATTTAGAGACTCAAGATTATCATGCCCAAGTATATTCACATTACAATCATTCATCAGTAATATCTTCTCCGAAAGGACTATTTTCAATGGGACCATTCTTTCTAATTCAAATGAAATATTACCATCTCAAAGTGCTATATTGATTTCAAAATAACAAGTATCTTTTCATTTCTTCTTGTCTTTCTGGGAGTACGAATCTTCGTCTGATGTTATAGTGAAATTCAGGAGGAAATGGTCTCTCTGTTCTTAGGATAAAATGCATTTACAAGAAAACCAAAAAGTAAAGCGGGTAATTTCCATGTAAAAAATTATGTGCATAGAAAAGCCACATGGAATAATACACTTCAAGTTCGTCTGTTAAGAAAAATAGATATCATAAGCAAACTTGGTAAAATAGATGCAAAGTCTAATGTTAATTAGAACTAGTAGACCCTTCACATTACTAGGAAAGTTTTCTTGTCCAACACATTCACAAGCTACAGCTGGAAAAAGACGAAATGAGAACATCTCACTGCTTTAATAATTGGCTTCGGTGTTCTTTAGCACAACGAAAATAATATTGCACTTAAACTACTTCATTTATATCAACAAGCTCCAATTGCTCGACCAGAAAAGAAAAGAAAAAAAAAAATGAAGAAATCAACCATCCGTATGCCTTTGGAAAATCAAACTAAGGGCCCAGACACATAAAACATGAACAATCCCCAAAGATCATACAAGGAAAACTGCAATCATGTATTCATGCTATTCCGTTTCCAGTTCTGTTAGGTCATGTTCCTTCCAATTTTGATTTTCCCGTTACATATCCCAAACATCAATTTACGTCTGAATGGAACTAAATAAGATATCAGAAAACGAAAAAAAATGCTTAAGAGGTAGGAGGAGAGCATACAGCTTGCTAGCGGAGGCATCATCGTTGGTGGCTTGGACCGCCGCTCTGTTGCTTCGCGTATCAGCTGCCGGTTTCGACATTAAATTTCTCTCTCTCCTCGGACGGACACAAGACTATGAAAGGTATAGATTTTCAAAAGCGTTGTTTGTCACGCGACCCTGTGAGTGGAATAACGAACTAGCGATATCAATAGAAATTAGGATAAAATCGTCGTAACTTTAGTTTAAAGCTAAGTTTTATGTTTGGGATTAGCCATGGGTATGGGTCGGTTCCAGCTAGACTCAAGACCCGCCCCACACTTGTGAAGACCTGTTAGACCTGTCAGATCCAAATTTGCCCCACTATATCTATTAGAAAATTATTTTTAAAAATATAATCCACAATTCACAAATTAAATATGAAAAAATAACATAAATATTATGAAATAAAGTTTAAATCTTATCAAATTATACAAAAAAGAATATCAAAGTCTCCAAACTACATATTATTAAAACAAAATAATATTTTTATTAAACTTATATAGGTTACCAATTAGTTAGCAAGTAGTCTGTAGCGCCCCCTGAAGAAGGACCGCCTAATCCGCACCAAAATGGATTCCCGAGCTTCAGCGAGGGCCTCAACTCAAAACCCACTCCGGCGAACGGCACTCAAGCAAGCACTACCGGCAACAGCGACAACCATCCCAACAACGACCAGAAAAGAGCAGAGAAATGCGGAAGCGATTATGGTAAACAATTAAATTCCATAAAAGCCTACAAGGCTAACATAATAACAATTAAACATTTATAATCAAGATACAGAATATTCATAAACAGATAGTGCCATCCATGGCTCAACTAGTCTACCCTATGCAATCCTAGATATCGTCAATTATCCCACATCAGGGGCACATAAGTACATAAAGTAATTAAATACAATAAACAAGACTCGACGGTTGTTGGGACCACTGACAAGACAAACCAGAAAGACAGAGCCTAACTAGACCTGCTGATGCCGACTGACAAGATAGGTGACGTCGCCACCTGTCTACCTGAAGCAAGAACCAAAATAGCAGGGGTGAGTATAAAGGATACTCATTAAGGGGGTTTTGATCACAGTTCGTCATTTATCTTTTTAAAACCCAAAAGTGGTGAGTGTTGCCCGTTTTGAGAAAGAATACGAATACGAAATATAAGTTGTAAAATGACACAAAGCAACACTCGGGTTCGGCTTATTTGAAAACACAAAAGGTTGACGAACCGGATCCTTTAAAACGTTTGCACATAATATCAAGCCGATAAATTAAAAGGGCATTAGTTGAGTTACGAGGCCGTTAAGGGTTCGAAAGACATGCTATGAGTAAGTTAGAAACAATAATTAAACACGGCTCATAATTCAACTAATTAATTGCATAATAAAGGAGACTTCAGTTGGCAAGTTCGAGCCACACTTCCGGGTTTTGTATATATATTTATAGGGAAATACGTATACTAAAGGAAGAAAACCGGAATGTGCTTCGACTCGTAACTAAAGTCGTAAAACAATTAGACAAGCAAGTAATGCAATAAATCATGCAATAATGTGTCCCGGCGAGAACGGGCCCTCTCCTTATAAATCATGCAATTGAAAATCATGCAGGCATATAATCAAGTACTCCACCACCAATGATACTGTACAGGATTTAAGGAGACGCTGTTAGCACCACCATCAGGATTTAAGGAGACGCGATTAGCACCACCGTCAGGATTTAAGGAGACGCGATTAGCACCACCGTCAGGATTTAAGGAGACGTGATTAGCACCACCGTTCGCATCAACTCAGGCTAACCAACCTCCTGGCCGGCCCAAGTCAACACGCTAGAAGTACACATCGGGATTTGCCCTAGACGCTCGTCCCCAGACTTACCTCCTGTATACTCCGGGCCTAAGTCATTAAACAGACTATGGCTCGCTTTTGAAATCAATGATAGTTTGGGTGGCCAAAAGGGTCATTCGAAAGTAGGAAATCGGGGTTTGGGAGGCCAAAGGGGCCATTCGAGACAAGGTTATAGTTGCGAGGTCGAGAGACCAAAGTTCGCCTTTAAAACAAAAGGGATTTTCCTTGTCTCTAGTTGAAAGCATTTCAAATCATTTTCGTTTTGCTATTAAAACGGTCTGACTAAGCACGTAAGGAATAGTAAAGGCAGTACAACAAGTAATAAGAAAGCGGGATAGTGGTTTATTTCACAAACCTAGTAACTATGTTCTTACTCCAGTTGAAAACAATTTAAAACACTTACCTGGCTCGACACGACAGTATGAAAGCAGGCGGTAGTCAGGTTTCTCCCTCGTTGGTCCCACCTGTAATACACAGGGCCTAGAGGATGAAAACAAGACCGACAATACTAAAAAAAAGACACGAACAACAGACGACGCACGGCAATTCAAATATATCTTCACTCATGCTCCAGATACAATATGGAAAGCCAGATAATTAAACATGTAAGGATATATAAATTATGGAACAATATTTAAAGGAATATTTAAAACAATTGTAATAATGGAAGAACATTAATAATAAATATGGAAAGCATGCTAAAACGCAATTAGGGCACGTAGACATGCTTAAAATAACATAACGGAACTCTCTCGCGAAAACGGGGTCAAACGGACAAGAAACGGGAAAAATGGGAAAAATTCCTAAACGAGAAAGGTGTCAATTGACGGTCAAATGAGGTCGGATAAATTGTAATTTATGAAGAATATCAAATCCTGAGGCTCGAGGAAGCTATAGGTGAAATCGGATTGATATTCGGAGGTCGTATGAGAAAAGTCAACATTTAAATGAGTGGGGTTGACCAATTCCCGAAGTGTAAGAAAGGAAAAGGCTGGAAAATACACTAAGTATGTTGCACCGGCCAACGCACGGGCTTATACACGGGCTTGGCAAGCCGGTGCAAGCACAAAAGGGGTTGCACGGCCTCCCGCACGGTGCCAAGACCGTGCAGGTGCAAACGGCCATGCGCACGGGCTCGTGCACGGGCTTGGTTGAAAAGAGCTGCGCACGGGCTCCTGCACGGTCTTGCTCAAGACCGTGCGTTCGCCCGTGTGGATCTACTGAGCAGCAGACTCAGCAGATCGCGAACCTCACACGCGAAAATCAATATATAAATTCATACATCTCCTAATTTACACCATAAAACATCCTAATTTCCACATATAATCATATATATCATCTAAGCTACACATAGACACAAGAATCACGTAAAATGGTCGAGTAAATCTTCATAAACACGAAAATCCTAATATAATAAAATTCTATATAAAACTCACAAAAATCGCAAGAAAGAACGAACGGAATGAAATGGGGTAAAAGGATTACAGGTAGAGAATGTAGTGAGGGTCGTTCGGGTTTTCACGGCTCGTCGATCGGGCGAGAAACGAGCTCGGTAGGGCGTCGGGAAGATCTTTCTCCTTTCTTCTCCTTCTTTCTCCTTTCTTTCTTTTCCCTTTCTTTTCTCCTTCTTGTTATGAGAGAATGAGAGAGATAGGTAGATATTTAGGAAAATATCTCGGGGGGTAAAATGGTCATTTAGGCTTTTAAGGGCATTTAGGTAATTTAAGTAATCGAGGGTATTTAAAAGATAGGTTAAATCAATCTTTTCCACAAGATTGATTAATCCAATTGGATAGATCGAGAAATTAGGTAAGAAAGAATTCGCGTAATTATTAATAATATAATTAAAATATTCGGGTCGTTACAAGTCAACCCTAATTAGATTACTTAACATAAAATTTTATATATAAAAATATAGATATATATATGGATAGGGTCTGGGTCGGTTCCATATATACTCAAGATCCGACCCAAACCCAGACGGATCCTAAAGATAAGATCCAAGACCCGTCCCATACTCATGTAGTAGACCTAGACCCCACCCAAATAATTTGGTTCCAGGTTGGGTTTGGGTAGGACCCGTACCCATTGCCATGCCTATTTGAGATAATGATTTTTTCCCATTCAAACTATGACGACTTTTTCACTTTATCATCTAAACTTTTTTCTTTACAGTTTGCCTCCTGAACTATAAATTTTTTTGTAATTTGCCATCTCCAACGAAAATATTCTACCGAAAAATTGCATCGTGTCATATGAGAAACATACGTCCACGTTGTATTACTCTTCTTAACGTATCGAAAATAAATCCTCAATCAATTTCAGAAAACTTAGAGTTCTTATTATCCAATTGAATATTTAAAAATAATCTATCAAAGTCGCCGTTATTCTAATTGAGTGATAAAAACTCCATATTTTCTGAAGTTGATTGAGAGTTTATTTTTTAGATACTAAGGGGAACAATACAACGTAAAACTATCACTACAAGAAAACAATCGAATTCCGACCACGCCCAATTGGTCGTCGGACAGGACATGGTCGGAAACAGTATTCCGACCACTTTCTGACCACAAATTTAATTATATTTTATGTTTGTTTCCGACCACAATTCTAATATATTTTTTGCATGTTTCCAACCACGTTCCGACCACAATTCTAATATATTTTCCGACCACATTCCGACCATCTTTTTTTCAATATTTTCTTAAAGTTTCCGACCATATTCCGACCACTTGTTCCATTTAAAATTTTAAATAGTTCCCACCACTTTCCGACCACATTCCAACCATATATGAAATTTTAATTCGATCTTGTTCAACCAATTTCCGACCACAATTTGGTCGGAACGCAGTCGGATTTATTGAAAAAAAATTATTATTTTTTTAATTTTTAATTTATTTTCCATTTCCCACCCCTGTTCACAGTTCAAAATCAGGAAATTTATAGAATTCAACTAAAAATCTCATAATAAGCAAATATACAAAAGTGCTACGTTCTTATGCAATTTAGTTAATAAGCAAATACACAAAAAGTTAATTAAAGTCTACTATACTAATCTTCTTCATTGTCATCATTACTTCTATCTTCTACCCTTTCCCTTACCCATGAATATTTTAACCATGTTATCTATCGAAGCTAAAAAAAAACTTGGCTTGCAGTCATTTTAGCTTGCCTTGCAGTCATTGCAGCTTGACTTTCAACCAAAGTTTTTATTGTCTGTTCTTGATTTAATTTCTGAGTTTGGGGAGCGGGACACGGGGTTGAGCAGCTCAGACTTATACGTATGGAAGCCTTTCTCTTTTGGGTCAAACATACCACCTCACCTCTTTTATTTGGCATTTTCACCTCTTTCCATAACTCATCATCAGTCTTAGCAGGGTAATCAGGATCCTTCAAAAGTTGTGGAAAAGCTGCATGAATTGTTGGTTAATGCGAAGGTTTTAGCAGCATTACAATAATGGTGTTTGCTTTATTTTTTCAAACACAAATTAAAGCTGAAAAATAGAAAAAGGTGACCACGCAACTAACATTTTTCGATCCCCCGATATATGCTCTTTGAGTGAAAAATAGAAAATCATTTAGCTAAGAATACTCATCTCAGTGAACAATAACTACTGACAATACTTTGCTTAAAACTTTTCCCATTCAAATTTAATCTATTGATTGCAATTAAGTAAAACTAAGAGAATCTTGTTCCAAAACCTCACAGACCAAAGCCAATTCCAGAGCAGTAAAAAACACAGGCTGATCGCCCAAAAAAAATGTCGACAGGCTGATCGCCCAAAAAAAATAATGGGGTGGAAAGTAAAAATTGTAGAAAATATTGGGGTTTGTAAATTGTAATGCAATTGCCCTTTTAAGTTTTACAAATTACAAACATTAGTCCTTCCTTTTTAGGTATCTTTACCGTTTGAGATTTTGACAACAGTAGAAAGAGACCGTCCAAGCTCCGGGTCGGGATCCAACCTTGGGTACCTGACTTCGTATAAATACACGTAAACACACAAATTCACATTTCACCCCATCAGTATCAGCACAATAATTTCTCCTTCCCTCTCCTCCAGCGAAGAAAGGGGGATTGTAAATCAAACAACACCCCCTCTAAAATTTGCAGATCATTCAAACCCTAGATTTTCAATGCTTTCCGATTGCTAAATATATACATACAACACGTCTTACAGATACAAAAGAAACAATCCACAGACGTAATTCTTTGTGGGTTTCATTATTTATTTATTATTTATTTTTGTGGTGGTGGTGGATCAATAGAGTCTGTAATATGGACGTTGAGGAGAAGCAAGCGGAGCATATAGAGTATTTTGTGAAGCAAGCTTCGAGTCTGAAGGGCTCGGCGCTAACAAACGTTGTCGTTGAGGCCACTTCCCACCCCTCCCTGTTCGCTTTCTCCGAGATTCTCAGTGTTCCTAACGTTCTCGAGGTAGTGTGCCTGCCGCATTGATGCTAATTTTTGAGGATTTAATTGTCAATGGTATCAGTGAGGTTTTTGGAAGGTTTCGCATGTGATAATTCTGGTTGACTGGTGTGTGATGGTTTTGTTTTACATTATGTTCTTTATTGGAGCACTCAGGATAAGAATTTTGAGAATTATATATGATTTTATTAGGTGGTGGTACATAGTACATAGGTTGCCAGTCTCTGGTACTGGTTGAAATAAAAGAGAGAACATAAAAGTTTTTCATGTTAAGTAGGATCCGAATGCTATACTAATGATGAAGTATGATGCGTATTGCGTGGAGTTTGCATTAAAGGCTGTGATTTGAAGGAGAGTTGATCTCCTTGGAATTTTACTTGGCTGAGGTTTGAGATATTAGGATATGTTGGAACTTTAGTTAAGCGCGGTATGCTTTATTTGGAGGAGTGGATGTGTACGGACGTGCATTTTTATTTGGCAGGATTAAAAGATATGTTGGTGGTGAGTGGTGATGCAATGTTTCCCCAAGGATAGTTTTCAAACCCTTCTAATAAAGAGGGGTTGGAGGAATTGTGTTAACATATCAATAGGTCCTCATATAACTCTCTGATTAATGATTTAAGGGTCTTGGTTAAGAAAGGAAGCATGCCTGCTGGCCTTCTTATAACTGTGTCTCATCCCTATGATGCACACAAATCGTTTACCTTGTGATGTTTCCTTAGTTGATTTATATTACTTGAGTTCTTAATGACTTCAGTCTAATGCTACATGATCAGTGGGGATTTGTCTTGGAGTATGTGGCGAAGAAAAAGATACAGCCATTTCCTGAGAGAAATCTGAAATGCAGGGTCTTGTGTTGCATTTACTCTACACTCTAGGCAAAAGTATGTTGAAAGAAAATAATAGTGGAAGGAGGAATTGTAATCATGAAACAGTGGCTGATGCATGAGTTCATATTTCAAATGATTGAACATCATATTAGCAATTTCAACCAAATGTCTTGAGGGACGAAATAATATATTTCTCTCTCTTTTATGCTCATTATCTTCAACTTGGTACCCATTGGGAGTCCTTTTTTTTTTTTCTCTTTTTGCCAAAGATCTGTAATCTTTTTTCTTTCTTTATACTTAATATATGTACTTGTGTGCAGCTTGAAGGAACTGAGAATAGTAACTTCCTCGATTTGCTTCGCATGTTTGCATATGGTACATGGAGTGAATATAAGAGTAAGAGTCAATCTCTTCAGAAATTATCCTGTCCTAGTTATTAATTTTACTTACCCGATCTGTTCATTTTGTTGTTTGGTGCCCTGATAATTATCTATCTTATATTGTTTGGTTTTAATTAGCATCTCCAACACCTGTTTTCTTGACCAGCCTCTTTGCTACGACTAGAAAACTGAATATTATGCCAGATACATGCTTATCTATGTAAAGCATGCCCATAACCGTGGACAAGCAGTCATGCTATCGGGACATGTAATCTCTTTTATCTCTGTGGGATCTTTTACTGGCAATGAGAGCCGGTGATGTTATGATGCTAATAGTTATTATGCTCACCATTATCATTAGCTTAAGAAAGCCGGTACAATGACAATGCTTGTGCATGATGTGAATGCTACTTGGTTTTATTGTTGCTTCATTTCTTAAACTTGGAAATTTTTCTTAGGTAACATGCTATCATTGTAGAAAAGTAAATGACATAAATCTTTTATAAAATGAAAATAAAATAAATAGCAAATTGGCTTCATATGAATAATGGTTATGGAAATCGACCAAATTGCTAAATGGCGTTCCGAGGACCATAAAAATTGAAAAACATTATTTGAAGCTAATGTAGTAACATGTAATTTGATTTATTGGCATTGGCTATTCTGCCACAGTTCTGTGCTGTTCGCTCCAGCAAGAAGTGGCACATATCCATTCATTGTTTGATCAAGTTTCTTCATCTGTTTTATTGTGTCAGTGAAATCTTAATCAACTGGTTTATGATGGCAGATGCCTCTTTCTAATGTTTGGGCTCATATTTTCACAGTGCTTGCACTATGCATTTAGAAAAATAGTCTTCAATTGAAAGCTCGGAAATCAATTAGCTAAACCATGCATTTGGTTGTGTGGTGATTATATGATCTAATTTTAGTTCTCCTATGAGGTGTTTTACCTTTTCATGGAGTTAAGTTTTTCAGGCTATTTTGCATTTTATGTCATGATGCAGGTGCTGCTAGCTGCCTTCCGCAATTGGTTCCTTATCAAATCCTCAAGCTAAAGCAGTTGACTGTGCTTACTCTGGCTGAGACAAACCAGGTAGCTTGCAATGCATTTCCCGTATGTGTGGTCTGTGACTCCTCTTCTTAACTGATTGTTATGAAGCCTTGCAACTTTGCTTGTTGACAACCCTTTGTACATAGATTTTCTGCGCACCTGACTATTACCATTTTCCTTACTTTTTTTTTTTTTAAATAATGACTTGGAATGACTTGGATCTCCTAACCATATATTTTGGCCTTTGCCTAGGTATTGCTGTATGATACGTTGATGCAGGAGTTGGATGTTTCAAATGTTCGTGAACTGGAAGATTTTCTCATCAATGAATGCATGTATGTGGTAAGTGTATGCTTTTTGTTCCTAACCAATTAGTTAAACTTAGTATCCACATTTTTCTTTGTTCTGGATCTTTCTTTTGCTTTTCGAATATCCCTTCCTACTAGAAAAGACTTGGTCATGAGCATAAAGTTGATGAAGACACTTAAATTGATATGTTTTGATAGGTTTCCTGCCTTTGTCTTTGTTTCCTCTTACATAAGTTTTTGGCCCTTGTACTTTGTTCTTGTTTCTTGTTTTCCTCTCCAATTTTTTTAGTGATTCCTTTCAAGAAATCATACTCTTGAAATAAAGTTGATGGACGTTCTTAAGTTGAAGAGGATAACCACACTGATTTTGTTGGTTCCATTATGGCCAGGGAATAGTCAGAGGAAAGCTGGATCAATTGAAAAGATGCTTTGAGGTCTTACTTTGATATTATGCCCCGTCTTAACCACCTTCAATTGTTTTATGTGAGTGGTAATTTGGAAGCTCATCCAAGTGTTAATGGACTTGTAGGTGCAATTTGCAGCAGGGAGGGACCTCAGACCTGGACAATTGGGTAGTATGATTCAAACACTAACTGATTGGTAATTATTGCTGCCTTATATTTTGAATATTTTTGTTTGTCATTAGAGTTTCACATGGCTTTGGTTCTGATCTTCCTCCAGCATACATTGTGGTCAAATAATATATATCCTGAAATGCAACAATGGTGTTAACAGAGTGTTATGTCAATTCGTTAATTTTTATAGACTTATCAAAAGCTATATATGTTTCTCTTGTTTGATAACGAATGTTGCACATTGATGCATGAGATTGCATCTAATTTGTTCTGCCTCTTCTTGTTCCCTTCCAATATTTTTCAGCAACAGTTTGGCATATATCTAGTATCTGAATTGTGTATTATTTATCCTAGGCTGACCACATCGGATAATCTTCTTGTCTCAATTCAAGAGAAGATCAAATGGGCAGATGCCACAGGTGAGATGGATAAGCAGCACAGGAAGGCAATAGATGAAAAAGCGGAAGAAGTGAAGAAGGCTCTATCATCTTCGAAGGTCAGTTGAAAGTGAATTGTCTTCTTTGAAGAGGATGCTTTTCTTTGTTTTTAAATCCTCAACCCTATCTTAAATAATGTTTAGTTTTAGGAAGATGTTTAGCCATTTGAATGCCTAAACAAGATTTGTCTCTTATTTAGCCTACGTTTGTTTTCAACTTCATTTTTAAAATCTATTATATGAACAAGTATGTACACAAGTTCTGGATATGTTTGTCGATGTTGTCTTACTTACATTGTGGCAGAAGTTACAAACTGTAAGCAGACCGGCATTGACTTCCGAGGGCATGAAGAGATCTTTTCTGAACACTGTGGAGTAATTGAGCAAGATCGTAGTCGCTCTAAAAGGTAGCATTTGAAACACATACTTCAGTAATTTTATGTTTCTAACTGTTAATTTCATAAATCTACATGACCTTGTATTGGCATAAATAATTTGTTTCTTTTAACCTTTTCTTACCCCTTTGCAAGAAGAGTAACTGACATCCACATTCTTTGATATTCCATAATGTCTCCAGCTCCTCAAATCACCATTACAGCATTTCTTTTGTAATGCAGCATTCACAACTCAATATTACATTTTCTTTTCTCTTTTCTTTTTTTTTGGTTTTGTTGGTTGAGGTGGCACATAACGGGGGCCAGTAGCATCTCTGAATTTTTTGGAAAGTGGAAATTGAGTGTTGCTTTTGAGATCCACCATGTAAGTGTTTGCAAACTCTAGAAGTAAGAGTTTTCAGCTTTTAGCTTAAAAAGAGTAGAGACGGAGTGTCCAGTTTTGCGGCATCTGATTAAAAAACTAGTAGCTAGAAACTGCTTTGGGGTTTTTTTTTTTGGGTTTGTTTCTAAAAAATCCAAATCCTCCAAACTTTTACTATTCCCAAGTTTTTACAACTTTAGCTAGACCTTAACTTCTGAAAAAGCAATTTTTTTTGCAACACCCCTATTTTACGCTGCATTGAATTGTTGTCTGAGTTGAAAAATGTGCAGGAGACGACATCCCATAGGTTGAGGAGATAGGATAAAGGATATATTCTAGGATGTACTATTGGTCAAGCAACTTGCCTATTTTGGGATCATGGTATTCCTGACAAATCAAGATTGCTTCTCTTAGAGACGCGGTGATTCCTTTGCATTGAACTCATCTTGCCAATCATAGATTCAAAAATTGACAGGCATTAGCTTTTGTTACATTACCCCCACTATATTTTATTTTTTTTGATATGATGAGAACCACATATCTAGTTTTGTGATGCGGCTTAAGACTTAATGCTGGTGGTGTTACACGTGAGCGACATTTTAATTAAACTTATGGAAATCATTGTGTGAAACAGTTGCTGTGAATTTATGTATTTTGGATATCTTCAATTCAATTATTCATTTGTTTCTCGCTCTCGTTTCCCATATTCTGGATCTCTCTTCGTGTGGACTTGTTTTGTTGTTTTGCCGTGGTGCCCGGCTGTTTTGTGTCTCTGATAGATTCACACTTGAGATTGCACGTATTACAGTCGGTCCCCGTAAGTTTGAAAATAACTATATCTGCCACTCCCTGAAATCTTTTGAAATTACACAAACTGCCCTTTTGTAAATGAAAACATTACAGGAAAATTTCAATATTATTACAATTTTCAAACTTTTGGACCAGCTGTATCATTACAATTCACATGTCAGTCATTCGATGTGGATTCTACGCCTATGTTGTGATGGGGAGTTGATCTCTTCAAAGATGATGATAAGAGAAGCAATGAAGGCATAATCAACATTTGGATTGATCTCCACCAAGAACTTAGGCTTCCCAAGAAATATACGTTGAAATAATCCTTCCTCTTTCATCTAAACACATTCAAACATCAAACAAAACAAGAATCAATTAACGACATAGGTCGTTCAACAATCATTTCATCTAAAACTTTAAACTGTTGAAGAATAACTATGTTGCACGGACACTTCTAAAAAGTTTTTTCTTTTAAAAAACAAACGTACTACTCAATCGATCTTACTTGCGCAATTACGGTGGAAGAATCAGAGTCACCCGTGTAAATGGCACAAGATTTTTCACACCAACCTTGAGCTTTCAGAGCGTAATCACAAACCTCTTCAGATATGTTGTTTGCTAAAAACACATGTAATTTGGTATTTAATTGGAATAGTGAAGATTTTTTTGCACTAAAAAGTAGGTCTTTTGGATCCGAACTCTCGCCTCTGAACACTTTCCATCGACTGTGCACTGTGAATACCTGCAAATACTTTGCATCACAAATTGTGAGCCAATCAGCCAAACAAACAATAATAATAGTAATTAATACCTCTTTTATAAGAGTGACAATAGGTCGATCTGCAGCATCAAGAATGAGCCTTCTGCTATGTAAGCTAAACAGAAATCCTACAACTTTGAAACCCAGATTTCCATTAACATCTCTGATAATATATTTTTCGTGGCTGAAGATCGAATACTTTTTAGAAATAGCTAAAGTTGTAGGATGTGGACAGCAGAAATCAGGGCTGATAACTACAGCTTCTTCTTCATGTTGTTCCATCATTTTCCTGTAACCTCTTCAGATATATATGGTACTGCTGGTTATATATATTAGTTTTCAGAAAATTCGTGTTGATTTCCTGTAAGAAAATTACTAGCTCTTCAAATTATTCTACAAGTATATATGGTCTTAACAGTCCGAGGTAAGTCCTAGGAATCTTACAGATAAATTCTTGGCAATTCTTGTAGTAAAGTAGCAACCGGCCACTTACACAACAATTTTATGGATATTATTTATACTTTTTTTTTTTTTTTTTGGTGAGAGATATTATTTATACGAACTGCAGTCAACCCCTATATATTCCTCTAAATTTAGTTTTGGTCCAAGGTTTTTGGAAAAATTACATTTTAATCTAAATTTAAAGATAACTTAATTAATATGTATAGAAACTCCGTTGTATATATTTGGGTTAATTACACTCACAATTCCTTTGAATTGCTCAATATACTCATTTTTTTCTATAGTCTTTCAAACAGAGATTCTCCTAGCTCGAGTTTCAACTTTTAGCAAGTTTTTAATATTATTGTAATTAAGCATTATGGTTGTAGTTTATTAGTTTGCAGAAGGGATTAAAACGGTAGTTTTGATATGTTAGAGGAGGTCTAGATGTAATTAACCCTTTTAAATAAGATTAAGGGTATATTACAGATAACCCCTTGAGGTTGCGCTCTATACAACAAAAACTCTCTTACCCTTTATGTTTCTAACTGTTAATTCATAAATGGACATGACATTGCATTGGTTATGGCGACACAATTTTTTCCCAATATTTTGCATTAGAGAAGTAATCGGACATGATACAATACAGTAGAGTATGGTTTTCAAAAGTATATGTACATCATAGAACAATGTAATATGGTAAATGCAACATAAAGTAACTACACATGCATCACCTGTATATCTATCTATTCAATCTGCTAAATCAACTAAAAGACATAAAAACTAAATTAGTTTCAAATCCACGAGTTTGATTTGAATTCTTACAACATATTATGAAAGAAATCATGAATTTAATCCCCATGGCTTGTGTGACCGCCCCCGTGTGAATGCGTGTTATCTGATGTGGAACTTCCCCTACTCTGTGATTTGATCTCTTCAAAGATGATGATGAGAGCAGCAATGAAGGCATAATCAACATTTGGATTGATCTCCACCAAGAACTTTGGCTTCCCAAGAAATGTACTTTGAAATGATCCTTTCTCTTTCATCTAAACACATCCAAACATCAAACAAACAAGAATCACTTAATTACAAAGCCATCATGATTATGTGAAATTGATTATGTTTTATTAAGATTCTCTAACGATAGTCAGAGTTTAAGGTGTTTCTCTGTAATATTTCAAAGGCTAAATTGTGTTTAGGGATATTGATTTTTTCCCATCCGAACTATCAGTGTTTTTTGAGTTTGCCATCTAAACTAAGTTTTCATACACTTTACCATTTGTACTATACGAAACTTATACTTTCCCATCTCCGTCCAAATTTAAGTGGAATATTTCGTCTAGATTCTTACACATGCCACTCACGTGATTTTTTTAAGGGCATTTCCGCCTTTTTGGATAGTCATGTGTGAAAAACTAGACGAAAAATTGACCCTAAAATTGAACAGAGATGGTAAAGTATAAGTTTCGTATAGTACAGATAGTAAAGTGTACGAAAACTTAGTTTAGATGGCAAACTCAAAGAACCCTATTTTCTCTCCGGAAATTGACACGTGGCATGTCGGAAATACACGTAAGCTCTACCTCAAATCCAGGTGTAACAATATCAGTTGGGGTAGATGCAAATAATAATATCTATCCCATTGAATATGCTATTGCGCAGAATGAGAAAACTGAAACTCACGTGTATTTCCGACATGCCACGTGCCAATTTTCGACGAGAAGGTAGGATTCTGGCGACTGAATGACTAAAATTGTTATAATTTCGAAATTATAGGACTAAAATTGCAAGTAAAAAAATCTTAAGATCTAAAATGCTACAAAGTCGGTAGTTTCAGCGCTAAAAATATAATTAGAACTTTTAATTTCAAACCTCAACTAGTTATATTTGTATAATAGATACATAAGAGTAAAGAAAACGAGTCTTACTTGGGCAATTATGGTGGAAGAATCAGAATCACCGGCGTAAACGAGACAAGACTTTTCAGACCAACGACCTTGAGCTTTGAGAGCGTAATCACAAACCTCTTCAGATATGTTGTTTGCCAGAAACACATGTAACTTAGTCTTTAATTGGAAATATGAAGATTCTTTTGCACTGAAAATTAGGTCTTTTGGATCTGAACTCTCGCCTCTAAACACTTTCCATCGACGGTGCAATGTGAAATACTGCAGCAAGGGATATTGATTAACATATAATAATAATAATAATAATAATAATAATAATAATAATTAATACCTCATTTAGAAGAGTGGCAATAGGTCGACCTGCAGCATCAAGAATGAGCCTTCTGCTATGTAAGCTAAACGGAAATCCTACAACTTTGAAACCCAGATTTCCATTAACATCTCTGATAATATATTTTTCATTGCTGAAGATCGAACTCTTTTCAGAAATAGCTAAAGTTGTAGGAAGATGAGAGCAAAATTGAGGGCTGATGACAACTGCAGCTTCTTGATGTTGTTGTTGTTCCATCATTTTTCTGAGATAATTAACCTGAAATTTGTGTTTTTGACAATTTAACCTTCTTTCTTTCGTATTGATCTTTTATAGTTGCAGGATTTGCCAGAAAACGCGTCTCGATTTCCTGTAAGAAAATTAGTCTTCAAATATTATTAGGCCAAAATGAATTTTTAGTCCTATAACTATCCATTTTTTTCGATTTTTGGTTCTAAGATTTTTGAATTTGCAATTTAGTTCTATATGTTCTAAATCAAGCAAATTTAGTTCTATATATTTTAAAATCAAGCAATTTTAGTCCTCCACATTCAGGCGACCAGCTAGAATTCCGACGAGTCGAGGACTAAAATTGCTTGATTTTAGAACATATAGGACTAAATTTACAAATTCAAAAACTTTATGACAAAAAATTAGAAAAGTGGATAATTACAGGACTAAAAATGCAATTAGTCCATATTATTATAAGATTTTTCTGTTTCACGTCAGGATTTCCTTTTTCTGAAATGTTATGAGGATTTAGTAGTTTCAAATCTTGATCTTAAAAAGAAGAGTCAAATAACTAGTTTAATTAAACAATCTCTAATAAATTGTAAAAGTCCACGTTATGACTTATCAACCTTATGTTTCGTGGTCAATTTTACTAGGAAAATTCCTATCCCACACTTCCGTAAGACTTTGGAATCTTAGGGACGAATTCTTGTAGTAAAGTAGAAATCGGCTACTTAGAAAACAATTTTACAATTTTATGGATAATAGATTAATTTTTAACTTTTAGTTACTGTACTGTACATATATAATTTTATCTTATTTTAAAAGACAAAATTGCATTTTCCGTCGTGTAAGTTAGGGTCTAGTCCAATTTTGGTCCTATAAGTTTTTTAATTAACGCATTTAATCCTTTATGTTTCTAAGTTTAACACATTTAGTCCGATTTAACACATTTAATCCTAGTTACTCCTAGAGATAACATATTTAGTCCGATTTTAGTAACACATTTAGTCCTTTATATTCCCTCACCATTTTCCGGCCAAAATCTAACCGTAGCAATACATTTAGTCCTGTAAGTTTGCTAACACACAAAAAAAATTAAAATTAAAATATTTTTTATCGTTAGAGTGCAATGGCTCTTGTAACATTTTAAATTTTATGTTTTTGGGAAATACTAAAAAAGCCCCTAAAATGAACTTGTATATCCAAAAAACCCATGATTATATTTATTTATCTAAAATATCCATTCTACAAATTGTTCATTCTAAAAAGCCCAAAGTTTAATTTTTAGACTAAACTACCCTTAAATACATTTTAGATTTAAAACATAATTATTAGTTTTTATAATATATATATATATATACATATATATATATATATGTAAATATTTTCTTAAATTCTATTTATAAAGTATAATTAATTGAGATAATGTAATTTTTTAAAATTAAATAAAATAAAACAAATTAAAATCTTGATAAATTAATTTTTATTTTATAAATTAATATGTAAATAAAATTAATTTATAATCAAACAAAAAAAATAATTTAAGAAATTAAAGGGTAAAATTTTTAAGAAAATGGGTCAAAGTCAACATTTGAGTTTTTCTGAATGATAAATTGATGGTATGGTATTTTAGATTAATAAAAATATTCATGGTTTTTTGGATATAAAAATTTATTTTAGGGGTTTTTTTAGTATTTTTTCCTTTTTTTTTTATCTGTTAGCTAACTTACATGACTAAATGTTTGCTATGGTTAGATTTTGACCGAAAAATAGTGAGGGAATATAAAGGACTAAATGTGTTATCCCTAGGAGTGACTAGGACTAAATGTGTTAATTAAAAAACTTACAGGACCAAAATTAGACTAGACCCTAACTTACAGGACTAAAAATGCAATTTTGCCTATTTTAAAATAATGTTTAGATTATAGGTTGAATGTAACCGCACGAAGACTCGCTTGCAGATACAATCCTCCCTCTGAAGGAGACCAGCGTCCTAGCATGCTGGTATATTGACTCGGGCCCCAACTCTAATAAGATCTGTAACAGTCCGAAAACCACTTATAAGAAAAAAGTTGTGCCAGCCCGAGCCCCAACTCTGATAAGATCTGTAACAGTCCGAAAACCCCACTTATAAGAAAAAAGTTTCGTTCTTCTTATTATTCATTCTCCTTTACAATCGATGGGATACTATATTGATACATTAACTTTTTTTTTACTGTCATATATTTTTTTATTCGAATACCTCATGCACAATCGATGTTGGATAATACATTGAATATACATTAAAATTAAATTAATAATTATTATTTATACGAAAATTTGCCTTTAAATGACCAACTTCTCAAAAAATTTAGGATAGCTACCCACTTTTTTCAATGGTCATCTTAGGTGCCTAATCTAAGTTTCAATTTTAACTTTGCTACCCATTTTTGTGTAAAATGTTCGAAATATCCATATTTTTCCAAAAATTACAAGGGTATGCCACTATCTTTCATTTCCCTCTCAAAAATTTCTATTATCACCGGCTCCTCAACTTCCAGCGACCACTACCCCAACTGCTCCACACGACGCGACGCACTCCTGTCGACAAGAAACACTCGAAAAAACCATCAATGACGCCATTGCAGAAACCTAGTACCAGCATTTCAAGTTTTCCCTCTCAGGTTTTAGCTAAGCTCCGAAATCGCATCTTTATCACTCCTTCTCCGTCCGACGGGCTTACCCTGTGTCTCCGTGAAGAACATATTGATTTTCAGGTATTTTATCATCTATTATTTCCTATTCTCAGGGTTCCATTGATTTTACATAGCAACACAATATTTCAATTCCGCATCCTGGGGTTTTTGTTGAACCTTTTTTCTCTTCTTTTTATATGCAGAGATGGACCGATCGAAGAAACGGAAACCTAAACGAAAGTTCAAAATTCAAGCTCGATGCAGCATGCAGCACTTTGCAGAGCAGATAGATTATTTATCACAATATATTTCGCTAGCCCAACAGGAACGGGTATGCAGGACCCCTTTCGGTCGATTTTGGCTGACGCCCAAAGTTCCAAGCAGTGTTGTTCGAGTACAGTACCTTTTGGATAGATACGATTGTGTCGCGAACGAGTTTAAGTTTGGTAACCAAACCCTCAAGCTCGAAAATGATGAGTTCTGCATTGTCATGGGACTTCACTCGAAAGATCATCATGTCATCGTGGACTCTAATGCTGCATCAGAAACAACCCTTAAATATTTTACGGTTAAGGCTATGGTTAAGGGTAAAGAAACATTAAAACCCTTTCCAGTCCAGAGAGTTGAAATTGTGAAGATACTAAAGCGATTGGTTGGAAGGACCGATGATGAAGGTGTAGAGGACTTTGTTAGAATGTTTATTTGGTTAGTTTTTAACTATTTGTGGTTCCCAGCCAGCACCAAAAACTTGGCAAGAGGATTGTTAAGGTATGTGGATAGGTTGGAAATAATTGGGGAATTTGCATGGGGTGATGCCTCTTACAGGCTCTTGATCGAAGGGATCAATAAACACAAGAAGGGCATGAAATTTCTTGATGATTGCAATATGGGACTGTTGATAAGCAATGATATTTTGAGACTCTTCGTGATGTTTGATTTTTAATATAATTTGTGTTTAATTTGATTGCATTTTCTGAATGACAGGCTTGGTTTTACGAACATGTCCCGAAGTATGGGGTATCAACCTCACATCATTCATTCCCGCGCATGTTCAATTGGACGGGATCTAAACTTCCTATTGTCAGGGAGAAGGACCACAAGACTTGGATTCCATCGCCAAGTATGAGGTAGTACATAACTCATATATAATCGTGTGGAAGTAATGCCTTTACTTGAAGAACTAAATTGTAAATCTATGTAACAAATCCTAAAGAATTCTTTGTTCCTCAAATGAGGAGTAAAAATGCATCACTAAAAGTTCAACTCGCGTAACTATAAAATGAATATGTTAAACAATAAGAAAATATGCCTAGGGGATGCTCTGTTCCTCAAATAAAGGGTAAAAATGCATCAGTAAAGGTTCAACTCGTGTAACTATAAAATGATAATATTAAACTCGATGAAAATATGCCTAAATTAAATATGATTTGTTCCTCAAATGATGGGTAAACATGCATCACTAAAAGTTGCAATTCGCATAACTATAAAATGAAAATATTAAACTCGATGAAAATATACATAAAGTATGACCTGTTCCGCAGATGAGGAGTAGAAATGTATCACTAAAAGTTCAATTCGAGTAATTGAAAGTTAATTTCTTTATTTTCGACAGATATATCCGATTGTAGCAGCAGATGTGAGGGAAGAAAGACTGTTGCATGTTCCAGTCTCTGTTGACTATTATAATGAAAAGAAGGAGACCACAACGATATCTAGGGAAGAGTTGTTGGATATTTAAGTGGGATTGATGGTTAGCGATGAGAATCAGATTCCATTGGTACTGGGAGATGGTAAGGATGTGGAGAAGGACGTGGAGGAGGATGATGATGACAAAGAGGAGGAGGACATGGATGAAGATGGCGATGATGAAGATGGATATATGACTAAATTTGCTTGATTTAGAATATATAGGACTAAATTTGCAAATTCAAAAATCTTAGGACCAAAAATCGGAAAAAGTGGATAGTTATAAGACTAAAAATGCAATTAGTCCATATTATTATAAGATTTTTCTGTTTCACGTCAGGATTTTCTTTTTCTGAAGTGTTATGAGGATTTAGTAATTTTCAAATCTTGATCTTAAAAAGAAGAGTCAAATAACTAGTTTAATTAAACAATTTTGTCTAATAAATTGTAAAAGTCCACGTTATGACTTATCAACCTTATGTTTCGTGGTCAATTTTACTAGGAAAATTCCTATCTCACACTTCCGTAAGACTTTGGAATCTTAGGGACGAATTCTTGTAGTAAAGTAGCAACCGGCTACTTAGAGAACAATTTTAAAATTTTATGGATAATAGATTAATTTTTAACTTTTAGTCCGCACCAAAACCCCTCTTAAGGAGACCAGCGTCCTAGCATACTGGCATACCGACTCGGGCCCCAACTCTAATAAGATCTGTAACAGTACGAAAACCACTTATAAGAAAAAGTTGTGACAGCCTGAGCCCAACTCTGATAAGATCTGTAACAGTCCGAAAACCCCTTATAAGAAATTTTTTTTGTTCTTATAGTTCATTATCCTTTACAATCGATGTGGGATACTACATTGATACATTAACTTTTTTTTGACTGTCATATATTTTTTTTATCGAATACCTCCTCCACAATCGATGAAGGATAATATATTGAATATACATTAAAATTAATAATATATATTTATATGATAAATTTGTTGTTATAATTAAGCATGTAATTTTTTTTTATATTGTCTTGCACCAAAATCTGAACCCGCCAAAATTTATCCGGGCAATAATACAAGATGATACAGAGCTCTGAATAAAGAATAGAAAATTTCAACGAGTCGTTATGTTCTTGCATGAATTTTCTATCGTATGTTATTGGTTGTTTGAATATGGTTTCACTTGAGATGCAAAGCTGAAATGAGGGAAGGAAACTGTAAGGAATGAGTGAAATAGGAACTCATTCATCATGGTTATGGAGCCCAAGAGAGAGGAAGTGCCTCTCTCTCCTCCAAATCAAGCCCCACTGCAGAGCCACCCTTCTCCAAATCCACGCCTTCATGCTCCGGAACGCTCTCGAAACCAACCTCCAGCTTGTGACGAAGCTCATCACCACGCTCTCCTCTTCCGACTCGCATTGTGGCAGCCGCCACGCGCGCAAAGTGTTCGACCAAATGCCGCAGAAATCCGATGCTTTCCTGTGCAACACCATGATGAAGTCCCACCTCTCTTCGCGCCAGTTCTCGGAAGCAATTGGGTTGTATGCGGGTTTGCGGAGGAAAGAAGGCTTTGTGCCGGATAATTACACCTTTTCCACACTGGCCAAGTGCTGCGGATTGGATTTTTTAATGCGGGAAGGAACGGAAGTGCATGCTCATATCGTGAGGTATGGATTTCAGTCTAATTTGTATGTGGCGACTGCGCTGGTAGACATGTATGGGAAGCTGGGGAAGATGGTTTTTGCAAGAAAAGTGTTTGATGAAATGACTGACAGAAGCTCCGTGTCATGGACTGCGCTCATAAATGGGTATATCAGGACCGGAGACATGGGTATTGCAAAGGCTCTCTTTGATTTGATGCCCGAGAATGAGAGAGATGCAGCTGCATATAACGTCATGATTGATGGGTATGTCAAATTAGGGGAGATGGGGTCGGCCAAGATGTTATTCGATGCGAATCCAGATAAAAATGTGGTGTCCTGGACAACTATGATTGATGGTTACTGTAGCAATGGTGATGTAAATGAAGCTAGGTCGTTATTTGATTCAATGCCTAAAAGGAATCTGTATTCTTGGAATGCAATGATTGGTGGATACTGTCAAAACAAGCAACCCAATGAAGCAATTCTCCTGTTCCAAGATCTGCTTGCAAGGAAAATGTTCGAGCCTGATGATGTTACAGTTGTTAGTATTCTTCCAGCTATTGCGGATTTGGGTGCTCTGGGTATGGGGAATTGGGTATATGAACTTGTGAAGAGAAAGAAATTGGACATGTCTGCAAATGTTTCAACAGCGCTGGTCGATATGTATGCTAAATGTGGCGAAATAAAGAAAGCAAGAAGAGTTTTTGATGAAGTACGAGCAAAAGAAACTTGTACATGGAATGCTTTGATTAATGGATTGGCACTAAACGGTTGTGCTAAGGAATCATTAGAAGTATTTCTAGAGATGAAGAAAAATGGGTTTAAGCCAGATGACATCACTATGCTCGGAGTCCTCTCAGCTTGTAATCATGGTGGTTTAGTTGATGAAGGAAAAAGATGGTTCAATAAAATGACTGACTTTAACCTTACTCCTAAAATCGAGCATTATGGTTGTTTAGTAGATCTCTTAGGTCGGGCAGGATGTTTGGAAGAAGCTGAAAGGTTGATTGAGAGTATGCCTTATGAGGCTAATGGAATCATACTGAGTTCTTTGCTATTTGCTTGTGGTTATGCTAAGGATGTTACCAGGGCTGAGAAAGTGGTGAAGAAGGCCATTAGTATGGAGCCGTTTAATGATGGTAATTATATCATGTTGAGGAATTTGTATGCTTCTGAGAGAAGATGGAGAGATGTGGAACACATCAAAAAGTTGATGGTGATGAAAGGGGCTAAGAAAGAAGTTGGGTGTAGTTCCATTGAGATTGATAGGCAGGTTTTGGAGTTCGTTGCTGGTGATAAGATGCTCCCACATTTGGAGGCGACGCATTTGGTCTTGGATCAATTGAAGTTGCACATGGAGCTAAAGGATCAGCTTTAGAGGTCTCATGTAATCAACCCTTATAATAAGATAAAGGGTATATATATTACAGATAACCCCTTGAGGTTTGAGCTGTTTACAAAAAACACTCTATAACATTGAAAATTACATAAAAACGCCCTGAGATTCGGCAAATGATAACGAAAAATACCATCAAACTAATGGAAAATCACAGACCAAGGTTTTCTTTCTGTAATTTTCAAGGTTTTTCGGAGATTTTCGTAAACAATGCAAACGTCAAGGGGTTTTTTTGTAATTATTCCTAAGATTAATAGGCTAAATTGGACTGGGCCATCATTGGTTGGTAGGTCGACAGGTCAACCTAATTCCGAGCAAATCAATCTAGGTTGACACGAACCCAATTAGGTTTGGACGTTGGGTTATCGTTGAGGTTTCGATGGTTTAACAGGTTAGTAGGTTATAAAAGTAATTTGAGTATGGATATGGAGTTATGGGCCAATTTTTGCATAACATGCATTGTACGCCAAAGAGTATATACATCTCTTGAAAACAGTATGCAATTCTTCAATTTCTTCAAGCAAACCATATGTGACATATATGTACTACAAAGAATAGAACGAATTCAGTATATACAAACTAAACGAAAAAATTGTTTATCAACAACTTTCTTGATAGAATGGGGATGATGATATTTGCACCATGGATTCAGCTCATGAACCAGCAGCTTTTCTTCTCCCCTTTTTACTCTTGCTTTTAGTTTTAGGGGGAGCAAGATTTGAAATGGAACGGATTTTTAGAGGCGGTCTATCATTCATTGGTAGATCCGGTCAGACTGAACCGGAGGGTTCGTGATACTCAAATTGTTCAGCACGAGAGACGGTCTTTGGATCGGTTCAATTTTCATTTGTTCAACACTATGCATCTCTTTCTTTAGAGGCGGTCTATCATTCATTGGTAGATCCGGCTCTGCCTGAACCGGAGGGCTCGTGATACTCAAATTGTTCAGCACGAGGGGCGGCCTTTGGATCGGTTCAATTTTCATTTGTTCAAAACTATGCATCTCTTCCTTCACCCTTTGATTATCAATAAGAACTCCATCGTCCCCCTGATGATTATAAAGAAACATTAAAAATGCATCAAATCAAGAAAATAGATTTAGAAGCAATTCACATGCAATACATCCAAAAAGAGTTGCAACATTTTTTAAATTTCTTGCAAAACTCATCCCATAAAGTACCATTTTTTCAAATTTAGTCCCATTGATTACGTGATTCTCACATTCAGTCCCATACTACTTGTTCTTTCTAAATTCCCAAGAGGGATTTTCCATCAAATCACTAACCGAGATCACGTACCAAGCTTTTTCCAATAGGGATTTGACAGAAAATCAATCTTGGGTTCAAAATTGAGAAAAAACAAAGGATACATGACTAAATGTAAGAATCGTGTAATCATGAAACCAAAACCAAAAAACGGCTACATACTGGAACAAAACTGCGATTTCCACTAATTATCGCATAAAGTTGTTGAAAAAGATTTCAGGAGGAAAGAAAAACGAGAGAAATTCATAATAATAAAATGAAAGCACATAGCATAAAACGAGAGAACTCACATTTCCATATGCATCTGGAAAATAGAGAAGATTCGTGTTTCCATTCACATCAGGGATGAGCTCTCCATGAGTCGTGAGTGCATTTTCAGGCAAAAGTAGATCAGCCAAATTATACTCCATAAGCTGAGCAGCAATATAAGTTCCAACTGGAATTCTTTCCTCATTATTTGGAGGAGAATCAGTATTTTGAGGAGAGCCCAGCAAACAATTATATGCAACAGGCAAGCTCGAGTTATCACTGCAAGAAAAACGTCCACCATATTCACTCGTTACCTTGTCGACTCGACTCTTCAGCTTATGAACTTGTGACTGTAAAGATTCAATCTTTTTAAATATATTTTCCAAAGAATTATCATCGGTACCAGGGTCGACACGTAACAACTCATCGTGGTCCCAATACTCATCATTGTTGGTGGTTGCTGCAAAATACAAATCTCTGTCACATAAAGCACAAATCTTTTGTTCCTTTTTTTCTTTACAAAGAAAATTCTTTTCTGTAAGGATCTGATTAGCACAACATTCTGATAGGACTAAAATTTTGAAATTAGAAACAAGAAAAGAAATAGGTTAAAAACAGTACATCCCATTTTCCACTCGTACACATTCCTGTACAAGAAAATAGAGTGAAACACATACTCTCTTGTGTCTGAATTAAATTTAAATAATGAGTTACAGGTAGGCCAAATGTGATTATAAGTTTATTCTGAGTAGTGACCAGATCAAGAAAATGTAAAACAAAATATTAGAGAGAGATTTAAGAACACTATTAGCAGAGCCTAAAAATCGAGACAGTACGATCAAGAGTTCGAAAACGAAAAGAAAAGGAAGAAAGAAAAACATTTCTCACCATGATTCAAGTCATCGTCCATAGAAGCAGCATCAGTAAAATAGTTCCTATTCTCTGCAAAAATTCATATAATTAAATTTAAAATGTGGCCGTTGTAATGTGGGGCCCAAAAGTCGGCTGGCAAGAGATTGATAATTTGATTGCGAAGGAGAAGTTGGTGTACCATAATATGAAAATAGGTTATGATTTGACATATATGCTGCTAGATCCTTTGTCAGTTCGTCTCTTCTTCTTTTTTTCCTCCTCAGTAGCACCTCACTTCCAGAATGGTTCTCTAATTGAACCTGTTTTTGCTGATTGCATTCCTTGATTTTTCTTTCGAAATTTTGCGCTTGTTCCTCAAATTTCTTGATTTGCAATTCAACCCATTTACAACGCCACATAAGAGGCCGAATAAACGACCTCCAATGAGTTGTCGGTCTTCTCTTCCTAGGGATCAGGAAAAAAAAGAAAGAATAAGCTCATGAAATATTACCCAATTGACTATAAACATGAATAATGTTGATAAGAAGATAACATTAATTTATTAAGCATGTAGGATGACAGTTTTTTAAAGTTAGGGAAAATTACCAAAAAAATACCCCAAGATTTGCCATTTACAAGAAATACCTCCGTGGCTGTTTGTTGAAATTACAATTACCATCCTTAAAGTTTGCTTCCATCTTACATATAGGCCCAGAAATTAGTTGCCCCAATTACATAGAAACCCCTCTCAGTCAGTTCCCGGGGACAATTGTAATTTCAATAGATAGAGGGAGTTTTTTGTAGACAAGGCAAATCACACGGGCTTTTGGTAATTATCCCTTAAATTTATTTTGATGCTCCCGTCGATAATTTGTTTTCACTAAAAAAGTACAAGCTCTAATTTTAAGGGCTCTGTTCATAAGAGCCAACAAGCAAGGAATTCAAGTGACATATAAGCAGGGAGGGAAAAGAATAAGTACCTCGCCCTAAACATTTCACCAAATCCATCAAAATCCAATGATAATCCTTCATCAAAATCCAGTGGCAATACATCATCACCATGATGATGAAAAACAGAAAAAGCCTCAGAATCACCCAAGTTATCCACACTTTCTACTTCACTATCACCGTCATCAAAAGAACTCGAGCTCTCAGTAGTGTCCAGATATTCTGCTTCAACCACTTCAACAGCACTAGATTTTGTACATTCTGTTATGTTGCCATTCACATTATTATCAACTTTATTTTCCTCACAATTAGTTGTAAATTTCATAAGCTCGTCTTCGAGTTCTTTCGCAAACATTACATTTGATTTATAGGTTGAAGCATCCATCTTTGCTTTTAATTTGTCTCCAACTTCAACTTCAAGAACCATTGGGATCGATTAGCTAATCAGTCATTTGGAGCACGTGCATCAAAAAAGAATATCCGACCCCCCTGCAGTACAATGAAAAATGTGTAGTTTCTTAATCAGAATAAATATATATATTATTTTCGCATAACATATATTCAGCTGGTGGTTGATGTTGAAATGATTGGTTTAGGAATAAAAAGGAAGAAGCAATAATTAACGCATCCTGCCTGCAGCTAATCATAATTAAAAAAATATTCTTTCTTGTTTCAAAATTACACACACCTCCCTTGAAACTTACTTCCACCTTACATTTACTCCATTCTGTTGATTATTACGCATACTTAAAAGATGCTACAGTTCAAATTTTAGTAAACTTTTTTAAACTGGCATCGCATATACGGATGATGTTACCCAGAAATAAGAGATCAGGAAAATTGAATTCACTATAAAAGTAATTTGATCGACAGGAGGGATATGAGAATGAAGACGACAGATAAAATATTGCTGGTCAACCCGAGTATTATTCGGATCGCTTGAAAATGTATCATTACACACACAAATTCTCAACAAGTTACCTTCCATACATGCAACGTGCAACATACACTGGAATACATATAATTATATAGACATATAAACCATATAAATAACGATCCCTCGCATCCACAAGAAAAGAGGATTACCATAAACTGCAGTATAGTGAAGATATAAGATACCAAATCTGGGCTTGTATGCATTAGATGAAATCATGTAAAAGATTTTTTATTCACTTATGGTATACTAACAGTCATTTCAGTTACACCAACGATTAAAACAGGTTTGGCTTTGATCACTCGGTCTTTATTTACGACTCATTAACATTTTTTTTTCTTTTTTTTTTTTCAAAGCTCAAACTCATATTTTTTTTTTCAAAGTTCAAACTCAGACCACTGTACAAGCACAAATGCACGATACTCAAGCAAGAATACCAGTATGCATATATACACACACAAATACATTGATGTAGCTAGGGAAGAGGGAAAATCAAATAAATTGTTGATACCTTAGCTTTCCAACTCTTAAAATCAAAACTTTTAAGAGACTTGATCACGGCTTCAAGACTTCAATTCCCTTTTTAAATCCCACCATAAACCCCCGAAACCCCCAACCAACCAACCACGAAAAATATCAATTCTTTACTTTCTGATCAGAACAACTCTAAAACAACAACTCCAACAATGAAGAACGGGAACATGTTAAACAAATATTTAAAAATAATTAAAGATGATTACTCCATAAACAAAAAAGGGTCAAAGAACAACTACTCTTGAAAGAATTAATGAAAATAAACATCATGAAACAATACCTGAATATGATTGTCACCACCGGCCGGCGAAGCCCCGCCCGGTGATTGTGTGAACGGTTGGCGGGTTGAAAAAAGGTTCGTTTTTGGGCCCCAATAATTTTGGGATTTTACAGTATGTATGGAAAGACTTCCCGCTGTGAATGAACAACGGAACGAGTATGATACGCAGTCTCTCTCTCTCTGTGTACTGATATCTGCGTTGTCTTTTCAAATTGGTCAATCTCTGCCCAATTCTTTTTCCTTTTCCAGAACTTCTTTGCCTTTTCTTTCGGGGAAAATATATTCACACCCTCGTTGTTTTATAATTTTACAAAAAGACCTCTTTTATTTCATAAATTATTCTTACACTCCCTTAACTATCTACCATCTAACAAAAAGCCCCTACCACTAGGGCTGAGCAGATTTTTTTAAAAACCGCAAAACCGAATTGAATTGCACCAAACTGAACCGTATTTATCAATTTATTTAAGAAACCGTGGTTTAATTTTTTATATCAAAACCGCACCGAAAAACAGGTTAGGTTATGGTTTAGACCACAAACCGCACCGATCAAACCGAACCGAACTGTATAGATTTATATACTATATATAATTATATTTATTAGCATAATTTGTTTAAATTTTTAAAAGAATACTAGCTTTTTATCCCCTGCGTTGCACGGGAAAATTTATTTACAAAATATATATTGTTATATAAATTGAATAATATTTTTTTATATAATTATTGAAAATACATCAAAAATTATTAATTTAGAATTTGAATCACACACACAAAAGTAAGTCATTTTATAAAATAATCAGAAATTATGTATATAAAAAAACTCATTTTAAATGTATAAAAATAATAATATAGTATTTTTGTAACAAAATACTAATTTTATATTTGTAATAGAGAGAATATATATTTATACATATATATAAATAGAAAGAATATCATGATTCTTACAGAAATATTAAAATGATAATTAAAATATAAAAATATATTTAATAATAGACCATATAAATAATTATTGGAATCTCTTTATCTTTTTGATCGAAAAATGAGCTATTTATTATACTTGGTATTTTTTATTAAATAATTTGTTATTTTATACTTGGTATTTTTTTATTAAATAATTTGCTATTGTTTCGTTATTAATTAACAATAATATTCATTTCACTTTTAAAATTTCCTTTATATTTTGAAAATATTAATATTAAAATATAATAATTTAATAAATTTATTTACATTGAAATGAAATACAACTTTTCTATTACAAAATGAACATGAGACATGTGTATTTGGTTTTTTTCAAAAAAAATTATTTATTTATTTATTTTATATTATTAAAATAATAATAAAATTTAATTAAACTTATATTCTAAAATTTTCTTCCTTACTTTAATCAGATAAATTTTCATTTCAATCAATTGTGTCAAATATATCTGATAGAAATTAAAATATTAAATATAATATTTTTAATGGTTATATTGAATACATTATTTTGTCTTTATTTAATTAACGAACATTCAATATAGTATGTATAACTCTAAAGCTTATAAAAATTTAGTTAAAATTATTTTTTTAAAAAAATAATTTTAATATTATATGAAGTAGTTATATAATTCTATAATTATATAAGTAGGAGTTATAAATTTTTTAATATACATAAAAGTATGAAGTGTCAATAAATACACATGTAAGTTACAAAACAATAATTAATAAAATTAATTATAGAAACAATTGACATGGCAAAATGGATCAATTCTAACTAATCTACTTCATTGCCAAATAAACATCTTTCCTAAAACACTCCACTCATTTATTTTCATATATATATATATATATGATTAATAACTATTTGTAAAAAGGAAAAGAGTAACCCTATTATATACCAAATTTAATACTTTCAAGTGAAATCTCAGTATAAATTTTAATTCTAATTAAGTAACCACTAATATTTAGGGGCGAACAACTACACTTTGCGAAAAATTTAATCCACAAACACACAAAATGTCAAATTGATATTTGAAGTTATTATGTTTTTATTTTAGATAGTTAATGATTTGAATTATTTAAAACTACAAACCGCACCGAAACCGCATTAAACGGCACTGTCGATTTTACTTTACAATACCGCAATTTAAAATTTAAATATTAAAAACCTCATATAACGATTCGGTTTGAAATTGATTGGAAAAAACCGAAACCGAACCATGATCCCCTACCTACCGCTAGATCTTAAAGAGTGTTTGTTAACAGTTGACACCCTAGAATCTAGTTATTCAATGTAAGCTTTCGAAATATCATCAAAATATAGAAACTTATGAAATAATTAGGAGTTTTCCATAATATCATCAAAATATAAGGAACGTATATGTAATTCACCTTTTTCCTTTTTGAACTCTAGTTTTGAATTTTTATCGTCTTTTAATTGAAAAGGAGAAAAAGCGTGGTCGCGATACTTAAATTATTTAAATTTTGCACTTCTTAGGAGTGTAAGGAGTATTTTAGTTGCTTCAAATTATTTAACATTGTAAAAAACTAAAAACATAATAATTTATTTCTTTTCAAATTATTTAACATTGTAAAAAACTAAAAACATAATAATTTATTTCTTTTCAAATTATTTAACATTGTAAAAAACTAAAAACATAATAATTTATTTCTAGTTTTAACTAACATTAGCTTGGAAAAACCATAAAATTTAGGTAACCCCAGAAAATCTTTACCTTAAATATTGGAGTCAGAAAGCGATCATAAATGTCACCATAGATCTCGGGAACTTAATTTTCTTGTTTTTATACATTAAAGCGACGAATAGCTAAATCTCAACCGATCAATCTCAACCGATCGCGATAACAAAATCAATCCACCACATAAAATATCAGAACTCTGAAAATGTATAGCCAAACTAGTCATCAATGGGCTCAAGAAGAAAAAAAAAGTACCCTTATTTTGTCTGTACAAACATTTTTGCTCATTCTATCTCTACAAATCAAAATACCCTTATTTTGTTTTCCATGATTAACCTGAGAAACAATTTGAAAAAGAGGAAAAAAACGGTTAAGAAAGATTGACAGTGACCGTTTTATTTGATAAAGAAACGAGCTTTATACCACAAACTATACTTTGTGCACTGAGATAATTCATAAGAACGATTCCATCTGATACTGCTCAAGATTTCGAAGCACAATGCGTGCAAAGATTTTAGCTTGAAGTGGGGCCCATGCAGCTGCCGCAGCTGAACGCACTACACGTGGAGCCCCACTGTTCCGGAGAAGGCTCGCGTGATGCGCTGTGTGCCTGCCACCGGGCATGGTAAACTGCATTTTCAAAATTTAAATATATTAGTTAGAAAACTAATATATATTTCTCAAGAGCAAGGGAAGGTGAATGTTTTAGCTAAATTACGAATACCCCTGAGGTTTGCAAACCATAACAAATACCCCCCTAAAATTAATGGAAAATCGATGACAATCGTTGACTCGGGGTGGTTTTTGTAATTTTCAAGGTTTGATGGTGTTTTTCGTAAATCGAACAATCTTCAGGGGGGTTGTCGTAATTATCATAATATTTTATTCACAAGAGTTGTGTGGAGAAGGAGAAGGCATGAACGTACCTGAAGAAGAGCAAATGCAGCACATGACTTCAGTGTAGGACAAGGATTTCGAAGCATAGCAACAAATCTTCCAATCTCAGCTCCACTGAGTGAAAATAATAATAAGAATAACTAAAAATAAATAAAAATCAAGCCAACATTGATCCGGAGGTTTTTTGAGAAAAGGTCCATATTAAGATAGAGAGATTATCACCTGCATCTGAGATGACCGGCTTCTTGAATACGAGAAGATTCTATTATTTGTGCTAATGCTGCAGGGGATGATGATGCAGCAGCAACAGATAATTCTTGACGATCACAAAATGTCATTACGAAAGCTTCAATGTATTTTAAAGCCATTCTTTTACCGCCATTTATGTTTACACTCTTCGAGGATCCCTCTGTAGACATACCTATAGGGGTGATTTCGTCCATTCTGCATAAGGGAATAGCTAAAGTTTAAGAATCTTCGGTTAATACCTGCGCCTTCCGAAAAGCGTTGAACACTAACCTCCCTTGTAACTATGTATAATTACACAAACTACCCCTCTTTAGTATCAAAATAATACCCCCTTTTGATAGTCAAGATTTAATTAAACGGAAAGATGTGTTAATGAAATTGGATAATCATCCAAACATGGGAGAAACTATTGATAAGTTCACTTGAATTTGAATTTGTGACATCATTTAACTAAGTGAGTAATGTGAAGACCACTTACATGGGAGGTATGTGTTATTTCGAAATCATGACTGGTTGTATATAGCCATAGGGAAAGGCACTTGTGCATAGAATATTCAAGCAAACTTTATATAATTCTTCTTTTTTCTTTTTTTGCATATGAATGAAATTAAAGAAATTTGGGAAGATATGGAAGTATCTAAATCGAATAGAATGTTAATTACCTTCCATCACAAAGGTACGTGAGTGCCAATGCAGACATGAAACGTGCCATTTTTGATGCAGAAGAAGAGCAAAGATGAATTAGGGTAGAAACTCCACCTTCCTCAACAACGCGCAAAGCATTGCCAGGATTGAAAGCAAGATTCCAAAGAGCTCCTGCAGCTGTCTCATGCACATCCTGCAAGGTATTTTTTAATAAAAAATAAATAGCAAACAAATTGTGTCGTAAGGATTGATTTTATGACAAAAATGGTTATGTAAGAGTTTAGAAGTCAGCATATGATACACCTGTGAGTTATGTATAGACCTACCATAAAATAGAGGAGCAATTACAGTGGTCTCCCCCTCTACGTATTGTAATTACAGAAAACCCCCCTCTTAGGTTCAGAATAACAAACACCCTCTTGTGATGTTCAAATTTAATCAAGAATGGGAAAAGAAATTTTCCATACATGGAAGAATAATATGAAAAGTTTACTAAAATTTGAACGGTGACATCATTAAACTATGAATAATAATCAACGGATGGGGCAATTGTAAGGTGAAAATAGGTTAGAAGGGATGTATGTGTAGTTTTGAAACCAAAAACAGCTTATCAGAAAAAGAAAGAAAGGAAAAAAGTACCACAAACAGATATATGTGTAAGTGTATACAATTGCAGGGGAATGTGTTGTAATTATAGCTTTAAATATAAGAAAAATCTTCACATAACAATGTTTTCCTATAGACGTACCTCAGCATCTGATTGGGCCAATGCTATCAGTGGTGCCACGCCGCCTCCTTGACCAATGGCAATGCTATTACAAAGGAAAAATATAATTTCACGCATAAAATTTAAATTATAGGTGAGGAAAGTAAGAAACATGAATAAAACATAATCTGAGCCGATACCTATTTGCTTCTGACACAGACAATCCCCACAGAGCACCGGCAGCCCTCTCCTGAAGGCCATGAGGGGCATTTGAACATGAACGTGCAAGAGAAACCTAACAACCAAACAAAAACGAGAAAAGTAAAACAAAATAATAAATGAACCTTCAGGCTTCAAGTGACAGAAAAATTTCTTCTTCAGCAGAATAAAAAGCTAATGTTTCTTGACGATAATCTCTGGTTGTCTTTAGAAGCCAAAGATTTTGACTTTCAAGGGCAGTTGACCTTTTTAAAAATATAAATTAACAATATAATGTCATACCAAAGCCTCAACTCCACCAACTGATGCAATCGCTTCTCGGTTTGTATCATCAAATGATAAATTCCATAATGCACCAGCAGCTTCTTGCCTATAAACCAGCCAAAACGCGTGTTATTTTAAAAAGCAAGATATTTCCTACTAGCAAAATTTTAAACATAAATAAAAAAATAAAAAAAAAGAAACTTTTTCCAACATATCTTACTTGACACCATCATGAGGAGAGCGAGTAAGCTGCACGAGAGCATCAAGAGCTCCTGCTTCTTGTCCTACGACAGCATTATTATTATTGCTATCCCCATGAGCAGCCAAATTCGCCAAAGCCCGAGCTGCCTGGAGAATAAGACAAGGGGTATTTTTGAGAATCTTGATCTTTTTTAATGGAAAAACAAAGAAAAGGAAGCTATATTTTTCCACATGTAATAGTGAATGTCTAGTAAAATCACCGATCATCATTGAAAGAAAAAAAAAACATTTGGAAACATCTTCAGAATAAATATAAGAATGTGACTAATAATTCTTTTTTAAAAAAGTTTACTGTCATTTATTGTCCCTCATGTTTCATTCCAAAACACTTTGGTTCATAATGTTTAAAATGATTTATATAGAGACACTTTAGTCCCTTCCAAACAAAGTTGGGTTTAATCATTAAGCCCATAACGACTGGATTTTCGCTAAACTTTTTACCACAATAATGATCAAATGGACCAATCTGTTGAGAAGAAACATAAGGGATCAAGCGGGCATGCTTAAACATTAGGGACCCACTTATTTCTAAAATGAGAGTGTTTTCAAATTCAATCAAAACAAAAAAATAAATAGATAACACACAAAAAAACTACACCTGTTCTTGAACTGCTTCGACTTTGCAACTGCGAGCTAGCGTTACTAAGGCATGAACGCCACCCATTGACACAACTTCAGTGCTACATTTGTCATCTGCTGCTAAATTTGCTAATGCACCAGCTGCACGTTCCTGACATAAATTAAAAAACCAGCCAAGACCCCTTTTAGCATACTTTAATATCAAATTGATTTAAATTTCATTTTACCAAACAGGAATTAAAAAAATGGAAAATATAAACATACCAATATTCCTTCACCACCAGTCGACCTTGACCATTTAAATATAAGGTCAACTAAAGCTTTTACTCCACCAACATTGACAATGACACCCTAGAATATGAATATTATTTCATAATTTGAACACTAAATCATCAAAAAAGCATGAAAAATAAAGTGATTTTTTTCTTTAAGAAAAAAGAAAAAGAGAACCTTGTGTTCTTCACCAACTGAGAGGTTCCATAATCCTCCAGCAGCTTCTTCAGCGACCAATCTGTTAATAGACCTAGCAAGATTCACAAGAATATTGATGCCTCCTTCGTTTGCTACAGCTTTAGCAACTTTATGGTTCACAGATAAGTTTGCAATGGCCTACATACAAAAAACCAATTTGAATACAACATCATATTTGGTCACAATAAATTATTATAAAAGTTCAGGATTTGAAAAATGATAGTACTATCCTTGCAATTTGTACCACCTGAAAAATTGGAAATACTCGAGTATTGTGTGGATATGGATAAAAGACGATAAAATTAGGGAAAACCTCAAACACTAAAAATTACCTTGGCAGCTTCTGATTGAAGCCCCTCCTTCAACGACTGAGCAAGGTTTAGGAGAAGATGCATGCCATCGTTTCGCATAACTGCTTCAGCTCTTCGAGTATCTATAGCAGCATTTTCATCATCAATTACAACAAAAGTTGCAAGAGCCATTGCTGCCCTTTCTTGAACTTCTTCCTGTGAACTCTGCATGAGACTA
Organism: Verbena officinalis; assembly: GCA_958496215.1. Classification (NCBI taxonomy): domain Eukaryota; kingdom Viridiplantae; phylum Streptophyta; class Magnoliopsida; order Lamiales; family Verbenaceae; genus Verbena; species Verbena officinalis. The sequence continues at coordinate 7,026,823 of OY292388.1, forward strand.
AGCAATAAACTCGTGCCTTGATTGAGCCAGAAGTTATCCAAACCAGATGTATTAATCTCAGAAACATGTAGCAGCGTGTTGGAAATAACCCATTCGACCCAATTCAAGATTTCATCTAACTTTTTATAAGAAAAAGAATTTCTCAGTTGCATGAAAATGCTATTCCCTGGGTTTTCTATTGGCGTGTCGACAAATAAAGTGGCCACTCCTTTCAGAATGTCGGTAAAGATGGAAATTAGCACTTTACCTTTATAATTGCTATTAGAAACAAATGTGGTGTCTTTCTCAAGTGACATACAATTTAAGGCACATAAGATTTTCAAACTAGATGAAGATGAGAAAATCCTTGAAACTGCATTTGGGCTAATATCTGTTCTTGAAACATCTAAGCCAATCAAAACTGGCAGCTTAGTCCAATTCTCTGCTACCAAATCCCAATTTATGTTAGTCGACCCTGCAACTGATAGAAAACGAAGTGACAAAACATTTCCAAGGGCGTTCTCGTCCACTTTTTTGCAGTCAACAAACCCAATATCTCTCAAATTCTTGCAATTCTTTGCTAAAGCATTGATACCATCTCCATCCACTTCACGCATGCCCGAAATCCATAATGTCTTTAATTCTGGGCAACAAATTGAAATTGCTTTAATAGCATCACTGCTGATTCGTTCACAGAAATCAGGACCAATCTTAAGGCACTCCAACAACTCATGTCTTGCTGCAAGAACACAGAGGGTCGAATCGGACATTTTTCTACAAGATTCACCACTAATCTCCTTTAAATTCTTGGCTTGAAGATTTATGATAGCATCAGCTGATTCAGTACCTCGGAAACGAAGCTTCTCAAGACTCTGACAACGAGAGGCGAGCGATGATGTGGAGGTTTCATCACATTTGTGGGCCCGCAAATCCAATGTTTGCCACAAACATGGAGATTTTCCAAGAGCCCTCCACGCTTGGCAAGTTGATGATAAACTAGCTCGATCACGATCATTCAAAGTTGAGAAAAGGTGAATTACTGTGTCATTCGGTAATTTAGTCCAATCAAGCACATCTTTCTCATCCATATTGGAATTCTCATCAATCTCACACAAATTCAACAGCCCTTGTTTTCCCCTCGTTGCTATCCTTCTCCTTACACTCCTGGTCATACTTGATTAGCAGATAGAACCTATTTCAAGAACATGTACTTCAATAACCAGTGATCAGAAAACAGTAAGTAAATTACATATTGCACTTCAGATGTTCGATTTTTGTTCCAAATTAGTGATCAAGAAACATAAAACCAATAGTAATAAAAAGCACCTTCAATCTCGAATACCCAAGTCCAGGAATGAGTAAAGTGTCCAAAATGAGCGCCTATTTCTTGAACCCTACTGCTGATATTATTTAGCAGAACCCTAATCTATATGCGGGCAAAAAACAGAGAGCAAGGTTCATACAACACGGAAAATTCCGTGCCACGTTAAGATGAATCACAAATTTTCAGTGAAATTCAATTACGTTTCCCTTCAAACCTGAGTGTTCTTGCCTTTGTAGGACTTCTGATAAACCCGTAAATCTCCAGTTATGTCACTGAATCAGTTGCCTTATGTATATATACATATAAGTAATGGTGCCTGATTGACAACACAATACAGATGAGCACAAGAGCCTGTTTATATGATTCATATACAAATGTATAAGTATATATCTACATGTTTAAATGGTTACAGATAGGGAGGGGAGAAAGACAAAAGGGAGGGAGGGTCGGAGAGAATTCAGGTAAATATATCAAAAAGTTGTGAGGGAAAGCAAAGCAAATGCCTCAAACCAGCTATGAAACAGACTTATAAGTCCGTCAATGGTGTGTTGCAAAGGTATGAAATCTAAAATTTACAGAGAGATGGAAAAAAAATTAATCTTTGAGGTGAGCTTGACAAGGGGGGTTACAGAGCGTTGGAGAAATGTGCACATTAGAATGTTCCTCAAGTTCAAAGCTTCACTTCATTTCAAGATTATATATATTTACATGTGTATTTATTTTGTACAGCTCATTAGATGTGTTGTGTGTTTGTCACTTTGTGTTCTGAGTTTGTGTCCCTACTTTACTTAATAAAGTAAATTTATTATTATTATTTTTTTATTTTTGGTAAAACAAAGTGTAGAATGACAAAACAATCCAAACAAACTAAAAATTAACTCTTATTTGGCGAAGTTCCTTCGGAGATTCTTCCCAAACACTATTCGTGCCATTGATGTTATGGCCCAAATGCCCAAGCTTGTCTGCCGTCTCGTTTCTTTCTCTACGAATGTGCTTAAATTTGATGTCCCACTGCATATGGATCAATCTTTGACAATCAAGGATTATATGCTCAAAAGGGTGATCAAGAATTTTCCCTTTCTTAATAATGTTAACGACAATCTCGAATCACATTCAAAATGAGTGTGTTGATAGCGCCTTTCCTAAGCTCGAAGCAAGCCTAGTAATTCAGCCATTACAATGGACACTTTCCCAAGCTTGAGTGAGAAGCCGCCATCATCCAAACTCATCACGAATCAAACCCCCTGCCGCCGCTTGCCCGGAATCATATAAACTTCCATTCGTATTCAATTTGACCCAACCGACCGCCGCCTTTATCCACATCAAACTGCCAAAATTTGGCAAGCTCGGCACCACAGTAGAGCTGCCACGTTCTTCAGCGATCGACATTAAGTCCATAACCAAAGCTTTGATATTACAAATTGTGATCCGCCTCGCCTCTTTTCTATTTTGGAAAATCCAAATAGTCCTCGCCTTCCATAGACCCCATATCGTGGCAATAAACACAAACCTCCAATCGCACTTCGGTATAATGATGTTTCGGATCTTACGAGTGAGATTGGTTTGTAACCAATTTTCTTCCGCAATATGGTGAAACGATAGCCACTCCGTCAGCATTATAATATCCCAAATTCCCACCGCCCGTGGACACGTTCGCAAGATATGGAATATAGTCTCTCGCGCCGCCGCGCAACGAGTGCAAGCCGCCGATTTCCCAAAATTACGATCAAAGCGGAGAGCATTAGTTAAAAGGTTCCCATGCATGCATAACCAAATAAAGAACCGGAATTTATTCGGCAACGGGAGTGCCCAAATCCACCTCTATTTCTTGGATCCCTCGTTGGTTGAGATAGTAACGAATTATATGCAGATTTGCAGGTGAATTTCCCATTTGAAGTAGCACCCCAAATCTATTTATCCTTCCTGCCATGATCAAAAGGAAGAGGGACCGCCATGATAGCCGCCTTCAGCTCGTCGGGGATATTAGTTCGAAGTCCCTCCAAGTTCCAGCTACCATTGGAATCAACAATATCCGCCACCATAAATCTTCATCTTCAGCTGCAACTGCCGAGCTCAACGAATCTCTCAAGCGACCATCTCTTAGCCATCTATCATCCCAAAGGTCGATACTCGCGCCATTGCTTACCCTCCAAACAAGACTCGGTTCGACCGCTTCGATACTTCTCGAGATGCCTTTCCATTGCTTCGAAGAGTCGAGCTTTGGTATATGAGAGATCAAAGACTCCCCTTTGACATATTTTTGTTTAAACACTTCACTCCAATTTGTTCTCTCCTCATTCATAGTTTGCCACCCAATCTCTGCAAGCATTGCGATATTCGTGCAGCGAGCATCGCGAAGGCCAAGTCCTCCCTCCTCTTTGTGTTTAATAACCTTATGCCAACCCATAAGATGCGTTTAATTCTTTGTTGCGTCCGTTGACTATAAGAAATTCTGGTTCAGACGATCCAATTTCTCACACACATTGGTCGGTAATGAATTTGTGTGCTTATGATAGATTGGAAATGCCGATGTAACTGATTTAATCTAAGTAGCTCGTCCTGCCAAATTGAGAGTCGCTGCTTTCCAGTTTGTCAACCTCTTTTCCACCTTCTCAATGATATGCGAAAACTGCCACCAAAGCTCGTTAATACTCCTAAATACTTGTCAAGATCATTCGTCTTGCCAATACCGAGAATCAAAGATACCTCATCCTTCATGTTCGTCGGGGTCTTAGGGGCAAATAACACCTATGACTCAGGCTCACGCACAGCCCCGATTTTTTGCAAAATAATTCGAGAATGGCTCTGTTCTTGCGTGCTCCATCCACTGAAGTTTTCGAAGCTAAAATAATATCATCTGCAAAGAGAATGTGAGAGATTGTTGGTCCCCCTAGGAAAAACTGATTGATTTCCAACTCTCCTCTCCAACTGCCTCTTCAATCAAGTAAGTCAGGCATTCCATACACAACACAAACAAGTATGGCGACAACGGATCTCTTTGCCTCAAACCACAATTAGGATAAATAAGATCTGTAGGTTTCGTATTCCACATAATTGAAAGGGATAATGCCCTGCAACCAACTTGCATTAGGCTATTTCTTTGTAATAGACAATCTTTGATTTAATAATACAAGAGATATTTTATATCTTGAGATAAATCTTCTTTATTTCATTTATAGCATTTAGTTTCTATAATGTTATATCTAATATTAATGAAACTAAAGAAGTTCCCGAATTACTTTACCTGTATCACTTTAACTTAGGTGAGTTAAATGAAGCAAGTGATTAAGGTGTAATTCGAATATACAACTCCAAGTCGAATGAGTTCATAAAAGATAACTGGGAGCATTGCTCTTGAACTCAATCGTAGACTCGCAGTGTGACTATAGAAGTACTGTGTTTCATAGTAAGAGAGTATTAGTCAAAACACTTGTACTCACATTAGGTGTCTATTAGGTAAACAACATTTGTACTGAGGATCCTGTTGGTTAATTTACGCAAGTGTACGTATCGCTAACAAGTTATATAGTGAAAGAGAGTGTCGATCCCACGAAGAACTAAATAAATTACTCAATGATTACTGTGAACAACTCGATTTTGCACCTCGTTCACACGGAGATATTTTGCAGAATTGATGACTCAGCCCCGCCAGACATCAGACAGACTCCGGACGCCCATACGATCCCCGATAGTCAAACCCTAGGGTCCATATCCCGTGACATGCCCTTGGTGGCCCCTAATCGCCTCTCCATCCTTCCATATATTTGTCAAATTCTGAATCGATACAATATTACGATAGGACATCGTGATAGGAGAGTTTTGGTCTTCGAATCACCTAAATCGGATGTGAAACGAAGAAGAAAACACCGTAAAAGCCCGGATGCGCGCAAACCCTAGCCCGGCCAACACGGCCGGCTGGCCAACACGACTTTGTGGGCCGGCCGGCCAACGAACTTCTCCTTCGGCTGGTCCCACCAGCCGGCCGGCCGGTCATGGCCAGCTGGTCACCCCTCCTGGGGCGTTGCCCTAACTTTCCTTCCGGGAAATGCAGCCCTAACCTTCCCCGAATAGGCCATTTCTACTCCTATAAATTGTGGGCTCCCCTCATTCTTTCAACTCGCTCATTCATTCTCAACTCTCTCCCCTCTTAAGGTTCGAGTACTCGTCTTAGGATTTCTAAAAGAGAGGACCAGGCTTCCTTAGCCCGGTTCACTCTAGTCCCTCTTTGGTCCCGTTCTTGGTTTTAGGTTAGGAATTCTATATTCCTAACCCCTAAAACCGAAAGGAGGTCCGACGCTTTGCTCAATAGAGTGTTCGGATTTCAGTCCCGAGTCAGAGTCCTGCCCGGTCCCTGTGATCATGCTCCTGAGTTTGAGGGAGGAAGCAGCAGCTACGAACGAAGTGAAGTGAAGATAAGACTACGAGGGTGAGTCTCCTTTTAGCCTTTTCAACACTTACTTACTTTATGCTTTCCTTTACTTTCATAGTGATAGTCCCCCGTTCCGTCCCCCTATGGGATAGAACAGCCCTTATGGCTAAGGCTATCGGGTCTAGGTGGTCAACAAGCGAAGGATCTCCCCTTCTTCGACCCCATCTAGATTACAACCGGTGCCTGACGCTCCCCCTTAGTTTCTTGCTTGCCTAAGTGCTTACCGCTTTCTCGCATGAAACTTCTCATCTCGCTTGTCTGTGCTAAACCCCGAACTTCCCGAGCATATGGTATAGGGTAGACATACCTAAGTTTAGTTCCTTTTCTGATTCACCGGATACCTTACGTAGGGCTTATAATCCCTCGATAGGTTTAACGAAGGCCGGACGGCCTCACAGCCAGGAACTAGACCCAAGGTCTCGTCAAAAACACGAACCTTCTTCCAAAACATTCCTTTTTATCAAGGAAACTTTCCAAAATCAACACGAAAGCCTTCTCTTAATGAAAGAATCCCCTTTTATGGTTAACCCGGCACGAGGGTTAAAAGCTTCGAGCTTTACTCCCCCTCTATCCATAAATACCTAAAAAGGCAACTCTTTCCACAAGAGAACTTTCCCCTTTTAATCCAAAAACAACATAAAAACTGTACAAAAACGAGGCGTGACGAACATCACATGTCTACTCCATACCCCACTCTCAGAAGTTCAGGGGTATGAACTACGTTGGCTCTGATTCCCAAGCTCCTTGGGATACGTAGGCAGCCGGCTCCTTCCGGCACGAAGCCAAAGGGATCCAATCCCTATATTTCACATGCACACACATACGCGCATATATATATATATATGTGCTTGCAATTACTTGTTTACACATTTACGAAACTACTACGATCATTTGGTATTGGTGAGAAGACCCGAAAGGGGCGATGGGGGGTGATAGGTTGCTGCAACCCCTTCCCCCGTCGTAACTTAGCTCCCGAACCCATCACGCGAATCCCTGGACACACACAAGGACACACGAGCCTATACAAGTTTCCCTCTCAACCTTAACCGAGTGGGTGGCGACTCTAAACCTTCGAATGACGAACAGGGAAGGATGCCACAGCAAAGGTAAACTCACCCTTACATCGGCATCCAAACACAAAACACCCCACCAAAATCTCAACTAACAAGGAGGGCCGGTGGCGGCCGCGCCGAGCTCGCATTTGACCCGCCTTCAGTGGCGATTCTACTGGGGATGTCTAAGAGAGCTAGACTTCGACCGTAGCCGAGCCAAATGACCAAAGGGTTCCCCAAACCTCTTTTAGTGTTTACTTTATTTACAAGATTACCTATATATATGTATGTATATATACCTATATGTGTACTCATGTGCTCTTATCTCGTGCTAGAGACCTCACACACTTCACAAACTGCATTGCATTCTGCATAACGTGAGTGTTAAACCCCCGAGGCATGGTATTCGGAGATTGAGGGGAGGTCCTGACTCCCCGTCAAATGTATTATGACTCTCAGCCACTTGCCCTAGTACTTAGTGCAAGCCACCTAAGACGATTCTGTCAAGTCGTTGGTACTTAAGAGGGCCGCTCGTGCCCCACCAACTCGACTGGGAATCCTCCGGCAGACTACACTAAGTGTGTTAACGAGTCAACAAACTTGTTCTGACATAGGAGTCCCTCGGGGAGGACCCTAGGAGGATATTTTTGGCACTCTAGGCAAGTGGTAGCCAAACATCGAACCCGAGAGGACCGCTCGTGCATATAGACTGCCCCTAGGTACACTATACCCGAGACCGGAGTAGAAACCTTGCCTTTGACCCTTCGTGGTACTCCCTTCTAGTAAAACACTAGGAATGAAGGCAAGGGTGTCAATGTTGCCTTAGATGGGTACCATATTTCTCAAAAACCCCATCTATCAACATTGACATTCTACGCCAAGTATTAGGACCGCCGCATCGACCGGGGATCCGTCTGGGACATCGCCCTGATACTAGGCTACCAATCGTACTTGCAGTTGAATCACGAATGACTGTCACTCGTCCCGAGATAAAATGACTAGTCATGATCCTCCATCCGATAGCTCCGACTCTGGAATCGCTGCACAGGATCTCAAGCACATCCTTCAGACAGTGGTAAAGCAAAATGAGGAGGTAGAACTGACCATGAGAGCAATGGCCTCCTACATTCAGACATTGCAAGCCGAACGAAAAGGAAAGGATCCCGTAGAGGAAGGGGAAAGGACCCCTCCTCCTATGAGGGTTAGGAAAAAACCTCTATTCGACACTACCAAACATACCACTAACTCCAGCCTCGCTAGTGAACATGGGGTAAAAGAAACAGGAATCACAGATGTTCCCAGGCCCGAAGAAGGTGAACTACTGAAACGTCTCCAACTCATGGAAACAGCCTATCGAAAGCTGACCAACGAAGAAGATTTCTTCGCCCTGTATGGTCTCGCCCTCAACACTGGACAAAGATAGACCAATATAATGGTACTACTTGCCCAAAGGTCCATCTCAAGATGTTCTATAGAATGATGACCCCATTCCATCTATCGGATGAGGCCTTGGTCCAAAGCTTACCCTCCTCCCTCACGGGGGCGACACAGAGGTGGTTTAACTCTATCAATCCCTCTCGAACCAGTACTTGGGAACAACTGTGCAAGGAATTTGTAGCACAACAATACTGAGATCGACGTCACTGAAAGGGATCTCGAAACCACTAGGCAGGAACCTAGGGAAACCCTAGTAGCTTTTGTGACTCGCTGGAGGAACAAAGCCGCCCAGATGCTAACCAGGCCAGACGAGGAGAAGTAGGTGGCCATAGTACAGAAGAATCTTTTTCCCATGTACCAAAGTCACCTCATGACTCAATACTTCCCCACTTTCAAGGCCCTCATCGGAGCCGGATCCCGGACAGAGGACCTCATCAACAGTGGGACACTGAGAACCGAGGGGTCATGATACTAACCGATGTTTCATGTTGAAAAACGTCATCAATCGCCTCATCTCCGAAGGCAAAATACCCACGCCAACGCCACCTAAACCCAATGTCACTACCAACCCAATGCCAAATCACCATGTTAAGCTGATATTGGTAGGGGCAGAAGACAACATGAAGAAAGAGGTCCTTACCCATACCTCTAAATGTTGCCTCCTCTTGGATTGGGAAGACTTCCTCAAACCTCTAGAGGATAGTCAAGAAGTGTCACACGTCACCAGAGGGGGAAGACAATTCAAACCCCCACACCTCGAAGCTGATAACCCAGCCGCTGTAGTACGCCAGTCGATTAGTGAAACCCCTCCGGCTAACGAGGATCCAGTGATAAAATAGCTTAACAAAACCCAAGCACAGATCAGCATCTGGGGCTTGCTGATGACCTCTGCTGAACATAGAAAGGCCGTAATTAAAATGTTGGGCGAGGCCAATGTACCAGCCGACACTTCACCTATAGACCTGGCCAATCTCATAGGGTAAATCTAGTCAGGCGCCGGTATATCCTTCACTGATGCCAACCTACCTAAGCAGAAGAACAAGCACAACAATGCCCTCAACGTTACCGTAGCCACCAAGGGCATGAAGATCCTTCTTACCTTGGTTGACAATGGGTCAGCCATCAATGTCTGTCCCTTACGCACCATGGAGAGATTAGGCATTTCCCGAAAGGAACTCATACCCTCCGTACAGGCTGTCAGAGCCTACAATAACACCAAACGAGATGTCCTGGGGATTGTAGTCTTGACCCTCAAGATAGGGCCAATAGAAAAGCCGACCAGTTTCCAAGTGTTGGACGTCCCAGCCTGTTTTAACCTCCTGCTCGGACGACCTTGGCTTCACGACAACATGACCGTCACGTCTTCCCTACATCAGAAACTAAATTACCCATAAACGATAAGGTCGTTACCATACACAGGGATTCTGATATGCCCCAATCGGCCGACGCACAACATCCCATCCTCGAGCTAGCTGACAGCTCGAAGGATGTCATGATGGACGGTTTCCTGGTCAACATGATCCTCACCATATGTTGGGGACCTAAAGACGAACGTTATCCCCCTAGATACTCCCCATACGGGTCCCTCATAGTCAACAGCATGATGAAGAAAATGGGATACCTTCCTGGTACTCCCATTGGAAGGGGGTCCACCATGACCGAAGTCGAACCCACATCTCACGTGAGTTCACGGGGCTTAGGCTACAAACTATGCTTAGAAAGGCCTGACAAGGCCAAAGACTTCAATACACATTTCACTAAGCTAGGGGAAGACTACTCCTATTCCTTTAGAGAGAGTCAGGCTGCCCGAGCCAGAGAGGTGCTCCCTGCGGAAAATCTCTGGACGATTGAAGGAGAGTTCCTGGGCACTGAGTATTGGCCATCCGCATGGGGTATGACGGAATATCCGGAGGACACGGGTCTCTCTCTCCTGTTTGGAGACTGTTTCGCCATAACTGACGCTGACACGCCCCGACCCGATCATCAATGGCATTAACCCTTACGAGTCCGACACCGAAGTCAAAGAACTCCCCTGGCATAACCCTCAATGGCGCGCATGGGAGAATAGAGAACTAATGTCCAACATGATATGCACCCTACAAGAGTTCGGGTTTACGGAAGAGAAAGCCGACGAATGCCTCGATTTTATCGAGATAATACCTCAGAGCGAAAAAGGTTGAGATCTTTGGGAAGCCGAAGCTAGGGGACTGTCACTAGGCGACCTAGTGCTTAAGGAAATCCGAGGTGGGCTGAGGGATCCGAGAGGGAAGTTTAGCACCAATTGGTCCGGGCCCTACCTCAACAAAGAAATCTTAACAGGAGGTGCAGTGTGGTTAACTGACCTCGACGGAGTCGCGTTTGCCTCTCCTACGAACCTAGATCAACTTAAGAAGTACGCGCCGTGAGAAGGACTGCGGATGCCGTTCCCTAACCCCCCTTCTTTTTCCAGCCAGTACTATTCTTCCGTTACTCATGTAACAAGAACTACGTGTAGCTTGATCCTCCATGAGAGTAGTTTTGAGTGTAAAATTCCTGTGGAAGGCCAAGTCTAAACTATAAAGATCCACGCCTTAGGCAAAAAACCGACCTCACTAGGCAAAGGTCGTGATTTCTAAAATTTGTGAGGAAAAATGGAGGTACGTAGGTAGCTCGAGAAGTCACTTTGAGTTCAGCTACAATTCTCAATGAAATTTATCTTTCCCTTAGCCAATCTGAGCCAAGTGACGGGATCTTACCACAATCCCATCGCAACCCCTTTTCTTTCTTAGCCTTTCTCAGAGCTCAAAAAGTGCATCTAAGTGCGAAAAATCTTTCACGTCTAATAGTCTGAGAGCTTAAAAAAAAATAAGAGGAAAAGACCCCAGAAAAAAGAAGACAACGAAAAGGGGCAAAACAAAAAAAATCGAACAAAAGATCCCCAAAACAAAAGGGGACAAGACAAAACAAAAAAAGAGGAGAGAATGTGAGAAAAAATGAGCTAAAAATAGACTTAACAAAGTCCTGAAAGCCGCATGCGCTGAGCTTTTACTTTTTCCTACCCACATTAATCACCCCAGCCTTTCTATCAACCTTCAACCTCATTCTGCTAACCTACCTTGAACGACATCCAAGGAAATACTCATACACGGAAAGAGGTACCTTTAGTCGGTCTGGGCTAGTCGAGATAGGTACACGTCGCTCCCTAGAGGAAAGGGCGTCATCTGTAGCTCCCTAAGAAATCCGAGATGGTGTCAGGACGACATCAGTTGTCAGTTCGACCAACTCTTAAAGTCCTTAGGCAAACCAAGGCAGTCCGAGAGTCTAGGTTTCCCTCACCCACACTGGGGCTGGTCATATCCCTAGGTCCCTTAGGTGGAAACTAAATCCCGCTCGTCGCTCAGATCAACATTGGAGGATCTCTGCACGGTCTGTCTTCGCAAACACCGCACACTAGGGCTGGGCAAGATCCCAGCACCCGTACATTGGCAAAGCTTACACTGGGGCTGCATAGGGAAGGAACCCCTCGGGCGAGTTAGGATCAAGGCCTGCAGCAAACGCCCCATTATGAGATGTTTACCTCAGTGTAACAGCTCGCACGATAATCTGGCCCACACTGGGCTGTTCAGCAAGAAGAGATTTCCCCACCTAACTAAAGGAGGGAATCTCGTGTTCGACACCTCAGTATGAAACCTCGACCCTGCCAATACACACTGGGGTTGTTTGCATGAAGGCCAGAGTCCCTTGGAATGGCCAAAGAGGCCTCTACAAACAACACCTAGGCACCGCGTCCCAATTACAAAATGAATTCATCTCCCTCAGCCAACCGGATCTCGTTGTCCTGCAAGCTCGGGTCTAGTGTTGTCTAGGAGTGAGTAACCTTTAGAAAGAACGAGTACTGCAAGTACAATAGGTAGTCTAAGTCCTAACCTAGGTGTCCCCGGAACAACCCCAGTCAATATGCACTAACATAGGGGTTGTTCCCCCTACTAAAGACTAAGCGATCAAACCCAGTCATTTTGGTCTGGGCATGGCAAAATGCCCCAATCCCTCACACGCCAATAGCGTGCACCCGTCAGGTGTCATGAAATCACTCATTTCATACATTTATATTGAAGTGTCTCAAGGACGCAAACACTTTATGGAAATGAAGACAACATTTTCCTACATAAATAAGGTTTACAGTTCAACACAACACGCGATACAAGTTGTTACAAAACAACAAAAAACCTATCTATACTCCCTACAAAAGGATTCATCAGAAGAACTATTGTCGCTACCGTGGTAAGGACTGCCATCGGATACATAGGCGTCATCATCCGAATCACTCGGAGTGGTGTCCCCCGTATGCTTCGGGGGCCCTCGCCTGAGCTCGACTCTCATCGATCACCAGGCCACCCTGTGGCCTCGCCCCTGGCCTATCATAGCGCCTCTTGTTGCGTTGCTCCTGACGCACCGCCTTGCCCTTCTCCGCCGCCTTATCGGACCCGCGCCGGACTGGGGCTGAATGCCGATCGCTGGAAGAACCCTCAGACTGGTCCCGACGAGTGGGCATGTCTCGCCCCCTTCTCCTCGTCCCTTGAGATGAGCCCTGCAAGGAAAAACGCAACTGTATCAAATATAGCAGAAATGACAAAACCACGAAGAAAAAAAAAACAGAAAAAGGACACATACCATGTTGTTCGACCGGCTAACCAACTCCCAATAGAATGCGCCAGTCCTCTTCGCAAGCTCCTTCTTCGAGGAGTGAATCATCTTCATGGCCTCCTCATAGGCCACTTTATAGCCCTGCACAGCCAAGAGGTTACCATTATACGACCAAATTCCTATCAAAGAATAACTAGAGGAAGGCAAAGGACATACCTTCTTCTTCAGAAACGGAATCCCGGGTACCCCGTCTATCCCTGGATGAGGAAGGGTCTGAGTCATGGTGTTTCCCCGGAAATTGACCATATCGAATGTCCATGTGGGAAAGTTCCTAGGCAAGTCCGCACTACGGACTGGGGCTGCTGCCACCTCCGGAGCATGCCCCTCATCATCATTGTCATCATCATCATCATCTCCCTCCTGCCCCCCTTGGGCGGAAGAAGCCCTAGACTGACGGGGGAATCGACCCATCAAATACTGCCTGGAAAAGTCAGTATAGGTCATCGGCCCATCATAAGCATCCCCAATGATGCCGTGAGGCTCATCATAAGCCACCAGCACATTCGCCTCTTGGGCGAAGGACACGCCCCACACGTAGGGCAGATCGACCGAAATGGTCAACATATGGGCACCACCTGTCTGGTACAACACCCGGTGTGAACACCTCAATTTTGCACCTCGTCACACGACAATGTTTTGCAGAATTGATGACTCAGCCCCGCCAGACATCAGGCAGACTCTGGATGCCCAGACGATCCCCAAGAGTCAAACCTTAGGGTCCACATCCTGCGACATGCCCTCGATGGCCCCTAATTGCCTCTCTGTCCCTCTATATATTTGTCGGATCCTGAATTCGATACAATATTATGATAGGACATCGCGATAGGAGCATTTTGGTCTTTGAATCACCCGAATCGGACGTGAAATGAAGGAGAAAACACCGAAAAAGCCCGAACATGCAAACCTTAGCCCGACCCAACACTGCTTCGCTGGCCGGCCAGCCAGTGAGAATCCCCTCCGGCTGGTCCTACCATCCGGAAGACTGGTCATGGCTAGGCTCACCAACCTGGCCGACTGGACTCCCTCCTGTGTTTTCCCTAACTTACCATATAGGGTTTGCAGCCCAAACCTGCATTATTTACGGGTTTCTTACACTTATAAATAAGGCCCTCCCATCACTTCTACAATCGCTCATTCACTCTCAACCCTCACCCCCCCTAAGGCTCGAGTACTTGTCTTAGGATTTCTAAAAGAGAGGACCAGGCTTCCTTAGCCCGGTTCACTCTAGTCCATTTTTTGGTCCGGTTCTCGGTTTTGGGTTAGGAATTCTATATTCCTAACCCCTAAAACCGAATGGAGATCCGGTGCTCTGCTCAATAGAGTGTTCGGATTTCAGCCTCGAGATGGAGTCCTCTCCGGTCCCTAGGATCGTGCTCCTGAGTTCGAGAGGGGAAGCAACAACTAGGAACGAAGTGAAGTGAAGATAAGACTATGAGGGTGAGTCTCCTTCTAGTCTTTTTAGCATTTACTTTCTGCTTTCCTTTACATTCATAGTGATAGCCCCCCGTTCCGTCCACCTATCGGACGGAACACCCCCTATGGCTAAAGGTATTGGGTCTAGGTGGTCAACGAGCGAAGGATCTCCCCTTCCTCAACCCCACCTAGACTACAACTGGTGCCGACGCTCCCCCTTAGTTTCTTGCTTGCCTAAGTGCTTTACCGCTTTCTTGCTCGAAACTTCTCATCTCGCTTGTTTGTGCTAAACCGCGAACTCCCGAGCATAGGGTATAGGGTAGACATGCCTACGTCTAGTTCATTTTTCGATTCGCCGGATACCTTGCGTAGGGCTTATAATCCCTCGATAGGTTTAACGAAGGCCGGGCGGCTTCACAGCCAGGAACTAGACCCAAGGTCTCGTCGAAACACGAACCTTCTTACAAAATATTCCTTTTTATCAAGAAAACTTTCCAAAATCAACACGAAAGTCTTCTCTTAACAAAAGAATTCCCTTTTTATGGTTAACCCGACACGAGGGTCTAAAGCTTCGAGCTTTACTTCCCCTCTACCCGTAAATACCAAAGAAGGCAACTCTTTCCACAAGAGAACTTTCCTATTTTAATCCAAAAACAATATAAAAACTCTACAAAAATGAGGCGTGACGAACCTCACATGTCTACTCCATACCCCACTCTCAGAAGTTCGGGGGTATGAACTACGTTGGCTCTGATTCCCAAGCTCCTTGGGATACGTAGGCAGCTGGCTCCTTCCGGCACGAAGCCAAAAGGATCCAATCCCTATATTTCACATGCACACACATACACACACACACGAAGCCCCCCGCGCTGCCTCATCCAGAGAGCCCCTACAAAAAGGGACTCTTCGTTTTCAAATTCAGGGCATTTCCAAAGCCCTACAGAACTCGTGCCAAGCTCCGAAAGCTCCTCGGCACCGAGCCCCACTTACCTATAACACTTCGATCCCAAAGCCAACATTCTTGGGCAATGACAGCCCCGCCAAAAAGGGAACCAAAAACCCTTAATCAAGCTCCTTTCAACCAACTAGCCCCAATATCCTCCAAGGGTGGCATAAGACCCTTATCTTTGTCCAAGGGTGGCACAAGACCCTTATCTCTGTCCAAGGGTGGCACAAGACCCTCTTAGGGTGGCATAAGACTAGAGGTGTGCATAAAAAATCGTAACCAAGAAAATCGAACCGAAACCGAGAAAACCAAACCGAAATAATTGAATCAAACATGTTTGGTTTCAGTTTCGGTTATTAATTTATAAAAACCGATGCTTCGGTTCGGTTTCGGTAAAAACCGAATGGTTAATGGTTTTTACCGAAGCCAAAGTTATATCTACATTATATATATTTTTTTAATAAAGCAAATAGTAGCCTTGCATTCATCTTATATTAAAATGCTATCAAGTAACACCAAAATTTATACTACTAATTAGATGAAAATAGGTAAAAAGATTGTTGAGATGATATTCTCAAAATTCATCAATAAGTAGTTCTTTTAAGAGTGCAATGAAAGAAAATACATCATTTTTTTTTATTATCAACAGTATTAGATTAGTATGAAAAATATAAACCCTATATGAACTTGGAGACATGACTTTGGTATTATAATTAGTGTACTTTTATTTCGTTTTTGATTTTTTTAGTTGTTTTCAATTATTTTTTTAATTCTTTCAAAGTTTCGGTTATTTTTTAGTTTTTACCGAAACCGAACCGAAATCTTTCGGTTTTTACCAAATCGAAACTGATGTGTTTGGTTCGGTATATGGTTAGTATAAAATGATAACCGAAAGTTTGGTCAACCGAACCGAAAAATTGAATTTCCGGTTATTTACCGAATGAACACCCCTACATAAGACCCTCTAAGCTCTCCCAAAGGTGGCGCAAGACCTTTGTAGGCCCTCAGAGGCAGTAGTGTTAGTCATTCCCTATAGAGAAAAGCCCCAAAAGTTCCAGATCCGTTACAGCTTGCACGTGGCGGTGCAAAATTGGGTCTTCATTGAACCATCGGCGTTCGCCTCTCTCGAACCTCCGCCGATGGGGGGCTCTATGAACACCTCAATTTTGCATCTCGTCATACGTCGACATTTTGCAGACTTGATGACTCAGTCCCGCCAGACATCAGGCAGACTCCAGACGCCCAGACGATCCCCGAGAGTCAAACCCTAGGGTCCATATCTCGTGACATGCCCTCAGTGGCCCCTAATCGCCTCTCCGTCCCTCCATATATTCATCAGATCCTGAATTCGATATAATATTACGATAGGACATCGTGATAGGAGCGTTTTGGTCTTCGAATCACCCAAATCAGACGTGAAACGAAGAAAAAACACCGAAAAAGCCCGGACGCGCGCAAACCCTAGCCCGCCCCAACACGGCCGGCCGACCAACACGACTTCGCGGGCCAGCCGGCCAGTGAACTCCTCCTCCGGCCGGCCGGTCATGGCCAGGCGCACCAGCCTGGCCAGCCGGTCACCCCTCCTGGGCTTTGCCCTAACTTTCCTTTCGAGGAATGCAACCCTAACCTTCCCCGGATAGGCCATTTCTACTCCTATAAATTGAGGGCTCCCCTCATTCTTTCAACTCGCTCCTTCACTCTCAACTCTCTCCCCTCCTAAGGCTCGAGTACTCGTCTTAGGGTTTCTAAAAGAGAGGATCAGGCATCCTTAGCCCGGTTCACTCTAGTCCCTTTTTGGTCTCGTTCTTGGTTTTAGGCTAGGAATTATATATTCTTAACCTCTAAAACCGAAAGGAGGTCCAACGCTCTACTCAATAGAGTGTTCGGATTTTAGTCCCGAGTCGGAGTCCTGTCTGGTCCCTGCGATCGTGCTCCTGAGTTCGATAGGGGAAGCAACAGCTAGGAACGAAGTGAAGTGAAGATAAGACTACGAGGGTGAGTCTCCTTTTAGCCTTTTCAGCACTTACTTACTTTCTGCTTTTCTTTACTTTCGTAGTGATAGTCCCCCATTCCGTCCCCCTATGGGACGAAACACCCCCTGTGGCTAAGGCTATCTGGTCTAGGTGGTCAACGAGTAAAGTATCTCCCCTTCCTCGACCCCACCTAGATTACAATCGGTGCCCGACGCTCTCCCTTAGTTTCTTGCTTGCCTAAGTGCTTTACCGCTTTCTTGCTTGAGACTTCTCATCTCGCTTGTATGTGCTAAACCCCGAACTTCCCTAGCATAGGGTATAGGGTAGACATACCTAAGTTTAGTTCCTTTTCCGATTCGCCGAATACCTTGCGTAGGGCTTATAATCCCTCGATAGGTTTAACGAAGGCCAGACGGCCTCACAGCCAGGAACTAGATCCAAGGTCTCGTCAAAAACATGAACCTTCTTCCAAAATATTCCTTTTTATCAAGGAAACTTTCCAAAATCAACACGAAAGCCTTCTCTTAATGAAAGAATCCCCTTTTATGGTTAACCCGGCACGAGGGTCTAAAGCTTCGAGCTTTACTCCCCCTCTACCTGTAAATACCTAAAAAGGCAACTCTTTCCACAAGAGAACTTTCCCCTTTTAATCCAAAAACAACATAAAAACTCTACAAAAACGAGGCGTGAAGAACCTCACATGTCTACTCCATACCCCACTCTCAGAAGTTCAGGGGCATGAACTACGTTGGCTCTGATTCCCAAGCTCCTTAGGCTACGTAGGCAGCCGGCTCCTTCCGGCACGAAGCCAAAGGGATCCAATCCCTATATTTCACATGCACACACGTACACGCATATATATATATATATATATATATATATATATATATATATATATACTTACTTGTAATTACTTGTTTACACATTTGGGGAACTACTACGGTCATTTGGTATTAGTGAGAAGACCCGAAAGGGCGATGGGGGGTGATAGGTTGCTGCAACCCCTTCCCCCATCGTAACTTAGCTCTCAAACCTATCACGCGAATCTCTAGATACACACAAGGACACACGAGCCTATACAGGTTTCCCTCTCAACCTTAACCGAGTGGGTGGCGACTCTAAACCTCCGAATGGCGAACAAGGAAGGATGCCACAGCAAAGGTAAAACCCACCCTTACATCACCATCCAAACACAAAACACCCCACCAAAACCTCAACAAACACACGGGCTTGCCACACCCCGTGTGCATGGCCCGTGTGCGTCAAGAAAGAGCAGAAACATGCAGAACAGCAAATCCCTACGCGAAAATCAATCCTAAATCAACATTTAATCATTTTGGCCTACGGGTCCCTCCGAGACTCGTCTTTTCCGAATTCTTTCTTCGCTCGTGTATTCGATATATATGAAATAGATATGAATTGCATGTTTTACGAATTTATAACATGTTCGGGTCTATGAATAGTGCGTTTTAAGTTTTCGTTAAATTTTTTAACTTTTGCATGTGAAGTCCGATTTTCCCGAAATTCGAATGCATACTCCTTTATGATAATTTAAGCATGTCCGTAAAGTTTCGTTGCATTTGGACTTGATTTGCATTTTTAAATTTGAGAATTACTCTGTTTTCGTTTGATAATTTGAACTTAAGTGCTTGATTTGATTGTGTAACGTGCTCCTATGTGTTTTAATGTTTTCGTATAAGCTGTGCGTCGTCCTTAGTCTTAATTGGTTGCGTCTTGGTATTTTTGCAAACGATACTCGCGTGGAGTAGCGCCGGTTCTTGATTTTTGCTCTTATTTTGAATAGCCAACAGGTGAGGCTTTCCTTTTCTGATTCCAGTACTATTATGTATATATATAAATAAGCCCCTCCCGATATAAGCCTTGTTTACATTTTGTTTTCACACCGTTTCTATATATATACTTAGTAGATATTTATGCTTATTATGTTCATTGATTTATCGAAAATGATTTGATATGAAAAAGTACTACGTATAGTCTTTGAAATGTTTACGAAAGAGACATGTAAAACCTTTTGTTTTCTAAGGCGAACTTTGGCCTTCGGCCTCGCATATGACATGTCTCGAACGGTCTTTTGGCCAACCCGAAATGATTTGAAAAGCGAGTTATGTTATGTATGTGTGTATGTTTGGGCCCGGAGTAAGAGCGATAGGACGAAGTCGGTAGACGTTGGGTCTACGGCGTAAATCCTATGGTTTCCTCCATTTGGGAGCTCGGGGTGAGGCCGGAGTGGCAGCCCTTTGAGTACCTGAGTTACCGTATGATATGTTATGAGTAGTTCGGGTTTGCAGTCCGACTACACTGGAGGAATAAGGGTGGTTTCCGGTTTTATGTTTGAAAATTGGAGTTAAGGGCTCGACTCGCCGAGTCATAAGATAAGTTATGTTTTATGCTAAATCACCACTCGATTACGAAAACCTTTCTTTTATGTTGATTTCTTTTAACTTTAAAATTGGTGATTTACTTCCGACTTATAATATACATTATTATTCCCTCCTCACTTAGTCGTTTGACTAACCCTCTCTGTTTCAACCCTGTATTGGTTTCAGGACACTAGGCGGGATCTTCGTCGTCGTCGTCGTTAGAGTTGTATTTTTCGTTCATGTATAACTCGTGTCCGTATGGTATTGTTTATGTTTTATGAGATTAGGATTGTATTTAGTTAGTCTTCGGGATTTCTATGTTGAACCCGTTATTGTACATTGTCGGGATATTGTAGCGAACCCGTATATTAATTATTTAATTGAATTCCGTTGGCCTTGGTGGGCTTTAATACTTGTGCAATTATTATGATTTATCCTTTTGTTTTATTTCGCTTCCGCATCTCTGTCATTTTCTTTCGTTTTTGAAATCCCCGCCTAGTCATTGAGTAAATGTGTGCCGTTCGCCGGGTTTCGATTCGGTCGGATTCCATTTCGGTCCCGGGTCGGGGCGAGTGTTACCCGTTTGGGGTGCCCGCTACATATCCCTTCCGAGCTTCATCAAGAGTTAGAAGAACGAACTAATTGGTGATCAGGCAATCAATTCGAATGAGCATACAATAGGAAAAACAACCATAAATTCATATCATATCAATATAATTGAAAGTTTAGAACATAAATTCCCCAAAGGGTTCATCCATAATTCTAGAAACCCTAATTAGTTCATAACAACTTCTAAAGTAGCAAAAATCATCATAACAAGTTCAAAGGAAGACATGAAGTGAAGAAAGAAAGGAAGAAACTCTATTGTAGTGAATCTTCAATCTCCTTGGCTTGATGTAGTTCCGATGGCTTGTGTTCTTCAATCCTTCGTTCTCTCAAAAGTGTGTATTAGGGCGTAAAAGTGATCAAAATTTCGTCCAGCAATAAGCCTTAAATATCTCCAAGAAGAAGTCTCCAATAAGGTATAGGATTCTCAAAGAAGGAAAGTCAAATCAGACTATGATTATTTACGCGCTTCAGCTGTGTTTGAACTCAGACAGTTGTGTTCGAACACAGCCCCGATTCTCAACTTTTTCCTGACCTTCTGTTCGAGCCTCAAAATACTATGTTTTGTTGCAAACTCTGTGCTAGAACATAGCTCCAGATTCTCGAAATATATCCAAAATGACCTCATTTTTCCTTCCTTTTGCACTTAGTACCCTTAATTCCTGTAAAATAGTAATTTACACTAATTATATACCAAAGAACCCTAAAATTATCCAAATTCAACCTCCAAAATACCGACAAAATATATACTTCTAGTGACTCATCAGATCCTAACCGAGACACTCAAATGGGAGAGGCTATAACCTATAAGTAATTGAGTTAAGTCTAGGTCGGCGACGTGATTAAATAATTCCTTGACTTGAGGATTCGTCCTATCTCATATTTAGGAGATAGTCATTTGATATGTTCTTTTCTTTTATGATAGCAATTCACAAAAGATCATACGTTCATAGTCGTGGCTATTGAATAAAGTATGGAGATAGATGAATGCCAAGAAAGGATCCGTCTGCTCGATGTTTATAGCGAGTGAATTCCTATAAGTTATGAATAGAATGTTTATTAAAGGAATCTTCAGCCAAAGTAGTAAAAGATTCAAGCTAAGGATAAGTTCTCCTTGAGTTTAGGATCACCTGACATTCATCTCTAGACAGACATATATGATAAGGTCATATAAGGTTTCTTAATCTCATACCTTAGACTATATCGAGAATTATCAGATGGAGAGATCGTATCTCACATAAAGTCGTTGACCGTAAAAGGTTCATTTGATAACATGCTTTCACCATTGGCTAGGTGCACTGATGATTGTGCTAGTACATATCTGATGTCTTACTATGCGCCATTACATTGAGTGGGGACACTTATTTAATGGGAGTTATTTGATTGGTCAAGATAACTTAATGCTAGTTGCTATTCATTCGGTGAACTTGAGAGGTCACACAACGAATTGGTTTCTCTAGACCTTAGAACTTATGATCAATGTCTGACATTGACATTGAATTAATGGAAGGTTTGTTAATTCAATTAGAGAGAGAAGTAATTAATACTAGTGAGTATTAATTGTGAATGACATAAGTTAATTAATTTAACTTATAGGATAATTGGTTTATCTAATCATTTACTAGGTATTTAATTGACTGGGCTTTACTTGACACAAGCCTGAATCAATTAAATGTAAGAAAGTCCAAATGGGTTTGAACTGCTCTATTAATTAAAGCCTAAAAGGATTTAATTAATAAAGTCTGATCAAGTAATTATTGAACTGGATCAAGCCTGGACAGTCTTAGTCCAAATACAGCATGGGACGAAAATCCTGACCTTCTGGCTCCAGGATTTTTCGGCCACTTGTCTATAAATAAGACTACTTGTCACGACCCCCGGGCACGGAGAGGAGAACCCCCCTGCTTGGGCGCCCGTTGGACGCGCGGGAATAACCTTCGCCACCACCGTGCACAACCCTAAAGTTTGGCCTGGGAACCACTTGCCAAAAGAGGTTAACCTTGTGTTGGTTGTACATGGTCACTAGGTTATTAACCCTTCAATTTCTGTCTGTTTTTCCGATGTGGGATGCAATGGAATTGCTCACGGGGTTGCCACACAGGGTTGCGTAACCCCGTGTGAAGCCCTTGGCATATTTCTTGAGTCGGGGCGTTACACTACTGGCAGTTCATTCACAGAACACAAAAATCTCATTCTTCTTTCTGAACGTAGATTGATTAGTTCTTCTTCGTTTTCCTTCTTTCTGAATCTCTAGTTCTTGTATTTCTTAGTAAGCAAGAAATTCAAGAATATTTTTTCTCTAAAGAATTAAAGTTCTAACCAGTTTGATTTGTGCTAGTTATAATCAAGCTGTGGTGTTGAGAATTCAGTTCGTGGATTTAACCTCAGAGAATTTCTGGATTGGAGTCTTCGTTTGGCAAACGTATTATGGATCTAAGTTCTTTAGAACTTTACTTCCCTACATCAGCATGCATGCTTTTAGGTGACTATTCCTAATCACTAAGTTTTGTGAAAACGTCGTTAAACGGTTATTAACCTTTCTGGGGAATCCATATTTTCTTTCCCGACATAAAAATTTTAAATTTTGCATGTGCTGGGTATGCGATTCTAACAATAATATGTGGTGTTACATACTTAACAGCATTCATAATAAGATTGACAATATGGTGAGGAAAATTATTGTTTGGTTTTTATTCATTTAGTAAATTTTTATTTTAACATAATAAAGAGAACAAAATTCAGTTTGTTTTAATTTTAGGGAAAAATACTAAAAAATCCCTCAAATGAACTTTTATATCCAAAAAATAAATAAATATATTTTTTAGTGAGAAAAATGCCAATTTGGTTCCATAAAGTAGCACATTTGTCAATTTGGTCCCAACATGTTCACAATTGAGCGATTTCGTCCCATAAAGTGTATTTTTTAGCCAATTTCGTCCCAAAGTATATTTTCCATTAGTTTTGTACGAAAAAAAATCAATTTCCGTTATTTCTCTAAAATGGAGGAAAGATTTACATACAAATAAATTAAGATTTTGTGATCACAAATTAAAAAAAAAAAAAGACAAATTAAACAACTAATTCCTTCACTTACGGTAAGATGATGCAGGTTCATTATTTCAAGAAGCATCCGGTAGCAACATTGCTTGATTGAAACTTCCTTATTGTTTATCTAGTGAATCTTGATGATTTTCAACACATTTTTTTGTTCAACGATGAGAAAAAAGAGAGAGGATTTTGAGTCGATTTCGGGGGAAATAAAAAGGGTTTAGTGTTTAGAAATGAATTTTGGTGGTATTAACCGAGCCCCACATGTAAATTTTTCCTAAATTTTGGAGAAATAACGAAAATTGATATTTTCCGTCCAAAACTAAAGAAAAATATAATTTGGAATGAAATTGGCTAAAAAATACACTTTATGGGACAAAATTAGCCAATTATGAACATGTTGGGACTTGACAAATGTGCCACTTTATGGGACCAAATTGACTTTTTTTCTCTTTTTTAGTCTAAAATATCTATTCCATCATATTTTCATTCTAAAAAACCCAAAGTTTTATTTTTAGACTAAATTATCCTTAAGTATACTTCAGATTTAAAAACATAATGATTAATTTTTATAAAAAAAATTCTCCTTATATTATTTAAATATTTTCTTATAAATAATGACTTTAATATATTAAATATTTTTGAAAGAAAATATTTTTTCATTAAATATATATATATGTGTATATGAAAATCTTTTTTAAAATTTTATTTACAAAGTATAATTGAGATAATTTAATTTTTAAAAATTAAATAGAAAAATAAAACCTTGATAGGTTTATTTTATTTTATTTTATAAATTATTATATATAAATCAAATCAATTTATATTAAAACATAAAAAAAAATTAAGAAATTCAATGGTAAATTTGTCATGAAAATGGACTAAAGTCAACAATTGGATATTTTAGATTGAAAAATTGATGGAATGAGTATTTTAGACTAACAAAAATATTATTGGGTTATTTAGATATAAAAGTTCATTTTAGAGGGTTTTTAGTATTTTTCACTTAATTTTATAAATATTTAAAAGTTAAAACACTGTGCCAAGGCACATGTATTAATTTATTCAATAGCACATATTATTATTTTATAATTTGTTAAGGTTATTGCTACATAAATTTTTTATAGTTTATTTATTTATTTTTTTTTAAATCGAGAAGTCTGAGAGGTTTTCGTAGGGACCCCTTATATATAAAAATAGAAAGAATTACAACAGAAAGAATTTTTTATAGTTTATTCAATAAATAATTTATTTTGATTGAAAAAAATAATTCTAATTTGTTTTAAATTTTTGGAAATGCCTATTTTAATTTGAATAATATTATTATGTTTTTTTTATATTTTTCTATTTATGGTTTTATTTTTTATAGCTGAGTTTTTTTTTATATATTGTATTAACATAGTTAAAATTGAAATTCATTGAGGCTATTCACGTTTACGTTTAAGTGAATAGTCTCAAAATTTCTGAATTATATAATATAGATTTGAATTTGAATTAGAATTAGGATTTATTTTCGAGAGTGCCAAATATTATACTATATTTGTATGCAATACGGATGATTCTTTCTTTTCACACAAACAGACGGTTGCCGCATGAGGCGTCATTAGAGATGATGGAGGTCCTAAGATAAACTATGAGCAGTGGCAGCAAAGTTTGGTATGAACCGCCGACAGAGGTTATGGATTGCTGGATAGCAAGAAAGATAAGTTATATAATAAATCATAAAATATATTTATTTGGATTTGTTTGGGGCCTTGTGTTAGGGGTTGTGTCCTAGATTAAATGGGTTATGACTCTGCATAATAATCTATTGTAAATGTAGTGGCTATTTAGTCTACTCACATCCATATTAAGTAAATACTAAATGAGTTATATTATAATTGTTAATATATTCATAACTAAATCTATTAGTTATTCAATCTAAGTATATATAACTAGCTTTAATTTGTAAAATGTTCACTATTGAGAATAATTGCATTCTTGGATATTTCAGATTCAAGAACTCTATGTTAACATAAATTCAACAAAATTTTGAACAAAAAAAGGTAAATTTGACAAACTTCAATTTTGTAGAGATTCTTATTGAGTTTTTTTTTTCTTTTCTATATATTTTTTATATGAGTCGAGGTAGGTCAGACCACTAAGGTATAAATTTTTTTTACCAATAACAATTATTTTTTCAGGAATTTGAACTTAGAGACATTTGATTAGAAATTTGTATTCAATAGACACTTAACAATTAAAAAGAAAAAAAATAAACACGTAAGACGTCCGATTAACTTTACAAATTAATAAACCCTTGCTATGAAAGAATAATACAAGTCAGCCAACGCAACAGGTTCAATGGCAAAACTGGAGGTTTAAGGTTTCACCTAAAGTCCGGAAAGCTACAACACTCAGGTTTGAAGGAATGGTTTGTGTAATTTTTTTAAACCCTAGGAGTGGTTTGTGTAATTTAAAAAGTCTTAGGGAGTGCTTGTAGTTTTTTCAAACTTGCGGATACCAATTGTAATATTGCTATCTCGAAGGGGTTTTAGTTGTAATTTACCAATATGTTTCAGGAAGGTGCCACTGGTGCGTTGGCAAATTTAGCACTGAATGTCAGATGCAGCATTGAAATTTCTTCAGTGGCTGTAGCTCTTGATGCTCTTGTGCAGCTTACTCACTCTCCTCATGATGGTGTTAAGTAGGATATCTATATTAAGAGTTCCATGAACTGATTCTGTTATTCTACTAGTAGGAATTACCTGTCTTTCTTTCTTCCTTCCTTCTTTTGAGACTAAAATAACACCATTTAATTTTCTGGTGTACAGGGAACAAGCGGCCGCTGCATTATGGAATTTATCGACTGACGACACAAATCGAGAAGCAATTGCAGCAGCTGGTGGAGTTGAGGCTTTGGTATGACCTTGTTGGTATTTGCTTTATCTGCATAATCTATGTGAACTTTTCACTTTTACCTCAAATTTAGATGATGGTGATACTTAGAACTCTTTAAGATATCTTCTGAAGCATTACCTTCTATTTAAAATATGTTTTGGCTTCTAAAAACAACAAATCCAAACCACATTATAATTTAGTTCTGCATAAGAAGAAATTTTCAGCTCATTTTGTGTAACTAACTAATTGATTAGTTATTATTATTTTTTGTTTTTATTAGGTTGCTCTAGCACGTTCCTCTTCAAATGCCTCCTGTTTTCTTCAGACGATGGCTGCTGGTGCACTTTGGGGATTGTCTGAATCAGAAGAAATTAGGTACCATCTCAGAACAGTGTATTCATGTGATACGTAGGTGGTCATTGTCTAAGAAAAATTCTGTCTAAAGTGTACTTACATGTGTAATCACATGTAAGAAACGTGTACCTTTTATTAACTTTCACCTCTAATTTCATTTCTATGCATAAATACATTTTACGTTTGTAATAGCATTGCTATTGGTCGAGGAGGAGGCGTGGCTCCACTGATAGCCCTGGCTCAATCAGATGTCGAGGTATGTCTATATAAAAACATCGTTAAAGCCTTTTGTAGAGAATTTGCTTCTATTTTAAGCAATAATTACAATGCCTTCCCTACAACTCTATATAATTACACAAATATCATTTCTTGGTTCCAAAATTACAGAGAGCTCCCTTATAATAACCTGAGAACATGCCATATTTAAGTATATAAGATTTAAAAAAAAGAAGGAAAAAGGAAAAGAAAACCCTGTTCATCGCCTGCTCCAAGCCCCACCCACCCACACATACACACACACACCAACCCGCAGCCATGGCTGTAGATTTCAGCATATCATCCCCCACCCTCCGAACCGCAGGCACTGCTGTACCAGAGAGAGAGAGAGAGACCCCATATCTGCTGGTCAAACACCACCACCACCCTCTTACTGCAGCCGCCGATGTTGCACTTCAGTTACGGAAGAGATAGAGATTTGTGAGAGATTGAGATGAGAGATACGTACAAAAACAGAAGATGAGGAAGAAAAGGCAATTTACCAAAAAAAAAGGGGGTGGATTTCGTAGTTTAGCAAATCTTTTCAGGGGGGGAAATATAATTAATTCAAATATAACTTAACAGACTTCCGTTATAAATTAACCGTAGGGGCGCCAACGTACCACATTTGATCGTTGGGACTCTGTGTCATTGTCAAGAATTTTATGATTCAATGTGGATTAGGTCCAAAATCTCAGGACCAAAAATGATATTTTCTAATTATTTAATTTTCAAATTAGAGTTAACCCCCTTCTGTTGATTATGATACGGTTAAATTATGTTATAATTCAAAATTTAGTTAACTTTTCAAATTGCAGGATGTGCACGAGACGGCTGCAGGAGCTCTCTGGAATCTTGCTTTTAACCCTGGTAATGCTCTGCGCATTATAGAGGAAGGTGGAGTTTCTGTTCTGGTTCATCTTTGTTCTTCAAAATCTAAAAAGGCACGCCTCATTTCTGCATTGGTGCTCACTTACATGTGTGACAGGAGGTAATTGAACAACCTTTTAATACAGATATATAATGGATTTCTTTAATTTCGTTCACGCAAAAAAGAATGTCAATAAATGCTGATCTTTTGCACTAGTGGGTATCTGCCTATAACAAAGCATGTTTTGCTTGAATAGTTAAATATATGAATTACATCGCCATTTCCCTTAACTATATACAACTACACAATTATCTCCTCATTATTTTGGAATTACACATACTTCACGTATAATTTATTTCGATCTCGGAGATATTCCCTTGAGTTGATTGCTATTTGCTACACATAGTTAAATGATGTGAACATTCGAACTTTTCAATTGGTTCTCTCATGTTTGGATGGTGTCATCCAAGTTTATTAATATTTTCTTTCCGATTTTAAGTAAATTTCGAGGATGAAAACAGGATCGATGTAATTTTGAAATGAAGAGGGGTGTAATTACATATAATTACTAGGGAGATCATCTTAATTGACAATATTTTATTTATCATATGTCTTTCACAAAGGCAAAGGTAATGGCCGAAGATTTTTAAGAACTTGCTATTATTTTGTGTAGAATGGACGAAATTACCCTTATAGGAACGTCAATTGAGGGGTCCTCCATGAGTGTAAACATATATTGAACAGGAATGTGCTAGAGCAACCTAATAAAAACAAATAAATAATAACAATTAATTAATTAGTTATTTAAATAAAGTGAGCAGAAAATTTCTTCTTATGCAGGACTTATTATAGCCATCGTCTATATTTGAGGTAAAAGTGGAAGGATCACATAGCCTATGCAGATAAAGAAAATATTAACAAGGTCATACCAAAGCCTCAACTCCACCAGCTGCTGTGATTGCTTCTCGATTTTTGTCGTTAGAGGATAAATTCCACAATATAGCAGCCACTTGTTTCCTATACACCAGCCAATTAAATGGTGTTATTTTTAGTCTCAAAGGACGGAAGAAAGACAGATATTTCCTACTAGTAGAATAACAGAATCAGTTGATGATTTTATTAACACCATCATCAGGAGATCGAGTAAGTTGCACAAGAGCATCAAGGGCTCCATCCACTGAAAAAATTTCAAGGCGGCATTTCTCATCTGCTGCTAAATTTGCCAATGCACCAGTGACCTGTACCTGAAATAAATTAAGGGTCAATTACAACTTAACCCCCCTGAGCAATATTAATATTGGACTCGCAAGTTTGAAAAAACTGCAAAGCACTTCCTAAGACTTTTTAAAATTACACAAACCACCCCTGGAGTTTGAAAGAAATGTAGAAACCACTCCATAATATAGGGTGCTGCTCGTTTATAGTTTTTCAAACTTGCAGGAATCAACTGTAATATCTCTGAAGGGGTTTTACATGTAATTAATCCATATCAAACAACCAGTCACAAACCCACCTGATCATACTTCAGGATTAACTTGGTTTAAATTCCATTATACAAAAAGGGCAAACATAAATGACAAATAGGAAAATAAAATACCAATACTTCTCCACCACCAGAAGACTTTGACCATTTGAATATAAGGTCAACCAAAGCTCTTACTCCACCAATGTCC
Organism: Verbena officinalis; assembly: GCA_958496215.1. Lineage (NCBI taxonomy): Eukaryota > Viridiplantae > Streptophyta > Magnoliopsida > Lamiales > Verbenaceae > Verbena > Verbena officinalis. The sequence goes on from OY292388.1 coordinate 7,056,127, forward strand.
GCAATGGCACCCTAGTGTATGAATCTTAGTACATAAATTTGAACGGTAAAGCACCAAACGATATACAGATGGAAACAAGATTTGGTTCTAGGACTTTGCTAAGGAAATAAAAGGCTAAGTAAAAGAAAACAAAATCCTCAACTGTTTGGTTGTTAAGAAAATGAATCCTATATTAAAAAGACACGGTGAAAACTGGATAATGGGAGGGAATTGAGAGACGAATTAGAATAAAATGATTAATAGGAGTGAATTTAGTGATCGATCAGAACAAAATGAGTGATGAAAATGTAATTCAAGCCATTTCTTGTTCTCTCTCCCTTTTACTCCCATATTGGGAGGAAACTAGATTCTCCTTCTTCATAGGGTATTTTTCCTACAATTTTTTCCTTTAATTTCCTTTCCTTTCTTATTTCTTTAGCAACCAAACACCAACTATACTTTTACCTCATTACTTTCTTTTCTTTTCCTCCCTAAAATCCTAGAACCAAACATAGTGGAAGTGAAAAAGAGAAAAAGAAAATAAAACCCTGTGTTCTTCACCAACTGAGAGGTTCCATAATCCTCCAATAGAATCTTCAGCAATCAATCTGTTAACAGACCTAGCAAGATTCACAAGAATGCTAATGCCTCCTTCATCTGCTACAGCTTTAACAACCTTAGCGTCCACTGATAGGGTTACAATGGCCTACATGCAAAAACAATTTGATTACAATAAAATTTGTAGGCCTGAAAAATGACACTACTGTCCTTGTAAGTTGTACCACCGAAAAAGTGGAAATACACGAGTATAGAAGAGCGACTCCACTCGCTCTCCACCTTGTTGGAAGTGGGGTCAGCTAACCTCACTCGATTTCTTTTAGGTATATATATGTAATATCATAAATTGGGTATTTGGAAATAGTCTATAATTATGATCTTTCCACCCCATCGCTAAAATTTTAAATAATTTTTATAGACCCTAGTGATTAATGTTCCTGGAGTTACGCTGAGTGTGGATATAGATACAATACATAAAATTAAAGAATAAAAGCAATATAAATTCTAATTTTACCTTGGCAGCTACTGACTGGAGCCCCTCCTGCCATGATTGAACAAGGTTTAGGAGAAGGCCTATGCCACCATCACGCACAATTGCTTCAGCCCTTTCAGTGTCTACTTTGTCACTATTGTCATCAACAAGAGCAGAATTTGCAAGAGCTGTGGTTGCCCTTTCTTGAACTTCTTCCTGTGAACTCTTGCCTTGGTTGAGCAAAAAATCATCCAAACCCCATGGATTGCTCACAGAAACATCTAGAAGCGTATCGGAAATACTCCATTCCAGCCAGTTCAACAGATCATCTGACTTTTTATCCTTATTAGAAAAGTTTTTCCATTGCAGAAAAATATTATTCCCGTCATTTTCTTTCGGTGTATCAATGAATAAACTGGCTAGCCCTTTAAGGATGTCGGTAAAGACAGCAAGTAGTACTTTACCTTTAGAATTGCTATTCAAGACAAAAGTCGCATCCTCCTCAAGTGCCACGCAATTTAGAGCACATATGACCTTCAAACTAAACGAAGATGAGAAAAATCTGGAAATTATATTTGGGCTAATATCTGTTCTAGAAACATCTAAGCCAATCAAGAATGGCAGCTTACTCCATTTCTCTCCTACCAAATTCCACTTTATGCTAGCCGTCCCTGCAACCGATAGAAACCGAAGTGACATAACATTTCCAAGGGCGGTTTCGTCCACCTTTTCGCTGTCAATGAATCCAATATCTATCAGATTCTTGTAATTCATTGCTAAAACATTGATAGCTTCTCCATCCACTTCACGCATGCCGGAAATCCATAATTTCTTCAATTTTGGGCAACAAATTGCAATTGCTTTTATAGATTCACTAGTGATCCTACTACAGGAATCTGGCCCGAGCTGAAGACACTCTAATGCTTCATGTCGGGCTACAAGTACGATGAGTGTTGTATCAGTCAGTTTTGTACAAGAATCGCCACTAATCTCCTTCAAATTCTTGGCTTGAAGATTTATTATAGCAGAAGCTGATTTTGAACCTCTAAAACGAATCTTCTCTAGATTTCCACACCGAGAGCCAATCGCGTATGTGGCCGCATTATCACATTTGTGGGCACACATATCCAACTTTTGCCACAAACATGGAGATTTACTTAAGAGTCCACCATGCCCGGCAAGTTGATGATAAACTAGCTCGGTCACGAAAGTTCAAACTAGAGAAAAGCTGAATTACTGTATCATCAGATAATCTAGTCCAATCAAGCACCGTATTATCATCCAATTTTGAATTGCCATCAATCTCGGGGAAATTAACTTTCTCTACCTTTCTCCTTACTCTCCGACTCATGTTTGATTCACTTGTAGCAGATGAAACCTATTTCAAGAAACAGGGGTTTTAACAAACCATGGACTACGCAAAAGCCAAAAGGAATAAACAATATGCAAGTTAAAAATTGCACATCCAAGAAACATGCAGCCAGAGTTACAGGAAAACACTTCAGTCTCAGAATCCCAAGTCCTGAAATGAGTAAAATTCCAAAAATAGGCCAAGCAGGAATGCCCTAATTCTAGAACCCCTACTGCTGGTATAATTTATAAGAACCCTGGTCTATAATTGAGCAAGATAAAAACGTTTTAACAGCACATAAAACACAAATGCATGATGGCCAGTAAAACTCAATAACATTTTCCTTCAAACCTGAGTGTTCCGGCCTTTCTGGGTCTTTTGGTAAACCCTTAAATCTCCATTTTTGCTGTTGTATCTGATGATTGATTTTTTACATATATGCACACAAATACATATAGGGCGGGAGAGAATAACAACAGGAAGCGAGGGAGGGTAGGAGAGAATTTAGGGGTTTTAAACTTTAATATTTTATTTTTTTGGTCGACTAAGCTTTAATACTAGAGAAACTAGTCAAAGTGCACAAAAAAACCCTTAAACCAAAAGGGATAATTTCGCTTAGACCCCAAATAAGTTTGTTAAATTACAACTCATGACCCTCTTAGTCAAACAATTACAGTTACACCCCATACAAAATTAGATAATTACAAAAAATACCCATTGATTATGTTTCTATTAGGAAACATTAGAGTTTCGTTAGGAAATATTAGGGTCTCGACCATAATTAACAGAATAGTCCATTTTTGATATGAAATAAAGATTCAATTTCAATTTCAATTTCAATTTGAAAAAATTACATATAAGCACCAAAGATATTATTACAAATAACACCGAAGTAAAATATAATATTACAAATAACACGCAAGTGAAATTTAGGGACAATCCATTGTATAAGAAAAAATAAGAATATTTTCGGTATTCACTGTTCATTTTTTATGACGTCACCCAATGGATATCGAAACCCTAGCGGAACCCTAATTTGTGGGTATTTTTTGTAATTATCCAATCCCGTGTGGGGTATAACTGTAATTATTTGACTAAGAGGGTCACGAGTTGTAATTTAGCAAACTTCTTTGGGTTCTAATTGTAATTATCATAAACCAAAAAACACTAAAAAAAACTGTATATTCTAAAATTATTGTTGAACGCCCTTTCTATCAATTTAATTATATTTAAATTTTAAAATTACGTATTTGTTCTTTCACTAAATAAGTGAAGTGTAAAACCCTATACTTTCTAAAAAGTGTAAGAAAAATTCGCTGGCAAAAAAAAGCACTGTAATCTTTTCTATTTTCGTAGCAAATCGTTGGTAGTGAAAGTCATCCATTTCATTATAAGATTTCACCCATTTGATTGTCTTTGGAATATTGTAGACTCAATTAGATTGTAGATATCTACTTTTCATCTTCCATTTTTTTTGTTATTTTACCATCAATTAAATATTTTTTTCACCCACATAAGACACTCTCGTTCCCAAATTATATATACATGGAACCACCAATATGCAGTGGTGGAGCCAGGAATTTTGATCAGGGGTCAACTAAAGCATAATAGAGAAGAAAACTTTTAAAATGTGAAAATAATTATACAAAAGCTACTGAAATTTGCGTCTTTTACAATTTCATCATCGGAACCTTGCAACCTTACATATACCTCCTTAGAGGATTGGGTATGCGTAAGGTTTTTCATGGGATATTATGTATATATTTTTATATTTTAAGGGAGTATTTGTAAGTTTTGAAAGTTCCAATGATTTTTTGAATTTTTAGAGAAACCTCAGGGGGATTGTGTAATTATCTCATATATATATATATATATATATATATATATATATATATATATATATATATATATATGTGATCCAAGTTCTAACCAAGTTGACTTTAAACATTTTATAATATTGACCCCATTAATATATATTTAGAGTTTTGTGAGGGAGTCAATTAAGGGTCCATTTGGATGGACGGATTTGGATTTGGAGAGGGAATTGAAATGAATGGATTTGAAATATCTTTGATTTCAAATCCATGAATTTTGAATTCCTTTGTTTGGATACACAATATTTGACGATGAATTTCAGATATTTTCATCTAATTTTATTTTTAACTAAAATTTACACTCTAATATTTTTATTTATTATTTTATAATTCATAAAGACTAATAATTAGAAATAAAATTATTGCAATATATTTTATGAATATGCAAGTTATATATAGAGAGAGAGTGAAAGAAGAGATAAAAAAGAAAGAGAGAGTGAAAAGAAAGAGAATGAAAGAGAGAGAGAGGGGAGAGAAAGGGAGAGAGAAAAAAAGAAAGATGGGAGAGAGATAGTGATGAGAGAGAGAGAAAAAATTTGGAGAGAGAATGCTGGGAGAGAGAAAAGGAATTTGGAGAGAGAGAGAGTGAGGAGAGAGAAAGAAAATGGAGAGAGAGATAGAGAATTTTTTTTGGAGAGAGAGAAAAATAATATTGAAAAAATTAAAAATAAAAATTATATAGACAAAACACAAGTAGAGAAAAAAAATAGAGTGAAATAGGAGGAGTGGATTTGAAATGACTAGGGGTTAGAGGTAATTTCAAATCCATTGAAAATTAAGCTTGAAATCCATTGGGTTTAAGTGGATTTCAATTCTATTGATTTATAATTTTTGCCAAATGAATGAAATTGATTTGAACAATGAATTCAAATTCACCGGGCCCAAATCCATCCATCCAAATTTACGTCTTTTACAATTTCATTATCGGAACCTTACAACCTTACATATACCTCCGTATAGGAGGGGGTATGCGTAAGGCTTTTCATGGGATATTATGTATATAGTTTTATATTTTAAGGGGGTATTTGTAAGGTTTACCAGGGAGTATTTGTAAGTTTTGAAAGTTCTAATGATTTTTTGGATTTTTAGAGAAACCTCAGGGGGATTTGTGTAATTATCTCATATATATATATATATGTAAATATAAGTGATCCAAGTTCTAACCAAATTGACTTTAAGCATTTTATAATATTGACTCCCATTAATATATATTTAGAGTTTTGTGAAGGAGTCAATTAAGGGAATTTAACAAAATATCTATACACATCTATGTATGTATGTATACTCTAGTGAAAATTTTGGAAATTGAGGGGGGTCAATTGTACCCCGCAATTCAAAGAAGGAGAAAATAGGTAACTTTATAATTTAAAGGGTTAAAAATTTTTTGCACCCTAAATCTTGGGTATTTTTACATTTTGGGAACCCCTCCTCAAAATTTGAGATTATGATACCTAATCTTTATTTAACTTTATAAATTGATGCCTAATATAATTTTCAGTGCAATCAAAGAGAATATTCCGACAAATTACAAAGCATGTGAGAAGGGTAAATCCGTTTTTTTTGGTATAACTATAAAATCTCCCGCCTATATAACTAATTAAGAAATTTGTTAAATGAAATTAAAAAAATACAGCAACAACTAAAATACCTTAGCGGCCATGAACGAAAAAAATATGAACAATGATCTGCATCAGCAAGTGAAACAAAATAGTCCCACAACTTCTCAATGCATGAAAAGAACAGGCTTTTCAACAACTAACGAAAACAAATGCTAATGTATATCCTTTCTTTTTACCTCGCTGCAGCTTTCAGTTTTTTCTAAAAGCTGAAAAGCAGTCAAATTCGTTTTTTCCAAATCTACACCATTCTAATTTCTTTCACTTTTTTACAATTTCAATTCTTATCCTCACACAACAATTGCTTGAAATAAATGCTTTTTCTCTCATTTTTTTAAATCTCAATTCTCACTAAAAATCTTGAAAACATATCACAGCTTCTCACTTCTCGAAAAGTAAAACAATTGTTAATCCTTGACCACCTCACATGGCTGTTGCAATCCCAAAATTCAGGGTGCAAAAAATATTTAACCCGAAGGGATGGTGTGCAGTAATTTTAGAACATATAACTTTTTAAAGTGATTTTTTTTCACATAATTTTTTTTTTTTTTACATATTTTAGAAAATGCAGGATTTTTTGTGTCGTTAACTCATTTATTTATTAAAAGACAAAATTGTCATTTTCAAGTGCGGTGAATTGAAAAAATTGTTAAATTAGGCGCACAAATCGTGCATGTGTTCAAACCATAGTCTCGGGGTTTTTTTTGCCTACTTTATATTTTCACAAAATTTTTTGAGTTATTTTTTATAACAAAGTTTTTTTGGGATATTTCACATAATACAAGGGAGTACCGTACAATTTACCTCGAGAGAAACATTCAACTATTTTTACACGAGACAGTCAAACTTAGACAAAAATCTATATTATATATATATAATTTAGAAATCTTAAAGCTACTAATGAATGTTATTTTGCCATATCAAAATATTGAATAAATATTTATTATTTATTTTTATTCAAAAAATTTAAATTTAAAGATATCTGATATATGTTGGTTATAGAGTTATTTCCCATTAAAACAAAATTTTAATTATAACATCATTATATATATAAAAATTCCTTTATTATCAACATACAAGTTTAAATTTTAATTAAACTAAAACAAAGTAGGGAAAATTCAAATAAAAAAATTATGATTATCAATAGACAAAATAAAGTAAACATGATAACATCATTAAAAGTGAAATAAAAAAGTTAAAATTAAAGCAAATCGAAATTAATTTCTTATTTTATCAAAATAAAAAACTAATTAAATGAACTATATAAAACTCATAAAGTAATAAAACTATAAATTATAAAATAATAATTTTACTTTATTAAAAAATGGTTCATGTGCCTTGGCATCGTGTATTAACTAGTAAAAGTTAAATAAAATGTTTTTCTAACTACTACTTTTTTTGGGTGTGATTTTCTAATTACTACTGGCAACTAGTTATTAATAACTATTGATAAATCAACAAACTAATTTGATGCAAATTGTGTAGCATACGTATTAGTTAGGAATGCGGCTCACACCTGTATTGGCTCGGGACTCGGGAGATATTACCAATTTTGTAAGAAATTATGTAAATTTTGTTTTATGATCTATGAAAGTAACTATTTCTTAAAAAAGAAAAACAAACTAATTTGAAGAAAATAGATTTAGAAAAACCCAAACACGCCATAAAATGATGTCACGTGTATAACGTTTTCCATTTCGGAACTACAATTACACTTTGAAAATTAGAAGGTACAATCACTTCAAACCTTCAGTACCACCCAGATGTCTATTATACTTCACGAAGTAATACTTGTACATTTCAAACATATATATATCTCAGCAAGATGCCGTCTTCCTCTTTCTCACTGGTCTCTCTCTCGCCCACACAATTGAGCATTTGAGCTGAGCTCCGCGATGACGTCATCGTCGCCGGCGTCATCATTCTTCTCACGTTTATGCACTTCGGCTCTGAGATCGAAACCCCTGTCTTCGGCGGCGGATACCGCTGTTCGTACGACCTCCGGCGAGGGCCTCGTCCGGCGACTCGGTGTCTTCGATTTGATTCTACTCGGTATTGGCGCGTCGATTGGCGCTGGTATATTCGTCGTCACCGGTACCGTTGCACGTGATGCTGGTCCTGGTAAGTGCTTTGATTCGTTCGTAGTTCAGTTTCTCATATTGTTAATTTGAATAGAATTTGTATATTTTTGGAGGTCTTTCACATTTTTAATTTATCGGTATGTACTTACTTTCTATTTCACTTAGATACTACTTTGGAATGAGCTGTAAATTGAGCATTGTGTTTGTCTGATCTTGAAATTGAATAGTGTTCTGAACCAAATGGCTAAATTGCTCCAGACATGGATTTGTGAGAAATTGAGTATTTAAGTACTAAAAATACTTGATGGTAGTAGCGGTACTGGTCTTCTGGTTCAGTATTATGTGATAATTGATTGGTCTAATTAACTTCGTTAGTTTGGCTTTATCTACAAATCGACATGGCAAAAGTGGGATACGTTTATTATTCATCATGCTATGGTTTTTCTCTGCTATAATATCTCTCATTCGCCCTGAAGGCTGGAACACAACATTCAACTTTTGATGGTCGGCTCCTTTTCTATTTGAACAGTTGGAAGCAGGGAGATCTGTTTGATAACTTACCTGTGTACTTGTTTGCAATTTTTTTGAGTGATGAACTTCTTCACCTTTCTTTTCCCAGCTGAGATCCAAATCACACGAGTTCGCCAATGCAGCACACCACAACATTGGCTTTCTTGTAGAAGTTAAATAACATTGTGTGAACTTTGTCCTATGATTGATCATCTTGGATCATGCCTGTAACTTCTCTTTTTATTTCCTGATGCAGGGGTTACAGTAAGTTTTGCCATAGCCGGAGCGTCTTGTGTGCTTAATGCACTCTGTTATGCTGAACTAGCTTCTCGCTTTCCGGCAGTTGTTGGGGGAGCATATCTGTATACATACTCGGCTTTCAATGAGATTACTGCTTTTCTTGTGTTTGCTCAGTTGATGCTTGATTATCATATTGGTGCTGCTAGCATAGCACGTAGCCTAGCGAGCTATGTGGTTACTGTACTAGAGTTGATTCCTTTCCTCAAAGATAACATCCCGAACTGGGTTGGCCATGGTGAAGAAATTTTTGGAGCTTTATCTATTAATATACTAGCTCCTATACTTCTAGTGCTTCTGACGATAGTTCTGTGTCGGGGTGTTGGAGAGTCTTCAGTACTAAATTCAGTCATGACAATAACAAAGGTTGTCTATACATCCTAAAATTTTATTTGTCCTAGCAAAGGGGAAACTAGCAGAGCTACTTAGGAGCTTACTGAATTATAATAATCAATAGAATAATAACTCTTGTTACATCATGCAACTTGAATTTGTTCTTTTGTTTTCCTTCTTATATCTGTGTATGCACATTCTACCTTGTGTGACTGATCTAAACTGAAAGTTTCATATTATTGACAGCTTTTTAAGCAGTAGTTGAGAAGTTTGTTTGGGACCAGTTGGAATGCGCCCACAGCATCGTAAATGCTAGTTCATATTGGCTAAAACTTAGATTCCTGCTAGATCTGATCCGCCCAATGTTACAACACATCCACTAAAATATCAGGGCTGTAATCGAATTTCTTCTGATGATTGAGAACTTTTGATGGAAGTATAAAATTCAACGAGAAGTTCGATCACATTATTAAAATGTATCCTTTAGTTATTTATCCCTGTTTTCCTTAGGAAAAGTCAATTATTTTGAATCTGGTGTTATTCGATTACCATGCTCCTTTAGTGTCCTTTAGGTGCTGCTATACTTACTTGCTTAGGTTTTTGTTAATATGGGAACAAAATCTGTTACATTCTAGTTTAAGCAGAGGGGCAATTATGGATTTTGGGATTACTGGAAATATATTGATGGTTTTAAGGCTTAACTTAAGAATTTTTCAACTCAGTATAAAATATCAGTCTTTAAACTTGAACCTGCATTCAGTATGCAATCTGTGATTAATGTTAAGAAGAACTCCTTGTTCTTTGTAGGTAATTCATTCACTTTCTGATTTATTAATGAAAAAGTGCATACTTTGCCTAGTGGATAACAAAAATATCATCATTAAAATATGAGCTTCTTAGTGTGCTTCATATTCATCTTGTTGTTCAAGAGTATTTTTAGTGCGTCTGAGAGACGTAGCTTCCCCCCGCATCCTCCCCAATCCTCTTCCTCAATGCTGAATTCAAAATTGTGTCCCCCATATTGCTGACTGACAAGATATTCTCTGCAGGTCCTGATTGTTCTTTTTGTTATCATCGTCGGAGCGTTTAAAGTTGATGTCTCAAATTGGACTCCTTTTGCCCCAAAGGGTGTCGGTGCAGTATTGACTGGCGCAACTGTAGTCTTTTTTTCATATGTTGGATTTGATGCAGTTGCTAATTCTGCTGAAGAATCCAAGAAACCTCAGGTATGTCAAGTACAGATCAAACCAGACGTCATAGATTTACTTAGTTTTATCAGCTCCAAAGATTTTTAAACTTTCTTTTGAGTTCCTACTTTCTCAACGTGATGTTTTCAGAGGGACTTACCTTTGGGCATAATTGGTAGCCTCGTGGTCTGTATTGCATTATATATTGCGGTATGCTTAGTGATTACTGGAATGGTTCCATACCAATATCTTGGGGAAGATGCTCCTTTGGCTGAAGCTTTCACCTCAAGGGGCTTGAAATATGTATCTGTTTTAATCAGCTTTGGTGCTGTTGCTGGCCTTACAACAACACTTTTAGTTGGGCTTTATGTTCAGGTGAAATTGCAGTTTCCATTTCAAATTTCAACGAACAACGTACATTTGTGTCTTGCTGTAGCGAACAAATAATTGATTGATTATTGTAATCAGTCTAGGTTATATCTTGGACTTGGAAGAGATGGTTTATTGCCTGCTATATTTGCTAAGGTACACCCAACACGACATACCCCAGTTCATTCACAAGTTTGGGTTGGTCTTGTTGCCATCATCTTGTCAGGACTTCTTAACGTGCCTGTGCTCTCACATATTCTGTCAGTTGGAACATTGGTAAGTGGTTTTGCAGGCATTATTTTTATTCATACTCACTGGGTAAAACAATTTTGGCAGAAAATTGAGTGATCATTTAAAGAACCTTATTTTGTGTATCTGTGTAATAATAACTGTGTATATATTTTTTTTCTATCTATCTATACATATCATTTATTATGTGTCTATATATATATATATATCGATGGAAAATAGTAAACTTTAAAATATTACAATCTTCATCCGAGGATTTGTTGAATTCTATGAACAAAATATATATTTTTTAAATTTGTACTTTCAAGCTTCTTCTTTATTTCAACTTTGTTTGTTCGGGTAAAATGTTCTTTTCACATTTTTGTTAGTTTTAACCGTTGATAGTTAGTCAATGGGTGCCATTTTAATTTTGAAACTAAAGGTGTGTTTTGTAATTGGCCCTAACCTCAGGTTTTTTTTTTCCTTAATTAAATTAACCCTAAGTATTTTGGAAAAATCACTTTCTGAATGTTTTAGTATTACTACATTTTGTTTCAGACTGGGTATTCAGTTGTTTCAGCATGTGTGGTAAGCCTTCGCTGGAAGGATAAGACTTCTTATCAGAATACTACCACTAGGATTTCTAGACGAGGAGAAGGCATTGTTTGCCTTTTCACACTTGCATGTTGCGGTTTTGCTGCTGGAGTCCTCTACCGTTATGGTGCTTCGTTTGTTCTTGTGATTTTAGCTACTGTTATTGCAATCTTTGCTGCTGCAGCTCTTTATAAACGCCAAGTAAGTCCAATTCAATTCCACATGCGTATGATGCTTCATTTGGAATTTTGATGAAACGCACCCTTTTTTATTTGAATATCAAGTTAAAAATTAGGGACAGTGTGATATTTGCAGTTTCCTTATGTTGACATCAATAAGCAACATAATCCAGGGCTGATGTCACAAAAAACACATTTAATCCTGCCAAAACATTTTCAAGATTCATCAATGAATACAATTGTGATTTATTTGATATCTTGATATTACCATCAATACCTTGTAGTATATATAATACTAAACTGACATGAAATGTCAATCCAATCTATACTGATGTATTTTTTCTGCAGGTCTATATGGATCCCCCAGGTTTTTCCTGTCCCGGTGTTCCAATTATTCCATCTATTAGCATTTTCGTCAACATTTTTCTATTCGCCCAGGTAAGTCATAATCATTATCTTCTCTGCATTAAACCTTAGCTTATAATAATCACAGTTGGAGAAAGTACGTAATCTTTTATAATTTATCAATCTTCTACAGCTGCACTATGAAGCGTGGATTCGATTTGTAGTCCTGAGCATTGTGACAATTGGAATTTACGCATTTTACGGTCAGTATCATGCAGACCCTAATAGTTCAAATTCGTCCATTGTTTACCATCGCGCACCTGCTGAAGAATCTCAGTAATATTTGTGACATCTTAAAATGTAACTTTATCTGTTGTTGTATTATTTTCTCTTGTAAGTTCCACGAAGGATCAGACATTTACTGTATAATAAGGTAGTTTTTCTAGGAAAAAGTAAAGTTGCTTTGTACCTAATAAGATGATGGAGGATAGAGCTGTATATGTTTTGTTTATTTTTTTTGTTATAAAAAGTCAATTTATATAGGTCGAGTGGGTCGAACCACTAAGATATAAAAACACTCCCTGGTAGGTGCGTCCCCAAAGACTCGACGAACACAAGAGGAGGATTGGTTGCTTGGTGATTATAGAGCTGTATGTATAGTGATTTTGGGCCAATTCTCAACGAGTATATCAGTAATGTTAGAAAGAGTGTCTTTTTTTTTTTTTTTTTTTTTTTTTGGCTTATTGTATCTTACCCATGAATGCTAGAAATTAACATTCAAACATGTACAGGCAATTGAGAAACAAAAATGCCTCAACAGACACACAAGAAAAACTTTACTTAATATCACATCTATTATATTCTAGTATATAATCATATATAAACAAAATAATCTATGCATATTATAAAAGTACGAGTTTGTTTCGGTGATTTAAATTTGTCATTTTTCTTGTGATGACTAAAATACCCTTTTAGTAAATCATATATCCTTATTCAATACCTGTACAAATATGTAAATTTATAGTTATATACATAACAAAATAATTTAATAGTACTAAGATTCTATATTTGAAAAGTCCTACTTGATTAAAACCTCTTATTTATCTAATAATTCTAATTTTTTATTAATAAATAAAAGATCTACCAAATATAATTTATGTTATAAATTTTTTTAGGTACACCCCATATAATAATGATAAATATACGTATATCCAAATTCTACAAATCAATGTATAACTTATACACATCAAATCAGATACAAACTCTAATTAAATTAAATTCAATCCTAATCCAAATCAAATCATATTTCTTCTTAAATTCGGATAGTTGTATACACATCTATATATATGCTAGCATAAAATAATTAGTGTACAATTTGCAAGAAAAACTTCAGCTTAAGTTTTCTCGGTTCATCCTTTAGATCTTCCACCAAATTTTTTTTCATCTTCCATCAGTCTTCGGTCGGAACTACTTAAAAGCTTAATTCTGTCAGAGCAATCCCTTCTATTTCCTGGTAAGGATATTATATTATTATTTAAAATTTATTTAATTTTGATTTAAGAACTTCGTGAATTGAATGTCGTGATTATGATTGTATAGATTTACATTGTTGAGAGAGTTCATAATTACATACAATTTAGGTTTTTTTTTCCGTGTACAGCTATATAGTTGTATTGTCTAACTATTGTTTGGATGCAATAATATAGTTTTTGTTTTCTCCAAATATTAGTAAAGTGAAAACGAAATAGCAAACTAATGATTTCTCTGAGACAGCTATGGAAATTTAGTTTTGGCAAATTGTATTAGTACTAATTGGTGTGAAAGATATTCATCGATATCTTTTCCTTTTTCGCAGCATGTATTTACAAATTGCAATAGATAGATTAATATAAGCTTCTAATATCTTATTTTAAGATCTTTTAAGTTTTTTTTTCAAAAATATTTACCAAACACTTTGCAACATCTTACAAGTTCTTAAACATCTTATAAGATATTTTAAGGAGCTTATAAGCTTAGCCAAATACCCTCTTAGAGGTCTGCAGGTAAATATATATTTTTGAAATCATACCATTAAAACTTAAATATATATATATATATATATATATATATATATATATATATATATATATATATATATATATATATGTTTATTCTTACTAAAGTTAAATTATATATTAAAGCAAAAACCTATAATTTTCTTTTCCACATAAATATATATAATTTATTTTTTAATATATCATGAAAACAAAGAATTTGGTGATATTTTTTGTAATAATATATTTTTAAGATTTTATTTGATGAGTGTGAGACTTTGAAAATGAAGAAGAGAGAATAGAGAAGAGAAAAAAGAAAGTAAATATAAAAACACATTAAAGATAGTCATGAAAAATTAAAAGAGAGAGCAAAGATAATGGATAAAAATTTACAGAAAAGAACAAATAAATAGAAATAACTGACAAGTAATATTAAAGTTTGTTACTTTTAGATTTTCTCTTTTTTAACTCATATATATACTTTAGAATCCACGTTATGGAGCTTAAAATAATATTATTCAATATTAGAGCTAATATGCAAGTTAAGTTGATTTGTTAAAATGACATCAATAATAACTTAAAATGTAAATGTATATAAGACAAGAGGAAAACAAAAAAAGAAAAAAGTTAAGAAAATATGAGGAAAAAAAATGATGATAAGAATTAGATAGAGTAAAAAGACAATTAAAACTGATAATCCAAAAACACAAAAACTATCAAAGTTAGCTACTCTATAGGTTGGTAGTTTATTAAATAAAAATTAAACATGTTCCTTGTCATGTTAAGAAATAAAAATATTCAATAAATACATAAAATAACTAACTTAAAATATTTTTAAATATATAATAAAATGTATAAAAATCTACTTATATGTCAATGTATTAAATGGTCTAACAATTAAAATATATATAATTATATTTAAACATGATAAATATACAAAAAATACTTATGTTTATTTCATATATTCATAATTTTTATAAATATGCTTACAAAACTAAAATAAATGATTATTTTACTACGCACAAAGCACATTTTTCTTAGAAAAAGTTAATATTTGAAAAAAAATATAAATAATTATGCTATATGCGCGTAGCGCGTATTTTTTACTAGTCATTAAAGAATAAAAGTTCGTGGGCTGGCACGCGAACATTGAACAAGAATTACTTGGCTCGAGTTTGGCTCGAAAATTTACAAGTCAAACTCGACCTTAAATTTTTGTGGAGCATGCTCACTAGCTATGATGCACGGACATTCTTAAAAATCTTATTCTGCTGTGTCGTGTCGTATCCGACACCCGTATCGGACAATTCTCTAATATAAAATAAAATATCGTAAAAAATTCGTGTCATCGTATCCGTGTTGCATAGCTCACCATACACTTTCAGTACCGACTCGATTGATTTTACATCCATGGTATTAATTGGTAATCCCAATCCACTTTACATACAGCTCCTAATACAACCATGTTGTTTAATAGTGATTGGAGTGCTAAGTCACATCTCAACAAGCGCACTGTTGCGTTGCTCACATAAACACAAAACATAAAGCATTCAGTGAGGTAGCTAGCTAGGAGTTGTATGATATTGGAACACCTCTTTTTTTATTTTTAAAATTTGACTGATCAACAATACTCTTCAGTCTTCACCAATGATTCTCTATCCATCGACATATTCATCCCAAATACAATGTTCTTGAACTCATAAACATAGGCCCCTCCCCAATGGGGTTATCACCTCAAAAAGCTACAAAACAGAATAATCAATGTGAGCCATCACAATCATTTTCAACTCATATCTTTTTAAAATGAGTTGTTTATAGCTCAATTTCAGGGTGAATTTTATGAATATCAAGTACAACTCAAAAGTCGCGGCCTCGAAGAATGAGAATAAATATATATAGCTTTTTTTGTAGCATTACATTATAAAAGTTAATTAGGAGACATCATCTTTATGTTATTGTTCCTTTTATCTCCAACATTAAAGGAAAAGATAAGTTAGATTATTATGTTCTTCCATACTTTTTAAATTTACCCATTGTCGCGGGACCATATATCATTTCTTTACAATAATTTTATCTTTTTTCCTTTCATCAGTCAGCAGCTTTTTCATGAAAAATAGCAACTTTTGCCACCTTCCATTTGTCAATATTCTTTTTAAGACAAAGCTGCAGCATCACGTTACAACTTACAAGGACAGGAACTACATGTCGGAAATTTAATTTCTACATAATATAACAATTCTTTTTAAGTTTCGATTACTGCAAAGACCTAATTGAGAGGCGATTTTCCTAATCGAATTGCTCCATATACAATTCAGAATTTGAATTTATGATCTTTTTCAAGGGATCTAACTAGTGTCTCATGTCAGTAGTGCAACGGAACTTTGGACTATTGTGTACCCAATAAACTATTTTTATAAGAAATATCAATATATGTTTGACATATATATGTTCCACCTCAAAAGATAATTAACACAGTACTCTACCCTAATTCTACAATTAATCATGATACGGGTCTTCGGTGGGCATCGATCTTTTGAGGTGGAACATTTGCACCCCAGGGCACCGCCGGCTGCCGGTGGTGGCCTAGCGGTAGCCGACAGATGGCAGCACCACCACTGGTTGTGGAGGCAGCGGTGGCAGAAGACGACAACGATGATGAAGAGACGGCGGCGACACGTTCACACTGAGGGCACATAGTGAGTGTCGTAGGAGGGCAGATATTCATGTAAAACTGTGGTGAGCGCTTCAAAGCTCGCAGCTCATTCACTTCTTTTTGCAACCGTTTGTTTTCGTCCGTTAGATTGTCGTAGTAACGGCGGAGATACTCGCAATCTACTTCTGTTTGCTTCAGCTTCGTCCTGTAAATTGTAATTATCGATCATTAATTAATTTCCTAAATTACGTTCATATATTATACAACTCATCATCCCTTTTGTTTTCTATTAATTATTTAAAAAAAAACTTTTACAATAAAATATATAATTATTCACACGAATGTCAGAAAAACAATAATGTAACACACGAGGGGGAGTGCTGTACTAAGTTTTTTTAAAGAAAAAAGAGGGGAGGGTGTACTTTCTGTCTTTTCAAATAAAATGATTTTTTTTCTATTCGAACTATAAAGCTTTTCACACTTTACTATTTAAATTTTTATTTTCTGTAGTTTGTCTCCTAAAGTACACGAATTTTTACAATTTGTTATTTCCGACGGAAATATTCCACCTGAAAATTACATCTTATCATATGAGAAACATAGATTCACTTTGTATTGCTCACCTCAATGTCTCGAAAATAAACCCTCAATCAATTTCAGAAAACTTGAAATTTTTATCACCCACTTGAATATTTAAAAATAATCTAGCAAATTTGTCATTATTCCAATTGAGTGATAAAAACAACAAGTTTTTTGAAATTGATCGAGGGTTTATTTTCGAGACGTTAAGAGGAGTAATACAACATGGACCTATATTTCTCATATGACACAATTCGATTTTCCGGTGAAATTTCCGCGACTGAGATGACAAAGGGCTAAATTTCATGTAGTTCAGGAGACAAACTGTAAAAAATAAAAGTTTAAATGATAAAACACAAAAATCGTCATAGTTTAGATGAGAAAAGAACTTTATCCCTAAAAAAAATTGAATTTGAAAAAAAAGCAAAAATTCAATAAATACATTTTTCTGACCAAAATGCCCTTAACGTGTTGCGAAAATGACTAACCTTGCCCTTCTGTTCTGAAACCAAACCTCCACCTGTCTTGGACTCAGATTTAGCTGTTTAGCCAACGCCATTTTTTGTTTCTGCAAACAAACTAAAAATTAATAACAAAATCCAAGAAATAATTACAGAAACACCCTTGTCTTTTGAATATATGTATGTATGTATAAAAGTGTGAGTTTCTTTGGATGATTTAAGTTTGTCACTTTTTTTATAATACTAAAATACTCCTTTAATAATACATATTTTTATTAAATAACTCTTACAAATATGTAAATCTATAAGCATATATATAAAAATAATAATTTGATTTAATAATACTAGGAATCTCTATGATAGCCTATTAGGTACGGATAGGCGGACACTTCTAAAAATTTTATTCTGTCGGCCGATACTCTTTAGTTTTCAGTAAAAATGCTACTCACCGGATTCAGTGTATTGTGCTCCCTGAAAGTTTCTTCAAGCACCGTCGCCTGCTCCTTGCAGAGGCGGAGCTTCTTCCTCGCTGCCGCATCTCCGCCGTCTTCGTCGTCCATCTCGCCATCGTCCTCGTCGTTCTCTTCTCTCTCGCTCCTCTTCCCGCTCACGCTCGACACCGTGCTGTTTGGCGATGAAACCATCGCTTCTTTCTCGCCGTTTAATACGGCATTTTCTGGTCGATTCATATCGATTCCTCGAAATAGTACTGATCTGTTCTCCTCATCACGAGCTGAAATTTAAAGATTGGTACCAGAGTACTTAATTTCTCCTCATTTAGTAAAAGTCAGACGTTTAATCATGCAAATGCAATTTTCACAACAAAATTAATTATGTTCTTATAAAAACTTCACTTTTCAGATAAATTTAATTATTATGAGTTTTTTTTTTTTTTTTTTTTTTTTATGAAACCAGCTGCTTCAAGTCCTTAAAATCCCTAAATGATCTGTCCAAACCTCTAAATTTCAAGTCAGTCTTCATGAAAAAAGAACGGAAATTAAAATTACCATGAGAAGTTGACTGGAATGCATCAATGGTTGAAGTAATTTTCTGCTGGTGCTGAATGAAAGGCAACGGAGATCCAAAAAGATTCAGAGGAAAAGGAGCTGCAGCCGCCACGGCCGCCGGCGCCGGCGGAAGATTAGGATTGTGGTTCTCCGAACGTATCCTCAAGCTCAAACTCAACCCTAGTCCATCATCTTTTTCAGCCATAGTCATAGATCGATCTCTCTCTCTAAACGAAAAGCGGGCCGGAGACAGAATAAGGAGAAATGGAATGGTCTTTTTCTTTGCAGAGAGGAGAGGCGTTACTGCTTTATATTAAAGCCTGCAAATTCATATTTCTGTGAAATGATTATTAAATAGGCCTTGCCGCAACGCATATATATATGGAGATGGGATGGGTAAAAGCATGGGTAATGATAACTCTGTGATGGGTGTTGACTGAGCTGTTGACTTTTACTTTTTTCAGTTTGCATGGGACTTTACTAACCATGGTTAGTAGACAAAAACTTGGTAAATTTTGGGATTTGTTTTCAAGTGATTGACCAAATATATTTGACAAAATTAATTAGCTAGTTTCATTCGTATTACGGATTATGGACTTTTTCAGCAAAACTTATATTTTAACGTATTTTAAAAAATTATTATAGAGTAAGAAGATGTTTACTTCTATTAATAAGCTATTTATATGCCATTATTAGTGGAGGTAAGGTGTGTTTATTTCTACAGCTTGTTGACTTGACTTAATCCATTCTCGTGATTTGTATCCATGAGTCACTTTTCAATTTCATTGATAAGTTGGATTATGAAATTGCGAAACATCATTTTTCGATTGGACCAAGACTTCCAATTGAATAAGTATGAGTAAAGGATCCATGGATAAAGATAGAAAGTCAATTTCTAATCGTAACTAAACCTTCCATTTTTGGATTTTTAAAGAACGAAATTGAAGCAAAATAGCTATTCAACGACGCCTTTGGTTTACTAGAGACATCGGCATATTGTTTTAGCTCGGCTGCCTAATCCGGAATTTTTTTTCTTTATTGTCACTTCTATTCTGCCGTAGCTTTTTCCTCCGGTTAGATAATTCTCCCGTAAGATGGGAAAGTGTAGAAAACCTCAAAATCTATACTAATAAACTATCTTGAGCTTGTTTACTTTTCAAATTTGCTTCGTGACTTGTTATTTTAAATGCCATCTTATTTTGTCTTAAATGGGCCATTACTGATGTTTACTTTTCATTCCAAAAAGTGAAATTAATATATTGTTAATTCTGGCGGAGCTTTTTGCTTGCGTAAGATAGCAAAGAAATGGATGGATAAATTGCGGGTTTTGTAGTTCGAAGTCGCCGACAGAGGCTGTCCCCGTTCACAGAAGAAACCCTCAGCGAGGACCCAGGGAGCACCACCATCCCCCGAGACCTTCCCATCTACGATGGGAAGACCGACCCAGGGGACCACATCACCAGCTTCGAGCTGTCCATGAACCTATTTCCGCACACCCCTCACACTTGGGCGAAAGTGCTGGCCACAACTTTCAAGGGAGCAGCGCTCGACTAGTTCCTTGGACAACCTCCAGGGTCGATAAGATCATACAACGAGCTTTCCACAGCACTCGAGGGCCACTTCTCACCCCTGATACATGACAGACTTGCGGTATTGCGCTTAGACTCGATCGTCCAGGGGGTCGACGAGACGCTCAGAGACTATTTTACTCGATTCAACGCGGAGCTGGTCCGAGTCGCACCCCCTGACCTAGCCGTCGTCCTTAGCGCTCTAGGAAAGAACTGCCATTGTAGGGACTTCACCAAAGACATCCTTGGTCGGGTCCCCATAGAAAGTTTGAGGGACATCCAAGATTGTGCCACTAAGTGGATGGATTACGAGGAGATTGGGGGGAGTTATTGGGCTGGTAATGGCTAGGCCATGCTACGAAGTATAGGGCAAAGCCTAGCCCACAACAACTATTACAACCGACCCCGAAGCCCCAGAGCTCGAAGCCCGCCTCAGGCGGGTCGAAATAGAAACAGAGGCCGACAAGAGAATCGCGGTCGACAAGAGGGCAGTGGTCGGCAGGAAGGTGGCTCATCCTCGAGACAGCCGAACATAGAGCTCTACGAGCCTCTGTTCTGCGCGATCGGAGATATCCTCCCTAAGATTCCAGAAAAGCTCCTCAGATATCCCAAAAAGCTGAAACTCAATATGAAGAAGATTGATACTAACAAGTATTGTGACTTCCACGACCAGCCTGGCCACCTCACCGACGAGTGCAATCAACTAAAGGACGACATCGAAAGGCTCATCCAAGGGGGCCACCTTAGCGAGTTTATCAAGAAACTCAGTCGCAATCGGGATCGAACCAGAGGGAAATGATGCCACGAGGAGGAGCATGTTCGACGATCGCGGTCGAGATCCCGGTCGCCGCCACCAAAGAGAAACCCAGGCCAGCGTGATGGAAAGAAGAAGGAAAACCCAGAAAGAATCTTGAACGCCCCGATCGGGAGGATTGAAATGATAGTTGGAGACCCCGACGGCGGCGACTCTAAGCCTGCAAGAAAGCGCAAAATCCGACGGGCGCAGATGAGCCTTAACGGCCCCCACGAGATCTATCATGTCGACCGTGGGTATGAATGGAGATAGAAGGAAGTCGCATTTAGTGATAGAGATTTCCATTTGGATCCCCATCGGGACGGTGTAAAGCCGAGTTGTCCGATGGTGGTCACCCTAGACATTGCTAACTATGCTGTAAGTAAGTGTTTAGTTGATATGGGATCGGAGAGGTAAACTGCAACCTCACTAGTCATGGGCCTGTTATTCGATCGCTAATGAAGCTAAGCTTCCATCTAAGAAAGACGAACTAAGGCTTGGGGATCTAAACCTCGACGAAGCAGACGACGATGATGAAGGAATTCCCGATCCGAAGGGGGACGGAGCCTCGCGCTCCAAAACCAGCACATACGAAGCTCGGAGAAAGAGGAAAATGGATTACGCCCGACTGTCCGCCGCCGAAGAGACCCAAACGATACAACTCGATCCGAACGATCGAGAGAAGACAACCCAGGTCGGAGTTAACCTTCGAGGGGACCAGCTCGAGTGCCTCACCATCTTCCTCCAGGAAAATGCCAACGTTTTCGCTTGGAAGGCGACTGACCTTGAGGGGATCAATCCGAGTGTCATCTCACATTATCTCAATATCGACCCTTCCTTCAAGCCGATCAAGCGGAAACTTTGAACACAAAGTGTAGTAAGAAACTCCATCATCGAATAAGAGGTTAACAAGCTCCTCGACGCCGGATATATCACGCCAGAAAAGTATGTCGACTGGCTCTGCAACATGGTCTTGGTCGCCAAGACGGGTGGGAAATGGAGAATGTGCAATGATTTCACTGACCTTAACCGCGCCTGCCCCAAAGATCCCTACCTGATCCCACGGATCGATCAGCTTGTCGATTCAACCGCGGGATGCGAAATGATGAGCATGATGGATGCCTTCCAAGGCTATTATCAGATCAGAATGGCTCCCCAGGACCAGAAGCACACGACGTTCATTGTTGTAAAAGGCATCTACTATTTCAAAGTGATGCCGTTCGGACTGAAGAACGAAGAAGCCACATACCAGAGACTGGTTAACCTTATCTTCGAGCCGCTCCTTGGGAAAACCGTCGAGGTTTACGTCGACGATATGATTGTGAAAAGCCTGAGGGCGATCGATCATCTACCCGACCTCGCAGCCATGTTCGCGTTAATACGAAAATACCGATTGAAACTCAGTACCCAGAAGTGTGTTTTTGGGGTCGGCGGTGGCAAATTTTTGGGTTATATAGTAAGCCAGCGAGGGATCGAGGCCAACCTGGAAAAGATATCCACGATCATCAACATACCCCGACCAGACACAATTCGAGGAGTTCAACAGCTAGTCGGACGGATTGTTTCCCTCAACAGGTTCATATCCAGGTCGGTGGAACGTAACCTACCCTTCTTCAAAATTTTAAAGGATATGAACATGTTTGAGTGGACGGAGGAATGTGACCGTGCCTTCGAAGACTTGAAGAGATACCTGGCCTCAGCTCCGCTGATCGCCAAACCAGAAAAATGAGAGATCCTGTATCTTTACTTAGCCATCTCAGACGAAACGATTAGCTCGATCCTAGTGACCATCCGCGATCGGAAACACCTCCCAGTCTACTACATCAGCAAAATCCTTCATGGGCCGGAAACACGATACTTGAAAATCGAGAAGTTTGCACTCGCGCTTGTGGTTTCATCGAGGAAACTTCGCCTATATTTCCAGGCGCACGAGATCGTTGTGCTTACCGACCAGCCCCTAAAACAGGTGATGGCTAAGCCTGACACCTCAAGGCGGTTGATCAAATGGGCGATGGAGCTCGGACATTTTGATATCACCTTTCAACCAAGAGTCGCCATGCAGGCACAAGTATTAGCTGACTTTTTGGTCGAGAAGACTACGACGGCGAAAGCAGGAAAGTATAAAGGTGCCCATTGGCTCTTAAAGGTCAACGGATCCTCGACCGCCCAGGGAGGAGGAGCAGGAATATCGCTAACCAATCCCGACGGCCTCGACCTAGACTTCGCAATTTGCCTCGATTTCCAAGTCACAAATAATAAGGCCGAATACGAAGCATTGATCGCCGACCTACGCATTGCGCTCGAGAGCGGAGCAAAAACGATCACCATTATCACGGATTCCCAACTTGTAGCGCATCAAGTCCAAGGCTTCTACGAAGCTCGAGAGGATAGCATGATCAGGTACTTAGAGGAAGTACGTAAGTTAACTGCAAAGTTCACCAGCTTCACTATCGATCAGGCCCAAAGGAAGAGAACGTCCGAGCCGATGTGCTGTCTAAGCTCGCCAACGGCCTTAAAGGCACGAAAGAGCGGGAGATCACTTTTAAGGTATCCAAACGCCGCGCAATAGATGGGTCGGTCGAGTCCCTCATGATGATCGACCCAGAAGAGCCTTGCTGGCTCGATAAAATTGTGTTGTACCTCCGAGACGGTGCCCTTCCGCCAGATCGCAACGCCGCTCGACGGCTGCGACATCACGCTACCAAATACTTCCTCGACCCAGAAGGAAGACTTTACAAATGTGGACACCGTCGACCCAGAAGGAAGACCCATTGAGAGGGTATACTCAAGTCGAAGAGGTTCTTTATGAAATCCACGCAGGAAGTTGCGGGAACTACTCCGGCGGCCAATCGCTGGGACATAAGGTTACAAGGGCGGGGTATTTCTGGCCAACCCTCAAACACGACACGGAAAGGCACTCAAGGCATTGCATTAAGTGTCAAAAGACAGGAAATTATTCGCACAAGCATGCGGCAGAAATGATAGCGATCGATGTGTCATGGCCCTTCGACCAGTGGAGGATAGATATTATTAGACCACTCCCAACTTCAACCATCAGACAAGCGGAATATTGCATTGTAGCTTGCGAATATTTCTCAAAATGGGTAGAGGCGATAGCTGTTTGACAAACAACCACGAAAATCATCAAAAACTTCATCTGCAGGAACATTGTGTGTCGATTTGGGGTCCCACGGATCTTAATTTGTGACAACGGACCACAATTTCGAGCAGACGATATGAAGGAATGATGCATGGACCACGGGATCGACCAGTGTTTCGCTTCGGTCGGGTACCCGCAAGCGAATGGGCAAGCGGAAGTGACCAACCGCACCATTATCAGGAGCCTCAACGCTCGACTCGACGCGAAGAAAAAGGCATGGGCGGAGAAGCTTGACGAGGTCCTATGGGCCTACAGAACAACTCCTCGAACCTCGACAGGCGAAACCCCGTTCGCCTTAGTCTACGGGTCGAAGGCTTTAATCCCAGCCGAGCTCGTCCACGAGACGGCCAGGGTATCTCACTTTCAGCTGGCACAAAACAACGAAGGGCGTGCGCTCGAGCTCGACCTCATCGAGGAGAAGCGCCATAGAGCCCTGGGACGAATGTTGCAACATAAAGCTGTGGCAGCTCGAAGTTATAACAAGAACGTCCAACCGTTGAGCTTCCAGGTCGGAGATTTGGTCTTGAAAAAGGTCGAAGTATCAAGAAAAGTGAAAAAGCTCGAGGAGAAGTGGGACGGACCATACCGTGTTGCACAGATAGCCAAAAACAACGCCTATCAGCTTGAGACACTTGGGTCGGAACCTGAAGAACTACCCCGACCATGGAACGCGTTCAATTTAAAGTTGTATTATCCTTAGATCGACCCCTTAGGGGTCCGACCGTGTAACTTCCCTCAGGGGCCCCTTTTGTAAGTTGACTAGCTCAATGAAACATTTCTAGTGTTATTATTTTATCTACTGCTATTGTCCTGCTTCAACATTCTATGTCCCATCATGCTCGAAAGAGGGGAGGGGGGAACCCCGTATAATAATAATAGGAAAAAATAATAACCCATAAATCTAAGTTCCACAAATGAAATCAAGTTGCAAAATGGATTGGGGACTTGAGCGTAAAGCTCGTGCCCATTCCGATCGTCCAGAGTTGGAAGTTAAGCTTTTGCTCGGACAGGGGACTCGAGAGTAAAGCTTGAGCCCATCCCGATCGTCTAGAGTTGGAAGTTAAGCTTCCACTCGCGGACTGGGGACTCGAGCTATTCTGATCGTCCAAAGTTGGAAGTTAATCTTCCACTCGGACTGGGGACTCGAGCGTAAAGCTCGAGCCCATTCTGATCGTCCAGAGTTGGAAGTCAAGCTTCCGCTCAGACTGGGGACTCAAGCGTGAAACTCCAGCCCATCCCGATCGTCCAGAGTCGGAAGTTAAGCTTCCACTCGCGGACTAGGGACTCGAGCGTAAAGCTCAAGCCTATTCAGATCGCCCAGAGTTGGAAGTTAAGCTTCCGCTCGGACTGGGGACTCAAGCGTAAAGCTCGAGCCCATCCCAATCATCCAGAGTTGGAAGTTAAGCTTCCACTCGCGGACTGGGACTTCGAGTGTAAAGCTTGTGCCCACTCAGATCATTCAGATTTAAACAAACGAACAACGAACTTTTTGAAAAAGAATTCCATTAGATATGGGTTGAATAGCACGACCCATCGCTTACAAAAGGACCCGATCCGGCTGGGCCTAGTTACAATCTAAGGGATCCGGCTAATCCGATCCCACATCCTTCAAATAATTTAAAAACAACAGAAAAAACAATAAATAACAATGACGCTCAATCTTCAACGTCGTGAACAACCGGAGCAGTAGAAGGTTCGGGACGGCGCACGGGAGATGGAGGATCGGGAGAATCTGATCTATCAGGCTGGTCGAGGAAGCGGAGGTCCAACTCCTCGGGCCACCCACTCCCATCGTAAGGAGGCCCATCGGGGGCCTCTGCAGCCATCTTCTTCACGATGAACCCAAAGGGATAGTCATCGGGCTCGGGTCATCTACCTTGGGAGGTCGAGGATCATGCTCATCAGGGCCGATCCCAGAGAGTTCACTCTCAGGAATCTGAAGGTAACCGCGATGGTGAAGTTGGGCCAAGCACAGATCGACGCCTGACTGCATATCGCCATCGCACTTATATGCGGAAGCCTGGTAGAACATTGGGCTCTCGACGAAGTCGATCACGACCCTCTTCGTGATCGTATCGCGTGCCCGACGCATGTACCGCTGCGCTTTCCTCTTATACTTGTGCGCCAAGTCTTGAACAGCAGAGTCATACCCGATCGTGCGAGCAGTATCATACTGCTCCTGCTCCCGCTCCGCGGCTTTCTCCAGCTGCGCCTCCAGCTCGGATATCTTACTCGCCGACGAGTCTGCCTCTTTGGTCAAGCGCTCGACTTCCGATTGCAAGTGCACCTTCTTAGCTTGGAGGTCGTCAGCCGACCGCTTAAAGACGTCTACCTGCTGCTTTAGTTCGGAGCTATCCCCGAGCTTAGCCAGCTCCTTCTTCTTCTCAAGGAACCTCCTCTTGTAGTAGTCCTTGCGAGCAGAGTAGAGCCTGGCCCGCTCGGCGATCGAGGCGACGGCGTTCGGAAGTCTCTATCACATGAGCAATTAACCTCCGATCAGAAACAGTTTGGAAAAAGAAGTGGAAAGGACGGGAAAGTAAGACAAGACCATACCATACTCAAGGATTTGGTGCATATGATCTCCAGGTCGTTGATGGAATGCTTCACCAACTTCTTTTGATCGGCCAGGTGGACCCCCGATAAATACAGCGCATAGGCCTTCCGATCATCCACTTTCCCATAGAAATGGGAAGACTCCTGCCCCGACGAGGGCTCTTCGGGGGCCACAACGCTCGGGAACTAAACCACCAAGCGCTCGAGAAACGCTTGGCTCCCCTCATCATTGCTGTCCACCTCAGCAACTTGCTTCTGCTTCAGATGAGATCCTGGTTTCCTCGAACCCCAAGGGGTAGAAACAACATTCGGCCGCCTCCTCTTCACGTCGGTCGAGGGAGTAGCGCCTTCAGGACCTCCGACCGCAAATGCGGATTCAGTCATTGTTATGTCGGACGGCAGAGGGGCGACAACCGCAGCCCCGTCAAGGGTCTTCTTATGAGTTGTCGCCATCGCGGCGGTCGGAACGTAAGCGTCAGGGGGATCGGGGAGCCTGTCACGAGCGTTGATCGCATCGTTCAACACCTTGAAGTTGGCATCATCTTTCTCTTTGCTGGCCCAACCAGCACGCTTGTTCCTCAGCTAAAAAGCAGCACGAGCTGAAGCCATTACTTGGATAACTAAAAAGGAGAAGGAAAAGCGATCAGAAACAGTTGAATGGAAACACAAGAAAAATATAATCAAAGCAACGCCCAGTACACTCTATGTTCTGCTCAGTCAGAATGTTGTTCCAATTCATCTCGTCGGGACCTAACCACTCGCCCACCAGGTCGAGCATGTTCTCCAGGTCGTGATCGGCAACCCACTTCTTCTGCCTCGAGCGCGCATCATTCTACCGGTTGGGAAGGCAGAACCCATGTTCATGTTCCACGATCATCCATTCCGGCTTCCAGGTTGTCCCATGCGAATTGGTCGGCATCATGAAAAATTTGCGGCCCTGTTTATGAGAAACGGCATAAAAGCCGACCCCCGACTTGGATGACTCTGACATGGTGAGCAGCTGACGGAA
The DNA here is from genome assembly GCA_958496215.1 of Verbena officinalis. Taxonomy (NCBI): domain Eukaryota; kingdom Viridiplantae; phylum Streptophyta; class Magnoliopsida; order Lamiales; family Verbenaceae; genus Verbena; species Verbena officinalis. The sequence continues at coordinate 7,083,916 of OY292388.1, forward strand.
GTGCCGAGGGTTGGGTTCAAACCTCAAAATTCTCATCAGCACTAGATAACAGCTGATGAAGGCGAAACTTTTAGGCACCAGTTGGGTCGAGCAAACCTCCAGATCCCAGAAAGTGGAGAACATCTGATCATTGCCAATAACCTAGAAGCCGTTTGCAACGGAATTATAATTGACGGCCAGCTCCGTCGGCTTCTGATTCCCCATTATCTCATCGGGTCGGGGCCGCCGCACGGTGTGAGATGGCGGAAAACGCAACATCGCATGGGTCCTCGCGATCCGATCGTCGGAGACTTTCGATCGGATCATAAGACAAGTAAGTCGGACCCTTTCCCCAGGATCATCGACCCCCTCATGACCCTGATCGGTTGGGCCTACCGTCGGTTCATCCGGGTTAACTGTCTGCTGCGATCGATGATGTTTCCTGCCTGGTCGGTGAGCCATCTGTTTTAGGCGACCTTTACCCTTTTTCGCGACCGCGATGGCTGGCTCTTCAGCGATCTCCGATGGGCCGGCACCACCTTCTTCCCTCATAGCGAACAGAACCGCTATCGGGACTCGGTCTCTTACGGCAGAGGCCTGGTCGGAATCACCTTCGTGATCCGACCCCAAAGACTCATTCCCTCCTAAATCATAATCGCTCACCCTCTCCTCGGATCCCTCAGATTGTGAAGACATAATTTAAGTAATGGAAAAGAGAAGGGGATCGAGGGTTACCTAGTGTTTAGTGAAGGGTCGGGATTGTGTATGCTCTCGGTCGGGCAACTGCTATAGTCTCTCTCTAAAACTACTAGATCGAAGCTAAGCTTCACGTCCGCATAAACAAATGAAAAGGACAGGGCCCATATTTATAGCGGCCTCTCCTCGGAAGACTAAGTGTCGCCCTAAAGGCGACTGGCGGGAACTGACGTGGCTCATTCTCAGCCTCAGAAAGCAATTAGGGCTGACGTGGCGACTCGCACGTCCTTCGAGAAGTTTCCTTGCTGACGTGTTAAAGGAATAGGCGCCTCCGATCGTCTTTGTCCCGACCATGATATTTCAACCGACCAAAATCCCTTGGAGGATGGACATTGGATTACAACTTCCAATCGAGTAAAACTCAAATAAAACTTGGGGGACTCATGATAGTGCGTAATCCGACCGAGCCACGTGTCTCGATCCTAGCGGTCAGCTCAAGCCACATGGCGGCGTCCGACGCTCTTGGCATGGACCTCGATCGGATATTCTCGACCGGACCTACGGGTCCGGCAAGCGTAACGTTCGTCCGGTTAGGCGTCGACCGCCGTCAAGGGCATCATCCGAGTCACCCTCGATGCCATCGAGGCTGCTCGACTGCCTCGCGATCCGACAAGATCGTTAAGGTGGCGTATCCCCAACCACTGCAGCCAAATCCGTACCAAGCTATGAAGGAGTCTGGCCCACCAGATCCCCTCTTTTAAGGATAGTACGAGATCCTCTGCAAACACCCTGAGCCTTGCATTAAATGTCTGCAGGTCAACGCAGACAGTCATTTAATGCACACTCCCCAAGGTGTACTTAGTGTGTGTTATCACCCACTATATATACCCCCAGCATTTATTGTTGTTGGTAAGCTCTCATTATTATTCCGATCGCATCCTAGTTGCTCCGATCGCATCTCCCTTACTCGAATATCCTATTCCTAGTACTGACTTAATTCAGTGGAGGGGCTACGCTGGAGACAATCCCCTCCGGCCAAGTGACCCAGTGTTCAGTGTTTTCAGGTCGAAGTCAGATCCCCTCTACAAATTCAACTGACGAGCAAGACACGTGGTCGATCCACGACCCCCGACCAAAAACAATCCTCATCAATGTAATTGCCCATTTAATTTAATACAATTACACTTTCTACAAAAAAAAAAAAAAAAAAAAAACTTGTAAAAATCATGATAAAATTGAAGCACTGACCGACGTGGACAAAATTTATACTAAATTGACTTCTAGACTGCTTAATTTAATTGGAGGGGAGAAGCTGCTTCCGATAGTGTAAAAGTCACCCAAATCTTATGATTGTTGACTTAAAATGTAAATGTAAGATTATAAAATTCTGAGGTGAAATTATAAAAAACGTAAACCTCGAGAGATTTTATGTAATTAACCCAATAATTTATAAAACAACCTATTTGAATGTAAATTTTCTTAGTTTCGCTTTAGAAAAGCTGTTTCTTTTTTTTTTTTCAAACATTAAAATAAAATGGGGTTTCATTTAGAATATATAAAAGATTATTAGAAGAATTTAATCATTTTAATTTATGATGTCAATAAAATTGTAGGGTTGTAACAATAATGGATCGATCTAAAAAAAAGATTGTAACAAAAATAAAAAAATTTGGTGTAATATTAGTATACCAAGAATCACATAAAAGTTTATATGAAAAGATGCATACAGTAAATTTTATATTTCCTAAAACAAGTCGAGATACTTTTATTCCCAACATATTCTACACAATGTTTATAAAAGCGGACCGGAGTTCGAACCGGTAGCTTCATTGGTCACCGGTTGAACCAGTTCGACCGGTTCAACCACTGGTTCAACCGGTGTGATGTCATCAATAAATAATAATTATTTAAATATATAAACTTTAATAAATACAAAATATAATATAATTTTATAATTTATTTCAACTTATTTTAAATATAACATTATTTTATAACTTCTTTTAAGCTATGCTGTATATTTCAAAAGGAATGACAAAAAAAAGATAGATTGACTCGTTTATGTGTTAGCAAAGAAAAAACTATAATAGAAATAATTATATTACACATGGAAAATAGGAAAATGAGAAATATAAAAATATAAAACTAACATTAAAAATAACAACTAAATATAATAGCTCAAATGGTTACTCTTATTCATGCATTACTACACGGGTTCATCCCGGTTCTGGTCCCAATTGGTTTAAGGGGGTCGATCAGACCGGTGCTTACGGACTAAGCACCGATCAGACCGGGTAAACCGGCCGTCTAGTCCGATTTTCAAAACACTAATTCTACAACTTCAGGATTTATGTAATACTGTAATGGTAAAGAACTCTCTTATATCACCCCTTTTTTTGGATTCTTGCAGTGATCTACGATTTTTTTAACTCAATAGCTAATGTTCAAATTTACTTAAAAAATTTATCTGACTCATCCCACTAGACTAACATTCTAAGATTTACGGTGGAGGTTTCTCAAGAATTTGAAGGTGCGCAGCAGGTGAACATAACCCAGAGAGAAGATAAGCCTCCACGCTTGTAGTCCAACTGAGTAATGATTGAAACAATTATTATTAACCCAATCCCAACGGCCACATAGGGGTGGGTGGCCGCCGCCGCCTACCTTAATCCTACCAAAAACCAGATGTTTCATCATGTTACCACTTGCCACCTTCACGTGCTCAGCCCCCACCTCAATCTTATCCTAATAATAACTATAATATAATTGCGATCATAGACTTACATTTCATGCAAATAACAACTTTGGCTAAAATCTTTTTTTTCTTTTCCCCACATTTTTTTAATAAACCCTGTTACGAAGTTAATAATAACACATGATTAAAAAAGATTTAAGTTACTCAAACTAAATTATCCTACCAACCAAGCTAGTAACTAGAATACAAGGACAAGGCTCGCTCAAGCACTACCAAGTCCAGAAATTCTTACATAAAGGGGGCATTTCAGGAAGAAAGTTATTTGTCGAACCTATAATTGTGGAGCAGGATAAGGGTGATGGCTATAATAAGGAGTTTGGTTTGTTGCAGTTGATGCCGCAGCAGCTGGTGCGCCGTACATCGGAGGAGGAACCGAAGCCCCCATCATTCCAGCTTCTTGATTACTGCCAGAAAGTTTACTAAATTTTAAATTATAATATCATTTAATTAGGTGTAATAATCAACAGAAGGGGGTAATTGTAAAGTGAAAATAAGTTACAACACCGAATATGAGAAATAAACCTGTTTGTGTAATAGCCATGATCTGCATATCTGTAGTTTTGGTATAAAGTATTTGACACGTCGGGTCTGCACAAGTAACATAGTGAATGAGATTTACTCGTATGAATAGAAACTCGACAAAAGTAGTTAAGAATCAAATAGGCATGAGAACAAATTATCAAACAAAATTATTAACTTACACTGGCTGTGGAGCAGCAACTTGTTGTAGTTGACCACCTGCTTGTCTCATCAACTCAGCATACACATATTCATCAACACGTTGTTTGGCTAGGGCCAACTAAGAAAAAACATGCAAAAAATTGGAACAAGAGTTTTGACATTTCCTATAATAAATATTAATGCAGCTAATTCTAAATTTACCTGTTGAGCATTGCCAGATAAATGGATTTGCCTTTGAGTTTGTTCACCTCTAGCGCCATGAACCTGAAAAAATACATGTAAACACAGGAAAAAATTAGCAATATTATCAATTAAAGAATCCCAAAAACAAAAACATGAAATTCTACCCAAAATTCATCATTGTAGCATTATCTACCTAGAAAGCTAATGATTTACAGGCACAAAAACAGAAAATAGCCAAAATATATCAAGTCTTGTGTACCTTGATGTTAGCTCCAGACTCATTTCTGATCCTTGAGATGTTGGCACCAAAACGTCCAATTAATCCGCCCACCAGGTTCTCAGGAACCATGAGATCCATATTTACAAATTCACCTGCAAAATCGGTTCCAAATGGTTATGTTATGATGTCATGACAAATATCAAATAATTTCAGAGAACAGTAAAATGTGGCAACACATGCACAAGAGAATTAATTACCAGAAGAAGGGTCCACGAGTTGAGGCTGCCTATGAAAGCCAGGGTTATATGCTGGGCTTACTGATATGACTTGTTTAGGTGGGTTCTCTCTGTAATAGCAAATCAAATTAGAATTGGGAAAAAATTAGGAAGATGTAAGTAAGGAAACATTGATGTGAAACACTTTGTTGACCTAAGCTGGCATCCAATTTCCACCACAGCCCTCAAAACTGCTGGAACTTCACCTGAAATCTGCAAAAAGAATACCAGAATATGATGGGAAAGATATTATGATTAAAAAAACAAATAGCAAAACAGTCCATAACTAATAGACAATTCAGAAGCATAAGCAAAAAAAAGATAGGATCATAACTTGCACCAATTAGTTCATGCAGGTTTCTTCTATCACTTAAAAAGCATACATATGCATGCAAGACATGTTTTGATCATATGAGTACTATTGTTGCATAGTTATTAGCTTGCTTCATCATGCAGCACACGAGTTAGAATTTTATAAAGAACACTTAACAGGATTATAAAGAAATTAAACGCTATTCCATCTTCAAATTTATGTGAAGACAAAATCAACCAGAAGCTCACCTGGACAACTCGATCAGATTCATGTGCAGATGCACATGGAGGCAACTGGTTAGGATTAAGAACTGTAATAGTAGCTCCAGAGCTATTCCTCAAGTTCTCTATATTCTGACCAGACACCCCAATCAAACCGCCTGCTTGAGAACCAGCTATCAGAAGCCTAATTGTATTAGCTGCCACATGACCAACGCCAACTTTTGTGGCTTCTACATTACCATCATCATCCTACATGGGAAAATGGAAAACATAAGATCATGGAAAATGATTTTGAATGAGAAACTGTGATACACCCTGGCATTCATATAGGAAGGGCAGAACTAAGAACAAAACAGCAGGGACTTGGAACTTCGCCAAAAAGATAAAATATAACTATGCGCAGGACATATATGTCTCGTAACGACTGGAAAGGAACACTCAAAACTCATGTTAGCCCATAAAGGCAAGAGTCAAAGCCAATGCACAGGAGTTGGTGAAGTTCCACATAGTTTACTTCAAAGGCCTTCTAGGAAAACATGCTAGTTCAAACCATTTATGGAACAACATCCTATTTAGCCATATTTCCTCGTGACTAACAACTTCACACATATCTTTAACAATTAAAGCTAGGTATTTATGGATTCACACATAAAATTCTTTAGCCATACAAATAACAGATTGTAAAATCGAGTTCTTCAGAGACTTCACACTTGGAAAATGCTAAAAAGAAATGATCATGTAGTTTTTAATTCTCAAAAAGTTTTGCTATACTTTTGTTGATTCTCATCTTCCACATTGACATTCTCAAGTAATTACCAAAAAATGCAATACCAATCATGCTTGTCAAGTAAACAAAACCATCAACTCTAACTAGACATCAAATAGGTTTATCATGAAGTTATGCTTACCTTGAGGATCAGGCTAACAATCTGATGAAGGGCACTTTCCGCATCAGAGAAGACATTGACACTGTCTTTGGAGCTTATGATGATCACTCTCTCTTCATGTCGCTACAGAAACCGAGAAAGGTTATATAGATTTGAGTTTCCCCCTCTAAAGTTTGAAAATTAACATAAAGTGACTGAACATATAATGGAAACTTTAAGATGAAGCAACAAAGACCAAAAATGATTGAATAGGTTTTATATAACAAATATCCATCCGCTTAAGCAAATTCAAAGCCAAAAATGACTTGGTTCCTCACAGTGGAATTTCTTCATTATAGGCCCAAACGGCCAAACCCAAGACAAATGGACCAAATGGGGCACAAGTACTGTTTGAGTCAAGATTACCACAAAGGATCTTTGCCTCAGTGACTAGGTTCCACTTAAAACCCAAGTTTTTCCTTTTTTTTTTCTTGGTTGTTAAAAGTAGAAAGACAAAAGCATACAATATTACTTAGGGGTAGGGAAATGCAAATGGGGAGGGAGCAGTGGAGGCAGAGGGGGTACTGCAGGGGAGTGGAAGGATAAGCCAAGGGGTAGGGGTGGGGTGGGGTGGGGAGGGGAGGGGAGGGGCATGAGTTTTTAGTCTTAAAAAGACAAGCTGACCTAAAAATAGCCATTTGGGTATTGAGTGTCCTAAGTATAGATCTGGCCAGAACCAATAACTTTCCAGCTGGACTCTGTAGAATCTCGATCGAATTTATAGAACCGCCTTATTGGATTAAATCCAGTTTGATTAGAGGCCTACTTCCTCTATCTGTCAAAAAAAACTGCAGAGCAAGAAAACAGGAAAGTGAGTTGCTTAACAAGTTCCTATCTGCTACTCTTTATTTTCAAATTCAGATATTACATACTTGTTCTTCAGCAAACCGCAGATGATCAATAACCGACATTAACATCCTCCTGCGACATCAAGATTTCTCAAAAAGGGCAGGTAATATTCATACTATTATCTCATTTTCACCTAGTGTCTAGTTTTATCTATTCTTCCAACTTGGTAATAGGTAAGCATCAAATTTGAGTTAAAATTGATATCTGTTTTCGGCTGCATCTCCAATTCATTTGATTCAGTGATACTGTGTCTCTCCGTCTTTCTACACTTCGATAGAGAAACTCAAACCATTTTAGAGGAAACCGAATACACTCTGCACTTGACAATGTTTCAATTATGAAATCCTTCTCATCAAGACATTATCATGAGAACACAAAAAGAAAAAAAAAAAGTTCAACCAGCAACCAAATCTTTTACTCCACTTTTATCACCGTTCTGTTCCATTCCAGTCTAACCACATAAAAGGACCACAAAAAGATCAAAATCCTAGAAATTATCATTACGAACAATTTTTCCCCACTTTGTATTAATTCAGACTCCAAAATTACCCTTCTTTTCCGCGCCTATTCCCTCTCAAGGGCACAAACTTCCATTCAGTTGCTGTCTTTTTTTGAGAAATAAAACAAGTTCTACTGTTCCAGCTCTAATAGATAAATCGAATTCCTCAATCATCTAAATTATACAACACAGTCTCAAAAAATGCCCAAAAACCAATGATGAACTTTCAATTTACTCACAGAAATTGCGTCGGCAATCTTGATAGTTGCTTTAGTATCCTCTCGAATCTTCTGAATGCGGTGGCCCACTTTTCCTATGACCTTCCCGATCTGCCTCGAAGGCACCACGATCCGATATAACACGTCGTTTGTTGCCTTCACACGCCGCTTCGCCTCCGGAGCGTCATTTGAGGTTCCCGCCTCCCCTTCCGCTGCATCCTCCTCCTGACGCGGCCTCTTCAGAGTTTCCGCGGAGGTAGTAGTAGCAGCAGAAACAGCAATACTCGAAGGGTCCGTATTATCGGCCGTAACCGCAGCCCTGGGAGGCGGTGGCGCCGGAGCAGCCTCTGGATGAGGTGATGATGATTGCGGGGGATTAGAATCCGGGATGGGGCTTGAATTTGCCTCACCGTACTTATCCTGGTTAGGTGTAGGGTTTGCAGGGGTTTGAGCTTCCGCCATGGCTGATGGAAGTGGGGAGCAGGAGATGAGCACCGCGGACCAAAAAAAGACCGCTGTGTACTCGCAACTCGCAACTCAAAGAATATATATACTGATTGGGGGAAATACCGAATAACCCTGTCAAATCTGGAATTCTTGCATTCACGCCCTCTAATAAATCATATATATATATATGAAAATGAAAGAGTGGAGTGTTTTAGGAAAGATATTTATGTGGCAATGAAGTGGATTAGTTACAATTGATCTATTTTGCCATGTAAATTATTTTTATAATTAATTTTGTTAATTATTATTTTGTAACTTACATATGTACTTAACATTCCATACTTTTGTATACATTAAAAAATTTATAACTCATACTGATGTGCCATAATCTCGTAATGCCATATGGCCAATCTCTCTCCACTCGTTTCAAGTAAAAGGGTGTCACTATTTTAATGGATAAACACTAAGTATCCTTCTCTAAATTAATATTCGAGGAGACATCTTAAGAAATAGCACGAAGTCCACACCTCATCAAATTCCTCCTCGAAGAGGAACGCTTCAGTTCGACCACATCCTCGAATTAGTCATATATTACCTGTAAAACCACCCAACTATAAATAACTTCCCACCACTCTTAGTGGCCCTAAAATCGGGGAATAACTGATCCAACAATCCCACTCGTTTCATGATAACCGCCACATTCAGAATATGGCCCAAACCTCATCCCACGACTCTGGAAATCTCTTATAAATACCCGGGGACAGAACTGGTCAAGGTAGGCACAATTTACATACCGAAACTCTGTCAAAATATCCTCTTAAGTGATCTTACACACTCTTTACCTTCCGATACCTGATTTAACTCAGTAGAGGATCAACGCTGGCTTAAACCCCAGCTTGGTCTTAACAATAGAGTTCTTGGTTGTTTCCTAGCAGGTTATAATCCACAAATCTTAACAGATCGTTGCTGACTTGAGCAAGCTATCTCCTCGAAGCTTCACGCCATTTTTCATCAGCATCAGTTTGGCGCCGTCTGTGGGAAACCATATTAAACATTCATTCATTCAATTTTGCTAAGACTATGGCAGCCCCACCAGAGGACGCTCCGATCGATGATCATCATCGTGAGGAGCAGGAGGATTTTGGCCCTCATAACGAACCACAGGATGGAAATGCCGCCCTTGAGACACTTCCTGTATTTCTACAAGCACCTCGTCGCTTGCGCACTAGGTTGCTACTCCCAATGTACTCCGTTCCAACACCTGGGTTAGAAACCCAACCACTCATATTTCGAGAACTGTCACCAGAGCAGGAGAACAACGAACTGGCCCGCGCATCATCAACGGGATCAACAGTCAGCCCACACGAAGAGCTGTTCAGAACAGCCCTCTCACTTTACCTATGTGAGTACACCAGCCGATGATCGTGTTCGAGAGTTGGAAAAGCAGAATCTCAAACTCCAAGCGGCCATTAATCGCTTGAGGAATGACATCGAAGTAGAGGAACACCTCGAAATTCACGACGAATACGTCATGGAGCGGAGAAGAGAAGCACCCTATCCCCCTCGCGAAGAAATAGATCAATACAGTGAGATCACCAGAGGTTGTCCCCTCACATAGAAAGTTCTCATGACCCGAGACGGAAGAGATAAAGTTCCTACCTCACTCCCGAGGTACGATGGAACCACAGATCCAGAAAAACATCTTAACTCCCTCGAGCATCTGGCATATCTGTACAAACATCCTGATGATTATTGGTGCAAGCTGTTCATAACCACCCTCGAAGGCGTGGCCCAAGATTGGTATAAGCGACTCCCACCACGCTCCATTAATGGTTATCTCGACATCAAGAAGGCATTTTCCAGTCACTTCAGCCCCCTGAAGTTAGTCAAACAGCCCACCGCGAACTTGTTTAACATCAAACAAGGACGAGACGAATCCCTTCGAGACTGTTTTAGGAGATTCGGAACCAAACTTACCAAGGTGGAGACTATTTTTGCAGATTTCCTGAGGCATGCCGTGCACAATGGACTGAACGACTCCATAACTAGCCAAGAGTTTGCTAACGCCATAGTAAAAAAGGAGCCTAAAGACATGATCCAGCTGACGAATATCGCTAACCAATATATGGTACAAGAAGATTTTGCCAACTTGAAATACTCACATGGTTCAAGCTCCAGAAACAATCGAGAGGGTCTTCTAGAGGTCATCGACGAGATGACAAGTGAGATAAAAGAAAGTACGAGTCCAACCGCCGCTATGAAGGAGGAAGAGTAGAGTTAATCAAAAGCAATACAGAAATATTGGCCATCAAAGGGATGAAAACCTTTACTCTCCCGAGGCCAATGAAACCTTCATACCACACCAAACACTCTGACAGTTACTGTGCCTTCCATCAACAGTACGGCCACGAGACGGAGGATTGCCAGGCTCTCGAGGCAGAAATCCAATAGTTGGTGAAAGGAGGAAAGCTGTAGGAATTTGTGAAAAGTTTAGATAAACATTGCAAGAAGAAGAAGTATCGTTCTCGAAGTCCCAGTGACCGTTCGAGAAGCCCCAAAAAGGATAACAGTCCTCGCAAGGACAAACAGAAAGTGGATGACAACATGCCCATAAACGTAATCAACATAATCGCAGGAGGAGCCACGAAGGGTGATACCAAAACCACTCGAAAGAAGGCCTGACGCCAGTTTAATCAAGAGCCCAACGGGCCATCAATGGAGGTCATGCACCTCGAGTCATGCGAAGTACTTAGGTTCATAAACCAGGATTACGATAATGTTGTCATCGGTCAAGATGGAGAAAGCCCAGCTTGCCCACTTGTGATAGCAGTAGATATCTTTAACACGAGAGTCAAAAGAGTTCTGGTTGATACCGGAAGTTCAGTAAATGTGATGCCTGCCTCTACTTTCAAAAAGTTGGACGTTTCGAGCGAATCCATGATAGATGTCAAAAGCCCCTTGCTCGGTTTTGGAGGACAGCTTGTTTACCCGCTCGGCCAAATAATGTTAGTCAGCTCGATGGAAACAGCTCCGAGGAGGCAAACTACGAATTTGATCTACACAATGGTTGATATTGACTTACCATACAATGTCATCTTGGGACGACCAGGTTTATCGAAGTTCAGGGCCGTCCAATCCGTTTTTCACAGAAAGCTAAAATTTCCTACTCCTCGAGGAGTTGGCAAAGCATGTTGCAATCTTAAAGAAGCTTGGGAATGGTATATGTTATCTACCAACATACCAAAACTCATAGCAGAACCAGCTCGCCTCGAAGCAACAATGGAAGACAACGAGGAGATGCCCGACATCGAGGACATCCGAGACCCAAAGAGAGTGAAGAATGATAAAAAGAAACAATTGGAGCCCAAGGAAACTAGAGTTAAACCAACAGGAGAATTCATGGAGATCGACCTCGTGCCCGGAGATGATTCAAAGAAAACAAAAATTGGAGCTCAACTCCAAGGCGCTGATAGGGTCATGATGATCGACTTTCTTTGGAAAAATAGTGATGTGTTTGCCTGGAAGCCGTCATATTTCAGAGGAATCAATCCCAACGTGATAGTGCATAGACTGAACGTCGATCCAGCTTTCAAGCCAGTCAAGCAGAAGGCCCGTAAGTTAGGAAAAGAAAGAAATGAAATAATTGAAGAAGAAGTGAACAGGCTTCTTGATGCTGGTTACATCGAGCCGATCCAATTCCCTGATTGGCTCTGTAATGTAGTACTCGTGCCCAAGCCTAATGGAAAGTGAAGAATGTGCAACGACTTCACAGATTTGAACAAAGCTTGCCCAAAGAATCCATATCCTTTGCCACGAATCGATCAGCTCGTTGACTCAACTGCAGGATGCGAGCTCATGAGTATGATGGATGCTTTCCAGGGATATTACCAAATTTTTATGACGCCCGAGGACATAAGCAAAACTTCTTTCGTGGTAGTAAACGGGGTTTACTGCTTCAAAGTTTTGCCTTTTGGCCTCAAAAATGCAGGAGCAACATACCAACGCTTAGTTAACAGAATGTTCGCAGCAGAAATCGGAAAGTCAATGGAAGTTTATGTCGACAACATGACCGTCAAAAGTGTCAAGGCAACAGATCACTTGACGGATCTCAAAAAATCCTTTGCCATCCTAAGGAAGTACGGCATGAAGCTAAACCCTACCAAATGGACCTTTGGATTCGAGGGAGGCAAGTTCTTAGGATATGTGGTCAGTCAAAGGGGAATCGAAGCAAACCTAGAGAAAATCGAGGCCATCCAGGCCCTCGAAAAGACAGATACTGTTCATAAGGTACAAGTTCTTTTGGGTCGAGTTATTTCACTTAACAGATTCATCTCTAGATCTGCAGATAGGAATCTTCCTTTCTTTAAAATCCTGAGGAACACAAAAACCTTCAGATGGACAAAGGAATGCGATGAGGCCTTGGCTCGCCTCAAAACTTATTTGGCTTCAGCTCCCCTCCTCGCCAAGCCAAATCCAGAAGAAATGCTGTACATTTACTTAGCAGTTTCGAAGGAAGCTATCAGTTCCATCGCGGTGGTAATTCGAGAAAGAAAACACTTGCCTGTGTACTACTTAAGCAAGATCCTCCAGGGGGCAGAGAAAAATTATTTAGAGATCGATAGGTTCGCACTGGCGCTAATTCAGGCCTTTAGAAAGCTGAAGCCGTATTTTCAATCTCACTCCATCACGGTACTTACTGATCAACCACTAAAACAAGTGTTAGCAAAACCAGATGTTTCGGGACGGCTAGTGAAGTGGGCCATCGAGCTCGGTCAGTTTGATATCAGTTACCAACCTCGAGCAGCTCAACAAGCCCAGGTCTTTGCCGATTTCTTGCTCGAAAGGGGAGGCTTTTCCGTAGATCTGATTACGGTCCCACCTCGAGATGTCTGCGCCCGTCGCAAGCTAAAGAAGTAATGACTCACATTCACAGTGGAGCTCGAGATAGCACTTGCGGTAATCATGCAGCTGGCAGAAATTTGCACAAGAAAATCCTTCGAGCAGGATATTATTAGCTCACCATGAAAGAGGATTGTGTGAACTTTTCAAAGGCATGCCCACAATACCAAAAGTTTGCAAATGTCACAAAGCAACCTGCAGCCAATATGGTCAGCCTCGATATAACGTGGTCATTCGATCAGTGGGGAATCAGCATCATTGGTGCTTTTCCAAAGGCTAAACATCAAAAACAATATGCAATCGTTGTTGTTGACTATTTTTCCAAATGGGTCGAAGCGGAAGCAGTAGGGCGCATTACAGACGAAGTTGTTCACAACTTTATATGGAAAAATATTATCTACCGTTTTGGAACTCCTCCACTTCTTGTGTCAGACAACGGTCTCCAGTTCATAAGCAACAAAACAACTGAATGATGCAAACAAAAGGGGATCGAGCAGCGTTTCATCTCCGTAGGAAAGTCACAGTCAAATGGTCAGGCATAAGTTACCAACAGAACTTTGATAAGGAACTTGAAAACTGTACTTGATGGAAAAAAAAGGAGAATGGGCAGAACAGCTCCCGAAAGTTCTTTGGGCTTACAGAACTTCGCCAAGAACCGTGATCAACCAAAGTCCATACTCCTTGGTCTATGGATCCGAAGCAGTACTTCCCATCGAGATTCTACACGAAACCCTGCGAGTTGCGCATTTTGAGCCTCTCGAGAACAACGATTACCGTAGTCTCGAGCTGGACATGCTGGAAGAAAATCGCAACAAGGCATGGCGTCGAATGAAACACTATCAGTCCATCATGGCAAGACAATACAACAAAAGGGTAAAGAACAGAAGGTTTCAAATAGGAGATCACGTGCTGAAGAAAGTTGAAGTTTCAAAACACGTTGGAAAACTCGATCCTAATTGGGAAGGAACGTATGAAGTGATCGAGACAGTGACTCGAAACGCATACAGGCTGGCGGATTCAAATAGAAGACAACTCCCAAGGCCCTGGAACGCGAAAACCTTAAGAAGTTCTATGTTTGAAGATGTTATTTTTTTATGCAAGTTATTTCAATTCAATCAAAAGTCGCCAACAGGTTCTTGAACCTAGCGTGGCCGATAGTTAGAAAGTCGCCAGCGAGTCCCGAACTCGGTGCAAATGTATTTTCCCTGTCAAAAGTCGGTGGCAAGTTTTCACAACTCAGGGCAAGATGTAAACCTCAAATTGTCCAAGAGTTTTACACTCAGCGACATTATCAATGAATTCAAGTTCTTCAACTCATTTGCTTTACTCTTACAATGCTTTTTACGTTATACATGTCTCAAAGTTTGTTATATTCTAAATTATTTCCAAGTTATGGGCTCGAGAACCCCACTTCGAAAGGGAGGGTAGAGAGCACTATAAATAATTGAGCGAAAACAGAATTATAAACATCGCAAACATTCGAGCACATACATAACTCAAACAAAACGCATACTCAAACAAAACGCATTACAAGACGTAAATACAAGCAACTTTGAAGCTTAGTGAAAGGAACATTCATTAAGGATAAAGAAATTCAAAGTACAATGATCTCTCGAGTTACATGCCACTCTCGAGATATCTAAATTTGGATTTTTCTATGGGAGCAAACCTTCCTCCTCGACTAAATACAAGCTCGAGGGCAACACTTAACAAAAATAATAAATAAAAATAGCCGCTAACCGGCTCAATTCTTCTCTTGCTGCTCCATGGCAGCGAACAACTCCTCTTGAGATGGTACAGTAGTTTGGCCCTCAACTCGGCCACTAACATCCACGGGTGTTTGGTTAATTGGCTCACCAGCACCCACAACTTCCACGACATTCGAGGTATCGTGGCTTACTGGAAGAGGCACCTCGACACCTCCCACTTCGCCTACAGGAGCAGATATAGCTTCGTTCCGCTCCTCCTCGTCGCTCTCACTAGACTCCTCCTCGGCCTTGCGCCGCATCTCCTCAATTACTTGATTCTGAACAATTTCCATAGCGAAAGAGAATTCATCATCAGTAAAGTCCACAGGAGCCTCATCCTCACTTAAAGGACCTAGATCCTTTCCAAGATAAACAGCCATCCCGCTAATGTCAACTTCTTCCTTCAATGCGCTAAGAAACTTGATTTGCGCGATGGCCCTATCAAAAGTTTCGTGAACTTAGGGAAAGGCTTTGGTTGTGGTGAGGTAATTAAAAAGATGAGTCTCGAGAAACCTGCGTATGGCTTCTTCCTCATGCTTCTTCTTTTTCTCAGGAAGAATAATCTTCCTCCACTTCTCCTCTTCGAGGTGCATGCCGGCATCGAGAGACTTCTTATTCTCCTAGGTAATAGAGCGGTTCAGTGGGGCCATCTCCTCGCCCTTCTTCCCCAACAACTCCTGATACCTGAGCTTTTGAGACTTTTCATTCTCAGCTATAGCTTTGGCACTCTTCAGGCTCAAGGATAACTTCTCATTTTCCTCCTCCAATTTGCTCTTCTCCTCCTCACAACTCTTCAGCAGAGCCTCTTTCTTCTTTAGCTCTTCTTCCAAGCTATCATTAGACGCCTTCAGCATCTCGAACTCCTCCACTGAAATGCCTTTCGAGGACAAATATAACCTTTTGTATATGTCCTTGAAGATCTTATAACTCCAAAGGCGTCGCATCAAGGACTCGAGGCGACAAGGAAAATCCTACAACCAGAAAGAAAGGAAAATATCAGATTCGATCAAATCATAATCTGAGGTGAAAGTAAGCTTATAAATCTCACTTACCCCAATCAACATCTTTCGCATGTCGCGATAAAGTTTGAAAGAAGATTGGCTCTAGAGCAGCTTATGATCACGATCAAATTGGAGGCCCTTCCATAATTCTCCCAGGACGTCCTCATGAATATCCTCTGAGTACTGAGGGCCCAAACTCACCTTTCGCCCATCAGTCCCCTTCAACTTCTTATCATTGGGCTTGACGAAGCGAACTATCTTACCTTCGCTGTCAGAATCAGACACATCAAAGGTAGAGTCCTTACAAGGAGAGGTATGGTCAGGACCCACATTTGCATCCCGAGCCGGATCAGCGGCTGAACAGATGAAGTGGACCTTTGGACCAGAAGGTTGAGAAGGAACAACCTTTCCCTTCTCCTCCGGGGTAAACTTTCTACCTACCGAGCTCACGGAACCTCCTCGACTCTTCTTAGGAGGAGGATCATCTTTATTTCCCGAGATAGGCCTCTTCTCGGGCAATCTTGTGCTGGACTTGTCACCAGCCTTCTGGCTCTTTGACTTCACAGTTTCCTGGGACTTTTTTCTCGCCTGTCTTCTCAGATGCAGGAGCTCGACTGCCATCTCCATGATCGGTGACAGCTTCCAAATCTATGGGGGTCTTGTCACCCCCCAAACCCCCCTTCTTCAAGGGAGAACTCTTTGACAATCCAGATCCGGATTGCTTCTGATATTGTTGTTGTGATGGTTGTGGCTGTTGTTGTTGTTGTTGTTGCTCTTGCTAAGAATTCGAGGAAGATACATCGACTCCAGTAACCCCTTTACTGGAGGAGCCCTTTTTCTTCTTGGGTGCAGAGTTCTTTGCTAAAAGAGCAATCTCCCTCAAAGCCTTGGCAGAAGACATGAGTACTCCTTTGTCTGCAAAATTAAAAAGCGACAGATTAGTCACGAGGCGAAAACAACAAAACATCTTAACTTACACACACACATCTAGCTAAAGACAACTCAAATCCCCCTGCTCGAGGCGACAAGCCTGCCGCTCAAAGATACACATCCTTCACCAAAAAGGTCCCACTAAGAAGACCCAAGTCCTTCAAGTACAACTCGTTAGCAGATAAAAAGGAAGGAGCCGTGTCGCTCTTAAAAGTAACGTTTTCCCGATCAGTCCACGAAGCGAGAACGTTCTTCGAGGCCCAAGACTCTCCACTGCGATGCTTGAGAAAGAAAAATTGCTTTTTCTAGATTTCCCCCCAAGAACCCGGAGTAGCCACACAGCGCTTCTTGGCGGAAACAGTAACATAGCCGCATCCGGCCTCCGCAGTCGAAGATCTCCACGAATTCCCCACTTTGTAAATTTTAAAGAAATTCACCAGAGAAGCGGATCGACTTAAGCACTTCAGCATCACCAAGAAAGAGGTGATGAGCATGTGGGAATTAGAAGTCAATTGACATGGTCTCACCCCAATGGCCCTGTAAATATCTAAAGCTTCTTCGACCACAGTTACTCTAAAGGCCGCCTCGAAATGCGCCAAGTAAATAGGAAGGCATCCCTTTGTAGGAGTATCTATCCTATCATTCACTCTGGGGACAAAGATTTCATAATCTTTACTTATGCCGTAATTCCTCCTTACATCCTCGAAGTTTATACCCTTCAAATTAGCCTCAATGTCCCCAGGCTTTTTAGATGTCCTATGAGGGCGTACGGGCTTCTTCCTCTTCTTCTTCATATCCTTCACCACCTCGACCTCCACATCAGATCTAACATCTTCCGCCCCATGGTCAGATTCGGTCGCCTCTGAATCAACATCCTCAACCTCCTCGTCAACCGCATCTTGACCCTGAGGACCCCTACTCAACACCTCATCATCCTCTAAAACCATACCCCCTATAGGCATGGTGTTCTCCTCACCAGACTCAGAACAATCCTCTACACTAAGTCGCGAATGAGAAGACATCTTTCTCCAAAAAAAAGGGGGAAGAGAGAGAGAAGAAATAGAGAGAGGCACAAAGTATGAAAGAGGATAGAAATAAACCACCTGAAATCTTAAAGGAAGAGAAGTTTGAAGAAGTTACCTAGAGTGTTTGGAAGATTGAAGTGTTTGGAAGATCTGAATGCGAATCTCAAAGAGTTTCGAGCTCAAAGTTCTTGCTGCGGATTCTCAGGAAATTTGAAGGTTGATAAAAGTTCTTCAAATCCATAAGAGGGGTTATTTATAAGAGAAAATTCTACAGAAAACCTAAAAGAACACGCCGCTTCAATTCAATTGGGCGAAAAAAGAGGCAGACGCGTCGTTCGGTTTAAACAGGCGCATCGAATAGTTGAGCGAACGCAACTGGGGAGAATAGCCATCATTGCCTAGCAGACATGTCTCTCACGCTCCTAGATTCCTGCGCCTAAATCAATCTGATGTGATTTGAAACGTTAGCTCGAAGCAAATCGATGACTGAAGAGTGGGGGGGCAACTGATGTGCCATAATCTCGTAATGCCACGTGGCCAATCCCTCTCCATTTGTCTCAAGTAAACAGCGTCACTATTTCAATGGATAAACACTAAGTATCATTCTCAAAAGTAATGTTCGAGGAGACATCTCAAGAAATAACACGAAGTCCACACCTCATCAAATTCCTCATCGAAGAGGAACGCTTCAGTTCGACCGCATCCTCGAATTAGTCGTATTTTACCTGTAAAACCACCCAACTATAAATAACTTTCCACTACTCTTAGTTGCCCTAAAATCGGGGAATAACTGATCCAACAATCCCACTCGCTTCATGATAACCGCCACGTTCAGAACATGGTCCAAACCTCATCCCACGACCCTAGAAATCTCTTATAAATACCCGGGGCACAACTAGTAACCGAAACTCTGTCAAAATATCCTCTTAAGTGATCTTACACACTCTTTACCTTCCGATACCTGATTTAACTCAGTGGAGGATCAACGCTGGCTTAAACCCCAGCTTGTTCTTAACATTAGAGTTCTTGGCTGTTTCTTAGCAGGTTAGAATCCACAAATCTTAAAAGATCGTTGCTGACTTGAGCAAGCTATCTCCTCGATGCTTCACGCCATTTTTCAGCAGCATCACATACTTATATAATTATAGAACTATATAACTACTTTATATAATATTGAAATTAATTTTAAAAAAAAATTGACTAAATTTTAATAAGCCTTAGAGTTATATATCATATTGCATTGAATGTTTGTTAATTAAATAAACATAAAATAATATATTCAATAAATCCATTAAAAATATTATATTTAATATTTTAATTTCTATTAGATATATTTAACACAATTGATTCAAATTAAAATTTATCTGACTAAAGTAAGAAAGAAAATTTTAACATATAAGTTTAATTAAATTTTATTATTTTAATAATATAAAATAAATAAACAATTAATTTTTTCGAAAAAAAAACTTTTCCAAATACCATGTCTCATGTTCATTTTGCAGTAGAAAAATTATATTTCATTTCAATGTAAATAAATTTATTAAATTATTATATTTGAATATTAATTTTTCAAAATATAAAGAAAATTTCAATAATGAAATGAATATTATTATTAATTAATAACGAAACAATAACAAAATATTTAACAAAAAAAATACCAACTATAATAAATAGCTCTTTTTTGGGTCAAAAAAATAAAGAGATTCCAATCATTATTTATATGGTCTATTATTAAATATTTTTTTATATTTTAATTATCATTTTAATATTTCTGTAAGAATGATAGTATTCTTTCTATTTCTATATATATGTATAAATATATATATTTTCTCTATTACAAATATAAAATTAGTAATTATAAAAATATTATATTACTATTTTTATACATTTAAAATGAGTTTTTTTATATACATGATTTCTGATTATTTTATAAAATGAATTACTTTTGTTTTTGTGCTTCAAATTCTAAATTAATAATTTTTGATGTATTATTAATAATTATATAAAAAATATTATTTAATTTATTTAATAATATATATTTTATAAATAAATTTTCCCGTGCAACGCAGGGATAAAAAGTTAGTAGATTATAAAAAAGAGCATAAAAAAAAGAACCTTTTGGAAAAAAAAAGGACAAAGAGGAAAAAGAATCATTTTTATTGAAAAAAATTGGAAAAAACAAATACTTAAATACTCAATTTTGTAATTTCCCAAAATATATAATGCATACATATCGATATCCGATGTGCTGATAATTGTTTATTGATGTACAACTTGTTACAATCAAATTAATATATCGTGTCAAGGAGATATTTAATTAATATATCTTTACAAGCAAGCATATTGTACTTTTTTATTGAGTTAATTACACTTTACAAGCCCAAATATGTCACTTTTACATTTTTGCAACCTAAAATCTTAAATATCGTAAGTTATAACCTAAAATATTTTAAAATTTATAGTTTGCAATTTCGGGCTAAAGTTAATTCTTGAGCTCGTGCAAGTGGAAATTAAAGGGCAACATTCATCTCAAAATGTCTCATGTAGTTTTCTCTCATGATAGAGATTTTTTGAAGTCACTTGATGAAAAAAATTGTATTTCCCATCGAACAACGAACCAAGAAAATTTGGGTGAAAATTTTTCTTGGTGAATGCATTGAATTATTGTTAATCTCGAGAGATTTGTTAGGGATTATTTTTGTGTAAAGACAAATATACCCTTTTAGTTCTTATTTTTTGGTAAAGAGGCAGTAGAACAACTAACTAGCATCAGAATTAACATTCAAAACATCAGTGGGAACATCCTCCCATTCAATACAAACAGTAGTGATATCATGTCCAAGTTTTGCCAAAAGGTCCGTCGCGTGATTACCATCCCGTTTCGTATGAGAGATCCTAGTCTCCCATGGTTTCCGAAGCAAGTTTTTGCAATCCCGTAGATCAGCCCCAGGGGATGGCAGTCCTTTTAGTTCTTACATGAAAGGTTTTTGTTTTTTTTTTTTGAAAATTACATGAATGGATTTAGTTAATGTTTTTTGGTCTCAAAATAGTATGAGGTTGCAATTTGCAACAATTAGAAAACTTTAGGTTGTAACTTGTAAGTTTTTAAACTTTAGGTTATAAGGTGTAAAATGGTAATACTTAAAGAGTTACAAAGTGTAATTATATTTTTACTAGCACGTTCACATTTAGCTTTAGGTGATAGATGCTTAGTATGACTATGCTTAAGTGGGAAGAGTCTTGTATGAACTAATTTTAAAAATTAAAGTCTTAATAAGATTATGATTGATTTTACAATGTGAAAAATTCAAAAATTGCAAAATAAAAAAATTATAGCATTACAATCTTTTATTGTAACGACCCAAATTTCAGAGTATATTTTCGGAATAATTATTTGACACCTCGTTGAATTTTAAATTAAAAGATTAGCTTTGTTAGCTAATTTTATTTTATTCTCAAATCCTTAACCTCTCATAATTACTTTTTCTACCCTTCGAATTTCCTTTAATCTCATTCGAACCCCGCACACTCTTGAATACACCTTGCACCCCCTTGACCTCACTTGCACCCCCTTATGCACACCTTTGAACCCACTTGCACACTCTTGAGCTCACACCCCAAACCGAGAGAGAGAAAGGAGAAGGAGAAAGGAAGAGGAAGAAGAAAGAAGGAAGAAGGAGGAAGAGAGAAAAGCCAGCCCCGAACCCGTCGCTCGACCATTCGAAATTCCGAGACCACCTCGACGATCCTCGTTTGATTCTCTATCGGTAACCTTCTTCCACCATTTCATTTCGTCCATTAATTCTCGCGATTTACTAGCTTTTTCTTAGAATTGTATATTTCGTATATTTGATGGGTTTGTATGTTTTAGTTCACCATTTTTCATGTTGTTCGGATCAAATGATAGCTCTTAGTGTGTATAATGCATGAGTGAAGGTTTTAAGTGTTGATTTTAGCTCTAGAATCCGCCATGAATGATTTTTGGTTGAAACCCTCGTGAAATACTTTGAAATCGCATTTTCTGCACCTGAAACATGAGCTGCACGGCCTTGCGCACGGTCTTGGCAAGCCGGTGCGCAAGCCAGTGCGCCCGCCCTAGCGCCTGCACCGGCCTGCGCACCCCGGTGCGCAACAATTCCAGCCTACACGGTCTTGAGGATGTCTTCAAGACCGTGTGCAACCCCGTGCAAATGCCTTAACCATTTTTCAGACCTCTTTCCTTAGTTGCTCACGGCAATTGGGTCAAATGACCAAAAATAAAAGTTGACTTTTTGCATACGACCTCCTAAAATCAAGCCGATTTCACCTATAGCTTCCATATGATTCAAGGATGAATATTCCGCAAAGTTTTCAAAATTCCGGCCTCGTTCGGGCCTTGAATAGTACCTTTTTCGTTTAGGACTTTTTCCCCAATTTTCGAATGTTGTCCGAATGATCCGAAAATCGCATGAGTGCTTCTTTACATTATATTATGCATGAATGTGAAGTTAGAATTGCAATTGAGCATGTTTAACATCTTTAATTTTGTATATTTAGTTTAATGGATCCAATTGCATTTTAATTGAAATTCTTGATGACTATGTGTTTTAATGGGTCCTTCACGAGTCGAACGTTCTATGAATCGTGCGTCGTGTCTTGTCTTGATTGGTTTTGTCGTCTGTCAGTTGAAGGTCGTTCTCTTGAGGATTGCTTGAGTTGTCTTAGCTTTCCTGTGCTTCGAGGTGAGGGTTTTAAAATGTTTTCACTGGAGTAAGAATCCCTTTTATTCATTGCGAAATAACTACCCGTACGTGCTCATCATGATTTGTTTTCTCATTCACGTATATCCTATTAGATATTTGATTATATTTTCATGATTTTATTGAACAAACTCTTTGATATCAACTTATACCTATAAGTATCTCTAAACCATTTTGTTTTCAAGAGGCAAGTAAAATTCTTTCTTTTCAACGTGGCACTTTGACTTTGGTTGGGTCTACAAGGGAAGTCGTTAGGGGAGTCCGTCAGCACACCCCGACACGTATGAAACTTATGGTCACCCTCTCTGTCGTCACACACTTGCCTAAATGCCCGTTTGGCACTCAACTTATAATGTTTCTTGAAATGCGAGCAAATTCATGAACTCTCTTTCATGGGGCCCGGGATGGTATTCGAAGGTCTCACTTGGGGACGAGCGTCCTGGGTGTTTCCCGAGGTACTACTCCCAAAACTAAGCGTCAATCGTGGTTTGTCAGGAGTTGATAACCATGGTTGGGAGCGATGGTAGGTGATGCATTCGTTGCACACTTTTCTGAAATTCATGTGTCGCCCATAGTCGCGCTATGGGGTCAAACACCGAAGATGGAGTATTTTTCATGACATGAAGGGGTTATAAGGAGGAACAGGCCCATTCTCGCTGGGATATTAATTGCCTTTACTCATGCTTTATTGTTATTAATTATTGTTATCGCAAGTCGAGGTACATTCCGGTTTTCTTCATTTAGCATATGTATTTTCTTATATGTATATAAAAACCCGGAAGCGTGGCTCGTACTTGTTCCAACTTATGCCTTCACTGAGTATCATTTATGCTCACCCCTCGTTCTTTTGATTCTTACTTCAGGTCGACAAATGGCATTGTCACCTTTCATGTCAGTTGGCAACAGCGGGTCCCGAGTCTTGAATTTCATGTCCATTGGTTAAGTCGGTAATGTCCAACAACAATATGTTATTTACCATTTGAATTATGTCTCTCCATTTACTGAATTTCCATGTAGAATGATTATAATATTGAATTGTTGAGCACTGATTTATAATTATCGTTGCCCCGTGTGGCTTGATTTGCTGAATTGATAATTGCTTTTAAGCTTCCGCACTCTGTTGTTAGATGTTGTTTTTGTTGTTGTTGTTGGGCAAGGGACGTTGTTGCCAATATAGATCGAGTGCTTGCCGTTCGCCGGGATGAATTTTTAAATGGGGTACATTTACCTTGTTTGGGAGTTCGTTTCGGTACGGATGTGGTGTCCTTTCTCCTCCTACGGAAAGGGGCGCTACATTTATTCCTAAAGAAAATCACACACACACACACATACATATATATATATATATGAAAATGAATGAGTCTACTATTTTAGAAAAGATGTATATTTCTACAAAAAAAAAAAAAAAAGAAAAGAAAAGAAAAGATATATATGTGTCTATGACATGAATAAGTTTTTTTTTTCCTTTTGTCCATGTCAACTTATTTCTTTATATGATTTTAGCCACAATTAATGTTGATAGAATTAAATGAAAAATTGACTAATAAATGTAAATATTGTAACTCTTTTTTCTATTTGTTTTGTGCTCATTTATTTGTTGCTAAAAAATATTAAATCAATTCAATTAATTATTGCATTGTATCACCAATTTTAATAATAATTTTTTTATAATATTCATTTAACAACATCTAAAAGTCATATATTTAATTTAATATTTTTTTATATTTTAATTATTATTTTAATATTTCTATAACAGTTATGATATTCCTTCTCTATATATGTATAAATATATATTCTCTCTATTATAAGTATAAAATCGGTATTTTGTATAAAAATATCATATTACTATTTTTATACATTTCAAATGAATTTTTTATATACATAATTCTTGATTATTTTATAAAATGAATTACTTTAGAGTGTGCACTTCAAATTCTGAATTAATAATTTTTGATATATTGTTAATAATTATATAAAAAATATAATATAATTTATTTAATAATATATATTTTATAAGTAAATTACACCGTGCAAGGAAGGGTTAAAAAGCTAATTTAAATATAAAACAAAGAAATTTTAGACTATTTAATTGTACACCGTAACTTGCACATAAAAAAAATTAATTTGGGATCTAATTTCCTAAATCTAGATATGATAAAATGTGGCTTGCGCATAAAGAAATTAAATTTTTACACCCCTCAAAAAAAATATAAAGAAATTAAATTTGATTTTTAATATATAATTATATATATATAACACAAAATAAAAACCTCATTGATCAATTGACAGGAAGCAGACGTTCGCTAAAACTTTCGACTGTACAAAAGTTTCCTTAAACCCTGCTCCCATGAGAGACTATGCTACTCCGCCCAACTACCACCGCCGCCGTCAAATTCCTCCGTTTCACCACCACAATCTGCCACCACTTCTCCTCCAGCTCAGCCGCCACTTCAAATCTCCCAAAGCCCTTCTCAAAAATTCCATGGAAGCACAGGTCTAAAGCCATTCAGGAATCGCAGAAAGCACTCTCAGACTACCTCCATGCGACACGCTGTCTGCCCTATCTTTTCGCCGATCAAATCGCCTCCAATTCGCCTCACTCTCTCTCTAAAATTGTCGCTGAAATTCCTTTTTCCCCGTCGAATTTCTCCAGCTCTTTCCAGCGTTTCCTCAGGTATCATCCTATTAACGAGCTCGAGTTTTTATTGGAAAGCATTGGCTTAAACTGTGCTGAAAATGGAGCCCCCCGTTCTCTTTTGCCTCCCAACACATTTTTCCTCTCCGATTGGAAGCATTTCGATGTTGTTCGTACTTTGGCGGGTATGGGCTTTCCGTGGAGTAAATTGGGTTTGCTGTGTAAAGAAGAGTGTTCAATGTTTGAAATTAACCCATCCGATTTGGTGAGAAAGGTTAATGAGATTAAAGAACGATACGGGTTTAATAGTGTTAGTTTAATTAGTATCTGTCTGGCTTTTCCTCAGGTTTTATACAATGAGATGGATGGTTTGCTAAGTGACTTGAAAGTTTTATTCTTGGATTATAATTTATCAAGTTCGGTGGATGTAAATATAGATGCCATGTTTGAGGTTTGTGAAAAAGTTAGAATTTTTTATGACTTAGGTTGTGAAATGGGGAAGATTGGTGAATTATTGGGGAGAAGCAAAAGTATTTTTCTCATTTACCCTAAAGAGGCTTTAGTTAGCAAGATTGAGTATTTTTGCAGATTAAATGTTGAAAAGGATCAAATTGGATTGTTCCTTCTTTCAAAATCGGAGATTTTCGGTTATGATCTTGAGGATCGGCTGCTTTCAGTATCGGGATTATTGAAATACTTTGGATTGAGTATAAATGAGATAAAATCTCTCAAGCAGAAATACCCTCATGTTTTTGGCAGGAATAGAATAGCTAATTTGCCTCAAGTAATGAGGTCGTTGGATCTTGGAGAATGGTTCTTTCATAAAATAAAAAATGGGGATCACTCTTTGTTAAGTACTTATACTATTGGAAATACAGAGTGTTTGGATAAAAACTACTTGGACAACTTAAAGAAACTACATGCTAAAAGAACGTTTGCTTATGCAACTACAAAATTAAATTTCTTGCACAGCATTGGATTCGGGGAAAATATATTTGCTATTAAAGCCTTAGCCCAACTAAACAGCAGCAGGAGCCAACTGCAGGAGCGATTTGATTGTCTTGTTCTATCTGGGATTAAATATTCAAAACTCTGCGCCATTTTAAAGTTCTGTGCAAAGATTCTTAACCAGCAACATAGTGTTCTTGAAAAGAAACTTGAATTCTTGTGTAATGATATGGGGTCGTCTCTCGAGTACCTCGATGTTTTTCCAGGATATCTATGTTATGACTTGGAGAAACGGATCAAGCCGAGATATGAATTGCATAAGTGGCTTGTGGAAGAGGGTTTTTGTAAAAAGGAATATTCCCTTTCTACTATAATAGCATCTAGTGAGAAAACGTTCTTGGCTCGTATTTCCCGTATTCATCCTGCTGCTGCAAAGAAGTGGCTAGAAAGTCCGTTTAAGAAAGATGGTGGACGATGCTACTGGAAGAAGAAATCGGTCCGTTAGATGAAATTCAGGAGAGTTTTACAAAGGTAATGTGCATATTTATTTGATGTACGATTATGTAATGACACGTTTAGCTGAATTTTGATGTATAGTTCGATATTTACTCGTTCTGGAGTAGTGATATGAAGCTCATCTTTTTGTTATATGCTCTGCACGTTTTACTAGGCGTCTTTTATGATTTCATGCAACTTTAAATTGGATAAATGCTGGATTTTTTAGAAGCTAGTAGGATATAATGCACATTATATCTATATGTTTCTTGGAGATGATTCAGTTTGAGGTTGATTCCATTTGTTAAGTGAAGCTTTCAAGTTGTTGAGAACATATTTGCCTTGACAGATCCTTCTATTCACTATGAGTGTTGCACATTCATTCCCCTTAGAAAAGGGTAGCTTGGTCATTTCACTATGAACAAGATATTGTTTTGAATAAGATTATGTATGTGATCACATTGTTCTATAAAATTTGAGAGGGTGTGTCCCCTATCAGCCCCCTTTTATGAATATTTCTGTATTTTGAGACTTGAGGTCAATATAGGAATTTCAGCTTTTAGGGGGGAAATAAATTTGCTATTCTTAGAAAGTGCAAACAAAAGGATAAGACAAGTGGCTATACATTCCATTGCGAACCAAAATATTACAACAACTATATATGGACATAAATGAAAAAGCTCCTTCTTTTGGCAAAAGTTGTGATTCATGAGAATAATGTGAATTTCTTGCTTAATTGTGCACTACGTTTGAAGTAAACTTTTTCAAGAGGGTTATCTATACAGAGTCTTTTTTTGTTATTCCAATGAATGGTTACTCAGTTATCGTTAGATGAATAAACGCATTTGGTGTAGTTTAGCGGTTCGACGCCATATTAGTTTAACCAGAGGTCTTGAGTTTGAGTCTCTGGGAATGCAGCTGCCAAGAACATGGTACTTAGTCTTTTCATTTATTGTTTTTACATAATTTTGAACGAAACTTTGAGCTTTCCAATTAATATTACATACAAAATCAGTTGCATGGATGATGAAGCCTTTTGTTTTACATGTTCTTGTTTGCTTCCTTGTTTTGTTCATCTTTTATGTAAATTTTAGATGGACTTTTTACTTAAATGCTTTTTGTTTCTCATGTTATGTAAAGCGTATTCGGCCTTGTGTTTTCTTATGGTTAATTTTCCCTAAATTCAGTTTGAAGTTTTACTTAGGCAAGAATAAGAATTCGTGATTTTATTTTATAAAACTATTAAAGAATAAGAATTTGAACTTTTGAAGTGGTTTGTGCTAAATTCAGATTAGAAAACCAAACCACAATAGGAAAAAGTCATTTGTCATTTAGTTTTGGCGTGATGAATCTGATGATTTATCATCCACAATTACTTCAATAGTAGGTCATTATTAAAAAATATAGAATTTTACCTAATTGATGTTAGAAATTTTGTGTTTTTCCTATAATTGGGTCATTAGAAATACAGACAATTTACCTAATTGATATTAGTAATTTTGTGCTTTTTCCTATCTTGTTTCTTAATTTATTTATATTCCCATAAAGACTTCGCAACAAACCCTATCTACCACATTTATGACAACAGGGAGGCATTCACAAATCACAAATTGAATCAGTTGAATTTATTTGCAGATTTCAAATTTCGGATTCAAAATTAAAAATTAATCTTTTGTGATGCTTATAATTTTTGTTAGGGAAAGTAGATAAAATGATTTATTCATTTATTTTTTTAGAAAGAAGGACCGAACTTTGTAAGGTGTTGGATAAAAGGACCTATTTTATAGATCTCTTAGAATTAAGGACCTCTTTTGATTAAAATATTATATTTTTTGCCTAGTCATCATCTTCTCCATTTTTAAGCGATGAATTTTTTCTCTTTTTTTTCTTTGTTCAGATTTTTTCATTCATTCACCAATTCGCAGAAATTTATAGTCCATTTTAATCCTCTCAACGAGACGAACTGAATGGTATAAATAAATCGTGATTTTATTGTAGGACGGCTATGGTGGCGCACGGCGGGAAGGTGGTCTTCCGGCCCATATCATATTGATTTTCATGGGTTCGATAAGAGAAAGCTATTGGTGGTGATGAAACAGACTGAAAATCACAAATTAATGAAATTAAGAGAAAGCTATTCGACGTCCATTCTCCGTTTAAATCTTCTACAAAACACGGTTGAAAATTAACAATCTAAAGTGCAATGTATATGAGAAGGAAGAATTAAAAATGGAAGGACATCTTCTTCCTTCCTCAGTCCCCACCACCAGCGTTCAATCTAGGGGCCCTCTGCACCTGCGGCCTCTTCTTCCTCTAACTCTTCCTCCACCAGATTCCCCTCAAAGTCGCTAAAACCATTGTCCTCATCGTCGAAATCACGGACTGGTAATACTTCTGCAGCAAGATCACGGGGCTCAAAATAGTAGGGAGCGGCCCGACATGTGACAAAGAAGAACTTGCAGAGGTTGCATCCGGGGAGGCCATGAATGCGGAAATCTCTAGCATACTGAGGCTCCTATATTTAAAAAATTAAAAAGAAGAACTCATTAAAGAGAAGAGGGGGGAAACTGTAAAGACTTTGTAAAGGTAAATAAACATCAGGGGTTAAATTGTAATGATTTTAAAACGAAAAAACATTCTAACCTCGCCGCCTTCCCATTGGGCACGGTACTCCAGCGATACCCGAACGTAGTTGAACAACGCATCATATTCGACAGAGGGTAGGTTGATGTAGCGTCTGAATCGGACGAATAAATCTCGTATCTGGACGATTTTGTGCAAGATATCCATCTCGTTGAAAGGTCTCACCAATCGCATTCCTAACTGACCGGTGAGGATTGGGTAGGCCCGATATATTTCTCGAACCTGTTCGACGTTGTGGGCCCTTGCATACCTGCAAGCCAGGATGGCAGGATGAGAAGGACCTTCTCCACATCATCTCCCGCCAAATGGGGAAGATTTTCCAACAAAATCATTTGATAATGTGGGTTGGTCATGGAGTTTTTTAACCTGACTCTTTGAGAATGTGGGTGAAGGAAGAGAATTTACTACGACATATGATTTTTGTGATTTCAATTTAAGCAGGGTATATATAGAATAGAGGGTCACGCTGATTGTCTTGTGAGAATTGAAGGGGTGCATTGATAGATTGATGGTTGGCGTGTTATGCCTTTTCAAGAGAACAATTGCCAAGAATTTTGAAAGTTGCACCGCTCCTTGATCTGGCGTATCTATCTAGGATTCATTTTTACAGTGTAATTATGTTTCTTAAATTAAATATATTTGTTTAAAATAATTGATTTAAATTAATCAGTAAGTATGGAAATAAGTCATTAAGTTTTTCTATAGTGCCTCCATTTCTATTTTCGAAAGAATTTCAAAAACTGTAAATATTGGAATTCGTACTCTAAAATTTGAAACAAGTACCTTGATTATTCTGCGTAGTACTACATAAATAGTAGTTTGTACTTGAATTTCTATATTTTCAGATTCGACCTAATAAGAAAACTGTAAATATCGAATTCTGTACTCTGAATCTGGATTTAAGTACCTTGAATTTTCAATGTAGTACTTGATAACTATTTAGAAATACTTTTCAATTTGTTTTATATCCACGCTATTAGAAATATGTTTTTCTAAATTTATTGGATTGTTGATATTCGTACTTGATTTCGGATCTTACATACCTCAAATTTTACATTCCAATATACCCTCAAAGAAATCAAATATTACAATGAAAACCAATCGTTTCCCTCCAATTTACCTCGGGAGTTGCAAGGGCGGTTGAAAAGTCAGAAAGCCAGTATCATTTCTCTTCAATGCCTTAATGAATTGATGAGATTGGGAGAAGTTCAGGCAGATGCAAAGACGAGGAAAATGAGAGAGAAAGAGAGGAAGAGAGAAAGAGGAAGAGACCTGTTGGAGGTCGCCGCCGGCACTACCAAGACCAACCTCCCACCGTTGTTTCCAGACGACGCCACCACTACGCCCAACCTCCCACCATGCTCCACCTGCCCCCATCCCGTCCAGACTATGCCACCACCAAGCGTAGCCACCCAATGTCAGTCGTCAGACGACTCAGACCACCCAACACCACCACTGCGAAATATAGCCAACACCACTGCGGAATGGAAAAGGTATTTTTATATTCTAATAACCCAGTGAGATTTATTTGATTTTATAATTTAATATTGTGATTTCACAAATTATTTTTGTTTCCTGATCTGTGCTATTTTGTTGTCTGAAACCCCAAAACCTATGATTTATGCCCTGATTTTTCAAAATATAACCCTCAAAATCGTGGTTTATACTCTGTTCTGCATTTCTCAATACCCTGATCTATGCTATTGTTATTCCAAACCCCAAAACCTGTGATGTGACGACCCGCAATCTCCAAGTTCAGGATTTAGCATGTTTATCGGAATTCGGACCGTTTACGGTCCCGACGTCTTTCACACTTGCACCTTTTCCAACTCTTGCATTAATGATTTTTATAAATCATCGATTTGGCATTTAAAACCCAAAGCATTAATTAGAATTTAATTTTGCATCGTTTTGTCATTAACTAGGGTTAATTCGGTAAATTTATATTTTAGCTCGTTTAATCGAATTTAGTAATTTAACGATGTACATTGGACTGGGGTTCAATGTTTTAATAATGCATATTTTATCGAGGTTCCAAATATTTCCATAAAATCCTCGATATTATTCATTAAATTATATTTTCAATAAATTGCATTTTTAGTCCAAAATTATTTATACTTTAGCCCAACCCGGAATTAACTTTTCGTAAACTCATGAATTTTAAGAAAATGAACCTCAATCCTTGTTAAGCATTTAATTTCGTCATTTTGACACTAAGTACGCCTAATTCCGACACTTTACACAATTTGTACATTTTTTGAGGATAGGGTATATTATGCAATTATTGAGAGATTTGTGGCCAAAATGAAAAAAGAGATAACACACACACACACACGCAGCGACGTGAGCTCTCTCCCTCCCCAAAATGTGATTTTCTCATTTCTTCTCGGAATCGCGCGTATGAAATGTGTAATCAACCGTCTCGACGAGATGATCTCAACCATACCATTATTGCGGCGATTGGAGCACAGGTGGTAGCGCTATGGCGGCGCGAAGGTGGCCACCGCAAATGTGGTGGTTCTAATGTTTCCGGCGACGCCACGGCCTGGGCTTGGTCGGAAATGAAAGCTCTCGTCGAGGGGAGTCTTTTGGTGGTGGTCTCCAACTTTTTTGACCTATAAAGAAAACGATTGTATAATTTTCGTTAATTTCGATTCTTGGATTCTAGGGTTTTGGAGATTCGAAGTGAAATTAAATTCCGATGGATGATCCGATTGAGAAACGGTTTTGAGGGAAGTGACGGGCTCGTCGAGAGGAACATTTCGGTATAAGGGTTCGACCATCGGAGGTGGTCCGGCGGCGGTCCGGGATGGCAAGCGGTTTTTGGCATTTTTGGCACTGTTCCGGCGGGAATCCAGCTTCGGAAAGATCGTTTCCCTCGTCGCAATGGTTCTAACGGCGCTGGTATTACTCGAATCCGACTTGTTGTTTGTCTTTTATCGCATTTTTCGTATTATTGTGTTAATTGGTAGCTTTTTGATTGTAGCTTCTAGCTTTTAGCTTTTCGGATTGTTTTGGCATGAATCATTTGTACTCTAGCTTGTTTTAATTGTTGATTGTTGATGATATATGCTTGTGTAGTCGAACGGATGGGTTTCGGTTCGATTAGGCTAGAGATAGGATCGGTCTTAGCTTATTAGCTTTTGAGCTTTTGAGAAAAGCTATAAGTTGTGAAGTTGTATTTCAAATTATTGTTTTAATGAAATATACTTGTTGGTGTTGAATTACAATCTTACCCTGCTAAGCTTATATGTTTAGATATTTTGTAATTAATTTAGTGTTTCTCGTTTATTTAATTATTGCATGCTTTTGGATATAAATTGACCATATTGCCCCTACTTGCTTTCTTATGTTTAAATGTTGAATGAGTGTCCCTAAGCATGTTTGTATTTTGATAGCCGAGCGTCAATGTCTGTTTTCTTGTCGTGTCAGTCATTCATCCTCTGGACCCCGTGTTTTTCAGGTGGGATCTTTGAGGCCGAATTATAATTGTTGCTTGCTTTCCTTCTCTTGTTCTGTCGAGCCAGGTAAGGGTTTAAACTATTTTCAACTGGGCAAGGACATAGTTATATAGTTTTCGAAATAACTTATTATCCCGCCTTTCTTATTACTTGTTGTACTGCCTATACTATTTCTTTATCTGCTTAGCCAAAACATTTTGATAGCAAAACCTATGCATCTCCCAAATGATTTCAAATGTTTTCAACTAGAGACAAGTAACTTATTTGTTTTAAAAGTAACCATTTGATTTCGGAGGCACTTATAAGTAATGCCATTAGGGACATCCATGCATGCTCCCGAAGCGTACGACGCTTATAAGTATTTCTTAGATCGTTACATCAACTTGTCTCAAAAGCCCTTTTGGCCATTCATACATAACTGCTTGCATCATCTTTTCGAATGACCCCTTTGGCCACCTAAACTGTTATTGATTTTAAAAGTGATCTATGGACTGGATCATGACTTGGGCCCGGAGTATACAGGAGGTGAGCCTGGAGACGAGCGTCTAGGGCAAATCTCGATGTATACTTCTATGCGTGTTAACTTAAGTTGGCTAGCTTAAGTTGATGCAAACGGTAGTGCTAACCGCGTCTCCTTAAAACTCTGTATGGCGGTGCTAATCGCGGCTCCTTAAAACTCTGTTAGTGGATCATGACTTTCGGTGGTGGAGTACTTGACTACGTGTTTACATGATTTTCATGGTTGGGAGTTATAAGGAGAGGGCCCGTTCTCGCCGGGACATATTATTGCATGACTTATTGCATTACTTGCTTGTCTAATTGATTTACGGCTTTCGTTACAAGTCGAAGCACATTCTGGTTTTCTTCATTTAGCATATATATTTCCCTATATATATATAAAACCCGTAAGCGTGGCTTGAACTTGCCCAACTTAAGCCTTCTATATTGTTCAAATTACTTAGTTGAATTACGAGCCATATTTAATTATCATTTCCAACTTGTTCATGTCATCTCTTTCGAACTTACGCGGCCTCGTGACTCAACTAACATCCTGTCAAAACTATCGGCTTGACCTTATGTGTAAATGTTTTCAAAGGATCCGGTTCGTCAACCTTTTGTGTTTTCAAAGTAAGCCGAACCCGAGTGTTGCTTGTGTTACGCTTTACAACTTATATTATTATTTGTACCCCTTCTCAAAACGAGCAACACTCACCACTTTTAGTTTTAAAAGATAAACGACGAACTACGATCAATACTATATTGTATTTCCCGCTTACTGAGTATCCTTTATACTCACCCCTTCTATTTTGGTTCTTGCTTCAGGTAGACAGGTGGTGGTGTCACCTATCTTGTCAGTCGGCAGCAGCAGGTCTAGGTCGGCTCTTGTCTATTGTCTGGTCAGTGTCCCAACAACAGTCGAGTTTTTACTTTCTGAATTGATTTGATTTATTGTATCTAATATTATGATTTACTTTCTGTACTTACGTGTCCCTGATGTGGGATAGTTTAGTTGAGCCATGGACGGCATTGATTGGATATTTATTTTAGAACTGTTGTTATGAATTACGTTGCCATGGATGGCATTTATGAATTGAATTGTTGTTTATGAATTCGATTCCGCATTTTTCTAATTGTTGCTGTTGTTGTTGGGGCATCGTGTTGTTGTTGCCGGAGTTTTGATCGAGTGATTG
Source organism: Verbena officinalis (assembly GCA_958496215.1). Lineage (NCBI taxonomy): Eukaryota > Viridiplantae > Streptophyta > Magnoliopsida > Lamiales > Verbenaceae > Verbena > Verbena officinalis. The sequence continues at coordinate 7,118,390 of OY292388.1, forward strand.
TCGTTCGCTAAGATGGATTTTTGAATGGGGTACATATACCTTATTTAGGAGTTCGTCTTGGTGCGGATGTGGTGTCCTTTCTCCTCCTAGGGAAAGGGGCGCTACATGTGATTTATACCCTGATTTTGTGAAATATAACCCTTGAATTCGTGATTTATACTTTGTTTTGCCGATACTCTACCCTGATTTGTATTATTGTTGTCTCATTATGTTTTCCTTACTGATATTGTAGATCTGGTGGAAGTTTATCATCAGTTTATCTTGGAGTACGTTTCCTTGTACACGAGTCCGTTAGGTTCAAGATGTGGGGCACTTGGAGTACGTTTCCTTGTACATGTGCCACATTTTCTTGACACCATATGCATTCAGACAACGAAGTATCAGGCCGAGCAACTAATGCAAGAGTAAAAACAAAGACAACGAGTTACTCCACTCCTTGTGAAATGTTGTCAGATGAATGCTTACGGACTGTGTATTTGTACATCTTTTTCATGCGGAAATATACCTTATGTAATGAAGAAATGTAGTATCTCTTTCATTCTTCTTCACATCCATTGAAAGATAAATAGTTTTGGATGAAGAAGGCCTACATGAGAAGAGAAGTAGGAGAAGACGCTAAGTTGGAATACGTTTCCTTGTACAAGAGTTTAATAGGTTTAGGGTTTAGGGTTTACGGTGTTCCCGTGGAATATGTTTCCTTGTACACGTTTTTTTAATTACTTCGGATTCATGATAATAAAATAATTGTTCTTGAAATATTATGTATTATACTCGATTTAGTGCAATAGGTACCTTCTATTACAATAATCGTACCTCAAAATGTCTAATACCTACTTTATTTGCTATCATTCTCCGCATTGATTGTTAAACAAAATTTCAAATTTCTACTTTTGATTATGTTATATGATTACCGTGTCATCAGTTTTCAATATCTCATTCTCATGAATAAATAGCAAATACATTTAGTAATTCCTAAATATAGTCGATTATTCACTTAAATTCATATTTGAATCAACATGAGCATATGTATACCAAGTTTAATATTCTAAGTTAATCCAGTAGAATGTTATATTATTTTCATAATTTTGAATAATACCTCGTTCCTATATATGGATTTCCTAAATAAAGTTCTAATATTTTAGTTAGAATCATAGTTCACAAGTTATGCCATATGGAATATTATTGTATTGAGATAAGTTTGATGTATATTTCACTTAAATTCATAGTTTAATCAACTTAAATTCCCAAGTAAGATGTGTATATTTCACTTAAATTCATAGTTTAATCAACTTTGTAGTAGATATTTCGTTCAACAATATCGAGTTATTCCTATATCGAATATTACGGACCATGCGTGGAAATATAGAGGTTCGAGTACAAATTAATACCTATAAAGTATTATAGAGGATCGAGTACAAATTTTAAACGTTAAAGTATTAATCTGAGTAATCAAGGTACACTATAGTCCTGAACAAAGTATAAATTCCAATAAAACAAGTTTTCATAATATGTGTCAGAAATAGAGAACCGAGTACTGGAAAATGGTGATGAAGTACAAAGGTGAAAAATCAGAGTACTATTTTCCAAAATCAAAGTATGAATTTCAATATCATAGGTATTGCAATATATTGTTTATTATTACAAAAAATCCAACGAGGATGTCAAGAAGAATTGCCCGGAACTTTGGAATTCCCAAATCACATTTATTTTTCATATATTTTTATTACAGATCATGCATGGAAAAGTAGATAATCGAGTACATACTTCAGACTTTTAAAGTATTAATCTGAGTAACCAAGGTACACTATAGACGAGAACAAAGTATAAGTTCCAATAAAACAAGTTTTCATAATATGTGGCAGAAATAGAGAATCGAGTACTGGAAAATGGGTATGAAGTACAAGGGTGAATAATCAGAGTACTAGTTTCCAAAATCAAAGTATGAATTTCAATATCATAGGTATTGCGATATATTGTTTATTATTACAAAATATCTCACGAGGATGTCAAGAAGAGTTCCCTGGAACTCTGGAATTCTCAATATCACATTTATTTTTCATATATTTTAATTTCAGACCATGCGTGGAAAAGTAGAGAATCGAGTACATATTTTAAACGTTTAAAGTATTAATCTGAGTAATCAAGGTACACTATATACTTGAACAAAGTATAAATTCCAATAAAACAAGTTTTCATAATATGTGGCAGAAATAGAGAATCGAGTACTAGAAATTGGGTATGAAGTACAAGGGTGAATAATCAGAGTACTAATTTCCGAAATCAAAGTATGAATTTCAATATCACAGATATTGCGATATATTATTTATTATTACAAAATATCCCACAAGGATGTCAAGAAAAGTTCCCTAGAACTCTGGAATTCTCAATATCACATTTATTTTTCATATATTTTTATTACAGACCATGCGTGAAAAAGTAGAGAATCGAGTACATATTTCTGACGTCTAAAGTATTACGCTGAGTAACCAAGGTACACTATAGACGAGAACAAAGTATAAATTCTAATAAAACAAGTTTTTATAATATGTGGCAGAAATAGATAATCGAGTACTGGAAAATGGGTATGAATACAAGGGTGAAAAATCAGAGTACTATTTTCCGAAATCAAAGTATGAATTTCAATATCACAGGTATTGCGATATATTGTTTATTATTACAAAAGATCCCTGGAACTCTAGAATTCCCAATATCGCATTTATTTTTCATATATTTTTATTACAGACCATGCGTGGAAATGTAGAGAATCGAGTATAGATTACAAATGCTTAATGTATTACACTGAGTAATCAAGGTACACTATAGTCTGGAACAAAGTATAAATTCCAATAAAGTATTAGCTTTGAACCTAGTTTTGCTAGCATTTTATTTATTTTGCCAAATTGTAATAGTCATCGCTAAATAGGGCATTCAATCAGAAAAGTGACCAAATTTAACTTCAAACACATGTCCCAAACATTAACTTCAACTTCAATGCAGTCTAAGCAATATTACATGCCAAATCCAAAATATAAAATTCGAACAGAAAACACAAAAGTACCCTACCTACATCAATCGAGAAATCACAAACAAGATCAATCTTCATCAGAGAATTACTTATAAGTTTCGTTGGTCCTTTTGGGTGACACTCGATTCTTCATCCGAATGCTCTTTTTCATCAATCTTTTTGGCTTTCACTCTTATGTTGATAAGGCTCAGTTTAAGGATCTCGTGCAGGCGGATCATGTTAGAGACATCCTCATTCTTGGACAAATTGATATATTGCCCACTTATGTGAGGAGCAACGTATCTCAAATCATAACCAATTGGGGAGATTTCCGGCCATGTTTTATGAATAATTCGGTAAAAACCACGCACAGTGAGATTAACATCAATCAAGAATACGTGCATATCAGAATCGAATAGGACACTAGCCAAAAGCATCGCTTCAGCCATTATTCAGGCAATAGACACACAAGATGTTCGAAACCTAATTGTGGAAAAAATGTGGGAATTAATTGTGGAAAAAGAATTACAATTATCTAAAGAGAAAACATAATATACATATTTCATTGGCAATAGTGAAACAAATTGTTCAACCCACAAAAAGGAAACAATAAACCTTACAATGAATGAACACTAACTGTTACGTACCGGGAAGAAACGGGAGCTGGAGGACCGAGCAGAAGCGGAACAAGAGAGGCAGAAGCACAAAGACGAAGAACAAATTGAAAGAAGAACGTAGAAGCTGAAGACTTCCTCTTCTCTGCTTCGTCCTTACTCCTTAGATTTTCAGACGTCGCCGGAAGAAGAGAAGAGAAGAGAAAGGATGATGAAGTTTAATACAAATTTTTTTTTATAGATTTTCTGAAAATAGTTAAAAGAAAAATGAAAAAGAAAATAAATGTTGGTAAAAAAAATAAAAAATAAAATAAATATAAAATAAATTATTTTGAAATAATATTATTTTATTCAAAATAGGTCCTTATTTCTAAGAGTTTCTAATTCCAGGTCCTTTTGAGCAACACTTTACAAAGTTGGTTATTATTTTTAAAGAGAATGGTGAAATTGATCCTTATGGTAATTTTTCATTTTTATTGGGTATGGGCCCCGAAAAATCGTTTCGGGCCGGATCATTATATAGCTAAAACCGGCCCATTAGCCATGGCAAATCCCTTTCGGCGATTTCATAATACTAAACTTTAATAAAAACATTATAAACATAACATAACAAGAAACATGAAAATAGGTAAGTAAATAGTCATCACATTTGACCCCAAATAAATAAGGTGATATATTTACCAAGCAAAACTGAAAATTTTCTTGTCAAGATTCAAACTTTTTTTTTAATGTAACTTTATGTATGAGTGGATTTTTTTTAGGAACATAGCTCTTCATATTCATCTGAAGAGACATCTTTCACTATAATACTTATATGACAAAGTAGTTTGTTTTATTACATAACTACATTCTTGAGCTCGAGTTTTTAATTTCTTTTTAATAGTATCCTCATTAACCTCAGCTTTACTAATGACAAAATTGGCTTCGAACCCATATTGGAACTAGCATTTACTGCTACAGAATAAACCAATTTAAAATTGGGATAACATGCTCTATAGGGCATGAGTTATAGGATCATTAGTGTTTCCTCCTAGGAACGATCGTAGATTTGATCAACTACTCATCTTGTTTCTTCAACAGATAGAGGTATACGTCGACTTAAAGCGTATACTTCGGTTTTTTTCTTCTTAGCTTTAGCATAAGGGCTAAGGCTCTCTCCTACTAATGAATGTAGGTATCTATATGTTTTGTAAAACAAGATTAACGACGGGATCTATTATCACTTTTTTTATGTTTGCTGAAATTAAAAGTAGGTACAAAATCTCCCGATTTGTGACCTACCATATGATCTGCTATATAAATAGACAATAGTATAATGAGATACTAGATTCTTAACTAAGAAAGAGTTCGAATCTTGACTTATGCATAAAATAACTGGATTGAGAGAATCGTCCCAAATTTATCATATACATTACTCAAGTGCAAAAAAATAAAAAAAATTAATAAACACAATATCTACAAATCCCTCGATGCAATTTCATGAATTACCCTAATTAGGGTAAAATGATGGATACGCTCATAAATCCCTCTTCTAAGACTAAGTCTATATATGTAGAGAATATATATATACGTACATTAATTATACCAGCATCATACATTGGCAACCTTCTCCTTCCTCCTCAACATCACTTCCCCTTTCATCTCCATCTCTCTGCAACCTCATTCTTTCTCTCTCTCTCTCTCTCTCTCTCTCTCTAGACCTCTGTTTGAGTCTCTCTCTAAAACCAGGAAATACCATCACAAAGCCCAATCCACATACATAGATACATGCAGTTATTTGGATTTCTGCAAGTTTGTGTTCAATCTCGACGTGTGACTTCGCCGCCGATCACGAATCGGATAGTATTCTACCCCGTGTTTTGAATTGTGAATCTGTTGAATTCAACTGGTGATAGTTTTTCTTTTTTTTGTATTTTTCTGTTGAAATCTGCCGTTTTGAAGAGCGTTGGTGCTGCTATGGCGTCTACTGCTCCTGCAAAATCCCAGCCTCTAGGCCCGCTACACAATTTCACTCTCCCGCATCTCAAATGGAATAAGGACGGGCACTCCAGCGGCCACCACGTGCGCCGGCGCTCCGTCAAATCGCCGTCTAGGAGGCCCGGCACCTCCTCCGCGTCTCCTGTTCGCTACTCGCCGCTGCGCGAGTCTGCGGCGGCGCCGTCTCCGCGTCAATCTCCGGCTCACGGGGATTACTTGGGGAAACAGTCTCCAACTCCCGGAGAATCATCGAAACCGTATCCGGTACGCGAGTGGGTGAAGCACTCATCGATCGGCAGTGATCCAGTCCGGCATTCTCCTAGCCGTGATTTGGCTTCGGAATCTGAGGCTTCGGGGAGGAGTAAAGGTTCTTTAATTGAGTACCGGAGACATCATTCGAAGAATTTGCCGTTGGACGGCGCGAAGAATGCGGTTTACTCAACAAATTCTGAACGAGTTTCTCAGAAATTGGAGACGAAATCGAAAGGAAAAGAAGTCGACGTCGCTGGAACTAAGAGATCGAAGATCTTGATTAAAATCCCTTGCAAGAGCAGCAAAGCAGAGGAGGAAAACCCGCTAGAGGAATCCCTGAAGATCGACAATAATGATGAAGATGAGCAGACTGATGAAATGCAAGAAGAGGGGAAAGTTAACAATATTATTGACGAAGAAACCAAGACATGGAATTTGAGGCCACGAAAGCCCATACGCAAGTCGCTGAATGTGAACGGAGGAGGTTCAGTGAGAAATAACGGGTCTTCCATGCCAGAGAAGAACAAAGCCCAATCACCCGTTAGGAATCTGAACAACAAATCAGGGGAAAACGAAGGGAATTGCGCCGTTGGTGAGAAGAAGGAGAAGAGAAAATTGAGCATTTTAGTTCCCCTAACAAAATATGAGATTGAAGAGGATATTTTTGCTCTGACCGGATCGAAGCCAGCAAGGAGGCCTAAGAAGAGAGCAAAGAGCATACAGAAACAAGTAGATGTAAGACAAGATTTGAGTAGATAGATTTTTCTGGCTTGAATTTGTGTTTCTTACTATGTTATTTGATATTATTTTTCCAGAATATGTGATTGATTCATCTGATTCTTGTGGATTGCAGGCTGCTTTTCCTGGATTGTGGCTAGTGTCAATAACTGCAGATTCATACAAAGTCTCTGAAAATTCTCTGAAGGTATAATCTTCTTCATAACCACTTGAGTTTGATTTTCTGTATTTCTGTTTTAGTTTTCTGATTACTGATATCAATGTCTTTGCTTTTTACAGGGTTAGATGCGATGAACTGACTGCTGAATATGCCATTCAAATGTGTTCTATGGAAGTTTCAAGGGTGCTTGGCTTCCAAATTTTGTGATCATATTTGAAGGTATAATCTGCAGTAACTTGTGGTTGAAAGGAAGAATAAGTGTCCTTCTAGGGTTTAGTTCCTCAGTTTCTTTTTCTTCTTCTGTTTTTTTTTTTTTTTTTTTTCTCCCTCTTTAGTTATTTGTTATGTTGATCTCAAAAATTTGAGAGACCAATGATAGTTTTTATTTATTTATCAGTAGCGGCAGTTGTAAATACGGATTTCTTGATCTTTAAGAATTTCACTTTCAGTACTCATATGGTGTTGTTTCTTGTTCTTCTTCAGTTTTTTTTAATTCAATTACTGATTCGATTTTTCTCTGCGTGCCTGTTATGATTGCTCGGGAATCCGAAAAGGTTGAGATGGCTTTCTCTGTGTTTACCTCGTGTCATATAAATCCTGATATGGTAATTGTTTGAATTTTGATTGTTCATGTGCATACCATTGCAAAATGGTATTTGATGAAGATGGAAGAGTTGGAAGGTAATGTATTATACTTCATTGCTGTTCAAAGTTTTTATTATTTGATGGAAATCAATGTAAACTAGAAAATAGAAGGTAGAAGATGCAGGAAAACCCCATAAGTGTACAGAAAGGAGTACAGATGAATGCCAAACGTTTTCGTTACTATCTTTCTAATCTCCTTCATAGTATTTCTTTTCTATCAAGTAGCTTTTTTTAAATAATTTTTTGACTAAGCATAAAAGAATTTATGCTCCAAAACTCAATATAGAATCTTTGTTTGAACTTTTTTTTCTTACAATTCATTCCAGGTTGATCTGGGACAAGAGTATAGTGAGAATCAACTTCCTTCTTTGTCTAATATTTTGCTGAAGTTCCTCATATAGCTGCTGATCTCTGTTGGTTGGGCACAGCCTTTTTTTGTAGCTTTCTTTCCTCCATCTTGGATTTTGATGAGGAAAAAGAAGAGGGACAAAAGTAAAGCAAGAGGTACTTTCATTTGAAGTGATTTTTCATGAGAATTTTGAATTTTCCCTCTGAAATCGAAGTACCAAATCCTGTTCTTTCTTGCTTTTGAAGTTTATCATTTGAGGATGATCTAGATTTCTTCTCATACACACACACACATATATATATATGTGTGTGTGTGTGTGTGTGTGTGTGGAAAAAGGTGTGCTTGATTTATTAAATGGAGTGATAGCAACAAATATTGGGTTGGCTTGGCTTGAGATTCAAGAGATGAGACTTTCAAACTTGTTCATTCAATATTACTCCATTGAATTGGTATTCAAAATCTGGGTCCTACAGCATCTTTTCATTTTTAAATTTCAAGTGGCTAGAAACTTGTGATTGTGATGTTCTTCTTGTTTCCCTTCCGTTGTTGTTTTTGATGTGTAAATAAGTCCATTATCTCTCTGCAATGTTTCTGAATGACTGAGGGTTATAGAGGTAGAAGATGTTCCAAAATTGTGGATAAATCTCACTTTCAGTCCCACAATTTCATCCTTATTCTAACGACAAAATGTTGCTGTTTTCCTCCAATAAAGTACCTCTTTTAAGACTAGGATAATTACAATCAAATATCTTGAGATATGGTAAAATTACGCAAATATACCTAAGGTTTAAAAAGTTATATAAATAAACCTTGAATTTTAACTGCCATTAGAGAACCTTAAAATGAAAGGAGCACTTTGATATTATGTTCCTTGTTCTTCTATTAAAAAAATAAACATAAAATTAGGCTTTTCAAATGGATGTCGTTGAAATCAATTCAACCTAATGGATCTGATGAAAATTCTAATGGATCTGATGAAAATTCTTTAACATGATATATTTTTATAAATTTTCAAATCTACGTAGTATGCTTGGATAATTATGTCAAAACTTAAGGTCGCGATTGTAGCTATCCCTTCTTTATTTTAGTTCTTTTGGGGTTCTCACGTTTAGTCACATATTGTTTGCTTTCTGTTAACCTTGGCCCCAATGATTATTTTCTATAAAATACCTAACGGGGAGTACTTGTCCTAAAATGAAATACTAACAAAAAGTATAGGACTAAATATGAGAATTCCGTAGTTAATGGGGGCTAAAACCGAAAATTTCATAAACAATAAAGAACAAAGTATTCCTGGGAGATTTTCTCAGTTATAGAAAGTGTGAGCAAAATTGGGTTATATTTAATAGGGATCCCGTTGTTGTTTAAACTTTAAACCGCGTTTGGTATGCCAAAGAGTTGACTGTCCCATGGGGAAGGATTAATAAAGAGGAAATACAATACTTGCAAGAAAAGATGAGGCAATTATGACTGACTTCATCAAGAAACAATTCAAAACTTTGTTGCCACGTTTTTTGTTTTTATTTTTGGAAAATTAGACTTAGATCCTAAAAGAATTTGCATCAAACAATTATAGTTACACTCCATACGAAATTGAATAATTATAAAATACATCCAAGCATTAGGGTTCCGTTAGGATTCCGTTATGTATTGGATGACGTCATCAAAAATGAATAATAAATACCGAAAATACCCTTTTTTTTAATACAATGTGTTGATCCTAAATTTCACTTGAGTGTTATTTGTAATATCATAAATTCTTTTGGGATCTAAGTGAATTTTTAAAAAGGAATATTCTGTTAATTAATAACAGAACCCCAATGTTCCCTAAAGAAACCCTATTGCTTGAGTGCATTTTATAATTATTCAATTTCGTATGGGTTATAACTGTAATTGTTTGACTAAAAGGATCATGAGTTCTAATTTAATATCCTTTGGGATCTAAGTGTAATTTTTCTTTTTTTTTTTTTTTTGTTTCTTATGCCCATTTATATTGATCGGATCACTTAGGTGTAAAACTCTCCCTATCAATGACAACTACATTATCTAGTTAAGTTAACATAGCGGCGAACTGCTAAACTATGGCTACGCTATAATGTAAAATATGTGAAGGATTAAAATAATTTCTATTTCAAAAGTTGAAAAAGCCCATTTAAAACATATAGATTAATTAATTCTTTATTCATAAATACTTCAGTGGCTAAGATTAATAAAAGGTTTCGAGCTAATATCCGCCATTTGTTTTTGGGAGAAATTCGCAATAATTATGGGGTTTGTCTATTGTTAGGTCAGAAAAAACAAAAACTAACATTAGATAGAGTAAAAGGAGATTTTATGGTTAGTTTTGATTGTACATGACTAATGTTAGTTACAATCTAAAATAATGACAAGTGTCAATATTTATTGATTTTATAAAAGGATAAATATGGCTAATTTTGAAAACTAACGGATAAGGGGTTGTTTGTTACTCAAATAACTAATATCTCTATATTTTATCTTCAAAATTTCGTTTAATTATGTATCTAATTCATAACAAAATTATGAGATTTATGAATATGTTAATATTCAGTGATTTATTCTAATATAGGAAATAAATCGAAATAAATTAGCCTAGTTATTTATTTATAGTTTAATATAAAATTATATTAATTAATCATATTCTAACAGATAATTAGAAAAAAATACCATAATAAAAAGATACATATATATTCATCTTAATCAACTTACTTGCATTGACTGATCAACTACCATTAATCATATTTTAGTAATACGTTCAACATAATTAAACTATTTAGAGTTAAATTATGGTATAAAAAAATCTGAAATCAATTATAGTCTAACTTTTTATTTTTTATGTCTTAAAAGGACTACGAAATTATATATAATTAAACATTTATCTAATTTAAAATATTAAAAATGGCAATGTGTCGTAGTTTTATTTTGTCAAACCAAATGAAACTATGAATAAAGTTCTATGATGTGATAATTATTTATCACAACTTATAGTTTGTGATTTAAGGTGAATAGAAATATTATATCCTAAATATTAAAAAATATTATAATATACCCTTTAGTCGTAGTTAGCTATACCTATTTAATTAGTTAATACTACAATAACAGAAGATAATAATAACAATATCAACTAATTAGACGAGAGAAAACAAGAAGATAATAAAATTGTATCATTAGGAAAAGGTGAATTAGATGAATAATGAATTATAAATTATAAATTATAAATTATGTTCATCAGTGAATTTAGCGTAAATGAAATGGTTAATTAATAAAAATTAATTCTACTATAAATCCTACATTTAAGGAAAAAAATAACTACCAAATTTTGCAAAAGAAAGAGAGAGAAATTTAGTAAGATCTTTTGTAAAATTAGGAGATATGATATTTTTAAAATTTTTTCAGATTATAACATTTGTCATAATCTTAAAGTATAACTAATATTAGTCATGTACAATTGTAACTATCCATATAATCGCCCTACTTTATTAGAGTAACTGCTACCTATAAGATAAGTTAAGATTACCTGTAACTTATTTGATAGGTTGCAGTTATCGGCTACCTATTATACAAGTAAAATTATAAAATTTATTTATTATTTCCTCCATTATTCAGGTCCATCGCAGCTTCAAAATAGAAGTCCATCGCAGCAGAGTCGTCCTCGGAGTTCGAGCCACCATCGAAATCCAGCGTCGTTGTTACCGTTCATCCGTCTTCCGGTCGGTGAGCCTTTTGATTTTCTTCTCTTCCCCTTTTACTTCTTGTTTTCGTTGCTTATTTGTACAAAAAAGGGTTTGAGGATTGCTGGTGCTTTAATTCTCAATTGTGAAAATTGATTTGGTTGGGGAATTAATCTGACCCAAAAATAACATAGAACAGGACAAAGAGAAAGGAAAAAAAAACGTAGATTGGTGTGTGAGTGCTTGATGGAGAAGATCTGCATGGCAAAGCTGTGGATTTGTCCAAATTTGTTGATGAAATTCTTGTACTAGAATCATGAATTATATTGCTACGGTTAGGATCTTGTTAATTTAACCAGAACGGGCATGCTACGTATATATAAGTGGTAACATTTGATTGAAATAGAAGGGGAATGAGATAGGTTTGAGGAGAAAAGTTAATAGCCTACATATTCATTCGAAATGGCATTTTGTCATTTGCTTAAGGAAGCTTGAACAATCCCTTGGTGTTTGTACACTTTTAGAACCTTCTCTCTCTCTCTCTCTCTCTCTCTCTGTGCAATGGAAGGAATGGCCTTGCAAAAGATTGAACCTTGCATTGACATAGATAGTTTGGAAATTTAATTTGAATCCAAACAATAAGTTCTTGTTTAAGTTATACTCCATTGCTCCAGACACAAATGTTGACTTCTTTTGGAATTTGAGTCGGATTAGAACATCTTAATAAGAGAAACTTAGAATCCTATATATATATATATATATATATTATTTTTTTTTTGGTCGAAAAAGAACTTCATTAAAAACTTAAATAGAGATCATGTAAGAATCTGACTGCAAAAGAGCAGCCATATCAGAAGTTGGGGAATCCCAAAATTCAAAGGAATCAATACAGTGGCCAAGTTTGGCTAGATGATCAGCACAGCAATTGCTGCTTCTCCTAACATGTTGGAGGGAAATGCTCCACGGCCTCTGGAGGAAGTTACGGCAGTCAGCAACTAAGTTACCAAGGGGGTGGGATGTAAGATCCGCCTCCTTGATTAGCTTCACCACGACTTCTCAACTTCGAGCTTCTCAATTCTCTTATCCCACACGAGTTCCAATCCTTTCCTGATGCCAATAAGCTCAGCAACTGTAATCGTTCATTGCCCAATTTCATGGAGAACCAGAAAAGCCACTCCCCTGCATCATTCCGCAAAAGACCCCCTGCCGCTGCTGATTTCTTGTCTGTGAGGACACTCCCATCAGTATTTAGTTTGCACCACCCCGCTGAAGGGAATTTCCAGATAGATGGTTAGATCCGTCGCTTAGGCTTGAAGCTGTCTCTCTCAATTTACCAAATTTCCCAAGCAAGACTTTTAATAGCACCGAGATTAATTCACTTAGAATCCTATATGGAATTGAAGACTTTAAACATGTATAAAAGAAAAGGATGGCATCTCCACATTAGTTCATTAATTCATGAAACATGGCAGAACACAATAGAAGCTTGAGAATTTGTTGGTATAGTTAATCTTCTGATCTCCTGCTATTTTTGCTCTCTTTTTTGAGTTAACTATTTTTGATTTATTTTTCTTTATCCATTGCATAATTATAATTATTTCTGAATTCCCTTTCTTCGACTCAAACTGTCCCTCAAGAGGATTTGAATGCTCTTGCTAAAAATGTCGTTAATAAAGAGTTTGGAAACATGCATTAATGAATATTAATGTTACAGTTGATGTTTTATTGGGGATATTAAATATTGTTGGTGTTGCTTAGTATTTTTTTACAAGTAGTGTTGCTTCCATTAGATAGTATTGATATTGCTATTGATGTTTTTGGATCACTATCATTATTTTCGCACACTTCAATGAACAAGAATGTTTTTTTTTTCTTTTTTAATGCAAAAGTGTTGGTTTTATAACTTTTGTTATTCACTTTTGTTTTTTTGTTGGTTCTTATATTCTGATTTTAAGTTGTTAGAGAAAACAGATTGAGTTTGCAAAAAGTTGTGATGAACTGGAAACAAAAGAAAAATAGACGATTTTGGTGGTGAACAGGCTAGAAGCAGCTTTTTTCTTGAAAAATTGCTTTTGTGGTGGAGAGGTGTTGATGTTTTAAGTATTTGAGGGGCCAACTTTTGAAAAAAGTTGATGTTGATTGTTGTTAGAAATAATGAAAGACTGATGGGTGAGGAAAAACAGATTGTGAGCTTTTAAAAGCTTAAGCTATAGCTTTTCTCTCGAGAAGTTGTTGCGGACTTTCAGCTTTTGAAAAAAAAGCTAAAAGCTACAAAAAATATTATACAGCAGATTTTCAACTTCTACACTGGTGCATATTTGGTTAAACATAATTTCACTGCTTTTTGGCTTTTGAGAAAAGCTGAAAGTTGCAACGTATACAAGATGGAAAAAAACTGAGTATAAAATTACAAAAAACCACACCCATATATATTCCATAAATACAAAGGCATAAATGATAACGTCATTCAATAGACAAATAACTTAGAGAGTTACATAATCCATATCACGAAAGAAGACAAAAAATTACAACTTCTACTTACTTCAATAAGAGATCCAAATCCACATAAAAAAGAAGACAAAAAATTACAACTTTTACCTACTTCAATAAGAGATCCAAATACACATAAAAAAAAATCCAAGAGAAAATCAGTTTTTGCATGACTATAAGCTCTCCACAACTCAATTGCCACTGTTTCATGGCCTAATTGCATTTTTGGTCCTGTAACTATCCGAAAATAGCATTATTAGGCCTAAGGTTTTTATTTTGCGATTTTAGTCCTGCATTATCGGACAAGGAATTGGGAATCCGGCGAGCACATGACTAACATTGCAAAATTTTGGAAATTACAGGACTAAAATTACAAAATGAAAAACCTTAGGACTAATAATGCTACTTTCGGATAGTTACAGGATCAAAAATGCAATTTGGCCCTGTTTCATTGGTGCCCACCAGTTTTTTCTGAAGTAGGCTTGCAGGTGCTCGATTTACGACCTGGCTCACTGCAAAATTACCAAGTAAGGTTAAACGAACAGTAAAACTTACAAAAAGAAGACATAACACTTTTGCACTAAAGCTATAGACATGTACCTGCATTTTCGACAATTTTGTTTTTTCGCCCTTGGTGCTCCTCTAGAGCGAACTTTGGTAGGGTCGCGAACATTATGACAAGAATTATTTCTTTTTGGATCCAAAATACTTGGTTGTTTCTCCTTCACACCTCGTACATTTTAAACCCGGCTCTTGAGCAAACCCACTCGACATTCTTTACAACACCTCGTATTGTCTTTTTGTGACACTTTCTCAAATCAAATCCGTTTTGCCAACCAAAATTTCAATAAAATATGTCAGCTTCCTCGGGAGTACGAAACTCTAACTTTACAACTTGATCGTGGTCTAATTCCTTGCTATTAGACCCTAATGAAGTACGTTCGCATGCAATTGAACTCGTGCCATTCTCTACCACAGTTGGATTACACTAGTACCCTCACGATAGCCATCATCTTTAGTCTGAAATGCATTCATAAAACAAAAAGAGAGAAATAAGTTGATTTGAACATACTCCTCATCATCAGAAAAATCAAGATGATTGGGCTGTCTTGATTTTTTTGGCTCTGTTTCCTATCGTACAGGGATTGTTATATGAGCTGCTGCTGGTGAAAGGTACAGTAATGGGGCATATAGAGGCAATTATTATTATTATTATTTTTTTTTAACAAAGAAGTTTACACAAGTGATTACACACATTGCAAGGTGTTTCAGCACACAATATAATCTGATCAACACTTGACTCCTCAAGTCATATTTCAATTCCTACTTCCAACATCTAAAAAACATATGGGATCAAAGTTTTGACATTCTTGGGGAAGTTCTCAAACTTGGACAAATACCAATTCTTGGTAACATGGTTACTAGCAAGAAAGTAAAAAGACATACCAATCGGGCACAAACACGAAAAAATGGTTTGGGGAGATTAATGCCAAACCAATAAAACCAAGAACTTCGAAAAATCAATTATGCAGAAAGTTATTTATTTTTTCTCATTCTCTCTCCTCTTAATTTCTGTCTCTCTTGAAAAATTAAATAAGTAGCAATTTTTCATTGTTCTTTTCTACAGGACCCATCCATGTCTGACATACTTGAGAATTTGACAAATCCAACCAATAAAGCCCAACTCAACTCAGTTTTCTACCCTAGTTAAATAATGAAACTAAAAAATTTCAGAAAAACCTACCTGGCGATCATCAGGGCTTTTGGGAATCGATGTCTGCAACATATTGGCAAAAAAATTTCTCCACGGACTGTTCAGATAGGGCGGAACTAAGAGGAAGAAGGATTGGGGGGAGTGATTGTGGCTAAAGGAAACGGGAGAATTGGGTTTTCAATTTTGGAAGAAAGAATTGGGGAGAAGAGATTACGAGAGAAAGTAGAAAAAAAAATTAATAAAAAATATTATATTGAAACAAGTTACCGGTTGTTAAAATTAGTATTTACCGGTAAAAATAAATAAAAAATCCACATGTTAAATTTTAAGAACCCTATCTCATATGAGGTAGTACCTACATCACATAATGCGCATTTCAGCTTAAACGCACCCGCCCTGAATTCACGCATTGAGGGCGGATGCGGCGCATTAAGACGCCTTAATTTTTTTAATTTGCGCATTAACATGATCAGCTAATTCGTACATGTAATGTGTATAAATATAGATTCAGTATTATTTGTGTTTCTAATTAAAATTTCTTAAACTCCAAATTAGTATTTCATAATTTATGTTTTTTTAATAAATCGTGTTAATTATCCTAATTTAGTTCATTTTAATATTAACGTAAAGAGTAAAATGCTTTTAAACTTTAATAGAATCTAATTAAAATAAAATGAGTATAATACTTAAATAAAAGATTAAAAACCTACGTCAAGTATAATTTTTTCTTTCATTGCTTGGTAGAACAAAAAAAAATCATTAATTAATGAAAAAAATATATATTATAGATAAGTTATTCTTTATTAATTATATATTATATATAAAAAAGATTTTTTATTAATTTATATTGAACGCTTTAATGTGCTTTCGCACTCTACTTTTTTTAAGTTTTATGCATTCATGCACCCGCACTCTCGCACCCACTTTATGTGATCTAGGGTAGTACAAAGTGAACTTATTCTATGATATTGAAATTACAGGTTGACCCCCTCTTCTATTTAAAATTACTAACACATCCCTTATATAGATATATAATTACAAAATAAACCCAACGCGACCCAGATCCTGAAAAATATGGTATGATCTGACAAAAATATCTTGAATTACTTTTAGCATATTTTTGTTCCTATTATACCCTTGGCAATGGAACTATGAAAATTATTTCGACAGTTTATTCTCCACCGTTATGCGCCTAGGGTTCTCTTTCTATAAGTGCAAAATTGTCTGAACATGTTCTTTATATAATTTTAATATTTTAATATTTTTTAATTAGAAATTATTGAGGGTACAATCGTAAAATTATAGGGTCCTGGGTATATTTTGTAATTATATATCTATATAAGGGATGTGTTTGTAATTTTATAAAGAAGAGGGGATCAACCTGTAATTTTAAAAACATAGAGGGGGTCCAAACGAAATTAGCCCAAAGTAAAATAACATTAAAATCGATTTCACAGGGATAATAATCGCAGATTATAAGTCAAAACATCTAAGAGATAATAAAGAACTTAAAACGAACCAGCAATATGTTACGACCAATAATCCAAAACGGGAGAAAGGAGAAGATTAACTTGGAAGCCTTTGGTATTAGCTGACTGACTTCGAATATCTAATCCTTAAACTGATTACAAGTTCACAAGGAAAGAAGAAATAAAGGCGCGAACGCAGAAATACTCAAACTCATAAGATGGCCAAAATTAAACGTGAATGGCATCAAATATGTAGTGGAGACATATACAAACGGTTAGTGATGACGTGATAATTAAAGTTATTATGAATGTTGTCATGAATTTGTGGTCAAATGAATTTGTAATTGTGTAATTACATGATTTGGAAGTTAAAAGTACTGTTGTTTTATATCTCACAATGATGAGAAGCAAGCTAGCTGTTGTTAAATTTGCGGTTTTGCTATCTAAATTTTCAAAGTTCTTGAAGGGGAATAAAGATATATTATTACTTAACATATTATTTCCTGATAATTCGGACATAGCTCACAATAATATTTAGGAGTGCTGCTCTTCTCTGAAGTAAAAAATATACAAAGAAAACTCTTTCTATATGATTAATATGATTTTCTCTGTCTTCTCATTCTTCAACTGAATTGATCCTAAAGTTTCTCATATTTTCAGATTTCTATCTTATTAATATGAAACCTAATTATTAGAGCTCAATTATTCAGATCCTTAAAGGGACAAATGATAAAAGTCATTTGTAATTTGCCTCACAACGCACATTTTTAACATTGTCACGATTTAGTCGGAGTCACGGGTGGTAAGTTCTTGGGATATATGGTCACGGAAAGAGGAATAGAGGTAAATCCCGAGAAAATAACAGCCATTCAAACCATGAGCTTCTCAACGAACAAAAAGGAAGTGTAGGGTCTTACAGTAAGATTAGCAGCGTTGAGTAGGTTTATAGCCAGATCTGCCGAGAAGAGCCTCCCATTTTTTAAAGTTTTATGAAAAGCGGGGTCCTTCGAATGGAACGAAGATGCGGAGAAAGCGTTTCAAGAATTAAAAATCCATTTGGCTCAACTCCCGCTCCTGACTAAGCCTAAGGTAGGGGAGCCGTTGATAATCTACTTAGCCGTATCCGAGGAAGCTATAAGCACCGTGTTACTAAGGGAAGAAGGACGAAAACAAGAACCGATATACTGCGTCAGTAAAGTATTGAACGAAGCCGAGAAAAGATAACCAGAAATAGAAAAGGCAGCGGTGAGCCTAATCGTGACAGCCCGTAGGCTCAAACCATATTTTCTGTTACATAGCATCGTTGTTCGGATTAATTTTTCCTTGAAGCAAGTTCTTAGTAAGCCTGAAGTATCCGGATGACTCACTAAATGGGTAATTGAGTTAAGCGAATACGACATCGAGTACGAGCCCCGACAGGCCATTAATGCCCAGACTTTAGCAGACTTCATCGTGGAAACCACTAAAATCGAGCAGGAAGAAAAATGGTGGGACATATATGTAGACGGATCCTCGGGAGTCGGGGGTAGTGGTGCAGGAATGGTCTTACGAACACCTGAAGGAGAGGAATTAGAATACGCCATGAAGTTGGATTTCCCCGCATCTAATAACGAAACCGAATACGAAGCTTTCATTACGGGATTGAAATTAGCTCTGGGAGCAGGCATAAAAATGGCCAGAATCCATTCTGACTCTCAGTTAGTTGTGCATCAAGTTGAAGGCGAATTCGGAGTACGAGAAGAACGACTGAGTAAATATGTGGAGGAGGTCCAACGATTACGAGAACAGTTTGACGAACTTACAATCGTTCAAGTGGACTAAGAGAAAAATCGGAAAGCCGACGCCTTAGCACTACTAGCCAGTTCAGGTACGTACTGTCCATAACGATTTTGGATTGTAAAGCACAGATTGTCGATGAATAGGTGTTGGTTCTCGAAGAAAACAAAGAGGAATGGCGAACACCTATAAGACGATGGCTTCAAGGTGTACGGGGAGAGGGAATAACGACCAAGCAAGCCGGTAGGTACGGTATATTGAACGGGCAATTGTATAGAAAGGGGTATACCCAACCTTGGTTAAAGTGCCTCACACGGGAGGAAGGTCTGCAGATAATCGACGAAATACATTCAGGAACCTGTGGTAGTCACGTCGGTGGGCGCATGCTCGCTAATAAAGTTGTCCGAGCAGGATATTTTTGGCTGACCATCAAAGTAGATGCCAAAACATGGGTGTAGAAATGTTGCGCTTGTCAAATGCACGCAAAGGCCATTAGACAGCCGGGAGAATTTATGCACACACTAAGCTCCCCTTGTCCGTTCGCTATGTGGGGAATCGATATCATTGGAGCCCTACCACCCTCGAAAAACCAAAAGCGATGGATCCTGGTCGCTGTAGATTATTTTACCAAGTGGGTGGAGGCAAAGGCCCTGGCTCGAATTACGGCGAATGATGTCATAAAATTCCTATGGAAGAATATATGTTCGAGATTTGGAATTCCACGGATACTTATCTCTGACAACGACACGCAATTTGTGGGCAATAAAGTAAAGGCTTGGTGTGAAGAAAGGAAGATTCAACAAAACCAAGCCTTAGTCGCTCACCCCCCAACCAACGGACAATGCGAAGTCACGAACAGAACTATAGTACGAGGACTCAAAAGACGATAAGAACAGTTGGGGGGAGATTGGGCCAAAGAACTTGATAGCGTGTTGTGGTCACATCGAACAACCCCTAGACGAGCAATTGGAGAAACACCATTCAGCATGGTGTACGGAACATGTGCAGTCATACCTGCTGATATCATGGGGGAAGCTTATCGTATAACTTCATACAAACCCGAACAGAACTCAGGGTTGCTAGAAGAAAGGCTAGACCTGATCGACGAGCATAGAGCACGAGCACGCTAAGAGTAGCACAATATAAGATGAGGATACAAGCTACCTTCAACAAAAAGGAAAAACCGCGAGATTTCCAAGTCGAAGATTTGGTTTTAAAACAGGCGGATGTGTCATGAACAGTGGGAAAGCTAGAACCACTTTAGGATGGGCCATACATAGTCACAAAGGTTCTGTTCGGAGGAGCGTATAAGATCGCCGAGGAAGATGAAGAAGGCAATCGCATAGACTTACCAAGGTCATGGAGTGTGTAACACTTGAAGAAATACATTATGTCAAGTATTACGAGCATTATTTACTTCGCGAATTATTTATGTCTTGTTATTATCAACGAACGATTTCGTATCTAGTCTTGTGGTTCTTTCTTGCGAATATCCCCTTTCACGAAACATAAGTACCAAAAACTCTACAACGAGTATGATAAACGGACGGATACAAGACCTCCGGGTCACGAAGATGAAAGACTTACAAAAATATCGGTATAAGTCACGAGCATATGTACGAGCAAAACATGCGAACGACGGGCATTAATTTTTACAATGTTCTACGGCGGGGCAATAGAGTATACGTACACATATGAACAAGCTATACTTGTAAAAAATTAAGACGCAATCAAGATAAAGATTTATATTCGGAAACAATAGGCAAGACGCGCAAACAAAATATACTCGAAAATTAAAGATAAACGAAACAACTCAAAGGATTAATGATGACGAATATTAGAATCCTGTTTACAAAAATAACGAAGAATATAGCCTCAATATTGGATTACAAAAAGAAGATCACGAGCCCGGAGTCTCCTCGTCTTCATCCTCTGAGGCAGGAGGATCAGGTGCAGGGATGCTCAGATCTAGCAAGCTCAGGCCTTCAAAACAGTTCAAGTGAGAAGCCAAATTTTCACTATTCACCTGCGTACCTCGAGCAAAAGTAGCACGAATCTGATTTTCGCAGATTTGAAATCCTTGAAAATAGAACATCGTGGCCCCTTTTATTAAAGCCGTCTCAAACTCAGGAAGATATTTGAGATCGGACCTTATGGCCTAATAGCCTTCCTCGCATGCTCCGATCAAAGCCTGAGCATGTCTGTCCACGAACCCTTTTTTTCTTGCTTGCGTTCCAGGATGCTCGCCTTGAACTCGTTCAATATCCTTTCTTGCTCGGCTACGGAAGCCTCAAGTTCACGAACATCGTTGTCCGCCTTCTGACAACTGGTCTCTAGTCGATAAACATTCTTCTCTAGCTCGGCGTCAGGAGCTAGAAAATTGAGAACGCGGCCGCTTAGAGCAAAACGCTGCAATAACAAGAAACGAACATCAGAAAAGACAAAGACGAAAAATCTCCCAACATAACAATGCTCGTAACATATAAGGTACATACCCGAGACTCCAGCATAGCAAAATTGCTCTTCAAACGAGGACGATCAAGTTCCTGCACCTTGGACTGATCGATCCTCCCAAGGTAACCCTTGATCCAGTCCTCGTGGATATTAGGATCCTCGGAGTCCTAAAAAATGGAACGACTATTAAAAACATAGACGTTCGGAGGAAGAGCGGAGGACTGAGAAGATCTCGTCGGAAGGACCGGGTGGTAATGCCCTCGTGTCCAACCGTAGTTGTATCCTTGTCCATCTCCAGAGTAGAGAACTGAGGGACGGGGAATAGAGTGCTCTTCGTATAAAGCATCTTCAATAAAATGCTCCTCTAGAGAAGGGAAGGTCCAGTCCAAGGGATTCGCGGAGGGAGAACTGGGTTCCGGAGTGGCTGCAGGAGATCCTACGACCAAAAAACGGAATGACTATTTTACAAACACGGACAAGATACAATCGTCATAAATAAGAAAAGAGGAAAGTTAGTAATTACCTTTTTCTTGTTCGAAAGCCATGATTATATGGGAAGGAGAGAAACGAGCAGAAAATATTGTCCGAGCAGAGAAGTGAAGAATTTTTAGGAGAGAAAATCTAAATCTTTTGTGAAAGTCAAACGGTAAAAATAAATGCACAGGATTTATTTCGCTGAGAAACATAATCCTGACCCTAGAAGGTGAAGAGTTTCAATGTACAGGATTAAAAGTAATCTGCAAAAGGACACGCGTCGCTAGAAGAAGATTCGAGAATCTGAATGACGATTGTTCGAGCTTGAGAAATGAGATGGCGAATAGATTCTTACGACCGAAAGAAAATAATGCTCGGTACAAAATTGGAAACTTTATCTCAAAATTGTTCCAAAATTGAGACTGACGGGGGAGTAATGATGGTGTCCAATATTTTGGATATCAGCCCAATACGAAAGTAAGCCCAATAATAGCCTCACTTGAATAAATTTGGACTGTCTTGGACTTAAGTAATTAATAAAGGACGTAATTAATTAAAAGGCCCAACTAATAAATAAGCCCTAATTCGACTAATTAAGGACTTAACCAAAATAAGGTAATTGAATTCTAATCAACTAAGGACTCCTAAAAACCCTAATACGAATTGGACTACGAACAAGTCTATATAAAGGGGTCGAAATCCCCATAATTGATCATCGAGACCGCAGAGAATACTCGAAGAATTCCCCCAAACACACTAGAAACCCTAGGTTTGGTAAGGTGCACGTCCGACCACTCTTATTAAACCCTAACCCTAAAAATCCTTCGATTATTGTGTAACCGCCGTCCAAGGTTGCTCAATAATTAATAATCACGTCCAATCATACCTATCAAATGTCGGATTATTGAGGTATTATTTTTGACACCAGCAATAGGACCAAAATTGCTACATTTATGAAGTTACAGGACTAAAATTGCTAAACTAAAAACCTTAGGACTAAAATCGCTACTCGCGGATAGTTACATGACAAAAATGCAATTTGGCCTTCTTTTAAATCATTTCTTACTAATTGGAAGATGAAAATTTTCTAAACTCCTATACTTGACATCTATTAGATACTTGTTTGAAAAATTGTTCAAAACTCAAATTCAAAATTAAACTAGATTCTACTAGGCATCTATTAGATACTTGTTTGGTAAATTGTTCAAAATAACACTTTGTTGATGATGATTTTAAAAGCAATCATTGCATCCAACATGCTCACACATGACATCTCGTGTAACGCCCCGTTATTTTATAACGCTTCGGTAAGTTTACCGACTAATAGCTCTTGTGTGTATTATTTGCAAATTATGTGATTATGTGAATTATATGAATTAATGTGTGATTCTATATGTGAATAATATGATGAATTCATAAGAATTTTTATATTTGAAATTTACTTCACACTATGTTATATTTGAAGCGTTGTATTTGAAATCTTATGAAATTTTGTCAATTATATTTGACTTGTATGATATTAATCTTGAAATATACATAAATATATATGCAAATATATACATAAATATCTATACAAATATATATACAAGTATATACATATAGCTAGCTAATTTTGACTATTCAAAATAACTTATATTTATTTAATTACCTCATTTCTCTCTCAAACTTTCTACACTATTCTCAAGCAACATTCTCTTCTTCTTCCTCTCATCTCTCGGCCCTCACTCCACCAGTCACCACCGCCACTTTCAACCACCACCAAAGCACCAAAAATCATCCTTTTTCTTGCTACAAAAAGTTGCTCTATCATCCAAGGAACAAACCTCTACTTTCTATTTGTGCAAACAAGCTCTCTACATCTCCTTTCTCCTCCATTTTCTCCTTCAAGGTAAGGTTGTAAATCTCTCTAATCTTTAAGTTTCAATGTTTTATATGTTGATGAGGTGAAGAAGCATGCTAGAATGAATGATTGATGAGCTTAGTTTGGTTGTTGATAGCATGTAGCATTACTTGTGATTTTTCATATAAATTTGATTATTATGCAATGTTGGATTGATGAATTTAGATGCTTAGATGCTCAAATGGATTGGTAATTCATGTTAGTTCATGATATTAAGCAAATTGGTGAAGTTTTGTGGAGTTTGGGATTGAAAAATGAAAGTTTGACAAAAATAGGTAGGGGCTGATGAATAGTGATTTTTGAGCATTTGGCTTCATTTTTCGATTCTTTTGGCATCAAAAATCCTTAAATATAGTAGCTAAGTGATGCCGGAAGTTTCGGATTAATCGGAGTTATTTTGCTATGCAAAGTATTAAATGAGGGGTGGTTTGTGTAATATTCACAAACCTTTGAATTTTGGTTCCCAAGCTTCCATATTACTTGAATGCTTAATTTAGCTTAATATCATGTGTATTTGATTGTGTTTAAATGTGTTTGAATGAGCTTAATTGTGTTTAAATGCATTTATACATAATATGTTATTTTGAGCATAAAATGCATTTTATAGCCGTGCGTCTTATTTGGTTGGTTTGTTGAGTCGTGTCTTACCTCGAGGCCTGTGTATTACAGGTGGGACCTCGCGGGGCTGATTCTGAGTTATTTGGCTATCCTTTTTGTTAAGCCTACAGGTGAGGATGTAAAATGTTTTCTAACTGGAGTATGAACAAATATTTGCGAAAACCCTACCCCTTTATATTTCAATTATATGTTATCAATATTTGAAATAAAAAGGATTTGATATAAAATGATATATATGTATCTTTTCTAAAATGGTTTTAAAATAGAGACAAGAGAACTATTTTGTTTTTAAAAGTAACATTTGGTCTCGGGACTTGCGCGTATGCCTCGAGTTATTCGGCAACGTGTCGAGAAACCCTAGACGGTTACATACCTTGTCTCGAACGACCCTTTTGGTCAATCAAAACAATTATAAAGCGAGACTATATTTCCTTTAACCCTATTGAGGACGCTCTTAGGGTATATTTGGGCCCCGGATTATACTAGAGGTGGAACCCGGAGACGTGCGTCTAGGGGGAAGCCCATGGTATAATCCAGATTATATATATGGATGGAGACCCAGTGACGATCATCCAATATATATAATCCAGATTATATATAGATGGAGACCCAATGACGATCATCTAATATATAATCAATGGGTGTTACTTGTAACTAGTCGGAGGTAGTCTAGTTCAAGTAATACTTGCACCGGCGCCATTAGTCGGGTATGGTGAAATCGAGGGTAGCTCCCTCGATAAGCCAAATGGTATTGAGGAGGAATTTCATTATATTTGATATGTTTTTGGGAGTTATAAGGAGATGGCCCGTTCTCGCCGGGAATAAAAATGTTTTCTAAAATGTTTTACTTTAATATTTAATTCACAAAGCTTTGATGAATTATAAAGAGAAAGTATCGGCACTAGATTCGTTTCTCTATTAACCAAAGCGTGAATTAAATATGTTTTATGTTTTAATTATTATATATATTCCCCTCCTCACTGAGTTCGTTTGACTCACATCCCGTTTTGGTTCATGCTTCAGGTTAGCGGTCAGGTACTGGCAGCAGCGTTGTAGGCTTGTACAGTCCTTGAAGTCGGGGTCTTATGCATTTACTTTTGTGGATCGAACTTATGATGTTGAATTACATGAAAACTTGAAATGTTATGCTGATGTAGAATACTTGATGAGTTGATGTTATAACTTGTGATAGATAATGAACTTATAAATGTTTATTTTGGCCACGGATGGCAGTGTGAATATAAATATGATCTTTTGCTCGTTGCTTCCGCTTGTTAGTGCTGTTGTTGTTGTTGGTGTTGGTACTGTTGTTGGGAGTCGCTGTTGCCAGGTTGTGGGAATCCCGTTGTCCGGGGCGGGTTTTCGAGTGGTGGTATTTAACTATCGCTCGAGAGCTCGTTTCGGTCCGGGGGTTGTGGCGTGGGGGACGTCACAGCTGAAGGTGGTATCAGAGCCTAGGCATTATATGATTCTGGTGCGACGCATTCTTTTATTGCTCCTGAATATGCTTCTAGATTATCTTTGTCTGCCGAGTGCTTGCCTTATGTGCTTGAGGTCAATTCCCCGTTGGGAATTTCTTATTTGTGCAATCGAGTCTTCCGAGACTGTCCGTTGAGGATAGACGATCGCGATTATCCTGCTGATCTCATTGAGCTTCCGATGAGTCACTACGGAATAATATTGGGAATGGACTGGCTATATCGGCATCAAGCTTATATTGATTGTTTCGGGAAAAAGATCACTCTGGGAGCTGATAGCGAGATTTTGGGCAAAAGGTTTGACAAGATTCCTCGAGTATCTTATGTTAAAGCCGCCTGAATGATTCGCAAGGGATCTCCGGCCTTTGTTGCTTATCTACTGAACCGTCCGAAAGAGCAAGTTAAGCTTGAGGAGGTACCAGTAGTTGGAGAATTCCCTGATGTGTTTCCTGAGAGTTTGAATTCTTTGCCTCCGGAACGAGAGATAGAGTTTGTGATTGATTTAGCTCCGGGTGCCGAACCGTATTCGAAGACTCCTTACCGTATGGCTCCGGCAGAGTTGAAAGAATTGAAGATTCAGTTGGATGGATTGTTGGAGAGTGGGTACATTCGACCGAGTACTTCGCCGTGGGGTGCGCCTGTTCTTTTTGTGAAAAAGAAGGATGGGACGTTGAGGATGTGTGTAGACTATCGTGAGCTGAATCGGATGACGATAAAGAACAAATATCCTCTACCTCACATCAAAGAGTTGTTTGATATCCTGCAAGGGTCGAAAGTGTACTCTAAGCTAGATCTCCGACAGGGGTATTACCAGTTGAGGATTCAAGAGTCAGACATTCCGAAGACTGGGTTTAATACACGGTATGGGCATTTTGAGTTCGTAGTTATGCCTTTCGGGTTAACGAATGCCCCAGCTGCATTCATGGATTTGATGCATCGTACTTTCCGGCCATATCTCGATAAGTTTGTGGTGATCTTCATTGACGATATCCTGGTTTTCTCAAAGACTAAGAAAGAACATGCTGAGCATCTTGGCATCGTGTTAAGAACTCTCCGAGAGCATCAGTTGTATGCCAAGTTCAGTAAATGCGAATTTTGGCTTGATAAAGTTACCTTCCTTGGTCATGTGATATCAGGAGATGGAATCGAAGTTGATCCCTCGAAGATTGAGGCCGTAATGAAATGGGAGCAGCCGAAGACCCCAACTGAAGTCCGAAGTTTTCTAGGGTTAGCTGGCTATTACAGGCGTTTCGTTCAAGATTTCTCCAAGATAGCCGCTCCGCTGACCAATTTAACTCGCAAGGACGTGCCTTT
The DNA here is from genome assembly GCA_958496215.1 of Verbena officinalis. Lineage (NCBI taxonomy): Eukaryota > Viridiplantae > Streptophyta > Magnoliopsida > Lamiales > Verbenaceae > Verbena > Verbena officinalis. The sequence goes on from OY292388.1 coordinate 7,145,505, forward strand.
TAAGTGGGACGATAAATGCGAGGCAAGTTTCCAAGAGCTAAGGAAACGGTTGACTACTGCTCCGGTACTTGCACTTCCTGAAGGTTCCGAAGGGTTTACGGTTTATACCGATGCCTCGAAAGAAGGGTTAGGATGCGTTCTTATGCAGAATGGCAAAGTGATTGCTTATGCTTCGCGTAAGTTAAAAGATGCTGAGAAGAACTATCCTATCCACGATCTCGAGCTAGCTGCTATTATCTTTGCCCTAGGAAAATGGCGACACTATTTATACGGCGTAACCTTCGATATTTTCACCGATCACCAGAGTTTGAAGTATTTACATACTCAGAAAGATCTTAACCGCAGGCAACGACGGTGGATGGAATTCCTTGAAGATTATGATTGCCGTATCCAATATCATCCAGGCAAAGCTAACGTAGTAGCCGATGCTTTAAGTAGACAAGCAAAGGTAGCTAGCTTGGAAGGAACCTCTACAGGAGTGATGTCAGAAGCAGGGAGATGTCACTTAGTCTTTCAACCGCGGATTGCGAATCTCTCAGTGAGACCGGATTTGGTTCAGAGACTTAAAGATGAGCAGAGTGTTGATGACTGGATTCAAAGACAGATCTTGAGGACGCAAGATGATCCGAACTCCTCATTTGCTTTCGATGATATGGGTCTTCTTCGTTTTAAGAATCGTATTTGTGTGCCAAAGAGTCTAAAAACCGAGATCATGAAGGAAGCACATAAATCTGCTTATGCCGTCCATCCGGGAGGTAATAAGATGTACAGAGATCTTAAGACTCAATATTGGTGGCATGGAATGAAACGAGAAGTTGCTGATTTCGTGAGACGGTGTTTGACTTGTCAACGAGTTAAAGCCGAACATCAGCAACCCGGTGGAACTCTACAGCCACTCTCTATTCCGGATTGGAAATGGGAAGATATTGCTATGGATTTCATGTCCGGATTACCAAGAGTTCGGGGTGGATATGATACGATTTGGGTAATTGTGGATCGTTTGACGAAATCCGCTCATTTCATTCCAATTCGAAAGACCACCAATGTCAAGAAACTGGCAGAACTGTATATCGAGCAGATTGTAAAGTTACACGGAGTTCCGAAGAGTATCGTGTCCGATCGAGATCCCAAGTTTACTTCCCGACTTTGGCAAGAAATTCACAGAAACTTGGGAACGAATTTAAAATTTAGCACAGCTGCTCACCCGCAAACTGATGGTCAATCTGAGAGAACGATCAAGATTCTAGGCGACATGTTACGAGCTTGTGCTCTCGACTTCTCCACGAGTTGGGACAAGCAACTACCGCTCATTGAATTCGCCTACAACAACAGCTACCAAGCGACGATTGGGATGCCCCCGTACGAAGCGCTTTATGGACGTAAATGCCGATCCCCTCTGTACTGGGAATTAGAAGACTGGCGAAGAACTAAAGACGGAGTGGAACGAGCTCTACCTCCAAAGACGATCCAGGAAACACTTGATAAGATTGCAATCATTCGACAGAGAATGAAAGCTGCTCAGGATCGTCAGAAGAGTTATGCTGATAAGAGACGCCGGGATTTGGAATTTGAAGAGGGAGACAAAGTGTTTCTTAAGGCGACGTTGAGGAAAGGATTCGCTAGAGTGAGAAAAGGTGGGAAACTCAGTCCGAGATATTTGGGACCCTATGAGGTTATTGAACGGATTGGGAAGACTGCCTACCGCCTGAACCTGCCCTCGGCTCTAACTGGGATTCACAATGTTTTCCATGTTTCTCAATTGCGAAAATACTATCCCGACAAATCTCATATGCTCCGAGATGAAGAAGTTCAGGTAGAGCCTGACTTGACGATCGAGATGAAACCTGTTGAGATTCAGGATCGTAAGTTCAAGCAACTTCGCAACCGACAAATCCCCTTGGTTCGTGTGTTATGGAGAAACCGAACCACCGAACAAGTAACTTGGGAAATGGAAGAGAAGATGCGAACTCATTATCCCGAGTTATTTGCGGAGTCGAATTAGAATCTGGGGACCAGATTCTCCGAAGGGGGGGATAGTGTAACGCCCCGTTATTTTATAACGCTTCGGTAAGTTTACCGACTAATAGCTCTTGTGTGTATTATTTGCAAATTATGTGATTATGTGAATTATATGAATTAATGTGTGATTCTATATGTGAATAATATGATGAATTCATAAGAATTTTTATATTTGAAATTTACTTCACACTATGTTATATTTGAAGCGTTGTATTTGAAATCTTATGAAATTTTGTCAATTATATTTGACTTGTATGATATTAATCTTGAAATATACATAAATATATATGCAAATATATACATAAATATCTATACAAATATATATACAAGTATATACATATAGCTAGCTAATTTTGACTATTCAAAATAACTTATATTTATTTAATTACCTCATTTCTCTCTCAAACTTTCTACACTATTCTCAAGCAACATTCTCTTCTTCTTCCTCTCATCTCTCGGCCCTCACTCCATCAGTCACCACCGCCACTTTCAACCACCACCAAAGCACCAAAAATCATCCTTTTTCTTGCTACAAAAAGTTGCTCTATCATCCAAGGAACGAACCTCTACTTTCTATTTGTGCAAACAAGCTCTCTACATCTCCTTTCTCCTCCATTTTCTCCTTCAAGGTAAGGTTGTAAATCTCTCTAATCTTTAAGTTTCAATGTTTTATATGTTGATGAGGTGAAGAAGCATGCTAGAATGAATGATTGATGAGCTTAGTTTGGTTGTTGATAGCATGTAGCATTACTTGTGATTTTTCATATAAATTTGATTATTATGCAATGTTGGATTGATGAATTTAGATGCTTAGATGCTCAAATGGATTGGTAATTCATGTTAGTTCATGATATTAAGCAAATTGGTGAAGTTTTGTGGAGTTTGGGATTGAAAAATGAAAGTTTGACAAAAATAGGTAGGGGCTGATGAATAGTGATTTTTGAGCATTTGGCTTCATTTTTCGATTCTTTTGGCATAAAAAATCCTTAAATATAGTAGCTAAGTGATGCCGGAAGTTTCGGATTAATCGGAGTTATTTTGCTATGCAAAGTATTAAATGAGGGGTGGTTTGTGTAATATTCACAAACCTTTGAATTTTGGTTCCCAAGCTTCCATATTACTTGAATGCTTAATTTAGCTTAATATCATGTGTATTTGATTGTGTTTAAATGTGTTTGAATGAGCTTAATTGTGTTTAAATGCATTTATACATAATATGTTATTTTGAGCATAAAATGCATTTTATAGCCGTGCGTCTTATTTGGTTGGTTTGTTGAGTCGTGTCTTACCTCGAGGCCTGTGTATTACAGGTGGGACCTCGCGGGGCTGATTCTGAGTTATTTGGCTATCCTTTTTGTTAAGCCTACAGGTGAGGATGTAAAATGTTTTCTAACTGGAGTATGAACAAATATTTGCGAAAACCCTACCCCTTTATATTTCAATTATATGTTATCAATATTTGAAATAAAAAGGATTTGATATAAAATGATATATATGTATCTTTTCTAAAATGGTTTTAAAATAGAGACAAGAGAACTATTTTGTTTTTAAAAGTAACATTTGGTCTCGGGACTTGCGCGTATGCCTCGAGTTATTCGGCAACGTGTCGAGAAACCCTAGACGGTTACATACCTTGTCTCGAACGACCCTTTTGGTCAATCAAAACAATTATAAAGCGAGACTATATTTCCTTTAACCCTATTGAGGACGCTCTTAGGGTATATTTGGGCCCCGGATTATACTAGAGGTGGAACCCGGAGACGTGCGTCTAGGGGGAAGCCCATGGTATAATCCAGATTATATATATGGATGGAGACCCAGTGACGATCATCCAATATATATAATCCAGATTATATATAGATGGAGACCCAATGACGATCATCTAATATATAATCAATGGGTGTTACTTGTAACTAGTCGGAGGTAGTCTAGTTCAAGTAATACTTGCACCGGCGCCATTAGTCGGGTATGGTGAAATCGAGGGTAGCTCCCTCGATAAGCCAAATGGTATTGAGGAGGAATTTCATTATATTTGATATGTTTTTGGGAGTTATAAGGAGATGGCCCGTTCTCGCCGGGAATAAAAATGTTTTCTAAAATGTTTTACTTTAATATTTAATTCACAAAGCTTTGATGAATTATAAAGAGAAAGTATCGGCACTAGATTCGTTTCTCTATTAACCAAAGCGTGAATTAAATATGTTTTATGTTTTAATTATTATATATATTCCCCTCCTCACTGAGTTCGTTTGACTCACATCCCGTTTTGGTTCATGCTTCAGGTTAGCGGTCAGGTACTGGCAGCAGCGTTGTAGGCTTGTACAGTCCTTGAAGTCGGGGTCTTATGCATTTACTTTTGTGGATCGAACTTATGATGTTGAATTACATGAAAACTTGAAATGTTATGCTGATGTAGAATACTTGATGAGTTGATGTTATAACTTGTGATAGATAATGAACTTATAAATGTTTATTTTGGCCACGGATGGCAGTGTGAATATAAATATGATCTTTTGCTCGTTGCTTCCGCTTGTTAGTGCTGTTGTTGTTGTTGGTGTTGGTACTGTTGTTGGGAGTCGCTGTTGCCAGGTTGTGGGAATCCCGTTGTCCGGGGCGGGTTTTCGAGTGGTGGTATTTAACTATCGCTCGAGAGCTCGTTTCGGTCCAGGGGTTGTGGCGTGGGGGACGTCACATCTCACCCCTAATTCAACACAAGTACACAACTTTTTTGCAATTTATACATATTTTCACCATAGTAAACTTTCAACAAACTAACAGGAGAAACTCACCCAGATAAATACAGAACAAGGGATCAAAGAATTCAAGAAACACAATTTACAGAGTTTCATATAATTTTTCCCACTTTAATGTAGGAAAATTACCAGAGCTTGCTAATGTTCGCACCAAAAAACAAACAAAACTAGACAAAATGATATATATCAATCCGATTGACTTATGGATTAAATCAAGTAGTTGGTTTAATTAATTAAGAAATGTACTAGCTAACTAGCTTTTTAATCCCTTTACATGGGATAATTTACTTATAAAATATATATTATTAAATAAATTATATTATATTTTTTATATGATTATTAGCTATATATCAAAAATTATTAATTCAGAATTTGAAGCACACACACTAAAGTAATTTATTTTATAAAATAATCAAGAATTATGTATATAAAAAATTTATTTTAAATGTATGAAAATAGTAATATGATATTTTTATGACAAAGTACTGATTTTATATTTATACATATATAGAGAAGGAATATCATGACTGCTATAGAAATATTAAAATGATAATTAAAATACCAAAAAAATATTAAATTTAATATATGACTTTTAGATGTTGTTAAATGAATATTATAAAAAAAAGTTATTATTAAAATTGGTGATAAAATGCAATAAAATTGATTTAATATTCTTTAACAACAAATTAAATGAGTACAAAACAAATAGGAAAAAGAGTTACAATATTTACATTTATTACTCAATTTTTCACTGAATTCTATCAACATTAATTGTGGCAAAAATCATTTAAAGAAATAAGTTGACATGGACAAAAGGAATAAAAACAACTTATCCATGTCATAGATATATATACGTCTTTCCTAAAACAGTAGACTCATTCATTTTCATATATATATATATATATATATATATATATATATATATATATATGATTAATATTTATAAGTACGACTATTAATTTGAAAGTGGGTTATGGCCTAAGAGGGGTGAATTAGGCACTTCAAAAACTTCTCCATAATTTAAATTTCTATCAGAGAAATATAGCACAGCGGAAGTACACAAGAAAGCTAGTAAGGAAATGTTCAAATACTAGAAACAAAATAACTTGAATAAATAAGATACACTGATTGTGGATGATCTGCAAGATATGAACTGATTATCGGCAGTAAAACCACAAAAAATAGAACACGCAGAGAATAGAGCTCAAAACTAAATTAAAAGCATCCAAACTATATGAATAAGCAATGCAAGGAGTATGGATTTAATGTGTAAAAGATCAGTATGAAATGCAGCAAGTAAATTCAAACGAGAACACCGAATTATAGTAGTTCAGCCACAATCGTGAGCTACATCTACTACCTAAGGTTCGTCATCTTAGGATTTCACCAAATCTACTAAAACTTGATCTTTTACAGGTTGAGATCAAACCTAGACTTTTCCCAGGCTCAAGTTCAAAACCCAACACCTATCTTTTCACCAGGCAAAGATTGAAACCAAGACTTTTTCAATAGGCTCAAGTCTAAACCCTTTCACCAATCACTAGAAAGATACAACTCTCAATTCAATAAGTTTTCCCCAAATTATACAAAGTAGGGATTTCAGAAATCAAACCTCAATAAGTTCTTAGGTTGGATTTGCAAGATTTAGCTCAATGAGAAGATTTCTTAAGATATTCCAAGAAAGCTCTCTTCTCCTCTTCTTTGTGTCTTCTCGTTAATTGCTGATATCTACTCTTATTCTCTTTTTCTCACTTTCAATGGATATTCTAGTTGTCGTTCAAAGTGGAAGAGAATTCTTCTTTTATGTTTTCCAGTCTAGCTGTTGGAGAGATTGAGAGATGACGCAATTAATTTCTTGAGAAAACCCACCTGAAGCACTCTGTAATTAGGCTTTAGAAAGTATAAATTTTCTATCTAAAATAGCCAAAAGTCGTGTTTTACAAGTTCAGGCAAATATTAATTCCGCTGGTCGATCTGCCATTCATTTGGCAATTCCTCCACATAATCAGATATAGCATTCTAGCATTTTCTTCTTAATCCTGACTTTTCCTCCATGATTTCTGGTACATCTTTTAACTTCTATTCATTATGTTTTTAACCAAGAATCGGTCGACAGACCGTAGGGTTAAGAGGATCCTACCTCGTATATAGAAGCTCAAATCAGAAAACTCGAGAAATACATCCAGAGTCTAGTAAATGTAAATATGAAGAGATGAAAGCAACACTAAGCAAATTACAAGCATGTAAAAAGGCCGTCCGACATGAGGACGCGAGTTTCGCACTCGCCAGGCTGGGCCTAAGAAAACAATGATGGCTATAAACAGACTTCAACATATCGTCATGAACCATGTCTGTGTTGCGATCCCGGTCGGGAAAATTTGCCCAAAGGCAGGAAGAGAAGATCCGGTTCAAGGCATTGGCATCGTGTACAATGTTCACCGTCAAATTTCAAGAGTTACAACTGGCCAAGGGAAAGACCGACTGCACCGAAGGACCCATGAAGTCCTTGTTGAGCTTCCAAGAGAAAAGGACCGAATCGGCGCTTCCACTACAAAAAGTCAGAAAAACATTACAAATGACATGCATAGAATCACTAAATTCCATCTTACCAACTTGTTATGCAGTATAATGTCCAGCACGGAATTCTCCAAGATCCAAACATGCTCAATTTCCTTACGGAATGCACCTACCAAGCTCCAATATCATCATGAAACCACAAAACAACAAGATAAATCATATTATAATTCTCGGTCATGAGAAATATGAATGAATTTGTCTTGCATCATAGATTAGGAATACTCATTGCATCAGTGCGAATAAGCCCCAGTAACCGACCATGGACCCGATCAGCTTCAATAATAGCAGAAGACTCCTTATCACATGCTAGATTAGCTAGATAATCAGCCACCGTGTTTCCTTCATGATAAACGTGAGACCATCGGATATTGACCCTAGCGGCCATAAGACGAATCTTAGTAAGGATGAAATTCTTGTCCCATGCAGCATTACCCCCTTTCTCAATGAGATCCACTATGACCTTGGTATCCATCTCAACCCAAATATCTACAAAACCTCTCTCAATAGCAATATAAAGACCCTCCATAACACCCCATAATTCAGCAAACTTATTCTTTTTCACCCCAAGATAAGAGTAATAACCAAAAATGACATTACCATTGGAGTTTCTAGCAATGCCACCCGCTCCGAAGGGGCCCGAGTTTCCTCTCGAGGCCCCGTCCGAGTTGATCTTGATCCAAGCGACCTTCGGTTTGCGCCAAAGGACAAGCTGGATGGTGGACGTTTTCCTACAGTGAAGGGAAAAGGAGAGTTCTCCAGCCACCATGTGATCACCCTTCCAAGAGCTCGATGTCAGTAAATTAGTATTTTCGAGCCAATAAATCCTCTGCCACACGCGGAAAATAATTCAGGCAATTGAGTATTTTTCCCCTTCATGCTTTCTTTTATTCCGTGACTCCCATGCATGCCAAAGAATAAAAATCGGTATGATAGTCCGAACATGAGAGCTCGTTTGTCCTGCAATAGAATTAAACCAAAAACTCATAAGCTGAGAGATATTGGTAAAATTAGGAATGTGCATATGAAATAACCCTGCCAAGTAATCCCAAACTTGGGAGATTTTACAATTATTCATAAACACATGAACCACATTCTCCACATGTCTACAACATTGACATTTTGATGGGCCCTCGAAGCCTTTTCTCTGCATATATAATGGAGTCCAAAGGAAGCCAATTCTTGAGAGCCCTCCATGCAAAAATCGAAATGGAAGTCGGAATGCAACAGACTCCAGAGATTTTTAAACAGAGAGTTCTGTTCTCGCCGTTGTCTCACATGTTAGAGTAGTGCACTTAAAAGTCGAACTGTTTAGGCTAATTCTATGTAATACTCTAAATCAGAACTTTCTTGTGACTTGTAATGAAAAGACGTGATTAGTCATTTTATACTATTGGCCTATTTCATCATATTTCAATTGTACTTAATTGCATATTATTTATTCTTGTGTATGGATGAAACCCCAAGATCACAGTAAGCTAAGGGACTTGGTTTCACCATTTGATGGGGGCCATGAAATAAGTACCCAATGGCGTGATCTAAAACACTCAAAGTCGAAGAGTTTAAAAGGCACAGGGGATGTCGATCAGACTCGCTCGAAACTTTCTCATATGACATACCTTTATAAAAGTGTGTCCCATTTCATGACATTAGTGTTTTGACACTACTATGTATATGAGGGTGCTTAATAGAGATTAAGTTCACTGAGAATCCCGACGGGAATCCTAAATGGGTTAAGGCTCATATAGAGTCTTAGAGATTAGGAGGATTTCCCTAGCCATGATCGTGTCTAACTAATCCTTAGACTTGAGACTCCATGGTTGCCTTGTGTATGACTGGGGCATACTTTGATGTACTACTGAATCCCTAGAGTTTCACATAAGCTGTACGTTGGGTATGTTCGTGTTATGCGTTGGGTATTCTAAATTTTAAATTGAATAAAACTATTCTTTATACGGAAAATTCTTTTCATATGTGGGACATTAAATTTAATTGATTCTATTAACTAAATATTTTCAATCCATAACAAAATATTAGACAAATTATTAGGTAAATAGTAGGACTAATTATAGATAATTCTTTTCTTAATTATTTAATCAATATCATTTATGTTCATAATTAAGTAATTATAATTGGTTCCCTAATTAATGATGACATAATGTAATATTATAAAATGAAATAAATAACATTTATATCTAACTTTAAATAATTGATCAGTACAATTATTTGTATTAGAAATATATTTATAATTACTATCAACCAATAAGATTTTTATTTGGATTAAAAAACTCCAAAAAAAGGAGAAAAAAGTATTGGAGTCAAAATGGACATCTAAAAAGTCAAATACCGCTGTCCTATATTATATAGTATAGATTAGAGAACATCACTTCCTTTAGCCAACTAATAGCATTTATTTTGACAGCAAATTATATAAATAAATCCATAATGAAAGATCAACCAATAATTTTTTTTTTTTCTAGAATTAAAATAACTCAAAAAAAAAAAAAAAAACAGAAAATTTTATTCAGTCAAATTGTGCGACCGCTGTAATATATTATATAGTATAGATATTCAATCAAACCCTTTCATTACCAATCATGAAAAGGATTTTTAGTAATCAACGAAATTCCCACTTGTAAATAATTGATTATTGTGGCTAAAAAAAAAAGGAAAAGTATTTTTTCATTTGTAATGAAGTAACAAGAATGATTTATGCCCAAAAAAAAAAAAGAAGAAAGAGAAAAGTTTCATATATTAATTATGGGCCTAATAGTAAAATTACAATATTTGATATCACTTTACCAGCTCTGACGTTCATACAATTCGGACAAGTTAAAAAGGGGCCTCTAATGCACGGACACTTCGAAAACTGGTTTCGTGCAGTGTCCAACACATGTTGAACACGGACATGCCTCGGACACGGCTTCGACACGCGTCCAATACGCCTAAAACGTGTCGAAATTTTAAAAAAAATAAAAAAAATTTGGACACCGTGTTGGACACGGCTAGATGGAGTGTTCGACACGGATTGGACACGACGGGGTGTATTTTGTAATTTTTAGAACTTTTTTGGTAGCCTTGTTGAGATACGAAGTTGAAGGTGGCGAAGCTGCCGGAAGGGTGTCTGATCTGGGCGGCGATTCTGTCGGAAAGGCGTCGGATCTGGCGGCGATGAAAGACGAAGTCCTTAACGGGATTAGGGCAGCTACTGAGGAGGAAACGGACGGATCCTATTATTATTGCCGGAGACGACGTAGATCTCGAAGGGGATGCCGGAGGTTGCAGTAGAGATGAAATTTGGAAGAAGAGTCGTTCGGCGCGTTCAGACCTTGAGCAAAGATTTGTTCTTTTTGTTCTTCTGTTCTTGCGCTGAGTTGCGCAGCCATATTGAAATGAAACCCTAATTTAGCTTAAGTCTTTTGAAGTCTAACGGGCCTCCAAGTAAGAAGGTAAAGTGGGTTGCTTGAAAAGTTAATTAATTTAAATGGACCTAATTTGTTATATAAGATTGTTAAGAATTATTTAAAGAAATATTATAAGTTGTATACATTAATATATATATATATATATATATATATATATATATATATATATATATTTATTTATAATAAATATATAATATAGCTGTGTTGGAGCCGTGTCGTGTCCTAAAATTTTAAAATAATTCGTGTCGCCATGTCTGTGTTGTGTCGTGTCCATGTCGCTATATCCATATGCGTGGATCATAAGAACTGGCGTCACATCTGAATTGAATTGAAATCAAAACAGCTGGTTGGTAGTCCTCTCGTCGCATTTTTTGCGTGCAAAACAGTGAAAGTGACATATCAGGTTGGACGGACTCAAAATCATAAATGTTCAATCTTCAATGGACCAGTGAGATAATGCAACCTTCGTCGCGAGATAAAATGAATCGAGTTTCACGCCATATTATTTAGGGATAGCTACACTTATACCCCTCGACTTAGGGATAAATGCAGCTAGATTCTCTGTACTATTGGAAATTACAGATAAATCTTCTAACCCTAACGGAAACCTTAAAAACTTAACGAAATATTGTGAAATGACTAAATTATCCATAACCTTTTTGTTATAGTATTTGCTATACATGAAATTAGCGAAGTGAGTAAGTTATTGCTGAGTTAATAGAACGTTAGAATTTGCATGGAAATAAGAAAATGACTAACGACAGGACCTAAGTGTTAGATAGAGTCATAGTCGAGGGGGTATCTCTATAATTTCTAATAGTACAGGAAATCTAGCTGTATTTACCCTTAAATCGAGGGAGTATAAGTGTAATTATCCCTATTTTCTAGTGCAATTTGTCCGATGTGGCAGGTGAGGACCACAATTGATAAGATTTAAGACGTGCATTTGTTCTTATCAGATTGAATTTGTCTCATTCTATTTGTTATTGATCACCATGTGGCTACGCCTGTGAACTTAGCTATATATATATATAGAGCTAAGCCAGCCAAGTAAAACCACACACTTCTCCATTCGAGTCTATCAACGCCTTTGCATGCAAAGCGCATAAAATGGTGAGGTTCTCTAGATAATATCAAAATACGTATGCATACATGCTTTTATATATATATATTATAAAAATATGCATGTGTACGTAGATGTGTGGAAATAAGATGTAGTCCAAAAGAGATTACGTCCATAGCTTCGACCCATAGATTTAATATGGTCATTGATAATACCTCATTTGTATAATTTAAATTGGATGGTGCATATTGTATGATGTTGATTACGGTGAGAAAATATTCCAGGCAACTCCTTTAGACCAACTTCATAATTAAGCACTGTTTAGTTTAAATCGTATAATTGTTGTCAATCTCCCTCCCTTCCCTCCCCTCCCCTCCAACTATATTTTTATTTATATATTTATATAGTCTCTTGAAAAATATTTTATAGGCAAACCAGACAATTGTAGCAGGACCATGGGGTGGGACTGGTGGTAATGCATTTGACGATGGGTCCTACACTGGAGTTCGAGCAATAGAGCTTTCATACAATGATGTGATTGGCTCCTTCAGTGTGGTTTATGATTTGAATGGTAAACCTTTTGAAGGGCCAAAACATCCTGGTACACATTCCTTCACAACTGTAAAGGTTAGCACGTAGTTTCTTTATTACATTTTCTTCTTTATTTTTATTTTTAATTAGCCAATTATATATACATTAAAAGAAGAGAAATATATAACAATGGCTTTATGTATGCATGACTCCAGATTGAGTTACAATTCCCAGAAGAGTATATAGTGAGTGTGAATGGATTCTATTCTCCTGTGTCTTGGCTTGCTACAAAGACTCCGGTCATACGGTCACTAACATTCAAAACCAACAAGAGAACTTTTGGACCATATGGCAGAGAGGAAGGCACTCCTTTTAGTTTTCCACTGGAAAATGGCTTAATTGTTGGTTTCAAAGGACGTACTGGCGAACTCCTTGATGCCATTGGCTTTCACTTGGAGGTTGACACTAAGTACAGCGGAATCAATCGTAATGATTTCCCTGAGGGTTTTGTTTTCGGAACTGGTACTGCTGCTTACCAGGTACGTCTGTAATGGTTCATGGATTATTTATCAAGCTCAATATATATAAGTTAAATAGATCATTTTGTGTATTATTTATTTAATTAATTCATTAATTAATTAATGTATGATGCTTTGTTTTTTTATCTCATGATCGATCAGGTTGAAGGTGCTGCTGCTGTTGGTGGTAGAGGCATTAGCGTCTGGGATGAATTCACCATGAATTCTCCTGGTATTATATTTCTTTCTACATAATTTTTGTATATAAAGTATATCATATATAACGAAAAATTAAACTTGGTTACTAATTAATTAATGCAATGAACGTTAACAGGCAGAATTGCTGATGGAAACAATGGAAATATAGCTCTTGATACCTATCACAGATATAAGGTATTTTTTCTTTATACTTTAAACATAATTTCATTTGTTACAAATTAAAATCGGAAATTAAACTCTTCGATCTTTTCGTATTCATACTTACATTTAATTTTCCTTTTGATTGTTTTGCAGGACGATATTAAGATGATGAAGAGCATGGGCTTTGATGCATACAGATTCTCGATTTCATGGGCAAGAGTAATTCCTGGTAAGAATATATACAAAGAAAAATATTATATATTATCTAGTTAATTAATTAATTTTTCTTGTATATTAATTACTATAGGTGGAAAAATAAGCCTCGGTGTCAACAGAGAAGGGATCGACTACTATAATGATCTTATCAACACTTGCCTTGTTAATGGTTCAACTCAAACTCTATATATATATGTATTATTAATTAATTAATTTTTTTATATAGTTAAATAATTTAAATTACTATAATTAGTTGACGTACGTTGATATTATCATATGACGACATTAATGTATTGCAGGCCTTCAGCCCTACGTCACTCTCTTTCATTGGGATCTTCCCTACACACTAGAAAAGGAGTATGGTGGTTTCTTGAGCAAAGAAATAGTGTACGTAACTCCTTCATTTTTCCTATATCATCTATATCGGAATTTGATATGTATCACGAATTGATTTCTCCTTCATTTCGATGTGAAAACAGGAATGATTTCCGTGATTTTGCGGATTTGTGTTTCTGGGAATTCGGCGATAGGGTGAAACATTGGACCACATTCAATGAGCCATGGTCATACTGTAGCTTTGGATATATTGACTGTATTTTTCCACCTGGAAAAAAGACTTACTACATACATGAAAAAACTGAAGGTGCTGTTGCTGCCGCGCGCTCTGCTATAGTGAACATCACAAACCATTTGAGCAACCTCAGTAATCCTTTAGAAAAAATATCTGCTGAGAAAATACATACCCCCTCCTATTACTTGAATGAAGAATCTGAACGTGATATTGCTGCCGTGCGCTCTGATATATTGAACACCACAGACAATTTGAGCAACCTCAGATTTAATACATACATAACCCCTCCTATTACTGTGTTGCCCGCAAGCAGTAATTCTTTTGCGCGCTCTGCTATATTGAACACCACAGACCATTTGAGCAACCTCAGATTTAATACATACATACTCTCTCATGTTACTGATCCTTTAGAAAAAATATCTGCTGAGAAAAGATCACTTGGGGATACCTCTGGTAAACCGTACATGGATGATTTCCAAAAACAAGTATTTATTGCAGCAAAAAATATGTGTCTTGCTCATTCAGCGGCAGTTGGGTTATACAGGAGAAAATATAAGGTATGATATTCATTCTTTAGATCATCAAGGACACAATAACTAATTAGAAAAAATTGCAAGAATTGCTCTATTCATGTAGTCCGTTGTTTGTCGTTTTTCAAATTTACAAGACACATAAAAACGTGCAATTTAACCTATGGAATTTTAAACTTAATCCTTATTGATCATTTTCTTTTTATAATATGTATGAACTTTTTAAATCATAGGCTCATCAAAATGGCGAGATAGGGATAACACTTGTTACCACCTGGTTTGAGCCTTTAAGTAATTCACAAGAAGATAAAGATGCAGCGAGAAGAGCATTCGATTCCATGTTCGGATGGTAATGAAACATAATATTTATCATTTTTATACATATATCCAGATTAATTAATTGAAATATTCTAATTCTAAAGTTTCTAATGATCAATGTTTAATTGACTTTTAGGTTTTCGGAGCCTGTATTAAAGGGTTCTTGGCCAAAAAATATGCAGTGGTATATGCCCGATGAAGCCGAATTTTCTGAAAAAGAATCCAAAATGCTGATAAAAAACAAGATGGACTTTTTAGGTGTTAACTATTACTCAGCCAGATATGTGAAAAACAATCCCCCAGTTTTTCCGGATCCTAATCCCTATCAACATCCTTACATCAAATATCAGTATTGTACTCCTCTCGGTAAACCTTGTAAACCTTTCTTCAAATACATTTAGAGTTTGTACATATTAACGATGCATTATTTATTTTTCTTTAATTTTTTATTACTTTTTCCAATTAACAGTGGATAATAACAAGGGCAAGCCTATTGGTCCAGCAGTAAGATTTTGCTTTCCCAATCTAATATATATATATATATATATATATATATATAAATATATATATATATATATATATATATATATATATATAAACTAATTAGTCATATCTGTTCATCAATGATCACGTACGTATTTTGTCGTTTGATATACATTTAGCCCGGCGTAGCATGGATTCGCATAGTCCCGTGGGGAATCAAGAGTCTCTTGAACAAAATAAATGAGTTGTACAATAATTCCGAATACAATGTCCCTTCGGTATACATCACTGAAAATGGTATGTTGATATACAAATTATTAAATTCTCCATTTAAATGAGTTTGAATTTAATTGTCAACTTGGGTTATATAATATTAATTAATAATATTAACTTACTGTGCATGCCTGGATAGGCTGGGGTGACATAAGTGATCACAAACTTACTGCCAGTAAAGCTGCTCCCGACACAACAAGGGTGAAATATCATAGAGATCATCTTGGAAATATATTGGATGTAATCAAGTAAGATCTTTAAGCAAATTAATTTCTAAATATATATAAACTAATTTTTAGTTGAATATCATTATCGAAATCATTTTTTTAACAGAGCGGGCGAGTCAATGGAGAAGAAGTTGGATATAAAAGGTTACTTTGCATGGTCATTGGCTGATAATTTTGAATGGACTGATGGATACACTGTTAGATTCGGGCTCATGTATATCGACTACGTGAATAATCTCAAAAGATACCCAAAACATTCAGCCCTATGGTTCTCTCAGTTTCTAGCCGGAAAGGTTCAGAAGTCCTTTGAGGAAGAGGATGATGAAGAGATCCAAACAATTGTAGCAGGACCATGGGGTGGGACTGGTGGTAATGCATTTGACGATGGGTCCTACAATGGAGTTCGTGCAATAGAACTTTCATACAGTGATGTGATTGGCTCCTTCAGTGTGGTTTATGATTTGAATGGTAAACCTTTTGAAGGGCCAAAACATCCTGGTACACATTCCTTCACAACTGTAAAGGTTAGCACGTAGTTTCTTTATTACATTTTCTTCTTCATTTTTATTTTTAATTAGCTGATTATATATACATTAAAAGAAGAGAAATATATAACAATGGCTTTATACGCATGACTCCAGATTGAGTTACAATTCCCAGAAGAGTATATAGTGAGTGTGAATGGATTCTATTCTCCTGTGTCGTGGCTTGCTACAAAGACTCCGGTCATACGGTCACTAACATTCAAAACCAACAAGAGAACTTTTGGACCATATGGTAGAGAGGAAGGCACTCCTTTTAGTTTTCCACTGGAGAATGGCTTAATTGTTGGTTTCAAAGGACGTACTGGCGAACTCCTTGATGCCATTGGCTTTCACTTGGCACTTAATTAAGATCATGAGCATATAATATATTTATAAATAAAATGACATCTAGGATGTCTTAGCTTATTTAAATAAAACTCAAATTTGGCTAAGGGTATAATGGTAATCGTTGTTAGTTCTAATACTGACAACTATTGCCATGATATATTTACATAAGGAATGATTTGAGGTGGTGTGTTTGTGATGTCTAAATTGAGCTTCCTGTGTAAAGCTGATTAGTGTATGCATATAATAAAGCTGACGAATTCAGTGATGTGATGTTTGAACTAAGCTCTGTATACAGAGCTAATCAAATGAAATTACGACTATCCAAGCTATATTTTTATCTTTTTTATCTGGTATCATCACTATATCCGAGCATGTGTAATGGTGCTCATGTGTGATCCTAAGCTATGTGCTCTCTGAAAATCAGCTTTCAAAATATCTTATACAATTTTTATTTAAAAAACATGCTTAAATATAGGATTTAAAAGTCATTTTATTTTTTGTAAAATTTCGGCAATATAACAGCTGCATTTTAATAAAATCCAATTTAAAACCTGCATGAAAACCAATCCAATGTTCGTAGAACAATTTTATATACCACAGTAATATAAATCTAATTTCACAAATGAATAATTGCAACTAATTAATTTCAAAAATATAAATTTTGTTAATCCCTTAAACTTGTAAATTTTTTAATTAAACTAAATGTAAGTTTCAAAGTTAGGGTAAACATGTTCCTACCCCATCGGGATAGCCTTATCAACGCTCGGGACTGTATCGGGATCCAAAACGGGTTTTATGACTTAGCTTCGGAAAATTGACTTTATAATGGTGCGTGAAAATCCAATTCCAATTGCATGGTTAGACTTGGGACATATAAATTAGTTTCTTAAACCCTTTGCTTGACTGACTCGAAGCCTAGTATAAAACTCGATCCCAAGGCATACAAAATCAGGCATTCTCAATCCTCTACTCAAAACAACCAATTCAATTAGTGAAATATCTCGATGTTTATAGTCAAGCAAAGTTACTTAATATTATCAAGTCTCGTGATTACCTCAATTTACTAAAAAAGTGATCAAAAGTGAGTTAGGTTGTCGAACTTAATGTTATAAGAGGGCTAGTTGGATTCTTCCTTCTCGGTGGTCACGAGCTAACTAGAAAAGAGAGGAAAGAAAGAAGAAAAAGAAAAAGAAAGAACCATGGAAGAAGACGAAAAAGGGATGGAAGAAAAAGAAATGGGCTTGGGCAGGGCCCAATATAGAAAACTCAAATAAAATCTGGGTGTTACAACCTTCCTCTCTTAAAAGAATTTCATCCTCAAAACTTAAAAATAAATTATCTCAAGGGATTAAATCTTAAACAAATTAAACTCAATGGTGTGACAGTAAAATCGCTGAGCGTTGGCTCCAGGATATGGAAAGGATCTTTGCGGCCATACAGAGTAGCGAAGAGGACAGACTAACCTACTCCATCTTCCAACTTCGTGGCTCTGCCTGTGATTGGTGGAGAAATATGGAACTGTTATGGGCCGAACAGGGAACCGTGCCATCTTGGAATGGATTTCTGGAGGAGTTCATAACAAATTTATTTCTCAGGAGATCCAGGATAGGCCCGAGGGAGAGTTTAAGGCACTTCGGCAGGGAAATCTTTCAGTTGAGCAGTTTGAGGCTCAATTTTCCCAACTGATGGTCTATAGCCCTCAAATGCTTATAGACGGGAGACGCTGAACCAATACCTTTATCTACTCCTTGAACAACGAGATTCAGCGAATCATGTTGAGTAACATTCCCAAGAGCTATCCAGAGGCCGTCAAACTGGCTATCAGAGTTGAGTCGCGACTCTGAGTGCTCAACAGTTCATTAGCCACACCTGCCACCCAATTACCGCACAGTACGCTCCTTCCAAATCAAAACGGTCTTTGAATTTCTCGGGATCAAAGTGGAGCAAAAAGTCCAACTCTACAGGTAACAGGGCACCTACTTCCTAGTCAGCTCAGTTTGCTCAGTCACCGATTCAGTGTAAATTTTGTAATAAGACCAACCACACCGAAGAAAATTGCTGGAAGAAGTAGGGAAAGTGTACGGGGTGCGGAAGTGACCAGCATCTCGTACAAGAATGCCCGAGAAGTCGATCCAGCAAAAATTGAGGCCGTATTGAATTGGAAGGCACTGAGAACACCTACTGAAGTACGAAGTTTCCTAGGATTGGCGGGTTATTATAGGCGATTTGTTCAGGATTTCTCGAGGATCGCCGGACCGTTGACAGAGTTGACCCGCAAGCATGTTCCGTTTATCTGGACCGAGAATTGTGAAAAGAGCTTCCAGGAGCTAAAGAGAAGATTAACTTCCGCCCCTGTTCTTGTTCTACCGGAAGGGGAGGAAGGTTATACTGTTTTTACTAATGCGTCAAAGGAAGGGCTTGGATGCGTTCTTATGGACCATGGGAAGGTGATTGCTTACGCCTCCCATAAGTTGAGAGACGCCAAGAAGAACTATCCAGTGCACGACCTAGAGTTGGCAGCCATTATCTTTGCTCTAGGTAAATGGTGACACTACCTATATGGAGTGACGTTTGACATTTACACTGACCATCAGAGTCTGGAGTACTTGTACACTTAGAAAGATCTCAACCGCCAACAGAGACGATGGTTGGAGTTATCTAGAGGACTATGACTGCCGGATACACTATCACCCCGGCAAGGCTAATGTGGTCGCTGACGCTTTGAGCTGAAAGGCTCAGGTGGCGCATCTGACTTGGATTTCATCAGATATGACTCTCACTACCGGGAAATACCACATGTCACCTCGTCCTCGCGTTGCCAACCTGTCCATTCAACTAGAGCTTGTTCAGAGGCTTCGTGACAAACAGGCGGACGACGGACGGATACAGAGACAAGTACTAAAAGCACAGGATGAGCCAATGTCCAATTACGTGCCAGCAGGTGAAGGCAGAGCACCAACGTCCGGGAGGAACTCTTCAACCTTTACCTATTCCGGATTGGAAATGGGAGGAAGTCACAATGGATTTCTTACTAGGCTTACCGAGAACAATAGGCGGATTCGACAACCTATAGGTCATCGTTCATCGTATGAAAAAATCCGCTCATTTCCTTCGAGTTCGAAAGATGACAGACGTGAAATATCTCGCGAACTTGTACAACAAAGAAATTGTCAAACTACATGGTGTACTGAAGAATATTATTTCTGATCGAGATCCCAAGTTCACGTTTGGACTATGGCAGTAAATTCACCAAGGGATGGGAATGAAATTGAAATTTAGCTCCGCTTATCATCCCCAAACCGACGGCTAGTCCAAAAGAACGATAAAGATACTAGGTGATATGCTACGGGCTTGCGCCCTGGATTTCTCGACTAGCTGGGACAAGCAACTGCCACTGATTGAGTTTGCGTACAACAATAACTATCAGGCGACGATAGGGATGCTGCCATATGAAGCGTTGTACAGGAGAAAGTGTCGATCTCCATTATTTTGGGAGCTTGATGACGGTAGGGGAGCGGAAGACGGTGTTCGCCGTGAAACATCTCCTAAATTGATATGGGAGGCCATTGAAAAAGTTGAGATTATTCGGCAACGAATAAGGGTGGCGCAGGATAGGCAGAAGAGTTATGCCAACAAACAGCGTCGTGAACATGAATTTGAGGTTGGTGACCGTGTCTTTCTCAAAGCCACCTTGACGAAGGGAGTCGCACGAATTGGAAAAGGCGGCAAACTAAGTCCCCGTTACTTAGGGCCTTTTGAGATTGTCGAGCGTATCGGCAAGACCACCTACAGACTGGATTTACCAGCCAACCTAACAGGTATTCATAATATCTTCCATGTATCTCAGCTCCGAAAATATTATCCAGACAAATCCCACATATTGCGTGACGAGAAAATCGAAATTGAGCCAGATTTGACGATTCAGTTGAAACCGGTTCAAATTCAGGACAGAAAGGTGCAACAGTCAAGGAACAGACAGATCCCCTTAGTCTGAGTACTATGGAAGAACAGGGCTACCGAACAGACAACTTGGGAAACGAAGGATAAAATGCACAAGCTCTATCTGTATCTCTTCTCAGGTAATAGATGGAATCTGAGGACAGATTCCTTTTAAGGGAGAATATTGTGATGACCCATAATTTTCAAGTATTATAAATGGGCTAATTCGATGAGGGGGTCAAGCGGAATCACCTGTTTCAATGTGTTTTATGTGATTTTAAATGAATTACATAACTGCTTTTCAGCTTTTCCAAAAGTTCTTTTGAATTTAAGTGCTTTTTGAGCTGTGACTATTTCAATGTGCCTTATTTGCGTATTTAAGTGCGTATGTGGCAACTGAATGCGAAAACCGAATGAACTGCTACTATGACTATTAATCGCAAATTAATGTGGCTTTTTAGATTTTTAATAAGTTGGAAGCTCATATTGCATTACTATTCATGTGTGTGCACAAGTGTTGTAGCGCCCTACTCTACAGTCCCCGGACCTACATAGATTCCCAAGCCGAGAATGGCGCCTCAACCTGAGAACCCGTGCAAGCCAACGGGTCTATCCCGACACTTGGCAACAGTGAATCCCCAAAAGACATAACACATAAACAATTATAAGATTTAGAATACATAGCGGAAGCGATTTCATAATATATAATCATAAATGCCACTTCGGGGCCAATTCAATATCCAATCATCAACAACGCCCATTCGGGGGCAACATAAAGTAAATAATGTAATCGTAAAAAGGGTGGGGATCAATATAGCATTATATACATGGCAGCAACAAAAGAATCAGCTATAGAGAGTTATACGAACAACAAATCTAGACGACTCGCCAACTAATAGAGTCTATCTAACCACTGTTGCCAATCCGACACGCGAGACATGTCGGTCTCTCAATCTACCTGAGGCAAGAACCAATAAACGAGGGTGAGTTCAAAGAAACTCAGTGAAGATATGGGTGAAGCAAGTCAAGTCACGCTTTCGGGTTTTTATTAGAAAAATACATATGTGATAATGAAGAAACCGGAATGTGCTTCGACTAGGATATTTCAATAATAATAAAGCAATAAAGACAATAATGTAATAAAGCAGTAAATAAATATCCCAGCGAGAATGAGCCTATTCCTCCTTATTTCTCCACATGACACGATAAAAACTCCATCTCCGGTGTCAAGCCAAGGAGCAACCCAAGGCTCGACTATAGTGAATTTAAGGAAAGTGTGCAACACATGAAACACCCACCATCGCTCCCAACTATGGATGCCAACTCCTGACGGTCCACAGTTGACGCTTAGTTTTGGGAGAAGCACCTTGGGAAACACCCTGGACGTCCGTCCCCAAGTGCAACCTCTGGATACCATCCCAAGGCCCCATGAAAAGTCCATGATTTTGCTCGCGTTCAAGAAATAATGAGTTGAGTGCCAAACGGGCATTAGGCAAGTGAGTGACGACAAGGGGGTGACTACAAGTTCCGTACACGTCGGGATGTGCTGACGGACTCCCATAACGACTTTCCTCATAGACCCAACCGAAGTCAAATTATCACGTTTGAAAAGAAACGATTTACTTGCCTTTGAAAACAAATCGGTTTTGGATAATATAGTATAATTTGATATCAAATGGTTTGTTGATCGAAATCATTAAGATATATGCTCAAAATATCTAATAATAGTAATGAGGGAAGAAAGATAAAGCATTCATGCAAATCAAGGCATTTCGGGGGTTTTCGCATGTATACATAGACATATATGTTCAAGCCCAGTTTATAAACGATTTAAATCCTCACCTGATATGCCAAAAAGAAGGACTAGCAGCTAGGACTCATTGCTCCTGAACCTCAGTCTGATCTGTAGACAAGACAGGACCTAGACGAATTAATAACGACTCTAAAAGCGCAAATAAGCAATTAATTGACGAACGACTAACCAAATAAATCCACAATCATGCATATGCCAATAATTATATTTATAGAAGCTACCATATAAGTTTCAAGTCAACCCGACAAGTTTTCAAAAATACATACACGTAAAAATACACTATTCACAGTCCGAACGAGGTCGGAATTCAACAAACATTTCAAAATATTAATCCTCAACTCCTAAGGAATCTATAGGTGAAATCGGAATGATTTTAGGAGGTCGTTTGCGAAAAGTCAACATTATTTTTGGGGGAATTGGCCACATTCCCGAGAGCAACTAAGAAAAAGGCTAAAAAAAATTCGCTAAGAGTTTTGCACCGGCCGACGCACGATCTTGAATACGCTATCAAGACCGTTCAGGCGCACATGACCTTGCGCACTAGATTTGCGCACAGGCGCAAGCTGGTGCAGGCAAAAAGTGACACGCACGGGCCAACGCGGTCTTGGCAAGACCGTGCATGAGGCTGTGCAGATCAGTAACAGACAGCAGAAAATCGCATTTTCGATGAAAATCCAAACCAAAAATCCATATAATTCAATTTCTAGCACGAATCAACAACCAAGAATTATAACGAACATTAAGCATCACATAAGGAACATTTTAATCCAAGTAGCATGAAAAGTAATCAAGTAAAACGCTCAAAATCAACAAATCTCAAAAAATATTCATGAAATAATAAATACGTTCAAAACCTCATAAATTCGGGGAATGAGATAGTGTAATTTGTACCTAAAGGAAGATCTCGTTGAGAGGATCGTGTAGGTTCGAACGGCACGGAAATCGGTGGAGAAATGAGCTCGGGGTGATTGATTAAAGCTTCCAAGTTCAAAAGTTCTCTTCTCTCCTCTTCTATCTCTTTCTCTCTCAAAATTAGGATTCAAAAAAGGGATAGAAGACTTTTATCCAATTATTCGAAATGTCTAAAATACGAAGGGGCATGTCGGTAATTTAGAAACTCCAATTTAAAATATTTTGGCTAAATATATCAATATTAATATCAAATTAAAGCTAATCACATAAGTAATACGAATGCGCACATAATAAATTCACTTTGGTTCATATACGAAATATTTAAATATAAATCACATAATACGAGAAATAGGGGTAAGAAGGTAATTAGCGCGAAAATGGACTTACAATGATTCTCGAATTTCTAGGTCGTTACAAGTGTGTGTAGGGATTTTTAAGGGTAAAATTGTCATTGTTCTAGTGGTCAAAGCTAGCCAAGTATGAGGTTATTTTGTTGACCAAAA
Source organism: Verbena officinalis (assembly GCA_958496215.1). Classification (NCBI taxonomy): domain Eukaryota; kingdom Viridiplantae; phylum Streptophyta; class Magnoliopsida; order Lamiales; family Verbenaceae; genus Verbena; species Verbena officinalis. The sequence continues at coordinate 7,169,405 of OY292388.1, forward strand.
TGTAGGCAAATTACACTAGTGCCCCTCCCTCCATACTTAAACAATTCAAACAAATCAAAACACACACAACATCTTAAAACACACACTAAACTCACGGTTGGTTGGAGAAGAAGAAGAGAAGAGGATTTTGGCTCGAACTTCTTGCACACAACCTTGTTATTTGAGCTTAGCAAAGTGTTCCTCTCATCATTTCATCCATCTTTTGGTAAGAACTTCACCTTCTTCCTTTAAGTTTGCTTCAAGTTGATGATCATAGAGAATTTTTCTAGGTTTAATGGAAGGTGATGAAAATTGATGAAACATTGCATGTTTTACCTCCCTTAAGCTTAGTTGAGGTTTGGTTTGATGAAATTTGAGCATGCCATGCCTTATTGCTTCATTGATTTCAAACTTTTAAAATGGTCATCAATGGTGAAATCCTTATATTTCATGCAAATGGATGATTGGTGCATTGGTTGAGAGTTTGGGCACCTATAAACATGTATTAGCATGTTAGGATAGGATAGAAACAAGGTTGGGTTGGAAATTTTGGTTAAAATTCGGATTTGGGCATGAAAGGGACGAAGGGCAGCTGGTGCCTCCACTCTCACCCGCACGCCCCACCCATGTGAAAAGGCAAGGGCGTGCGAGTGGTGATGGGTGTCGAATCCACTAAAAATAATATTTATATTTCCAGTCTACCAATCAACACAAAATTGCTCAAGTTGTAAATAGGGTCGAACACAGGAATTGGGAGGATTTCGAATTCTCTTAAATAACAAAGTAATAGTAAAAGCAATTAAATTAGGGGGGTTTTGAAAGGTTTTATAACTAACAATTCTAAATACTAATTACCTAAAAAACACAACTAAAGAAAGCAATTAAATAAGGATCTCTTTTGGTATTTTGGGTTTATCAACTAAATAAATCTAACAATTAAACTAACGTGATGAAAATGATCAAATTGATTAAGGAGCCCCCTTTTTTTGTCTTTTCGATAATCAGCAAGAAAACAAGAAATAAACTAAAGATAAGGGATAAAAATATATATGTGAAAAGTCTAGCTGGGGAATAATTTGTCTAAGTTCTCGACTCGATCATGGACGCAAGTATAATTATTCAATTCTCAATAAGTCTACTGCGGTTATCAACTACCTTAGACAACCTAGTTTCTTCTTAGGATTACACTAACTAGGGCTACACCTTACAATTAATCCCTAATTAATAAACAACCATTCGATAACACCTCTAGGAGTTTAATTTATTAATAACATTTAATCTAAGAAACATAAACTCGAGCCAATTAAACACTAACACCATGCTAATTTAAACCCGATAATTGAATTCCACTAACACCTTGGATAATAATCTCGCAACTACCCTAACGCTAATTTGTCTCTCAATTCACATATATCAAATAACCCCTTCAATATACGCAAAGGCAACATGCAATCAATTCAAGAATTCAAGTAGCTAATTCGAATAATTACAGAGATTACAATAACATGTATAATAGGAATTCTCATAAATATTGAAAATCGAATTATAAACACAATTCGATCTCACAAGTCTTGTGAACTTAGACAAGATCCCTAACTAGAAACTAATAACTTAGCTACTCATAATTAAACCTAACAAATTGACAATTAAGGAATTCATAATCAAAAAAATAAAGAAGTATAGAAATTGTCTCTTCACTATAACGATTCCAAAGAAGAAGGAATTACATGATGAAGGCGTGATGAATTCTCCTCCAATCCTCTGAATTTTGCTGCTGCGTCCAGCCCTCATTTTGCTGCTGAAAATCACCCATGTTTCAGCCCCCTAAAATCGTTGATGCTCAGCCCCCAAATAAGGCGTTAATATATCCCAAGGGTTTGATAATACTCCTCAATTAAAAGCCCAACCAAGAGCCCATGGAAGGATAAGGAAAGAGGAGCCATTAATCTGCTGAAAGTTGACCAAAATCGGGTACAAAAATCAGCTGCCAATCGCATGAGAAAAGAATCCAAATCCAAAAAGAAAAGAGAATCCGCGTACAGTTAGGACTCTTCAGCGAACTAGACTAATTACGTGATCACGTTAACGTGCCTGTCCCAAAACAGCTTCTAAATTGCAACTTCTAGCTAATTTTAATCAATATCTCCAAACCTACATCCAATTCAAAAAAGTAGATCAAATCACAGCCATAAGGACAATTAAAATCAAATAGTACGGGAAAATGTAATGTAAAAACATGCAATTTGACCACTTATGATCAAGTGGTATGTTCCTTCGCCCGATTTTGCCTGTTTTCGCTGGAACCTCGAAATTTCGCGATCCCTCTTCACGGAAACATCTTAAAATAATAAAACTAAGAAATTTGGAGAATTTTGGGAAATTTTGACTGGTTCGGAAAATGAATAGTTCCAGGGGTATTTTTGTAATTTCCCTAAACATTGAAAAATGTTCCCAACTTCCGTTTCTAAGCTATTTCCTCATGCGTAATGCATTGTTTTTCGCATGTTAATGTAATTGAATGTGAATTGTGCGATTGTAAATGTTATGTGCCATGATTGATATTACTAGCCGTGCGCCCGTGTTACTTGTGTCTGTTGAGTCTCACTCCTTAGGGCCTGTATATTATAGGTGGGACCGACGGAGCTGCACAACCTTGACCGTTGCCCGTGTTTTGGATATCTTGCTTGACAGGTGAGGGATCTAAAACCTTTCAATTGGGGTAAAGCCTATAGGAGTAATACTCCAAAGGTTTTGTGAAAATTACATCCAAAACCCAACTTTACTGTATTGAATGTTTTACTACCTTGAATATATCTGTATAGATATTTAATCTAATATTTCTTATATATTTTGAATCGTTTTCTTATATGAGTAATGATTCTTGCATATATAAGTATAACCGAATGTTTCACTGAAATGACCGAAAATGACTGAAAATGAAATGAATGATCGAATGTACTATTTTAAAGTGAGAATGAACAATGTTTATTGGGCCCGGGTTATGGAGAAGGGGCGAGACTCGGGGGCGAGCGCCCAGAGTATCCAACCCTTTGACGTAATCCACAATGTTGCGTGTTATTCAAATTCGAATGGGAGTCATTTGATTTTGAATAAAACGTTGGAACGACATACTAGTCTAGCCGTTCCTAAACAACCAATGTTTGTTAATATGGTTAGCTCCCGGATTAACACCACGGAGGAATAAGGACTGTTTTAATGTTTTATTGACTGTTTAGATGATATAAGGTTGGAGAATTCCCGTACTCTCCGAGAAATTGACGGAACTGTAATGACCGTCTCATTTTGGTCTCTTTCGTCTTTTGAAAAGATATCTATATAAACTATGTTTTATAAAATTGACCGAAGCAACCAAAATGATAATGTTTTAATGGTTTACATATTCTTATGTATTACTCATCCTTCACTGAGTGCGTTTCACTCACCCCCACTTTTTTGGATTTACTTCAAGTATTGGGCTATCGACATGACACGTCGAACCGGTAATGGCTACTGTCAAGTGATGGGTCTGGGTCGAGTCGTAGGGTTGTATTAACTTTTGTAAGTCTGCGTGTTGATTTTTAGAAAAAGAAAAAGAATTGTCAATTATTGATTCCGCTGTATTGCTTGCTATTTGTTTCTACTTTGGCAGGGTTGTGTCGCTGTTGCCGGTAGTGAATGATGGAATGACTCCGTTCGCCGGCGCGAGTTCCTGGGAGCCGAGCGCCATTGCTTGGGCCCGGGGGACCCGTGTCAGTGTGGGGGCGCAAAAGATATACCCGTCTCTATTAGTTTACACAACTACTTATGTTATAGATTCGGTCACTCGGAAGTACGCTTCGAATGAAGAAGATAATAGTAGTTAAAAATTTGACTCAATTGGAGGTAAGTGGTTTTCTGTATTTCTATGTTTTAAATAAAAAGTAAATATTTTCTTTGGTTCAAAAGCATGTGTTGTATAAAATTTATATTTTTATATAAAAATTCGGAGTGAGCATGATATGATTGTGAATTCTCTCTTATGAAAATTATTTAATGATTTCTCTTTGTTTCCATGAAAATTATTTTTTATGAAAATGTTTGTGATATTGCCAATGGTAAATATGTGACTGAATAAGATATGCTCTGAACAATTAGGACTCGTCAGTAGGAACGTTCTGAATTCTCTCGACCCTCTTAACGGAATTATAGTTAAGTTCTCGGAATTATAGTTAAGATTTCTGATTTTTGGACCCATTCTTAACGGGGTTATACTTAAGATCTCTAGACCCATTCTTAATAGGGTTATAGTTAAGATCTCTGGACCCATTCTTAACGAGGTTATAGTTAAGACCTTAATCAAGGAACTGACTAGCATTCGAATTGTTCAAGAGCATAAATAAGAAAGTAAATTGAAATCTAATGTCAATTTGTATCTTTGAGTATGAATTATTATATCCTGAAATGTTTGAGTTTTGCACAGTCGCTTTGCAATGTGTATATATGTAACATGCTCATCTCCGGTAGAAGTATGGAAACCATTTACGAGGCGACTCGTCGCTCACCCCCTTTCCTAACTACTGTTGCAGATAATATCGGCGAGGACAATAAGGATTATCAGTTTTAGGATCAGTGAACAAGTTGGAAGGAATTCACATAGTATTGAACTATTAGTATTTTTATTTTTGTTACTTGGAGTTAAATCTACTTTTAGAATTGATTTCATTGTAATAGTTGGAAATATTTCCACTACAAAGATTTGAGTTTCGAAGGAAATTATTCCAAATTGTAGTTCCTGCTTACCGTAGCTTGATGTCTTTGATTTCGTTTGAGCTTAGAGACATCGCCGTGTTGCGTCTCGGATTTGGGGCGTGACAATCAGCGTCACAATTGAGTTTTCTATCGCCGTCTGCTTTACTTTCAATGGATCTATGGCTCTGTTGAAGTAAACGACGAAAGTATTTACAAATTTGTCCCAAAGAAAATAACATTAGACTGGTTGTTCTTTTTTGCGCCAAAGACAATGAAGCACAAACAGCAATCAATGGAAGTCTTCAACTGGAAACCACTATAATCGAACTCCAGAGAACTAGAAACCATAAATTTATCATCTATTTTTCTTTGCACTGTCACGTTATAGAATAACTTCTTACAGTTTACTCACATTAAATAAATATGTAGACTGTGAACAATTGTAAAAATAATAATAATAATTAAAAGAGGCCAGACCAACTATTTTATCCTTATTGTTTTGTTCTAAAGACAGCCATGAGCATTTTTTTACCCTTTGGACCATGATATTAGACAATCATACAAAATGATGGTATTTCATATTTTAGGCCCTTGAAATGATTGGTCTGGCCCTGATTGAGTTTATGGGTTCTTCAGACGAGCTGGGCCAGAGTAGGCGTCCAGCTTATCCAGATAACTGTTGGGGAGAACGAATCCTAGTTGAACTACGATTTTGCTCTGATAAACTTGGGATAAGTTAGGAATCCTAGGCAGACAAGGATATTTGTCTAGTTTGAAGAGTCCTAAGTTGATTTGGACTAGGACTACGTGCCTATATAAGGCCTGTATCAGATTTATTAATCCATCAGAAAAATTCAATACATAAAAACATACACGAAACTTGCTGCGTATTTCTTGACATGCATCAATTGGCGCCGTCTGTGGGAAATGATATCGGAATTCTGAAAGCCAGGTGGAATTAGTTTTTCTCAGGTAGAGATGGCTATAATTGAAGGAAATCGGAACGGAGAAAATGTAATATTGGAAACAAAAGGATACCTGTCGATCTGGTCACGCCAGAAGTTCATCGTCGCTCGACCAGATTATCGATCTGGTCGACCAGATTGATGCTAGAAGGGCAGCACGAAATCTCCAGATATCGGAGGAGAGGACGGAAACAACTAGCGAACGAAGGAATCCGAGGAGAGAACGAGTCCCTCAAGAGTTAGAGCAGGGACAAGTTCAGATCTCGGATAATGAGGAAGAGGACTTCTATGATCGGGGTGACGAAAGCTCCCATCAAGGAACCAGAAGTCGGAACACGCCCAGGAGAAGGACAATTGAAGCTGATCCAGACGTGAGAGGACAGCTCTGGGACATGGGAAAAGAACTAGACAAGCTTGAGAAAAGCATAAGCAAACCAGTAATAAAGAAGAGAGGAAGCCCGTTTGCAGATAAAATTCTGGAGGAGGAACTTTCCTATAATTTTCGCCAGGTTAGCATGGCGAGTTACGACGGGACTGGAGATCCTACTGAGCACATGAGTGAATTCGAGCATATGACGATACTTCATCAATGGCCGAAAAACATCAAGTGTCGAGTGCTGGTCACAACCTTCAAAGGTCTTGCTTGGAAGTGGTTCTCCTCGTTACCTCCCAGCTCGGTAAGAAGTTAAAATGATTTTTGTGAAATTTTCACAAATCAATTTGCAAGAAGTGTGCACAATCGAAAAAACGCAATCAGTTTGTTCTTGGTCAAACAAGGAAACAGAGAAAGCTTAAAGACCTATGTACAGCGTTTTGTGAGGGAAGTTCTGGATGTTCCGTCAGCTTCGTCGAAACTTAAGGCCAGTGCCGTCACACAAGGATTGCAGGAGGGAAAGTTTTTTGAGACACTGGCTCTAGAGCCAAAAATAGATTATGATAAGTTGTTAGCACGAGTAGGCAAGTACATCAATTTGGAGGAAGCATTGCTCGCAAAAAGAGGGACAGTCAGTGCGGTGGACAATCGGGCTCAACCGCGCGAAAAAGGTCAGAGCAACTCCGTGCAGAACAAATTCAAGAAGGAGTTCGGATTTCAGAAACAAAAAATGGAGGATGAAGGCCGAGGCCATGGGCCTTATATGACGTTTACAACGAGATGAAAGAGCCACAGGGAGACGTCCTTAGAAAAGTGCAAGGGATGAGTTGTTTTCAATAGCCTCGAACCCGATCAGATAGGCCAAAGAAACCCAAAGGTCCTCAATTTTGTGACTATCACAATGACTATGGTCATCTAACTGGCAGATGCGGACACTTAAAGGATGAGCTGGAGAGGTTAGCTCGGGAAGGGAAAATAGACGATCTCCTCATGCATGTACCCGCCAAGAATGCAGGGCAACCTCCGGACAGAGAGAGAGTCCAGAGTGTACAACGAGGTCAGAACCTGTGAGCAGAAAATAATGAGCCCGTCCTGTAACGACCCACAATCTCCAAGTTCAAGATTAGCGCATTTATCGGAATTCGGACCGTTTACGGTCCCGACGTCTTTCACAATTGCACATTTTCCCAACTCTTGCATTTTAAATATTTTTATAAATCATTGATTTGCCATTTAAAACCCAAGGCATTAAGTAGAATTTAATTTGCATCGTTTTGCCACTAATTAGGGTCAATTTGGTAAATTTATATTTGTAGCTCGTTTAATTTAATTTAGTAATTTAACGGTGTACATTGGACTGGGGTTCAATGTAATAATGCATATTTTATCGAGGTTCCAAATATTTTCATAAGATTCTAAATATTATTCATTAAATCATATTTTCAAGAAATTGCATTTTTGACCCAAAACTATTTACACTTTGACCCTACCCGGCATTGACTTTTCGTAAACTCATGAATTTTAATAAAACGAACCTCAATCTTTGTTAAGCATTTAATTACGGTAATTTTGACACTAAGTATGCCTAATTCCGACACTTTGCACTTTTACACGTTTTTCGAGGATATGGTATATGGTGCAATTTTGGAGAGTTTTGGGGCTGAATTGAAAATTGAGAGAGAGAAGAAGCAGGCGGGCTTGCGTGAGCTCCATTTCTCCAAAAATGGAGATTTTGCATTTATCTACCGATTCAAGCAAATGATATATGGAAATCGATCGTCTCGATGAAAGGAGCACAATGGTACCAATATTGCTGGCATTTGGACGACGGTGGTGGCGCGGTGGAGCTCGGAAGTTCCGCGGCTGAGATGGTGGTGGTCGTGGCTTTTCCGGCGACTTTCAGGCGGCGGGCAAGGGTGCATCTGGACCGATTTTTCGCAAGGAAGCCAACGGTGGTGGTCTCGTGGCCATCCGACCACCGACGGCGGCGGAATCGACGATTTTCATGCGGCGGTGATGCTTTCCGATCTCAGTTCTCCGGCGACGTCAATGCCTGGGGTTGGTCGGGAATTGAAGCCCATGAAGAGAGGAGCATTTTGGCAGTGGTTTCACTTTAATCGGACCATGGACGGCGGAGTTATGGCGACTTGAAGGGGCGGCGGCGTTGAGTGGCGGCGGGAGTGGTGGTTCCCGGTGGTTCCAGGCTGAGTCACAACGGTAAACCACCATAGTTGTGACAGGCTCGTCGAGAGGATCATTTCTGTATAAGGGTTCGACTATTGGAGGTGTTTCGACGGAAGTCCGGTGGCGGCGCGGTGGAGGCATGCGGCGGCGCTATAGTTCCAATCAGATTCCGGTGACGCAATCTTCAAGAAGATTGTTCTCCTCGTCGCAACGGTTCCAACGGCCCTGGTATTAGTCGAATCTGACTTGTCGTTTGTCTTTTATCTCATTTTTCGTATAATTGTGTTAATTGGTAGATTTTTGGTTGTAGCTTCTAGCTTTTAGCTTTTCGGATTGTTTTGGCATCAATCAATTGTACTATAACTTGTGTAAATTGGTGATTGTTGATGATATATGCTTGTGTAGTCGAACGGATGGGTTTCGGTTCGATTAGGCTAGAGATGAGATTAATATGAACGTGTAGCTTTTGAGCTTTTGAGAAAAGCTATAAGTTGTGAAGTTGTATTTCAAATTATTGTTTTAAATGAAATATACATGTTTGATGTTTAATTACAAGCTTAACCCCTGATTAATTTATGCTTAAATGTTATTATTAATTAAATGTTAATTGTTACTCGTTTATTCCCCGTTTTACATGTTAAATGACTAATTTACCCCTACTTGCTTTCTTATGTTTAAATGTTGATTGAGTATCTTTAAGCATGTTTGCATTTTGATAGCCGAGCGTCAGTGTTTGTTTTCTTGTCGTGTCAGTCATTCATCCTCTGGACCCTGTGTTTTTCAGGTGGGATATTTGAGGCCGAATTATAATTACTGCTTGCTTTCCTTCTCTTGTTCTGTCGAGCCAGGTAAGGGTTTAAAACGTTTTCAACTGGGGCAAGATCATAGATATATATAGGTTTGCGAAATAAATTATTATCTCGTCTTTTCTTCTTGCTTTTTGTTCCTGCCCTTACTATTTCCTTATGTGATTAGTCAAACCTTTTAATAGCAAAACCTATATGTATAATATTTTACAAACACTTTCAACTAGAGGCAAGGAAAACCATTTGTTTTTAAATGCGAACTTTGGTCTCTCGACCTTGCAAATATAACCTTATCTCGAATGGCCCCTTTGGCCTCCCACACCCTGATTCCCTATTTTCAAATGGTCCTTTTGGCCACCTAAATTGTTATTGTTTTCAAGCGAGCCATGGACTGGATCATGACTTTGGGGCCCAGGAGTTATACAGGAGGTGAGCCTGGAGACGAACGTCTAGGGCAAATTCCGATGTGTACTCTAGGTATTGACTTAGGCCGGTCGGGAGGTTTGATTGACCTAAGTTAATGCGACGGTAGCGCCTTGAGCGTTTCCTTAAATTGTGTACGGTAGCGTTGTGGGGCACCACTCGTTTCCTTAAATTGTGATTGGATCATGACTTTCGGTGGTGGAGTACTTGACTACGTGTTTTTGAATCCCGCACAAGATAGGACTCTCAGCGAACTGGACCTAAATACGTGATCACGTAAACGTGGCTTGTACAAAAAAGCTCCAAACTTGCGACTTTTAGCTTCTTTTGAACAAAATCTCCAATCCTACACCCAAATTAACAAATTGGATCAATTCACATAAATAAGGACAATTAAACATCAAAGAATGGGGGCAATTGTAATATAAAAACACACAATATAACCACTTATCAAAACCCCCCACACGTAAACGATGCTTGTCCTCAAGCATGTACCTAACCTTAGGCAAAAATACGGACTGATTAACAAGAAAAACAAACAGGCTGAGGTGAATAAGGATAGCTCAAAGACAAACTCCCAACTACGAACAAACAACTCGATTCCAAATTATACACATGCAAAGGATTACCGTTTAGCTCTTAACTTCTCCAACTCAAAGGCATGCATTCAAGTTCACATCCCAAACCATAGTCATCGAAAATCAATCCAAAGTAATACAAATTCAAATGTAAAAACTTGAGCAGACAATTCCTCCCGTGTTTGTGTGTGTGCGATCTAAATAAGCAAGGAGTACTAACTCGAATTTGATTAGGGAATTATCAAGAGTTTTCACAAGTACTCATGGGTTCGTTCTTCGCTCTCATCTCAACTAATCTAGACCATCTCGACTATGAATCAAAAGGACTGAAAGGCTCATGTAGGCTGGGGTTAGGTCGGATAAATATGGTAAAGTGGCTCATCCCAACCCTCTTTTGCGTTCAAGTGCACATTCTTTTAGATTTAAGTACAATTCGCAGCGCATTCCAACGTCGGGCTCCTTTTTCGTTTTCCCTTTTTCCCCCGCTGCACACTCCCGGACTGCTTGGCGGTACATTGACCGTTGTCGACCGGTGACAGCGGGTTATTTCAGATTTTTTTTTGTTTTTTTTACGAAATCTGTACCCAAATGACAGCCCCTACATATCAAATTTTCTGCTACTTCCAGAAGGGTTGAGAAGGGTAAAAGTGATGAGAGAAAGAGTGAAAAGGGCGAATGATACGAATGTTGAATGCCTAGATCATCTTCCTAGTCGAGAATGGTTGTGATTTCGCTTCAATGGGAGCTAAAACGAATCCTAAGACTGTGAAACTCTATCAAAGGTTTCTTCGTTTACTATTTAGATCGGTGCTCTAGAGATAGGAGGAACGTTTGCAAAATTTAAACATTCGAAAAATTGTTCCTAGGGATCAAAAATCGACTATGGAATGAAGAAGTGGAACAACGAACCATGCACAAAGGGGAGAAACATATTATCATGCAGATTAGGCGTTAAGCACATTAACTCGAGTTGTAATTCGAAAGCCAGGAGCAAATCAACTAAGCATATCCTAATTCAACTACAAAGTTCAGTCATTTGAAATTTCAGCACTCACATAACAGCCGTCCCAATCATGCAAAAAGTGTTCAACTATCAGCCTATACATATTCACCAAAAATTCAACCACATCGACACCAACTCCAGAAATTCAGAAATTCACAGAAATCAGTCCAAAAATTTCAGATATATAGCCACCAAAACAACAAAATACAGCTGGTGGACTTCCCTGAAAAACGATCAAGCGTTCGGTGCTAAGGTCCTCGTAGCAGCGAGGATGTCGTTGAGTGTGCGGTCTTGTGCCTCGAGCTGGGCTCGTGTCTCCTCGCGAAAGACTCGAAAGTCTTCATGGAGAGTGGCCACGGCTGTGGCGGGAGAATCGGGGGCTGGATATGCAGCTGCTGCAGGGGCTGGTGGGCCCTGAACGGGTGCCCGATTCTGCGACTCTTGCAACTCTTTGAGGGCTGAATCTTTGTGAATTTCACCAGCGTCAACTGGGGTCAACCTGTCATGCACAACACACAACAAACACATCAAATCTAAACAGTGTAGATCAAAAAGTGCGTGTGTGCGGGCTAAGTGCAGCCCGGTCGAGTCATCATCGATAACGGGTCCGGAAAGGGCTAATCGCGTGATAACATGACCCATTATAATTGAATGACGACGGGAGGGCATCGCATTTTGAAAACTTTGTGCGACCCAAAATCCTAAGTTAACTCGATGCCCCTTCATCATTGACCACAAAATAAAGAGCTCATGTAAGTTCAAATTAGGTGAAGACCGAAAACGCCCCGACATGTTATAAGATATAAAACGATGTAAGATACGCAAAACGGGGTCGGCAATCCACCTGTCAGTGGCTGATTTAGCCACATACTTCAAATCATGACGGCCTGTGAGGTCATGATAAGCATTTTGAGCGAAGTTCTTATCAAAGGCGCAAGTACCCTCCCTATACCCCAGGTCGTTAGGAGACTCGATAGCACACAAATGTTGATTAAATTCATCTATAGACAAACTGAACCAACGCCCAAGTAAACGGTAGCGAATTAACCCAGGGGTATCTAAGGCATAGCTACGGGGTTTCACAAAGGAGAATGTGCAATAAAACTCATGAACAAGCTCATAATAAACAGGTAAGTCCATATTAAAGAACAGTGCATCCCAGCCAATAACAGAAATGAAATTACGCGCTCGATCAGTCAATTCTAAAGTATCAAAAGTAGGAGTATGGAATCGTTTAACCTGCACCACAAGGCGTGAATACACTTGTGGTAACCGAGCGGCATGTGTCGGGTCCTCAAATCTGTAATGCCCATTTTCCCTTAACTCAGCCAACGGAGGGATCAGTACGTCGGCGCCATTGTGCCCATCGTTGTCCTGCGCATCCCGATCAGTCGGGGTGTGTAGCTCGGTGGCTGAGCTCTCGGCAGCGTCCTCCCGGTCAGAGGCTGTTGCATAAATGGACCCGGAGGGTTTCGGCGAATCTGTTGGTGACGGGGCAGCGGGGTTGTTACTCGGGAGAGGAGTATCATGGCAGGGTGAGGCACTGGGTGCCGCAGCTGGAGGCGGAGGAGCTGAGGTGCTGGCTGGCGGTGAAGAAGCGTTGGTGGTAGCCTTTTTCTACTTTTTGGGGGCTCTGTGGGTCGGCGGAGGTTGCTCGGCCCGTTAAGCAGCGAGGCGGCGAGAGTATCAGACCGGCCGACGTGGTGGAGTGTCGTAGTCGGACCCGGAGTTGACCGTGACGGTGTTGCCGTCAGTGGGAATGTCGCCGGAATTGGTGAGGACATCGAGAAAATCAGGGATGTCCGGGAGTTCTGGGATGCCGGCTGCAATCTGTGTTTCGGTGAGAGCTGTGGCGGCGCGAATCTCGTTCAAGACTTGAGAGATGTCTGCAAGGACAGGGTCTGGTGGAGTTGCAGGTGTTAGTGGCTGTTACGAGGCGGTGCCCGGAGTCTGCCGCCACGGTGGCGTGAGTATGACAGGAGGTGCGCCCTTAGCGGCGGAGCGCGTGAAGCGTCGGACCTGTGGCATGGGCGGTGACGGCTGTCTGGTGATGTTGATTGGGTGGAGCGTTTGCAGCTGTGCCGTTAGGTCGTCGGCGAGAGGGCTAGGCGTTGCGACGACGGCGGCAGAGTAGGAGGGTTCCGCCGCGCTAGCGGATGCGGTGGCGGGCGCGGTTGCAGGTGGTGGCGAGCGGCGCATGAGGGCCTGGGCCTTTGTAAAATGAAGTGACTGGGAGTGGGTTCCGCTATTGAGAGGTTCGGCACCGAAAAGAGGTTGAGGCGGAGCGGCCTGAGGGGGATGCTCCGCTGCTGAAGAGGCGGGCGGCAAAAGGGCTTGAGTAGCCTTGGGGCGGCGGTGACGCCGCTTGGCTCGCGCCATGAGCAGGTGGCGAAACATGGGTCAACGGTAGTTAGTCGGTGGTTGACGGAGGTTTGACCGGCGGCTGAGGTGGTAGCACGGAGGTGGTGAAAAGTTCGTGGTGGCGCGGTAAGTTTTGGAGATGGGGGTGAAAGTGAATTCCCTAATCAAATTCGAGTTAGTACTCCTTGCTTATTTAGATCACACACACACAAACACGGGAGGAATTGTCTGCTCAAGTTTTTACATTTGAATTTGTATTGCTTTGGATTGATTTTCGATGACTATGGTTTGGGATGTGAACTTGAATGCATGCCTTTGAGTTGGAGAAGTTAAGAGCTAAACGGTAATCCCTTGCATGTGTATAATTTGGAATCGAGTTGTTTGTTTGTAGTTGGGAGTTTGTCTTTGAGCTATCCTTATTCACCTCAGCCTGTTTGTTTTTCTTGTATATCAGTCCGTATTTTTGCCTAAGGTTAGGTACATGCTTGAGGACAAGCATCGTTTAAGTGTGGGGGGATTTGATAAGTGGTTATATTGCGTGTTTTTATATTACAATTACCCCCATTCTTTGATGTTTAATTGTCCTTATTTATGTGAATTGATCCAATTTGTTAATTTGGGTGTAGGATTGGAGATTTTGTTCAAAAGAAGCTAAAAGTCGCAAGTTTGGAGCTGTTTTGTACAAGCCACGTTTATGTGATCACATATTTAGGTCCAGTTCGTTGAGAGACCTATCTTGTGCGGGATTCACTTTCCTTTTCGGACTCACTCTCTTTCACGCGATTTCAGCGATCTTGAACCAGATTTTAGGCGACTTTCTGCATATTTTTACACTCCTTTCCTTATTCAATTATGGGCTTTTGCTGGGCCTGGCCTTGGAGAGATAATTACACACAAGATTGGAGACTTGGGGAGTAAGGATTACGCTAGGTTTTACAGCAGATTCTGCGCTTCCTCTCACACACTTACAGCAGATTTTCAGGCCCCTTCTCACACAGACTTGCAGCAGATTTTTGAGAGAAAAATACACAGCAGCTTCATCAAGTTCTGGACGAGAAATTGAGAGACAGATTGGAAGATAATTGGAGTTTTTGACCTTGGAGACGTTCCATCCTTTCATCATCAGATTGTCATCATCGATTGGGGTTTACTTCAGTGAAGCAAACATTATTTTATCTTCTTTTGTTTTCTTGTTTAATTATGAATTCCATAGTTTTTAATTTGTTAGATTTTATTATGAGTAGCTAAAACTATTGTTCTAGTTGGGGGATTTGCCTAAGTTTGATGTACTCGTGAGACCGCATTGTATTAGATTTCTACCTTTTGATATTTATATAAATCTCTGTCTTTCTCATTTATTGTGATTTATCTCTTTATTCGAATTAGCTACTTGAGTATTTGAGTGAATTACATAATGTCTTTGCATATGTTGAAGGGATATTTGTTGTATGTGAATTTAACGAACTAGTGTAGGGTAGTTGCAAAATTATTATCCGGGGCACTAGTGGGATTCAATAATCGGGTTTAAATTAGCACGGTGTTAGTGTTTAATTGACTCGAGTCTATGTTTCTTAGATTGAATGTTGTTAATAGATTAAACTCCTAGAGGTGTTATCGAAGGGTTGTCTATTAATTAGGGATTAATTGTAAGGCGTAGGCCCTGATTAGTCTAATCTTAAGAAGAAACGAGGTCGTCTAAGGTAGTTGATGACTATAGTAGGCTTATCGATAGTAGATTGATTATTCTTGCGTCCGGGATCGAGTCGAAAACTTAGGTGAATTATTCCCCAACTAGGCATTTTTCCCATATATTTTAATTCCTATATTTTCTTGATTTATTTGCTTAATATTTGCTTGATTGTCTAGTGGTTGTGATAATTAATTTGTTAGTCGAATTTGCATGCAGTAGCCGTGTAGTAGTAGGATTCATTTAGTTCTATTTTGTTTCATTAGTTTATTAGTTCTAAGTTGTTTGATGTTAATTTATTACTTTAATTAGTAGTTTAATTGATTAAAACCAAAAAACAATCCAAAAAGCTCCTCATTTACTTACTCTCGTTATTTTTAATTTCTTAGGTGATTATTAGTTAGAAATTTAGTTATCCAAAATCTCTTAAAACCCCCCTTAATTAATTTCTCTCGTTGTTATTGGTTCTATAAAAGAAAAATTGAAATCCAACCAATCCCTGTGTTCGACCCTATTTACCACTGTATGCAATTTTGTATTATTTGGTAGATTGGAATTATAAATATTATTTTTGGTGGATTCGACACCCATCAAATTTTGGCGCCTGATACTGGGTCACGTAGTGTCTGCCAATGGAATAGAAGTTGATAAATCTAAGATTGATATTGTGAAATCTCTTCCTTACCCCTCCGATGTTCGGGAGGTGCGTTCCTTTCTTGGTCATGCAGGTTTTTACAGGCGCTTCATCAAGGATTTTTCCAAGATAACAAGGCCGCTTTGTAAATTATTACAAAAGGAAGTAGAGTTCGCACTCAATGAGGAATGCAAGGAAGCATACGACTTGTTGAAGGAAAAATTGATCTCCGCCCCGATCATGCAGCCCCCTAACTGGGATCATCCGTTCGAGATCATGTCCGATGCTAGTGATTATGCCGTGGGCGCCGTTTTGGGTCAGAAGATTAACAAGAACTCGCATGTCATCTACTATGCCTCGAAAATGCTCGACAACGCACAAAGCAATTACACCACGACGGAAAAAGAACTCTTAGCTATCGTTTTTGCTTTAGATAAATTCCGTTCTTATTTGTTGGGTACTAAAGTTATCGTTTATTCTGATCATGCAGCATTGAAGTACCTACTCACGAAGAAGGATACAAAACCGAGGCTCATACGTTGGATTCTCCTCTTGCAAGAGTTCGACTTGGAAATCAAGGATAAAAAGGGATGCGAGAATCTAGTAGCAGACCATCTCAGCCGGATCCCTTCTGATCCATCAGATGCATCGCCGATTTGAGAGGAATTTCCAGATGAAAAACTTTTGGCTGTACAGATCACAGATACTGGATCACGTACAGAAGCCCTGCCCTGGTACGCTGATATTGTTAATTGTTTGACTTGTGATATTTTTCCGGCTTCTTTGACCCGTTATGAGAAAGACAAAATTAAAAGTGATGCTAAATATTTCATTTGGGACAATCCTTACTTGTGGAAGATTGGTACTGATCAGATTATTAGGCGATGTGTCCATCAAAACGAAATTAGCTCAATTTTAGAATTTTGTCATTCTCACGCTTGTGGGGGTCATTTTGGTCCAAAACGTACAGCTCATAAAGTCTTGGAATGTGGATTTTTCTGGCCTAATATTTTTCGTGATGCTTATTTGTTTTGCAAGAGTTGTGCAAATTGCCAAAAGACGGGGAATATAGGAACCAAGGATCAAATGCCCCTTAACCCGATATTAACTTGCGAAATTTTTGATGTTTGGGGAATTGATTTTATGGGACCATTTCCTTCATCTTATGGAAATTTGTATATCCTGCTTGCTGTTGATTATGTCTCGAAATGGGTGGAAGCAAAAGCCACCCGGACTAACGATTCGAAGGTTGTTGCAGATTTTCTTCGCTCTAACATTTTCTCTAGGTTCGGCACTCCGAAGGCGATAATCAGTGATCGTGGTACTCATTTTTGCAACCGTGTGATGGCGTCCCTTCTCAAGAAGTATGATGTCACACACCGCACTTCCACAGCTTATCACCCTCAGACGAATGGACAAGCCGAGGTTTCGAATAGGGAGATCAAGTCCATCTTAGAAAAAACGGTTAATCCAAATCGCAAGGACTGGAGCACGAGACTGGAGGACTCTTTATGGGCCTATAGGACTGCATATAAGTCCCCAATTGGGATGTCACCTTATAGGATGACTTTTGGCAAAACTTGCCGCTTGCCCGCCGAGTTGGAGTATAAGGCCTTTTGGGCAGTTAGGAGCTGCAACATGAGCATAGATGAAGCCGGTACTCATAGGAAGTTACAGTTGCAGGAGTTGGAAGAAATTCGGAATGATGCTTATGAGAACGCGAAGACCTACAAATCCAAGACTAGGGCTTTTCACAATCAAATGGTGTCTAGGAAGGAATTTGTAGTTGGTCAAAAAGTGTTGCTATACCAGTCGCGTTTGAGGTTGTTTCCCGGGAAGCTGAAGTCGAGATGGGTAGGACCTTATGTCGTTCGAAAGATTTTTCCCCATGGAGCTTTCGAAATTGAGGATCTAGCCACCAATAGGATAATCAAGGTGAACGGTCATCGATTGAAACCGTACTTTGAGGGATTCAAGCCATACACAGTGGAGAGCTCAAGTCTTGATGAGCCTACACTGCCTGAATAAACACTAAAAAGGGACTTCGTCGAGCCTAAGACATTAAACAAGGGCGCTACTGGGAGGCAACCCAGCTTGGGCGTAACCCGCCTACATTCTTTCCCTTTTCTTTTGTTTTATTTAGCTTTGTAGTTCTCTTCAATTATTTTTCACTGTTATTCCCTCTCTGATGTGTTCTATTGTGCTCTCTCTCCAGGCCTTACAAGTGCAATTTGGCTCATGTATTAATTGTGAAGATGACTGATGTAGTTGTTGAGGTGTTCCGGTTAGAATTGGTTTAATTGCTTAACCAATTACTATCGAATAGGAGCAGACAGTCAGACAGGAGCCTGAACATGATCACTTACAAGATCCTGCTGACGCTGATAAAGTTTGCAAGCTCAGTTAGCAGCCATGCATGCTGACATCCATGCCCTACTTGCCTTTGCACGGGCCATTCCTCCCACCCATGATCGTCATTCTTACACCCCCCGGGTTCAGGGAAGTCCTCCGTACCTTTCTTCTTTCATTTTAAAGTTGAGGACAACTTTCGTGCTAAGTGTGTGTGTGTGTGTGGGGGGGGGGGGGGGGGGGGGGAGGGTATTCCATTTGGGCTTTGGGCTGACATTTTTGGATATTGAGGCTAAAATTTTTGAAATTTTTGGGGCTGTATTTTGTTGTTTTGGTGGCTATATATCTGAAATTTTTGGACTGATTTCTGTGAATTTCTGAATTTCTGGAGTTGGTGTTGATGTGGTTGAATTTTTGGTGAATATGTATAGGCTGATAGTTGAACATTGTTTGCATGATTGGGATGGCTGTTATGTGAGTGCTGAAATTTCAAATGACTGAACTTTGTAGTTGAATTAGGATATGCTTAGTTGATTTGCTCCTGGCTTTCGAATTACAACTCGAGTTAATGTGCTTAACGCCTAATCTGCATGATAATATGTTTCTCCCCTTTGTGCATGGTTCGTTGTTCCACTTCTTCATTCCATAGTCGATTTTTGATCCCTAGGAACAATTTTTCGAATGTTTAAAGTTTTGCAAACGTTCCTCCTATCTCTAGAGTACCGATCTAATTAGTAAATGAAGAAACCTTTGATAGAGTTTTCACAAGTAGTCTTAGGATTCGTTTTAGCTCCCATTGAAGCGAAATCACAACCATTCTCGACTAGGAAGATGATCTAGGCATTCAACATTCGTATCATTTGCCCTTTTCACTCTTTCTCTCATCACTTTTACCCTTCTCAACCCTTCTGGAAGCAGCAGAAAATTTGATATGTTGGGGCTGTCATTTGGGTACAGATTTCTAAAAAAAAAAAAAATAATAAAATAAAATAAAATAAAAATCTGAAATAACCCGCAGTCACCGGTCGGCAACGGTCAATGTACCGGCAAGCAGTCCGGGAGTGTGTAGCGGGGGAAAAAGGGAAAAAGAAAAAGGAGCCCGACGTTGGAATGCGCTGCGAAGATCGCTGAAAACGTGTGAAAGGGAGTTTGAGTCCGAAAAGGAAAGTGAATCCCGCACAACATAGGACTCTCAGCGAACTGGACCTAAATTTTAGGCAACTTTCTGCATTTTTTTTACACTCTTTTCCTTATTCAATTATGGGCTTTTGCTGGGCTTGGCCTTGGAGAGATAATTACACACAAGATTGGAGACTTGGGGAGTAGGGATTACGCTAGGTTTTACAGCAGATTTCCAGGCCCCTTCTCAGAGAGACTTGCAGCAGATTTTTGAGAGAAAAATACACAGCAGCTTCACCAGGTTCTGGACGAGAAATTGAGAGACAGATTGGAAGATAATTGGAGTTTTTGACCTTGGACACGCTCAATCCTTTCATCATCAGATTGTCATCATCGATTGGGATTTACTTCAGTGAAGCAAACATTGTTTTATCTTCTTTTGTTTTCTTGTTTAATTATGAATTCCATAGTTTTTAATTTGTTATATTTTATTATGAGTAGCTAAAACTATTGTTCTAGTTGGGGGATTTGCCTAAGTTTGATGTACTCGTGAGACCGAATTGTATTAGATTTCTACGTTTTGATATTTATATGAATCTCTGTCTTTCTCGTTTATTGTGATTTATCTCTTTATTCGAATTAGCTACTTGAGTATTTGAGTGAATTACATAATGCCTTTGCATATGTTGAAGGGATATTTGATGTATGTGAATTTAGAGACGAACTAGTGTAGGGTAGTTGCAAAATTATTATCCGGGGCACTAATGGGATTCAATAATCGGGTTTAAATTAGCACGGTGTTAGTGTTTATTTGACTCGAGTCTATGTTTCTTAGATTGAATGCTGTTAATAGATTAAACTCCTAGAGGTGTTATCGAAGGGTTGTCTATTAATTAGGGATTAATTGTAAGGCGTAGGCCCTGATTAGTCTAATCTTAAGAAGAAACGAGGTCGTCTAAGGTAGTTGATGACTATAGTACACTTATCGATAGTAGATTGATTATTCTTGCGTCCGGGATCGAGTCGAAAACTTAGGTGAATTATTCCCCAACTAGGCATTTTTCCCATATATTTTAATTCCTATATTTTCTTGATTTATTTGCTTGATTGTCTAGTGGTTGTGATAATTAATTTGTTAGTCGAATTTGCATGCAGTAGCCGTGTAGTAGTAGGATTCATTTAGTTCTATTTTGTTTCATTAGTTTATTAGTTCTAAGTTGTTTGACGTTAATTTATTAGTTTAATTAGTAGTTTAATTGATTAAAACCAAAAAAAAATCCAAAAAGCTCCTCATTTACTTACTCTCGTTATTTTTAATTTCTTAGGTGATTATTAGTTAGAAATTTAGTTATCCAAAATCTCTTAAATCCCCCCTTAATTAATTTCTCTCGTTGTTATTGGTTCTATAAAAGAAAAATTGAAATCCAACCAATCCCTATGTTCGACCCTATTTACCACTGTATGCAATTTTGTATTATTTGGTAGATTGGAATTATAAATATTATTTTTGGTGGATTCGACATCCATCAAATTTTTCTGCTGTAAAACCTAGCGTAATCCCTACTCCCCAAGTCTCCAATCTTGTGTGTAATTATCTCTCCAAGGCCAAGCCCAGCAAAATCCCATAATTGAATAAGGAAAAGAGTGTAAAAAAATGCAGAAAGTCGCCTAAAATCTGGTTCAAGATCGCTGAAAACGCGTGAAAGGGAGTTTGAGTCCGAAAAGGAAAGTGAATCCCGCACAAGATAGGACTCTCAGCGAACTGGACCTAAATACGTGATCACGTAAACGTGGCTTGTACAAAACAGCTCCAAACTTGCGACTTTTAGCTTCTTTTGAACAAAATCTCCAATCCTACACCCAAATTAACAAATTGGATCAATTCACATAAATAAGGACAATTAAACATCAAAGAATGGGGGCAATTGTAATATAAAAACACGCAATATAACCAATTATCAGTTTTCATTAATGGGAGTTATAAGGAGAGGGCCCGTTCTCGCCGGGACATATTATTGCATGACTTATTGCATTACTTGCTTGTCTAATTTATTAACGGCTTTCGTTACAAGTCGAAACACATTCCGGTTTTCTTCATTTAGCATATGTATTTCCTTATATATATATATATATATATATATATATATATATATATATATATATATATATATATATATATATATATATATATAAAACCCGGAAGCGTGGCTCGAACTTGCCCAACTTAAGCATCCTTTATTGTTCAAACTATTTAGTCGAATTACAAGCCGTTTTTACTTATCATTTCCAACTTATTTATGCCATGCTTTTCGAACTTGTATCGGCCTCGTGACTCAACTAATATCATTTCAAAATGATCGGCTTGACCTTATGTGCAAATGTTTTCAAAGGATCCGGTTCGTCAACCTTTTGTGTTTTTAAATAAAGCCGAACCCGAATGTTGCTTTGTGTTATAGTTTTACAACTTATATTATTGTATGTATCTTTATCAAAACGAGTAACATTCACCCCTTTTTGGTTTTAAACGATAAACGACGAACTGTGATCAATACCTATATTGTATTACCCCCCTTACTGAGTATCCTTTATACTCACCCCTTCTATTTTGGTTCTTGCTTCAGGTAGACAGGTGGCGGTGTCACCTATCTTGTCAGTCGGCAGCAGCAGGTCTAGGTAGGCTCTTGTCTCTTGTCTTGTCAGTGTCCCAACAACAGTCGAGTCTTTACTTTATGAATTGATTTAGCTTAATGTATTTAATATTATGATTTATTTTCCATACTTACGTGCCCCATGATGTGGGATAGATAGTTGAGCCGTGGATGACATTAATTGCATATTTACTTTGGAATTGTTTTATGAATTACGTTGCCATGGATGGCTTTTATGGTTGAATTGTTATTTTTTTTGAAATCGCTTCCGCACTATTCTGATTATTGCTGTTGTTGTTGGGGCGTCGTGATGCTGTTGCCGGAGTTTGATCGAGTGATTGTCGTTCACCGGGATGGATTTTCGAATGGGGTACCTTTACCTCGTTTGGGAGTTCGTCTCGGTGCGGATGTGGTGTCCTTTTTCCTCATACGGAAAGGGGCGCTACACGTCCACACTCTGGCTCTGATCAGAGGTGTTATCCAGATGATTGTGGGAGGACCCACAGACGGTGACTCTCAAAGTTCTAGACGGACACATGCTCGCGCGTGCGTAGAAGAGGAGGTAATGTTCGTAGCGATAGCCCCTGAAGAGAATGGAAACTTGAATCCTACCAATACACGTAAATTAGCTAAGGAAAGAGCCAATCACTTGCTAGCAAATCTTATTCAATGTGCTGCCATATCTCAAGGATTCTCTCAATCAAGATTATCTCCTCAATCTCCTCTTGACCGTTGCTAGTAATCTGTAGAAATTATCTTTTATTCCTTTTTTATCAGATCTCTCGTGTAATATATATACAAGATATTCTCATTGTATAGTCAGAGAGAAAAAAGGAAGACATTCACAAAAACCTATAATACAATATTCTATTTCATATTATTCATATATTTTCTCTTGGTATCAGAGCCACACGAGGGATCAATTCAATGGCCTCTTCTGCTCTTGTCGCTAAAAATTCTTCTGAACCCGAACTTACTCTACAAGTTCTTCACCAATGTTCTAGCCTTATCTCCCTTAAACTTGACAACTTCAATTACCTGCTATGGTGATCGCAGATGGAGCCATTGATTCAAAGCTTAGACATGGCGCATCACTTGATCGAAGGCAGCGAGATAACAAGTGGCGAAGGGAAAGTCGAACCAAATCAAAATTACTCTCGATGGGAAAATAATGATGGTTTACTGAGAGCTTGGCTTCTAAGGAACATAGAAACAGAGGTACTTTTGTCATTAGAAGATATAACCTTTGCTCATAAGGTATGGAAATCCATTGAAGAACAAATTCTCCCTAATAATGTTGAAAAAGAAATGATGCTTGATGATACCCTGATGTCTTTGAAAAAGGGAAATCTATCACTAGATGAATATCTTAAGAAATTCAAAAGTGTTTGTGATAGTCTTGCTGCAATCAAAAAACCAGTAGATGAAACTAAAAAGGTGTTTCAATTAGCTAGAGGTCTCGGACCGAAATACCAAGACTTTCGAACCGCTATGCTAATGAAACCACCTTAACCTACTTATCATCAATTTGTTTTATCCTTACAAGCTTATGATAGGATGCTCAACACTAACGAGGAACAAGAAAATACACCTCGCCATGACCAAGCCTTTGTCGGCCATAGAGGCAGAGGACGGGGTCGAAGCGGAGGCAGATTCAGTTCCCGTGGCAGAGGATTTAGTCCCGCGGCAAGACATAGCCAATATACGCACCAACGTTCTAACTTCAATGGAAACATCAATGACCAGAAAGAAAAAAAACTCCAATTGGAAACAAACTTCTCAAGGTGAGAATGAGGTCATATGTCAAATTTGTGGGAAGTTCAATCACACCGCGCTTGAGTGTTGGAATCGCTTCGATCACTCGTTTCAACCAGACGATCATTTACCGAAAGCACTTGCTGCCATGAATTTGAAAGGTGATAATGATCAAACCCTATACGCAGATTCAGGAACAACAACTCATATGTTAAATGATACAGGTAAACTCTCTAAAATCACGCGCTATAAAGGTATAGATAAATTTTTTGTTGGTAATGGAGAAAGTTTGAATATTTCACACATTGGTGAAGGAAAAATTGAGACTGGAAATGGTGCTTTAAATCTTAAAAATGTATTGATTGTGCCTAATATTAAAAAGAAATTGATATCGGTGGGACAATTAGCTTATGATAATGCATGTACTATTGAATTTAATGTTAACAATTTTTTGTCAAGTCTCAGGAGGGCAAAATACTTGCTAAAGGACACAAAAGTGGAGGATTATATGCATTAGATGAAATAAAGCATCAAGCTCTAGCTGCTTTTAGTAATCCAGGCTCCCAAAACATTTGGCATAGAAGAATGGGTCATCCCCATTTAAAGTTACTGAAACTCGTACATTCAAAAAATTTAATTAATATTTCTAGTTGGGAAAAAGACAAATCTATTTGTATAAGTTGTCAGATGGGGAAGAGTTGCAAAATTCCATTTACTTTATCTAATAATATATCTAAATTTCCTTTAGATAAATTGCATTGTGACTTATGGTAAAATACATCCAAGTATTAGGGTTCCGTTAGAAATGGGCTTTTTCAACGTTTGAAACATTAGAAATTATTTTAATCCTTCACATATTTTACATTATAGCGTAGCCATAGTTTAGCAGTTCGCCGCTATGTTAACTTAACTAGATAATGTAGTTTTCATTGATAGGTAGAGTTTTACACCTACGTGATCTGATCCATATAAATGGGCATAAGAAACAAAAAAAAAAAAAAAAAATTACACTTAGATCCCAAAGGAGTTTATTAAATTAGAACTCATGACCCTTTTAGTCAAACAATTACAGTTATAACCCATATGAAATTGAATAATTATAAAATACATCCAAGCATTAGGGTTCCGTTAGGATTCCGTTATGTATTGGATGACGTCATCAAAAATGAATAGTAAATACCGAAAATACCCTTATTTTTTTAAATACAATGTGTTGATCCTAAATTTCACTTGAGTGTTATTTATAATATCATAAATTCTTTGGGGATCTACGTGAATTTTTAAAAGGAATATTCTGTTAATTAATAACAGAACCCCAGTGTTCCCTAAAGAAACCCTATTGCTTGAGTGTATTTTATAATTATTCAATTTCGTATGGGTTATAACTGTAATTGTTTGACTAAAAGGGTCATGAATTCTAATTTAATACTCCTTTGGGATCTAAGTGTAATTTTTCTTTTTTTTTTTTTGTTTTTGTTTCTTATGCCCATTTATATGGATCGGATCACTTAGGTGTAAAACTCTCCCTATCAATGACAACTACATTATCTAATTAAGTTAACATAGCGGCGAACTGCTAAACTATGGCTACGCTATAATGTAAAATTTGTGAAGGATTAAAATAATTTCTAATGTTTCAAAAGTTGAAAAGGCCCATTTAAAACATATAGATTAATTAATTCTTTATTCATAAATACGTCAGTGGCTAAGATTAATAAAAGGTTTCGAGCTAATATCCGCCATTTGTTTTTTGGAGGAATTCGCAATACTTATGGGGTTTGTCTATTGTTAGGTCAGAAAAAACAAAAATTAACATTAGATAGAGTAAAGGGAGATTCTATGGTTAGTTTCAATTGTACATGACTAAGGTTAGTTACAATCTAAAATAATGACAAAACGGATAAGGGGTTGTTTGTTACTCAAATAACTAATATCTCTATATTTTATCTTCAAAATTTCGTTTAATTATGTATCTAATTCATAACAAAATTATGAGATTTATGAATATGTTAATATTCACTATTCAGTGATTTATTCTAATATAGGAAATAAATCGAAATAAATTAGCCTAGTTATTTATTTATAGTTTAATATAAAATTATATTAATTAATCATATTCTAACAGATAATTAGAAAAAAATACCATAATAAAAAGATACATATATATTCATCTTAATCAACTTACTTGCATTGATTGATCAACTACCATTAATCATATTTTAGTAATACGTTCAACATAATTAAACTATTTAGAGTTAAATTATAGTATAAAAAAATCTGAAATCAATTATAGTCTAACTTTTTATTTTTTATGTCTTAAAAGGACTACGAAATTATATATAATTAAACATTTATCTAATTTAAAATATTAAAAATGGCAATGTGTTGTAGTTTTATTTTGTCAAATCAAATGAAACTATGAATAAAATTCTATGATGTGATAATTATTTATCGCAACTTATAGTTTGTGATTTAAGGTGAATATAAATATTATATCCTAAATATTAAACAATATTATAATATACCCTTTAATCGTAGTTAGCTATACCTATTTAATTAGTTAATACTACAATAACATAAGATAATAATAACAATATCAACTAATTAGAGGAGAGAAAACAAGAAGATAATAAAATTGTATCATTAGGAAAAGGTTAATTAGATGAATAATGAATTATAAATTATAAATTATGTATGAATTTAGGGTAAATGAAATGGTTACTTAATAAAAATTAATTCTACTATAAATTCTACATTTAAGGAAAAAAATAACTACCAAATTTTGCAAAAGAAAGAGAGAGAAATTATATTTTGTTAGTAAGATCTTTTATAAAATTAGGAGATATGATATTTTTAAAAAATTCTCAGATTATAACATTTGTCATAATTTTAAAATATGACTAATATTAGTCATGTACAATTGTGACTATTCATAGAATCACCGCCCTACTTTATTAGAGTACCTGCTACCTATAAGATAAGTTAAGATTACCTGTAACTTATTTGATAGGTTGCAGTTATCGGCTACCTATTATACAAGTAAAATTATAAAATTTATTTATTATTTCCTCCATTATTCAGGTCCATCGCAGCTTCAAAATAGAAGTCCATCGCAGCAGAGTCGTCCTCGGAGTTCGAGCCACAATCGAAATCCAGCGGTCGTTGTTACCGTTCATCCGTCTTCCTGTCAGGTGAGCCTTTTTATTATTGTTATTTCTTAACAAAGAAGTTTACACAAGTGATTACACACATTACAAGGTGTTTCAGCACACAATATAATCTGATCAACACTTGACTCCTCAAGTCATATTTCAATTCCTACTTCCAACATCTAAAAAACATATGGGATCAAAGTTTTGACATTCTTGGGGAAGTTCTCAAACTTGGACAAATACCAATTCCTGGTAACATGGCTCCTAGCAAGAAAGTAAAAAGACATACCAATCGGGCACAAACACGAAAAAATAATTTGGGGAGATTAATGCCAAACCAATAAAACCAAGAACTTCGAAAAATCAATTATGCAGAAAGTTATTTATTTTTCCTCGTTCTCTCTCCTCTTAATTTCTGTCTCTCTTGAAAAATTAAATAAGTAGCAATTTTTTAATTGTTCTTTTCTACAGGACCTATCCATGTCTGGCATACTTGAGAATTTGACAAATCCA
The DNA here is from genome assembly GCA_958496215.1 of Verbena officinalis. Classification (NCBI taxonomy): domain Eukaryota; kingdom Viridiplantae; phylum Streptophyta; class Magnoliopsida; order Lamiales; family Verbenaceae; genus Verbena; species Verbena officinalis. Next base: position 7,196,662 of record OY292388.1, read on the forward strand.
ACCAATAAAGACCAACTCAAAGAAAGAATGTCAGTTTTCTACCCTAGTTAAATAATGAAACTAAAAAATTTCAGAAAAACCTACCTGGCGATCATCAGGGCTTTTGGGAATCGATGTTTGCATCATATTGGCAAAAAAATTTCTCCACGGACTGTTTAGATAGGGCAGAACTGAAAGGAAGAAGGATTAGGGGGAGTGATTGTGGCTAAAGGAAACGAGAGGGTTGAGTTTTCAATTTTGGAAGATAGAATTGGGGAGAAGAGATAACGAGAGAAAGTAGAAAAAAAAATTAATAAAAAAAATTATATTGAAACAAGTTACCGGTTGTTAAAATTAGTATTTACCGGTAAAAATAAATAAAAAATCCACATGTTAAATTTTAAGAACCCTATCTCATATGAGGTAGTACCTACATCACATAATGCGCATGTCAGCTTAAACGCACCCGCCCTAAAATCGCGAATTCACGCATTGAGGGTATGAAGCTCCCGCCCTCAATGCGTGAATTCACGCATTGAGGGCGGATGCGGCGCATTAAGACCCCTTAATTTTTTTAATTTGCGCATTAACATGATCAGCTAATTCGTACATGTAATGTGTATAAATATAGATTCAGTATTATTTGTGTTTCTAATTAAAATTTCTTAAACTCCAAATTAGTATTTCATAATTTATGTTTTTTTTAATAAATCGTGTTAATTATCCTAATTTAGTTCATTTTAAATATTAACGTAAAGAGTAAAATGCTTTTAAACTTTAATAGAATCTAATTAAAATAAAATGAGTATAATACTTAAATAAAAGATTAAAAACCTACGTCAAGTATAATTTTTTCTTTCATTGCTTGGTAGAACAAAAAAAATCATTAATTAATGAAAAAAATATATATTATAGATAAGTTATTTTTTATTAATTATATATTATATATAAAAAAGATTTTTTATTAATTTATATTGAACGCTTTAAGGCGCTTCTGCACTCTACTTTTTTTAATTTTTACGCACTCATGCACCCGCACTCGCACCCACTTTATGTCATCTAGGGTAATACAAAGTGAACTTATTTTAGACATACCCTACAAAAACCTGACTAAAAATAAAGAATAAACTGAGCTAATGGGCCGAAGCCCAAATTACAAATAAAAGGCCTAAAATACAATCTAGAAAATGGCCTATAACACAACTAGGCCCAGAATATTAAACATAAACAAATCTAAAATCCTCCTTTGTTAAAAGAAAGGGAAAATTATCAGATCGGGATACCAACTTCAGGGCATTAGCATTTTCGGGAAACCAATATATGCATTAGCAATATTAGAATCGAAAAATAAAAAATCCAGCAATTTTAAAATTTCGGCTGCAGAATTGCAAAACGATTGCGTTTTTGGTCATGTGCGTCTCACATGCTATCTGAAAACTACTTTCATTATTTTTTTACTGACATGGCCAAACCACTACTGCCACATGTTAATTCTCCAATAAAAAAAAAATGTAAATAAAAATAAAATCACCTACACCCTCCACGCACACCCGACCCCAAACCCTACATCTGCTTTCCAACCCACCACCACCACCACACCTCCATCGCCGCCGCAACCACCATCTGTATTAAGATTTTGGTTCCTTCCTCGCCCCTATCTGAACTAAAATCTAAGATCTCGCTTCCATGTTTATTCTATGGGTGGTCTTTTTACTGAAGTGTTGAGAAGACTAGAAAGGGATTTGTGTCTGCAAGACTTTCATGTTCATAGCAAGAGGTTTTATGTCGACATCTCTACCAAAACCTTTTCTTTTATGTCGGTAAGTTTTGGTTTATTATTTTCAATTTAGCTTTTATGGTTTGAAGGTTTTGTGTTGCTTTGGTGGGATTTTTAATGGGGGTTTCTAGATTTTTATGAGCTGATCCGTTTTTGATTTGGTGTGTTATGGTGGTGGAGATGGCGCGGTGGTTGTAGTGGTCGGCGATAGAGTGGTAGATCTGGGCTGTGTGCAGGAGATGGCGGAAATGGTTGATCTGGTGGTTGTGGTGGTAGAGGAAGATGACGGTGGTGGAGGGTGGTGGAAGATGAAGAAGACGGTGGAGAAGATGATTGGGGGTTGGTGTTTTCTTTTTTCCTTTTTTTCTTTTTTTTTAAAAATTATTTTGAGAAAAATGTAATTGTATTATCTAATTATTTTTTTTGTATTATATTTTTCAAATTTTAATGTGTTTATATGAATAAAAAAATTTTGCACCAAAAAAGAAAAAGAATAAATTTTTTTACTATTTTTTTACTATTTTTTTTCTTTTTTCTTACCTTTTAATTATTAAATAAAATTTTATAAATTTAAATAATAACTAATTTTTTTAAATCCTTAAATATATATATTTTTGAGTTTTCCTTAAGTATATATGTGGAGGACATGTCACTTAATAATGCTGACAAGGCGTCAATGGGTGGTTTTCAATCGGCACGCGCGAAGCACACATGGTTTGTCAGGCGGTTTTAGGGTTCCGGTTGCTGGAATCCTTAAATTGCTGGATTTTTTGTTTTTCGATCCTAACATTGCTAATGCACATGTTGGTTTCCCAAAAATGCTAATGCCCTGGAGTTGGTATCCCGATTTGGCAATTTTCCCTTAAAAGAAACGAAGAAAAAGGTAACAGAAAAACCACCGCGTAGGTTTGGAGTTCCTAGGGTTTGATCCGCAACAATTTCTATCATTAAAAAGTAAAATCACATTAAAATCGATTTCACAGGGATAATAATCGCAGATTATAAGTCAAAACATCTAAGAGATAATAAAGAACTTAAAACGAACCAGCAATATGTTACGACCAATAATCCTTAAACTGATTACAAGTTCACAAGGAAAGAAGAAATAAAGGCGCGAACGCAGAAATACTCAAACTCATAAGATGGCCAAAATTAAACGTGAATGGCATCTGAGAGCTCTGCACCTATTTATAGCTGCTCCTAACAAACTAGATGGAGAAAAAACGTGAATAACAGAAAAAGTACAAGGTTTAATGCATTGAGTACAATAAGCCAATTAGAAATTATTGGACTGTTCATTTCCATTATATTAGGGAAAGGAAAAGAAAAAAAAAAAGAAAAGAAAAGAAAAGAAAACGACTATGGAATATCATAATGATGCTTTAGTTTTTACTTTTTACAATTTGCATGATTTGAATATTTATCAAATATGTAGTGGAGACATATACAAACGGTTAGTGATGCATGATGACGTGATAATTAAAGTTATTATGAATGTTGTCATGAATTTGTGGTCAAATGAATTTGTAATTGTGTAATTACATGAATTGGAAGTTAAAAGTACTGTTGTTTTATATCTCACAATGATGAAAAGCAAGCTAGCTGTTGTTAAATTTGCGGTTTTGCTATCTAAATTTTCAAAGTTCTTGAAGGGAAATAAAGATATATTATTACTTAACATATTATTTCCTGATAATTCGGACATAGCTCACAATAATATTTAGGAGTGCTGCTCTTCTCTGAAGTAAAAAATATACAAAGAAAACTCTTTCTATATGATTAATATGATTTTCTCTGTCTTCTCATTCTTCAACTGAATTGATCCTAAAGTTTCTCATATTTTCAGATTTCTATCTTATTAATATGAAACCTAATTATTAGAGCTCAATTATTCAGATCCTTAAAGGGACAAATGATAAAAGTCATTTGTAATTTGCCTCACAACGCACATTTTTAACATTGTCACGATTTATTCGGAGTCACGGGTGGTAAGTTCTTGAGATATATGGTCACGGAAAGAGGAATTGAGGTAAATCCCGAGAAAATAACAGCCATTCAAACCATGAGCTCCTCAACGAACAAAAAGGAAGTGCAAGGTCTTACAGTAAGATTAGCAGCGTTGAGTAGGTTTATAGCCAGATCTGCCGAGAAGAGCCTCCCATTCTTTAAAGTTTTATGAAAAGCGGGGTCCTTCGAATGGAACGAAGATGCGGAGAAAGCGTTTCAAGAATTAAAAATCCATTTGGCTCAACTCCCGCTCCTGACTAAGCCTAAGGTAGGGGAGCCGTTGATAATCTACTTAGCCGTATCCGAGGAAGCTATAAGCACCGTGTTACTAAGGGAAGAAGGACGAAAACAAGAACCGATATACTGCGTCAGTAAAGTATTGAACGAAGCCGAGAAAAGATAACCAGAAATAGAAAAGGCAGCGGTGAGCCTAATCGTGATAGCCCGTAGGCTCAAACCATATTTTCTGTCACATAGCATCGTTGTTCGGACTAATTTTTCCTTGAAGCAAGTTCTTAGTAAGCCCAAAGTATCCGGACGACTCACTAAATGGGTAATTGAGTTAAGCAAATACGACATTGAGTACGAGCCCCGACAGGCCATTAAAGCCCAGGCTTTAGCAGACTTCATCGTGGAAACCACTAAAAGCGAGCAGGAAGAAAAATGGTGGGACATATATGTAGACGGATCCTCGGGAGTCGGGGTAGTGGTGCAGGAATGGTCTTACGAACACCTGAAGGAGAGGAATTAGAATACGCCATGAAGTTGGATTTCCCCGCATCTAATAACGAAACCGAATACGAAGCTTTCATTACGGGATTGAAATTAGCTTTGGGAGCAGGCACAAAAAAGGCCAGAATCCATTATGACTCTTAGTTAGTAGTGCATCAAGTTGAAGGCGAATTCGGAGTGCGAGAAGAACGACTAAGTAAATATGTGGAGGAGGTCCAACAATTGCGAGAACAGTTTGACGAACTTACAATCGTTCAAGTGGACTGAGAGAAAAATCAGAAAGCCGACGCCTTAGCACTACTAGCCAGTTCAGGTACGTACTGTCCATTACGACGAGTAACAATTTTGGATTGTAAAGCACAGATTGTCGACGAATAGGTGTTGGTTCTCGAAGAAAACGAAGAGGACTGACGAACACCTATAAGACGATGGCTTCAAGGTATACGGAGAGAGGGAATAACGACCAAGCAAGCCGGTAGGTACGGTATATTGAACGGGCAATTGTATAGAAAGGGGTATACCCAACCTTGGTTAAAGTGCCTCACGCGGGAGGAAGGTCTGCAGATAATCGACGAAATACATTCAGGAACCTGTGGTAGTCACGTCGGTGTGCGCATGCTCGCTAATAAAGTTGTCCGAGCAGGATATTTTTGGCTGACCATCAAAGCAGATGCCAAAACATGGGTGTAGAAGTGTTGCGCTTGTCAAATGCACGCAACTGCCATTAGACAGCCGGGAGAATTTATGCATACACTAAGCTCCCCTTGTCCGTTCGCTATGTGGGGAATCGATATCATTGGAGCCCTACCATCCTCGAAAAACCAAAAGCGATGGATCCTGGTCGCTGTAGATTATTTTACCAAGTGGGTGGAGGCAAAGGCCTTGGCTCGAATTACGGCGGATGATGTCATAAAATTCCTATGGAAGAATATATGTTCGAGATTTGGAATTCCACGGATACTTATCTCTGACAACGACACACAATTTGTGGGCAATAAAGTAAAGGCTTGGTGTGAAGAAAGGAAGATTCAACAAAACCAAGCCTCAGTCGCTCACCCCCCAACCAACGGACAATGCGAAGTCACGAACAGAACTATAGTACGAGGACTCAAAAGACGATAAGAACAGTTGGGGGGAGATTGGGCCAAAGAACTTGATAGCGTGTTGTGGTCATATCGAACAACCCCTAGATGAGCAATTGGAGAAACATCATTCAGCATGGTGTACGGAACATGTGCAGTCATACCTGCTGATATAATGGGGGACGCTTATGATATAACTTCATACAAACCCGAACGGAACTCAGGGTTGCTAGAAGAAAGGCTAGACCTGATCGACGAGCATAGAGCACGAGCACGCTAAGAGCAGCACAATATAAGACGAGGATACAAGCTACCTTCAACAAAAAGGAAAAACCGCGAGATTTCCAAGTCAGAGATTTGGTTTTAAAACGGGCGGATGTGTCACGAACAGTGGGAAAGCTAGAACCACCTTAGGATGGGCCATACATAGTCACAAAGGTTCTGTTCGGAGGAGCCTATAAGATCGCCGAGGAAGATGAAGAAGGCAATCTTATAGACTTACCAAGGTCATGGAGTGTGTAACACTTGAAGAAATACATTTTTTCAAGTATTACGAGCATTATTTACTTCGCGAATTATTTATGTCTTGTTATTATCAACGAACGATTTCGTATCTAGTCTTGTGGTTCTTTCTTGCGAATATCCCCTTTCACGAAACATAAGTACCAAAAACTCTACAACGAGTATGATAAACGGACGGATACAAGACCTCCGGGTCACGAAGATGAAAGATTTACAAAAATATCGGTATAAGTCACGAGCATATGTACGAGCAAAACATGCAAACGACGGGCATTAATTTTTACAATGTTCTGCGGCGGGGCAATAGAGTATACGTACACATATGAACAAGCTATACTTGTAAAAAATTAAGACGCAATCAAGATAAAGATTTATATTCGGAAACAATAGGCAAGACGCGCAAACAAAATATACTCGAAAATTAAAGATAAACGAAACAACTCAAAGGATTAATGATGACGAATATTTGAATCCTGTTTACAAAAATAATGAAGAATATAGCCTCAATATTGGATTACAAAAAGAAGATCACGAGCCCGGAGTCTCCTCGTCTTCATCCTCGGAGGCAGGAGGGTCAGGTGCAGGGATGCTCGGATCTAGCAAGCTCAGGCCTTCAAAACTGTTCAAGTGAGAAGCCAAATTCTCACTATTCACCTGCGTACCACGAGCAAAAGCAGCACAAATCTGATTTTCGCAGATTTGAAATCCTTGAAAATAGAACGTCGTGGCCCCTTTTATTAAAGCCGTCTCAAACTCAGGAAGATATTTGAGATCGGACCTTATGGCCTAACAGCTTTCCTCGCGTGCTCCGATCAAAGCCTGAGCATGTCTGTCCACGGGCCCTTTTGTTTCTTGCTCGCGTTCCAGGATGCTCGCCTTGAACTCGTTCAATATCCTTTCTTGCTCGGCCACGGAAGCCTCAAGTTGACGAACATCGTTGTCCGCCTTCTGACAACTGGTCTCTAGTCGATGAACATTCTTCTCTAGCTCGGCGTCAGGAGCTAGAAAATTGAGAACTCGGCCGCTTAGAGCAAAATGCTGCAATAACAAGAAACGAATATCAGAAAAGACAAAGACGAAAAATCTCCCAACATAACAATGCTCGTAACATATAAGGAACATACCCGAGACTCCAGCATAGCAAAATTGCTCTTCAAACGAGGACGATCAAGTTCCTGCACCTTGGACTGATCGATCCTCCCAAGGCAACCCTTGATCCAGTCCTAATGGATATTAGGATCCTCGGAGTCCTAAAAAATAGAACGACTATTAAAAACATAGACGTTCGGAGGAAGAGCGGATGACTGAGAAGATCTCGTCGGAAGGACCGGGTGGTAATGCCCTCGTGTCCAACCGTAGTTGTATCCTTGTCCGTTTCCTGAGTAAAGAACTAAGGGACAGGGATTTGCCTAATAGGTGACTGCTCGGAACGAGTATTAGAAGACCCTTCTTGTTCGGAAGTTTTTCTCTTCCTACCACCGTTCGGTTTCAGCACTTTCGCACGTAATGCCTCCCGAAGAAGGGCCTTTTGAGCGATATCTGAAGTAAAAACAAAGGAACGAGTAGGGGTTAGATCGAACAACATATGTGTATACGAGTTAACGAAAACAAAAAAGAATTACCCAAGAAGGGGTGAGGAAGATAACATAGCACGTTGTCCACTTCCGACGACAAACAGAACCTATGCATATTCCCCATATCAGACAAGGAAGAAAAATTAAATTGATGATCTTTTAGCTTATCAAACTCGGCTTGGTGAAGGTCCTGAAGGCGCTTCCGAGCACGAGGTTTGTCTCCGAGATTGGACCAGAAGAAGGTGGTGGGAATTCCCAAGGTGAATCGTGCGGTGCTCGTAAGTAAAAGAAATAATACGGATACTTCGCGTTAACAAAATCTCCGATATTAACTAAAGAAAATTCTTTCTTTCGTGTTCGAAAATAAAAAAGCTCACTCGAATGAAAATGGGGCTGATAGAATAAGCTGAACAAAGTTGCGGAGGTGGTCACATTTTGTTCCCAACATAAGGATTGAAAATCAACCAGATACCTTATGCCGTTCGGATGAAGTTGATTTATGGGAATTTGGTAAAAAAGAGACACTTGGGTAAGGAAGGGAGAAAGAGGAACGCGAAGACCCTCTATGAAATGTTCCTCACTAAAAGAAATAAACCCGGGAGGAGGGTTGGAATAGAGATTACGAGGACGTGGAAGTTGGATATGGAAGGAGTCCGGAATATTGTAAGTAGTTTGGAGAACCTCGAGAACAGGATAAGTTAGGACAAGGTTCTCGGCACCCTCAATAGAGTGCTCGTCGTATAAAGCATCTTCAATAAAATGCTCCTCTAGAGAAGGGAAGGTCCAGTCAAAGGGATTCGCGGAGGGAGAACTGGGTTCCGGAGTGGCTGTAGGAGATCCTACGACCAGAAAACGGAATGACTATTTTATGAACACGCACAAGATACAATCGTCATAAATAAGAAAAGAGGAAAGTTAGTAATTACCTTTTTCTTGTTCGAAAGCCATGATTATCTGGGAAGGAGAGAAACGAGCAGAAAATATCGTCCGAGCAGAGAAGTGAAGAATTTTTAGGAGAGAAAATCTAAATCTTTTGTGAAAGTCAATCGGTAAAAATAAAAAGTTAAAACGCCGTTTTTTATATGAGTAGCTTGGGCGGGAAGTTTCGCTGAGAAACATAATCCTGACCCTAGAAGGCGAAGAGTTTCAATGCACAGGATTAAAAGTAATGTGCAAAAGGACACGCGTCGCTAGAAGAAGATTCGAGAATCTGAATGAGGATTGTTCGAGCCTGAGAATTGAGATGGCAAATAGATTTTTACGACCGAAAGAAAATAATGCTCGGTACAAAATTGGAAACTTTATCTCAAAATTGTTCCAAAATTGAGACTGGCGGGGGAGTAATGATGGTGTCCAATATTTTGGATATCAGCCTAATATGAAAGTAAGCCCAATAAGAGCATCACTTGAATAAATTTGGACTGTCTTGGACTTAAGTAATTAATAAATGACGTAATTAATTAAAAGGCCCAACTAATAAATAAGCCCTAATTCAACTAATTAAGGACTTAACCAAAATAAGGTAATTGAATTCTAATCAACTAAGGACTCCTAAAAACCCTAATACGAATTGAACTACGAACAAGTCTATATAAAGGGGTTGAAATCCCCATAATTGATCATCGAGAAAACCGCGGAGAATACTCGAAGAATTCTCCCAAACACACTAGGAACCCTAGGTTTGGTAAGGTGCACGTCCGAGCACTCTTATTAAACCCTAACCCTAAAAATCCTTCGATTATTGTGTAACCGCCGTCCAAGGTTGCTCAATAATTAATAATCACGTCCACTCATACCTATCAAATGTCGGATTATTGAGGTGTTATTTTTGACACCATCAACAGGACCAAAATTGCTACATTTATGAAGTTACAGGACTAAAATTGCTAAACTAAAAACCTTAGGACTAGAATCGCTACTCGCGGATTGTTACAGGACAAAAATGCAATTTGGCCTTCTTTTAAATCATTTCTTACTAATTGGAAGATGAAAATTTTGTAAACTCCCATACCTCACATCTATTAGATACTTGTTTGAAAAATTGTTCAAAACTCAAATTCAAAATTAAACTAGGTTCTACTAGGCATCTATTAGATACTTGTTTGATAAATTGTTCAAAATAACACTTTGTTGATGATGATTTTAAAAGCAATCATTGCATCCAACAGGCTCACACATGACATCTCACCCCTAATTCAACACAAGTACATAACTTTTTTGCAATTTATACATATTTTCACCATAGTAAACTTTCAACAAACTAACAGGAGAAAAACTCTGCACTCACCCAGATAAATACAGAACAAGGGATCAAAGAATTCAAGAAACAATTTACAGAGTTTCATATAATTTTTCCCACTTTAATGTAGAGGAAAATTACCAGAGCCAGCTAATGTTCGCACCAAAAAACAAACAAAACTAGACAAAATGATATATATCAATCTGATTGACTTATGGATTAAATCAACTAGTTGATTTAATTAATTAAGAAATGTACTAGCTAACTAGCTTTTTAATCCCTTTGCACGGGATAATTTACTTATAAAAATTATGAAATAAATTATATTATATTTTTTATATGATTATTAACTATATATCAATAATTATTAATTCAAAATTTGAAGCACACACATTAAAGTAATTTATTTTATAAAATAATCAAGAATTATGTATATAAAAAATTTATTTTAAATGTATAAAAATAGTAATATGATATTTTTATGACAAAGTACTGATTTTATATTTATACATATATAGAGAAGGAATATCATGACTGCTATAGAAATATTAAAATGATAATTAAAATACCAAAAAAATATTAAATTTAATATATGACTTTTAGATGTTGTTAAATGAATATTATAAAAAAAATTTATTATTAAAATTGGTGATAAAATGCAATAAAATTGATTTAATATTTTTTAGCAACAAATTAAATGAGTACAAAACAAATAGGAAAAAGAGTTGCAATATTTACATTTATTACTCAATTTTTCACTTAATTCTATCAACATTAATTGTGGCAAAAATCATTTAAAGAAATAAGTTGACATGGACAAAAGGAATAAAAACAACTTATCCATGTCATAGACACATATACATCTTTCCTAAAACAGTAGACTAATTCATTTTCATATATATATATATGTATATATATATATGATTAATATTTATAAGTACGACTATTAATTTGAAAGTGGGTTATGGACTAAGAGGGGTGAATTAGGCACTTCAAAAACTTCTCCATAATTTAAATTTCTATCAGAGAAATATAGCACAACGGAAGTACACAAGAAAGCTAGTAAGGCAATGTTCAAATAATAGAAACAAAATAACTTGAATAAATAAGCTACACTGACTGTGGATGATCTGCAAGATATGAACTGATTATCGGCAGTAAAACTACAAAAAATAGAACACGCAGAGAATAGAGCTCAAAACTAAATTAAAAGCATCCAAACTATATGAATAAGCAATGCAAGGAGTATGGATTTAATGTGTAAAAGATCAGTATGAAATGCTGCAAGTAAATTCAAACGAGAACACCGAATTATAGTAGTTCAGCCACAATGGTGACCTACATCTACTACCTAAGGTTCGTCACCTTAGGATTTCACCAAATCTACTAAAACTTGATCTTTTACAGGTTGAGATCAAACCTAGACTTTTCCCTGGCTCAAGTTCAAAACCCAACACCAATCTTTTCACCGGGCAAAGATTGAAACCAAGACTTTTTCAATAGGCTCAAGTCTAAACCCTTTCACCAATCACTAGAAAGATACAACTCTCAATTTAATAAGTTTTCCCCAAATTATACAAATTAGGGATTTTAGAAATCAAACCTCAATAAGTTCTTAGGTTGGATTTGCAAGATTTAGCTCAATGAGAAGATTTCTTAAGATATTCCAAGAAAGCTCTCTTCTCCTCTTCTTTGTGTCTTCTCGTTAGTTGCTGATATCTGCTCTTATTCTCTTTTTCTCACTTTCAATGGATATTCTAGTTGTCGTTCAAAGTGGAAGAGAATTCTTCTTTTATGTTTTCCAGTCTAGCCGTTGGAGAGATTGAGAGATGATGCAATTAATTTCTTGAGAAAACCCACCTGAAGCACTCTGTTATTAGGCTTTAGAAAGTATAAATTTTCTATCTAAAATAGCCAAAAGTCGTGTTTTACAAGTTCAGGCAAATATTAATTATGCTGGTCGATCTGCCATTTATTTGGCAATTCCTCCACATAGTCAGATATAGCATTCTAGCATTTTCTTCTTAATCCCGACTTTTCCTCAATGATTTTTGGTACATCTTTTAACTTCTATTCATTATTTTTTTAACCAAGAACCGGTCGACCGACCGTAGGGTTAAGAGGACCCTATCTCGTATATAGAAGCTCAAATCAGAAAACTCGAGAAATACATCCAGAGTCTAGTAAATGTACATATGAAGAGCATGAAAGCAACACTAAGCAAATTACAAGCATGTAAAAAGGCCGTCCGACCTGAGGACGCGAGTTTCGCAATCGCCAGGCTGAGCCTAAGAAAACAATGATAGCTATAAACAGACTTCAACATATCGTCATGAACCATGTCTGTGATGCGATCCCGGTCGGTAAAATTTGCCCAAAGGCAGGAAGAGAAGATCCGGTTCAAGGCATTGGCGTCGTGTACAATGTTCACCGTCAAATTCCAAGAGTTACAACCGGCCAAGGGAAAGACCGACTGCACCAAAGGACCCATGAAGTCCTTGTTGAGCTTCCAAGAGAAAAGGACCGAATCGGCGCTTCCACTACAAAAAGTCAGAAAAACATTACAAGTGACATGCATAGAATCACTAAATTCCATCTTACCAACTTGTTATGCACTATAATGTCAAGCACGTAATTCTCCAAGATCCAAACATGCTCAATTTCGTTACGGAATGCACCTGCCAAGCTCTAATATCATCATGAAACCACAAAACAACAAGATAAATCATATTATAATTCTCGGTCATGAGAAATATGAATGAATTTGTCTTGCATCATAGATTAGGAATACTCATTGCATCAGTGCGAATAAGCCCCAATAACCGACCATGGACCCGATCAGCTTCAATAATAGCAGAAGACTCCTTATCACATGTTAGATTAGCTAGATAATCAGCCACCGTGTTTCCTTCATGATAAACGTGAGACCATCGGATATTGACCCTAGCGGCCATAAGACGAATCTTAGTAAGGATGAAATTCTTGTCCCATGCAGCATTACCCCCTTTCTCAATGAGATCCACTATGACCTTGGTATCCATCTCAACCCAAATATCTACAAAACCTCTCTCAATAGCAATATAAATACCCTCCATAACACCCCATAATTCAGCAAACTTATTCGTTTTCACCCCAAGATAAGAGTAATAACCAAAAATGACATTACCATTGGAGTTTCTAGCAATGCCACCCGCTTCGAAGGGGCCCGAGTTTCCTCTCGAGGCCCCGTCCGAGTTGATCTTGATCCAAGCGACCTCCGGTTTGCGCCAAAGGACAAGCTGGATGGTGGACGTTTTCCTACAGTGAAGGGAAAATGAGAGTTCTCCAGCCACCATGTGATCACCCTTCCAAGAGGTCGATGTCTGTAAATTAGTATTTTCGAGCCAATAAATCCTCTGCCACACGCGGAAAATAATTCGGGCAACTGAGTATTTTTCCCCTTCATGCTTTCTTTTATTCCGTGACTCCCATGCATGCCAAAGAATAAAAATCGGTATGATAGTCCGAACATGAGAGCTCGTTTGTCCTGCAATAGAATTAAACCAAACACTCATAAGCTGAGAGATATTGGTAAAATTAGGAATATGCGTATGAAATAACCCTGCAAAGTAATCCCAAACTTGGGAGATTTTACAATTATTCATAAACACATGAACCACATTCTCCACATGTCTACATCATTGACATTTTGATGGGCTCTCGAAGCCTTTTCTCTGCATAATGGAGTCCAAAGGAAGCCAATTCTTGAGAGCCCTCCATGCAAAAATCGAAATGAAAGTCGAAATGCAACAGACTCCAGAGATTTTTAAACGGAGAGTTCTGTTCTCGCCGTTGTTTCACATGTTAGAGTAGTGCACTTGAAAGCCGAACTGTTTAGGCTAATTCTATGTAATACTCTAAATCAGAACTTTCTTGTGACTTGTAATGAAAAGACGTGATTAGTCATTTTATACTATTGGCCTATTTCATCATATTTCAATTGTATTTAATTGCATATTATTTATTCTTGTGTATGGATGAAACCCCAAGATCACAGTAAGCTAAGGGACTTGGTTTCACCATTTGATGGGGGCCATGAAATAAGTACCCAATGGCGTGATCTAAAACATTCCAAGTCGAAGAGTTTAAAAGGCACAGGAGATGTCGATCAGACTCGCTCGAGACTTGCTCATATGACATAGCTTTATAAAAGTGTGTCCCATTTCATGACATTAGTGTTTGACACTACTATGCATATGAGGGTGCTTAATAGAGATTAAGTTCACTGAGGATCCCGACGGGAATCCTAAATGGGTTAAGGCTCATATAGAGTCTTAGAGATTAGGAGGATTTCCCTAGCCATGATCGTGTCTAACTAATCCTTAGACTTGAGACTCCATGGTTGCCTTGTATATGACTGGGGCATACTTTGATGTACCACTGAATCCCTAGAGTTTCACATAAGCTGTACGTTGGGTATGTTCGTATTATGCGTTGGGTATTCTAAATTTTAAATTGAATAAAACTATTCTTTATACGAAAAATTCTTTTCATAAGTGGGACATTAAATTTAATTGATTCTATTAACTAAATATTTTCAATCCATAACAAAATATTAGACAAATTATTAGGAAAATAGTAGGACTAATTATAGATAATTCTTTTCTTAATTATTTAATCAATATCATTTATGTTCATAATTAAGTAATTATAATTGGTTCCCTAATTAATGATGACATAATGTAATATTATAAAATGAAATAAATAACATTTATATCTAACTTTAAATAATTGATCAGTACAATTATTTGTATTAGAAATATATTTATAATTACTATCAACCAATCAGATTTTTTGTTTGGATTAAAAAACTCCAAAAAAAAGGAGAAAAAAGTATTGGAGTCAAAATGGACATCTAAAAAGTCAAACACCGCTGTCCTATATTATATAGTATAGATTAGAGAACATCATTTCCTTTAGCCAACTAATAGCATTTATTTTGACAGCAAATTATATAAATAAATTCATAATGAAAGATCAACCAATAATTTTTTTTTCTAGAATTAAAATAACTCAAAAAAAAAAAAAATAGAAAATTCTATTCAGTCAAATTGTGCGACCGCTGTACTATATTATATAGTATAGATATTCAATCAAACCCTTTCATTACCAATCATGAAAATGTACTTTAGTAATCAACGAAATTCCCACTTGTAAATAATTGATTATTGTGGCTAAAAAAAAAAGGAAAAGTATTTTTTCATTTGTAATGAAGTAACAAGAATGATTTATGCCCAAAAAAAAAAAGAAGAAAGAGAAAAGTTTCATATATTAATTATGGGCCTAATAGTAAAATTACAATATTTGATATCACTTTACCAGCTCTGACGTTCATACAATTCGGACAAGTTAAAAAGGGGCCTCTAATACACGAACATTTCGAAAAATGGTTCCGTGCAGTGTTGGACACATGTCGGACACGGACACGCCTTGGACACGGTTCTGACACGCGTCCAATACGCCTAAAACGTGTCGAAATTTAAAAATAAAATAAAATTTGGACACCGTGTTGGACACGCTGGATGGAGTGTCCGACACGGATTGGACACGACGGGGTGTATTTTGTAATTTTTTGAACTTTTTTGGTAGCCTTGTTGAAACACGAAGTTGAAGGTGGCGAAGCTGCCGGAAGGGTGTCGGATTTGGGCGGCGATTCTGTCGGGATAATTACACCCCCTCGATTTAAGGGTAAATACAGCTAGACCCCCTGTACTATTGGAAATTACAGAGACACCCCCTCGACTATGACTCTATCTAACACTTAGGTCCTTCCGTTAGTCATTTTCTTATTTTCATGTAAATTCTAACGTTCTATTAACTCGGCAATAATTTACTCACTTCGCTTATTTCATGTATAGCAAACACTATAACAAAAAAGTTATGGATAATTTAGTCATTTCACAACATTTCGTTAAGTTTTTAAGGTTTCCGTTACAGTTAGAGTATCTATCTGTAATTTCCAAGGGGATCTAGCTGTATTTACCCCTTTCGAGGGGTGTAAGTGTAACTATCCCTAAATAATATGGCGTGAAACTCGATTTAAGTATAACTATCCCTAATTAATATGGCTAAATAATATGGCGTGAAACTCGATTTATGTGTAACTATCCGTAAATAATATGGCGTGAAACTCGATTTAAGTGTAACTATCCGTAAATAATATGGCGTGAAACTCGATTTAAGTGTAACTATCCCTAAATAATATGGCGTGAAACTCGATTCATTTTATCTCGCGACTTATCTCACTGGTCAATTGAAGATTGAACATTTATGATTTTGAGTCCGTCCAACCTGATATGTCACTTTCACTGTTTTGCACGCAAAAAATGCGAAGAGAGGACTACCAACCAGCTGTTTTGATTTCAATTCAATTCAGATGTGACGCCAGTTCTTATGATGCACGGACACGGATATGATGACATGGACATGACACAACACGGACATATATATTTATTAGGACACGAAATATTGTGAAATAACTAAATTATCCATAACTTTTTTGTTATAGTGTTTGCTATACATGAAATAAGCGAAGTGAGTAAGTTATTGCCGAGTTAATAGAACGTTAGAATTTACATGGAAATAAGAAAATGACTAACGGCAGGACCTAAGTGTTAGATATAGTCATAGTCGAGGGGGTGTCTCTTTAATTTCCAATAGTACAGGGAGTCTAGCTGTATTTACCCTTAAATCGAGGGGGTGTATGTAACGACCCGAAAATCCGATTTTCAATTCGGTATATTTTAATCGAGTAATTGTGCAAATTATTATTTTATTCAATATTTATTCTAAGATTTTAGGATAATTTCGTAAATGAGTGAATTTTATATTTAAATCACGAATTGTCAATGTGCGTTTAATTATGTGAATTTTAACTGTAATTACGTATTATTTGGACATCGTGAGTTTTTAAACTTATTTTGCGAAACGACGATTTTACCCCTTCGATTTTTAGACCTAGTCAACTTAATTGACTAAGTCAATCTCTCTCACCTCACACTCTCGTTCAACATCCGCAAGAAAGAAAGAGAGAAAAGAAAAGAGAAGGAAAAAGAGAAAGAGAAGGAAGAGATTTCAATCGATCGTCCCGACTTCGTTTCGAGACGGATTTTTGATCCGTTTACGTCTACGAATTCCTCGCGATCTCTTCTACGAGTAAGCTTCTAACGATTCTCTCGTTTAATGTCTTCTATACTTCATTTTTCTCGTTTTTGTGAATAGTTGTATAATTTAGGTTTGATATGATTTTGATAGTAATTGTGGATGGATTTTCGTGTTTATCGTTTCTATATGTAGATTATATGTTGTAGATGATTATATGTGAAAATTAGGGATTGATTTGCATGATTAATCGATTTAAGGTTGATTTATGTTTGGATTTCGCGTATTGGATTGATCTTCTGCATGTTCTGCTCAATTTTTTCGCACACGGGCAATGCACACGGGGTGTGGCAAGCCCGTGTGGGAGTACACGGCCTCTTGCACGGCCGTGCAAGAGACCGTGCTTGTTTGGAATGGTGCACGGTGCACACGGCCTTGAGGCCGTGTGCATGAGGCCGTGCGTGTTCGTCCGATTGTGCACGGCCTCGGCACACGGCCGTGCACAAGGCCGTGTGGCCTGGTCGAACAGTGCCCTGACCTTCTGCAAGTCAGGGCCCGTTTTGCACTACGGGTCCCTCCGAGACTCATCTTTTCCGAATTCTTTCTTCGCTCGTGTATTCGATATATATGAAATAGATATGAATTGCATGATTTACGAATTTACAACATGTTCGGGTATATGAATAGTGCGTTTTAAGTTTTCGTTAAATTTTCTAACTTTTGCATGTGAAGTCCGATTTTCCCGAAATTCGAATGCATACTTCGTTATGATATCTTAAGCATGTCCGTAAAGTTTCGTTTCATTTGGACTTGAATTGTATTTTTAAGTGCATGAATTACTCTATTTTCGTTTGAGAATTTGAACTTAAGTGATTGACTTGATTGTGTAACGTGCTCCTATGTGTTTATATATTTTCGTATAAGCCGTGCGTCGTCGTTAGTCTTAATTGGTTGTGTCTTGGTATTTTTGCAGACGATACTCCTGTGGAGTAGCGCCGGTTCTAGCTTTTGCTCTTATTTTGCACACGCCAGGTGAGACTTTCCTTTTCTGTTCCAGTATTACTATGTATATATTCAAATAAGCCTCTCCCGAAATAAGTGACGTTTATGCTTTGTTTTCACACCGTTTCTATATATATAGTTAGTAGATATTTATGCTTATTATGTTTATTTGATTTATCGAAAATGATTTGATATGAAAAAGTACTATGTATAGTCTTTGAAATGTTTACGAAAGAGACATGTAAAACCTCTTGTTTTCTAAGGCGAACTTTGGCCTTCGGCCTCGCATATGACATGTCTCGAACGGTCTTTTGGCCAACCCGAAATGATTTGAAAAGCGAGTTATGATATGTATGCAAGGCCCGGAGTAAGAGCGATAGGACGAAGTCGGTAGACGTCGGGTTTACGGCGTAAATCCTATGGTTTCCTCAATTTGGGAGCTCGGGGTGGGGCCGGAGTGGCAGCCCTTTGAGTACCTGAGTTATTCTAGTATGTTATGAGTAGTTCGGGTTTGCAGTCCGGCTACATTGGAGGAATAAGGGTGGTTCCCGGTTTTATGTTTTGGATATTGGAGTTCAGGGCTCGACTCGCCGAGTCATATGATAAGTTATGTTTTATGTCAAATCACCACCCGATTACGAAAACCTTTCTTTTATGTTGATTTCTTTTAAGTTTAAAATTGGTGATTTATTTTCCGTTTTATTATATACATTATTATTCCCTCCTCACTTAGTCGTTTGACTAACCCTCTCTGTCTCACCCTATATTGGTTTCAGGATACTAGGCGGGATTCGTCGTCGTCGTAGGGTTTTATTTATTTTATTCATGTATATCTCTCTTTTTTCCGTTTGACTTTTATTTAAGTTTTACGATATTAGGATGTATTCGGGATTATGTATTTATTGAGCCCGTTATTATATTTATCGGGATACTGTATCGAACCCGTTTGATATTATGTAATTGAATTTCGTTAGCCTTGGTGGGCTTTAATAATTGTGTATTTATTATGTTCTATTGCTTTGATTATTTATATTGCTTTCGCGTCTCTGTCTTTTCGTTGTTTTTGAAACCCCGCCTAGTGATTGAGTAAATGCTTGCCGTTCGCCGGGTTTCGGTTCGGGTCGGATCCCATTTCAGCTCCGGGTCGGGGCTCGGTGCGGGGCGTGTGTTACCCGTTTGGGGCGCCTGCTACAGTTGGTATCAGAGCTCTTCTTGGTCCAATGGCCTAAGCTCTGAATCGTAGTGTTTTGTTTGTTTGTCGGTCATTGTGGGCCGGTGTAACTTAGGGAATTGCACACGCCAGTATTCAAGAACGCTTAGTGTTTGAATTGTGACGGATCTTTGTTGGATGATCAACAACAAAAGATCTTTTACAATCAAAATACTGGGATGGGCTTGGATATAGGTGGATGTGAAACTCAAGGTTGTACTTGCCATGCCTGGTTGTCTGTCGTGTCCGGTTGTGCCTAGGTCGTACGGCTTAGGACTTCTGTGGATTTGTGCAAATGTGCTAAGTGCTTATGTGAAATCTATTTGAACATTACTTGCCTAGGTGTTTACAGCTTTGCATGCTCACTTACCTGTCATGCATAACTGTTAATGGTTTTACAGGATGTCTCCACGTCGTTGTCCCTGTGGACAGTCTTTGTTATCTTCATTGACACCTCAGACCGATACACCGATTCCAGCCGAAATTTTGGAAACATTAAGACAGTTCATCGCTCATGCCCCTAAAGGAAATGCTGAGCAGGAAGCATGGGCTCAATTTCTTAGATTCGAACCACCGCAGTTTGAAGGTGCCCCGGATGAAGTTATTGCCGAGGCATGGATATCGGCTTTCGAAAAGATTTTTAGGATTATGGAATATCCGGATCCTCTAAGAGTCGAAATTGCTATATACCTGATGATTGGAGCTGCACAGGATTGGTGGAAACAGAATGAGCAAAGATGGAAACGCGAGCACGTAGTCCCGACTTGGGATCAATTCTTGACAGAGTTCCGGGCTGAATACGTTCCGAGGATTGTTCATCAGCAACACGAAAGTAAACTTCAGTCCCCTGTTCAGCCTATTCCTCCCCAACCTCAGGGATATCCACGACCCGTATGTGGATTTTGTAAGGGCCAGCATTTAGAGGCTAAATGTTGGAAGAAGAATGGACAGTGCTACGGATGTGGTAGCACCGATCACAGATTGAATGAAAGCCCGAAGAAGAGACCAGTACCGCGGGGTACAACAGGCGATACTGAGGATGTACATCCAGCGAGTTCTACGAGGCCACTTACACAATCAGGGTCTTCTTCTGGAAATAAAACCTTCTCGGTATCTTCATCGAAGCAGAATGTACCTCCGAAACCGCAGGGAACGCCAGTATGTGGCTTTTGCCAAAGAGATCATCAAGAGTCAGAATGCCGAAAGAAGCAGGGACGTTGCTTCTCATGTGGAAGTCCGTCTCATCTTCGTACAAATTGCACGAGGAAGAAAATATCGAGACGAGCCAAAAGGATGAAGCTTGATTCTGTATGAACGATCCAGGTATATTGCATTGTCATGACATTCATCCTAAATTAATTTAATTTCATATTATGTAAATTTAAAAATTATGTGCGTTAAGCGTATTATATTATACATGTGATTTCGATGTTATTATTCGTGTTTAAATTTTGTGAAGTTTGTGTGGTTTTAATCACACGAACTGCCCCTGTATGCCTTGCACGGTCTCCCCACAGGAACTGCCCCTGTATGCCTTGCACGGTCTCGCCACACGCCGTGACGAGACCCTGTGCACTTATCTCACACGGCCTTGTTGCACCCTGTGCGAGAGGCTGTGCGCATGAATACACACGGGCTCGTCACACGCCGTGACGAGAGCCCGTGCGTGTTTGTCCTCACGGGGTCGTTACACGCCGTGACGATACCCTGTGCGTGTTTCTCACACGGCCTCGCCACACGCCGTGACGAGAGGCCGTGCGCATTTCTTCCAGGTTTTAAAATGGTCAGTAGCTTCTCATTTCGCGCACAACCCTCATTCCTTTCTCCTTTTTCATGCGAGAAGTTCCCCATTTTTTTCCCCAAATTCATCCCATCTTTGAGCTCGAATTATTCTCGATCTAGCTAACGGATTTTCGTGAGATTTTGAAAGTATGTTGTCTGCAGCGAGTACTTTGGATTGTTGAAATTTGGGCTCGATCCGTTATACTGATCTCACACAATCTTCGCCCGAAGTAGCGCACGCCAAGTGTTAGGTAAAAGTCCCAAGTGAAAATTTGCAACTTATTTCCTTCATTTCACAACAACTTGAACTCTTCTATGGAAGGCGGTCGTGAAGCTCGTAGTGGACGTCGGGCAAGAGAATTACCCGACATAGCGGCGCCGGAAGGTTACCAAGTGAATCTGGGAAATGAAGACGATCAAGATGTCTTCAACCGGTTAATGGAACGACCGGTTAGAGCTACGCAATTTCTAGATATGGAGGCTATGTACCAATTGGGTCTTGGCGAAGGGATCTCTCGTTACATCGACAACATTGGGTGGGCTAATTTTTGGAGTATCCAAAGGCCATCCTATCGCCGACTCACTTGTGAATTTTTAAGCTCTCTTAAGGGCGCGGCATTTCCGAACGACATCGAGATGCCGATAGGAATCCACTTCAGAGCGTTCAACCGTGACTATACGCTTTCATACCGGCAGTTGACCGAGTATTTTCAATTGGATGTTACGGCACCTAGGAGACGTGCCGATTGATGGAATCAAGCCGGGGCTTGGAGACGTATCTCTACCTCCACCGAAATATTTAACTCCGGCGTATCCAAGGCCACGATGCTCATCACCACTCAATTGAGAATTTTGCATAGAGCCGTGTCTCGATCGGTTCTAGCCAGAGGAGACAGTCCGGGTGCGGTGAACACCGAAGATTGTCTCATACTCGATCATATGGTGCGAGGGGTCAGGTTCAACCCCATCTCGTACATGATGGACCATATGATGTATATCTCCACTCGGTCGAGAGGAGAGATTCGAGTTGGCTCATACATTACCGCCATTCTGGAGTGTGCCTAGGTGGAGGGGCTCGATACCCAGGTTTCTGTTGGAGGTTCGACCTCAATTAGCTACGGCACTCTAGCTCAAATGGCGATCTGCACGAAGGGTCCGAGGCGGAACGACCCATATATTCTGGTAGATGGACTACCTTTATGGGAAGTTGACCAAGGGGATGCTCCCGAAGAAGGACCCTCAGACCCAGAGGTCCGAGAGCAGGCTCAGCATATCTACTCCCAGCTGATGAGTCAGGATGCTTCTATTCCTGAGTCTTCACATGGCAGAAGAAGCACTCAACACCAGGAGTCGATAGACCTGCAACAATTTTATTCAGAGTTCACTGACTACCGACGTGTGGCTGATGAGAGATTTGCCCAGCAGGAGAGGCAGATCAATGAGGGCTTTGCAGCTCAGCGAGCTCACATTGATAGTCAGTACACAGCCTTGCAGGCAGAGCTTCAGAGATCCATATCAGAGATGCAGAGGTCACTATCTGAGAAGCTGGATCAGTATTTCCACCGTGGTCCCGACGAGCCTTGAGCTATCTATTTTATTTTATTTTCTTCTTTCCCGCTAGTTTGTTTAGGATTTGATGTAATTTTATATTTTGTATGACTCTGAATTTTATTTGGAATATTAAGTGTTTTAAGTGTTTATTATTAATGACGTTTTATTATGTGAATTAATTGCATTTAAATGTTCGATTTAATTCGCGTTATTAGAATTTCCTTTAGGTTATGCTCCTCTTAACTAACTCCGAGACCGGAAGAGAATCTGAGGACAGATTCTTCTGAAGAGGGGAGTATTGTAACGACCCGAAATCCGATTTTCAATTTGGTATATTTTAATTGAGTAATTGTGCAAATTATTATTTTATTTAATATTTATTCTAAGATTTTAGGATAATTTCGTAAATGAGTGAATTTTATATTTAAATCACGAATTGTCAATGTGCGTTTAATTATGTGAATTTTAACTGTAATTACGTATTATTTGGACAACGTGAGTTTTTAAACTTATTTTGCGAAACGATGATTTTACCCCTTCGATTTTTAGACCTAGTCAACTTAATTGACTAAGTCAATCTCTCTCACCTTACACTCTCGTTCAACATCCGCAAGAAAGAAAGAGAGAAAAGAAAAGAGAAGGAAAAAGAGAAAGAGAAGGAAGAGATTTCAATCGATCGTCCCGACTTCGTTTCCCGACGGATTTTCGATCCGTTTACGTCTACGAATTCCTCGCGATCTCTTCTACGAGTAAGCTTCTAACGATTCTCTCGTTTAATGTCTTCTATACTTCGTTTTTCTCATTTTTGTGAATAGTTGAATAATTTAGGTTTTATATGATTTTGATAGTAATTGTGGATGGATTTTCGTGTTTATCGTTTCTATATGTAGATTATATGTTGTAGATGATTATATGTGAAAATTAGGGATTGATTTGCACGATTAATCGATTTAAGGTTGATTTATGTTTGGATTTCGTGTATTGGATTGATCTTCTGCATGTTCTGCTCAATTTTTTCGCATACGGGCCATGCACACGGGGTGTGGCAAGCCCGTGTGGGAGTACACGGCCTCTTGCACGGCCGTGCAAGAGACCGTGCGTGTTTGGAATGGTGTACGGGCTGTGCACACGGCCTTGAGGCCGTGTGCATGAGTCCGTGCGTGTTCGTCCGATTGTGCACGGCCCGGCACACGGCCGTGCACAAGGTCGTGTGGCCTTGTCGAACAGTGCCTTGACATTCTGTAAGTCAGGGCCCGTTTTGCACTACGGGTCCCTCCGAGACTCGTCTTTTCCGAATTATTTCTTCGCTCGTGTATTGGATATATATGAAATAGATATGAATTGCATGATTTACGAATTTACAACATGTTCGGGTATATGAATAGTGCGTTTTAAGTTTTCGTTAAATTTTCTAACTTTTGCATGTGAAGTCCGATTTTCCCGAAATTCGAATGCATACTCCTTTATGATATCTTAAGCATGTCCGTAAAGTTTCGTTTCATTTGGACTTGATTTGCATTTTTAAATGCATGAATTACTCTATTTTCGTTTGAGAATTTGAACTTAAGTGATTGACTTGATTGTGTAACGTGCTCCTATGTGTTTATATATTTTCGTATAAGCCGTGCGTCGTCGTTAGTCTTAATTGGTTGTGTCTTGGTATTTTTGCAGACAATACTCCTGTGGAGTAGCGCCGGTTCTAGCTTTTGCTCTTATTTTGCACACGCCAGGTGAGGCTTTCCTTTTCTGTTCCAGTATTACTATGTATATATTCAAATAAGCCTCTCCCGAAATAAGCCACGTTTATGCTTTGTTTTCACACCGTTTCTATATATATACTTAGTAGATATTTATGCTTATTATGTTCATTTGATTTATCGAAAATGATTTGATATGAAAAAGTACTATGTATAGTCTTTGAAATGTTTACGAAAGAGACATGTAAAAACCTCTTGTTTTCTAAGGCGAACTTTGGCCTTCGGCCTCGCATATGACATGTCTCGAACGGTCTTTTGGCCAACCCGAAATGATTTGAAAAGCGAGTTATGATATGTATGCATGTTTGTTTGGGCCCGGAGTAAGAGCGATAGGACGAAGTCGGTAGACGTCGGGTTTACGGCGTAAATCCTATGGTTTCCTCCATTTGGGAGCTCGGGGTGAGGCCGGAGTGGCAGCCCTTTGAGTACCTGAGTTATTCTAGTATGTTATGAGTAGTTCGGGTTTGCAGTCCGGCTACATTGGAGGAATAAGGGTGGTTTCCGGTTTTATGTTTTGGATATTGGAGTTCAGGGCTCGACTCGTCGAGTCATATGATAAGTTATGTTTTATGTCAAATCACCACCCGATTACGAAAACCTTTCTTTTATGTTGATTTCTTTTAAGTTTAAAATTGGTGATTTATTTTCCGTTTTATTATATACATTATTATTCCCTCCTCACTTAGTCGTTTGACTAACCCTCTCTGTCTCACCCTATATTGGTTTCAGGATACTAGGCGGGATTCGTCGTCGTCGTAGGGTTTTATTTATTTTATTCATGTATATCTCTCTTTTTCCCGTTTGACTTTTATTTAAGTTTTACGATATTAGGATGTATTCGGGATTATGTATTTATTGAGCCCTTTATTATATTTATCGGGATACTGTATCGAACCCGTTTGATATTATGTAATTGAATTTCGTTAGCCTTGTTGGGCTTTAATAATTGTGTATTTATTATGTTCTATTGCTTTGATTATTTATATTGCTTCCGCGTCTCTGTCTTTTCGTTGTTTTTGAAACCCCGCCTAGTGATTGAGTAAATGCTTGCCGTTCGCCGGGTTTCGGTTCGGGTCGGATCCCATTTCGGCTCCGGATCGGGGCTCGATGCGGGGCGTGCGTTACCCGTTTGGAGCACCCGCTACAGTGTAAGTGTAATTATCCTATTTTCTAGTGCAATTTGTCGCGATGTGGCAGGTGAGGACCACAATTGATAAGATTTAAAACGTGCATTTGTTATTGATCACCATGTGGCTACGCCTGTGAACTTAGCTACATATATATATATAGAGCTAAGCCAGCCAAGTAAAACCACACACTTCTCCATTCGAGTCTATCAACGCCTTTGCAGGCAAAGCGCATAAAATGGTGAGGTTCTCTAGATAATATCAAAATACGTATGCATGCATGCTTTTATATATATATATATATTATAAAAATATATATATACCTCATTTGTATAATTTAAATTGGATGGTGCACATTGTATGATGTTGATTACGGTGAGAAAATATTCCAGGCAACTCCTTTAGACCAACTTCATAATTAAGCACTGTTTAGTTTAAATCGTATAATTGTTGTCAATCTCCCCCCCTTCCCTCCCCTCCCCTCCAACTATATTTTTATTTATATATTTATGTAGTCTCTTGAAAAATATTTTATAGGCAAAGCAGACAATTGTAGCAGGACCATGGGGTGGGACTGGTGGTCATGCATTTGACGATGGGTCCTACACTGGAGTTCGAGCAATAGAGCTTTCATACAATGATGTGATTGGCTCCTTCAATGTGGTTTATGATTTGAATGGTAAACCTTTTGAAGGGCCAAAACATCCTGGTAAACATTCCTTCACAACTGTAAAGGTTAGCACGTAATTTCTTTATTACATTTTCTTCTTCATTTTTATTTTTAATTAGCTAATTATATATACATTAAAAGAAGAGAAATATATAACAATGGCTTTATGTATGCATGACTCCAGATTGAGTTACAATTCCCAGAAGAGTATATAGTGAGTGTGAATGGATTCTATTCTCCTGTGTCTTGGCTTGCTACAACGACTCCGGTCATACGGTCACTAACATTCAAAACCAACAAGAGAACTTTTGGACCATATGGCATAGAGGAAGGCATTCCTTTTAGTTTTCCACTGGAGAATGGCTTAATTGTTGGTTTCAAAGGACGTACTGGCGAACTCCTTGATGCCATTGGCTTTCACTTGGCACTTTAAGATCATGAGCATATAATATATTTATAAATAAAATGACATCTAGGATGTCTTAGCTTATTTAAATAAAACTCAAATTTGGCTAAGGGTATAATGGTAATCGTTGTTAGTTCTAATACTGACAACTATTGCCATGATATATTTACCTAAGGAATGATTTGAGGTGGTGTGTTTGTGATGTCTAAATTGAGCTTCCTGTGTAAAGCTGATTAGTGTATGCATATAATAAAGCTGATGAATTCAGTGATATGATGTTTGAACTAAGCTCTGTATACAGAGCTAATCAAATGAAATTACCACTATCCAAGCTATATTTTTATCTTTTTTATCTGGTATCATCACTATATCCGAGCATGTGTGATGGCGCTCATGTGTGATTCTAAGCTATGTGCTCTCTGAAAATCAGCTTTCAAAATATCTTATACAATTTTTATTTAAAAAACATGCTTAAATATAGGATTTAAAAGTCATTTTATTTTTGTAAAATTTCGGCAATATAACATCTGCATTTTAATAAAATCCAATTTAAAACCTGCATGAAAACCAATCCAATGTTTGTAGAACAATTTTATATACCACAGTAATATAAATATAATTTCACAAATGAATAATTGCAACTAATTAATTTCAAAAATATAAATTTTGTTAATCTCTTAAACTTGTAAATTTTTTAATTAAACTAAAAGTAAGTTTCAAAGTTTGGGTAAACAGGTTCCTACCCCATCGGGATAGCCTTATCAACGCTCGGGACTGTATCGGGATCCAAAACGGGTTTTATGACTTAGCTTCGGAAAATTGACTTTATAATGGTGCGTGAAAATCCAATTCCAATTGCATGGTTAGACTTGGGACATTGAAATTAGTTTCTTAGACCCTTTGCTTGACTGACTCGAAGCCTAGTATAAAACTCGATCCCAAGGCATACAAAATCAGGCATTCTCAATCCTCTACTCAAAACAACCAATTCAATTAGTGAAATATCTCTATGTTTATAGTCAAGCAAAGTTACTTAATATTATAAAGTCTCGTGATTACCTCAATTTACTAAAAAAGTGATCAAAAGTGAGTTAGGTTGTCGAACTTAATGTTATAAGAGGACTAGTTGGATTCTTCCTTCTCGGTGGTCACGAGCTAACTAGAAAAGAGAGGAAAGAAAGAAGAAAAAGAAAAAGAAAGAACCGTGGAAGAAGACGAAAAAGGGAGGGAAGAAAAAGAAATGGGCTTGGGCAAGGCCCAATATAGAAAACTCAAATAAAATCTGGGTGTTACAACCTTCCTCTCTTAAAAGAATTTCATCCTCAAAACTTAAAAATAAATTATCTCAAGGGATTATATTTTAAACAAATTAAACTCAATGGTGTGACAGTAAAATCGCTGAGCGTTGGCTCCAGGAAATGGAAAGGATCTTTGCGGCCATACGGAGTAGCGAAGAGGACATACTAGCCTACTCCATTTTCCAACTTCGTGGCTCTGCCTGTGATTGGTGGAGAAATATGAAACTGTTATGGGCCGAACAGGGAACCGTGCCATCTTGGAATGGATTTCTGGAGGAGTTCATAACAAATTTATTTCTCAGGAGATCCAGGATAGGCGCGAGGGAGACTTTAAGGCACTTCGGCAAGGAAATCTTTCAGTTGAGCAGTTCGAGGCTCAATTTTCCCAACTGATGGTCTATAGACCTCAAATGCTTATAGACGGGAGACGCCGAACTAATAACTTTATCTACTCCTTGAACGACGAGATTCAGCGAATCATGTTGAGTAACATTCCCAAGAGCTATCCAGAGGCCGTCAAACTGGCTATCAGAGTCGAGTCGCGACTCTGAGTGCTCAACAGTTCATTAGCCACACCTGCCACCCAATCCACCGCACAGTACGCTCCTTCGAAATCAAAACGGTCTTTGAATTTCTCGGGATCAAAGTGGAGCAAAAAGTCTAAGTCTACAGGTAACAGGGCACCTACTTCCTAGTCAGCTCAGTTTGCTCAGTCACCGATTCAGTGTAAATTTTGTAATAAGACCAACCACGCCAAAGAAAATTGCTGGAAGAAGTAGGGAAAGTGTACGGGGTGCGGAAGTGACCAGCATCTCGTACAGGAATGCCCGAGAAGACTGGAACCACAACAATAGTAGCAGCCTCAGCAGCCTCAACAGCAGCAACCGGTACCGAGACCTCAGCAGGCTGGCCCGTCCAATAAAGGAACGGGGAAAGTAACTGCGCGGACTTATACCTTAGGGGGAGAGCCTGAGGAAGCTGAACTGACTGCCGTCGTTGAATGTACACTTCACATTCATGACTTGCTTGTTAGAGTATTGTATGACTTGGGGGTGACGCACTCCTTCGTTGCGCCTGGTGTTGCATCCAAATTGATTGCGCATGTGGAAAAATTGCCCTATGTGTTTGAGATTCACTCACTATTAGGTGTTACATGCTTATTTGATACTGTTTACCGTAAATGTGCCTTAAAATTGAATGATGGTGAATACAATGCCGACCTCATCGAATTGCCTATGGAGCGTTATTGTATTATCCTCGGAATGGACTGGTTATCTCGACAGCGGGCACAGATAGATTGCTACGGGAAACGGGTTATCTTACAGATTGCATCAACCTCGAAAGATGGGTCTTCTGGCAACTGGTTTTCAAAATTCTTAAGGCTTTTTCGGACTTCTTATATCGAAACTACTGTTATTGACTGGGAAGGGCATCAAGCCTATCATTCTTATGTATTGAACCGACCGAAGGATCAGCAGTCGCTAGAACTGTTGAAGTGGTTAAGGAGTTCACTGCAGTCTTCCCAGAAAGTCTTAACTCCTTACCGCCAGTGACAGAAATCGAGTTCCTGATCGAGTTACACCCAAGATCTGAACCTTATTCCAAATCACCGTACCGAATGGCCCTGATAGAATTAAAGGAGCTGAAGACTCAGCTCGATGGTCTTCTTGAGAGTGGTTACATCCGATCGAGCCCGTCACCATGGGGCGCACCGGTGTTATTTGTCAAGAAGAAAGACGGAACCCTGTGGATGTGTATCAATTACAGGGAGCTCAACTGCATGACAATGAAGAACAAGCATCCTCTACCCTACATTGAGGAACTGTTTGATCTATTACAGGGCTCAAAGGTGTATTCGAAGCTCGATTTACGGCAAGGGATTTACCAGCTCAGGATTCGGGAGCAGGATATTCCCAAGACTGGTTTCAACACCAGATACGGTCACTATGAGTTCGTAGTCATGCCTTTTAGACTGACGAATGCACCGGCTGCATTTATGGATATGATGCACCGCATCTTCAAACCGTACCTCGACAGGTTTGTAGTGATTTTCATTGATGACACTTGGTTTTCTCCAAGTCGGTCGAGGAGCATGCCGAGCACTTACATATTGTACTACAGACACTGTTGGAGCACAAATTATATGCAAAGTTCAGCAAGTGTGAGTTCTAGATTGACCGAGTTAATTTTCTCAGTCATATTATATCCGGTGAAGGAATTGAAGTCGATCCAGCAAAAATTGAGGCCGTATTGAATTGGAAGGCACTGTGAACACCTACTGAAGTACGAAGTTTCCTAGGATTGGCGGGTTATTATAGGCGATTTGTTCAGGATTTCTCGAGGATCGCCGGACCGTTGACAGAGTTGACCCGCAAGCATGTTCCGTTTATCTGGACCGAGAATTGTGAGAAGAGCTTCCAGGAGCTAAAGAGAAGATTAACTTCCGCCCCTGTTCTTGTTCTATCGGAAGGGGAGAAAGGTTATACTGTTTTTACTAATGCGTCAAAGGAAGGGCTTGGATGCGTTCTTATGCAGCATGGGAAGGTGATTGCTTATGCCTCCCATAAGTTGAGAGACGCCAAGAAGAACTATCTAGTGCATGACCTAGAGTTGGCATCCATTATCTTCGCTCTAGGTAAATGGCGACACTACCTATATGGAGTGACACTTGACATTTACATTGACCATCAGAGTCTGGAATACTTGCACACTCAGAAATATCTCAACCGCCGACAGAGACGATGGTTGGAGTTTTCTAGAGGACTATGACTGCCGGATACACTATCTGTAACGACCCGAAAATCCGAGTTTCAATTCGGTATATTTTAATTGTCCCGACTCCGATTCCCGACGGATTCTCGATCCGTTTTCGTCTACGAACTCCTCGCGAACTCTTCTACGAGTAAGCCTTTCACGATTCTTTCGTTTAATGTCCTCTATACTTCGTTTTTCTCATTTTTGTGAATAGTTGTATAATTTAGGTTTTATATGATTTTGATAGTAATTGTAGATGGATTTTCGTGTTTATCGTTTCTATATGTAGATTGCATGTTATAGATGATTATATGTGAAAATTAGGGATTGATTTGCATGATTAATCGATTTAAGGTTGAATTATATTTGATTTTCGCGTGTTGGGTTTGATGTTCTGCATGTTCTGCTCAATTTTTACGCACACGGGCCATGCACACGGGGTGTGGCAAGCCCGTGTGGGTGTACACGGCCTCTTGCACGGCCGTGCAAGAGACCGTGCGTGTTTGGGGATGGTGCACGGGCTGTGCACACGGCCTTGAGGCCGTGTGCATGAGGCCGTGCGCGTTGTTTGATTGTGCACGGCCTCGGCACACGGCCGTGCACAAGGCCGTGTGGCCCGATCACACAGTGCCCTGACCTTCTGTAAGTCAGGGCCCGTTTTGCACTATGGGTCCCTCCGAGACTCGTCTTTTCCGAATTCTTTCTTCGCTCGTGTATTCGATATATATGATATAGATATGAATTGCATGATTTATGAATTTACAACATGTTCGGTTATATGAATAGTGTGTTTTAAGTTTTCGTTAAATTTTCTATCTTTGGCATGTGAAGTCCGATTTTCCCGAAATTCGAATGCATACTTCTTTATGATATCTTAAGCATGTCCGTAAAGTTTCGTTTCATTTGGACTTGATTTGCATTTTTAAATGTATGAATTACTTTGTTTTCGTTTGATAATTTGAACTTAAGTGTTTGATCTAATTGTGTAATGTGCTCCTATGTGATTTAATATTCTCGTATAAGCCGTGCGTCGTCCTTAGTCTTATTTGGTTGTGTCTTGGTATTTTTGCAGACGATACTCCTGTGGAGTAGCGCCGGTTCTAGCTTTTGCTCTTATTTTGTGCACGCCAGGTGAGGCTTTCCTTTTCTGATTCCAGTATTACTACGTATATATATATATAAATAAGCCTATCCCGATATAAGCCACGTTTATGTTTTGTTTTCACACCGTTTATATATATACTTAGTAGATATTTATGGTTATTATGTTCATTTGATTTATCGAAACTTATTTGATATGAAAAAGTATTACGTATAGTCTTCGAAATGTTTACGAAAGAGACATGTCAAACCTTTTTGTTTCTAAGGCGAACTTTGGCCTTCGGCCTCGCATATGACATGTCTCGAACGGTCTTTTGGCCAACCCGAAATGATTTGAAAAGCGAGTTATGAAATGTTTGCATGATCGTTTGGGCCCGGAGTAAGAGCGATTGGACGAAGTCGGTAGACGTCGGGTCTACGGCGTAAATCCTATGGTTTCCTCCATTTGGGAGCTCGGGGTGAGGCCGGAGTGGCAGCCCTTTGAGTACCTGAGTTATTCTAGTTTGTTACGAGTAGTTCGGGTTTGCAGTCCGGCTACATTGGAGGAATAAGGGAGGTTTTCGGTTTTATGTTTTTGGTTATTGGAGTTTCAGGGCTCGACTCGCCGAGTCATATGATAAGTTATGTTTTATGTTAAATCACCACCCGTTTACGAAAACCTTTCTTTTATGTTGATTTCTTTTAATTATAAAATTGGTGATTTACTTCCGTTTTAATATATACATTATTATTTCCCCCCCCCCCCCCACTTAGTCGTTTGACTAACCCTCTCTGTCTCACCCTATATTGGTTTCAGGATACTAGGCGGGAATCGTCATCGTCGTCGTCGTAGGGTTTTATTTATTTTCTCTTGTATATTCCTTTTCCGTATGTTATGAATTATGTTTTAGAATATTAGGAATTTATTTAATTAGTATTCGGGATTTCTATATTGAACCCGTTATTGTACATTGTCGGGATATTGTATCGAACCCGTTTATTAATTATGTAATTGAATTTCGTTAGCCTTGGTGGGCTTTAATAATTGTGTATTTATTATGTTCTATTGCTTTGATTATTTTGTTGCTTCCGCGTCTCTGTCTTTTCGTTGTTTTTGAAACCCCGCCTAGTGATTGAGTAAATGCTTGCCGTTCGCCGGGTTTCGATTCGGGTCGGATCCCATTTCGGTTCCGGGTCGGGGCTCGGCGCGGGGCATGCGTTACCCGTTTGGGGCGCCCGCTACAGTTGGTATCAGAGCTCTTTGGTCCAATGGCCTAAGCTCTGAATTGTCGTGTTTTGCTGGTTTGGTCGGTCGTTGTGTGCCGGTGTAACTTAGGGAATTGCACTCACCAGTGTTCAAGAACGCTTAGTGTTTGAATTGTCACGGATCTTTGTTGGATGATCAACAACAAAAGATCTTTTACAATCAAAATACTGGGATGGGCTTGGATATAGGTGGATGTGAAACTCAAGGTTGTACTTGCCATGCCTGGTTGTCTGTCGTGTCCGGCTGTGTCTAGGTCATACGGCTTAGGAATTCTGTGGATTTGTGCAAATGTGCTAAGTGCTTATGTGAACACTAAGTGAACATTACTTGCCTATGTGTTTACAGCTTTGCATGCTCACTTACCTGTCACGCATAACTGTTAATGGCTGTACAGGATGCCTCCACGTCGTTGTCCCTGTGGACAGTCTTCGTCATCTTCATTGACACCTCAGACCGATCCACCGATTCCAGCCGGAATTTCGGAAACATTAAGACAGTTCATCGCTCATGCCCCTAAAGGAAATGCTGAGCAGGAAGCGTGGGCTCAATTTCTCAGATTCGAACCACCGCAATTTGAAGGTGCCCCGGATGACAATATTGCCGAGGCATGGATATCTGCTTTAGAAAAGATTTTTAGGATTATGGAATATCCGGACCCTCTAAGAGTCGGGTTTGCTATTTATTTGATGATTGGAGCTGCACAGGAATAGTGGAAACATATTGAACACCGATGGGAACGCGAGCATGTAGTCCCGACTTGGGATCAATTCTTGACTGAGTTCCGGGCTGAATACATTACGAGGATTGTTCATCAGCAAAATGAAAGTGAAATTCAAGCCCCCGTTCAGCCTAATCCTCCCCAACCTCAGGGATATCCACGACCAGTATGTGGATTTTGTAAGGGCCCGCATGTAGAGGCTAAATGTTGGAGGAAGAATGGACTGTGCTTCGGATGTGGTAGCCCCGATCACATGTTGAATCTATGTCCGAAGAAGAGGCCAGTACCGCGGGATATAGCAGGCGATACTGAGGATGCACATCCAGCGAGTTCTACGAGGCCACTTACACAATCAGGGTCTTCTCCCGGAAAGAAAACCTTCTCGGTATCTTCATCGAAACAGAATTACCTCCGAAACGGCAGGGAACGCCAGTATGTGGCGTTTGCTAAAGAGATCATCAAGAGTCAGAATACCGAAAGAAGCAGGGACGTTGCTTCTCATGTGGGAGTCCGTTTCATCTCCGTACAAATTGCACAAGAAAGAGAATGTCGAGACGAGCCAGAAGGATGAAGCTTGATTCCGTATGAACGATCCAGGTATATTGCATTGTCATGACATTCATCCAAATTAATTTAATTTCATATTATGTGAATTTAGAAATTATGTGCGTTAAGCGTATTATATTATGCATGTGATTTCGATGTTGTTGCTCGTGTTTAAATTTAGTGAAGTTTGTGTGGTTTTAATCACACGAACTACCCCTGTATGCCTTGCACGGTCTCGCCACATGCCGTGACGAGACCCTGTGCACTTATCTCACATGGCCCTGTTGCACACTGTGCGAGAGGCCGTGCGCATGAATACACACGGGCTCGTCACACGCCGTGACGAGAGCCCGTGCGTGTTTGTCCTCACGGGGTCGTCACACGCCGTGACGAGACCCCGTGCGCGTTTCTCACACGGCCTCGTCACACGCCGTGACGAGAGGCCGTGCGCGTTTCTCCCAGGTTTTAAAATGGTCAGTAGCTCCTCTTTTGCGCACACCCTCTTTTCTTCTCCTTATTCATGCGAAAAATTTCCCCAATTTTCTTCCCAAATTCCTTCCAACTTTGAGCTCGAATTATTCTCGATCTACCAGACGGATTTCCGTGAGATTTTGATAGTGTGTTGTCTGCAGCGAGTTCTTGTTATTGTTGAAGTTTGGGCTCGATCCGTTTTACCGATCTCACACAATCTTCGCCCGAAGTAGCGCACGCCAAGTGTTCGGTAAAAGTCCCGAGTGAAATTTGCAACTTAATCCTTCAATTCACAACAAAACTCTTCTATGGAAGGTGCTCGTGAAAACCGTGGCGGACGTCGGGCAAGAGAATTACCCGACATAGCGGCCCCGGAAGGGTACCAAGTGGATTTGACGATCAAGATATCTTCAACCGGTTAATGGAACGACCGGTTAGAGCCACGCAATTTCTAGACATGGAAGCTATGTACCAATTGGGACTTGGCGAAGGGATCTCCCATTACATCGACAGCATTGGGTGGGCTAATTTTTGGAGTATTCAAAGGCCATCCTATCGCCGCCTCACTTGCGAATTTTTAAGCTCTCTTAAGGGCGCGGCATTTCCGGACGACAACGAGATGCCAATAGGAATCCACTTCAGAGCGTTCAACCGAGACTATACGCTCTCATATCGGTAGTTGACCGAGTATTTTCAATTGGATGTTACGGCACCGAGGAGACGTGCCGACGGATGGAATCAAGCCGAAGCGTGGAGACGTATCTCTACCTCCACCGAAATATTTAACTCCGGCGTATCCAAGGCCACGATGCTCATTACCACTCAATTGAGAATTATGCATAGAGCCGTGTCTCGATCGGTTCTAGCCAGAGGAGACAGCCCGGGTGCGGTGAACACCGCAGACTGTCTAATACTCGATCATATGGTACGAGGGGAAAGATTCAACCCCATCTCGTACATGATGGACCATATGAAGTATATCTCCACTTGGTCGAGAGGAGAGATTCGAGTTGGCTCATACATCACCGCCATTCTGGAGTGTGCCCAGGTGGAAGGGCTCGATACCCAGGTTCCTGTTGGAGGTTCGACCTCAATTAGCTACGGCACTTTAGCTCAAATGGCGATCTGCACGAAGGGTCCAAGGCGGAACGACCCATATATTCTGGTGGCTGGACTACCTTTGTGGGAAGCTGACCAAGGGGATGCTCCCGAAGAGGACCTTCAGACCCAGAGGTCCGAGAGCAGGCTCAACATATCTACTCCCAGCTAATGAGTCAGGATGCTTCTATACCCGAGTCTTCACATGGCAGAAGAAGCACTCAGCACCAGGAATCGATAGACCTGCAACAATTTTATTCAGAGTTCACTGACTACCGACGTGTGTCTGATGAGAGATTTGCCCAGCAGGAGAGGCAGATCAACGAGGCTTCGCAGCTCAGCGAGCTCACATTGATAGTCAGTACACAGCCTTGCAGGCAGAGCTTCAGAGATCGATCTCGGAAATGCAGAGGTCACTATCAGAGCAGCTGGATCAGTATTTCCGCCGTGGTCCGGACGAGCCTTGAGCTATCTATTCTATTTTATTTTCTTCTTTCCCGTTCACTTTGTTTAGGATTTGATGTAATTTTCTATTCTGTATGAATTCGAATTTTAATTGGAATATTAAGTGCTTTAAGTGTTTATTATGAATTGCGTTTTATTATGTGAATTAATTTTATTTTAATGTTCGATTTAATTCGTATTATTAGAATTTTCGCTAGGTTATGCTCCTCTTAACTAACTCCGAGACCGGAAGAGAATCTGAGGACAGATTCTTCTGAAGAGGGGAGTATTGTAACGACCCGAAAATCCGAGTTTCAATTCGGTATATTTTAATCGAGTAATTTCGTTATTTATTATTCTATTTAATATTTATTCTGAGATTTTAGAATAATTTCGTAAATGAGTGAATTTTATATTTAAATCACTAATTATATGAATTTTAACTGTAACTACGTATTATTTGGACGACGTGAGTCTTCGAACTTATTTTGTAAAATTACGACTTTGCCCCTTCGAATTCTAAACCTTAGTCAAGATATGACTAAGTCTCTCTCTCTCTCTCTCTTACATTGCCATTCACGCACAAACAAAGAAGAAAGAAGAAAGAAGAAGAAAGAAAAAGAAAGAAAAAGAGAAGGAAGAAGAAAGATTCCAACAATCGTCCCGACTCCGATTCCCGACGGATTCTCGATCCGTTTTCGTCTACGAACTCCTCGCGAACTCTTCTACGAGTAAGCCTTTCACGATTCTTTCGTTTAATGTCCTCTATACTTCGTTTTTCTCGTTTTTGTGAATAGTTGTATAATTTAGGTTTTATATGATTTTGATAGTAATTGTAGATGGATTTTCGTGTTTATCGTTTCTATATGTAGATTGCATGTTATAGATGATTATATGTGAAAATTAGGGATTGATTTGCATGATTAATCGATTTAAGGTTGAATTATATTTGATTTTTGCGTGTTGGGTTTGATGTTCTGCATGTTCTGCTCAATTTTTACGCACACGGGCCATGCACACGGGGTGTGGCAAGCCCGTGTGGGTGTACACGGCCTCTTGCACGGCCGTGCAAGAGACCGTGCGTGTTTGGGGATGGTGCACGGGCTGTGCACACGGCCTTGAGGCCGTGTGCATGAGGCCGTGCGCGTTGTTTGATTGTGCACGGCCTCGGCACACGGCCGTGCACAAGGCCGTGTGGCCTTCTGTAAGTCAGGGCCCGTTTTGCACTACGGGTCCCTCCGAGACTCGTCTTTTCCGAATTCTTTCTTCGCTCGTGTATTCGATATATATGATATAGATATGAATTGCATGATTTATGAATTTACAATATGTTCGGTTATATGAATAGTGTGTTAAGTTTTCGTTAAATTTTCTATCTTTGGCATGTGAAGTCCGATTTTCCCGAAATTCGAATGCATATTTCTTTATGATATCTTAAGGATGTCCGTAAAGTTTCGTTTCATTTGGACTTGATTTTCATTTTTAAATGTATGAATTACTCTGTTTTCGTTTGATAATTTGAACTTAAGTGTTTGATTTAATTGTGTAATGTGCTCCTATGTGATTTAATATTCTCGTATAAGCCGTGCGTCGTCCTTAGTCTTATTTGGTTGTGTCTTGGTATTTTTGCAGACGATACTCCTGTGGAGTAGCGCCGGTTCTAGCTTTTGCTCTTATTTTGTGCACGCCAGGTGAGGCTTTCCTTTTCTGATTCCAGTATTACTACGTATATATATATATATAAATAAGCCTCTCCCGATATAAGCCACGTTTATGTTTTGTTTTCACACCGTTTATATATATACTTAGTAGATATTTATGATTATTATGTTCATTTGATTTATCGAAACTTATTTGATATGAAAAAGTATTACGTATAGTCTTCGAAATGTTTACGAAAGAGACATGTAAAACCTTTTTGTTTCTAAGGCGAACTTTGGCCTTCGGCCTCGCATATGACATGTCTCGAACGGTCTTTTGGCCAACCCGAAATGATTTGAAAAGCAAGTTATGAAATGTTTGCATGATCGTTTGGGCCCGGAGTAAGAGCGATAGGACGAAGTCGGTAGACGTCGGGTCTACGGCGTAAATCCTATGGTTTCCTCCATTTGGGAGCTCGGGGTGAGGCCGGAGTGGCAGCCCTTTGAGTACCTGAGTTATTCTAGTTTGTTACGAGTAGTTCGGGTTTGCAGTCCGGCTACATTGGAGGAATAAGGGAGGTTTCCGGTTTTATGTTTTTGGTTATTGGAGTTTCAGGGCTCGACTCGCCGAGTCATATGATAAGTTATGTTTTATGTTAAATCACCGCCCGTTTACGAAAACCTTTCTTTTATGTTGATTTCTTTTAATTATAAAATTGGTGATTTACTTCTGTTTTATTATATACATTATTATTTCCCCCCCCCCCTCACTTAGTCGTTTGACTAACCCTCTCTGTCTCACCCTATATTGGTTTCAGGATACTAGGTGGGAATCGTCGTCGTCGCGTCGTAGGGTTTTATTTATTTTCTCTTGTATATTCCTTTTCCGTATGTTATGAATTATTTTTTAGAATATTAGGAATTTATTTAATTAGTATTCGGGATTTCTATATTGAACCCGTTATTGTACATTGTCGGGATATTGTATCGAACCCGTTTATTAATTATGTAATTGAATTTCGTTAGCCTTGGTGGGCTTTAATAATTGTGTATTTATTATGTTCTATTGCTTTGATTATTTTGTTGCTTCCGCGTCTCTGTCTTTTCATTGTTTTTGATACCCCGCCTAGTGATTGAGTAAATGCTTGCCGTTCGCCGGGTTTCGATTCGGGTCGGATCCCATTTCGGTTCCGGGTCGGGGCTCGGTGCGGGGCGTGCGTTACCCGTTTGGGGCGCCCGCTACACTATCACCCCGGCAAGGCTAATGTGGTCGCTGACGCTTTGAGCTGAAAGGCTCAGGTGGCGCATCTGACTTGGATTTCATCAGATATGACTCTCACTACCGGGAAATACCACATGTCGCCTCGTCCTTGCATTGCCAACCTGTCCATTCAACCAGAGCTTGTTCAGAGGCTTCGTGACGAACAGGCAGACGACGGACGGATACAGAGACAGGTACTAAAAGCACAGGATGAGCCAAATTCCAATTACATGCCAGCAGGTGAAGGCAGAGCACCAACATCCGGGAGGAACTCTTCAACCTTTACCTATTCCAGATTGGAAATGAGAGGAACTCACAATGGATTTCTTACTAGGCTTATCGAGAACAATAGGCGAATTCGACAACCTATGGGTCATCGTTCATCGTATGAAAAAATTCGCTCATTTCCTTCGAGTTTGAAAGACGACAGACGTGAAATATCTCGCGAACTTGTACAACAAAGAAATTGTCAAACTACATGGTGTACTTAAGAATATCGTTTCTGATCGAGATCCCAAGTTCACATCTGGACTATAGCAGTAAATTCACCAAGGGATGGGAATGAAATTGAAATTTAGCTCCGCTTATCATCCCCAAACCGACAGCCAGTCCGAAAGAACGATAAAGATACTAGGTGATATGCTACGGGCTTGTGCCCTGGA
The DNA here is from genome assembly GCA_958496215.1 of Verbena officinalis. Taxonomy (NCBI): domain Eukaryota; kingdom Viridiplantae; phylum Streptophyta; class Magnoliopsida; order Lamiales; family Verbenaceae; genus Verbena; species Verbena officinalis. The sequence continues at coordinate 7,236,458 of OY292388.1, forward strand.
TTTCTCGACTAGCTGGGACAAGCAACTGCCATTGATTGAGTTTGCGTACAACAATAGCTATCAGGCGACGATAGGGATGCTGCCATATGAAGCGTTGTACGGTAGAAAGTGTCGATCTCTATTATTTTGGGAGCTCGATGACCGTAGGGGAGCGGAAGATGGTGTTCGCCGTGAAACATCTCCTAAATTGATAAGGGAGGCCATTGAAAAAGTTGAGATTATTCGGCAACGAATAAAGGCGGTGCAGGATAGGCAGAAGAGTTATGCCAACAAACAGCATAGCGAACTTGAATTTGAGGTTGGTGACCGTGTCTTTCTCAAATCCACCTTGACGAAGGGAGTCGCACGAATTGGAAAAGGCGGCAAACTAAGTCCTCGTTACTTAGGGCCTTTTGAGATTGTCGAGCGTAATTGCAAGACCACCTACAGACTGGATTTACCGGCCAACCTGACAGGTATTCATAATATCTTCCATGTATCTCAGCTCCGAAAATATTATCCAGACGAATCCCACATATTGCGTGACGAGAAAATCGAAATTGAGCCAGATTTGACGATTCAGTTGAAACCGGTTCAAATTCAGGACAGAAAGGTGAAACAGTTAAGGAATAGACAGATCCCCCTAGTCCGAGTACTATGGAAGAACAGGGCTACCGAACAGACAACTTGGGAAACGAAGGATAAAATGCACAAGCTCTATCCGTATCTCTTCTCAGGTAATGGATGGAATCTGAGGACAGATTCCTTTTAAGGGAGAATATTATGACGACCCATAATTTTCAAGTATTCTAAATAGGCTAATTCAATGAGGGGGTCAAGCGAAATCACCTGTTTCAATGTGTTTTATGTGATTTTAAATGAATTACATAATTGCTTTTCAGCTTTTCCAAAAGTTCTTTTCAATTTAAGTGCTTTTTGAGCTGTGACTATTCCAATGTGCCTTATTTGCGTTTTAAGTGCGTATGTGGCAACTGAATGCGAAAACCGAATGAACTGCTACTATGACTATTAATCGCAAATTAATGTGGCTTTTTAACTTTTTAATAAGTTGGAAGCTCATATTGCATTACTATTCATGTGTGTGCACAAGTGTTGTAGCGCCCTGCTCTACAGTCCCCGGACCTACACAGATTCCCAAGCCGAGAACGGCGCCTCAAACCAAGAACCCGTGCAAGCCAACGGGTCTATCCCGACACTTGGCAACAGTGAATCCCCAAAAGACACAACACATAAACAATTATACGATTTAAAATACATAGCGGAAGCGATTTCATAATATATAATCATAAATGCCACTTCGGGGTCAATTCAATATCCAATCATCAACAACGCCCATTCAGGGGCAACATAAAGTAAATAATGTAATCGTAAAAGGGGTGGGGATCAATATAGCAGTATATACATGCCAGCAACAAAAGAATCAGCTATAGAGAGTTATAAGGACAACAAATCTAGACGACTCGCCAACTAATAGAGTCTATCTAACCACTGTTGCCAATCCGACACGCGAGACATGTCTGTCTCTCAATCTACCTGAGGCAAGAACCAATAAACGAGGGTGAGTTCAAAGAAACTCAGTGAAGATATGGGTGGAGCAAGTCGAGTGACGCTTTCGGGTTTTTATTAGAAAAATACACATCCGATAATGAAGAAACCGGAATGTGCTTCGACTTGGATATTTCAATAGTAATAAAGCAATAAAGACAATAATGTAATAAAGCAGTAAATGAATATCCCAACGAGAATGAGCCTATTCCTCCTTATTTCTCCACATGACATGATAAAAACTCCATCTCCGGTGTCAAGCCAAGGAGCAACCCAAGGCTCGACTATAGTGAATTTAAGGAAAGTGTGCAACACATGAAACACCCACCATCGCTCCCAACTATGGATGCCAACTCCTAACAGTCCACAGTTGACGCTTAGTTTTGGGAGAAGCACATCGGGAAATACCCTGGACGCCCGTCCCCAAGTGCAACCTCTGGATACCATCCCAGGGCCCTATGAAAAGTCTATGATTTTGCTTGCGTTCAAGAAATAATGAGTTGAGTGCCAAACGGGCATTAGGCAAGTGAGTGACGACAAGGGGGTGACTACAAGTTCCGTACACGTCGGGATGTGCTGACGGATTCCCCTAACGACTTTCCTCATAAACCCAACCGAAGTCAAATTATCACGTTTGAAAATAAATGATTTACTTGCCTTTGAAAACAAATCAGTTTTGGATAATATAGTATAATTTGATATCAAATGGTTTGTTGATCGAAATCATTAAGATATATGCTCGAAATATCTAATAATAGTAATGAGGGAAGAAGGATAAAGCATTCATACAAGTCAAGGCATTTCGGGGGTTTTCGCATGTATACATAGACATATATGTTCAAGCCCAGTTTATAAACGATTTAAATCCTCACCTGATATTCCAAAAAGAAGGACTAGCAGCTAGGACTCACTGGTCCTAAACCTCAGTCTGATCTGTAGACAAGACAGGACCTAGATGAATTAATAACGACTCTAAAAGTGCAAATAAGCAATTAATTGATGAACGGCTAACCAAATAAATCCACAATCATGCATATGCCAATAATTATATTTATAGAAGCTACCACGTAAGTTTCAAGTCAATCCGACAAGTTTTCAAAAATACATACACGTAAAAATACACTATTCACAATCCGAACGAGGTCGGAATTCAACAAACATTTCAAAATATTAATCCTCAACTCCTAAGGAATCTATAGATGAAATCGGAATGATTTTAGGAGGTCGTTTGTGAAAAGTCAACATTATTTTTGGGGGAATTGACCACATTCCCTAGAGCAACTAAGAAAAAGGCTAAAAAAAATTCGTTAAGAGTTTTACACCGGCCGACGCACGGTCTTGAACACGCAATCAAGACCGTGCAGGCACACACATCCTTGCGCACTGGATTCGCGCACGGGCGCAAGCCGGTGCAGGCAAAAAGTGACACGCACGGGCCAACGCACGGTCTTGGCAAGACCGTGCATGAGGCTGTGCAGATCAGTAACAAACAACAGAAAATCGCATTTTCAACGAAAATCCGAACCAAAAATCCATATAATTCAATTTCTAGCACGAATCAACAACCAAGAATTATAACGAACATTAAGCATCACATAAGGAACATTTTGATCCAAGTAGCATGAAAAGTAATCAGGTAAAACGCTCAAAATCAACAAATCTCAAAAAATATTCACGAAATAATAAATACGTTCAAAACCTCATAAATTCGGGGAATGAGATAGTGTAATTTGTACCTAAAGGAAGATCTCGTTGAGAGGGTCGCGTAGGTTCGAACGACACGAAAATCGGTGGAGAAACGAGCTCGGGGTGATTGATTAAAGCTTCCAAGTTCAAAAGTTCTCTTCTCTCCTCTTCTATCTCTTTCTCTCTCAAAATTAGGATTCAAAAAGGGGATAGAAGACTTTTATCCAATTATTCGAAATGTCTAATATACGAAGGGGCATGTCTGTAATTTAGAAACTCCAATTTAAAATATTTTGGCCAAATATATCAATATTAATATCAAATTAAAGCTAATCACATAAGTAATATGAATGCACACGTAATAAATTCACTTTGGGTCATATACGAAATATTTAAATATAAATCACATAACACGAAAAATAGGGGTAAGAAGGTAATTAGTGCGAAAATGGACTCACAATAATTCTCGAATTTCTGGGTCGTTACAAGTGTGTGTAGGGATTTTTTAAGGGTAAAATTGTAATTGTTCTAGTGGTCAAAGCTAGCCAAGTATGAGGTTATTTTGTTGACCAAAATGTAGGCAAATTACACTAGTGCCCCTCCCTCCATACTTAAAAATAATTGAAACAAATCAAAACACACACAACATCTTAAAACACACACTAAACTCACGGTTGGTTGGAGAAGAAGAAGAGAAGAGGATTTTGGCTCGAACTTCTTGCACACAATCTTGTTATTTGAGCTTAGCAAAGTGTTCCTCTCACCATTTCATCCATCTTTTGGTAAGAACTTCACCTTCTTCCTTTAAGTTTGCTTCAAGTTGATGATCATAGAGAATTTTTCTAGGTTTAATGGAAGGTGATGAAAATTGATGAAACATTGCATGTTTTACCTCCCTTAAGCTTAGTTGAGGTTTGGTTTAATGAAATTTGAGCATGCCATGCCTTATTGCTTCATTGATTTCAAGCTTTTAAAATGATCATCAATGGTGAAATCCTTATATTTCATGCAAATGGATGATTGTTGCATTGGTTGAGAGTTTGGGCACCTATAAACATGTATTAGCATGTTAGGATAGGATAGAAACAAGGTTGGGTTGGAAATTTTGGTTAAAATTCGGATTTGGGCATGAAAGGGACGAAGGGGAGCTGGTGCCTCCACCCTCACCCGCACGCCCCACCCATGCGAAAAGGCAAGGGCGTGCGAGTGGTGATGGGTGTCGAATCCACCAAAAATAATATTTATATTTCCAGTCTACCAATCAACACAAAATTGCTCAAGTTGTAAATAGGGTCGAACACATGAATTGGGAGGATTTTGAATTCTCTTAAATAATCAAGTAATAGTAAAAGTAATTAAATTAAGGGGGTTTTGAAAGGTTTTATAACTAACAATTCTAACTACTAATTATCTAAAAAGCACAATTAAAGAAAGCAATTAAATAAGGATCTCTTTTGGTATTTTGGGTTTATCAACTAAATAAATCCAACAATTAAACTAACGTGATAAAAATGATCAAATTGATTAAGGAGCCCTTCTTTTTGTCTTTTCGATAATCAGCAAGAAAACAAGAAATAAACTAAAGATAAGGGATAAAAATATATATGTGAAAAGTCTAGCTGGGGAATAATTTATCTAAGTTCTCGACTCGATCATGGACACAAAATAATTATTCAACTCTCAATAAGTCTACTACGGTTATCAACTACCTTAGACAACTTAGTTTCTTCTTAGGAGTAGACTAACTAGGGCTACACCTTACAATTAATCCCTAATTAATAAACAACCCTTCGATAACACAATTAGGAGTTTAATTTATTAATAGCATTTAATCTAAGAAACATAAACTCGAGCCAATTAAACAGTAACACCATGCTAATTTAAACCCGATAATTGAATTCCACTAACACCTTGGATAAATTAGGCTGGCGTAGGTCCCTCTGGCGGGGGAGGAGGTGGAGAAGGACCTCTACCACGACGCATCCTGCAAAACTGTACAATTATGCATGACGGTAAGTGATCATGTAAAGCATTAACACGTAAGGAAGTCAAATTCACACAATCACTTAAGCACAATCACGCAATTCACATAATTCCTAAGCCGTACAGACCTAGACAGACTCGACGCTTCAGAGCATAGGCCATTGAACCCATAGGGCTCTGATACCAACTGTAGCGGGCGCCGCCAAACTGGCAGACGCACGCCCCGCACCGGATCCTGACCCGGAATCGAAAGTAATCCGACCCGAACCAAAACCCGGTGAACGGAAAACCGGACTCATTTACTACTAGGCGGGAGTTCAAAACAGGGACAAATCAAAAGCGGAAGCAATATATAGACAAAACATAAAATCCATAATGGTTACGCAGTTAGGTAAAGCCCACCAAGGCTAGCAAATTCCCATAAATACTAATAAATGTTTAGAACGGGTTCTACAATATTATTTCCGGCTATTCATAAGTATAATTCTACATAACAAATATCAAGTCAACAAGAAACAAGAGTTTACATAAGACAAAAGCGTGTAACTCGACCGATAACGACCCAATACTATTAAGCCCGCCTAGAATCCTGAAACCAAAGGGTGAAACGAACGGGGTTAGTCAAACGACTAAGTGAGGGGGAAAAAGACAGTACATAAGAATAAACGAAAGTAGATCACCAGTTCAAACAGAAAGAAAACAACAGAAATAAAGTTTTTCGCAAACAATTGGTGAACTAACTCAAAATGAAACAAAACAAAACGTATAACTCAACGAGAAGAGTTTTGAACCACCAGTCAAATCATAAAAACAGAAACCCTCCTTATTCCTCCAGTTGTAATCAGGGAGCAACCCCTAACTACACAGATCATACATAAAAAGCTCAGGTACTCAAAGGGCTGCCACTCCGGCCTCACCCCGAGCTCCCAAACGTGGAGGAAACCATAGAATTTCCGCCGTAGACCCGACGTCTACCGACTTCGTCCTATCGTCCTTACTCCGGGCCCATCAGAACAGGTCACACATATACATATACATAGCTCGCTTTTCAAACATTTTCATGTGGTCAAAAGACCGTTCGAGGCAAGTTGTGTGCGAGGCTATAATGCCAAAGTTCGCTTTCGGAAAACAAAGATTTGCTTGCCTCTTTCGTAAACATTTCACAAACTTATACATAATACTTTTCATATTAAATCGTTTTCAAGATCATAAAAGTATAAGCTTAAATATCTACTATATATACAAACGGATGTAAAACAAATCATAAAACAAGGCTTATCGGGTAGTAGGGTTGGTATTATGTACGTATTATCGTATACTATAAGAAACTGAAAACCCCACCTGTTGGCTTGACAAAACGAGAACAAAAATGCGAGACCGGCACGCTACTCCACGGGAGTATCGTCTGCAAAATACAAGGACACAACCACATAAGACTAACGACAACGCACGGCTTATACGAAAGATTTAAAACACATAGAAGCACGTTAAACAATCATTCATATCACTTAGGTTCACATTGTAACAAAACATAGAAATTCATAGAATTCGATAAGCAAAACAAGTTAGAATGCAATAAAAGCTTATAAACATGCATAAAAGGAAATAAGGAAGCATGCATTCAAGTTTCGGAAGAAACGGACAACATTTGAAAAATAGCCAAAAAGGCCTAAAAGAAAAACACGAGAAACAGGGCCCAAACGAAGTTGGAAAAATTCAAACTACCTAAAATATGTATTTCATGATTTATAGAACCTATCGGTGAAATCCGATCTCAAATCGGAGGTCAAACGAAGAAAGTCAACTTTTTAATTGCTCCTTTGACCCACAATGCCGAGAGCAAGAAGTTGAAAATGGAGAAATTTTGGTTAAGGCATACACACGGTCTTGGGGACGGGCAGACGCACGGGCTTGAACGCGTGCTCAAGCCGGTGCGCGAACACTTGGACTGGCCTGCGCACCGGCGTGCGCACGGCCGTGCATAAGCCCGTGCAAAGCACAAATAGGCGCACGGTCTTGGCGCATGGTCTCAAGACCGTGCGTAAGGCCGTGCGGATTATCAGAACAGCAGAATCGCGAGGGGTTCTCGGGAATGAGCCAAAAATCAACATTTAAATCATATAAATCATGCAAACCTCAACTAAAACTTACATTTAATGATCTACAACATCTAATCTACCTATAGGACCAAGAACCACATAAATCCATCCACAAAATCATTCAAAATCATATTTTTCATATAATATTCAACTATTCACTAAATCCTATAAATCACAACCTATGAAGCATTAAACGCGAGGGACGTGAGAAGCTTACATGAAGAATAGATCGTGAGGAGTTCGTAAGGTTTCACGGATCGAGATTTGGTCGGGAATCGAAGTCGGAATGAGCAATCCAAGCTTCCTCTCCTTTTATCTTCTTTTTCTGTTTTTCTTTCTTCTTCTCTTTTCTTTAACGTGAAGTGAGGTTTGAGGGAGAGAGAGAGTTGGTCAAGTCAAACTTTGACTTGACTTAGAAACGAGGGGCAAAACCATAATTACTCCGAACTTACTAAAATTAGCAGGTTGTCGGAATTAAACAATATTACAGTCAAAACTCGTACAATTGAACACACGTTGACATGAAATAGTTTAAAAACCAAAATTCACTCATTTATGAAATTGTTAAAAATTCACATACTAAATATCAAATAAAATACTTAAATCGCGCAAAATAATGATTCGGACGTCCCGGATAATAATTCAGATTTTCGGGGCGTTACAAATAGGATATAAGAAAGTAGAGAGAAAGGCTAAAAAGGCTAAAAAGAAAGAAATAAACAAAATGGCTAAATCATTTTTTTAGCCGAGTATGGTTTATGATTTTGCCTCGATAGTTGCTAAAACGAATTCTAGGACTATGGCTCAACTCTATCAAAGGTTTCTTCACTTACTACTTAGATTAGTGCTCATTAAGATGGGAGAAATTTTGCAAACTTTTAAACATTTGAAAGTTCGTTTCTGAGAATCAAAAATCGATTGTGACTCGAAGACATGAAACAATGAACAATGCTCAGACAAGGAGAAATAGATTATCATGCAGATTAAGCGTTAAGCAAATTATCTCAAGTTTCAAGTCAAAAGTTGGGGGTAAGTAAGCACATCCTAATTCAACTACCAAATCTCAATCAAAATCCAAAAAATCCAGAAATTCACAAAAATCAGCCCAAACCACAGTTATACAGCCATCAAAACAACTACTATGCAGCCCAGAAATCCAAAAATTTCAGCCTCAACATCCTAAAAATACCCCCCACACTTGGAATAAAAGTTGTCCTCAACTTTAAAATAAAAGGAGAAAGGTACGGAGGACGTGCCTGAACCTGGGGGGTGTAAGAATGACGATCATGGATGGGAGGAGTGGTCCCGTGCGAAGGCAAATAGGACCTCGATGTCGGCACGCATGGCTACAAACTGAGCTTGCAAACTTTAGCAGCTTTAGCGGAATTTTGTACGTGATCACGTTCAGACTCCTGTCTGACTGTTTGCTCCTTTTCGATAGTAATTGTTTAACCAATTAAACCAATTCGTCATAACACTTTGAATAACCACTACTTGCACGTTTTAAAATCAAGTCGTCTGCCAAAATAATCCTGTAATACCTGGAGAGAGAGAGAGAGAGAGAGAGAGAGAGAGAGCACAATAGAAAATATCAGAGAGGGAATTAAAGTAAGAAATAAAAAGAAAAACTACAAAGCTAAATAAAACAAAAGAAAGGGAAAGATCTTAGGCCCGATTACGCCTAAGCTGGGTTGCCTCCCAGTAGCGCCTTTGTTTATTGTTGTTGGCTCGACAATACATTGTCACGTCAATTGAAGTCTTTGATGTCTTTCATTGGGAACCCTGCATAAAAAGGCTTTAAGTGATGCACATTCAATATAAGAGCAACCCCTATATCAAAGTTACCGAAATTCACTGCATAAAAACAAAACGCATTAGTAACGACAAAAGCAACCTTCCATCTCGACCTCAATTTTTCAGGAAATAAATTTAGTAAGGAGCGATAGCTCAAAGCCTTAACTCCAATACTAAATTTTTTCTTTTTATGACCATTGTCCAATTCAAAAGCTTTTTGAGATAAAGAATTTACCACGCGTGCACCACCATGAATAAATAACTCACTAGGAATTTTAATATTAAAAATATTAAATTTAATAACTTTGTCAGTAAATTCCATTGTTAGTGTCTCATCATCCCATCAATTTCAACCTCGACCATATGGAGAAAAGGTTTTCCCAATAAAACATCTGACAAGTTAGAACATTTATGATCTTTCAAATCAAGCGCAAAGAAATCAACCGGAAAAATAGAACCATCAACTTGTATCAAAACATTTTCCACAACCCCTTCGGGATACATAATCGACTCATCGACAAGTTGAATGACTACACCAGTTTTTCTCAATGAACCAACATGCAAGTGCGAATAAATAGATAATGGCATAGCATTTATTGGGGATTCCAAATCACATAAAGCTCTATCAAGTCCAACATGCCCAATTTTACAAGGAATAGAAAACATACCTTGATTCACACATTTGTGAGGTGTTTCCTTAAGTATAGACGAAGTTAACTTCCCTACACTTACCTTTCTGTAACTCGGTAGTTTGTGTTGGGATTCACGTACCCCCAGGCGCAGCGGAAGTAGTAGATTTTGAAATTTTTAGTCCCGGGGAGTTCTAGTGAATATTTATCCAAAACATGTAACTTTGAGACGTTTATATATATTATATAGAAGCACACCTTTAGGAACTCCTTTTGTAGTAGATAAGGAACGAAGGCTTTCCAAAGCCTCTGGCCACTCCTCCAACGGCGCTGGCTTCAAGATCCACCGAGGTTTCGATTTTCAACTGAAACCCTCCCTCTGAAGATAGTCCACGGCTTCTCACAAGCAAACTCGTATCTCTGAATTCCTGCTAGGGATGAAGAACGATTGATTATCTTTTTGATTAAGCCTTAGAGAGTAAGACTTAATCTATGAAGTGAAGAGAAGCAAATTCTCTAAGAGAGAGAGAGAGAGAGAGAGAGAGAGAGAGAAACGGCGTGTGAGAGAGTGAGAGAGAAAAACAAAAAACTAGGTTTTTCTGATTGTGTTGTTGCTTGAGAATGAATTGAATTGTTACGTAAAGAACTAATCCAAGGGGTTATATAAAACCCCATAGGGGCCGAAAATTCAAAGCCCATGAAGGACTTGGATTTTCGGCCATCACCTTCTTTTGGTACTAGGATTTGGGCATTTTCAAAGAGGCCAATTAAATTTAATACTAGATTAAATTATCAAAGCTCAATTTTCTAATTACTCCTAATTAGAATTGAATTAATCTTTTATTGCACTTTTGGGCTTTATTTTATTCCAAATAAAATTCAAACCCAATTTAATATTAATTCCTAAATTAATATGTTCTTTCTCAGTTTGATTTAATCCAATTAAATCCTTTCATTTAACTTTTGGGCTTTATTTAATTCCAAATAAAATTCAAGCCCAATTGAATATTAATTCCTAAATTAATGTTTTCTTTCTCAATTTGATTTAATCCAATTAAATCCTTTAATTACTCTTAATTAAATTCTTCTCAGTTAATTAACTACTTCAATTTTGAATTAAACCAATTAATTCAATCCATCAATCCACATTGACTTGATAATCTTATTTGCCTTTGGAAGTCATTGTGTGACCCCTCAGGTTCACCAACAAGACAGCAGTAGAAACACGTTCTATATGTCATAATCATATCTTTAATTGAACCCTTTTCAATTCAAAGAAGGTTTGTGAGTCAAAACTCATTTGAACTCACAAACTCATTTCTACAGACCATGAACGATGTCTAGCAAAATGTCCATGGCCACCCATCCTTTGATGAAATGGTGCTTAGCTTTCAGCCTCATGATCTCCATAAGATACGATCCTTCTATCATTCAATTCTCAATTGAGACCTAGGGTATGAGAAATGGAACCCCAATAGTCTTCAATGCTATGAATTATATTCCTATAGTAATTCCATTTGATCTCATACTCTATGAACTCTTTCCTAGTTGAAACCAACCACACCTTGCAAGGATTTGATGGTGGAATGTACTACAATAGAACTCATAGGAATTCTTCTTGTTCTTGCAACAAGTGACACATTCTATATTGACCCTCACCGCCTGCATGCATGACTCGAACATACCTAATGTACTGCTTATGCGAAACTCTGGGGATTCAGCAGTACACCAAAGTATGTCCCAGTCATACACAAGGCAACCATGGAGTCTCAAGTCTAAGGATTAGTTAGACACGATCATGGCTAGGGAAATCCTCATAATCTCTAAGACTCTATATGAGTCTTACCCCATTTAGGCATTCCCGGCGGGATCCTCAGTGAACTTAATCTTCATTGAGCACCCTCATATGCATAGTAGTGTCAAGACACTAATGTCATGAAATGTGACACACTTTCATAAAGCTATGTCATATGAGCAAGTCTCAAGCGAGTCTGGTCGACATCCCCTGTGCCTTTTAAACTCTTCAACTTGGAGTGTTTTAGATCACACCGTTGGGTACTTATTTCATGCCCCCCCATCAAATGGTGAAACCAAGTCCCTTAGCTTATTGTGATCTTGGGGTTTCATCCATACACAAGAATAAATAATATGCAACTACTTATAAATGTAATATGATGAATTTGGCCGAAGTAGTATTGGACGACTACTAGCGTCTTTCTATTATGGTTCACTTGATTGTTCTACTCTGGAGTTTTATGGGAAATACCTTAAACAGTTCGGCTTTCCAGGGCACAACTCCAACAGTTTGCACTTCCTCATGAAGAATTCTTCAAGCGCTTTGGTATATTGAGGCCTGTCTCTAATTACGCTAAGTAAAGGAATGTTCGCCTCAACTTTGCCAAGTAACTCAAAGAATCTCGCCTTTGTGGCTACTTTATGGGCCTGGATAATCCGTTGTGGAAGCGAAGTTAGAATCACAAACGACTTTGTTCATTCTTCATCAGCAGCTTCAGCAGGACCTTGTACCTGATCACGCTCAGGCTCCTGTCTGACTGTCTGCTCCTTTTCCACACCAGGAGCTGAAGTTCAACTCTGCTTGGACAATTAAAATCAAATAGTACAGGAAAATGTAATGTAAAAACATGCAATTTGACCACTTATGATCAAGTGGTCTGTTCCTTCGCCCGATTTTGCCTGTTTTCGCTGGAACCTCAAAATTTCACGATCCCTCTTCACGGAAACATCTTAAAATAATAAAACTAAGAAATTTGGAGAATTTTGGGAAATTTCGACTGGTTCGGAAAATGAATAGTTCCAGGGGTATTTTTGTAATTTCCCTAAACATTGAAAAATGTTCCCAACTTCCGTTTCTAAGCTATTTCCTCATGCGTAATGCATTGTTTATCGCATGTTAATGTAATTGAATGTGAATTGTGCGAGTTGTAAATGTTATGTGCCATGATTGATATTACTAGCCGTGCGTCCGTGTTACTTGTGTCTGTCGAGTCTCACTCCTTAGGGCCTGTATATTATAGGTGGGACCGACGGAGCTGCACAACCTTGACTGTTGCCCGTGTTTTGGATATCTTGCTTGACAGGTGAGGGATCTAAAACCTTTCAATTGGGGTAAAGCCTATAGGAGTAATACTCAAAAGGTTTTGTGAATATTACATCCAAAACCCAACTTTACTGTATTGAATGTTTTACTACCTTGAATATATCTGTATAGATATTTAATCTAATATTTCTTATATATTTTGAATCGTTTTCTTATATGAGTAATGATTCTTGTATATATAAGTATAACCTAATGTTTCACTGAAATGACCGAAAATGACTGAAAATGAAATGAATGATCCAACGTACTATTTTAAAGTGAGAATGAACAATGTTTATTGGGCCTGGGTTATGGAGAAGGGGCGAGACTCGGGGGCGTGCGCCCAGAGTATCCAACCCTTTGACGTAATCCACAATGTTGCGTGTTATTCAAATTCGAATGGGAGTCATTTGATTTTGAATAAAACGTTGGAACGACATACTAGTCTAGACGTTCCTAAACAACCAATGTTTGTTAATATGGTTAGCTCCCGGATTAACACCGCGGACGAATAAGGACTGCTTTAATGTTTTATTGACTGTTTAGATGATATAAGGTTGGAGAATTCCCGTACTCTCCGGGAAATTGACGGAACTGTAATGACCGTCTCATTTTGGTCTCTTTCATCTTTTGACGGAATTACTATGTTTTATAAAATTGACGGAAGCAACCAAAATGATAATGTTTTAATGGTTTACATATTCTTATGTATTACTCATCCTTCACTGAGTGCGTTTCACTCACCCCCACTTTTTTGGCTTTACTTCAAGTATTGGGCTATCGACATGACACGTCGAACCGGCAATGGCTACTGTCAAGTGATGGGTTTGGGTCGAGTCATAGGGTTGTATTAACTTTTGTAAGTCTGTGTGTTGATTTTCAGAAAAAGAAATAGAATTGTCAATTATTGCTTCCGCTGTATTGCTTGCTATTTGTTTCTACTTTGGCAGGGTTGTGTCGCTGTTGCCGGTAGTGAATGACGGAATGACTCCGTTCGCCGGCGCGAGTTCCTGGGAGCCGAGCGCCATTACTTGGGCCCGGGGGACCCGTGTCAGTGTGGGGGCGCAAAAGATATACCCGTCTCTAATAGTTTACACAACTACTTATGTTATAGATTCGGTCATTCGGAAGTATGCTTCGAACGAAGAAGATAATAGTAGTTAAAAATTTGACTCAATTGGAGGTAAGTGGTTTTCTGTATTTCTATGTTTTAAATAAAAAGTAAATATTTTCTTTGGTTCAAAAGCATGTGTTGTATAAAATTTATATTTTTATATAAAAATTCGGAGTGAGCATGATATGATTGTGAATTCTCTCTTATGAAAATTATTTAATGATTTCTCTTTGTTTCCATGAAAATTATTTTTTATGAAAATGTTTGTGATATTGCCAATGGTAAATATGTGACTGAATAAGATATGCTCTAAACAATTAGGACTCGTCAGTAGGAACGTTCTGAATTCTCTCGACCCTCTTAACGGAATTATAGTTAAGTTCTCGGAATTATAGTTAAGATTTCTGATTTTTGGACCCATTCTTAACGGGGCTATACTTAAGATCTCTGGACCCATTCTTAACGAGGTTATAGTTAAGACCTTAATCAAGGAACTGACTAGGATTCGAATTGTTCAAGAGCATAAATAAGAAAGTAAATCGAAATCTAATGTCAATTTGTATTTTTGAGTATGAATTATTATATCCTGAAATGTTTGAGTTTCGCACAGTCGCTTTGTAATGTGTATATATGTAACATGCTCATCTCCGGTAGAAGTATGGAAACCATTTACGAGGCGACTCCTCGCTCACCCCCTTTCCTAACTACTCTTGCAGATAATATCGGCGAGGACAATAAGGATTATCAGTTTTAGGATCAGTGAACAAGTTGGAAGGAATTCACATAGTATTGAATTATTAGTATTTTTATTTTTGTTACTTGGAGTTAAATCTATTTTTAGAATTGATTTCATTGTAATAGTTGGAAATATTTCCACTACAAAGATTTGAGTTTCGAAGGAAATTATTCCAAATTGTAGTTTCTGCTTACCGTAGCTTGATGTCTTTGATTTCGTTTGAGCTTAGAGACATCGCCGTGTTGCGTCTCGGATTTGGGGCGTGACAATCAGCGTCACAATTGAGTTTTCTATCGCCGTCTGCTTTACTTTCAATGGATCTATGGCTCCGTTGAAGTAAACGACGAAAGTATTTCCAAATTTATCCCAAAGAAAATAACATTAGCCTTGTTGTTCTTTTTTGCGCCAAAGACAATAAAGCACAAACAGCAATCAATGGAAGTCTTCAACTGGAAACCACTATAATCGAACTCCAGAGAACTAGAAACCATAAATTTATCATCTATTTTTCTTTGCACTGTCACGTTATAGAATAACTTCTTACAGTTTACTCTTACATTAAATAAATACGTAGACTGTGAACAATTGTAAACATAATAATAATAATTAAAAGTGGCCGGACCAACTATTTTATCCTTATTGTTTTATTCTAAAGACAGCCATGAGCATTTTTTTACCCTTTGGACCATGATATTAGACAATCATACAAAATGATGGTATTCCATATTTTAGGCCCTTGAAATGATTGGGCTGGCCATGATTGAGTTTATGGGTTCTTCAGACGAGCTGGGCCAGAGTAGGCGTCCAGCTTATCCAGATAACTGTCGGGGAGAACGAATCCTAGTTGAACTACGATTTTGCTCTGATAAACTTGGGATAAGTTAGGAATCCTAGGCAGACAAGGATATCTGTCTAGTTTGAAGAGTCCTAAGTTGATTTGGACTAGGACTAGGTGCCTATATAAGGCCTGTATCAGATTTATTAATCCATCAGAAAAATTCAAAACATAAAAACATACACGAAACTTGCTGCGTATTTCTTGACATGCATCAATTGGCGCCGTCTGTGGGAAATGATATCGGAATTCTGAAAGCCAGGTGGAATTAGTTTTTCTCAGGTAGAGATGGCTATAATTGAAGGAAATCGGAACGGAGAAAACGTAATATTTGAAACGAAAGGATACATGTCGATCTGGTCACGCCAGAAGTTCATCGTCGCTCGACCAGATTATCGATCTGGTCGACCAGATTGATGCTAGAAGGGCAGCACGAAATCTCCAGATATCGGAGGAGAGGACGGAAACAACTAGCGAACGAAGGAATCCGAGGAGAGAACGAGTCCCTCAAGAGTCAGAGCAGGGACAATTTCAGATCTCGGATAATGAGGAAGAGGACTTCTATGATCGGGGTGACGAAAGCTCCCATCAAGGAACCAGAAGTCGGAACACGCCTAGGAGAAGGACAATTGAAGCTGATCCAGACGTGAGAGGACAGCTCTGGGACATGGGAAAAGAACTAGACGAGCTTGAGAAAAGCATAAGCAAACCAGTAATAAAGAAGAGAGGAAGCCCGTTTGCAGATAAAATTCTGGAGGAGGAACTTCCCTATAATTTTCGCCAGGTCAGCATGGCGAGTTACGACGGGACTGGAGATCCTACCGAGCACCTGAGTGAATTCGAGCATATGACGATACTTCATCAATGACCGAAAAACATCAAGTGTCGAGTGCTGGTCACAACCTTCAAAGGTCTTGCTTGGAAGTGGTTCTCCTCGTTACCTCCCAGCTCGGTAAGAAGTTAAAATGATTTTTGTGAAATTTTCACAAATCAATTTGCAAGAAGTGTGCACAATCGGAAAAACGCGATCAGTTTGTTCTTGGTCAAACAAGGAAACAGAGAAAGCTTAAAGACCTATGTACAGCGTTTTGTGAGGAAGCTCTGGATGTTCCGTCAGCTTCGTCGAAACTTAAGGCCAGTGCCTTCACACAAGGATTGCAGGAGGGAAAGTTTTTTGAGATACTGGCTCTAGAGCCAAAAATAGATTATGATAAGTTGTTAGCACGAGTAGGCAAGTACATCAATTTGGAGGAAGCATTGCTCGCAAAAAGAGGGACGGTCAGTGCGGTGGACAATCGGGCTCAACCGCGCGAAAAAGGTCAGAGCAACTCCGTGCAGAACAAATTCAAGAAGGAGTTCGGATTTCAGAAACAAAAAATGGAGGATGAAGGCCGAGGCCATGGGCCTTATATGACGTTTACAATGAGATGAAAGAGCCACAGGGAGACGTCCTTAGAAAAGTGCAAGGGATGAGTGGTTTTCAATAGCCTCGAACCCGATCAGATAGGCCAAAGAAACCCATAGGTCCTCAATTTTGTGACTATCACAATGACTATGGTCATCTGACTGGCAGATGCGGACACTTAAAGGATGAGCTGGAGAGGTTAGCTCGGGAAGGGAAAATAGACGATCTCCTCGTGCATGTACCCTCCAAGAATGCAGGGCAACCTCCGGACAGAGAGAGAGTCCGGAGTGTACAACGAGGTCAGAACCTGTGAGCAGAAAATAATTAGCCCGTCCTGTAACGACCTACAATCTCCAAGTTCAAGATTAGCGCATTTATCGGAATTCGGACCGTTTACGGTCCCAACGTCTTTCACAATTGCACATTTTCCCAACTCTTGCATTTTAAATATTTTTATAAATCATTGATTTGGCATTTAAAATCCAAGGCATTAATTAGAATTTAATTTGCATCGTTTTGCCACTAATTAGGGTCAATTTGGTAAATTTATATTTATAGCTCGTTTAATTTAATTTAGTAATTTAACGGTATACATTGGACTGGGGTTCAATGTAATAATGCATATTTTATCGAGGTTCCAAATATTTTCATAAGATTCTAAATATTATTCATTAATCATATTTTCAAGAAATTGCATTTTTGACCCAAAACTATTTACACTTTGACCCTACCCGGCATTGACTTTTCGTAAACTCATGAATTTTAATAAAACGAACCTCAATCTTTGTTAAGCATTTAATTACGGTCATTTTGACACTAAGTATGCCTAATTCCGACACCTTGCACTTTTACACGTTTTTTGAGGATAGGGTATATGGTGCAATTTTGGAGAGTTTTGGGGCTGAATTGAAAATTGAGAGAGAGAAGAAGCAGGCGGGCTTGCGTGAGCTCCATTTCTCCAAAAATGGAGATTTTGCATTTCTCTACCGATTCAAGCAAATGATATATGAAAATCGATCGTCTCGATGAGAGGAGCACAATGGTACCAATATTGCTGGTATTTGGATGACGGTGGTGGCGCGGTGGAGCTCGGAAGTTCCGTGGCTGAGATGGTGGTGGTCGTGGCTTTTCTGGTGACTTTCAGGCGGCGGGCAAGGGTGCTTCTGGACCAATTTTTCGCAAGGAAGCCAACGGTGGTGGTCTCGTGGCCATCCGACCACCGAAGGTGGCGGAATCGATGATTTTCAGGCGGCGGTGATGCTTTCTGATCTCAGTTCTCCGGCGACGTCAATGCCTGGGGTTGGTCGGGAATTGACGCCCATGAAGAGAGGAGCATTTTGGCAATGGTTTCACTTTAATCGGACCACGGACGGTGGAGTTATGGCGACTTGAAGGGGCGGCGGCGTTGAGTGGCGGCGGGAGTGGTGGTTCCCGGTGGTTCCAGGTGGAGTCACAACGGAAAACCACCATGGTTGTGACGGGCTCTTCGAGAGGATCATTTCTGTATATGGGTTCGACTATCGGAGGTGTTTCGACGGAAGTCCGGTGGCGGCGCGGCGGAGGCATGCGGCGGCGCTATAGTTCCAGTCAGATTCCGGCTATAACTTGTGTAAATTGGTGATTGTTGATGATATATGCTTTTGTAGTCGAACGGATGGGTTTCGGTTCGATTAGGCTAGAGATGAGATTAATATGAACGTGTAGCTTTTGAGGTTTTGAGAAAAGCTATAAGTTGTGAAGTTGTATTTCAAATTATTGTTTTAAATGAAATATACATGTTTGATGTTTAATTACAAGCTTAACCCCTGATTAATTTATGCTTAAATGTTATTATTAATTAAATGTTAATTGTTACTCGTTTATTCCCCGTTTTACATGTTAAATGACCAATTTACCCCGACATGCTTTCTTATGTTTAAATGTTGATTGAGTATCTTTAAGCATGTTTGCATTTTGATAGCCGAGCGTCAGTGTTTGTTTTCTTGTCGTGTCAGTCATTCATCCTCTGGACCCCGTGTTTTTCAGGTGGGATATTTGAGGCCGAATTATAATTACTGCTTGCTTTCCTTCTCTTGTTCTGTCGAGCTAGGTAAGGGTTTAAAACGTTTTCAACTGGGGCAAGATCATAGATATATATAGGTTTGCGAAATAAATTATTATCCCGTCTTTTCTTCTTGCTTTTTGTTCCTGCCTTTACTATTTTCTTATGTGATTAGTCAAACCTTTTAATAGCAAAACCTATATGTATAATAGTTTGCAAACATTTTCAACTAGAGGCAAGGAAAACCATTTGTTTTTAAATGCGAACTTTGGTCTCTCGACATCGCAAATATAACCTTGTCTCGAATGGCCCGTTTGGCCTCCCACACCCTGATTCCCTATTTTCAAATGGTCCTTTTGGCCACCTAAATTGTTATTGTTTTCAAGCGAGCCATGGACTGGATCATGACTTTGGGGCCCAGGAGTTATACAGGAGGTGAGCCTGGAGACGAACGTCTAGGGCAAATCCCGATGTGTACTCTAGGTATTGACTTAGGCCGGTCGGGAGGTTTGATTGACCTAAGTTAATGCGACGGTAGCGCCTTGAGCGTTTCCTTAAATTGTGTACGGTAGCGTTGTGGGGCACCACTCGTTTCCTTAAATTGTGATTAGATCACGACTTTCGGTGGTGGAGTACTTGACTATGCGTTTTCATTAATGGGAGTTATAAGGAGAGGCCCGTTCTCGCCGGGACACATTATTGCATGACTTATTGCATTACTTGCTTGTCTAATTTATTAACGGCTTTCGTTACAAGTCGAAACACATTCTGGTTTTCTTCATTTAGCATATGTATTTCCTTATATATATATATATAAAACCCGAAAGCGTGGCTCGAACTTGCCTAACTTAAGCCTCCTTTATTGTTCAAACTATTTAGTCGAATTATGAGCCGTTTTTACTTATCATTTCCAACTTATTTATGCCATGCTTTTCGAACTTGTATCGGCCTCGTGACTCAACTAATATCATTTCAAAATGATCGGCTTGACCTTATGTGCAAATGTTTTCAAAGGATCCGGTTCGTCAACCTTTTGTGTTTTTAAATAAAGCCGAACCCGAATGTTGCTTTGTGTTATAGTTTTACAACTTATATTATTGTATGTATCTTTATCAAAACGAGTAACATTCACCCATTTTTGGTTTTAAACGATAAACGACGAACTGTGATCAATACCTATATTGTATTACCCCCCTTACTGAGTATCCTTTATACTCACCCCTTCTATTTTGGTTCTTGCTTCAGGTAGACAGGTGGCGGTGTCACCTATCTTGTCAGTCGGTAGCAGCAGGTCTAGGTCGGCTCTTGTCTCTTGTCTTGTCAGTGTCCCAACAACAGTTTAGTCTTTACTTTATGAATTGATTTAGCTTAATGTATTTAATATTATGATTTATTTTCCGTACTTACGTGCCCCATGATGTGGGATAGATAGTTGAGCCGTGGATGACATTAATTGGATATTTACTTTGGAATTGTTTTATGAATTACGTTGCCATGGATGGCTTTTATGGTTGAATTGTTATTTTTTTTGAAATCGCATCCGCACTATTCTGATTATTGCTGTTGTTGTTGGGGCGTCGTGATGCTGTTGCCGGAGTTTGATCGAGTGATTGACGTTCGCCGGGATGGATTTTCAAATGGGATACCTTTACCTCGTTTGGGAGTTCGTCTCGGTGCGCATGTGGTGTCCTTTTTCCTCATACAGAAAGGGGCGCTACACGTCCACACTCTGGCTCTGATCAGAGGTGTTATCCAGATGATTGTGGGAGGACCCATAGACGGTGACTCTCAAAGTTCTAGACGGATACATGCTCGCGCGTGTGTAGAAGAGGAGGTAATGTTCGTAGGGATAGTCCCTGAAGAGAATGGAAACTTGAATCCTACCAATACACGTAAATTAGCTAAGGAAAGAGCCAATCACTTGCTAGCAAATCTTATTCAATGTGCTGCCATATCTCAAGGATTCTCTCAATCAAGATTATCTCCTCAATCTCCTCTTGACCGTTGCTAGTAATCTGTAGAAATTATCTTTTATTCCTTTTTTATCAGATCTCTCGTGTAATATATATACAAGATATTCTCATTGTATAGTCAGAGAGAAAAAAGAAAGACATTCACAAAAACCTGTAATACAATATTCTATTTCATATTATTCATATATTTTCTCTTGGTATCAAAGCCACACGAGGGATCAATTCAATGGCCTCTTCTGCTCTTGTCGCTAAAAATTCTTCTGAACCCGAACTTACTCTACAAGTTCTTCACCAATGTTCCAGCCTTATCTCCCTTAAACTTGACAACTTCAATTACCTGCTATGGCGATCGCAGATGGAGCCATTGATTCAAAGCTTAGACATGGCGCATCACTTGATCGAAGGCAGCGAACCAATGAAGGAGATAACAAGTGGCGAAGGGAAAGTCGAACCAAATCAAAATTACTCTCGATGGGAAAATAATGATGGTTTACTAAGAGCTTGGCTTCTAAGGAACATAGAAACAGAGGTACTTTTGTCATTAGAAGATATAACCTCTGCTCATAAGGTATGGAAATCCATTGAAGAACAAATTCTCCCTAATAATGTTGAAAAAGAAATGATGATTGATGATACCCTGATGTCTTTGAAAAAGGGAAATCTATCACTAGATGAATATCTTAAGAAATTCAAAAGTGTTTGTGATAGTCTTGCTGCAATCAAAAAACCAGTAGATGAAACTAAAAAGGTGTTTTAATTAGCTAGAGGTCTCGGACCGAAATACCAAGACTTTCGAACCGCTATGCTAACGAAACCACCTTAACCTACTTATCATCAATTTATTTTATCCTTACAAGCTTATGATAGGATGCTCAACACTAACGAGGAACAAGAAAATACACCTCGCCATGACCAAGCCTTTGTCGGCCATAGAGGCAGAGGACGGGGTCGAAGCGGAGGCAGATTCAGTTCCCGTGGCAGAGGATTTAGTCCCGCGGCAAGACATAGCCAATATACGCACCAACGTTCTAACTTCACAGAAACATCAATAACCAGAAAGAAAAGAAACTCCAATTGGAAACAAACTTCTCAAGGTGAGAATGAGGTCATATGTCAAATTTGTGGGAAGTTCAATCACACCGCGCTTGAGTGTTGGAATCGCTTCGATCACTCATTTCAACCAGACGATCATTTACCGAAAGCACTTGCTGCCATGAATTTGAAAGGTGATAATGATCAAACCCTATACGCAGATTCAAGTACAACAACTCATATGTTAAATGATACAGGTAAATTCTCTAAAATCACGCGCTATAAAGGTAAAGATAAATTTTTTGTTGGTAATGGAGAAAGTTTGAATATTTCACACATTGGTGAAGGAAAAATTGAGACTGGAAATGGTGCTTTAAATCTTAAAAATGTATTGATTGTGCCTAATATTAAAAAGAACTTGATATCGGTGGGACAATTAGCTTATGATAATGCATGTACTATTGAATTTAATGCTAACAATTTTTTGTCAAGTCTCAGGATGACAAAATACTTGCTAAAGGACACAAAAGTGGAGGATTATATGCATTAGATGAAATAAAGCATCAAGCTCTAGCTGCTTTTAGTAATCCAGGCTCCCAAAACATTTGGCATAGAAGAATGGGTCATCCCCATTTAAAGTTACTGAAACTCCTACATTCAAAAAATTTAATTAATATTTCTAGTTGGGAAAAAGACAAATCTATTTGTATAAGTTGTCAGATGGGGAAGAGTTGCAAAATTCCATTTACTTTATCTAATAATATATCTAAATTTCCTTTAGATAAATTGCATTGTGACTTATGGTAAAATACATCCAAGTATTAGGGTTCCGTTAGAAATGGGCTTTTTCAACGTTTGAAACATTAGAAATTATTTTAATCCTTCACATATTTTACATTATAGCGTAGCCATAGTTTAGCAGTTCGCCGCTATATTAACTTAACTAGATAATGTAGTTTTCATTGATAGGTAGAGTTTTACACCTAAGTGATCTGATCCATATAAATGGGCATAAGAAACAAAACAAAGAAAAAAAAAATAAAAAAAATTACACTTAGATCCCAAAGGAGTTTATTAAATTAGAACTCATGACTCTTTTAGTCAAACAATTACAGTTATAACCCATACGAAATTGAATAATTATAAAATACATCCAAGCATTAGGGTTCCGTTAGGATTCCGTTATGTATTGGATGACGTCATCAAAAATGAATAGTAAATACCGAAAATACCCTTATTTTTTTAAATACAATGTGTTGATCCTAAATTTCACTTGAGTGTTATTTGTAATATCATAAATTCTTTTGGAATCTACGTGAATTTTTAAAAAGAATATTCTGTTAATTAATAACAGAACCCTAGTGTTTCCTAAAGAAACCCTATTGCTTGAGTGTATTTTATAATTATTCAATTTCGTATGGGTTATAACTGTAATTGTTTGACTAAAAAGGTTATGAGTTCTAATTTAATAAACTCCTTTGGGATCTAAGTGTAATTTTTCTTTTTCTTTTTTTTTTGTTTTTGTTTCTTATGCCCATTTATATGGATCGGATCACTTAGGTGTAAAACTCTCCCTATCAATGACAACTACATTATCTAGTTAAGTTAACATAGCGGCGAACTGCTAAACTATGCCTACTCTATAATGTAAAATATGTGAAGGATTAAAATAATTTCTAATGTTTCAAAAGTTGAAAAAGCCCATTTAAAACATATAGATTAATTAATTCTTTATTCATAAATACTTTCAGCGGCTAAGATTAATAAAAGGTTTCGAGCTAATATCCGCCATTTGTTTTTGGGAGAAATTCACAATACTTATCGGGTTTGTCTATTGTTAGGTCAGAAAAAACAAAAATTAACATTAGATAGAGTAAAGGGAGATTCTATGGTTAGTTTCAATTGTACATTACTAATGTTAGTTACAATCTAAAATAATGATAAGTGTCAATATTTATTGATTTTATAAAAGGATAAATATGACTAATTTTGAAAACTAACGGATAAGGGGTTGTTTGTTACTCAAATAACTAATATCTCTATATTTTATCTTCAAAATTTCGTTTAATTATGTATCTAATTCATAACAAAATTATGAGATTTATGAATATGTTAATATTCAGTGATTTATTCTAATATAGGAAATAAATCGAAATAAATTAGCCTAGTTATTTATTTATAGTTTAATATGAAATTATATTAATTAATCATATTCTAACAGATAATTAGAAAAAAAATACCATAATAAAAAGATACATATATATTCATCTTAATCAACTTACTTGCATTGATTGATCAACTACCATTAATCATATTTTAGTAATACGTTCAACATAATTAAACTATTTAGAGTTAAATTATAGTATAAAAAAATCTGAAATCAATTATAATCTAACTGTTTATTTTTTATGTCTTAAAAGGACTACGAAATTATATATAATTAAACATTTATCTAATTTAAAATATTAAAAATGGCAATGTGTCGCAGTTTTATTTTGTCAAATCAAATGAAACTTTGAATAAAGTTCTAGGATGTGATAATTATTATCACAACTTATAGTTTGTGATTTAAGGTGAATATAAATATTATATCCTAAATATTAAAAAATATTATAATATATCATTTAGTCGTAGTTAGCTATACCTATTTAATTAGTTAATACTACAATAACAGAAGACAATAATAACAATATCAACTAATTAGACGAGAGAAAACAAGAAGATAATAAAATTGTATCATTAGGAAAAGGTGAATTAGATGAATAATGAATTATAAATTATAAATTATGTTGATCAGTGAATTTAGCGTAACAGGAGTGGACATATAAATGGACAAATTAAATAGCTGGGTGTGAAGGCTGATCTAAGGCCATGTTAAGTAAACGTGATTTGGAGAAAAAGAAAGTAGTTTAATTAGTAGACAAGAAAATCAGGAGATCTAGACTAACCATTCCGTCAATCTATTAGTCGCAGATGTGTGTAATATGTAAAAGAACTTTTAATTAGTTATATCGTTATTGAATTAATTAGTGTTAATTATAAAAAATAAAAGATGACGGAAGATAGGTTTGGGGATAAGAATTCTTTAATTAAAATTTCTAGAATCCTATCCCTATTAGAATTCTAGTTTTATTAATTAATTTATTATTATTGTTTATATAATTATAAATTTACCAATTTGTACATTTTTTTAATAAGAGTATATGTTATTAAAGGGGTATTTTAGTATTCACAAGAAAAGTGACAAACTATTCATACTTTTATAATAAAACTAGTAAAAAGCACGCGCGTTGGGCATATAGAATAATTATTTATCTATTTTTAAATTTTTTGTTACTTTTGTAAATATATTTGTAAATAACAGAAACCCATAATTAAGTTCGATGTATTTGAAACTCAATTGTGAGTGAAATTCACTCCAAAACTTAGTCATTTCACATACACCCTCCTCTTTCTCTCCAGTCATCCACCTCTATCACACAAAAAATTTATTTTATTTTTCTCCCTCAACACGTTTTCTCTATTGACTCTCATGAATTTTTTTTATTATTGTCCTCTCTCTCCTTCCCATTTTTCATCACTCTCTCTCTCTCTCTCCATCTTTTTACTTTTAATACTTGTGATTTTGGATTATCAATCTTTTTTTATAACTTTACTCCACCTAATTCTTATCTTTATTTTTTCCTTTCACTTATTTTATTTTATTTTTTTATTCCCCCATTTACTTTCTTTAACTTATTCTTATCTAATTAATTTCCTCTCTTTTATATACAATTATCTTTTATCTAGTATGTTAAAATTTAAGTAATTCTCAATATAATTTTGGCAAACTAACTTAACATACATCTTAACTCTATTTAGCAAGACTTCATAAAAATATATGTATTTAAATTCAATAAGAAAAGTATCATATTAGTTAATAAAATTGAAGACCGTAGTGTCCCCGCGAGATGGAGGCATATGAAGAATTCCATTGTCAATTATTTCCACTTTTGCAACTTCTTTCATGTTCATATTAGGGCTCTTCTTGCTTTTGTGTTTGTTTTACTGATGTATTTTATATATATTTTTCTTTTATTTTTCTTCTTTCTCCCGTGTCTTCTCACCAATTTACTTAATGTCAATGTCTCACCTTCACTCAATAAAATAATAAAGGTATATTTACATAAAAAATAAATCACAAAATTCTTGTTTTTAATAATATATTTAAAATATATATATATATATATATATATATATATATATATATTCATGTAGAAAAGAAAACTACAAACGTTACTTTAATATACAATCTAACTTTAATAAGTATGATTCAATAAACATATATTTATTTGAGTTCAATAGCTAGGATAAATTTCTTAAGTATATTTACTTATGATACATCTACAATAACTAATTTTAGTTTAACTTAAAATTAAAAATGTCAAAGAAGTTATTTATTAATTTTATATTTATTCTTCCTATTTTATTATTTTGTAGGTTATGTCTCCTTTTACACTTTTGCCCTATTTCAATATTTTCTTCCTACTTTATATTTTAATTTACTTTATTTTTGATATTTTCATGTATTTACAATGTATTAAAGTGGTAGAAATATATATTTACATAGAGATAAAACACCAAACATTACATTAATATACACATTATTTTTTCTTTTGCTTATTTTGTTCACGTTTCTTTTTTATTCTCTCTTTTATACCTAAGTTTTTATATTATCCTCTATATATTCATTCTATTTAAATATAAAATTTAGTAAAGTATTTATAAGACGCATACATTTTTTAAAAGATTCATTGTATCTATGAAATATAAAGAATATAAATAAGTATAATATGTAGTATATAAATATTATAATAAAAGAGTTCTTATTATAGTAAGTTTTTGTATATCTTTTATATCTTGTACTATTCTTCAATTTGCTTTGTTATATGCTTCAATATGCTCTAATTCTAATGGGACGTAATGGAAGAATATCAATGTGAAACACTAATAATGTCTTATTGTAATTTAATTTGTAGTAGAATATAATAGAATTTAGATTTGGTTTTATGTCCACCAAATCATAATAGAAATTTTTATATAATATTATGTTTATTATTTATTTATTTTTTATATATTCCAACAATTTAAATATTAACATACAAATAAAGAACATTATTATTCATATGGTTGCTTGATTAACATTGAGAGGAGAGTCAGGAAATTGAAATATATATTGAAAATTTTGACAAACCCAAAACATTCAACAATTGGGACATTAATTGGGGATATCGGCTACACTATTTTTAATTTATGAAAAACTAGAATTACTGAATAAATAAGTTTAGTTATGATAAACATAGGTTTTGAGTAGGACTCTCAAATAAATCTTATTGAGTGAATCTTATTCTTATTAAATTACTAAACTATGAATCCTAGTATTATTAAATTAATTTATTATTATGAACATATGTTATTAAAGGGATAAAGTTACGAACTTAAATCACCGAAAAAAACTCATGATTTTATAATATACATAGATAATGAGTAAAATAGATAGCCATGTCTACTCACAATGAAAATTTGTAAAATATAAATTAATTAATTAAATTAAATTAAACCAAAGAAGAGATAATGAATTGATTCATCTGAAAGCCTCACGTAGCTTATCCTCATAAGAAGTCCAGAGCCAATTAGATGATTTGCTGATAAGTTTAGAATCCTAGTATTACTGTATTTATATAATTATAGATTTACATATTTGTATGGATTTTTAATAAGAATATGTGTTATTATAGGGGTATTTTAGTCATCACAAGAAAAGTGATAAATTTTTCATACGTTTATAATACTAGTAAAAAGCACGCGCGTTGCGCGTATAGAATAATTATTTATCTATTTTTTAATTTATTGTTACTTTTGCACATATATTTGTAAATAACATAAACCTATAATTAAGTTCGATGTATTTGAAACTCAATTGTGAGCGAAATTCACTTCAAAACTTAGTCATTTCACATACACCCTCCTCTTTCTCTCTCCAGTCATCCACCTCTATCACAAACAAATTTTATTTTTCTCAATCAACACGTTTTCTCTATTGGCTCTTGTGATTTTTTTTTATCACTCTTCTCTCTCTCTCCCCGTTTTTCATCACTCTATGCTCTTTCTCTCTCTCTCTCTCTCTCTCTCTCTCTCTCTCTGTAGCGCCCCTCTCCAAGGCTGGGAAGAAGAACACTATACCCGAACTGAGATAGACTCCCGAGGGAGGCCGGATCCCTACTCAAAAATCTACCCCAGTGAACGGCACTTACACAAGCAAACTAGCAACAACAACGACAATTCTAAAAGCAATCAGAGTGTGGCAATAAAACATAAAATACCAGATAATATACATAACCAAATAAAGTAATACTTCTCAAGTAATTAACAATATTATCCTATGCCCTTCAGAGGCTCAACTACATCAGTGAAGTCTAATACAATTAACATAATTCTTTCAACTACAACAGAAGCAGTAATATAAAAATCAACATCAAGACCAGACTATTGTTAGACACTAAACTGAACAAGACTAAGACCTGAATCAAACCTAGACCTGTTGTTGCCAACTGACCACAAAGGTGACACTGCCACCCGTCTGCCTGAGAAACCTGAAGCAAGAATCAAAACACGAGGGTGAGCATAAAGGATACTCAGCGAGGGGCTATATATAATATAAGTATTGATCACAGTTCGTCATTTTCGTTCAAAAAACAAAACGGTGAATGTTGCTTGTTTTAAGAAATTACATAGATAATAATATAAGTTGTAAAATTATGTCAAAGCAACATGGTCTTGGCTTATTTTAAACAATCAAAAAGTGACGAACAGATCCTTTGAAATCATTTCAGCACATAATTCAGCCGATATTTTACAAGATAATCTAGTTAATTTATAAGCTCGTTTAATCAGCATTACGGTAACGATAACATAATCAATTGGTAAATAAATGATGAGACTTATAATTTAACTAAATTGATCAAAGCAGTAAAAAAGTTCGTTGCACTATTGTCCCGACGAGCACGGGCCCATTCCTCCTTATATCTCCACAAGCAATAAATACTCTTGCGCCGTTTGTCAAATTCCGAGGCTACCCGGATAATCAACCGATCAATCATGTAGGTTTGAGGAAAAACGTACAACAAATGCAATCGTCCACCATCTCCCAAACGAAAGACTAGCCAACCATCGACCGGTCTTCCATTGGAAATTACAAGTTGGAAGTTATACTTTGGGATCTATATCCTAGACGCTCGTCTCCAGATCTCACCCTCTATATAACCTCCAGGCCCATTTAATTCATTTGTTATCGTTTTCTCGCTTCGCAATCGTCACCCTGCGTTTGGCCAAAGGGGCTGTTCGAGACAAGGTAAATTGCGGGGCCAGAAGACCAAAGTCCGCCTTGTAAAACAAATCGGTTTTTTCCTTGTCTCTAGTTGAAACCATTTACAAAGCATACATAATTATATCATTTGATATTGAAACAGTTGATTAACATCATAAAGATAATAATCCAATATTTAATATAATATAATGAAGCTGGAAAACAACAAAACAAAAATGAAAGCGGGACGATAAGTTGGTTCGCAATATATATACGATTCTTACTCCAGTTGAAAGCATTTTAAAACCATCACCTGGAAAGCTCGAAGAAAAGATACAACGGTCAAATATTCCTTAAGAGAAACACCTGAAACTAACAACGGACGAAACCACATAAGAGACTAACACGATGCATGGCTTACGAAAGATATATAAAGCAGTTAAAAGCACTTAAAGCACGACTTCTATTGACGTACTCACAAAATGCATTTAAAACAATTAAACGAAATATTGTAATTAAATATGAAAAACATGTTAAAACGCAAATTAAAGTTCACATTCATGCTCAAAATACTATAACGAAGCAATCATGCAAGTTTCGGATCAATCGGATTAGTTTCGGAAAATAGCCTAAAAACCCTAAACGAGAAAGTTACTATTCACAACCCGAACGAGGTCCGAAAATTCCAAACTTCGCGAGTTATTAAATCTCATGATTTATAGGATCTACTGGTGAAATTGGATCTCAAATTTGGAGGTCGAACGAAGAAAATAGCTCAAAATTACTATTCATTCGTAGCCAATATTCTGAAAATGTTGAAATACATGCTCACGGGATAGGTCACAGTTTGCTGCATACCGTGCGTTTACATGATCACGATATAAGGTCACGGTTTGCTACATACTGTGAGAAGGTTGTCACATACCGTGAGAATGAACTCTCACAGTTACATGATCACGGGAACGCTCACGGTTTGCAACAAACTATGAGGTTCTTCAAAATGCAGCAGAACGCAGAGCTTCAAACACAGAGTTTGGGAATTATCCCAAAAATCCTCACAACATCAAAATTCATTGGTTGATCGCTCTAAAAATCATATATATGCATCTACCAATCATGCTCGTCATTTAGACACTAAAAACACGTAAATCAAACGAGAAACGATCAGAAATCACCAAAATTAACAATATATAAACTATTCATCATCTAGCTCAGAAATCTGGTAAAACGAACTGAATTATGGGAAAAGTTGGTACTAATCGAAGGTCGAGATACGAGGAATACGTAGGAATGAATTGCACGAGAATTGGTCGAGAAACGGGATCGTGAGGACGGATTGAAGATCAACTATCAAGTTTCTCTCTTCTCTCTCTCTCTCGTGAAAACAGGAAGGGAAAAGAAAATAAAGAGAAGAAAAGGAAAAGGAAAAAGAAAGGAGAAAATGAGTTGTTTACTCAAATAGTCAACCCGGCTATTTTTAGACGGAAGGGCAAAACTGTCAGTTTGGAAAAATCTCGAGGTTTAGATCGAAATCAACAAACGAGTTCAACGGACCAAACGAGACATTAAGGAAAGAAATAGAATTGCGTATTCGAGATTAATTTCAAAATATGGGGCGTTACAATACTCCCCTCCTCAAAAGAATCTGTCCTCAGATTCTACTCCGGTCTACAGGGTCTGTCGAAGAGAGTATACACTAAAAGAATTCCTACAAACGAATAGAAGATGAAACATCTATAAACATATAAATCATAGAACATTTAAAACATCTAAACATTTAAACATTTATATAGCAACAAGTAGCATTCAATTTAAACATCCTAATAGCATTTAAATGCATAACATTCAAACATCCTAAGAACATTTAGGTATATAATATTTAAACGCCCTAAACATTTAAATACGGAATAGTTAAACGACATCAAGTCCGAACAAAAGGACAAGTTACCACTAACAGAATTAAACTAGAATTAATAAAAGAGGATAGATAGATAAGCTAGGATCCTGGGGCATCGGATCCCGGCAGAAAGTGACGCTCGAGGAAACCGGTAAGCGCAGCCTGCATATCTGTGACTGACCACTGGATCGAGCTTAACTAGTCTGTAGTCTGACGTCAGACTCCATCGTCTCATGGCGGAACTCCACAGTCTCACGACGAAACTCCATGAACTCAAAATAGAGCTGCTGGAGATCAACTGGCATCTGGCCTGACCCTCAAGCCTGAGAAGTCCCTGGTACGTCCTGAAGTGCAGGTGGGACCTGCTCATCCGGCTGCAGATGCTCCTCTGCATCCTCGCCACCAACTCCCCGACCCCAGCTTCGTCCTGTCCGTCGCCGCCTGCTGCTGCCTGGTTGGCACGTAAACGGTAGGGGCCTAATCGACCCTCTCTCTGACAGATCTTCTCCAAAGCCAATGTGGTAAAGCTAATCCCGATACCTCTTGCTACTTTGGTAGCTCAATCAAACTTGGGAACCTCGGCTCACTCAAGGATCGCTGTGACATAAGTTCCGATCCTAATCTTGATGTTCTCATCGTGACGTGAAACTTAGTAGGAGCTCAAAATTCACAAGTGATATGGGGTAAGTCGGCCTCGGTACGGCGAAGAAAGCTGTCAAACCGGCACTCTCAAGGTATCGGGCTATACTGTGTCTAAGTCCCAATTCGTTCATAGCATCCATGGCCAAAACTGAGACGGACTAATCGGTCGTCCCATCATCCTGCCGAAGATTCTCTCTCTGGCATCATTCTCAAATTCTACCTCATAACCTTTCGGTTGTGCTATGTTGCATTGGCACCTTCTATGCTATCCATTGATCAAAAACTAAATTGGAAGATAGTTGGTGAAGTTGAAACAATTTGGCAAAATTCCCTTTCGGAACTTTTATCGAACACTTGGCGTGCGTACTTCGGGCTTCAGATTTGTGTCGATAGAAAACTCTGATGAACCCAAAAATCAACTAAGATAAAATACGTGTGGGGGACAACTCACTGGGGCAAACGGGTCGACAATCCGTCGAGCGGATCGAAAGATAATGGCTGACGAAAATCAAAGGAAATTAGAGGCAAAAATGTGCTGAAAAATCGCGAAAGGAAACAAGGAAATAAGGTTGTTGTTGCTAACTGATCTCGCACAAACCATATAAAAGCATAAATGGGATGCACAGTACACTACACGACCTGGATCATACCGTAGATGCGTCACCTGTGCTGCACACGCGTGTGCAATGCAATGGGAAGTTGCGAATTCCAGCTCAACAATAGAGGCAGATAAGAACACAGATTGACAAGGAATAAATTCACAAAATTTACTAAATAGGATGCATGATTATGATGATGCAAGATACCTATTCCAAACGATACGAAAGCCAATCTTTCTTCCACTTCCCTTTATTAATCCACTTCGACTCGGGTCTTCGTCTCTAGCCAGCTTCTGACCTTTGTACATGCCTTAGTTATTCTTTGGATATGGAAATTCCCTACTAGTATAATACCACCCGATTGTACAGATCCTGGATCAATATCATGACCGGTACTTTATTATCCTTCATTCGGTTGCCTCACTTCTTCTTCTTTTCTTCATGGTTTCTTTGGTTAGGATATTTCTGAACCTGATGCTTATTACTCCCACATCTAAAACAACATCCCCAATTCTTTCGGCACTTCTCGGTCTTGTGATTCATCTTTCCACAATGTTCACATAGAATTAGTTTGGCATTTGCTTGGGGTTCGACATCGGGAATTGGTACTGACCCTGATGGGATATTCTCCACAGCCAAAGTGCTACTCATACTTACAGTCCCGAACAACTCCAACTCTATCTGTATAACTCTAGCAACTACCACTACATAGGAATAGCAACCTAAGCTTATTAGTATTTGGCGAATCTCAGGCCTCAACCCTGATATAAATCTAGCTACTCTATGTTTCTGATTTGACTCCAAGTTAGGTAGATATCTAGTCCAGTAAGCGAATCAGGCTTCATAGACATATTGCCCTCTCTCTGCGTGACCTCCATGTTTTCAAGGAGATAAGGGCCCATGAACTCCGGTGCAATTTGTCGAGGCGATAACGGCGGATCAGTACGAGATTTCTTAGACACCATACCTGAGATCACAACTGAGTGACAAGATAGATGCATGTTTCCGTTAAAAATGATGTTTCACAAAGTTACAGTTAAGCATATTCGATCAGATTTACATATAGCACAGAAGTAACCAATTTTAACCAAGTATAGCAGGTACGAGCAATTAAGCAAACCTAATGCCGTACGACCTAGACGAACCCAAACCAAGTAAAACACGACATCGAATATTAGAATCAACTCATGTTACATCTCTCTTCGTACAAAATTCGTGAAAGATCGCAGGTCGGGTCTAGAAATCAACCGTGTTTGTTCCACAATTTTGGCACCAAGAACGACGAACACTCGTCGAAACACGAATCCGATACTAACTGACACCATATAAGGCAACACTGAATGCAAGACAGACGCGATGGTAAAGCATTCGGTTACCTTCCAGAAACCTAGGGCTCTGATACCACCTCATGTAGCGCCCCTCTCCAAGGCTAGGAAGAAGAACACCACACCTGAACTGAGATAGACTCCCGGTCAAGGCCGGAATCCTACTAAAAAATCCACCCTAGTGAACAGCACTCATGCAAGCAAACTGGCAACAACAACTAGTCCAACAACAACAACGACAATTCTAAAGGTAATCAGAGTGCGGAAGCAATAAAACATAAAATACCAGATAATATACATAACCACATAAAGTAATAATTCTCAAGTAATTAACAATATTATCCTATGCCCTTCAGAGGCTCAACTACAGCAGTGAAGTCTAATACAATTAACATAATTCTTTCAACTACAACAGAAGCAGTAATATAAAAATCAACATCAATACCAGACTGTTGTTGGACACTAAACTGAACAAGACTAAGACCTGAATCAAACCTAGACCTGTTGTTGCCAACTAACCACAAAGGTGACACTGCCACCAGTCTGCCTGAAGGAACCTGAAGTAAGAATCAAAACACGAGGGTGAGTATAAAGGATACTCAGCGAGGGGTTACATATAATATAAATATTGATCACAGTTCGTCATTTTCGTTCAAAAAAAAAATGGTGAATGTTGCTTGTTTTAAGAAATTACATAGGTAATAATATAAGTTGTAAAACTATACGTCAAAGCAACATGGTCTCGGCTTATATTAAACAGTCAAAAAGTGATGAACATATCCTTTGAAATCATTTTAGCACATAATTCAGCCGATATTTTACAAGATAATCTAGTTAATTTATAAGCTCGTTTAATCAGCATTACGGTAACGGTAACATAATCAATCGGTAAATAAATGACGAGGCTTATAATTTAACTAAATTGATCAAAGCAGTGAACAAGTTCGTTACACTATTTTCCCGGCAAGCATAGGCCCGTTCCTCCTTACATCTCCACAAGCAATAAATACTCATGCGCCGTTTGTCGAATTCCGAGGCTACCCGGATAATCAACCGATCAATCACGTAGGTTTGAGGAAGAACGTGCAACAAATGTAATCGTCCACCATCTCCCCAACGAAAGACTAGCCAACCACCGACCGGTCTTCCATTGGAAATTACAAGTTGGAAGTTATACTTTGGGATCTATATCCTAGACGCTCGTCTCCAGATCTCACCCTCCATATAACCTCTGGGCCTATTTCATTCATTTGTTATCGGTATCGTTATCTCGCTTCGCAATCGTTACACTTCGTTTGGC
The DNA here is from genome assembly GCA_958496215.1 of Verbena officinalis. NCBI lineage: Eukaryota > Viridiplantae > Streptophyta > Magnoliopsida > Lamiales > Verbenaceae > Verbena > Verbena officinalis. The sequence goes on from OY292388.1 coordinate 7,271,535, forward strand.
CAAATGGGTCGTCCGAGACAAGGTAGATTGCGGAGCCAGAAAACCAAAGTTCGCCTTGTAAAACAAATCGGTTTTTTTCCTTATCTCTAGTTGAAACCATTTACAAAACATACATAATTATATCATTTGATATTGAAACAGTTGATTAACATCATAATGATAATAATTGTAGGGGATGCCCCAAACGGGTAACGTACGCCCCGCACCGAGTCTGGACCCGGAACTGAAATAGAATTCTGCCCCAAATCAAAATCCGGCGAAAGACACACATTTACTCAATCACTAGGCAGGGATTTCAAAGACGAAACAGTCGACAAAAGTGCGGAAGCGAAAAACAAAGAAAAACAATAAACCATTGCACAACTATTAAAGCCCACTGAGGCCAGCAAAATTCAATTACTAAATACCACAATTAAATACACGGGTTCAATACAATATCCCGACAATCTAGAATAATGGGTTTAGTATAATAATCCCGACTATAAATACATAGTAGCATAAGTATCCTAATACATATATCATAATAAAATGCCAAACGGGAATAAGAGTTTACATATGCCAAAAATAAATGTAACTCTACAGAAGCGACGACGACGAACAATCCCGCCTAGTAGCCTGAAACCAACACCAAGGGCGAAACAGAGGGGGTTAGTCAAACGACTAAGTGAGGAGGGAATAATAATGTATATTACAAAACGGAAATAAATCACCATTTTTCAAACTTAAAAGAAATCAACATAAAAGAAGGGTTTTCGTAAACGGTTGGTGATTTAGCATAAAACAGAACATAACATTTTATATGACTCGGCGAGACGAGCCCTTAACTCCAATTTCCAAACATAAACAGGAAACTACCCTTATTCCTCCAATGTAGACGGACCGCTAAATCCGAACTACTCATAACAAACAGTATAATCTCAGGTACTCAAAGGGCTGCCACTCCGACCTCACCCCGAGCTCAAAAAGGTGGAGGGAACAAGAGGATTACGTTGTAGACCCGACGTCCAAACATTCGAGACGATATATAGAGACGTCCTGCCATCCTTACTCCGGGCCCAAACATTCATGCATACAGTTCATAACTCGCTTTTCAAATCATTTTTGGGTTGGTCGAAAGACCGTTCGAGACATGTCATATGCGAGGCCGAAGGCCAAAGTTTTCCTTAGGAAATCAAAGAGGTTTACATGTCTCTTTTGCAAACGTTTCAAAATAGTATAGTAATTTTTAATATCAAAACATTTTCTATAAATCGAATAAACGTAATAGGCATAAATATTTACTAAATATATAGAGACGGTATGAAAACAAATCATAAATCAAGGCTTATATGGGGAGAGGCTTAATTATATATATACATATAAGTATCGGAGTCAGAAATGGAAAGCCTCACCTGATGGCTAATCAGAAAGAGAACAAAATCAAGACCGATGCGCTACTCCATGGGAGTATCGTCTGCAAAACACAACGACATAATCACATAAGACTAACGACGACGCACGGCTTATACAAAAGCATTAGAACACATAGAAGCACGTTATACAGTCAATCATTGTAGCGGGCGCCCCAAACGAGTAACGCACGCCCCGCACCGAGCCCCGACCCGGAGCCGAAATGGGATCCGACCCGAATCGAAACCCGGCGAACGGCAAGCATTTACTCAATCACTAGGCGGGGTTTTCAAAACCAACGAAAAGACAGAAGTGCGGAAGCAAAATAAACCAAACATTAAAACATAAATAAATGCACAAGTATTAAAGCCCACCAAGGCTAACGAAATTCAATTACATAATTAATAAACGGGTTCGATACAATATCCCGACAATGTACAATAACGGGTTCAATATAGAAATCCCGAATACTAATTAAATAAAATCCTAATATCCTAAAACATAATTCATATCATACGGAAAAGGAATATACATGAGAAAATAAATACAACTCTACGACAACGACGACGAATCCCGCCTAGTATCCTAAAACCAATATAGGGGTAAAACAGAGGGGGTTAGTCAAACGACTAAGTGAGGAGGGAATAATAATGTATATAATATAACGGAAAATAAATCACCAATTTTATAATTAAAAGAAATCAACATAAAAGAAAGGTTTTCGTAATCGGGTGGTGATTTAACATAAAACATAACTTATCATATGACTCGGGGAGTCGAGCCCTTAACTCCAATTTCCAAAACATAAAACCGGAAACCACCCTTATTCCTCCAATGTAGCCGGACTACAAACCCGAACTACTCATAACATACGATAATAACTCAGGCACTCAAAGGGCTGCCACTCCGGCCTCACCCCGAGCTCCCAAATGGAGGAAACCATAGGATTTATGCCGCAGACCCGACGTCTACCGACTTCGTCCTATCGCTCTTACTCTGGGCCCAAACAAACATGCATACATATCATATGCGAGGCCGAAGGCCAAAGTTCGCCTTAGAAAACAAAAGGTTTTACATGTCTCTTTCGTAAACATTTCAAAGACTATACGTATTACTTTTTCATATCAAATCATTTTCGATAAATCACATAAACATAATAATCATAAATATCTAATTAAGTATATATATAAACGGTGTGAAAACAAAACATAAACGTGGCTTATATCGGGAGAGGCTTATTTATATATATACGTAATAATACTGGAAACAGAAACGGAAAGCCTCACCTGGCTGCTATGAAAAATAAGGGCAAAAAGCTAGAACCGGCGCTACTCCACGGGAGTATCGTCTGCAAAAATACCAGGACACAACCAATTAAGACTAAGGATGACGCACGGCTTATACGAGAATATTAAAACACATAGGAGCACGTTACACAATCAAATCAAGCACTTAAGTTCAAATTATCAAACGAAAACAGAGAAATTCTCAAATTTAAAAATGCAAATCAAGTCCAAATGCAACGAAACTTTACGGACATGCTTAAATTATCATAAAGGAGTATGCATTCGAATTTCGGGAAAATCGGACTTCACATGCAAAAGATAGAAAATTTAACGAAAACTTAAAACGCACTATTCATATACCCGAACATGTTGTAAATTCATAAATCATGCAATTCATATCTATTTCATATATATCAAATACACGAGCGAAGAAAGAATTCAGAAAAGACGAGTCTCGGAGGGACCCGTAGGCCAAAATGGGCCCTGACTAACAGAAGGTCAGGGTACTGTGCGATCGGGCCACACGGCCTTGTACACGGCAGTGTGCCGAGGCCGTGCACAATCGGACGAACACGCACGGCCTCATGCACACGGCCTCAAGGCCATGTGCACAGCCCGTGCACCATCCCAAACACGCACGGTCTCTTGCACGGCCGTGCAAGAGGCCGTGTACACCCACACGGGCTTGCCACACCCCGTGTGCGTAAAAATTGAGCAGAACATGCAGAACATGCAGAACATCAAACCCAATACGCGAAAATCAATCCTAATTCAACATTTAACTAATTAAACATGCGAATTAATCTCTGATTTTCACATATAATTATCTACAACATATAATCTACATATAGAAACGATAATCACAAAATTCCATCCACAAATTCTATAAAAATCACATAAAACCTAATAATACCTACTATTCACAAAAATGAGAAAAACAAAGTATAGAAGACATTAAACGAGAGAATCGTTAGAAGATTACTCGTAGAAAAGATCGCGAGGAATTCGTAGGCGTAAACGATTCGAAAATCCGTCGGGAAACGAAGTCGGGACGATCGATTGAACTTCCTTCCTTCTCTTTCTCTTTTTCCTTCTCTTTTCTTTTCTCTCCTTTCTTGCTGATGTTTGAACGAGAGTGTGAGGTGAGAGAGATTGACTTAGTCAATTAAGTTGACTAGGTTTAAAATCGAAGGGGGTAACATCATAATTTTGCAAAATAAGTTTGAAAACTCACGTTGTCCAAATAATACGTAATTACTGTCAAAATTCACATAATTAAACGCACATTGACAATTCGTGATTTAAATATAAAATTCACTCATTTACGAAATTATCCTAATATCTTAGAATAAATAACAAATTAAAATAATAATTTGCGAAATTACTCGATTCAAATATACCGAATTATAAATCGGATTTTCGGGTCGTTACATTCATATCACCTAGGTTCACACTCTAACAAAATATATAAATTCAATAAGCAGATCAAGTTAGAATGTGATAAGAGCTCATAAATATGCATAAAAGGCAATATGGAAGCATGCATTCAAGTTTCGGAAGAAACAGATAACATTTGAAAAATAGCCAAAAATGCCTAAACGAAAAACGCGATGAACGGGGCCCGAACGAAGTCGAAAAAGTCCAAACTTTATAAAATATGTGCTTCATGATTTATAGGAGCTATGAGTGAAATCGGATCTCAAATCGGAGGTCAAACGAAGAAAGTCAACTTTTATAAAAGCCATTTGACCACCATTGCCGAGAGCAACAATCTGAAAATGGAGAAATTTTGGTTAAGGCATGCGCACTGCCTTGTGCACGGGCGCGCGGACGGTCTTGAGCGCGTTCTCAAGACGGTGCAAGCTCCCGCACTGGCCTACGCACCGGCTTGCGCATGGGGGTGCGCAAGTTAGCGCAAAGCACAAAAGGACCGTGCAGATCATTAGAACAACAGAAAAATTGCAGAACAGCGAACCCTTCGCGAAAATGAACCAAAATCCAACATTTAGCCAACCAATCATGTAAATCTCAAGCTAATACTCACATATAATGATCTACAACATCTAATCTACCTATACAACCAAGAATCTACTCACATATAATGATCTACAACATCTAATCCATCCACAAAGTCATTCAAAATCAACATACAACCTAAATGCTTAATTATTCACCAAAATCTAAAAAACGAGGCATAGGATGCATTAAAAATGAAAGGTGTGAAAATCTTATTGGAGGAAGAGGTCGAGAGAAGTTCATAGGAGTTTACGGGATGAAATTTCGTCGAGAAACGAGGTCGGAATGATCAATCAAAGCTCTCTTCTTCTTCTTCTCTTTTTCCTTTCTTTTCTTCTCCTTTCTTTTGGTATGGGCGTGAATGAGGGAGAGAGAGTGAGAGTGAGACTAAGTCAAAAAATATGACTTGGGTTGAGAAACGAAGGGGCATTTTCGTAATTTTATAAAAATAGCTCAAAAATATAAGTTGTCCAAATAAAACATAATTACAGTCAAAGTTCATGAAATTAAATTGTAACGCCCCGTTATTTTTCGAGGTACGTTTTGGTACGTTAGCCGATTTATTTATGATTATTTATGTAATTATTTGAATTATATGAATTATGTGATTTAATTGTGATTTATGTGAGGATTTTGGTGAATTTTCATAATTCCGACTTTTTGGAATTTCTAACCTCGTATTGTTATCGAGGGCTAAATTTGGGTCATTTTGACTGTAATATCGATTTATTTCAATAAGTCGACCTTTTAGCCCGGAATAACAATTTTCGGTATTCTTGGACTGGCTCGAGTTGAGCCGGTATTCTTTTATTTGCTTTTTGACTTTCGGTCCTCTCTCTCTCTTTTACTATTCATCATTCTACAACAATCAATTGCCCTTCTCTTCATCTCTTTCTCTCTCGGCACTCACTCATCCAAGAAGAAACTTTGATTATCAATTCATCCAACTCTCAAAGTTCAAGCTTGTAGCTTTTCAAGGAAGCACCTACAACTTATAGCTTTTCCATTAGTCTTCTTCCTCCTTCTTCCTTCACCATTTTCCTTTGCTTGAGGTAAGTTGCCCTATATGTCATTTCTTACATTTTCTTGATTTAGTGAGCTATATGTTGATGATATGAAGGTTTATGATTTCATGATGGAATTTGATGGAATGAATGTTTATTGAGCTTTTGGAAGCATGATTGAGCTTTTAAGCTATGAAACACTATTTGAAGCTTAAATGGGATTTTGGGCCGAAACGTTGGAATTTCTCGAAATTGTTTTAACTGGAGCTTCTCAACATATTAAGACTCATGTTCTCCAATTTTGGTGTTAAACGGAATTGATTTGATCACTGAAAAATTACAAAAATGACCCTGCTGTCCCCTGTTTCAGTTTTGGGGAAGAAGCTTCGGAAAATAGGGCAAACGATGGAATTTTCAAAAACTGTTTCACAATAGTATTTATCAATGTGTTTGAAGTGCCTCCATAAATTTTTAGATCATTTGGACTCCATTTGCTTAGGTAACGAAATTTTCTTCCAAAATGTATTGCTGTGACGTATTTTCTGTTTTATGCCTACTTTGGACAAAAATCTGATTTTTCTTAGAATGAACCAAATTTTGGGCCTTATACCTATGGAAGATATGTTTGTCTAGTTTACTAAGAATTTTGAGGTTTGTTAAAAATCGTTCCGAGGAGAGAGATATGCTAGTATTAGTGCAACGTGCGCATACTTGAATTTCCATATCACTTGTATGTCTTTTCTATGCTTAATATCTCGTGCATTTGAACGTGTTTGAGTGCGTTTATACATGATTTTCCATTTTATAAGAATACTTTACATTTTCATAAAGCCGTTCGTCTATTGGGTTGGTTTGTCGAGTCGTGTCTTACCTCGAGGTCCTGTGTGTTACAGGTGGGAACCAAGAGGCTAGGACTTAGGTCGTCGAGCCTTCGTTTTGTCAGTTTTAAGCCTACAGGTCAGGTTTTAAATTCTTTTAACTGGAGCATTGAACAAATAATTGATAAAATCATCCCTTTTTATATTTCAATTATATGCTTTGCCGATATTTGAGATAAAAGGATTTGATAGCAAATGTTATATATGTATTTTGCTAAAATAATTGTGAAATAGAGACAAGTAAACGTTTTTGATTTATAAAGTAACTTTTGGTCACAGGATACGCGCGTATGCCTTGGAATTGCTCGGCAACGTGGCGGAAACCCTACGCGGTTACATAGCTTGTCTCGAACGACCCTTTTGGTCAATTTGCTCCTTTGCTCGAGAAAGGGAAAGGAGAACTACGTATTTGAAAGCGAGAAATATTACATTTTACCCCATTGAGGACGCTCTTGGGGATATTGGGCCCGGATTATGTAGACGGTGGAGACCCGGAGACGTGCGTCTAGGGTGAAGCCCAGGCATAATCCACAGATTGTGAAGGGTTTGACTAGCAACCCGACGGACAATCGAAGGGTATTACTTGTGGCTAGTCGGAGGTAGTCTAGCTGAGGTAATACTTTTACCGGTTACGGTTATGGCTAGATCGCAGGTAGCTCCTGGGTATGCCAAATGGTGTTTGGATTTCTTAATCATTTAAAATGATATTTCTTTGGGAGTTATAAGGAGATAGCCGTTCTCGCCGGGAATAAAACGATTTTTTTAAATGTTTTGCTTTTATATTTAATTCACAAAACTTTGTTGAATTGTAAATAGAATGTATCGCCATTAGATTCATGTCTATCAAACCAAAGCGTGGATTAAATAAGCTTTTAAATATTACGTATATCCCCCTCCTCACTGAGTTCGTTTAACTCACCCTCTTTTGGTTGATGCTTCAGGTTAGAAGTTCGACCATCCATGGTCGATTACTGGCAGCAGCAGTCGTAGGCTTTTTGAGTCTTTGGCGTCGGTCTATTGTATTTACTTTTGAGAGATCGATATGTTATGACTTGAATTATATGTTAACTCGGATGATGTTGTATATATTCGTTGGACCATGTTGATTATGAATGATGATAGTTTGATACGTTTTGAGCCTTTGATGGGCATGATATATATATATATCGCTTCCGTGGTTGTTGTTCTTGTTGTTCTTGGGAATTGCTGTTGCCAGATTGTGGAAATCCCGTTGTCCGGGGCGAGTTTTCGAGGGGAGGTCTTTAACCGTCACTCGGGGGCTCGTTTCGGTCCGGGGGTTGTGATGTGGGGGCGTCACATAAATGCACATTAACATGTCGTGGTGTAAATACCAAAATTCACTCAGTTATCAAATTGTTACATAAATCACATCATAATTATCAAATAAATAATAAATCGCGTAAATAATCGATTCGGACTTACCGGATAATAACTCGATTTTTCGGGACGCTACACTAAGAAAACAATAAAGCAATAATGAAAGCAGGACGATAAGTTGGTTCGCAATATATATATATATATATACACGATTTTACTCCAGTTGAAAGCATTTTAAAACCCTCACCTGGAATGCTCGAGAAAGATACAACGGTCAAATATTCCTCGAGAGAAACACCTAAAACTAACAACCGATGAAACCACATAAGAGACTAACACGACGCACGGCTTACGAGGGATATATAAAGCAGTTAAAAGCACTTAAAGCTCGACTTCTATTGAAGTACTCACAAAATGCATTTAAAACAATTAAACGAAATATTGTAATTAAATATGAAAAATATGTTAAAACGCAAATTAAAGTTCACATTCATGCTCAAAATGCTATAACGAAGCAATCATGCAAGTTTCGGATCAATCGGATAAGTTTCGGAAAATAGCCTAAAAACCCTAAACGAGAAAGTTACTATTCACAACCCGAACGAGGTCCGAAAATTCCAAACTTTGCGAATTATAAATCTCATGATTTATAGGATCTACTGGTGAAATCAGATCTCAAATCGGAGGTCGAAGGAAGAAAATAGCTCAAAATTACTATTCATCCGCAGCCAATATTCTGAAAATGTTGAAATACATGCTAACGGGATAGGTCACGGTTTGGTGCCTACCGTGCGATTACATGATCATGGTATATGGTCACAGTTTGCTACATACCGTGAGAAGGCCGTCACATACTGTGAGAATGAACTCTCACGATTACATGATCACGGGAACGCTCACGGTTTGCAACAAACCGTGAGGTTCTTCAGAATGCAGCAGAACGTAGAGCTTCAAACACAGAGTTCGGGAATTATCCCAAAAATCCTCACAACATCAAAATTCATCGGTTGATCACTCTAAAAATCATATATATGCATCTACCAATCATGCTCGTCATTTAGACACTAAAAACACGTAAATCAAACGAGAAACGATCACAAATCACCAAAATTAATAATATATAAACTATTCATCATTTAGCTCAGAAATTTTGTAAAACGAACTGAATTATGGGAAAAGTTTGTACCTAATCGAAGGTCGAGATACGAGGAACACGTAGGAATGAACGGCATGAAAATCGGTCGAGAAACGGGATCGTGAGGACGGATCGAAGATCAACTATCAAGTTTCTCTCTTCTCTCTCTCTCGTGAAAACAAGAAGGGAAAAGAAAATAAAGAGAAGAAAAGGAAAAGGAAAAAGAAAGGAGAAAATGAGTTGTTTACTCAAATAGTCAACCCGGCTATTTAGACGGAAGGGCAAAACTGTCATTTTGAAAAAATCTCGGGGTTTAGATCAAAATTAACAAACGAGTTCAACGGATCAAACGAGAAATTAAGGAAAGAAATAGAATTGCGTATTCGGGATTAATTCCAAAATACGGAGCGTTACACTCTCCATCTTTTTTTCTCACATTCCCCCTCTATTTACTAAATTACCAAACCTCCGGAATAAAGTGACTTTTAATACTTGTGATTTTGGATTATCAATCTTTTTTTATAACTTTACTCTACCTAATTCTTATCTTTATTTTTTCCTTTCACTTATTTTATTTTATTTTTTTATTCCTCCACTTACTTTCTTAACTTATTCTTATCTGATTAATTTTCTCTCTTTTATATAGAATTTTCTTTTATCTAGTCTATTAAAATTTAAGTAATTCTCAATATAATTTTAGCAAACTAACTTAACATACATCTTAACTCTATTTGGCAAGACTTCATAAAAATATATGTATTTAAATTCAATAAAAAAGTATCATATTAGTTAATAAAATTGAAGACCGTAGAATCCCCGCGAGATGGAGGCATATGAAGAATTCCATTGTCAATTATTTTCACTTTTGCAACTTATTTCAAGTTCAGATTGGAAGTCTTCTTGCTTTTGTATTTGTTTTGCTGATATATTTTATATATATTTTACTTTCATTTTTCTTCTTTCTCCTGTGTCTTCTCACCAATTTACTTGATGTCAATGTCTCACCTTCACTCAATAAAATAATAAAGGTATATTTATATAAAAAATAAATCACAAAATTCTTGTTTTTAATAATATATTAAAGAACAAAAAAAAAATATATTCATGTAGAAAAGAAAACTACAAACCTTACTTTAATATACAATCTAACTTTAATAAGTATGATTCAATAAACATATATGTATTTGAGTTTAATAGGATAAATTTCTTAAGTATATTTACTTATAAGACATCTACAATAACTAATTTTAGTTTAACTTAAAATTAAAAATGTCAAAGAAATTATTTATTAATTTTGTATTTATTCTTTCTATTCTATTATTTTGTAGGTTATGACTCCTTTTATACTTTTGCCCTATTTCAATATTTTCTTCTACTTTCTATTTTCATTTACTTTATTTTTTATATGGCCATGTATTTACAATGTATTAAAGTGGTATAAATATATATTCACATAGAGATAAAACACCAAACATTACATTAATATACACATTATTTTTTTTTTGCTTGTTTTGTTCACGTTTCTTTTTTATTCTGTCTTTTATACCCTAAGTTTTTATATTATCTTCTATATATTCGTTCTTTTTAAATATGCAGTTTAAAGTATTTATAAGACGCATACATTTTTTAAAAGATTCATTGTATCAATGAAATATAAAGAATATAAATATGTATAATACGTAGTATATAAATTTTATAATAAAAGAGGTCTTATTATAGTAAGTTTTTGTATTTCGTTTATATCTTGTACTATTCTTCAATATGCTTTGTTATATGCTTCAATATGCTCTAATTCTAATGGGACGCAATGGAAGAATATCAATGTGAAACACTAATTAATAATGTCTTATTGTAATTTAATTTGTATTAGAATAGAATTTAGATTTGGTTTTATGTCCACCAAATCATAATAGAAATTTTTATATAATATTATGTCTATTATTTATTTATTTTTTATATATTCCTACAATTTAAATATTGACATACAAATAAAGAACATTATTATTCATATGGTTGCCTGATTAACATTGAGAGGAGAGTCTTAGGAAATTGAAATATATATTGAAAAATTTGACAACCCCAAAACATTCAACAATTGGGGACATTAATTGGAGATATCGGCTACACTATTTTTAATTTATAAAAAATTAGAATTACTGAATAAATAAGTTTAGTTATAGATAAACATAGGTTTTGAATAGGACTCTCAAATAAATCTTATTGAGTGAATCTTATTCTTATTAAATTCCTAAACTATGAATCCTAGTATTATTAAATTAATTTATTATTATGAATATATGTTATTAAAAAGGATAAAGTTACAAACTTAAATCACCGAAAGAAACTAATGATTTATATTAATACATAGATAATGAGTAAAATAGATAGCCATGTCTAATCACAATGAAAATTTGCAAAAAGTAAATAAATTAATTAAATTAAATAAAACCAAAGAAGAGATATGAATTGATTCACCTGAAGGCCTCACGTAATATATGTTATCCTCAAAAGAAGTCCAGAGCATATTTAATTTTTTATCAGCGGTAGCAAATAAAGAAACTTTTTAAAAGTTGAAATATGAAGAATATAATTAGTATATATTTTAATTATTAGCTCATTTTAAATCTTAATTGAGCTTCTAACTAAATAATTTTTTTTATCTATTTTACTTTTAAGTTATTTTCTTTATTCAATAAATTTGAATATTTTTATTATTGCATATATTTTTAATATATATATTCATTTTACAAAGTAACACTCAATAAATATTCATTTAAGTTCAAACTCTAAACACATAAAGTATATATACTATGTTTTACACTATCAAACATCTAGAGTGAACTACAACTTGAATGTCGCTCCGATTTTGAACTATTAAAATTTTCTTGTTCATTTATCTATCTTTTATCATTATTTTTCTTTCATCCTACTTTCTTAACTAGTTCCTTTGTTTTCCTCTCTATTTTATAATCTTACATTTTCATTTCACCTACTTTATTAAAATAAATTTTAAGTATCGAGCATTATAGTAAATCAACTAAACATGGACATTAATTAACTCTAATGAGTAGGACATCATAAAAATTTATGTATTTAAGTGCAATAAGGTGTCTATTTTCGATTGGGTGATAAGAATTCTAACTTTTATGAAATTGTAACGCCCCGCTATTTTTATAACGCTTCGGTAAGTTTACCGACTAATTGCTCTTGTTTGCATTATTTGCAATTATGTGAGTTATATGAATTAATGTGTGATTCTATGTGTGAATAATATGAATATTTCATAAGAATTTTCATATTTGAATTACTTCACACTATGCTTATAATTGAATTGTTGTACTTGAAATTCTAAGAAAATTATGCCATTGTATTTGAATTATATGATATTATTCTTGTCATATATATAAATATGTATGCAAATATATACATAAATATCTATACAAAAATATATACATTGTTAGTTAATTTTGACTTTTCAAAATATCATATATTTATTTTATATTCTCTCATTTTCTCTCAAATTTTCTATACTATTCTCAAGCAACATTCTCTCATCTTCAACCTCTCTCTCTCGGCCCTCACCTTGCTCTCACAACCGCCATTTTCATCACCATCAAAGCACCAAAAATCATCCCCTTTCTTGCTACAAAAAGTTGCTCTATCATCCAAGGAACAAACCTCTACTTTCTATTTGTGCAAACAAGTGCTCAACACTTCTTATTCTCCAATTCTCTTTTACAAGGTAAGGTTGTGATTCTCTCTAATCTTTAAGTTTCAATGTCTCATATGTTAAGGAAGTGATGAAGCATGCTAGAATGGTTGATTGATGAGCTTAGTTTGGTTGTTGATAGCATGTAGCATTATTTGTGAAATTTTCATTGAATTTGATCAATTTGCAATGTTGGGTTAATGGTCTTAGATGCTTGAATGTTTAAGGAATTCATGTTAGTTCATGATATTAAGCTAATTGGTGAAGTTTTGTGGAGTTTGGGGTTGAAAATGAAAGTTTGGCAAAATATGTAGGGGCTGATGAATAGTGATTTTTGAGCATTTGGCTTCATTTTTCGATTCTTTTGGCATCAAAAATCTTAAAATGTGTTAACTAAGAGATGCCGAAAGTTTCGGATTAATCGGAGTCGATTTGCTATGCAAAGTATTAACCGAGGGGTAGTTTGTGTAATATTCACAAACCTTTGAATTTTATTTCTCAAGCTTCCATATTACTTGTATGCCTATTTTAGCTTAATATCATGTGTATTTGAATATGTTTAAATGTGTTTGAATGAGCTTAATTGTGTTTAAGTGCAATTATACATAATATGTTATTTTGATCATAAAATGCATTTCATAGCCGTGCGTCGTATTTGGTTGATTTATCGAGTCGTGTCTTACCTCGAGGCCTGTGTATTACAGGTGGGACTGATTTCTGGTCGTTTGGCTATTCTTTTGTTAAGCCTACAGGTGAGGATGAAAAATGGTTTTCAACTGAAGTATGAACAAATGTTGTGAAAACCCTATCCCCTTTTATATTTCAATTATATATTATCAATATTTGAAATAAAAAGGTTTTGATATAAAAATGATATATGTGTATCTTTCTAAAATGGTTTGAAAATAGAGACAAGAGAACTATTTTGATTTTAAAAGTAACATTTGGTCTCGGGACTTGCACGTATGCCTCGAGATAACTCGGCAACGTGACGGGATACCCTAGACGGTTACATACCTTGTCTCGAAAGACCCTTTTGGTCCATTAAAATATTTGTAAAAGCGAGATCATACACGTTTAACCCCATTGAGGACGCTCATGGGTGTATTTGTTTGGGCCCTGGATTATGTGACAGGCGGATACCCGGAGACGTGCGTCTAGGGTTGAAGCCGGGTTCATAATCCGCCGATTATAAGCAGGTATCCTGGAACCTGACAAATAATCAAAGGGTATTGTTCATGGCTGGTCGGAGGTAGTCTAGCATGAATAATACTGACACCGGCGCCATTAGTCGGTTATGGTGAAATCTCGGGTTGCTCCTTGATAAGCCAAACGGTATTGAGGAAGGAATTTCATTATATTTGATATGTTTTGGGAGTTATAAGGAGATGGCCCGTTCTCGCCGGGAATAAAAATATTTCTAAAATGTTTTACTCTAATATTTAATTCACAAAGCTTTGATGGATTATAAAGAGAAAGTATCAGCACTAGATTCGTTTCTCTATTAATCAAAGCGTGGATTAAATATGAATATTTAATTCCCAAAGCTTAGCTGAATTGTAAAAGAGCATATTATCACTAGATGTGATTTTATCAACCTAAGCGTGGATTAAATATATGTTTTTATTATATATATATTCCCCTCCTCACTGAGTTCGTTTGACTCACATCCCTTATAGGTTCATGCTTCAGGTTAGCAGTGCGAGTGGTTGTTGGGTACTGGCAGCAGCAGTGTAGGCTTACAGGTCTTTGGAGTCAGTTTATGTAGACATTTTATTGTGACTACTCTTATTTATTTTGGCATGTTAACTTGAAATTGATGGAAGTTGAAATATGATGATATTTGGATATTTGAATCTTATGAAATTAGTGGATATATATATGTTTGGTATTTGCTTCCATTGCTGGCCTGTTATTGCTATTGTTGTTGTTGATGTTGGTATTGAAGTTGGGGAGTTGATGTTGCCAGATTGTGGGAATCCCGTTGTCCGGGGCGGGTTTTCGAGTGGTGGTACTTAACTATCGCTCGGGGGCTCGTTTCGGTCCGGGGGTTGTGATGTTGGGGACGTCACAGAAATTGATTGAGCATGTATTTTCAAAACATTGATGAGAGCAATACAAAGTCGTGGATCTATATTTATCATATGACACGATGCAATTTTTTGGTGTAATATTCCACCGGAAATTTCACCAGAGATGGCGAATTGCAAAATCCGCATAGAACAGGAGGTAATTTGTAAAAAAAATGTTTAAATGGTAAAGTACTAAAATCGCGATAGTTTGGATGACAAAATATCATTACCCCTAGTTAATAAAGCAAAGGACCTTAGACTAATGAACTTCAATATTACTTGTCATTTTTCTCTTATTTTTTTTCTTTCTAAATTTTAATTTAGTATATTTCATCCCTCTATTCATTAATACTAAATTGCTTATGTGTTTTTTTGTTTTACTTTCTTTTTATCTTCTTTCTTCTCTCTGTTCCATCTCTTTACTTTCAAAATCTCAACCACGTGAAATAAAATAATAAAAGTATATTTATATAAAAAATAAATCACAAAATGCTTAGTTTTAATAATATATTAAAGAATATATATTCATGTAAAAAAGAAAATCACTGACCTTATCTTAACAGACAATCTAACTTAGTAAGTATGTTTGAATAAACATTTTATTTTGTTTCAATAAATATATATTTTTTTATTTATTTGTTTCAAAATATATATGTTTAGCGGACCTCTACGGTAACTGACTTTAGTTTAACTAAGTATTTCTAATTTACAAAAGAATTTTATTTTTAATTAATTAAATATTATTTAAAATTAATATAACATTACATAATTATAGTTAGATAGTGATTATTGAAAGATTATTTTAAAGGCGATTAATAAGTTTCAAGAAATTTAAAATATATTCGTAATTTTAAAATAATAAATAATAAATAGAATATGTATTATTATATATGGTTCTATGTTTATCAAATCATAATGTAATTTAAATAATATTTTTTATTTAATTTTATCTCAATTTTTTATATCAACTTTTTTTTTATTTCTTATTGTAAAATATCTTGTTTTTAAAAAATTAGTGAAGATCACTTTATTATATATCCAAAAATATATATTTTTTGACATACGTAAGCATTATATGATGACAATGGATGACTAAACAAAATAGTGAGAACCATTCTAAATGTTACTAACCAACGATTACTTTAAAGATCGGCTAATTTTTTTCAAATCACTTTAAATAAACAATTCGAATGTTATTACTAAATTATCAAATTATATCGATAATGTGATATGCCACTCTTAATTACCCTTTAATTGATTTTGTCGGACATAAGGTCAGCTAGCTAGAGACGCTAGATACTGTTTTATTAATATATATAAATTGGAATTATTAGATAAATAAATTTATAGATAAACATAGTTTTAATTAAGTAGGACTCTCAAATAAATCTTTTAGGGTGAATAATTCTAATCCTATTAAATTACTCAAATATATAATTCTAGTTCTATTAGAATTATAATATTATTAATTAATTTATTATTTATATAATTATAGATTTATCTATTTGTACGTTTTTTAATAAGAATATGTGTTATTAAAAGGGTATTTTAGTCATCACATGAAAAGTGACAAACTATTCATACTTTTATAATACCTACATAGATACATAGATTTATTCTCTAGCAACTCTTCACTATCTCAAGCTTAATTACCACTTTCAACAAAATTAACTTAAATTACCATTTTTCGGAGTTAGTGGTATATATATATATATATATATATATATATATATATATATATATATTATTGCAACTTGTCAAATTATGAATGCTTATCGAAATTTCTCCTTCCGCTTACTTGTAAATCTCTATGCATCGTAAATTTCAGTGCCTCACATAAAGGAGATTCACGACAGAAAGTTGATGCATCATCAAGCAACAGAGCTTTCTAAATGCTTGTGCAAACATATGGAATCCTTGGGTGAAAATGAAGCTCAATCTATTTACGTAGTTGCCATGGTCGAAGCAGCGCGTTCAGGGAACCACGAGGTTATAGAAGTGATAGTGTAGGAGAGTGTATAAAAGCCACGTCATCATATCGATCTACAAAAATATAAATACAAGACCGACTCGAGACGACCAAGTAGCCTATCTAGACGCTGCTGTCACTGCCGACAATGCAATGTCGGACACCAAAAACCTGAAGCAAGAACCAAAATAGAGGTAAGAGTCAAAAGAACTCAATGAGGGGGAAAATAAGCATAATATATAATCATGTTTAGATCCACACTTTAGTTGATAGAAAACGAATCTAATAGTGATAAGTTCTCTTTATAATTCATTAAAGTTTTGTGAATCAAACATGATAATAAAACGTTTTTAGAAACATTTAGTTCCCGGCGAGAACGGGCCATCTCCTTATAACTTTCAAAAATCATTTCAAATCATATATGAAATCTCCACAACACCGTTCGACTTATCAAGGAGCAACCCGAGATTTCACCACATTTACGACATTATACTTAAAAGCACAACACCGGTCAGTATTACTCGAACTAGACTACCTCTGACTAGCTACAAGTAATAACCTTTGATTATATATTAGATGATCGTCATTGGGTCTCCATCTATATATAATCTGGACTATACGAGGACTATACGAGGACTATACGATGATCTCCATCTATATATAATCTAGACGCACGTCTCCTGGACTCCACCTATTATATAATCCGGGCCCAAATTTCCCCAAAAGCGTCCTCAAGGGGTTAAGAGTAATATTCAACTCGCTTTTGTAATGTTTAGTTCTCCTCTATCTTTCTCAAGTAAACTTAGCGATTTGACCAAAACGGTCTTTCGAGACAAGGTGTGTAACGGTCCCAGAACACCCTTGTAAGCATCATTTACAAAAGGGAGAGCCACCAAAAAGGTATCACCTCATGGTCTACTTACAAGATGTTCTGAGATTAAGGTTACGAGGTGTAACGGTTAGGTACACAACCGAAGGTTCCACTGTCAGGGTGGATCCGCCCCTAACAGCTTCACTCCACGAGATGGTCCCAACTCAATTACTTTTTAAAAACAAAAGCATTTCGCTTGTCTCTAGTTTAAAGATATTTTGATCAATGTATAGACATATCATTTGATATTAAAGGCCATTTGTTTAATTGGAGGATATTGTATAATTTGAAAGATGGCCACAACCAGGTTTTGAAAAACGGGCGTGTAATCAACCACGCCCTGTTCTTCGTCTTCTCCGCGACACAAATTCAAAATTTGATCAAAAATTCAATTTTCAACTCCCACACTTCACCAAACTCAAACCTAATGCATAATATCATCAACTAACATGAAAACCTCGATAAAACGAGCATAACAAGTCATGGAACACAAATTACCATTAAACCCAAAAGCTTGAGTTGCAACAATAGAGTTTTCATGGTTTCAAAGCCCAATCATGCTATCAAATGCTCAATAATCACTCATGCTAGCATATTGTATCACATCATCAACTAACAAAGCATCTAAAACCATTAAAGACAAGAAATGATCAATTTATACCTCAATGAAGAAATGAAGAAATGGAGGCATGGAGAGCCCTAGAGAAGATACTAAATGGTGCAAGTTGTTCCTTGATCAACCGTGAAGCTTGTCCTCAAACGAGAAGGCTTGAGGATCAATGGAGTGGAAGATATGGAAACTAGGTTTTCTTGCTCTTTGGTGAGGAGAAATGAAGAAGAAGAAGAAGAGTGAAGAGTTGAAGTGGTGAAAATGATAAGTGAGGAAGAGAGAGTGAGGCATGAGAGAGTTAGAGAAAAAGGGACACTGGCTTCTCGAGCCAGCCCAAGAATACTGCGAATCGCTATTACGGGCTAAAATGTCGACTTATTAAAATAAGTCAATATTACAATCAAAATGACACAAATTACACCCTCGTTAGCACTACGCGAATTAAAATCTCAAAAGCACTCAAACATAATTATCTAAAAAAAAAAAATTCAAACTAAATCTCAATTAAATCACATAATTAGCAAATAAATCCAGCTAACGCACCGAAACATGCTACGAAAATACGGGGCGTTGCGAGAAATGAACGAAAACAATACTTTGTTTTGTTTATTTGCAGATATAGAGCCAATTGACTTCGATGAGGCATCGAGAAGTCAAAAATGGAGAAAGGCCATGAATGAGGAGATTGATGCCATCAAAAGAAATGATACGTGGAAATTAACCACGTTGCCAGCAAGACACAGGCCCATTGAAGTGAAATGGATTTACAAAATCAAAAGAAATTCACAAGGTGAAGTTGAGCACTACAAGGCGAGACTTGTAGTGAAAGATTACAAGCAACGGGCTGGAATTGACTATGATGAAGTCTTCGCCCCAGTTGCAAGATTGGAGATTATTAGACTTTTGATTTTGATGGCAGCACAAAACAAATGGAAAATTCATCAAATGGACGTAAAGTCCGCTTTCTTGAATGGTTACCTTGAAGAGGAAGTGTACATCGAACAACCGGAGGGTTATACTGTTCGAGGTCAAACAAATAAGGTATTGAAATTAAGGAAATGTATGGTTTGAAGCAGGCCCCGTGAGCATGGAATAGTCGGATTGATAAATATTTTCAAGAGAAGGGATTTGAAAAATGCGCTCACGAACATGCTCTTTATGTAAAGAAAGAAAAAGAAAACATATTGCCAATATGTTTATATGTTGATGATTTGATCTTTATAAGTAACAATATGCAAATGTTGGAGAATTTCAAGAAAGAAATGTCCAAGGAGTTCGAGGTGACTGACATTGGCCTAATGTCATATTACCTTGGAAATGAGGTGAAACAAAGAGAAGATGGAATTTTCATCTCTCAAGAAGGCTATGAAAAAGAGGTGTTAAAGAAATTCAAGATGGAGGATTGCAAGGCAATCAACACCCCAATTGAAGTTGGAGAAAAGTTGTCAAGTTTTATCGGTGGAGAACGAGTTGACTCCACTTTGTTCAAACGTTTAATTGGGAGTTTAAGGTACTTGACGTGTACGAGACCGGATATTTTTTTATGCTGTCGGGATGGTTAGTCGATACATGAAGAACCCGACAACGTGTCATTTTAATGTGGCAAAGAGGATACTTCGACACCTTAAAGCTACAATCAGTTTTGGTTTATTTTATCCTACTACTAACGAAGTGAAATTAGTGGGATACTGTGACCGCGATTGGGCAGGAGATATTGATGATCGTAAAAGCACTACTAGATTTGTGTTTTTCTATGGAAAAACTGCTTTTACTTGGTCATCGAAGAAGCAGCCAATAGTGACATTGTCAACTTGTGAAGCTGAGTATGTAGCTGCAACATCAAGTGTTTTCATGCATTATGGCTAAGGAATTTGCTTGACGAGATGAACATTAAGCAAACTGAACCAATAGTGATTTATGTTGATAACAAGTCAGCAATTTCATTGGCAAAAAATCTCGTATATCATAATCGGAGTAAGCACATTGATACTCGATTTCATTTCATTCGAGAGAGTATCGCGAAAAAACAAGTTCAAGTGAAGTACGTGAAAACCGGAGATTAAATTGCAGATACTTTCACGAAGCCCCTCAAACGTGAAGTTTTCGAGAAGTTGAGAAGTCTACTCGGCATGATGGAGTCAAGCTTAGGTGGGCATGTTGAAAGTGGTAATTAAGCTTGAGATCATGGCTTGAGATCATGGGTCAAGTGAAGAGTTGCTAAAGAATAAATATAATTAAAAATGTATTTTAATTATATGTTAGTGGAGTAGTGGTGTAGTGGTGAAGCCAAAAGTCGTTTGGCATTTATCTAGTGTTATTGTAGTATTTATTTTATGTCTTTAAATTTGTCTAGAGATTAGTATAAATAGTTGCTATGTTATTTGTTTTGAGTAAGAGAGTACAACAAGTTGAAAAAAGAAGAGTTGAGTTAAAAGTATTTTTGAGTTCATAGAAGTGTTGATTTTGAGTAGAGAAAAATATATATTGTGAGTGTTCTCCTCTCCACTTCCTCCTCTTCCGATCCTAAAGTACTTATCTTCATATTCTTATATTTTTTCCACCACGTTTTCGCAACAAATTTTTCTCCTTGCTAGGAAAATACGCTGGAAATTGCATGTGCAGCGCAATTGTCATCGAGTTTTAATGAGCTAGCGACGAGTTTTGTTAACTCTTGACAGTAAAACAATGGAGTTCTGCTGTCAAAATTATGCTGTAATTATCAAAAGACTCCATTTTGCAGTTAAAGAGTTACCGAAACTCGTCGCCAGCTCATTAAAACTTGATGGCACGTGCGCTGCACATGAAATATTCAGCGTGATTTACCAATTTGGAGGAAAAATGAATTAAAACTACTGCTTTCCAGGAGTTGGGGATATGGTTTAGGGGGTATGATTGTAATGTGCGTGAAATTAAAATGTCAAGTTTGCAATTTGCCCATTAATTTGATATATCACTTGCAATTTTTACCTAAAAGTTTGATGACTTTGCACAAAGAGGACTGTAAATACTGGAGCACGTGCCACCTTTGGGACTCTAGATAAGATTCAGACCACATAGTAAATTTAGGAGAAAATAGGAATAATTATATAATCTACCATCTAATAAAAATTCTGCGATTTTTACATTGCTGTTTAACCTTTTTTATTTCTGCAAATATAATGGTGAGTAAACGTCTTCCCCAAATATATATTATTTCACAATCATTTAACTGTTTGGGACTGAATGTGTTTAATTTGTCATCTTGTGGGACCAAATGTGTAACGAGCAAATCTTTTGGGGATTAACATGGAACTTTTTGAGTCACGGAGGACCAAAAGTATAATTTCCCAATTTTTGGATCTGAGTTATGAAGAAACTCACCCTCACTGGAGTATATGAGTACTTCCCAGAAGTTGAATCTCTCAAAAATGGCGTCACTCTGCGCTAATCCTAGTAAAGTCCGAGGAATAGACGACCGAAACCTCGTCTTCGCTAGATCCAGGTAATTCTTAACCAATTTCATTGCTATATCTGCATGCCCAAGAACCCCACCATTTAATGAATAAGTAAAAGATTGTAAAGTTCCGATAATAAAATTACAAGCAATGCTTATTGCAGGAGGTTTTGTGTAACAGACCCTTTAAGAAATGACGAATTACTAAATACACCCTGTGAAAGTTCAAATTCTAGCAAAATCCCCTTGTGATAAATTAATTCCTAATTACCCTTATGTATTTGGTCAATGTCCAACTAAAACCCCTGGACCAAGTTGTGTATGACACACGCCCTAGATGAGAGTAGGTTAGCCAAATTACCTGTTCTCGTAATTCCAGAATTTTTTCATCCTTACAAGACTTGATTTTTTCCTAGTAATATGAAATTCAGAAATACTAAATCCAAAATCAAATTCCCAAAATATGGCAAAATTATTTTTACTGACATTTACCTTTCTTCAATTTCCTTGAATTTATTCTGTAGGAATTCTTGTTTCTTCAGAAGCTCTTGATTCCTCTGTGTCGGTAAATGGATTGATAGTCAAGGGTATTTTCGTCCATACAGCCCCTGCAGCGCATGGATTGATAGAAGGGGGCTGTGTGAAATTAAATAGATATGACAACGGGGCTAATTGGAATAAAATTATGACAGGGGGCTAGATGATATTTATAAAAAATACAGGGAGGGGATATGAATTTCACTCTTTTAAGAAATTACAAAGAGCCTTGACGTTTCATTATTCATGTAAAATATTTTTGGAAGTTTTTATATTTCTGAAAAGGCAAACCTCATGAATAGTTACCATAGTGACTGCTAAACTGCCCTAACAAAAAACAGGAAAGATATTAGATATATGAATGAATACATACCCAGAAAACCAGAATATACTGCAAGATTTAGAAGCATGAGCCCACTTTGACCATCATAAGGATTAGGCCTGAAATCATCCTTGGTCTCAGAAATCAAAAAGTCGAGAGTATCCCTGTGAGCGGACATGGCTGCTTTGCGAACGGGGAAAAGTTCAACCGGAGCTGGCACATACAGCAAATTCGGAAGCCTGGCAACGAGGATTGTTGCTGCCTCTGTATTCCCCGTCACTGCGGCGATGTGTAGGGCATTAGCCCGACGGTTGTCCGTTAGTGCTAATGAGTCGTTATCCATCATATTCACTAGATTTGCCACAAAGGAATTAATGGCTTTTCCCGTGCCCACCGCCACATGAAGAGCTGTTTGTAAGTCGAACGAAACTTTAGCTTTAGCGGCGTCAGGGTCTTGTTTCAGGATACTTTTGGCTGTACTCCAATCCCCACTTAGTGCAGCTTTGTACAGTGGCAAGTACTCGTGCCTGCCCCTTCCTAATATCCATCAACAAATAGGAAACTTGTAAAAGGGCCATGTTAAAAAAAAAAACATGCCTTTGAAACTTTAAAATCTCGTGAAAATTAATTTGTTTATGTAAAATATTACGAATACTTTTAAAACTAACGGGAAATTGTTGAATCAGGGACATTCATAATCAGGTGTCTTCTGAAAAAAGACCTAATCTCGAGGGATTTTTGTAATTTTTTCAATTGTAAAATTTGTCATGTAAGTTCAATATTTTTGGGCTTTAGTCGAATCTAAGGTTGCTTTTCATGATCTATCCGGTAACTTTCCATAATTGTAAAAGGAATTCATTACACAAAACCCTTAAAGACTCGTTTGTTTGCAGGGTAAGTTATCTAAATTGGTAATCACATTTCTGGTTATAACATTAATAGTTATCTGATTACATAGCTAATGTTTGGTTCGTCCTATATATAATGGGCAAGGGAATAAATTATATTCTTTACTCATGTTTGGTTTGTGTATTATTAACATAGAATGTAATTCATATGTGGATAAAAATACTTTTATATCCTCATATCTACATAATTTCATTTGAAATGTATAACAAAAAGTCAAAAATCAATCGAGTGAGTAAATAATATTCTAGTCAAGTTTGACAATAATATTTCAATTTTTATAGACGTTAATTGTTTTATTAATTATGTTATTATCTTAATTTCTCTTAATTATTTAATAGCCTTTTTTCATATATTTTTCAATTGCGTAATTAAAAGAAAATTCAGGTTATTTATTTTTTATCATCCAAGTAATAAAAAATACATTAAATATTAAATATCTTCAACGGATTTAGACACTACAAGATGAAAACACTTGAACTTATTGAAAAATACAATGTGGAAATAATTCGTTAATATTAAATAAATAGAAAAAGTTCAGACAAAAATAAGCAAATTATTAATTGAAATGATTTCCATTCAAAAATTTCATGAAGTTGAGTTTTAAGTATTGAAATTAAGTTGTGAGATTTCTTATGAGAAAGATGAATAGAGGAGAAAATGTCGTGAATATAAAGAGAGAGATTAAAATTTGTTAGGATAGAGAGAGGTATAGAAGAGAGATGTGGGTTGGAAAAGTAAAGAAAAATTTAGTTGGTAATTAAATTGAAGATTACTTGGTTAAGTTATCACAGTACCACATAAAATTTGGGATTGTGATACCCACCCTGATTACCACTTTTAGGGAATATGATTACTTTACTTAAATTTAAATATCTTGCCAAACACTGTTATTTAATATTTGGTAATCTAATAACCAATTCAGATAACTTAACACTGCAAACAAACGAGCCCTTAAGGCTTACACCTTTTTTCATCATCAAAACCTTCTAGCATTACACTTATTCCTAAGTATTTGTAAGTTTTTCAAGGGATAATAGCAAGATTTTAGCTAACTATAGGATATATATATATATATACTTAAAATTTTGATGTTTTTTTAAATTTTTAAACAAATCTCATCAGAAATTTGTGTAATTATCCCATTGTAAAAGGTACGTACCTGGGACCCCTGCCGGCAGTGCTTGAGCATTTGAAGGTATCGGACTGCTGGAGGAAGAAGCCGGCATTGATTGGATGTAGGCTAATCTAAGCAGATGAAGATGGATCCATTTAGAGTATATATATATAGACGAATTCGATTATCAAAGTCCAAATATAATGCTAGCTGTGGCCCTTTTCTTTCTTTATTATTATTAATTTATGTTTCCTTCGATTTTTTAATTTTTTTTCCTTTCTTGTGGTGGGGCTTGCGTGTCATTTTCTTTCATTCTTGGTACTAATCGGTGTGAAAAGGAAATTGACTTTGTCAAGTCATGAGTTCATCGCGTGGACCTTAATTTCAAGGAAAATCATATTGTTATCAGATAGTGATCTGGAAGTTGTCATGTTGTATCCACTGGCGGAACCACAGGACGAGCATGAAATGCCAAATCGGCTAATAGTCATTTAGAAGCTGAAAGAAAGATGAAAGAAAGAAGAAAAGAGAAACAAAGTGGTGATCAGAATTGTATCTATATATAGCTCACATTAATATTCTTTTTTGTTTTTTTTTTTTTTGGAAGAAAATAGGTGTATTTTATAGATTTAAATCAGAAAGTACATAGTTACAAGCAAAATCTTGGATATCTTTGAAGAAATTGAGATTTAAGGTTCCTGGGTTCAGAGAAGCGAGAGAGAGAAAAGGGGAAAGATAGATTTTGTATATTGCATATATGAATAAAGGAATAATTGTTTAATATATACATTCAGCACAACGGCTATAATACTGAATTAGCAAAAGACAAGAATAGCCCTAAACTAATACGACAATTACAAGTAAGAGTTGTTACTTAAGGAATAACAACTTATGCAATTTTACATCCCCTCCTCAAGCTGGAGGTTGGTGAAGATCTAACAACCCCAGCTTGGACAGGAATAAACGAAAATGCGCAGGAGATAGAATCTTGGTAAAAAGGTCAGCGAGCTGGGACTTGGATGGTAAGTGGATGATAGAGATAAACCCAGGCTTCAATTGTTGTCTGACCACATGGCAGTTAATTTCTAAATGTTTTGTCCGTTCGTGGTAAACTAGATTTGCAGCAATAGACAAGGCTGCTTGGCTGTCACAAGCCAAAGGAATGGGCAGTGTGACAGGAATCTGAAGGTCCTTCATGATGTAAGAAATCCATTGTAATTCTCTAACTGTGGCCGCCATACACCTGTACTCAGCTTCGGCACTTGAGTTTGAAACTGTGGCCTGCTTCTTAGCTTTCCAGGATACCAAACAATCACCTAAAAAAACACAGTACCCTATGATAGATCTCCGAGAATCAGGGCAAGAGGCCCAATCCGCATCACAAAAAGCTTTAATATCCAAAGAAGAATGGCAAGGAAAGAATAAACCTTTTGAGGGTGCTGATTTAAGGTATCTAAGGACATGGAGTGTAGCCTCCCAATGTGACTGACAAGGTTTCTGAACAAACTGTGAAAGTTGTTGGACTGCATATGTAATGTCAGGTCTGGTCAAATTGAGGTAAAGCATCCTTCCAATGAGTCTTCTGTGTTTAGCAGGATCTGAAAGAACTTTGGGATCTTCAATGGACAGTTTCAACCCTTTAGGTAAGGGTGTGGAAGTAGGTTTAGCTCCTATAAGGCCTGCATCTCTCAAAATATCTAATATATATTTTCTTTGATTCAAATATGTGCCTGAAACAGTTCGAGCAATCTCAATACCAAGAAAGTAGTTAGCAAAACCCAAATCCTTAATGGTGAACTGATCATGAAGAAATTTTTTAACTTGAGAAATACTATTCTCATCATTTCCTGTTAAAAGCACATCATCAACATAAACAATTAATGCTAAGAAGATGATACCATCACTTTTTGTAAATAAACAATTATCATGGCCAGATTGTATAAAACCAAAATCATGCAATTTTTGAGTAAATTCAGCATTCCATTCTCGGGATGCTTGTTTAAGACCATAGAGAGATTTCACTAAGTGACAAACTTCTCCAGGGCCACATTTTGTATAACCTTCAGGAGGAAGCATATAAACTTCCCCAGTCAACTTGCCATGTAAAAAGGCATTGTTGATATCTAATTGGTGGACACTCCACTTTTTAACAGTAGCCAAAGCAAATAAAATTCTGACAGAAACCAATTTAGCAACAGGAGAAAAGGACTCATTATAATCAACTCCTTCAACTGGTTATACCCTTTTGCTACAAGCGTAGCTTTATATCTATCTATTGAGCCATCAGCCAATCTTTTAATTTTAAAAACCCATTTGCATCCTATAGCTTGTTTACCCTTAGGAAGGGTAGTAATTTTCCAAGTGTTATTGGCCTCTAAGGCTGTCAATTCAGTGTCCATAGCAGATATCCAGTTAGGATTATTCTGAGCTTGTTTAAAACTATATGGCTCAGTTTCAAAATTAAAATTTGTGAGAAAACTCACATAGTTCTTGGACAAGACAGATAAACAGTAATAAGGAAATGTGTGCATGGGATAGCTTTTACCTGATTTTACCTTAGTCTTACTGAAACCATTGTCAAAAGAAGTTGTGTGGGGCCTTTCAATGACATATTTGTCCATCCAAATAGGAGTAGTGGTGATTCTGGTACTCCTTCTCAAGGGTGGATCAACAGGTTCAGTTTCAGGAGCATGCTCAGGTATACAGTCAGATATGGTTTGACCAGATTCATCCATCTCATTCAACACCAAAGGAAATGGTGTTGCATCCTCAGTGTTCTGCTTATCTTTGTAAGGGAAAACATTCTCATGGAAAACCACATCTCTTGTGGCAAAAATTTTATGACTAGTTAAGTCGTATACTTTAAAATTCTTTTGATTAGGGTAATATCCCAAGAATATACATTTGACAGCTCTAGCATCAAACTTAGTTTTATAGGGTTGAGTGTTTGTGGCAAAGCACAAGCACCCAAAGACTTTAAGATCAGAATAGCTAGGGGCTCTTTTATACAAAATCTCATAAGGAGCTTTCCAATCTAATAAAGGAGTATGAAGCTTGTTGATAATATAAGTGCTCATCAACACAGCTTCTCCCCAAAACTTGATTGGAAGCCCAGCTTGAAATAAAAGAGCTCTATCAATTTGAAGGATATGTCTATGCTTTCTCTCTACAATCCCATTTTGTTGAGGAGTGTAGGGAGTGGTTCTTTGGTGCACAATACCAAGTTTGTGAAAAAGATTTTGGCAATCATTGCTTAAAAATTCAGATCCATTGTCTATTCTAACATTTTTCACAGAAGTTTGAAACTGGTTTTGAACAAGAGTAAAGAATTTTTGTAGTGTAGAACAAACAAGAGTTTTATGACTCATAAGAATGGTCCATGTGGCTCTTGAGTGATCATCCACAATAGTCAAAAAGTAATGATTTCCAGTTAAGGAGCTTTGAGAATAAGGCCCCCAAACATCAATGTGCAAAAGCTCAAAAAGTAAATTGGAGACAGATTGACTCAAAGGAAATGGTTTTCTGCTTTGTTTAGCCAGTGGACAAACATTACAAGGGAGAACATCAGTTTTAAATCTTATGAATTTCAGATGATCTAAAACATTTCTAGAAGGATGACCAAGTCTATTGTGCCATAGACTGAAATCATCTAAAGAACTAAGACTAGTATTGCAAAAATCTTGTAGATTACTAATGTCCTTATTGGTACACAAAATTTTACAAGAAATAGCTTTGTCATCACAGCTGGTGTTAAGAATATAACGTCTGCCAATCACCTTTCCCATTGCAAGTACCTTCTCACTGTGAAGGTCCTGCAACAGGCAATAATTTGGACCAAAAATGAATTTTATCTTAATTATAGTGGAAAGAGGGAACATGTAAGGCATCTCTAAGGGTTATATGATCAGTAAGCCTAATGTCTCCTTTGTTCTCAACAATTTTTACACTACCATCAAGTAAGTAAACAGAGGTAGTTGTGATCACAGATTTAGGATTCGAAAACATTTTTAAATCACTGCACATGTGATAAGAAGCTCCCGTATCTATGATCCAACTACCTGGTTCAATGATATTTAAAGAATTTAGACAAAAATTAGGCAGAGTTGTACCTGCAAAATCTTCATCACAGAAACTTAATCCACCAAAGTTCCTGTCAGCACCTTGCTTCCCTTTGATAAACTTCAGGAACTCTTGTTGAATAAGTTCCTGCATCTTGTTTGCCATATAAGCCTTGTCAGAGTTTTCATTCAATTATTTACCGGTCAAAAGACGGGTGTTGTCCGATTCCTAAGGCCCCTTTTCAGCTAATTCCTAAGACTACCCTTTTTTCATCGATTTTCTTTTTATATAAAAATTACGGTATTTTGAGAAATCTTCCCCATTTTTGACTTTACTCCTCTTTATCGTATCTTTTTCTACGCTTGACTTGTTCCTCCATTTGAGAGTTCCGTTCCAGCTAGGAAGTTACTGAACATACCAAGATGGTTGAAGAGAGAGTTTTGGGTCAAACTCCACTCTCCTTCTCCTATTGGGATCTTATTCGTCATTTCTGGTGCCCCCAGTGGATGTTTTAACATTTGAATGATTATGACGCCGGACAGAGACGTTTCTATCACCGTCCAATTCCAATTAGCAAAAGTACTGTCTCCTCTCTCATCTTAATGGCATCAGTCAAATGGAGGCAGAGAGACTAGAAGTGAATACCCGGTTTAGACCGTTGGGACTAAAAAGAGAATACAAAAGGGAATCTCTCAGGCCTGTCCGCCACAACCGGAAAAGGGACCTGCTGTACAAATATTTCATTTAAGTCTTTTGTTGGGAGGATTCTAAACCTGCCTTGCCCTCTTGCTGTATATCAGTTCTTTTTGAACTTCAACAGACTTTGCAGGTTCCTTTTCCTCTACCATATTAGAGGTGTTCTTCTTGACTCCCTTTCTTTGTTCTTGAAGTTTGTTGTAACAATCAGGTACTCCATGTTCTTAAAGCATGTATCTTCACCATGTCCTTTCCAACCACAACAAATAGGACATACCATTTCAAATTTATCTGCTGGTTTAATGAAGTTTTGTCTTCCAGTGGTATTTCTTCTCCTTGGATTAGTGTTTATGTTCTGATTTTGTGCCAACATCGCACTGTTATCCACAATTCAGAGGAGTTAACTTGATTCTGATTTTGTCTTTGTTTTTCTACTCTCAAAAGCATGGAGTAGGTTTTCCCTACATCAGGTAGAGGCTCCATTCCTAAAATTTGGTATGTGATTTGATCATAGGATTTGTTCAAACCGTTCAGAAATTGAAGTAGTTTCGCAGATTCAGAGATTTCATGAAACCTTTTAGCCGCTCCGCAAGTGCACTCAGGCAGTGGTTGCAGGCTTTGAAATTCCTCCCACAGCCTCTCCAATTTATTGTAGTGTTGCATCACCGTCAAATTTCCTTGTTTACTTGACGAGATCTCTTGTTGAATTTGGAAGAGAAGTGATCCATTGCATTCTCCATAAGTAGATTTGATTTCGTCCCAGAGTTGTTTCGTAGTCGCACAATACAGAAAGGATTCTAATAAATCTTTTGTCATAGAGTTAAGGATCCATGCTCTTACCATACAATCGGTGCGCATCCATTCCTCATATTTCTCATCGTCTTCTACAGGCTGCTTTAATTTTCCGTTTATGAACCATAGCTTTGACTTCGCACCTAGGGCAATTTTTATTGACCTGCTCCACGAGAGGTAATTATTTCCATTTAGCAGATTTGAGACGAGTTAAACTCCAGGCGCGTCGGATGATTGCAGAATCAACGGATCCATTGCAGACGATTTCGCTTTTCCTTCTTTCGCGTCAACCATGATTGCCGCGCAAATCAACAGATGAATAAGGAAGAAAATATATAATAGATTTTGGTTGATCATACCAAGATTCAGAATCGCTTGGATCGAAAAATGGCTCTTGATGCCATGAAGAAATTGAGATTAAAGGTTCCTGGGTTCAGGGAAGCGAGAGAGAGAAAAGGGGAAAGATAGATTATGTATATTGCATATATGAATAAAGGAATAATTATTTAATATATACATTTAGCACAACGGCTATAATACTAAATTAGCAAAAGACAAGAATAGCCCTAAACTAATATAGCAATTACAAGTAAGAGTTGTTACTTAAGGAATAACAACTTATGCAATTTTACAATCTTTCGATCCAACCCAAGTATACGCCGTATTCCTAGCTAATGCGTGAACTACATAATTAGCTTCACGTCGAACAAAATAAAAATTACATCTCAAAAAAATAAACCACTAACGACCTAGCTACCATCCTTTATCAAATTTCCTAAATAAGAATGATCTTCGTTCGAAGTTTGGAGTTTCCTAATTATGTTTAGACAATCTCCTTCAATCACAACTTTGCGCCATCCAAAATCTCTAGCCAAACGAATCGCTGAGACCGCTGCCATAGCTTCTGCATATTCAGGATCAACCGGGCCTCGAAGCCTATTTGTTTCCCAACCGATCACCTCGCCATTATTATTCTGGGCGACGACCCCAATTCCTATCTCTCCTGACTCAGCAAAAACTGCTCCATCAAAGTTTAGCTTCACCAAGTCAGCACTAGAAGGATTCCACCTTTCTATCATTCAACTCCGTGCACTTAAGTTAGCTTCAAGAATATTATCAGATTGAATGGAAGAAGGATGAACAATTCCCATTAACAGATTAAAATTCAGGAGAGCAATGAAATAAAAAAAAAATATACAAATAAAATTTTTCTTTAATATTTAGGAGGGCAAAAGTAAAAAATATATACGAATAAAACCTTTCTGTATGATTAATATGATTTTCTATATCTTCTCATTCTTTCATTCTTCAACAAAATTGACCCTAAATTTTCTCATATTTTCAGATTATGGTTAACACTTTAACGTAAGTTTCCATCTTACCTAATTATTTAGAGCTTAATTTTTCATCCTTGAGGGACCAAATGATAAAAGTCATTTGCAATATTAATTGGACAAATTATATATAGGTCCCTGACGTTTGTCATATTTATATTTAGGTTCATTTAGGCCTAGTTTACTTTTGTAGCACATGAAATCGCATGTCAAGTTTTATCATGTTAAAAATCATGTCATGTTGAGGTTTTTCTGCCGGAAACTTGGGTTTACTTTACAAGTTTTTGATAACTGATTTGACCATGTTGTTTACTTATCATTTAGTGTTATGCCATGTTAAAAATGCAATTTACCAAAACACCCTCCATTTTTTTTCTCCAAATGCAGCAAACTTACCATAATCTGTAAATTTGTAAGATTCAAAGTTCAAACTAAATTTGAAGGACACATAATTAGTACATATTACAAAAACAGAGATATATTCACATTTGCCGTTCCTTAATTTTGAGAATTTTATTAATTGAACAACACATTTCATGACCAAGTAATACAAAAAAGGGAAAAATACTAAAAAAAAATCCTAAAATAAATTTTTATATCCAAAAACTCATGAATATTTTTATTAACTTAAATAACCATTCCATCAATTTATCACTCTAAAAAACCCAAATGTTGACTTTGATTCACGTACTTGACAATTTTACCCTGAATTTCTTAAATTAGTTTTTTACGTTTGATTATAAATTAATGTTATCTACATATATTAACTTATAAAATAAAAAATTAAAATTAATTTATCAAAATTTTAATTTTTTGTGTTTTATTTAATTAAATTCTTTTAAACTATCTCAATTAATTATACTTTATAAATAAAAATTTAAGAAAATATTTTTTCATATATATATATATGTGTGTGTGTGTGTTACTGAAAAAAATACACCAGTACTTTATCTGCACAAACGATGACTCATGATTTCGCCTGCTAGGGTTCGTCTGGTACGAGCGGGAAGAAGAAAAGAACTGATTTTCCCCCAATTTGTTTTCAGTTTTTGTTTGTGTAATAATAGCAATTTGTTGTAATTAACACCAACTACTGGACAGAAATGTAATTCCACATGGCATGTTCAAATTCATGTTATTGAAACACGCCAAATTTGGCGTGTTGAATTGTCATGCCAAAACACTAGAATCTATGGGCCACCACGAAAGCCCATGTTTTGAGAACATGCAATGTAAACAAAAGAATTTGCATGTTAAAAATAGAAAACATGGGCTATCCACGGAAGTAAACGTGCCCTTAGATGTTTTATTACATACAGGTCCCCGGACCTGGTCAACCATTAGCCTTCCACTAGTAAGGCTCAGATTGCACTACTTGTGTCCTAAACCCTAGTTACGATACTATAAATAGCCCCTTTCTTCATTGGGAAAAGACAAACTTATCCATTGTAATTGAATTTACCTCATTTATATCAAGAGCATTTATTCTATATTTCTTCTCCTAATTACTTAGCATCTGAGTTTGAACCTGAGAGGTCCGAGTCTCGATCGATCCATACGACCTAGGCGAGGTCTGATCTAGTTCGTTTCCACTAAATCTAGCAACTGACCGTTATAATCGGATTATTCACGATTTAAAATCTGGTTCGTGAATATTAATTTAAAATCAATAGAATTCAATAACACAAACAGTACCCCATGATAAATAAAAAAAACTATGAATAATCACCAATTATATATGCAATCTTGGGGTTTGGGTAAAATACAGAAAAATCCTTAAAATTTCAGAAGTAATCAGCTTCTCCTTAGATTTTGAGGCTAACGAAAAAATAATGAAAGATAGTAAATCTGTTAAGAGAGATAATATACCTCCGAGAGAAATTGGTTTCTGAAACCTCAGAGAGTTTTTTTATATTTCAAGGTTTC
This sequence comes from Verbena officinalis, assembly GCA_958496215.1. Taxonomy (NCBI): domain Eukaryota; kingdom Viridiplantae; phylum Streptophyta; class Magnoliopsida; order Lamiales; family Verbenaceae; genus Verbena; species Verbena officinalis. The sequence goes on from OY292388.1 coordinate 7,304,934, forward strand.
AATACTTTTTTTTTCAGATTTTTAAACAAATTTCAATAAATAATTACATCAACATCAATCCAATAAATCAATTATAACACACAAATTACAAGAGAAAGTAATAATTGACAAATTCAAACAACTCTGGTATGTGAGACCATTAAATACACATGTCATATGGAAACCTTATTCTTGTAAGAAAATGCCTCCATGCATGCCCTTATATATGTTCTTGCTCGATGCTAATAGAATGAGCGATCACTTTGCTTTCCAAAAATACCACGACCATACGTGGAAGAGATCACATCCACAAGAAGTGGAAATTGCAGCAGCACAAACGAACTTACCGGTAAACAAGCAAGTGCAGCAATTGGTATCAGAACCCATGCATGCATTTTTCCGAAAACCAAAAAGATTGTAGGGGTGTCAATTCGGGTGGGTCGGGTGGGTTCGGGTTCGGGTTGGTCGGGTTGAGACATTTTTGCTCTCAACCCGAACCCGACCCGACCCGACTCTCAACCCGACACCCCTCAACCCGACCGAATTGTGTGGGTTCGGGTTAGGTTCTGGTTGACCCGATTTTTATCTGGTCACCAACCAACCCGACCCGAATCCGAATTGACACATCTTTTATTCCATCATGCAACTAAATAAGAAGTGTAATAAATTGAACAAAAAATGGAATAAGATAGACGATTTTATGAATGAATCCGACGAACTCAAGTAACAATAAACATAGGTTCTACATATTTTCATTCAGCAAATTCAATCAATTAATGTGCTTCCACCATCACTCTAATCCATAAAGACAAAATCACAATGTTAAACCAACAAACACTTTTACATTTGCATTCCAGAAGAAATAGCTAGCACAACAAAGCAGGACATTGATGAGAAGGGGTTCATCTGTAATTAGTACCACCAACAGTCTACTTGTAGCTTCTCTTACTTCATCAAAGCCTCATACATGGTCTGCTCACAAGAAAAAATCAACTCTCAGTTCTAAAGTTAAAAAGAATGAATAAATTAAATTTCATTTAATTTCCATATAATATAAGTGAAGAAAGAGGAGAATAATTTTATCCTTACTTTTCAACTATCAACAGTGGTGCTAGTAGATTGATCATCACTTGCATTCACAAACATACTCATGATATTTTCCGTCAAATCATCCAGTAGCACATTGTTAGATTCTACAACAAAATATAATAGATATTCGAAAAGTATATAATATTAAATCAAATAATGTTTAAAAAGAATGAGGGGGGCTAGGGTTTTTTTTTTTAATTTATAGTATTCATATTTTTCGGGTTAGGTCGGGTAACCCGCGGGTTGACCCGACCCAACACAATATGCTTCGGGTTGAAATCGGGTCTGACCCGCTCTGACCCGAACCCGAAAACCCCCAACCCTAACCCGGTATTTTTCGGGTTGGGTCGGGTCGCGTCATCGGGTCAAACCCGGAATTGACACCCCTATGCAATCATAAACAATATGGAGACGAAAAGAGTGACAAGACCAATACATAGTCTCTTGGGCAAGGCATACAGAAAATCTTCTTCTGCAGAGCGTGAAGTCAGTATGGATAAGAACATCAATAGAGAAGTGGTGGATGTGAATAGGGAAATAGCATCCGAAATTGCAAATTTAATGAATGCAATTGTTTTGGAGAACATTGGATAACCAGTTTCGGATTCGTTGCCACCCGGTACCGTAATAGCAGCAGCAAATACAACAGTGGCAATCAATGCTGCAGAAATTGTGCATGAGTTTGCTGTATCTTTCATCCACTTCTCTCCTTCTACTTTCAGGTCCTTGTGCTCTTCGGTAAATACCATTTTAGCGGTTTTGTGAGCATCGATTTTTACGTCTCTGACATAAGGAAGAACAAATTTTTCTACTCCCCTGTTTAAATAGCGACACCACGTTTCAAAGCATTTGTGAGGTTCCTGTTTTCATTAATCTCGCAAAAATACAAACTAGCTAGAACCACAAGAAATTTACAGTTTTAAGTCCTAAGGTTCATCATCCCTGCTGCTGTACTAATATGGTAAGTTACAAGTAACAATAGTTAATCATTTTTTGCACCATAAATTATTCTAGGGTATAAATTAAAATTCAAAATTGGGACAATTAACGATCATAGTTATATTGATATTTCGGGGGCAATAATATAACAAATTAATTTGTCCCACTAAATTAAAGATTAGGGTAATTTAATCCCAATATCTGCCCAAAATACAAATTCTCATCAGAAAAGTGTATATACTCGATCGTTACGTGATGACTGAATAAGAGCTAGCGGTTTCACTCGATAAATGATGTGACAAAATTATTAGTGACATCTAGATGATACTTGATCATCATTTTTTAAAGGTAAATAAACTATAAAATATATAGTGGCCATTACGTACCTTGAACCATTGTAGTTCACGCTGCATCTGGAGAGCTGCGCCAGAAACTACATTGAGTTTATGTGGAGGTGCTAAACTTGCAGCCAAATGATAGAGAGTGTTCCCGGAAGTATCTAACCTGAAAGTGGGTTATGGCCTAAGAGGGGGTGAATTAGGCACTTCAAAAACTTCTCCATAATTTCAATCTCAATTACAGAAATATAGCATAATGAAAGTATACAAAGAAAGCTAGATAAGGCAATGTTCAAATAATAGAAATGAAATAACTTGAATAAATAAGCAATACAGACTGTGGATGATCTGCAAGATATGAACTGATAATTGTCAATAAAACCACAGAAAACATAATATGCAGAGAATAGAGCTTAAAACTAAATTCAATATCCAATGAAACTTCCACCAAAAAAAAAAAATTATCCAATGAAACTCACCAAGTGCTCAATGTAGGAGTGCAAACACTATGCTTAAATGCACCTCAATGTTTTTCATAAAAACAGCAGATATTGCTACTCAACCTTTGAGAAATTTAATCCAAAATATGCATGATTGTTTGAACAATATAACATACCCAATTAAAAGCATCCAAACTATATGAATAAGCAATGCAATGAGTGTGGATTTAATATGTATGAGATCAGAACAAAATGCAGCAAATAAATTCAAATGAGAACACAAAATTATAGTAGTTCAGCCACAACCGTGAACTACATCTACTACCTAAGGTTTGTCACCTTAGGATTTCACCAAATCCACTAAAACTTGATCTTTTACAGGTTGAGATCAAACCTAGACTTTTCCTGGGCTCAAGTCCAAAATCCAACACCAATCTTTTCACCGGACAAAGATTTAAACCAAGACTTTTTCACTAGACTCAAGTCTTAAACCCTTTCTCCAATTACAAGAGAGATACAATTCTCAATTCAACAAGTTTTCCCCAAATTATACAAATTAGGGATTCCAAAAATTTAAACCTCAAAAGAACAATTAATAACAATAGTATAAGTAAAGCTCACTGTTCTTAGGTTGGATTTGCAAGGTATAGCCCAACGAGAAGACTTGTTGGAATGTACCAATATAGCTCTCTTCTCTTCTCTTCTCTTTTTCGTTTCTTTTAATCTCCTGCTCCTTTTCCCTTATTCTTCCTTTCAATTCATATGCTCCTTGTTTTTGTTCAAAGTGGAAGAGAAATCTTTTTTTATGTCCTCCAATAATATAGCCGTTGGAAGCTTCAATTAGCCGTTGGAGAGATTGAGAGATTAGGCAATTGATTTCTTGAGAAAAAACCTTCCGAAGCACTCTGTAATTAGGCTTTAGAAAAAAACTATTTTTTTTTTTGTCTAAAAAAGACAAAATCGTGTTTTACATATTCAGGCGATTTTAATCCCGCTGGTCGATCTGCCATTTATTTGGCAATTCCTCCACACAGTCAGATGTAGCATTCTAGCATTTTCTTCTTAATCCTGGCATTTCTTCCATGCTTACTGGCATTTCCACCAAACCGTGACTGTTCCATCTTCTATCTTCTACTCATGAATTTGCTTATTTTGTTTGATCACTTTGCCATTTAAGATATACTCCAAGCTATCTTGGTTCTTGCATTCTTCTTCTTCTTCTCAACATGCATCCTTCTTCTTCTTCCCAACTTATGCATATATGCTTGTAATCTTGTTTTTCCATCAAGACATCTTTTCATTTCCATTGTTCAAGTGTAAGCTTCTTAAATTGATCATCACCATCTTCCCGTAAATATTGCCACGTCACCTTTTCTTTATATCTAATGTGTTGTAAAATTGTATCTATAATCAAAGCACTAGAACATAACATTAGTAATTAATCAATGTTTTGCTATCATCAAAATCTAGGTGTGAAACCTTGGGGCTAACATAGTCTATCTGAGTGTGAATGTTTATGGTCACTCATTTGATAAATTAGATTAAAAACCTTTTCACAACGGTTCTCCACAGCCAAGTGAAAGATGAACCGATTATTAGACAGATCAAGAGAATAAATTGCTCCGGCGGGCCATGTCTCCACTATCACTTCTACAACCTCGTGGATCCCTGAACGCGCTGCTGCGACCATGGCTGTTGCGAATTCGTTGTCACCTAACGATTCCATATATTTGCACAAGCATTTAACAAGTTCTATTGCTTGATGATGCGTCATCAACTTTTTGTCGTGAATCTCCTTCATGTGAGGCGCTGAAATTGATGCATGCGTCTTAGAGATTTACAATGCGTCTTAGAGATTTACAAGTAAGCGGAAGGAGAAAATTTGAGAGAGACTATAATTTGATATAAGCGGCAAATTTACCTAATAGTTTGATGACTTTGCACAAAGAGGAGTGTAAAAACTGGACAAAGTGCCACCTTTGGGACTCTAGATAAGATTCAAACCACATAGTAATTTAGGAGAAAATAGGAATAACGAGCTAGCTAGCATCAACCATCCAACATTTTCCGCGATCTGTACATTGCCGCATAACTTCTTTTGTTTGCAAATATCCAACTTTTCTTAAAATGTGTCATTTACTCCTGAGGCTAATTCTGGCAGAATTTTAGGGGTAATATGCACATTTTTGCACAAAAACAAGTTAGAACAACAATGTATAAAACAGGAAAAACGTTAGAAGGATAAGTGCAGGATTGGTAGTGTGAAATTATAGTACGTATCAAATGTACTAAAATTTGAGAACCGAATGTTTTAATGAATTACTAAATGTGTTAAAAATATAAAATTAACATATAGCACTAAATTTATTAATCAAATACTTACAAGACTCGATCAAATTGGATTCACCTATACATGCAGGACAAAAGCGTAACTTTGTCAAGATTAAATGAGATCAATTTTAGTCCCTACAAAATCAAACCTTCCACTTATTTTTCCTACAAAAAACATATACTCTTAACTAATGAAGCTACTTAGTAAAACCCACTTAAAATTATGGAGGCTAATTAGTTATTAGTTCATAACAAAGCACCATGCAGAACTTACTTTGAGTTAATGAATGAATGGGGATTAAAATTTTGTGACGCTCACTAATTTAACCTAATCAAGTTATATTAAATTTCTGGAGATTAACGAAATTTTTATAAATTATTTTGACCTCTAAGATATTAAAATCAAAGATTTTGGAGGCGAATTTATAATTAAGTGAAATATTGGGAAAAGTTTGAAAAAGAAAAGAAAAGAAAAGAAAAGGGCTGCTTTCCTCTGTAAATAAGTATTTATTTACAAGGTATTATTAGAGATTTAAAACTTGGAGAAAACTAGGAAGATTAACCTATTTTTTTGCATAGAAATAAGGACTTATTTTATAAAGTCATAGGCAAAAGTCTCTGGAATGAGAATCTCTTATAAAAAATGACCTGTTTTGAATAAAATATTAATTTTTATGCCATGTCACCTGTTGAAGAACGATTCTAGCGGTGTAGCGCCCCTTTCCGTAGGAGGAGAAATGACACCACATCCGCACCGAGACGAACTCCCAAACGAGGTAGATGTACCCCATTTAAAAATCCATCCCGGCGAAGGACAAGCACTCAATCTATCCCGGCAACAACGTATCTAGTCCAACAACAACAACCAACAGAAATAACAGAGTGCGGAAGCTTAACATAAACATTCACAGCCACACGGGGCATCAATTAACATAAATCAATATTCAACAATTACATAATATTCATCAATATCATCGAATATTCATCAATATCATCGAATATCAATAATCATTAATATATTCAATCTATCTAGAAATTCGGTTCAAAATAATAAAAGACAGATTGTTGTTGGACACTACCGACATTTACCAAAGGACACGAAGACCAAAACTCACGACCCGCTGTTGCCAACCGACATGAGAGGTGACATCGCCACCTGTCAACCTGAAATAAGAATTAAAAATAACGAGGGGTGAGTATAAACGATACTCAGTGAAGGTAAAGAGGGAACAAGTACGAGCCACGCTTCCGGGTTTTATATATGTATATAGGAAAATACATTTGCTAAATGAAGAAAATCCGGAATGTGCTTCGACTTGCATAACAACAATTAATAAGCAGTAACAATAAATCATAAATAAAGACAAGTAATATCCCAGCGAGAATGGGCATGTTCCTCCTTATAACCCCTTCATGTCATTATAAAACTCCATCTCCGGTGTCTGACCCCATAGTGCGACCATGGGCGACGAATTGAATTTTGGGAAAACGTGCAATGGATGCAACGCCCATCATCGCTCCCAACCGTGGCTATCATCTCCTGACGGGCCACGATTGACGCTTAATTTTGGGAAAAGTACCTCGGGCAACACCCTGGACGCTCGTCCCCAAGTGAGACACTCGAATACCCTCCCTGGCCCTCATTAAAAGAAAAGTCCACAATTTTGCTCGCGTGTGAGAAACAATATAAGTTGAAAGCCAAACGGGTATTTAGGCAAGTGTGTGACGACAGAGGGAGTGACTATAAGTTTTATACGTGTCGGGATGTGCTGACGGACTTCCCTAACGACTTCCCTCATAGACCCAACCAAAGTCAAAGTACCACGTTGAAATGAAAGAATTTTACTTGCCTCTTGAAAACAAAATGATTTAGATATACTTATAGGTATAAGTTGATATCAAAACATTTGTTATTAAAATCATGAAAATATAATTAAATATTTAATAGATATACAAGAAAGGAAATCAAATCAATATGAGCACGTAAGGGTAGTTCGCAGTAAATAAAAGAAATCCTTACTCCACTTGAAAGCATTTTAAAACCCTCATCTGGGAGCACGGAAACGACAAGACACTCAAGCTATTCCTTGAAAGGACGGCCTGAAACTGTCAGACGACAAACCAAATAAGACAAGACACGACGTACGACTCTTAAGGACTACAACGCATGAAAGACCAAATAATAATCATGTAGTAATTGAAATTACAAGTAAAATGCAATTAAATCCATTTAACGAAAGTTACGAAATTAAAGATGCTAAACATGCTCAATTGAAATTCTAATTGCACATTCATGCATAATATATTATAAAGAGGCACTCATGCGATTTTCGGATCATTTGGACAACATTCAAAAATTGGGGAAAAAGTCCTAAACGAAAAAGGCTCGATTCAAGGTCCGAACGAGGTCGGAATTTTGAAAACTTTACAAAATATTCATCCTTGAATCGTATGGAAGCTATAGGTGAAAACAGCTCGATTTTAGGGGGTCGTATGCAAAAAGTCAACTTTTATTTTTGGCCAATTGACCCCATTACCATGAGCAACTAAGGAAAAATACTGAAAATTTGGTTAAGGCATTCGCACGGGATAACGCACGGCCTTGTGCATGGTCTTGTGCACACACTCAAGACCGTGCAATCTATAACAGTTGCGCACTGGCTTGCGCACCGGGTGTGCAGGCCGGTGCAGGCTTAAGGTGGTGCGCACGGTCTGGTGCACGGTCTTGCCAAGACCATGCGTTGGACCGTGTGGTTCAACTTACAGGTGCAGAAAACGCAATTCTCATTTTTCTCACGAGGGTTTCGTCCTAAAATCAACTAGGGCGAATTCTATAGCTAAAATCAACATATAAAATTCACACTCATGCATTGTACACATTAATAGCTACCATTTGATCCGAACTACACTAAAAATGGTAAACTCTAACCTACAAACCCATCAATTTATCAAATATTTATTTCAAAATAAAAGCTAGAAAATCGAAGGATTTAATGGACAAATCGAAATGGGGAAAGAAGGTTACCGATAGAGAATCGAACGAAGATTGTATAGTTGGTCTCGGAATCTCGATTGATCGAGCGACGGATTCAGGACGGGATTTTCTTCCTCCTTCTCCCTTCTTCTTCCTTTCTCCTTCTCTTCTCTCTTTCTCTCTCTCGATTTGGTGTGTGAGCAAGAGTGTGCAAACGAGCGTGCACAAGGGGGTGTAAGTGTGTTCAAGGTGGTGCAAGTGTGTCCAAGAGGGTGCAAGTGTGTTTATGGGGTGTGGGTTCGTTTGAGATTAAAATAAATTCGAGGGGTAGAAAAGTTAATTATAATTGGTTGAGGATATGGAAATAAATTAGAATAAATTAAAATTAGCTAACGAAGCTAATCTTTTCATTTAAAATCCAACGAGGTGTCGAATAATTATTCCGAAAATATATTCAGGAATTTTGGGTCGTTACAAGCGGGGTCTTTTTCTCTTTTTTTTCTTTGTTCAGGTTTTTTCATTCATTCACCAATTCGCACAAATTTATAGTCCATTTTAATCCTCTCGACGAGATGAACTCAACGGTATAAAGAAATCGTGATTTTATTGTAGGACGGCGATGGTGGCACGCGGCGGGAAGGTGTCCTTCCGGCCACTTTCTCCGGCCAACATTATAATGATTTTGATGGGATCGATAAGAGAAAGCTATTGGTGGTATGAAACAGACTGAAAATTACAAATTAATGAAATTAAGAGAAAGCTATTCTCCGTTTAAATCTTATACAAAATACGGTTGAAAATTAACTATCTAAAGTACAATGTATATGAGAAGGAAGTATTAAAAATGGAAGTACATCTTCTTCTTCTTCTTTCTTCAATTCTGTACCACCAGCGTTCAATCTAGGGGCCATCTGCGGCCTCTTCTTTCTCTAACTCTTCCTCCACCAGATTTCCCTCAAAGTCGCTAAAACCATTGTCCTCATCGTCGGAATCACGGACGAGTAATACTTCTATAGCAAGATCACGGGGCTCGAAATAGTAGGGAGCGGCCCGACATGTGACAAAGAAGAACTTGTAGAGGTTGTATATGGGCAGGCCATGAATGCGGAAATCTCTCGCATACTAAGGCTCCTATATTTAAAAAATTAAAAAGAAGAACGCAATACAGTCATTAAAGAGAAGAGGGGGAAACTATAAAGACTTTGTAAAGGTAAATAAACATCAGGGGTTAAATTGTAATAATTTTAAAACGAAAAAATATTCTAACCTCGCCGCCTTCCTATTGGGCACGGTACTCCGGCGATACCCGAATGTAGTTGAACAAGGCATCATATTCAACAGAGGATAGGTTGATGTAGCACCTGAATCGGACGAATAAATCTCGTATCTGGACGATTTTGTGCAAGATATCCACCTCGTTGAAAGGTTTCAACAACTGCATTCCTAACTGATCGGTGAGGATTTAGTAGGCCCAATACATTTCTCGAACCTGTTCGACATTGTGGTTCCTTGCATACGTACAAGCCAGGATGAGAAGGACCCTCTCCACATCATTTCCCGCCAAATGGGAAAGATTTTCCGACAAAATCATTTGATAGTGTGGGTTGGCCATGGAGTTTTTTTACCTGACTCTTTGAGAATGTGGGTCAAGGAAGAGAATTTACTGCGATAGATGATTTTTGAGAGAATTTAATTTAAGCAGGGTATATATAGAATAGAGGGTTACGCTGATTGTTTCGTGAGAATTGAAGGGGTGTATTGATAGATTGATGATGGCTGGTGTGTTATGCCTTTTCAATGGAACAGTTGCCAAGAATTTTGAAAGTTGCACCACTCCTAGATTAGACGTATCTATCTAGGATTCTTTTTTACAGTTTAATTATGTTTCTTAAATTAAATATACAAATTAATCATTAAGTATGGAAATAAGTAAATATATTTATTATTATTAATAATTAAGTTGAATTAGTCATTAAGTTTTTCTATACTCCCTCGTTTTTTATTTTCAGAAGAATTAAAAAAACTGTAAATTTTTTTAATTCGTACTCTAAAACTTGGAGAAAGTACCTTGATTATTCGGTGTAGTACTACATAAATTGTAGTTTGTACTTTAATTTCTATTTAATAAGATATAACTCTGAATATCGGATTTTGTACTCTCACTCTTAACTGGAGTACCTTGTATTTTCGTTGTAGTACTTGATAACTATTCAGAAATATTATAAAGAAAACCAATCGTTTCCCTCCAATTTACCTCGGGAGTTACAGGGGCGGTTGAAAAGTCAAAAAGACATTAAAATTGTACAGTAATGCCTTCATAAATTGATGAGACTGGGAGAAGTTGAGGCAGATGCAAATTGCAAAGGCAAGGAAAATGAGAGAGGAAGAGAGAAAGAGGAAGAGACCTGGTAGAGATCACCGACGGCACCACCAAGACCAACCTCCCACCATCGCGTTCAGATTCCAGACGACACCAAACCTCCCACCGTCGCGTTCACATTTCAGACGACGCCACCACCACATACAACTCCCCTCGTCCTCGTCCAGACGACTCAGACCACACAACACCACTGCGGAATGGAAAATGTATTTTTATCTTCTAATAACCTAGTGAGATTTATTTGATTTTCGTTTCCTGATCTTTGCTATTTTGTTGTCTGAAACCACCAAAATTTATGCCCTAATTTTTGAAATGTAACCCTGTAAATCGTGGTTTATACTCTGTTCTGTGGATGCTCAATACCCTGATCTGTGCTATTGTTATTCCGAACTCCCAAACCTGTGATTTATACCTTGATTTTGTGAAATATAACCCTTGAATTCGTGATTTATACTTTGTTTTGCCGATACTCTACCTTGATTTGTATTATTGTTGTCTCATTATGATTTCCTTACTGATATTGTAGATCTGGTGGAAGTTTATCATCAGTTTATCTTGGAGCACGTTTCCTTGTACACGAGTTCGTTAGGTTCAAGTTGTGGGGCACTTGGAGTACGTTTCCTTGTACATGTGCCCCATTTTCTTAACACCATATGCATTCAGACAACGGAGTATCAGGTCGAGCAACTAATACGAGAGCGAAAACAAAGACAACGAGTTGCTCCACTCCTTGTGAAATGTTGTCAGATGAATGCTGACGGACTGTATATTTTGTACATCTTCTTCATGCGGAAATATACCGTATGTAATGAAGAAATGTAGTATCCCTTTCATTCTTCTTCACATTCATTGGAAGATAAATAGTTTTGGATGAAGAACGCCTACATGAGAGGAGAAGTAGGAGAAGACGCAAAGTTGGAACACGTTTCCTTGTACAAGAGTTCAATAGGTTTAAGGTTTAGGGTGTCCCCGTGGAATACGATTCCTTGTACACGTTTTTTTAATTACTTCGGATTCATGATAATAAAATAATTGTTCTTGAAATATTATGTATTATACTCGGTTTAGTGCTATAAGTACCTTCTATTACAATAATTGTACCTCAAAACGTCTAATACTTACTTTATTTGCTACCATTCTCGGCATTGATTGTTAACAAAAATATCCATCTTCATCGAATAGTCAGAACTAAATTCCTTAGTCTTAATATTAATGAGCCCAATATTTTGTAATTACTTCAGATTCATGATAATAAAACAAATTTTCTTGAAATATTACATATTATATTGGATTTAATGCCATGTGTACCTTCTATCACCATTATTGTACCTTATAACCTCTAAAACATACTTAATTTGCTATCATTTTCAGCATTGATTGTTAACATGAACATATATATAACATGTACGAATATTGTATTGAGATAAGTTTGATCAATAGCCATTTCCTATACTTTGAATAACAGCCTTATACGTTTAATATCACAAGTTATGTCATATGTAATATTATTGTATTGAGATAAGTTTTATCAATAACTCACTAAATTTAATTCCCAAGCAAGATGTATATTTCACTTAAGTGCATAGTTCAATCAACTTTATATTAGATAATGAATAACATACCAAGTTATTCGTAACATTAATTTGATGAAAAATTCGATCACACATGTAGAGTACTTTTAACAAGATATAGGGTATTACAAAGAGTAATCAAGGTACCATCAATACTGGCACAAAGTATAAAATACAATATAACAAGTTTATATTATATCAAGTACTATTATGCCAAATCAAGGTACTCTCTGCCGGAATTAAAGTATAAATTCCCATATAACGAGTTTTCCTAATATGTGACAGAAATAGAGAATCAAGTACACGGACGCATTTGTCATGTACTATTTCGAAAAATCAAGGTACTCCGTTCCGGAATCAAAGTATAAATTCTCATATAACGAGTTTTCCTATATATTTTTAATTATTACGAAATATACCACGTGCATGTCAAGAAAAGTTCCCTAAAAGGCTAAAACTCGTGAATTCATCCAATATACTCCTATTTAAATATATTTTTATTATAGACCATGCCTAAAAAAATAGAGAATCGAGTACAGATTCGTGGGTATAGAGTATTTAGCTTAAAGATCAAGGTACTACCTAGACTGGATCAAAGTATAAATTCACATATAACGAGTTTTCGTCATAAATGTTGTTCTTGCAGCACCCATTCTTCTTCACCCAAATATGATTTTCTGAAGTGGTGTGAACCAGATGAAGACGATAATGCAGTTGTTGATAGTGTTCCAGTTGTACAAGAAGATTCGAGGAATAATATGCCCACTGCCACTACAGGTGAAACCAGAGAAGCAGCTACTGGAGGCATGATTCAAAAGCTTTTGGCTTTGAATCTAGTTTTGCTAGCATTTTACATATTTTGCCAAATTGTAATAGTCATTGCTAAATAGGGCATTCAATCATAAAAACTACCATTAAACTTCAAACACATGTCCCAAGCATAATTAACTTCAACTTCAATGCAGTCTAAAGCAATATTACATGCCAAAACCACAATATAAAATTCAAACAAAAAACACAAAAGTACCCTACATCAATCGACAAATCACAAACAAGATCAATCTTCAACAGTGAATTACTTATCACTTTTGTTCACAATTTTGGGTGACACTCGATTCTTCATCAGAATGCTCTTTTTCATAGATCTTTTTCGCTTTCACCCTTACGTTGATAAGGCTCAGTTTAAGGATCTCGTGCAGGTGGATCATGTTAGAGACATCCTCATCAGTGGACAAATCGACACAGTACCCTCTTTGATGTGGAACAACGTAGCTCAAATCATAACTGGTTCTGTACATTTCGGGCCATCTTTTACAGAACACAGAGTGAGATTACGATCAATCGGGAATACGTGCATGTCGCAATCGAATAGGATAGTAGCCAAAAGTTCCGCTTCACCCATTATTCAAGGAATGGACACACAAGCTGTTCAAAACCTAATCGTGAAAAATTTTGTGGAATTAATTGGGAAATTAGTTGTGGAAAAAGGATTAGAATTAAGTAAAGAGAAAACATAATATACATATTTCATTGACAATAGTGAAACAAATTGTTCAACTCACGAAAAGAATCAATGAACCTACAATGAACCCTAACTGTTTACGTACCCGGCAGACGTAAACTGGAGGCCCGAGCAGAAGCGGAACAAGCAGAAGCTGAAGACGAAGAAAAAATTGGAAGTAGAAAGCAAAAGCAGAAGCTGAAGATGAAGCTGACTCTGCTTCGTCCTTAGATTTTCAGACGTCGCCGGAAGAAGAGAAGAGGAGGAAGACGATGAAGTTTAATACGAAAAAAAAAAAAAAGAATTTCTAATTTTCTAAAAATAGTTGAAAAGAAAATGAAAAAGAAAATATAAAAGATAATTAATTTTTGTAAAAAATAAATGAATAATAAATTAATTTGATAACTAGGCAAAAATATTAATATTTTAATAAAATAGGTCCTTTAGATTAGCCCATTTGGATGGATGGATTTGGGCCCCGTGAATTTGAATTCCATTATCCAAATTCATTTCATCCATTTGGCAAAAATTGTAAATCAATATAATTGAAATCCATTCTTAAATCCAATGGATTTCAAGTCCAACTTTCAATGGATTTGAAATTACTCCTAACATCTAATCATTTCAAATTCACTCTTCCTATTTCACTCTATTTTTTTTTCTCTATTTGCATTTTGTCTATATAATTTTTATTTTTAACTTTTTCAATATTATTTTTTTCTCTCTCTCCAAAAAAAATATTTCACGCACCAATTCTTTATCTCTCCTCACTCTCTCTCTCCAAATTTTTTTCTCTCTCTCTTTCCCTCATTTCTCTCTCTTCACTCTCTCGGTTTTTTCTCTACTATATATATATAATATATTGTAATAAAAAAATTTCTAAGTATTAGTCTTTATGAATTATAAAATAATAATTAAAAGTAAAATTAGATGAAAAGATTTGAAATTCATTGACAAATATCTTGTATCCAAACAAAGGAATTCAAAATTCATAAATTTGAAATCAAAGGTATTTTAAATCCCTCTCCAAATCCAAATTCATCCATCCAAATGAGCCCAAGGGCCCATTTGGATTGAGGGAATTGAGTCGGATGGATTTTAAATCCACCATCTAAATCCATCCGAACCGTTTGTATGAAAAATAAAATCAATGGATTTAAAATCCATCATTTTTGTGGAATGGATTTGTAGTTCATTTTCAATGGATTTAAAATCCATCTCAAAAGGTTGTCATTTGAAATCCACTCTATTTTTTATCATTATTTCATCACTCCTCCTTCCACAATTTTCACTCTCTCTCACACCCACACATAATTTCTCTCTCTCTCTCTCTCTCACGTACTCTCCCTCTAGATTCTCTCGTGTACTCTCTCTCTTCAATCTCCCTCTAAATTCTCTCTTTTCTCTCTCTATATATGTTTATCTCTCTCTACTTTCCTAATCTCCCATTATTTTCATTTACAACTTCTCATTTTTTTTATTTTTTTTTTACAACTTCTCACTTTTTCCAACAATTTTATTACTCTAACAATCTCGCTATATTCTCTCTCTATACATCTCTTCACTATTTCTCTCTCTCTATATATCTTTTTTTTCTCTCTATATATATATCTTTATAATGCTTTTCTTATCTTTTGGCTTTATTAATTATAAAATAATGAATATAAATATATAAAATTTAATTTTAATTAAAAAATAAATTTTGGACTAATTTATTTGAAATCCATTCACAAATCTTTCATCTAGCCAAAGAATAGATTGCTAAGTACATGGATTTCAAATCAAATGTATTTTAAATCCATTCATTTTAAATGCCTTCTTATTTCAGGGACTTTTGCCTATGACTTTCAAAAACAGGTCCTTACTGTTATGAGGATGTCCTAACTAGGCCTTCCGTCTAAATTTTTCTTTAAACTTTTAAATCAATAATTAACATTATAAATATAAATCATTAGCCCACTTCAGTAGGAATTCAAGGCTTAAAACCCAACAAGTTCTTTTGGGTAGAAAGCCCAATACGTTGTTAGCCCAGCTCATAAGCCCACATCAATAGGAGATCAAAAATGGCGACGATTTTCGCTGGAAATCAAATGGAGGAAAAAGATCAAAGCAGAGTCGTTAATGGCGTAGTAGTGGACGAGTACTGGTGGTGGGCTGCCGCGAGCACGGCTCAGTTAGGGTGGGGCACTTGGGTGTATAAAAGGGGATGCGGCGACTCGCGCCTCATGCCTCTCAAGGCCTTCGCCGTCGCTTCTCTGATTGTCGGGGCCGGCGCCTCTGCCGCCGTAGCCTCTCTAAGCGCTTCCGGAGTCCGCTCTGTGAGTACTACAACTGCCTCTTTTTATTTGGTGCGGGAATTGGGACATTTGTTTTTCTTCTCGGAAATAAATGTTAATTAGAAAGATATGCATATGCAGAATCACATTTGAATGAGATCTTTTAGGGTTTTATGTGCTCAAGTATGATGGATTAAAGAAGATTTTCAGAACCTTGGAATTTTGTTTCACCAGTTATTATCAGTTTCTGATCTGTTCTGATGTTTAGCCTGAGCTGATCTCCCTTGAATTATTTGTTGTTGGAAGATTTCTTATTTCAATAATATAAAGGAAAGCTGATGGTTATTGGCTTAAGATGATCTTAACATCTGGTGGAAACAATAGTTCAGCTAGTGCTCTGTTTCGATTTCCATGATTACTTGGAATCTTGGGGGAGTTGCTCCCAGAAGAGAAACTTCCACCAATTTTAGACAGACTTTTTCTTTCCACATTGCTTGAAACTGGAAATAATTGGAAATGTGCAACAACTCATATGTGTGGATGAACGGTGATTTTAGTCAGTGAATTCTAGCTTTTCTGGATGAGATCATGGAGGAGATAAGAGTATTTCAAACAAAAATAAGACTAATGGAATAATATAGCCCTTAACATTATCCATGCTAAGCGTTATCTCAGTGTTTGGACATGGTTAATTGTATGTTGTTGAGGATGATAATGGTGAATGGTCCAAGAAATCTGTATATTGGCATTATGATTGTTTAGATAACACATGCTTTCTCTTAGGTTTTGTTTACTTCATAGTTCATAGGTTTAGGATGAAACTGGATAGACGAGTGAGGGCGTGAAAGGCAGGATGAGTGATCGGATTATTCGTTTCATCGATCACGTACTTAACTAAGGTTAAGATTGGATTATAAATCCCTTAGTCTAGATGGATGCTGATGAGCATCTAAATGCATAAGAGAATTTTTTGTGCATTACTACTAATTTGCTATCTGGTTATTAAGACTATAATATTCTCATTTTGTCTCAACTAGTAACGGGATATTGACACTATGTTTGGTGTATTTTTGTGAAGTGATTGATTACCTTTACTTGCATTGCAATGCAATTACCTTACAAAAACCTGGTGCAAATGTTGTAGGTGGAAGACTTGAAGACTTTAGGTGCAAATATAAGAACTGGACTGGGATTACGGCGTAGATCATCTTGAATTCAGTACCTCCAAATTGCAACAGGGGCTACTTTTTTTCTAACTATTGTGTTCTGAAGACTTTTATTCAAATAAAAGTGAGGAATCTCAAGGAATTAGTTTGATAGATAGCAGATATACTTTTTATTTTATCTTTGAGGGAGAATGTTGAATGTTGGCCCTTTTTCTATGACAGCAGTGAATTATAAACTACATTTGCCAAGATGTTGAAATAATTTAAACACTCCACCAAAGTTGAAATCTAACAAAATTTATGTGTTCGACTTGTCAATAATGTACCACAATATTCCATAGAAATTTTCTAATTCAGAATATGGTGAATGGACAAAAAATTCAAAAAACATATTCCACAAAATGGAAGAAAAAGTCGAAAAATTAGTTAAAGAACCGGCCAATAAGCCTCAATCGATGAGTAAACCATTATCAAGTACAATCTAAAGCAGTATCTTTCAGAAACAAGATTTTGGCATTCTTGAAAATGGTTCCTTTTCAAGATAAAATTGAGATTCGTTGTTGGAGGCCGAGACCATAGTCATAACATAAGACTCGTATTTCTGCATAGGACATTGATCAGAATGTATGGTCTCATGCTGGAACATAAGACTCGAGCATGAGTTGAGCTGGGGAAGGTGATGTAACTTCAACAATCAAATACATGAACTTCCATTGCTTGTCCACTTTGTCCTTGAACATCTCTGTGTAAACCTTGCCAGTTCCATGTGGTCCGCGAATGTGGAAATTAACCTATAATGGTACCCCGTCATATTCTTGAAATGTTTGAATATAGTTTGGTTAATTAATGTAGTTCTTCAAAGTCACATACGATGATTTTAAAGGTCGGTTACAGTTACCTCCCCTGTAAGTATGTGCAATTACAAATTCTCCCTTTTAAGTTTCAAAATCCCAATAAACCGCTTTCCATCATTCAACTTGGAAAGATTTACCAAGAATTGAATCATAAAATCGTTCAACTATGTGTAATAATTAACAGAAGGGAGTAACTGTAAGGTGAAAACAAGTAACAAGGGGATATTGTGTAATTTTGAAACCAAGAAGGGTTATTTCTGTAACTATACATAGTTTTAGAGGAGGTGATGCAATTATTCTGTGATTTCTTAAATAGTTAAAATGTTACTTACAACTATATGTTCAACTCCATCTTCGTCAGTCCATGTTTTATTGGGAATGCGTTGACGAGCAGCTCGGTTTCTACTTTCTGATCCATAGCCTGTTATAGGAGATCCAACTCTGACCTTAACCTGTTGGATAGCCCGTTATAGGTCCACAATTATTTATTATAATTTATGATCAAAATGATAAGGAAAATTGAGTGAAACATACTTGGCCATCATTTTGAACTCTTTCAAGAGCCTTGTTGAATATTTTGTACCTATAAATCATCATCTTCAGTTAAATATCATCAAGAAGAACAATCAGAGAAAAGGAAATTGCTGAAACTCCCATTGTCTTGCAGCAAGATTAATTTAGACTTACTCCTTCGGTTCAAATATAAGTTCCTTAAAAACACCATATGCTGCAGCAGCAGCAATACCGAGACCTGCAAGAATTACAATACTATAAGAAGCTCCTTCTGTAAACGTCACTGGCTTCTCTGGGATATTATATGTTGGAGCATCAAAAGGATCCTCAACCGTCGATATTTCTTTTCGAGTCTGCCAAGAAAAGGGTAAAAGAAAAATCTCAATTTGGGTGTGGCGATTGGATTTATTACAGAATGACAAGAAAAATAATGAGATAATCACAACGAGAAATGATGAAGAGTTATATGTAGCTGATGAAAGAACATGTGAAACCAGACCTTGCATTATAAGGGTTAGTTATGGAACTTAAAAGGGCGTAATAGTTTCGGATCTGCTTATAGTAAAAAAAAAAAAAACATTTTGTAAAACCAGTATATGTGGAAATATTCAACTTAACGACAAACCTGAGAGTCTTTTTGTCTGTTTGACTCTGATGTTTTGGAAGCAAAGCCTCTAGCAAAGGAAGAACTTCTCATATTCTGTCCTTTGGTTTTGGCAAGTTGAAATGTTGACTGATTGATTAAAGCATGTTGCCTGAGTAGGATAGAATACCCTGCCGAAATGATCACCATCCAATCCCATTATTAGAATCTTGATAAATAATATGTTAGTAGCAATAGAGATAAAATAAAACTGAATATGTAATATGTAAAAAACCCTTTTTTGTGCAGCACTTTTCATAATGGCTTCAAAAAGGGTGATTTTAGGTAACAAAAGATCTACTAACCACCAGCTTGATGAAGTGCCTGCAAAATAAAGAATAGATATTATTGAGAGTAAAATGTCTGTCAGCTCCAAGATTACCAAAGCTAATGCATATTCATAAAAATAACCGGATTTAATCATTGCATCAGATATATGCTAAATAAGTAATGCCATACACACTTTTCACCAATATAGAGAAGTTTGTCTTAATTTCCTGAAGCAAAACTAGAAGAGGAGATAAACACAAACATAAAGGAACTGATTCAGATAATTTTTCTTTTCAATGTTAATTCTATGGTTGATTAATAGAATACCTAAAGCACCTGATTCAGATACATAAGCTGAAACAAAATTCATCTACATCTGCTTATAAAATTTATAGAACTGATAATTTAGCCACCAAAACGAAAAAATTGCAACCCCATTAAAGATTTTTTAATCTTGCTCCGCTTGATGTACCTGCCCATTTGCCAATTAAGTAACTACTGTGAAATTGCAATAAGCACCATATAAAAGACCCAATCAACATTAAACTATACACAGCATTATCAAGCAAGAATTAAGGAACCACATTAGCTTAACACAGAAAAGGCATTAATAAAAACAAAATCTTTGACATACCCTTTTGGAGAAATCACTTGTTAGTGATCTTTCTGTAGCCAATGTTGAAAATCCAGCAAAACCCGCATCGCGTACAGCTTTTGGAGCACCGTGCTCCAAACCCTCGTACGATGATTTCAAAATATTTAACCACTTAATCTTCATTGAAGACCCACTTTTTCTAATGTGCTGCATCGCCTCCTGTATATAGTTCGCAATACTCCTCTACTCTTTATTCTTTTCTTTTTTTTGTTTTCAGAATTTTATAATCTGTAACTACGCTTTGTCTTCAATACGACGAATAACGTACAATTTGAGCAGCAGCACGAAGAAACTAAAAATTTATAAGGGGCTTTAATAATTTTACATAGATATATATGTGTATGGAATTCGGAAATCAGAATAGGAAGAAGAAAGGGGGAAGAAGGACTGCTGAGCGAACGAAAGACCAAGGTTTGGGGTTTTGGTTTCAGGGCACGTGCCAAAGAGTGAGCGCACGTGCCATTGTTTTCAATTTTTCCTAGGATAACTTTTGAAAGAAAATAAAAAAATTGAATGTGCTACATTGCGTCAAGTTTATTTTCTTAAATGGATTAAATGTTGAAATTTATTATTATTATTTTTTAAATGTCGAGTAACAAAAGGTTAGGAGTTTTATTTTTTATTTTTTTTTTTTAAATCAGAAACCAGTCGCCCGACCGTAGGGTTAAAGAGAACCCCTCGTAACAAAAGGTTATGAGTTAGGACTTGTGACGACCCGATCTCCAAGATCAAGATTAGCGCATTTATTGGAACTCGGACCGTTTACGGTCCCAACGTCTTTCACACTTGCACGTTTTCCAACTCTTGCATTTAAATATTTTTATAAATCATCGATTTGGCATTTAAAACCCAAGGCATTAATTAGAATTTAATTTGCATCGTTTTGACATTAACTAGAGTTAATTTGGTAAATTTATATTTTAGCTCGTTTAACTTGATTTAGTAATTTAACAATGTATATCGAACTAGGTTCAATGTTTTAATAATGCATATTTTATCTAGATTCCAAATATTTTCATAAAATCCTCAATATTATTCATTAAATTATATTTTTAAGAAATTTCATTTTTAGCCCAAAATTATTTATACTTTAGCCCAACCCGGAATTGACTTTTCGTAAACTTATGAATTTTAATAAAACGAACCTCAATCTTTGATAAGCATTTAATTTCGGTAATTTTGACACTAAGTACGCCTAATTCTGACACTTTACACAATTTGCATATTTTTCAATGATATGGTATATTATATGATTATTGGAAGTCTTTGGGCCAAAATAAAAAATGGGAGAACACACCACACGGGTCGCGCGAGCTCCATTTCTCCCAAATTTGGGATTTTTTATTTCTTCACTGATTCAAGCAAATGATATATGGAAATCGATCGTCTCGACGAGAGGAACACATTGGTACCATTATTTCGGGCATTTGGACGACGGTGGTGGCGCGGTGGAGCTCGGAAGTTCCGCTGCTGAGATGGTGGTGGTCGTGGCTTTTCCGGCGACTTTCAGGCGGTGGGCAAAGGCGGTTCTGGACGGATTTTTCGAGAGGATTCCAACGGCGGTGGTCTCGTGGCCATCCGACCACCGGTGAAGGAGATATGGCTAATTTTCAGGTCCGGAGACAGTTTCTTCGATATGCCATCTCCAGCGACCCCATGGTGGCACACCACCCGACCAAGGTAGCCCTGGACAAAAGGAGTCCAATGGCGGTGGTCTCACATTCATCCGATCACCGACGACGGAGTTATGGCATCGGGAAGATGGTGCGGTGGAGCTAGGGCGGAGCTGTGGTGGCGGAGGTTTTCCGGTGACTCTCGCCGGCGACCAGTACACCATTTCTAACCTTTTCGACATGGGTAAGCTAAATTCAAAGTCAATTTCGTAATTCGTTGAGCGAATTTTCATTAATTTCGAATCTTGGATTCTAGGGTTTTGGAGCTTCGGAGTGGAATTAAATTCCGATGGATGATCTGATTGAGAAACGATTTTGGGGGAAGTGAAGGGCTCATCGAGAGGAACATTTCGGTATAAGGGTTGGACCATTGGAGGCGGTCCGGGATGACAGGCGGTTTCCGTCAATTTTGGCACTGTTTCGGCGGGAATCCAGTGATGGAGTCTTCGGACAGATTGTTCCCCTCGTCGTAACAGTTCTAATGGCGCTGGTATTACTCGAATCCGACTTGTCGTTTGTCTTTTATCGCATTTTTTGTATTATTGTGTTAATTTGGTAGCTTTTTGATATAACTTCTAGCTTTTAGCTTTTGAGCATGAATTAATTGTACTCTAGCTTGTTTTAATTGTTGAATGTTGTTGTTGTAAGATTGTGTAGTCGAACGGATGGGTTTCGGGTCGATTAGGCTAGAGATAGGATCGATATTAGCTTGTAGCTTTAGAGCTTTTGAGAAAAGCTATAAGTTGTGAAGTTGTATTCAATTTGTTGATTTAATGAAATATACTTGTTGGTGTTGAATTACAATCTTACCCTGCTAAGCTTATATGTTTAGATGTTTTCTAATTAATTTAGTGTTTCTCGTTTATTTAATTATTGCATGCTTTTGGATATAAATTGACCATATTGCCCCTACGTGCTTTCTTATGTTTAAATGTTGAATGAGTGTCCTTAAACATGTTTGTATTTTGATAGCCGAGCGTCAGTGTCTGTTTCCTTGTCGTGTCAGTCATTCATCCTCTAGACCCCGTGTTTTTCAGGTGGGATCTTCGAGGCCGAATTATAGTTGCTACTTGCTTTCCTTCTCTTGTTCTGTCGAGCAAGGTAAGGGTTTAAAATGCTTTCAACTGGGGCAACATCATAGATATATATAGGTTTGCGAAATAACTTATCATCCCTGTATTTCTTATTGCTTGTTGTTCCTGCCTTTACTATTTCCTTATGTGCTTAGTCAAACCTTTTGATAGCAAAACCAAAATGATTTGAAATGTTTTCAACTAGAGACAAGTTAAACCATTTCCTTTTAAGCGTAACTTTAACAGGAGTGCTTGCATTCCTAGTTGGGGACCTTTTCGTTGAGTGAAGTCGTTAGGGCAGATCTTTTCTAACGATGGAATACCCAGTTGCCTCCCCAACCGTTACATCGCTTTTCTCAAACCGTCCCTTTTGGGCAACCAACTTATAACTGCTTTATATATTTTAGTGCTTTATTGATTTCAAAGCGAGTCATGAACTGGATCAAGATTTTAGGGCCCAGGAGTTATACAGGAGGTGAGCCCAGAGACGAGCGTCTAGGGCAAATCCCGCCTTGAGCGTTTCCTTAAATTTTGTACGGTAGCGTTGTGGGGCACTACTCGTTTCCTTAAATTGTGTCGTGCTTGACTTTTGGTGGTGGAGTACTTGACTACATGCTTTCATGATTTTCATGGTTGGAAGTTATAAGGAGAGGACCCGTTCTCGCCGAGACAGATTATTGCATGATTTATTGCATTACTTGTTTGTCTAATTGATTGGCTTTCGTTACAAGTCGAAGCACATTCCGGTTTTCTTCATTTAGCATATGTATTTCCCTATATATATATATATAACCCTGAAGCGTGGCTCGAACTTGCCCAACTTAAGCGTTCTTTATTGTTCAAACTACCTAGTTGAATTACGAGCCGTGTGTTCTTATCATTTCCAACTTGTTTATATCATGCCTTCCGAACTTGTAACTGTCTCGTGACTCAACTAATATTCTTTCAATTGATCGGCTTGACCTTATGTGCAAATGTTTTCAAAGGATCCGGTTCGTCAACCTTGTGTGTTTTCAAATAAAGCCGAATCCGAATGTTGCTTTGTGTTATAGTTTTACTACTTATATTATTGTTTGTATCTTTATCAAAACGAGCAACATTCACCCTTTTGGTTTTAAACGATAAACGACGAACTGTGGTCAATACCTATATTGTATAACCCCCTTACTGAGTATCCTTTATACTCACCCCTTCTATTTTGGTTCTTGCTTCAGGTAGACAGGTGGCGGTGTCACCTATCTTGTCAGTCGGCATGTAGCGCCCCCTGAAGGAGGACCGCCACATCCGCACCGAAACGGATTCCCGAGCTTCAGCGAGGGGCCTCAACTCAAAAACCCACTCCGGCGAACGGCACTCAAGCAAACACTACCGGCAACAGCAACGACAACCCAACAACAACCAGAAAAGAGCAGGGCAGAGAATTGCGGAAGCGATTAATATAAGCAATCAAATTTCATAAAAGCCTACAAGACTATCATCATAGCAAGAAACATTTATAAAACAGAAAACAATAAAATAACAACACGTAATGCCATCCATGGCTCAACTAGTCTATCCTATACAATCCTAGATATCGTCAACTATCCCACATCAGGGGCACATAAGATACATGAATTAAATAAAGCAGTAAAAGGTTCGAAAGCAAATAAAGACAGTAAACAGGACTCGACGGTTGTTGGGACCACTGACAAGACAAACCAGAAAGACTGAGCCTATCTAGACCTGCTGATGCCGACTGACAAGATAGGTGACGTCGCCACCTGTCTACCTGAAGCAAGAACCAAAAATAGCAGGGGGTGAGTATAAAGGATACTCAGTAAGGGGGTTTGATCACTGTTCGTCATTTATCTTTTTAAAACCAAAAGTGGTGAGTGTTGCCCGTTTTGAGAAAGAAAATAAATACAAAATATAAGTTGTAAAATGACACAAAGCAACACTCGGGTTTGGCTTATTTGAAAATACAAATGGTTGACAAACCGGATCTTTCAAAATATTTGCACGTAATATCAAGCCAATAAATTGAAAGGGCGTTAGTTGAGTTACGAGGCCGTTACGGTTTCGAAAGACATGCTATGAGTAAGTTAGAACGATAATTAAACACGGCTCATAATTCAACTAATTAATGGAATAATAAAGGAGACTTCAGTTGGCAAGTTCGAGCCACGCTTCCGGGTTTTGTATATATATTTATAGGAAAATACGTATACTAAAGGAAGAAAATCGGAATGTGCTTCGACTCGTAACTAAAGCCGTAAATCAGATAGACAAGCAAGAAATGAAATAAGTCATGCAAGAATGTGTCCCGGCGAGAACGGGCCCTCTCCTTATAACTCCCAATTGAAAATCATGCAAGCAAGTACTCCACCACCAAGGTTCATGGACCACTCAGAATTTATGGAAACGCGTGTTAACAACGTCACCCTTAACAGAATTTTCTAGGAAGCGCGTAGCCTACAACGCCACCCTCGCACTAACTCAGGTTAGTCAACCTCCTGGCTGACCTAAGCAGATACGGATTGGAATATCCATCGGGATCTGCCCTGGACGCACGTCCCCAGGCTCACCTCCTGAATACTCCGGGCCCCAAGTCATACACGGTTCAGTGCTCGCATTTGAAAACGATGATAGTTTAAGTGGCCAAAAGGGCCATTCGTAATTGGGGAATCGGGATGTGGAAGGCCAAAAGGGGCCATTCGAGACCAGGTTATATTTGCGAGGTCGAGGGACCAAAGTTCGCATTTAAAACAAAAGGGTTTTCCTTGTCTCTAGTTGAAAGCATTTCAAATCATTTTTGGTTTTGCTATTAAAAGGTTTGACTAAGCATGTAAGGAATATTAAAGACAGTACAACAAGCAATAAGAAAAGGCGGGGAAATAAGTTATTTCGAAGCCTAAATAAACTATGTTCTTACTCCAGTTAAAAATAATTTAAAACCCTTACCTGGCTCGACAAGACAGTATGAAAGCAAGCGGTAGTCAGGTTTCTCCCTCGTTGGACCCACCTGTAATACACAGGGCCTAGAGGATGAAAACAAGACCGACGATACTTAAAGCAAGACACAAGACAACAGACGACGCACGGCAATTCACATAGAATCCAATCATGCAATAAACGCAATATGGGAAGTAAATCAATTAAACATGTAAATTACGGTACAACAATTAAAGAATATTAATGAAATGTTAAATAACGAAAGAACGTAAATAATAAATATTAAAGGCATGCTTAAACGCAATTAGGGTACGTAGACATGCTTAAAATAATATAAAGACGTTCTCTCGCGAATACAGGATTAAACGGATAAGAAACGGGAAAGGTGGAATAAATCCCTAAACGAGCAAGGTGTCAATTGACGGTCAATTAGGGTCGGGTAAATTGTAAATTATGAAGAATATCAAATCCCAAGGCTCGAGGAAGCTATAGGTGAAATCGGATTGATATTCGGAGGTCGTATGAGAAAAGTCAACATTCAAATGAGTGGGGTTGACCAATTCCCGAAGTGCAAGAAAGGAAAAGGCTGGAAAATACACTAAGTATGTTGCACCGGCCAACGCACGGGCTTACGCACGGGCTTGGCAAGCCGGTGCAAGCACAAAAGGGGTTGCACGGCCTCCCGCACGGTCTTGAGCACGGTGTCAAGACCGTGCAGGTGCAAACGGCCATGCGCACGGGCCTGTGCACGGGCTCAAGCCCGTGCAGGCAGAAAAGAGAAGCGCACGGGCTCTTGCACGGTCTTGCTCAAGACCGTGCGTTCGCCCGTGTGGATCTACTGAGCAGCAGACTCAGCAGATCGCGAACCTCTCACGCGAATTCAAAATATAAAATCATATATCTCCTAATTTATACCATAAAACATCCTAATTTTCACATATAATCATATATATCATATAAGCTACATATAGACACAAGAATCACGTAAAATGGTCAAGTAATTCTTCCTAAACACGAAAATCCTAATATATAAAATTCTATATATAATTCACGAAAAATCGCAAGAAATAACGAACGGAATGAAATGGGGTAAAAGGATTACCGGTAGATAATGTAGTGAGGGTCGTTCGGGTTTTCACGGCTCGTCGATCGGGCGAGAAATGAGCTCGGTAGGGCGTCGGGAAGATCTTTCTCTTTTCTTCTCCTTCTTTCTCCTTTATTTCTTCTTTCTTTCTTTCTTTCTATGTAATGAGAAAATGAGAGAGATGGGTAGATATTTAAGAAAATATCTCGGAAGGGTAAAATGGTCATTTAGGCTTTCAAGGGCATTTATGTAATTTAAGTAGTTAAGGGTATTTAAAAGATAGGTTAAATCAATATTTTCCACAAGATTGATTAATCCAATTGGATAGATCGAGAAATTAGGCAAGAAAGAATTCGCGTAAATATTAATAATATAATACAAATATTCGGGTCGTTACACGGCAGCAGCATGTCTAGGTCGGCTCTTATCTATCCTCTTGTCAGTGTCCCAACAACAGTCGAGTTCTTACTTTCTGAATTGATTTAATTTATTGTATTTAATATTATGATTTAGTTTCTATACTTACGTGCCCCTGATGTGGGATAGTTAGTTGAGCCATGGACGACACTGAATGGATAATTGTTTTAGATTCGCTTTGTGAATTATGTTGCCATGGATGGCTTTTATGAATTGATCTGTCATTTATGAATTCGCTTCCGCATCTCTCTGATTGTTGCTGTTGTTGTTGGGACGTCGTGTTATTGTTTCCAGAGTTTGATTGAGTGTCTTGCCGTTCGCCGAGATGAATTTTTGAATGGGGTACATTTACCTTGTTTAGGAGTTCGTCTTGGTGCGGATGTGGTGTCCTTTCTCCTCCTACGGAAAGGGGCGCTACAGTCTTTCGTATCAGAGCCTAGGTTCCTGAAAGGGAACCAAAAGCTCTAATATCTAGTCTTGTCTTGCTTTCAGTGTCTGCATGGGTTATGTCAGTCCGTGTCGAATTCGTGGTTCGATAAGTGTTTGTCTATTCTTGGTGCCTAAAATTGTAAAGGATTACGGTTGGCATAATTAACCAACTAGCGATCCTTTACAAGTTTTTGTACGAAGGAAGATGTAACACGAGCCGATCGTGGAATTCTGTGTTGTGTCTTATTTGGTTTCGGCATATAGGTCGTGCGGCTTTAGGATCGCGATTTATTTATTATGATGCCTCGTGTGGTTGCATACTAACCTCATCAGACATGCATATTGTTACTTTGTGATGCAGAGATGATCAAACATTGTCTTCCTTTGAGATAGGACCCTACCGAAGAATGCTAACTTGGTGGATACAACTTACGAGATTGGTCCTATGCTCCGAAGGATTGGTGAAAGGTACACAACTCATAATAGGCATTGCATTAGAACATCGCTTGTAACTTGTCTTAAATGTATTTGTGCTATTATGTGTTGTTCTTTTACTTCGTGTGAGTTTCTCTACGGGTTTTAGCGTTGGTACCGCTTTAACCTATGAGCTCCATCCATAAATGTGGGTAAGCAAGGACAACAACCAGACTTGACAGATAGAACGGCACGATAGCACAGGGTCATATTCGGGTGTTGACAAGCTGCGAGAGTGATGAGTTCTCACTGTACTACAACAAAGGGAATCCTATACTTCAGTCAGTTTTCGGAGCATCTTCGGGGTCCACCGAGGGTCGAGGCAGATCGTTTTGATATGCCATTTTTGAAAACGATGACAGACAGAACTCACGGAGACCGAATCTACTGTGAGTTTGAATCACACCAAGACACTATCAAACCTGAAGAGCACCGGGATCAGCAGAATGCTACAGATGAATTGTTTGACTTTTTGGACTTTGCTTTTCGTTTACCGCAATCAACTCAGAGGTACTAATTGTAGTACGAGAGCAGAGAAAGGGAATTATTAGGAGATTATGGTTACCAATTCTAGTACCATTAAGGTAAGGCCAGTTGACGACAGCTACCTCGAACAGCGAGACAGATGATAGCGTGATTTCAGAAGCACATTCGACAATCAGATTCTGAAACAGATTCAGAAGGTGAAGAATTATTAGAGTTTGAAGATCGCGATCGCGATACAGATGTTCCATTTTCGAGGATGGAGCATGGGAACATCTCAGGACTAATCAGAGAACCATGTCAGTAAAAGGTAACTCGTAGATGGAGTTGTTACTGAGCTTAATCGGGCTTGGGAAGGTAAACAGTGTCTCACCCCTCTAGCGATACTATCCGATAAGTTACGTGATCTAATTTCGGATAGAGTACAGTAGAACCAGAGGTGACAGCAGGAATGAAGTCAGTGTGGAATCGGACTACGAGACAGTAAAGGGAACGAATCAGGAGCCAACAGATGTCACCAGTACAGACTTATGAAGGATATGAAACTTCAAGCAAGTGGATTGTGAAATGAAGAATGGGCAAAGAAATTGATTTGAGTCAGACACCGAGCCGGGATAGAGTTCGAGGATCAGATACCTTTAAGGATTCAATTTCTGATTAGACAGAGTCATCACGAATTTCGAGGAATTCAAACCACATTAGATATCGAATGAGCTTATGTGTTTAATCACTTTAAATATTTGTTAAGTGTTTCGTGTGACTTACGTGCTTTAACTACTTTTAATTCTTACTTGCGCTGATTGAATGATTAGTTGATTACGCTTCATATGATCTCTGTGTGGATAGCGCAGAATTCGATAGCCTCGTTATGTGGCTATTAGAAAGTGCTAAGGACAAGGAGTTCTTAGCTGACTAGGAGCGATTATGTTGCGAGTTCGATATGCGGATCTGGTTAGCATCGACTTTATCAGATCGACCTGGAAGGAGAAACACTTCGGAAGTTGGTCGAATTGAGTACCGAAGTGAGCATGGATGTCAGATTTTCAGGAATCAAAGGAGTCTGTTCGCGTCCTGAAGACGTTTTGAGTTGGACAGAACGAAATTCTGAAACCGAAGCCAAAGAGAAAATTTGGCAGAGAACGGTTTGACGTGAGAAGTAGAATCTGAGGACAGATTCTTTTGAACGAGGGAGTATTGTGACGACCCACAATCTCCAAGTTCAAGATTAGCGCATTTATCGGAATTCGGACCGTTTACGGTCCCGACGTCTTTCACACTTGCACGTTTTCCAACTCTTGTATTTAAATATTTTTATAAATCATCGATTTGGCATTTAAAACCCAAGGCATTAATTAGAATTAATTTGCATCGTTTTGACATTAACTAGGGTTAATTCGGTAAATTTATATTTTAGCTCGTTTAACTTGATTTAGTAATTTAACAATGTACATTGGACTGGGGTTCAATGTCTTAATAATGCATATTTTATCGAGGTTCCAAATATTTCCATAAAATCATCAATATTATTCATTAAATTATATTTTCAAGAAATTTTATTTTTAGCCCAAAATTATTTATACTTTAGCCCAACCCGAAATTGACTTTTCATAAACTTATGAATTTTAATAAAACGAACCTCAATCTTTGATAAGCATTTAATTTCGGTCATTTTGACACTAAGTACGCCTAATTCCGACACTTTACACAATTTGCACATTTTTTGAGGATAGGGTATATTATATGATTATTGGAAGTCTTGGGGCCAAAATAAAAAATGGGAGAACACACCACAAGGGTCGCGCGAGCTCTACTTCTCCCAAATTGGGGATTTTTCATTTCTTCACCGATTCAAGCAAATGATATATGGAAATCGATCGCCTCGACGAGAGGAACACATTGTTACCGTTATTTCGGGCATTTGGACGACAGTGGTGGCGCGGTGGAGCTCGGAAGTTCCGTGGATGAGATGGTAGTGGTCGTGGCTTTTACGGCGACTTTCAGGCAGTGGGCACGGGCAGTTCTAGACCAATTTTTCGAGAGGAATCCAACGGCGGTGGTCTCGTGGCCATCCGACAACCGGTGAAGGTGATATGGCTAATTTTTAGTCCGAAGACCGTTTCTCCGATCTGCCATCTCCGACGACCCCATGGTGATGCACCACCCAGTGAAGGTAGCCCTAGACGAGAGGAGTCCAATGGCGGTGGTCTCACCTTCATCCGATCACCGACGACGGAGTTATGGCATCGGGAAGATGGCGCGGTGGAGCTGTGGTGGCGGAGGTTTTTCGGCGACTCTCGCCGGCGACCAATACACCATTCCTAACCTTTTCGACATGGGTAAGCTAAATTCGAAGTCAATTTCGTAATTTGTTGAGCGGATTTTCGTTAATTTTGATTCTTGGATTCTAGGATTTGGAGCTTCGGAGTGGAATTAAATTCCGATGGATGATCCGATTGTGAAATGGTTTTGAGGGAAGTGACGGGCTCTGGAGAGAAACATTTCGGTATAAGGGTTTGACCATCGGAGGTGGTCCGGCGGCGGTCCGGGATGGCAGGCGGTTTCCGGCAATTTTTGGCACTGTTTCGGCGGGAATCCAGCAACGGAGTCTTCGGAAAGATCGTTCTCCTCGTCACAATGGTTCTAACAGTGCTGGTATTACTCGAATCTGAGTTATCATTTGTCTTTTATCGCATTTTTCGTATTATTATGTTAATTTGGTAGCTTTTTGATATAACTTCTAGCTTTTAGCTTTTGAGCATGAATTAATTGTACTCTAGTTTGTTTTAATTGTTGAATGTTGTTGTTGTAAGATTGTGTAGTCGAACGGATGGGTTTCGGTTCGATTAGGCTAGAGATAGGATCGATATTGACTTGTAGCTTTAGAGCTTTTGAGAAAATCTATAAGTTGTGAAGTTATATTCAATTTGTTGATTTAATGAAATATACTTGTTGGTGTTGAATTACAATCGTACCCTGCTAAGCTTATATGTTTAGATGTTTTGTAATTAATTTAGTGTTTCTCGTTTATTTAATTATTGCATGCTTTTGGATATAAATTGACCATATTGCCCCTACTTGCTTTCTTATGTTTAAATGTTGAATGAGTGTCCTTAAACATGTTTGTATTTTGATAGCCGAGCGTCAGTGTTTGTTTCCTTGTCGTGTCAGTCATTCATCCTCTAGACCTCGTGTTTTTCAGGTGGGATCTTTGAGGCCGAATTATAATTGCTGTTTGCTTTCATTCTCTTGTTTTGTCGAGCAAGGTAAGGGTTTAAAATGCTTTCAACTGGGGCAAGATCATAGATATATATAGGTTTGCGAAATAACTTATCATCCCTGTATTTCTTATTGCTTGCTGTTCCTGCCTTTACTATTTCCTTATGTGCTTAGTCAAACCTTTTGATAGCAAAACCAAAATGATTTGAAATGTTTTCAACTAGAGACAAGTTAAACCATTTCCTTTTAAGCGTAACTTTAACGAGA
The DNA here is from genome assembly GCA_958496215.1 of Verbena officinalis. Classification (NCBI taxonomy): domain Eukaryota; kingdom Viridiplantae; phylum Streptophyta; class Magnoliopsida; order Lamiales; family Verbenaceae; genus Verbena; species Verbena officinalis. The sequence continues at coordinate 7,336,900 of OY292388.1, forward strand.
GTGCTTGCATTCCTAGTTGGGGACCTTTTCGTTGAGTGAAGTCGTTAGGGCGGATCTTTCCTAACGATGGAATACCCGGTTGCCTCCCCAACCATTACATCACTTTTCTCAAACCGCCCCTTTTGGGCAACCAACTTATAACTGCTTTATATATTTTAGTGCTTTATTGATTTCAAAGCGAGCCATGGACTGGATCATGATTTTTAGGGCCCAGGAGTTATACAGGAGGTGAGCCTGGAGACGAGCGTCTAGGGCAAATCCCGATGTGTACTCTAGGTATTGACTTAGGCCGGTCGGGAGGTTTGACTGACCTAAGTTAATGCGACGGTAGCGCCTTGAGCGTTTCCTTAAATTTTGTACGGTAGCGTTGTGGGCACCACTCGTTTCCTTAAATTGTGTCGTGCTTGACTTTTGGTGGTGGAGTACTTGACTACATGCTTTCATGATTTTCATGGTTGGGAGTTATAAGGAGAGGGCCCGTTCTCGCTGGGACACATTATTGCATGATTTATTGCATTACTTGTTTGTCTAATTGAAGCACATTCCGGTTTTCTTCATATTTCCCTATATATATATATATATATTACCCGGAAGCGTGGCTCGAACTTGCCCAACTTAAGCGTTCTTTATTGTTCAAACTACCTAGTTGAATTACGAGCCGTGTGTTCTTATCATTTCCAACTTGTTTATATCATGCATTTCGAACTTGTAATGGCCTCGTGACTCAATTAATATTCTTTCAATTGATCGGCTTGACCTTATGTGCAAATGTTTTCAAAGGATCCGGTTCGTCAACCTTTTGTGTTTTCAAATAAAGCCGAATCCGAATGTTGCTTTGTGTTATAGTTTTACTACTTATATTATTGTTTGTATCTTTATTAAAACGAGCAACATTCACCCCTTTTGGTTTTAAACGATAAACGACAAACTGTGATCAATACGTATATTGTATAACCCCCTTACTGAGTATCCTTTATACTCACCCCTTCTATTTTAGTTCTTGCTTCAGGTAGACAGGTGGCGGTGTCGCCTATCTTGTCAGTCTGCAGCAGCAGGTCTAGGTCGGCTCTTGTCTATCGTCTTGTCAGTGTCCCAACAACAGTCGAGTCTTTACTTTCTGAATTGATTTAATTTATTGTATTTAATATTATGATTTACTTTTTGTACTTACGTGCCCTTGATGTGGGATAGTTAGTTGAGCTATGAACGGCATTGAATGGATAATTGTGTTAGATTCGCTTTGTGAATTATGTTGCCATGGATGGCTTTTATGAATTGATCTGTCATTTATGAATTCGCTTCCGCATATCTCTGATTGATGCTGTTGTTGTTGGGGCGTTGTGTTGTTGTTGCCGGAGTTCGATTGAGTGTCTTGCCGTTCGCCGAGATAAATTTTTGAATGGGGTACATTTACCTTGTTTAGGAGTTCGTCTTGGTGCGGATGTGGTGTCCTTTCTCCTTCTACAGAAAGGGGCGCTACAGGACTAAATTACACATTGATGTTGCTAAAAAATAGGTACGAACTCGACGGTAAAGATTCGCTTGAATTCAGCAACGATCTGTTAAGAAATGGGTTCGGACCTGCTAAGAACAGCCAAACACTCTTAAGTTAAGATCAAGCTGGAGTTGAATCTAGCGTAGATCCTCCACTAAGTTAAATCAGGTATTGGAATATGAGAATAAGTGTAAGAACACTCGAGGAGGAATTTTGGCAGAGTTTCGGTATATAAATTAGAATGTACCTTTCAGAGATGTGTCTCTGAGTACTTATAAGCGATTCTCTAGATCATGGAGAGGAAGTCGGACCACGTTCCCCGTCTGGCGGTTAATTGAGGGAGATTGTCTTTTTCAGACAAGCAATTCCACAGAATTAGGGCCACTTAGGTGGGGGAAGGTGGCAGAAGTTGAGTGGTTCTTGATGAGTAGGGGCTCTGTCGAAATGCGAATTGATTAGTTCGAAGTCGTCTTCGAGTTGGAGGATTCGTGCTCAATGGGGGTTGGTGAGACGAACACCATCGAGGATGATCCTGAGAGGAGGGCTCTCGAACTGATCATTCAAGGAGAACACTTAGCACTTTCTGAGTAGTTGAAATGCCTAGAGTGAGGAGGAGACGAGTGGAGAGAACTGTGACACTTGACACTTATAAAATATGACACATCACACGTAAATATTTTATTTTTTAAGCTACATTAATTTCATAATATACAGATCATTTATATTAAATAATTTAAAATCCAAAGTTAAAAACCATTATTTTACAAGTTAGCCATTTATTTGCTCCACAAGACTTTTTTTTTTTTTTGTTTTTGTTTTTTCGTCAGCCAAGACGAAAAACTAGACTAGCTCGGGCTCATATCCACCCTAATACAATCGATTACCTCAGGAGGTGGGTCATTAAGATAAACCATAAGGTTTTGAGTGCCATGCCCCAATTTCGCTAAAATATCCGCGCAAGTGTTTCTCTCCCTTCTAATGTGCTCAATCTTACACTCCCACGGAAGATAGAGAAATCTTCTACAATCTTCGATAATTTGTCCCAAGGGTGAGACGTCACCTCGGTTTTATTGATCAATCCGACTGCCACTTACAAGTCCGTTTCAAATATAATTTTTTGAAGTCGTCTCTCCCAAGCCATGATCATCACTTGCCTTATTCCCATGAGCTCAGCCACTCTAATAGTGTTGCTCTTGAGAGACATTCTCCACAAGAAATATAACTCTTCAAAGCCTTCTCTCCACAAGAAATTCTTACTCATGAGTCATGAATTAGTCAATTAGCAAAATTTTTGCCTATTTCTTTTTCATTCTTCTAATGGGTTTTAAAATTTGTGGGCTTATAAATGGGCTGGGCCGGGCTGAAAACTTGATTTTATCCCATCGGTCCATTAGTTTGACCAGGCCCAATTGAGAAAGCTAGTTGGCGGGCCAATTTGAAACTAGAGAGAAAAATGGGGAATGTGGGGGATAATTGCAGATAGTGGCAAATGCCAATAACCGTCTTTAACCGTCACTCCTCCAAATCACCCCCCACCCCCACCCCCTGATAATAATAAATTAGTGAAAGAGAGAGAGAGAGAGAGAGAGAGAGAGAGAGAGAGAGAGAGAGAAGCCCAAGTGAAATCTGCAGATATAAAGTCGTAAAATGCAGAATTAATTATTAAATCCCACTTGGAAATAACTGTGATTATGTCAAATTAGTGCGTGTATGTTTAAGTGAGAGAGGTAGAGAGTGATGGAAGGGAAGAGGAGAATGTACTATGGTGATGGGTTAGGTGAGATAAAGAAAGGTCCATGGAAAGCAGAAGAGGATCGAGTGTTGATAAACCATGTGAAGAAATACGGTCCCAGAGATTGGAGCTCCATTCGATCCAAAGGTTTACTTCGAAGAACTGGAAAATCATGCCGACTACGTTGGGTCAACAAACTCAGACCCGACTTGAAGACGTAAGCAAAATCACTTGATTACTACTGTGTCTGTGTGTGGCTCTGTGAGTTTGATATGTACGTGTTTGAACTTTGATGAAATGAGGAATAATTGTGTTATCTTCTGTGTGTGTTTTGATTTGATGGGCTAATTCTGCTGTGTCACCATCTTGAGTTTCTGATCAGTTGAAAAAAAATGATTTCTTTATTCCCAATTTTAGTAAATTTCTCTTTGCATGCTCTTTTTTGCCTTCTTTGCTTCATTTTTATCTCTTTTTGTGTGTGTAAATTTTTAATAAATTCATGTAATGCCTCTCTCTCTCTCTCTGTGCCTGCAGTGGGGTGAAGTTCTCGACAGAGGAAGAACGGACAGTGATCGATCTGCAAGCTCAATTCGGCAACAAATGGGCGAAAATCGCGACGTATCTCCCCGGAAGAACAGATAATGATGTGAAGAATTTCTGGAGCAGCCGGCAGAAGAGGCTCGCAAGAATTCTTCAAACTTCTGCACAATCATCATCATCCTCCTCATCACACAACAAAACAAAACGAGCCCTTCTTGATGTCCCACCTCTCGAGGTCATATATGTCTAAATACTCAACTCATGATATAATGATCACAGAATTTCACTTTATGATATTGTCATATTTTAAAATTTCAAAAACCACCCCTATGAATTTTGAAAACATTACAATTTACTTTTGATGTTTTCATTTTCACATGGGTGGTCCGTGTAATTTTTAAAAATTTCAAGGTATGTATATACGGTTTGTATTTTTCAGACTTTTATGGATCAACTGTAATATGGAGATCTCTAAAGTTACACTTTATGTTCAAAATTGAAAGAAATCTTTAGTTTGGGGAGGGGGTGGCTGCCCCCCACCGGCATGAAACAACTCAACTAAAGTTTCATCTCGACATACTTTCAGGCACCACCCAAGTTCAGTTCATTACCAGAGGAAGAATCAAAAACTACAAAGTCACAATCTGGCTCCAATTCATCGATCCACATTGACGACACAATGTATCCAAACTCACACAGCCAAGAACAGAACCATCTTCAACCCGTCTATGCTAAAAAGCCGTTTTTTGAGCCACAATCACATCTCTCGTTCCCTCAGATACCTCAGCTTCAGCCAGATTTTCTTCTGCCATTAGAAGGCCAAGATTTTATTACAAGCCTCCAAGATCCTAGTTTCCTTGACGAGTTTGATGATTCAAGTCGATCAATTGTCCCTTCATTTTCAGGACCCGACAGATGCTGTGAGATTGGTGGTGCAGTGGACCTCGACGGTTTCATGGATGATTTTCCACCCATTGATTTGTTTGACCATATCGATCCACTTCCAAGCCCATCGGAATGGTCATCATGAGTGGATCAGATTCCATCCTTTAGATTCTAACAACTAGGTTTTGTTATGGGCTTTGTTGTTGCTAATTTTACTTCTGTAATGTTCTAATATTGTAAATTTGGTATTTTCTGTAGTCGAGGGATCTGAGAACTCTCTTCAATCGGCTTATCTGTAATGTGGTTCCATCTTTTTCTATGAAAGCTTCTTATTGGTCATTTACATCTACACATCAGGGAATGCAAATTTCAGTTTGTCCCAACAGTTTTTGAGGAACTACAAACCAGCCCCTTTTCTTTACAAAATTACACAAACCACCCTTGTAAGTTTGAAAACATAACAATTTACCTGCAACCTTATCATTTTCACAAGGGTGGTCTATGTCATTTTTAAAATTGTCAAGGAGTGGTTGTAGTTTATCCAGAACTTTTAAAGATCAATATAATATGATATTTTCAAAGGGGTGTAGATACAATTAAGTGTCACGAAAGAGACTGGCCCTAAATATTTTCATTTGGAGAGCAACAAAATTTTCCAATATATAAAATGCATTCATTTTTAATTTTTTTAAATGCATATAAAACACAGCACTACAACATGCCCGTAATTGGCGAACAATAAACTCAAGATATTCATTTAGTACAATTCTGAGAGAAATAGAGTCACACAATAACTGAAATTTTCAAGGAGACAGATGCTAACCATGTAAAAATTTGCAACAGTTCAAATTGTGATCATTAGATCAAGATTGTAGCATTGAGAAGTTGATATCTGGTACATAGGGTACCAGAAAAAATGAACATCAGTAATTTCACTTAGTAGGATCATCAACTGTTTTGGCTAATTGCACTCCACTTAGACCTTTGCGTGTACCAACAAAGTCTCCGGCTGTAAATGACTTATTTTCTCCAAAACGTATAGTTCGGGTTAAGATTGAATAAGCACAATACTCAACTTCACATACCACCACGTTCTGCATGCATCCCGAAACGACAGATCCAACACATTCACCTGAACAAATTATGAATGGTCAATAATAGTTCAGGGCCGTGATTATAATATTTAGTTCGAAATAATTTGGGAAAAAGGGTTGGGTTTGGCAAAAGCTTCTGCTTTTGGAGAAGATGAAATAGAAGTTAAAAATTGTAGAAAGTTGGAGTAGTAAAACTTGGAAGTGTTTGGAGCAGGAAATGGAAAAACACTTTAAATTAATAGAAAAAAGTATTTACAAGCTGAAAGTACCTTAAAGGTGCTTTCAGCTTATCTTAGATATTTTAAGCAGAAGCAGCAAAATGAAACAATCAACAGTTTTATAAGCTAAAGCCTGGGTCGGAGGTGCTTCTAGCTTTTTTGCTAAAGAAAAGCAAAAACAGCATTCCAGATACGATACCCTTCAGCTACAGAAAAATAGTAGAACGTCCAAAATCACACATTTTAAAACTTTGAACCCGATCTTATTGAGCAATAAGCAAAACAGACATGATTATTTGTCAGAAATAAGCAAAAACTCTTATAACAAATGGCTGGCAAAAGTGCTTACCGTGAGTGACCATCAACAAGTTTTCATGAGGATATTTGTTAGCAAGGCTCTTGATCACTCCAATATATCTCGCACGAGCATCTTTCAAAGTCTCTTGCCATTTTGGCAGCTAAGTGTAACAATCAAACACCACTTTAAGCACAGCAAAACTTAAAGGGGACAAAACACATGGTCTTTGAAAGGCTTACTCATAAAATTTATGATAGGTGAAAATTTTACCTCCTTATAAATCATTTCAACAGTATTATCAACAGTTCCTGCTGGTAAGACAGCTTCACACTCTGAGAGGTTGAAGCTAAAAATCCCATCTTTAGGAGCAACTGCATCTCGGATAGCAAGAGGATTCATCATCTCAGATAATCCATATTCGATTGAGACCTGACAAAATTGCACAAAAATATTATCCTCGTTCATTGAAACCAAGACTCTATTCATATGAAAATGCCATTCATTTCAACTTTTCCTGCTCCTACAATATTAAAATAATTCCAAAACGACTCAACTGTATATATGTTTTCAAGAATTGCATCTTTCCATACAAAAAATTAATTTCACATACTGAATGATCACCAATAGGAAATGAAAAAATCATTAGCACATAAAAATTATGAAAACATCTACATTGTTGACACTGTACAGACAACACGCACGTATTTTTTCATGCATAATTACATTTCCGTACAAATATGCAAAAACAACAGACCTTGATTTTTGAAGGATCAATAACGACGCCGTTGGAGGACACATCATTCGGATCATCGGACTTCTTATCAACTGCGCACAAACCGTTGACGACTTCGGCGGCGGTCTGCAAGCATCTTAGAAATGGAGACACAAAAACCCTATGGATCGGAAAATCGAGGTGCTTCCGGTACTTCTCTCCGGTACTAAATGCTCGGATCTTACCGTCGTCGACAAGCGGCGGGTCCCAGGGTCTTGCCGCCGTGGCCGCCCATAGTGGTACGAAGTTGTCCATCCTGTCGCCGTGGCGCATGACGACGACGTTTTGGTGCGGTTGTCTGGCGAGGTCGCCATCGGCTGAACCCATCATAGTGACTTGGAACAAGCACAAGCTTCGAGGGGTGTGGAAAAAAGGTTTCTTCCTTTCTGTCGGGACAGGTCATTGCGGAGCATTGGATCCTACCCTTTTATAGATGTCTGGCGAGGGCGTCTCTCGTTGGTGGGATAGGTGGAGGGGCGAAATCGCCTGTGGTCACGCTCAGCCCTTATGACTTGTATTCGGTATAAACTGTCTGATTTTTAAAGATACAATATAATTTTATTTATTCACATACGATGAATCAGACTCAAAACTTCTAATTAAATTCGTATGGGGGCCAACGACTACACTAAATCATTTTATGGTAGTAACTAGTTGTTATAAGTGCTTGGAGCTTATTACAAGTTAATTATTCATTTTCTAATTAAATGATTATTAGTTAGTAGACCAAATATCAATTGGTCTAATGAGATTTTTTTAGATGGTTTAATGAGATGAGATATTAGATTTCTCAAGAAATATTTATAATTCAAACTCTAATTTGTGTATGAAATAACTAAATTAAAAACAAGTTAGGAACAATCAGATTGCGAAGGTCGCTCCCAATTAAGTTTATGCAGTATTCGAGCTTATAATAAAGCGAGCCAAAAACCCAAAAAAAGAAAATCTAATTATTAACTTGAGATACACTCAAATGCTCAATGAATATCATTAGGTGGATATTTTTGGTCCATATTTTGTAATTCAAGTTGCATTATCTACACTATTTAATAATGCTATCTTTCCACTTAATAATTACATTTTGTCTCTCACTCTAATTTAGATTGTTGTTTAATAATTAATTAATTAAAATATTTCTCTCTGTGTTGTATTCATTTTCCCACTATTCTTTTCTCTATCATCTTTTTCTCTCTTTTCTAATCTAAATTTCTCAATTTTTTTACTTATTTAAGTATAAAATATATTTTTCAACTTACCATACTAGTTTTTTATAAATTAATACTATCTAAATCATGTATTATTAATTAAATTTTATATTTAATTGGCACACGCGTCGGGGTGCAATGTTTACTAGTTTACTTTAATTTAAATGAAAGTATATATAACAGAAAAAAAATATTTAATACATTTAAATTTATCAATTCATGATGCAATAGAACAAAAAAGCATAATCATATATATATATATATATATATATATATATATATATATATATATATATAAAGTAGTGGACTATTTTAGACTTTTAGGAAATATTTATGTTTATGTGGCAATAAAGTGGATTCGTTAGAATTGATCCATTTTTTCATGTAAATTATTTCTATATATAATTAATTTCATTAATTATTATTTTTATAACTTACATATATACTTATTGACATTCCATACTTTTGTTTATATTAAAAAAATTTAACTCCTATTTAATTATAAAACTATATAACTACTTTATATAATATTAATTTTTGATTTTTTTTTCAAAAAATGATTTTCAGTAAATTTTAACAGGCTTTAGAGTTCTCAATACGGTATTGAAGGTTCATTAATAAAAATAAAGATAAAATAATATATTCAATATATCTATTAAAAAAAATTATATTTAATATTTTTATTTCTATCAAATATTTTTGATATAGCGGATTCAAATGAAAATTTTAAATATAAGTTTAATTAAAATTTAATAGTATAAAATAAATAAATAATTGATTTTTTTGAAAAAAACTTTTTCAAACATACGTGCCTCATGTTCATTTTCTGGTAGAAAAATTATATTTTATTTCAATGTAAATAAATTTCTTAAATTATTATAATTGAGTATTAATATTTTCATAATATAAAAGAAATTTCAATAATGAAATGAATATTATCATGAATTAATAATGAAACAATAATAGATTATTTGATAAAAAATAATATAAAGTATAATAAACAACTATTTTTTCGACCAAAGAGACAAAGAGATTCCAATCATTATTTATATGGCTATTATTAAATTTTTTTTTCTATTTTAATTATCATTTCAATATTTCTATAATAGCCATGATATTCCTTCTCTATATATGTATAAATATATATACTCCCTATTATAAATATAATATCAGTACTTTGTCATAAAAATATCATGTTACTATTTCTATATATTTAAAATGAATTTTTTATATATATATTCCTAATTATTTTATAAAATAAATTACTTTGGTGTGTGTGCTTCAAATTCTGAATTAATATTTTTTTACGTATTGTTAATAATCATATAAAAATATAATATAATATAATTTATTTAATAATATATGTTGTATAAGTAAATTACCCTGTGCAATGCTGGGGAAAAAGGCAGTTATCTGTTGATAAAGTAATTAAAATATCTTTAGAGTTTGAATTATTTTGTGAAATTCAAATTTGAAGTCGACCCGTAACCAAAAAGAATCTATAATTAATTGTGATCCTCATAAGGATGGATACTTATCCGTAATAAATATGATCGAATTAATCGTGCTGACAAAGATTTTCACTAAATAGCATATTCTAAATCTGAAAATCAAGACCAAAATCGATTGATTTTGAATTGTGCTTTTTCAATCATGATATCGTATGTTCCTAGCAGCAACGTTAATAGTGGGGGTGGTGTATCGTGCAATAAGTGCGTCTTCAAGTTTACTTTGTCGGTCTTCGCGCCAAACTAAACGGAATACAAGTACAAAACAAAAGAATTCGAAATATAGTGACAACTTCATCACTTTCCTGGTATTTTACACTATCGGACGAAAGTTCCAAAAACAAGCACCAAAAAGACAACTTAAAATGTTATTCTAAGTGGAGCCCTAATACAAAGAATCTTTATCCACCTTGTCGGAATTCCATTTATATGAAGTTGCAAATGCGAAATTTCTTCCTAAATATGATAGTTGCATGACTAGTTAGAGAATTATGATTACACTAAAGATATTAATTTTTTCTCATCCGAACTATTAACGTTTTTTGAATTTATCATCTAAATTAATTTTTTTTACACTTTATCATATATATTATATGAACTTATACGTTACCATCTCCGTTCAATTTTAGGGTCAACTTTCTGTCTAGTTTCTCACACATGCCACTCACGCTGTGTTTTAAAAATCGGACCGGACCTGCCGGTCGGACCGGTTCAACCGGTGACCGGAGGCCTCTCTGGTCCGAATCAACATAAAAAATCTGTCCTTCAATTGGACCAGTGAGAACTGGTGTGACCCGGCCAAAAACCGGTAAAACCGATACCGGTTTTAGTTAGTGAACCGGTGGACTCCTTTTTCTTCTGTCTCGTTTTTTGCAGTCTTCTTACTTCCTGTATCATTTTTCCTTTTTTTTTTTTTTCACATATCTGCTTTCTGGTATCTGTCCAAACCAACTAAAACTAGAGAAGAAGATTTTCAAAAAAGAAAGGAAAATGAAAGATTTGAGAAGACGGCTGCTGCGGGAATTGTACTCCCAATCTAGGTTTAAATGTTTGTTTGTTTTTTTTATTTAATAAGTTATTGGGTTTTACATAATTAGACTATGGGTAATTGGGCTCCTTTTTCCTGAAGGAAAATTGCCTTTAAATGATCATACGCTCAAAAAATTTAGGTTTGCTACCACTTTTTTAATGGTCATCTTAGATATCCAATCTAAGTTTTGTTTCCTCTTTTGTGAAAATACCGATCTGCCCTTAAGTTTCATACCCTTCAACCCCCAAATTCATTTAGCATCGCTTTTCATTTTAAGACATAAACACAAACTGTACGACAGCGGCGGCGCCGCCGACGACTGAGACCTTAAATACGTCGTGACTTTGCATTTCCAGGGCGATTAAATGAAAACTACTGCTGCTCCAAGGCCTCCTACTGGTACTTGGACATGCCGCCAAGCTAATCGGTTGTGTCGAATTCAATGAAATAATGAATGTATTAGCGTTAAGGGAGGGAATGAAGATCTCTGAGTTATTCGAGCTAGTCTGTGAAAAATGGCCTCAATTCTCAACCGAAATCCACGCCTTATAGTATAGGGTTCCCCAGAAGTCGGGGATATGGGTTAGTTTGCTCACCGATAATGATGTTAACAACATGATGGAACTATTTAGGCTTCTGCAGACGTATATTATCGACAAGAGGTTAATACTGATCACTGATTAGCTCTAGTTCTGGAGGAATTTGAATTCCGTTTTGTGTAATTAAGTCTTTATTTTCGCAGAATAATAATTACTCGTTGTTGTATTAATTTTTTTCGAATGTATTTTCTAACAGTTTGTTTGTGGAACCTTCTATTCGTTTTGCTGTTTTAACTTCAAGTTTTGTGGTATTGGTTAACGTTTTATCTACTTAATATTTTGTTTAATAAATGCGTATCTAACAAAGGGATTTGTGTAATTTCGAGACGAGATGATGCCATTGAAGGGTAATCTGGCATGCTAATGATACGAATTTGTGGCACTGATATTGTATGTTGTCTAACAATACTGAAGAGTACGTATCTAACCAAGAAATCTGTGTAATTTCAAACGAGAAGATGCCCTTGAATGTTAAAAATGGCATGTTTATGATATGATTTTGTGGCACTGATATTGTAAGTTGTCTAACAATACTAACGAATGCGTATCTAACAAAGGGATCTGAGTAATTTTTGAGATGAAATGAATGCCATTGAAGGGTAAAATGGAATGTTGATGATACAAAATTGCGGCACTGATATTGTAAGTTGTCTGATATTAATTATGAATGCATATCTACCTAAGGGACCTGCGTAATTTCAGACGTGGAGATGCCCTTGAAGGGTAAAAATGGCCTGTTTATGATAGGATTTTGTGGCACTGATATTGTATGTTGTCTAACAATACTAATGAATGCGTATCTAACAAAGGGATCTGCGTAATTTTGAGAGAAGATGATGCCATTGAAGGGTAAAATAGAATATTGATGATACAAAATTGCGGCACTGATATTATAAGTTGTCTAACATTAATTACGAATGCATATCTAACTAAGGGACCTGAGTAATTTTAGACGTGAAGATGCCTATGAAGGGTAAAAATGACCTGTTTATGATAGGATTTTGTGGCACTAATATTGTAAGTTGTCTAACAATACTAATGAATGCGTATCTAACAAAGAGATCTGTGTAATTTTGAGACGAGATGATGCCATTGAATGGTAATCTGGCTTGTTGATGATATGAATTTGTGGCACTGATATTGTATATTGTCTAACAATACTGAATAATGTGTATCTAACAAAGAAATCTGCGTAATTTCAGACGAGAAGATGCCCTTGAAGGGTAAAAATATCCTGTTTATGATACCACTTTGTGGCACTGAACCGTTACCGTTACATAGAAACGGTTCATGAACCCTAATAACCGTCTATAACTACTTGTTTAATATTACTAATGCAATTACCCACTATTCCTCCATACTTATCATCCTAATCACGCCCTTTTCTACTGAAGAATGGCATCACAGGTACGTTACGAGGCGGCAATGAACGCGGCAATTCCAGACATTGTTGGGGACATTGAGTGTCTTCTCATAATGACTCTGAAAATCTTGGCAAGAAGAAACCATATCCATCTCCAAATCAAGTACTGGACTGTCATGGGAGAGTTGAGAAGACATATGAACAAGAGGATGAGGAAGGAGTATTCTACAAACGAGATTGTTTGGAAAGTTATGCAGGTGAGGGCATAGTTCGCTGCTTTCATCATGGTTCATTGCCAAGGATGGCATTGCCTATACGGAAGACAACAACAAGGTTGCTACTGGCCAACAATATTGGGATCAGATCGCTTACTGCCAGGTAAATTACAAATACTACTCCCTTGAAATTTTTTATTACTGAGATCGTATTTATATATATTTTCTAAACCTCCTTCTCATATAAAACAGGGATTTTGTAACACTCCGGATTTGAGAATGCGTTCAGGTGAGCCACACGGCTTGTCGCACGTCGTGCAGCAAGTCGTGTGAGGCAAGCCGCACAGCTTCCTAGATAGACCTTTTTGGTTTTGCCGTTGTCTAAATCGTTGTCTATAACTCTCGTTAGGTTATTCTTGGTTCGGGTTTGTATTAATGCTATATTGATCCCCACCCTCATATATTTACTTTATGTTGCCCCTGAATAGGATGTGATGATATTAGATATTTAGATTGGCCCGAAGTGGCATTTATGTTATTATGTTTAGTTCGCTTCCGCTACATATATATTCTAAACTGTTTAATTGTTGTGTCTTTGGGGATCCGCTGTTGCCAAGAGTTGGGATAGACCCATTGGCTTGTATGGGTTCTTGGGTTGAGACGCCGTTCTTGGCTTGGGAATCCGTGCAGGTTCGGGGGCTGTAGAGTGGGGCGCTACAAATTTGTTCAAAAGCCGACTGAGCGGAGAAACTTTCGTATCTACAGATGTGTGTACTACGACTGGCTGAACTTCATCTTCATCTCTGCCAAGGCAGGACTGCTTCATGATATGGAGCCATCTATTGTTGGGTGGCAATCAATTCCTTGTGCCTTATTTTCAAATTTGAGCTCATGGCTAACAAATCACGCATTCTTGTTCAGTGTTGAAACAGGAATTGTCATACCATGCCTCCATGAATGCGTGGTAGAGGCCAAGGCCATGGGAGACCTCCTCTTGTACCGCATCCTCCGCCACCTCCAGAGCAAGATCCTCCACCACCGGTACCTTCACAGGATGCTCATCAGCCACCTCCACCACTTGCTATCATGCTCGAGCTGGCAGCACTGATTTAGCATATGATCCAGCAAAACTAGCAGGCTACTACCCCACAGCCTCCTATTCCACCTCAGGTTCCACCGCCGCTGCAACCGTACGTTCCTTCAGGTAGAGCGGCTGAGGACCGTTCGTTGGACCGTTTCCTCACCTTCAAGCCTCCTATCTTCGATGGAGCTTTGGATAACCGTAGGGACAACGATTGGATAGCTGACCTCGATCAGATCTTCGAGGCAATGTAGTGCTCAAACGCCGATAGAGTTGCCTTCTCTACCTTCATGCTTCGTAGTTCGGCCCGTGAGTGGTGGCACCGGACTAGGGAAAGTGGTATGTCGTGAGAGTTCAGCCCATATTAGACCGATTCGTATCAGAGTTCTACCGACAGTACATCCCTCAGGTAGTACTAGACAGGAGGGAGAGAGAGTTCAAGGAGCTTGTTCAGGGGAACCTCACCGTTGAGTAGTACGAGGCCGAGTTCTCCCGATTGATTGTTTATTACCAGCTCATCATCAACGACGATCGCCATAAGGCAAAACGTTTCATAGAAGGACTTCGTGATGACATACAGAGGGGGATGCTTAGCTCTCCCGAGTTGAGTTTCCCCAAGACAGTTCGACTTGCTTTGGAGGTCGAAATGAAGTTGTAGAATCTGAATGTGAAGGCCGCCCTTTGTGCCGCTCAGAACCCTCCTCCACCGACCTTCAAATCTAAAAACAAGAGGTTCTTTAATTCTTCCGGTTCCTCTTCCGGTAAGAAGTCCAAGTCTTTTAGCTCCAAGCCGAATGGGCCTTGTGAGAAGTGTAATTTTTGCGACAAGCCCAATCACACTGAGGGCACGTATTGGAAGAAGCAGGGGTTTTGCCTACGTTGTGGGAGTGATAAGCACAAAGCTGATGATTGCCCGAGGAAGAGAGCTCCTCCTCAGAAGCAGAAGGGTACTAAAGTGTCCGGGGCCACCGGGAAGGGGACAGTCACTAGGGCCTACACTTTGGGAGGTTTTGCGGGTGAGATCGACCCGAACGCAATCGTCGAATGTACATTACATTTGCATAGCATCCCCATATCAGTCTTGTATGATCCGGGTGCTACCCATTCTTTTCTTGCGCCTGAAGTTGCTGTTAAATTGTCCTTATCTGCTGAGTGTTTATCGCATATGCTTGAGATTAGTTCCCTCTTGGGAATTTTGCACTTTACGAATCGAGTCTTAAAGGATTGTCCTTTGAAGATTGGAGATCGTATTTATCCCGCAGATCTTATCGAGCTTCCTATGGGTCGCTACGGGATAATTCTGGGAATGGATTGGCTTTACGACTACCAGGCTCGAGTAGACTGTTTCGAGAAAATAATCGCTCTGGGAGCTGATGATGAGATTTCGGGCAAAAGGTTTGACCAGATCCCTCGAGCGTCTTATGTTAAAGACGCCCGAATGATGTGTAAGGGAGCTCCATCTTTTGTTGCCTATCTGTTGCACCATCTGAAAGATCAAGTTAAACTTGAGCATTGAGCTGGTTGGAGACTTCCCGGATGGGTTACCCAAGAGTTTGAATTCTTTGCCTCCAGAACGGAAGATCGAGTTCGTGATTGACTTGGTACCGAGAGCCGAGCCATATTCCAAGACGCCGTACCGGATGGCTCTAGCTGAGTTGAAAGAGCTGAAGTTGCAGTTGGAGAGTCTGTTAGAGAGTGGATACATTCGACCGAGCATTTCGCCTTGGGGTGCACCCGTTCTCTTTGTGAAGAAGAAAGACGGTACATTGTGGATGTGTATCGACTACCGCAAGCTAAACCAGATGACCATGAAGAACAAATACCCTCTACGCCACACAGAGGAATTATTTGATTTGCTGCAAGGGTCGAAGGTGTATTCCAAACTGGATCTTCGACAAGGTTATTATCAGCTTCAGATCCGAGAGTCCGATATTTTGAAGACCGGGTTCAACAACCGTTATGGGCACTTTGAGTTCGTGGTGATGCCCTTTAGACTGATGAACGCACTAGCCACGTTCATGGATTTGATGCATAGGATGTTTCGTCCCTATCTTGACAAGTTTGTCATAATCTTCATCGACGATATCCTCGTTTTCTCCAAATCTGCCGAAGAGCACGCTGAGCATCTTCGCATCGTGCTGAGGACTCTTTGTGAGCACCAGTTACTCGCAAGTTCAGCAAGTACGAATTCTGGATTAAGCAAGTCAAAATATCCTTGGCCACATCATTGCGGGAGATGGTATCGAGGTGGACCCCTCCAAGATCGAGGCCTTCATGAATTGGAGTCAACCTAAAACTCCAATAGAAGTTTGAAGCTTTCTGGGTTTGGCCGGCTATTACAGGCGATTCGTTCAGGACTTCTCGAAGATAGCCACGCTGCTTATTCAATTGACGTGCAAGAACGTGCTATTCATATGGAACGACAAGTGCGAGACGAGTTTCCAGGAACTAAGGAAACGTTTGACGACCTGCACCGGCTTGCGCCCGTGCGCGAATCCAGTATGCAAGGCTGTGTGCGCCTGTACGGTCTTGACAGCGTGTTCAAGACCGTGCGTCGGCCGGTGTAAAACTCTTAGCGAATTTTTTTGAGCCTTTTTCTTAGTTGCTCTCGGGAATGTGGTCAATGCCCCCAAAAATAATGTTGACTTTTCGCAAACGACCTCCTAAAATCATTCCGATTTCACCTATAGATTCCTTAGGAGTTGATGATTAATATTTGGAAATGTTTGTTGAATTCTGACCTCATTCGGACTGTGAATAGTGTATTTTTACGTGTATGTATTTTTGAAAACTTGTCGGATTGACTTGAAACTTACGTGGTAGCTTCTATAAATATAATTATTGGCATATGCATGATTGTGGATTTATTTGGTTAGCCGTTCGTCAATTAATTGCTTATTTGCGCTTTTAGAGTTATTATTAATTCGTCTAGGTCCTTCTTGTCTACAGATCAGACTGAGGTTCAGGAGCAGTGAGTCCTAGCTGCTAGTCCTTCTTTTTGGCATATCAGGTGAGGATTTAAATCGTTTATAAACTAGGCTTCAACATATATGTCTATGTATACATGCGAAAGCCTCCGAAATGCCTTGACTTGCATGAATGCTTTATCTCTCTTCCCTCATTACTATTATTAGATATTTCGAGCATATATCTTAATGATTTCGATCAAGAAACCATTTGATATCAAATTATACTATATTATCCAAAACCGATTTGTTTTCAAAGGCAAGTAAATCCTTTCTTTTCAAACGTGATAATTTGACTTTGGTTGGGTCTATGAGGAAGTCGTTAGGGGAGTCCGTCAGCACATCTCGATGTGTACGGAACTTGTAGTCACCCCCTTGTCGTCACTCACTTGCCTAATGCCCGTTTGACACTCAACTCATTATTTCTTAAACGCGAGCAAAATCATGGACTTTTCATGGGGCCCTGGGATGGTATCCAGATGTTGCACCTGGGGACGGGCGTCCAGGGTGTTTCCCGAGGTACTTCTCCCAAAACTAAGCGTCAACTGTGGACCGTCAGGAGTTGGCATCCATAGTTGGGAGCGATGGTGGGTGTTGCATGTATTGCAGACTTTCCTTAAATTCACTATAGTCGAGCCTCGGGTTGCTCCTTGGCTTGACACCGGAGATGGAATTTTTATCGTGTCATGTGGAGAAATAAGTGTAGCGGGCGCCCCAAAACGGGTAACGCACGCCCCGCACCGAGTCTCGACCCAGAATTGAAACAGGAAATTTACTCCAAATCACTAGGCGGGGATTTCAAAAAATGAAACAGACGACAAAAGTACGGAAGAGAAAAACAAAGCGAAATAATAAATCATTGCACAACTAGTAAAGCCCACCAAGGCCAGCGAAATTCAAATTACTAATCACTAAAATTTAATACATGGGTTCAATACAATATCCCGAGAATCTAGAATAACGGGTTCAGTATAATAATCCCAATAATAAATACATAGCAGTATAATTATCCTAATACATATATCATAAATAAAGGCCAAACAGGAACAGGAGTTTACATATGCCAAAATAAATGCAACTCAAAAGAAGCGACGACAACGACGTACAATCCCGCCTAGTATCCTGAAACCAACACCAAGGGCGAAATAGAGGGGGTTAGTCAAAAGACTAAGTGAGGAGGGAATAATAATATATATTATAAAACGAAAGTAAATCACCATTTCCAAACTTAATAGAAATCAACATAAAAGAAAGGTTTTCGTAAACGGTTGGTGATTTAGCATAAAACATAACATAACATTTCATATGACTCGGCGAGACAAGCCCTTAATTCCAATTTCCAAACATAAAACGGGAAACCACTCTTATTCCTCCAATGTAGACGGACCGCTAAATCCGAACTACTCATAACATATAGTATAATCTCAGGTACTCAAAGGGATGCTACTCCGGCCTCACCCCGAGCTCCCAAAGGTGGAGGGAATAAGAGGATGTACGCCGTAGACCCGACGTCTACCGGTTTCGTCCGGTCATCCTTACTCCGGGCCCAAACATTTATACATACAATTCATAACTCGCTTTTCAAATCATTTTCGGGTTGGTCGAAAGACCGTTCGAGACATGTCATGTGCGAGGCCAAAGGCCAAAGTTCGCCTTAGAAAATCAAAGAGGTTTTACATGTCTCTTTCGTAAACGTTTCAAAAGAGTATACGTAGTAATTTTTCATATCAAAACATTTTCTATAAATCGAATAAACGTAATAGCATAAATATTTACTAATTATATAAAGACGGTATGAAAACAAATCATAAATCAAGGCTTATATGGGGAGAGGCTTAATTATATATATACATATAAGTATCGGAGTCAGAAACGGAAAGCCTCACCTGTTGGCTAATCAAACAGAAGAGGGAAAAAGCAAGACCGGTGCGCTACTCCACGGGAGTATCATCTGCAAAACACAAGGACACAACCACATAAGACTAACGATGGTGCACGATTTATACGAAAGCATTAAAACACGTGAGAGCACATCAAACGATCAAATACGGCACTTAGGTTCAAATTAGCAATAAACGAAGAAATTCATGAATTTAGATATGCAAATCAATTTCAAATGTAATGAGATTTCATGAACATATTTAATATACCATAGGAAAGTATGCATTCAAGTTTTGGAAGAAACAGATATCGTATGCAAAAGTTGGGAAATTTGTCGAAAACTTCGAATGCACTATTCACAATCCCGAACATGCAATAGATTCATAAATCAAACAATTCACATCCATTTCATAATTGTAGAATACATGAGTGAAGAAAGAATTTGGAAAAAATGAGCCACAGAAGGGGCCACAGTGCAAAATGCACTATTCCTTCCAGTGGCGAAAATCCATTTTTTTTTCTAAGTGTGGAACCCACACGGGGTTGCCACACGGGGTCAAGGCCGTGCTCGTAGGCCATGTGATCCAACACACGGCCTCTCAACAGGCCATGAGAGAGCCCGTGCATGAGCCACACGGGGTTGCGAAACCCCGTGAGCATAGGCCGTGACTAACGCGAAACAGCAGAAAAACGCAGAAAACGAAAAACCTTCACGAAATCAAACCAAAAATCAACATTTAACCAATTAATCATGAAAATGTCAAACTAATTCTCACATATAATGATCTACAACATCTAATCTACCTATAGAACCAAGAATCACGTAAATCCATCCGTAAAATCATTCAAAATCAACATTTAACCTAAATGTTCAACTATTCCAAA